>OY979669.1:5621851-10421851 GCA_963855955.1 Luperina nickerlii
AAGTAAATATCGTAAGGTTTAAGGGTATATATATAAGTTTAAGTATTTTCACTAAATTATTGTAAAATATGGGGACTGATAAGGGTATTTTCATGTAAATGTAGTTTTGCGCAAACATATCACCCAGGTAGTCGCATAATATCAATGGCACTTCAAAATATAATAATCATTTTAGAACTTGTGCTTTGAGAAAGGATAACACCCTCTTTATCTTGGAAAGAACCGTTCCCATTTACGAAGGACCTTACCTCCTCAAGCGGCTGCAGCTCAGTGGACAGCTTCTCAAGCTGCGCTTTGAGCTCCCTTTCCTTCTTTACTTGGTGTTCGCGCACATTCAGCGCTTCATACAGCTGGTTCACCAAGTTCCGCACGTCGCTGAGTCGCGTCACCTCCTCTTGGCTCAGGCGCTCCTGGAAATAAATGAAAAAAAATGTAAATGATTAAATTGAAATAGGATAAGATGACGTCATGATTATTTTGCATGTCACTGGTACACTTATTTCGTATTTTGATTTTCCTTTTGGGATTTTGCTTGGGAAAAAAATAATATGTTCTTATGAGAATAAGTTTAAACGAATACGTATCGTACTCTTTTACGTCCTTGTGCAAGGACAAATAATGAACCAAAATATGAACCAAGTAATGAAAGAAAAATATTTTATTGGGATACGCACAGGAAATACAAATAGTAAAAAAGGATCATTTAAAACTAACAAAATTAACATTAAAAAAAAAAACTGGCACTCCGGTAGTGCCGACAGAAGTGAAAACTTGAACAATTACGAGTGTATTTTGTGAATCGTCTTATAAACAAAACACGCGTGTTAAGGTGTGTTCCGTATTTTATAGGGTTTTTTGCAAATCAGGTATGATGACCAAAGTGACTGGTTTATTCTTCTCGTGAAAGGAATTTATTCAGATTTACAAATAAGCACACAGGATAGACTTCAGTTCGTGGTGTTGGTCGCGGCAGTGGTAAGAGAAGCAAGCCCATGGAGCTCGTCGTCAGTTATATATCCGTGGTTCAGCGCCATCTCGTCGTTGTTGGATGAACTACGTAGTTAGTACGCGAGGCCCTCGTAGTTCTTCCCGATGTGCATAGATGGCGCTGTCCTCAACAACGCGCGTCTTTCGTTTTACGTCTTACGAATCTTACGATCAGGGTCACGTGACCTGACGCGAATTTAGAAGTTTTTACCCATTCCAAAAAAAGTACACAGCGCCGCTAAAGAAGTTTTCACTTCAATAAACAAGAAAAAAGCTCCTTCACAGCATAATACTGCTAAATTTTAAAAATGTATACCGCGGGGCGCTGGTATTCAGTTAGGGCAAATGTATCACTTCAATTTCTGCGTAAACAATGCTTCCAAAACGACGTAAGCACAATAAGAAGTTAATAATTTAATGCACCTGACGTTTAAGAGGTTCCTAAGGAAAATGTATTGCGTCTCAAGGGTCATGGAACTTGTTGTTTATAGGTACAAAGGTACCAATTTGTAAGGAGGAGGGGAATGGCGCCATTTTGCTTGCTAACACGGGACGTCTAATGTATTATGGAGGCATGACGTGCCGTTTAGGAGGAACATACGCTCCAATTCAGATGGTTTCAATTGAGATTGTGTTGTTTTACATAAGTCTATTACAATGGTGTTGTTCTTACTGATTGTGTATGAATTGTATATTCCTGATTGATTTTCCTTAGTAATATAGGTACAGATTATATCATGATTAAATGGTTTGTGTATAGCTACAATACGGGAGATATTGTCTGTTTTATTATACCAAAATTACTTTATATTACCCTGATTAAATGCCGCTGGTAAAAACCGATCGAAGACAACATCGCGGACTGAAGGACCAATTTTTTAACTATAATTTTCACGACGAAAGAGCGAGCAGATTACTACCGGATTGATGAAAAATATTCGCTATCATATAGCTAAAAATATCCCATATTAAATAACAGGGATTACGTCCATTATTTTTTGGTTTCATTTCTATATTTTTTCAGTACGACCTTTTTCATACGATAAAGCGGATTAAACCGCTTTGACATGAAATACTATGTTATAGTTTACAAACAAAATACGGTTTGGTTTCAAAGCATGCAGAAAATTATAATTGGCTCCGTTTTAATGAATAGTTATTAGCACAGAGCATGTAACACTGTTATTAAGAGACTACCCATGAATGAGCCTATGTGCTCCTCTATCTATAATTATAGACCTTTTCTTTTAAATGTTAAGTGTGTTATCGGCCTCTTACTGTCTCACTGCAGGTCAAAGGTTTCTTCAAACACAGAGAGGGGGCGATTCGAACTTTGGTCAACACGCTTGCTAATTATTAGGTACGCACGGCGACATATCAAGCTATTAGATTTCCAGTATAAGCTGACTTCTTATTATACGAAAAGACTAAACAATGTGAAGTTAGGTCAAACTAGTGTTGCCCAAATGCAAGACCAAGACAAGACCTTAGCCAGTCTTGGTCTTGGTCTTGCGTCAATACACCTGGTCTTGGTCTTGGTATTGCGCTCTCAGTCTTGGTCTTGGTCTTGGTCTTGCAGCAAGAGTCTCGCAAGTCTTGCGAGACTCTACTACTTAGACTAGACTACATTCAAATACCTATTAGTCTATTGCTCAGGGTGGCAGGGACAACGCGACGCGCAACCGCTTACCATGGATTCAGTACATGATTCTGGACCCTCCTGCGTTGAAATTTTTCGTCGGCTTTTTCTTAATTTTTTACGTTTTTTTCTGCAATTTTTTTTACTGTAAACTGTATAAAATCATTATTTCTATCTGACCCAATAAGATTTTTAAATAAAAAATAGTAAATTCACTTATTTCACTTAAAACAGCAATGTAAATAAAACTCGAAAGGGCTACCTGATCAGCTGTATTGCTAAAGTTTATTTGCGAGGTCAACACTGTCTTCGCGCTCACGCTATTCGCTTTCAAATGCCGCGACAAAGGGACTGCAGCGCCAAGCGGTCTCCTCGTATTATTAACGCACTTGAAAATAAATTTTAAAATTATTACAATAAAGTGCATAAATGCTTGAACCTGACAAAAAATGCGGAAGATTGCGGGAATCCCCGCGCGGCGTCGAGTCGGCCATGAATCCCAATGAATCTAACAGACGCGTCACATGAGGCATTTTAATCATCTACATAATTGAATGACCCATTTACTACTTTTATTTTAGATTCGTTATGAGGGGATCATTATTTTTCTAAAGCTTCATCGATTTAAGGGGGAAGCGCTAAGGTAAATCAACCATGAACCTTAATGCTTTAGCGATAAAGTTGAAAATCTGTTAAAGAAATATGGCAGATTGTAGTAGCTTGATGTGCTAGCGTCTGTACCATAACATCGGCTGGCTTAAAAACTGCTACTAGTACTAGACCTACTCGACTCGCTGTTAGTTTTAAATTTTGCTGAATAGAAGAATAATATAAACTTTGACATAAATACCTAGGTACATAATTTTTACCAACCTACTAACGTTAGATCTGCACATTAGACTTATACAAGTATAATATAATACTCTAAGTAGATATACCTACAAGGTATGAAATGAACTTTGCTAGAAAGTTATGCTAGGTACATTTTTATCACATATGGAAACAAATTTGTAAGTAACACGCTACCTACCTACTTAATAAATAGTTGAAACATATAATAATCAATACAATACCTGTTAGTGTTATGACAATACGGTTTTGATACTGGGGAACGTCTATCAAAATCGGGATTGAAACCAAATACCTACTATAACGCCCAAATCTCAGTTTGACTTAACTGCGAGACGCAAGAGTCTTGCAGGCTTAGTCTTGTTCTTGCTCAAGTCTTGCAGGGGTCAGTCTTGGTCTTGGTCTTGCTACAATAAGTCGGTCTTGGTCTTGGTCTTGGTCTTGCAAAAATGCAAGAACAAGACCAAGACTGCAAGACCAAGACCGATTTTGGGCAACACTATACTCCATTTACAATAAGATTAGACATTTAAACAAAACTTTTTACAGTCCGTTCAACCGATTTTTACTTCTATTCCGTAGGCATAAGGACGGCATTAAAAGCAAAAACGTGATTATAATACCAACTGTTTATTGCAGCTGCCATTTGTCATGCCACCAACGCAATAGAAGTCAAAATCGGTTGAACGGACTGTAAAAAAGATTTATTTCAATGTCTAATCTTATTGCGAATGGGGTATAGGTCAAACTGAGGTGTATAGCTTGTTATGTCGCAGTGTGTACTTACGTAACATATTGGTGATAACAGATGATTATTCTCTTGCACCCCGATTCAACGTTGTCCAAAATAAGGGAACTTCCCATCTGATCACTCGAACTTGCCCACTTTAGTAGCTATGATCAAAAGCAATTACAACTCTTTTATAAGAAGCCTTTGTCTAACAGTAAGTAAGCTTCCATTTTATTGATTAGTGATTGTTTTTGTACGCATATGAAGCAATGAATCCAAAAACTTAAGTTATTATGACCGTTAAGTACAATCAGCGTCCAAATGGACTAACTATATTCTAAGTTACTTACATAATGTTCAATAATATAATGCTGACTGTACAAAAGCCTCACGTTCAGTATTATCCGAGTAGACACGTGTGTACAAACTGATCGGCCTAATGCACTTAGTGCTTGCACTTAGCACTTAGAACTCAAGTGTAATCGTCTTGTGGTGGCCATTAGTGGTATAACGTATTAGCTGGTATACAAACTCAAGTAGTGTTACAATTATTCATGAACAATGCTGTTTATACAAATGTTATATTTGATGGATATTTGTCTTTTATATCGTGACCTTATTGTTGATATGCTTCAGAAAGGTCTCGCAACCGGCGAGTATGGCCAGATGTATGAACGTAAACGCAGCAAAAACAGTATGTAAGGATCGTAGCAGGTTCAGAGAAGGGGCCCGTTGGGGCCGAAGCCTGCCGGGTCAGCGGGATTGTCCGAAAGGGTTACCTACCGCTGGCCCGGAACATAAAGGCCTAAGGAAGGAACACGGGTGGGTTTTAGTCAGTAAGAGTCTGACACTCCCTTCCGCTCCACCCAGAGCGGGAGGGGTCATTTGATGAATTCCCATCCGGAAAAAAATAAGGATCGTAGCAGGTGGCGTTCTGTACTTTCTTCGTAGCCCCATGGACAGAAAGCGTGCGTTTATGTATTAACTGCATTCGCGATTTATTTGCCAAAAATGTAAAAAAATATGAGTTTATGGAAAGATAACTTTAAATCCTACACCATAAAGTTCAGTTTACGCTACAACTTCAAAAAATTTTATAACTTTTTCGATAGTGCTAGTCACTCTGAAATCAATATAATTACCATTAAAATAATGTTGATATTTGTTTAACATGAAATAATATTAATTTGAAACAAGTTTGAATAGACTATTGTATTTGTCTGATGTTTATTACAGGTAGGAAGGAAATGTAAGATTAAAAAATTAAGATACATAAATTTTTATGGGCTCAAAAAGAAAACCTCTGACCTTCAATCCCGAGGAAATTTATAGGTGTGTGCACGCACCATTAAACCCTTCCAGACGATAGAATTTAAATATTTATATTTGTGCTTAGAAACGTGCGTATGTTTTGTTAAGGTTTGTAAAGGGGCTGTTTTACCTGCGATGTATACTTTACATCTAGGTTGTGTGAGGAACTTGTGGCTAACTAATAAAAGCCGGGCGGGTCGATCGATCAGATTAAACTACGCTTGCCGCGGTTGGTCCGTGGATGGGTGACCGTCTTTACATATCAAAACCCCTCCGTGCCTCGGAAAGCACGTTAAGCCATTGGTCCCGGCTGTCAATCGTGGATCTTTGACAGTCGTTACGGGTCGTCAGAAGCCCGAAAGTCTAATTACCAGTCTTGCCAAGGGGTATCGCATTACCCAGTAACTGGGTTGTGAAGCTCACATAGGCAGTCGCTTCATTTAAAATACTGGCATTCAGTTGCATCCAGTTAGACTGGAAGCCGACCCCAACATGGTTGGGAAAAGGCTAGGCAGATGATGACTATTTTACGTCTAGGTAGGTTTACATTAAGTAAAACTGTTAACGTTATTATATTCTATAGACTAAACCTAAACCAATCTTGTAGGAAAAGTTTACCTCATGTCTCGATAGATGGCGTTGCTCGATTTAAATGCACGCTATGGTTTCGTTACCACGCAAAGTATAAGTGTCTTCAAAAAATACGAAATAAATGTCTCCGTTCTGAGTATGAGGTGTGGTTTTATTGCAATAAAATACTCCCGACTCGTCGATAAAAAAGGGCGAAAAGATCTTCGATGATCATAAGGTCCTACGATCCGGAACGGTTTTTGAGAAAAGCTATAAGTGCCCTCTGGTGTCGGAGTTGAGAGTTAAGAAGCAGTTTAGTTAGTCTTATTGGTGCAAGTGCAAGTCTGAAGCTGACCTAAGGAAGCGAGCGTGGTCTACGAAGCTGAGCGGAGCGTGGTCGACGAAGCTGAGCGGAGCGAGGTCGAAGACGCTAAGTGGAGCATCAAAGGAAAGTGTTTTAAAGTGATCAAAGTGCAACTTAAAAACTGTGAGTACATTTGTTTAATTAACAGTTCCAAGTGTCAAAGACTTGTAAAAATTTAAAGTTAATGCATGGACTTAGAAAATTTTGAAGAAACTTGGGACTTAGAATAATTCGTCAAAAATTGAAGATACCCCGAATCTATGCCCAATTTCACCTAGAATTAAAGTGCAGTTCAAACACTTAGAAAAATTACGACATTCCAACACTGAGTGAAATTGAAAAACTTACACTTAGCAAATTAGAAACATCGAATTATTTGCTTACACCGAGGTATCCGTATTTGAAATCATGGAGGCTAGATTAAGGCTGTTGGAAGATATTAAAGGTCGCATTCAGAAAGGGCTTATTAACTTCAAAAAATCTCCAAAAGACAGAATAAATCAGGCTTATGTGGACTCACGTTTGGAAATATTAGATAAACAGTTTGAAGATTTTACAAGAAAACATGAAGAGCTTTTGGTCAACTACACAGAAAGTGAATTGAGTGCAACCAGTTACATCAAAGATGATGTGTTTGAAGCGGTTACAGACACTTTTATAACATATAAAGTAGAATTAAAAAATGCTTTACCAAAATCTCAGTATTCTGAAATGCGAGATGTCTCACCAGACAATAGCCAACCAAAAATGATGTCAATTGCTAAGTTACCCAAAATAACAATTCCGGTTTTTAGTGGTACATATCAGGAATGGTCAACGTTTAGAGATTTGTTTTTGTCACTAATTGATAGCAATAAATCGCTTGATGATGTACAACGTTTACACTATTTAAGATCTCAGTTGTCAGGTGAAGCATCACAACTCATAAAGCACATACCGATCACGCATGCAAATTATAAGAAATGTTGGACTCTGTTAAACAGTCGTTACAATAATAAGAGATTTTTAGCCAATTGTATTCTCAAGCGCTTACTAAACCAAAAACAAATGACGGCTGAGTCATCTACTGCTCTTAAAGAGCTTTTAGATACCACAACCGATTGCTTACATGAATTGTCAAGTCTAGGGGTGCAAGTAGACGCTTGGGATATTATTGTTATTTATTTGATTAGCTCCAAGTTGGACGTTGAGACTCGGAAGCAGTGGGAATTGCAGATAAGTCAATCTGGCGAGGAACTTCCCACCTTTAAGGATTTTCAGGACTTTTTGGATAAACGTTTTCGGGCCTGTGAATTTGTAGAACCTCAAAGTAGTAAGTCCAAAGGTAGTACTAAAGCATTTCACGTAGCTTCAAAAATATCCTGTCCACATTGTTCCGAGGAGCATCTCTTGTGTTATTGCAAAAAGTTTGCTCAGGAGACCGTAGATCAGCGTCGTCAAATAGCTAAATCTCATGGTTTGTGTTTCAATTGCCTTCGCTCAAGTCATCTTAATATTAATTGTCGAGTCAATACTAAATGTAAAATGTGCAACAGAAAGCATCATACTCTCTTGCATCAAACAACTGATCCAGAGGCACAGGCGAGCGGTTCTGTGTCTCCATTGCAAAAGGAAACGCCACAGAACGAGACCACGGCTGAACCTCATATTTCAACCCATTTTGCAAAAAGTATTCATAGTCAGGTCATACTGGCTACAGCCGTTATTAAGGCTAGATCGAAAAATGGGCATCCACAAGTTTTGAGAGCCCTGTTAGACCAGGGTTCACAAGCTTCCTTTATTACGGAATCTGCGGTTCAGTTATTGAAGTTAAAAAAGGTACCAGTTAAAACGTCTATCTCAGGTGTAGGGGGAGGTCAGAGCGATCTAATGTCAAAATTTATGGTTAGAATTAACATTCAGTCGTTATGGGATCCCGACTTCACCCTTCAAATAAAAGCTTATGTGCTGAGTAAGGTGACTTCGATTTTACCTGAAAGGAAATTCACATTGGTGGATTGGCCAGAACTTAATAGTATTAACCATTTGGCTGATCCAAATTTCAATAAGCCTAACAAAATTGATATTTTGTTAGGATCGGGAGTCTATACCAGAGTCTTAAAAGAAGGCTTAATCAAGGACCCTAAGGGTAAAACAATGGCTCAAGATACTTACCTTGGTTGGATCATATCGGGAGAAGTCAGCGATGAAGATGGAGTGATGTCTTGTCACAATGTAATTCTAAGCATGCACGCTAAGGTCGAAGAAAACGAAATCCTAAAAAGATTTTGGGAACTAGAGGCAGAGCCAAAATGCTCTGAAAGGTCAATTCTTAGCCCTGAAGAGCAAGAATGTGAAGATTACTTTGTTGCTACCACATGTAGGGATGCAGATGGTCGCTACATTGTAAAACTGCCTTTTCGATCCAGTAAAACACCCTGCAACACAAAGGAAATAGCGTTAAAAAGATTATACAGTCTTGAACGGAAGCTAGCAAAAAATAGCGAGCTTAAAGGACAATATACATCGGTAATAAAGGAATATTTATCACTAGGTCATATGGAAGAGATTTCTAATGAAAAAGACAAGAATAAAGTTGGCGCTGTTTACTTACCGCATCATGCTGTCATCCGCGAAGATAAGTCGACTACAAAATTAAGAGTAGTATTCGATGCGTCTTCCAAGGGATCCAATGGTGTTTCCTTAAATGACACCTTAATGGTAGGACCACTCTTACAGGCTGATTTACGTCATACAGTTATGCGGTGGAGACAACATCCAGTATGCTTGGCAGCCGATATCATAAAAATGTATCGCCAAGTTAAAATAGCTGATGAGCATGTGGACTTTCAAAGAATTTTATGGCGGGATGACGTTCATTCTGATATAAAGGAATACAGGCTTTTGAGAGTTACATTTGGAACATCTAGTGCACCTTACCTGGCAGTCAAGGCATTGCAGCAAACCGCTAGCGATGAAGGTCATTCGTATCCATGCGCCGCTAGTAGGGTTAGGACAGATTTTTACATGGATGACCTAATGACAGGTTGCCAGACTGATGAAGAAGCTAAAAAGATTTATCATGAGTTTAACGAACTATTGAATAAATCAGGTTTCACTTTGCAAAAATGGACAAGTAACCGAGAAGAGTTGCTAAAACAGGTAAGGCTGGATACAGGAAGAGATCTGGAAATAAAGGAAGATGAAATCACTAGAATTCTAGGACTTACCTGGAATCGCAATTCCGATGAATTCTATTATACCGTAAACTTACCCTCTTCAACACCATCGCCGTTGCCGCCGTCTGCATCTGAAACTAAAAGAACAGTCATATCAGAAATATCGCGTTTGTATGATCCGCTAGGTTGGATTGCACCATGCATAATTACCGCTAAAATCTTCATCCAAAAACTATGGATCGCTGGCTTGGATTGGGATGAAAAGCTGCCTGAGGATCTTTTAACAGAGTGGCAGTCTTATCGTAGTGGGTTGCACACCCTAAATAACTTCAGAATTCCTAGGTGGCTGAAAAGAAAAAGCGATGATCAAACGGTTGAACTGCATGGTTTTTCTGATGCTTCAAGCGTAGCATACGCCGCGGTTGTTTACATCAGAGTCATCGAGGCTGGAGGTCAAGTCCACTGTAATCTGGTAACTGCAAAAACGAAGGTGGCTCCAATTAAACAAATTTCTATACCACGACTGGAACTATGTGGCGCAGTTTTAGTTACCAAATTACTTTTAGAAGTGGCTCGTGTCTTGAATGTCCAAAAATCCAACTTACATGCTTGGACAGATTCAACGGTCGTGCTGGCTTGGTTGAGCGATCACCCGAGTAGATGGAAAACATTCGTTGCAAATCGAACCTCTGAAATCCTAAATGCACTTGATTCTACTCAATGTCATTATGTCGATACAAAAAATAATCCAGCTGACATTGCTTCGAGGGGTACAACATCCACATCTTTGTTAGATGACTCACTTTGGAAATATGGACCATCGTGGTTGCTTGCGGATACCATAGAATACTGCAGACCTAAAGCTATAATGACTAAACTGGAACTAAAATCTGTCAAGGTCCATGCAGCACAGGTAGACGATCACCCGATTGAAATAATGTGGTCCAGATTTTCATCATTCCGTAGGTTGATCAGGACTCTCACCTATTGCAGACGATTCATGAAAATAAAGATTGCCAGAGAATCACGGACAAAGTTGCCACCTTACCTTACAGCTTCTGAGATTGCGGACACCATGCATTGCTGTCTCAAGCAAAGTCAATCGGTTTGGTTTGAGGCAGAAATAAAGGCAATACAAGCCGGGAGAGACGTCACCAAAAGCAGCGGTTTGTCTTCTTTGAATCCTTTCTTGGATGATAAGGACTTGATGAGGGTAGGAGGCAGGATCCAAAATGCGCAACTAAGTGATGATATGAAGCATCCCATCATAGTTCCTCATCAATCCCATTTGACAAGATTGCTTATATCGGATGCTCATGAGCGTGTACTGCATGGCGGACCCCAATTAACACTTAATTTTCTTCGGTCAAAATATTGGGTTATTCGTGGAAAGAGTTTGATCAAAGCTCACATCCGCGAATGCGTACCGTGTGTTCGTCATGCAGCCGTAACGAAAACCCAATTGATGGGTCAATTACCATCTTGCAGAGTGACTCCAAGTAAGCCTTTTCTACATTCAGGTGTCGACTACGCGGGACCGATTCAAATAAGAACAGCAAGGGGTCGTGGACATAAGTCCTACAAAGGCTACATATGTCTGTTCGTATGCATGGCAACCCGTGCTGTGCATATAGATGCGGTCTCTGATATGACCTCTCAAAGCTTTCTTGCTACATTTAAACGTTTTGTAGCTAGACGGGGTCATTGTAGCCATCTTTACAGCGACAATGGCACCAACTTTGTAGGGGCGTCAAAAGAGCTTAAAGCAATGTTTCGCGATGAATGCGCATCTCTTCCCCGAGAAATTGCGCCCATATTGGCAAATAATGGAACCGAATGGCATTTCATCCCGCCTCATTCTCCTAATTTTGGAGGCCTATGGGAGGCTGGGATTAAAAGCACCAAGCATCACCTCAAACGGGTGATTGGCGAATCGACACTAACTTTTGAGGAGCTGAGTACCGTCTTATCCCAAATTGAGGCGTGTCTGAATTCCAGACCTATATCACAGTCTAGTGTGAACTCGTCAGACTCAAATCCGCTGACGCCAGGACATTTCCTGGTCGGTCAGCCACTGGTAACAGCACCAGATTATGAGTATGAGCACGCGGCAGTTAGTAGCTTGAGACGTTGGCAATTGACACAAAGAATGCTTCAATCTTTCTGGAAACGTTGGTCTCAGGAGTATTTAACTATGTTTTTCCAACGACACAAGTGGGCTAAACGTACGCGTGATCCGAAGGTTGGTGATGTTGTCCTCATAAAAGAAGACAATTTGCCACCTGCTAAGTGGTTATACGGGAAGGTAGTCGAATTACACCCTGGCAAGGACAATTTAGTGCGCGTAGTTACCCTTCAGTGTAAGGGCTCCCGAGTCAAACGTCCAACCTCTAAGCTATGCATTTTGCCTGTCGACGATGAATGATAAACGTGTAATCTTATTGTTTTTTTGTTTAATTTTTTTGTTATGTTATATATACAGTCCACTCAGATACTAATTTTAGAAATGTAAAAGTAAGCACATGGAATATGTTATACTGTTGAAAACCTGAACTATGTCTTTTTACGATATTTATATTAAGGTTATATGAACATTGTAGTCTCCGAACATCAAGGACTTTAGTACCAAGCTGAAGTTTTCCATATATTTAGTGTCACTTATGTCATGGTGGGCGGCTTGAAAGGACTGGGTCCTTGGTGGGCGGAATGTTAACGTTATTATATTCTATAGACTAAACCTAAACCAATCTTGTAGGAAAAGTTTACCTCATGTCTCGATAGATGGCGTTGCTCGATTTAAATGCACGCTATGGTTTCGTTACCACGCAAAGTATAAGTGTCTTCAAAAAATACGAAATAAATGTCTCCGTTCTGAGTATGAGGTGTGGTTTTATTGCAATAAAATACTCCCGACTCGTCGATAAAAAAGGGCGAAAAGATCTTCGATGATCAAAAACTATAGGCGCCATTTGTTTTGAAGATAATCGAAAACATTGGCTTGGGAAGTGTGCTAAAAACAAAATTGTACTTATAGAAATAAAAATTATTAAAACATTTCTACTTTTATTATAAAAAAAATAATTAGACAGAATGGATTTACCCTAATTTATTACGCTGCAGGTAAAATACCTAAATATTGCCGTTTTACAAAAGCTTGTAAGGGGGCGTCCATAAATTACATGACATGTTTAAGGGCCCCCCTTAAACATCTCACGTTTAAGGGGGTCGAGTCAAATCTCATCTAATCTTACGTTGGAGAGAGAGGGGGGTCTCGGCAAATATCACGCAATTTTTTTCTGATTGAAACAAAATAAAATATACTATTTTGGTCCATTTAATCCAGATTGTACATACTTAAGATTTAATCTTAAACGTATATCGTAATACGATTAAGATCATTCACTAATTCCTTCGAAATAAAATAATTTCATTTATAACTCGACGTTATACATCTACTGACTGTTAAACCACCATATTTGTTTTATACCAAATAACAATCCAACGCGTTTACGTAAGAAACCCACTTTTTGAAAAATCTCACGTGAGATTGGGGGATGGGGTTGAATAAAATCTCGCGACATCTCACCTGGGGAGAGACAGAAAATTAAAAAAAACACTTCACGTAATTTATGGACGCCCCCTAAGGTGCTCTTCTATGCAATAGCATAGAAGAGCATTCTCATATAGAAGCATATTGGGTCAAGACACACCTGGTGCAGAGCAAAAACTTACTTGTTTTACAGAAAATATTTGAAACGGAATTTTCGTATGTAACGGTAAACAGCATAGTCTGAAAAGGTTCTGAAATATCCAATGATATGTTTCACTATAAAATAAACAATTTGAGAGCTTTACGATATGAATCTTCTGAAAGAATTTCATTTCTTTTCATGTCAGCCATTTCATCTTGCTTCTACCAAATAATCCCTAAAGTACTATAAGTAAACGATTTTTCTTAAAAATATCGATTTTAAAATAAATGTGAACTGAACTGGAATTCCAATATGTAGTAAAGACGCTTTAGAAATCGTCAAATTTATTTTTAAGAAAATGGGAGAAGATGGCATTGAAGACCAGATGTTTATTTAAGGGGCTTACAGGACCTAAACACAAAAAACGCAAGTTTTAAAACAATAAAAGTATATGATTGACTACAGTAAACAAAATTAGAAACATATATGATATTCTTCAGGATATATGCTAGGTAGATAGTGTGTTGGAAATATAATACAACCAATCTGATACGATAGAAAAAAATCATGAAGATACCTCTAAAAATTTTCTTTTTACAATAAAAATTTATTGGCAAATAAAATAATTATTGGCAATTAGGTAGTTATTTTCTTAAAATACTATTATTACATTTAGATAAAGTTATATTTACCTGTGTAATATTATTACAAACACTTATAACGAAGAATATACTACGTTATAGTATGGTTTATGTTGTATTTGCAGGATGTGTGTTTGCTTACAAAGGATTGTTTAAAGAGAATTAGGGTTTACCCGAAAGAAGTAAATGTTTCCTTATAGGTAAGCAATCGTGTTTACAGAAGTTTACCTGTAAGTTGGCAAGAGGGTCGAAAGGGCCGGCAAGTTTTATCTTTCCTACTTGGACAAATTGCCGGAAACTTACTGGCTGATAGTATCTTCTTTGTTTCATACGGATTAGTGATGGTTCAGCAAATAAAGTCCGTTCGCAGTTATTTTACGTCTGAAAGCAGCAACTTTATTGTATCGACAATAAAGATCACAATGATTTTGACAGATTTGTCAGTGGCAACAACCCAACAGCAACCTTACTAGAATGAGAATAAAGATCACTGTGATTTGGACAGTGATGTAAACTCACAGGTAAAAAAACTGTGAACAGATAAGTTTTGTTGGTTACACTTTTGCAATCAGTGTCAGTGTCGTAGACATACTCAATATGTACGGTGTCAGCAATGAAATATTATAGCGCTATCTACAAACGCCGCATGCGAACTACGCGCCCAACTGACGTCACACAATATCCTGCATCTCGCAAGCAGAGTTTACTGCGCAACTAGCATATGTACAGACGCCAGCACATCAAGCTACCCGAAACTGTGAACCCAATACTAATAGCGATAAAGTTGAAAATCTATTAAAGAAATTTGACAGATTGTAGTAGCTTGATGTGCTGGCGTCTGTACAATGGCCTGACATGAATCATTGGGCAATTGCCCACCAGACACAACATCGGTCTGGTTGGAGGATCCTCCCTTTTCTATGAGTGAACTTTACACCCTGTTCCTCATACTCTATAACATTACCTTAACCCTGTGTTAGTTACAAAATTGAATATACCTACATTAAGGATGTTACTTCTGTACCTTTATAAATCGATGGATGACTATTTTTTCCTCACTAAGAACCTAAACAACACAACAGTTTTTTATTAATCAATCATACGCGTGTTCTTTCCATATAATAATTATGATGTGCTCCTTTATGTAGGAATAACTTAATCTCAAGAAAATCTCGCTGTTCAGAAAACAAAGCCATTAAAAAGACGCTCCAAGGTTACCGAATTTTAACATGATGAACATTTAAGCCAAGTCAAGGCAACCGTCATTTTCCTTAAGACCCCAACATTACAATTTCGTGGAAAAGATAATCAGGAGACGCCGTATTACGACTTGAAATCACGTAGTTTTATTGCAATTTTTTTTACATTTTAACCTTCCATATACCAGGGTGTTGTTTTTTTCGCAAAGAAAGATCGGCAAGAATAGGAAATGCCTGAGAGGCAATTCTCGTAATTTAAAATATTCAAAATCTAGTCGCAGTCACATGTCGGCGACAAACAACTGTCAAAAACTTGTCAAAAATGTAGGAAAAGTTAGTTATTTTTGACAGATTGAGACTAAGATCAAACTGTGAACGTTCTTAAAATTACGAAAATTGCCTCTCAGGTATTTCCTATTCCTGCCGATTTATTCAATAAATATGTCACCGTGAAAACTTAGGTGAAGTGAGCTCTCAATGTGTCAATCCCTAGCATCAGGTGAAATGACAGCGCACTTAAATCACACTTCACTTTAGTTTTCAAGATGAGATTTTACAGAATGGTTAAAAAGAGCTTAACAAAAAAGTAACAACGCGTTTTTAATTTTCTTCAAAATCGAGCTCATAGTTTCCTTGACTACCTTGCTCTTTTGTATACAAGGTCTAACAGAATAAATGCAAGTCCTGAAAGTAGTTTGTTTATAATTGACTACAGAATCGATTTAAGTAACTTTTAATACAGCCATACCTACTGACCGACGATTGAGCCAAAGAAAATTAACTGTTATTTCAAGCAAATAAGACTCAATTTTAAATGCATAAAGTAATGCTAGGGTTAACACGATTTTCCTAATAAAAATGGTTAGCTTTAAAAAATAGTAGGTACATTGTTTGCCTAGGGAGCAAACAACTATTTTGAAGGCGAAATCACGTCTCTCGAGCTTAAAATAGTGTTGCTCCCGAGGTGGACACTCTACTTTTTATCACCCTTTATAAAAAAATAGGTGCAACTTATAAATAAGAATAGTACGTTTATTTATTTACATACAATTTTGAGTAAAAAATTACGAACGAAGGCAGAATGCTTTTCGCGCGTTATTTTTTTTTTTTCACGAACTTTTTTTTTATTTGCTCGTGCGCGTTTTACTTTTATTATACAGCCTGTTACTTGTTCATACAATGTTTGTGATTGACCTCTTTGGTGATTGGAACTTTAACTAACAATATCCATATTTCAAATTCAAATCACTTTTAGTCCCTAGGGATTAAATAGCTATTTTTGTCCCTGTTTACGAAGAATACACTAGACCTTTTTGAATAATATGATAAAAAATAAATTTTGGTGCTTTTAACTCAATACGTACTCGTATATCATGTAACATAATTAATGTTACATATTGTATATAACTTAGTTTCTGTTTTCGCCCTGAAATCCCATCTCAAAAAATTCAGCCTGTAAGTGTAGGTAAAGTTTAATTTAAATTCACGTTGGTGTCACGAGAAAAATCTCGTCGCCAAATATGCAAACAGCAGATTGTTTCATTTTGTGTCCCGACATGTTTCATTCAAAGGTTTGTGGATTGTTTACATGTCAAACGATATTAAATCTCTAGAGTTTTGATTAAAACCGAGATGTTTTGAAGTTTATGAACAGCGGTACTATTCTGTAAAAATCTCACCGTGAAAACTTAGGTGAGCGTGGAGTGAGCTGTCAATAGTGTCAATTTCAACTCACTTCACCTAAGTTTTCACGGTAAGATTTTTACAACATCGACCGGCAGGTCCAAAATTGGCGTTGAAAACGAGGTGAATGTGCTGCTGGTCGAGTTTTAAAGGGTTTTTTGTTCATTTGAACAGGTACGCAAATTAGGGGTGTTTTCAGCGTTACACATATTTTTCATCGTTCACAATTCTTTGTTTTCTTGACCAAATGTGTGGGTTTCATTATGTTTATATCATATAACTTTAAAGAGATTGTGACGCTATTTTAGAGTTGATGAAAAATATTAAAAATAATTTAAGTACTAAAATTAATTCACGAAATCACGCTACTCTTTCTAGAATCAGTCTGGAGAAACCTAAACCATTAAAATAGTTGTTCGTCGACGTACTATAAGCTATTTTATAGGGCCGTACCATGAACATGCTTGAAGTTTTCAATTGGAAACAAACCCCATGCGGTTTGAAAAAGTTAGCCCTAAGTACGAAAACCGCCATAAGAATTTATAACAATTTCAAAGCACCCTAGAATTATAAATAGCAACAGGTCTACTTACCCCCAGCACCCTTTTTTGGAAGCACCATGAATACTTGATCGTTCTTTAATGGTTGAACTAGACAGCATCTTTACATTGCCCGCAAGAAGGGTTGGATTCGACCAGACTTTGTAATTATTATAATTACTTTAAGCAGTCGTAGAATATGCATTGAGTTTCATTGAGTTGGTGGAAGTGGCAGGGGTCGGTTTTCAATGTCATTAGGGGTTTCTTTTACGAAGTAAAACTTGGGGTTTATTAATCAAAAGATTACCTTCTGTATAAAAATATTTGACTATTTCTATGTGGTCGTCATTAATATATTCAAAAGTGGAAATGTTACTTTGTCAATGTTAAACGCAACGTTTGAATATATTATAGCACTTTTATATAATAAACATATTTTATTCTTCGCACCTAAATTTAATTATTTAGCTAAATAAATATTTGCTTAAAAAGCTCCATTCGCCTTACATTGTTGAGGTTGAAAATTGAGTAAACAAACTAAAAAATACGAAACTGCAGACCACGTAGCCAGAAAACAACTTACACTGTATACATTTTACGACTCCGTACAATGTAAGCATCTAACTACTCTACACGAAGAGCCGTAAACTAACAAGCAGAAGGAGCTACTTAGTTAGGATCAAATATTCAGTCGCAGAGGCAGGTGCACCGACACGTGGTAACACGTGGTAACAGCAGAAGTTCTACACGTGTTAACTAGTGATAGGGCACGAGGGTGGAAACTTTTGCCACGGAGAGAGGTGCTGAAAATTCTTTAATTGGTTTTGTTCGTATGTGCAGACGTTTCGTTTCTAGTTAGCTCCGACGAATGGTAGATATCTAGGTACACATTCAACCTTTTCGATTATACAAAGTCGCATTGCACTATGAACAGTCATAAAGGCGAGTTTTTTTTTTTTGAATTTCCATTCTCGCAGGTCGGCCGTGGAGGTTGTCGGCTGCTTAACCGGACTATCCTGTGAATGCCTTAATAAATTAATACCTCCAGCCAGGGCATAAAACTTATAAACTATGCGATTACACGCTAAGGGCACTCCCTGTGGGGGGCCTTGGTTTAGGGCGTCGCTGGGGAAGGGCAGCAAGGGACAGGCAGGATCGGATCAAAAAGGGCGAGTGTTTTAGATGCCGTCTTTTTACTTTCGAATAGCGCTGATTCTCACCCCAGTATGTTTTTTTTTTTATTAATGGACATTGTCAAGAATGTGTGTGTGGACGATTTTGTATTCATGAGCTTTTACGCAATCGATCGTAGAGCTTAATGGAACTTCTGCTAGTACTTTATCACAACTAGCCTCGACAGTTTTCGAGTAACGTTACAATATACGGTGTCGACAGCAAGTCATTTATCAGTCTAATAAGCTAGCAAGCGACCGGTTTATGAAAATTTCTATAGAGTTTTCAATGTTTAATATTTTCATGAGAGGTGTAAAAGATTAGAAGGTTGCGGGTTTTATGTGATCTATACTAATCCATACTAATAGGTATTATAAATTCGAAAGTAACTCTGTCTGTCTGCCTGTATGTTACCTTTTCACGCTTAAACCACTGAAGGGATTTCGATAAAATTTGGCAGAGATAGATTGCATCCCGGGGAAGGACATAGGATAGTTTTTATCGACATACCTCGCAGGCGAAGCCGCGGGCGGAAGCTAGTCTTATATAAAGCTGAAGAGTTTGGTTGAACGCGCTAATCTCTGGAACTATTGCTCCGGTCGGATTTGAAAAGGTCTTTTTGCATTTGATATCCCTATTTTTGAGGAAGGCTACAGGCTATATAACATCACGCTATGGCCCTTAAGAGCCGAGCAAAAAGAAAAAAAAACGCGATGAGATGCGACGGGGTGGGCCGGGTCAGAAGCTAATGAAGATACTTATTTATGGGGAACTATTACAATAAAAATAACACATAATAAATAACATCACAACTATATTCGCTAGTTACGTTTGAGGCGAGGTTGCAGTACTTTTCAACTTATTTAAACCTCTGTAAATCTAGCGATCCAACGAAAATAAGAGTCTTCGGTCAGCTGGACCCGGTCGCTTCTGGACCCGCAGGTCCAGTTGACCACATCATTCAAAATATGTATTAATTATGCGCAAAAAGAAATTCTTTTTTATTTTTATTATTTGTTGTTATAGTGGCAACAGAAATAGATCATCTGTGAAAATTACAACTGTCTAGCTATCATGGTTCATGAGATACAGCCTGATGACAGACAGACGGACAGTGGAGTCTTAGTAATAGGGTCCCGTTTTTACCCTTTGGGTACGGAACCCTAAAAATGAAGTGTCTTGGCCAATACCTAAAGAAGATCTATGCAATGACTTTGTATATTTTGATTTTTCTTTACAGTCTGCTACGATGGTTTAGATTTGGAAGAATGTCAGTTTCTACGAAGGTACACCAGTGGCCGTAGTATAAAGTATTAATACCATCACGATTTCTGAACTTTGAGCAACTGAAAAAGGGATAGAGCTATCGGTCATGTATAGCTCCGTCTCCCTTTCGCACTGGAATCTCGATGGCATCAAAACGTCATAATACGGCCACCAGTGACAAGTTAGAAGTTAGAAGAGCACGCCTTAAAAGTCACATAACAACATCTGTAGGTACCAACATTTTACCGAAAACTACATGGTAGGTACAGACACCAGCACATCAAGCTACCGAAACTGTCAATTTTTTTTAATAATAATAATAATAATCTTTATTACACAAGACAATCAACTTTGAACCTTTCAGATTTAGCAATAAAGTTGAAAATCTATTAAAGAAATTTGTTAGATTGTAGTAGCTTGATGTGCTGGCGTCTGTACAAAAGGGAGGAGGTCAATACGCAGCGGTGCAAGTGGGTGGAACAAGGCTGTGTGATAATGATGATGACCATGGAAGGTGTAATATTGGTAATATTACAACAACACAAGTACTATAAACCTACGTTTCAATACAATTAACTACCACTATAAATACCCTCCCAGGAATACTAATGATCACTTCAACGTAGATACTCGAAACGAACAATACACTTCGCGTGTCAGAGCTATGTTAACGTTCAGGGTATAATTTTTAACGCAATAACTGCATGTCAACATGTGGGCATGTACAGACGCCAGCACATCAAGCTACCCGACACTGTCAAATTTTCCCAATCAACCTTTAACCTTATGCTGTAGCAATAAAGTTTAAAATCTATTAAAAAATTGACAGATTATAGTAACTTGATGTGCTGGCGTCTGTGTGTACATTCGAACAACCTATTTGATATACTTACAGGCAAAAAAATCATCTTTTAACAACACTGCCAATACTCAATTTTAGTGTGTGCGGAATAACTTTTTTTAAGATCATGGTAAAGACCATGCTTATGAAAGTGACGGAAAATAATTAACAACCCAACACACTCAAATTGTCTAATCTGATATTATAAAGAGAAAAGATTTGATTTTTCGTTGTGTGTTTATTGCGCTTTCACGCTCAAACGGCTAAGCGGATTTGGAAGAAATTTGGTACATGGGTACATCATAACCAGGATCAGGACATAGGATACTCTTTATTGCCTTATTTCCACGGAATAGAGACTTACGCGGGTGCAACCGCGGGGCGCAGGTAATTTAAAATAAGTTGTAAGTTAGCGGACTGCGGGAGCAGTGGTGGCTCAGTGGTAACGGCCCGACTTACGTTTTCTTGGATTCGACAGGCAGGCGCTTTGCTTTGTGTAAATAATTTCATCACTACTGCTCTCAAAATGGTGAAGGAAAATATCGTGAGGAAACCAGTCTAGAACCAAAAATTCGAAGACATGTGACATCTACCAACCCTCACAGGGCGGGCGTGGGGATTATGGCCCACTAGGACTCTATAATAGTGGAGGCCTATGTCCTAGCAGTAGTGGGAACATTATAGGCTCATTGTGTTATCGGCCTGAATAGCAAATAGCTTGTTCGACTGTAGGTACGGCTTTTACATTATTTCACCATCTATCACGTGAAAGGGAAAATTGTATAGTATTAGTAAAACGAAAACCATGTTTTCATGTTATACTTTGACATTGCTGCATCGATAAAATCACTTGTTGGATTGTCAACCCAATGTGAACTTAAAACCATGTAGTTTCAGGTTAACGTTAGGTTATGATATTATTATAATGGAACCGTGACTTTATAAATATGACACATACATTGGAAACCCTAGCCGATCTATTCCGTATAAATCTTACCGTGAAAACTTAGGTGAAGTGATGAGTGTGTCAATAGTGTCAATCCCTAGCGTCAGATGATATGACAGTTCATTTCACCTAAGTTTTCATAGTAAAATTTTCACAGAATATTCCAGCTGGTCATTGATTATGTGTTGCCGACACAATCATGTTCAGAAGTCAGTGTGTGATATTGTAATAGCAAGTACTTAACTAAATATACAGTGTGCGAGGGACATCCCTACATCATAATCGTACCTACATAATATTCGTACGCACATAATATTTAGTTTATAACCTACATCTGCATTTTATCACAATTCACATTATTCTTTCTTATGAAGGCTGACGGGGTAGGCTTTGGTTAAAATATCACCATTTACCATACTTTCGTAAAATATGTAAAGTAATGGAAATATGTAGAACATATTATTCTGTTCTGATTTAATTTATGCTTCATATGAAGATAGATGTCTTCATTTACAAGATTTATCGTATAAATAGAAAATTAAGATTAAAGCGTTTTCGCACGCAAAAATCGTGTGGATTTGTACTAGATAAATTGGAGATTTAGAATTCCCTTTTAAAGAAAATCTAATACTCGGAATAATTTATGCAATATTAGCAATTTGATTAGCTCCAATTACAATATTTATTAAAATAATAATAATAATAAAAATTATATGTTAATTATATATGTTATTGATATATTATTATATGTTATTGATTATATGTTATTATTTTCCACTCATGACAACCCCATATTTATTTTCACGCAATCACTGTCCATTCCAAAATTGCCTGTGGATCGTTAAATGTATTTTTTTGTTATGTGACGAGGACTTCAGGAGATAATTCGCTACATCTACAGTTTTTCAAGTATCCAGACATTTTCTTCAACAGTGTCCTACACAAATTACACTATAAAAACTGAGAATCACCCAAAATAAAAACTGTATCCACAGTCAGGGTTACAAAAGCCAAGCTGGCGAAATAACGAGACTTTTTTCACCTGACATACCTTTTTACAACATAATTATAGTTTCACTTTATGCTGTAAAAGGACTACTTATTTAGGCTTATTTACACTAGGAGACTTTATCGTCTGTGGAAACACGAGATTCGCCAGGCAATTATTGCACTCATGTTAGATGCCCTTAAAGCAATAATCGCCTAACGAGTAGCAAAAATAAATAGAGCTAAACACAAATTCGAGTATAGTCCGTTCACAGTTATTTTACCTCAGACATCAGCAATGGCAATGACAGACTTGTCAGTAGCAGCAAACCAACAGCAACCTTATTACAATAAGAATAAAGATCACTGCGACGTTGACAGTGATGCAAAATCAGAGGTAAAATACCGGTGAAAACCTGTAGGTGCGTTTATGTCATACGAGACTCTTTAGACGATTTTCTCAAACTGTTTTGACAACTCGAAATATTATTATTTGTTTGCTTCATGGGTTGTAGGTACAGACGCGTCCAATTTTGAAAAGCGAGGCGATTCTCGCATTTTGACATGCAACAGTACATAAGATACCATTTCACAATTTTAACTTTTTATCTTCTCTCAAAAATCGCCTATTCGAAGCGAGAAAATCTCCCTTGCAAATGAGCCTTTGTGCTGTAAAAGGTCCTTTACAGGGAAACTCGTTAAAGCCAGACACTCATTACCGGCGAACAGGTGAGAATTAAGGAAATATTAAAGTTTTGCGCTGTTTTTGTCGAGTTTATCCTGCTAAATTTTTATGTTATGTTCGTTATTTATTTTGTCTGGCACTAGGCGCTTCGGTTGCATCGTGGGTTTACAAACACAAATATAACATTGAAAATTATTAGATATCAGACAGATAGTTAACAGTCTTAGGGCTGATTTTTCTATCGACAGATAATTTTTATTCGTGGAATACAATTGACGTCTGACAGATTTTGTATGGAACTGTCAAACATTTTAAATTATTCCTCGGATATAAATATCTAGCGTTGGAAAAATCAGCCCTTAAAATAATAATAATTATGTCAAGTATATGGTTTACAAACACAAATATAACATTGAAAATTATTAGATATCAGACAGATAGTTAACAGTCTTAGGGCTGATTTTTCTATCGATAGATAATTTTTATTCGTGGAATAAAATTGACGTCTGACAGATTTTGTTTGGAACTTTCAAATACTTTAAATTATTCCTCGGATATAAATATCTAGCGTTAGAAAAGCCCTTAAAATAATAATAATTATGTCAAGTATATAAAAAGGAAAGAGTCATTGGTCAGAGTCATCAAAAAATTCGTCCACATCGTTGTTAACAGGAAAAGTGCCCAAAAGGCTGACAGCATTGCCCGTTGTATGGCGCTGCTGATTCTTTGGCCAAAAATTAGGCCAGGCTTAGACAGATAGTTAGACATTATCTTATACAACATGTATCTGTATTCCATACCAGTACTAAGTACTAAGAATTACCGAAACTGCTTTGTACCTTGCGTAGTTTCAAGATATATAGATATCAGGAAAATTCATCCAAGATTTTTGTCAGGATTATTGGAAAGCATCCAGTTTACTTTATGTCAATCACAAGTAGAAGACGCTTTTCAGGGTTCCTTCTATGAAAGTGTTAAGTCATAACATGGCAAAGCGGGAGAAGTTATTTATCCTGCATTCTGCTTCATCTTTATCTCTCTCCCACACTAAAAGAATGATGCCATGAGGTGCTTACGCAAAATGCAGGCATGTTGATGTCCCATGATTTTGCAAGTTGTGTATAATATAAGACCGTATAATGATAAGACCGTAAAATTCCAGCGGTAGATCAAATACAGCTGCAATGCGGTGTCTTGTTCTACTATGACAGAGAGATTGATGATCGCTGTATAATTTGAATACTGCAAAGACTGCAACATTGCATGCTGCTGAAGTTTCATTGCTTTCATTATTAGTAAACGTCTATGAAAAATTATTTTTATGTATTTACGGTTTACTTATAGAATGCTGATCGTTATATTTGGCTGTTATTAAAGTATTTCTGCTCTAAATTCGGTACTGAAAATCGATACTCATTTTTTCCTGTTTTCAGTGTTTGTATAGGTAGGTACCACTCTCATAATGCGTAACCAATCTGTCTAGCCTTTTCCCAACTGTGGTGGGGCTGGCTTCCAGTCTAATCTAGCAGTATTTTGCGCAACTAACCCATCACATGACTGTTCATGTACAGACGCCAGCACACACTCTACACTCGCACGCACTACACTCTGTCAAATTTCTTTAATAGATTTTCAACTTTATCGCTAAAACATAAGGTTCAAAGTTGATTGGGAAAATTTGACAGTTTCGGGTAGTTTGATGTGCTGGCGTCTGTACATCAATCATTATTTTAATCTGCACTGTCTTGCTATAGAAGTTATTCAGCTATTATCACAAATAACGAATGAATTTGTTACTTACAGGATTTCTCTGAGGGAAATATTGAACTAATCTTCTAAAAACTCATTGACCTTCTAATAATATACACTTTTTTTTTAATTAATGTAACTGTGAAAAATCGCGCGCGAGCCGAGCAAGCCAAGCGACAGTGGTAGCAGCAGGTGAGCGCTACATCCCAAATTTGATCGCAGTGACTTGGCTATTTATTTTTCGGATCCCCAAAATAGGAATTAATAGAGGTTCACAAAAAAGAAGCGCATTCCTTATATTAGAATGTCTTTTTTTTGAGGATGTTTAATCATCAAATGACACCTCCCGCTCTGGGTGGAGCGGAAGGGAGTGTCAGACTCTTACCGACTAAAAACCACTCATGTTCCTTCCTTAACCCTTTATGTTCCGGGCCAGCGGTAACCCTTTCGGACAATCCCGCTGACCCGGCAGGATATAAGAGTGTCTAATAATATTTTTAGGAAAGCAAAATGTGAAATATTTTAGGTTTTGATTACAGACAAACTTTCGACACCTTTACACATCCTACCTAACTGATGATTTTTCATATGAGAACTTTCTATTTACCGGTACAAAAACGGATAAAACAAAGTAAACACAACAAATCGCTTCCAAATAAAATTATTACCGCCACGAGTAGATTTATCGGTAACCGACGAACCTTATTAGTTGGTTTGTGGTCATTAGCGCTGTTCATTTATTCAGTGAAGTAGTCTGGTTTTCG
The DNA here is from genome assembly GCA_963855955.1 of Luperina nickerlii. Taxonomy (NCBI): domain Eukaryota; kingdom Metazoa; phylum Arthropoda; class Insecta; order Lepidoptera; family Noctuidae; genus Luperina; species Luperina nickerlii. The sequence continues at coordinate 5,647,625 of OY979669.1, forward strand.
TCCAGAAATAAATAAATTGGTCGATTTACTAATGGGAATCTGATGTGTGGAGCAGATACGGGGAGAAACAGATTTGTTATCGAATAATAAACGTTTTATGTACGTATTTTTAAGCCAAGCTTAATTCGAAATAAATTAGTACCGAAAAAGAATCGTTAAAATCGAATAGCCAGATTTATGGAAAAATAAATACCTACTTAAGATATTTTACGCGATTCATGCAAATCAACAAAGTAAAATGTCAACAGCGTGTGGAAGAATTATGTATAAAAAAAATTTGTTACCCTAAAAATTTGTAGTCCATTTTATATTTTTAGGGTTTCGAACCCAAAGGATAAAAACGGGACCTTCTTAACATAATAATCCTTTAATTATACCCATAATTAACTTGAATAGACAAGTTTAGTGCATTTCAATAGAACTATACCTGGAAATTGTATGTAGATACAGCATTTTGTACTCAGGATACAGGTTGTTTGTATCTCAACGAATCAATAATACTGTAGATAGTGATGCCAAACTGTGCTCTGATCCACTATTCAGACTGACGGCATGTCAGACTGGGTGAAACTACATGGTTATATAACATAGCCTGCGTTTTGTTTTACCGACTGTTGTTTGCAGAACATACATGGGGGTGTTTCGAGAACCTCTTGGATAGAGGCTTCTAAAATTTTTCTTTAGACCTCGTTTCGTGGTCCAGCCTGGTATACCGGATCAAATTAAATTAGCTAGCGAAACTCCGCAGACGAGATGGGTTTAGCAAAAAGCTATTTTCTCGTTGTATAAAGATTGCAACTTTGAGATAAGACCATGACATGTAAACAATAGTGTGACAAATACACTGATTGAAATCTACATGCAGCTACAAAGTAGTTCAATAGAGCTGACAAAGCTAAAGCGGCATCTGAGTTCCAACAAAATAAAATACATATAAAACTAGCTGGTTTATCACTGAAATCCGATCTCTACATGGTTGGGCAAAAGCTTCTAGCTTCTACCTCATGATGACTGAAGGAGACATTAAAAAGACGCATCTATTAGGGTTCCGTATCAAAATGGTAAAACGGAACCCTTATGGTGAGACTCAATCTGTCTGTCTGTCCGTGGGTTACAGCTGGATATCTCAAGAACTACTAATGCTATTAACTTGAAATTTGGAATAGTTTTATATGACGTTTGCCCAACGATTTTGCAAATAAGAAAGATTTTTTTTTACAACAGGGTTTGTATGGGTGTCTGAAAAATTCGAAGTGGGGCTACTAGGGCATGTGGGGTATCATATGAAAGATCATCAATTTCATCAATTTTAGGCCGCATAGTTTTCGACTTTTGATGAATAATGCAAACTTCGGAGATAAGGAGGGGGTCCTTATCTCCGAAGTTTGCAAAGAGAAAAATCTGAAATAATTCTATGCGATAGAAGTTTATGTAAAGATTACAGGAAAAATAAAACGATGCTTCTAAAAGCACACTTTTTCAGAAATCATCAACAAAAGTTACATTAGTTCCACTATCGGTCAAGAGATGACGCTGGCCTGAAACTGCAATATTATACCACAGTGCGCAGTGTTAAAATTCTCTGAGGAATATCGGCCTCACCGATGAAAATTTTAAAACATATTATTACGGAACCCTCGGTGTGCGAGTCCGACTCGTTCTTGACCGATTTTTTTAAACGTATGTTTTCAAGTTACATACGACTTAATCACTTACATTTTAATACTTAATCGTTAATTGTAACGAATTGAATGTCTTAATTTTTCAGATTCTATTATTAAATAGAATCTGAAAAATTAAGACATTCAATTTGCTAAAACAAGTCATAAGGCTCTTGCAGGCAGGTGTGAAGCGACAGTGAGATGCAACTCTAGAGTAGATTTTTTTTTATGAAAACTTCATGGACATTGTTCTACCAGAATCTCGTCGCACCGACGCGTCGCGCCTGTTTGCGGTAGCCTTTAGGTGCATCGTTAAATCCATGAATCAATTTATTACTGCTGTAGGTAATTAGTCTAAATCAGTCAACATCTGCGAATACAAGGCCTGACCTAATTACGAGTAGGTATTATCGAGGCTTCGCGAAGTCTTGGTTTATTGGAAAATTGGGAAGCAAGTTATTTCAGAACATTTCGTGCTCGCCAGGTTGTGCTATTAATTTGAAAGGAATGATTTGTGGAAGAAGTTTTGTTCGTTAAAGTTTTATTGTAAATGGTTTCTTCAAATTATCTTTTAATTGCAGTCATGAAGTAATCCAAGTTCATATCACTATTTCGACACAAGGAAACTAAAGATAGTATTTTCCATACTTCTACACTTCTGTACTAATAACCTATATAAATAAAACAAAGTCGGTTTAGTTACACAATTTATAACTCAAAAACGGCTGGACCAATTTTTATGATCTTTGATTTGTTGGATTTGTCTCCGCCCCGAATAGCAGAATAACAGCCGCAATGGTCGATCGATCGAGTTAAGCTACGCTTGCCGCGGTTGGTCTGTGAATGGGTGACCATCTTTACATACCGAGACCCCTCCGTGTCTGGGAAAGCATGTTAAGCCGTTGGTTCCGGCTGTCATTTGTGGATTTTTGACAGACGGGTAGTCAGAAGCCCGAAAGTCTGATAACCAGCCTTACCAAGGGGTAAAGTATTACCTAGTAACTGGGTTGTGGAGGTCAGATAGGCAGTCGCTCCATGTAAAATACTGGTATTCAGCTGCACCTGGTTAGACTGGAAGCCGACCCCAACATAGTTGGGAAAAGGCTAGGATGATGAGTTTTATGAGACCGCAAAAGTCGAGCAGACGTACCTAATACTGACCTCACATTGGGTTCCTCACGACTCAAGACAAACCAGTTTAGGTAGTCTATCTTAAGATAGGTAGGATCCCTACGACTAGGGTTCCCCGGCTTACTAGAACCCCAATCGCGTAGCACACTTTCAATCACCATATCAAGGATATATCTAATCCTCCGCTTCATATGTTTAAAAAATTCGTCTGCTAAACAAGTAAATAACGCAATGAATGTTGTTGAATTGTCAAAATGAATGGCATTGCCATTGTACAGACGCCAGCACATCAACCTACTACAATCTGTCAGATTTTCCCAATCAACTTTGAACCTTATGCTTTAGCGATGAAGTTGAAAATCTATTAAAAAAATCTAGCAGATTGTGGTAGGTTGATGTGCTGGCGTCCGTACGTGTGTTACGCAATTACCTCTCAGTAATAATAGAATGGAACTATATTCTCCCTAATATCAATTCAATCAGAAGTTAATCTAAGCTAACCTGTGCTCCTAATTCATTTGGACATCAAGGCGAATACCCGGAAATGACTAAAGATATCTAAGAACATTAGAGACTTGTGGATTAACGAGCTAACACACACCAAATATTTGCTGAAATTAATATCTTAATTGTCATGAACTTAAAGCGAAGATAAGGTTTGTTAACAATTATTTTGAATTGATTCCATATTTAGATTAGGCAATTTTTTCTTGGTCTACAGACTTGAGAACTTTTTTATGGGATAGGAATAGACAAGAAAATGGAAATTGCGGATCTCTCCAAAACTACCAAATAATAATTTAATTGGCAGTTAGTCAAAGAAACGACTTCAGTCAAAGAAACGACTTCAGTCAAAGAAGCGACTTCAGTCAAAGAAGCGACTTCAGTCAAAGAAACGACTTCAGTCAAAGAAACGACTTCAGTCAAAGAAACGACTTCAGTCAAACAAGCGACATTATGTATTACTAGCTTCCGCCCGAGGCTTTGCCCGCGAGGTATGTCGATAAAAACTATCCTATGTCCTTCCCCGGGATGCAATCTATCTCTCAGCCAAACTTTATCGAAATCCGTTTAGTGGTTTAGGCGTAAAAAGGTAATATACAGACAGACAGACAGAGTTACTTTCGAATTTATAATATTAGTATGGATTTGGCAGTTCTGGAAAGATCCTCATTTGCCATTTTCCTTTCTATTCCTATCCCATAATGGTGCTACCAGTCTTTGTTGAAGGAATTGAAATAACAGACACAACAAAACTTTTTACATTAATTATTACTTGGCAGTTTTGGAAAGATCCTCACACACAATTACAGAATATGATTTATGGGAACATAACACAACATAACATCACGTGTGTAATCCCCGAAAGGTTAGGCAGATGTGTCCCTATGGGTGTCACTATAATGTTCCCTTTGGAAACTTCATTAAAATCAAACATAATACGATATCTCATTGTATCGGGACGTCAATTGAACATAAAAAGACGGATATATTCCATAGGCCATAGGTTATCCTGTTAGTGACAATATCTAACCCCCTTAATAATAAACATATTACATCAGATGAATAGTTACACACCGATTTCTCTCTTTCAGTCGTCAGTAATTTGACTTTCGAAAGAAGAAGAAAGCGTTGTGTAAGTATACAGACGCTATACAACGTAAATTAGTAAGGTGGTAAGAATGAAAATTTAAGAATGTTTTATTAAAATCTATTTAAATAATAATTGCAACGATATAATTGAAAGATTCAGCGAATTATAGGCGGAATAATCATGTTTCATTATTTATAATCGGTTAATCTGAATATGAAATAACTAACAATAATGGAAGTTGACCTTGGAATATCGGCGAATGACGCAGATGTGTACTTGGAAAGAGTTCCTCCATTAAAACCCTGAGGTTCTGAGTATATTCAATCAATACAGATACCTATAACAGTTGAATCAGTAAGTAGGTACATAAAGCCACGTGCCTGAAAGTGTTTCAGCATGACTCTGTATATTCGTGATCTTTTGTTGGATATAAAATTAATGGTAACTTGTCAATAGGTTTTGGTAAGAAAACATTAAGGCTACGCCGAACGCCTAGTGGCGCCCTCATCGTTTGTTTGGTTTATTATAATCACTATAACGGATAATAGTGGCCACTATTTTCCGTTTTAGTGATTATAATAAAACTAAGCAATGTAAAACTACCGTTTATAATAAGTTTAACGTATAATCTTGTGGAGCACAACTTAACGTGCTTAATTTCCGCATTTTCATTCTAAAATAAAAGAAATAACCAAACAAACGATGAGGGCGCCACTGCGCGGTCGGTGTTTGGTCGGCGCCCTCTTAATATTTCAGAGGTACCTTTTACTTACAATTTCACAATGTTCTTTTCTTTGAACTGTCAATAAATAATACTTTTAGGGCTGATTTTTTCAACGCCAGATAATTTTATCGGAGGAATAATTTAGAATTTTTGACAGTTCTTCCATACAAAAACTGTCAGACGTCAATTTTATTCCACGAATAAAAATTATCTGTCGATTGAAAAATCAGCCCTTAGTAAATACACCATAAGTAATAATTTTACTAAAAGTAAAAAACAAAAATCTATTTTCAGGTAATCTACGAAACGGTTAGTGAGCATGGTTGTAAGTTTTTGCAGAATAGCTCTGCAGTTTTATCATACTTTAGATTTTTCTTCTTCTTCCGTCTCTGATCCCGTTATTTGAGGTCGGGTCTCCTCACTTTTCTGCGCCAAGATATTCTGTTTTGGGTTGTCGGTTTTGGCAATTAGGCTTTCTTGAAGTCTCTTCTTATGTTCACCAGGAAAATAGCAAGCAGCCTCTGCCTCCGTCAGACTGATTTTGCCAGATACCAACACAAAATCATTATCCTTACTTAAATAGTATTTACAAACAAAGTCGCCGAAATGTCTGTACACGCATAACTTCTGAATGACTGAACCAAATTGGATAATTATTTTTTGTTGTGTTCGGTATTGCCAGGACAAGGTTTTTATGAAAGAAAATCAAGGAAATTCGCGAAAAAATTACACCCGTGCGAAGCTGAGGCGGGCCGCTAGACAAATAAGTCATAATTTACTTCATAACACCTGCAAAACTCCAATTATCTTTCCGAATTCTTCAAGAGTTTATAATATACCCAAAATTGATGTTCTCGCCAGTCGAGAACACAGCTTAATTCACTGCACTTCAAGTAGGGTGACCATTTCTAAATATAAACGCCGGACATTTGCAAAAAAAAAATCGGGACATTTTAACCTTTCTTGTTTAGTTATTCATTTAACTTTTTTATTTTGTGTAATGAATCCCGCAACTTGAAAAGTCTCAGACGAATGGCAAGGCCAGATAAAGTCTCAACGGGAGGCCATATAGCCGGACATGTTCAGACAAAACCGGATGGAAGGTAACCCTAGCTCCAAGCCAGTGATATGCCATCCAACTGACAGCCGGCTTAATGACGGCTTAACCCGCTCATCGAGAGATGTACGCAAGGATTAGACGATCTTCTAGAAAAGGTATCAGTTTATGAAATAGCGTGGGAAGAATGTGAGTGAGTTTTAGAAATTTCATTTTGGTTTAAATGGTTTTTGTGATGTATTGGCAGAAATGGCAAAAGAACTAACCTTGAGAAGGTTTCTCTGGAGAGTTTAACTGCTTGATAATGTACTTTTAGTTTGCATACACATGAGCGACATGCGTCGACAACAGACACGAGTTGATGGTTGCAGTTGCCTTTGTCGTCAACGCGTGTGGCTCGTGTGTATGCACAATTACGACTTAACTTGTTGAACTGACAGTAAATAGAATCTGACATAAGAATCACGGAGAAGCTAAGCATCCCAAAAATTAAACCTCACTGTTTTTACAAAGACATACATAGCTGCAGACTGCATTATTCTAAATAATCAGTTTAACGAGTAAAAAAGCAATTAAAAAGCTCCAAACAAACCAAATACCTTACAGTAATTAACAAAAAACTCTATTTAAAAACCCTGCCCAAACGCACTAAATTACTGTCCCACTCCCTGTGTCCCAAACAAATAGAAAAGCCGGGCACAAAACTGACCAGGCGCAATTACAGGAGGTAGGTACTTAAGCAAATTAATTACACCATTGGGACCCTGATACAGTAATTAAGTACTAACTAATTGGTGTGCACGTAGCACGTAATGCAGGTGACATAGATATAAAGCTACTACGAACGATCCCTGGTTGTAAATTATTTTTGTTTGCCAACAATGGATTGGCTGCTAGCCAAAATTGTGTTTTAATTTTTTTTACGAAGTAATTGATAGCCATATTGCAAGTAGATAGCTGATAGAGCTAAAAAGTTCCCGACCCACCATGTTCCAGAAGGTGTAGCGTGGTTAATTTTCCTCACAATGTGGACTGGACCTACTGATCGTCTCTCTGAGTTTGTTAATTTCATATTGTGACATGATCAGCGAATACCATCTTTTCTTGTAACGTGAGTCGCGGGAATCCGCTGGGAAGCAGGAACGGTTATTGTGGCGATGTTTGGGTGGTCTATATTCAAAAGTGGACGTCTTTTTGCTGAGATGATGATGATAATGATGGTCCTGGGTTCGATTTCCGGTTCGGGCATAGTGTTAATGAGTTTTTACGTCCGAACTTTCTCAGTAGCAGTCCGGAGTCTGGATTTTTGCCCAGTTGATGGCAATATATACGTATACATTCACCTCCTATTACATGGGACTTAAACATAACTTGCGACGCGTGGGTCTACTATGGGTACACTCTTCGGGGAATAATGACGTGACGTTCTTCTATATGTAATGATGATGATGAATTGATCATCATAATATGGAGCCTGGGGATCAATACTCATTTCCTTTCTTTGAGAAGAAGCCATTACCGTTAGTTGTAACAGTTACCTAAAGGCCGATAGACTATCTAGTATATCTTCTTAAATAGTTGCAATTACATACGTTGGTTCTTTATAGGTACAATAAAAGTTTATGTGCTACTTTGCAGAGTAAGAGGGAATGTGGCTTTGTTAGGCTAGATTTATTTGGTCCTCTTCCTCTTTGGTATATGTGTCGTTCGTAGCGGCCAGTCGTGGATTAAAAAAAAGGTCAGAAATATGTACGTACGGAGGTAATGAGATCATTCGTCTGACACTGTTTATCTGTCTATCCCTCTTCTCCCACGCCGGGAGTATATGTAGGTGTTTTATACTCTACAAGCTATACCCCGTTATTTCAACCACATAAGTATCGATGCCGTGGAAATATCCGGATAAAAATATCCTATGTCCTAATCAATGCCAAAATCATGGACTATCTAGGTAAACGTTTTAGCGTGAAAGCATAAGAAACATACAAAAAATCTAATCTTTTCTCTTTATAATTATGTTTAGAAGAACCATTTTCCTTTGGGCTCCACCGCAGCCGAGTAAAAATAGTCCAGGAATCCCAGTAATCATGTCAATTATTAAGGTTCACCTAACATTTAAAAAGTCACCCAACTTCCCAGTTTGGACTCGCAACCCGCTGGTTCAGAAGTAAGTTAATCCTTTGGTCAACACAAAAATATCCTCGCAAATTACGAGTGTATCTTGTTTCAAAAGTTTGTAACAAACTTAGCACTTCGGACTTTAACTAATTAATCAAAAAAGTAATTAACGACGAGAGTGATTGCCAAATTGTATTGCCTACCATTAATCAAGATTGGTTTTGTTAACATCGTATTTGATAAGTTCTTAGAGAAAAGCGAAGTCTAATATTTTTCTTTTATTGGCTTATCAAGACCTAAGTACTTCAAATTACATTGACCCATATTTTCACCGGTGACTATTTGGTAAATATTTTTTTCTGTTACCTTTCATATTGTTATAATATTTTCTTTCAGGACTTTATTTTCTTTTGCGCTATTTGAACAGTAGATATTCCATTATTATAGTTGACAGATCCTTACGAGTACTATAGCAGTCTTAATGAGAAGTTGGAACACATAGTCTTAGTGTAATTTAAGGACAAGAATGATATTAAACTGGTATCATAGTGTTTCAAGGTTATTTTAACCCGTTTTTCGCGAAAAAAAAAATCACAATTGTTTACTAAAACGCCTCCCTGTAAATGTGATTCAAGCGCCAACAGTTCCTAGTAGCAGTGTACTTGATTTATTTATTTAACCTTTATGTACATACCTACATATACAAACAGACAAGAAAAAAAAACAACAGAAAAATAGGTACAAAGGTGATGCTTATTTGTATAGAAATCTCCTGCGTACCTGAGTGTGTCTAACTGCCAGATTTATGAAAAAAAGCTGACACTCAAAGCTAGACATCACTAGGATAGTCCATAGAAGTAAAGATGTAAAATACAAATCCGTGCAACCAAGTGGGCATTCAACTCAACTGATTACACCAGATTAGATTAGACCCTTAATTAGATCATGCCTCAGAAATCCAGTAAGTATATCCCTTAAGCCCCGCACACACTAAATCAGAGTCGCCCGCTAATCGAAGTGGTAATGAATAATGACATCTAAGGGCTGTTCACACGAGCCGAGTTGGCTCGAAGCCAGTCGCCAATTAGACCGTATGACAAATACAAACGTTAGCCTGACCGAATATCGATTAAGTTGGTGTATAGTATACGATTATGTATACGATATTATAGTATACGATATACGATACTCGTAGATGTATTTAGGAGTATATAGTTGTTGTATCTAGCTCTAGACAATGTCAATGATTAGATGTTAGTAATGTAATTGCGCGTCTATGTTTGCTTCTAACATTTTTATAGACGAAACGACGGCATTAAATAGGTAGCTATAAATCTTACAAAACATTAGACAAGGACTAAGTACTTAATACAACAAATAAATCCAATGATTCAAAATATAAAGGGTAGCCCATATCGACGCGCAAACTGAAACAATGAATTCAGCACATGACACCTAGCGTTGAAGTTCCATCGTCGATTATAAAAAAAAACTGCTGTTTTGTAGAAAAGTGAAAAATTTCAACGCAGCGGGGTTCAGTATCTACTGAATTCATGTGCGTCGATGACCCCTGTATGTATGATGCAAAAAATATCTGTTTGATATTTTTAGATCGTATTGATAGAGATTCATCACAAACCTTCCAAATCTCACGAAAAGATTTATGGTGCGGGAACTGGAAACCATTTATTTATGAATTTTTATAACTGAAAACTAGCTTCTACCCGCGACTTCGTCCGCGTGAAATTTCACCCTCCCTCAATTTACCCTCTTGGGGGTGGAATTTCGAAAAACCGGTCAAGCTTGCCACTACTTAGCACGATGTTCAAAGAAGGTTTTATTATGCAAAACTGACCGTTAGTTCAGCGCCTGACAAGTTGTCGCGCTGACTTTCAGTTCAGTTTTAGTTCTGGCGCAAATCTTTAATGGTCAGTACACATCTGACGGAAAATGCGTCAGGCGTAACTTCGATTGCGTCTATTTATTCGCTCGACGCACTATAAACGCATCATCGGTTAAGTGTGAAAGGTTGAATGTTTTATCATAATACATAATTGTCTATTCTGGCGTTACGCGTCCGATATAACGCGACGCATTTTCCGTCAGATATGTAGGTACCCTTAAATCTTTGGGTATACAGGGCAAATTAAATTAGCGAGCGAATCTTCACCGACGTGACGGAAACCGTTATCTTAACATGATAAAACATATTTGCTCAACTCATCATCAAGTAACAACACTACAAACGGTCCTGAACCCCCCAAAAAAAAACATTAGACCTTTTTGTTTTTTTTTTTTTATTGTGTTTATCGATTTCCATCACGTCTGCAGAGTTTCGCTAACTAATTTAATTTGACCCTGTACGTAGTATCAGGTTGTTAGATGATCTATACTTCGAATACAAATTTGTTAGACTACTCTACCTGGTTTTCATATTCGGTTGAATTGAATAATTATGGCAACTGACTACTAAACTCTTTCATACAGTATGTATGTTTATTTGCATGTATGTAAGTATATTCTTATAATACTTGTTTACTTTTATTAAGGTGAATGGATAGTGGTAGACCGCGAAATTCAAATTTTCTTACGTTTTTTTTGCAATTTGCAGGTCAGTGTCAGATTGTATCTTGATCAAAATATGATTCGCGACAAAAACAGGTACATATTTAGAGGATTATAATCATTGGAATCATTAATATATCTTTCTAAGTTAGATTTCTACCACCAACCACCAATCTCTTATGGAAAAGTGTTAGTGGTAGAAATCTAACTTAGAAAGATGTATTATTGATTCTATATTATTTATTTCTCAATTTTTTTTAATTTTCTGTAATTTTCCCACTGCTGGGACACAGGCCTCCCCTCTATGAGAGCTTCACCGTTGAGAGCACTGGTGATGAAGTAATTTACACAAAGTAAAGCGCCTTAATTGCTCGCAGAACATATGGCCGATGAGGTCGAAAGGTTCTAGAGTGGCGACTGCGTATCTGAAGACGTAACGTTGGAAGGCCTCCCACAAGGTGGACTGACGATATTTTGCAGGCCGCAGGAACTCGTTGGATGCGAGAAGCACAAAACCGGTCGAAGTGGAGGTCCTTGGGGGAGGCCTATGTCCAGGAGTGGACGTCTTTCTGCTGAAATTATGAAAGCGCCTGACTGGGCTCGAACCTCGAAGTCGAAGTCACGGCCATTATCACATGCGCCACCACTGCTCACCTCGCCAGTAAGTACATACTAATTAAAGTGCGTTGAGCTACAACTTCTGCCACAGACGCCAATCAAAGCCGTCAGTGATGAGAGAAAACGGTGACACGATTGGTTTATATGGAAATTGTTCCCAATGCCGGTCCTAACAGCGGCTGCCAAAGCGTCTCAGCGCTCTATGATCATGACCACTCACTAGGTCATAACCTAACAGCAATGGCATTCCTTAAGATATGTACTGACCTGAATTGGAGTCTTGACATAATACTCTGTGTCGTTGATGATGAGCCGGAAGTCAGTCTCGAGCAGCGCCTCGATAGTGTCGCTCGCGGCGATGCGCACGCGCTCGTCCGCCGCCACCGCAGCCGCGCGCTCCACGCCGCGGTCTTCGGCCTTCACCTAGAGATAAACAGACAGAGTATTAGGACATTGCAATGGTAATTGGTACAGTAGCGGCGGAGTCAGGAGACTTGATAATAAGCGAAATGATTGACTGTCTGCAGTATCTGTAGCTTTTACGTGCTTTCCGAGGAGAACAGGGGCGGATCTTGAATTTGTGGGGCCCTGGGCTAATACTGCTTAGGGGCCCTACCTAATTACTCAATCAATTGCCATTTTAATATGATCCGATTTTTTTTAATTCTAGATAATTTTTACTATTGACAATATAGTCTATTGTTTTCAGTTCGGTTGGGGGCCCTCTGTATCCACGGGGCCCTGGGCTGCAGCCCAAAAAGCCTTTAAGTAGATCCGCCCCTGGAGGAGAAGGTATCACACAGTCATCTTCCAAACTCCGGGCTGTTCCTAACTAGCAAATTCCTAATGGAAAACCCAGTAACACTTTGTCCGACCGGGGAATTAAACCCAGGACCCCACGAGAACACCGCTCACACCTATACTAATATTTGTAGTAGGTATGACATAAAAACTTTTTTCTCACTCACACCACATACCAATCAACCCTTACGAGCACATAAGCCGCTAAACTCGATTAAATCACGCTTATAATCTCGGTCACGACTGAAAGTTCGCTCATTACTCAAGATGATCGAACTCGGGCGAAGTATTAAACGTAAGTAATTATCGAAAGCATCGGATCATCGGCAGCCGGTGTCTTTGAAATTACTGATAGTCTATTGAATAGTGGAGGTTTTGGGACAGATCATTAATTGGTAATCAATCTGGTTCGCCCAGTTACTTGTATGGGAATAGTTTGTTTATTGATTAAAAACCTTAACCTAAACTTTTGCGGACTGCCTCGTTGGTGTTGTGGTCGCAAGCGCAGAGCATGAGGTCCTGGGTTGGATTTCCAGGTCGCGCAAAGTGGTTTTAGGTTTTTCCCCCTGGAATTTCTTAGTAGCAGCCTGGAGTCTGGATTTGTGATCGGTTAATGGCAATAGACTCGTCCTCTGTCACATGGGACTCATAACTAGTGAAATATGGGTGTAACTTCTAACTATAGGTACAACTCTGCCTAACCCGGGGAATACAGGCGTGGTGTGATGTTATTTATAAACTTTAATTATTTGTAGAACAACAAACGCTTCATCTCTACTAACTCACTTATTTTGCTGTGATATGCCGTATGATCTAATAATCTAATTTATAAGTTTTCCACCTAAGAATACCTACATGTGGAATGCAATAAAAGTATGGAGTAGTAATATTATTCTCATAAATAAGTAAATTTTGGTTTGTGATTGAAAGAGAGTTCAAAGTCAAAGCATTTATTTCAGTCGTTAATTTTGAATTGTCAAGGAGTCAGTCAGTTAGAAACTTGACGATTAAGCCGGATTCATATTATTGTGTTGTGTCGTGTCGTGACGCCTTCTGACGCAGTATTAGCCAATCAAAACTCCTTGTAATTTGACGTAGTCCTAAACTGATTCGTTTGATTGGTGTATCCCGAGTCACGACATATCACTATACAGTAATGTGTCTGTAGTTTTATCATTTCAAAATCGAACGTAAATTAGTTTAGGGTTGATTTTTCAATCGACAGAATTTTATTCGTGGAATAAATTTGACGTCTGACGGATTTTGTATGGAAGAACTGTCAAAAATTCAAAATTATTCCTCCAATAAAATTATCTAGCGTTGGAAAAATCAGCCCTTAAAAAACCCTTACAATCACAACTATGTATTATTCGGCGATTGTATTTCTTGTCACTTTAATTTATGCAGCTTTTGCAGAACTTTAACTGAATAGGAAAACAAAAAAAAAGTTACAAAATTGATATCGTTTTTAATACAACGGCTTAGCTCTCTTGTTTCTAAAATTGGTACAAGCAAATATCGATTCCTGTTCAAAAGTTGCACAGAAACTGGAGTTTTATCATCTATAGATTTGACCTAAGTCTAACGGGACAATTAAAGACATCGTCGTATGCAAACAAGGGCCACTCAACAACGTATCCAGTGACCAATAGTGTCGTGAGTGGCATCTAAGGGCCTATTATATGCGTCTGATGGGCACTTGTAGCAAGCTTCCGTGTCTATAGGGACATTGCCATGTTTGCTAGTGAATTGTGAAGAGTCAATAGTATGTGACGATAACAAAACATTTAGGTACCGTTAAGGAATAGGAACTTGAAGGAAGACGTGGCTTTAGCCAAGACTCTCAAACTCAAACCATTTATTTCAATTAAACCATTCACAAGGCAATTTTGAATTGCCAGGGAGTCGGTCAATCAAAAATATGATGCGCTGTCGCAACGCTCCTGTCTGTGGGAGCCTTTAAACTGGTCGCAGCTTAAATCTAGTTTTTGATTTTTAGGAAAAGCCATGTGATAAATTTTTTTTGCTGAACTGGAATTATGATGTCAATGGCCAAACACAATCGAATAAAATTAAGTTTCTGTTTTAATATACTCGTATGTAGTTGGAATCGTGCCAGCAGGTCTTCAAATAATGAATATTGTAGATGCAAAGGTGGCTAACCTGTCCATCCACCTGTTGAAATTCTGATCCCGAGAATTACTTGAACGGTAGTGAATAAGCTATGGTAATAAACTGGTTGATAATTTAATGCCACCAGACAATGTCAAAGATCCTTTTCGCTGAGCGTTCAGATATGTGACGACCACAGACAGATCTCACAATAAGTGCTTACCTATTTACTACCGGTATACCGGTACCTTTACTTCGATTTATAAGAAGTCCAGAGGGTTACTTAATTGAGTAACACATATAAAATAATTGCAATCGATTGCAATGACTTTCATTTTGACGGTTCAGCGACGCTCATAGGAGACGAACTTTTTCAAACCCATGAAGCAATGGTTTAGGAATTTCCTTCAAAATCCTCGGATATTGTGTTACGCAATTAAAGTACAGCGGTGCTATTCTGTAAAATTCTCACCGAGAAAACTTAGGTGAAGTGAGCGTGGAGTGAGATGTCAAAAGTGTCAATTCCTAGCAAAAACAAACTCACTTCACCTAAGTTTTCACGGTGAGATTTTTACAGAATCGACCGACTGATCTTATTACTTATAGATATTGTTTCCAAAGGCTTTCTCACCTGTTCTAGCAGATCTCCGACGGTCTGCGAGACGGGACGGAGTGTGAAGCGACATCTCTCGCGCCGCGACGGCAGCGGTACGGTGATCACCGGCAGGCCGCGCCGGTACGTTACCGTCACCTCTGGAACAATAGAAGGAGAATGTTAGTAATTTTACTCAAAATAATATGCAGGCCAGCAATGAGCCGAATTCCGTACTTTTCAGTACGCAAAAGGAGGATAACGAAATTGCTGACATAAGCGTACACTGACTGGACTGGTACACTCAAATCTGTGCAGTTCTTTGCTCAAAATACCATTTCAGACACTAATCATGATCTGACCAATAGAATGTCTGGACTTAAAAAGAGACTGTGATCTCTGAGTTTGTATATAACTACCTACTTACAAAAAAGGCAGATTCAAATAGAACCATTACACCAAAAATAATCCTAACAAAAAACAAGAAAGATTACTTTCGTCGACCAGAAAACAATATACAAAGTACAATACAAAATATTTTCAGGCATTATAGGGGGAGATGGGTTGCTTTTCAAATTTCTTCATTATATCACAGTAATTCTTAAGTTTACGGTATTTTTAACATGCCTCAAACCGCTAGAATGGATGGTTAGTCACCGTCTTCCCCCATTTTAAATAAAATAAAGTATTTATCATGCGGTATAAAAACAAAATTATGAATCGCCTTCACTATTTTCAGATTAGTTTTTTTCAAACCTCGTACATCTCTATCTACAAAGCAACAACATCCAAGTCTTTCATATCCTGTCCCAACATTCATCGGATGCTGTTCAAACATTCTCGTTTCTACAGCGTCTTGTGAGAAGCACCCTCAGGCTCATTGCCGTCTTTGTCTGCGTGAGGCTCAAACACTCCGCCAAAGTGGTGGTAGAACGATCGTGAGTAGACTTGGTGTTATGAGGTTAATAAGGGTGTGAGGGTCTATTGATTTGAAAGTATATTTTACAATAAGTTAACTTCTAGAGCAGGAGGATAATAATTAATTATCGTATTTAAATAATGTTTTACATAAATATTTTTTTTTAATATTGTTCGTTGGTAAGCACGTCACTTGAGAATGTCTGGACAGCTTTGGCTATTTTTTTTTGTTTTAAAATGTTCGTATTAGTCCGAATCACGTTTATACGTAAACTGGAAAAAAAATTGGGAAATACTGAATGTCCTTTTTCTATGGCATTCTTGTAAAAACTAATGCTTGGACAGGACAACGTCTGTCGTGTCATCTATGTGTTTAAATACAGTTAAACAGTATTACTATAAAAATAGCAAAAACCTATATCCGTAGCCAATATACGACTCATCAAATAAATGTAGCATTGTGTAACTGTTGATGTGTTTTGCGGGCCTTAGTGTGGCCGTTTAGATGCTTTGACGTTTAAACATTGTACCTAATTTAGCAGGCAATACTTACAGATTTCAGTAGAGTATTAACCCCCTTGTTTATAAACGTTTAACCGTCAATACTGTATGGTAAAACAGACGTTAATCATTAATTAATGAAAAGCAACGTTTATTCATAAAGGGGTTAATGTAAAACATTAAAACATGTCCAACAATTTAGTAATCCACTTTCTAACAAAATTATTGTAAACTAAATACAACATACGAGGTAGTAAACGGATTAAAAGGGAACTAGCAGAAACTCATTTACACTTGAGCGGATCGAAAGCGAAACTTTTGTATGGAACCACTTTCCGAGTAAGTTCCCGTGAAACCCTCGGTTTTTGTACCCACACGCGTTAAAAGCGTTTCTTCGTTCGGGAATTTTCGGGACTCCGTCTGGTTTTCTGGACACCGTTCGAGATAATTCGAGACTACGAAATTCCGTTCGGATTTTTCCGGACACTGATTAATGGTTTTTTTATTACTTGGATTTAGATGGTATTTGAACTGGATTACTTTAGGGTTTGCGTAGACCTAACTTAAGATTGCCCGCCGTCAGACTACCTATACTATATATAAGATCCCATTAAAATAGATGGATAAACTTTTAGAAATCATTCAGACCACCAAAATAAGGACGATGGTAAAAAAATATATATGAAAAACGCATAGATAGTTACAAGAAAAATAATCAGCTAACGAAAATATACTAATGTGCGCGCAATTTATTATTTTAGGTCAAAATAAAATCACTTTAATGAAAGTTTTATGTTTTGCTTGGATATCTTTAGATAGACGTACTGAGCGCTGTGTTAAAATTTGTCCATCTATTGTAATAGCAGGCGACTAGTTAATTTTAAATCAAAATATCGATCTTCATGCGCTAGGCTGTCGCTTGCGACTGAGCATATTTACGGTCGATTTTCGTCACCGGCCGCGTGCGACCGGCCGCCTATTCTACTTAGGAACTTACGACTTAGTTACCTGCAGTCTAGCCCAATTGCCATTTATACAGTCGATTTTTGCCGTGCTGTTAAAATCGTGAGGCTATAGTCACCTATGTAAAGCCCGCATTAAGTCGCACACTCGCGACAGTTTTGTTTTGGCAAAAAATACTATTCTCTCTACAAATAAAAAACCATTTTGACTCTGGTGTGCACACACCCACACGATCTCACTAAGTACCTTAGTACAACACACGAGTAGTTAGAAAATCAACCTCCTACTTGAAATTAGAAGAAATGTCTTAAATTTTTCTATAAAATAGTCATATGGTTCCATTGATAATGGTGTGGAGTGGTCTAAAGTAAATTGTTTCATTATACGCGAACGGACACAACCTGATTGTCCGCACGCTCCACTTACCGCATACACTGATGCGCGAAAGTGTTAAACGCTGTAAGAATTTATGAATTTGTATCTGCGTTACATACTGCAGTTTTTTGTTGGCTTTCATACTCCGCATTGCCTAATTTTTTTTAGACTTAGCGACAATTCTACTAAACTGTTATACCTGGAACAAGTTTGATTAATCTATACTTATAATAAATCTGTAGAAGTGAAAATTCTGTACATTGAAAATATCAAAAAAATAAATGGCAGGGGGTGTTACTATACCGACACCGAACCCAAAAATGTGATTAAAAAAATTTTTGTCTGTCTGTCTGTCTGTTTGTTCAGGCATCACGCAAAAACTACCAGTTAGATTACGATGAAACTTGGTATAATTATTCTTTAATATCCTGGGCACCACACTGGGTACTTTTTATCGGAAAAGTATATACAACAAAAAAACAGACTTAATTTTGCGGTTCGATCCCTAGACCCGATTACTGTACCAACCGCAAATAATAAGTTTGTCGTTACGTCACCCGCAGTGGAGTTCACTAACTAATTAAGCGGGCAGAACCTAGTAAATGAATAAATTTTGAATTTGTGTCAATTTTATTCCACAGATAAACTATATCTGAATTTAAAAAATCAGTCCTTAAATGTCATAACTAACGATAATCTCAAGCTTTAAAATAATAATGATAAACATTGTTGTATGTCTAAGGCTCTTAAGTAGACAAGATACAGGAACAACAATTAATTATTTCGCCGCACACCGCACAACGGGGACTTCTAACCTAAGCTACGGAACCAACTGTAGCCTGACGGACGATTTTAATATTTATGGCACATTAACATTTAAATGTATGATGTCTCCAAGTGTACGACATGAATCCTTGTCATAAGCTGAGAACAATATTTATTTTCGGTTTTGTTGATAAACGACGAAGGGAAGAGAAAAATAAAAACAACAACGTTCCATTTACGTAAGTAGCAAAAAGAAGTCGTTATATACTAACGTTCCGTCAAAATGAAACGTGAATTAATTTGAACGATTCCGCACGCAACTGTACAAAATACTTTGTTAAACTTTCAAGCAGATTAATCGTTAGAAAGAGACGTACGATATTTTTTTGTGGTTAAAGTCACAAGCGACAGCGGGGAATGCTAATAAGATCGCTTCTAAAGTTTCTGGTAACTATTCCTACTAACTGCGAAGAACATTTGCGTAAGCGCATAATTAGTGAAATTAAATTCTGAAGTAACTCATCAGCTAATGTAACTCAGGACTTGGGGAGTATGAAATTAATACCTTCTAAGATTTAACTTGGTATAAGTACACGAACACGTGTAAATTACTCATAATGTTAAGTGATAAACGAACATTTTAGGTAACAGGCTACATGAAATTAAGTCGCTAACGGCACCATCTGTTTGCGCAACTGTCATCTAAAACTGTAGCCAGAGCCCAATCACCAGTATGTCGTACTTTAAAAATGCTAAGTGCCCTTCTGACTGCCAGCACTGAATGTGATGTGTTTGCGGATGAATGGAGTAAAATTATGCGTATATGTCTGGTGTTCTGTGAGAGAAAGTATGCCACTGTTTCATGTTAGTTTTAAATTAAATTTTATACGACATATTATTGTCAATGTAATATAAATAGTTTCTATGTTAATTAATGTAATTGGTATTGTACCGTTTTAATTAATTATAAATAAACGTGGGAACGCAATAACTAAGATTAAAAAAAATGAAGTGTTAATCAACTTTTGTTGCTGTATTGTCTCTCATTCTCCCTTTAATAAATCCAAAGATTGTCTGTTGTCTCCCCCTATATAAAATTCCTAGATTTATACCTGTAATTTTTATGGTATACCTACATAATAAAGAGTATTCTATCTATCTGAACACTTTACAGAGACTACTTTTACCATAAGACTCCCAGAATTTCTCTAGTCAAAGCTTCCGTTATAATAATCTTTCAGGCTTTTTATAATAAGCACCATCGCCATGATGCCAAAACCCCATAAATATAGCCCTAGTAAGTCATAAAGCAGTGACAAGCCCCTAAATAACAAAATGAATTATTTCCTACCCACAGGTGGTCGGTATTCAAAGACCCTTAACGCCTACTTTGCGGTGGGCCTACTTAATATCTTACTCAAAGTTACATTAAATTTTCTTTAGGACTCCTAAGACTTTGATTTTATCGAGTAAAATTACCGGCTTTCCCGGGGCAAGTCGATCTTAGCACAAAAGTATTAACAGAATTAGGAAAATCGACAATTTTATCAGCCTAGGGTAATTTAGGAACAGTCACTGTATTTGAGCTATGATGGCCCAATGGTCGCGAATTACGAGTTGTAGGTCGCAGGTTCGAACCCAGACAGGTTCTTTACTTTGTGTAAATAATTTCATCACCACTGCTCTCAAAACGGTGTAGGAAAACATTGTGAGGAAACAGGCATGTCCTAGAATCAAAAAATCGAATTCATGTGACGTCTACCAACCCGCACTGGACCTGCACGTCGTTCTGCACGTCGGATGGTACAGACGACAGCATATCAAGCTACTAACTACAATCTGTCAAATTTTTTTAATAGATTTTCAACTTTATCGCTAAAGAAGAAGGATCAAGCAGATAATAGGGTGCGAATAGGAAGACAGGTGGTTGAAATCATGAGGCTATTTTTGGAAGGTTATTAAAAAAAAATTAGCTCTGCGATACATTTTGACCGCGTAGGTTTTTTTTGACTAGGGCATCTCGTAGTTGACCTTGAGAGATCGTGACTACTTAACCGAACACCGCGTAGGTATTGCAGTTTTCTATGATATAGCAATTTTTGTTTTTATAACCGACGAAAAATTTCTCCGCTTGGGGTCTATAATTATGTGCTGAATTCATGGTTTTAGTTTGCACGTCGATGTCCATGCCACCCTGTAGACCAGTAGTAGCTGATAATGATTTCATTTAAACACTTAGATAACGTCAATTAATCATAATTAGCCTATAATGTGCCCACCGCTGGGACACAGGCCTCCTCTCTGTGAGAGGGAATAGGCCTTAATCCCACGCTGGCCCAGTTGGTACCAGTTGGTGGATGTCACATTTTCTTCGACTTTTTTGGTTCTAGGTTCTAGGTTCCGGTTTCTTCACTGTTTTGAGAACAGTGGTGATGAAATTAAATAGGTAAAGTAAAGTGCCTGCTTGGGTTCAAACTCACGACCTACAACTATTTTAAGTTAAACAACTATTTTAAGTTAAACATTCTCAATACATTTTCATAGCGTTTGAATTACTTCTGTTATAATTTCCCTACCCGCTCCCGAAGAATTGCCAAACTTAAGTGGCGGTGGGTAGGGCACATTGGTCGCAGAACAGATGGCCGATGGGGCCGAAAGGTTCTGGAGTGGCGACCGCGTACCGGAATACGTAGCGTTGGGAGTCCCCCCACAAGGTGGTCCGACGACCTTGTGAAGGCCGCAGGAACCCGTTGGGTGCGAGAAGCACAGAACCGGTCGAAGTGGAGTTGCTTGGGGGAGGCCTATGTCCAGCAGTGGACGTCTTTCGGCTGAAATGATGATGATGATGACCCGCTCCCGTTACCTCCTGTGCTTCACGCCGACATATTAAGTATGCGCGTACGCAGCATAAAGCGACGCCCGCACAGTGGGCAGACGTTGTAATTGCCCTGTCACTTTCCTATTTATCATCACATTGTCCAGCGTTTCTCTCCAATGTTTGATTTATAGATATCACTTTTGCATGCGACGATACACATTACTCTTTTTATTACCCATGTTTTATTTATCTAATAAACTTTTGATCGAGATTGTACTTTTTTCCTCTGACACAATTTATGCGAAGTACTAATAAACACAAAATCAAATGTTACTCATGTCTATTTAATGCAATTCGTTATAGATTCATTAATGGGTTTTGTTTGACAACCTTGTTTGCGTTTTGCATACAGAAATTAATCGCACTATTATGAATATTTCAATTATCGCTGATGTTTGCCTTGGTAAGTCACAATTCGAAATTATAGCATTATGTTCAGTAATATGTTATACCAGTCCAGTGAAATATATTTATTACAAAAACAAGCACCGTACATACTGAAAAATTGACGACTTTCATTTATCGAGTAAGATTTTATCGAGAAAATTCCCAGGTTTAACCATTGAGGCATTCCACTCAGAGCCAATCAGCAAAGCGATTTGAATTTCCATTTATTTACACGGTGACATAATATCGATACATTCGATGTGTTCATCCTTTGTTGTCGACACTCCCTATTGTAACCTTTGTTCGACAAACGAGATTAAAAATATGAAGTCATAATTGTTTATTTAACGGTTTTCATAAAGCGATTTATTTTCCATTTCATTATATTCTGGATTTTTACAGTTTGACCACGTCAAAGAAAACCAACAGAGCCACCACTGGATGGCCCAGGGGTATCAAACCTGACTAAAGGCTCCTACAAACAGGCGCGACACGCGATATACACAAAGGCACCGCTCGTTGCGCGACTTGCGGTGCCTTTGTGTCGCGCGCGATTTTATCGCGTGTCGCGCCTGTTTGAAGGAGCCTTAACGAGTTGTAGGTCGTGAGTTCGAACCCAGGCAGGCACTTTACTTTGTGTATTTAATTTCATCACCGCTCTCAAAACGGTGAAGGAAAACATCGTTAGGAAACCGGGATGTCCCAGAACCAAAAAATCGAAGACGTGACATCCGCCAACCCGCACTGGGCCCGCTTGGTGGGTTATGGCCCACAGGTCTCCTCTCTGTGAGAGGGTCACAGAGAGGAGACCTGTGTCCCAGTAGTGGGAACGTTATAGTCTAATTACGCTAAAGATAAGAAATAACACCTATAGTTAGGTAGGTGTCCGTATATATGCGTATTCGCACCTACGCCACTATAATTTTAATATTATTAATTTACACATTATACTGCATATAGCTTTATAAATAATATACGAATCAAGTAATCAAAACACAATACTAACACGCCTACGAACAAGAACGTTTCCCAATGCAAAACTTACTGTAGAATACATGTACACGCGTGTTTTGACAAATAAAATTATTTTATCTTATCATAATTAGAGTGTCAGTATACGAGTACTCACAAAACTTCACTCAGTACTTAACACCTGTCACAACACCAATTTATCTTGTCTTCTTAACGTCTGTGTGTCACTTCAGGGATCCAGCAGAATATCAGCGTCAGATACAATTGCCTGACACATGCTGAGCTGGACTCCCATTTAGTGCAACCTTGAGACGCACAACGCACTGTGTATGTTTCGTTATTAATATTAATTTTATTATAAATATGTATTAGTCATAGTGTCACTTTTATTTCGATATGTGTTTTTCATATGTTTTTATATTGGCATCTTGGTTTTTTTTTATATTATAATCATGTGTGTAATTTGGTTATCATCTAATATTGTACTTTTGGGTGTTGTGCTGTCTTTTTGTGTGCGCAAAATAAATGGTTTATCTATCTATCTACCTATACGCCTAAACGGAAAACCTGAAGATGAAACTTGAGCATTTATATAGACATTTTCCTGTCAAAACCTTTCTTAAGATCCAGTTTTCTAGTTTACATCTACTACGTAATTTTGTAGACACGTTTTAAGGTACTTAAATATAATGTTTGTAGAGAACGACTATACCAACATTTATCCTTACAAAATAATGTCGTAAGCCTCCATAGTTTTACGAAGACATGTTTTGAATATCTTATTTTTGAACATGCCTAAGCCGACGATCTCAATATCCTGAACAAACGAAGATTAGGTATGCCCTTTTCCGATATTTAGGTACGTGTATTTCTTTACCTTGACATTCGAATAGGCCATATATGTTTGTGGAAATATAAAAGAAGATAAAGGTGCCTAGTCAAACGCACTTTCATTTGAGTAGGGAGCCCCTAGTTTCTAACAGAAAAAACTCGTCTATGTAGGTACATAGACAAGTTTTTTCTACCGATTTACAATTGGAGACAAACATAACATTCATAGTATTTTAGTTGTTGAGTGAGTTGTTAACCCAAAAAACACAAGTGCCAAGTGGAGCGCATCAGCGAACTTATAAAATAGAAAAATTCATGATCTTCCTCGAAGTTAACTGCCTCGTTGGACGTAACGCTACTGCTGAGTACAATAAGATCCTGGGTTCGATTCCCGGATCGAGCAAAGTGTTATTGGGTTTCTCCATCTGGAAATAGTCAGTAGCAGACCGGAGTCTGGTTTTGTGCCCTGCTGTTGGCATTGGACTCGCCATCTTTTACATGGCACTTTAACTTAATTGGCGAAATATATAGGTGAACTATAGGCACATCTCTACCTAACCATTTGGGGAAAACAGGCGTGTTGCTATCAAGAAAGGAAAGAAAAGAAAGAAAGAAAAAGTATTTATCGCGACTCGTACAGGAAGATCACAAACTAAGCACAGCAAAATAAAAATCCAAGTTATATAAAAAAAAAGTAACAAAAGGAAAATAAAACAGAAAGTCCTATACGAGGCCAAAAGGCTCCTATCTCAGCATGATGCAACGACATTTAAAAAAATAAATGTTGCAGCGCTGGTATTCTGATAGGATCACTGTTCATGATCTTTAAAACATCAGCAAAATTCCCGAACAACAAGAGCAATCTTCCCTAATACCTCTCTATCGCTTTACGGTTTCCCCCACTTTCCTTGAATACCGCCATTTCGGCGTATGGTGATACAGATTGAAGCAACCTGTCATTATTTTTGTCAATCTCGACCTTGTCGCTCTGCGTATATGGGAACAAATTGACTGTCAAAATGTTCCTTTTCAGGCAATGCTGTGGAAGTAACGTGAACGTTTTTGAGACAAAAATAACGTTATCTATCTTGAAAGTTAGGATGTTTTCCTTTGTTTTAGGGAGAAATTTAGCTGAAAAGAAAATAAAAGTTAGCTGCAGATCGTTATAACTGTTTCATTACCCTTACTTAGTTAGCTTTAAACAATGTGCTAAGAGTATAGCCAAATAAATCCTAGCTTTAATTTATTGTTGTATAGTTGTCTCCACCTTGTATACCTATTACTAGATTCCCGCCTCTTCTGCTACTTACTTTTTCAGGTTTCTTTATTATTTAAATGTAACTTTAATGTATTATACAGCCTTCCGGAACAAATTCTATAAATTATGGTGAAAACCGCATTTGCATCCGGTGCGCAGTTTAGGAGAACAACGCGGTCACACAGAAAAACACGAAAAGCGACTTTCATTTATTTTATATGTATAGATATAAAAGATAAGAGGGGCTTCTGTCTAAGTAATAACAGCCGCACGGGTCCATCGATCAGGTTAAGCTACGCTTGCCGCGGTTGGTCCTTGGATGGGTGACCATTTTTACATATCAAGATCCCACCGTGCCTCGGTAAGCACGTTCATCCGTTGGTCCCGGGCGGCTGTCATTGGTAGGCCTTTGGCAGTCGTTACTGGTCATAGAAGCCCGAAAGTCTGACAACCAGTCATTCCAAGGGGTATCCTATTACCCGGTAACTGGGTTGTGGAGGTCGGATAGGCACGCTACACGTAAAATACTGGTAATCACCTACATCCAGTTAGATTGGAAGCCGACTCCAACATAGTTGGGAAAAGGCTAGGAAGATAATGATATAGGATAATAACCCCATAACCCCAAACTTCTCGAAATGTTTTAGAATTTGGTATTGGAGTTTAGATAATATATCCAAACTGCCACGGTATCAAATTGTTCTAGTGTGATGTTTGTTAAACTCTTGTCCTTTACTAGACCAGGGTTCTGTCTCCATGATATTTAACACATTGAAGGACACTGAACGAGACACAATAGAAGTTTTATTGTTATTACGTCGAGGGGCGTTAAGTGTCCCGCAAATTGTTAAAATTGGTTTCCTATGTAAAAATCCCCTTATGGCTGCTGTTCAGTGCTCAATGATGGTCGCAGTGATAGCAATTTCAATATGAACTGAAAATTATAACTATAGTTATTAGAGCAAGACTGCGTCGTTGGTTTAGTGGTCGCAAGCGCTAGTGTTGAGCACGAGGTCCTGGGTACGATTCAGAGGTCGGGCTAAGTGTTAGTGTGTTTTTTCACCAGGAATTCCTCGGCAGCAGCCCGGAGTCTGGATTTGTTCCCGGTTGATGGCAATTGGCTGGCCCCTATTGTATTGGACTTTAACATAACTGGCGATCTGTGGGTGAACAGACGCCAGCATATCAAGTTACTACAATCTGTCAAATTTCTTTAATCGATTTTCAACTTTATCACTAAACCATTAGGTTCAAAGTTGATTGGGAAAATTTGACAGTTTCGAGTAGCTTGATGTGCTGGCGTCTGTACAATAGGCTACATCACTGCCTAACCCTTTGGGGATTACAGGCGTAATGTCATGTTATCTTATGCTCAATGATGCTTAAGTATTAACTTAAAATCTTAACTAAAGTTATCAGAGCAAATCAGACGGATGAACGGTGCAAAACTCATTAACTCGAGCTATTTCTAGAACAGATACTAGGTATCGACAAATTAAAATTCAGCCGCGAAATAAACCGTAACCCACTAGGTATCTGAAACTTCTTCAGTTAGCAAATCGGAAGACCATAAATGCAGCGACTAACTTTGGATTTGTTAGTAGCTTTTGATAAGTTTGATATTTGGAGTCATGACAAACGATTATAAAATGGTCACCGATACGTAAAAGATCACAACTCAAAAAACAAAATACCAACCACCGGAGATAGTTTTTTTTTTTGATCGGCGATTAGGCCCACCGAAAATTGTGGCGTCTAATAATGAAATGCATGTTGATTTGTTCCTTATGATCTCTAGATTATAGTGGAAAGTCGAATAAAGCCGATCTTAGCCGAAAGACTCTTAGCCAATGTACCAATATTAAACGGTTGCTGTATTTTTAATATTTCTTTGCTTCTTTCTTAATTTTTTTTTGTGTGTGTTTCAAACGTACGCAGCTGCTGGGAACCCTCTAGTACCTACTTTAGAATTAACTTGAATTGAGTTTTCGAATAACATAATCGGGACAATCGAGTGCGTGACCGTTAATGACTGAGTACCATCACTAAAGTCAAACTGATAAGCAACCAAAAACTACAATCCGTTTCACGTACGCTCATTCCTGCCTAACAGCCTGGCCAGAACTTTTGGCTTAGCGGGAAGCGGCGCGGCGTCTTACCGCTAGCGTTGACGCTGCGTGAGGTGCGTCGTGGTATGGTTCATACATTTTTGTATATTTGTTTTTACCGCTCGCCGCCCTGCGCTAAGCTGCCACAAAATCCTTATTAAATAGCTGCCTACTAAATACCAGAAGTAAGCGAACTAAATATATATAATGGTAAGCGCCGCCAGTACAATAACAAAAGGCTTATATTAAACCTCCCGGCGGAAATCAAGCCACAGTCCCTTTAGGGCGCGTTTATATTTGGCAAGTAGGTAGTCTAGTACAGTAAGCAGGTAAATTTCGGTAAGGAGAAGTACTGAATTTCATAGTCAGCTCAGTAATTTAAGAGTTGCTGTTCCGTAAAAAAAATCCAAGAAATGCATTATGTGGAATGTCATCTATAAGACTGAAAGTCTTAACACAGAATAATATAACTGTAAAATAAAAAACTGGAACGCGACGATGGCGGAACGAGCTTGAATCTTACCTTAAAAGACAAATTGTGTGGAAAACTGAAAAGGAGCCATTTGCCCTGCAATGAGACAAAACACGTTAGTTAAATTAGAACTGGATAATAGTAAGATATTGGGATTCATTGACGTTAATCGAACAGTGATTAATTTTCTATGCAATCGTACGACTTACGAAACGAAAAGGTCTCTGGATTTTTCCTGTGTGATCTAAACTTAACCAGCCAGTTAACATAGTACTAGTTTAAATGCTACTCTACAAGTCTGAGGGGCAATCCTCGTAATTTTAAGAACGTTCAAACAAACCTCTAAAAACCCTACATTTTTAACAGGTTTTTGACATTGATTGTCGCTGAGATGGTATTACGACAAAATTTTGAACGTTTTTTATTACGGGAATTGCCCTTCAGATCTGTGTACCAACTACTGAAAAATTTTAATGGTTTTCCAGTAATTTACATTTAACTATACTCTTCCAAATGTAAACGAATCCTTACTGCTGCTCGGTTCACAAAATGGGATGTATTTTGTGTGTTATTATTATTTACTCGGTATCTTAATGAGGTTTGTATGTAACAAAGTCGGGAACACGTAATGAGAATTCGAGGAGACTGAAAGTTTGGGAACGTATTCCCATGTTATTGGAAAATGAGAGTCAATGGAGCTATGACAATTGGTTGGAAAACTTGAAATCAGCCCGAAGCGAGATATTTTTGCATATTACATAACATCACGCACGTTTTAGTCAAAAGGGTCGGCAGTGCTGAGTAGATGTCCGGATCGATATTGTTCCAGTAAAATACTTCAATAGTTAACAGTAGATTTTTTCAAGTTTAATAGAAAAAATAATCATTTTAGTTTTTTTTATTAACTAGGCTCTAAGGAAGAAGCTTCTTAATAATCGAAAAATTTAAAAAAAATAGGCTTATTTATAAAAGGAGCAATTTTCGTTCTTAAAAATTCAAGTCGCAATTTCATCTCAACCACAATAACTGTCAAAAACTTGTCAAAATTGTATGAACATTTTTTTGTATTTTTCACAGATTGCGACAGATTAGAATGCAAAATACGGGAATTGCCCCTGTGGGATATTTTGATTATAATTATTAGAAGAGGATAAACAATAGATCTCTATCTACTTGTAATAGGTAAAAATAAGCAAACTATGGAAAGATAACAAAAGCTCCTATTGACTACACCGAAGTATTTTCATTTAATTATTATCGGTAATGACACCTAATAAATTATTAAATTATTCCCCAATACACAATAATTGCTAAGAACGACAAAAGCTATAATCACTATTGTTTGGGGATTATTGCTCCACAATACTGCTGGTATCCATTATTCATGAGCGTGATAATACGCCGATAAAGGACATGCCGCATCGACACGCGTATTGTTCGCGCATTTTGGTTGAAAATCGACGAAATAACGCAATGGAGATAAAATCTGATTTCTGGGATTAATTAGGACTTTATTGATTTCGTGCAAGCTTAATAAGGGCACGTAATTTTTTTATTAGTGGTTTTATTATTAAGTAACAAGCGTCTCGTGTTTTAATTTCTAGTTATTTAATGTTTTATAGCCATTTAATGGCATATCGTCCATTCAGCACCACATTGTTATCGACGTAGGTAACGTCAGGGAAGTTAATTGTTAAATAAATTGACACTCTTCATCAATTTGCCGTGTTATATTCATTTTATAGAACTGTCAAAGAATGACAGTTTCTATATGAATATACGAACAATTTATGTTGGTAGACAATTTGCTTACAACTAAATTGACTTCACCTACGTATTCTGCTAATAGCAATGTGACGAATGAGAATAGGTCGTAATTTCCTTCTACAAAAATTCACATAGAAATCGCCCATTGTAGTGGAGTTCAGACACACACAACAGACACAAACCAGCCAGTATGTCAACGACTGTAAGCCAATTAATAAAAAAAATCGTACAAATTTAAATCACAACACATCTCAGTGACAATCAACGTCAAAAACTTTGGTAAATGAAGGTAAATTTAGTGGTGGCCCAGTGGTAACGGCGTCGCCGCCGTTACCACTGGGCCACCACTAAATTACGAGTTACGACTTACGAGTTGTAGGTCGTAGGTTCGAACCCAATCAGGTGCTTTACTTTGTGTAAATTATTTCAACACCACTGCTTTCAAAACGGTGAAGAAAAACATCGTAAGGACGGCATGACCTTGAACCAAAAACTCGAAGACATGTGATATCTGTCAACCCGCACTGGGCCACGTGGTGGATTACGATCCACTCCCTCTCATTAGGAGGAAGCCTGTGTTCCAGCAGTAAGAACATTATAGGCTGATTTTGTCTAAATCAGTCTAATCAAATCTTGAATTTATTTTTAACCGATTGGGACTAAGATTAGAATGCGAACGTTCTGAAAACTACAGAAATTGCCCCTCTCGTCTTTAATATTCTTGGCTCAATTTCCTCTCAAAATTCGAACACAATCCTTAAGACCTTCAGCGGGATTGTCCGAAAGGGTTACCGCTGGCCCGGACATAAAGGGCGAAGGAAGGAACACGGGTGGGTTTTAGTCAGTAAGAGTCTGACACTCCCTTCCGCTCCACCCAGAGCGGGAGGAGTCATTTGATGATTTCAGATCCTGAAAAAAAAAAGAAAAAGAAAGGGGGCTGTTCATTTATTACGTAAGACAATTTTGACCACTTTCTGAACCCCTCCCCATACGTGAGAAAAAATAAGACTGGGACGAACCCCCCTCTCCCCCTTTCAATCTCACGTAAGATCAGTGTTCTACCAAAATTGCAAAGAAAAAGTATCAAAAAAATTAAAAACTTAGAATTTTTGCTTACTTTTGTGATCTTACGTAGGAACAATCTACTCGTAGACCCCTCCCACCCCCACGTAAGAAAAAATAAGACTTATTCGGACCCCCCTCCCCCTTAAATCTTACGAAATAAATGAACAGTCCCTTACACTGGCCACAAAGCCTTTCTTACTACCTTATCCGGATGAGTACCGGTAAGTAATCCGGTTCCCAGTTCTTTAACAAACGAACCTCCGTCACTGTCCCGCTGATTATGATATCAATGGACACCCGTTTCAGGAGTTATTTATTTCTTGGTAAGGAATGAGAAAAATGTATGATAAGTTAGGAGACGTAAGTGTAACTTAATCTGACGAGTTTTAGAACTTAGGTAACTAGCTTCTGCCCACGTCTTCGTTCGCGTAAGGTTTCTCGTTTTAACATAAAACGTATCCTATGGCACTCAGGGATAAAGAAGGATAAGGATTTTCGGAATCAGATCAGTAGTCCCGAAGATTATCCCTATATACAAACTCACAAAATGTACCTCTTTAAAATATGAAAAGTATAGATTAGCGAGGCGGCAACTACACCTACAATAATTAGTTTGCGCAATATTTATATTCCGCAATATGACTGAATCAGCCCTTGCACTCTCCATTCTTTTCACATAAGAACA
This sequence comes from Luperina nickerlii, assembly GCA_963855955.1. Taxonomy (NCBI): domain Eukaryota; kingdom Metazoa; phylum Arthropoda; class Insecta; order Lepidoptera; family Noctuidae; genus Luperina; species Luperina nickerlii. Next base: position 5,678,543 of record OY979669.1, read on the forward strand.
TTGACTGATAAGCTACTGTTTTCGCGTGAACAAGACCTGCGCAATACTTATCCTACACGGTGCAATTTAAAATATACTACACACTAAATATACTTATACTAATATTATAAACGCAAAAGTTTGTGAGGATGGATGGATGGATGTTTGTTACTCTTTCACGCAAAAACTACAGAACAGATTTAAATCTGTTAGACAGATAGTTTATAACCAGAATCAACACACGATAGTTTTTATCCCGATATTCCCACGGGATCAAAACTTATGCGGGTAAAACCGCGGAGCGCTGCTAGTATTCCAATAAAAAGAACAGCCTCAAACTTTTGTTCAATCATTGCGCGATCTTCAATGTTAAACCTAAATGGTTTACAACATTGCCCAATTCGCAATGTAATTGATAGTTCAGGGCCCGCCTAAGTAAAGCCTACCACGACTTACCTATAAGCTAACAAAACAAACTTCTCTAATTGTTTTAGTAAGAAATCGTAATCACGTTTAGGTTACCTCCATTTCTCCGAAGCGGTTGTATGCTACAGAGACGATAAAACTGTGCAGGTAACATACATTATACAGGTGTTCGTCAATTACCTACTTATGCTAAATTAACGAAAGGCATCATAATTTGAACTATTTTGATTTGATAAACAAATAAGCCGAAAATAACTTCCTATGTTCAATGCATGTATTTAGTGTTTCACTAACTGTGTCCAATTAAACGTTATTTATTTATTTATTTAAGGATCTCCAACAAAAGCTATACACTAAACATTACATATAGTCAATGGACGACAAAGTTTGGTAGGTGTACAGTAACGAGCACTAATATGTCAACACTTGGCAACTTTCAATTACGATTTTTTCGTGAAATAACGAATGCAACGTTGAAATACGAAACTTTACACAAACCTATGGGTTCGAAAATAGCTTGTTCGTAATAACATAAAATTTCATTCAAAACTAAGGGAGAAAATCGTCTTTGAATAAAGCCAAGTGTATACATATTTATGCTCATGACTGTTCTCCAAATAAAATAGAATAATATACTGTGTAGGTATTTTTCTTTCTTTTACGTAATACCTACATTTCATTAAATCATTATCACTATGTCTAAAGGTCCCTGCCATACCAACATACCCATAAATGTTCGTACGTTCAAGAGGCGAGGACAGTACAACTTCATTCCGGGACACGGCCCCAGGAATTCACTTACCCGCTTCCCGGGAATGAAAAATGTCCGGTATTCCGTCACGTACCGGGACCTAACCCGGAATGAGCTCAAATTAAAAAATGTACCCGGTATATTAGGCTATATTTATTTAGATAAAGATTTAACACGTATTTCGTGTGATAAAAATGATTTGTTGCCGACGAACTCATAATTTTCAGTTTCGCGATGATTTGCGTTTTCAGTAAGTACCATTACTTAGTGTTGTTTTAAAACACAATGAATATTACACAAACTCAAACTCAAAGCATTTATTTCAATTAAACCATTTACAGGCACTTTTGAATTGTCAAGAAGTCGGTCAGTCAGAAAATATGAAGCTAGTTGCCCATTCCAAAGCGTACCTATGGAGAAGAATGGGCAAGAAACTCCATGGACACTCTTTTTAAATTATATTTTACAAAAATATTAATTACATCATTACTTTTGATTTTAAAATTATATAATGTGAGAACAATGTAAAAAATTATGAAATACGTACGCGTTAAAAGCGTCCAGAGAACAACAAATAGTACTTAATAAAACAACAATCCAAAAATAAAATAATTAAAAATAAGCCGAGGCAGCTAAGTGATGACCTGCCTTAACTGACGGCGCCCGTTCACGAACATGACGCAACAATCAGCACCATTCAGCTCAACCATTTTGAAGGGAGCTAAATGATCCAACACACACGCCACCGTCAGCGAGACATATGAGTGAGCAAGACATACTATTAGCTGCCAGGGCACATTCGAGTCAATGAAAGACATATTATTACCCGGTAAATGGTAGCTATAGGGTACATAGAACTCACATCTGTGCTATGCAATTATACAATACAAAGGAAATTGATTTTATAAAATGCAAAGACAGTCTTACAATCTTCAGCAGCTCCAACAGTATTTTCATGTGTTAATCAATTAGTTGTGGAGCAGGACCAGCATAAACAGTACAGCACAAATAGTAATAATGACATTGATAAATATAACAACGCATTTAGAGTGCTGTTGCGTCTGCCTCGGTTCTGTAGCGCATCATCTATGTTCGCTGAGGCACGTACCGACTGCTTCAATGCTGTACGGCGTAAGAGAGCGGCCTCGTTGCTAAACAGACTCCGTGGCAGCCCCAACAGCATTCTACGCGCTATAGCCGGGAGACACGACAGCCCGTTGGTGAGGTCACTTGTCACCTGTACATTGTCGGTGTTATTAGTTGAGTACTAACATAGGTTAAGACTATTGTTACTAACCCAATGGATCTCTGGTATCTGAATAAATAAAGTATAATAATAATAAAAGATCGACCACCTGAGTCGTTGTTCTAGTGCGCGCTACATTTGACTATGAGGTCCTAGATTCGATTCCCGGGGCAGGCAAAGTTTTATTTAGTTTTTTCATCTGGAATTTCTCAGTAACTGCCCGGAGTCTGATTTGTGCCCGGTTGATCGCAACAGGTTCGCTCCATATTACTTGGGGCTTAATCACAATAATAACCCCGAAACCTAACAAACGATGAAAATATTTTTATACGTATCTATACCCTAACGGTCTGAAAGAGTTAATTAACTTTCATTCAAAGCATAATTTCCTAAAAAGCTGAAGAGTTTTCTTTCAGTTATATTGATAAAATCAACCTGAGCCACCTTTATTAAGAGGAAGTTATAATTTAAGGGGTGGTTCGATTGAAATAGAGCAAATCACGATGTATACGGAACATCACTTTTTACCATTCCTTTTATGTGCTTTGTTGAACAAGTCCGTAAATCATTAGCTTTTTTATGAAGTATGACTCTTATTGTACGAAGAAAGAATTGCTTAGTCAGGTTAGTTAATGAGGCCTCACCTTTTGAACAATAAACACATAACACAACGCCTGTAATTCCTGAAGGGTTAGATAAAGGAGTACCTTTATTATTGACGACACGGTTGGCGCAGTGGCTGAGCGATCGACTGCTGCGCTGCGGGTCGCGGGTTCGATTCCCGCACGGAACAAATATTTGTATGGCCTACAGGTAGTTGTTCCGGGTCTGGCTATTTGTGTATGTGAATTTAAATGTTTTTAAACGCACCCACGATACAGGAGTAATTCCTAGTGTGAGGTAACGTTTTAATAAAAATAAAAAAAACTATTATACACTCACATTTCACCAGTTAAGGGAGCGAGCCTAATGTTATCAACCCGACACGCATCCAAACGCTGGACTGCTACTGAGAAATTCCAAATGAAAAAGCCTACTAACACTTTGCCAGGGAATCGAACCCAAGACCTCATGTTCAGCAGTAGAGCTTGCGACCACTAGACCAACGAAACAGTTCGTTTTTATAAGATTCACATAAACAACCACAGAGCACGAAATCGCCGCGCTGACATCGTGGTGTGTGTAAATCACAGTAATATTATAAAGGCGAAAGTTTGTGTGTGTGTGTGTGCTGACACCCTGAATTAACATATAGGTTACTTTTTATCCCGATATTCCCACGGGATTGAAAACCGCGGGTGAAACCGCGGGGCGCAGCTAGTAACCCAAATTTCTTAGAGATATCATAGCATTGTCAACAATAATGTATGTATTTGTCACTAACATTTATGGTGTGAACATTCCCACAAGTGAACCAGTAAATGAAGATGTGTGTTAACTACAGTTTTCCAATCGCGGCGTACAAGAGATGCACTTAATAATCGCTTCGATAGATCAATCATACTTCAGTTAACGTGTGATTAAGTAGTAGTTTCCATTGTGGACTTCTTCGATCGCTTGTTCGAAAGTCGGCCATTGCAAATTTCGAATTGTTACCAAAGTTTTGTATGGCTTGAGCCTTTTTACGACATTACGATTTTAGATTTATTCCTGTCTGATCTCCTGAACCCCCCTCCACCCCTCCTCCTCGATCCCCTGCTAGTTCGTCTTCTATTTTAATCTCTATCTTATACGCTTTATCAAGGTTTACTCTTTTTGACATGTAAGTACAGTCAAGTGAAAATAAAAGTTTCATGATTTACAAAATTAAATAAAGATTTTTTTTAAATGTCTCATTCGTGCTCGTTATCAAATTATTTCGATGAAGCTTATTTGCTCTTTCTCACAGATAGGAGGCCTGTGTCCCAGCAGTGGGAAAGTTACAGGTTGATTATGCTTTATGCTTATTTGCTTATGAGAGCCCAAGCTTTTGCTACACAATGTTCAAAGCTGCTACCCCTTGAACCCTGACTGCCATTTCGCGTCAAACAATACCACTGACCATCGTGCCAATGGTTTCTATAAACCCAATAAATTCTCAACTGTCAAACCGTATGTAATCTGTTGTTATTAGCAGCCAAAAATACCAATAATTATTCATATGCTACATTAGTTTTAACTGATAATTTTTTTTTGCAAGAACTACACTCCTTAAACACATAACAACTTCATAACGGCACCAATTATTCATTCCGGAACTGAAGCGCTAAGTGGTTATTCATTAAGAACCATTCCCGCTCCACTGGCCAGATAGAGTCGTGAGGTTAGTCAGTCACCGTGGCAACTAAATGGCCATGTGGACAGTCGGCTCTCGGTTCCTTCCGGTGGCACATGCGACGTTTCCATCGGGAAAGCAGCCGCTCGTGTAATTAGAAGAAACGAGAGCGAAGCGATTTCCGAGGCGGATCGCGCAACAATTAGTAGCCCGTGGAGGAGGAATGTGAGGTGTAAGAGGGCGGCGGGTAATGGATTAGGTGTTGCAGATTGACAGAATCCCAACTAATATTATGAATGTGAAAGTGAGTTTGTTTATTTGTTTGTTAGGCTTTCTTCTTCTTCTTGTGTCGATGGTACTCTTCATCGTTTTTTTTTTATATATAGTTTGAGCCCAGTAGGTGGCCACGTTGACTGCAGCATCAGTGGCGTTCTTTAATGTGCAGGTGAACGGGCACTTAGGACACTCCAGCAAGCGGGGCATGGTCTGATCAGAAGCACTACACCCGCACTGGGTGTTGGATGGGTCAGTAATCCCCCATTTCGACAAATTGCCATGTGCTTTCACGCTAAAGGTCACAGCATACATATCAACTCGGAAAGGGTTCGTCACCGTATCGCCTTTCGCCTCGCCGTCAAACAGGCGTCAACCTAACGTAAGCACGTAACCAAAGCGAATCAGCAGCTCCGATACGTCGACTTGGCTACGGCTAGGCGACGCCACGCTTACGGCTCGCCGACCGCTGGTTGATGGTGCAGTAGGCAGGCCGAGAGAGGGGTGAGAGGGGCAAGGGTGGACGATTTTTTTTAAACTGTAAGTACGATATGAATTTGCGATATGATGTGAATTTTCCTAATGTTTCATAGAGTGATGAATATGAAGTCGAATTATGAAAAACGTAACAGCTTCTAAGAATCAGATTGTTTAAATAAAGTTTAATGTTTTTCGTTTGGTCACGAATGCAGAATGTCCTGCGCAGAAACCAGTAAGAAGTTTAAAAATCAAGCTTTAATTTAGTTTTAGTCGTTTAGTCGCAAAAGTAAAACCTAAGTTACCATTTACCTACTGACACAACGTTCCCTGACAAAACGTTCCCTGATTCAACGTTTCGAAAAAATATTTTATCTTAAAGAACCAACCAGTCGCTCATTACCTACACCCACAAACCCGCCATCAGCTTCTAACACAAACTAATTAACAATAACGTAGATCTTGCGCGTGCGCTGCGCATGCGACGCTACGCTTCACATTCGCGCCGCGAGCCGCCCGGGCTATACGTTGCGGGCTATCGTCAGCACCACGGCACCCTGAACCTTCCACCTTGAACCTCACCATACTAATTACAACCCCGCGCGCTTGATAGCCTACACGAGTCATAAAAGTCGGAATAGTCGGAGAAGTCGAAAAAGTCAGAAAAGTCATCGTCACTGTTTCAGTGTGGGGTGTCGTTGGTAGCGTGTGTCATCAGTGACGGTGTGTGTTGTGGAATGGGGTAGCAATGGGGGCAGGACACAGCGCTGAGGGCGAGGGCTGCGCGTACGCAAGCGACCCGCCCGCCCATGATCGGCGCAAGACACATAGTAGGAGGCGGAGGTTAGTTTAGACTTAAGCTTCTTTGTGAATGTTTATGATAATTATGGAGGTATAACATGTTTGCTATACATGAAGTATTAAAACGGAATTTTGTGTTCATGTATTTTAGACTAATGTTTACAGTAGAAAACAAGTGATTTGGGATCAACTACACGGGTAGTTTCTAAAAACACTTTTATTCACACATTACTGTAAATCTGTGAAGAGCGTACAAAGCAATTTTAATTGAAGACGTTCATAATTACAAGGCGTAAAACTAGGGCAAACTAGAGATTACAAAGACAAACGCTATTTCAGTCGCAATTTTTATAGCCATCTCGGCAGATACATAAAAAATCTTCTAAACAACGTATTTTATAAACACATAAATATTCAAAAACATGCAAATATCATTGAAGCATTTAATAACGGAACATTTTGCGTTCTTATATGTCATAAAATGTCGATCAAGAACACATGAGCGTGAAAAAATTTTACGCATTCATACTACCAAGCCGCATTGATAGACTAGATTTAAGATAACAAGAAGCTTAATATTTACTTCATTATACACCTTAGCAGCTTAGTCATAAGGTTCAAATTCTTAAGCAAGTTGTACTACCTTAGAATACGTTTTCATTGCTTTAGACTATTAACGGAGTGGGCTAAGTGATTTAGTCTGTAATCATGCTTTCGTAAATATCGAGCGAATGGCCGATGGAATGTGAAACGGTGTAGAACTGTCAACTGTAACACGTAAACTTGCAAACAGCGCGACAGTATACTGTAAACAAATTTTTTGTTTAGAAAAAGTAGTATTTTGTTGTTTAGTGATTTATCTCGTGTCTAGTTTTGAGGAAAGAAGTTTTTAGTCAGGTCTGAAAAATGCTCAGCTAGTGACGAGCAACCATGCCATGTTAGGTCTGCATACTTAATTGTTTGTATCAAAACAAGAACTAACTATTGCAAAAAAATGCTAACTTTTGAAGGAGCACAGCAGCTTTATAACAAATTACCGTCCTACCGGTCGATTCTGTAAAAATCTCACCGTGAAAACTTAGGTGAAATGAGTTTGTTTTTGCTAGGAATTGACATTATTGACAGCTCACTTCACTTAAGTTTTCACGGTGAGATTTTTACAGAATAGCACCGCTGTATAAGAAATGTACACTCTTACAATGCATTCAAAACTCAACTTAGCCAGCACATAATTGCGGATCGATCACTTCTGGAGAAATGAATTCATTGGATGGGTAACTATTAAATTGTAATACTGATGACGAACACTTGTAATCTATATTTTTAGTATTGTTCTCAAGTAAGTGACTTATGTCTTTATTGGGAATAAAGTTTTCTTTAAACCGAAAATGTAGATAACGGATGAGCCATCATTCTGCTGCCCTTATACCAATTTATTTGCGGTCGGCACAACATTTCTTTTTCTCCCACACTTCTCTATTATTCGTCATCTGTGTAGTCACCCCCTCATTCACACAGTCCATCCATCGTTTCTTTGGTCTTCCCCTACTCTTATAGCCATCGACAACCATACTCAAAACTCTCCTCATGACATTTTCCTCATTTCTCCGTAACACATGCCCATACCATGACAACCGATTTCCACACAACTTTTCAGTTACCGGTGCCACTTTCAAACTTCCTCTTATGTACTCATTTCTTATTCTATCCATTCGTGTAACACCACACATCCCTCTTAGCATTCTCATCTCAGCTGCATGCAATTGCCTTTCATTCATCCCTTTTGTGGCCCAACATTCTGATCCATACAAGACAGCAGGTCTAATCATGGTTTTATTTATCTCCCACATAACGAATGAGTGATGAAAACAATATAACTTTTTGAAGAGAATTTCGTAATATTCTGTGCCACAACGGAGCAATACCAAAAAATTTGTCAAAAATTGCAGTTAGTACAGTTTATACGTATATTTATTACTTTTATTTACTTTAAACCGTTTTCAAGTTTAATCACTTTAATAAAAAAAACTGTATGTGTGTTGATTATCTTAGACAAACCTTAATTACAGTATAGTGCCTACATAATTAGACAAGAATTGAAGTGCGGTATATTCTCCACATTTAAATAAAATTACTATTTGTATATATTTACCTGCTGTCTATATAGTGTATTATGTAGTCAGTATAACACCCTTACGTAAACTTCATTGCTAAATTTTAAATCAATAACCTAATCTTTCAGTTTCAAACACATTTTACCTTATAAACAAGTCAAAGATCTTGAACCATTAACATGTTCAAAACATTATGTGAGCAAAGAGATAAATCAATATATAACCGACTATGATAGGTCAAGGATTGAGTCTGGACTCAGTCTACTCTATTATTAGTCTTGGCACCTACGCAAGCTGTTTTGTTACACTACATCACACAAACTCGAACCTAAAACTGTTTCAGTCAGAGATCAAAATAGTTTAACAGTATTGGTTCCTGTTATAGACACTTCAAAAATAACCTAAAAGCAACAAAGTTAGAGATGAAAATCGTTTGACTAGTGTGTTAAGTTACAGTAAGTGAAAATGTGACGTCGATAAGTTATATTTACTAGAAAGATTTTTATACATAGATTTAAAATTAATGAAAATATTTTTGTAGGCCTATCTTTTGTTATGGATTTCTCACGAGGAAAGAAAATCATTAATATTCTATGGGTTTTTATTAATGATGGTCATTTAATATAGGACACTTTTTCATAACATCGTGGAATGCCACATTAAAAGGAAGCCAATCAACCATTAAAAAAATTAAGTATCATCAAGTTTTGGGTATGAATATGGATGTCTATAGGGATAAAGGAAGACAAAAGAAATGATAGGTGGACTGTATGAAAGATGATATGGCTAGGAAGGGAGTCACTACTAAGATGACGATTAATACAGAAGAATATATTATGGAAAAGAAGACATGTTTCGCTGGCCCAAATAAATGGGACAAGCCCAAGAGAATGATGACAAAAGAAGAATTAATGAAAGTATCATCAAGAACTCAATACTTAATATTATAAAGCTGAATGAAGAGTTTGTTTGGTTGATCGCGCTAATCTCTGGAACTACCAGTCGGATTTAAAAAATTCTTTTTGCATTTGATAGCCCAATTCTTGAGAAAGGCTATAGGCTATTTAACATCACGCTATGACCTTTAAAAGCCGAGCAAAAAGAAAAAAAGTCAGAAAGGACGCTAAGCAAAAACGAAGTAATAGCGCGGGCAGGCGATGCGATGCGACGGGGTGGGTCGGAGTAACAAGAAATTTCACGCGGACGAAGTCGCGGGCAGAAGCTAGTACCTACATATAATTATGTAAATCTACCGTCGCTATAGCCTATAATATTCCCACTACTGGGATACAGGCCGCCACTCGGTGAGAGGGAGTGGGCCGCAATCCACCACGCGGGTTGGTAGATGTCACATGTCTACGAATTTTTGGTTCTAGGACATGCCGGTTTCCTCACAATGTTTTACTTCACCGTTTTGAGAGCAGTGGTGATGAAATATCGTCGCTATGAGCTTCTGTAATTTAATCATCCCAATATAAACATATTAAGATCTCACTGATCAAGTTTTCCAAAAGGTTTGTAACCTACTCAAATACTTACCAGCTTAATTTATTTAAATAAGCTGTAACGGTTTCATCCTAGAGGCCATCCGTACCTACTACATTTTGTATTTACTGAAGAACCCAACGAATTTAATTACGCGCCCAAAAGTGTTTGCAATTCGTTTTAAATAAAATATCTTATTTACCGACCCGATACAAACGCATTTATAAATATCTAGAAATGTTAATTGTATTTATTTTCCGGTAATGATATAATTTATATAATGTAAATATAATTTCAATATTTTTTATAAAACTGGTATTCAGCTGCATCCGGTTACACTGGAAGCCGACCCCAACATAGTTGGGAAAAGGCTACCAAACCCAACATGTAGGTAATAATTTTTCATATTTTCCATACAAAAGTGAAAAATTCCATATAAACACGTCGAGGATGCCCCCAACAGCGCGCCTCCGGCTCTAAAACAAATTCACGGGGTAGGCCAAACAAGTACCACGTGGAGTCGCGATGGTCAAATTCGGTGGTTAAATTTTAGTTGTGTCAAAATTATTTATTAGTAAAATACTAGTTAAGAAAGGCACATGTGAATAATTGTCTTTTCTTTTACTCATTGTAAAGCCGTATTGTGGGTGGAAATTAAAAAGAATAGGCGCATTTGACTCATATATGCCTTTTATTCTTAATATGGACCAGGTGGGCCTTTTTATCTTACAAAATAATAAAAAATAAACGAAATAAAAGCCACATCTAAACAATTGTGACCTTTCAACGTAATCAAAGTCAAATGAGTCCTTTTCTCTTAATGTGAAAAATGGCGTAATTGTGCCCTTTTAGTTTAAAGTATCTCTGAAGATCTTGCTCATAATTTTTTTTAAAAAAACCCTGGCAAATGCGCCTTTTTTTCTGATTCCGACTATATATTTAACTCAATTTTGGAAAAAATGTTAGTTGTGCCCTTTTTCGTTATGACGGCAGAGTATGTAAGTAATAAATATACACGGTGTAACATAATAAACGCAGGTCCTGAAAGTAGTTTGTTCATAATTGATTACTGAATCGATTTCAGTAACTTCTAACAAAGGTTTTTTTTTTTCAAAAATTATGTATTTTGTCATGGCTGCCGATTGAGACAAAGAAAATTAAATCTTATTTCACTAAAACTCAATTTTAAATACATAAAGTAATGATAGAGTCAACACGATTTTCTCAATAATAATAGTTAGCTAATTGAAGTGTATGAGGTCTTGCGTTAATTATGTTACAATCATATTGTATATGCATAATGGTGAAATAAAGAGGAGAAAACTGGTAACAGACCGAAATAACGCCTCAAAGGAGAAGTTACCAAACTGTAAAGTTGAAATAAAAATACATTAAGTAAAAAAAATGATTAAAAACTCAAAAGCGTGTCGTAATGCGGAAGGCCAAGTTACCTACTCGTTTCCCGGAGCTGTTTTATTAATGAGGAAAAAGTATGCGCCAGATTTCGTGAATTTTGCCCCAAGGAAGCCAAGAACGGTAACAACTTCGTCCTTAGTCTTAAATGCATTTATAACAATTATAAAGTTAATTTAGGTCCATTTTATAACAGTAACTAGTTTCTTGTTCGTGTCTAATAAAGAAATTAACGGAAGAAAAATACAAAGGCTAGTGTAAAATATTTTCGAACTGCGAGGGAAAATGTAAGTTAATAATTATATCAGAAAAATTCTGCAGTCAAGCCGAAGTACCTCCGAAGTTGGGTGTAAACCTCCAATTACGGAGCCTTAAGAGGCCGAACGATGCTCGAAATATAATATTTTTTTAAGGCGACCAACGTCACAAAACTGGCCATCTTTTCCAGACAGTAAAGTTATGAAATATGTTCCTAGGAATACTGTAACTATGGCAGTTACATGCACATGTTCCGAGCTGCTAACTTAATGTTTCGTCATTTGGAGCTAAATGTTTGGAATTGTTTCTAGATTCTGTTGGTATTTCCGTTGTTTTACTGGACAAAGAAGTGTTGCATCAGTTATAATAATATACTGTTTAGTGATATTTGTCTAGCACACTAAAAACATACTTCAACGTATTGTACTTTGATATTTTACCTTTACGTAGACTACAGGTGATATTCTAAGTTAAAGTCGTTGTAAACCATCTGGAGGCAGAATATCTACTTTGTTTTGTTTACCTGTTCATGCATTTAGTGTCACTTAGAGAAATCATGAAAGAAGACACCATGGAAACAGGTGTTAGGTCCCATACAATTCAAGAAAGGTTTTGTTTGCTTTTTGAAATACGCCATAATGACAAATCGGGAAAAACTATTGGAACGAAGTTCCTAATCGCACGTTATGCTGCTCTTTCTGCACACGAACGCGAGCAATACCGAAAACAGTGTACCTCTTTTGTTACGTTACAAAAGTGCCGTGAACTTGGTCCCAACCGGGGTGTCCCACGACACTTCACGACTCTTCATACGGGTTCGTACCTCAAAAGGAAAAACGTAACCCTTATGTCAATTCCTAGCCAAAACAAACTCACTTCACCTAAGTTTTCACGGTGAGATTTTTACAGAATCGACCTGCTGTGCTGTGACATTTTTTAATATGATGGACTGTGATGAAGTTTGCATTAAAGAACGTGGTATTAACAGGGCTATCTATGAATATTCACTATTTTAGTTGAATTTTAATTTTGTTTAGAACAGTTTTTTTAATTTTTTTAGGGTTCCGTACCTCAGAAGTAAAAACGAAACCCTTATAAAATCACTTCTTGTCCGTCTGTCTGTCAAGACCCTTTTTCTCAGGAACGCGTGGAGTTATCAAGTTAAATGAATATCAAATACTTAAGGTTGCAATGCCTTGAAGCAGTGAAATATTCAAACTTCTAAGTCAACGCATTCAAGAGATACGGGCGTTTATGTTCCATTTATGCCGCATATTTTGACACTCGCAAGGCTAGAACCATGAAATTTGGCAAGAAGCAATGTCATGTAGCACAAGTAAAGGAAAAAATCCGAAAACCGTAAATTTGTAGTTACATACCTACAAATGTACGGAATCCTCGGTGAGCGAGTCTGACTCGCTCTTGGCCGGTTTTTTTTATCATATTCATATTCACAATGAACGAACTATTCTTATTAATCACGTGTGATCACTGATCAAGTCATCGATTGTTCATAACTACAAGCTCTTACATATTTATATTAATAGCACCTGTCTTGTCTACATGAAAGATTCGCGTGTTTCTTCTATTTACGTGTTATTTTCACAACACTTCGCACTTTTTCAGACTAATATCGTGTGCTTAGATGACGCATGATTAATATTCTATAAGTTATTTATGTATTAGCATACTGCATTGATCGAATAGATTATAACATGATGTTCAATGACTCATGATTTTTTAGAGTCACACGCTTATTGTCAGCGACCATTGAAAACATATACTCGTAAGTACTACTGCAATCAGAATTTTTCTTAGTTCAGAGAGCAAATTGTTGTGATTTACAGAAATATATTTATTTTTTCTCTCCTCACAAAGGTTCAAATAGTCATAAACATAGAGACAGGAATTATAGTGTTGTGATAACAATGCACAAATATGACCCATTGTGAGAGACTGGCGTCCGTACTGGGATATCTTATGTGACGGATCACCAGGCTCTCACCCCGAATTAAAGTTAAAATATTACGAAAAATATTGCATCAGTACTTACTATTGAGATACGTAATACTATTGAGAAAGGCACAATGGTAGTAGGGTTTGTGAAAGGGTTCGTTTGGAAATGGGCTGTCCTGTACCTTTTTCTGTCGAAAATCGAAATTGCAGTTTTCGCTTACATGGCTCATGTCCCGGGAGTATTTCAACGTTGTCTCCAAAATTGGCAATGCAAAGGCCTATATACCCTTTTACTAGAACAACTGGTCTATTCTGCAAAAATTCTCACAGTGAAAACTTAATGAAGTGAGCTGTCATTCCACCTGATGCTAGAGATTGACACTTTTGACAGCTCACTTCACGGTCTCAGTTCTCACGGTGAGATTTTTACAGAAAAGACCGGATGGTGTCTAAAAATGGTGAACCAATAACAATGTGCTAGTTTATCTGGAAGTTAGTGAAAATTTAAAAAGGTCCCAAATATATTTGTTACCTTTTTCTCTTATCAGCTTTCATCTGTCAAGAAAAATCTGAGAAATGAAAACCAAAATCAAACGTCATTTATTCAAACTAGGCTGAGAATCAGCATTATTCGAACGCCATAATTACACGAGCCAGTCCCCAAAACGCCGGCCGCGCAGCGCAACAAACTCCCTAGCAGAACAGCTGTCTGAAAAACCACATATCCTCTCAAATACCTCAGCAATTTTACTGAACAAACGTTTCCTGATAAAAATAATAGTACAATTATCATCGGAGCGTAGTCCATAGATCTGAGCGATCTTAACGACGTCCAGCGTGATGCGCCCGCGCACCGGTATAGCAACAATTGGAGCATAGCCTAACTGAACGTGTTCCGAGCTCCGTTATCAACGTTTTTTAGCTATCAATATGGAAAAATGCTACCGTATATAGTAATTTAATACGTGTTGGGTACTTTCTAGTGTTAATTGTAATGTGGTAATTTTGTAAAAACTTGCAAGTAATCACTTAGGCAAACGTGTAGAAGGAAAACGCAATCGCAAAGTTATTTTTTTTCTCATTGTTGTACACCCAAAGGCTAAGTTGCAGAATAACCTTTCCTAATTTTGATCAACTTTATTAATTTAGTATGTAATTACTAGCTGATCCTGGCGAACGTCATACCGCCTGAGAATTTCTTTCGTAAATGTTTCCCATGTTTTAATAGTAATTCTGCTATTCGGGGCGGAGACAAATTCCACAAATCAAAGATGATAACAATCGGTCCAGCCGTTCTTGAGTTATAAATGGTGTAACTAACCCAACTTTATTTTATATTTATATAGATTTTATTGTTTATGTACAGACGCCAGCACATCAAGCTGCTACAATCTGTCAAATTTATTTAATAGATTTTCAACTTTATCGCTGAAGCATTAGGTTCAAAGTTGATTGGGAAAATTTTACAGTTTCGGGTAGGTCGATGTGCTGGCGTCCGTACACACAAGTATTGAGTACAAAAGTACTGCTTATTTATTAGGAAATTTCTTCCAGTTGACTTGCGAAAGGAGAAATGAAAAAGAATTCAGCCTATAATGTTCCCACTACTGGGACACAGGCCTCCTCTCTGTGGGACCATAATCCACCCCGCGAGTCCAGTGTGGGTTGGCGGATGTAACATATCTTCAAATTTATGGTTCTAGGACATGCCGGTTTCCTCACGATGTTTCCTTCACCGTTTTGGGAGCAGCGATGAAGAAATTTAGGTACAAAAAGTAAAATGCTTGCTTGGGTTCAAACCCACGACAACAGAGCAGTCGTGGCCGGTACTGCTCCTAAATAACAGTAGCAATAATAAATATAATTATTTTCTACTTCATTACAAAATGCCTTCTCAACAATGGTTCTAGTTGTGGGTACTTACATGATCTAAAGAATTTTCCTGCGTCCGGATTACGACTACATAAAGATTTGGAACCGAAAAAAGGTTTGGCAAATGGGGACACAAAACCTTAGTATTTATTATCAGTATGCCCCATAGGATCCCTCCTCTTTCAAATTTCGCGGTTACTGACAATATTTCAAAACGAAAAGAAAACGTTGCACATAGGTTAGTAGTAGGTATATCTAAGTTTTTAAGTTTAAACGTGCGCTTGTATATTACACTTATTTAATCTCTTTTATTAAATTAACATATATATAAATTACATTTTTGAATAAAGAATAAATAAGAACTTTTTTAAATAAAAAAAAATTGTAGCCCACCGGTATCGGAGACAGGGTCCAAGCTATCGGCGGTCAGAACTCCAGAGAGAGGAACCTCCTAATAATACGAGCCATTTCCAGAAGTTCAACTGCCCAAGCTGCGCGACGAGAGCCTCCTCAGATGTTGGTCGAGGTAGCTATTAAGACATTGACAGTCACGACTATCGGCACAACGATCTCTGAGTGCAGTTATTAATCTCATCAGTATTGTTAGCATAAACAAGCAAACATCAACAGCTGTACATACTAGAAAATCTTAGCAGTATATAACAGAAACCATTATAAAGACAATCCAGTGTAACGGCATAGTAGCAATTAAACCTAATTCACATTCCGCCAGCGGCGTTTTCATCTGAACATAAATCGTATCTACTTAGCATTATTTCCGATATAAATTATGTATGATTAGTGTCTGCGTTTTCATAATCACAAGTTCTCGTAGTAGAATTAACGTATACTCATAAACGCAGTCTTCATGATTTGTGTCGGAACGAGGTGCCTATACCCTGTTCTAAAACTTTTGAATAAAAGCGTAAACAAACCTGTTCGGGTTAAATTCTTACGGTGATTTAAAATGACAATTTATGAATTTAGGGTTTAAGTATTCAAATACCTACCTAATGTATTCAAATCAGTCTACTTTTAAGCGGCACTACAATTTGCCAGCCACAGGTCCGTTTCCGGTCATCGACGAATGGGTCTGCCATTTGTTTACATTTTTATATTTTTTTTTGGAATAGGGTATAAACGACAACATAAGCTCATGCCGCGGTAAAAATGATGGGTAATCATAACTCATAGTCATAAGCTTATCATGTCACTGTGTTTAATAAAAGTGCACAGTTAATTAATATCTGGAAGCTAAACAAGATAATTAATTACTTTTCACGATTATAAAACTGCGCTTCATGTGATTATGTGCTAGATAATGAATTTAATAACGTTATACATTATTACTGTTATCTGAATTACAATGAGTCACGCTGCGGTGTGTTTTTTAAATTATTTACAGATTACGTTTTTACGTTACAGTTTGAGGAATATACGGAAGCCCTTTTTCCTTCCAAATTTCTCTGCTTAGTATCCAACAATCAAATAAAATAGTCATGTCTATCTACGTATAACTTGTATTTTAAAAATCTTACTAATATAGCACTGTAGCTGTATCTACAATGCCACATGAGAACAACGCGTCATACTGACGTCACGCAAAATCCTGCATCTTAGAGTTTACCGCGCAATTACCATAAATACAACGGCCCGGCATGAATCATCGGACAGTTACCCGCCAGACACAACACCCGTCTGGTTGGAGGATCCTCCCTTTTCTATTGAGGATGAATGAACCCTGTTCCTCATACCTATATATGCACTAAGTACAGTTTACAGTTCAAGTCTCAGTTTTCAGTTTTATTTTTGTTTATTCTTACTTCTGTCCAGCGAACATATTTTCCTTTTTCTGAAATACACACTACGTGGCGCCACATCAACACGTGTGAGTACTGTTTGGACATGACGGGAAGAGAGCGTGACGAATTGCACATACATAATAAGTGACTACGATTTGAAGAGTCATAAAGTAACATAAGACGAAATAGATCTAGGAGTTTGTTGTAAGGAGAGACTACAAGAATTCAGTATTTCAAAAAGTATATATTTTACGATGTTTTCTGTAAACATAAATCTTAAGTTACGATTAAGATCTGCATATCACATAAGGCAATATTGAAAACGATTTATTACACAATGAGAGGCCATGGAGGGACGGAAGTTGGTTGGTAGCTAAAGAATTTGTTTCGGCCTTTCTTCTCACAGTCAGAGAGGAAACGCCGACCTCATCTAGTTTTTAAAATATGATGTAAAAGTGTTTATACAAACCTACCTACAATCAATAGATATAAAATCATTTCTCAAAAAAAGTTTTGGGTGAAACTATAATGGAGTTTTGACTGATAGAGATTGATCTTTAAAATCAGTACTAAACTTTTCACTTTTATCAGATCAAAGTACCACAAAAAATATAAAGCAGGTAAATACCAGCTTCAAAAACAAATTGTTAACAGTCAAATCTCAGACATGAAAAAAAAATAAGGAAGGAAATTACGATAAGGCAAGAAAAATCACCATCTTTGCCGCATTACCGCGACTTTGGTAAGTCCGGGAAAATGGCGAATACATCGTTATTTAAGAGACCTGACGCCAGCAATCCGTGGCCTATGAAATTTATCTTTTAGGAAAAAGACACATTTATTCCTATAAATCTAAACCTTAATGTCGTAAAAACTTTATATTCTTATCATTGTCAAGATGATTTTCATCAGAAACTAGTTATTTTTTATTGTTCTTCATAAGCTTTGTCAATGTTATTTTGATATTTATTGTTGTTTTATTGGCGAATTTATCACCAATTGACTGAAACAATTTTTGAAATTCCTATAATTTTGTGCCTTATTTACTTAAAAAATTATGAGCAATTGTTACGAAGTGCCTGATTTGGGCTTAAAAATCTGTGTCGTAATTGGTTGTCTTTACTCAATTATTTTTGGAATCATAAAAATATTCGTTGAAAAATTTGTTCTAAATAAATCAATCAGAACAATACCCTATTTATGCCTAGATAAAATAATAATTATTATTATTAAACTTACTTTAGCTCTCGAACTCTTAATTGATTTATTTTCATATGTATTCCCTTCATAATATTCAGTGTTCTCTCGACAACGTCAATGACTCATTATTTCTTCAGAAATGCTTTGCCGAAGAAAGAATCTTGAGAGGTACCGCATGAGCATGATTATGCAGAATCGTGCTTTGTAGGAAAAATATACAGGGTGGATTTTAATAACAGTTAAGGACCCTGTCCTTACTGCCCCATCTCAAAACACCAACCTGTATACACATAAAATGTTTGCATCAAAGGAATACGCCGTTCAAAGCCACGTAATACGCAATATTTTGACGTTTTTTCTGTCATACAGAAATCATTTTGACAGACAAAACGTCAAAAGTATGAAACAATTGAGTCTCATTTGTTAAAATTAATGTGCATTTCGTACAGTAGTATCGACTGGCTCAAAAGGATGATAATGTTTTTATTTTAATCAGAATGTTTATTACAGCATAATTCACACGAACAGTTTAAAGTCTTTAGTAACCAAATATTGACATACTAAAAGATAGAGCAGCATTTAGGAATAGAAACAAAATTTTCAGCCTAGATCCCGGGATTTCTGCCAATCTAGGTGGGATAAAGCGAGCTCCTACCGTGGCGCAAGGTGCCTGCAAAATTCAACGTTCATACTGCAACGTGCAGAATTCTGATAGAAAGCAAAGTATGTTCAGAATTTATAGAATTAGGTATGTGGAGTGTTGCATTTTTGTTATGTTAAAGCTTTGAGATATTAACCTGAATTATTTCCTGAATTTTCGTGAAGAAATAACGAATTGAAAAAAAATACAGGGTGGAACATCGACGCGCAAACTGTAACCAAAAATTCAGCATATGCTTCTAGACCACGTTATAAAAAAAAACAGCTGTTTCATTGAAAAGTACCAACCTACGAGGTTAAATTGTATGAAACGGTTTTTATTTTGTAATATCGGACAAGCGATTTCTGCTAGCATGGCTATTGGAGGGGGGTGCCAAAATGGGCATCATCCTTTGTGACTCTCCTGAAAATTTCTATTCAAAAGCTGCCACCACTCTTCTACTCCAAACTCATACCTAGAATCAAACAGTATCAGGATTTCATCTTAGCTAATTTAATCTTTACAACACAAATGTGGACAATAAACAAATTTACTACTGTTCCAAAATAAATAAATTGTGTATCTTTCCAAAACCATCAGGTACAGGTACTCATGTTCTCCTCAAACCCCTAACGTTTTCACTTCTAAAACAAACATAAGTCATTAAAATGGCGGTCGCGCAGAGGTGTTTAATTAAGTGTTTTTGCGTACGGTACGCCAAGTGCGGTGACTCTGCTGCTAACACTACATGGCTTGTGGTCCCTATGCAAGCGGCGATTCGTTTGAGACGCTAGTTTTGTTCAACTTAGTCGCCGTACCTACATATATTTTGGCTAAATTACGTTGGTCTTTTTCAAAAGGAGTATGTAAAGATCGTAGCAAGTGGGGTAATGTAGGTTCTGCCCACTCCCATGAGAAAAAAGGCATGAGTTTATGTATGTGTACGTTGGTACACGAACGTTTTATTTTATGTGTGTTATTATTATTTATTTCAAATCGTGTACTAACAAATTCACAGAATGTGTGTAACTATTGGTATGGGATACGTGGGCACAGCACGTTACAAGATAGGAACAGCGCAAAAATAATAATTAACCCATACCCCTCAATCTTCGCACTATTTCTATTATTATTTTAAACAATAACACCTGTTTACACAACTGTTACGTTTAACGCTTACTGTAATCAGAAACGCAAACAAAAGCATGACATAACGCTTACAAAACGCTACCCGCTATCACTGTGACCGCTCCCCACTTAATATTATGTGTAAAAAAAGCGTTCAGCGGAGCGTGATCGCCTCTCTCGCGTTTCTCCACACCACATACTTCTCGATGACATACATGTAATGTTGAATCGCTTCACGCTAGGCGGCTGAGGCTGGCAATATCGGATCTTTATCGAAACCAAGATATATGTTCTTGTGTTTTCACTTGCACTGTTTTCAGGGCTTATTGGTTGGAGATAACATAACGTTACGTTTGTATTCCGCGAGAAGTTAAGCTGAGGTGTAGGTACACATACATACATACGTATTGACGCCAGCACTACAAGCTACTACAATATGTCAAATTCCTTTAATAGATTTTCAACTTTATCTCTAAAGAATAAGGTTCAAAGTTGATTGGGAAAGTTTGACAGTTTCGGGTAGCTTGATGTGCTGGCGTCTGTACATCCACATTTTGCCAGTGTGGCGGCGCGCATACCCCATCAACCGGGCCCAATTCCAGACCCCGACTGCTACTGAGAAATTTTTGATGGAAAAACCCAATAACATTTTGCCCAACCTGGTGAATCGAACCCAGGGCCGTAGCTCAGCAGTAGCACTTGTTGCCACTTGACCAACGAGAATAATGACGGATTTGTTATCCTACTAATATTATAAATGTGAAAATTTATGAAGATGTTTGGATGAATTTTCATCCAAATCTGTTCAACGGTTTATGCGTGATTGAGTAACAAATTATTCAATCACGCGTAAGCCGTTGAACAGATTAGGATGAAAATTGGCACATAGACCATTTCCTGGATTAACAAATAGTATCCCGATATTCCCATGGGATCGATACATACGCGGGTGAAACCTTGGAGCGCTGCAAGTATTTTCATAAATTTATTTATTTATTTATTTATTCACAAGGCAACTACAACAGTCAATAAATCACAGTAAGTATATCACTAGGTTCAAATTAATAAATAAAAATTATTAATAAATTAAACATTCGTTTCGTTCTTCGTTTAATTTGGTGGCCTATATTTTGGACATTCCCTTCCTCTATACGCCCCATAGGACGTTGACGGGACGGTAGGTTTATTAAGATATCTCTGAACAGAAGAAATTTAAAACCTTTCGGGGTGATTTATTTTCATTACTTAATAAGCTTTGACTTTGCTTTTCAGAGGGTTTATTGTAATAAAGTATAAATAGGCTCGAGAAAGATCAATATTTCAATATTTTTTTTTTTCATTTTATGTCAATGCCTATGGCATTAAGTCCGCCTCTGTACATTTATGTGCTTGAAGTATTAAATAAATAAATAAATATTTATGAGATCCAAAATTTTTCTATTTATAATTGAACAAAAATAATGTTGTTTCCTTTTCTTTTCATTTAAGAATTTTCCCTTTAAGTTTCACTCGTGTGCAAATACTTCCCTAATAATTTTGCAGTCGTATATGTAATCTCTTTTTTTTCTCGATGCCTATTTATTAAATTGTTTGTGTAACAGTTTAATTGTTTTCCCGAATTGAATAAATAAACTGAACTGAACATTGTATTGTTGCTTTTACATTTCTGAACTAAACATTGTATTGTTTTCTATAGCTACCCGTAAACTCGCAAGATTTCCACCAATACCAATCCATCTGATGTACTCATTTTAAAATTTTCCCGGTTGCTACATAAAATTTTTCCGACTTCAACAACAGACTTCCAACATAACGACATTCCAACATAAAAGACTTCATACATAAAAATCCTCAATGTATATTACCTTAGCAGGTGTATATATATCGTGTAACTGGTACCACACGCATCCATCAGCACACTAATACTGTTACATTTATGCTAATACAGCATTCTAATTGTTTCCATAAACAGTCTGATGGTTTCGCTTTCAAAACGTAACGCTTTTGATCACATAAGATTGGAACTAACCCTTATGTAAATATATGTTGTATGTAAATAGGTATATGTAGGTGGAGGTGTGCTTCCGTGGTTTTAGCATATATTAAGCCCCCTCTATTTTTTGTGGCTTTGATCGCATACGATTTTGTGCTAGTTCTGATGTTAAGAGGAAATGCGGTCGGAGAGACTTTTGAAAGGGCCTAAGTAAAAATTCATAATTCGAGGTTTGACTCTCGCCTATTTCCTCGTCCAATATTGGACCAATTTCATAAACTGAATAAGAAGGACATATACTGTGTCCCTATGTTTTTCTTTTTTCATTAATAGTTGTCAAATTTGTACACTAGGCCTCTCTTGTTGTTCTCTCTCTCTCTCTGTTGTCGCGGGCGCACAGAGTGGGGACTCTGTCCGCCCACCAAGTGACCCCAGGGAAGACGGTGGCACAGTGATCACGTGCTGCCGTGCATAGCGAGGCTCAGGGGAGGCCCCTTTACAGTCTCCCCAGGGATGTGCCTTACAGGCGTTGCACGGGGGGGTTCCGGAATTGGTCTTTTAAGAGGAACCGGGACCACCCCTATGTGCTGATGGTGATCACCGGGGTGGTTTTAGTGAGGTAAAAATCCCACACTCCCCGACCTCCCTCCCCGGAGGTCGGGTGCCTTTTGAAGGTTTCCCCCCGACAACAAAAAAAAAAAAAAAAAGGCCTCTGTTGACAACGGTTTAAATCGGCAATTTTGAGCATTTTTTGAGGGTTCTAGTGCTTATAAAAATAATATATCATCAAAAAGGAAAACATAGGGACATACAAGTAGGTAGTTAATATTTATTATTCTGTAAAAAAATCATTGCTTTATGATCATTAACCAGAAAGAAAACAGGCGAGAGCGTTTCTATGGAGAAACAACCCGCATTTCCCTCTAAGAATCGTGGTGGCCCAGTGGTAACGGCCCCCGACTTACGTGTCGTAGGTTGGGAGTTCGAACCCAGGCAGGTAGGCACATTAGCTACTTACTATATTTTATTTCATCACAACATCGTGAGGAAACCGGCGTATCCTTGAACCAAACATTAAAAGACATGTGACTTCTACCAACCCGCACAGAACCCACACTCGTAAATTGGAGCCGATACCACTAGGCCCCACTGCTCCCCAGATTTAAATGTTCAACTTTTTAACTAACACCAGTTTCCATCCATAAAAACCATGTTTAAATCTAAACGACTGTTAAACACAGTTTTGTGGTGATTTGATTACATAAGATAAGGCAGCAATCTAACCCTTATTTATAAGACTACATTTATGTATTATTAACATAGTTACATAATATAAAGTATGGTGTTTCCGTATGGTTATGGTCTGTGTTGTAGATTAGGCAACACCCTTCCTTGACGTAATTTAGGATAAGGCCATTAAAAGATTGTATCAGTTATGTGACTGCCATTATATGAACAGTACTGCGTTTTACAGAAGTTTTCGTAAAGGTTTAGTATGCAACTTCACACTTGCTTGACTGCCTCGTAGGTCTAAGGCTCAAATCACACCGAGATGGCAGCGAAGCGGCGAGCAGTTTCAGTGTCATAAAATTTTAAACGTTATCTTTATTACTATAATACATATGTGAGTGGTTGACCAAAAAGGGACCTCAAGGGAAAATAATTGATTTCGAGTAAATCGCGTTTGAAATTACGTGTAGAAACAAGTTTCGACTCGTGCGCGGGCGAAAAAAAAAAGAAAAGAAAAACACTACGGCACCTAAAAATATTCTGGTTAGACCAAAACAAAGCTAAAAGACCACAGATTAAAAAATTCAAAAAAAATAAATAACGGTTTCCAATCCCTCCAGGTCCCTTTTTGGTCAACCACTCACATATGTAGTATCGCTTGAGAAACTTGAGTCGTCGGAGTGCTCGCGGCGCCGCCGTGGGCGGCTGCGCGACCTTTTCAAGTTTCTCAAGCGATACTATGTATTATAGTAACGCAGATAAAGTTTAAAATTATATGACACTGAAACTGCTCGCCGCTTCGCTGCCATCTCGGTGTGATTTGAGCCTATGGTCCCCAAGCGCTACTGCTCAACATGAGGTCATGGGTTCGACTGCCAGGTCGGGCAGTGTGAATGGGTTTTTCAGGAATTTTTCAGCAGCAGCCTGGAGTCTGGATTTGTGTCCAGTTGTTAGCAATAATCTCGCCCCATATTACATGGGACTTAATAAAAAATTTGTGTCTGCATTTAGATTTTACATAATCTACATGCAGACACTAAACCTAAACCATAATTTGTAAAAACTGAATCTAAGTTTAGTTTAACAATAGTCTTGTGTTCCGCTTGCAAAATTACTAAAATAAATATATGAGACTCAAGCGAGGTGAAGATAAAGATAAACCTGCATATTTTACAATCCTAGAACAAGAAAATTGCTTCTAAAAATAGAGGTTTTTAGTCTCAAAGAGAAAATGAAAAGAATTTAATTTACTTTTCACTTCTCATGCTCTGAAAGTGCTTCTTTGTGCAGGGTATAGGCTGCACAAAATCGAATTTTGTGCACAAGGGCATTAACGTATCTACTCATAAATGTATTATATTAAGGCAAAGAAAATGAGCCATACAGCCAAATTCAATAAGAAGTTCATAGATAGAATTTGTTATTATATAATATTTACTTTAATTTATTTGCCTTATGTGTTTTTTAAGATATAATAGATATTAAAATTTTAATTCAAGTACGGTAGGTTAGTTGATTTAAGAAAATTATTATTACAAAATTAATTTAATAGTAGGCTGTATAGGTCTGCAGCCTAATATCAATGTCATAAGATTTAAAAAAAAATAATTTCCTTCAGTATTCAAAACTGTTCTAATTTTACTTTGAATTTTAATTAAATAAATGTTATGTTATACTACTGTTTTATTTCCTCGCAATCGAAGTGAAAAGCAGAGTTTATAACTCGTCCACAAAACCATTTCTATCCTCGACATTACTATCAGCCCTCGCCTTCGGCTCGGGCTGCTAAAAGTCTCGGATAGAAATGGTTTGTTTTGTGCACTTGTTGTAAAATCTACTATTGTCGCAATTAAATTCTTAAGTTTTTTCTAAGAACTATTTACCCTAGCTAACATATTATGTTTTGTATACCTGTGCTTAAAACTTGCTGAAAAGGTCTTAAATTAATGATTACACACCTTTAGGTCTATCCTATTTACCACATTAATTTCATTTCACGTTTCTTTCAAACGAAATAAGTCACCACTAAATTTTAACGTTTTTTGTTTGCCTGAAATAGTAAAGCCACATTTAAATAATCCTTCCCGAGTTCTCAAAATTGCCCGATTACAACCGAAAGATTTTGCCAGACGGCAGACTTAAATATAGATTTCCTAAATCTGGAGAAAATAGCTGAAAAAGGGACGTCCTAACATTATCGAAAGTGCTGAACTCTGAAATGGTTATGGCGTATTTTTTTTGCAATTCATATAAACGTACCTAACTTAGCTTGGGTTGGGTAACCACAATAACACTTACTATAATGGCCTTTTCCACATACATTAAGCGACACCTTAATATAATTGCACTGATGGATTTTCAACTCTTGCTAAGCCGAACGTTCAAAATCCAAGAGTGCGGTTTTATTTGTGTTATGTAAATATGTTTTTAAGCGTCAGATTAAATTAGGACGGGTGTTCACACACACACGTGAACACGTCACTTCACATCACACACACATGGACGACGAGCGGCCCGGGGGGTCCGGGCGACGCGACACCATCGCGCAGGCCGCAGGACTCTGCATCGTCCGCCACGACCGCGATCGCACCATAATTTTAGAACCTACTTACTTAGTTATATTTTCTACTTTGTGTACCTACCACCGAATAAACCTTTATAGAGTCCACTAGTATTTCCGTCACCTGGGCCTATCTAATGGGTATAAGAGTTCTTCTTCTTAGCGTGTCGATGACAAAAATAACACGAAAAGATATTTATAGTTTTTTTGGTTGGTCCAAAATTCAGCAACGCTAATACCATTCGCTGACGCAGCTTAGGTCCTCAAGTGTGCAAGGTGCAATATGGGAGGTGAGCCGTTGTCTGTAGAGAGACGTTGCATGAATACCGAGGTCTGAGCCTCCACTTGTGGAGGTTGTTCTTGCTGCGGCCTATTTGGATACGAAATCTATTGAAGATATGCCGAGTAAGCCACGGTGACTTGTGCCCGGATGGGGAGGCTCTCTGATGGTTCAATAAAGAAATCAGGAGGTTTAAGCAGTCCTTGCCAAAAATCACGTCTTTCTTTGAAGTGTTAGGGTAGAATAGTATTTTATTAATCAACACCAACAGTTTCTAATAATGTATGTAAAGTATGTATAATTTCCTTCAATAATCTATTAACTCAACCCCTACCGTGTTCTGTTTAATCACTTGTTGAGTCAATTGTCCGACACCGAATGACATTTGAATATATTCACCGCTTCTGACCCCTTTTTACACGTCCCAATTTGGTGCCCCTTTCAACAATATGATTCAGCGAATTAATGTTAATGAAAAGAACGGACAATGAAATATTAAGGTAATTTATTAAATGTTTATGAAAAACAGTCGTATTTCATTTTGAATTATTGTTATATGAAAAAAAGTGTGTTAGTGTAGTGGCTATTTACCTCTTAATGGACTTTTTGTTAATTATTTATTGCACAGACTTATGTTGGGGGGACATTATGAGTCTGCATTAAGTATTATTGCACAAAATAAAACTAGACACAAGTTTATTGTCTCTTCTAAAATTCGCCATTCTACATGCCTATATTTAAATAGGCACTGTGCGTATTAAGTCATTTGATAGGCTCTTAGATGATAACATCCGCACGGGTCGACCAGAGGTTAAGCAACGCTTGCCGGGGTCAGTTCATGGATGGGTGACCATCCATTACACATTGAAACCCCTCCATGCCTCCGACAGCACGTTAAGCCGTTGATCGCAGGCTGTCATTTGCAGATCTTTGACAGTCGTTACGAGTTGTCAGGAGCCCAAATGTCTGACAACTAGTCTTCAAGGGGCCTCCTGTTACTGGTAATTGGGTTTTGAAGGTCAGATAGGCAGTCGCTCCAAATAAAATACTGGTATTCAGCTGCATCCGGTTAGACTAAAAGCCGACCCCAACAAAGTTGGGAAAACGCTAGGCTAAGTAAAAAAAAAACATACGAAATGGTTCAGTAACAACGCGTGCGATTAAATTAGCGTAAGGTCGCCAACACACAAGTGGGGTCGCGGGTCGCGGTCGTACGATGCCGGGCGAGAACTAGTGCCAGCAAAAGAAAGAATTGCAGAAGGTTCGTGCTGTTCTTATTTTACTTTCGAGTAGCTGGATGGTTCTTTGTGTCCAATAGAGGTACAGATGATTTCTAGTCTTCTAACAGAAGATTTTGACCTCAAATAATTGTTAGCCAACTGAAACGTGATTTTGAGTATCGGTACATAGTCGGTATAACTTGCCTGGTCAGGTCCAATCGTAAGTACCAACAAATGTTCTTATATTTCACATGATGATAATGTTAAGCGATTATTTGTGCACTACCTAGGCTATAGCAGGTAACTACCACTAGATGCTTGAATAACCTTGGCTTGACCTTCTGTCTATATTATTTTATTGGAGCTGATTTGTTCAAACAGCTCCGGCTCTGACCTTAGCAAATTAATGTTATGTGCGGCTCTGGCGAGTGGCAAATATCATACGTAGGTATCTATCTACTCGTAATTTTATCCCTGACGTAGTCTTAAGCGAAGTGTGGGAGACGCAACATGTGGTTGAAACGAGGGTAGCAGTAACATTGAGAAGGTTATTTTAATGCCAATATGGAAATGAGCAAAAATCTGCTGTTCAGAAAATTTTATTGCGAATGAAATTGTACAAGACCTGTTTGCGTAAAAGATGTAATGTTGCAACTTTTCACCAATTTTCCACACATTGGAATCCAGTTAATATTTCCGTGGTTCCACAACGTATTTGTCAATTAGAGGCACAATTAAGTAACCACTCTTCCGCTAAAACAAGTCCAAACATTCTCCCGATTAACATTTTCTCCGTACGGAGTAAGGAAAATCCGCTACAAAAGGAAAGTGTAACCAAGAAAAGTATCTTAATATCATTAGCAATCTTGCTCACTTATGTCACATCGCTTCCCATTATCAGAAATCATGGATAGGTTAACGACCGTAGAAAATTCTGGAATTTAAGATGGCGTCCACGACATGTTATAGATTGGCGCGAAAAACATTGTACGATCAAAAGATGGCCGCCTTCCCTATTTTATTTATGGGGTTCTAACTCCAAAACCTTTTCGATATCACCCATTTCTCATACAGGTAGATATGAAAGTAATAGATTTCCATAAATCATAAGAATTTTGGAAGTAGATTCAACAGGGTTTGCAAATGGTGCAAATAATGTAGAGGATCCATATCCCGGGCTTTTGTAAAAGGTAAAGTAATATAGTGTTCGCGATAACGTCCTATAAATAATTTTTGTTGGATAGTTTAATATCATACATGATCGGCCGAAGCCACCGAGATTTTAATTCCAAATAAATAATATCAGACTGAAACTGTCCACTGCAGGGGATAATATAATCTATACTAATAATAAATTTGAAGAGTTTGTTTGAACGCGCAAATTTTTGGAACTACTAGTCGGATTTGATAAAATATTTTTATATTTGACAGATAGTATTTGATAGCAATTCTTGAGGAAGGCATTTTAACAGCACGCTAAGAACCTTAGAAGCCGAGAAAAAGAAAAAAGTCTGAAAGAATGCTAAGCCAAAACGGCGATGCGTCGGGTCGGTCGCAAACGATGCGATACGTCGGGGTGGGTCGGGGGAGCAGGTGTTTTCACAGAAATTTCACGCGGACGAAGTCGCAAGCAGAAGCTATTGGCAAATTGTATTGTTTAGTACGTGTACTTGAAAGAGAACTTTAGGACGAAATCCGTTTGAATTTCGTTAAGAGTTTAGTTACAGCTATTTACTGATAACAGTTATTGTAGCAGTCTTGAAGTAAAAACAAAGCGACTTTTACACACAAACACAAAACTGTAAGAAGAAAACCGTCTGAAATTTGCTTATTTTATATTCAGTTACAGTTTTTACGGGTAACAAGAAATGTAGGTATCCACTTTAAGGAAAAATAAAAAGACCTGGAGAGAAGGTGTTTCCGTGTAGTTGTTAAGAGGATAATCCAACTTAATTTGCGTGCAGACTGGAGAAATTTACCCTTTGACACGTAACTAAGTTTCAAGGGTCATAAATTTAATCGGAGTTGCAAACTTAAACAAGGGAAGGGTGCTAGAAACTTTAAATGTTCTTCAGTTTTATAGTAGTTAAGAAGATGTATTCTGGGAGACTATCACACACGTGTTTTTTCGGCAAGTGTTTAACAATACTATTGAACTTCAAGAAACAAAGATTATTTGGTGTCGTTGCTCTTATTCATCTATCATACATATTATAAATTAAAGTCGGTGTTGTTGTCTGTTGTGACCCGTTGATCTTTTAAACTACGCAACGAATTATGGTGCAGTTTTCACTATAATTTAGGGAATTTGTTTCGGAATATACATTAATATTAAACTTCACACAAGACTAAATCACCTGTTATAACCGAGTCTATTAAATAATATGCGTACCCGTATTTGAAAATCGTCCGAACAAAAGCCTATATATCTACATAATATAAAACCGAACCATATAAAAAACACGTTCTATTTTTGCAAACATAAACGTTTATAACTGAACAGCGGAAAGCAATCAACCGTTCACTGAGCTAATAAAGTGGGTGTGCAATATAAACAGGAAGAACCCCTTTGATTAAAACGGTGTCTACGTAGTGGGTTGATCTTGGATCACAGAAATAACGAAGATATGTCAAAGGTACGTCAATTGTACTCTCAATATGTTCAAACTGTACTTACATCTTATGTACTCAAAGCTGTCATTATGTTAGTTTGTAAGAAAAATATTTTTTTTCGCTAAGATTACATTCAATTGGATTGAATTCTTAGACCTCACACTAGGATTCCCTGTGTTGAGTGATCCAGATTCCTTCGTTCAGTTAATAATATAAATTTTATATAAAAAGGTACAGTTTTTAAACTAAAAATTGTAACAAAAGTGTGTATACTTAGTGGTGTGATTTGTGTCAGTTGTGTTGGTGTTGCAAGATAGTGTCTGAATGTTATACGTATGTTAGTGAGTGCATATGTATTTGTGAATTGACAATGTGAAATGAAAGCATTTTCTTTTCAACATCATTTTTACTATCGACACCATTTTTGCCTTACTGCCAAAAGGCTTCTCCCTTTTAAGCGCTTTTCCACTTTTCACTTTTCCATGTTTTGTGCACTGGTCTGTCGTTTTCTTATAGCTCAAATTGCAGGATTCTGACTTGATACATTCAAGGTTTACTTGATACATTAAAGATTGATACAACAAATTCATTCCACAGTTTTCTATCTAACCTGTAAATTATGAAAAGGTCGTCTATACTTCGAGTACGACATATCGCCTCTGTTTTTAGAATCAAGAAAGGTTGGACTATTCAGGGCTGAAATATACTGGATTGGAATATGCAGGGAGGTCGGCAAAGTCTGTTATTATGGCACTGTGGCATCGTTAGTCATTCGATCGGTCGGCTCTCGTATCGTGAACTTACTAATTTCAGTTGTCGGATAATGTATGATTTTACACACACATAAACGGATAACCGTTATTATCTAGTTGTTTGTGACATATTAATGTGTGTTTTTCATTTGTTTTCATTACTAAACCCTTGATTTTAATTTATATAAAAAGCTGCTAAAGAAAACAAACCGACCCAGCCACGTCTTCTGTGAAGGTGAAGACGTACGCAGCATTTTTTGTTTGTGATCAAAGGACAACAAGGTATTGAAATTATAACGAAAACACTCTTTGTTACTTTAACACGGTTAGGCAAGTAAAAATAAACAGAATAAATAAAACATTTTAAAAACAAGATCGACCTACGCAAGGTTTTTACGCTTGTCTAATCAAAGAACGAAGCTGAAAACAAACAATTTTAACAAAACCTCAGGTTCCACTTATTCATTTATTCATATCAATAGCTTTTGTATGGTAAGTAAACAGAATAAAAGAACAAGGAAAAATTATTAAGCAGATTCCATTTTTTATGCGAATTATTCCGAACTGATGAGGTCAGTGGATATTATTCTAATTCCTCTCATTTACACTCTTTTTATAAAAAAGTCTGAAGCTTCTTGAAGTGTAAGAAAAACCCGGAAACTCACTGAATAAAATTATGCGAATGGGACAAATTGATCTTTCAGGAGCTTGTAGACGATACTTTTAAAAAATTCATGAGCTGTATTTGAATCTACGGCTAATACACAATTATTTTAAAATTGCTTTTGTTACACAATGAACACCCTTAAGTAGGTATCTTGTTTGAATTTTAAAGTCAGAGAATTAGGTGTTGAAAGAATAAGACATTTTTACAAACTAATGTCGACGGAAAATCTATGCCGATGATTATGATGCTTCTAAAAACGACTGTCTTTCATTTATGTATGAAGCATCCTACTTGACGCTAGCTATTTATACATAGGAAGATGCATACATAACATCACGCCTGTAATCTCTGGAGGGTAAGTCATTGTTATTTATAATGTTCTATTCTATTTTTCTCTATGGCATTTATAATGTTAAAACGTTCATTTTGACTTTTGACTCAAATGTCAATAAATTCCATATGATATGGATATGTACAAATAAATGAGATATCAAGGTTTCCCTAGCAACCAGCCTGAAAAACGAAATGCAAAAAAATCGTAGCACGAAAAAGTAATTTAAATTGGACTATTAAAAAATGTAGCGGAACTTCGGAAGTTCAATTAACGAGTGTCCACTGCGTAATATCGCTGTTCAGGAGTGAGAGGAAACGATTTTAACATCTTTTTTTTAATAATAGTGCGGGAAAGACTCTTATTCGATTATAAACCCACTGTTCACTTTATCCATTTCACAGTAAAATGAGCAAATAAACTTTTGCTATGTCGAAAGAATAGTCTGCAATTTCATCGCTTTTTAGAAACAGCTGAAGTGCAAATAATAAATATAAGTTTTCGTTATATCATTATTATTATCTCCTTTATTTATTTCCATACTTGCTAAATACATTTTTAAATATTTTTATAAAAAAAAATAAACATTTAGAAGTATGAAAAATAGTGGTCCGCCAAGCTACCGGTGGTTAAGGCTCCAGAGACAGAAACCTCCTCCCGATGCGAGCCGTATCGAGGAGTACTGCCTTTTGAATCCGGCCTAAACATATATAATATGTATATAAATATGTTATATTATATTTAACTTCGTATTTCGTACTTACTGTAATACTTTCAGGGGAGGAACAAGTGTATATTTCAAATAATCTTACCTGTAACAAAAAATAAAGACAATAAGTAAAGTATTGACAAAAAGAAATCGGACAGAAGGACCATCAATCGAAATTCGTATTATTAAAACACAAGCAGATCCTCGCGGTTTCACCCGCATAAGTATGGATCCCGCTGGAATATCGGGATAAAAAGTATCCTATGTGCTATTCTGATGTATAAGCTATATTACTGTAAAATTTCATCAATATCCGTTCTGTATTTTTCGCGTTACTGTAAAGTTTCATCAATATCCGTTCAGTAGTTTTCGCGTGAAAGATTAACAAACATCCATCCATCCTCACAAACTATCGCGTTTTATAATATTAGTAGCAAGTAGGATAGTATAGTAGGAGTGAGATAGAAGGATCGGTATCCTTTTGCTTTTCTATTAGCATGACGTAATATCACGCCATGTCCCAAACGTTGCCATCAATCAGGCACAAACAATCCAGACCCCGGGCTGTTATTGACAAATTTTAGATGCAATATCAATTCTAATTGCTAATTATCTTTAAAAACTCTCGTCTGTATTTCTTTGTATCAACAAACGTCCACTTAAGGGAAGGTAATAGGAACTCTCGTTTACAGAAGACTAATTAGTTTAGTCCGATCGCCTGTCGCTAGCACTCATCGGCATCGCTTTTGTTAATCTTACTGTACTAACAGCCAATTAATTGATACTCGGTTTGTTTGTCAGTGGTTTATTGAATCGGTAAGCTCTTGCTAAATGGGCCTTCTCTTGATTTCGATCAAGCTTGATGGAAAGCGATGGATGAAGTCTATGATGGAACGAGCGAGCCCAGAAGATTCCTGTTCACTCTTGCTTTGAAGCAGACGGGTTAACTGTGGAAGGAAACATGTCTGTTAAGACTTGCAGTTTATGGTTAAACTTGATATTGTTGGATTATCGATAGGTTTGTATAAATAATTCACTTCTGGTAAAAATATTAGCTAGTAAGTAAGCCTGATTGGTAATGAAGAGTCTACCAAGGATGCGTTAATGTACTTCTATAGTTATACACCACTGATAATTTTATTACCCAAATTAATTATATGTTATCACAGCATATTCGAATCGACTTACGCATATCAAGTTCTGTCTTCATCTGTTCACATACGCGCTTCGAAAATCCAAAGAAAGCTCAAAAAGGATTCAGAAAATGTGAATTTTCCATACATTCTATCGGACAAGTAAGACATAAACAAGAGAGTTTCCTGTCTACACTTTGAGCCCAAAAAACAATCCATTCTACGTCAGTTACGTCGAATCAGTTTTCACCACAACCTCGACGAAGTTACACGAAAATATCGTAATTCATAATTCAGTTTAAGCTACTTTATTTTCCATTAATCTAAATTACCGATAAGTGACGATGAAGAAACTACAGGAAATTGAAGAGATTGTTGATAACAAGACCTTGAGCCCGCTGTTCTTAG
The DNA here is from genome assembly GCA_963855955.1 of Luperina nickerlii. Taxonomy (NCBI): domain Eukaryota; kingdom Metazoa; phylum Arthropoda; class Insecta; order Lepidoptera; family Noctuidae; genus Luperina; species Luperina nickerlii. Next base: position 5,712,514 of record OY979669.1, read on the forward strand.
AGCGAATCGTAAATATAACGTAACTATACAAGTTAATGTAAACAAAAATCATACATGATGCCGCTGGGAAGCATCGTTCAGACTATACCGGTAACGGTTTAATTGGATGAGTGCTCTGCGAAGGAAATTGTGCAATTCAGTCAGCACATCTACAGGGGGCTGGCTGTCATTAAATTCGAACCAACATTTTTTATCACAATCTAATCACGTCCATCTACTCCAAAATTAACTAGATTCAATTGTGTAAAGTTTATTTCTTTACGAAATTCCGAAATTCGGAATTCTCCCGGAATTTTGGACACCGTCGAATTCGACATTCAAAGGCGTAATCAGTTGCTACAATAATGCAAAACCGGGAGAGGACCCTTTCTAAAATTTTATCGAGCATCCAAAGGAAATCGCATTTGCGAATATTTTTGTACCGAAATTGGTAAAATAAGTCTAAAAAATATATCCTGAGGATTTTCTCTATACAGAATGGAGGTATAATTAAATTTTAATCTTGTAGTTGAAGGGTAGTTACCTAAGATGGTATCGTTAATTTTAACGATCTCATTACAGCACAAGTGTTTGCATAAAAATCCTACATTTTGGGGAATAAAAATATACGGTCTCGGTTATTTTGCTGGCTTAAGGTCGGATTAATTTGTCGAAGATAAAGTTGATTCTAGGTTTTAGGTCCGAGCTTTGATGCTTAAGCATTTATATTTGTTTACTTTTAAGCTTATGGCAGTAAAGCATTAATTGCTAGCCAGGTTTATTCCTAGGACTGTGCAAAGAACTTTTCTCTTGATTTTCCCAACTCTAAGAACCCCCAAAAATGCTGTCTGTTTTTTTTTTCATGCACAACTTAACATAAATTTTCACTTATCCCCCTTAAAATGGGAATTATTAAATATAGTTTTATCGCATGCCTTCACAATTCTGGTGAGACTAATAAATCACGTCTCATGCATAGAAATTGAGTTAATGCTCACTGGCGATGGCTTAATGGGTTCTTCCATTCATAAACTACAATAGAACTACTCATAACTCATGAGAAATAATTATTTTCACGCCATACAAAAATATTACTGATATTTCATTTACTTGACTGCTTACTTTTTATACTATACAAATTGTTTTTCGCACTGTTGTATGTTGCCTTGTTATTTTTAAGAACCGTATACAACTTTTTATCTAGTAAAATGATTTTACGAAATATTGCAACAACAATAATAATAAAATTACAGTATGTCTAAATGGACTATCTAACACAAACCTACCATCGTTGACGAACCTATACAGTGAACTTCCGCTAAGTTTAAGATTCTTTGAAACTACTGGCGACGCGACGGCAGTATGAACAACTTAATACAATCTAAATACATACGCGCTGCTCAAAATCCGTACCTGACGTGTATCTATTGAAGCGTCGACACACAGAGGGCCGTTAATCTGAACGGTGGTGTACGCCGGGACAATTCCTGAAACTCTACACTATCCAAAACCAACCGTATTTTGGTGTACGAAGATGCAATTTTAGTTAGTGTAAGTTTTTGTGTATAGTGATGAGGGCTAGAGTAGTAAAATGACTTTCGTGTTGCTTTTTTGGTCACGTCACATTGAATTGTTTTGTATATTTTTATTCTATTTTTAAAGAAACTAAAAGAGAATATTATTAGTTGAAGTTCATATAAAATGAAAGTGATGAATGGCTGCAGTATGTGGAGTAAATAGCGATCATTCATTCAATGAGTCGTATTCAAATTGATGCATCATTTTTTGTATTCAATGCAGAATAATTAGTTGGTAAAGTTAGGATATTATATTTTAATTTTATTTTTTTGTTAGTGTTAGTAGTTTATCCAGTCTGGGTATATATTTTTATCCTAAGAAATAAAGGTATGCAGAATATAACTTAGGTAAATAAGTATGGGAAATATTTAACTGATCCTCTAAAAACTTTGAGCTTCTAATGATGCCCACTTTTGCCTCCTTTTTAATTTCCCTTTTCTTTTCATTTTTCGGTGTTGGTCGCAGTAACTAAGCTAGGATACCCCGACCAAACGGGTTGTTAGATTAGAACTGTGACCAGCCTCGCGCGATGCATGCCAATAATAGTTTTTATTTCACCAGGGTTGTATTGATGATTTTAATGATTATAATTCTGTAATACATACTTGTTACGGTCGCGAATCATATTTTCAACAAACAACCTGCCACTGACCTGCAAATTGCAAAAAAACGTAAGAAAATTTGAATTTCGCGGCCTACTTTTGCGCTTCCCACTTAAGAAACCCATGTTATACGATTACTTTGAGTTTAAATACAATGGCACCGCAAATAACCCTGTAATACGAGACGACAATTTATTCTTCCACCGCGTTTAAATTTACATCTGCGGTATAAAAAAATCACATAAAAATGCTTGACATACTAAGCAAGAGCTTCACAATATGACAGTGAGATCTTTCAAGCACGTCACCATGTAAACCCCGCTGAAAACTGAAGGAATATGAGCTAAGTTCACGAATAATATTACATTTAAATAACATTAAGATGACGAAAGAAAATATTTTCATACTGTGCGTAAATGTATAACTGTAAGTATCATTTTTGTAACTTAAAGTACACTTTGCATAATCTACTATTATACGTAAGGACGTAATAAGATCACGTAGCAGTGCTAGGGTTTAGCGTAATGTTTATAGTGTGGATTTATATTTGAAATAGGATATGATATAGATATAAGAAAGAAGTGTTTTTATATTTCTTTAGGTTATGATCTTCTTTCATTTGTAATACCTAATCTTAGATTTCTCTACAAAGTGTGGGCAGTGGTAGCCCAGTGGTAACGGCCACGACTTACAAGTTGTAGGTCGTTGGTTCGAACCCAAGTATGCACTTGGGTTCGAACCAACGACCAAGTACACACCACTGCTCTCAAAATGGTGAAGGAAAACATCGTGACGAAACCGGCATGTCCTTAGAAACAAAAAATCGTAAATAAGTGACAGTTCCCGACATCGATACCGAGAGGATTTTGAATGTTGATGGCATGTATAATGAGAGCACTATTTCATATTTAGACCTGAATTCACCAACATTCAAATTCAATTCAAACCAACTGTTTAAATACCTAACCGGTGGTGCGGTTAGGTATTTAAACAGTTGGTTTACGTTATTTCCTAAGGAAATTTTAAATATTGAACTGATTAAATATTTAATCAGTTGATTTAAATGTTGTTGAACACAAGGCTTAGAAGGATAGAAAATAAAAGTGGGTCAGCTTGGAGAGCTGACAGAGTGCGTCCTGATATAAAATCAGTGGTATCTTCTTTGGAGATAATTAATATATTAACACAAATACGCCTTTGACTTAGTAATCTCCGGAGCCCTTATAGTACTTCACACATGCGGGCAGATTATACCTTACTGGTATAACCTTACCGAATAAACATGCGATGTTCGCACAAAAGTTGCTATACGTTAATCCTTAACTTACACGGGATGTTACCTAATCTTCCCTTATTAAGCACAACAAAACTTAGGAAGATGTTTTATCGAACTCGCGAAAGTTCCGCTTACATCCGTTTCACAATATCTGACCAAGGGCTAATTAAATATATGCTTAAACCTGCGGAGTAATTACGTAACAATCTACCAGTAAGTGGGCTTTTATTTTGACAGATCAACAATATTCATTACGTTTTTTACGTTGTTGAGCAGACATATTTTTCGAGCACATGGAGCAATGGATTAACAATATACTTCAAATTATTCAGATTGAGATTGATCATTTTAGGCAATTAGGGTGCGGCTCATTTTGATAATGAAATGTTCGCTTACGACAGCAGTATGAATATTCATCTAGCGTACTTATAACGTGACTATGTTGTACGCATCCTGAATAATTAAAGAGGTTCTCCAAGCAGTTTATGAAATTTTATATGTAATTAGGTACCTAATTATTTTTTATTTATTTCCTACCGGTTATTAAAATACTTGGAGTATATTATTGTGATAAAATTAATCTAATAAACTTTATAACGGTGGTTAACCTTGCTGGTGGAGTGATATTTTTTTCTAAAAGCTCACTGGATGAAGTTGGAATACTTATCCTATTCAATATTTACGTACTCTGCGTTCAAGTTCGATACTTATTTCCTAATCTAATAAAAGCACGATCAAGTTATGTAATCAATCATACAGATTCAATAAATGACATTATTATTTGATTGATTCGTAAAAGCTTGCTAAATTAATGAAACTCCTAATATAAATAAATATTAAACTCGTAACAAAATATTTCATAATATTTTTTCGGAATAAATTAGCAATAACTAACTCAAAAGCTAATTTAATCTTGACCCTCAAAAGCCGCTGGATTATTAGAACACCGAAAGCATATGCCATGAATTAATTGAAAGGGTTAAATTTCTTGCCAATTTCCTTGTAATTACTAAGAAGCCAGCTAATTCTGATGTTGTGTAAGATGCTAAGATTAATACAAACTTGATTAACTTTTAATTGCGAACATGTCTACTGAATGATTATACTAGTTTCAAACAATTATTAACATGAATTCTGGATTACCTTACCTACATAAAAATACGGTGATAATACCGTGTATTTTCGACTAGTCTGAACGATTTCTAAAACAAAGTACTAAGAGAATTCGGAACTAAAACTGCGATAGATGTCGAAGTTAATACAACTGTACTACACAGTGATTTTGAGAGGTTGTCCAACCTGTCATGGATTGACTGGTACAACGCTCTTCTCCTCAAGCTGTATGGTCGTGCGTGGAATAAATAATAAGTAGCAAAAATGTTATGTTTTTCTCATACTCTGTGATCAGGAAGTGAAGATGTAGAAACTAGGTCAGCGGGATTGTGGTCAGCGGGATTGTCCGAAAGGGTTACCGCTGGCCCGGAACATAAAGGGCTAAGTTTTAGTCAGTAAGAGTCTGACACTCTCTTCCGCTCCACCCAGAGCAGAAGAAGGAAGGAAATCATCAAATGACTCCTGATTTGATGATTTCCCATCTTCAAAAAAAAAGATGTAGAAACTATAGGTATAGATATAGAGATACTGCAGAATCGATTGCGGGTCGTTAGATGCCCGAAAGTTTGACAACCAGTCTTACCAAGGGGTATCGTTTTACCCAGTAACTGGGTTTTGGTGATCAGATAGGCAGTAGTATTGAACTGCATTCGGTCAGACTGTAAGCCGACCCCAACATAGCTGGAAAAAGGCTACCCAGATTGATTGATATTGCAGCATCCGCTGTAGAGAAATTCTACAAATTATTACCAAAATTTTGTCGCGGACAAATAAGTCGGCCATTTTAACACGGAACACTGTGTCAAAGAGCCTAAAATTAAATAGAATAAATTAGTTTATTAGCCCAAGGGATATATTTTGACAAAAAGTTCTGTGAAAAACAAAACTTAAAACGGTAAGGGAGCAACGCGGAAGTAAAGGGTTCAAAATACGAGTCGGGAAGTGCGTACGGAGCCCCCTTCCCCATTGTCAGTTTCCGCATTGCGTCTCGTTTTAACATAATGTTAGTTATCTGTAGTGAGCGTTTTAGTAGAGTATAAAATTATACGTGTAAAGTGTTCCTGTTCTTAGAAAACGATATTTGAGTACGCTTTTAGTTTGATATGATTTTAAGTACTGAATAAATTATGGTCGGAAAAAATAGGTTTACTTACTCGCCTAGATGTCTATAATATTGTAGATACATCAAAGAGGCTTTCTGTAAATATTACGTTCAAAATATCTTTTTAATAGTGAACTTTACTGGCGTCTGCCAAGACGGATGTCCCTCTGCAACCTTGTTCAAATTGTATTAACGTTTCAACAGTCAAATCACAGCTTGATAACTTTCTTTATGTACTCGTATCTACCTATGCATGTATATGGTACACAATAGTATCACACTGATATTATAAAGGCAAAAGTTTGTGTGTGTGTGTGTGTTTATATGTTTGTTACTTCTTCACGCTGAAACGGCTGGACCAATTTTGATAAAATTGTGTATGGAGGTAGCTGACACCCTGGACTAACATATAGGCTACTTTTTATCCCGATATTCCCACGGGATCAAAACTTATGCGGGTAAAACCGCGGGGCGCAGCTAGTACGAGTATAAAACATAACCTTCTTTGCTGTCGCGCAGTCTGGAAAAAACACGGTCACAATTCATGGCTGTTTGTGTGACCCCTTAGACAATGGAATTTAATGCGTTTGTCACCATCACTTAGAGCATTTATTCCGGATGGCTTATGTGTATAAATACATTAATAATTAACTTAGATTCAGCACAGAAACCTCAAACCTGCTGGGGAGTTTGTTGCGCCATTTCTTCTTCTCTGCGAAAGCACTAGGAAGTGGTGAAGGGCGGGCGTTATGGGTATGACTATCTTTTTTCATTTGACGTTCGAAAAGTGCTGATTCTCAGTCGAATTTGAATAAATGACTTTTGATTTGAATTAAATGTTTCGACATTTCGTCTTTGGACCTGTGCTAAGCAGGAGCGGGTCGCTATTATCCATACTAATATTACAAATGCGAACGTAAACCCTGTCTGTCTGTCTATTACGTTTTTACGCCTAAACGGCTGAACGGCAATCCGTTCAGCCGTTTAGGGGTGTCTTTGGCAATCCAAAGATAGGTCATGACTTGGGTTAGGACATAGGATACTTTTTATCCAGGTAGTATATTCCCGACCTCCACGCGGGCATAATTATGCATTGATCGATTAAATATTACGAAGTATTATGAACTTCACTAGTTCCATGTATCGCCAAGGACAATCGATTCCTACGAAGGCCATTATCGCAATTTATAGTCATTGCCAACGCACCATGGGGAGTTTCTTTTTGTTACATCCTGAAACACCCTCATGGGTTTAAGCTATCAAGGTTGTTGAGAAAATACGGTGTCTTGTCTATTTTTCAGATTATTCTGTGCTATTGGTAGTTTTTTCAGCTTACATAACAATAACATCACGCCCATTTTCCTCGAAGGGGTAGGCAAATGTGAACTTCCACATTTCGTCAGTTGCCAACATATTTTACAAAAAAATTCGAAGATAGGAGCTTTTTTCTTTCTCATGTCAAACCTTTGTCTTTCTCATGTCATTCTTTTCACCCGAAGAAATCACCTGTATAATGATGACACCATGCGGGTATTATTCAATGTTACCGAAACATTTTTGGTAAATAGTAGGTACTTACCCCATGTTTAAATTATTCACACTGGTAGCTATTTATGAAGGTACACGTTCATGTTATTATGCAATGTTTTCTTTGCGCATGTATTTGCCCTCGGAATTCGGAAGTTAATTGAGAATTCATTAAATTAACGAACTTTGTATCGATGTTCGTTTTGTTTGTTGTTTTTACATAGTTGTGTAATGTTTCAGTGAATTGTAAATAGGTGAAATGTTGTGGTATTGTTTTACGATGCAAATATATTATATAGAGTTTTGTAAGGAATTTAATAACAAGAGCAAGGTAGCAGACGAATTAAACGTTGTACGTAACATATTCAGATGGCCTCTAAAAGTTAGTTGACATTTTTGAACCTCAGCTGTGATGTCACATTATTATTTAAAATAAAATAAAAACGGTCAAGTGCAAGTCGGACTAGCGCACCGAGGGTTCCGTACAAAATAGGTAGGTTAGGCCCATCGTCTACGACGCTATTCAAAAGTAATGTGTTACAAACTCAAGTCACCAGTGAGTATATAAAATAATATACAGTAATATTCCTTTATATACTGTATAATTTATTGGATATATTATATCGAATAAATTATACTACGTATTTGTTATCACCATTTCTGACGATATTCAAAAAATGAACGAAATCAGTAGTGAATAAAAATCAGCTATTCCGTACATTTTGACAAGTTATACGAACATTAATGTAGGGAACAACAGATTTTTTTGTAATGTTTTTTTTTTCAAATATAGTGTATGTATTAGTTATATACTCGTACATAAACCTTACCCTTACTTGATGGTGAGAACCGCATCAAAATCCGTTGCGAAGTTAGAAAGAATAACGCGGTCACGTATAGATAAACTAGTGAACCTGAGTTCAGCTTAGTGAACTAAGCTAACTTTTTTCGAAAAGTTTTACTAGGTTTAAAACAAACAAATTTGAAAAGCTGAAGGAATCGTGCTATACATTAAAATAGGCACCGTGATCGGTATAATACAAGTATTTAAGATAGTAAGTCATGTGCACCTCTCTTGCTTCAGGCGAAAGCGCCAAAGACTTTTTGCAATTTGCAGGTCAGTACCTATCTAGTTTTATGTTGATCTAAAAAAATAAATAAAAAATTGAAACGGTTTTAATGAAAATAATGTTGTAGATAATGTACTAAAAGCTAAAAATAATTCGGTACCACTAGGTACCACTCATCACACCACTTTCCTCATCAATCTAGGGCGTGGGGCGCGTGAAATTTCGATCAGCAGTCAACCGCTCATATAAATGCTATTTACATATTTACTCAGGTTACGTTACGCCCCACGATTTTATTTTTACAAAACACATTTACAAAACAACTTTCCTGTGAACTTAAAAAACCCTATAGCTAACCATAGGGTTTTCTTAAGTTTACAGGAAAGTTGTTTTAAACCCTAAGGCTTACTATTCACGGCATGATAATAATATTATAATAGAATATAACATTTAAAGTTATGTAATTTGCCTTTGTGAAGGGATCCATTGTATTGTATTCACTCAGAGGGATTCGCGTAAGTTGGGTTTAGAAGCTAAATGTAAACACGTTTTTGGGTTTTATTCAATTACTAAAAACTATGAACACAATATATGTATTTGTTTAAAGGGCGAGAGAGGTGCCCATGGTCTACTATATTGTATAGTTGTACTATGACGATCACGGTGCCTATTTTAATATATAACACTTGTGAAGTAGGTACTGATCCCTAATGGATATCGACGTTATTGTAATTCCTTCAGTTTACGCCTACGCAGCGAAATTTGACAAAGTTATTAGTTCTTATCATTCCATATTCTAGCATGGAATAGCATTCACCAATTTAAATTGTAATCATTCCCCTCAAATAAGTTAGTTTTACAACAACTTTGTTTTTTTTTCGATCCACCTCTGTCTGCAATTTAAAGATTTCACTATTCCTTCAGCTATTAAGATTTGATAGTTTTAAACCCAGTTAAACTTTGTCCGATCAGGGAACTACGAAACTGAACTCAGGTTCACTATATTATCTATACGTGACCGCGTTGTTCATCTAAACTACGCAACGGATTTGATGCGGTTCTCACCATAGTTTAGAGAAATTATTCCGGAAGGTTTTTGTTTAAAATACATTAAAATTAAACTTACATTATATAATACATGATATAATAATGAGAGCAGTGGTAGCTCAGTGATAAACGCCGCGACTTATAAATTTGTATGTCGTAGGTTCGATCTTAGACAGGCGCTTAGTTTGTGTAAATTATTTCATCACCACTGCTTTCAAAATGGTGAAGGAAAACATCGTGAGGAAACCGGCATGTCCTAGAGCCAAAAATTCGAAGACATGAACACATCTAACAACCCACACTGGACCGCATGGTGGATTATGGTGCACTCCATCTTACTGAGAGGAAGCCTGTGTCCCAGCAGGAATATTATAGGCTGATTTATCATATAATAAAGAAATGTCGATGTTTCGTAAAGTCGTGAAATCCGTGCAAAGCAGGGGCGAGACGCCAGTAAACAATAAAACAACAAAAACCCTAAAACTATATGTAACTAAGTTATGAAGCAGGCACATAGCTAAGTTTAAATTTAGTTTTCTCTAAAAGAAACAACGCGAACAAATCGTTCCCTTTTTCACGAACACAAAATTTTCTGATTTTAACAAAGTAATGTTCCAAAGCTTTCTATGCTCGCAGCAGTTCCAATATCTTTTGTGGTAACTGTGGAACCAATTCTGTTGCCTTTGAAAATATGTAACTTTTTAAAAATTGTATTTCAATTTAGCAGCAAACCAAATGTACTGCCGAATGCTGACACTATGTTATTAAAAAAACAGGGATTCGTTTTAAATCTAAATGCATTTGAAAAAATATCGATATATGTACATTCTGAAAATGAAGGATGAAATAAAGCAATTTATTCTGAACAACAGTCCAACGGTAAGCCGGACAGGCAATCGAGAGGTCGTGAGTAAGAATCCCGCCCGTTACCCCGTCACTTGAACCCATGTCTAGCACAAGTGCCTACAAAACCTATAAGTTAGGTGTAGGGTTTATTATACCCAAATATAAGAGTCTCTAAATACAAAGCAACTCAAGCTTTACGTTCCTTCCATAAAAAGATCTAATTCCCTGCATCTAGTGCCTAAATAACATGATTTGCTTTTAGACAAACTAATTTCAGTAGGAGACTTGAGTTCATCCGCATAATTCCGCATCCGTGACTGCAAACTAAGATCTGCCACTATGACGAGAAGTGAAGTTAGTCATAGCAGTGAAGTTAGTAGAATTTCAAATAGTTTGAGAATGTTAAGAATGTTAATTAATCTAAGTAGATTTACGCCTAGGACCCATGATAATATTGTATCTAATTCTACTTAATAAAATAGTTAAATTCTTTCATTCATTGACTTACAAACAACGCACAGCCTAAACCGTTAAATCTAGAAGCATTCAGAGTTCTCATATAACGAAACTAAGGCAGATTTTTTGATATTCATGCCATGGGGACGAAAGTTTAGAAAATTCGCCATTTTTGCCGATGGGCAAACCCATCGGGTGCACGACTTGTGGTTTATTATTAAACCTTAATTCCCTAAATATTTTTGTGTTTTTAACCCTTTTGTTAGTTTAATGTTAGTTAGTCTTTTAATGGTACAATTAGTTTTTTAAAAGCAATGATCGCTGAAGATAGCACTGTTTGTGCGGCAAAGTAACGTAGGTACCGGACGGTTTTAATTAAATACGTGACATCGATACGATCAAAGAAATAGTGAATGAGGCTCTAAACGTTTAAACATACATTTAGCTTTTTCCAGAAGCAATGTTTTCAGTACCTAAGTTGTAAATTAAGATTAATTTAATGGCGTAGGTAGGTAGTAAACTTTCCTGATTAAATGCCTTTTCCCAGAAAAGTTGAAAAAATTTTCGGAAAAAGAAAACTTCTTGATATTTAGATTCATAATAGGTACCCATTAACACCACCTTCATCATCTGCCTAGCCTTTTCCCAACTATGTTGGGGTCGGCCTCTATTCTAACCGGCTAGCGGCAGCAGCTGAGTACAAGTGTATTATATGGAGCGACTGCCTATCTGACCTCCACAACCCAGTTACTGGGTAATACTATACCATTTGGTAAGAACAGAGGGACAATTCTCATAATTTTAAGAACATTCACAGTCTGATCTCAGTCTCAATCTGTCAAAAAAACCCCTAAAATCCCCACATTTTTTATACGTTTTTTGACGTTGATTGTCGCTGAGAAGACCGAGACTATATTTTGTACGTTTGATTAATTACTGGAATTGGCCTTCTCTTGAAATCTGACGACCCATAATAACTGTCAAAGATTCACGAATGACAGCTATTCATTATATTATGTTGTTTTTTTTTTATTTATATCTAATCGTATGCTGCACTGGTTGACGTCATGACGTCAACGTCGGCTGTTGCTGAAAACCAGCGTTGGGGCTCTGGCCCGTATAGGTTCTTAGCATTATGCTGAGCGATGGCCGTTTTGAGTGGATGTGACGCATGTTTTCCCCCAACTCGTTATGTGTTTGTGTTCTTTTTATGCGTCATGTTTACCGCAAATAAGTGTTTTATTTATTTTTTCTTTTCTTTCTATATCATTATCGATTCTTCCACGAATTCCATGTCACGTGTGTAGGTACTAAAAATGCAGAAGCTTTAGCTGATTTACTCGACTTTAACACATCCAAAGTTATCCAGCAGTTTAGCCAAAACGGAAAATAAATCTGCCAAAGTGAGGTCTTAATATAGGACTTTGTTTCTCGGTCAAATGTTTGGCGAACGGAATATGGTTTACGCATTGCAGGATACACGACCTCGATGCGTTCGAGGCAGTGTATACAACTCATACACTCCAAACATTATGTATTGTTTTCATTTATGTATACAGTGATATTGATATGTCACTGCAGGGCATGTCGAAACTATGCAATAGAGGTATATATTTAGATTTAAAATCGTTAAACAGTTGTGCTCCCTCAACCAATATTGATTTTTGGCGTGGTCCTGACAGGGATCGAATCGTGAAGTGTAATGTAACTCTAACGGACATACGAGTAACTTAAACATTTTAATATTGAAATCCTTCATCCAGCCAAAGTGTAAATAAGAAAGGCTCGTATTTCTGTGAGGAATGCCTTTGGCATAACATCAAGGAAGTTTTGTAGGTCACTGGCACGCAAAGGAACATTTTTTTTCTTTTCGATTTGGCAAAGTGCGTTTATCTGCATCGCACTTGATGCTTTTTTTAATCTATATCAGCAGTAACTGTTCGCCGATAGCGACACGTACACTACGATCATAATTCTATTTGACAAGTGTGGTAGTGGTGGCAATGTTAATTAAATACATCGATACGATCAAAGAAATAGTGAATGAGGCTCTAAACGTTTAAACATACATTTAGCTTTTTCCAGAAGCAAATGGTCATAAATATATAGTGCCACAGTATAGTGTAGCCAACGAGAGAATTTGTTATTGACACCACCTATTTCTTTTATACAAACGAGTACGTGTTTTGCGAATTTGCTCTTTAGTAGATAGAATTGTCGCACTAACAGGTGTCAGGTACGCATTCTCTGGACGGCCGAACTGTAGTCTTAAGATTAATGCTAAATTTTTCTCTGTCGCAGCCCGGGGTCTGGATATGTGCTCGGTTGTTGGCATTTCGGTCGCCTGTTATTACACTGGTGAAATATGGGTGTGCTATAGGTAGGTACACCTATGCTTAACTGTTCGGGAAATACAGGCGTGATATTATGCTAATCAGGAAAGCAATAGGATTTCGATCCCTTCTATCTCAATGTTTTATAATACGGAGTTTGATTGCTGGTCCTTCTTCCCCATTTCTTTTTGACAATACTTTTATTTCTGCTACTGCCTAAACTTTCAGTGATGACACGCGTGATGTTATATTATTCCAAATAATATGTTTTCATTGCAAAACACAATTAGTCTCAACCATATACGTAGGTCTTGGAAAAATTTATGTATTTAAGAAAGAAAACATTACACCAACCATTATCATTTTATTTTTAGCTACCAAAACAACAATTCCTGACAAAGCAAAGCAAAAAAATACAAAGCAAGTTACAAAAATACAAAACTGCCAAGTATGATATTGTGGCACACAGAGGCAGCAATCGAACTCGAGCGAGATAAATAAAATATCAACCAAGCGGCGAAAGTTCAGGCCTGCGTACTTTTTAAGATCATCCGTACATTTTTTTAGAACCGCTGTACATTTTTTATTAGGGAGTCCCATTCCGTTTAACTGACATGATGAAGTTTACTGTTCTTAGGATGATTAAGATATTATTATGATGTTCGAGGCAGAATTTTATATTGTTCTGAATTTAAGAATTTCCCGCTGAAATACTCTACGCGAACTTATTTATGCGCGATGAGATCTTTTCATAAAATTATCTCTTAAATCTAGACAATGTATAGGGAATTTTATTACGGGTTGTTTATGTTTTGCGTTTAAAAATCCACCCGGTATACAACATTTTATAAACAACTGTCACTTTTAGATTCATTTAAATACCCCTTTGAATCCCCATGTCACACCACATGCCATAGGGTTGAGAGACACATGGCTACAGTATTTCTCCCAAATACATAAATCTTTTTCGTTAGTTGACCACGCCATAAATTCTCAGAGGTTTAGATACTGTGGTCCATTCGAGAGTAAAAACTACATTTCCTTTCGTCGTGCGTTTGCCATTTGTTCCGAAGGGAAATAAAAATGATTGTGCGTCACGACTATCCTTTGTGCAGATTTTTGTTCTCAGAAGTCGGTTGCTGAAATATACTTAGTAAACATGCTGAGAAATTGTCAATCGTATTTAATTGATAACTCGACATCATAACTCGTCAAAATGTAGGAAACAGTTGATTCTTTTTTCGCGATTTCAGGTTCTGGTCCCATAGTAATAGTTGTTCATAATGATAAGTACAATGACCGTATCTATTAATTATCGGATACCCTGTATACAGATTATTTAAAAGACCTAAGTTATTTGTAAATCTACCAATATTTTTATATGATATATTATTGGTTTTTGTAATTGTGAAGACGGACCAGAACCTGAAATCGCGAAAAAAGAATCAACTGTTTCCTACATTTTGACGAGTTATGCGAACAATGCCGAAATGTAGGGAACAGCAGTTTTTTTTTTTTTGGCATCTGGGAGTCATACACGCGCCGAGCCTACAAAGCCCTGCGTGTTCAATTTAATAATGCTATTAGGATGTTGTTAGGACTACCATGGCGTTTCAGTGCTTCGGGAATGTTCGCAGAGGCTCGCACAGATGGTTTCCATGCCATCATGAGAAAGAAAGCGGCCTCCTTACTAGAGCACCTGCATGGTAGTAACAACAGAATTCTAAAAATGATCGCTGTCAGAGCGGACTGTCCCTTTCAGGAACACTGGGTGGGGACAGGCCTAGGTCTGAATTAATCATTTTATTACTGTTTTGAAAACTAACAATACTAACCTATTTACATAAGCATTATTGTTACTAACTCCAAAATACTAATAATATTATGAACCTAGTCTGGAATAAAGTTTTATTTATCTATTAATTACCGGACACCCTGAATAATTGGTTACTAAAAATTTTTAAATATATTTGGGAAAATTTTAAAATATTGTTGTAAATTTCTCGCTTAGCAGTAAACAGTACAAAAACAGTGGGTTAGTTACTCATCAAAATAAAACCTCATTTGTAACCTCAACCAGGATCGGTATTTCTTATGTCAAACTGTCACGGGGGTATCGAGAATGCATTTTTTTTTTTGTAACTATCGGGGGGAAGTAAGTACTAACCCGCATTATGCGTATCCTGTGGCCTTCATTAATTTGTGAGCGACACCAACTTTTAACATTCTGCCGCATACAACGGTAATGGTCCATTAATTCTACTTAGCTGTTGAAATATTAAATTATTACAAGCTGTGGTGTGCAAGAACGCTGTTAATAAAATATGTTGATGCGTAAGATAGCATGCATTAAATATTGTGTTTACAAACTTCCTCCCTCGCGTTTCACCAAATACTTAGAAAACAAAAACAAAGATGGTTTGTGCTTATGTCCACACAATTAAAGTGAAAACCTACAACTGGAGCCGACTATATGCGATTCGGCGACCAGTATGCGCAAGTCTGCGTCACCGACCGACTGAAACCGAATATACCCGATTCAGCGTCACCGACTAGAGCGTGACGGTTCAATTTCGTTCACTGTTCATAGGCAGCTTAAAGTGCACATAAAGAAAATATCACTTGAAAATAATTTTGTTATTCTTCAAAGGTCTTTTAGACTTCCAAATTTTTTGATCATATAAATTCTCTAAATAAATTACTCGTAGGTAAGTAAACTTCTTTATTTCAATTTTATACTTACAAAAATTCATTGCAAATTACAAATTCAAGAATATCCAGATGCATTAAATAACGTCACGAAGCATGCAAAAACAACTGAATTGAATTAAAAAGTTGTCTGCGAAATGTAACAGCTAAGTTACCGATAAGTCACGACTAGTTTCAAGCATAACAAAATTTGTTTGTTCTGTTGTCGAACGTCTGTACTGTATCAACTTGTATGTTCAATGTCGAAAGTTTTGATACGAATATTATCCGGTTATACGTCATTGTAATTTTATATGAGGGTATTTCTTATCGATTTAGATAATAATTCTATCAATAATATACTAAAATATATTATTGAGCTGACATTCCGAAATAAAAAGGCAAAAGTGTTTCTGAAAATAGAAATACGAGATTATTGTTTTTTGATTATTGTTACGCCTATAAGAATATCTATCTTGGGTACAAGGGGCGTCATAAGTTGGAGAATTTATCAAAAATTTTAACGGCAATTAGGTGTAGGTATTTGTGTAGCTATCATTAGAGCGCATCTTGTCTTCTAATTTTTCAACATTATTTTGTGTTTTATAACAAACTAGTTAATGCGTTGCAATGCCTTTTTCATTGATATCAAAAAACTCCTCGGGCTGTCGCGCGCGAAATCATTTATTTGCACTTTATGACGTTGATAACAAAGTGTATTATCCAATGTCGTCAAAAAATCTTCTGCATTGTGCGAAGCCTAGAGAAGGCTGATCACAATGAGCGATTGTGAGGAAATTGGTAAATTGGAGACCGCAGTAAGCCTTTATTGTTAGTACGGGACCGATGAATACTGCCCGTTGTATTTATAGCGGATTTCATTCAATATACATTCACTTTGGTCGCCGGACCAGGGTTTGGCATTAGTAAGACTGAATTTAACTTAAAGTAACTAACCTTTGCTAGGCTATATTCCAGACTTTGTATTTTTAGACGAACAATTTGAATCCTGTAAACTTTCATTGGATTTTCAACTTTATTTTAGAGCAACGGTTTCGATACCTTTTACAACAGTAAAATATTATGAAAAAGAAAGTTTCTATGAGTCATTTTAATGTTTGTTTCACGGACCAATTTAATATGCAAATAACTGTTTTCAGAATCCATTGATAATTAATTATTGAACAATTCTGAAAACGGATAAATTATCAAACTGCGTAGGTAGCTACGGGGAAAACGGTTAACTTTTAATTGATAAATGATTTTATTTTTGTAAGTAGTTTTGCACAACCGCTTTTAGACGACAATCATATTTTTTTTTAAACTAGATGTATTCGGCGTTTCCTATCTGACTACTCTGAGCAGAAAGGCCGAAACAGACTCAGAGATCACAGTCTCTTTTAAAGTCCAGAGATAATCTTGGTCTTGGTTATATGAAGACCATGTAGATCGATGTCTGAGATGGTCTTTTGGGGAAAGAACCACATAGATTGAAAGGACCTGTCCGGTCACTGCACGCATTTGTCAGAAATCGTGCAGCTCAACTCAAAACTGAAGGAGCTTAACGAAGCGACGAATAATACCAAAGAAAGAAAATTTGGGTAGGCCACATAAATTACTCAAACTGCCAAAAGTTTAACGTTAGTCAGCGAAAGCAAGTAGCAATTAGTTTATTTGGTCAGGTATTGACAAAATAATCTCATTATTATTATGCAACAATTAGGTGTCAACTATGTACAGACGCCAGCACATCAAGCTACTACAATCTGTCAAATTTCTTTAATAAATTTTCAACTTTATCGCTAAAGCATAAGGTTCAAAGTTGATTGGGAAAATTTGACAGTTTCGGGCAGGTTGATGTGCTGGCGTCTGTACAATTAATGAATAGCCTGTCTCGTTAGTGTAGTGGTGGCAAGAGAAACCTATTTTGAGTTCGATACTCAGGTCGGACAAAGTAGAATAGTAGTAGGTTATTTCAATTAAGATTTTTTCAGGAGTCTACATTTATGCCCGGGTATTGGCAACAGCCTCGTCTCCTATTACCTACATGAGACTTAAGCTTAAGCCAAATTGAAGCGAATCCCGTGCAGAATGCGGGATAAAATTCGCTCTCACTGATTATCTCAACTAAGTGCCCATGCAACGTGCCACTTGAGTTTTTTTTTTTACTAGCCTTCGCTTTCCCACTCCTGAGCAAGGGCCTCCCTCCACTCCTTCCATCTTGATTCGTGTATTTGTTCACGGTGCTCAAATACACGAGGGGCACGTTGTCTACGGCAGTCGTAGACGTGTCGGCGACTGCAGTTACCTCTGCCGTTGACGCATGCCGCTCGTGTTCATGAGCACTAACGTGTGTGACGGCTGATTTTATCAAAGTCATAATATATTTTATCCGTGGAACAAAATTGACATCTGATAGTTCTAGTATGGAAAAACCGGTCAAGTGCGAGTCGGACTCGCCCACCGAGGGTTCCGTACAAATTTGTAGGTATGTAACTACAAATTTACGGTATTCGGATTTTTTCCTTTACTTGTGCTACATGACATTGCTTCTTGACAAATTTTATGATTCTAGGTCAATGGGAAATACCCCATACGTTTTGATTCCCTTAAATTGCGAGTGTCAAAATATGCGGCACAAACGGAACATAAACGCCTATATCTTTTGATTGCGTGGACTTAGAAGTTTGATTTTATCACTGCTTCAAGCGATTGCAGCTTTGAGTATTTGATATTAATTTCAACTTGATAACTCCACGCGTTCTTGAGAAAAAGTGTCTTGACAGACGGACAACGAAGTGATCTTATAAGGATTCCGTTTTCCTTTTGAGGTATGGAACCCTAAAACTGTCAAAAATTCAAAAAATATTCTCAGAATAAGACTTATTCTAGGTATAAAAGCTTTGTGGAATTATGGAAATGAAAATTGTCACGGGACTTCCTAATAGAAAGAGCATTCGACACGTGCAGTCATGTCCCGTATCCCACGCGGAATTCGCCTCAATGTGGCCAAAGCTTTTACATAACTGAGGGCATGCGGCATGCCTTTAGGGGAATACAGACGTGGTATTATGTTATGTTATAATTAATAATATATAAAAGTATATTTTCCCGCATTCCCTTGACGTTGTCACTTCCATTAAGAACAATGATCACATTACCTCGGAAACAGGAAAAATAAACATTTTACATAACAAATAGAATGTTGACATTACAAAGGAAACAGAATCACTTAACATTTTGGACAGCTGTACAAAACACGGTGGACATACTCGTCATAAGTCATATTATTTTTATCATAATTCCATCTTCTTTCTTATTTTCGCTTAGAAAATATTGACAGGTTTATGTTGGAAATAAGTAAACCACATCTATGGCCCCAAGGATTATCTCAGTATATCTGAACGGTATTATATTCATAAACAAAGGGAATATCTGTTGCCCATACAAATATTTGTCACGTAGCGGAAAACACCCGCAACGCATAGTCGGACATTGCTACGAAACACTGCTACGGCGTAGCAGCTACGCGACAGCAGCTACGCGGTCCGAATCATCAAAAATATTCCAAGACAAGCTTTAACAATTTCGCTAACAAAAGTTTTCATGTGCCACTTAAATTTTTAAAACCATTTTATAATTTACGGGTGTAAAAGGAAACTTCAGAGGAAATCTGTAGCGACCAGAACAGAAATGATATTTTACTTTTAAGAGAAAACATAAGATTGTTTTACTGATGTCGACGGGAAACATTTCTTAAGGAAAACAATGACAAAGTCCCAAAGGCTTTTATGTCGAACGGGAGACCTAGATTTCAATGCTGACTGTGGAGAATATCCCAAGAAACCAAGCGTAAATTCTACCTTGTTTGGAGATAACATTTTCATGATATTTACAAACAATGATAAAATTTATTCTTAATAACTTAACATAACATCATGCCTGTATTCCTCGAAGGGTAAGGTGTACTTATAGTACCTACACCAATATTGCGCCAGTTATGTTTTTGGGACTTAAACATGGGGACGAGCCTAATGCCATCAACCGGGCACGAGTCTAAAGCTAAACTCCAGGCTTTTTTTTTGAGGATGGGAATTCATCAAATGACCCCTCTCGCTCTGGGTGGAGCGGAACTGTCAGACTCTTACCGACTAAAACCCACCCGTGTTCCTTCCTTAGCCCTTTATGTTCCTCGCCAGCGATAACCTTGTCGGACAATCCCGCTGACCCGGCAGGCTTCGGCCCTGACGGGCCTGGTCCTGATCGGACGGTGACCTACCCATTACTCTCCGCCCGCAGGCCCGCGCCTACGGTGGCCGGGAGTCGTCGCGCGGCTACCGACGCCCTGAGCGTCTCCCGCGGCGGCTGGGACGGGAGGCTTTCTCCCTCAGCCATCCCACCGCCTCCTTTGCTATAAACTCCGGCCTGCTACTAAGAAATTCCAGATGGAAAAACCAATTAAATAACAGCTGACCCGAACCGCGATTCGAACCCAGGACCTCACGTTCAGCAGTGGCGCTCGCTCTAGAATTTTCTTAATAAGTACTAATATATCTCACAAGTAGAATCACATTTTTTTATCCAACACCAACAAAATTCAATAAAAGAGTTGGAACATGTTTTACATGTTCAAAAAAAATTTTTTTTTCTTAAAGAATCTCCTCATTGATACTTAGCTAAGACAGAGGGAACCACACCACAACTCCACCACTGCTTGTCTCTGCATCACCCAAAGGTTGAGTGGTAGGAATTGCAATGGCATTAAATCCGCCTCTGTACATTTGTGTGCTTAAAATGTGATTAAATATGTGTATTTGTTATGAAAAATAAGCAACTATTTAAGACTGCAAATGATGTCAATCCTCGGAACCGACGAGATCCATATAAACTAGTATTAAATGATTTGCCTAGACTGTCTAAGTACAATAGTAACTGCTTGGCAATGTGTGTGCGCATTTATAATAAAATACCAAGGCATTTCAAAGCTTTAAATACAAAATTATTTAAAATAAAATTTCATAAGTGGTTACTCGAGTGTAGTTTTTATAGTTTAAAAGAACTTATGGATAAAAAATATTGACGTTTTTTTTTTGAAAAAAAAAACGGTTGTTGTTGCTTGTCCTTAAAATTTTGCATGCTATGTTTTATGCTAGCTAAACATGCTTGTGCCTCAATTTGTATTTAATAACCTTGTATACCATGTTTTACGCAAATAAATATTCTATTCTATTCTAAAATAATAAATAAATAAACAATGCTCATTGTACATCATCAAACGAAGTGGCCGAATTCTGATCGACTCTTACATAAAATATGCGATCGACGGTATCGTCAATACGACGAAGAAGATCAAACGAAGAATCTAAGAAGGTTCGATACCAAGCTTACCATACATAAAACATTAAACACCATTATTTTACGTCATATAAAAAGATAATTCAAAGACGAGAAAGCGTACATATTTATAAGAACATTTCCAATACGCTTGTACACACAGCTTGAATCATCTTGAACCATACGCTCATGTGCACACAAAGCTTCACTTAGGTTTTTAATCACATCACTGGGGGTGGGGTAAATTATGTTTTCTCTCTTGTGTATAGACAAAATATGAGGGCTGCGGAGTGCCTTATTCAATTTAAAAATGTATACATTCATGCATAATTCCATCCCAAAGAGATACCTGGAAACCCAGAAATTACTCTCTTCAATGGCTGAAGATTGTAACAACAGTAAAGGCAATGAACGATCATGTGTTTGAAACGCACTCGTTATACCATAAACCCCTATCACGATTCACCTGTATAAGTTTAGTAACCTTAAAGAATTTAGCAGGAAAACTACTTTTGTATAACACACATTGCTAGTATACTCACAACAGTCAACAGTCAAAGATAGAGAAGAGAGAGAGAGGGATGCGCAAAGGTAGCTCGCGTCAGTCTATTTTGCATTCGACTTAGAATTGCCCTCAAATGTCATGATTTCATATCATTCATTTCATAAAATAAACATTAAATAGGGCAATTTGAACTTAATGAGCTGTATTGATAATTATAATGATTAGAATTCTGTATATAAATATTTGTTGCGGTCGCGAATCATATTTTGGTCAACATATTACCTGACACTGACCTGAAAATCGCAAAAACGTAAGAAAATTTGAATTTCACTGGCCACGCGGCTTTCGCCCTAAGTCAATGGTCTCCCAAATACTCGTAATTGGGTCAAAAAAACGCCACTCAAAATGACGAAGTATTATTAAAAACCCTATTCAATTTATAATTCATAAGAAATCATTTTTATATAAACCTTTGAGAGACAGGACCTTTTATCTTGAGTGAGCTTTTCTCTTGGGATAGCCTTACAATGAACCATTTTCGTTATCTAAATGGATTTCAAGAATGAACCTAGTTTTAGAACAAGGCTATTCAGTTGCGGTTCAGTAAAGATTTTATTTTGGTTTCTATTTGCTCTAGTCTGAAAGCTTTTAACGTGTACGTCTTTTTTACATCGTTCCCACATATACTTAATTATAAATTCAACATTACAATATTTAGTTACAATATAATTTAAAAGAGTTTTTTTTTTTATTTGAAATGGGTTTGCTCTTGACTCTAGTCTAGGTCAGAGATGACAGAGACAAAGTCTACGATGGAGTGAGCTCACCCAGAAGAAGCCTGCTCAATGTTACTTTGAAGAGATTCGGGTTGTATGCACTCGGAAACACAAACGCAGGTAGAGAGTTCCACTCTTTTGCTGTGCGCATTATATAGGAAATTTGAAAACGCTTAGTGCGAATTGGCGGAATAGCAACTAGGTAGGGATGGTAACTTGCAGTGCGTCTGGATGTCCGAAGGTAGAAGGGGGCCAGTGGAATGAGGTCGTGGAGTTCTTGGGCACACTCACCGAAGTATAATAGTTTAGTTTGTTGCTCGTTTTTCTCCATAGCTACGCTTCGGAATGGGCAACTAGCTTCTATTTATCGTTTTTCTCATGTGTGGCACAATTTTGATTTCACGGGATTGTCTATTTTTTCCTGACTCGATTGGGGGACTTAGGCAAGGACCCGAATGGCTGTATAAGATTCGACTCTTTTCTAAACTGAAAAGTATTTTAGACAATGGAAAGATTGAATACTATGTATCTTCGTCAATTTAGACTGCATACCTAAACATAATTAGCCTGTAACATTCTCACTGCTGCGACACAGGCCTCCTCCCTGTGAGAGGGAGTTGGCCGTAATCCACCACGCCGGCCCATGGGGTTGAACTGATTAAGACAGGCCAACTCGAAATTGCCTAATATTGCATAAAAAAGAATGAAAGTAAAAAGCGTTTACTCACAGAAATAATATTTTGACACAATATATTACTCCTGCCTCCTTTTTTTTAAGGATTTATACATATTTTATAATTTACACTTCTTCACCTATAGCTAGTACGCTAAAATGTCTATACAGTCCTTAAATATCCTGCAGTTGGGTATTTGGCTCGGTTTGGGTATAGCACCGACATTCTTATAACAATCAATATTGTTATTCCTTAAAAGAAAGAGTAACTACGGAGTTTGAAGTTACTCGCTCGACCATTTGTGTGACAAGTCCATTTACCTATATTATCTAATTGAAATAAAAGCGTGGCTCATAATATACCTCTATAAACTATGTTATTAATATGTTAAACATTTAACACATTTCTTTAAAGCAAGAATTCAATTACACTCAAAGACTTGTGTATTTTCGCGTTAAGATAACGCTTCGTCCAAGCAAACAACCCGCATTTCAACTAACACAGTTACAAAAATTCTCTCATACTCTTTTTCCTTGCCTAAAACGTTTGGTACACACAACAAAACTTTTTGGTATGTGCAAACGTTCATCAGTAGCAGAACTTAAATTGGAAAACCACCCTTAGTGCTACGAGATAAGGGAGCTGTCAAAGTCACATTGTTACTACGAAGGTACCGTTGAATGTACTCGCTCATAGTCCCTGGAGTGACATTGAATGTAACTCAGCGGTGAATGAATGTAAACACGCTGGTCCTTAAATGAGATGGCGACCAACATCTGGGTTATGTATGTCGAGATTTCTTGTTTGAAAGACTACGGGTGTTAGGGGTTCTGTTTGTGCAAATATTTCTGTATGTGTGATAATTGTCTTCTTTAGGAAGGATTGTAAAGAATAGTTGCTGAGTAAGAGGTATTGTCTAACATAATTATTTCACTAATAATCAGCACGCTAATGAGGGTTTTCGTGAAAATTTACGACACCAGTTGGCACCACTGTGACAAGAGGTCTTCCAATATAAAAAATATGATGACATTCATCATTCGATTCATTGATTCGTTCATCATTCAGTCATGACTAAAGAAAATATAGGCTCTTTGACAGATGCCTGGACCTGACGTGTCAGTGCTACCACCTAGCGAACGTCATTTCAGAAAACCCTCATTGCGTATCACACTGTCAATCTCAATCTGAATCACTTTGAAAGATATTGCTAATCCATTGCCTCAAATGTACGAAAAATTTGTCTGCTAGATAATTTAAACAAATGTCGTTAAATTGTCAAAATGAAAACCATTGCTACCGATAGTATTACCCCGCAGGTATATTTAAGTAGGTGTATGGATTTGATACCTAACTTGACAGTCATAATATCTTCCAAACTTTTCCGAACGGAGGTTACATACAGACAATGCCTAGTTGATATTCCACCAATTCGCACTAAGCGTTTTCAAATGTCCTTTATAATGCGCACAGCAAAAGAGTGGAACTCTCTACCTGCGTATGTGTTTCCGAGTGCATACAACCCGAATCTCTTCAAAGTAAGAGTGAACAGGCTTCTTCTGGGTAAGCTCACTCCATCGTAGACTTTATCTGTGTCATCTCTGACCTAGATTAGAGTCAAGAGCAAACCCATTTCAAATAAATAAAAAAAAACAAACAAATCAAGGTGTAGTTGAAATAACTGAAAACATGAAGAAGTAATTGTACTCATATTAAAAAAAAAACTTACTATGGGACGAACACTGGAATTGCGAGAATTATAGCCGTTCCCTACATTTCGTCGATTTATGCGAACATAAAATATGTGTTATCTAGTTTATTGATAAAACGCCAATCGATGATTTTACGACGTTATTTTCATTACAAATATCATATTTTCATTACACGTAACGTTAGTTCTGTGGCTCATTGAATATATATAATTTCTGCTCCACCTAACACAATTAAGATTGTATTAAAGATTGTTTGTTTGAGAATCAATGAGACGAAGTTAATCCCTTTGTTTGTTTCCAATACCTTTGTCTATTATTAATAAGGATATTACAAACCTTGTTTACGCATAGCCCAAATTTAATTAAATATTTAAGTTAGTTTATAGCTTGGTATCTTGGTTAAAATATCGATATTTTATCTAAATAATATTTATGGTCTATCTTTACATACACGATAAGTCTTAAAGGGTCATTGTATTCATCATTACAAACAGCTCTTACTGTAGGACCAAACATGAAATGGCGAAAAAAAAATATCAGCTGTTCCCTACATTTTGCCGAGTCATGCGAACATAAATTTAGGGAACAGCTGATTTTTTTTCGCGATTTCAGGATTGTTCCCATAGTAAAAGTTGTTCGTAATGATGAGTACAATGACCCCTTCAGATAATTCATTTTTTAGGGTTGCGTACCCAAAGGGTAAAAACGGGATCCTATCACTAAGACTCCACTGTCCGTCTGTCTTTCTGTCTGTCACCAGGCTGTACATAAGTAACGAACAGATTCCCAAGGCAAGGACAATAGGCGCTTAGCATGCGAAGCAGGTTGCCCTGGTATGCGCGCATGCGATATACACTTGGCGACTCCACATTCTTCGCTGATATATTCGCTACTTTATAAGTAGTCAGGGAGCTGGTAATTTTTTTAAAGTCATTTTATATAGCTAGACAGTTGAAATTTTCACAGATGATGTAATTCTGTTGCCGCTATAACATCAAATAATAAAAATAAAATAAAGTAAAAATTTAAAGGGGTATAAAATAAACGTTTTTTTCGGCGTTTTATGCCTTTGGTACGGAACCCTTATTGTGCGAGTCCGACTCGCATTTGGCCGGTTTTTTTAAAGATAGACCTTATATATTCATAACAAAAGACCATTTATTAGTTGTTTACTATCGCATCACAGCTCTTTTTGTTCCTTTATCTTGTAATTTTTACACATAACATAACATCACGCTTCGTTTCTCCGAAGGATTAGGCAGTGGTATACCTATAGTACACACACATTTCACTATTGTCTGAGTAATCCCATGTAGTTCATACAAATTGTAGCTTTTCATCTCACAGTCGATATTCGAGAACCTGTCTTTGTAATAGTTGTTATTCTCTCGTACAACGTGTACAGTTTATTTAGTATATCAATTTATTTTTTCTAAGGATTTCTTCATTTTGCACAGCCAAATACAAAATCGAAAATATTTAGGTATTCTTAACGTTAAACAAGCAGGTCCCAGTGTATATTGCCCATAACTATCCTGGCGTATTAGCACTAACAAACTCAATGTATGCTCCAAAAAACATAGATCAAAATTGCTTCAAAGTAGTCTTCGCAATTTCTTAGTTTCCGCACTCTTTTAAACTAGTTTGCGAAAGTCACAACACTAGTTAATGATGAAGGATCTCGTGTTATGTTTATATAAACTGGGAGCGAAGCCGTAGAGGGAGAAGTTAAGGACTTTTGAGACGTGTACGCATATGATTACCTACGTACGGCCGAGTGTGTTGCGTGACTACTTACTCTGACCGTGGCATAGTTACCGCGCGGTGAAGTGCTTTCCTTAACTGAATGGTATTAAATAAATAAGCTAAGGTGTAATTAATATTCTTGAGTATTTAATTAATTTTATTTTTAGTAGCTGCTGTTTACGATTAATTCGAGTTAATTCGATCACATTTTATATACAAGAAATTATTTTTTGTTAGTTCTGTCTACAGTTTCTAAGAAACTCTTTCGTTTCCTGTGAATCAGACAGTCACGAATTTGATTTACATTCAGAAGAGATGAAGTCAGAAGTGTAGAGAGAAATCGTCTAATTTAAAATGCCAACCACGCCTCATCCAGTGCTTGTTGCATACACATTTCAAATGTTTATACAGGATTTTTTTTAACCATTGCGCAAACTGTAACCATCCATTCTGTCTAGACCCAAGCGTAAATATTTTTCGTCGGTTATCAAAATAATCTACTGTTTGATAGAACTCATCTACTATTTCATAAAAAAATCTTGTTTCCTACGCGGTCATAATGTATGGAACAATATTTTTTTTATAACCTACGAAGATTTCTACGCTGGGGGGTCAGAAAATCATAACTATTGCTGAATTCATGGTACAGTTTGCGCACTGGTTATTTTTTTTTCCTGTATATAAATTTTAGTGGAGGGGTCTGCAATTTTAAATTAGACTGATTCTACTATTAATGCAAATCAATCCTTTTCAGAGTTATCTTTGGGAAATGGTATCAAGCTGTTTTAACCTACCGCTTATCGGTCTAAATCTCATAACAAACACATCAGTGTAGATATCATCGGTACAGACTTTCTTAGCAAGTTATACCACATTACAACATTTAGAACGCATGTTTTCGTTTCTTTTAAATTGTGAACTCAGAGCTAGTGCCTTAAGAGGTAGCGGTAAATAATGGCGCCCAAAACAATCAAATATGTACGGAACAAAAGAGTTGTTCGCGTCGGCAAAGCGAT
Source organism: Luperina nickerlii (assembly GCA_963855955.1). Lineage (NCBI taxonomy): Eukaryota > Metazoa > Arthropoda > Insecta > Lepidoptera > Noctuidae > Luperina > Luperina nickerlii. Next base: position 5,739,894 of record OY979669.1, read on the forward strand.
TACGGTGAAATTTCAAAGCGCTGCAAAGCAGAGCCTCCTTTAAAAATACAACTGCTAAGGCGTGGAGGCTTTGTTATACAAATCTTAATACAATCAGCCTAGCCTTTTTCAAACTATGTTGGGGTCGGCTTCCACTATAACAGGGTGCAGCTGAATACCAGTATTTACATGGTTCGATTGCCTATCTGACTTCCACTACCTGGGTTGTTAAGGTCGGGTACTGGTTACTGGGTAAGACGAGACGTCTTGGTAGGACTTATGGACAGAATTTCGGGCCTCTGTCTACCTATAACGATGGTCAAGAAGAAAGAAGATCTAGGAATATCAGCTGGTTATACGACAAAACCACGTCTTTCTTACGACACCAAATTTTTTAAAATTAACAACAATTTCTCTTAGATAGAAGAACCGGCCGATTGATCACCACGCTTGAGTTCAGAAATATTAAAATTTAACATATTCCAGAACGTTAAACTTTTCAAAAACCACATTTCCATTTATTTTCTAGCTATGATAGATGTTAAGAATTCTAGATCCATACCAAACTTCGTTTGCAAACATATTTAAGTTTTCCGTATATTCGCAAATAAAACTTGTAAGTACAGTTAACCAGAGTGTAAAAGGGCACGATTTATACACCTTTAAACTTTGCTATTGATATGCAAAGTAGTTTTATACACCTTAAGTTAAGAAACTTTGCTCAAACACGTCACTTTTATTAACATTCATTGATTATTATTACTTAAAAATCAGTCAGAAACACCACGCTGCGCTCCATAACTCAAGTAGCAGATGTTGGTGAAAAAACAGCCAGGCTGAAGTGGGAGAGGGCCGGACCGGACACGTCTCACGAATGCACCCGGAGAGATGGGCAAAGATCGTCACTCATTGGACGCCTGAAGGAAGACATCGCCGTCGAGGTAGACCACGGCGAAGGTGGTGTGACGATCTACCGAGGTTTGCACGGCCACCATGGCCAGAGATCTCTCAAGACATCCCGGTTTAAAAGGAAAAAGGAGAGGTCTTTTCCCAGCAGTGGGATACAATAAAGGCTAACGGAAAAAAAATAACATTAATTGATCAGCACATCTAAACAAAATTTAAATGATCTCAATCTGTCATATTTTTGGCTGGTAGACTGGTATACTAATATTATAAAGCTGAAGAGTTTGTTTGTTTGTTTGGTTGAACGCGCTAATCTCTGGAACTACCAGTGGGATTTGAAAAATTCTTTTTGCATTTGATAGCACAATTCAACAATCAATCAAATTCAATTCAATTGGGCTATCAAAAAATTGGGACAAATTGGGCTATCAAAAAATTGGGACAAATTGGGCTATCAATGAATTGGGCTGTCAAATAGCCTATAGGCTATTTAACATCACGCTATGACCTTTAGAAGCCGAGCAAAAAGAAAAAAGTCAGAAAGAACGCTAAGCAAAAACGAAGTAATAGCGCGGGCAGGCGATGCGATGCGACGGGGTGGGTCGGAGTAACAAGAAATTTCACGCGGACGAAGTCGCGGGCAGAAGCTAGTATTAAATAAGTGATTACGTTTCAGTGACCACTAGACCTCTCTAAGTGTTAACAATTGTAAAAGTTAGCTGCCTGCATTGTTATATTTTGTTCATATAAACATTTAGTTTTGTTTTATATAAACATTCAGAACTAATTACCTATTACCGATTTATTCCGGTCTAATCTCCTGAACCCCCCTCTACTCGATCCCCTGCTAGTTCGTCTTCTGTTTTAATCTCTGTCTTATCCACTTTATCTAGGTTACTCTTTTTGACAGGTAAGTACAGTCAAGAAGAAATAAATGTTCTAGGTATGTATTCATTTTATTTCTTAAATATGTGTTATTTATATCTCATTGTATACTACACCGGTTGACGTTATCATGTCAACGCCGGCTTCTGGGGATCTGTCTCGCATAGAGCCAGAGCATTATGCTGAGCAATGGCCGTTTTGCGTGGATGTGACACATATTTTCACCCGACTTGTTTCCTTTTCGTGTTTGTGTTGATTCTCTGCGCCTTGTTTACCGCATATAAACGTATTTTCTTTCTCTTCTTCTTTCTTGTTGTCCGTATCTGACGCAGCGAGTTGTATTAGATATCGCTTTGAATTCAAATCGTGTGTCCACTTACATCGTATTGTATATTCGGGTAATAAATCCGTTCCGGCTCACTGGCATTAAATTGTACAGTTCATATCCCAATACTGAATATTATATCATGATATGATGAATATATTTGGAGTTTCAGCAAAACCAGTACGTTACGCACACAGTGATGTTCCCATTACTACATATTATAAAACTGAATCCCCCCCCTCCCCCCGCCAGGTCTGTCTGTCTGAACGCAATAAATTCGAAAGGTACCGAACGGAAAATCGTGCCGACTGTATTAAAACAATGTATTACGGAATTATTCGTCTTAAAAATATCTATTCAACGTACTATTTACGTTTCCGTGGGATAATTTCCTCCTCGAAACCACAAGCAAAAGCTAGTATTCTCTAAATAAATGTTATCGCAACACTATCTTACAGACATCCGCTTCTGATGACATGAAAGTGTGAAAAGTCGCAAAAGGATACACAATCTGCTACGCTCGTAGCTCCTTCTACGAGTACTCGTAGATATCGCTACGAATTCGTAGCACATCGCGTAGGTAGAAGCTACGTAAATCAAGTTTAAGCGCAATTCGTTTTCTTTGGCGCAAAATATTACCCTTCCAAAATGTTTAATGGTTAATTTTAAGTGTCTGGCTAAAGACATAATTGCATATTTTTACTCAGCATTTATCAAGTTTTTGGAAATCCATTTAATTCAAGTTAAAACATGACTGCAATCGATTTAAATAAAAGATCACTTAAAATTCAGTTTCACTAACTTGATGTCACTGTGTGTGACGTTACGCCAGTAAAAAGTTATGTCACACTTGTATGAAAATATTAAGCAAGGAATAATATGGGTGAACGTCACCACATGACAAGACAGTAAACATGCAATATATTTGTGAAGAACAATGGTTACATAGCGGTCTGTAACTTTGTTTTATGATGACCGTAAAGCCGGACGCGCAAAAAGATGAATAACCCGCACGTGAAAAAGCTCAGTGTCTCATTCAAAGGACCTGAAAGGAATCCAATTTGTGCCTGAACATTTTGTTTTTTGGGACAAACTTTTTATGAATAAATTAAAATGCTTTTGAGTTTGTAACTGAATATTTTGTTGATTAAAATTTTATTGTATTTATGACAAAATGCTACTTTATTCGAGATTAAATTAAAAATCGCTTGAGTATTTTCCTCTGAACATCAGGACGGCAACCAGTCGGTTATCTTTTAAAGTGAAGGCACGAGAACATTTATAAGTCAAAAGTTGGCCGTAATTGTCCAGCGCTGATTTGCTGGATTCATTTTCTCCTCTACCGATATTTTTTCTCTCCTCATAGTTCATTTTGTTTTTATGTATGTATGAATTTATCTATGTATTAGTATTTATTCTTGTATTTTATAATCATTTCCTAGCTATTTCATTAATCCCGTATGTTGCACCTGCCACGTTTTGTTTCTGCATCAGCCTAAGGTTGACTGGTAGAAAATGCCTCGGGTATTAAGTCCACCTTTGTACAGTATTTATTTTACTTGTGCATAAAGTTTTAATAAATAAATAAATATTTTCTCATGAAAACGAACCCCGGGGATTTACCGTGTTGTGTATTTTTGTTCACCTCTGTCTATAAGCCGCTAATTCCATGTAAAACAGCAAACATTACCTGGAAAAATAAAAAATCTTCATTAATGAATATGGAAAATCAGCTAAACAAGAATAGAAAAAGGTGTAAAAAACAAAATAAAAAAGACCCTGGCCATAGTATAAAGAGGGGAAGTAAGTTGTCGTCATACAAACGCACCGCGCGCGGCTTGTATGTGTGAATTCAGCACATGATTCCAAACCACCAAGCGTAGTATCTTTCGTCGGTTGTCAAAAGAAAAATCAGCTATTTCATAGAAAGTCACACGCGGTTCATACCATCGCGGTCAATATGTATGGAACAGCTATTTTTAGGGTTCCGTGCCTCAAAAGGAGAAAACGGAACCCTTATTGGATCACTTTGTTGTCCGTCTGTCTGTCAAGACCCTTTATCTCGGGAACGCGCGGAGGTATCGAGTTGAAATTAAAACTATATACTCAGGTCTACAGTCCCTTGAAGCTGTGAAAAAATCAAAGATTAACCCAGATGATCTAATCAACACACTTACACAAGCACACTAATATTATAAAGGCGAAAGTTTGTGAGTGTGTTTCTGTTTGTTACTTCTTCACGCAAAAACTCCTGAACGGATTTGGATGAAATTTGGAACACAGACAGTTTATAACCACGATTAACACATAGGATACTTTTTATCCCGATATTTCCACGGGATTGATACTTATGCGGGTGAAACCGCGGGGCGCTGCTAGTTTTACATATTTATTAAATTCTCGAATCGAAAACTGCTACATCCATTAACTTCTCTATGCAAAACAAAACCTCCCGATCCGAACATTAACTTGTGTCAAAACTTCATTATTTTAAAAGCTCTGTGGTCTGTGCACCCGACATTGGCGGCCATTTTGTTTGCAGCACAAAAGAATACTTTACATTAAGTGGCTGTAACGTGAAACTATCCACAATTTGTTGCTGGATATACATAATATATATTCGTATTATATATTTTACTGTATAGCTAAAGTAACAGAAGGACAGTACCTATAATTAAAAACGTTAATTTAGTCTCAATCTCGTATCAGCGACAATCAATGAAAAAAAACACTTGTGAAGAATGTAGGGATTTTAGAGGTATTTTTAGAGATCAGACTGTGAACTTTCTTAACATTGCGACATTTTCCCCTCAGATACTCTAGATATTTGTAACTATTCGCGGTTCAGTGGAATTTAAGTCGGTAATTTAAATAGCATACGTTGTCTTTTTAAATAAGACTCTTTGTTTGGATTGGAGATTTTATAGTGTTCCATACTCAGTGGTAAAATGTGGGCGAGCTTAACAACTGTGCCTACCACCTCTAGGAATACAAGGATGATATTATTTATGTAATTACTACTATAAATGCCTTATGCCTTTACTATATGTATGTATTTATTGTATTATGTAAATGTTACACCGCGGACTACCTACATTATTTGTCTGTCCTTCCCCTTTTTAAATCCATCCTAAGGTTATCTTTAAAAGATCGCTCTTAGCGATAAGACCGCCCATTGTGTCACCCTTTGTACAGTTTCTATATTTATGTCTGTAATTTATATGGTGTACATAATAAAGAGTATTCTATTCTATTCTATCTTCCAACTGATATATTCACCTACCACAAAACCGACGGCGAACATACAAAAACAGGCATAAATCATTTAAATTTATTTCGATTACGCAAATGGAACACGAGACCACTAAAAACTGTTTGTTATTAAAAGCTTTGAGTAATACGAAAACAGAAACTTTTAATCAAATTAGCGAATGAATGAAACTGAAACATTTTCAAAGGTGAATCAAAGTTTTAGACAAAGCCCAAAGCCCCAGGATTTAAACGAAATGGTTCAAATTATATTCCGTACAGCCGATAGGAATTAACGGGAAGTTTTCAAGGAGAATACTGGTTTCTATGTAGGACAGCCCTAGTACTTATTATAGACCTACTTAACTTGACTTTGTCTCGACAAAGTGTATCTAAGTTCTAAAGTTTAGTCACAGTATAAAGACATACAGTATTGTATCTCGGCCGTAACCTTGATGTAAATGCCTACAGCCGCGCGGTACGTAAACATGCGATAGGGCTGCCCGCCTCCAGTATTTTAATTACATTTGCCTACTTTGTGTTTCCATTTAGTTTTGTTATTGTATTTTACTGTGTGTACATAAATAATAAAATAAATAAATAAATATACCTACTTCTTTTTATATAAACAAATAAAATACTTTGTGAATTGAATAGGAAGTGTTTAATAAAAATGCGTGTTGTTTTGATCGCCGCCGCACGACTCCAGCTAGTGAGCAGCGCGCTGTTGCTATTCAAATTTCGAACTAATCGCCGCGCGGCGCCAGTCAGTAGGCAGCGCTAGCGCGCTGTTAAAATGGCGGGAAAGCAAGTGTGCATTCACAGATTGATTTTATTTAAAATTTAAAAAAACAGTTTATTCGGTAATTTAAAAACTTGGCTGCATGCTCTAGTGTCTTTGCCAACATTTTCACGCAGCCACGGCAGAAAATAATCCTCGCGCCATTTTTCTCAAATTTTCTTTTCTTTGTACTAACAAAACACACATGCCCCGAGGTTTTAACACAAGCGTACCTACCGTATAATGATTCATGAACCGCCTATAACTACCTATTTCACTCGTGTCTATCACTTTCCTTTACTTTAATCACTTTATTTATTAATCCAGACATCTTTTTTTCCGGAGGTAATAGGAAATACTTATCCATTAAAAAGACACACATTATGTACCTACCCACTAGTAAGTAAAATAGTCTTACCTTTCAGAGTTTCCAGGTAATGTAAAAAAAGCTATCTCTGGATGCGTTATTGACGAATTCATGCAACCAAAAACAGCACAATATCGCCTACTCGTCATATTAAATATTATGCCGTCCGTTCGTCACTGCGGCACAGTCGCGACTCGGAGCCGCCTGAACGCACACGGAGATCGAAGCGCGTAGGTATAGCCCGCGTTTCGTCCGTTTGTATGAAGACGACCTACTGTATGCATATTATTACCGTGGTTTAGTTATTAGTTTATTAGAAGCGTTATTACTTTTCAATACAGCAGATGTTTTGAATTCAGAAGGTAGTTTAGTAAAGCGTCTGTTATTATCTTGGAAAAAGTGTTTGAATTATTAGTTAAAATAAACAACATCATACGGGGTCAAATTAAATTAGCTAGCGTAACTCAGTAGACATGAATCGATATTTAAACATGATGAAACAAAAAAAAATATTTGATGTTAATTTATTTTTGTGTTATTATATTACCTAAAGTATGAGTTGAGAAAACCTGTTTTTGAAGTGAAAACTTCTTTAGCGGCGCTGTGTACTTTTTTTGGAATGGGTAAAAACTTCTAAATTCGCGTCAGGTCACGTGACCCTGATCGAAAATTCGTAAGACGTAAGACGTAAAACGTAAGACGCGCGTTGTTGAGGACAGCGCCATCTATGCACATCGGGAAGAACTACGAGGGCCTCGCGTACTAACTACGTAGTTCATCCAACAACGACGAGATGGCGCTGAACCACGGATATATAACTGACGACGAGCTCCATGCGAGACCAACACCACGAACTGAAGTCTATCCTGTGTGCTTATTTGTAAATCTGAATAAATTCCTTTCACGAGAAGAATAAACCAGTCACTTTGGTCATCATACCTGATTTGCAAAAAACCCTATAAAATAAGGAACACACCTTAACACGCGTGTTTTGTTTATAAGACGATTCACAAAATACACTCGTAATTGTTCAAGTTTTCACTTCTGTCGGCACTACCGGAGTGCCAGTGTTTTTTTGTGTTTATATATCTGATCTATACCCCTATCATCTGCGGAGTTTCGCTAGCTAATTGAATTTGACTCTCTATAACTATTAGTCTCGGATGAATTTAGTAAGGGATGCAAAATTACAAATCATTGCATATTTTTTTTATAATCATTAAAACTTATATTTTTTAGGAGTATTAAAAAGCAGGTTTTGTTTTAAGAAAATTGAAACGTGATCCTATGATTCAGCTATATTCACTTCCTGTTTCTGAGACCTTAACAAAATGTAGGAACTGTATAAAGATTTGACTTTAAATTCAACAAATACGGTCAGTACACACGAGCGGAACATCTATCTCTGTAAACTCCATATCTTTGGAAGGTCGTTCTGTCGTGCATACACGAGCGGCGGCGATCGTACGAGGACTCCCACTCAACTAGAGAATTCTGATGACGACAACTTGCGGTTAGCTTAGGGCCCGTTTAGATTGAACATACTGAAGTTGCTCAATGAATGGTGGATGAAGAGAGAAAGAGAGACAACCTCGCCTTCTCTCTCTCTCTTCTTTTTTTCTATTATTTTTATTCCTTATGGAATGGCAAACAAGCAGCCCTCGTAACGGTAAGTCGTCACCGCAATCTACAGTTCTTTGTAAAACCTTAGATTATCATTCTAGCAAAAATCTGAAATTTTTCATTTGCCTGTAATTACAGCTGCATCGATATACCAATGCTGATTGGCGACAGAAATATATTCATATCGTAATACATCCCACGACGAACTCCTTCACAAAGAGCTCTACTATTTCTTGCAGATGATATTTGTCTTATAATAATATGTAAATTTTCTGTAGCCTTGGAGCTGGGATCGGTTTTATTATATTAGTAGATGGCGTTGTTATTACAATAACAGCGTGGTTACGCAGTGTCTCAATAAAGATAGGTCTGGCTGTATTGTACGGTTGAATTTTCAACGCTCGGCACAGCGATGAAAGTTGAAAATTCAACAGCGCGCTTGTATTTAGGTGTGTGTCGCTTAGTGTCACCGAATGCAGTCTCGCAACTGTGGCTGGTTACGGTCACATTATACTGGTGTTGTGGTCACAACGTGTGATTATGTTGTTGTCAAAACCAAATTAGACGCCTTGCCGGCTTGTAGCCGTCAATAATTGCGATGAGGTTGCATTGTGGCTGCGAGCGGTCTCTACGATTATAAAGTAACACTTTATTTGAGTTCTAAACACTGCAACCGTTTCACTAAAGAAAAATGCCATCAAACTCGGGTACGTATCCTGGAGCGATGCTCAAGGATGAATCTCGAATCACAACTGTCAGATAGCATATTAAATTCCTTCTAAATCTAGTTCAACGAGCACATCGAAAGGCATGCTTGGGTATAATTTTAGGACGAATTTCACCAATGAAATTGATCACGATCAGGACATCTAAACCGCATTCAAGAGCTGACTGAACGGAAAGCTCTTGAACGTGGTTTATATTTTGTTTCATTGGTGAAATTTCGCCCTTAGAAAGTATGAAAAGTATGAAATAACGAAATTTTGTTCAGAATATTCTCGTTTACGTTTTGATTATTTGCGCTTGCCAGATTTTTTGCAGCTGTACTATCGGAACAGGCCTTAATACATTTAATACTAAAGGAATTACGCTCAATATAGATGTGCATTCAGATATGGACCCTGTTGCTTAAATTATTAGGGGTCGAATTATTGAGTTTAATCTGACTAAATTATCTAATAGATGGATTCCGTACGTTTTGGGAATCTGTAATGATTTATAATATTGTTGTTGTTGAGTAATAAATATTGCTTGATCCAAATATTACTCCGCTCTTATGGCATTTATGTATTTTTATTATTTATGCTTTCGAAGAGACTTCTGAAATTAATGGTCAGAAAATCATCTAACAAAGAAACTTCCTATTTTACCAGGCGACATTTGTTCAAAAATATTTTAAAAAATTTAGGAAGGTAGAAACAAGCTTTCTTTATTTTAGATGGCAACAGTTATTAGCCGTCAATCCCCCACCGTCCCACTGCTGGGCAAAGGCCTCCCCACTCTCTGTCCAGAGCTGCCAAGGAACAATCTTTATTAAAGGAGTCCAGCTGAGTAACTGTACCTACCTAATTAGGATTCAAGATGAAATCGAAAGATACTCATCTTAATTCGCTTAAAAAAAACTTAGCTTTTTCTTTAATCTCACGCCACATCATTCATTTCCTTACTTATTTAATCACCCTTTTTCATTCACTGTCACCAATAAATATAACAAACAGCAACTTCGCCCGTTAATACTCTACCGAAAAAACCTAAGAATCTAAAGTGCCTATAAATCATAGTAAATCGTCACAAAAACTTGTAAAAACTGTGATTATTCACTCGTACGATAATATAGCGTGACTATAGGTAACTATGAACCAAATAGTTATCAGTGAAACCTGTCCAATCTTCCGTGACTGACGGTGTTCTAAAAATTGAGAAGAGATTTTTGCCTAATATGCACAAAATGATGAACAATCTTGAGTTACCCTACGATCTCTCCATCTGCCCATTGTGTCACGCTTAGAACACGTTGTTTTCCTTCGCCGTTTCGAGAGGTTCGAAGCCACGACCAGGTCGTGATCGACGACGCGTAAGTCGGGAGAAACATTTATATCTGTAAATGTCGAAATTTTACAAAGGGTGACACAAGAGAAAGAGTATTCTATTCTATTCTTTCGAGCGAGCAGTGGTGGTCGTGAGTTTGAACCCAGACAGGCACATTACTTTGTGTATTTAATTTCATCACTACTGGTCTCAAAACTGTGAAAGAAAACGTCGTGAGGAAACCGGCATGTCCTAGAACCAAAAAATCGAAGAAATCCGCCAACCCGCACTTGGCCCGCGTGGTGGATGTTCCACTCTCTCTCACAAAGAGGTAGGCTGTCTCTTTAGTGGAAATATTATAGGCTAATTGATTATGCTTATGTTACAATCTCTCTATCTTTAGAGAGCGAGGTGTATGTGCGAGTATATCCCACGCTCCCAAAGCATAATAACAAGAAGAACCAAGGGATTTTAGTCGGTAGGATAAAACCCTCAGAAGGAGAGGTATCCATGAGAATTTCTACACAAGAAAAAACAATATAAGGTTAGACCACGACATTGACTTGCTTTGTGAAAAATTAATAGGTACTAAGATGAATGGGCAACAACATTCACCCATTGAATCACATATGTGCCCACTAAGCGACAGTGTCATAAAGTTTTACACATTTTTTTGTAGTGGATAGACAAGGAGTTACGGGCGTAGTGACTTGTAAACTCCTTTATTTTTTATTGTATGTACTAAGAACACAATAACGGATCTCTGAAACTAACTAAATACTTTAACAAAACGGTTCCTAAACAAAAAGAGTAGTTTGTACGTTGTTTCAAGAATGGAAATGCCCAAATATCCGAGGGTAAATTTTTTGTAGAGCTAAGGGTAAGGCCATTTCCTAGCCGACTATCTTTTGTATACTATTCACTTTGCACGCTAGGCATCACGGAAAAAAACCGTTATCAGCTATTCAGGAAAAAGTATTCACTTTTCACGCTAGGGATCACCAAAAAATATCATTTTCAGCTTTTTTAGAAAAAAGCAACATTTTCAGTTTTTGCTTCTGTAGTGTATCTTATAATAATATTATAAAGAGATATTCGTGAGTTTGTGTATATGTCCCCTACATACAAACTCACAAATTTTACCACTTTAGAAGAAAATGTAATCTTCGGAACTCCTGATCCAATTCAGAAAATTCATTCAATGTTTCTGTCAGTCGCAATTTCAATATGAAACGATTTCTTAATAACACGAACTCCTTTCTCCATTTCACAAGCCCTTAAAACGTTCGTTTAAATAAATAAAATAAGAAAGAAGCCTGCCAATCTAATTTATACTTTCAATCAAATCAAGTTCTTCATCAAATGTAATTTCACTTGATCAAATCATTCGATCCTTTCGAATTTGTATTCAAAATGGCTACTGATTCCACGGTTATAGAATAAATCGTTTTAGAAGTTCACAGCTTGACGCCTTAACGCGCAACGGCCCATTTACTCGTACATGTACCTACCATGGCCACACGACATCCCAGTGATAATTATTGGGAAAGCAGCGATTACGTGTGAATAGTCTCGTTTCAAAATTTTGTAGTTATTTACGTATGTGGTAAGTAACTACAAAACCGTGCAGGCGATAAAGTGGCCGGCCGCTCGGCCGCTGTGTCGGTTGATAGTTGTTTCGTTGTAGCTGCGGTTGATGTAGATGTGGTCGATATCGTCCAAACGGTTGAATGTGACAGCAAAATGTGGTCTGTGTGAATAAAACTTTACATTTTCATACTTTGCGCTCGCCCAATGTGTAATGTAGTTGTGGTTGTCGTGTGGTGTGGTGTGATTCTGGTACGTGTGAAAGCATCCTTACTCTCAGCGAAGCCGGTAACAAATTGGTGCGATAGCTTCTTGAACAAGCACTGAAGTTCAGGAAGATAGACCGCTGAACAATGAGACTTTATTTCAATTCTTCTATCACTTGTAGTGAAAAACTACCTGGAATTTAGTTGAATAAATCGGTGCATATATCTACCGCGCTTGTAGGGGTAAGGAGTTTAATATTGCGAAACGTCTAGAGGCAACTTTTAGCGTTGCTCTTTAGCAATTTAATTTGTTTCAGAACTACGCTAGACGGAAATGTATGACTTGGATGAGCAGTGCTCTTAAAAGCTCTGTCTTTAATGCATTAAAAACTACAGTTCCTATAGATGCTAGGCAACGCCATCTGCTAGATGTAATTTAATATTATCGTAGAGTAAAAACCACTGGCTGGTTTCCTTCTATACATCTACAGCAGTCGTCACCTCAGTGTTTACTATTTGCTTTTCCATTTAATCATCTTTCACACAGTCCATTCAACATTTGTTTCTTTTTATAGCCATCCATACATCAGTTTTAGAACCAGTCGTTAAAGTCGGTAAATGGCCTAATCGTGATATCACACCAATGAGATTATATCAAAATATGCTCATAACGGAAAACTTCGCAATAAAAACAACATTTTGAACTCTTTACACAATTTCCCACCTGTTGTAAGTTGTCACGCAATGTGTGGTTCTAATGTCACGCGATTTGACGCATGATAGGCGGGGAACTCATTGACACGCTTTGTGAGCGATTAGAAAACATAAATAATACCACTATAGGACTTCTCAACTAAATTTACTAGGTAACAACGAACTCAGTCGAGGTCAAAATGTGGATTATGGATTTAGTAAGATCAACCGCAGATCAGTAGTAATACTTGTTGCTACGAAATAAAAGCGCTGTCAAAGTTAAATAATTGTTATCTTTTACGTGCGGTCGATTGCACAACTGCATTTGCCAGGGTTATAAAAGATGGTATAGCGAGGGATTAAGAATAGTTTTAGTTACTTTAATTGGTTTCTTGAATACGCGCCAAGTGCCAACCAAGAGATTACGTTCGTTTAAATTACGTAGATAACTACTCTGAAGAAACGAGTTAGTAAAGGGAGACTAAGGCACCTGTCTCACTGCCGATGAGGAAACGCCTAACTATCGACTATTTTCTCGCTCAAGAAACGTAAAATAGCCAATAGCGTTAGTAACAGAGATACAAATATTAAAAGTTGATCACTGACTGCTGACGAGATCCCTCTCTCCAATAGTTTGTCTCAGGGACAAGAGCTATCAAAGAAAAAACTCGCTCATCGACGCTCGCTTGGCTCAATGCTCATTGCTCTCCAATTCGTTTCTACTTGCTAGCTCCACTCATTTGTCGCTAATTGTAGGCGGTGGTACAGTTGCCTTAAGATACGAGTAGCACTGGAAAAACTGTAGGTACTACAAAAGAAATCTGGCAAAGTCTAAGTGTTTGGCCAGACTACAAACGCAAGCTTGGGGCGGCCGCGGCGCGGCGTACTCAAATATAAGAACTTCATTTGAGTGTCCATAGTGGGCACGCGGGCACAGTGAGCAGCGTGGGCTGCTGGCGCGGGGAGCGCGCGGGCAACTCATGCCATAGCTCGTTCATACAAGTAACCGCAGTGAGAGCGCGGGTGGCCCGCGCAGCGATCGGGGTTCTCAAACTAGTTCGAGCTTTTTTTTATAATAAAAATAAGTCTTCTTCATCCATATTATATTTTGACAAATACTGGACACGATCACACTCAAAACGAAGCCGCGCTCGACTGCGGACAGGCAGATCGCGCGCCTTCCCGCACCCGCGCCGCTGCCCGCCCCGAGCCGCTCCCCGCCCCGAGCCGCGCCCCGCCCCGAGCCGCTCCCCGCCATGCGCTTTCAGTCTGGCCAAACACTAAGTTAGAAATTTGATCTACAGCAGGGACTACAATTTAATCTCTCGACTAAGTTAGTCTAGCACTAGGTGCAGACAGCTGCTGAAAACAGGCCTGTCCTAACTTACACCACGCCATAGGATAACATCGCCTGTATTCTCCAAAGGGACAGCCAGAGGTGTACTTATAGTACACCCACATTTCGCCTGTTATGTTTGAGTCCCATGTAATAGGAGGCGAGCCTATTGCCAAGGCCAACAACCGGGCACAAATCCGGGCTACTACTGAGAAATCTCTGACGAAAAAATTAAAGAACACTTTGCCCGATCTGGGAATCGAACCCAGGACCTCATGCTCAGCAGTAGCACTTGCGACTAGAATCCAGCATTCCCCCTTCCGCAACCAGTCCCCCACTGTAATTTAATCTAAGTGACACTTCCAAAAGCAAACAATTCAACAAATCTGTACCTAAAAAGAATTTTGATCGCGTGCTTAGCCAGTCACTCGTCACGCCCAAACGACTGGAAGTCATTCAATTTCATTCATGTACAGTCAAGGACAAAGATATTGAAACACCTAGTTTGTTAGTTGGAATAACCACCAAATGTGTGTAGAACGCTTAAGCGCGGAAACCAAACCCTCTAACATAGAACACCTAGTATAATTCAATGATTTTATTCTAGGGTATTTATTGAAATTGTAAGGTGTTGTGCATACCTATAGCGTCTTCGTACACATACTTTTGTGAATTACTTTTTATCCGACTTCAAAAAAAGGAGAAGGTTCTCAATTTGGATGTTTTTTTTTTATGTATGTTCGGGCATAACTTCGTCATTTATAGACGGATTTGCATATAATTTTTAATGATAAGGTATGCCTCAAGGGTGGTCCCATATACATTTATTAACTTTGGTTAGGTAGTGTTTGAGTTAGATTCGATAATACGATTTTTTTCCCTTAGTTTATATTGATGATGTTTTAATTGCTTTCTGTCACTGATATTTACATAGCAAGTAAAGCTACAACTAAAAAGTGAAAAATAAAAACTTTTTTACAACAAAAAAACAACCGACTTCCAAAAAAAACACTTTAAAATGAAAAATAACTCTAATTTCGGAAGTCGGTGTCGTTGGTTCCGCATTTTCGTTTTTGACCCCGACTTCCGAAATTAAAGTTTTTTTTCTCACTGCAGTGTTTTTATTTTGAAGTCGATTGTTTTTTTTGTAATTTCTTTTTATGTATACAAATTTTCAACCAATAGTACCTAGGGTACTATAAGGCTTCTCGTCAGTGGTAACAAAACCAGTATAAGCTGTTCTTTTATTCTATTAAAACTCCTTACAACGCTAGTCCAGCTCACGTTCCAAGCGTTACCACTGACGTGTGGCCTTCTGTACTCTACGAGACTTTTATTTTCCTAAGTGTATTAATACTTCTGACCATGACTGTACTACTATGTCGATGACCTGCCTTCAAACTTAGGGTAACACCACTTTGTTTCAAATTCATGGGGTATTAACGAGGATAGTTTCATCGCGAAAGTAAGGGTTTGGCACGGTCGGTAGCGGAAGTCGTTTAACACGATATTTGCAAAACACTTTAGTATTTCGAGTTAGCTGCCCAAAACTTACTGATCGAACTATTCTGTTGCCAACCAAACTTTACAAACACCTCAATACGAAAACTTCTACTGAATGAAAGTCTGGTGTCAAAAGTACTGTGAGAGAGATTCATTAAGTATTGTTAACTTTTTAACCTGAACTATACTATATATATTAATTACATACAATTAATTTAAAATAACAACAGTCGCAACACGTCAAACTATTGAAATAACCCGCCCCTAACTGTTCACGGCGCAAAGGTGCCCAAAACGCTTGCTGCATTTTCACGTTGGATGGCAATGGCTAACCTTTGCACTTAGAGCTAGCCGGAGCGGGAGTCACCCGTTTTGTCACGGAGCTTGTGCTAATGAGCTAATGAGCTTCCTGGGCTCAGTGCCCCAAGCACCCTTGGATGGTCTAAACGGCAAAACTATTATAATTTTATATTGACCTGAACTATTATAATTTTATATTTAACTAAGCCTCCGCTGTCTGTTCTTCCGTCTGTCAACGGGCTATATCTCATGAACCGTAATAGATAGACAGTTTTCACAGAGTGTGTATTTGTATTGCCGCTATAACAACAAATAATAAAATAAAGTACAAACTAAAGGGGGTCTTCATACAAGAAACGTGTTTTTTTTTTCAAGACTGTCGGTTTTTATATGTATGTGTCTTTATCTTTAACTAGCAGCGCCCCGCGGTTTCACCCGCGTATGTTTCGACCCAGTGGTAATATCGGGATAAAAAGTATCTTACGTGTTAATCAGGAAATGGTCTATGTATGTGCCAATTTTCATCATTTGACAAATATCCAAACATCTTCACAAACTTTCACATTTATAATATTAGTAGGATAACTGTAGTTGATTTTTGACCGTATTAATGTATGTAATATATTGTTGTTATAAAAATAAGATAGGCTTTCATAATGTACGTCAATCATCCAGGTCCGCCCTTACGAAATTAAAATATCTAATTACAGTTCTCACTTAATTAATAACATGTTATTAACTTAATGTAAACGGGCTTAGTGACCCATTTAACATAACTTGCGTGACACAGTTACTTTACGTTCCCTAAATAACAAAGTATGGCTTTCTTACATTTTCATACAGTAATGTACAGACGCCAGCACATCAAGCTACTACAATCTGTCAAATTTCTTTAATAGATTTTAAACTTTATCGCTAAAGCATAAGGTTCAAAGTTGATTGGGAACATTAATTGACAGTTTCGGGTAGCTTGGTGTGCTGGCGTCTGTACGTTCAACATATATCAGAAAGCTAATTCTCGTAATATAAAACGTTCAAAATCTAGTCGCAGTCTCATCTCGGCGACAAACAAAATGTCAAAAACTTGTCAAAATGTAGGGAAATTAGAAGTATTTTTTGACAGATTAAAGCTGAGTTCAGACTGTGAACGTTCTTAAAATTACGAGAATTGATAGATAGATCTTTTTACTTAAAGGCTCCTACAAACAGGCACAACACGCGATATAATCGCGCGCGGCACAAAAGCACCGCTCGTTGCGCGACTTGCGGTGCCTTTGTGTCGCGTGTCGTGTCGCGCCTGTTTGAAGGAGCCTTAAGGCATTGATTTGGACATTTATAAGTTGCACGCACTGATTTATGCCATAGATAGAACAGAGTGATGGTTTTGCATAACACGTAAATAATGTCTTGGTAAGCTTCCTTCACAAAACGGTAACATCGTGAAAGTATTATGCAAAACGACTTGAATTAACCATTTTTATACCCTTGGTATAAAATAACTGATAAAGATTAATCTTAGCTAAGCTAAATAATGCGATAAATATTTTAACCAGTTTTCTGTTCAATGAAATACAGAAAAGAGCATAGATAAGAACAAAAATAAAGCAGAATAAGCTACTTAGACACGAGGGCAGTGGTGGACCAGTGATAACGGCCGCGACTTACGAGTTGTAGGTCGTAGGTTCGAACCCATTCAGGCGATTTACTTTGTGTGCATTATTCCATCACCACTGCTCTCAAAACAGAAGGGAGGAAAACATCGTGAGGAAACCGGCATGATCTAGAACCAATAATTCGAAGACGGGACATCTACCAACCCGTACTAGACCCGCGTGGGGCATTACGGCCTACTCTCACTGAAAGGAGGCCTGTGACTCAGCAGTGGAAATATGATGGGCTGAACAAGCTACTTAGCAGGTGAAAAACCAACCACAACATCAAAAAACTGGCCAAGTGCGAGTCGGACTCGCACACGAAGGGTTCCGTACCACAAGGCAAAAACGCCAAAAAAAAACACGTTTGTTGTATGGGAGCCCCCCTTAAATATTTATTTTATTCTGTTTCTAGTATTTGTTGTTATAGCGGCAACAGAAATACATCATCTGTGAAAATTTCAACTGTCTAGCTACCATGGTTCATGAGATACAGCCTGGTGATAGACAGATAGACGGACAGTGGAGTCTTAGTATTAGGGTCCCGTTTTTACCCTTTGGATACGGAACCCTAAAAAGCATAACATCTTTCAATATCCAGAAACAATTTTAGTTAATCAGTAACAAATTGATAGTCGTATTCCATCAACTAGTTCGACTAATTTAGTTAAGAGCCTTGCTCGTTTCTGCTCGTGTTAATATGCAGGGCACATAACGACGCCGCCTCCTGCTCCAGTACAAGCCGGAAAATTTTCCTAGCCTTGACCCATTTAGGTAACTTAATAAATGAGTCCTCCAAGGTTTTGCTTTATGAAAAGACGTCTACGTCTTTATATTTTTTTAGACTACCTACCAGTATCATTTAACCAAATTACTAGCTTCTGCCCGCAATGTTTTCCGCGTAAAATTTCTGGTCCCCCGAATCACCCCGTCGCCGCATCGCATCGCCTGCCCGTACTATTACTTTGTTTTTGTTTAGCGTTCTTTTTTTATTTTTTTCTTGGCTCCTAAGAGTTCTAGAGTGATGTTAAATATAGCCTACAGCCTTCCTCAAGGATTAGGACATAAAATGCAAAGTGAATTTTTCAAAATCCTACTAGTAGTTCCAGAGATTAGCGCGTTCAAACACACAAACACAAAAAATAAGCAAACTCTTTAGCTTTAATTGTTTCTCCAAAGAAATCTGCAATCGTTTAAAATGTTCAAAATCAGTTCAGTTGGTAAATAGATTCTTGCTTAGCTTTTACATTAGGTATCTAGATATTAAAAAATTAATAATAAAATTTATTTTATTACTGCGGCAAGAAATGATGTCGCGACCGCCTTTGTTCGAAATTAAATTATTTATTTTTCTGCAAAACAGTATTTCTAAACCACTGCAGCACTGAGAGGTGTCATGTTCTTTTTGCGTCAACATTTTCAGTCTGATGCTTTACCTACCAATACCAAGCCATCTGAAGCGACACTTATGACCAAAAGAAGCTGTTCTCTGTGAGAAACTAAACAGCATAATCATAAAGTATTTGCCAGAATATGCAAACAAACCGACCTTTCTCACTGCATCGCGTGTCGGATCTCATTTATTCGGAATGTTGCTAATTCCTGCCTATTTAATCCGACTTGTGGTGGCCATCACGCAACATTGCGCGCAAGAACTAACAGGCATCGTCTGAGGAGCTATAATTCTTCATCCTAATGTCGCTTCACGCGTAGCTTCATATTGTGCAAAATTTTTGAAGTGAAAATTTCTTTAGCGGCGTTGTACACTTTTTTTGTAATGGGTAAAAAATGGTAAACTCGCGTCAGGACACGTGACCTGCGAAAATTCGTAAGACGGATGGCCGTAGCCGGTACCGCGAGTGTTTTGTTTATAAGACGATTCACAAAATACCTACACACGTAATTGTTCAAGTTTTCACTTCTGTCGGCACTCCCGGAGTGCCACCTTTTTTTATGTTTATTTACTGTAGTGATCTATAAAAATGTCAATGAAATTGAATTATTGGCCTAAGAAATGGCCATACACGATGTCTTTGATATTCCAACACAGAAGTATGAAACAAATAAGCCGTATCAAGCCACCTCGAGACCACAAGTTTGTAAAGTTGGTTGAGAGAACAGAGCGGTCGATGTTTATCTTACATACAAAGTCCCTGAACTCCCTTTTATTGACGTTTACTACCTACTAAGTAGCTTTGAGTATTTCAGTAGGTACTAAATAATTCACTAACACTCATTTGAAGTTATAAGCCTGTTAAAAAAATAGGTAGTCACGGGGTCTGCCGATAGAAGAGAAAACTTAAAGGCTCCTTCAAACAGGCGCGACACGCGATAAGATCGCTCGCGACACAAAGGCACTGCAAGTCGCGCAACGAGCGGTGCCTATGTGTCGCGCGTGATTATATCGCGTGTCGCGTCTGTTTATAGGAACCTTAAAACTATAAAATTAATAACAGTGGCCCGCCATATAGCTACCGATAAACTATTAACATTAGCCCGTCGGTAATGCGAACCCATAATATTTTCTCTACCAAATATCGCTCAACGCGCCTAAAAAAGTTTCCACTTCGAAACTGCTTACTTTGCTACTTTAAATGCTACTTCTATGATACAAATGTTGAACAATTCAAGAGAATCTAGAGGGGTCCGTGGCAAAATAATAACAGCCGCACAGGTCGATCGATCAGGTTAAGCTATGCTTGCCGCGGTTGGTCTGTGGATGTCTGACCATCTTTACATACCGAGACCCCTCCGTACCTCGGAAAGCATGTTAAGCCATTGGTCCCGGCTGTTATTCGTGAATCTTTGACAGTCGTTACGGGTAATCAGAAGCCCAAAAGTCTGACAACCAGTCTTACCAAGGGGTATCGTATTACTCAGTAACTGGGTTGTGGAGGTCAGATAGGCAGTCGCTCCATTTGGAAGCCGACACCAACATAGTTGGGAAAAGGCTAGGCAGATGAATGATACAGGCAAATGATGAAATGTAGATCAATTTCATTCAAAAAGCCAATAGGTAGGTGTCGACGAATTTTTCCGGTGATTACCGAATCCCCAAAGGATTCTGACAATAACCCTGAACCTTAAGTTTTCATTTTCGTATAGAAAGCAATCGATCAAACTAAATCCCCAACCTATAATGGACGAAAATATTGTTTGAGAGATATAACGAAGCGAAAAGGAAATTGTTTACGAAGTTATCTTTCAGTTTGAAATTTAATTATACGCACAAAGTTGAAATTATTTATTAATATTTGTATCGATAAACAGTTCGGTCATATCTGAAGTATAATAAAAAGCTAAATTGACTTGCCATATGGGACATAGTTCTATCTTTTTCAGTGTAGTTTGGTATATTAAATTCCGTAGAAATACCACTCGACAGGCGACTAGGATAAACATCGTTATGAACGAGAAAAGGCAAAATATTAACATGTTCTTAGATGCTGATTGACCAATCACACTAATATTATAAATGTGGTATTTTAAGGTTTGTGAGTGTGTTTGTACGTTTGTTACTTCTTCACGCACAAACGGCTGGACCAATTTTGATAAAATTTGATATGGAGGTAGCTGACACCGAACTGGATTAACACATTGGCTACTTTTTATCCCGATATTCTTACGGGATCGATATTATACTTATGCGGGTGGAACCGCGGGGCGCTGCTAGTCTTATCATACGTATCAAAATAAGATGAAGATTTCGATAGTATCTTGAGTGATATTTAAAAGAGCAAACTAAAGACTTAAACACATACATAAACTCACGCCTTCTTCCCATGGGGGTAGGTAGAAACTACAGATCGTTGCAGGTAGCATTCACCTGTTGCGACCTTACATACAACTTTTCCATCGTTCATAAATCTAAAGGACATTTCCCGTAGTTAAAAACGTTCAAAATCTAGTCACAATCTCATCTTGGCGACAATCAATGTCAAAAACTTGTCAAAGTAGGTATAGGGAAATTAAAGGTATTTATGACAGACTCGCTTCTGCCCGCGACTTCGTCCGCGTGAAATTTCTTGTTACTCCGATCCACCCTGTCGCATCGCGTCGCCTGCCCGCGCTATTACTTCTTTTTTGCTTAGCGTTCTTTCTGACTTTTTTTCTTTTTGCTCGGCTCCTAAAGGTCATAGCGTGATGTTAAATAGCCCATAGCCTTCCTAAAGAATTGGGCTATCAAATGCAAAAAAAAAAAATTCAAATCCGACTGGTAGTTCCAGAGATTAGCGCGTTCAACCAAACAAACAAACTCTTCAGCTTTATAATATTAAGTATAGATTGAGTCTGAGATAAGACTGAGATGAGAACGTTCGTAAAGTTACGAGTATTGCCCCTCAGGTCATAATTTATGTTCAGACGATTATGACGATTATGCTGACTATATTATCAGCTAAAAATTAGAAAAATGAGATAGTACTTTCAGTTATGATAACTGAAAGTACTATCTCATTTTTCTAATTTTTAGCTGATATGTGTCAGGACAACTACACTATTCTATTCGTGATTCTTTACACTTTTCACTAACCGTCGTACATCTATGTTATTTGGATCTCAAAATATAACCATTATGAAAGGCAACAAAATGTAAAGAATCACGAATAGAAAAATGTAACCGTCCCAACCCAAATCAGCTAAAAAATGAGATAGGACTTTTAGTCATGCGAGCGACGATATATGCACGCCGGTTGCGAGCTTTACGCACCTGACCATTCCGAAGACCAATAAGGAGGTCACTATATTATGTCCTTTTAGGGCGTTGTCAACTGGACCCGCGGGTGCTGTTCGAGTGGGTCCAGTTGACCAAATACTCCCCCTCCCAGCGTTCTACTAAAGATTTCTTCAATACGAATAAAGGCTCCTTCAAACAGGCGCGACAGGACACAAAGGCACCGCAAGTCGCGCAACGAGCGATGCCTTTGTGTCGCGCGCGATTATATCGCGTGTCGCGCCTGTTTGTAGGAGCCTTAACTCCAACAACAACAACAACAACTGTTCGCTATCAATAACAAGAAAACCATTAAATTACATCAAAGATAACTTTTAGATAGCACAGGTTAACAAATTCTCATTGAATTTTAAAAAGCCTGTAACAATATTTCATGCTACATAATGGCACATTCCCGAGAGATTTTTTGGCAAACGAAACTGCGTCCAGTCGCGGCGTTATTACCATACCTAACCTACTTTATAAAAATATAAATAGCTACACAAAGACATACTATTATGTAAATAGAGGTATTCAAGTGGTTTTAGGGTTCAGTACCCAAAGGATGCCAACGGCACCCTATAACTAAGGCTCCACTGCCCGTCCGTCTGTCCGTCTGTGACAGGGTTTATTGAAGTGAAAACTTCTTTAGGCGCGTTGGGCATTTTTTAAGATGGGAAAATACCATTGAACTTCCGACACTGTTACCGTAACCAACACCGCGTGTTTCATTTATAAGACGATTAAAAAATACACACGGAATTGTTCAAGTTTTCACTTCTGTCGGCACTCCCGGAGTGTTTTTTAACCGTAATATGTATGTCAAACAATCGGTCTAGTCTTTTCCCAACTGTATTGGGCCGGCTTGCAGTCTAACCGGATGCAGCTGAACACCAGTATTTTACATAGAGCGACCGCCTATCTGACCTCCACAACACAGTTACTGGGTAACGATACCTCCTGAACCGTAAGAGGTAACAGGTAGACAGTTGAGATTTCACAGAGTGTATAACTACTACCTAAAGCCGCTATAACTTAAAATAATAAGTATTGTTAAATATTCTACGGAACCCTTCGTGTGCGAGCCTGACTCACATTTGGCCGTTTTTTTAAGGCCTTGTCTTAACGAGACTCCCTCGAAACAGTAGTTTCTAAATGATCATTAGTTTTGCTAATAGGTAACTATTACAGTCCTAAGTGCTGGTATCATTTTTATACCGTAATCATTCTTAGTGGTTCACTATAGGAGTGGGTTGTAACAGGTAAAATCGCATATCTGTTCCGCCTTTACGTGTTCCACGTAATGAACAGTTCCAAAAACCTGTTACAAAATAACAAGCTGTTATTTCATACTACAGATATGTGAGAACAAACTATTGTGTGTTTTCTGTTACCAAAGCTGATATACGTAGGTACTTCTCTTTCTAACTAAGGTGTTACATCTATGCGAGAAAATGAAAGAGCTTGTGACGGACGATGTAACAGGGTGTCACAGTGTATCATTAACATTTTTTATCGTATTCTAACTAAGGTAACTGTCATAAGCATGAATAGAAAGCTTGACAATCGATGGATTCTATTATCTCGTCGTGGAACAGAAGCTGTTTTTTTTTTCAGTTACAGTCTGTTATCTTGTGATGCCTGTTATATTTAGCTGTTACGATATATACGCCTCACTCCTAGTTCACTAAGAACACACACTATATTGGAAGGAATACCTGTTTCAATAATTAAGGGTATTATGTTTGGCTTTGAACTACCAAGTATCAAGAAAGCATTTTAGGCGCGGATTGAAACAAAATTTGCGCGAATACCGTGCGTATCAATTGAAATTAATTACTGAATGTAGACTTACCAAATTTCATTATTCGACGTAATTTGTCAATTTATACTAAGTATATTACATGATATTACTGCCTCGCTGGTATAGTGGTCGCAAGCGCTACTACTGAACAAGAGGTCCTGGGTTGGATTCCGGAGTCGGGCAAAGTGTTATTGATTTTTCCATCAGGAATTTCTCAGTAGCACACCGGAGTCTGGATTTTTGTCCGGTTGATGGTAATACGATCTTAATAACATGGGACAAAAATAACTGGCGAAATCGAAACAAAAACACCTCTGCCTAATCCTTCTGGGAACGCAGGCGTGATATTATGTTACTGAGCACATTATAGGCACAATTATAGGACAAGAAGTAGGTCTTTAACACAGACGCACTCCTAGACGGTAACGTCTCTTTCTTCGGTGACATTATTGCTTATCGGGACTTAAAAATATACCTATCCAAATAATTGTAAAAGTGCGCAGTGCTGCATACCCGCCCTATTTCAATGTCATTTAAGTTGATTTCGGAGTGACTAGCACTATTGAAAAAGTTATAAAAATGTTTGAAGTTGTAGCGTAAACTTAATTGTGTAGGAATTAAAGTTATTTGTCCATTGATTCATATTTGTTTAAATTTTTAGCAAATATGTACATCGCGAACGCAGATTACTTACATATATTGCCATTCCGAAATTATAAAGTCATTGACAAACAGGATCTATTCCCAACTGACCTACAAATACTTATCTTCGAGAGCTCTTTGACTACAGGGCCATAAATCACTTGCATACCAGCGAGACGAGACGACTGTAGACTTGCATCTCGGCACGTGCCAGCTACACATCTGGCGATATGGATCGACGCCCAGTATCCCAGGCACGTGTGCGATGTCACGTGTTTAAACGTTTTATGAGTCGGCTCTTTAGACAAAATTATGAGCTTTATATAGGGAATAGATGGTCGATTAAAACAAGTTGTCAAAAGCCCGAAATTCTTTAAAGACCACTACAAGAAATGACTCTGTAGCAAGGAGCTGCTGAACGCAGTAGATATCATTGCCACCACCATTCACTATCTCCCTCATTGTCAGCCAATAAGATTGCCTGTCTCAGCCACTCACATTCATCCAAACGTCAACTACGTCAAGAATAGAATAGAATTCTATTCTATTCTATTCTACGTCAAGGCAAATCCCTGAAAAGGAGGCAGATCTCAAACCTATTTGGAATTTCTGACCTCTAATAATTCTCAAAAATTTTAGCAGAAACATCATACTATCAGACTACGCAATGTTCCCACTGCTGGGACACAGGCCTCCTCTCAATCAGAGGGAATGCGCCGTAATCCACCACGCCGGCCCAGTGCGGGTTGGTAGTTGTCACATGTCTTCGAATTTTTGGTTCTACCATGCCGCTTTCCTCACGATATTTTCTGAGCTGAAACATGGCTCTTCATAATAAGGCTCATTTTTAGCAATAGATATCTACAAGATGATATAATGATAAATATATCATAATCTGTTTTACATAGCCGGTTGGCCAACTAGTTAATACATATAAAATCACGCTTACATTATCGTATATGAACCACCTCCAGCCAGATTCACTTGTTAACGAGATTGCATGTCCTTTGGTGGCAGATACTAGTGAATATTGGAGCGCGTGCTAGTTTATTCATTTAATTAAACTGTTCTCTGCAGTCTGCACATTGTTTGTGGGGAAGTTAACACCGGTGGCTACGCCAGTCATAATGTAGTGGCTTTACAATTGCAGTAGTTTGTGGTAGAAATAAAATAGTTTCAGTTATATATCTATACTCTATTTACTATAACATTATAAAAATAAGACTGAAAGAAGGAAATGTATAAAAATACCTAAATAACGTGTTTGCCTCTAGCTGATAATATTTTACTACTACCGGACTGCCAGACGTACTGCAGGGTACCACCCGCACTTGGTTGATATCCTGACCAGTCGTGACCAGCGGACAGCGCTTCTCCTCCACATTTATTAGCTAAAGGTCGGAACTCTCTGCCGGAATCCGTGTTCCCTTCCACATTTAACCTGTCTACCTTCAAAGCAAGACTGAACAGGCATCTTCTGGGCTCGCTCGTTCCATCATAGATCTCATCCATCGTTTTCCATCAGGCGTGATCTAGGTCGAGAGCCCATTCAACAATAAATCGATTATCGATCAATCAAGCTAAAATTCTGCTTAAAGAGTTGAAGAAATGGTCCAAAAGAAGTTAGTGGTCACTTCTTTTTCTTAAGTTACAAACTTAAGTCATAATAAATTCTTCCTGATTTGCAAAAACAATTGTCAGTTCAGCAAAACGACTGACGTGACTGCGGATTCCGATAATTAGTGTAATCGATTTGTCGTTTCCGAGCTGAATCCATAAACCGAATAACGAAGTGATGGTTAATTGATAACCACTCAATTAACTCCTACCTACTAGATTTTAAACTACCGACTAATGCCAACGTGGACAGTTATCATTCAGTAAGGTATTTCAGAAATCTAACGTAGTATGCGTTTGTTTATGATACAGTGCAATAGAGCTAGGGAACGGTGACATTTATCTACGTGGATCCTCGTGAATAGACTGTACTGATGGCTGTCAGCCCGTAGTGAAGTCAGGGAAATTAATTGTTAATCAAATTGAATATAAATGTACCTATTCAATTTGATTGACAATTAATTTCCCTGACTGCACCTATAGAGTAGAGTGGTATACAGGGTAGCACGGACATCGACGCGCAACCTGTTACCACGGATTCAGCTTGAGTCTGAATCGTTTTTTTTTTTAATTAGCGGTTCAGAACATTTTGACCGCGTAGGTATTCCTCTGCACCCTGTATTATATCCTTGATTTGAATACGATGCCTCTTGATCTAAAAGACTCGATTTGCGTAATTGATTTTCTTCTAGACGAAGGAATTCAATTTCCTTTCCGAATCTCATTAATAGTTTGTATGTAAACCATGTTTCCAGAGTTATAATCAAAGGATAATCAAAGCTACCACCCACAACCTTCACGTTAACCTTTCAGCTTGATTAAATTTACGTCACTTTCATTAGAACGTCATTAGGTACAATTATTTAAAGAATTGTTAAGGCTCCTTCAAACAGGCGCGAGACAAAGGCACCGCAAGTCCCGCAATGAGCGGTGCCTTTGTGTCGCGCGCGATTATATCGCGTGTCGCGCCTGTTTGTAGGAGCCTTTAGTGTGTGTTGTTGTGGGGAGAATATAAATATTCATGAAACTAGTAGCGCCCCGGTGTCGTAACCTGAGAGAAAAACATATTTACATCGTTATTTATACCCACTGGATTGAGGTATAATGTTTCAATAATGGGTTGAAATGTCTTCATGTAAGCTCTAGATTCATCATTCTGAAAAAAAGACGCACACATATCAATTTCAGTAATAATGTAATCTTTACTTACATGAAATTGTATAAACCAGCGGTCACTTTCACGGTCTACCAAAATTAAAGGAAAACACCAAGATTTACCCTTAGGTAAATCTGGTCTTAACCATAAAGCTTATTTACAAGGTGCGATGCCACTAGAACAGTAGTGGCCCAGTAGTAACGGCCCCAGCTTACGAGTTATACATACGTCATGAGTTCGAACCCAGACAGGCACTTTACCTTGTTTAAATAACTTCATAACCACTGCTCTCACAGCGGTGAAGGAAAACATCGTGAGGAAACCGGCATGTCTTAGAACCAAAAGCTCGAAGACAATTGAAATCTCCCAACCCGCACTGGACCCGCGTGGTGGATTACGGCCTACTCCTACTACCTCTCCAAGAGAGGAGGCAAGTTTCCCAGCAGTGAGAACGTCATAGGCTGATTATGTGATGTAATTACCTGTGACATGCCATAAGTTAAAGCAACAATAACAATAAAAGTTGCACCGTCAAAACAGTGTTCAGACGGTGCAAGTCATTTGTTGCGCCAATTTTATTGTATACCACAAGCAATTAAATATCACCGTGTAAATCAGCGGGGTAATTGCGTAACACACTAACAGTAGCAATAACTTTCATTTTGACAGTTCAACAACATTCATTGCGTCGTTTACGTTGTTGAGCAGACAAATTTTTCGAACATATGAAGCAATGGATTAGCAATATTCTTCAAAATCATTCAGATTTTTATTAATAGTGTGTTACGCAATTAGGGTGCAGGCTTCATTTTCCTTCTTAATTGTATGGCGCCGCTGAAATTTACTTCTATCGAATAGACACATGCTTAGTACAATGCGTGCCACGAAAGATGAGACTTGACCCCACCTCCCCCGCTCTTTTCGCCGCCCCTATGACGTCCGGTCCCGTCCCGCACTCAGACCTCATACCGCTAAAGATACCTAAAATCGTGTTCTGCGCAAGTCATACCACGTGTTGTGTCAAGTCTCATCTTTCGTGGCACGCATTGTACGTGAAAATGTATCATGTCGGTATTGAAAAAATAGTTAGGTATGCAGAATTGGTAGCAACGCTGACATGCTCAGGGTGCTGACTTGTCGTCACTCATTAAGACTTTAAAAGCACTCCATAATAATTATTTCCGTAAGATGTAAACGCTGTGAAGTGTGGTGGTTGTACTTACATAAATATTCATGGGGCGTCGCGACGTGGTATTGGCGCGTCTGGGGTCGGGTCGCTCGCAGCCAAGAATTACATACTTTCGGCTTGATTGAGATGAAATGGGTTGCTGCATGACTAGATGAAACATGCTGTGTGGAAGTGAAATCTTCCAATAAACACTAATTAAAAAATAAAGTTTCTAGTTCTGAAGTTTTGAAACCGCTGTGTGTGTGTAACTATATCAACAGAATACGTATTCTTCCTTTGACTTCCAGTTCCTAAACAATAAAGTAATATCCACTTATCATTTGTGGTTTCTCAGTTTTTTATTTAACTTGAAAAAGCTTCTAAAAAATATGAACATGTTGAAATGAAACATACGCAACAAAAGAAAATCACAAATTTTAAAAGAATTTCAATAAGAAAAGAAACTATTCCAAGTTTACCAAAGCAACTAGTATTCTCCGATATAAAAGAAGTATTAAACTAGCACATACGCATATCTACCACATACATATCACTTTATATGAGATCTTATATGACGAATAACATGGAACTGTACTCAGGAGTCGGGGTTGACGAGGAAATCTTCTAATATTATGTAAAAGGGTTCCCTCGTAATCAAGTTATTTTATTGTTACTTGACACGACAATTTACGACATATTAAAATGTGGGGTTAATGAACACACATAAAAATATGGGTTAACTATGCTGTTTCATATTTAACTTATAAACTGCCGAATTGATCTATATAAACTAGATTCTAGCCAAAAACCAACTACTAACAATAGGAGTACAATGTAGAGGTACTTTAAAAGCCAAAAGTTGAGAACCCTTTTACATAAAGGCCATTAAGGGCCAAGGGAACAAAAAACAATCTCAAATTATAACCCAATTAGGTTTGCATAACCGAAGCTAATTAATAAAAACGACACAAAATATTCGTGAACTACTCGTAAAGGGTAAGTAACCCCGGAGTTTTGTTATAGTGTAACATTAAACAGAGGTACGAGACTACGAGTACCATTTGTTCACTTTAATGGCGCCTATTCCTATTCCATAAAAGAGGATTGCGACCCGACGGTGGTTACGGGAACCGTATTTAATGTAACCAGACAATAAGATAGGGCAAAAGGTTCCTTTCTACAATATTTGAATTAAAAAAAACACAAATCTATAGATATAAACTACGGCTTTGAACAGATATAGTCTCGAAATATTGCAGCCTGAGCTAGAAATCCATTTGCTTATATTATACATTAAAGAGGAAAAAAAAGGTTTATTCTGAACAAACGAAACGAGCAAACAAAAAAAAACCGGTCAAGAGCGAGTCGGACTCGCGCACCAAGGGTTCCGTTACCACCATGTTTTTAATTTTTCATCGGTGGCCTGTATTCGTCAGAGAATTGTAATACTGTGCACTGCGGTGTAGAATATTGCAGTTTTTTGTCAGCGCCATCTCTTGATCTATGGTGAAACTAATGTAACTTTTGTTAATGATTTCTGAAAAAATACTCTACTTATATATTTATTTCTTTCTTATTTGCAAAATAGTTGGGCAAACATCATCTAAAATTATTCCAAATTTCAAGTTGATAGCATTAGTAGTTCTTGAGATATCCAGCTGTGATAGACAGACAGACAGACTGAGTCTCATCATAAGGGTTCCGTTTTACCATTTTGGTACGAAACCCTAAAAAGACAAAATATACACACTTACAAAGTAGCTTTGTTTTAATAATAACCAGGGAGCGGTAAGAAATTCTGTTTTGTGTAAGTAGTGAAGATATGTTGATTAAGGGTTTGTGAAGGAGAGGCTCACCACAGCATTGCTGATCGCGATTGTCATGAAAATATTAAACTAAAAACTATACAAACTCCAATAATGAACTCTTAGGACCCAACATTTTATACTATACATTTATCATCATCATCATCTGCCTTGCCTTTTCGCTACTATGTTGGGATCGGCTTCCAGTCTAACCGTATGCAGCTGAGTACCAGTATTTTACATGGAGCGACTGCCTATCTGACCTTCACAACCCAATGCCAAACTGTACATTTATATCCTATCTTAACTCGGGTTTTGTCTTCTGCACTTATCTACTCTGTGGCTTTTCCTAGAGAACTTTCGTCTGTAGTCCTGTGAAATGTTTGTGCTTGTGAAAAAACTATCAGGAGGGCTTTATAACTCGACTACATTGCTAAATAATGCTATATCGGTATAGTTTGAGATTGAATGACGTGAATTTAATTGGGATAGGTTGCCCAATCCAAATTAGGCTTTTTAAATTAGGCTTTAATAACATGAAAATTTGTGAAAAACAATTTAAACCACATTTTGCCTTGTTGTGCTCGAATTGAAGATTTTGAGTACGTACAGGACCTATGTGTCTATTTGATTATTATAGTTGCCTTACGCACTAGAAGCATTTATATCCTGAAAACCATCTAATTCCTCTTTCCTCAAACTCTGTAATATTTACACTGAAATTACATAGTAAACTCTCAAATTATGAACCAGACAGTTCTCCAAAAGTTTCCAGCAGGGCCCTGCTAACTCACGGGCGCTCAAAACAGACCAATGACAACAAAAATAGATTAAAAAAATCTGTAATGCAGATGTCAAAGGGTACGTACTTCAGCAGAACAGTTCTCTAGGACTGTCTCCGACTCACTAACCCTCTTAGTTTTAATAAACGAGTAACTAGTTGGAGCTTTATCTTTCACCAATCATAAACACTGCGAAAGTTTTTTCATCAAATGTTTGGTCAACTTTGTCGTTCAGTTACAGCGGTTTTGTATCAGGATATCGTATTATTTATTTAGTTCGTATATTAACGGATTCTTTGGATATGGATATGGGCGGAATGCGAAAGTTTTTGCTGGAGCCTTTAAGGTTCCCGCAGACAGGTGCGACGCGACTCAAGTCTAGAACATTTCCTATGAAACCCAGAACGCGATTCTGACAGAATAATTATCATGAAGTTAACCTGTTTGCGGGTGCCTTTTATGATACATACAACATATCGGCTGGGACAGTGGAACTTATTATTATTGGACTGATCGCGTTTATGGTTATTAATAAGTTTTAGGTACGTGATGGTGGTAGGTCACGAGCATAAATAGGTACCTATGTATATTAGATACAGCTACGCAAAACAATTTTCTAGTGAAATAAATATTGTAACTTTGAGAAAAGACTATTTCATAATAGTATGGTTTCGATAATACCTACTATTAATTATGTTCGTAACCCAATGAAATATAATCTTACTTTACTTTAGGAAAAAACCGCTTTTGAATCTTGCGTCAGTGTGGGTATTTATACTTGTTTGACGCATATTTTCTTCCAACTTGTTATTTTTTGAGTCATTTCTTTGCGTCACGCAGCCGCAAATAGACGTATTTTCATTCTTTCTGACTGCACTTATAGAACCGCTGAAAACAAATTGCAATATGCCACAGACATGTACCTACCTATGTATCTATGGTATGGTCAATACAGTATGTAGGTATTCGTTGTGACTATTGTCAGCAGCATCCAATCATTCTTTATTGCGATTCTCGATGAGATCTCCTATCAATACGGGAGCGGCAGCAATATTTACTTATGGAATGAGATATGTATGCAGCGTCTTTCTGTAGAAATATGTAGCCACGTGTTTGTTTGTTCGCATTCAGTTTGAAGCTAAATTGTTGCCGTCTAATACATTTTCTAGTGTAAATAACAAACAAATATAATAACACTCTTAAATTGTCAAAATTAAATAGTCAGTTAGTCAGAAAGTTGAAGCTAGTTGCCCATTCCAAAACGTAGATCTTTATGGAGAAGAACGTATATACGCATTATATTACCTACTCCCAAAATATCTCCAGATTTTGTTCCCTTGATGTATGATCGCTTGTAACAAGCATTACCTGCCTACTTTCCAGTGAGTGTAGTGCCTGTTGTTAATGTTTTAGCAACTTGACGCTTAAGCACGACTGCGGTCTCTAACAATGCGTTCATGTTTTGTCGATTCAATTAACTCTAAACCACAATGTCGTACTCGGCTTTCTATCTTCCTGAAGAGAAGCTATCTACTTGTCTACGTGTGTGAGTTTAGAAAAGGGATCTCAATATAAATTACGACTTATTTATTGTAAGCCTACTTACTACAGCTGCAATGGCTTAATTTGATACTTGAATTTATATAATAATATTATTTATTTATACTTTATTGTACACTACAAAAAAACATAACATAAAAAATAGATCAAACACTACAAAATAAGTATACAATGGGCGGCCTTATCGCTTTCTGCGATCTCTTCCAGGCAACCTTGGAATGGACAGGAGACCCGGACTTAGGTAGAAGAGGAGTTACAATTGTTTTCGCAAATATATAATACAATTTCACAAAAACAAAAACTACGTCAATTTCTACAAAAACACGTAAAGGCGGATACATCGCATGATTCGCAATGTGTGGAGGTGGACATTCATATTCGTGGTGAGGCATGTGCTTCCACATGCTTTAATAAACCCAACTAAAAGCTTAACTACCTACAAAGGAACCTACAAACTTCATCAGCCCTACAAAAAGGTCTAAGCAATTACAACCTTCCACAAAAACAAGTATTTCATTAGGAGTTCCTTTCCACCTGTATTTCGTCCTAACGTCCCTAATATCTCTTGTTCCCCGAACTGTTCCCGTCACACACGTTAACACCGAACATTCTGGAACTAATTGGTTCCGCTCACTCAATTACGGAGTTGATAAAACTATGCCTATGAATTTGTTAGTGAGTAACTAACAGATTTAGGTTGGACTATGAATATATTAGCGACGAAAGTGACTATTACACAGTATTAGTGTTAATTTTGTATTTGGTTGCAGCTTCGTTACGTGGGTCGTTGCTAAGTAATAACCGCACGAGTCGATCGATCAGGTTAAGCTACGTTTGCCGCGGTCGATCCAAGGATGGGCGACCATATTTACATAATACGACCTTTATGTGCCTCGGAAAGCACGTTAAGCTGTCGTTACGGTGTCAGAAGCCCAAAAGTCTGACCACCTGTCTTACCAAGGGGTACCGTGTTACCCAGTACCTAACTGTATTGCGGAGGTCAGAGAGGCAGTCGCTCCACGTAAAATATTGATATTCAGCTGTACGAGAAGTTACAAATATAGGTGTTTTCAGGAAAGCCCGACCTGTTGCAGTGTATGCAGAACTTTTTAGCTGAAAGTCTTGATCATTCTCTAGGCATTCGCTACGCAAACGGTTTAATCACCAGTAACTTCAGAAATCTTGAAATTATCTTTAGATATGAATTCTCATTCACATGTATAATAGAAAGCCAATTCTCGTACTTAAAAAACGGTTAAATTCAAGTCGTAATCTCATCTCATCGACAATCAATGCGCACCAAAAACTTGTCAAAAATATATATAAATTGATTGTATTTTCTTACAGATTTACTTACATTAAAATGCGAACGTTCTTAAAAATACAGAAATTGCCCCTCTGGTGTCAGTTTAATTGGATTACTAACCTATCAAAACCACTCTGACATCATGTGTCATTATTTTCATGTCTTCTGTTCCCATTGGAATAACAGCATAATGCCCAACCCCAACCAACACCCATATAGTGTAAACCTCCTTGTAACCTGCTCGTGAACACATGATTGATTCAGAGTAACAATGTACAGACGCCAGCACATCAAGCTACCCGAAACTGTAAAATTTTCCCAATCAACTTTGAACCTTAAGCTTTAGCGATAAAGTTGAAAATCTATTAAAGAAATTTGACATATTGTAGTAGCTTGATGTGCTGGGGTCTGTACTTGGCTTAACACGGTACCGCGTGTCTAGATAGAGGATTGTTGGACAATAAAATAGCTTAAAGGCAAGGCAGGGGTAGCTTAGTTACAGTACCCGGTCGCATGACACCAACATATGTATAAGTATATTTTTTGAAAGAGAATCACACCAAGTCGATATTTTTAACCCCCGACATAAAAATAGAGGTGTTATAGTTCAACGTGTGTACCTGTGTGTCTGTCCGTGGCATCGTAGCTTCCAAAGGGCTGTACCGATTTTGATTGTTTTTTGTTTTGTTTGAAAGGTGACTTGATCGAGTGTTCTTATCTATGATTCCATAAAATAAGTACGTTAGCACAGCGGCATGCGACCATTATAATCAGCTCTTTTACTAAAACTCGATGTGCCATTTAGGGTTATGAGTATAGGGTTGAGTTTTCTACAAAATGTTTATTCTTTACAAAGAACAGAAATGATTGTCTACATAAGAACACAACTCCCGCAAATGTGACAAACAACAAAATTGGAACAAACTTTGTTACGTTTGGCGACTTTTACGAACGGAAGTTTAGTCAACTTTTTTCATAAGGATCCTATCGTGTGTCAAAAAGAAACAACTTTCTTTTGTTATCTGCGCCCTTTGCACGAACGGGGAGTTTACAACAACGTAACGTAGGTTTTCTCATAATATATTTCTTAAGAAATTTGCTTCCAAAAACGTCATAATAGCGTCAGTATTATCTTCGTAACCATTAAAGTATACCACACAATAGTCAGTTATGTAGCTTATTTAGCCAATAATGGTCCCACTCTTGGGACAATCAAGGGCCTTCTCTCGGTAAGAGGGAGTGGGCCGTAATCCACCACGCGGGCCCAGTGCGGACTGGTGGTTACTTACGTAAACTTTTTACTATTGTCCCTTGATATTTGTCTTAAGTTAGGGGCACTATTTGGGTTCTCAAATAACAACCTTCAATGAAAATGATACCCCGTGAAGACAAACAACAAGAACGAATAACAAGAACTTGTCACAACTAATTAATTAGCCGAAAGTTCGTTCGTAAGTTTGCTAGTTCTACTTGTGTTTACGCTTTACTAAGTTTCAATCTAACTGCCACTCCGTTCGGACTAAAGGATTCGTTCTTAAACTTAAATTTTCAAAGATAAAAACAGAAAAGCAATTTTAATGTTAGCATTTCAAGCTCTGCCCATACTGAGGCGAATCCCACGCGGGATTCGGGAGGAAATTCGCTCGCGCCGATTATCAACCAACTTATGTATATGCACCGTGATAACGTAACACACTATTAATCACACTCAGATATTGACAATACATTGCTTCGTAGGTTCAAAAAAAAATTCTGCTCAACAACGTAAATAACGCAATGAATGTTGTTGAACTGTCAAAATGAAAGCTATTCCTACTGTTAACGTGTTACCCAATTACTCTGCAGTTTCATTATTGAAATTCGCCCTAAATCATTAAAACAATCGATACACGCAGTCGCTTTCCGCATCCCGCTCGGGATTCCCCTCAGTGTGTCCAGAGCCTTTAACCGAGGCGGCCGTTTTTGAAGTGAAAACTTCTTTAGCATCGTTGTGATTTGAAAGTTTATGAAACGAAAAAGCGACAGTAAAAAGAGACATGTAAATTCATAAGATTTAACGTGGGAGAAAATGAGATAGGAAGCATTATACAGTGTTTTTGAAGGTTTCACTTCTACCACGTGTGAATTGCACACATGCTGTTTTTTCTTTTGGACAAGGTTCTATTCGATAAACTTTATAGAGTTGGACCTACCTAGTTAGTTAGACTAAACTGGATTTAGGTTTCCAGTTAGTCAGGTAGATACTAAGAGCGTATTTCACCAATGGAACTAAACGCGATAAATACATCTAAACCGCGTACAAGAGCTGTCACTGCTGTCAGTGTCAATATTCCACAACAATGATGACACTGAAAGCTCTTCAACGCGGTATAGATGTGCAGGGAGTCTACTCTCTAACCCCCTTACTAATAAACGTTGTATAGCGTCTGTATAGTTACACAACGCTTTGTCTTCTTCTTTTGAAAGTGAAATTACTGACGACTGAAAGAGATAAATCGGTGTGTAATTATTTTTATTAGTAAGATTAGTAAGTCTATTAACGAAGAAGAACCCCGAGGGAGAGGACAAAAGGAGGGAGGAGTTCCTATTACTTTTTAGATTATTAATTTTAATTCTTTATATTATATTTAAATTGTAAATGCTAATGTTAGTTATTAATAATGGATTTGTAAAATGACCACACTGTCGCATTGGGTACCTACATGGTGCATGTACCGAATGCGACAGTGCGTTGGTGCAGTGCAGTGTAATGATAGTTGTAAGGGAGATTTTAATAAATAACTAATAAATAAGATACGGGCCCGTCCGAAAATAGTTGATCTAAAAAGAAAGAAAGAAAATAGATTTATTCAGTACAGACTAAAAGACATAATACACCAGATACATACATCAGAGGGGCAATTCTACTAATTTTAACAACGTTCACAGTCTGATCTCAGTCTCAATCTGTCAAAAAATACTTAAAATTTCCCTACATTTTGACAAGTTTTTGACATTTCCTTTTCGCTGAGATGAGACTGCGACTAGATTTTGAACGTTTTAAATTACGAGAATTGGCCTTCAGATAGCAACAAATAAAAATCAAATAGAAAGATCTGTCAAAACAATTGACAAATTCAAATTTCCGAACGGGCATAAACACATCGCGACAGTTATATAGGGACAGCTATCAAATCCTGTTGTCTGTCATTCATTTTTTTAGTTTAGGCTCCGAATTAATCTCATGACCGTAGGTACCTAATACGGAATAAGAAACTACGGATTTCATGCTAAGGGAGTAAACCTACTCAGTTCGTTCAGTTTCATTGGTGAAACGAGAAAATTATACGCTACTAGGAAATAGTATTCTCCCAAAAAGGTCTAATATCCCAAATGGAGGAGACTATCCTCATAAATGGTACTAGCTTAGTCTGTAAGTTAATGCCATTTTAATGGCTAAACTACTGAACTAAATTTCGTAAAATAATGGCAGAGATAGAAGTATTTCTGTAACTACTTTTGATCCCGTAGTATATAATTTCGGCTACCACTGCAACCCGCTGAAAAGCTAAGTGGGTTTATAATCCAACCAGGTGAATGGAAAATACCATCAAAATATCGATAAATACTAATAATATAAAATGCTAAAGTGACTTTACCTTTTCACGTTTCAACAGGCTGTACGGATTTCAAATCTGTTACACAAGTGACCTGAGTTAGGACTTAGGATACTTTTTATCCCGGTAGTACGTTCTCGTGGGAGAGTTTACGACCTTCCACGTGGGCGAAGCCGTGGGCAGAAGGTAGACTTCTATAAAACTTTAAGAATTCATTGAAGAATTCTTCATCCTATCTTAGGTACTCTATTTATTCTCACATAAAATCTATGGACCACAAAACTCAATAGCTTAATAAAATCACCTGCATTTCCTCCTTTTATCTGTCGTTTCTCCACTTACTATTTAGTGACCCGTCGCTGCTTCGGATGGTTTTTACGACTTGATAAAACATGGAGATTGAAGTGATTCATCAATGTGTTTATAGAGGCATGAGGCGGTGTAAAGTTCACTCATCCTCCATAGAAAAGGGGGAATCCTCTGACCAGTATGTAGGGTGTTGTGTCTGGCAGGCAACTGCCCGATGATTCATCACTACATAGTATAAAACAAAGTCGCTTTCTCTGTCCCTATGTCCCTATGTCCCTTTGTATGCTTAAATCTTTGAAACTACGCAACGGATTTTGATGCGGTTTTTTTTAATAGATAGAGTGATTCAAGAGGAAGGTTTATATGTATAATAACATCCATTAAATAGTGGAGAAGTACTGTTATTTTTGAGGTTTCTAATGTGATGTCGTAAATAATTACATTTTTTCCGCTTACATTGCAAACGCAGGCTGAACCCTACGAGTTTTATCAAAATAATGTACTAAGTATTGTACACATTGAAAAGGTCTACAGAAAAGTCCGTGATGGTATATGTCTATCTCTTATGGATAACCCACAATAACTTTTTTTTGTCATTTACTTTTTACGACAAATAATGGCTAATTTTCGAAGCGGTTTTAACCAATACAGCATTAATCCTTAACCAATTAAATACCTTGAATACATTGTTCATTTAATATAGATCTACAGCGTGGCGCTACAATGGTGACATTAATTTAACACACGTGTAGGGCTAGTGCCCTTTAATCATATTAATTTTAGTAGGTTAAAATAACTCGTAAATTGAAAAAAAAATTTTTTCAAACAAACTAAATGATAAAAATGTAACGAAAATTGGGATCACCCTTGCAAAAAATCATTCATGAAATTACTTACCTACGTTACGCTGGCTTACGTTAACTCGGAGCGGCAACGCGTCGCTTCACGCGCTGCCACTTTTCGCGCTTTAATATCGTATGGACGGTACTGTGATGAACTTGAAAATGCCTAGCGCTCTGGCGGAGGCTAGTTTTGGGTTGGTTTTGGAAATATTGTAGCACATTTTCAGTTAACTGGATTGGGTTTTGTCGTGTAGGTGGTCGATCAGGGCGTTGAGACCTAGGATCCACTGGCCGGTTTTCGCGGATGCGCTGAAGAGCTCCTATAATAGTGCGAGGATTAGTAGGGCATTGTCTTGAACCGCCATATCTCTCGCGATATGTCCTTATGGCAAGAGCGGCATTTTGACGACATTCTCCGTAAATTAGGATCATGTCCGCATATTCAGCTGCTGTGTAGTTCGGACGTGTATTTGCCATCACGATCACAAGTTTACACAAGCACTAATAACACAAATAAAAGCGCCCGTATCGCAAGAGATGTCAACGTACCTACTAAATTAGAAAACGAAAACAAAACATAGCGTCTTTATCGCAGTACCATAATCTAATTACTCATTAGTTCATTACACAAAAATAAATAAATAAAACAATAGGTAAGCGTCTTTTTCGCGGAAACATTCACAAAATTAGTCGACGTAATTATGTGCACTACTGTGAAGAAGTGTGTCAAGGGCACGAGTTAGGCTAGCACTAGATATGCAAAAAAAAGAATTAGATTTCGCTGCGACGCGACGGGGTGGGGGGAGGGCACGCGTCGCCTGCGCCGCCCGCTCGCCGACAAAGGGATATCCTCTAATAAGGGATTGCTCCAAAATGCTATTTTAGAAAACTTTAAATAAATCCGCAAATAATAACGTTTAATGGAAACATAATTTCTTCATGAAATGAAAATGTGAAAACGTATATGTGTGTTAAATTAATGTCACCATTGTACCGCCACGCTGTATATGGCCCTTTACACCGTATGATTTAAGTGAATATTTTCGAAGATATTACAGATTTAAAAATTGCGGGACGTAGCGTTTGCGGCGGTGCGAAGCCGGAGCGGGCCGCTATGTTTTTATATACTTACAACGTTCACAGTTTTTCTGTAGTGTATTATTTTAGTATCAGCATTGCAGCCGTGCGAAGCCGGGGCGGGTCGCTAGTATTCACAGTATAATATGACGCGTTGTTCACATGTGGCGTTGTAGATACCGCTACATGTTGTACACATCAAACTTCCGGAATAAATTCCCTAAATGATAGTGAAAACCGCATCAAAATCCGTTGCAAAGTTCAGAAGAACAACGCGGTCTCACAGACAAACACGAAAAGCGAGTTTAATGAATAACTAGCTTCTGCCCGCTACTTCGTCCGCGTGAAATGTCTTGTTCCACGTCGCATCGCATCGCCTGCCTGCGCAACGTTTTTGCTTAGCGTTCTTTCTGACTTTTTTTTCTTTTTGCTCGGGTCCAAAGGGTCCTAGCGTGATGTTAAACAGTCTTTAGCCATCCTCAATAGTTGGACTATCAAATGCCAAAAGATTTTTAAAATCCGATTGATAGTTCCAGAGATTAGCGCGTTCAAACAAACAAACTCTTCAGCTTAGTGTAGATATAGATGGTCAGCGGGATTGTCCGAAAGGGTTACCGCTGGCCCGGAACATAAAGGGCGAAGGAAGGAACACGGGTGGGTTTTAGTCAGTAAGTGTCTGACACTCCCTTCCGCTCCACCCAGAGCGGGAGGAGTCATTTGATGATTAAAAGTGTAGATATAGATGTAATATAGACTTACACATCTTCTGAGATCGTAAACCCATCGGAACGATTTTCCCGACGCTTACGGCTTTAAGTAAGAATGTGAAGTGCTGCCATCTAACGAAGTGGATTAAAGTTAAATAGTTCCGTTACGTAATAGTTTACGTTATACTGGTGAGGAAATCTCTTGAGAGCATTACTGGGAAGCTGTAAAAAGGCTGATGTCTGTATCTATTAACAATTTTGCTGGTTAATGCATTAGTTGAAGATGTTTATAGTATTTTTTAATCCTATTGATTAATACTTCATGAAATAGTCATTCAACAGGATTATATGACCTTAAGGGGTTGGATTGATGATTTAAATGATTATTATTCTGTAAATACATACTTGTTAAGTTCGCGAATTATATTTTGTTCAACACACAACTTGACACACCGTTTTTCTTTTTTTATGTTTGTGTATTTTCTCAGTGTCATGTGTTACTACAAATAAACGTATTTCTTTCCTTTTCTTTACTTACAAGAATTCTTTAGCTTTAATTCCATTTTCATTATTTTAGTTTATTTACTGTGGGAGATTAAATAGAGGGTTGTTGGGTACCTATTGTCAACAAAGATTTAAGATACCTCCTGTCTAATTATGCCATGACCGTCTATTTGTCTGTACAAAATATCTACAGAACCTGTTGATGAGGCTTACTTTCGCTTTTCAGCTCTGAATTTACATTTAGTATTCTATTCTATTCTATTGCTTTTCTTCGTGAACTCTTTAAGTAAGTCTTTCGCTTTCATTTTACACCTAAGACTCAAATGTACGTGTAAAAATGTATTTATGTGTGTCTGTCTCCCTCTCACAGAGAAGAGGCCTGTGTACCAGCAGTGGGAAGATTATAGGCTGATTATGTGTGTTGTGTACTCAAATGTATAGTCCTCGTTATTGCTTTACCACCTACCTACCGATGCCAATTACCTATGGCACATTCCCACCACCGGCGATTAACGAGAAGCGAGTGG
Source organism: Luperina nickerlii (assembly GCA_963855955.1). Lineage (NCBI taxonomy): Eukaryota > Metazoa > Arthropoda > Insecta > Lepidoptera > Noctuidae > Luperina > Luperina nickerlii. Next base: position 5,781,427 of record OY979669.1, read on the forward strand.
AGCTAGCAACAAAATGAGTTGACGAGCAAGGAGTAGCGAGTACGACGATTACTCGCTTATATGCGCATTTACCTAGCGTGAGTCTCTCAAGGGGCTTACACGACCTAAAGGCTCCTACAAACAGGCGCGATACACTATATAATCGCGCGCGACACAAAGGCACCGCTCGTTGCGCGACTTGCGGTGCCTTTGTGTCGCGTGTCGTGTCTGAAGAGTATCATATATTTTTCGGATTTGTTTTACTGTAGTTAACCATATACTTTTATTGTATCTAAAACTTGTGTTTTTTTGCGTTTAGGTCCTGTAAGCCCCTTAACAAGTGTTCTGCCCGCCAAGTGAGTGTCGCTAATCGGGTACTCTCTTTGATAGCTCTTGTCCTGCGACAAGCGAGTACTCGCCGACGACAGTGTGAACAGTCAGCTATCAACCATTAATAATATGTATCTCTTTTGCTTACTCAGAACCTCTCCTGGATCTATTGAACGTTTCTTGAGCGAGAAAATCGTTGATTTAACTAGTCACTTCCTTGTCGATGGTGGGACATGTGCCTTAGGTTGAATGCCAATTGCATGTCATGAAGCGATACCACTATGTGACAATTGCACGTCATGAAGCGATACCATCTATTTGTCTATGTGACAATTACACGTCATGAAGCGATACCATCTATTTGTCTATGTGACAATTACACGTCATGAAGCGATACCATCTATTTGTCTATATGACAATTACACGTCATGAAGCGATACCATCTATTTGTCTACGTGACAATTGCACGTCATGAAGCGATACCATCTTTTTGTCTATGTGACAATTACACGTCATGAAGCGATACCATCTATTTGTCTACGTGACAATTGCACGTCATGAAGCGATACCATCTATTTGTCTATGTGACAATTACACGTCATGAAGCGATACCATCTATTTGTCTATGTGACAATTTCACGTCATAAAGCGATACCATCTATTTGTCTATGTGACAATTACACGTCATGAAGCGATACCATCTATTTGTCTATGTGACAATTGCACATCATGAAGCGATACCATCTATATGTATATGTGACAATTAGATATTAGTAACCTTATTGAAGTTCCAATTTACTGGTAATTGTTGTCAAAAGTGGTACTTAAGCAATTACGAGGTCGGCTATCCATACTAATATTATAAATTCGAAAGTAACTCTGTCTGTCTGTCGATATGTTACCTTTTCACGGATTTCGATAAAATTTGGCAGAGATAGATTGCATCGCGGGGAAGGACATGGGATAGTTTTTATCCCGATATTCCCATGGGATCGACACTTATGCGAGTGAAACCATTGGACGCTGCTAGGACAAACATAAATCTCGGCAAACACTTAGGACTGAAGAGCTGACAGTTTCATATTACACAGCAATGATGACACTGACAGCTCTTGAACGCGGTTAATGCGGTCGATTCTGTAAAAATCTCACCGTGAAAACTTAGGTGATGTGAGCTTGTTTTTGGTAGGAATTGTCACTATTGACAGCTCACTTCACCTAAGTTGGTTACAGAATCGCACTGCAGTTTCATTAATGAAATCCGCACTTACAAGTAGACAAATTCATCCACAAGTTCTAGATGTCAATGACCTGTAGGTAACTTTGTTTTTTATAGGCCTGATTTTTCAATCATCAGAGGGGCAATTCTACTAATTTTAACAACGTTCACAGTCTGATCTCAGTCTCAATCTGTCAAAAAATACTTCAAATTTCCCTACATTTTGACAAGTTTTTGACATTTGTTTGTCGCCGAGATGAGACTGCGACTAGATTTTGAACGTTTTAAATTACGAGAATTGGCCTCCTGATATCTTTATTCGAGGAATAATTTTGAAATTTTGACAGTTACTTCATACAAAAAAATTGTCAAACGTCAATTTTATTCCTCGAATAAAAGTTATCTGGCGATGGAAAAATCAGCCCTTATATAAATGAAACTACCCGGCCGAGTAAGCTGATCCAAATAAATTAGATATCTACTATTATTATGTTGGCAATTTCAGAGGGAAAGACGATCTTCGCCCATTAGAGAGAATTGGTTCAGGTTGTTGATAAAGAAAGAAAAACAAAATATTTACCCATCACTATTTGGGAATGTTAAGTTGTCTATTGTTGTGGGTCACACTGAGAGTCTTTTATGTTGTGAGAGCTTAAGAGTGTCGTCTAGTTTCTAAGTCAATTCTCATAGAGCCTCGGAACCAATAGTGCTTATCTACAAGAAGTCCTTAATAGAAATTGCTATTGCTATATTACCTATATACCAAGTTTGTACAAGATTATAAAACACAGAAATATTCGTACTGAAAAGACGTATGATAATCCCTTCACCTAAGGGCCTGTGCACGACACGTTTTTAAACGCGCCGTTGACGCGCGTTTGTAGCGATACAGACGCGATAAGCACGCGAGTCAGACGCAGCCTGTAGACCTTCTGTAGGATAAAAGCGCGCCGTCGACGCACGTTTCTAAAACGCGCGTCAACGGCGCGTTTAAAAGACTTGGTGTGCACAGGCCCTAAATGAAAAACGAACAAAAAGTCGTTACAAAGACACACTCCTACTTGATCTCAAGATCATTCCCTTCCTGCCCGTCCCTTGTTGCTTGCGGTCGGCGCAACACGTTTTTATCCTCCACTCTCCCCTCGGCTGTCCCATTTCAAAACCTAGTAAGGGACACTTTTTACAAAAATCGTTTTATTGCATAATCTTGCTAACCTAGAAGGTCTCTACCAAATACAAAAACACCAGCGTTTTAAACTTACATAAAAGGAGATATATTTAAACATCGATGCCTAGTAAGTGCACCTTTCACTCCCTAGTGACCATTTAAAACCTAGTAAGTCACTTTAACCAATTGAAAAAAATACATTCTATAGGCTGACCAATATTACGTTTATGCGCTCTCCTGTAAAATTTCATTTTAAGTCCTTACTAGGTTTTGAAATGGGGCAGCCGCCCTGTCAACCGTCACGCTATCATTTACTCCCTTCTCTTACATATCATTCCTCACAGAATCTATCCATCGTTTCTTGGGCCTCAGACTCCCTCTCCATCAATCAACATTTATACTCGTATTATTACTTACATAAGACTCAGACTTACTCATGATAATGTGTATAAAAAAAAGCGGCCAAGTGTTAGTCGGACTCGACACGAAGGGTTCCGTACCACAAGGCAAAAAACGCCGAAAAACGCTTCTTTTATGGAAACCCCCTTTAATTTTTAACTTTATTTTATTTTTATTATTTGTTGTTATAGCGGCAATAGAAATATGTACACACTTTGAAAATGTCTACCTGATAAGATACAGCCCGCTAAGACGGACGGGCAGCGGAGGCTTAGTAATAGGGTCCCGTTGGCACACTTAGGGGACGGAACCCTAAAAGTTAAAATAAAACCTTTTATGTCTGAGTACGATTGAACGAATAAATAATGCCTATTGAAGAAACACATTTATACCATCAAACAAACATTTATACAATCAAACAATAAAAAGCTTTTAGGTGATATTCCCGCTAGTAAAATATGCAATATTTACCTCCCTTTCAACGCAAAAACTCGCTCAATCACAAATAAATAAAGTGCTCTGTGATTTCAAAGAACATGACATAAGCTCACGCCTGTAATTACCGAAGGGTTGAGCAGAGATGTACAGACACCAGCACATCAAGCTACTACAATCTGTCAAACTTATTTAATAGATTTTCAACTTTATGTCTAAAGCATAAGTTTCAAAGTTGATTGGGAAAATTTGACAGTTTCGGGTAGCTTGATGTGCTGGCGCCTGTACCACCAGTATACCCACATATCGCCAGTTAGATTGAAGTTCCATGTAATTGGGGCAAGCCTATTGCTATCAACCGGCACAAATCCTGACTCCAGGCTAACACTTAGAAATTCCTGCTCACTCGCTCACAGAGATCCCATAACATATTTTATGAATATAAGATTAAATGAACGTGAAATTTTTGACAGCATTAATAACTCACTTTGCGCTCGATGCAACAATCTACTATTTATCACATCTATTCAAAAAGAGCTAGTGTATTCTTCGCAAACAGGGACTAAAATAGCTCTTGAAACCCTAGGGACTAAAAGTGATTTGAATTTGGAATATGGATATTGTTAGGAAAAGTTCCAATCACCAAAGAGATCAATCAAGAACATTGTATGAACAAGTAACAGGCTGGTTGATAAAGTAAAACGCGCAAGCCAATTTAAAAGAAAAGGTTTGTAAAACATTAAAAAACGCGCGAAAAACATTCTGCCTTCGTTTGTAATTGTTTACTCAAAATAGGATATCACTTAGTTTTATAAAAATTTGTATGTCTTTCTCAAGTAATTGTATGTAAATAAATAAACGTACTATTCTTATTTATAAGTTACACTTACTTATTTTTTCACACATAAAAAGAAGAATGTCCACCTCGGGAGCAACACTATTTTAAGCTCGAGTGACGTACATTGAATCCCTCGCTGCGCTCAGAATTCAAAGAAACACTCTCGCCTTCAAAATAGTTCTTTGCTCTCTTGGCAAACAATCTACTATTTGAAATCCGAATTGTAGTTCCAGACATTAGCGCGTTCAAACAAGCAGACTCTTCAGCTTAATATTAGTATAGATAATAATCAGTCAGTATTGTCCCACTACAAGGTAAAGGCCTCCCTTTCCTTTTTCCACTCAACTCGATCCTGAGCCAATATGGACCATTTTTTTTAAGTGAAAACTTTTTAGACGCATTGGGCATTTTTTGAGATAGGGAAAAATCCATTGAACTCGCGCCACTTTTACCACGCGTTTATAAGACGATTCAAAAAATACCCGCTTCGGATGTGTTAGGCTGTCCTCGGTTTTAATGTAAGTCTGTTATGTCAGTGAGTGATGGCAAAGTACTCTGTTTGTGTTTTGTTTTCACTTCTGTCTGCACTCACGGAGTGCCACTGTTTTTTTTTGGGTGGGGAATCATCAAATAACTTCGTCCGCTCCGGGCGGAGCGGCAGAAGTTCAGTTTTGTGTAAGACTTTTATTGACCGTGTTCCTTCAGTTGCCTGCGCCAGGGGCCACGGTATCTCTTTCGAACAACCCCCGACCCTGGCAGAATATGGACCATCCATCCTATAAGCGTCACGTTGGATATACACGCTTATAAGAGAGATTGGTTTGTAATAATGGTAATAATTGCAATAGTCAGTCTCCATTTGACCTTTGATTCAAGAATGTCAAATAAAATTGACATTCGTTGAAAGCTCGTGACAAATGCGTGATTTACTTGAACGTGTATTTTATTTGACCTTTGGGACTATTCGTCTTGTTTATTTATACGAACTTTGACGACGTTGGCCATATATACATGAATAAATCACGCCTTCTTTCCTAGGCAGAAAAAAATCGGTCGCCAAAAAAAATCGGCTGTTCCCTAAATTTTGACGAGTTATGCAAACATGTAGGGAACAGCTATTTTTTTTGGCGACCGACTTCGTAATTATTTTTTATATCGTCGTAAAAGGCGATAACAAGTATGTGGTATAATTTATTGCATATAATGTGTTTTCCATAATATATAGTGACCATATTGGTAATGTTTTTCAAAAAGGCCAGGTGCGTAGTATTAGCAATCGGCGTGTGTGGATAGCAAGATGTATGAACGTAAACGAAGCAAAATGAATATGTAAGGATAGTAATAGGTGGCGTTCCATAGTTTCTGCCCAACCCGATGGGAAGAAGGCGTGAGTCTATGTATGTATAGAGTATTTAAAGTCTAATCCAACTTATGTTTCAAATTAATATTATTTCAAGTTGAACAAATATCAACTTTATTTTAATGGCAATTAAGTTGATTTCAGTGACTAGCATTATTGAAAAAGTTACGAAAATGTTTAAAGTTGTAGCGTAAACTGAACTTTATTGTGTATAATTTAAAGTTATTTTCCCATAAAGTCATATAAGCCATTTAAGTTTTTGGCAAATAAATCGAGAAAGCAGATTAGATTAAATGCTCTTTACTATGAACGACGTAAGATGGTCAGGCAAAAGAAAATAAGCCATAAAGGCTTATTTACTTTATCAATTCGATAATAATATACAAAGCAACTTCAAGATTTGTCAATTACTGCGTAAACAAACAAAAAACTTATTACGTTCACTGTAAGTCGAAAATAATTGAGGTAGAATGTTGGTTTAGATGATTCGGCGTTTCCTAATACCTTGACCTAAGCAAGTACAGCGATTTTCCGGGCACGTCATATGACAATGGGGCGGCCACATGTATGTTTATTTGTTATAGTATAAAGGTACTACTAACTTAACAAGCGAGGGGCCGAATGGCTTCGCTATGCAAATACCATCGGGGCGGCGAAAACAGTCCTTATATGGGTACTGCATAATGCAAATGGATTGGCGAAATTTGCCTGCTGGGCGTACGGGAAGACCTTGTATCGTGTATTGGCTTGTATAGCTACGAAAAAAGAGTTTTTGAAAATAACTTCTTTGACGTGGCTTGCGGTAGGAGTAAACTGGTATAAATCGTCACGAAACGAAAAGCATTATACTCCCTCCATGCCAGAGAGAGACATAGTTTTCATGGTTTTCGAGGGAGCTAAAGCCGATTGTGATGTCAAAACGAAAATCCAATAAATACGGCAGCTGCGAAAATTATCAATTTTTTTTTATCATGGATGTCGTTTTCATAGTTTTTGAGGGTTGTAAAGCCAAACAAGCAAGCAATAGTGAGGTCAAAATTTTATCTTTCTTAACAATAGGATACATAATATAGCAGGTGCACAGATTTCTAAAAGATGATGCATTGAATTCTGCTAGGAACGATGAAAAGAATATTGATGACAAATGATGATTATGCAAACAGATTCAGGTTTTGTAGAATGTAGCGTAGGTACAGGATGACAGGGACATGGACGCGCAACGTATTACCATGAATTCAGTACATGATTCTAGGCTAGCGTAGCGTATTTTTCGTTTCATTAGCTGTTCCATACAGTTTCAGTTTTCTACGGCAGATTTTTTTTTTGTTAACCATCGATAAATTTGTACGCTAAGGGCCTAGAATCATGTGCTGAACCTATGGTAACAAGTTGCGCATCGATGTCCTTCCATCGTATATTTGTAATATATTGTGATGTGGGTACACGAACAATAAATCAGTCTCGCATGAACTGTCTTTGGATTTGCATCGATATTCTACAGTGGCGACGAGTAATTATAAAAAAGGAAAATATCAAGATGTCGATCGGGAAAATACACGTATTTGATCTGGATGGAGGTGAAAACTGGTCAGCATATGTGCGTTTAGCGGAACAATTTATTTTGTTAAACGCCATAAAAGATAACCTACGCGTGGCCACGCTAGTGACGCATGTCGGAGCGCCGACCTACCGATTGATGTGTGACCTGTGTGCTCCAGACAATCCAGAGGATAAAACTTTCACCACGTTAGTGGAGCTTGTGAAAAATCACTTGGAACCCAAAAGATCAGAAATAGCAGAGCGCCACGTGTTTCGCCAGCGGCGGCAAGGAGAAGGCGAAAATATCAAAGAGTTCTTACAAAATTTGAAACACTTGGCTACCTATTGCAATTTTGAAAAACAGTTGGAAGTGAACATTCGAGATCAATTCGTGTCGGGTCTTCGAAGCGAAGAGATTCGGTCTCGCTTGTTTGTGGAGACCACTCTCGATTACAAGAAGGCAGTGGAGCTGGCGCTGGCGCTGGAGGCGGCCGAGCAGCACGCGGCGAAGGCCGTGACGAGCTCGCCGGCCGCGCCGTGGGTAGCAGCCGGTCCAGCGGGACTCCAGGCAGACGCGGGCGAGCGGGTACACCGGGTGAGCGTGGCCGGGCAGGCTAGCGCCGCCGGTTGTGACGTCGAGGCTCCGCGACGCAAAAGGTGCTGGCGCTGTGGCCGGGACGGCCATGCGCCGCACAAGTGCAGATACAAGTCGTATGTGTGTGACAAGTGCAAAGTGAAGGGCCACTTGGGGTCCGTATGTGATAAAAATAAAGTGAGTGCGGGCAGGTCTGGTTCTAAATATCAAAACTTCATTGAAACAGAATCATCGGAATCAGGAGGTGAGGAATTTGAAGGACTTTATATTATTAAAGGTCAGTCAGTTCAAAATGTAAAAGACGGTCCATATAAATGTGAACTCATTGTTGAAAATCAAAATGTATTATTTGAAATCGATACGGGCAGCAAAATATCGGCGGTATCTAAAACATTCTACGATCAACATCTTTCTACCTTACCGATTGGAAAAGATAGCATTAAATTACAATCATATGCAGGTGACTCAATAATACCGATAGGCCGGGTTGCGGTGCGAGTCAGCTGTGCTGGCGCAGAGGACGCCATATTGTTGCCATTGTTTATTATTGAACACGGCGGACCTCCGCTTATTGGGCGCACCTGGATGCGCGAACTTAAATTAAAGACAATAGATTTATTTCAACTAAAAGAAGAGGTTGATCCTGTTGTTTTGGAATTGAAACCAGAATTCCGAGAAGTATTTACAGAAAAAAATAGGTACTTATAAACATAAGTTATCACTGTACTTTGACTGATAACACGCCGGTATTTTGCAAGTCTCGTCCCCTACCACTTGCGCTGCGCGTGCCAGTGGAAAAAGAACTTAAACGCTTACAAGACGAAGGTATAATTTACAAAGTAGACAGATACGATTATGGAACTCCTATTTAATTGTGCCAATTATTAAGGTTCTATTCGTTTATGCGGCGATTATAAAGTGACCGTAAATAAATTAATTAAAGATTTTCATTTTCCATTGCCGAAAATAGAAGAGTTATTTGCAACGCTAAGTGGTGGGGAGCAATATAGTAAATTAGATTTTTTTTAAAAACGCATTTATGCAACTTGAATTATCAGACAATACACACAACAGCTTACAGCGATTACAACACCATGTAGGGACGTTTGTATAACGCAGGGCTCCTTTCGGACTTAAGTGCCTACCTGAAAAGTTCCAAAAAAAAAAAAAAAAGGTTTTCGATACGTTAAAATTAAATAACCTAGAAAATGTAGTAGCCTTTATTGATGACATTTGTGTGGGTGGTAGGGATAAATCTCGTCATTTGGAAAACTTAAGGGCGGTGCTAACTAGATTAAGAGAAGCTGGTTTATCAATAAAGTTTACTAAATGCGAGTTTTTTTTTAAATGTCGAGGTTTGTTACTTAGGTTACAGAGTTAGCAAGCACGGTCTTTATACAGACACATCTAAAGTTAATGCCATAACGAATATCTATTTTGCAGGCATTTCACTTTACGGAGCGATCATAAAGCATTAAGTTATATATTTGGGCTTATGATTTTAACATCGTGTTTGTAAATTCACAAATGAACAGCAATGCAGATGGGTTATCACGATTACCTTGACGAAAACCAAGGTGGAGGACCAAGACGACGCGGCATATCTACATTTTGTTGAGGACAGTTTCCCTCTTAGTCACAAAGAGGTTGCACAGGCGACTAAAAAAAAAAAAAAAAAATAATAATAATAAGGAAAGGGAACGGTTACATAATGAGTGGATGGCCTTTCACAGATGATAGGTACTGAAGACGAGAAGGTATATTTTCACCGACGTGAAGATCTACATATAGATCACGGGTGCATAGTTAGGGGATACAGGATTGTGGTGTCGAAGCAGCAGCGGGCACAGATGTTGGAGGAAGTGCACGCGGGACACGTGGGCGTTGTGCGCATGAAGAGCATCGCGCGCGGCTACGTATGGTGGCCGTGCCCTGGACGCTGACATTGAGACGAGCGCCGCCTCGTGTGCCGCCTGCCGAGCGCAGCTGGACGCGCCGCCGCGACACACTCCTGTACCGTATGTATGGCCATCGGAACCTTGGACGAGACTTCGTAGATTAATTATCTACAATACCAAGGTAAATATTAACGTATAAGGAAAAATCAGACCAGGGGGGTACACCGAAAACATATCAAATTATGCCATTACGAAGAAACACACGGTACTCTAATCCTAATCACAGATACTGTTAATCAAACAGAAAACACTGAAAAAGAAACATGGAAGTCTGCACCTAATTCACCGGTGACGTCATCACTACAGACTTCATATGACTCGCCCGTCATACGAGTACATGAGACTCAAAGCGATTCCGCGGTTGAACCGTCTACTTCCGGGGATTGGGTCAACAATAGACCAAGAAACAGAAAAAAATATCAACATTGATTAATTCATGTTTTTAAGAGGTTTAACTGAGCAGTAGGTATAAAAGCCGTGTTGGTGACTGTGTACTTCAGGTATAAGTTAAATAATAACTTGTAATTTTTAAATTCCATTAGTAAACCTGATTAAGTGACAAGGATTGTAATAGTAGGATAATGAAAATAAAATTTTGTAGGCAGGTATTGACTGAAATGTACGTAGTAACCAGCAACCTACCAAACTTCTAAAAAAGTAAGAGGTAGGTAGTATAATTATGTCGAAGCATGTATGCAAGTTATGAACACCTATTATTGTAACACTAACTTAATTATGATTATTTTTAGTTTGGATAAGATTTTGTAGTTAGCTTTATTTCTTGTGAGGGTGGAAGTGTAATATATTGTGATGTGGGTACACGAACAATAAATCAGTCTCGCATGAACTGTCTTTGGATTTGCATCGATATTCTACAATATTAAGACAAATTTTTCTAACATATGAAGCAATGGATTGATTGTATGTTACGCAATTAGGCTACTGCTTAGGTAAGTAATCACACAAATACTTTTTAAACCCATGTCATCGATAATGCAGTAAATGCAATAACGCTTAAAGGCTCCTTCAAACAGGCGCGATTACCTGTAGGTGCATTCTACAAAACATGAATCAGCTTGCCTAATCATCATTCATCATCAATATTCCCCTCGGCGTGTCTAGCAGTTATTCAGTGCAGCATCTTGGTTGCAGATTGCGCGTCGATGTCCATGCCACTTTTGAATGTGAACCGAATTTCTACATCGGTAATTCAGTATGCACTTATCTAAAGTCTGTTCAAACTTGTTTCAAATTAATATTATTTTAAGTTAAACAAATATCAACTTTATTTTAATGGAAATTAAATTGATTTCAGAGTGACTAGCACTATTGAAAAGTTATAAAAATGTTTGAAGTTGTAGCGTAAGCTGAACTTTATTAGGATTTAAAGTCATTTTTCCATAAATTTATTTACATTTTTGGCAAATAAATTGCGAATGCAGATTATTAATTCTGCAACGAAATCAAATTCAACTAAGGTATGAAAATATCAGCCATTTATCACATCCACGAAAAGCCTGTCGTGAGAAAATGTATCTATTTAAAATGTAATAAAAACGTTATTACCCCTAACTGAGTTATGACATGCGAAGAGATTCGAAAGCCGAAAACGTGATCAAACTACGTAGAAACTATGACATATTGAATTGCCTCTACACTTTGAACAGTCGACCACGTAAATGCATTATCACCTTAAGGTGTGACTAGTACAGTCATAAACTGACAAGGTATTTTTGTCTATGCCGAAGGATACCTCACTGCGGTATTTCGTGGCCTGCTTGGGGGTTTACCTGGATGCCTGGCATGTGCGTGCGCGTCTATTAACATGCATTTGTTTTACATGGAGCATCGAGGTAGCGAGCTAAACCTGTATCTTCGGCATGTAATTACCCGATAGTTTCAACATTAGTGAAGCTTCAATAGAATGACAATCGTTCTCAAAAGTGGCAAAGAAATTTCGAGATCGACTATAGAAACTTTTCTGGGCTAAATGAAAATATCGACTTGCCAATTTAAAATGTCTTGAGTACGGAGCTGCTAAGTACTCTGTCACTCTATTCTTGTTTAAAATCTACTTCAAATCAACTACCCTTTACAGAAAAAACACTACACACTGTAATATTGTGCACATATTTATATTATGACAAAGATTTCTACGAACCAATGTTCCTTTTATAGAAATAACGAACTTTATAGGAAAAAAGGCGAATAAGTTTATTTATGTATGTATGTAGGTACTACGTACACGTACAGTGCTATCTTAATGTATTTTTTATTTTACATATTTTTTTTGTTATTTGATTTTTCTTTTTGTTCATGTGGTCTGCAATAAAGATTTTTGTTATTTGATGGTATACATTTTTATTATATCTCGGCACTAATCTGTCGGTTTAAAAGGGAAGCACGGGCCTAAGTCAATTATTGGTATCAATATGCTGGAAATTTGAGTCTAGATTTCCTTTCCTTTTTTTTTTGGTGATCGGGTCTGCTCTTGACCTCGATCACGCTTGATGGAAAGCGATGCATGATGTCTAATGGAACGAGCGTGCCCAGAAGAAGCCTGTATCTCTTACTTTGAAATTCATTGTTATCCATGGGTTGCTTATTGCTACCTTCATAAGACATTGTAGTCTAGATATCAAATATTCTTTTAGACAGAGATATTTACACCATACCAAAAACTGCGCAGTCTCCGTAAAAAGTTTCTAAACGAAGCCCCTTTTTATGCGCTCTTGGGACACGCAACGTCGAGCGAGCTTGATAAACTAAGAACATTATCGCTAAGCCTATAAAACTACATACTTTATGTCAAACTTGTAAAGATTCAAGAAATATCTAGTTTGAAACATGATAACTTATAATATAATGTGCGGAAAGAATATATCAGTGATTTACTGAAGAAGGTTGAAAACTTTATCTCTACTTATTTTCATGGGAAGGGATAAACAACCTTATATGTTCATAGCCTTTTAGATAGAACTTAGTATAGTCTGAATTTGTTCCCGGTTCAGACGCCAGGTCCACTGCCTATTATTATTTGTTGGTTAAGAACTTAGTATAGTCTGAATTTGTTCCCGGTTCAGACGCCAGGTCCACTGCCTATTATTATTTGTTGGTTAAGTGATGATAGATGAGAGATGATGTGATGACGAGTGGTGTGATGAGTGTTGAGATATATGGCGTGGTAATATAATGTTTTGACTATGTGTTGCGGTGGTAAAGGATGTTTATGGGTGTGCTATTTGCGCATCATTGTCGTTCTGCAGGAATTTTCAGACAATTCTACAGTGTGTTTCTGTAGGGTTTAGTAGGTGTAGGGAGCTATGTCCAGCGTTTTTAAAGATTTTTGTTTGGGAATGACACCCGTGGTTGAAAGAACTATAGGAATAAAGGCAACGCTACCTAATCTCCACATTCGACTTATTTTTATTTTTAAATCTGTATATTTTTTCTGCAATAGTGTTTTGAAGTTATGTGCGTTTTGTAATGCAATATAAATAATTTGCGCATTTTTATTATTATGAGCCTGTGTCCTACTGCAGGGCAAATCGCTCCCTTCCCTCTCGCTATTTTGCCGGTCTACTGGAATTGTGGGCCAATCCTTTAAGAAGGGATCCAGCTCATCCCACCATCTTTTCCTGGGCCTGCGGCGCGGTCGCCTGCTGCCAACTGCCTATTGCTTATGACCTAAAGCGCGGTCACTGTCGGACTGCATAGAAAAGAAAGAGAAGTGCGATGACACAACGCTGGTAATTTATTGCAAAATATGAAGCAATTATCTATTTACAAAAAATCTATTGTTTGGACTAAAAATTTAAAACACTAGTGCTTTAGTATGTTGCTTGTAACTAATAATGTGGCAAAAAATCAGAATGATTGTATGTATATTAGTATGGTTTTTATTGTACAAAAAAAGTTTTTTGAGGTATCTTCATGATTTTTTCTATCATATCAAATAGTTGTATTATGTTTTTAACACACTATCTAATCTACCTAGCATATATCCTGAAGAAGATCATATATTTTTCTGATTTTGTTTACTGTAGTCGATCATAAACTTTTATTGCTTCTAAAACTTGCGTTTTTTTACGGTTAGGTCCTGTAATCCCTTTAAACATAACTAACTGGTGACATACGGGTGTAGTGTAGGTACATACACGTCTGTCAAACTCTTCGAGGAATACAAGCGTGACGATATAATTATAATGTTTGCTAGTATAGAGAACCGTCTAGAATATTGTGCTATTGTTTGAATAGAGCCTTGAATTTGTAAACAAGACAATGTGTGAAGGAACCCGAGGAAAATCTGTTGACACGCCCAAATAATAGCTGTACATTGTATAATATAATAGTGTGAGTGCTTATGTGTAACTCTATAGGTATGTTTGTATACTTCTTGTAATAATACACTGAATAGTGAATAGATAGTTATGTACCTACTCTACTCCTTTGTGCTGAAACCTAGACTTGAATATTTACTTTTACTCTCATCATACTAAGTCAAGCGAAAAAGTGTCCACACTGAGAAAAGTGAGCTGACACAATATTAATGGCATTTCCGTGACAAATTACTGCAACATTATATCAAAACGAAACAGAAACGCGACCTTCATTGGACGCGGTAGGGCGAATCTAACTACTTATTTAAATCTTCTGGAAGTGCAAATCCGGAAAACATTTTTAATTTAAAGTGAGGATGCATACTATTAATTTTATAAAACCCGATTAAGCTGAGATGACCATTGTATCCTCTTACACTTTATGTACCTGCAGTAAAGTTTTCTATTAACACCATATCTCGTTTAAAGGCTATCAACTGTCCAGTTTTATAGTTTGTAGACACATAAACCTTTGTCATTACCAACATCTGAAAACAAAGATTCCGATGATGATGTGAATGGAATATCTGAAGGCCAACTCCCTTATTCAAACGTCCAAAATCTAATAACAAGCTCATCTCAGCTACAATCAATTTAAAACTTGTCAAAAAGTAAAGCATATTTTTTAATGGTTGACACTGAGATTAGAATGCGAAAATACGTGAATTGCCCCTCAGAACAACAACATATTCAATAGGCCCATCTACGAACTCATTTTATTTTATGTAAAAACAAATAAGCCTATAATGTTGCCTCCTGGGACAAGACTCCTCTTTGTGAAAGGGAGTGGATCACCACGCGGGCCCAGTGCGAGTTGGCGGATGTCACATGTCTTTGAATGTTTGGTTCTAGGACATGCCGGTTTCCTCACGATGTTTTCCTTCACCGTTTGAGAGCAATGCTGATGAAATAATTTACACAAAGTAAACTGCCTGCTTGGGTTCGAATCCACGACCTACGTCGACTCGTAAATTGCGGCCGTTACCACTGGGCCACCAGTGCTCAAAACAAACACATAAAGGAAACAATTAGCAAGATAAAAAGAATATTCATGCTGATTCCAAGCCCTTAGTTATATGAAAACAAAATACGTAATACAGTAATACATGACCATTTACATAAGTAGGTACGTCTTCGCCTTGCATCTTCACGGTTCACATCTTTCAACACAACAATGACAAGTAGATAATGATTGTATCCGGTCACGAATGTCAACGACATGAAATGCATATTAATATGATGGTGGATCACAAGACTTACATATGTCCAAGTATTACTGCAGTGTGACTTGTTAAACCAGGGACATGTGAAGGAAATAATTTAGATCCAAATGGTAAGAAAACCACTGGACAGGTCTAGTTAGTCTTACCAAAGGGTATCGTATTAAAAAAAGTCCTCCAGACCGTATTTGTGTGCGCGTAGAC
Source organism: Luperina nickerlii (assembly GCA_963855955.1). NCBI lineage: Eukaryota > Metazoa > Arthropoda > Insecta > Lepidoptera > Noctuidae > Luperina > Luperina nickerlii. The sequence goes on from OY979669.1 coordinate 5,797,050, forward strand.
ATAGGTGCACTCTCATAGTCCGACGGAACGGCAATCCGACACTACCAGAGAGAGATCAGGCCCAGGATCTACGGCTACGGCGGGTATCGTATTACCCATTATCTAGGCTGTGGAAGTCAGATAGACACTCGATCCATATGAAATACTGGTATTCAGCTGCATCTTTACTCAAGTTGGACTCCAGTCCAACTTGAGTAAAGATGCAGCTGAATACCAGTATTAGTAGTAATACCAATATTAGTAGCCAATCTTAACTTAGTTGGGAAATAGGTAGGCATGATAATGATGAGCTATGAAATCTTCAAAGAAATTGACACACAAAGTATCACAAGACTTGCTCAGGCGTCTGCACTTTATACATTAACCTGTAATAAGGCAGGGTGAAGGGCAGGCTTTTTAGGAGCTGTTTTATATCATTTTGACGTTAAAAAATTGCTGATCTTCAACCTAATAAACGACTTTTTATTTTGATTTTACCGTCTGTACTCCAGTGCTTTGTTCTAAGCTCAGTTTGCAAGATTGTGAATGTTCACTGCTACTACATTGTAAACCAAATCATCATCTGCCTAACCTTTTCCCAGCTAAGTTGGGGTCGGCTTCCAGTCTAACCGGATGCAGCTAAAAATACCAGTATTTTACATGGAGCGACTGCCTATCTGACCTCCACAACCCAGTTACTGGGTAATACGATATCCCTTGGTAAGACTGGTTGTCAGACTTTCGGGCTTCTGACTAAGCGTAACGACTGTCAAAGATCCACGAATGACAGCCGGAACATTAACGTGCTTTCCGAGGCACGGAGGGGTCACGATATGTAAAGATGGTCACCCATCCACAGACCAACCGCGGCAAACGTAGCTTAACCTGATCGATCGACCTGTGCGGCTGTTATTGTTTAGCCACCAGCCCCTCCATTGTAAACCAAATATTAAAGTTAAATATTCTTCCTACAACATCTCTCGCATTTAACTAGGTTTAGATGTATTGAGTATAGATTTATCTCCACGGCCTTCATATGTTCATAGATCAAGCTTCAAGTGCTATTTAAATGACGAGAATAAATACGTTTTGTATGGATTATTATAATTCATGCCAAGTGATTTTCGTGACTGACTTATTTATGTAATAAAAATTATCTTTTGTTTGTTGCAGGTAAACAAAATGTCCAATATTATCTTTATGGTCCTTTATAAGGTAAGTATGTGTATAAGAACAGAGTTTCAGTAACCATCCACAGCAAATCCTGTATACAGGGTCAAATTTGACGACACGGTTGGCGTAGTGGCTGAGCGATCGACTGCTGCGCTGCGTGTCGCGGGTTCGATTCCCGCACGGAACAAATATTTGTATTGCCTACAGGTAGTTGTTCCGGGTCTGGCTGTTTCTGTATGTGAATTTAAATGTTTGTAAACGCACCCACGATACAGGAGTAATTCCTAGTGTGGGGCAACGTTTTAAAAAAAAAAAATTAGCTAGCGAAACTCCGCAGACGTTATGGATATCGATATCTAAACATGATAAAACCAAAAATAAATAAATTTAATGATTTTGTGTAATGGCGTCATGGACCGCAATATGTGAAGTCACCTGAAATATCATTTTGTTTTTTATAAACTTCACAGACGTGATGATTTTCGATATCTAAACGCGATAAAACACAAGAAAACTGATTTTCTCAACAAATACTTCAAGTAACAACACTGCCAGCGGTCATTGTTATCCATCAAATATTTTTTATTTTAATGTTATCGGGTAAGATATCAATACCCATCACCTCTGCCAGAGTTACGCTAGCTAATTTAATTTGACCCTAGATATTCAAGCAGGCACCAAAGACTCGAGACAAAGAGATATACTCTACTGTTCTGTGAGTAATGGTACAAACATTTGTAATCCCCGACTACATCCGAAAGTATACAGATACTTTCGGATGTAGTCGGGGATTTCGAATGGTCTCTTCTTCGCGTCTAAGCGCGAAGAAGAGACAAAACCAAATATTAATAGTACATGAAACACGAGAAATAATTAGAATCCTAAGTTATGTATTTGTAAAACTTCCTCACAACCATGCGCCACCAAGCCCACAGAAACAATTATCATAATAATGAAATACATATTTCAGAAAACAACGTTGTTTTAACGAGCTCAGAAAACAAATTACGAAAATCATTTCCAGTAGAACATCTATTGTGGACACACAATATGATGAAACATCAGATATCCAAGTTAACTATTGTTCGAGTGTTGAAAGACTGTCTACTCACAACGTTTGCAAAATTCACTCGAAGATTGTAAGACTGATCGAATAGGTTTGACTTTAATTCCACACTACCTGATCGATCCACGTCTCCGAAATCATCTCAAAGATAATTCGACGACCTTTTTCGTGGACTCAAATAATAAGAATGGATTTGACTCTGAGATCGGATTGGGGTTTTGTTAATCAGCGAGCAAATCAAATTATTAAAGACTTTAAGCCGCGTACAGACAGCGCACACAAATCATAAGAAAATAAAGTCTATTTCAAATAATAATAATACTCCAGACCGTATTTCGGCCAATTGTAACAGAGACTAGACTTCGGCGCAGGAGATATTATAGTGAACAAGAGTGTGCGCAGACACAGGTGCATTCCATCTTCCGTCACTCTCATAGTCCGATGGGACGGCAATCCAAGACGACCAGAGAGTGTTTAGGCGCAGGACCAACGGCTTAACGTGCTTTCCGAGGCACTGGGGTAATCACACCGCCAACTTCCAAAGTCCGAGCTGTTACTAACATTCCTAATGAACCAACTCAATAACACTTTGTCCGACCCGGGTCGAACCCAAGACCCCACGGTCAGAAGTCACGCTTGCGAAACGAGACCAACGGGGCTCTTTCCATTATTAGAAATGCGAAGACCCTCTGCTGTATAAGTTTTAAGCCGCAGTGCGCATCGAGACTAAACACATAACACTATATCCTTTACTTCAACGGCCACATTAATATACTCTAACGTGTAAACAACCCTTTGACAAAGCATTCGGTTACGATACTCATCCCTACAATACCCTACTCATGGATCGAATGCCCAAAAACCGTTAATCTATGTTCCAATTTTATTTGTACATGTAATGGCATCCACGGCAGAGGTAATCCTGTGTGTGCCGTGAGTATGACGTATCTGAAGTGGTGAGCGCGTACCAGGGGGCCTAAAAAGGCAACATTGGCAGAATCATAAAAGGATAACATTGTTTAGCGCGCCTGGCTATACACAGACTATTCCTGGAGTTGTTGAATAATATATGTGCGCCGTTTAGAGTGGCACTGGCTGGAAAAAGTGGAAAATAAGGTTTTACGTTCTTTTGTTTTTTGCAAATAATTCTATTTTATGGCTTAGTTCTATAGTAAATCTATGTATGTGAGGCTGGTATTCCAAGTAAAGATATTTGTCTTAAATGCGACAATAATGTAATTCTTTTGATTATAAAGAATATTATAAGTAATCTTTACAATAAAAGGTTTAATATTCAGAATATTAAACCTGATACTCTGAAGTGAACCTCAATACTGTCTGAATGGTGTAAAGAAGGAAAATATTAACAAGATATATTTTAAAAGGAACAATACGCAAAAATCTCCTTTATCGAGCATAAATCCGTATACAAAAAATCCTGCCGCGTCGCAATCATCCTAATATTTAAACGTGTATAATGGTCTCCGTATAGATATGGGAGATATCATTATAATAATGCCAGGTATAATAAAGGATGGCGCCAACGAGTATAAACGTGGAAAGATCACCATGGTTACCGACGGGAAGTCGATACTATAAATAGCTCCAAACACCCTCAGGCAATCTTCAGGGTAATGTTGTAGGTAATGAACATAACCCTACGTTTTAGAGGACGACAGGTCCCTACTAGTTGCGTTACAAGTGTTGAAAGCTGACGTTCTGACTAAAATACTGATGTTGAACTCTTGAATAAGTAGTCTCGTTGCTTCGAGACAAAAAATGCTACTGATCTCAGAAATTCAATTTGTGAAAACGTTAAAATGTTACCGGTCTCTGAAAGTCTCATTTATGATTCCGCGTTTGAATTTTGAGTTAGCTCTCGTGATTGGCTGACCAAAATAAAAATAACCAATCATAGTATCTGTCATAAGATTTGACAACAGTGAGTAGTTTCGCAACCCGCGTGCAAGAATGGTCAGTATAGCTATTCACAACCACACGATAGTCTTCCATACCGTATCGACCATCAATCAATATTATCGTTGGAGTCCTCTAAACGCTATTCACACTCCAAAACCCGTAGATTTTGTCAGTTTACGAACTGTTTGCTGTCGGGGGCAAGGCAAATCACGTTATCGAAATGTGTCATTTTCGATACGATAGCATGTCGGATGATTGTGAATAGCTATACAGATAATATGTAGGAATGTAAACGAAGCAAAAGTAGTATATAAGGATGGCAGCATGTGGTGTTCTATAGTAATCTGTTATGGGAAAAAGGCTTGAGTTTACGTAGGTATGAGTAGATTAACTGGGATGGTCAGTAACTGGGAAGCTGCGGCTAAATATACTACCAACTAAACCCAGTATTCATTCACTAATTTGTAACTTTAGTACAACGAAACAATAATAATTAGTTTACCAGTGAGCTGTGACTCTAAAACCACAACTTGTTAAAGGAAGGAGTTTCAAAGCCTCGGTTTCCTCGCGGCTTGCGGGCTTCCCAACTTATACAAAATTCAACAGTTTTACTCAAAGTGCGAACAGTTTGAGCAAATATTTAGAATTATTTGTGAACGATTCGGGCACAGGGGTGAGTAGTTTCGCGGTGGTAATCATGGGTTCTAAGAACGCGGATTATTTTATAAGTTCTGTGGTTCGGAGGTTTGGAAGTTCGGACAGTCAATTTATTGTTATTTATTTATTGAAAGTTTGTACTTTCAACAATAAATTGACAATGAAATTCTAAATCTAGGTAGATACTAGGTACTGGTGTACCTAGTACCTATCCTACTTTTAGAACGTGCTGTATTGCCTGAAAAGATTGTGCAAAAATACGTTCCCATAGCAGCAGTTCATAATTTCAGATAATTTAGATCAGTTATCTGCTTTAGTGAAATGAAGTGGATTTTTGAGTGACCATTTGTAACAAAAAGGTCCTAATAAATTTTTGGTTGGTTAGTGTTTTGAAAATTATCTCAAAATTCTTAGTTCAAATATAAGTACCTAAATACGTTTGTTAATTAAATTGACGAGCTCCCGGCTTTTTTTTTTCTTGCAAAAATAACGCCCTCCATATTTTTAAGACTATCTGCCAAATATTTTCTTTTACGCTTTTTCCCAAAAAAAAAAAAGTGGCACTCCGGGAGTGCCGAAGTGAAAACTTGAACAATTACGTGTGTATTTTGTGTTCGTCTTATAAACAAAACACGCGCGGTACCGGCTACGGCCATCCGTCTTACGAATTTTCGATCAGGTCACGTGTCCTGACGCGAGTTTAACATTTTTTACCCATTACAATAAAAGTGTACAACGCCGCTACAGAAGTTTTCACTTCAAAATATAGGTACAAGCCGGACAAGTACATAATTATTACGATAATGTTGTCAAAACACTCCCTCCATCTTTTGACAAAATAACGCAACAAACAAAAAAAAACAAAAGTCAATCGGAGACAACCCTCACAATTTCTGAGTCTTGAAACAGAAATAGCCATACAAATATTAGAGGGGCAATCTAATCAAGGCTATGAGATTGCTCCTCATATATATATTTATATATATATTGCTCCTCATTATAAAAAGGACTTCAAGGCTAAATTGAAGCGTTATCTACTGGAAGGCTGCTATTATTCTATTAATGATATTTAAATTATACATTCATGACATATAATTAAGTAATTGGCATTAGCTATATTTAATTTAATTTGTTTTTTTTTTTATTTAATTAATTATTAATTTAAATTGTATTTAATTTGTAACAGTTAGTTATTTATTTGAATGACATGACTCTAGTTATTTAAATGACATTTATTTATTATTACTATTATTACTATTCGTCATATTAATTAAGTGGCATGTTTTTTAGTGCTTTTATTTTTTTTGTATTTTTTAACTTATAAAATAATTTTTATAATCGACACAACGTAAAAATTGTTATGAATAAATAAATATGTAAGGTCACCAATCATTATTTACCTATATATTGACTGTCTCTGCCAAATGAAGACGCGTTATTAACATAATATAACATCACGCCTGTATTTCAACAAGGGTTAGGCAGAGGTGTACAGTACGCGGCGATAAATATTGCACATCGACCTATACCTTTTTTGTATGTTATACAAAGAATAAAAATAATTATCAAAAGAAGCAAATTCATAATAACTGTTTTAACAGCTCTTAATAGATACCGGACTGTTTGTATTTCGTGCGACAGAGATAACGCTCTATGAAGCCGAAATTAGCCGATTGTCTCTTTCCAAAGGTCGATGTGCAATATTTATCGCCGGGTACTGTACCTACACATTTCGCCAGTTATTTTTAAGTACCATGTAATAGGGGGCGAACCTGTAGCCATCAACCGGGCGCAAATCCAGACTCCGGGCTGCTACTGAGAAATTCCAAATCGAAAAACACAATAACAGCGCTTGACGCGGGAATCGAACCCAGGACCTCTTGCTTAGCAGTAGCGGTTGCGACTAATAGACCTACGAGGCGTTGGATTTAATTCGTTATAATAGATTTTTGGGGGTGTTTTTCTCAGAAAACGTATGACCCGTATGACCGAATAATGTAATAGGGGGTCAGCCCATTTGTGGATGCAAATCTAGACTTCACCGGGTTTCACGAACTAATTTCAAAATAACAAACAAAACAAACAATAAATTGCTGTAGGTAAAAAGGTAAAACGGGCTGGTGTCCGCAACTCCACGTCAATGCGCGTATTTTGCGTACGTAAATTGCTGTAACAAAAAATTCCAGCCGGTATTAAAGCGTCAACGAAAATGGTTTTGTCCCTTAAATATCATGTGACGCGTCCGAGTCCACGTCATGTGGTTCCAATTACAAATAAATCTTCCCGTCACTTCCCATGGGTGCCATTGGAAGGGACTAAGGGATTATGTTTCAGGGACGAACACCAACATTTTCCCTTTATCTATGAAATCATGTAGATTGCAGACGACACTAGGATATCTCTTTGATATGATATCTTACGGTGCGTGTGTTCGGAATCTGCTTTTAAGAAAAGGCCTTTAATACGTGACTTCAAACTAAGCAATGCACGTCTTAATGTGTGGAATTGTATAAAGATAACAAACCGCTGACTGAACTAAAATCAAAACAAAGATAATTTTAGTATAGGCAATCACGCAGAAGCAACAGACTCCATATAAAATGGAGACAAGACAATCCTACTTTTTTTGTCTATGGCTCACAGTACTTGAAATTGGAACACGGCGTAATGTAGCCGCATTTTAGTTAGATACAAAATGCAACGTTAAATTCGAAATTCAAAAACTCTAATCACCAACATTTTCTGTGCAGACAATCAAGGCAACGGAATTAGATTCACGTCCAAGAAAAATTCTGGTTTAAATTCGCGAGGACTTATTACTACTTATGCAGTATGAAGTAGATAAGGGAATGATTTAAGTGGTACAAGCGAATGTCACTTTATTTCCATCCCCAAGTTCAGTTTACTTACTTTGGTTATAAAGCCCGCAGTCTCTTTGGAGACTTAGTGGGGAGACTATGGATAATTTGGGTCGAAAGTCAAAAGGTTTTATTACTTTGTGTAATTTTAATCATTTCTAAGAACGAATAACGTTTATGTGAGAAGTTTGTATTGCGTACAGACAACGGCAAACAATATTGTGATCATACTGTGCCCTAATTAACGCCTTCTAATAAACGTATAACAAATACATATTTTCAACGACTTTTTACATCAACTACCAATGAATTTTCCTAATTAAATGAATTGAGCAAACGCCCGAACAATTTCAAAAGAAATCCTCCAATTAGTATAAATGTTCAGTTTGCAAAAACCGCTCCATAAAAGAACAAAGTTAATATTAGCAGGCATTCCGAGCCGTTTGCGAGCTCACACAGAGAGCTGGAGATCAAAAGCAAATTGTCTGATACTGTTTGTCAAATACTAGTGAACCACTTTAGTTTGGAGGAGAATAAAATTGTATACGATTTTGTTTCAACAATTAATCAAGAAATAGTATCGGCATGCAGACAGGACAAAGTCGTCACGTCACTCAGTAGGTGCCTGCAGACGGGCGTCGTCACCGAGGCAAGCCTAAAAAACGCTGGCGTGACAATTTGGACTTGTTTCTAACCGATTGGACGGAGAAGGCACAGGAAAAATAAAGGTGAAAAAATATGAGGGAGACCTTTGCCCAGTAGTGCAGGGACAAAATAGGTTAACGGAAAAAAAATCGGCACCCTTTCCTGACATTATGTCGATTGCTAATCATCATAAACCCGTCATAAAACTGGTCCTTCGAGCCGAATGACTACGATTTTCCAGTCTCGGTGACTGCTAGGTGAGGTTTGTGGTGTGACGTATAGTAAAATTATTCCCGTGTTAATTATTGCTCGCTTCATATGTTCGAAAAATTACGAACTTCGCCGGGTCAGCTAGTCTATTATAAATTAAATTCGTTTTTCGTGTCTGCCTATGTGACCGCATTGTTCTTCTAAACTACGCTTCTACGTATTTTGATGAGGTCTTCAACATCATGTAAAGAATTTATTCGGGAAGGTTCATGTGTACCACTAAGCATAACACATTAATATTTTTTTTATTGCTAAATGGGCCCGCTCTTGACCTTGATATTTGTTTTGTCAAGGCGTTAGAACTATGCTAAGCAGGGGGCGGGTCATTTAAACGTCTCTTTTAACTTATAGCAACGTTAATTTAAACGTTTATACATTGTATTGAATGTTTTTAAACTGTCAAAATTAAGCCATTTCTACTGTTTGTTACGCAATCACCCCACAGTTTTCCCGAGGGCTATAAAAACTGCAGAATAGCCCTCGCGTATACCTATTGTAGATTTTTATCTTTAAAAAGACTGTATTCCTATCGATTATACAATAAAATGCAGTTTAAATGCAGATCCATCGAGAATCCATTTTCTCCAAGCCTTGACCGTGTTTCAAATTAAATATGAATGGAAAATCAATGACAGCGGGATATTTTTAGACTGAATTGGCACTGCCATATGGTACTTCACAAACACTATTATACTTAACTGGGAAGTTCGGACTATTTTTTTATTATTACTTACGTTACTTAACCGCATTTCCAAGAAAAGAATTGAAAGTATATTTACCTGAAACAATAAAAAAACAAATCATTATTAAATACGCATAAAATTCACATTATTCATTGCCCAGTTATGCAATATGAAGCGGAGGTACGCATCAAAATTCATAACTGGGCAACAAAACCTTGCCTTAAACTCCTCATAAAAGACATAATAATTTAAATTACCTAAACCGCAAATGATAAAGTTCAGAACTTATGTAGGTACAACAACAATTTTATTAATGTAAAAATATTTCTTTTTTACTTTTATAAATTTTTTTATATGTAACACAAAGGTGGGTGTAAAAACAGGTGTTGCAAATAAATAATATATGTTTAATAAATATGTAATTGTTCCACTATAATTTACTGTTGACGGTGCAGCGATATTAATGAAAAAGGTAACTTAAATTAATACATTATATTTTTTTTTCTCTTTCGTCGATCCAAAACAAAAAGACATACTCGTAGGTACATTATACTATAATGCCAAATATATTTTCATAACAATAACTTACAGTAATCGCCTATTCACGCTTTCAATACGCCACAGAACAGAACAGTTTTCAATAACTTTCGGACCTGTATTTTCATACTTTTCAGTTGACAAAAAAAGTTCAACCGCAAGTTTGCAACTCTATTGTAAGATGTCGATACAATATTATGCAACTCTATTAGGGTTGGACTACATCTGGCAGCACGGAATCGCATTTGTTCCGCCTGTGCTACCACGTGCTGCAGTATGCTGCCGCATGCGAACGCGCGCTGTCGCATTCCGCAGACAAAAAAGGCGAGCGAAAAATAATAAAAAGCAAGTGATCGGCGGTGAAAGGATGCGTTAGCAATTTAGCATGCTATCGCGCGCTTCAGCGTTCCGGAGTCTCCCTGCCGACCATTGCATTTTGTCCGTGATGCCGATCGCCTCGAGGATTCCGCCGCGTGCTATCGCATTATGCTTTCTGTCTCGGTCTAGCAAATGGCAGTTCTAAGCGACAGAAAGAGAAAGGGCGACGGAAAAAGGCGATTCCGTGCTGCCAGATGTGGTCCAACCCTTAAATTTTTCGACAAAGTAAAACACTGTTATTCAGCTATATTCGGTTAGACTGGACGCTAAACGGTTAAAAAAAGGCTAGGCAGATTTGGATTCTATTAAGATAAATCACCCGCTGGATTAAGCAATTACAGCGATGGAAAGACAAACGGCCTAATCCCTGACAAATCGACATTGTTGATGTTTCATTACAATAGAATCTAATTTAGGTGAACTTCGCTAACAGGATTGTAAAGACATCTAACTTTGATTAAGTAGTATTAAGGTCATTATTTATGTCAATATTATTTGAACAAAAAGGAAACATATTTTTTACTAAAGCTGTTAATATCATTAGTTCTCTTTGGGAAATTGGTTTAGAAGCTTATCACCAATCTATAATAATATTATAAAGAGGTAACATTGTAAGTTAGTATGTTGGGTAATTTTCGAAATTACTGATTCTATTCCGAATTTCACTAATGGGAAGGTATAGAGTGTCATAGGACATAATATGTTAAAACAAGAAATTTCACGCAGATGAAGTCGCGTGCAGAAGCTAGTTTTTTATTAGTTTATTGATTTCGTCATCTTAGAAGACATAAATTCTGAGAATGACAAAGTTAAAGAACAACAATGCTTGTAAAATGTCAAGTAACGATTAAGTACTTAACAAAGTAGAGAAAAAATTGGCAGAACGGAGACAATTTTGCCCTAAGTACTTGACTTGGCAAAGTTTCACTGAAAACTAGGCTAGAATTAAGCTGAACAGGGTCGTTACCAGAGGCATAAGAGGACCAATTATTGGCTTGGAGAAAAGAGCCATTTCGTAGATGGTGATAAAGACTATTGAATAGGGTAACTTTTAATCTGAAGCGAAGTTTTTAATCCCCCATTTTGAGTTTACGGTGAAAAGAGATAAGAAATAATGGTCGATAAAGGTTATAAATGGTTTTTGGAGACGACAGATCAGATTTCTATTTGAAGTTAAGGTACAGTTGATCTGCCTAGCTTTTTCCTAACTATGTCGGGGTCGACTTCCAGTCTAACCAGATGCAGCTGAATACCAGCATTTTACATGAAGCGACCGCATACACTTACCGTGACGTGCACCTAGCGACGTTTCATAAGTGCCCATGTAGGTTTATGTGAAGTAAAATATTTTGATTTTATCTGACCTCCACAACATGGTACCATTGATACCTACCCCTTGGTAGGAATGTTGGGCTCATGACTACCAGTAACGACTCTCAAAGATCTACGAATGACAGGCGAAACTATAATTTGACGAATTTGAGGTTTAGGTACATAGTTAATTTAATCAAGAAAACTGTTTTCCAGTTTTAAAATAAATTTTAGACTTCCCCATGAGTAGGTACTCATCATTTACAGAATGACAAATGAAACTCAACCGACACAACAGTGTTTTTTTATTAAGTGACAGCCACAATAAAACCTTCATTGAAATGAATTCAGCACTCACATTAATCATCCCGAAAAGCATAATAAAAAGACAATCCAAACAAATGAGATTTTTATAAACGTTTTTATTGCGTAAACGACAAAAATGACTTTACAATGAATACAGTTTAAGTACCAACGGGAACTTAATTCAGGGATTTTCCAGCTGTAATTAGAGAACTGCCTTTGATTACAGCTGAAAGGGCGTGCCAATTAAAGTGAAATGCGGTTCAACGGTCTCTTATCTAACCCTTGAGCATTTCAAATGCAGCTAATTGAATATGCAGTGGAGTAGTAAGGGAGTAGAAAATTGCAACGAGGTTCTAGTCAGGTTCTACGTTTGACTAAATGTATCTATTTTGTGAGTAGGGTAAGTATTGGCCAAGACAGATCTGATATTCTTTGGGAAGTAACTGTTTCAAGAAATTTTCGTTTTTTTATTAATACCAGCTGGTATTCTGCTCTCAAAACCATGAAGGAAAAATTTGTGAGGAAACCGGCATGTGCCAGAACCAAAAATTCGAAGTCATGCGACATCTACCAACCCGCAGTGGGCCCGCGTGGTGGATTACGGCCCACTCCCTCTCACCGAGAGGAGGCCTGTGTCCCAGCAGTGGGAACATTATAAGCTGATTATGCTTACGCTACTAAATAACCTTTAGTGTCTAAGAGGTTCATATTAACATTTATATGCTCAATACTTCGTAAACAGTAGAAAAACGTATTATAAAGCACTTCTTCCATAGCACCTACAAAAAGTTAGTTTTTGTTGGACAATACCGTCGCTAAAGACCATCTAAAAGTCAAATGTTTCGATAAAAAATCTGTCTGTCATCCCACTAACATCCTACTACCAAATACACAAATAACCTTATATAATTGCTCATCATTATTAGTGATCATGTTTTTCGTAAAGCACGTGCTATCAATAGATAGAGACAAAAACAATGAGATGACGTAAGTACTTGAAGAACACAAGTACCTATTCTATTCAGTCAGACAGTCACAGCTGTTGAGAAGTAATACTTAGGCAAGAAATACTTTGGTAAAATATTCAGCAGGCAAAGACACTACGAAATCAGCACCCTAACTACATTCCAAAACATTTTGAAGTAAATTGCCAATCCATTGCTTCACTTCAAAAACGCAATTAATTTTGTTAAACTGTCAAAATAAAACGCAATCACCCCGCAGCCGCACGTGCACATCAACCTACCCGAAACTGTAAAATTTTCCCAATCAACTTTGAGCCTTATACTTCAGCGATAAAGTTGAAAATCTATTAAATAAATTTGACAGATTGTAGTAGCTTGATGTGCTGGCGTCTGTACAAAGTAAACAGTCTTGCTTTCGAGTACTTTACTTTTCACTGACTAGATTCTGCCCGCGACTTCGTCCACCCACGCTATTACTTCGTTGTCGATTAGCATTCTTTCTGAGTTTTATTTTTATTTTGGCGTGATGTTAAGGAAATAATTTTTTAATCCGACTGGTGGTTAGTGGAGATTAGCGCGTTCAAACAAATTCTTCAGCTTAATCTATTTAAACTAATGAGTTTAAATAAATATAGATCAGAAAGGAACTAGAAAGTCTATCTGATAATGGACAAAAAACAACGGTTCTTTAAACATTTTTAAAGAACTTTCTAAACAACAATGTTAGTAATCCAAACGGCTAAATTATCCAGAATATGAGAACATCCTAAAGAAACAAACGAAAAACGAACTTTCCACATTACAAAGTTCGAGGGAGACTTCCTTCAAGGACACATGAGCACGTGAGTTACGATAACTGCTTGACGGTCCCTCTTCACAAGTAAACAAATACTTCAATGTTATCTATAACTATTTATTAATGAAAGAAAGCGAAACATAAGTGGTTTCCCTGAAAGTGAAGTAAAAATGAAAAAACAGAATGTTAATATGAACATTATTCAGCATATTTGGGCCGACAGCCTCATCGTAAGGTTTTTACTGGAGTTGATGAGACCTAAGGCTCAAAGTGTAACGATAAACTACGAAAGTAGTTCAGTTTATCTTCAGGTATTTCCTTCTAAAGCCTTATTTATTCTGTACCAAAACATGTTTCTCTTAATATTTATTGGTGCTTCGAATCCCCGAATGGAATACAAACCAGCCAAAATAAAAAGACCATAACTTCACATAAGTTGACAGGATTAAAATGAACGTTTAGAAGAACCCGGGTGTTCCGTATTCCCATCTTATGGAACTACAATTTTATACTGACCTAGTTCACGTTTCTAAACTGCAAGGGACGTGATGTCTTGACGTGTGCTTAGCATGCATACGAAATTTTAAATGAAGTTTTTCTATGCTCGGACATTCGCTTACAAAAATAACCTGAAAATAGCGAAGGGGTAAAGAAACATGTGGAATAGGACTTCCGGGGTAGTGTGAAAAATTACATCGCAAGAAGGGGAAGTTACAGAGATGGCGCGTGGCGGATGATATAGACTATTATAGACCATAGGTTCTCAACGTGGGCCATAATGCCCCCTCGTTGGCGTTTGAGGTTTTCAGGCGACAGTAGAAGACCCATCTCGTATCTTCTCTTCTTCTTGGTCGCGCACTTCATTATTGAAGGTCGTGTCCCTGAAAGGCTTTCTTGCTTTATCCTATCTTACTACTATATACTGTAGGATAAAAGAAATGAAAAAGGAATAACTTGTTGTAAATATATTAGGAGATTATTTTATAAGAAAGCACACACGAAAAGTATCAAAGAACAATCATAGTTGACATACGTATCTTAGAACGTACTACTTTTAAATTCAAATTTACACCATAAACACATATACAGAAAGTTTGTATATCCAATACACCCTCATAAATTTTAATTTTAAATCATTAAAATATATCCAAATCAATAATCTTTAACACCTAAACCCGTAATACACTTAAAGTGCTTGACACTACACAATGGTTTAGTGAGAACGTCAGCTATCATGGATTCAGTGGGTACATGTCTCAGTTCAATGTCGTTGTTATCTCGGAGCACTTCCCTAATATAATGATGCCTTATATCAATATGTTTACTGCGTGCGTGAAACATTGGGTCTTGAGCCAAACATATTGCTCCCTGATTGTCGGCATGAACAACTACTCGAGTGTACCTCACAATTCCTAACTCCCTCATAAGACTATTCAAATAAACTGCTTCTTTCATACATTCAGATAGACTTACATATTCAGCCTCACAAGTCGATGTAGCCACGCTACGTTGTTTTCTTGATTGCCATGATACACTTGCACCACCTAAAATAAAAGCATATCCAGAATATGATCGCCTATCTAACAAGCAATTAGCCCAATCAGCATCCGAAAAACCTTGAACACAATCACCAGTTCTCTTGTATACGAGACTGTGTCGCATTGTCCCTTTAAGGTAACGTAATATATGTACGTTTCGCTGATTTCCAGTCGCATGTTTCCGGTTTCGTTAACTTTTGGCTTAGTTTACTCACCGCATTTGCAATATCAGGCCTAGTTGCGTTGCTCAGATAATTTAGGCAACCTATTAGTTCCCGATAAGGCCATGTTCCATCCTTTTCTGTATCACAGTTTTCTTTGGATTTCACTTTTGAATTAATTTCCATAGGAGTTGCACATTTATTACATTTTTCCATATTAAATTGTTTTAATAATCTTTTAATGTAATTTTCTTGTGATAATATAATGACATTGGCATTTCTTATAATGTCTATTCCTAAAATATATTTCGCCTGACCATAATCTTTCAAGTCAAACTCCTTTGACAACTCATTTTTGAAATCGATGATCAAACCTCTTTCTTGGCTTCCAACTAAAATATCGTCGACATATATTAATACAAATAAGAAAGTATTTCCATTTTGCTTAAAATAAAGGCATGGTTCGTTCAGACTCTGCTTCAAGTTCATTTCAGTGAGCTTCTTGTTGAGCCTGAGATTCCATTGACGTCCAGCTTGCTTCAAACCATACAATGATTTCCGCAATAAGCATGAATCGCAACCATTATCCAATTTACTAAGCATGTCTTGCGCGTGCTTTCTAACGATAGGATCTTCTCCCTCACGATTCATAAGCTTCATTAAACTCTCTCTTAATAATTCAGGAACTTCCATGTAAATCTCTTCATCCAATGAACCATTCAAGTAAGCAGTATTAATATCTAATTGGTGAATTTCTAAGTCCAATTCAACAGCGAGAGCCATTAATAATCTGACGGTGTCCAGTCTAGCTACAGGCGCAAAGGTTTTCTCGTAATCAACCCCATATCGCTGGCTAAAACCCTGAGCCACAAGCCTAGCTTTCTTCTTAAAAGTCTTGTCGACATTCTGTTTAATCGTTAAAACATAACGGCAACCAATTAAGTTTCTGTTTTTCGGTCTTCTAACAATATCCCATGTCCCTTTTTGAACTAGACTCCTAATTTCAGATAGTATAGCCTCCTCCCACTCTGTTTTATCTTCACATTTGAGAGCATTTTTCAAACTCATTTCAGCTGAACCAACAAAATCTGCAGCATCATTTGAATCAGTAAAATTTATTGGTTGTTCAACTTCGGTCATTCGATAGATTTTCCTTGGACGGCCTGCACTACCTGTGCGTAATAGTTTGGGTCTACCAGGAGCTCTTTTCATGATCCTTTGTTGATCAATATGTCCACGCGTTCCAAGCGTTCTTGAATCTTCTAGATGATGATCAATATTTGAAGAGTTTATCTCTGCATTCTGTTCACATCCTCTCGATTCTACAGAGTATTCTTGACAATCGCTCCAAATCTCATCGTCTACTTGTTCTATTTGATTATCATGTTCTTCCGGTGGAGTATACTTTGAAAATTCGATTTCAATAAACTCTTTATCCGTATTCTCTTTAACATTCGATAGTCTTAGCTCTTGCGTCGAGATCTCGTGACATAAATTATCACTTTCGTGAAATCTCACGTCTCTTGCAACCATAAATTGTCTTCGCTCTGGAATCCATACTCTATATCCTCTCGCATTCTTTGGATATCCAACAAAAATACCAGAAATTCCTCTTGCTGTGAATTTATCTTTATTTGGATCTTTATTTAAAATATGTACCTTAGTTCCAAATTTTCGAAGGTAATCAATCTTCACTGGTTTCTCTAGCCATCTTTCATAAGGAATATCACCATGTAGACTGCTTGTAGGACATCGATTCCTGATATAACACGCGGTATCGACTGCATCTGCCCAAAAACCTGCCGAAAGATCTGAACTTAGCAACATACACCTAGCCATTTCTACTAGAGTCCGGTTCATTCGTTCAGATATTCCATTTTGTTGTGGTGTCCGAGCAACTGTCAGTCTTCGCATTATTCCAGCTTGTTTTAAAAAATCGTCGAACTCAGCGTTACAATATTCACCTCCATTGTCGCTTTGAAGATACTTGATCTTTAATCCGGTTAGATTCTCGACTTGACTTTTGTATACCTTAAAAGCTTCTAAGGCTTTACATTTCGTACTTAGAAAATATACCTCACACCAACGTGTACAATCATCAATAAAAGTAATAAAATATTTCGCACCTCTTACAGACTCACATCTCATAGGACCTACAATGTCAGAATGAATTATTTTAAGTTTTTCAGCGCAAGGACTCCCGGAATTAGAAAAAGGTAACGCAGTCATTTTTCCTTTAGCACATATATCACAATCGAGTAAGCTCTGTACTTTGATTTTGTCAATTTTGAAACCCAATTTAGTTAAAAGTTTATCGACATCCTTACCATTTAAATGTCCTAAGCGTTCATGCCAACTACGTATGTCGACATTTGCATTAGTACTTAAACTAAATGAATATTCAGAACTATTTAGACAATACAGGTTACCTTTGCGATAAGCACTCAATTTAATATTACCCTCTTTGTCAATCACATTTGCTACATTGTGTTTAAATGTGACATCACAACCATCGTTGGTTAACTTGGCTACTGATATTAAATTTGTTCTTAGGTTCGGAACATAAAGTGTATCACGTAATTCAATAGCGTTCTTTGAGTGTTTGTTACATGCCGACAACCATACAGTACCCTTACCTTTTATTTCAGTACTTACATGCGTAGCTAAATTTAGTTCTCCGGTAATAATAGTTAAAGTGTCCCTGAACATACTCGCATCATTACAAAGATGAGACGTGCACCCACTGTCAAAAATCCAGTCATTTTTTTGTGCATTTACAGCATTACATACTTCTAAATCTGAAACATTAAAAGTAATTAGTGCTTCGTCCACGTCCTCATGATATGTTATTACAACATTTTTTAGTACCTTCTTTTTGTTCGGACACTCTGATGCCTTATGTCCTTGTTCGTGACATTTAAAACATTTATATTTAAATCCTTCTCCTCTGGTAGTTGGGTTAATTTTGTTTCCAACTTTTGCGCTTTTATTCCATTTCTTAAAACCTTTTTTCACATATGTATGCATTACGCCTTCATTCTGAGATCTATTTATCTCTCTGGATTCGTGCTCTTCTAATATTTTAATCTTCAATGCCTCTGGCTTCGGCAAGTCGTCCCTTGACTCAATGGCACATCTAAAGCTTTCAAATTTTCCAGGTAAACTATATAACAACATTATAGACAGCAAGTCGTCGTTGATATGTATACTCATTTCTGCCAGTTTATCAACAGCGTCGAAAAAACTATTTAAATGATCTCGTACATCACCTGTTTCCGACATTTTGTGTAACATTAGCCGCTTTAGAAGTGTAGCCTTCTTAGCAGGTCCTTTCGAAGCATAAATCGACTCTAATTTCAGCCAAACTTCTCTGGAAGTGTTACAGCTCCTAATATGTCGAAGTTCAGAACCACACATCGACAAAATTAGATCCGCTTTGGCCTTTTCATCCTCTACTTCCCAATTCTTAGCTTCTCCTATTTCTGACGGTTTCGGTACTTTACCACTAGTAAATTTCCATCCATCATTTTTAATTAGGATCGCCTGGACCTGGATTCTCCAGCTGTCGTAATTTTCTTTGTTCAGGGGCTCGATCCTAAATAGACTACTCATCGTCGCTCCTTTTTACACAAATAATTACTTTACTAGATGAAAAATAAAATTTACTCTCCTTACGTAACTCTTAAGACTTTTCACAGGATCTTCGTTATTCTTATCCCTTTTTCGATCTCGTAACTTTGGGTGACTGAATGTCTGGGCCCATAACCAATGTAGGATAAAAGAAATGAAAAAGGAATAACTTGTTGTAAATATATTAGGAGATTATTTTATAAGAAAGCACACACGAAAAGTATCAAAGAACAATCATAGTTGACATACGTATCTTAGAACGTACTACTTTTAAATTCAAATTTACACCATAAACACATATACAGAAAGTTTGTATATCCAATATATACTACTTACACGATTAAATATAATCCTGGCAAAAGCTGTTTCAGATTCGCGACAGATGGTAAGTAAACAAAATTGAGGGATTTTGAAGAAAAAAAAGTTCTCGGTGGGCAAAATTAGGTTGACAACCTATGATATAGACGTAGGTACGGAAAAAGAAGAAGACAATATGACCGAAAATGAAATAAAGACAAGAGAATGATGATCGAACGGTCAAACATGAGCTTGTGCCAATGGCTCTGTTCGTGATGTATGATAGTAAACATTATAGAGATAGACGATACCAGTACTTTATTAGAAGATATATTTTCTATTCTAGTGTTTTTATGTTGCTCTAGGGACCTATTTGCTATATAAAATGGTACCTTAGTCTTTATATAGGATATATAAAAATAGGCTTTGCTAACACCGTACTGTGTTACCATAAAGACATCTAGTTTAACTGCCATGATTGAAATAGGAATAATAATATTTTAATTATTCTGTTTACACTAGACACTAAATTAAATGACTAACTTACTATACAAATAAATTCAAAAAAAAGGACACTTAGGCGTCGAAGTACTCGTCCGCATCGCTGTCATCCGGAAACGTGCCCAGAAGACTGGCAGCATTGCCACGTTAAATGGCAATGCTAATTCTTTGACCAAAGAACGACCCAGGCCCCTGGTCACGTGAAGTGTCGACCAGCCGGCGAGAAACACTCGGGCCCCATGACCCGAGCGTTTCGACCCCAAACGGCTCAAAGCTGTAGTTACCCATAAGGTTACAGTATTTGCGCCGCTTGAGGGTCTCAGCAGCCGCAGCAGCGGCGCTAGCACAGCCCGCCGTGGTAGGAACATGAGATGGCGCAAGGGTATCGACACACAAAGCCTGCCGGGTCAACGGGATTGTCCGAAAGGGTTACCGCTGGCCCGGAACATAAAGGGCTAAGGAAGGAACACGGGTGGGTTTTAGGCAGTAAGAGTCTGACACTCCGTTCCGCTCCACCCAGAGCGGGAGGGGTCATTCGATGATTTCCCATCCTGAAAAATAAAATGGGTATCCACGTTGCGTCAAACACCATAGGCCTGACGTTGTTGCCACCTTCCAAGGCTACAACGTCATGCCGTCTGGTCTCTTCAAATCGTCACGTACGGTGACGAGGCCTCGACGAATAATATCGTTGATGCTGACGTGCCGTGCTATGCAAATTACCATAACGATGTTTTGTTAAATGAATGAGCTTGTTCAAAAATAAAAGCGTTTAGTAACAGGCAACGCCAAAGCCTTTAGGAGTTAAACCGAATATTCCACTAGAAGCTTTGCATACTTTTTACCTTCTTTTGTTTTATTTAAAAGCATCTATCCATCATTAAATATTGATCTGGTAATATTATTGTATCTATTCTCACTTCGTTCCGAAGTTCATTAAAATGTCAGGTATTGTTAGCTATTCAATACATACGCTACAGTTTCCTAGGAATGTTTTCCTCAATCTTGTAAGTGATAAATGGTCCATTGCATATCGGTTACGTTTCAAACCCCAAGCCACGGAGCTGTCTCGATTTCCATAAAATATTTTACACATAAGTGATGAATGGAATTGAGATTTCAAAATGGCAGGCTAATAAACCTACACGTATTTAAGTACACTTCAATATAATAAGATGAAGCTGCAGCTGGGAGTAACCTCCTGTTTGCTATCGACAACATTCTTGACTGCGGCAATTTCCCCTTTAGAAACCTCATCCTTGTAATTCCGGTGAAAAGATTTCAGCTGTTGACATAAATGAATGGGATTACGGGATGATACAGTGTTTCTTAGACCATGGGTCTTATCTAAGCCCAGCAATTTAATTACACCTTAACGTATTACAAGAAGGAAAATTTCCTGAAAATTCGAAATTATACTACAAAATTCATAACTTCTGAAAGGTGTAACAAGATCACTTCAAATGCTAATTAATGTCCGCGTTTAATTACACTGAATTTATAATCCTTTGCATAACAATCAAATTATTATGAAATGTACTTAATTACATGGTCGGACCCTTTTTATTATTAACTAGCTTTGCCCTACAACTTTGCTCACAGTTTCATAACCTACAATTCAATTATCTATTGTCATTTTTCTTCTTCCTCTTATCGTTTCGACTCTTGTCATAATTCAAAGGACCATTCAATACTTGTAATATCTAACAATGAGCTCCACGAGATGTACGACGAGCCTAATGTAATCAAAACCAACAAAATGGGACGTCTTGGATGGGCAGGATATGTCGCAAGAATGGTGCAGAGTACCCAAACGTTTACTGGATAGTAAACCGAATTGCCGGAGAAGTCGAGGTCGACCCAAGCTCAGATGGTTGGATGGCATTCACCAAGATTTAAGAACTGTTGGAGTGAGAAATTGGAGACAAAAAGTCGGAACTAGGTCACGTTGGAAAAATATACTTGACCAGGCTAAGGCCCACCCGCGACTGTAAGGCCTTTTTTTTTGGGTGGGAAATTATCTAATAACTTCTCCCGCTCTGGGCGGAGCTGGAGAGCGTGTCAGACTTTTCCTGATTAAAACCCACCCGTGTTCCTTCAGTTGCCTGTGCCCTGGCACAGGCAACTGAAGGAACACGGGTGGGTTTATTAGCCAGGGGCTACGGTATCTCTTTCGAACAACCCGCGACCCTGGCAGGCATCGGCCCTAGCGGACCCCGTCAGCTAGTGCTGACATCTCTCGAAGGCGCGCGTGGAACACAACGCGCCGTCGACCCGGGCCTGGTCCTTACCGGACGGCGAGCAGCCCATTTAGATAATAATAATTAAATACTTGTAGGTATGAACCATTTTATTATGAAAACGTTGCAAAAATAGTAAAATTACTCAATGGTTGGCTGACATCATTTTCACGGTTTAATTAATATGAAATCTGCGACGATAAAATTAAATTTTGTACATTCATTTCGCTTCATTTATTAAATATTGGAAGAGAAATTACTACCTAGGTAAAATGTGACAGCGCTGAAATGCTTTGGACCGTTGATCTACTTTGACGTTATTATTAAAACTTTCATTAACTAATTGATATATTTTTATGGACCTATTAATAGCAATCATAAACATTAACCCTGTATTATTCAGACTTTAAACAATAGCCTCACAAAATTAGAGCCGTGTTTTAGTTTTAACTCACAAATATTTAATTAAAACCATCAACTATATCGTTCATCTAGTGGTCGCATGCCCTACTTCCGATCATGAGGTCCGGTCCTCGTTTTCCATTTGGATTTTTTTAGTTTTCCATTTGGATTTTTTTAGTACCTCTCCGGAGTCAGGACTCGTGCCAAGTCGATGGCAATAGGCTCGCCCCTATAACATGGGACTTAAACAAAACTGGCGAAATGTGGGTATACAATTATAGGTGCACCGCTGCTGAACCGTTCGGGAAATACAGGCGTGATGCTATGTTACTTAATTAAAAATGTTGCTGAATATTGTTCCTTAAATGAAGACTTAATTATATTAATTATGAACTTTTCTTCACTTCGAAACAAATTAATGTTTGGTTCGTTCATCAATAGTTTTTATATTTAAACTAGCAGCGCCCCGCGTTTTCACCCGCGTAATTTTCGATCCCGTGGGAATTTCGGGATAAAAACTACCCTATGTCCTTTCCTGGGACTCAAACTGTCTCTATACCAAATTTCATCTAAATCGGTTCAGCGGTTTAAGCGTGAAGAGGTAACATACAGACAGACACACTTTCGTATTTATAATATTAGTATGGATTAAATTTACATAAAATTACCAGAATACTACGCAATACTACTTTACAAACGCCAATTCTAGATCAAATAAAAGCGTGAAGTACCAACACAGTGAGACTACTGCATAAAAAGTGTAGCATTGAGCAAATCAATGCAATTCCGCTAACTCCGACCTTCGCAATTCACAACTGTATGACGCTCACAGCTGATCAATTTGATTTCAAGTGATATCATCTTCCTTCTTAAAAAACATTCTTATATTTACGTTTGATTGCTGAATAAGTACATCTGTCATTGTTCGGTAATGTTGGAAAAAAGCATTTGCTCGTGCGTTTCGTCACTTTTTTTTTTGGAGACTACAAGGAAACAGGGTTTATTATTTAAGGTTTGTTTCCAAAAAGTCCTTATTCATCTTGCATGCAAACATCTTCACTGAGCTGTCATTCTTTTAGCAAGTCTTCATAGTCTATTATAACGATTAGTTTGTTGTTCATAACAAACAAGGCATATTATCTGTCCATCCTTCCACATTCTACCTTAAATAAATCACTTTGCTGTACCGTCAGTCATGTTTGACTTCCATGAGAATAATGAATAATTGGTGCAGATTATTCTAAATTCGAACTGAGAATACGAATATTTAAAATGTGGCAACTTGTTGGAGTTACTGCCAGCATTAAACTGTAGCTGGTATGAAAGAATTAAAATGCAGAAAAAAGATTTAAAATGTAACACATTCGAATATAGTGTAGATTTAAGAACTCATAGCTAAGAGAGACATCGTGAATACGAATGATACGTACGATGCCGTTTGCACAGTTGCACTACATAATAATGAAGTAACTGACCATCCCTGTTGGCTAGACTAACCGTGCGGAACGAGAACTGACTTCATTTGTTTACATCGAGTTGGTTAAACAAGAAACTGTTCATTTATCATGATTGTATCAAAAACCGCATTGAGGTGAAAAAACAAGTAAGTCTTTTGGTACGAAACGTAGAAAAACAAATCCATCTAAAGATTTTTCTAATTCACTTTGGATAACATTTCCAATGAACATTTCAAATAAAAATGTGTGAAACATTATATTATTGTAGCAACCGATACGAAATTTGAGGAAAAGGTAAGAAAAATCACAGAAGTTAAAAAAAAACATTGCGTCAGCCAATAGGACAAGGAACAAAACTTTTTTCACGGAAAAACACCAACATTAACGCAACTAGGCTTTTATTTCAATTACTTCACCAACCACGTCGTGATTGTAACTGGCCATAATAAGTAAGTAATTATTTTTTCTTTGTTTTCATTTGCCGCATCATTAGCGGCCTTGACTCCAAAATAATGGACAATCAATTTGCTCATACATTCAGTAATACGTTGCCATTTGAATGTACATTCCATGTGGCAATGCTTGCACACACATGCTTGTTTATTTAACATACAGAGATAAGGTTATGTTTGTTATAAGCAGACTGATAAAGGCGATGATTCAAACCGCGTTGTTCTCCTATAAAGTGCAGGTGATTTCTGAATCTTACGTGGAATCTTATCTTCATACGTCGTCTTTTTCTTACGACTGAATATTAAAAAAAAAAACGACCAAGTAAGTACGCACGTCTACACATCAAGCTATACATTTCCAGTATAAGCTGACTTCTCATTGTACGAAAAACCAATACAATGCGAAGTCTGCTAAAACTGGAAATGTGTAACTTGATAATTATGTCGTCGCGGGTTTAACAACCATACCAAACGACCAATATTTGAACACTTAAGGCTCGTACACACAGGCGCGACGCGACACGCGACACAAAGGCACCGCTCGTTGCGCGACTTGCGGTGCCTTTTGTGTCGCGTGTCGCGTCGCGCCTGTGTGCACGAGCCTTTAATCTGCAATAAACGTTTTGACTTTGACGTACATTTTTTAAATGAAAATCATGAGTAATATAGGCTTAATATTAGGCTACCTAAAACAGCCATTTTAAGTTCAAAAACAATTTTCCTCTCAGTGGTTAAGGACCAATTAATTTAAACAAATATCGCACAGAAAGTCTAGAGTACGACGACAAAGTACAAAAAAAAAACTCCGCTATAAAATCCCGACGTTAAACTAAGAGAACACACTATAAATCGCGTTGGGACACTAAAAGGGTATTTTAAGAGCTCTATACGGGTAATAAAATTTTAATTCAATAAAATGTCCAGGCGTTCAATGGAAGCGACACCTTAACAGTGAGCTGGGATTAGGTGGCAGTACCACGACCTATAGGATAAGCCTTTAATAGCTCGGTGAAACCCTCTGTGATCTCCACGGCTTTGTTTATGACGTAACAAGAAGTGTTGATGCGAACTTGTTTTTGAACAAACATACAGGTTGAAATTGAAAACATGCCACAAACCGAAATGGGAGATTGTACTCATCATTATGAACAACTGTTACTAAAGGACCAAACCTGCAATCGCGAAAAAAAAATCAGCTGTTCCCGAGATTTATGTTCACATAACTCGTCAAAATGTAGGGAATAGCTGATATTTTTTCGGTGGTTTCAGGTTTGCTCCCATATTAAAAGTTGTTCATAATGATGAGTACAATCTCCCATTTCGATTGTCGCATGTTTTTAATTTCACCTTGTATAACGACATTGTACGCAAAATACGCGCATTGACGTGGAGTTACATACAGACAACAGCCCGTATCCATCCATACTAATATTATAAATTCGAAAGTAACTCTGTCTGTCTGTCTGTCTGTACGTCACGCCTAAACCACTGAACGGATTTCGATAAAATTTGGCAGAAAGATAGATTGCATCCCGGGGAAGGACATAGGATAGTTTTTATCGACATACCTCGCGAGTAAAGCCGCGGGCGGAAGCTAGTTACCTATAATGATAATATATTCATTTCGGAACGGTCAACCGAACGGCAAGTGGTCAAAGTTGAAAAAACAGGCTTTAAGACCCGTCTAATAAGCATTGAGTATAGTTAGTTTTAGAATTCAGACATGATATGGCTTTCATGGTCTAAATTGTCAGTCAACACGCTAGCAGTAAGCGGTGCTTGACCACGCTTTGAAGAGACCTCTATGGCAGTGAGGTTTAAAATGACAGTTTGATTATATTATAAGTAACTAGTTGACCTGACAGAAGTTGTCCTGTCCATATTTCAATAGTTTATACACAAATCCCATAGAAGACAGGATGTTCAATTTATCCCGAATTAAACATTTTCCGGAAAGCTTTACATATTTTTCCATAAAAACCCGAGTCGAACTATTGCGACCATTTTAAAATAAAAAATTGCCAAATCAATCCAGTTTTCAAGTGATGAGATTACAAACGAACAGCATTTCATCTTTTATTTATACATATAGATAGCATTTCAGCCAACATCAACCCAAATATCACTAAACCAAATCAAGTAAGACCAAAGTTTACAAGAACTTTTGAAATAAGTAATAATTAAGTACCAAGAATAAACTTTCCTATTCAACTTTCCTTACACTAAAGGTAGGAAAGCAGCAAGTATACCCCATGTTTTTCTTTAAGTACCCTCAGATTAGAGCAAAACTTTTTGCTAGTTAGCAGAAACAGATTGTGAAGTGGAAGAGCAAATAGAGTCGGGGCGTGTCGACTTCAGATTAGCAAATAACAACCGTATGCAGGGATGTGACTCTCGTGAATAAAAAACTCGTTCAGGAATAGAAGGTATTTTACTAATGGTAAAGAACTTCGTGTATAATCGTAAGGTAACTTTATACTATCGTCTCTTCTGGCATGCAAAATACCACTTCCAAAACTTGCATTGTTCCAACCTTAAGACGACCCAAGGAGTTGCATCAAGATGTCGTGCAAAATTAAATTTATTACATAACGTAGCATCACGCCTGGATCCCCAACCTTTTAGGCAGAGGTGTACCCATAGAATTGTAAAATTCTTATATCTATGGGTGTACCTATAGTACTAATCACATTTCGGCAGTTATGTTAAAGGGACTACATGACCTAAAGCGCGGTCACTGTCGGACTGCATAGAAAAGAAAGAGAAGCGCGATGAATATGAAGCAATTTGCTGTTTACAAAAAATCTATTATTTGGACTAAACAATTAAAACACTAGTGCTAGTATGTTGCTTGTAGAATAATCTGACAAAAAATCAGAATGATTGTATGTAGTATATTATATTAGTATGGTTTTTATTGTACAAAGAAAGTTTATAAGTATAGGTATCTACATGATTTTTCTATTGTATCAAATTAGTTGTATTGTTTTCAACACACTATCTAACTAGCATATATCCTGAAGAATATCATATATTTTTCTGATTTTGTTTACTGTAGTCGATCGTATACTTTTAGGCATTATAAAACTTGCGATTTTTGCGTTTATGTCCTGTAGTCCCTAAGTCCCATGTATAATGGGGTGAGGTTTTTGCCATCGACCACGCACAAATCCAGACTGCTACTGAGAAATTCCAAATGGAAAAACCCAATATCGCTTTGCTCGACCTGGAAATCGAATCTCAGACTCATACTAGACCAGCGAGGCAATTACTTTCGTGCTTATAACCATAATATACTTTCAATCACCATTACCTTTGCCAAATGTGGCAGCAATATTTCCCAAAACACTCGACTGTCAAACGACAGTCGGGTGTTTTGGAAAATATTATGTTGTATTAGGCCTGTTCTCTTTAGAACAGGCCTTCAAGAACGCTATATACACAGTGACGTCACACCAAGGTCTGCCAAAGTAGCAAATTATCATTAGGACCTAATTTCGGTAGTGTTTGAACTGTGTATATATAAATTAACAGCATGACTTAACCTAAGTCGTTCAAGTTGAGGTTACTTAGCATTGAGCAAGGACGGGTCAAGTACATGCTTACGAGGTACGATGTGCAAAAATAAACATTATTCTTTGCTAAATAAAAAGCTTTTGCGCTATGTGCCAGACTTAATGGTTGAAAATATGCTTTTAAGCACCTATTACTTTTGCAAATAAATCAGTCTTGAACGAAGAAATATATGCAAGTTCATTATATAAGTTCCTACGCGAAAACAACCTCACCTAGCCCGGGAGCCTCCGTTTAAGAAAAAGAAACGGTACGCCACTATTTCTGTACAGTGTCGCGGTGAAAATGTGAAAATATTTAATTTTCCTATTGGTTTCCAAATATTTTTTTAGACTTATTAAGTGTATATGTATAATGTATATGTAGTGTGTATGCAGTAATACGTCTTTTAAAACGTTTTCCTTTAAAAAAAAGTTATTATTTTTCACTTTTTAGTTGTACCTACCCCACAAAAAACCATATAACACTACTTGCTATGTAAATATTAGTAACAGGAAGTTATTAAAACAACATCGATATAAACTAAGTGGAAAAAATCGTATTATTGAAGCTAAATCAAAAACTACGCAAGCAAAGTTAATAAAATTTATATGGGACTACCTGTGAGGTATTCGGTATACATTATCTATTAAAAAAAAGAATTTTTCAAATCCGTCTATATATGTATATATGACGGAGTAATGCCCGAACATACATTAAAAAAATAAACATCAAAATTGAGAACCTCCTCCTTTTTTAAAGTCGGTTAAAAGGGTAAGGAATTCCCAACGAAAGGGAATTAATTCCATCTGAATTACTCCATCAAGCAATTCAACCCTCATTACTGCTGTAGAAACTCATTCTTTTCCTAATTTACATATTATTACAAAAGGCTCGCATACTGCCAGTTTGGTCCATAAATTAACATAAAAATTGCCTATTACAAAGTTGTAACAAATTGCATAGAAGACCGCACACCATTCCGTGCATAATGTCGTATTGTAGGTACGTCAGTCTATAAAAAGTTAAACGATTGTCCATGAATGGAATATTACCTGCGGGCAATGTCTGTGAGCGCGTGATAAGGCGGACAGTGCCGGACAATGCCGGACATCGGCAAACGTGACTCCTTCATAAACCCTATACGATGTTTACCGTATTTATGTATATTAGCACTGCAATATTAACATTGTTAGGTAAACGATACCTAAATATAGGTAGTCACGACCTTTGTCACTGACAGTGACATTGAAAGAAAAATCCAGATATTTTGTCAAATTTTTAGATAAATATCAATTTCAACACCGGTATTGGTCGAAAAATTACTCCCAGAATGGCAAACATTTGTCCAATTTGTAAAATCGACCGTATTCAAAGAAGACACACCCTCTTCTCTCAAAAACCTAAACTTAAAACCACTAGAAACGTGATAATTTCTGATATTTAGGATTCATCACGATTAAGCCTCACCGTTTTCATAAACTATCTGCGCCCCGCGGTTTCACCCGCATGAGTTGATATCGGAATAAAAAATATGCTATGTCCTAATCAAGCTCATGGTCTAACCATGTTACAAATTTCACCCAAATCCATTCAGCCGTTTTAGTGTGAAAGCATAACAAACATACAAAAAAACAAATATTTTCTGTTTATTAGTTTAAATGACCTGCTTCTACTACGGCCTATTCTCAATCCGGTAACTTATCGTGCTAAAAACCAACAGCTAAAATGACGTAAAAATCTATCAAGCACTTTTGTGCACCAAACAAATCTTTGGCTTTATAACATCGCATGACAAGTATGATCGTTATTATTCGTTATTTAACCGACCATTTACGGCATTGCACAAACAAAATGTAAAAAAAATAGCGCACGTCAACAGTAATACTGAATAAATTACTCGTAACAACCACATTTTTAGCAACGATTCCTATTTTATACGATTATTTACGCTATTACATTATAAATGAGTGAAAGTGATAGGGGTATAATACGAGATAAATTTTGCGAATGATTCTAATGTAAAAGTATAAAATGCATTGACAACAATGTGACGATTTTCACTTTACGTTGCGAAGGAAAAATGCACGCTAATAAAGTTCGGGTTCATTTACTTCCCTCATGAATATTGATATACGAAAGAATTACTGCCCTAATGAATAGTAATTCAAAACATACATGGAAAGGTTGGCTGATTCCCAGTTCCTATTTTCCTAACGAAATGGCAAGCAAAGTCCATCTGTTTACATGCCGAACAAGTGTTCGTGCATATTTGCTTTGCTGTTCGCCCTCTTTGAACGATGCACAATAAGATTTCAGTGTACAGCGCTTCAAGCACTTCAAGCGTGCTTTGTTTAGTTCCCAAACATCGTTCACTTGTTTCACTGTCTGATTAGTTTCCTGATTGTTTATACATATGTAAAAAACTGAAACTAAATATGTAATCCAGTAGTTACATAAACTACTATGTTTAGTAGATTTGTAATAACTACCTTTCTACACCTTATCAATAAGGCTGCAATACATTTCGTCAGATGCAACCATTCAGTCAATCGTTGGAGCGTGAAAAGTCCCGTTAGTTCCCTACTTGTCCGCGTAGTGGCGGGCCGAGTGGCGCTGGTGGTGCACGCACGTGATGTATGCGCGAGCGCAGGTCAGACGCGCCGGTGCCGCGCGACAGCCTCCCGCGCACAACTGACAACCACACTTATCACGCGAGTGACATAAAAAGTGAATATTTTTTATTATATTTTATTTTGTGTGAAACTGTGCCTAATCAGTGGGATTTATAACATGTTTTTAAAGGTAATGTTCTATTAAGTTGTGCTTAACTTATCCTTGACTTTGAAAGGTCAGGTTGTGTTTAATATTAGTAAACATTGTTCACGTAACAATTAGTGGTTGTAATTAGCTGTTCACATGCCTAACGATGCTTATTGTTTTCTTCACGTATTGACAATTTAATTATATAATAGTTTTAATAGAATGATGGGAATTTTTAGCTACCATCATTGTGTGACAATAATGCAGAATTTTTTTTTTACAATTGTTTACATACGCGCATGATGGATGTTGACCTCAATGTCATAGAAACTTTAATAACTTAACGTTTATTGTAAACTAGCTGAACCGACAGTCGGTGCCATTCGTTGCCCTGTGGTACATAGTTCATACAAAAATCCCATAGCAAAAATAACTTTCAGTTATTCCCGAATTAGAACATTTTCCGGAAAACATTTTAAACTTTTTTCATAATAACGTAATTCACAGACTTACCGGATTACAAACATTTTGAAACAAAAAATAGGTACTTAACCAAATCGGTGTAGAAGTTCTTAAGTGATGCGGTTACCAACGAGCAGCATTTCATTTTTATTTATTTAGATAGAAATAAAAACATTAACTTTTTAAGTTTTAATTCTCGATAATAATAATTATACAAATCGTAACCTTTAGCTTCACCGGGTGTATTAAATACCTAACATCATAGAACTCAAAACATCTAACCCGAGAATTCCGCTCAACAAATTTTCCTCAATTTTCTGGATCAAAAGCGGTTTGCTAATAGATGGTTCGTGAAATAGCAACAATAATAAACGAAACCTTTGTTTTAGGCGCTTTGTTGCAGCATTGGTACACGGATCAAAATGCGAATCATCGAATACGAATACGAATCATCACTATTCTTTAGACAATCGCCAAAATGTGTTCATTATATTCATTTGCTGCTATTTCAACTACACGTAAAGACGTTGGCGTCACCTAACATGACAAATACACATCCAATTCTAACAAATATAATTTTGTCGAACAAGAATTGAGCAAGGAGATTCGTGTAACTTCAGATTACAAAATATTTGCTATCGACAAACTGACAATTCCGAGTTTCCCGTACCCATTCTCAGATACGAAGATAGATCATAACTGATAAAAGATTCGGTATCGTTCACTCCTCTGCAAGATTACCTATTTAGCTAGAGAATTTTAATGCTCTCGTGGTTGGTTTATTAGAAAATTCTTTGCCACAATACTGGACATTATTTACTGGTAACAAAAAGTACTTTGACAAGACCTAACGAGGCCTCAAGATTAACGTTGAAAAAAGCAGGAAAAATTCCTGTTTGTTTCCAATTCCGTTCTTTTTTTCAATGTTTCATGCGAAAGTTTCAAGAAAACTTGCCAGTAAGTATATAGTATAGTTCATGTTTTTTTTTCAATAAAACCGAGAAAACCAAAGGATATGAAAGAAACGGGAAACATTACATGTTTTTTTTTTTCAAATACTTGCGTAGGTAAGTACCTACGTATATTTAGGTAAGGATTCTATGCTTTAACTCTCTATAATAATACGTACTAATAAAATGGAAAATAAAATAAAAATATCAGCGCGCTAGGCGCGCCGTCTTCCAGAACAACTTAATAAACTTCTTTACGTTCGATCTTTACATTAATTAATGCAAGCTGAAATGGAAACTCTAATTCGAACTTGCACCATAATTGCGTAACACACTATTAATCAAAATCTGAATGATTTTAAAGGATATTGCTAATACATTGCTTCATACGTTTGGAAAATTTGTCTGCTCAACAACGTAGGTAATGAATGTTGTTGGACTGTCAAAATGAAAGCTATAGCTACTGATAGTGTGTTACGCAATTACCCCACTGGTGAAGCTGACGATTCTTCGGACTGTAAAATTAGAATGTGGCCGAGGAGAGCTAGATGGATTTTTTAACTATTTGTTCCTTAATTCACCTACTTATTAAAAAATATTACAATAAAACTTTTTTTTTCAAATTTTCAAAACATCGCGAAGCATGCGACAAAGCGAAAATTTCGAAAGAATCCTGTTTCTTTCCGAAGGATTCTTTCTGTTAATTTGTCTATGAAACATGCGAAAAAACGAAGTTTTTTCGGTATTTTCAACGCTACTCAAGATCGTCATAATAAAATTCAAGACCGCAAAATTTTCCGCGATGTGCTTGGAGCAATTTTGTGCTCAATATCGAATTATGAATGTAAAATAAAAGTTTGGAGTTTATTGAGAAGCATTGCTAATGTGCTTGCGATGATGCGATCGGAGCGAGCTCTCTGCAAAGATTGATGAAGAGACGTTGACGAAGCGGAATCGATATAGCCCGTGTGATAAATAGTCCTTCGCCGTGTAACGTGTAGGAAAATTTCATGGTTGTTTAAGTATCGGAAGTGGGAACATCTTCTAGCCAATTGCCTCGTGTCAATTTCGTTTAGGTTGAGTTTGTTTTCCTTTGGCTTTGATTATGTTTTCGGTTCGAAAAATTGTTCTACTCTTTATGTTTGACCAAAAATTTCAGTTTGTTTTTCTTCCAACTGATTCATGTCTCGTTCAATAAAATTGGCTTTTGGTACTACTTTAGCCATTCTTTGAAAGCAATATAGTGAACTGATTCGTGACTAAAGTCTATTAAATAACTGAAGTTAACATTTACACAACGAAGATAAATCACTGCACAACGTTTTACACGATGAAGTTAATCAAATTCTCCATCTCACATATTTGTAATAGATATTACGCGTACACAATGACATCATCTTAGATAATTTTTACAAAAATAAACTATGACCTTTAAAAATTCATCTAGTCCTCACGTTTATTCAGGTCGTGATAATTATTTAAGAAAATTATCACAACCGCGCCAACACGGTCACAGAGATTCAAATTCCACGCGTGACTACCTAACTTATCTCCCGGAGAAACTGTATCAAGGTCACGGAAGGATTTTACTTGGTAAATCTACTTTCTCTGCATCTTAACTGGCCTCTTTCTTAAAATACCTACGTGCATGTTTTGATAATTTGGCGTAACGGGAGTGATGCGATGACTGTACTGCACATAAAGTCCGTCTAAACGCATTGCCCTTTTTTACTAATGGCGCATCTTGCGTAATTTTATGAGCATTGAATACTGATGACCCATTCTCTCTAATTAGTTCCGTATTACTTGCTTTACTTAATTTAAATACGTTCGTTTTATTAGATAGGTTACTTATACCACATTATGTTTCCCAGAGAATGCGATTTGGCGAGTGTAGGTATAGCAGGGTTGCCAGGTTTGAATTAATGAGATAAAGAGTACATTTAAATGAGGTAATTTTGTCGCTGTGTACACTATTTCGAACTTTATTATAGCCGTTTGTGGCTTCAATTGTTTGTGAATCGTAGCTTACATAATTATAATTTGTTGAAATTTTATGTGATTGTGTCCCGTAAAATGCAAATTGGTTGTAATTTAACAAGAATTTAATGGCGGCGTTGTCAGCAAGTTATTTTATTCTGATATTGTTGTTTAGCAAAGAATGATTTGTGTCATATTCGATTTATTCAGATAGTTTCTATGCGATACTATAGGATTCCATTTAAAAAAATTGCTATCTATATTGATATCTATTGCTATTTATCTTTTTCTCTCATAATTGGAATGTTTATAAACAAAATGATAATCCCTTTTCAGTCTTTATTTAGGTACAGACGCCAGCACATCAAGCTACTACAATATGTCAAATTTCTTTGGTAGATTTTCAGCTTTATCGCTAAATCATAAGGTTCAAAGTTGATTGGGAAAATTTGACAGTTTCGGGTAGCTTGATGTGCTGGCGTCTGTACTTTTAATGTTTAACTTTAACGCTATCTAAATACAAAATGTATAATGATAGCCCAGGGCGTGTTGTAAACACGAAATAAATGTTACACAAAACATTAGTCGTAATTAACCTGTGTCTTGTAATTAGGTGAACGAGTTTTGTCACAGATCAAGTAAGAGTGAAGGTGGAATTAGGCAAGATCGTGTGCAAAGCGACTATTACGTTATTTGAACGTGATAATCACGTATGACTTGTCTTGACCTGTCACCTGTTATACTTGGGTACATATTAAAATCGAGGACCTTGTTGGGCAATTCAGTTGCCATATAACCATAACCAAGCAGTAACTTGACCCACTTAAAGTTTCATAAGGAAATAAACTTGCAGAACAGGCAATTTTTGTGTGTCTTCGCGACCGGTTTTTACAATAAAAGGTTATGGCTTCATATACAGTAGGTACATTTACAACTTTCGTTCTCATGTTCTTCAATAAATATCTTTTTATTTTGTATCTGGAACTTGGACAGTAATAAAATGCCAATTTTGGTTACAAAATAACCAATCACCCTTTCAAAATAGTGGAAAATCGCATTTACCCGCGCTTGAATGTCAGAAACTGCAACAACTTTGGAAACAAACAAACGGTCGCGTTCAGAATTTGTAAGCCGATTAGACACTAACAAAACAACAAACAAAACAATTGTTGCCAGTAGAAATAAAATTCTGCGGAAATGAAATCCGTTTAGAGGTTCCAAAGAGAAAATTGCACTGAGTAAGAGCTTAGGTATAAGTACTTTATTCTAAGACGAGTTTCAGTACTAAATCGTTGGTTTTTATATTACTACGTTTTTTGAGATTATAAATAATATCATAGTGCTTATGTTTGTGATTTGCTAACATCGGCATTTCAAGAAAAAGGTGACAACATTGACCAGAATTAAAAGCATAAAGGCTCCTTCAAACAGGCGCGACACGCGATAAAATCGCGCACGACGCAAAGGCGATTATTATGAATTTTAGTATTATTATTATTATTTTATTATCAGATTATTGTGTGAAATGTTTTGTAATGTTGTTTTTCTATGGGCCTAGTTACCCGAAATAAATGAATTATTATTTTAAAGGCACCGCAAGTCGCAATCGCGCGCGATAAGAGTCGCGCGTCGCGCCTGTTTGCATGAGCCTTAAGTCGGACCAAAGTTATTTCAATTGTCATTTTATTCAGTATAAAATTTAAAAAAGTTAGTGTCACCGACCCTCAGTTCTAAAACTGCATGTTATTCAAAATGTAAATTCAATCACCATTATAAAAGCCTCCAAAAACGTGAATTATTACATCAACAGCTGTTATCACGTTACACGATCAAACTCGCGTATTTGTGTAGAGACAATGCGGCAGGAACTATGCTCTGCAGGGTAGTAACTATCATCTGCAGCCAACTTCATCCTTATACAAGAGAAAATAAGGTTTAGATTTAAAAACACGCAATTTATTTAGGTTTTAACGTGGTTTTAACTAATTTGCGGCGAGGATACTCCCACATGCTTATTCTAATTTCGGTGACGTCACCGCTTGTTAATTCATCAAAACGGGGTCGTGGAACAGAGCGCCATTTTTTTGTTTTGAAAAAAAGAACAACGGTTTGTTTTTGTTTTTAGTTACGAAGTTATTAGTTGTGAGATTTATTGTGACAGTTTGCATAATGTTTTTTTCAAACTGAACTTTGTTACTAAATAATTAGAGTACAATATTCATTGATGAAATAAATGAGAAGATACTACGCTGTTTTTCAATGAACGACATATAATATTACTATTACCTACTACAGGTATCGACTTTCTTGAGTGTAGTCTAAAAAATCAGTCCACATAGCACGTCCTGTATATAATTAGGTATGATTCAACTCACGATTAGGAGCAGTTAGGTCAGGTAGGGGCTATTACATGTGAAAGTGATGCTCTATTTATCGAGGGTTGGCACTAATGTTTACTATCTTGATAAATGGTCATGGTATTCATTAGCAAAATTGGCAGGAATTACTTTTCGTGTATGTTTTTTTTTAACGTGGTTTAGTCTATGGCACGATTTTTCTTCCCCTGTTATCCTTTTTTCATATTCGTTGTTGTTACCGTGGATTCAGTACATCGATTAACCTGTCATGAAATTTTTCAACTGTTTTAAAAAATCAGCTATTTCATACAAAAGTGCAATACCTACGCGGTCGAAATGGTCAATCTTTTTTTTTCTATTATATGAAAAATTACATCGCAGTTGGACTAGCCACCATGCCATCCTGTATATAATATGTAGCTTTATGTACACCTACGTAACGATTACTTTAACTTAAAAAAACTCGTCATTATTCACTCCTCACGTACAGTACACCCCCAAAAAAGTCATACCTAACAGCTTTTACTGCCAAAACTAGAGATTACAAAGTAGGTATTACCCAAGTTCTAACTTAACTGAAGTCCTATTAACACCATAATTTATTGCAGCTCTTATATAGTATTAGTTGACGACCCTGATTCAGAGTTACAACTTTAAGTGACAACGTAATAACTATGGGAGATAATGGCGGATTACAGTTTACAGTAGGTACAAGACTAGTTTAATTGTAAGTATGTACCACAGATATAAATACACCTAGATAACGCAAAATCAACTACTTCGCGTGCCAAAAATCGCACCAGCTTACGTTCAAAAATCGTAAGCCGCCACTTTCGCGATCAGTCCTGTGTACTGCTGGCTGGGTAAGCGTGAGCGAGAGCGCGAACTTGTGACGTCATAGAAGGTAGTCGAAAAATAGCACCCTTGGTTTTCATACAGTTCGTGATACTTGCATTATCTAGGTCTCTCTATATTTGTGGTATGTACATACAGAGTAAATACATGGTGCTTATGTTTGTCTGAAGATATTATACTTGGGAAAGGCACGAATCGACTGTAATAAGGCAGGTGATCTTTCTAATGTTAATAATTGCTGTTGTCACATGTGGCACTTATTTAATTTTGTTCAGCTGTTGGTTTTTGCTAGCCACGAAAGGCGTGTATGCTAGTTACACTAAAACTTGAGTTTGACAATACCTCTATCTCTCCTAATGGTGGATGCTATGATAGACGGAGAAGTAACGTAGGTACGCAATCAAAAAGAACCTTTCCCCAATCACAGCAAAATTGTTTACCTACTGCTTCAATATTGTTATCAAAACTAATAATATCTATTATCATTTTCTGTCGGCCTGGCTGATTAATAAAGCTATTTGCAAAGTTTTCTCTCACTTCCGTCTTGTGTATACCGAAGAGAGATTGTTAGTTCTCATAATAATATCAGCTTTCGAATCATTTTGCCAACCCAAGGCTCTATACTAATAAAAATTTCGTTTCGTTTAAATATTTAGATTGGCCAACTCAAGCTCCATAAAAATGACATTACGGCGGCGAAATTATTTTGAGAATAAACCTTGCATAAACCGACGAATTTTCGGTGTCATAATCTTGAGACACCGGTAAAACGTCAAGAGCGAAGAAAAACAAAATATTTTATCCGCAACACTGAGCACCAACCCGAACCTACTCAAATTCTTCTCATCCCTAAAACATTTCAATAAGTTCCCGAAATCGGGGTTACCAGACCAAAAAATATGATCCCTTTTTATAGCTTAGTCCTAGAAAAAGCCAGTTGAGCTTTTACGCCCGTCAAGTTTTTTCAGATTATGTCACTACTCGCTAGGTCATCCTAGAACGTGTAAGGTTCTCAAAAAAAAAAGATCACAGTGCGTGACGACATAACCTTGCGTAGCTGTCTACTTCGGTTAAAAATATTACAATGAAAGCAATGATATTGCTTCTATTGTAATATTTTTGATTGAATCCCCATTATAATAATGCCTCAAAACCTTTGAACCGATCTTTGTGCTAAAGACGAATCTTGACTCGTTTTAAGGCAGGTCTTTTTTCTTATAAATTCTTCAACCTGCATGATTAAAACAATAATTTCCACACCTTAAC
Organism: Luperina nickerlii; assembly: GCA_963855955.1. NCBI lineage: Eukaryota > Metazoa > Arthropoda > Insecta > Lepidoptera > Noctuidae > Luperina > Luperina nickerlii. The sequence goes on from OY979669.1 coordinate 5,835,457, forward strand.
TACAATGGCTCCACTTGATTCATAGATCATTCCCAGCATCCGATGTAACAGTGAGCGGTTAAATAGATCAACTGTTGTTTCATCGTCCAACAGATCATTCACGCATCATTAGGTACGTAGTACTGTACCATATGTTCCATACGCGGGTGAGATTAGAATTACAAAATATTTATCGAGAAGTCGAGGAATATGTTAGTTTTTGTCAGCTTTAGCATTGTTGGAAGAAGGGGTCTTGAAAAGCAAGACGATCTCGGAAGCATCGAAAAATACTGTTCACTTTTTTGTTGCATACCAGCCTGTATAATTTAAGATAAAAATCTAGAGTATGTAAAAGTAAAATTACACATGAATGATTTGAATCTTGTGCATTTTTTCACGCAAACGACCGTTTCTTTTCAATTAATCTATCAACAAAATGAGTTTATCAGTGATTTATGAGTTGTTCTAACATATTGCCATCAGCGTTCCATTTCGAGGGCGGATTTATACTTAGGTATCACCTTCTAGAACATTCATCTAAGAATCTTCTTCATTATGTACATAATTTTATTAACTGCTCAGTATATTTTAAGTCTCCAGTCCGTTTCGTCATGTTTTGCGTTCTTACCAGTAAAAGCAATATGCCTAGGTACAAACCCTGTGTTTAGCAGCGGACGTCAACAGACTGATTTTATGATTAACAAAACCGCTATAAAATTGTACAAGCAGAGACAAAACGGGACAGACCAGCTTTCGCTGCCAAGTGCCACCTGTCCCAGATATCCAGGCACAAGCAAAAGTGGGCTTCTTATCAGAAAATGAGATCACTTTTGATGTCTCTAATTATTTTAGACTCCACCTTGAGTAGGCTATTACTGAAAGAGCTCTGAATGTTTTAGGGTCCGAAATAAATCAGACAAATTAAATATTCAAAGGTTTAGTAAGGCTGGACAATACCTTTAGACAGTAATGGGGGATTTACACTCGGTCGATTTTCGCCGTGCGACTGGTCGCTTATCAAATCGTCACCCCATTTACACAGGTCAATAAAAATCGCAGGTGACAAGTTCATTTTGCATCAATATTTCGACCTGCATGCGGCAGGCCATCGCCTGCGACTGAACATTTTCAGTCTATTTTAGTCACCCGCCGTAAGGGGGCGTCCATAAATTACGTGAGGTGTTTTTTTATATTTTCTGTAAGTGAGATGTCGTGAGATTTTATTCAACCCCCTCCCCCATCCCCCAATCTCACGTGAGATTTTTCAAAATGTGGGTTTTTTACGTAAACGCGTTGAATTGTTATTGTAAAAAGAAAAAACAGTTTAAATTGAGCTATTTGGTATAAAACACCCCCTAAGCGACCTGTCGCCGCAGGAAAAAAGTCAAAACCTACTCTACTTTGGAAAAATGTGCGGCTATAGGCACCTGTGTAAAGCCCGCATAACCAAACTGGCAGAGTCCAGGCATTGCTTGTTTATATAGGGACAGCCACGGACATCAAAATACACTAAACTATCATGGCCACTAACCGATTTCATAGGCATTTCTTGTCTTTTTGGGGACAACTTACATATACTCAGCAAAAGACATCAATATAGCTGTACTATACAATAAAGCTGTAATCAGATAAAAGGGACAGGACGATATCTTCTCCCTGACTTTTTCACCCGTTTCCAGATAAGTCATTTTGGCATTGCAAACATGAAATTCCACAGTGTCGCAACGTTGTTTTACATACAAATTGCGTTGAACGGGGATGTTTGCCAAGCACACGTGTAAGGAAGGAAAGTGTGGAAGGAAAATTGTGCATTTATTAGCAGTGTGAGCAGCGTGTTCAACTTCTATAATCGTATAAAGTTCCAGTCCATTTGCGTTTACCCTATTCGCAGCCTAGGCCGTTGTTAAGAATGTCTTGTAAAGAAACAAAATATTTATTCCGTTACCTAAACCTACCTACTTCGTAGAGATAAACTTTACAAGCGGGTCCCTAATCATTTCATTAGCCTTTATCACAGAGAAAATCTAGATACACTATAATTGGTTTATAGTAGGTACCTATTATAGATGTTATAATTGAATAATTACATCAAGAGCGTCCTTGAAATCATAAAATTGAAACGTAGGGAGGTAAATCTAATTCTAAAAGCAATTACGGCGAAGGGCGATTTTAATTTGGTGCGAAATTGAATCTTTTGCGTACCTACCCACTTTAAGGCTCTTACAAACAGGCGCGACACGCGATAAAATCGCGCCATTGTATAACGATCACAGACAGACTGAACGATCAAATAATTATTAGAACCAAGCAATGATCCTTGGCTCTACATCTATACTAATATTATAAAGCTGAAGAGTTTGTTTGTTTGTTTGGTTGAACGCGCTAATCTCTGAAACTACCAGTCGGATTTCAAAAATTCTTTTTGCATTTGATAGCCCAATTGAGGCTATTTAACATCACGCTATGACCTTTAGGAGCCAATCAAAAAGAAAAAAAGTCAGAAAGAACGGTAAGCAAAAACGAAGTAATGCGCGGGCAGGCGATGCGATGCGACGGGGTGGGTCGGGGGAACAAGAAATTTCACGCAGACGAAGTCGTGGGCAGAAGCTAGATGAATAATAAAATTCAAGAAAATATTGCATTGCCATTTGAGAACCAATTTAATATCGAATCTTCTTTTGTTTTTTCAACGTCCGCTTTTCATGAAAACAAAAGAATAAATATTGGATTAAATTGCAAAGCGTTTGAAGTTACAAGTAACTATCCTTTAGATATAGTATTTTTGCCTACGAAGCGACGCGCGCTTTACTTGTGGTTACCAAGCATACGAAAACGGTGTGTGTAAGCGCAGGAGCTCTCGGTACCATCCGAGACAATGGCGAAGTTGGAAGTGTATGTGTGTGTGTGTGCATATGTGTGTTATGTGCTGACGCTATTTGCCTTCACGCACACATTGACAGCGTATTTGTACACTTGGTTACCACAAGTAAAGCGCGTATCGCCAGATAAAAATACTGTAAAAGAAGATTGAACGTTGTACAGACGCCAGCACATCAAGCTGCTACAATCTGTCAAATTTCTTTAATAATGGGTGTCTCTGTAAGAGTGCACTTTTTAAATTTAGAGTTTTATTTTTTTTTCGTTCAAATGGCAATTCTGGAATTCGACAGTCGTCACCTATGTTTATTCCGATTATTAAAAATGGAGCGCATTTCGAAAGAACAAAACGTTGTAATTGTGAAAACTTTTTACAAAAATGGGAAAGTTACGCTGAAACCGCTCGAAAACTCTTTTCAGCCGAGAAAGTGCACCTAATGTGTCAACCAGAACGTGCGATTTAACGCCTTGCGATTTTTTTCTTTGGAGTATTATGAAATCTCGGGTTTATACGAAATAACCAGAAACAATTCCTGAGCTCAAATCACAGATCCAACGCGTCATCGGTGAGATACAGCCACAACTCTGTGTAAAAGTCATGGATAATTTCATGAAAAGAGCCTGTCATCAGAGCCATGGGAGCCATTTGCTGGATATTTTATTCCAAACTTAATCGGAACATGTCTTCTTTGCAATCCAATAAAAATATCACAACTCTCTCATAAAACACATGCTTTTATTTTAAAATGAAAAAGTGCGCTCTTATTGAGACACCCGATAGATTTTCAACTTTATCGCTAAAACATAAGGTTCAAGGTTGATTGGGAAAATTTGAAAATTTGACTGTTTCGGGTAGCTTGATGTGCTGGAGTCTGCACCATCAAATCGTACGATTACACTTCAATTTATAAACGAGAACGAATTTTCTAATGAAAGACGTCTAAATAATTAATCTGACTAATAATAACGTGTCTTGATTGGGTAATTAAAACGCATGCCTTATCGATTAGATTCAAACTATCACAATTTTTTTGTGAATATGTTAATGTAACGCCGTTTCTATAGAATTACAGAACATTCAAGTGAGATGATTTCATGTAGTGAAAATGATGTCATGGTTGAATCGATAATTGCGATTAATCGTGTAATTACAGTAGGAGAAATTGCTAGAGAAATTATAGAACGACACAAATCCAATCAAGTAATTTGACTCTACTGTATTGTAGTTGCATTCTTAACATTTGCTTAAAAATAACCTATTCCAAACTCGACGCAAATCATGAAAAAAGTACTCCAATAGTGAATAATATCTAATCTGCCTAGCCTTTTCTCAACTATGCTGGTGTCAGCTGTCAGTCTAACCAGATGCATACCTACCAGTATTTTACATGAAGCGACTGCCTATCTGACCACCACAACCCAGTTACTGGATAACACGATACCTCTTGGTAAGACAGTATCCAACAACAAATATTTAAGAATACCCAGCAACAGCCACTGTGTGCTGTGCAAGCCTTTACACGATTCAGAGCCATTAGCTGGCAGATTTCGACTCGGCGATAACATCAGTGCAGCGCTGATGTCACTACGCGATAGGACACGTTATTCTTCAAGCTTTCTGTTATCATGCTCGCCTTCTCGGATTCAGGCATATGTAGCTGAATATTAGGATTTACATGGAACTGACTTTCAAGACTACGCAATCCAATGATTTGGTGATACGGTCCCCAAAACTATTTTGAAGTTTTATTTATTGATTTATGTTATCCCCTTACGACTACTTTCACAGATCTTAGACCTAATTCGATAGTATCTAGTAGATAGGCTATCAAATATTATATCAATATTTGAAACGTTATGATTGATTTATTTTTAATTTTAATGAATGTCTTAAATTAATTTATTTCATTCATTCACTGACAGACAACGCACAGCCTAAGCCCCTGGGCCTAGAAGCTTGTAATTTTGGACAAGTGTATAATAAATATCGAAAGTGAGGACTTTTGAATATTCATCCCCTAAATAGGATATACCATCCATATTATACCATCGGGCACACGACTTGTATTCAACTAAAATTAAATAAAACCTATCTAACTACTAAAGATTTGCCTTTTACCGACGAACCTCTCTTGTGATCCTCTGTTAACATTACCGATTCACAAGATCTGTCGGAAAGTTTTTATTTAATTTTACGGGTCATCTGATTATCCTAATTTAACTTGGAAAGAGTCCGAACTTGGCTTGTCAAAGTTAAGGGTAGTTATTCTTGGATGAGACTTACTCGAGCGCACTGACTTGTATTTTGTGCTCTATTTGTGGAAAATGGAAGGTTATGTTGATCTAATTATAGTCTGTTGACCATAAAATCAAAGTTAGAAATAAGTATATTTTATTGTCTACTAGCTAATGCCATGTGATGCAATGCCTTTTTCATACACACTATATATTTATTTTGTTAGGATCCTTCTCCGGTGCTCACGCAACAACTTACCAAAGTTTCGTCGCAATCGATTGACCCATTCACGAGTTTCCGAGACTATAGCAAGCAGAAAATGTTGTTACCTTCTTCATATATGTATGTATATATAAATCAATTTGCCTTTAAATTGATTTATATACATACATATATGAAGAAGGTAACAACATTTTCTGCTTTGTCTTCTCGTAAGCATTACTTTTACGTAAAAAAATAAAGTCCTTAGTAAAAATTTCAGCCATTCTTAACGGCTCTTTTCTCTATGGCCCCTTGATTTCCTGCCGAAACAAAGTGTTCACTAAAGTTAAAAGTCAAACTAATACTATAATCGTTAAATGTTTAACTTTTCTCAACTGTCCGCTCAGTGGCTCCTTGAATTCTTAACGAGTCAAGAGTTCTACAAGATTTCAAAGTCGGACCACAACCGTCTGCTACTTCGAAGTAAGAACACGTCTATCTTTTAGCATCGATGCAATTCTACAATGCCGATAAAAATTTACCGATATGTTTCTGCCTGTTCAGTAAACCGGTATTTCAATTCATATTCCCTCCAATATTTTCACAAACGGGCTTTTGATCCGATTCCTATCGGAAAATTCAATTCCTGGTCATATGACCTTTCCATAACTTTTGTTCGAATGTGCGCTTGGATTCCTCTGTATGTGACTGCCGGACCTCGATTCAGAGGGCCATTTCAGCGACAATTGCCAGAATAGAAAAAAAAATGCTAAGCTCTGGCTCGAGGGGTTTTGGTGTAAATGAAGGTATGATATTCAAAATTGATGGAAGTTCGAAACGTGATAATGGTCTGAAGAGCAATTAACCTAAAATAATAAAGCCCTTTGTTGGCACACACTTGCTATGTAGCAGCACAATACCGATCGTGTTAACACTACCAAAGATATGTATAATACAGTTCCAACAAAATATTTATTAATATCATCCCAAAAAAGGTAATATATTCAGTTAAGAACAAATCAGACAACTAGAAATTAAATACAAACAAACCCATGACACGCGCAAAACACAAAGATTTAAAGATCAATATCCACACGTTGTAAACACGTTCCCAAAGCTGTTTATCCACAGAGCACACTGGCTCACAAAACAATTCTGTCACGAGCGAAAAAGGAAACGATAATTTCCTTTCAGCGCACCACAATCGCATCTCTATATCTAGAGGCTTGATGGATGCCGTGTCCGTGCAGTGAGCACAGAGCTTTAGAACTGTTTCCACCAATAGAAAGAGAAGTGCATTTATCAACGTCTCTCTTTCACCTCAAGATACATTCTTGAGAGTTGAAGTGTCTTATTTAGCGCCTGAAGAATTCTCTTTTGAATGACTACGAACAATTCTCTCAAGATAAATTCACAATCAAGAGAACATATTACTCCATCGCAATCTAGATCCATCCGAAGTACGACTTCTAAAGCTAGTACATACTTTGAGTAACGAATTATCAGCCACCTGTATGTACTTTGCTCATATCTCAAAAGCGACAGTTTCTCCAGTTTGTTGTTCCTTTAGACTTCAACAAGTAATGAGGAATGAGTCGACGGAACAAAGTTGGATGCTACTGCATTGTTGATATGCAATTTCGAAATGTTTCGTAATGGAATTAGAACTTTAAGGAAACAGTAGGAAAAGTTATTATATCAATTAAATATTATCTTACCTATTTGTGCAGTCTTATAATTGCAATAATCAGAAGTCTGCAATAGCGAAGGAACACGTACCAAACTCTGTTAAGAGCGCTATTACAAAACCGAAGTGCTCAGTTTTAGGTAAATTCGACGGCGCGCGGCAGCAGATGCGCACGTGTGCGTCTAGGAAAGAACGTTATGCACACATACAAACCGCTATGCGTCGGACGTCAGGATCAAACCAACAAGAGCCTTTGTTTTCGAAATAAATTAAATTACTGTTATTATAGTTCATGAAATATTATTTGTACCGATGAGTGTTACCTACAACGGTTTGAGTTACAATAGGGTCATACAAATTTACTTCACTTTTAATTTTTATTTTATACCACTAAAGTGACAAACTAGCATACGGCCCGCTTGATGGTGTGTAGTTACCGCAGCCTAAAGACGCTTGCATTGCCAGAAGCTGCATTACTTGCGCGTTGCCAGCCTCTAACATTACTTACAAATATGTACTTTTTTGCTACTTTTACTTTTTGTACCTACTTTTTTTACGAAGTTTAATATATATTATGTAATTTATTCAGCAGGTAGGAAGACATTTTAGTACTTATTTATAGAAATAAATGCAATGTGATGTTGTGTCTACAGTTTGGATAAAAAAGTCAAAAGAAAATAAAAAAGACAAATCAAAAGTCGTTTTATTAAAATTAAAAATTACAACTGTGAACTTGTAACGGTTCATGAGACACTAGCAGACAGACGGACGGTCGGACATCGGAGCCTTAGTAATAGGGTCCCGTTGGCACCCTTAAGATACGGAACCATAAAAATTGAGATTGAGGCTGATGTGTTGTTAAATTAAATATACTTTCATTATCCTGTAAGAAATATAAAGTCCATTCATTATGCGGTAGCTCATAGATTATTTAAATCTGCAGATATGTACATAACTATCAAAAATAATTAAATAATATTACATGATATTAAAACGTAAATTATCATGTTATTTGTATTTCTGTCAGAATGCACTGTAAAAACTGTCGTTGTGTCAAATGTGCTTTCATTCTCCTGTAAAAGTAAAATACTGCGATAAATGTACCTATACATATAATGTGTGGTAACAGAAATATGCATAGAAATAAAATGAAAAAAAAAAACAATGGAAAATGGAAATGGTGTAGATAAAGTTGGGCAAATTTAACCTTTCCTAAATGAGAACCAATGTTTTGATTTGGCGAGTTTACTTGCCCCTGCTGCATTTCAGTTTTTTTTTTGCCTGTAAATAGGAAACATGTTTTTTGGATGGAATGGAATAAAAAAACGTACGTACAAAATATAAATGCTTACAAGTATACACAGTGCACCTATTCCTACCGCGAAATGAAGTTTGGCGTGAGTGACGCGGCGATTAGTTGCTATATTCTATGCAATTGTTGCTTGATTGAAAAGAAAGTAAACAAAAAATATAAAACAAAATTCTTACCGCTGAGCTTCTCTTGCGCGTTTCAAATTATCGGCCAAAACCTTTTTTTTTATTTTGACAGCACCAAAAGTTCTATTTTTTTCTATTTTGCCCATTATTGTGAACTATTGTCTGAAAATAATTAATTAAATTAAAGTTGGAGATGACAATAAATAAAAAAGTCAGAAAAATTAAAAACAACGACTATATTTACGTATGTTTTTTTTCTATAATTATATTCGCGTTGGAACATCATAGGAAAATACTTATATTATACATTACAATCAGAACATAACTAATTTAAAAAAAAACTCACTTGTATCAAGAAGTGTTGGTCGCTTTTTATTCGTGGCGAATTGTCGAACGAGATCACGTGACGGCAGCAGCGAGTGAGCGGTACGTCCTCCCTCTGAAAGCGCTCGGCACGGACTAAAGCTAAGACCGTGCATCCCGAGATTTATATTGATAAAAAAGCATTGCATAAAACAATTGCTTAAAAATATTATTTTACTTCAAAATAGAGTATTTTTTTTTTTCAAGCAAGGTGACAAAGTAACCTTAGTTATTAAACACTTTTTGTTTGAATTTCTATTAAATATTCAGAGATAAAAAATATAATTTCGGCTGAAAAAATATCATTAACTCTCTGTTTTACGGAATTATTTTTGGTTTATTACTGTATTAAACATAATAAATTGATGTATGCATACTAAAGTAGAAGATACAGTTGTACCGTGGGCATTTTTATAAATTATTAAACTATTATATCTTCGATGTAACAGAGCATCGCGAGATGCCCGAAAGTAAATTTTTATGAAACAGCCTTTGCAGGAACAAGTTTTTTACTGATTTATGTAAACAAACTGAAATATTTATTGAATGCGCTCCCAAAAGAAGGAATTAAACTTTCTCGGGCATGTATTTTTTTTACTATTGTGACTTTAGTTAAACCATAATCACAAATCAAAACTCGAGTCAAACGCTCTAAACAAGAAAAAATTGTGATAGCCCTCTTAATAATTCTACAAAAATATAATACTTTATCGTGCTATCACAGAATTTTGCAATTATTAAAGAAATCTAATTATGTAAAACGTAATTATACGTGGATATTATTTGTCAAAACACGATGTGTAATAATGAACACGCAATAAGACACCAATTAGATTGCCTATAGAATTTGAGAATCTATACAAATCTTGTTTCAGTTATGAAACTAAACAACGCAATACCAACGTAAAAGCTGAAGGCCAATTCCCGTAATTAAAAACATTCAAAATCTATTCAATCTCAGAGACAATCAATGTCAAAAATTTAGGGATTTTAGAGGTATTTTTGACAGATTGACTGAGATTAGACTGTGAACGTTCTTAAAATTAAGAAATTTAACCCTCTCTTATAATAAATAACGTTAAGTAGCAAAGATAAAACATTTTCAATTCAGACGATGGTCCAAAAGCTTCACTACATAACATAATGGATCAGTAGATCCTTAACTAAATGAGACTGTGACAGAAATTACTCCAAAGTCATTAGAAAACAAAAATAATTCTTCAATGAAGAGACAATCGGAACAAATTGCTTAACTTAATTTTAAAAACCAAACTCTATTATGTAAAGCTTAAATTCAATAAACATTGACAAATAACTTAGTCGATCATTTAACATTCAGTCATGGCTTAGGTCCCGTTCAAGTATTCAACCTTTCAATGAATAAATGGAAGTGACAATTTCAGCGGAAACAATATTTGTGACATAACTCTGTTTGTCTCATTTGTGTTACAAATATTGCAAATAGTAGGAATATTTGTTTACGGTGCCAAGTCTATACCAGCATTAACAAAATTAAACGTTTTCCTAAACAAATTATTATAGTAAGCAATTTAGGTAGCAATTAGGTAGGTATACCAAATTGTGTCCAAAGAGACACTTCAGCCAATTTGACCAGCGATACTCCTAACCGATACGAGGGTCAGTGGGTCGTTATGGAGGATAGAATTTATTAAAAGAAATGATGCACGAAACTTAAAATTACCAGAAACGATCCGTAAAATAAAGGAACTGGGTACACTAATAAACCTCGAAATTGATCAATCAGTATCAAAATTAAGATTGCTGAACAAATAAGTTGGTACGTACAGATTTCCGAAACCTAATCTATTTCTAAATCTAGACTATTAATTCGTTGAGCTAAGTTCACAGTAGTCAGGCAATAGTCTCCTCAGACGGTTACGATTAACAGCGATGCAAAATTTTGTTATCGTGAATTAATTACCTATTGCCTTCTGAAGGAAAATAGATTTTGTACACTTTACAGAACTACTAATTTCGCCTAAACACGGTATTAGATATCGCTGATTGTTTTGTCTTAAGAACAACAGTAGATGATGTAAACAGTTGTTTTTGTATGTATTATTCAATACTTCCTAATAATTTGTATCAAATTAATTAAGCCTTAAAAATAATTCATAGGTACCTACTAAGATGTCTTTATAGCATCTTCAGTAGGTACTACATGCTCAGTTGATTGTTTGTCTTTAATAAAATGGCCTCACACACTTGTTCTAATTAAGTAAATCCCTATCAGCTAAATTAATTTTCTTTGTTTATTTTCTTGTTATCTTTCGTATTTTTTTAGTGAACCTTTGCCCTTTGCCTTGTTTTACGTTCACTCTTCAACAACAGAAAATCAAGATTCGTTTTAATATTTCTTTAGCCGCCGAAACCACTTCTAAATTTCTTCCTTTGATGTTTAAATAAGTATTTTTCTCGTATTTTTTGTTGTGGCAACATTACACAAGACGTCAGACCATGCAAAGGCGTGACTATTGATTTGTTAACAGCCTTCTACAAAACACGCTTTCGCTAAATGATATGCAAATCAACACATATCTAATACAAACGCTATTTTCAGTGAATAGGGTAAGGATAAATAAATGCAATACATGACGGTAATTAACAAACATAAAGACTGGTCAAGCGATATTGCACTTTACTTGAAAAGCAATTATGACCGTTATGATTTAATATTAGATAGATACGATGATCTAATAGATCGTGTTCCAACATTTATGTAAGGACTTAAAGGATTTGCAAAGCCTTTGGCATTGCGTATTATTGTAAGGTTTAAACACAGTGTAGGTCAAACAAAACATGTTGTTCCACATACATAAACCCGGCAATACTAACTGCTTCGAACTTGAACTGTAAATAATAAATGGATTTACGAGATAAAACAGAAGATAATGACGTTTACGTTGAGACTGGCAACACAAACGAGGAAGGTAAAATAGAAATAGTCGGGAATACTAAGTAAGTAGGTAACTTTGCGGAAAACCTTTTTCCTTAAACATCATAGAGGGTGATCAGATAAAATTAATATCGCAGTTGTAGGTTTGTTTTATGTTTTATTTTATGGAGTAGGTAGGTACCATTGAGGAAACTTACATCTATACACCGTTAGGGCTATTCTTGCTTGCAGCGCTCGGCCGCTATAGCAACGCTTGCTAACAGATGTGGTCATCGTGTGCACTGGATTTTCATATTGGGCAGATGTAAGTTTCCTCGATAGTAGGTACGTAATATATTTGACATAAAAAGCGTAGCTGTTGCTGGAAACTTCTACTAATTTTTAAAGACAGGAAAAGTGATGGATGATTCCTCGTTGGTCTAGTGGTCGTAAGCGCTATTGCTGAACAAGAGTTCTTGGATTAGATTCCCGGGTCGGGCAAAGTCATATTAGGTTTTTCTATCTGGAATTTCCTAGTAGCCCGGAGTCTGGATTTGTGCCCGGTTGATGCCAATAGGCTGGCCCTCCATTACATGGGACTTAACATAACTTACGAAATGTGGATGTACGATAGTTACACTTCTACCCAACCGTTCGGGAAAACCAGCCATGATGATGTTATACTATGTAATTTTTAAAAGAAAAGCTGATGGTTTCAATTAACCGATTAAAAACGAAATAAACAAACCTTCGCGATTTGTTCGGGTGCCCTTGACACGATTGTGAACCCAGCGACAATGACACGATATAAACCAGTGATGCGGGCAGTTTAATTGAATACTTACTAGCGATATTTTATTCCTCCGCTTAGCCTTCTAATCGATTCATGATCGAGTCGCATCATGAATTCGAGACTAATTTGGATACTGGGGATTAGAATTTTAAATTGATTTGTTTCCTATACAGCATGTAGAAATGTGTGGTCATATTTATTAGGGGCTTACATGACGTAAAGCGCGGTCACTGTCGGACTGCATAGAAAAGAAAGAGAAGCGCGATGACACAACGTTGGTAATTTATTGCAAAATATGAAGCAATTATCTATTTACAAAAAATCTATTGTTTGGACTAAACAATTAAAACACTAGTGCTTTAGTATGTTGCTTGTAGAATAATCTGACAAAAAATCAGAATGATTGTATGTATATTAGTATGGTTTTTATTGTAAAAAGAATGTTTTTAGAGGTATCTTCATGATTTTTTCTATCGTATCAAATTACTTGTATCTGGGGGCACTGTAGTGCCCCCACTAAGACTAGCCAAGCGAAGCGCAAGGACACTACCTACCTTTTCTCGAAGTGTTTCGTCATTTTTTTGAACCCTCATAGAGTTGGTTTCCGATGTACCAGATAGTTCATATTCTCAGGATATGATGTCAATAATAGACTCATTAAACATACAAAGTCTCAATTGAATAGCTATAATACTTTAGATTTTATTGATATCTAAAATACACCGATTTCGTCACTGACACACTGATGATCATCAAAATGTTTGGCTACTTCCTGAAGTGCTAGAAAGCTGAAATTTGGTATGTAATCCAAGTTTAGTATGGCTTGGCTGTTTCTTTACTTACTTCAGAAACTAAATATTCGCATCACCTCCACGACGATAGCCAAACGGCGAAGGCATACATATTTACTGATATGTAGAATTTGTGAAGTTAGGGTCGGTAGAGTTAGGCCGTGTAGATTCAGAAGCTTGGCTCTATTAGTTTATTAATTTGTGAGAGTAATAAATTAAAACACCACGATTACGATTATTCACTTCATCTTTATACGTTTATTAGGTAATCGTTTTAATATATTTGGAAGTAATGCGTCTAGCTCCTATCACACGAGCGGGATGAATAAAAGGAACAATAGAGGGCAGGCGCGTACAGAGCTTCGTTGTTTTGAAACTTTTGTTTATATTAATTTTTGTAACTAATATATGAAGAAATTCAACAGGCTCTGCATGAGATCTGATATCTTTTTCACAGGGCAAACCTTATGTGGTCGTCTTGGCAACATTTTACATGAAATGTTTTTGGTGGGTTATGTTTTCAACACATTATCCACCTAGCATATATCCTGAAGAATATCAATATTTTTCTGATTTTGTTTACTGTAGTCGATCATAAATACTTTTATTGCTTCTAAAACTTGCGTCTTTTGCGTTTATGTACTGTAATCCCCTTAAGGGTGTGGTACAGATCATTAAACTGAACAACTTCCTCCATGAGGCCAAAGGCGTAGGTAATCGCAAACAAATACCAGCTGTTACACACAAAACTTCAATACTTAAGGCTCGTACACACAGGCGCGACGCGACACGCGACACAAAGGCACCGCAAGTCGCGCAACGAGCGGTGCCTTTGTGTCGCGTGTTGCGTCGCGCATGTGTGTACGAGCCTTTACTCAAATGTATGGGACAGCTGATAATAGTTTCGCGATTACAATTTATTGGTCCCATGGAGAAAGTTGTTCAGTTTGATGTCTGTATCATTCCCTTAAATATGACCACATCTTTCTGATACACGCTAAATACAACCCATATTTTTTACTAGGTGTGAGTACCTATGTGACAAGAAAAGTATTAGGTAAGTATGTAGATGGCTAAAGAAAATATGGTGGATTGTGGGACAGATGCTATGGCAAGGAAATAAGTGTACTCAGCGAGAATATAGATGAAAAAAACTTGCATGCTGCAGGTTCTCGGAATAAATTGGCATAGGGACAAGAGCATGAGGTTAATGATTTTACAGTTGGTCTTTTTGTACGTAGAAAATAATCTAAATAAATATTATTACGTAAAGGCACTTCAAAATATAGATAGCATTAAGTATTAATGAAGCAGATAGTGCATTATATCGTGAATTACCTACTGACAAGATAATTACTATCAATATGTTTTTGATACGATAGTCGGTACTATATAATTATCTAATCGATACTATCACGAACGATCGCAACCTATCAAAACAAAATGTATCAATAAATTAATCGATTCACTGGAACATTGAATGAAATACACATTCATATACTGTCTATTAAAAGTGGGGCAGTGTAATCGACTTTAGACCTTTTCCAGTTGAAAATAAGATCATAAATTGAACGGCACTGTTGCAATTTATGAAAATCTTGGTCGCACTAATGAAATGATTCAGCGTTATGCATCCAAGTGATATTCAATTAGAGAGTCCAAATCAACATGAATTGACAATTTAATTTATAATTATTTTCTTGTTCTGTCTTCATAATTACTTCACTTCTTCCTTAATTAAACCTTGGTGTGATATTTCGTTTAATAACACACTTTACACTTTCAGCTATTAATTCTAAAGATCCTTAGCAATTGTAATTCAAGTAACACACAGTCTTCATGAGTACAAATGTCAAAGACCTCGAAATGGACAATAAATAATATTATTACACAATCAGTCTATTTTTTTGTAAATTTTACGGTCAGCGATTACTTTATTTGATTTGTGATTTCGCACTAGAGTCGAGACTCTGTTACAAATTAAATAATATCTACAATACATTGTCTAATTTGTTTTAAAATAACTATACAATTCATTTAATTGGTTTCATTGGTTGATGTGGTATATTTCATTTTTTTAATACTTTATTGGTGTTACACATTACAATTTAAGTGTGACAGAATAAATTAAAAACTTGGTAAACATTATAGCCCACACCAATGTCCGCGAAATAATGATTTATAAATAGTTTAATACGTGCGTTAATTATATAGAAAAGAAAGAAGTACTCGTACGTATTTTGAAATAATAAATATTATTTGGCTATTCTAGTACCTAATTCTACATACGAAGCCATAAAACGATAGGTACTTACGGTTGACGAGAAACCTTGCGGTCACGAGTTTATACCTAGGTTAGTGTTCTGGAAAACTAACTAAGTTTTAATACCTATGAGAAGTTAACTTAAAACAAAAGCGGTATCTTCCGCAATCTACATATCCGGTGCAGCATATTTGCTTTGGCATACCTCGGAACGTGCTTTAACGTGCACACAGGGAATTAAAAGCTAAGCTTGCTAGGAGTAGGTAAACTCAGCTCTTTAAACAAATACACCACTTGCAGGCTAACCAACGCTACCTCAGAAGAAATAGCAGAACAGTTGCGCGATAAAACGGCAACGAGCGAATGATATCGGGAAAAGGCGAACGCTAAAATACATTTTGTCTTGAAGGTAGAAATAAAAATAGAACAATTGCGAGTTCAACGCCACACCAATTTTATAGGTGAGTACTGCCGTCCGTGAGGAGAATAGGGAGAGAGAACAACATCACTTCTAAAGCCTTGTACGCACTTGTAGACATGTACGTCGCAACTTGTCTTCAGACATGTCTCCGACGGACGCCATTTTTGTTCCGTGACAACCGACTAATTTACTGTCGTGATGTCTCAGAAAGAAATAGTGTTGTGTTGTAGTTACTGAACATTATCCCCCTTGTTTATAGACGTTAAGTAATGTATTTTCTATGGATCCCACTTTTGAATCCCATTTTTTAGGTATTAACGATGGGTCCCATTTGCTATTTCCATTAAATCCCATCTATTTATTTTATTTTTATTGCTGAATGGGGCCGCCCTTGACGTCGATCACGCCTGATGGACGGATGAGGTCTATGATGGAACGGGTCACCCATACATTTTTGACGTTTTAATGTCTCTCAACTTTTAGCAACGATTATTGATGGTTTGTTACCAGGCATGTCGCGGAAGACATCAACACACAAAACAAGTCTCGCGAAAAATCTCGCGTATAGAGCTACATGTCTTGCGACCCAATTTTTTTTCTCAAAAATGTCCCGGGACGTATGTATCTCTGGCGTGTACGAGGCTTAACAACGTACTATTTCATAGCAATGTCATAGGAACACATGGGTCAATGTCGTGAACTCATAAATACTCATAACAGTCGACATTGAGGATAAAAATTACGTCGATATACTGCCTCATGGGAACAGCCGTATGTTTCTCATGACAAAACATTGGGACACTGAAATAACCTTCACTTTCTCATAGTTATTTTTTTTTTGTTTTGAAATGGGGTTGCTCTTGACTCTAGTCTAGGTCAGAGATGATAGAGATAAAGTCGACGATGGATAGCTCCTGTGTTTTACTTTCAATTTCAATAATGTAGGTACCTAGTTGGATTTTATTTAAAGCTTATACATAAATGTAGTTAGCATTGGTAGAACTACAGAAATTCTAATTAAAACAAACTCTCTCGCACGTAGTTTCGTACTTTGTTTAATAACCGCTTAGTTATAACTCTCTAAGTTGATTTAGACTTGTCTAATAACTATACTATATTATAGTCGACTCGACTATAAATTATTCATAGTTTAATGTATAAAATAATTTATTTGGCTAATTTTTTACGTCTTTGTGTAACTTCCTAGACACGAAGAAGTATATATTTAATGATAGTCATCAAGCTTAGGCAACATCGTTATAGTCCGGAATAAGGAAAAGTGTATACATAGGTAATAATAATAAAAGTGTAGTACCTAACATAGGTACGGTCAGAGAAATTAAATTGTCCGTTTAATCAAATAACAACTGTCATTTTTGACAGTTGTATGAAATGGCTGTATCAACGCAAATTGACGCAGGGTGACAATTTGCATTTCCATGACTGTGCCTACTTAAGGAAATAAATGGTACCATGCTGACCTGACAAGGAATACGGAGAATTCAAAGGTCACGTCAAATAGTTAATCAAATAAACATGTTTAATTATCCATACTTATTCACAGTAAATAACTTAAGACGGATCCTCTGATGGGCCGTCCATACATTTTTCTTGGAAGCTTTACGCTAAACATAGACACCCTTTGTTGAAAACGAATCATTTTATCACTTTTCTATAATGAAATGTCCCCGCGATCGACCATTTTAGGAAATAACTTGCATTATTTACTGAGGAAAACGATAGTGAAATCCAGACCAAATTTGACACTTGCTTTAGTAGTGTGCGTGAATATTGACAACTAAACTGAAGTGCCATGATTGCGATAGGAAAGCTAGATGGCGTGAGGCGTTATTATAATTCTGTTAAATCAATATAATACGTACAATAATTGATTTATTTCCGTTCCTACCTTTCATGAACAGGTTCACCAAATAAAACTTTATAATTAATACACTGACCTGACGACCTCACCAATGTAAACAACTTTATTACATATTATTGTTGTGTGGCAACAAGAAAACTGCTTTTTTATCCCGAACTGTCAATCCCAATACATAAAACGTAAACAAAGATAGTTTTTTGCTTGAAATGACTCAATGTTCAGCATTTGGTTGCAAAAACAAATGCATTCATATACATGAATACCTTTGTTTTTGCAACCAAATGCTAGGAAATACTTCCTAAGGATCCTAAGCGTCGAAAATTGTGGGAACGAGCCCTTAGAAGAAAAGGTTGGAAAGCGACTAATACGTCAAGGTTATGTTCTAGTCATTTTAAATCTGATGATTACTATGGAATAAGTGCATATACTGGTAAGTAATTTCACACTGAAACCCTGAAATTACATTAATTAAATACCCAGGTAAACAATTGAATTTATAACTGTGTTTTATGTTGTTTTAGGGAATGAACCTCTAGCAAAGTTTCTGAAGCGTACCTACTGCTGTACCAAGTATATTTTCTTTTTCGAAAACTGAAACTTCTTTAGCCAAAGAACGACAAGCTTGCATTGAAAACAGAAATCGGAGAAAACTCTTCACGTCCATCGAAACGCCAAGTACATCCACCGAAACGAGAAGTACGTCCAGTCATATAGAAAATGTCGGAGATACTATTGAAGTGAGCACCATTGAAGGAATTCATCAGTTTCCTCAAAATATAATTAATAATCCTACTAATGAACAAGGGACTCAAGTGAACATTGAACATGTATATGGGTGCATAAAAAGATTTATGAATGATGATGAAGCCATCTCATTCTACACAGGGTTTGAGTCTTACAGAAAATTCTATTTTGTTTACTCAACTTTAAGTGCTATGGCTAGCAATATTCAATATTATGGAAGTAATGTGATCAATATAAGCACAGAGGATCAGTTTTTTCTCACAATTATTAAACTTAGGCAAGATAGATGTAACTTTGAACTAAGCAGATTCTTTAATATAAGTCAGACAACAGTTTCCAATATTTTTATAACCTTTATTAATTTTATTCATCAATTGTGGAGTAGATTAAATATTTGGCCTGATCAAGATTTAGTTGAATACTATACCCCTGAAAGTTTTAGAAAGTACAGTTGTAGTACACATGTAATATTAGATGGGACTGAAATTAAAGTGCAAAAGCCACAAAATCCTGTGTCTCAACAAGCTTCGTGGAGTAGCTATAAGCATTCTAATACATTAAAAGTATTGGTCGGAGCAACTCCAGGTGGTTTACTTTCCTATTGTTCAGAAGCTTATGGTGGATCAGTAAGTGATTGGCAAACAGTAGAGCGAAGCAACTTATTGCAGAAGTGTGATTCTGGTGACAGTATACTAGCAGATAGAGGGTTTAATATTCAAGATTTATTTGCTGGAAAAGATATTACTGTTAACATACCTACTTTCTTAAAAGGAAAATCACAAATTCCTGGTCTAACTGTGTTACATGATCGTAAGTTAGCCAGTAAGAGGGTCCATATAGAATGCATAATAGGAATAATAAAAACTTACAAAATTTTGAAAAATGATTTACACCATAGCTTCTAAAATATTTTATGTGTGTTTTATGTGTTGTAATTTCAGAGAAACTATTATGAAAAAATAAAACCATTTTTATAATATTCATTTGTGTTTTAATTTATTATAATTTTTATACAAAACTTTTTCTAATAGAGCCGGTTTGAAATGATTTTCATAAAATGTACTTAGTTTAGTTACCATGTCCAAAATAAATGGTTCATCTCTATATATATATACAACTTTCAAACTGATGAAAGTGTATATTATTAAATTACAGTACTTTTTATTTGCACAAAACAGTTGGCCTTGTATTTGGCAATAATATGGGTGACTTTTTTTCAAAAAATATTGTCCATCTCTGACTTCAAGGTATGGTACAGTAATAGGACTGATATCAAAATATCGGGGAAACATAAGGACACTTTACTTCAATTACTGTT
The DNA here is from genome assembly GCA_963855955.1 of Luperina nickerlii. Lineage (NCBI taxonomy): Eukaryota > Metazoa > Arthropoda > Insecta > Lepidoptera > Noctuidae > Luperina > Luperina nickerlii. The sequence continues at coordinate 5,855,345 of OY979669.1, forward strand.
TCTTCACCAAGAAGTCCATCGGGTGAAGCTCCCAGAAATGGATGAGTCTCCGATATAAATAATCCACATGCTTTTACTTCCAAGCCATAAGTCAATAATAATCTTAATAATAGTCTTAATTTAGCTGCACATTCACAATGAGTTTGGTCGATTGAACCATCAGAGTTCAGTTTTATGTTCACAACATAAGTAATTTTCTTCATCTGAGCTTTACACTGACCCTGAATGAAGGTCATATTACCATCGACAGCTACACGAGCAGTCAAAAGAAATCGCGACTCGTACATCTGTCTTCCTTTTAACTGAGCTTGGAATCTGAAAAAGGTTTTTTGAATTAGTAAACATGTCTAAACAGTACCTTCCAACTGAGCTACCCATGGACATAACCATAGGTAGAATATTGTTAAGTACAAGTCGAATAAGTATACGAATGAAATACATTTCTGGATTTTAATGCACAATTACCTTTTAACAAATGCTTGAATATGCTGTTTTGTCAACTGAGGTAGACAAGAGCTAGCATTTATATCCCGGAAAGATTCAGCTGCAGGAGCAGCGTAAACTTCGTCTTCAATAGCATCCTCTACACCGAAATTAAAATTACGGTCGTATGCTTCCAATCTGTAACAACAACAAGCTTGTTATTAGTCACGAACGTATAAAAACCACCTGCTTAAAAAAAATCATAACAACATAACCTACAAATATTTATTGTATTAATTTGTACTGACCTTTCGATTAAAGCCGCTTTTTTACCACTAACAGAAGCTTTTCTTTTCCGCAATTAACCTTTTAACTGAATCACTGACATTAAGGGGTACATTTTCTAAGATAAACTTATGAAAGAAAATTCGACTCAGTAAACAACACAGTAGGTAATGGCGGAGTTAAGAACAGTCGCCGGTGGCGACCTCTGCAATTAGCTTTGCGTTTCGTTCCTCCCCGTAACGTTGGCTCGATTGCTTTTCATTGAAGAATTGTTTTACCTTCAATGAAAACCATTGGTGCCAACATTACGACGAAAGGAATTCTGTCCATGTCGTGAAACGCACATAGGATTTATGCGACGTTGCCGTCCCACCCAACCTGTGTTCGCAGCCTTGAACTACATTGAAAGAATTACGAAGAAAACGTTGCCACTCTTCTTTCACTCAATCGGCATAATATTATTGTAATAAAATATAATTTTGAAGCTCGCTTGTATGCAATAGTATTGGCACGCGGAATTTCTCGCGTGTTATTTTTATTTTGTATGCTTTGCATTTTCATTGATTCTAATTGCAATATTTCTAGTATGTTATTGCAATTTATTGTAGGTATAGTGATAATGATTCGAGATACGCAATTTTATTTAAAAATAAAAGTAAGTAGGTAAGTCGTTGTAGTAGGTAGTGGGAGGTAGTGTGTAGGTACGTAGGTTTCGGCGGTTTTAGAAACAGCAACTTAGCCTGTGAGTTAAGTTTTAGACGCTGAAATCCCGTCACATTACTAATTACTTACCTATCTCTCAATTACATAAGTACAAAGTCAGTGGTTATCATAACTTTAATGTATTGTACAGACGCCAGCACATCAAGCTACCCGAAACTGTCAAATTTTCCCAATCAACTTTGAACCTATACTTTAGCGATAAAGTTGAAAATCTATTAAAGAAATCTGACAGATTGTAGTAGCTTGATGTGCTGGCGTCTGTACATACCTATATTTTTGGTCAACAATAAATTAACTATGTAAGTATGTACATAAGTATTGTAATTCGGTAACCCAAGGAGTTTGCAAACATTTGCAAAATCGAAGTACCTACCTACAAAATAGAATAAGTACTTACCATATTGTAAACAGTTTCAGACAAACAAACATTATTTTAGTTTGTTAGATAAGTCGCTTCGGCGGCGCGGCAGAGAGCACAGTGGGCTATATTATACGATTTTTGAAGAATAAAATGTTTATTTGATAGTTTCAAGTATGTATACAGTTTTGTCGAGTACATTAAAACATTGAATAAATTAGTAGGTATGGGTTTTTTTTTTACCCTATAAATTACTTTATGGGTATATTTCAAATGTATGAAAATGGAATTTGTTTTCCTCATAACTTTTTTTTGTCTGGGATTGTAAAGCTGAAACTTTTAGGTATTGTTGCCGATCTTATACCAACGCCACCTGATATTTGACCTTGACCCCCAACTTCCCTGTTCAAAAGATATGAATCAATTAAAAATGCATATTTGGACGATGTTATAATAGGCGGTAAAAATAAAAAAATCTGTTTGTTATTATTATTTTATCCGTATGATACCTGAAAGACAACAAACCTATATGACTATCGATCTTGACAAAAAGCGTGCTTATTCATTACGTATGAATAAATTAATTATTGGTACCTATAAGTAATAAATTTTTGTAAATCCTATGTAAGAGAATCTTGTTTTTCGATCCACTGGGCGGTATAGTAGAAATACATACCTACCCTAGCGATGAACCTACGTTGTGGGTGCGTTCAGAACATTGACTTTTGAATTCATTGGTTCAGAAATAAACAAATGATTGAGTTACTTACATCAAATTAATAAACGTGATTTATTGTTTGTATATAAACCACGTAATTTAATCTGTTTATTTTTTTTCTTATACGTCGTCTAATATTCTACCAGGAATATAAAGATAAGTAAAATTTTACTTTCATTTTTATTGTTCCATTTTTTTCTGTAATGAATTCAGAACGTAACCTTTATAAATCGTATCTTATCATCTGTAATGTAATAATAATCTAATAAGTACATAATAGCAATTCTTTCTAGCTATAGATAGAATGCTTGAGTGCAACTACGAAATTCTGCGATCTCATTACATACAGTTGTGAAATTCGATACTATTCAATTCCATTCAAATACTGAGTGTACAGAAGTAACATATTCTTTTGTTTTTCTTTATTCCTGAAACTAATTCATTTTGATTGACTGTGGACCAGAAGCATGTAATTGAGTGGGCATTCCGATTGGAAATTTACCGAAATATGTGTGAATCTTTACAAATTGAATTTGTTAGTGACAGACTTGATGGATTTCGAAGTGAATTAATTTTCAAGAGTGCAGTATGTGTGGTAAAAGCACTGTACGGAGAGCAGTAATAAAATACATACTGCAACTGCTGGTGAACAAGAATGTTCAGTTGCTATTCAAAAAGGTCACATATCTTCAGACAGTGTTCCATTTGTTACTGTATATGTACATGTAGTTCGGAGGATGGCTGAAAAGGTTATATGGCCATAACTTTGATTCATCTTCTGGTATGGTAAGTTAATATATTACTAAACACATACATACATAAACTCATGCCTTATTCCCATGGGGGTAGGCAGAAACTACAGATTGCCACCTGCTACGATACCTTACATACTTATTTACTAAACACATAATTGGTTCTGTATGAACTTTTTGTTGTGCAATATTTACAAGTGTTGCTTTTCATTTCCAGGCCTGCATTATTGGTAAAGAAACTAAGAAACGTCTATTTCTTGGTGTTCAAAACAAATATTGTTTTGTGTCAATATTATGAAAAAAGGAGATGGACATGAAAGCACATAATTGCTGCAAACATTTTACTGGACCGCCTACAGCAATGGAATCACAAATTATTGTGGAAGGCTTTCAAAAGAGTGAGTGAAGAAATGCATCAACTTCGCTATTTGAGTGTTATTGGAGACGGAGACTCCTCTGCATTTGCAAACTTGAAAGAGAAAGTGTTGTATAGGAACTTTGGCCTGAGATGGGAACATAATAAAAAAAATTTAATGCAAGAATCATGTAATCAAAAACTATACAAGGTAAATAAATATATCAAATTTGTTTTGACATCTCAATATCAGTGAAGCATATTCTGTATTCATATTTGTACTTTTTTTAGATCTTGGCGAAATATTTTGAAGCCTAGTGGCATGGAAAATTATAATATGTAGCAGTGAGAGTGCTGCTATGGCAGCAGATTTACGAAATAGCCCGCTTCATGTATTCGGAATACATGAAAACTGCAAGGATTATTACTGCAATGTCAATAAAACAGCTGCAAATGGAAATTTAATAAGTCAGAAATTGTAAGTACCAGTAAGAAATGCTTTGATTATCATGGTACAGTATTGTTTCTTTATATGTTACATAATCATCTATTTATATTTTATTGGTATTTTCTAGTAAAAAATATTCTATTTTCAGTATTATCGCATGCTACTGGACACAAATGGCATGAAACTGCATGGAAAAAGCAGACCACACAGAGTCCAGGGACACATTAAAAAATACATAAATCGAAAGGAACAAAACAGAATACGACAGAAGTCGTCGACACGCAAACTACGTATTCTGCCAGAACTCATATTGACACATGTTCAAAAAAATGCTATATGTATAGATTTGAATGGTATGTATACTCAGCTAGATATCAAGTTATAATTTCCAGTATAAGGTGACCTCCCATTGAACGGAAATCCTATACAATGCGAGATCGGCTTATACTGGAAATATATGGCTGGTTAATTATGTAGCCGTGTGTACCAGTACACAAGGCAATTTTTTTTTTACTTCATTAATTGTATCTATTTCAATGTCTAAAATATATTATTATGTTATTCTAGTGAAAAATTGTCCATCAACATCAGTTGGAAATTCGAGCAACTAGTAAAGTTTCATTTTAGAGCAGCTTTGGAGATTGGTGGTAAATTACATTTGAAATGTATGGGAAATATTATTTGTCCAAAGTAACATATATACTAAGTAAAGTTATTTTTCTTTACAGCAGCCTTGTAGCAGTGGACAAGAAGAGTCACGGCACATGGTGAAATCAACAAGTCAAACGATTTTTGTTATAATTATATTTTTGTAGTAGTTTGTTTAGAATCAACATTATCATTGTACATTACGTTTTATTTGTATTTACTATAAAATGAAAAGGTAAAATAATACTTTATTATGTAAGTATAACCACCTGGTGAACTCAATAAGCTGGACTTTAGATTTTTATTTTTCTAAAAACTTTGATAGGAGTGCTTTGACATTATAAAATATTTTTTTTATTTGTTGTTATCTTTTGTTTTTTTCTTGTGTCTGTTATGTGTAATTTCGGTAATTATTGAGGCTTCATTTGTGTCACTACAAATATTTTTATTTGATAATGAATTAGTGTAAGATAATAAAATAAAACTATCTTTATAAACTGTATAGTCTGAAGTTTTTGTAACCGAACTGCTGGGGAGTTTGTTGCGCCACTTCTTTTCAGCTAAAGCACTAGGAAGTGGTGAAGGGCGGGCGTTTTGGGGGACTGTCTATTGTAATTTTGACATTCGAAAAGTGCTGATTCTCAGCCTAGCTAAATATGACTTATTATCCTATCATTATACTCATGCCTTCTTCTCATGGGGGTAGGCAGAAACTACAGAACGCCGCCTACGATACCTTATATTAGTATATAAGGTATCGTAGGCGGCGTTCTGTAGTTTCTTTCGTCGTTCGTTTCTTTTGTCTCGTTTACGTTCATAAATCTGGTCATACACGCACGCCGGTTGCGAGTACTACGCACTGTCACACCACACCACACATGCTTCGCAAGGAACGCATTAATCATTTTTTTCCTATCATTTCGTAGCAGGCGGCTCATTTTTTGAAATACACGCCACCTAGTGGTCTATTCTTGTAAACGTATGGAAATACTCGCTTACCTCTGTGTGTGTAAACGACCTGTATTCAATGGTAGATTTTATTTCACCCCTTTGTGTCGAATTGTGTGGATTTTGAGGCAATTCTATGACCAAATTCAATAAAGTGTAATGTCCAATTACCGCGACTACTACTTCTACGACTTACTGATGTGCCAATTACACATAAAACAAAAAAAACTAAAAATGTTGACTTCAGCGCCATCTAACAGGAAAATGGCCAAGAGCAGATCAGATGATCCTCCTTAAGCGAAAATGATAGCAAGTACATACACGTATTGATCGACCATAGAGCATCAATTGCCTATTGAGATATCTACGAGTTTAGGATGCAAACCACTTGAACGGAGACTAAATTGTGCGCATGTAGCTATCGCCCCGATCGTTTCATACACACAATTTATCTTGTTAACTCTGCCGATCTCACTCAACACAATCACGTTTATATCACTGTTTATATGGTACTAGCTTCTGCCCGCGACTTCGTCACATCGCGTTACCTGCCCGTGCTAACACATCCTTTTCGCTTAGCGTTCATTGTGACTTTTTTCATTTTGCCCGGCTCCTTAGGATCATAGCGTGATGTTAAATAGCCTATAGCCTTCCTCAAGAATTAGGCTATCAAATGCAAAAAGATTTTTTTTAAATCCGACTGGTACTTCCAGAGGTTAGAGCATTCAAACAAACAAACTCTTCAGCTTTGTTATTATTAGCATAGAAAGATGTCCCAAGCAGATAATATCATCAAGTTCGCAGAAAATCAAAACCATTTTCGATTCGACAAACGATATTTGGTTAATTTCCAGCCGCAAAATTAATTTGTGCTTCCGTTTAGAAGCTTCATTCAGCTAGTTAAGTTGCCTAATGTTTGCGAGTGTGTAAACATGGCGTAAACGCATTAATTACAAAGCAATTTGACTCTATCAAAACTACCACTATTTATTAGGCTACATAATCAGCCTATAAAGTTCTCATTGCTGGAACACAGGCCTCCTCTCTGTGGGCCGTAATCCACCACGCGGGCCCAGTGCGGCTGGGTAGATGTCACATATGTCTTCGAATTTTTGGTTCTAGAACATGCCGGTTTCCTCACGATGTTTCCCTTCACCGTTTTTAGAGCAGTGGTAATGAAATTATTTACACAAAATAAAACGCCTGTCTGGGTTCGAACCTACGACCTACAACGGAAGTTGCGGCCATTACCACTGGGACACTACTGCTACAGGCTTGACTAATTTACATTTAAATATTTTTTGTCATACCTTGCAATCAGCAAATTATAACTAAATAATTTGTATATTGTCATCATGGTTATTGTGTGCAAAGTGTATGTTATAAGCAGTTAAAACTACATATCTGTCTTTGAAAGGTGAATCGCTAGCCTCATAAAGTGCCTAATTTTAATGAGTTAATGTAACTTAGGATAAGTGCATTTTGTTTATTGTTCCATTGGTAAATAAAGATATTTGAAAATGAACTGAAAATAAATTTACATTTAATAACTCTACAAATGAAGTCGAAAGCTTTTAAATTAGTACACCGCAAATTATGCAGATTATAATCTTAATACAAAGAAAACCGCTACATACATTGGGCAATACTTAACAAGATTAAGACCACCGGCTTCACCGGTTGCGGTATACCTTGGTTTTTATTGTCGGTCAATGTGAAAACTTAATGAGTTGGCAAACAAACCTGTATGGATTACGACGTAAATGGCTGCAATTCAATGATTTGCTCACAAATATGTTGTAATTTAATTAGGTGTTTTTGTTCGGCGCTTGCTTAAAATTTATTTCTAGAAATGAAAGCTATTATGTGATTGCCGGTTGGACGTTAGCATGTTAACCACGTAAAGGGTGCTCGTTACTTATAACTAAGTTAACTGAGCAATATGTATTGTTACGTTTCATCCACTCGCAAACATCTTTACGGACTGTTAAGAAATACTTAAACATAGTATGTATGTACATTCTTTTGTTGCCTATTTTTTTCATTTTTCTGATGACTACCCTTTTTTTTTTTCATGATGGGAAATCATCAAATGACTCCTCCCGCTCTGGGTGGAGCGGAAGGGAGTGTCAGACTCTTACTGACTAAAACCCACCCGTGTTCCTTCCTTAGCCCTTTATGTTCCGGGCCAGCGGTAACCCTTTCGGACAATCCCGCTGACCCGGCAGGCTTCGGCTCTGACGGGCCCCTTCCATTGATGCTGACATCTCTTTGAGGCGCGCGTGGAACACGTACGCGCCGTCCGGCACGGACCTGGTCCTGATCGGACGGTGAGTTACCCATTACTCTCCGCCCGCAGGCCCGCGCCTACGGTGGCCGGGAGTCGTCGCGCGGCTCCCGACGTCCGGAGCGTCTCCCGCCGCGGCGGCTGGGACGGGAGGCTCTCTCCCTCAGCCGTCCCGCCGCCTCCTTCGCTAGCATGACTGCTTCGCAGAAGGAGGCGACTGCCCCCCACTCCCTCTCGCCCCAGACCATGGCTTGAACCAGGGCCGGACGCGAGAAGTGATGACTACCCTTTCAGCATATTTCCGTCTTTCAGAAAACACATATAACACCTTGATTCCCCACATAGTACACCTACATTTTGCCAGTTATATCTAAGTCCCAAGTAATAAGGCGCGAAAAAAAAACAATGGCACTCCGGGAGCGCCGACAGAAGTGAAAACAAAACACAAACAGAATACTTTGCCATCACTCACAGACATATCGGATATACATTAAAACCGAGTACATCCCGAGAACAGCCGAACACATCCGAAGCGGGTATTTTTTTAATCGTCTTATAAACAAAACCCGCGCGGTATCGCTTACGGTAACAGTAGCGCGAGTTTAATGGTTTTTCCCACCTCAAAAATGCCCAACGCGCTTAAAGAAGTATTCACTTCAAAACTTAAAATTGCGTAGAGCAGATTTAAAGAAACTCATAAAGACAAATGACTGCTAAACTTATGCAAAAGACCTATCACTTATTATACCTATTACAAAACTCAAACGACACAACACATTATTACACAAATCTCGATTTACGTAGATAGGGTATATCGCAAGACCATAATTGCGTCTTGTTCGCGTTGTATCCAACGAGTATGATACAGATATCAAATTCAGCCACTAGACGACTAGATTAAGAGCCACCGTGCCGCAGATGCTTATTAAGGTGAAATTGCTTGTAGTTAGCGTTGGAACATGTCGGTTATGCTCAAAGATTTTACTAAAGTAGTCTCGTTAGAAGTTATGTAGGTAGAAATTAAGTTAAACAGGGTATATTCACTTAAGTTCTACTGCTGTGTTAATTTGTATCGACTTTTGTGAAAGTGCTAGAGTAGACTAGAATTTTATTAACTTTATTATTTACACCATATAAATTACAGATATAAATGTAGAAAGTTTACTAAGGGCTAATTTTTCCAACGCCAGATAACTTTATCGGACGAATCATTTTCAATTTTATAAGTTCTTCCATACAAAAACTGTCAACGTCAAATTTATTCCACGAATAAGAATTATCGGTCGATTGAAAAATCAGCCCTAAGGGTGACAGAAAGGGCGGTCTTATCGCTAAAAGCGATGTTTTAAAGTAGGATTAGCACAGTAAAGGCCTGTTCTACAGTACCTTAAACTCTTGAAGTAAAGTTCCAAATGAATGAATCCATTTCTGCGAATGATAAGAATACAAAGCATGATAATAAATATTAGAATTAGATGCTGGAGCGAGAACTAATCTCGACGAAAACTAACATCTGGCTGAGAAACCATTCCCCAAAGAGAACACTTGCTGTTTCATGAATACAAGAAACTTTCCGTTTTAATCTTGAGATAGGAACCGAAACTTTTGTCACGCCATCATACTAAAGACTAAACATAGGTACCTAGGTAAGGTAGCCAGGTAGGTACTGAAAACCTAAATACTCTTTGTGTAGTCGGAAATACCCAGAAGCCTGGCAAACTGCAAATAGTCTCGTACATGGTTTTGACATATTTTTCAATTGAAAGTTTTGTGTGAAAATTCTTTGGCCATTCAACGGAACCAAGCACTTAACAGCAGGCACCTGGTCCAATAAGCTGGATAACATCGTTTCACACTCGGCTGGGAATAAATTCGGTGGTAGGATTGCATTATAAGATTAAACATTGGCAAAATGTACCAACTCAAGAGAATTTCGAGCTGAAATTAAAAATCAGCGAACGGTAACTTATTTCGTCGAAATACGATCATTTAATCAGACATGTGGAGGCTATACAAGCGGCTTTATATCTTGAACTGTATATGTAATAACAAGCCATATTCTTGGAGTACCTGAAGATAAGTCGGAGCTTCATGAGAACTTTTCTCACTTATTATAAGTAGAAGATATTGTAAGGTGTGAACGAAAAGAAGTGTATAAGAGGATTTTCTTTATTTACTCGATTAGTTGGTGTTATGTGGTAGATGGATATTTAATACCTAAAATAAGACTTGCTATCGAAAATAGAATGCACTGTCTTTTGCGATCATTAGCAGTTAGAAACTTATTATTATTTTATGCCTATCCGCAAGTCTAGCTCGAATTGTCACACGATGCAGTACAATATTATACGTAGCGTTATATGTAGGATCGCTTGGCATAAAATGACAACTTTTTTTTTTCACTTTTTCCCGCACGCTAATAGATTTTAACGGTAATTCTGTAATACATTACTATCACTCGACGTTGCATACTACCGTAACTAACGGACCATATTAATAAATTCGTTACTTCTGCCTCCAATACGGGTTTCAAAAAGTTCACATCATTAGTCATTCTGATGACAGAATGACTCGAGACTTGGTGGTCTGGGAATGACGTTAGTTTATTTTAGACCTACGTGCGTTCCTGATCATTAAAATGCCAGCCAAATGACAAGCGACAGCTTAAACAATTATTTACTTAAAAACTATGCGCTATGTCCGCATTTTTGTGCATTCTAACGTGGAAATAGAAATTAGAGTAGATAAACAAAAACATTGGAATGAATTTGCTTTGGGTTCTTGCGAATATTTTGACATTTTTTCCAAGGTTATAGTGATATTCACTTGTTTTAGTGATATTTATTTGTTTTTGTAGCATTCATTTTTTTCACATCAAAAATTTTTCCAGAACCATTTTACTCATTTTTTTATATAAACTCAAACTCAAACTCAAAGCATTTATTTCAATTAAACCATTTACAGGCACTTTTGAATTGTCAAGAAGTCGGTCAGTCAGAAAATATGAAGCTAGTTGCCCATTCCAAAGCGTAGGTACCTATGGAGAAGAACGGGCAAGAAACTCCATGGACACTCTTTTTAAATCATATTTTACAAAAATATTAGTTACATCATTACTTTTGATATTAAAATTATATAATGTGAGAACGATGTAAAAAATTAAAAAAGACGTACGCGTTAAAAGCGTCCAGAGTACAAGAAATAGTACTTAACTAACAACAATCCAAAATTAAAATAATTAAAAATAAGCCGAGGCAGCTAAGTGATGACCAACCCCAACTGACGGCGCCCGTTCACGAACATGACGCATAAATCAGCACCATTCAGCTCAACCATTTTGAAGGGAGCTAAATGACCCAACACACACGCCACCGTCAGCGAGACATTTGAGTGAGCATGACACACCATCAGCTGCCAGGGCACATTCGAGTCAATGAAAGACATATTATTACCCGGTAAATGGTAGCTATAGGGTACATAGAACTCACATCTGTGCTATGCAATTATACAAAACAAAGGAAATTGATTTTATACAATGCAAAGATAGTCTTACAATCTTCAGCAGCTCCAACAGTATTTTCATGTGTTAATAAATTAGTTGTGGTTGTGGAGCAGGACCAGCATTGAGCCAGGCATTTTTATCAGCAATGTAATCCCCTAACTTATAATATGCCTGACTGCATAGTGTGCGTTTTATACAAGACTTGAATTTTGTCTCATTCAGTTGAAGAATGTGGGGAGGTATTTTATTATAACATTTTAAACAGTACCCCATAAAAGATGAGTCTACTTTAGCCAGTCTGAAACCTGGTTGAACTAATAGGTCCCTATTTCTAGTACTATAATTATGTCTTTCACCTCTTTTACTAAAAAGATGTAAATTTTTCCTTACATACATGATGTTTTCATAGATGTATTGACAAGGTACCGTCATGATGTTAATTTCCTTAAACCGTTCCCTTAGAGAATCGCGCCTGCGGAGATTATATATGGCTCTGATAGCTCTTTTCTGCAGAATAAAAATAGAATCGATGTCTGCAGCCCGTCCCCAAAGTAAAATACCGTAAGACATGATACTATGAAAATAACTAAAATAGACTAGTCTCGCGGTATCTACATCAGTAAATTGACGGATTTTTCTGACAGCATAAGCTGCTGAACTCAGCCGTCCTGCAAGAGATGTTAAATGAGGACCCCATTGTAGCCTTGAGTCGAGCGTGATCCCTAGGAAAACAGTTTTATCGACGAATTCTAGTTTCTCTTGATTCAATATTATCTCACAATCACTACCCTTGACATTTGGTAAAGAAAATCTTATGCACTTAGTTTTTTTTCCATTTAATACTAAATTATTAGCAGTGAACCAATTTTGGACCTGCAGTAGGGCGTTATTTACGTCGTCAAAATTTGTAGCATGTCTATTTACCTTAAAAATTAAGAATAAATAGACCTAATGAGAAAACAATCGTCACTAGATCCATCATGGATCTGGCCAATGGATCTTCTGAGATTGAACGCATTTTACGCGTTCTGAATAGTTCTGATTGTCAACTGCCAAATCCAAGCACTTGGAACCTTTTGTTCGAGACGTGCGAAATCGAACATTTTATTCAGATTTTCTTGGTCTTACGACCAGAGAATACAACTGTCTCCATAATTTTACTAACCCAGCAAACTTAGCAGGGGTAAAGGTCAATAACCCAAAAAAGTCTATTTATTTTCTTTTGTCCAGCGCCATGTTTATTTTGCTTCAAGGCAAAAACAATTTTTGCGTTTTCTTAGCTTCTTTGTAAGCACCTATTTAGGTAATATATTATTCTAAAGGAAGGAATAACTGCGTTACTAAAACAAAAATGCGATCTAAAGTTCGATTGCAGGAGATTTAAGGTCCCGAAAAATCATTCGGAAAGACGGAATAGCTGATGCAGCATCTTGCTACGGATGCTGCAGATGAATCAAAGTAAATTAAACTAGATACCGTATCTTGATGAAGCCAACGCTTCATGACTTCCTCGTTTAACTTCTGCAAACTACAGAAGTTTGTTTAGTGACAATCGGTGAATCGGCTGACAGCTCCGACGGTCGGTTTCACAACTATTAAATTCTAAAAGCATATCGAAGCAAACCGAAATAGATTAGTTGCTATTTCAGTAGTAATCGCTTAGGATTTGACATTTGGCGGTATTTTGATAGAAATCAAGGAACAGTGTTATAGGCATTCTGTCCTAATACCTACATATTATTATATCTGTTTACAAATGAGAAAACTTTTGTTCACATTTGACATTGTTTATTCGAAAATCAGGAATTTCCATCATAACTCGGTTCGTTTTCATTTTGGTTGATATTAAGCGCGAATGGCTTGCTAAGCCATCTGCAGAATATGGCGACATGTGCTATTAGGCGATATTGATCGAAGCCGTTGTTCTGCCCACAACAAAATTACAGTGTAAACAACAAACAAGTCCATATCAATTAAACTGATACCCTATATATACGCGGTAAGTTAATTGAATAATTATGTGTTGGGCACAGATCGCAACTAGAGTGTCACGGCCGGAAGAAAGCGGACACGACGGATGTGGGCAAAAAGTTATTGCATTATGGCCGACAATGTACCCAGATAGGGTTGCCATGTCATCTTTATTTTATATGGCAATAAATTACGTCGGTAGTTTCTGGGATTTGGCTTGGATGATCGTGTTATTTCGTATATTGTATCGCTCCGACTGTCATTATTATGAGAAAAGATGACAAGGAAAAAAAATACAGTCAACTTATAATCTTTCATAATCTAGTCCAACAATATGCAATATGTAAGCATTAATTATGTGAAGTAATTATTCATGCATACCAACCCTAATTACGATAAACAGATGGAAAACACGCGTGACTGACAGGTAAGCATGACAGCGTTTTACATATGAATTAGGTTAATTAATACGTTAACTCGACGAGTGACAACAGATAAGCGTGCACTAGGTATTAGCATATCAATATCTACTGGAAGGTCGTCTACATATTTGCACTTTCAGACTTTCGAATGATAGATAAGTGGGTAATATTTTCATGAATAAGTCCTATTCAAACTGCATCAAAAGTAGTTAAATATTTATGGCTAGTTTCACCACCTGCGATTAAGTTTCAGCTGAATTACTTTGGCATATACATAAACTCCAGGCTTCTTCCCATGGAGGTACCTAGGCAGAAACTACACACTTTGGAACATAGTTTCAGGCAACATCTGTTCCATTTTTGTGAGCAGGTAAGTACTTGGTGGCTATTACTGGCTATTTAGACATTGTGATACAACCAAAAAAAAAACAAACAATTTCCTTTTTTAAAAAGAGCTTTAAACAGATTTCTGAGAATATTACAAAATAATTTGGAATCTACAAAACACGTTCGCTTGTCAACCTTCTTTAATTTTATTTCGTTTACTTGAAGGCTTTCATCATAAATATGTACGCCAGTTGAAGTACAATTTAATGAAACGGACTTTGAATAAATTTATAAAACAGCTGTTACCATTTTATGACTAAGACTGGAGAAATGTGGGTAGGTCTTCTATAAAAAGGATAGGTACGGACTTACGTAAAAAGCTAGGATATCACTTTGCCCAATATAATATTAACTTAAAGTACGTAACTGTATGATCTAATGACACAGCAATCCAGAAAGTAAGAACCTACATTAATATTATAAGCATCACTTCCTTTAGAAGCACTAGATCAATTAAGTATTAACCACTCTGCTATCATACCATCGTGGCTGTTAGAATCCAACCCGTGAAAAAAACGTTAAAAAAACCTTTAAAAACTTCTTCAAATATATAGCCGATTGAAGCATTAGTTTGATCATATGTGTATTTGTTCGAATCATTTCTACAGAGTAATATTATATCGACTCTATTGACTACGGAGCTTTCATTTTATATTTTTTTAAAGGTTTGACGAAGATATACCTAAACTAGATCCAGCATGTGATAACTCCACACACTGTTACTGTAACGTGTTTATCTGTTTAGTTTCTAAAAATAATCTCTGACATTGAATCACGAATCTTCTATCTTTACGGTTTTCTAAAAATACTATTGGCGGCATCGCGCGACGCTTACGCTGAGAAAAAGTATTTTTCATTTCTCATACTCGGAAAGTAGTGTTTGTTTGATCCGAATAGCGGGTGAAAGACGCGGCTTCCCACCTTTGGGCGGGAAAGAGTCATAGTAATTGCTTCCCTCTCTAGGGCGGGAATGAATTTTAAAAATAGAACTTTTGGTTAGGTATATAGTCAGCTACCAATTTTTTTACATAATTAAGAAAATGCTGCGGTCTTGTGACTGTATAAATAGCCAGTGTGAATTAAGCGGTGTGTTCCATATTTTAAATTTAAAAAAGATTATTAAATAGGTAGGTATATACTATCCATGTTGTTATTATTATCTATCAATAAATATTTTAGAATAACTACATTTTTTACTTTCCTTATATTCGAAATGGTCATCAATTCCTACTCGGACTATAGTCGTCTAAATACCTCGTATGGGAATTGATTCTTTTCGACCCTTGTATAACAATCTACTATTTCTGCCCTAAGTATTTACGTCATTTTATCTCTTCGGATGGGAAAGTAATCTGGGAAATTCGATGACGTCTGAATAGACTGAAATAACAAATTAGGTTGTTATTTAACACAGTAAATACGACTGTTTATAAATTTGGCGGGGACGCAAAATAATTTGAATTCTTTTGGTATTTAACTCAAGGTATTTGAGAAACTATGAATTAAAGTAAGTATTTAGAATTTCGTATGTCTTTCAAAAAAAAAGGTAGACGATTGGCATATATACCTATTAGTAACACAGCTCAAACAATTAAGGAATTAATCGTGTCTTCATTTTAAATAATAGTTTAACCAATTATGTAAAGACCTCATAATACATAATATCCTTGAAGCTTTTTTTTTCGGGGTCGCTAAACTTGCATAAATGCTCCGCTGAATAATTACCAAGCCTAAATTATCGGTTATACAAAAAGAAACAAGTTATTTGGTTATGAGTTGCCAATAGACTTTGTCTGTCATCAATTTGGCACCCATTAAAATTAAAATAGCCATCACAAAATATATAATGCACCGAACTCACAAAACGTCAGCTTTTTTTTTCTTTTGATTTCTGTTTTCACACAAAAGTAAAATGCCTGATGTCCAAGATAGCACACTGTTAGCCGGTAGACAGACATAATAAAAGAAAATTATGGTAGGATCAACGAAGTACAAAATAGCTCCATTAAACCATTCCGAAAGAAGCATAAAATGTAGATTTACGAGTGTGATAACATAGAATGAGTAACGTAACAGCCTATTACACAATTACACTGCCAGGCTTCCCTAGGAAAAGAATTAGGATCTAATAAAGGAACCTAACTAACACATAATTAGGTACGCGAGATCGTTTGGAGTTAAGTTACGACGCCTACTGTGAAGGTGCAAGCAATAAGTTACGGCAAGAGCACACTTGTACTCGTGTCAATGGAATATAAATCAGAAAACTAACGTCTTCTATTACCTACAAAAGATCAAGAAAGTTATGTAGACAAGTAGTCTGGAGTATTCCGGAAGATACCAAGTCTTCAAATGCTTTAAGTACGTACCGAAATAGTCTAAAGTGCCGCCTTTTTTACGGTCAGGTCACGTTTATCTCTTCAAGCTCGCACTTTAGAAGCAGGAAAGACATTTGAAGGCCCAAACAGACAATTTTCGGGAATTGAGGATCCATTAGGGAGTAACTATAGTGAAGCCTTCTAATTTCCTACGTATTTAAAGATTTATCTTTTCAAACCATCAGGACAGATTTCCGTAAGGGTCTATGTGGTGATTTTCCTTAGGGAAGTAACTATTGTGAAGCTTAGACAAAAGCTATAAAGTCGATCCCTTCCTCAGTTTAATGTCTCTATAACGCTTTTCTCGATATAATCGGCAACATTTACCACAAAGACAAACTAATCTTTCTTGGATCAGAAGTAATCTCAAGAGATTTCCTTGTTACGAGTTAACATGCCTTTTTCTTCATCTTAGTCAAAGGGAAAATCTTTTAAGCGCTTCAGTGATGGATAGAGACAAGAGATTTACTTGATACCTATATCTAGTCATCTCTATTGATTCTTTGAAAGTAATAAAGTAGTTTTTAGGGTTCCGTACCTCAAAAGGAAAAAACGGAACCCTTATAGGATCACTTTGTTGTCCGTCTGTCCGTCCGTCCGTCCGTCTGTCAAGACCCTTTTTCTCAGGAACGCGTGGAGGTATGAAGCTGAAATTTATATCAATTATTCAGGTCTACTGTCCCTTAAAGCTGTGAAAAAATCAAACTTCTAAGCCAACGCAATCAAAAGATACAGCCGTTTATGCCGCAAATTTTCGACACTTGCAAGGGAATCAAAACCTACAGGGTGCTTCCCGTGAACTCAGTATCTTGAAATTTGGTACGAAGCAACGTCTTATAGCATAGATAAAGGAAAAATTACGAAAACCATAAATTTTTAGTTACATCACATAATATTTTTTTTTTAATAATTTTAAACTTACTACCCATTTCCTCATAAACGCGTAGAGGTATTAAATTGAAATTCTTACCAAATACTCAGGTCTATAATACCTTTAAGCTGTAACAAAATCAAACTTCTATGTCAACGCAATCAAAAGAAACAGCAATTTAAGCTGCATATTTTGAAACTCGCAAGTACTCGCAAGGGAATCAAAACCTAAAGGGTACTTCCAGTCGACCTAGAATCTTGAAATTTGGCTTGAAGCAACGTTTTATAGCACACATAAAGGAAAAATTCCGAAAACCTTAAATTTTTAGTTACATTACAAAATATATATTTATTTTTTAATAAATATAAACTTATTACTTTTTTCCTCATGAACGCGTAGAGCTATCAAGTTGAAATTCATATCAAATACTTAGATCTAATTGCCTTTAACCCGTGAAAAAAAAAAATTCTAAGTCAACGCAAAAACGCAAAACGCAAAAGTACAACCATTGATACCGCATATTTTGAAACTCGCAACTACACGCAAGGGAATTAAAACCTAAAGACCACTTCCCGTTGACATAGAATCTCGAAATTTGGTAAGAAGCAATAGCTTACAGCACAGAGAGCAAAGAGATCTTTGTCTTAAATTTATGCTCCTCCATCTTTCCCCATTGTAATGTTATGAATTTCATTTTGCAATAAAAATACCATAGTTATGACACGATTGTCGTAATGAACGAACTTTGTAAACCTTGCAG
Source organism: Luperina nickerlii (assembly GCA_963855955.1). NCBI lineage: Eukaryota > Metazoa > Arthropoda > Insecta > Lepidoptera > Noctuidae > Luperina > Luperina nickerlii. Next base: position 5,873,581 of record OY979669.1, read on the forward strand.
GTTTGTACGGAACCCTCGGTGCGCGAGTCCGACTCGCACTTGGCCGGTTTTTTTTTTAATTATCTTTAGTATAGAATAGCTACCTAAATCAAAGGTCCTAAATCACTAGCTCCAGTGGAGAAAACTGAAACCATAAATAATGACTAAAGTATAAAATATTTTGACGGTAGTCATCTTTGAGTTAATACAAAATTTAATACGATCAGCAACTCAATATTTGACGTGTAGGGTGAACTAGGGTAAATAATGTTAACATATCAGTTTTTACCACGAATGTGTGTTCAACAATTTACCGATTAAACAAAGCTGTATAATAGGGTAGTTGAAAGTTTGTACCCCTTATACCTAACCACCCTTTCTTAGTGCGCGTTCCACCAAACTTTTATACATTGAATAAGTCTTATACTGAGAATTTGACAGTTTTTTCCATACTACAACTGTCGGATGTCAATTTTATTCCGCGGATAAAAGATATTTGACTTTGGTAAAACCAGCCCTAAAATGTATTAAGTTCCCATAAAGCGCGGGTTCATTTAGCAAATATTATTTGACTGAAAAAGAAAATTTGAAGCGTTGTTCTGAATATTTCAGCGAGTGCATTAGAACGGGGCTGCGGTACGTGCCAGGAATAAATAGAGATTATTACACGCTCATAAGACGAAACGCTCGTAAGAAAAAAGTGAGTGTTCGTACACTACAGATCAGAGAAAAAAAAAGTAAAACAAACATTGAGACGTAAAACTTTATTTTAAGATCCAGAACTCGAGAAGCTTATTAACATCTGTCGGTAGATGATATATTATTTACACAACAAAAATGATACACGCGTTTTGAAAATACCCTTAGCTTCCTTTTGCATTTATAATTGGAAAAACTGAGCGTACCGATGCATTAAAAATCTTCATTTCCTCTACTTAATAGACTATTGTTCATCTCTGCGTGAAACACTGTGTAAAATTGAGGTCATCCTACAGTGCGATTCTGTAACTATCTCACCGTGAAAACTTAGGTGAAGTTAACGTGGAGTGAGCTGTCAATAGCGTATACTATATTACAAACTCACTTCACCTAAGTTTTCACGGTGAGATTTTTACAGAATCGACCGGCAGTATGGAGTGTCCGAAAACGTCATTTACATCCTAACTACAATCAATGTCTGTAAAATGATCACTATTGAACCTATAGCACTATAGAATTCCTATTGTGGTCGGGAGATTCTCTATCAAACGCTCAGTTTGTTTATTGCAAGCTGACGATTCCCACAGCTTTAAAGGACTCACTTTAGCGTAAAGTTTAATATCATCCAGATATAACAGTATTGTGTCGTTGCCATTTTATATTTCAATACTAGCTTCTACCCGCGACTTCGTCAGCGTGAAATTTCGGCCCTTGACCCACCGCGTCGCATCCCAATGCGACACGGTGGGTCGAGGACCGATTTAATTTATTAGTGCGAGTGGGCGATGGGTCCCCCACTCGCACTAATACCTCGTTTTCGATTAGCGTTCTTTATTTATTTTTTTGTTTGACTCCTACGGGTCGTAGCGTGATATTATAGACTACAACTTTCCTCAAGAATTAGGCTATCAAATGCAAAAAGATTTTTTCAAATCCATCTGGTAGTTCCAGAGATTAACGCGATCAAACAAACAAACACACTCTTCAGCTTTATTACTAGTATATACATACAAAACAAAATATTCGTTCAGGTGGATAATCGGTTTATCCGATTCAATGTTGACAATTTATGGATTCTCCAGATGAAGGAATAAAATACCTGAATCTGAAAGCTCTCTTTCCACTCAAACAAATTATTTGGAGATAAACACCGGCCGATTTAAGTCAAACCAAACGGTTCTGCAGTTGACGGGATGACCTAGATACATTTGCCAGATATAATCAGAAAAAGAACAACCCTTTTGCTGTCACGAAAGCAGAACTAACCTAAAATAATATAAATTAAAATTATATACAGCAAATCATGGCTAACTTCTAAGCAATTACTGACACTATTCACGCTTATAGAAAATAGCTAGTGTAATCAACAGAATTTAATACCGAATACTAACATTAACTCATGTTGTACGACGCCAACGTGAGCAGCAGACGTAATGGCCGACCAAGCATGAATAAAAATAAAAGAGGAAGCTATGCACAACCCACTAGTTTTGTTTATTCCGTAAGGAGCAACAGCAAATAAAAGATAATAATGTATGGATATCTCTCCGTGGAACCGAATTTATGGTAATGCGAGTTTACCACTGGCCTCTATCATACAAGCGTACTTGTATAATACAGGTCAGTGAGGTTTACATATAAAATGGTTGTAAAAATCAGACTTTGTTTTGTAATGGTTATCCATGTTAGGATTAGTTTTCTTTCTTGCTATAGGTTAAACCCATGATTTGTGAATATTAAAGTAGGTACATACCTACTTTAAAATGAAATATTAAATTTTTTAAATAGCCAATATTCTTTACGGATGAATTTTTAATAATAATAAAAAAAAATCTGACAACATGGTGAAATGCTAAATATTTGATGCGATGCAAAGTTATTTCGGCGAAGCATTTCTTTTGCGCAAAAATAGCAACGCTCAATAAAAACGCTTGGAACATCAGCTGTCTAGTCATACTTACGTGTCTTTCGATGATTTCCCGCCAGTAAAACAGACGTTTTTATTTAAATACAGCACAATATTATTAAGGAAAGTTTATAGATCAGCTGTTTACCTATCTAAAACTCCGCAACAGTTGCGAAACAACATCGTTTTTCAAAGCGTTACGAAAGCTTCGGTAGCTGAGAAAGTCTCGAGTGACCTGTCAAAAGATAGCAGACTCGCGAGTGTCGAGAATTTGAATATTTATAGAGAGGCGGCGGAAATATAGACAACCCACAGTGCAAAGTCACCGCTGGCAGTTTCGCGGGATACTTCGTAGAATGGATGATACTTTTAAAGGAAGATATATATTATATAGGTATGAAGCAATTTCATTTCTATCTAGATTATCTACTGCTTGTTTTTGAGCTACCAAGAATACTACATAGCGTAACATCACGACTGTAATCCCAGTAGGGTTAGGCAGAGGTGTACCTATAGTATACCCACATTTCGCTAGTTATGCTTAAGTCCCATATATCTAACTAGCTTCTGCCCGCGACTTCGTCCGCGTGAAATTTCTTGTTACTCCGACCCACCCCGTCGCATCGCATCGCCTGCCCGCGCTATTACTTCGTTTTTGCTTAGCGTTCTTTCTGACTTTTTTTCTTTTTGCTCGGCTCCTATAGGTCATAGCGTGATGTTAAATAGCCTATAGCCTTCCTCGAGAATTGGGCTATTAAATGCAAAAAGAATTTTTCAAATCCGACTGGTAGTTCCAGAGATTAGCGCGTTCAACCAAACAAACTCTTCAGCTTTATAATATTAGTAAGTATAGACATAGATAGGAGTCGAGCCTACTGCCATCAACCGGGCACAATTTCGGACTCCGAGCTGCTACTGAGAAATTCCTGATAGAAAAACCCAATAATACTGCCCGACTTGGGAATCAAACCCAGGACCTCAGGCTCAGCAGTACACATGCGACCATCGAGGCACGGAGGCAGGCATTTAATATTATTTCGAAGGAAAATTTCTCTGAATCGCGAAACCATTAATCTTAGAAAACGGTACTTACAATTTGTATACGCAACACAACAATTTACTTGTGTTTGACGTGAAGAATACTTACGCTTTGTTTATTGATATTTCAAAGCATAACTTCACGTTATATACCCGCACAGTACTCTTTTATGAACAACAGAATATCCGCTTATCTTGTTTCCGATGTTACGTGCGAATTCCGGTGATCCTACATCGGGTACGTGTATGAAAGGCATTAGGCAGTCATCACACGAGTCTATGCGCCAATTACGGGCAGCCAGATGCCGTCGGAACTCGGCTAATCTGATCGGGATGTGTCCATGCATTTCCCACGTATATCGCATAAACACATTTTGTACTAAAACAAATACATATGTATACTTGTATCATAAACCCGTAGGCTTTCCGCACTGAATTTATAGGTTCAATTACAAGTCTCGCGACTAGCTCGAGCATTAATGATTTGATTTAACTCTTGAATAATTGACATAATACGGAACATTGAACTTTGTGAAATTACTATGTGAACGATATTAATAATATTTGTCCACGTATTTTATAGAAGTTTACCGTTTCCATCGATCTTCTCTAATACAGCGTACTTTGAGCCTTTAATACGGTAGGAGTAAAATGTCTCCCACACAAGAGCACCACAGGTTGTAAACTAGCTCATTGCTTTTACATGATTGTCGTACTTTACGATCTCACTTCTCATGAGGGCAAAAGGGCTAAACCCACGAGGGTGCTGAAAATTTTAAAATTCTTAAACGTTCGTCCTATAACCATTCCTCGTGGTATACAAGGCGCCAGCTCTTTATTACCGACAGGCCCATTTTGGCATGGTTTCAAATGTTCGCTGCAGATGTCATAATATGCTTAAAGGCTCGTTAAAATATTGTCTTAGAATTTTGCGGCACAAAGCTCATTTGTTAGGAAGAGAAAGTAGGTTATGATATATTTAATTTCGGAGAATTTTGCACACCTTCATTTGCGAAAATCTTAGGATATCTTAAGTATCATATAATGGCACAGCGTGTAATTTTCTGAGTTTGTTGAAAAATTAACAGATCCTACTTTTTTACGGGGCCATGCCTTCTTTGATTGATATGGTTCCCAAATTTTTCCCTAAAGATATCCAGGTCAATTTGAACGAATCATTTCAGGCCATTTTTATTATAAATAATAAGACTATTTATGTAATTTGATTATAAAATGTCGCCAGTCGTCGGCGACATTTTAAAAAGTACCACAATAAAAAGTTATCACCGGCAGGGCCATTCTTCAGTAAGAATGGCCCTGCCGGCGATAACTTTTATTGTTTGCCCCGGCGTCATTTATTCCAACTCGGTTATGAAAATCGTTGCTTTACGACGATAATTTGAGAAAACCAATGTTATGGAATTCATTTATTTCCTCAAACCCCAGAATGTGTAATTTCGTATTTTATTTTATCAATGAATCAATCATCATCGTAAAATTATTACTGAAGCTAAACGAGTGCCAAGCGGTGTGACTTTTCAAATTGAAACATTCACAAAACATATTAGAAATTGTTCGATATGATGATTAAAGAGAAGCACTTCACACAGACATATGTATACTTCTGTTGTCAACGAAATATCTCTTGTCGTTGGCAACGTGCCAGAATCGTACACGCCACATATCGTCTAGTTCTCTGAGTTCCTATATCGTACTAGGATACCCACAAATTACGCTCTAGGATTTAACTCAACACCCATTGTGTACGATGTCACCCTATATCAATATTTGACCTAGTTGATGTCATAAAAAAACTATGACTCAACTCAACCACGCCAAAAGATACATAATATCTCATGCAAACAATATTATCAAGCTCGTAGGAAATACATCTTAATCTAATCTATGATGTTTTGCGTTTCAGACACTCGGTGGACTCGGTCGCGTCGTATTCTAGCCAGAATCACGTTGACCGTATAAGGGCACAGAATTTCTCAGCGGCTTCTTGTCAAGACGAAGGCGACTTCGGGTCGATCAAGACAAGCCTCTTCAGACGGTCGTCATCCAATTTAGAATATCCCAACAAACGACCAGAGAGCGTAACGTCCAACGCCAGCTCAACAAGAAGCCGCCTTCGAGAACTTGTCGAAAGGAAATCGAGTCAGGACGAGCACAAGTCCGCGGCAGACACCGTCGGTGATATACAGTATTTTGAAAACCCTACAGAAACATTAGAGTTTGACAAACCGCGAAATTCGCTAGAATCTAAAAAAAGTCAAGAAGAACGTCCCAAAAAGAGGAAACTATCAAAGAGCAAAGAAAAAGATAAAGACAAGGATAAAGATCTTTGTGAGAATAAGACCAAAAAACACGAGAAGTATCAGAGTAAGTTAGCAGAATACTACAAATTACCCGTACAACTGCCTCAGGACGAATTTTATCAACATTTGACAAGGTCTAAAGCGGCAGAGGAACTTATACAAAAACGTTTCTCGAATTCCGATACTGAATTCAGCGGTAGCTACGGAAGATTGTGCAAACATAAAGAGCCTGAAGGTGCTAATTTACGACGCAGTCGAAGCTTGGCAGTGATAAGAGAGGAAACCTTCACAGATCTTCAGATACAAAACCACGCCAAAAGCAAGAGATCCCAGTTGATACCCCGCGCCCGCTTGTTCGACAAGCCTTGCTTCAAAGACAGGTAATTTATTTTATCTCTTCTTATTTCAAGTCAGTTTTATTTTAAACTAAAGTAAATAAACAAATTCGGATGCTGTTACGACGTGCATGTTGGTTATTTACAAGTGTAACTCATCACCAACACCATGTTACGATTAGGATACGCTATTTGTCTGTTGTCTTTAAAAATCGTTAGTTAGTACACAATTCATACACGCATTTTAGAGAACTAAATGCAATTTTTTTTATCAGAAGCTATACCTATGTCTAAAACCTGTGAAAATGTATTAATAATCACAGATTATTTATTCTAATTGATGAAATATACGTATAAATTAGTAGATTGTTAAAACAATATATTGCACTTCCGATAACAGCTGCTTCATATTATTATCAAATAGACGCACGGTTAGAATGGGAATGAAATAGGTTCAACGTATAAATATTTGAGAAAGCCATAGATAGATATTATCCTATGACATCGCAAGTTATTGAAGTTAGTTTAACGCAAGTTTGTATCACATTTCAGGTTGCCAGGACGTGCAAAATACCAAACGAAAGAAGAAGTTCTGGAAAGCATATACATTGATAGCACCGCTTCTTGTTTTGGGGATATAAACGCGCAGAAAGAAAACGAAAAACCAGAAAACACAGAGAATAGATCGGAAAAAGAAGAAGTCGTATCGCGAAACGAGAGCCATCCTTCGAGATCAGTTAGCGGAAGTTGGCCGAACTTGAATGAAGAAATAAAACAAACAAACCTGTCTGAAGATAGCATCGGACATTCCCGTAACCCGAGTGAAATTGATAGTTTAGATTCTAACTACGTAAGAAAACATTATAATTTTGAAGCTCATAGAAAAAATTATAAAGACAGTTCACCTGAATCAGATCGATCTATTGCATCGCCAAATCCTAGCAAAGAACTTTATGTAACCACTGACGAACACGGGACTGATAACGAAGATAAAGAAAGATCGAAAAATAATACACCTAAATCATTTACAAACGACAGTCTTACGCGGAGTGACAAGGATAAGCCACTCGAACCTGAACTAATAAGTTACACAGAAACCTATGACAAAATTTCTGTAAAAAATAAAAAGAGTGAAGAAAATACAAGTCCAACACCAGCAGAAATCGTACAAATAGATGAATCGAAAAACGAGGATGATATACAATCTATAGCCTCTGAAAACGACGAAATCGTGTCAAGCCCCCCGGATAGCATAACTTCCTATATTTCAATTTCAATCGCTTCGTCGGACAAGTCGCACAAGTTAGAATACTTGGCTAATTCTCTTGCTGAAAAGATTGACGAATATTGCGATTCTCAATTTAAAGAAAACACTTCCATCGCATCGCACACCATACATTCTGAAAATAATAATCAAGAGACAGATCCCATATATACTCAAGTTAACAAGAAAAAGACCTTCGCTGACATTCGTAGAGATTCTTTTTTAAAGAAGAATGGGAACCTTTTCAACGAAATATTAAAAAAACAGAACAACGAAGTGTATGTCAGTAATACATACATTGAAAGTGATACGTATTCTACAAAAAGTCACTGCACTTCTAAAAACATTACAACTGAACCTTTTGTTACTACCCTCATCGAAAATCAGTACTATTCGCTTCCTGATATTAATATCAGCAAGTGCTTAAGAAAATCAGAACGTATTGACGCTCAATTAAGAGAGGAAGATCCAGAGGACATACCTTGTGAAAACACATATGAAATAGCACAAACACATTTTCGGGAGATATTATCTTCAAAAGGCACTGAAAATTACGGTCAGTTAAATAAAACCTTTACAAAGCCAACACATAACATAAAAATTCAAACAAATAATTGCATTTACCTTCCAGAATATACAGAACCACAATTAATACAAAACTTTAACAAGCTTGATGACGACTTAAAGTCTATTATAACTGTCGATAGTTCTAACGCTGACGATAAAGAAACTAATTATTTTCGTTCGGATAACCATCAAAACGAAAGAGAGATAAATGAAATAGAAGGAACAATAAGAAACAACAAAATCATCACAAAATCGGAAAGCCTGAAAATATCAAATTCCGACTACAGGCCAGAAATAAATATAACAAAATCTTTGTCTAACGATAATATAAATAAATCTTTTCAAGACAAGAAGCCACGACTAGGAATAATAAAAAAACATTATTCTCTTCGGCAACGGGATCCAACAGAAGAAGACGAAATTATTCGAATACCTAGCCCAGACATCGTAGAAAAAAGTATTGTCAAAACAAGTGATTCCACGACAACGAAATACTCCACAACTGAAGAAACAAATACCCGCTCACTTTTATCAAGAGTTCAATCATTCAAGACATCAGCAGAATCTAATATTGCATTGGTCCCTTTAAGTGGTCACCAAACAATTGTTATAGATCCACCCTTGACACAAACACCAAACGAAAATAACATCCGTATAGAATTGAATCACCAACGAGAATCTGAAACAAAGACAACTCTACCAGAAGTAACCAATTTGATAGAAAGACAACCAAAATTTGAAGTAAAAACTGTTCCAGAGTCCGTTACTGAAACTCTTAAAGAAGTAAGAAAAGTAACAGCAGATAATTGTATTGATACATCCAGTTACTATACACCCAAAGATCCTTTCATAACAATTAAATTAAATAAAGTTGTTAAAACCACTATACCAAAACTCAGAAAAGAAACAACTGAAAAAATTGATTTTGTGCATCACAAGTTTGACAAACCACCTACAAAGTTGATAATAAAGGACAACAAAAATTGCCAAGAACAACCATTATATACATTCAAAAAAATAAACACCACCATGTCGAGACCTCAGGTATTACAGGTGATTGATTCTAGATGTAAAAAGCAAAACATTGCAGCAAAAATGGAAAATACCATTGAAACAAGCGCTGCAGTTAGTAAGAAACCAGATTTTCCAGTTGAAATTAAAGAAGAGATTAAAACTCCTAAAACTGAAAGCAGCGTAAAAGAAAAACTTAATAACGCAATTAAAACCGATATCGAATATCAAGAGAAACTAAATTCAGTTAAAAACTATTGGTCAAAGCTTGTAGATAAAAATCCAGATGGCAATGAGAACATAAATAAACAAGAGTTAAAAGTTCATCAAGAAGATAACAACAATAACGGCAGTGATTTTGGAGATGTAAAAGAAGAAAATAATCAACAGAAGAACGATGACAGCGAATGCTTGTCAGAGATATCAGTGGGAAACATTATCAAGTCTTTGGAAAGCGTTAAAATTGTAGACAGTATACGCAAAATCAGTCAGGCTAAAATACAATTATGGAAAGATGAAACCGAAAAAGTAAAAAGTGACTCGGAAATAGAAGAATCAACATTGGATAAAATTGTTAAGGACTGTGATCCAATTTTTTATGATAAGAGTGTAGTAAAATCTGAAATAGATTTATGCAGAGATACTCCAGAGATAGAAATAGTAGAGTTAAGCTGCGACGATAACCAAAATCAGAAGACTCAAGCTACGCTTATAAAAGCAAAGGGTTTCGAAAATGGATGTGATGATTTCGATCACGTTAGATACAAGGTGATGAAATCAGAATTATTTAAAAACAGCATGATAGCTAATTACCGCAAAGAAGCTCAGTTTGACGGGTTGTTACAGTATCTACAAGATTACAGCTTTCAGGAACTGTTGGTAAACAACAACATCGTAATTATCGAACCAGTTCGTACTAAAGTTGAACCGGCACCTAGAAAAAATACAGAAACATGTAAAATTCCACCAACTTTACTGAAGAAAAACGATAATAACGCTTCCACTGATAAGCCTAAAAATGCTGTACGGAGACATTTCTTTTATCATCCGATAAGAGTAAACAAAGAAATTATAGAAGAAGAACTCCCCAACCCAGATACGGTGAAGAAAGTAAGAAACTTATTCGAAGATACATTGAAAATGAAAAGTCCTATGACGCATGATCCACCATTGGTTAATGAAAACATAGGTTTGACAAGACGAGCAACGTCTTATAGGAATCTTAACGAAGAAACAAAAGGGAGCAAAAATGGTGGTAGAAAGAAAATCATACGACAACTGACCATAGATACAAACTTTGGCAATAAGAAATGGGATAATGCTAGTCTTTCCAGTGGTGTGTCGAGCGGAGATCTCAGCTCAAACAACGAATATGAAACTGATGGGCTAAGCCCATACTCACAGAAAAATTTAAAAGATAATGTATATAGCTCAAGCGAAGAATATCTTTGCGATTCAATGAACCAGGATTTTTGCTGTGAAAGTCAATACGTAAGTCCAGATATTTTAAGAAAAATAAGAGAGTGTGGAACTTCAATAACATACTACGGAGGAAAAGTATTAACCTCAAAAACTGGTTCAACCGTAAGTCCTATGACGAAAGCTATAATGGAAGAAATAAAGAGTCTTCAAAAAAACTGTAGTAGAGATTGTTATTCGTGTCAAACCAAATGTCGAGGAGATAAGTGTTCATGTCTCGTAGCAGACAAACATAAGCAAATGCTTTCGGAAAAGCAAAATTCCAATACGAGTTTAGATTCAGGAAATCAAAACCAAGACAAAAACAAACGAACGGAGGGGTTTCCAGGTTTTAAATTTAAATTAGTAAAATCGAACAGCTGTAGCAGTCGTTTAGAGCTTACTGGTACAGATGATAGCAAAAATCCTCGAAACAAATTCAAAAAACAAATATCAAAAGATGACCCCCCATTACTACATGATGACGAAAATTCAGTTAAAAATAAAATCTGTCGTCTTGAAAGCTACAGTAAAGGTATCGTTAAAACTCCATTTGACAATAAAGACAGCGGAATTATAAAGGATATAGTTAAATCCAAAATAGAAGCTATAAAACAAAATGATGCTATTATTAAAAAGAAAGAAGCCGCTTTACAACAAATGGTAGCAGTTACCGAAACTAAAAAAGAAGCAAAGATCCCGGAACAACAAGACGAAAGTACAGAGGAAGATAACACAGCGGCGCAAGCAGACAAACAAGCGGCTAATGCCCATACCTTCGAAAAGAAATTTTACTATGTGAACGATAACTTAGACCAAGGCAAAGTGACCACAGGAAAATTCGGAGAAATGGTGTTCGAAGAGTTTGAAGTTTTAGAGTCTTGCTACGATAGTTTGAATAGCAATAAGTCATTAAAATAATTAAATATGTCTACATTATTATCATAAGCTTTTGCTTACGTAAAATGTGATCTGTATTCAAATAACACTAATAAATTATTGCTAGTAAATAATAGTACCTATTAATATAAATATTTCGCTTATATTCATGTATCTAAATTAGTTTTAGGTGTATTCTTTTAACATAGATAGCTGTTAACGTTCGCGATCAAAGTGTACCGTATTATTGGTGATGGTCTCTATTTCTGTAATAAATGTATTTTATGGATGCTGCGGGTTGTTTAGTTTCCTAGATCCTTACCCTCTGATTTTTCGTGCTCGACTTTTGTTGGCGTTTTAGTTCCATGTGTACATACACTTGTGAAGAAGGAGCGGCGCACGGGCCGCCAACGGCGACACCACGACTCCTGGTAACAAAAATATAAAATCTTTAGAACGAAATATCATTTTTTAAATAAATTTTACGTATCTGACCAGCAGTAGACCCTTCCTTTCGAACACAGCCGCCACATATTATTTGTGTCTAGTTAGAACATGATCAGGAAAAAAATGTTAATAAACGGTATAGACAAACGGATGTTTTTCAATCTTTGTTAACATTACGCGTTTATATCCGACGAAATAATGATTGACATTTACTGTTTTACGACCTATTAACGTCAATGTCGACAAGCTGTGGCAATGTTTAGAATAACAACTGGCAAACCGCCGTGAAAGATTTTCGAATAAAACAGAAATACATTTAAGTAATCACAATTAGATTCACATAGACTAATTCATCATAATCCTCCTCCAACCCTTATACCAATTTATTTAGTGTGGCGCAGCATGTCTTCTTCTTCATCTCTATCAGTCATCTCAGTTTTCATCTCCTTTCTAGTTATATCATCTTTCACACAGCCCATTCATAATTTCTATGGTGTTCCCCTACCCATCATCATCATTTTAGCCGAAAAACGTACACTCCTGGACATAGGCCTCCCCCAAGTACCGCCACTTGGACCGATTCTGTGCTTTTCGCATATAGCTGACTAGCTTCTGCCCGCGACTTCGTCCGCGTGAAATTTCTTGTTCCCCTGACCCACCCCGTCGCATCGCATCGCCTGCCTACGCTATTACTTCGTTTTTGCTTAGAGTTCTTTCTGACTTTTTTTCTTTTTGCTCGGCTCCTAAAGATCATAGCGTGATGGTAAATAGCCCATAGTCTTCGTCAAGAATTGGGCTATCAAATGCAAAAAGAATTTTTCAAATCCGACTGGAAGTGCCAGAGATTAGCGCGTTCAACCAAACAAACAAACTCTTCAGCTTTATAATATTAGTATAGAAGTATAGATTCCTGCGGTCTTCACCAGGCGGTCGGTCCTCCTTGTGGAAGGCGTTCCAACGCTACGTTCCCCTACTCAGATTCATATATTTAGCAAGTCAAAAATTGCAGTACTAGATAACAGGATCACTTCCATTAGTTAATTACTATTTTGTAGCATTTAACTAATTAGGTTCTCCAATTGGTGAAAAGCTTTTTACGGAAAGTAATTGTTTGTGTCTAAATTATTTTTACTTTGTATTAATCGATCGTGTTATTTTGTTTCCTATGTAATAGGTATTCTGTACCGACCTTTTCTGTTCTCTTTTTTGTTTCAGGTGTTTATCAGTGGAAACTTACATATAAAGGGCCTTCAAATGCATATTGTTTAAGAACACTGTTTATAATAGCCGTAAGTTTCCCGAATAGAAAATAAATAAATGCTACTTAACGAGACAAAATGTTCGTGTCAGGCGTACAAAATAGAGCATTTATAATGTTCATATGGCATGGAGTACACTCAATAATTAATCACGGAAACGACGTAGAAGACAGATATATGAGAGTAGTAGACACGACTGTTAGTCATAGTCTGTGACTTATTAGACAACTTCTACGTCTCAGCAATTACTCAATTAATCAGAATTGTATTAAGATAGATCCAAAAATTATAAAAGATAGATCCAATGATAGAAAATAATTATATTATGAGTAGTAAGAAATGAAGAATCAAAATTACGTAATTGCTAATTGCACTAGTGCCTAGGCACCACTAACTTTATGGTCCTGGCTTGCAACGACACTAAATCACGTGTCCAACGACTGTTTGCTTGCTGGACCGTGATAAGAGTATTACGTTTTTGAATCACTACGCTAACTGGAGGAAATGTTACGTTATTTTAGGAGTAGATACAAACGTTTGTTTAACATTTTAGGTTATAAATTAATGTATAAAATCGAAGAGCAATTCCCGTATTTTAATAAGAACATTCACATTCTAATCTCAGTCCTCGATCAGTAAAAAAAATTATGGGGTTTTTGACATTGCGCACAATTCCAAGATTTTCGCTACAAAAATAACTTAAGTAACAGATATTTGACCCGTAGTGAAGTTGTCAAGACTGCGCAATAGAAGTAATTTTATGATTTGACATCCTTTGTAAAAATTGAAGATGTTACACAATCATGTTTCTTCCTTGTTGTATTTAGGTAAGAAAGTACTACAAGTAGGTACTTACAAAAAACTAATTTGTAGTATTTTTGTTCAAAGTTATCTCTTTAAGAATTCCATTACTATTGGACGTGCTGTATTCCTGCCAGACGCAAAGTTACGTTGGAATGAAAATAAACTATTTGCCGGAACATTAAATTAGCCAAATAACCGTCAAGCTACCCTGTAGCTCGATTTAAATACATTATTTTGGCACCTTCGTTTCAAAATGTTTACATTAGTCTCATTTGATCACGGTTTCAGACTGTAAAATAAAACTATAAATAAATTAATAGTATTTAGGTTTTGTTCATCCAGTCAGAAACAGGAAAAATTACCAAACATACGCGATTGTCGTTTGAATCACTGTACATTGTGTAGTGTTTGGGTCATTTTTAACCGACGAAAAAACGGAGGAGGTTCTCAAGTCGACATATTTTTTTTTAATACAAAATTTGGTACACTGTCTCTTCAGAATACGCTTAACCATTTAAATGCAGACGTGCAGTGTTAATATTATCGTACCATTCTGAAGATCAAGCATTATTGGCACAGCTGATGTGCATTTGTTTAGTGTAATAACTGCATCAAATGACAATCTATTAGGTAAATAAATGGCCAGATCGCTTGTAAGTCTTCTAAGAAAAGATTCAAACGAATTGAACCACAGAATAATTTACATATTGCAATCATAAATAAAAGTAGGTATCTCATACACGAACAGGGTTATCTTATTTAACAAATAGCTACTAGACAAAATAAACATTATTCGTCTGTACCTAGAGCTACTAATCAACCATATTAATTCACTAGATTCTACTAATCTGCCAGATACTAATACATATAGGAATCTTAGCTAAACTAGATTCGATTTGAATTAGGTACACAGTGCATTATAACTATGGTTTGTACTAAAATGTAGGTCCACAGTGATAGATAAGCTAATAGATATGTTGACCTTTTTAGGGTTCCGTAACAAAATGGTAAAACGGATCCCTTATGGTGAGACTCAGTCTGTCTGTCTGTCACAGCTAGATATCTCAAGAACTACTAATGCTCTCAATTTGAAATTTGGAATAGTTTTAGATGACGTTTTCCCAACTATTTTTCAAATAAAAAAGAAATAAAAACACACATTTGTATATTTTTTGTAACAGGGACTGAAAGGGTGTCAGAAAAATTCGAAGTCGGGCTACTAGGGCATGTGGGGGGGGGGGGGGATATCATAAGAAAGAGCGCGGCTTGCACATTCTCAAACTTTTTTTTTTTAGGTTTTCGACATTTGATGAAAAATGTAAAAAAAAAGTAAGTACCGTTCCCCCCTTATCTCCGAAGTTTGCAAAGAGAAAAATCTGAAATTATTCTATGTGATAGAAGTTTATGTAAATATTACAGGAAAAATAAAACGAAGTCTCTAAATAGCACAATTTTTCAGAAATCATCAACAAAATTTACATTACTTTCACTATCGGTCAAGAGATGGCGCTGACATAAAACTGCAATATTCTACACCGCGGTGCACAGTGTTAAAATTCTCTGACGAATATAGGCCTCGCCGACGAAAATTTAAAAACATGATGTTACGGAACCCTCGGTGCGCGAGTCTGACTTGCTCTTGCCCGGTTTTTTTGTCGAATGAACCCACTACACAATAGATAATTATACCGTAACACAACCAACAGGTTTAAGGTCATCGACCCGTGAATTGATTGCGAGTACAAGCATAACCTTGGCGATATACATGTGTAGGAATCATGTTTTTTAGTTCACTGTTATCAACGGTTTATGGTACAAAGTGTACTTTTTAACTAGAGTTGGCTTTTTAATAAAAGATGAGGGTTTTAACCTCGCGTTCTTTTGTTTTCCATAGAATTAGTTTGAAAGATGAATCGTAGCAAAAAGAACAATGATGACAATGGTTTCAAAATATGTTTCGTCGACGTACTTAATGACAGTTTACAAGCAAATAATGTTACATTACTTCCTTGTAGGGACTAACAACCTTCTTAACTCGAGTTCTCTTTTATTCTTATCAAGCTAACAATACAGGACAAAGGGAACATTCAATTGATATGCACACTTGGCAACAAGCCGAAGCTAGCGAAGTGATGTCATAAATTAAACCATAAATATGAAACGAAAAATTAATTATAACTGACTTATTAATTAAACTTGGCTATATCTAATTAAAAATTATAGCCATCTAGTAATTTTATCGATCGTTTTCAATATTCCTGATTTTTTTTTGTTGCTGTTGAGTTCAATTCATAGAAACTTGGTTACGGTATTGAATATCTAGCTATTCATATTATTTGATGTGTATTCAAACAAAACAAATTCAAAGTTCAACCCATCTTTAATTAAGATGAATGAAACCAATAACTAGTGAACCGGTATTCATGCGATCGCATTACAGTTATTATATACTAGCTTCTGCCCGCGACTTCAGACTTTTTTGTTTTTGCTCACCTGCTAAGGGTCCTAGCGTGATGTTTAAATAGCCTTCCCCAAAGAATTGGACTATCAAAATATACTGGTAGTTCCTGAGATAAGCGCGTTCATACAAACAAACAAACTCTTCAGCTTAATTATTAACATAGATTTATATTCTATGATGGTTTCTTGAAATGGTCATATGACAACAATAGGTATGTAATTTTCAGTGCGTTCAAACCTATTACCATATTTTGCAGTAGTGGACCTTTAAATAATAACGCGATTGTGTAACTTGCTTCGTCCATAGTAAATAAGTATCCTGGTTTACACAATTAAGATACTGCATCACACAGAATCTGAGCATTCCATCTGCCACATATTCATTAATTTACTGTTCGTTATCGCTCATAACTTCTGTTGCTTCTGTTGTTCTGTTGCTGTCAAAGTCAAACCTTAAATGCTGGGCACATGTCGGTGTAGCAATGTCTATTCTACTCTATCTATTGTCCAATATTTTTGCTGCTGTAAACTCTACATTTGCGTTTTTATTTTATTGGTATATGTAGGTACTTAGTGTACTTACTTCCGTCTCGATCTTCCCCTTTGCGTTTATTTTTCCTTTTATTATGGTGGTTACAAGGTTATCGTGCAAAACATAGATACCTATGCAACATGGTTACTTGTTGGAGCTAAATGAAACCACAGCATCATCAAATTAACAAACTCATCCGTAACGCTGATTGAACACGGAAAATAACTCAGTTAATGATAAACAGCTGCAAATAAACCGAAGTTTGCCGAACAATATTATTTAAATACGTTTTAGATTAGATATCTATAATTAGTATTGCAATCAAACAAACACTTCATTGTCTTTGATTGACACTAGTTATTACATTAGATGATTCCTCTACTCACATTCACATAATTAACTAGCAATTGGATCTATGTATGTGAGCAATGATTTAAATCGGAAAACACTGAGTAACTGCAATTCGACATGACGTGACTTCATGACGAATAGCATAGTAATACGTCATACTCTTGATGTGGTTAAATAATAGATACCAGAGAAATACACCATATGGTAAGTACCTATCTTATATCTGAGATATAAGTAAAGAAGAGTTTGAAGGCTTTTGAGTCCATGTTATTAAGAATTATGCTTGCTAGAGTGAATTTGGCAAGCTGTTGGTAATGTAGGTCAATTACCAAACGGACGAACAGGTCGTTTACCCAATAGTCATGTCACGCGACGTATCAACTTGTGGACCGCTGGAACTGAAGATCTATTAATGAGTAACAGAACGTTTTTGGTGTGGTCCCTCATGGAATGTTACCTATCTGATATTTAGACTCTAACCAAAGACCCGGCCCACAAAGGAAGGACTTTCCAATATCCGATATGACTCGTCTTATTAGTCATGATTTTTTATAAGAAACACTCACGTGGGTGATTTCCATGGCGCTATGATTTATGATTTCTTCTTGCCTCTTCCTGCTATTCATACCAAATTATGACTCCCTCAATAAGCGATATATATTCCGAACCTTTTTTTTATTTGCCACAATGCATTTCTTCCTTGCCTGGTCCTATGTTCCTTGGACACAGAGCAATATGTTCTTATTTTTCGGCTCTGCCAGCTTTCAGCTTATCATTTACACCTTCTTCATTCATATCATCCCCCACAATCATTTCATCTTATCTTAGGCTTCCCTCTCAATTCATTTATTCTCCAATTTATAAGTTTCAGCCCTTCTCATATGTTTATGTGACAAGCGCAACTTTTTTAGTCTCTCTAATGAGCAGAATATTGTACTATACCTTCTGTAATCGACTAACTATTTATGTTAATCTTTATTTAAGACGGCTGGGTTAGTAGGTAATTATTTACAAACGTGAATAATACATTAGCAAGATCTAATTGGTAAAGCCAAGAGAATTTGGAGCGGATCTGGAAAGAGCAAGTAACTTTGTAACGTGGTGTTTAAACATCACACGTTTAAGTTTTGCCTGACTAAGTTCATATCTTCATATAATTTTGCACGTGTACTGTGTTCTTAAACAGGAATATTTTCTCGCATGGGTATATCGATAAGGATTTTTAGATAATCACGAAGATTAGTAGACGACGACGACATTTTTCTTTCTGCCAAGAGTGGTAATACTAGTAGACGCATTCTGTTTCATGGTTTTTGTTAATTTGTAAAGAGAATTATCTAAACTTTGTGAGATAATTTTATGAGATATGCATTTTCAGGATTACCTAATGTAGATTATGATGGATAAAATATCACCATATAATCTAAGGCAGCTTACATTGAAAACATAACAGATAAGATCACATCGATCATTATGTCGATGCATTGTGATAAGTACCGAAATATTTTAGGTTTAGTAAAACTGTGAAATGCATGAGTTACATAATGATAATATATAAGTAGGAAATGTTGATCTTATCATTGATGGCACAGTTTTTATGATATTATTATTTGCTTATCCGGGACATTATAAAGAAGTGTTGTCTCCTACTTGTACCTACCTCCGCCTTCCACTTTTTCCAAGCGTCACGATAATCAAGAGTGATTCTGTCATTTATCAACTGCACAGATAACGGGAATTTAACTCTGGCTGTGAGAAGATAGACCTCTTTATTCATAAACTTTGCTTACAGTTAATTAGTGATTAGTGACTGTTAAACCATAAATTTTTGACGTTTGAACGACACTTAAATCATCGTTTATAAATAAACCCCGTAGGGCCCCAGCCAATTGAGAAGGAAATCATAACTTCTACGTTTGTTGATTACTATCTAAATTGATCATTGAATAATTTTTTGCACAAGTGACTACTGACCAGATGTCGCGAAAATAAATATAGTGTGTGGTGTAAACAAAAATAATGAGCACTTCATCTTAACCTACCTCCGATTTATTTTAAGAAAAAACGCCGTGGGAGATTTCGCAGAAAACAATAGGTACAATAACGCTCATTAGATTGAAGATTCTGAAAAGTTTCAGTTTCTTCGGTCCCTTGTAATTAACGACATTTAATAGAACAATTTTACCTAAAAATAAAATTGATATTAAGCATACTTACCTTTCTCTAAGCCATAAATTGAGATAGGCGTATCCGGTTCCGCTACGGTGAAGCGCTATAAGCCCCGCAGCGTCATATCCGCCCCAATCCGGCAGGCAGTGGGGATACGTTTGCGGAGCGCAAGACGATATCCATGAACCTCATTGCGGCTCAATTTACAGTGATTGATAGGGGTATCAATCACATACATTTATAATTAAAAATCAGCAGACAGAAATATAAATTGGCTTAGAGAAAGGTAAGTATGCTTAATATCAATTTTATTTTTAGGTAAAATTGTTCTATTAAGCTTGACTGTACCTTTCTCTAAGCCATAAATTGAGAAGTGTTTGTTATCGACTGCTGGATTGGGACTAAATTAGAACGCCAATGTGATCAACAAAGTTATTTATTAAATTTTAAACTTTTGATAGTTCAACTTATAATATTAAATCAACAGAATTAGCTATATGACTTTAATTATAACACTACATCGTTATTACGATTAAGTAAATCATCTTATCGTTTGAAACAGATTACTGATCTGATTTGAACGACTTGATTCATTTGTAGACCTGTAATCCTTGATTTCTTTTTTATAATATTTGTGAAATGTCAAAGCAGAGCGCCAATTTCCTCTCTCCAAAATATGATCAATGGGAATGTTATCTGACCAACTAGCCGAGGCTACTGCCGATCGCACACTACCTGGACTAGTGTTTATGCCAGCTTGTTTTAACAATGACTTAATCCAGCCCCCTATGATGGTGCGGGTAGCGGGTTTGGGTTCACCACGTGTGCTAATAAATAAGCTCTCAATATTACCTCTTCGACCATTAGAGTACTCTAGCAATTTGTCAATCCAACCAATTGGGTCAATGTTAGGGTTTGACTCGCATTTAAGTAAACGCCAACCGGATTGCTTATAAGATACATTATCAGTTTTGGACCCAAAAATCGGCCAGAACACTATAGAATCATCACTCCTTACGAAGTTTTCTTTATTTATATTTAATAGCGTAAGGTCATGGACTCTGCGCCCGGAACACAATAAAAGGAGAATTGCAGTTCTTTTGGAAATTTCGAACAATGACATTTTGGAGGGAATTTTGTCAACTAAGAATCTAATTAAAACATTAATGTCCCAAATAGGACTTTTAGCTTTGGGTGGCTGTTTTAATGCTATACCCTTTAATATTTGCTTTATAATTATATGAGAACCTAATGATAAGCCACTAGGTGGACGACAAAAGGTACATACCACCGACTTATGTACTGCAATTGTGTTATAGGCAAATTTAAATTTAAGATGCAAATCAGTTAGAAATCGAGCCACATCTTCAGGGGATGGATCTATAGTGCTCACATTATTGTCACGTGACCATTTACACCATCGTAACCATGCCGGCTTGTATGTATTTAAGGTCGATTTCCTCCAACTACCTTCTAAAATTGCTATCTGATCTTTCTGCCAAGAATCTAATAGCGACGACCACCCTGTATTAACCACACCTTTAAATTCAATTGATGAACTTGTGGAGGCGGTCGATTGGTTGTTGTGTCTATCAAGACTTGGTCCAAATCCCTCAACGGGTAGTGAGGGCACATGGAGCGAGCCACCAGATCTGCTCTCCAAAAGACCTTCTCCCAATCGGGTGTTATCACCAGGTACATACCGGTTGCCTGGTTCAGGTGCGCTAATACTCTGGGTATTAGACACGGTGGAGGGAATACCCATGCTAACCTGTAATGCCAAGGGCGACCGAAGGCGTTGTGGAAAACAGCCGCCAGATCTAAATCCAGACTCACATACCTGGGTACTACATGAGCAGTTCTCGACGCAAAAAGATCTATTTCGGGAACTCCGAAATGCTGAAAAATTTTTTCGGTAGCACAGGGAAGCAAATGCCATTCTGTCGGGGCAGATTTCCTTGAAAGCCGATCTGCTACGTAGTTGTATCGACCGGGAAGGTGATATATCGACATATGTATCCGATAACGATCTATTTCGTCTAAGACTTCGTATGTTAGGTTTAGGAGGGGCTGTGACTGTGTGCCGCCTTCGTTGCGCAGATAAGAAACTACAGTTCGATTGTCGCTCTGAATTAATAGGCTCGTATCGCTCATTAGGCGACCTTTTATCTGAATTACTCGCAAAATTGCCAACATCTCTAAGATATTGCTGTGAGCGTGTCTTTCCTGTACTGACCAACTGCCACATAAGATCTCGTTGTTGAGCTGCGCACCCCAACCTGCCTTGGCCGAGTCCGTCGTAAGGAAATAAGTTGGAGGTGAACCGTGCAGTTGAGAAGCCATGTTGTGACTCTGTAACCACCATTGCAGGTTCGGAATCACCTTGACAGGCATCTGCGTTCGAACTTTTACCTTTTTTCGCAATAGGGAATTGCTGAAGGACAGCATTGCACGAGAATTCAGGCGCCCTCGCGGGACTACGAAGCTGGCAAAATTCCAAAGTCCTAGTATACTCTGTACTTCTTTTAAACTTACCTTGGTGGCTTTTGCCATTTTCGATGTTCTCGATTGCAGTAAGCGAACCTTTGTTGGGGGCAGGAATTTGACATTTTGCCAAGGGTCCCATAATATCCCCAGATACTCGATTGACTGCTGAGGAGTCAATACAGACTTCTGAAAGTTTATTACAAATCCAAGGGATTGCAATAGTCTTACCGCTAAATTCGCGTGACTTTGCAGAGTTTCTCGATTCTGATTCACCACGAGAAAATCGTCGAGATATACCAGCAATCTCACACCTTGGTCTCTTAGGGTCTGCGCGATCCAATTCGTCAGGCTGGCAAAAACCTTTGGAGCAGTTGCCAAACCGAAGGGCAGGCAGGTCATTTGCCAAAGTTGGTCCGATACTATTAGTCTCAGGAAACGTCTGTGTCCTGGCGCGATTGGCAGGTGAAAATATGCATTTTCCAAGTCTATTTTCACTAACCAATCCTGTGGTTGGAGGAAGTCGGGGACTTTGTACATGTTCACCAATCGAAATTTGTCTGTTTTGACGTATTTGTTTAGTATTTTTAAGTTGAAGACTGGACGAAACGAAGCAGTCGTTTCCTTTTTTGGTACAAGAAAAATTGTTGAGACAAAGCTTGGAGTCAATGAAGCTTTTTCTAACACCTTTTGATCTACTAGCTTCTTTATTTGGATTAAGATTTCTTTTGAATTTGTTGTGTGAAATCTTCTGGGAATCCTCAAGGGATGAATAAGTGGTGGTATGGTTAAAAAGGGGATTCGATAGCCTGATATTATCTTCAATATATACAAAGGTGCCCCCAACTTCCTCCAGACACTTACCTGATGTTTGATTCCCCCGGCTTGAAAATGTTGATGATAGTCAATCGACTCGTTTATCACGCCGTCCCAGGGTGCTACGTTTCTTACCGTATCGTGTATCTTCGGTGTGACGAAAAAACTCTTCTGCCCTTCTCTTTCGTCCTTGCGCAGGATTAGAGCCACTATTAGTGGAGGGGCGATAGTTTGCACTGTTGCGCACAGGCACTATATATTTCCTACCTCCTTGTGTGTCCCTTCTTTGAACAGAAGGTTTATACGATCTACCCTGCGAGGATAATTTATTGGGTGCGGCTTGAAAAATTTTTAAGACACCTCCTTGTTTTCCTACGAAATCTGTAAACTTTGCATCGTCAAATAAATGATTCGCGGATGGAGGTATTTTCCTTAACGATTCCTTAAAACAACTTTCCTTTACTGAATTTAAAATACCATCACGCCGTTGTTGCACTATATCAGCCCGTTTGCCACATATCATTTGTAATAAATCCGATTGTATTTTTTGGTATTCCCCGTCGCCAAAAATTTCATTGATTTTTGAAGTTATCTCTACAGTGGTCGTTGGGTTTTTTAATTCGGATACCCATGAAATAAATTGGCATAAGCCTTTTTGAAATGCTTCGCTTTGCAAAATAACAGCATGTGACATAGCAGCTAAAGAATTTTCAACGACCGCTAACGAACGATTACGTTCAAAATTTTTCAAAACATCATTACTTTCGAGCTCTACAAAACCTGGGGTAGAATTATAAAGTTTTTGTACTTCAGAATAACGTACTTGAGCCCAGTCAGGCGAATTAAAATGTTGCAATTTGTTAAGCAATTCGAGATGCGAATTGTCTGTCTGTAATGTCTGCGACTTGAGGGTAGTTTGTATTTTAAAATCAATCCCTTTTTCTTCGTTTAATTCATTATCCAGTTCAGTAGGGCTCGGAATATATAGAATGGACTCACTGTCAGACATGCATGGTTGAGTATTATTTTTAACAATAAGATCTTGCAGAGAGGATACTTTTTCAGTAAGTTTTTCAAAAGCATCCTCTAGTTTACTTAGCTTTGTACGGCGGCGCCGCTCCTTTCGCCTACGATGTCTCCTTTTACGCGCCGTGGAAGAAGAATCGCTGCTACTGCTCGAACCACTAAATTGCGACCGAGCACGTGGGGCATTGTCCATACTAACATTATTTTCGTCTAAAGAGTTCATTTTTTAACACAAATTAATAAAAAAAAATTATTTAACACTAAAAAGTAGGACACCCTTATTAAAAGTAACGGATTACTTTTAAACGCGACTACACCGTTCGGAATTCCGAACGCCAATGAGGTTCATGGATATCGTCTTGCGCTCCGCAAACGTATCCCCACTGCCTGCCGGATTGGGGCGGATATGACGCTGCGGGGCTTATAGCGCTTCACCGTAGCGGAACCGGATACGCCTATCTCAATTTATGGCTTAGAGAAAGGTACAGTCAAGCTTAATAACTCTTAACGGGGATCTAATTCTACATTGTACTGGCCAGTGTTTTACAGGCAATAAATGAGAAATATTTGTTGTGTTATCTATGGAATTGAGTACACAAACAAAACAATGCCGTTGGTATTAGTGATAATGATGCTGGCCGGATTTTCAGTTTTTTATGGGGGATGATAAATAGATCCTTTTGGTTATTTTGTTGATCACGCATTACTACATACGTAGGTAAATACCTACTTACTGTTTCCAGCAATAAAATATGCTAGATTTACCTTCATTAATTATTAGTAGGACCGAAAGTTAAAATCTGATGACCTTGTATATTTTTATTTTACCATATTTATGGAACAAATAAATTAAAATCATTTGTCAATACATACCATGATACGGTATATAATATTAAATGTCTTAGGTTTGTTAGCTGCACCTAGATATTATTTTTGATAACTGTAATAAAACCTGTATGATCTCATAAATATTATTTCAATAAACTGACATTTGGAGCCAGTTTTATAAATCTAACCGGTATAAGGAAAATATGTAAATAATGGGGCTATATAAGAAAGTTAAGTGACGTTTAAACGTCAAAAATTTATGAATAAACAGTCGCTAATCACTACTGAACTTTATGCAATGTTTATCAATAAAGGGGTATGTTAATAAAAACAGGTAAAGCATAAAAATGTGGCTTTCTGATTAGATTTTATTATTAACGAGCAGACGGCTAATTTTAGTATCGTCAAATCTAAAAAACGTCAAAAGGTTTACCATTCCTGGTGTTTGTAATCAATAAAAAGCTGTTATTCACAAATTAAAAAAAAAATAACAATATTTTTGACGTTTGACAGTTGCTAACTACATAGCTAAAGAATAGATATGCACGTGCATACGAAAATTGGTCTCTAAATCGGCAATTATATATGAAACACTTCCTATAAAACATGGTAAATAAAAGAAAAACATTAGACACTTACCCTGCTATTCGACAAATCCCTAAATATCGGTGATAAACACAAACCACGATTTATTTCTAATTTTGCTAACAGTCGGCATCTAGAAACACACACCGTCGACGCCATCTTTACACTACGTATGTACAATACTGTAGGTATGTATAGTCTATAGTAACACCGGTCACCGGTCCGGTCACACTGGCGCCGCGGAGCGAGAAAGTAGAGAGGCGAGCTGAGCTGCTGTATTGTCAAACCAAAATACATCAATTTGTTATTCTTCAGCTTAGCGATTGAATAGAAATCAAATTCCAAGCACACTGTAGTAGCTTCACAATGCTTCGGCTTTTCTTCGCCGAATAACTAGATTTAATCCTCACTGAATAATAATTTACTACTTCCTATATTTTTACCACCATGTAGTCTTCTTAATTAAAGTTATTTACCATAATTGTTTATTAATTTACAGCTTTATTGCACTTTGTGGACTAAAGATAATGTTTCGAGTTGAAATGCCCGCGCTAATTTTATTATATTGGCAGACTTGCAAAACTAACATCAAACATTTCGTTCAGAAATAAATTTATAGAATAGAAAGATGAAAATAATTTTTATTGATCGTTAATCAACCTTTATATTCACCCACAACGTTTTCAAAATGTAGAAGAAATAGGTATAACTTTACATAATATTATGCCTGTAATCCCCGAAGGGTTAGGTAGAGGTGAATATATAAGTGCACCCACATTTCGCCAGTCATGCTGTTATAGAAATAGATAGTTTATGAGAAAGCGATTTTCTGTTTTGAAAGACCTTTAACCTTCCCCTCACTTTGATTTTTGTACATACGTACCAACCGAACGAAAACAAAATCCTATGGCAAAACGAGCATGTCTTTGCTACTCTTCAATAAGTTTTTAAAAAACTTGCTACCAATGACAGCATACGTCAACATGACATGACAACTTTTGTTCGCCGCGATTGTTTCGGATTTTTCTCTGCGTTTTGAAAATAAATACGTTTCCAATGGCTGTTCCTGATTATAAACTAAGTGCTGTATTATGCGGCCACTCGCTGGATGTGCGATGTGTGGCCACGACCAAAGAATTTTGTATATTATCCGCTTCACGCGACAGGACTGCAAAACTGTGGCATCCGGAGGGGTTGGTATTTCTATCCCCCTTACGCTGTATTTAACTATCTGAAAGTTAACAAAACTTTTCTATTGCAGAATGAAGGACTTTGTGAACGTGGTGACGTATAAAGGGCATAGGAATTTCGTGTCATGCGTTTGCTGGCTGCCTCCCTGTGAAGCGTTTCCCGATGGTCTAGTTGTGTCAGGCAGCAATGACAATACAATATTGGGGTATAACCTGCAGGACGGCGCGATCCAGGTGACGTTGGAGGGCCACGAGAATGCCGTGTGTAGTGTCACGCCTGGACGAGACTCTGGCGTTTTGTTGAGGTTAGTAATATCCTTTGTTTTCATGTGGCAACTATAATACCTAAAAAATTTCTATCGTAGATAAACGAGAATTATGGGTCAGTGGGTCGTCTTAGGGGCATGCAATATTTTGCAGGAAAAAGATTTTCTAGAAATTTTTAGATACCCAACATCATTAATTTATTAAAATCATGCCCTACTTAGCTACTATCTAAGCTGGTAGACACAAAAACCATACATATACATAGGAGGGGTACATATTGCAATATCTATAATTAAAACAGCAACTAACACCTACCTACAAATTACCTATGTTTAAAATGCTGATTGGACTAAATATCAAATGTTTAAAATATCAACAGTTATTACACCTAAGTTTGATACACCAACATTTGAAATACCAAATGGTCAAAATACCTTAAATGATGCATCACTTGCGAGCTATTTGTATGAAGTAGTATATCAGGTTCCACGAGCGTATAATAGGGTAGATTGAAAAATAAAAATGAAAACAAAAGATCAGATCAACCTGATTTTGTCTGTTTTTGTGCTTTTGAACCAGAAGAAGATGGTCGACGTCAGGGACCCTCCGAGGTTCGGTTTGGTTAGGTTCCTTTAAACCCTGCAGACAGAAATAGGAGCCCCGCAGCGGGGCTTCGTTGACCTGACGTTGTTAGAAATAAAATGAGTGCGCAGTATTAATAAGCTGCAGGGGAGTAGTCTATTAGGTATTTAGTTAAAATATCTTTAAAAATCATTAGATTAATAATTGTTTGTTAGTGCAATTAATTTTAGTTTAATCTTAAGTAAGTAAACCAGTAGATCATTCGACCAAAATGTGTTATGAAGATATGTGTGAATCAACCATAGTTATATCGAAAATAGTTAGAATAACTGTAGTTATTATAATATGTAACCATTATATTATATTATAATAATTATGTTTTTATTTGGATTTTGAACTTTACATAGGTACAGACGCCAGCACATCAAGCTACCCAAACTGTCAAATTTTCCCAACCAACTTTCAATCTTATGCTTTAGCGATAACATTTAAAATCTATTAAAGAAATTTGACAGATTGTAGTAGCTTGATGTACTGGCGTCTGTACTTAGATTGGTGTTTTTCATTTTGGTCAATTAACGGTGAGGTAAACGAATTTAAGGAACTTTGTACATAGGAATTTCAAGTTTTAGCTTTATGAACTTCAGTAACATATCCATTTGACATTTTAAGCTTTCGGTATTTTGAATATAAGTGAAACAAACATTAGGTACTTATTTAGATTTTAGGGATTTTGAATGTAGGTTATTTTATGTTAGTTCTTTTAATTTTAGATATTGCAATACATACCCACATAGGAGTTATTTGAATAATCTCATGAACACAACTCATTCAATGCTCTGAGCCTGAAGCAGTGAGAACTCATAAATTGTATTTGGAATATTTTAAACCAAAGATAATAATTGTTATTATTTTTAATGAACTGCTGATGACAAACAAAAAATAATAATTTTATACATTTGCATGAAATAGTTTACAATATTAATTTCATTTATAAAACATTGCTTAGTCATTGTTGTATCCAGAATTCCAGATACAGCAAAATATTCATAAAATTATACTTGGAGTGACTGACATCTGACAAAACTCTTTAACTTTACATAAAATCTCAAATAGTGGAGATAACTATATCTACACTATTACTGTTACTAAACAGTCATAAGATAATTATATAACAAACTAGGCATATTACATTAGGTAATAAAAAACATACCAAAACCCACCCAGATAATGTTATACATAAATTATGGGAATACAAACCAACAAAAACTCCTCATAATGCATAACCTCCTCCATTTTTCAAGTCCATTAATAAAATAAAATACAACTCATGTGGCTAAGTAGTAACAGCCGCGCGGATCGATCGATCAGGTTAAGCTACGCTTGCCACGGTTGGTCCGTTGATGGGCGACCATCTTTACATATCAAGACTGCCTCCGTGCCTCGGAAAGCATGTTAAGCCGTTAGTCCTGCCTGTCAATCATGGATCTTTGGCAGTCGTTACGGGTCTTCAGAAGCCCAGAAGTCTGACAACCTGTCTTACCAAGGGGATCATATTACCCAGTAACTGGGGTGTGAAGGTCAGATAGGCAGTCGCTTCATGTAAAATACTGGTACTCAGCCGACCCCAACATAGTTGGAAAAGGCTAGGCAGGTGATGACTTGTAACTTATTGAAAACTGTAATGGTATTCAGCTGCATCCGGTTAGACTAGAAGCCAAACCCCAACAGAGTTGGAAAAGGCTAGGCAGATGATGACAACTCAATCTTTATAAAATGAACTCATAAAATTACTATTACTTAATTATCTTTCATCCTCCACAGTTCTAGTTGGGACAGCACAGCCAGAGTATGGAATGTGAACGCAGCCCGCGTACCTCCACTGACTCTCAAAGGTCACCAGGCCGCAGTGTGGGCGGCCATAGAGCTGTTCAGTGGTACCTATGCCACGGCATCTGCAGACAAAACTATTAAGTTATGGATGAAAGATGGCACTATTATTACTACTCTAACTGGTAAGGATATCAAAGATAACTTTTAATGGTTTAGTTTTTTGTTTTATTAAATTGTGAATGTTGAAAGAAACTGAAGGCTTTGTTAATCATTAGATATTCACAAGAAGGAATTTGATTTCATTTTAAGAGTAGTTCTGAGCATTAGATTACTTTAGTGACAGATTTTGGTGAACAAATTTGTGGGTTGTAAGTTGCTGGCAGTATCTTATAAATGTATGTAGAACAAACACAAACTGGGACACTTATCAACTATCGTGACATATTTTTTTGTAGCCTTTTATTATACCGAACCAATAGCAAGAAAGGGGTCCTTTTTCTTGTTTTTAAGTTGGTAATTTTTTCTTTCATTGTGGTGTACTTATATTCATACTTACTTATTTTCATTCTGTATTTCAGGCCACACAGATTGCGTAAGAGCTCTAGCCGTAGCAAATCCTGAAACCTTCCTTAGTTGTTCCAATGATGCCTCCATCAAGCTCTGGACTAACAAGGGACAGTGCCTTAACACATTCTACGGACATTCTAACTATATTTACAGGTAAGTCAATATACAATTGGGTCCCCTATTACATGGGAATGAGGGTTTTCGTGAAAATTTACGACACCAGTTGGCACCACTGTGACAAGAGGTCTTCCAATATAAAATATATGATGACGTTCATCATTCGATTCATTCATTCGTTCATCATTCAGTCTTGACTAAAGAAAATATAGGCTCTTTGACAGATGCCTGGACCTGACGTGTCAGTGCTGCCAACTAGCGAACGTCATTTCAGAAAACCCTCATTGAATCAAAACTGGTGAAGTGTGGGTGTACTATAGGTACGCCGCACCCCTGCCTACCCCTTTGGGAAATACAGGCGTGATGATATGACATGATGAACTAAGATGCAGTTAAATACACAGCTAATTTTATCAACAGTTTTAATTGCAGTTAATTTTTGTGTACAATAAAACATGAATATGTTTATAATCATTGATTTTAATTTTAAATAATAAATAAAAAATGAAAAGCAATGGTTTTCCTCAATTTTAGGGAATGTTAGGAAATCATGTTCAACTTTGACCTTTTCATATAAAACAGCACTGATTGTAGTGTCGGGATTCCCTAAATTTTGTAATGGCTAAAAATATTTTTTAATTTTTGAGAGGTATTTTTTGTTAGTAAAATTAATCAACAGACCCATAACAGTGAATCTACTTTTATTATTTTAACTTAAATAAGATAAACACAAATTCGTTCATCAGTTCGGTCCCTTTCTCACTTGTTCATGTAGAGGTTTTGTTTATAAACTTTGCTTAAAGTTAAGTAATGATTAGCAACTGCTTAACCTCATATTTTTGACGTTTACATGTCTCATAACTTCAGAATTTGTGGATATTTAGGTAGAAAGCGACTTCTTTCTACCTAAATAACTAAAAATCCTAACACGTCATTTCTTATCGCAGTATCAGCATGAACCCAGGCGTCCAACAAGGCTTCGCAACAAGTGGCGAAGACGGCAGTGTGCGCCTGTGGGCTGGTGGCGACTGTGTGCGCGACATACGGCTGCCTGTGCAGTCCGTGTGGAGCGTCACGTGCCTCGACAATGGAGACATTGTTACTGGTATGTTAGAGGCCGCAGGAACCCGTTGGATGCGAGAACCACAGAACCGGTCGAAGTGAAGGTGTTTGGGGGAGGCCTATGTCCAGCAGTGGACGTCTTTCTGCTGAAATGATGATGATGTTGTTAGAGGCCTTAATAAGTGTACTTTCCAAAATCTATACTTCTATACTAATATTATAAAGCTGAAGAGTTTGTTTGGTCGAACGCGCTAATCTCTGGAACTACCAGTCGGATTTGAAAAATTCTTTTTGCATTTGATAGCCCAATTCTTGAGGAAGGCTATAAAACAAATAGGCTATTTAACATCACGCTATGACCTTTAGGAGCCGAGCAAAAGAAAAAAGTCAGAGAGAACGCTAAGCAAAAACCAAGTAATAGCGCGGGCAGGCGATGCGATGCGACGGGGTGGGTCGGAGTAACAAGAAATTTCACGCGGACGAAGTCGCGGGCAGAAGCTAGTCCTATATAATGTGTGTTATAAATGCATGACAGGGTTAATAAGACAATATATTTTTTTACAATAGCGCCCTTTATGTTTGTTAGAGGAAGTTTGGGGACTATAAATATATTTTACCTCTAACAAAAGTATGATATTTAATCCGTATTGTTGAAAGCTGTTATTAGTGTTTTATGAACTTAAAAATTTCGGAATTTTCACTTACTGGCAGGGATTGAAAACTGGTACGAATTTGGGTTCCTGTTCTTCATTTCGGTTCTTAAAAAGGTTCTCCTTTTCGGTACGGTTCCGGTTTGGTTCTGGTTCCATAGTACCGGTTCCAAATAAAGGTTCCAATATACCGGTTCCGTATCATCCAATTTAAAGGTTGTCTAAGAAAGAAGGGATAATATTTGACGCGTGGCTAGCGTATCTTTTCTTTCAGTTAGCCTTCGAATTATTGGTGAGTAGAAATCTGTACTGTACAGTGTCAGCAAATATTGACAGTAATTATTATTAGTGGTTTATATAATCTACAGTTACTGTTAATGACACGAATCGCGCGCGATACATTGCGCGACTTGCGGTGCCTTTGTGTCGCGCGCGATTTTATCGCGTGTCGCGCCTGTTTGAAGGAGCCTTTATGCGATATCATAGTATAAAGAGGGGAAGTACGTTATCTTCATACAAACGCACCGCGCGCGGCTTGTGTGTGTGCGTCATAGTATCTATGCGTCGCCGCACGCACACTTAACAAAATCTCGACCCGTTTCTCAGTGCGCCAGTCGGGGCTAACACCGCATGAGCTTCGCGCGTCACGGCTTTCGGCACCACTAAATGAATGAAAAATGTGTGATAATCGCAGGAAAACGTATTGATGTGTGTTTGGGTGTCTTAATAAGTAATTCCAGAATTGTCTCTGTTCTGATTACCTATTGAACTGGAAAGGTAAGCAAGTTGCAGCTTGCAAGTTCTAGCATATAATTTTTACTGGATAATGAGATACCTACTTATTTAGTTTTTGTTGTAAGTATTATTTTATATCAGACAAAGGAAGTAGGTAGACCTACTTTCTCACTAGAATGCATTAGGTACTTTTGATCTGTCAATTGATTTGCCATTGATCGTTGTTTTCTCGTGCTCATCACCGCCCCACGCCGCCCGTTTGCTGGCCCGTCACTCTTTCTTTTATCGTGAAAGGTTTCATCATCGTCTAGGTAAAACCGACCTCTCAAACCCTGTACTCAGACAATACAAGTAAAAATACAACTTCCCGACCCTTGCCAATTTATAGGCACTGAATTAACATTTAGCTAAAAGTAACAACCCTGAGACAGTAGGCAATTATATCGCGGATCGGGCCGGAGATAGCCTACTTCCCCTCTTTATACTATGGCGATATCATGCGACACTCAAGAGTTTTCACACACTTCGTTCCAAAATATTTGAATTATTTGTTCAAAACTTTCTCCAAATATTAGGGGACCTAAAAGGCCACTTTGGCAGAATCATAAAATGATAACATTATGAATCATAATGGACAGTTAACTGTTAAGTTAATTGTATCAAATCCCATTGGTGAAGGATTTTTCAATTATTTTTTTGTCTGTGCTAAAATACCAATCAATCCAAACCAAATCCAATCCCAATCCCAATCTCTCTGATTATACCTACGTAGTGCAGCGAAAAAAAGAAAAACACGGACTGTCTACGTCATATTATGATTCATAATGTTATCCTTTTATAATTCCGCCAAAGTGGCCTTTTTAGATAGATAAACCATTTATTTGGCGCACACAAGAAGACAGCACAACACACAAAAGTACAATATTAGAAGAGAACCAAATAGGCCCCTTGTACGGACGCCAGCACATCAACCTACCCGAAACTGTCAAATTTTCGCAATCAACTTTGAACCTTATGCGTTAGTGATAAAGTTGAAAATCTATTATAGAAATCTGACAGATTGTAGTAACTTGATGTGCTGGCGTCTGTAGGTACAAACACGAATGTATAATATAAATCAAACAATGAAACAAATATAGGGCGCACGCGTTGTTCATGCAACGAATGATGCGAATACAAATGCAATGTACCCCTCTCCCCTCTTACAAAATCTCTTACCTTGCCGCTATTGTCCTGCGCTGAGCGGCATCGTATGAACTCGTTCGGACTCGTACTCGTACCGCTAAAGAACCGGTAAAATAAAGGTTCTAATTTAGATTCCGGTTCCGGTTCGGGTTCTAGCAA
The DNA here is from genome assembly GCA_963855955.1 of Luperina nickerlii. Classification (NCBI taxonomy): domain Eukaryota; kingdom Metazoa; phylum Arthropoda; class Insecta; order Lepidoptera; family Noctuidae; genus Luperina; species Luperina nickerlii. The sequence goes on from OY979669.1 coordinate 5,907,146, forward strand.
CCGGAACCACTAAATACCGGTACTTTACCGGTATTTTAGGAACCTTTTCAATCCCTGCTTACTGGGGCATTTCATGTGAAGCGGACAAGGAAAAAAACTTAAGTCTTGAAATTTGTTTATATTTATACTTGTAGTAGACATAAATATGTACATATATTTTTTTTCGTGTGAAGCTTTATTGCCGAGATAATTATGGGCTTCTGAAGAATTGACAAAGTTTGAGGGCGGTCTTTTTTGAACGTTGTTTTTGATATCAGTTAATTTATAATAAAATTTTAATAAACTGGTTTTAAATAGTAAAAAGGGTGCTCTTTTTAATTTTTAAGTCGAATTTGAATTTTTAATTTTTTTTATACAAAAAAAAATCTAATATATATCTTTTTAATTTTTTTTTATTTTTTTTTTATTTTTTTTATACGGACAACCGGAAGTAAAAATTTCAAATCAGATTTTCAGACACTTAACGCCATTAAAAGTTATTAAGAAACAAATATTCGTTTTTCTTGCTAATTTTAACGTAACTTTGAGTGTGAATAAGTAATAAAAGAAGTCTAAAGTCTTCAAAACAAGTCGGTACCGACAAATTCAATTATCGAAGTGTTCAATAAACTTTATTTTTACTTGATTTACGCGGTGTTTGTGTGCGTGCGAACTAGACGTTGAGCGTGTAAACTAGCGCCTAACTGCTCGTCACTGATACTATCTCTGTCGGACACGATGCCAGGTGAGACAGCTTGCCTTTTTGGCCATGCCCACCAGTGAGTTCGAGCTCGCGACTACTTCCACCTTAAAGCATCGATCACCGTAGGAAGCCATATTAAATAAATAAGAAATAAGGACCACAGCAACTAGACCCTAGTTGCTAATCGACCACAGCCACAATTAAAAATACCAGATAATTCGAAAATACGCGCTCGACTGTTTGGCATCATATGGCTATCTCGTTCTAGCAAATAACGACGATTTTATTTTACGAGTAAGTGATACATTCTAATTTTACGAGATGGCGCTATTAGTCGTGTTTTACAATCTTATTTTGTAAAATACTCTTATAAAGGTACGGACGGCAGCACATCAACCTACCACAATCTGTCAGATTTCTTTAATAGATTTTCAACTTTATCACTAAAGCATAAGGTTCAAAGTTGATTGGAAAAATTTGACAGTTTCGGGTAGCTTGGTGTGCTGGCGCCTGTACATACTTATTTTATTATTACAGTCTAGTCACATATTATGTATTTTTAATGTTTTGTTTTAAAAATGAATTATTTGCATTTATTTTCGTAGTTCTAGTATACTAAAATGTATGAATTAAATTTAAATATTGTTATATTTTAGCATGTTTTTGCATAAACCGGCCCACTTAGAAAGCGCTCCGTGTGACGCCTTGGTACTATTTAATGTAACACCTAAACTAATGACGATCACGTTATAATCTTTTGGTGAATTATTTATAAACTTGACGCTTTAATTTGAAGTAAAATATTAAAAAAAAAAGTGTCGAACGCGGCTGTGGGGGAGAGCATTTCTAAGGAATAGATAAAGAAATAAAATTATTTAAAAAATCTTTACTGACAGGTGCAAGTGACGGAATCGTCCGTGTATTCACGAAGGACCCAGCAAGATACGCAGACGAAGCAACACTGAAACAATTTGAGGAAGACGTCGCAAAGATGCAAGCTGCTTCTCAGCAAGAAATTGGTGGTTTCAAACTTTCTGAGTAAGATGGTTTCTAATATCGAATTTTATAATACCTTTTTGTTGTTAGCGTCTTCAACGTTTTCAGAACTTACCAAAAGACCCTTAATTAAAATAAATCATAATCTAGTCACTATTTCATCTCAGCGACAATCAATTGGGACAATTTTTTTTTAAGAACCAGTTTTTTATAATTAATTACAATCTAGCCTATTAATCTCTTGATCCCCGCTAATGAGACACAATTGATTTTCTATTGTATCGTACTACATAGGGTACGCGCGGGGCTTGACCGGTTAATCTAATAAGTATATATTATATAATAATTTTAATCTTACGGCTTATGGTGTACAGACGGCAGCACATCAAGCTACTACAATCTGTCAAATTTCTTTAATAGATTTTCAACTTTATTACTAAAGCATAAGGTTCAAAATTGATTGGGAAAATTTGACAATTTCGGGTAGTTTGATGTGCTGGTGTCTGTACATAATAAAGAGTACTTATTCCATTATATTCTTACTTAATTTTTACGTGACAATTAGAATGCGAACTTTCTTATAAATACGGAAATTGTCCCTCGGGTCTTGCAAGGTCCACACAATCAAATCCTGATTGTAGTCTTCTTTCGAAATTATCGTTGAAATAAAAATCAAAAAGCTATCCGCTTTTTGTCAGCAATAGCCACAACTTTTTATTTTTTTTTTGTTAGGGTACCGTACCTATAAAGGAAAAAACGGAACCCTTATAGGATCACTTTGTTGTCCGTCCGTCCGTCTGTCCGTCAAGACCCTTTATCTCGGGAACGCATGGAGGTATCGAGTTGAAATTAAAACCATATAAGTACTCAGGTCTACAGTCCCTTAAAGCTATGAAAAAATAAAACTTCTAAGTTAACGTAAAAAAAAGATAGGCCGATTATGCCGCAAAAAACGTATATTTCGACACTCTCAAGGGAATCAAAATGTATAGGGTACTTCCCGTTGACCTAAAATCATGAAATTTGGCAATGAGCAAGGCCACTTAGCACAAATAAAGGCAAAAATCCGAAAACCGTGAATTTATAATTACATAAAAAAAACCCGTGGTAAACTATTTACATACCTACAAATTTGGACGGAACCCTCCGACTCCGACTCGCTCTTGACCGGTTTTTTTTTATATGTATATTGATTTTATTCTAGTCCTCTAATCAATATTATATGCAATTTAAGATTTAAGTGAGAACGAAGTATGTTTTGCCTACAGTAGCATCTCAGCACCTGTTATCTCAAACAATCAGTAACATATTGCAATGCGAAATACCATTCCATTGTTAACACAATCACCTTTCCTTTTCGCCAGATTACCCGGCCCGGAAGTTCTTCTAGAGCCCGGCAAAGCTGACGGTGTGACGAAGCTAGTCCGTCGCGGTACCAACGTGAAGTGTTACTCCTGGAGTGTTGCAGAGAACACCTGGAATGAGATCGGAGACGTCATGGGAAGCCCACCCTCCAGTGAGGGCAAAACTATGTATCAGGGGAAGGTGTGCATGATGTTCCTTAGCCATTCAGCTCGTATAGTGATTATTTATGACATGCTTGTGGAAATAAAGACCTTTATTCATTATCCTTTTGGAAAAGCAGATTATCGAACTGTCACAGACTGATTAAATCACAGAATTAATGTCCTACAACGGTATACAGTGCGTGCCACGTAAGAAGAGACTTGACACACCACGTGGTCTGACATGCGCAGAACACGATTTTAGGTATCTTTAGCGGTATGAGGTCTGAGTGCGGGACGGGACCGGACGTCATAGGGGCGGCGGAAAGAGCGGGGGAGGCGGGGTCAAGTCTCTTCTTACGTGCCACGCATTGTAATTATGACGATGATGGACGTTCGGTGGCTACCCCTGTTATAGACACTGGTGGTTGCCTTCTAGCCTCTTTATCATCCAGCAGGATTTGCATCTGCGGGCTCCCACATAATAATTACGACCAGACTGAAGGCTATGGAACCATAGCCAAATGTTTCATAACATAGCGTGTCCACTTGCCAAATGTCTGTTTGCCAATCTCCTGCAAAGATAGGAGCTGTTCATTTATTAGGTAAAAGATTTGAGGGGGAGGGGTCCGAAAGTCTTTTTTTTTCTTACGTGGGGTGTGGTCTAGATTGTTCTTACGTAAGATCACAAAGGTAAGCAAAAATTATTTTTAATTTTTATGATAAGTAAGTACTTTTTCTTTACAATTTTGGTAGATACCGATCTTACGTAAGATTTAAACTTAAGGGGGAGGCGGTTCATCCAAATTTTTTGTTACATAAGAGGAGGAGAGGGGGGGTCAGAAAGTGGTCAAAATCATCTTACTTTATAAATTAACAGCCTCTTAATGTGTAGGTATCAAAAAGACTAGTAAAAACTATTTTTTTTTCCAGGAATATGATTTTGTGTTCAGCGTAGACATCAAAGATGGAGCACCGCCAATCAAACTTCCTTTTGACAAGACCGAAGACCCTTGGGTGGCTGCCCAAGCGTTTATACACAAGTAAGATATTTAATAACTTTCATAAATTCAATCTTAATAGTAGGTAATTTTATCAGAGCACCTATATTGACTAGAGGTGAGGCAAATTTTGTAAGTCGATGGCTAAAAACTAAAATACAGATCCCAAGACACCGACTTCCGAAATTAAAGTTAATTAAGTATTTCATAATTTTGAGTTAATTTCTTTTTGAGGTAATTTTTTTTTTATTACTTTTTTATTTGACATTCCTATCGATTTTTATGGAGCCACTGTCTTCTAAAAATCAATAAAATTCCGGAATTAAAAATCGTCAAAATCTAGTCACTGTCTCATCTCAGTAACAATTAGGGATGCATCCGATACCGATACCGATATATCGGCGATACTTCAGGTTTGCCGATATATCGGTATCGGCGATATTTTTATGGCCGATTCAACGATACTTTTCCAATTTCGCGCTTTAAAAATGTAATGTAAATGCGCGTGTTGTTCCGTCTATTTCGTTGCAAACGAGGCACGAACTATGCTCGGGGAAACCCCGCGCTTTATTCAGTGTTTTGTTTCGCCCGCCCGCTTTGGCCTCGCACTCGCACATCTATCCCATTTCGTTAGGTTGAATGTTGTTGTTTTATTTTACAAAAGAGAGCTGTTAGAGCCATTTATAATCTACGTCGCCGCGAATCTCTTAGGGAACTATTTAAAAAGGTTAATATCATGACGGTACCTTGCCAATTCATTTACGAAAATATTATGTATGTAAGAAAAAATCTACATCTTTTTAATAAAGTAAGTGATAGACATAATTTTAATACAAGAAATAAAGATAAATTAGATCAACCTTTTTTCAGATTATCTAAAGTACATACATCTTTTATGGGGTACTGTGTTAAATGCTACAACAAAATACCTTGTGATATATTGCAATTAAATGAAAGAAAATTTAAAACTCATATTAAAAGTACACTATGTAAACAGGGATATTACAAATTAGAGGATTATATCAAAGATAAGAATGCTTGGAAACATGCTGGTCCTGCTCCATAGGACAATCTAGTGTCTAGACAAAATCAAACTGGTTCCTAATTTAATTTATATATTTTTTAAATTTTATGACATTGATTTTTACAATCTGTGACTACAGTAACTCACACACTTGTTAGAGTTCTAGAAAGGTCATCTACTTTTCCAATATTTGTAAATTGTAAATATGTGAGCACCATGTATCTATCACATAAATGATAAATGATAAATGATAAATGATTTTATTTCTGTAAGTAGGTTTGCACAAACACTTTTACACGTCAATCATAATTTTTTTTAAACTAGATGAGGTCGGCGTTTCCTATCTGACTACTCTGAGAAGAAAGGCCGAAACAAACTCAGAGGTCATAGTCTCTTTTAAAGTCCAGACATAATCTTGGTCAAGTTATATGAAGACCATGTAGGTCGATGTCTGAGATGGTCTTTTGAGGAAAGAACCACACAGATTGAGAGGACCTGTCCAGTCAGTGCACGCATTTGTCAGAAATCATGCAGCTCAACTCAAGACTTAAGGAGCTCAACGATTCGACGAACAATACCAAAGAAAGGACATTTGGGTAGGCCACATGAATTACTCAAACTGCCAGACCATAGAGAGAATAATAATAAATATAAAATGCCTAAACTAAATGACCCACATCGTCTTCACATTCACAATAATTAAAATAATGTAATACTTTAAAAAGTAAGCAAATGTCAGTTAAAAAAAAAAAACATTAATGTCAATGTGTATATAAAAAAAAAACATCAAAAACACTCAAAATGCAGAAATTGGAAGCAACTCAATCCCAAGCCTTTGTATCCTCAATATAATCTTTAATGGTATAAAAGGCTTTCTGGCACAATTTACGTTTAATGAACGATTTAAATTTATTAAGGCTTAGATCTTGAACGTGGCTTGGTAGTTTATTATAAAAGTGTATACATTGGCATCTGAACGAGCCACCTATTTTCTTGAGCCTTGTTGTAGGTACAACATATTTGTGTTTGTTTCTAGTATTTATATTATGGATATCACTGTATTTTTTGAACAATTTTATGTTTTTATGGGCATATAAAAGATTTTCATAAATATACTGAGAAGGCACAGTCATTACATTAATCTCTTTAAATTTGTCTCTGAGAGAGTGTCTCGGACTTAATTTATAAATTGATCGAACAGCACGCTTCTGCAAAACAAAGATAGTCTGAATATCGGCGGCATTTCCCCACAATAGAATACCGTACGACATTACACTATGAAAATAACTAAAGTACACTAAACGGGCAGTCTCTATATCAGTTAAATTACGAATTTTTCTAACGGCGTATGCTGCGGAACTTAGCTTTTTTGACAGTTTATCTATATGGGGACCCCACTGAAGCTTAGCATCCAAAGTTATGCCCAAGAATACTGTGCTGTCTTCAGGATTCAATTCCTCGCCCTTTATCAACACATTAGTTTTCACCTGCCTAACGTGGGGTAGTGTAAACTTAATGCATTTGGTTTTTTTCTCGTTTAGAAGCAAATTATTAACATTGAACCAGTGGACTACTTTCGAAATCGCGCTATTTACATCGTCAGTAACCAACTGCTGACGTTTAAGTTTAAACAAAAGTGAAGTGTCATCTGCAAACAACACTATATCATGATTATCCTTTATGAGGTACGGCAAGTCATTGATATAAATAAGAAACAAGAAAGGACCAAGAATTGAGCCCTGTGGGACTCCCATCGTTACTAAAGATCCGGGTGATCTTTCTCCATTAACGTCAACGCTCTGAATCCTTTTACTCAAGTATGAAGTAAGAAGATCCAGAGCAGTATTCCGGATCCCGTAGTGGTGGAGTTTCCTGATTAACGTTTCGTGAAGAACGCAATCGAATGCCTTGGACAAATCACAAAAGATGCCCAAGGCATCGCATTTATCTTCCCATGCATTATAAATATGTCCTAAAAGTTCAACACCGGCATCAGTAGTTGAACGACCCCTTGTAAAACCGAACTGTTTGCTGTGTAATAATTTATATTTATTAAAAAATCTTTGCATTTGGTCTAAAATTAATTTCTCAAAAATTTTACTAAAGGTAGGTAGTACAGAAATAGGTCTATAATTTGTGGGGTCTGATGTACTACCTGATTTAAACAAAGGTATTATTTTACTATTTTTCATAAGATCAGGAAACTCCCCATTGTCAATACAACTATTAAATATAAGAGCAAGAGTAGGTGCTACAATGTCAATAATAGACTTAGCAACTTCTACAGAATTACCCCACAGATCTGCAGTCTTTTTTACATTTAAAGTGTGAAAGGTTTTAATTATATCTCTACATGTAATATATTCAAAATTAAAATCCGAATCGCAACCATTAACATTTTCCTTAAGCAAAGACTCAGCAACAGAAGGTGATGAGTTTAGGGATTTAGTAGTTGAAACGGGAATATCTGAAAAGAAATTTTCAAATGCCTCGGCGACTTGTGAGTCAGATTTTATTATGTTGTCATTAATAGACAGGCTGTAATCAGTATTTCGGTTACTAGACCTTCCCGCTTCACTATTTATTTACCTGTAATTGCTTAAGGTTATTCAATAGTTGATCTCCCAGCTACTTTTTCGCTAGATGGCAGCACATTCGCAAATTCGAACATTTTCAATTTTTACGCCTAACTCAGAAATCTTTGAGGGACAACTTCATTATATGCGTCAACTAGAGTATTAACTTAATTTTTTGAGATATTCACTTTGCTTGATAACTCGTCTCATACAAAGATTTGTACCTCTAAACGTTTAGCCGTTTCACTTTATTTGATTACACACACATGTACAGTAAAATAGTTTTACTTTCGATAAAATTAGATGGCGTTGAATTCATAAACTTGGTTTGAAATAAGTATGTATAGATGGCGTTAATTGAAATAAAAGATTTTTATGATGACATCCTTCATTCAATAAAGTAAAAACTGAAGAAAAGAATACTTATATATTTTTATTTTGTTTCATAAAGGCTCATATCATGATTGGCCACCTTTTCAACACCATAAATTATCCAATTATTTAAATATGTAGTAGATAATACAGTTGCTAGATGGCGCTGTTGTAAAAGTAATTTATATGATTTCTAAAAATCGGGAAAACAGCTAAACTATGTCACAACTTTAATAAAACAAGTATAGTATAGGTTTGTAGAGTAGTCACACAATTAATGACATAAAATTACTTAACAATTTCTCAAAAACAAAGAAGTTATAATCAAAAATCCTACATCGCGCAAACAGAATTTTCAACACAATAAGCTTATGGTCGGTGATTTTAAAAAAATTGAGTGGAAGTTTGCTCTTTAGTGTGATGTTACAAACGTGTACGATCAACTCCTTGTCACAGTCTTTAAAATATCAAGGTAGGTGGTCGTTCAATTTTATTGTGAATATTTATTTATGATACTAATAACATACGTCAGTTTTAAAATACGTCGTACATCATCGTCGACATCATGCGAATGTTATTATAACTTGTTATAATAAAACATTTCTTACCCTAATAAACTTTACTATACCTAATAATTAGCGGAAATATATTTAGGTGGAGCACACTGCACGTTTCACGTATTGAAATGTAGTTCACAAGGCACAATATAGTAATATGTACAGACGGCCAGCACATCAAGTTACTACAATCTGTCAGATTTCTTTAATAGATTTTCAACTTTATCACTAAAGCATAAAGTTCAAAATTGATTGCGAAAATTTGACAGTTTCGGGTAGGTTGATGTGCTGGCGTCCTACGTTCAAAAATTAAAAAGATGTCGTACCTAATAAACTAATTTTCTTTCTTTTTTTCTTTTCTTTTACCTACTTGCCTCACTCTTGCTTCACTGTTCGCTAAACATTTATTTATATTGATTGAAATAACGTTTTCGTATTGCTTGTACCTAATGAATAGATTATAAAAATATTCTTATTTGAATTAGTTTTGCAGTTCAGTTTCTGAACGAATGGTTTTCAGTAGGCGAGACGCCTAGCCAGTTGAGAATGACGTTGACCTTGACGCACTGTGTGCTAGCTAATAACACTGAAAAGCGCAAATACATAAGTACTAAGAAAAAACAAATCGTTTATCTGTGTATTCGCTTTCCTGTACCTACCTTTTCGATTTGATGCTGGTTTCACAAGAATTAAATATAGGTAATTCAATTATTCAACCTACGCAACGGTGAATCGTAGCTTAGTAGGCATGGGCGTTTTTGGTTTTGAACGCAAACTGATATTTATCTGATTTCAGATTTCAAAATCCGTTTTTAGAAATTTGATTTCCATAGCGCCAAGTCAAACATTAGGTACAGTTCGTGCCACGTAAGAAGAGACTTGACCCCGCCACCCCCGCCTCTTTCCGCCGCCCCGATGACGCCCGGTGCGGGACGGGGACCGGGCGTCATCGGGGCGGCGGAAAGAGGCGGGGAGGCGGGGTCAAGTCTCTTCTTACGTGGCACGAACTGTACATACATTTTTTCTAGTTCCAAGAAACATTGAACCATAAACCAAAATACATCAACGTATAATCTCGAAAATGTAGTCTTTAAATACTTAGCAGTAAAGATGATATTGATCGCATTATAATGTCCGTTAGATTTCCGAGAATCTAAAATTTAGATTCGCCGCCCGCGGGCGCGGTGCCCCGGCCGCCCAGCTGATCAACAGCGATCTGTGCCGGAGACGGACCGTGAATTTGAACTTGATTCGTATGGCAATAAAAATGTATTCGCAAAAAAATAAGGCTTTCAAATAAAGTCCAAATTCACGGAATAGTCCAGTCAAAATAGACATTTGACTTAGCCAAAATTCGCATAGAGCTGAAAATTGGCAGAGACGTTATATACATCATTATAAATGAAATGTCAAAAATCCCCTTCGATCCCACTTCTGCAAAAAAAATTATTCAAGGTCAAAAGTACAAAATTAAGGTTTTTTCCATTTTTCTCGAAAACAGTAAGTATTATCGTGAAAATAGATCAGACAAAAGTTGTAGATCATACAATTCTCTACAAAAATGATCCAGTCACTTTTTCTCTTACGACTCACCATTCGTGAGATATCGCGATTTTAATCATTAGAAAATTCATATTTTACATAATATGCACACATTTCCGCACCACCTATGAGGTAATAATGTACTTGGCGCATTTTTTTAACGTGGTTTCCCCAGTAGGTATACTCCACGATCTATTGTTATAAAGAAAGTTTGATCAGATCGTATCCTATTAATAGCAAGAATAGTAATATTGCTAATGATCAAAGTGGAATAGGTTGTTTTTCTACATGTTATATTGAAAGAAAAACAACAGATGAAGATATTTATGATATTAATAAGGAGACAATTGATGCATCATCATTATTTATAATTTAATATTATTGTTAATTGTAGCTTTTTTTATATTATTTAACGTTGTATATTTTAATTTTTTAATGAAATCTGATGGTCTTCCGACCTAATTTGTACACCAGCTATGGTCAAACATGTTGTGCCAAAGAATATCCTGTAACACCTATAATAAACATTATACCATGTATATTATCTACACATGTTTTTGCAAATAAATAAATCTTTATCTTTTATCTTTATCATCCCTTTTCTTAGAACAGCGAACTTCTGCAAGAAGAAAATAAAGACGAAGAAATAATTGTCGAAGTAGAATTAGACTAGATCTTATATAATGACATGTGTAAAAAAACAATCTATTCCACTTTACTCATTAGCAATATTACTACGAGGATTCTTTCAATTAAAAGGATACGATCTGATCAAACTTTATTACAATAGATCGTAGAGTATACCTACTGGGGAATGATGATGATGATGGGACTCCCTTTCCCGCATTCGGGCCGTTGTGCGTGGGGATTCTGGCTAACAGGGCTCTGTTAGCGCTGTTAGGGCTGTGTCTGGGCGGAGCTAGGCTGGCTAGCCTAGCTCCGCCCAGAAGCACAGAAGCTTCCTGGGAGCTTCACAGGCTTCGCGGAGCGACCTCATTGTTCCGAGGATTTCTGCACGTTGAGAAGCCACGGCCTCGCAATCCAGGATGACGTGGGCGGCTGATTCCTCGGCATCAAGGCAGCCCCTGCAAAGGGGGCTGTCCGTGGCGCCTATGTTGAAAAGATGTTTGTTAAGGAGGTTGTGGCCCGTAATTGTACCTATTATTATTCTAAGGTTATTCCTACTCAGGCTGAGAAGTTTTTTGGTTAATCGCGGGTGTATCATTGGTAAAGCCAATTTTGACTGTCTACAGTCTGTTGCCCGTGACCATCTGTTGTTATGAAGTTCGGTCGATCTTTGGCGAATCCACGCACGAAATTGTGAGAAAGGCAAAGGGAGAAGTGGGTACGGGCCTAGCATCCTCATATCAGAGCCTCTTTTCGCAAGTTCATCTGCAGCATCATTGCCCAGAGATTCACTGTGCCCTTTGATCCACTGGAGAGTAATACGATTAGACGTCGATAAACTCTCCAGAGCTAGATGGCACTCAAAAATAAGCTTATTGTTAGTTTGTTTGCTTCCTAAAGCTTTGAGCACAGATAGGCTGTCGGATAGGAATTTAATGCCATAGTTCCGGATGCCTAAGCGCTTTACTGCTGTTGCAGCTTGTGTTAAGGCAACACATTCGCATTGAAAGATCGAACTATGTGTGTAGGTCAAGGGAGTGCACGCCAGCACCTGAACCGTTTTGTGTTTTAGAGCCGTCTGTATAAATGCGCACTTTATTGACTCCTGACTGATCCCTTTCTTCCTGAACTGTTTGTATAATGTAGTTCTTGTTGAACATCGGTTGGTTTGGTGTTCTGTCACACGGGGCAGCGATGAGAGGCTGGTACTCAATCGCCCGGTCCAGGATTTTAGCGTGTGGACTGGTAATGTTTTTGCCCCATATGCCCAGATGCATTAGCCTGATGGCGGCTAGCGCCGCTTCCTGCTGTATGTACAGGTCAAGGGGAGTTAATTGAAGGGCTATCTCCATCACCTACTGGGGAAACCACGTTAGAAAAAATGTACTAAGTACATTACCTCATAGGTGGTGCGGAAATGTGTGCATTATGTAAAATATGAAATTTGTAAAGATTAAAACCGCGATATCTCACGAATGGTGAGTCGTAAGAGAAAAAGTGACTGGATCATTTTTGTAGAGAATTGTATGATCTACAACTTTTGTCTGATCTATTTTTACGATAATACTTACTGTTTTCGAGAAAAATGGAAAAAACCTTAATTTTGTACTTTTGACCTTGGATAATTTTTTTTGCAGAAGTAGGATCGAAGGGGATTTTTGACATTTCATTTATAATGATGTATTTAACATCTCTGCCAATTTTCAGCTCTATGCGAATTTTGTCTAAGTTATGACTTATTTTTGTCTATTTTGACTGGATTAGAAGTATTTCCACGGTACGACGGATCGATGTGTAAAGGATAACACAGCTAAACAAACGAGCTCATTGTCGGTATACATAATTATTGGAAGCTCCGTTCATAGACCTACAAACTGACATACCACCAACCACCAACAGTAGGTAAATAGGTACTAGGGCGAGATGCGAGTTTCGAAATTTAGAGGCTCGTGTTTTTAGGGTTCCGTAGTCAACTAGGAACCCTTATAGTTTCGCCATGTCTGTCTGTCCGTCTGTCCGTCCTCGCTTAATCTCTGTGACCGTTAGCACTAGAAAGCTGAAATTTGGTACCAATATGTATATCAATCACGCCGACAAAGTGGTAAAATAAAAATTGGAAATGTTTTATTAGGGTAGCCCCCCTATAATTAGGTAAAGTGGGAAGTGATTTTTTTTTAATTTCAACCCTAACGTGTGATATATTGTTGGAAAGGTATTTAAAAATGAATAGGGGTTTACGAAAATCATTTTTTGATATGTCAATAATTTCGGAAATAATCGCTCCAAAAGTAAAAAACAATTTGTCCCCCCCCTCTAACTTTTGAACCATAAGTTTAGAAAATATGAAAAAAATCTGAAAAGTAGAACTTTATAAGGACTTTCTAGGAAAATTATTTTGAACTTGATGGAAACAACAGTTTTTGTACAAAAAAGACAAAAAGTTGTACAAAATAATTTCTGGACTAAGTTTGTAGTATAATCGTATACATATGCAAGCATTTTTTAAACTTCGTTTACATATTTTATTATCCTGAACGTATCTTTTTTCAAACAAAAACAAAAAAAGAATTATTAAAATCGAATCCCAATATTTTAAGATCTATGATCGACTACGATTATTACGCGAACATAATGGATACCCACTTTTAAACTCATAAGTGGGAACACTTATTGTGACGGACGGGAAACTACGAAACCCTACACTGAGCGTGGCCCGACACGCTCTTGGCCGGTTTTTTTTCGTGGACTCGAGACTATATAGACTGATCCGTTATTCTACCCTCGCGTAGGTACTCAATCTATATACTTACCTAAAAGGTTAGTATGAAATAAAATGTTATGTAAATATTCATCAATGTTTATTTATTAAACAATTTAATACTTATGTATATTCAGAATATATAATACCATTACAATAACAATAAAAATCCCATAAAAAATAAAAGACAAAGAGGTTTCAAAAAATTACGCGACGTGCAATATGCGAAGGTATGTACTTATTACAAATATCGTATTAGCGTAATAACAAAAAGTAATGTTCCCTAAACAAAAATAAACTCTCTCATAACATAACCATGCATGTACCTAGAACAAAATAATGTTTCCTTATAAATAAAAATATCGACCAAGCAAGTCGGGCCATGCATAATATAGGGTTCCGTAGCTGTAATTACAAACGACTGTAACATACTTTTTATGATGTAAACAAATAGCTATTAAAAGAGTATTGTTTGCTATGGTATTTTTTGACGTGACAACGTCTAATAAATCGATGAAGCTGGCTGCACTCACGAAAAAACATGACTCATGTAGCGTTACCTCGCGGCCTGTAGCGTTGTAGCGTTCCATGGCGGCTTGAAGTGCAAGCGAATATTAACAAATGCAATGCAACTATTCCATCAGTATTTTCTTATGACGTTGTCACGTTCAACTATCGTCAGTAAACCGACTTTACAGACAACCGATTTTTTTTCTAAAGGCAAACCTTTGAACTAGGACGTCTATTGTCTATTTTGCAGTTTTATCTTTATTATTCGAAAAGTTATAATCACATTGTTCGCGAAATTATTTTAAAAGAGTTTTTACTAAGTTTTAGCAACGTGGAAGTTTCTAGGTTAGAAATGGCAGGGAGAGTGGGGGGCACTGCAGTGCCTTGCAACGCCCCCTGGCATTGCAAGGCAGGCAATTTGGCGGGCCATATTTCGCAAACGGTATAACTGAAAAAAGTGATGTATTAAATATTACCTTCGTTTAAATAGACCTATTCAATTATACCCATCAAGAGGGGGTGCATTGAATGAAAAAAATAAATCATCCCCATTTGTATCTTTAGGCTTGTAAAAAAAACCGGCCAAGTGCGTGTCGAACCACGCACAATGAAGGGTTCCGTAGTTGGGAATGAGTTTATCCCAAGAACAAACTTAACATTGTAGTTGAAAATCATTTTTTTTTTAAAGCCTAACCTTTTCTCCCCTATCAACTCCAAATTATTTATACTGCAACCAAAGGCTGTTGAGTAGCTAGAAACCTACAAGATTAATGCATTTTATTACATAAATATAAAGCAGACAATAATAGCAATGCTCACGCATTGCTATTATTGTCTGCTGTTCTATTATGTTCTGAAATAGTAGTATATTTTTGAATAGCTCCGATACTTTCCCATGGCCAAAGCTCTTTCATATAATATGCCACTTGACAGAACTTGTACGGAACCCTAAAAACCGTCAAATAAAGAATATTCTCCTTTTTGAAGTCAGTAAAAATGCGAGAACTGAAATATTATCGATGCATTCATTTCTATTACCTACCTTTGATTCTCATAAACCAAGTCTTCGAGCTCATCATCGTCGTTCACTTCGTCCACGTCGTCGTTTTGGATTTGTTGAAACAATAAGATTTTAAACTTTTTGGACTTTTTGAATAGTAGCATTTGGGCCCGGCTTTGCTCACGTGGTACCTGAATAAAAAGTAACCTTAGTATTGCGCTTCCAGTTCCAAGCTCTGGGACTAGATTTTCAAGACTCACACACTGTTTCTGAAATTCCCGAGAATATCGAGACTTATACAGAATGAAATGGAATAGATACGCACAATGAAGGATTCCGTAGTTGGAATGAATTTATGCCAAGAACAAACTTAACACTGTAGTTGAAAATCATGTTCTCACTCGTAAACTTGTAAAGCCTACGTAGCTGTGATAGTTTTCATTTTAACATCATTATACTACTACCGTGAATTTTTTCACATATCGAAAAACAACCATTTAGCCTTAGAAGGACTTGTTTTTAACAAAAATCAGCACTTTAAAGCTTATTACACTGGCCTGCAAAACTAAGTATCACACTTTTAAAATTGGAATAACTTTTTAAGTGCAGAAGATATACTTTCGAAATAAAAAGGACTCGAAAAAAGAGTTTAATTTTGTATATAAAAACTTCATAGTCGAGAACCTTCTTTTAAGAAATGGCTGAAAAGAGCTTTAAAAAGAAAAATAATCCTTTTCGAATTACAATTTTACCAATAATTTTTTGTTTCTGTTTTTGTTTTCAAACTTTTTCTTTATCGATGAGTCTTGTTACAAAAGCCAAGTTAGAAAACAGCACGTACATTTTATTTATCATGCCTCTTTCACCTGAAGAATGTGCTAGGATCATGACTTTTCTGGAACTAGGCATCAGTATGCGTTGTACTGCTGTTTAGAAAAAATATAAATTTTAAAAGTGTATTACTTAGTTTTGCAGGCCAGTGTATTTCACAAACTGATCCCTAAATCGAAAAATGGTTTTCACAAACCCGCAAGATTTTTTAAAGAACCATCCAGCGCTACCATGGGTAGACGAGAAAAAAATATGCATACCCCACTTTACGTGTAGAGGAGATAGCCTAAAAAAATTTTTTATACTACACTTGAGTGTACCAATACTACCCCACTAAAAGGCTTGAAAGCTGTTCATTAAACCTTCTCAAAAATCTAGGCAGTTATATTGTATGGAATTTCATTACTGCCCTGAAAATCAGGGTAGTAATGCGTTCATTACTAACGCGTTTTGTTTTTGAAGTGAAAACTTCTTTAGCATCGTTGCGACTTGAAATTTTATGAAACGAAAAAGCGACATTAAAAGGAGACATAATTATAAGATTTAACGTGGTATAAAATGAGACAGAAAGCATTATACAGTGTTTTTGAGTGTTTTGAGTGTTTTTGAGTGTTATTGAGTGTTATTGAGTGTATTTGAGTGTTATTGAGTGTTTTTGATGGTTTTTGTGTGTTATTGAGTGTTTTTGAGTGTTGTGGTTTTTGTGTGTTATTGAGTGTTTTTGAGTGTTGTTGAGTGTTATTGAGTGTTTTTGAATATTTTTGCGTGTTTTTGAGTGTTCTTGAGTGTTATTGAGTGTTATTGAGTGTTTTTGCGTGTTTTTGAGTGTTTTTGCGTGTTTTTGAGTGTTTTTGAGTGTTCTTGAGTGTTTTTGAGTGTTTTGAGTGTTTGGATGGATGGATGTATGGATGGATGGATGTATGGATGGATGGATGGATGGATGGATGGATGGACGGAAGGATGGATGGATGGATGGATTGTATAATGATTTGAAGGTTTCACTTCTACCACGTGTGAATTGCACACATGCTGTTTTGTTTTAAAGTCTTGATGACGTTGGCAATCAAACGATTTAATTTTACCATAAAAAGTACTGGCCACTAGAACTTTTAAAGCAGGTAGCATACATTCCGATAAGGCCGGCAAACTTCAAACCTCTATGCGATAGAGCAAGAGATTTATAACACTCTCTCGCGGCTTAACGTCTTTTGGCGCGAAAACTGTTTGACGCGCTAAAATTTAAAAAAAAAGATTTTTGGTTGACGTAGGTATTTTGTAGAAACAATTTTCTTGGTAAACTTTAAAGTTTGGCGGTGTAAATCACAAGTTAAAATGAGTGATTCCAGTGACAATGATAGCAATTTATTAATGTAGTACAACAAGTGAAGTATAAAGCAGTACCTATATATCACTCGAGGGTAAGTACAGATTACTCCCCTTGGTGAATAAATAGCTATTTTCAGGATTTTATTTTACCACTTTGTCGGCGTGATTAATAATGTACTTACATATTATATCCATGCCAAATTATAGTTCACTAATAGTACTAAGAGCCTCTGAGCTAAAGTGCGGACGGACATGGCGAGACTATAAGGGTTCCTTTTTGACTACGGAACCCTAAAAAAGAGAAAGCCATCACGGATGGATGGATTTGATTTTGATTTGGAAAGATTTTTTTTCTTTAAATAAAATTCATCAGTTTGAATAAGTAATATTAGGTAATTAGTAAAAATATCAATGATTGAACTTGGATGATATTATTTTGATACTTATTGTATTTTACCCGCATTATATAGGTAGATAGCATCGAGATATAGTACTAACGTAGTAGAGAAAGCTACGTCAAATAACTGAATTGTACTATTCTTCGTAATTTGAATCTTTAGTTCGCTGCAGCGCTAAAATAATAACAATTCGTCTAAACCGTAACTAATTTACCACAGCGCTAGATTTGCTGCAGAAGTGTATTTATTCTCGGCAAAAAGGTCTTAAGCGCCATGTAAATCACGGCACTTACGCGTAAAGAGCTAGAGAGCGACTGAGTGAGGTGCGACGCGATCGCCGCAGTTGAACGAGACAAAGTAGGAATTTACGGTGTCTTCTCTAGTACGTTAGTACTTATATCTCGATGGTAGATAGGTAGGCACACACGGCTACGTATCAAGCTAGACCAACGAGCCAGGTAAAAAAAATATTAACGGGGATTAAAAATTTACTTACGTTTTTTTCCCTAGGCAATAGACATTCGAAATACCTAAGTAGCTAAGGAAATAAAAGAATTGATACCGTTATATAAATCGGTAGTTAGGTACAGACGCCAGCACATCAAGCTACCCGAAACTGTCAAATTTTCCCATTCAACTTTGAACCTTATGCTTCAGTGATAAAGTTGAAAATCTATTAAAGAAATTTTACAGATTGTAGTAGCTTGACGTGCTGGCGTCTGTACTTAATTTTTTCTTTCGTTCAGAATACGGAGTTGTTCCCTCTGACGTTTTGTTTTTTTTCTTTTTCCGAGAGTTTTCTTTTTGCCCATCTTTATTTACTTACACTAAATAATGATAACAATTTATTATGTTTACACCAAACGGGTTTAACTCCTTTTTACAGTCGGTAATACCTACCACTAAACAAAATAAAAATGCCGAAAATAGTCCTCTCTCTGTAATGTCGCCAAACATAGGATCGTCCTGCAACAGATGCCGTAGCAGATGATTGAATAAATTGAAAAGGATGGCGCTATTACTACCGCGTGCAAAACAAGAGACAGAAAGATAGTATGCTCGCTTAGAATAAAATGACGCAAGCGCCAAATCACTTAATTGCTAATTACGAGAAGAACGAGTAGAAAAATAAAAAAATAAATGGTCACGATTTGAGATAATATTATTACCTATCTACAAGTTTAAAAGTCATCATTAAATTCCATAGGGTTTCAGAGATCTAACTCAAAATAAGTGCAAAACGAGGTTTTTTCGTTATTTTTTATCGAGATTTTTTTATCCAATCGTGTTTCTGCTTCAACAAATTTAAAGATTATAAGTCCAAGTTTAATGTGTCTAAATAGCAAACTCTCAAGTCTTACAGATACCGATATCCAGATCGCCCAATATCACCAAAACAGCATCATATGGATGGACTCTTAATTCAGAAAATTTCTCGAAGACAGTTCAAGTGTAAGTTAGTACCTACCTACTTACTAAATGCATGTAGGTACTTACTTAAACTTGGACATTCATTACAGTAATATCGAACCCAGGGTAGATCGCAGATAATCCTATCACTAAGTAATAACTCACACACACACACACTGTGTGTGTGTGTGAGTTATATTTTATACAGCATAGGTACCTAGATACGATCCGAAACTTGTCAACAATATCACGCATGTTATAAAATTGGCCATCCGTTGACAAACAACGCCATCTAATGATGATAACTGATAACTTTAGCAAAAATGTTGATCTGCTTCTTCATGGTTCTTGAAATATCCTGTAGAGGGCGTGCCTCCGCCCGCGCAAACATACAAAGATTTATCGTTTTTTGTCAGGCCTAAATATCCTACAAATAGTGTTTTTTTTATAAGTTTTTTACGATATGCGTCAATCATAGATCATAATCATTTAATGTACGTGCTTTTATTCTGCAAAAATCGTTTAAGTATCGAGATTTGTACCCCGAAAGAATGTATGAAAAAGTGTCAGTATCCAATCACCTTAAGAGCGTTACTCCAGAGCGGCGCGCCTCGTGTTTAGGTAAATTTACTCACACAGCTATACAGTTAAACGCACACACAGCCGTCTGTGTTGGAGCGCGTATCATACACCGCTTAGAATCATCTTGATACTTAGCCAGTTTTTAGTTAGTAGGGAATGTTTTCGTTTTCCGTAAGCGGGGATTCAGTTTTTTGTTTATTGTAATAAATGAGCAATTAAATTATTATTAGTTAGGTTAAAGTAAATAAAAACAATTTCGTGTAAAATAAAATCTTAATATTTGTTGTCTCTAAGTTTCATGGACCTAGCTTTTCGGGGATCAACAATTTCGGGTAACAGGCATTTATTGTAAAAGCTGACTAGCCGATGTTCCATATTTTCGCTCCAAAATTTATCGTCCCTGATTATGTTTTCAGTCTTCAATTTAAAATCTTTGCCTGTCCACACAGCAAACAGACAGTAATTTCTGTTAGTTATATGCAGCTGCCCCTGTATCTGATAAAACCAGTCATGGCGTCGATTCACAGATCCATCTATTTTCCAGAATTTAATATTTTTTTGGCTAATAGCAAAATCTGCCTCTAATCCAAATGCCGAACTAGGACATTTAATTTCGGTGATGCCATCATCGTCGATTAGTCCATCCGGCGAAGCACCTGTAATCATAATAATTTGAAACTCAATACTCTAATTACTTCTTTTTAATAGAATTTAAGAATATAAAAATAAATTGTTTGTTAGAAAAATCTAAACTTGTACCTGCAACTGTTCTATGGCCACTTTTTCGTTTTCTTTCCCATGTTGAATACTAGGGATATGGTCCAAGGAATATGAGTAAAGAAATTGTTTAACCAAAGGGGCTGGGCTAATAGTCGATCGCCGTTTGCACACTTTACAGAATGAAGAGGCTGTCAATAAACAACGTCGTAGCTCTAGCCAAAGTGCACTCTCTGTCTGAAGTACAGTATCCCTTTCAACTTCTTGTCTACTATTTACCTATAACATAAAATTTGGAAATATATTTTTAAGTCTAATATTATCAGAAACAATGTACAACATGTATCTGAACTTATGAAAGTATACTGTAAATACGCACTTGTTCTTGAAGGTTCTTGTTTTATTTGTCCTAAAATATGTTTATAAAGACCAAGTCATTCTTACAAGATTCCCTGCGTCAGGATCTTGAATTGAAGCCGTTTCTAATGCCTGCAAGTTTTCCTGAATTTCCAGTGTTTTATCACTGTCTTTTTCATTTTCTTGAGTCTGAAAATAATATGTAGAGTATAATATAGTGACACAAACCGTATGCACCATGACAGGCGATCGATTGTCGGCTTAAGATAGCACATAACTAACAATGTTTTTTTTTGTGCTAAAATATGTATACAAATGACCAAGTAATTCTTACAAGATTCCCTGCGTCAGGATCTTGAATTGGAGCCGTTTCTAATGCCTGCAAGTTTTCCAGAATTTCCAGTGTTTTTTCACTGTCTTTTTCATTTTCTTGATTCTGAAAATAATATGTAGGGTATAATATAGTGACACAAAAAGTAAGCACCATGACAGGCGATCGATTGTCGGCTTGAGATAAATAAATAATGAAGAAAGGTCTTATTTAGTTTTGGTTTAACAACTGCTCAATCAAAACCAAGGAAACACGTGTCTGCCGCAGCTAGTAAAATATAAAGTAAAAAAATAAAACTTACAACAGCATTTTTATTTAAGTCCTGGTTTTGAAGTATTTGAACTTCTCTTTTCTGCCTATAACAACGAATTGGATATTAACTTTATCTTATTACTACTGTGTTTCATAAAAATATCCAAACAAAAAGTAATAAAAAAAAAATTACTTCAAAAAGTAGTAAGTATATTGTTTCTTAATTACACCTAATAAAAATATATTTTTTATAAGTAGAGAACCTCGGTAACATACCTTTTAGCTTCATTAGCCTTGGCCAAATTTTCGTTTTTTTTTTGTTCCCATATAGCGCCTTTTGTTAGCCATATCTGAAAAAAAAGTAAAATGAAAACATACATAAAGAAGTCTAATTTAATCTTTCTTAAGTTAATAGAACACCATTACATTAAAATATGTACTCACCAAAGTTTTGTAATATAATAAAAATATATTATAATAAAACGTATCAACATGTCCTAGTCGCGCTAAAAACTCGCGAAAGTACGATAATATTTTACGCGACTCGCGGCTACGGGAGCGACACACGTCCTACCTCTGAAAGGCCTCAGCCGGCACTGAGCGCTGGCGTGATTCCGCGCCGATTATATAGCTGCACTAAATAATTCATAGTAAAATAAAAAAATAAGTTATTAAAAAAATATTTGTACCATGTTTTAGAACGTAAATGTCTTCGTTTACTAGGCCTAAAATAACATATAAATATTTCAGATTTCATCCTAAACTAACGCGTTTAAAATATCGAAAAGTGGCTAAAATTGACACTTTTGAATATACTTTTCTTGAATGAAAACTTACAGTAATCGTTTTTTTTTTTCAGCCATGCACTAATAAATGCTATTATTATTTATAAAGCAACGTTGTTATAAGTTTGTCGTATATGGTTTTACTAATACCTTGCATTTGCGTAGACCGTCGATCGCTAGTTTAAAAAAAGGCTTGCATAAAAACTGTTCTAATGAGAAAACTGTACGAATAAATGAAAATGTTTTTCAGCCATGCACTAGATTATGAAATTCCTATTAATATGACGTCAATATCTTATCTATAAATTAAACAGATTATGGTTTTATTGTCCGTCGGAAATCATCAATTTTGACTCCAGCGTGGCTCTAACGGATCAACCCTCTTAATTTTTAACACTTTTTATTATTTTTTTGGGGTAGACTTTTATTCTAGGTGCATCGTCTTCACATATAATTATATTATGTATACAAAACCTTGTAAAACATTTTAAAAGAGTAACGGTGGAGTTTCTTGCCCATTCTTCTCCATACGAAAACTACCTTTTGGAAGGGGCGACTAGAATCAATTCAATTTTACTGTAAGTTTTGACGTTCAAAAGTGCCTTTAATGTGCCTATTTGAAATAAATGATTTGACTTTGACTTTGTTGCGCGTACTATTTTTCCATGCAAATAAGATTAAGAATTACATAACGTAATTTTTTGTGTATTGTATGTCATTTATAACTAGTCGTTTGAGTCAAATAAAATAAATAGTAGTCATAGTTATCAACTTCAAAACACAAAAGTGCTATATGAAATCACTGATCAATTGACTCCTAGGGGATACCATCTGTATTAAATAGTTTGCTTATTTTTTTTTACTGACTAGTAATACAGCATAATCAGGCTACAATGTGGGACACCAGCGTCCTCTCGGTGAGAGGGAGTGGGCTGCCACCAATCGGGCCCAGTGCGGATTGGTGGATGTCACATATCTTCGAATTTTTGGTTCTAGGACGTGCAGGTTTCTTCACGATGTTTTCCTTCACAGTTTTGAGAGCAGTGGTAATGAAATTATTTACACAAAGTACAACGCCTGTCTGGGTTCGAACCCATTACCTACAACTCCTAAGTCAGTGGTAATGACCACTGGGCTACCACTCCACAGTACAGTAAATTACAGCATGTTGTTTATATTTCAGGAACAATCTACCTCAAGTATATTTGGAGCAAGTCGCAAACTTTATAATCACCAATGCCAAACTGGACTCACAACCTGTATCAAGCAATGGGTGAGTTTTAATTTCACTTTCAGCACGTTTTAGATAAATATTTTTCAAAGAAATTCACTGAGGCTTAATAAATTAATTGATGCTAGTTTCCGTGAGCTTAATAATTAAATATCAAAGCTCATTTTATTTGCTTCTACCGTTGAATAACAAAAAAAAAATAAACGAATCATTAATAGAACGAAGATTTGACAAGAGAAAATTGTAATTGTGTTTTATTTTTAGAAAGTGAGTAATTTGTTTTCTGTTTTTTATCACAGCCCGCTATTGACGTAAGTCATACATAACACTCACTCACCTCATCGCTCACTCACACTCATCTAAGGCTACGGATCCTAGAAGAGGGGTGACCGCCACATGCGGCCTTACAGCCGAACCCAATTACATATCTATCACCAGTTTAGGCATACTGGAGGTAGAAAAACCTATCAACCTCTGGTTTTAACTTCCCAATAATCATCAGTAGCGATCTGTATGATTATTATGATACTGACAGTTAATGATTATACTGGCTACCATCAGTACCGACCACATCTAGTTATCAAAATATGATTGATGTGTAAAAGTGTTTGTGCAAACCTATTTACAGAAATAAGATCATTTATCATTAGATTAAATTCATACATTTTTAACCCCCTACAAAAACAGAGGGGTGTTATAAGTTTAACGTGTGTATCTGTGTGTCTGTCTGCGCCATCGTAGCTCCCAAACGGCTGAACCGATTTTGTTTTTTTTTATTGACTGATAGTAGGTTATTGGGTTCGGCCGTTAATATCCATGTACAAAGCGTTTTATGACACCTTGATGTCAAATACTGGTGAAAATGACAGATTTTCATGACGTCCGTTATAAATGTGACGGAATCGCTCTTTTAAGAAACCCCGTAATTTTACTCTTTGACATTTCACTGTAATGACACACACTATTGACTGCATGCTTATATTATTTTGGAGGGCCATAGCTTCACATTTTTTTTCGGTTTTATATATTTATTACAGCTATGTACCACAATGTAGTAATCAGAATCCTATTGGACACCTGGCTTTTAAATAAATAATACATTGCCTCGGCATTCAAAGTGAACTAAATACCTCCACTGACCTCTTATGTCATCTCAGACACTAGTTTCTTCTTCTTTTTGTTTTCTTTCTTTCTTTTCTTGCATCTTTCTCTGCAAGGTTGTCATATGGCCTGACCAAGATTGTGTCTGGACTTTAGACTACCTCTGAATTTCGGTTCGGTCTTTCTTCTGAAAGTAGTACGATACTAAACAACGAACTCATCTAGTTTTAAAACATAATTTATTATTGACATTTGTAAAAGTGTTTTTTTTTTAACAATTTACAGAAATAAATATCATTAATTCGTTGCAGCTTCGCGGACCCGTTCACAGGCGAGTCCCGCTACGTGCCGGGTTCCGGCACAATACCCGGCCTCCCCCCTCCTTCGCATGCCGACCCTTTTACCGGCGCCGGCGCATACACCACGTCATCTACCAGTACGACCAGCGAGAAGATGCTGATACCTCATGATGCTTATATTAGGTGAGTTATGTTTTTGTTATAATAAACAAGAACAAACTTAAAACCAGCTCTGGAATTCGTTTTTACTCATGTCAATTTTAAACTAACCTAATGTGAAACTGTTCACTTTAACCCAACTATAGAAGTTACTTCTGCTATTGGCATCATTAAAAAATGCCAGAGAGTAGATTTAGTTTGTTCACAAAGTCGTATTTGGGGCTTGAACCACATTTACTCCCGCTGAGTGTAAATTCCCCCATAGTAAATGCTGGTGAAGATTGCATTAGGCCCAGTTCCAATGGTAAAAATCTGACCCGAGCTTTTGAAACTCAGGCTTGAGATCCTTCCATGAGCCATACAGCATTGGGAAAAAGTATTGTACTTATATCGCTCTTAACCAACCTGCACTGGGACGGCGTGGTGGATTACGGCCCACTCATTGTCACCGAGAGGAGACCTGAACACCTGACCTGTCCCAGCAGTGACAACATTATAGGCTGATTTTAGTGACTTATAGCGCTTACATGTGGAGCGTTACATGGGAGCTGTGCCTTACTGCAATATGAAGGATTATTTTTATGGGACTGTCGTAACCGAGCTTCTTTTGGACATGTCATTATTTACCTTCAGCTTAAAATCTGAAGCAAAAAATATTAATTTATTTCTAATATATTACACGTTCACTTCAATATCTCTTCCTTACTCCTGACTCTGCAGTAATTTATCACAAATTAAGATTATTTATAAACAAATAATTTCAGATTCGATCAAGCAAACTTGAAGGCGATTCACGAGAAACTAAAGGAGTTTAACAGCAAAGTGGGTGACGGTCTGAGCGCCATGACAGAGGAGCAGCTAGAATCTGTAGTCAAATTGTGTGAACTGGTAAGACGTCATTCTTGGTACCTTTGAGATATTCAAGCAAATGCGCGTCTTACGGTGGGCTAGTGTCCTTTGTGTAGCTGCGAATGTCCCACTTGCTGCTACGAATTACCATCGACGCGGCGGATTTTCATCGACTAACGACGTATGTTCTACGAACCACGTCCGATACGCCGCAACTTGCTACGAAAGTCCTAACGTCTTGTAAGTTGCGATAAATGTCTAGAGCCTACAAAATTTTGCACTTACCTAATAGTTTACGAAAGTTTTAGGATGGGACGTACGACGTACTTAACGTACACTGTTACATAAACAGATAACATTGTGTGTTATCTTTGCAAAGAAAGAATAATGTCTGTCTTTAACAATATTACCCTATTATTCAAAACACTAACAAAACACCTAGTCTTGCTAATTTGTGACAATAAAACGAGAGAGTAAGGAATGGCACCATCATTTTAATGATTATTTTTTGACGTGACAACGTCTAATAAATCGATGAAGCTGGTTGCACTCACGAAAAAACATGACTCATGTAGCGTTACCTCGCGGCATCGCTCTGTAGCGTTCCATGGCGGCTTAAAGTGCAAGCGAATATTAACAAATGCAATGCAACTATTCCATCAATATTTTCTTATGACGTTGTCACGTTCAACTATCGTCAGTAAACCGACTTTACAGACAACCGATTTTTTAATTAGAATTTGTTTTACCAGTATATGACGTGTTCAAAAAAAAATTGATCAAGCATTTATTTTGTTACAGAACAATGCTATCAACAATGAAACCATTTTGATATTGAAGAAAATGTTGGAGTGGCCCAAAGGTTTGACATTACAAAATATTTATTAATCGTCATCCACTTCCTTCTATTCCAATTTATTGGAAGGCCAGTGCTGTAAATAATCTTCATGTTATTCCTGGATTAACATAGATATTTATAACATTAATATATCTGTGGGAATAGGCTCGCCCTCTATTAAGCCGGGTCCCCACTAGGGCCGCGTGGCTCCGTGAGGCCGGGCTGCGCGGCCGAGGCTCGTGAGTTCTTGCAAACAATAGCCTATGATTTGAGGCCGCGCGGCCCGTAGTGGGGACGTGCCTTTACATTTGCGAAATGTGGGCGTTACTGTATATACCTACATCTCTGCTCAGCCCTTCGGAGGCTACAAGCGTGATTTTATATAATAATAATTACATATATCTGTTTTCTTTACAGAAATTCTCTTCCCCGTACTAGACGTAACTAGGTTAGCAGTTAGGAATAAAGAAATAAACGCTCAGATATTCGACACGGCGTATGGACCGTCGTTCGTCACATATTTATTGTCGCTGTTAGCACCAGGTATGTGTACTTTGTGTGTATTATTTGATATTTTGTGATAAATTTGATAGTCATGCGAGCGGTAAGAATCGCGTGACTTGCCATAGAAATGTGTGGGGAAATATAAGAGTGAATTGTTTATTGTGCTAATGAGTATAATTAGCAAAAACAATAAGGTCATAAATCTGTGGGTCAATGGCTGCAATCTGAAGCCTAATTACCCGTACTTAATTAAAAACGTTTAGTCACAATCTCATCTCAGCGATAATCAATGTCGAAAACTTATGTAAATTAGAGGTATTTTTGACAGATTGAGACCGAGATTAGAAACCCCCGCCCCCCCTCATTATGTGTCGCGGGATAATTGGGAAATTTGCTGGTTATGAACGTTTTACACAGACGGATACGCTGATTGGTTGTTAGCTACATTCTTCTCCGTTTGCCTATACTATCGCAACGCTAGGCTTCTCTAGGCTATAATGTCATGAAAACATCCAAAATTGCCTATTCTATAGATGCAGTTTGACATTACTGGTGCGCCGTTTGCAATGGGTTTTTTAAAAGGACTTGATCTCTATACTTACAAAACAAAAGTATGTCAGCACTAAATCTTGTCCTATACTTTCAGATAACCTGCCAGCTAATCAAATGCTAGCGATGCGTGTCCTTGTCAACGCGTTCAGTGATCTGGCTGGAGAGATGCTGGTCCTTGCCGCGAGAGAGAGCGTCATACACTCGCTCATATGTCTCACACAAGTTAATAATAATACCCAGGTAAACTTACAGTCTACGGTTACAGTATGGACTGTCACACAAATAAATAAAAAATATGTATGTGAAAAAACATAGTATATGGTTAGAGGTAAATGTTGTTTGTGGATATCCAACAAGGGGTCACTTATAGCAGTGGATGGAAGAAAAAAATCTAACTTCTCTTTGAGAAGTTGGTCAATGCAAGCATCCCTAGTTACAGTACTGCAGCTCGGGATATACAAACTGTCTACTACGACTATGTTCACCACCACCCTATAAAAACAAAGGAAACCTGTTATTACAGGACAATGTATGGAATTGGTACATACATTGGCATTATACATTTCAACATCTTCCTGTCCTATGTTACTTGGGGTTGGCGCAACACGTTTTCTTCTTACATTCTCTCCTATCAACCATCACGCACTCATTTCATCGCTATGCATTTGGCTAATATAATAACTTTTTCCGACAGATCGCGGCAACATCGTTACTGTTGAACTTGTCAGTGGCACTGGCGCAACAGTCTGATAGTGTCGACCTCGCCGACTGCTTGGTGCAGCTACTCACCAAGATTACTGATAACGAAGCTTATTTCAGGTAAACTTTGCAACATTACTATAGGTACCATGAGTCTATGATTGACAGAGTTTAAAAAAAAACGGAACTTTTTTTATAAACCTTGATGTCCCATATTCACGATCGCGTGTTTGTAGCTTCTATTGACGCGTTGCTGAAATTTGAACTAACGCCGCCATCCTGTTTTTGCAGTACATTTCCTAAAACAAGTGCACAAATGTTTACTAACAACGCTCCCCTGTCAACGTCATTCGAATGCCATAACACCCTTGTTGCAGTGTTCTCAAAAGGGGTTTTCTTGGGAGATTTCAGACAGATAGGCAATTAAACATAGGTTTTTGATGTCTCTTCATCTGTAATACTGAATAAGACGCGTCAACGTCATTCGAATGCCATAACACCCTTGTTGCAGTGTTCTCAAAAGGGGTTTTCTTGGGAGATTTCAGACAGATAGGCAATTAAACATAGGTTTTTGATGTCTCTTCATCTGTAATACTGAATAAGACGCTGTATTGCCGTCACCACATGTCGTTGGCAGAATAGTCGACATCGGCTGTTGCCAACGACAAAAAAAAAGATGATATTGATGAAACTTTTATGTTTTGCTTTTCAGAGGTTTGGTAGCTCTTGGCACTCTCCTAGCTGAATCACCCAACAAGCTTCAAATACAAACTAGAATAGTATCCAACTCCCAGGTCCACAATAGGCTGAAAAGAGACAGTGGGAACATTACGGACCCAAAGACCGCGAAAATAGCAACACTGTCGCAGCAAATTATCAGTCTTTTATGAACAAAACCTTCTCAAGTCCTCCATAAGGCTGTTATTTATATTATTAGAATTAAAAGATCATTTTTGTATGTTCTTATTGAAATCCGCGCACTGGATTTGAACAGCTGATCTTGGCTCCTTGTTAGCGCCTTTTTTATTTATACTTTGATCGATTCAGTGATTTCAAACAGCTGATGCCACGAAAAACTGTCTCAAATAAGCAATAATACGAGTTTGTCTATAAAGTGCATATTTTAGGATAATTCTTGCTATCTTATTCGTAAAAATGATGTATCTATCGCTAGGCTCTGCCACAATGATGTGATGATATTTATGAGATGACGATGTTATAAAGAATATTACGTAGATAAATGTAGTACTCCATTTTGTCTCAATATATGAATAAGGTAGTAAACATCTAGATTGTTTGTACGAAGTGATTAAATAAAATATGGTTATAATAATAAAATGTTGGCACTTTGCTCTTTTAAATCTATTTTTTAATATAATTATATTCAGGGTTAAATAAAACAAGGAAATAGATGAGATGTATATGTATTTCATAGTATACATATTATGATAACACTATACATCCGCTTGCTACCCGTCGTCAATGGAAGCATGGTTTTATAACAGACATTCGCAGCAATAATAAATTGTATAAAATATTAATTAAAATAAAACTCTTTTATTTCATAACCTATACTTTACACATACCTATATTTAACTAGATATTTCTTCATTTGTATTACAAGACTAAACAGTAGACATTGCTTTTATGAGAATGGCATTAGAAATTGCGGTGCTTCTATCGATATTTACATCTCAGTCGCACGTACTCCAAGCAACCGAAATGCAAATAGTGCGTCCGCCAATTCTCATCCCATTCTTATAAAAATGGTGACCATCAGAATGGACGGTCACCTATCCGTACTTTATTTACATCGAAATAATTATAGAAAGTTGCTACCTAGTTTCTACTAATCGTTTTTAAGGTGACGGGCCATTCTGACATCAGGATGGCTGGTCACCTATCCAGTGAGAACAAACTGCACAAATGAATCGAGTTTTTTTGTTGCTACCTTCATATACATTGTTTTGGACCTCATAGTATTTAGGGATGTTGTTATCAATTTACTATTTTGATGCCTAAACGCATGTGAAATCAAATACAAACGTATTTTATAAGCAGACGCTACATAATAGAATTTATTTTAAAGTTATCTATTATACATTAAGTAATTTATGTTTATAATAATAATATGTTAATATACCGTGCAAAGAAGCATAAAACAAAGACAAATGTCGTTAATTTGTGAAATTAGTTGAGGTTATGTTGTTTTTGTTACTTTATGAAAAAAATATCATATATTTTGCCAGCTGAGTAGATCAATGTGTGAGAAAAAACTAATGACGTTTATAAGATTAGATCTGTAATTGCTCAAACTTATTTCAAATCAGATCAAAAAGAAACTAGGTACTTTGAAATTGATTGCCAATGTAATGTTTTATATATTTTCGATCGAATTTTATTAGATTGCTCGCTACATAGGGCAGATGAGAAACACACGTGTACCTACCAACTTAGTTTGCCCTATAAATAACGCCATTTGAAAAGTATCCGTTTTGCGTGTTCCCAACACACCTATCACTTATTTATTTACAAGCCGCAAATTCACTAACTGACAATGTTGACATGACAGCATGCCGTCATTCCAGTTGCAACGGGATCAAATTATTTAACTTTACGCGCCATTATTGCTTTTGAAACTTGAGATAGCAACTTTCTATAACTATTTCGATGTAAAATATGGTTAGTGACCGTCAATTGTGACGGTCACTAAAAATGTTATACTTTCTCATTTCCTAATTATGTAATGGTTAGTTATAAGTTTATAACAACGTAAAAAAAGCTAAATATTTATACTAACACTTTCAATCACATTTATATTACAGGGACCGGCAGAAAGCCAGATTAATAAAGAAAATAAAAATATATAGATACATATTTGGTTTTACATACAGGAATCGTCATGCGACGACCAGTCTTAACATAATTAAAAAAGAAAGTTAAATTAAGTGTTTCATTAATTACTAGATACGTGTTTCATGAGAAAAGCTTGTGACTTTTGTTGATTGATTTTCATATCACATAAGAATAAAATTAGCCGAGTGAGGCAACATGAATTATTTTTTAAAGATAGAATACCTGATATTTGTTCAAAAGAACTTGAGTGAAAGATTTATATTATAGTATTCGGGTTAAGACATATTTTTAATTCATATTCACGAAAAAGTGAGCATTGGCTAATCTTTATATAAGCCAGTCACATACTTGCGGGTTTTTTTTACTACATATATTGTCTCACATGTAACCCATCCCATACAATCCAATCCAATTCTAATAAGGCATAGACTTAAGGTTTCCTAGCACTATCAAGCAGAACCATCATCTAGATCAATATGATCAGATCTATACTCGACCTAATCCCGCGCATATGCGACTAGCAATCAAGTTCACTTTCTTACTTTTTCTTCTTCAATTCTTCAAACCGACGGTTCAGGTCATCAAAGTCGATTTCATCAGGAGCGTTGGGCGCGTTCGGCTGGTTGTTTGTATTCGAGTCGTTGCTATGCGGCACTGAAGGCAGGATCAGGTCTGATGGTACCGATGGCAGCTCGGGTAACTCCGGGAAGATGTTCGGGGGGACTCGGGATCGGGGCTGTGGTGTTGGTAGGTGGGGCGGCATCGGTGTTGCACCGTGCGGAGGCTGAAATTTGATGAATATTATGATTATTTTGGTGATGTTTGATTATGATGTGAATTAGAGTGGTGCTAAAGAATTTATTCAGTGACAAGAAAACAAACCGTGTGATGCTTCGTTTGTTTGTGGCCGTTGTATTGCAATGTGAGAGAAATTAAGGCTTATAAACGAAAACTCAAGAGACAATAGTTGCATTTAAAATTGTCTTTTAACTAGGTGTATAAAGAACATTCACAGGGGTAATTTTAGGTATGAATGAAATTCTTGCAGTGATGATGGTAACGAAAGCCAAAAAAATAATAAAAAAATAAAATAAATACCAAATCGTGGTGGATGCTGTCATAAGCAGGTGGCAGATTGCTCATTTCATCCTGAAAAAGGAATAAGTAGGTTCAAGCATAAAACACTCAGGCATGCATTTATTTGGTGTACTTATTCAAAATTGGAATAAATATAAAAATGATTTAGTAAAATAATTGCAATAAAGAATGATATGAAAAGCAGAACAACATTTATAATTAATAGACCAATGTACAATTAATCTATAGACCTCATAAAAAATAACAAGAATTCAAATTCCGAATATATCCAAAAAAATCTTTAAAACCACAGTGTTTTTTTTTTTTGTTAGGACTATCAAACAATCTGCCTAGTTTTTTCCCAACTACGTTGAGGTCGGCTTCCAGTCTAATCAGATGCAGCTGAATACCAGTATTCTATATGGAGCGACTGCCTATCTGACCTCCACAACCCAGTTGCTGGGTAACACAACACGCCTTGTCGGTGAAATGAGGGTTTTCGTGAAAATTTACGACACCAGTTGGCACCACTGTGACAAGAGGTCTTCCAATATAAAATATATGATGACGTTCATCATTCGATTCATTCATTCGTTCATCATTCAGTCATGACTAAAGAAAATATAGGCTCTGACAGATGCCTGGACCTGACGTGTCAGTGCTGCCACCTAGCGAACGTCATTTCAGAAAACCCTCATTTCAAACCTATAATTTCGATATTGCGTACATTTTCGATATTTTCTTACCTGCAGGAAACTATTGCTCAAGGACTTAGAATCAACTCCGGGAGGCAGGTGGTACCCCATAGGCGGCTGGCTGGGTTCGCCGTACGATGACGGCGGCGGCGGCGTTGCGATAAACCCACCAGCTTTACCGCCAGAGGGTTGCTAGTTGTGAATTAGTCACAAATTAGTACAGGAAGGTTTAGAGCTATAAAAGCAAGTTATAGGGCTATTTTCTCGAACGAAAATTATCGCAAAATTAATGCGACAAATTCTGCTGTCATTGGTTGAATGATTTATCAACAGCATTGAGGGTTTTCGTGAAAATTTACGACACCAGTTGGCACCACTGTGACAAGAGGTCTTCCAATATAAAATATATGATGACGTTCATCATTCGATTCATTCATTCGTTCATCATTCAGTCATGACTAAAGAAAATATAGGCTATTTGACAGATGTCTGGACCTGACGTGTCAGTGCTGCCACCTGGCGAACGTCATTTCAGAAAACCCTCATTAATGCGCACTTGACAATTTGTCACATTAATTTTGCTATAAGTAATTTTCGTTCGAAAAACTAGCCCTTGGAACAATTAAAAGTTAACTTGAGGTAAAGAAATATGTGAAAAACAGAAGAATGGGTTGTAAATAGTGGAACCAAAAAAGCTCTATTAGCCTATTATTGCATATGTGCTGGTTAATTCTTAAACTGCACAGATTTTGTTGTCTCTTGAACAATGACAATTTAAAAGAGCACTTTACACAAAACTAGACTTTTAATTTGGAATTCTGTTTCAATCTAAATATTTAACTCTTTACGTTTACAATAGATCATGATGAGTGTTTATTAAATAAGGCTTACTTTTACATAGCAAGCTACTTGCAGCTTGAAAAGTGCTAGTTATTTGGCTTTTGAAAACTGATAGCACAGTGCCATTACTACAACTAAGAATAGGTAGGACTTGCGAAAAAATGTCATACTTAAATGTTATCAAAATACTACGACCAAGAAGTCATTTATAAATATATTAGACGAAATTTTTGGCCCACTGTACAAACGAATCTAGTTAATTTGTGAGCAAGACGTGCCTTTGTACTTACAGAAGGGTATGAGAACGGCTGCATATTAGGGGGAGGTGGAGGTCCTCCGCCCGGTGGCAGGTTCGGCATGTTCATGTTGGTCACGGGCGGCTGCTGCGGGTAGCCGATGAAGCCGGGGGGCATGGGGGGGCCGTTGATATCTATTAGCATGGCGTCGCGACCTGCGAGTCATAAATACAATATTTATTTGGAAAATATTTAATTGATCCTCTAAAAACTTTTTGGGCTTCTAATGATACATGCTTTTTTTTACATGTTCTTACATGTCAGCTCATCTAAGTATATTATCATTTTTTAATTTTTGACCTCTTCTCACACTTGGTCGCAGTAATTAAGCCGTAACCTCCCCGTGCCATACCCTAGGATACCCTGACCAAATGGGCTAGTAGGTTAGGTTAGAACTGCGACCATCTGCAGCTGGTTTCATTCCATTATTTAATATTTTTAGGACACCAAAATAGGAATTCTTTGAGGTTCACAAAAAGACGCGCATTTATTATATTAGTGTTCATTAATATTTCAAGGAAAGCAAAATGGGAATTATTACGTTTGATTAAATACCTACATGCCATTTTTATTCAATTAAAGCAATCCTCTGGCTTTCGGGCTTTTTCAAACGATACATCCTTTAGCTAACAACAATGATAAATCATAATTTTTTGGTTCTCTGCCGAGAGATAATAAAGTTTAGAATAATGTGTTTTTGATTGAAAGCACAATCAATAAAAAAAGGATCCTTGATACAAGGTGATACAACAATGCGACAGTAAATTAAACTTCGTTTATCTAATAATGTTCCCAGTCTCCATACAAAAATTCAACCAAATGTACACAAGAGTTTAGTCAGTTAGTCAAAGATTGGCAACCATTGTATAGGAACCTTTTTTTTGACATTAGTCTATTTAGCTCTGTTGATAAGTAATAGGTAGGGTAGGAAAATGACTAGGTTGAAAGAAAATTAGTGAAAAAGTTGATTTATATATGTTAAGAGAAACCAGTGACTTACTGAAGGCCAATTCTCGTATTTTAAAACGTTCAAAATCTAGTCGCAGTCTCATCTCAGCGACAAAGAAATGTCAAAAACTTGTCAAAATGTAGGGAAATTTGAAGTATTTTTTGACAGATTGAGACTGAGATCAGATTGTGAACGTTGTTAAAATTAGTAGAATTGCCCCTCTGGTTTCTCAAAGCATATTTCAATCAATTTGTTCACTAATTTTCTTTTTCAATGATTAATAATGATAAAACACTTATAATACCTTCTTCTTCTCTCATAACCTGCTCATCGGGCGTATACTCCACATTATAATTCTTGGCTATCTCTATCAGATACCTCTCAATGAGTATCTTAGGAGGACTGTGTACAGACATCTTGTGTTTGAGTTTGTCACTTAGTGTGTTTACATTCTCATTCCTGCAGGCATCAGCATATATTTTGCCATACTTTGCTGTCAGCAAGTCTGATATTATTTTCAATTCCTGTAAAAGATAATGTGTGAAATTAGTCAATTTATTGACAAATTCCTGCTGGAGATCGGTAGTAAGTACAATGTTGGAAAGTAGTATTTGTTTTTCTTTTCTTGGTATTCTCAATATTTTGTACAAAGAGCTAAGTGAAAGGAATTTCAAGAACTGCCAATTGTTTTTGTTATATTATACTATCTTTTGATTGTGGCTTTGTGGGTATGGAGGTCGAAAATTATCCTATGGGATAAAAATCATCCTGTGCCCTCTAACCCAGGTTATAGTCTATCTGTGTGCCGAATTTCATCCAAATCCATTCAGCCGTTGAAGTGTGAAAGGTAACAGACAGACAGTTACTTTTGCATAACCAATCATTGCTATTAAATTGCTCATCATAATGAATGATGCACTGATAAAAGGATCATTATCCTATCATTATTAATTAATAATCTATGTCAAACAATGTTAAAATAACAAACAAATGTTCTCTCTGATCTACTAACTACTGCTTGCTACTTTGATGATTATGGCAGTTTTGTATGGAAATGGGTATGGTAAACAATGACACCGAAAAAAATGAGTAACTTTGTACCCTTTATTTCTACCTGTATTTTTTTAGTGAAATGTGCTTACTCCTGACTTCAATCTCACCTGAAGAATAGTGATGGTTGACGAATACAATGGAACGAGCTTGCCGAGAAGATGCCTGAAGGCCAATACTCGCAATTAAAAACGTTCAAAATCTAGTCGCAATTTCATCTCAGCAACAAATGACAATCAATATCAAAAACTTGTCAAAAATTTAGGGAAATTAGAAGTATTTTTGACAGATTGAGACAGATCAGACTTGCTTCTGTTCACTGTTGCTTGTTTATAATAATAGATTGCTGCATCGAGCGCAAAATGAGTTGTTGATGCACGAGAGTTATGTTGGTGCCCAAGGGCATGCGAGGGCACTAAATTAACACGAGTGCATTAATTACTCACTTTAGCAAGATACAATAATCTACTTTTCTTTCAACTACCAATCTACCTACTATGATAAAATACACCTACTCAAAATAAAAACTCAAGTTAATAAAAAAAGTTTTCCTAAACTTTTAAATATTTATCCTGCAACTTTTGCGGCATAAAGTTATTAACAATTTCATTTGCAGCTGTTTTTATACTTTCTGGAGTTGCATTCATATCGCGTTCGCTATTTCCATTTTTCTAATCTTTTCTTGCTAAATATGAAGTATCAAAGTTTTACAATGGTACAAAATGCGCACCATTGGTTATTTTATAGGAGACATTAAACCTCTTTAGACAATTTATATTTAACTAAAAAAAAGGGGTTAATGAAAAACGGTGCAACCATGAGATTTCATACATTCCTGCACTGTTTTGGTTCTAAGCAAAAAATATGTCCTTTGTGAACAGTTTTGTAGTGATTAATGAAAACATTACTACGTAGTTGAAAGAAAAATATTTTAGTCAGTTTCCAACAGCTTACCTGTATATCAGTATGCATCCTCGGTGCCACCCAAATAAGTGTGGATATGGCCTCCGCAAGCCCTTCGTCAAGCTCCTTCATCTGCGTCACAAGTCCAAACCTCGCCAAAATAAGGTCACAGTACATTTCCACTATTTCCATAGCTTCCACCATGTAATCCTCCCTGAAGAACGAATATCATGAATCTACCATTCAAAAGAGGTCTTGCTGAATGGATAGGTTTGTTATGTAGACTTGTACATAGGAAGGAGTCATACAAATATGTAGTTCAAAGTTTGAGATGTAACAAAACCTTATTCAGAAATTTTGTTTGTACAAAATTACAATGATTGTGAGTTGTCTCAAATTGGAGTTGTTTGTAGAAATACATGTTTTTGATATTGTTTGCATTTATTTGGTAATTCCAGATGATGGCTTGCTGATTAAATTAAATCTACGCAATAAAACCCAGCCTCTTCTTTTCTAGTGAATGCCCAGCCTATTACGACATGACGCAATGCTTTTTATTAAAGTAATAAAATTCTTTCAAGGCCAGATTTGTTTGCAGGTATTTCTTTCGTCGACTACAGAAAAACGACCCACTGACCGAATTAGTGCATGTTATTACCTTATGATGTGTTCCACTCGTATTTTAGCTCTCTCACTTTTACCAGCAGCAATGTATTCTGCTATTTCCTTCCTCGCTTTCTGCGCTAACTCCGTTTTCTTCTTTTCTATCAACTTAAGCCTATTTATAGCTAGTCGCAAGTGAGTTTTGAGTTTAGTATAGTTGGGATTTGTAGAAAACATGTTGGAAATTGATATTTAACAATAATTTAAAACAGGGACGTGATTGCGAATGACTAACGCGGATTTTACTATTTATTGTTTGGATGAATCACCGCTCCACCAAATAATCGGTCAGCTAAAAATCTCCACTACATCTACTGACGTGACAACTGACAAGTGACAATTTCACAACTGGCATTTGACAGCAGGATACCATATATTAATTACTTCGTAAATGACAAGGACAGAGTTTAATTCATGCTAAACAAACAAGACTCCAACTATGTTTTTTTTTTTTCTTGTCAAACTGATGTTACGTTCTGTTTATTTTATTGCTACCAAAAATCACTAAACCCATCACTTTCATACGTTTTTCTTAATGATTTTGTTAGTTCAAATTGATGGTGAAGATAGCTTTGATTTGAACTAAAAAGATCGCTATTATTATGATACGGTCTGTCATTATTAACATGCTTTTATTAGCTGCACAGCTGCACTTGTATCTAACAAGTCGCACAACTGTAATAGCCTAATAGGTACACATTGTAAACATTGTATTTTCATAACATGTAAATAACTAAACGGAACTCCACAGCTATTCGCAACCGTTCGAACTTCTAAGTTTACAGAAATTGTAGGATTTTGAAACTAGTATTTTAACAAATAGCCCAATGCCATGTTACGCTTTAAAAAGATACGGAACATTTGTTATTTTATGAAAAATTAAAATTTAATCCACGTATTTGATTTTATAATTATTAGGTCCACGCGCGATTGCCGAACATGATTCGATTCCCAATTCGGGCAATGTGATTGGATTTTTCTGGATTTGTGCGATTTAGTTGTGCCTAGTTTATGGTAATAGATTTGCCTCACAGTTCTCAAATATAATAATTGGCGGAGGGCACACGTGTCTACGTGCAGACGTCTCTGCTTACCCCTTCGGGGAATACAGGTTGTTATCTTATTATCGATTGTGGTTGTGTTGCGCAATTAGGGGACTGGTTTCTTAAGTCTTATTTTTCTTTCGTAGAATTTGGTAGTCAAACATTTTATTTTTATAGTCCTCCAGACCAAATTTCGGCTATGGCTATGGCAACCAATCTCACTAGAGACCAACCTTGGGCGCGGGAGATATTATAGTGCAAAAGTGTATGCGGAGACAGGTGCACTCCCTTCCCTCACTCTCGTAGTCCGATTGGACGGCAATCCAACACGACCAGAGAGAAATCAGGCGCAGGGCCAGCGGCTTAGGCATGGGTGTATCACCTCTCCAGGCTGTTACTACGAAATTCCTAATGGAAAAACTAAATGACATTTTGCCTGTCCCGGGAATCGAACCCAGGACTTCCACGTTCAGCAGTCGCGCTTGCGACCACGAGACTAACGGGCCAGTCAGATTTTTATGTAACTTGTAATAATTAGAGTTATAATAATAATTGGAGTTTCAGTGGCAATCTTTATGTCCTCAAAGGTGCACTTCCGACACTCAAGCAGTGACATGTCTGGCAGGAACACCCATCTTGCACTAAACTACTGGAGCTGGAACGATCTATAATCCTCCATTTTGGCAAGTTGAATTTTTTTCATCTTGGGTGAGCAGAAGAGCTTTCCATATGGCAGTGGGCTCAACAAAAAAAAAACTACAATTTCTTTTTACAAAAATTAACATTTTATTTTGTTTCTTATGCAATCATTATGTTACTATTAAGTTTGTCGCTACCGTGGGCAGCTACCCAATTATCTATACTACATTAAGAATAATACAGTAAGTCAACATTCGATACATCTGATTAGTAAAAAATCTTATTTCGTAGTTTATACATCCAAATCAATAAATAGTTCATGTGTTATGAACTTAAGAAACAGTCTAACTTATTTTTTTAATAGTTACTATATATTTGATATTCTTAACACACATCATATTATTATTTTCTATGATCATCAAATGGTAACAATTTCGTAACAAAAATATTTAAATTTTTTGTTATCCAAGCTTTGTGCAATTTTTTAGGCGTTATCTTAGTTTAGTCTAGTCATATAAATGAATTAAGTTGACTTAACAAATTATCGTCTTCTGCGTTGTATAAAATAAATTCATCGCGAATCAAGTTTTCACACTTGCGACAATTAAGTGTACATGGAGGGAGGTGAGAATTATTTAGGATACCGTCAGTCCGTCACACATCGAATATGCTCGTGACTAAAGCAGTGACCCTGCTGGCACTGGCCCTGAGGCCTGCTCAAACTATTAGATCGATAATAGCTTTACTTAGGCTGCTTGTACCACAAATCACTATAGTCCGACTTTTAATTAGCTGCAGTAAAATGGCATTTCATAGTAACTCATTCAGGACTGAGTTTAGAGATATATGTCAAATAAGTTTCGTTTTTTACACTATTCTGTACTAGAAAAACAAGATTTAGTCGATGGCCGCGAAAAAACAAAAAGACTCCAATTTCAGTCATTTAAGTAACACTTACAAGCTGTCATTTTACTGCAGCTAATTAAAAGTCCGACTATAAATACATTTAGCGCTATACATGTTTGAAAAAATATCGTTCTCTCCCTACCAACGTTTACCAAACAATTGAATAAATAGAACGTTTTAAATTCGTTTAGCGTTAAACATATGATTTAAGTCATTTGTGGTGCAAGAAGGCCTTAATAATGTACTTTTTTATTTAAATCACTACTTGGCCGAGTAACTATGCGTTTTTGCGACAGCAAGAATGTCATTTAGTATAGGTACGGAATTACGGATAGAATAAAATATTTGTTTATTCTGGCCATTGGAAGAATGACGCCATGACGGTATCCTTACCTTTGATTGTAGTAGATTTGAGTACCCATGCATTGAGAAAATATGTGTGCGTAAGGGACTTGCCGAATCCCGCACAGAGCTGTGTTGTATTCGGATGGCAAAATTTAAATGCCCAAAAAGTGGCATTAAAAGTACGTGTCTGCTGTATAAGTGGACACTGGTGCAGATTCTGTTGTTCACAAACTACACTAAATTTATGTTCCGTGCATCTTTTTCTTTCTATTTCATTAAGAAAAGGACAGAAGATACATTTTAGTTTAGTCACGTCGAATTAATCAGCGCCTGACGTAAATTCACGTAATTTTAGTATGCAAGTTTTTAATCACGTCTAAATTTGTATGGAGTAGTGTCAGGTGCTGATTAATTTGACAGGACTAAACTGCAATTTATCTTCTATGCTTTTCTTAATGAAATAGAAAGAAAAAGATGCACTGAACTTAAATTTAGTTTAGTTTGTGAACAAGGGAATCGGCACCAATTTCATTAAATTTAGTCAAATATGTAGACGATAAAATACATAATATATTTTAAGTAATATGCATTAACAATTTCATCGAGGATGTGAATTGACATTAATACTTATATGCTTATAACAAGAATACATCAATAAAATAACAGTGCAAAGTAACATCAAAATACTTAAACAGGTATAGAATTGTAAATTCTAACATTAAGTACGGTAGGTACATTATACATTTTATCAGATCGTGATAATATTATAATGTATAGCTATAAGTACATATTAGAAGTAAGTTAATACTTATATGTCTGAATGGGAAAACAATGTTTGTTTTATGTATGTTATGTAACTCAACATGCAAGCTAAGCTCGTTAAGATCTTATATAGTCCCATGTGGATATTTATGTGATAATTATTGTCACATCGATCATTCCTATAAATTGATATTTAAATTATAATTCACGAGTATTTACAAAGTCAAAACTACGATAGTAAATGAGTAAAAACAGCAATTAACATATTATAAAAATAAAAAAATAATACTGGTTCATCGTTAAAAAAATACTTCAAAATATGCCTTAAAAGTAGGTACTTAAATAACTATTTCTAACATTCAGTCATTTTCGGAAAATTTATTATTACTCGTATCACTAGACTTCTTAACAATTTTATTGTGAGAATTTTCGTAATCGTCATGCAAAACAACGGTAGTAGCACTAGCATTCGAGGGACTGCGAGAGTGTGTGAGATTCGTTCGATTGCTGTCAGCTAGATGCTCTAGTTCGTGGCTCTCTAAATTGGGTACCCCTGAACACACAGAGCTTACTCGCGATACTGATTTTCGCTCCTCAGTGGGAGACTCTTTTATTGAATTACGTCCAACTAAGTGTAATAAAGAACACAAGAAAAATGTTGCATAGGTCCAGCTGAC
This sequence comes from Luperina nickerlii, assembly GCA_963855955.1. NCBI lineage: Eukaryota > Metazoa > Arthropoda > Insecta > Lepidoptera > Noctuidae > Luperina > Luperina nickerlii. The sequence goes on from OY979669.1 coordinate 5,949,218, forward strand.
TATCATTATCAGAGCCAAAAACGAACCTATTTGAGAATAAGGCAAGAGATTCGAGCGCAATAAAAATATACCAGCAAAGCCAGTAGTCAGCGCGGCTGCAGCAGTTGGACCTGCCGATGATGACAATGCACATTTGACTCTCGCGGACTTTAAACCATTAGCATTTGCATAACTAAGCGCATAATGAAGATTAAAATCCACAGCTAACCCTGCCGAAGTTGATATTGCTACACTTTCTAAAATATTGAGCTTCCAACCATTTAATACTAGAATAGCTATAGTTACAGTTGCGGAAAATATCATGGCTGCCAAAGCGCACGTGCTAATCACGAGGCTTAATGTTGCCGGTACAAGTACTATAAAACCTAATGTAGCCGATAGGATTAGGGCAATCACAGTTCCGCTAGCTAATGTTTTTTGTAGGTCGTAAAATTGTAAGTCTGACAAAAACCAACCGCATTGCATTCCTGGTGGCGCAGATTTCAACTCTAACTGTGTCCAATTTTCTACCTGATTGTAAAAATAATCCATTTCTTTGTACGACATAGAGTAGGGTACGACACTTTCAAATTCTACTACCATAGCTGAGACTGTTGGGGGAGTAGCACTTCTAAGAAATTTCGGTCCAGCCACGCCCGGCATAAACAGCTCGCGGGGAGTTTGATACAAGGACTCCATAGCTTTTATGATACAGAAATCGAATACCTCTTTTTTATACGGAAAAATAGAAGTTTCACAGCATGGTGTCCTATTTATTTTGTCAATATGGTCAATACACCGTCTACTCATGTACATTTTAAAACTTTCAATAAAACAATTGGGAAGCAAAGGACCCAAGGTTTGCTGGAAAAATGGTTGTGCTTTAATTCTAGTACAAAATCCAGCCAACCACTTTTGAGAATCAGGATCCGATATTGAAAAGTTTTCATCAAACTCTAAGTGGCCCTTTGAAGCAGGATTCATATGATTTCCATTATCTATAGCTTTTACCCCCCACACCCATCTAAGAGGCATCTTACTGCCTGTGCCAATATCTTTTCCGAATCTTTCGAATAGGAACCTACTACTGTAGAGCATGTCATATTGCTCAAAAGCATGGGAGGTTTGGAAAAGTTGAAACTGTTTTGAATCTGGCAATTGAAGGCCAGGTGAGTAGAAAACTATGACAACACTGCCAATTCCAATAGCACCCAATACTATAAAAAACACTATGTACAATCTTGTGACACATGTTATAATAAATATATTCAGTATCACCCTAATATCTTCGCAAAATACAGTAATACTTTTATGAATTACATCTAAAAACTGTCTTCCCTTTGTACACAGTTTAACATCTATTATAAATACTGATGCAGGCAACAAACTTATCATTAAAAAGAAGTTGACTAGAACAGCTGTACCAGCAAAGACGCTAAAGCAGTTGATGGCTGGAATGTAGCTTACATAGGAGGCAAGAAAAGCTACTGCAGTGGTCAAAGTGGTGATACTCATAGTCGTTATAGAGTGCCTCATGGTCTCCACGAGTATTTGTATGAGTATAGTCTCACCCGCACTGGATACATTCTTTATGTCACTTAGACCATTATTCTGACAAACAATATTGTCTCGAATGAGCTGCTTGCTAACCATTTTCCACACTTTGACATAAAGAAATGCATCATCTGCCCCAATACCTATCACAACAACTATTACTAATAAATTCATAAAGGGAAAAAATTCCAAATTGAACACATAGATATACAAGAAGTATGCTATACCAATTGAATATGTAATCGCTATAAATAACAGCAGAGTGAGAATAACAGATTTTGTATAGAGCCACACACACACAAATACAAACACACCACCTAAACCTATCAACCAGGTATCTTGTATTACCCATAAGTCAAAAAGTGCATTTTTCAGTCCAAAGTCCATGGCAGGTATAACAAGTGTTTCATAAGATAAATTTGAACTTTGCAATAGTTCGTAATAAGGTAACACGGTGCTACTGCTTGGTAATGGGAGGAAGAGCATGACGTTTTGTACAAAGGTCTGTGAGAGATCCGAGGGTGTGAATGCTTGTGAATCTATTAAATAAAATAATAAATTATATATTGCATCATACTGCGAACAATACTTAGGTACTTTACACCTATCTAAATCACAGGAGGCCATTAGTGAGAAATCATGAAAGTAACCTGCACATTTCTTTAGAATTGTAACTGCACTACTCACATCTTCTCTGCTTAAATTCTCACAGGAAGTCTTGCCGGACATTAAAGCTATGTAATTTGGCACACTCCACACTGGACAGCAGAGCTCTTCAGAATGTAGATCCCTTTGGCACATTTTATAGTATTCCGTTCCTCCAAATTCTACAAGCTTTGATTGTAATCTACACATTCTTAGTACATTTTCAAATGTTAATAAAGATGTGTTGTCAGTATTTGTTATAACTAAATGAGCATAATCTGATATGGGTGGTCCACAGGTCCCCAATGCATAGTTGTGATTTATGGGTTGGTCAGGCTTACGTTGCATTTCTTTTATTGATACCCATTGTTTTCTTGTGTGGTCTCTAAGGAAAACTGCGTTCTCATCTTCAAATGTCTTGTTTTTTCCAAAACCCCAATGTACATGGGTATTAGATATGTTAGGTTCTGATGGTGGCCAACTCTTTTCAAAATTAGTGTCATTATTGTGATCAACTTTTTTCTTTTTATTACGTCCTTTGTTTTTCGAGCGCCCACGACCCGATCTTGGTTTATCCTGGCGCGTTCTATTGTTATATGTTTGGTTCATGCGTCTCTGATCTTCAATTTCCTTTGGATTTACTGCAAGTCTTTTAGAAGGTCTCGTTTCATCAATAAGATTTTCCCATGCAATGAACCGATGGGCTAGGGTCGTCCCTCGCGTTTCAAAGCCTACTATAGGATCAGAAAATGATGGTAAATCATGGCATACTAGCGGTATCACAGTAAGGATGGTTGAGATCCCAGTTACAGTGAAAAGAGCAAGGTAGGAGTGGCGGACGATAAACCTGGCGTAAGCTGACAACATCTTTATGTAATGACTTCACGGGCCTCATAGTTATTTCACTGCACCATCTTCTTATACCACCGTAACACATACCCAACTTAGTTATGCTAACGTAAATAAACGTAAAAGGGGTCACATTTTGCAAAACAAAATACACAACACATTAGAAAAATGGAAGGAATAAAAGTTTACTCCTACACAAAATACACAACTATAATAAAATAAAGTGCCACAGAATATAAACAATGTCTGATTCTGAAAGTTCTGAAACTGAACGTCAAACAAAGGCCGCATTCCGAATTAGCGATAATCGCTCACAGTGCACATCATCTCATATGCGTTCCGTATTAGATATTACGATTATGAGAGCTGACAACAAACAATTCGGATCGCTTCGTTACGCTATTCGTGAACGCGCTCATAGTGCTTACTCAATGTATTATTACAGTATTTCCTTGTATAAACAACACATTTCTTCTTCTTTGGTTAGGTGGCGACTGTCAGCCAGAAGCACAATTTCGAAAATACCACGTTAGTTTAATTAAAAGAAGATAAAACTCAAAACAAAACACACACATTCTCACATACACACTGTCATTTTTGACAGCGCTCACGGTGATATTATTCTAAGCTAAGGCATGGTCGGCGCTATCGCAAGATGGCGCATGTCATAACGTCATCTATGACGATTCACGGGACATCGTTATCGCGCTCACGCTAATTAGGTACGGGTTTAAGCACACTGAAATCGATTATTTCCCAACTCGGAACGCAGGGCAAATTATTACGTAAAAATAATATGACAGCCAGTATCAGTGTCAATCTGATGAACATGGTCGGACCCATACTCAGTTCCATCATAGAGTAGTAAGTGAGTTCCATGTCGGGTATGTCAGGTCAGAATGAAAAAACAATGAGCTCTTTTCAAATTGACATAAGAAAAAAAAAAAGTTTTCTATATCCCCGATAGATGGCATAGCTTAAAACTAAAATGTCAAAGTTGTTTTCAAATCTGAGTTTCAATTCAATCAGCCGTGAAAAAAGTTCAAGCAACATTAAATATATTTTTTTTAACTGCCTACATCTACTACACAAGCACCGCTTTTTTGCCGGTGGCTTTCGCGTTGCGTTTTTTCAGCTCGTTTTTAAGGTTTTTAAGCGACCACGATCCATAATTTTTGTCCATTATGAACAAATATTAAAATTAAACGATGAGGTCGTCAGAGGTAGCGAACCCAGTATGCGATAGCCTAGTTGGTCAGGTCAGAGGCAGCGGAATCCAGTATGCGTTTGCGAGGTCGATCAAGTCAGAGGCAGCGGAATCCAATATACGATAGCAAGGTCGGTCAAGTTAGGTAGGCAAAATTCAAAGTCCGGTACAAAGCGCTTATCAATTCACAGAAGTCTAAAATAAAACACCACGATAGATTATGCTCACAAGACAACGTCAAATCAACTTCAACTTCAACTCTTGATTAATGGCTTCTGTGGAACAAACACCACAATTTTGCCAATTTCACGTACTAAAATCCACTAAATGAAAAAATTCAATCTCTCTGACACGTGAGACAGCTCGCTACTGCGGCTGATGTGTCTCCAAAAAATATGATGATGTGATGATGATGATGACCAGAATAATCCAACGTCAAATCGAAGTGAGTGAAAACAAATAATAACTAAACGTCAAACTAGTGATAAACTTTTTACTCATAGCTTAAGCAAAGATATCAAATTTATGCAGCCAATTTTGACAGATCATTTTTTACTAGAGCCATCTATGGGAGCTTTTGAAAACTTTTTATTTTTTTAATCATGCTATTGAAAAGACCTCATTAACGCGAAGAGAGACATGGCATGACTGGGTAAAATGGTTGTATTCGTATTCAGGCCAACGCGAACATGGTAATTGTATGGCATGGAATTAGTATATACAGACGCCAGCACATCAAGCAACTACAATCTGTCAAATTTCTTTCATAGATTTTCAACTTTATCGCTAAAGTATAAGGTTCAAAGTTGATTGGGAAAATTTGACAGTTTCGGGTAGCTTGATGTGCTGGCGTCTGTACTATAAATTGATTTGACTCACAGCATTTGATTGATTTTGATCACAGACTGAAGCGATGCCCAGACGATCAGTCACTAACAACTTTAGTCAGGGTCCAAAATTCGGCTGGAGAATATGGATATTAAAGTTAAAGCATGCGTTACGTGTATCCTTGCAATACCGCACAAATTCTACACCTTAGTCAAAATGAGAGGCTTGGCCGTTTCGTTACTACAAGAACTATTGTTTATCAGAAAAGTAATGAACAGTGACACTGTTAGGGATAATGGAGTACAGTCACTATGCGAAAGTAAGGATTTCGGTCAAGTGGTAAGGGCGGACTCGGATATATAATATGTAACATTTTTAAAATGAGAAAGACGATAGTGTTGAAGTAGGATCGATTTGTTTTTGCCATACTCCAACACGCCCCCTCAAAAATAAATCCTTTTCTTTTTAGTTACGATTTTTAAGATATCAATTTTTCACCTTACGCCCATGTGACGGAAGCAAAACGGCCAAGCCACATATTATTTTGACTAAGGTGTAGAGTTTGTGAAGTTAGGGCTTGTAGAGTAGGGGCGTGTAGAGTTAAGAAGCTTGGCTCTACATGAGATCTGAAGGCTAATTCTCGTAATTTAAAACGTTCAAAATCTAGTCGCAGTCTCATCTCAGCGACAAAGAAATGTCAAAAACTTGTCAAAATGTAGGGAAATTTGAAGTATTTTTTGACAGATTGAGACTGAGATCAGACTGTGAACGTTGTTAAAATTAGTAGAATTGGCCCTCTGATATCTTTTTGACAATGCGAGCCATATTATGGTCTCATCTTGGCAATAAATTACATGAAAATGTTTTTGGTGGAATTTCACTTCTTTTTGTAAGTTGCTTATGACAATTTTTTTTAATTTGTTCATTATTTTTCCAAATTTTAGATTTTTTTTGTTGTTTGTGTATTAATACCTGGCTTACATACCAAATTTCAGCGTTTTAGGACGGAAGTACCATAGGAATTTTGATGATCATCAGTGAGTCTGTCACGAAATCGGGTTTTTAGGATATCAATAAAATTTAAAGTAAGTTTAAGAGCTATGCAATTGAAACTTTATAATATTATGTTTAATAAATCCACTATTGACATCATAACCCGAGAATTTTGTTTATCTGGTCCAAATCCGAACCCAAGTTATTTAAAAAAAACGACGAAGTTCTTCGAGAAAAGGTAGGTTGCCCTTGCGCTTTGCTTGGCTCGTCTCGGCGGGGGCACTACCGTGCTCCCAAATAGTGTCTCTCCTCATTGATTAGTTGATTACTTCAAAGAGTAATATAAGGATTACTTTCTCCAGAACGATAATAAAATACCTACTATTTTTGTTTGTGAGGCCCGACTAATTACATGGTCTGTGGCCCGACTCACACTATTTTACGACCACAGTTTACGACTATTGTATTGAAATCTCGACAGAATAGGTATCATATTCTATCGAGATTTAATATCACATTCCAAATATGCCTAAGTCATAGACAACACAAACATGAACAAACATGAATGACGTGATTAAAGGTGAATTATTTAAATGGCAACAAGGAATTAAAATTCAATTGGGTCATCATTTATTTGAGGGCATACTTAAGCAGTGATAAATACAAATTACAATAACATTTAATTGTTTTTGTGATTCTTCGAAGATATCATTAATTTATATTCATTGTTTCGTAACCATCAGAAAAGATCACAAGAGCTTTAATTTAACAAAATTTTTGAATGGTAACTCTTTTATCGTCTATGACAACTTGTGATCACAAGACCTCTCCGTTTTTGAGTTTTCTGTCAAGGCAAAAATTGGGCGAAAAAAGGCCGTCCCTTTCGGGAATATCGGGTAAAACAGCTCCAATTTGCTAAATAAAATATTCCAAGATGAGGTACTTCCTATCTTACCTGTTCGGGCTGCTGCTGCTGATCGTGATTCCGACTGTTTCTATGTTCTATCTTCTCCAAGGAAAGGGTGAGCAATTAAGTATCGGATGGTACCTGGAGAATACTTCTCCCTACATGTGGGGAACGTTGGGCATCGCGTTCGCCGTCTCTCTGTCCGTGGTGGGCGCAGCCATGGGCATCCACACGACCGGAGTGAGCATAGTCGGAGGAGGTGTCAAAGCTCCCCGAATCAAGACCAAGAATTTGATCTCCGTTATCTTCTGCGAAGCCGTCGCCATCTACGGTCTGATCACTGCCATCGTGTTATCAGGAATGTTGGAAAAATACACTGAGCCCCTGAATAGTGTGTTTATCAAGGAACAAAACTGGATGGCTGGTTATGTGATGTTCGGAGCTGGATTGGCCGTGGGCACCGTCAACTTGTTCTGTGGTATTGCTGTCGGTATCGTCGGCTCTGGTGCTGCCTTGGCTGATGCAGCTAACGCTGCTCTCTTCGTCAAGATCCTCATTGTAGAGATTTTCGGCTCAGCCATTGGTCTCTTCGGTCTTATTGTTGGTATCTACATGACCTCAAAGTGCAAAATGGGCAACCAGTAATATAAGAATAAAGTAAAACTTGAATCTAAAGTGTAAGTATCAATTTAATATTTGCATTTATAACATTTGTAATTATCTAGTAATTAGTAAATGTGAGAAATGTGTAACTTGTTAAAAACTATGAGCGTGATTCATTGCATATGTTTGAAATGTAAAAAATTAAATCATGTCTAGGGATTTAGTATTGAGTGTAAATCTTTATGTCATAAAACTACTAGATGGACATGTTAGTACTATACACTGTTTTCACCCCTATTGGTATTAGAATAATGCATATTGAGAAATAAAGTTGTCAAAATTCTGAAATACTCATTCATGTTCTGTTTAAAAAAAAACTTAAATTTCTCATTATTTTGTAGTTGCTACTGCCTCTTATTATCTTCATTGACACATAAATATCTAGCATTTCTATCCTCTTGGTTTCTAAATTATATATAAAATAGGTTTTATATCTAGGTCACATGATCTTGAGAGTACAGAAATCTTAGTGTCTGTTACAGCATGTTTTAGTCACTTGACATACAGTTATTATACTATGTAACATTAATAATAATATAGTTCATACTTTTGTTTTCCTGCTTACATATTGTGTGCAATTGAATAATTGATTCTTAAAAATAAATAGTTGTATAATTATACTTGTATACCTAATTAAATTTTTTAAAATAATAATCTGAGTTTTTTTTTATATTTTCAGTGTACAACAGCACTGGCCGTTACCAGCCTTGACCTACCCTAACAATCAGTCTCCAGTGCTCACATACTTATTATTCCATCGGAGAAGCTTCAAGTTTTGATTGCAGTGTTGAACTTGTGTATCTTTCCTGCCTGCTCTTTGTTGGTGTGTTTATATAATGTAAATTATTTTTTTAATCTTAATGATCAATGAAATATCTGATCTTAGCACTTATTAGCGGAGTAGATTAAAGTAAAAATAAATTTTTGACGTTATAACTGTACTATACACTAATTTTAAATGTTGTTTCATATAATAAGGCGTTTGTGCTAAGATTTCAGATATTTGAACTGAGGTTTGGATTGTATTGCAGTATTTTATTGACAACTTAATAGTATACAGTCGAGATTGTGTTGTATTGAACCATAACAGTGTCCTAATGTTGAAATGACTAGGTACACATTGTTTTAGAGTTTCCGTGGCCTAATATAAAGCTCTGCCTTGACATAACTACAGTACCGTACCTAGTCATTTATAAGGCTTATACATTCCATAAAACCTTGTTTCAAGTTTTGTAAAAGCTTTGATTGGTCAGTCTGTAACCCATGATATACATAGTAATAAAATTTAATGTACATACTTAAATTTCGTATTTGGTGTGAGTTATTTTCCATTCGACATTGATATAAAACACGGGTGATGTTTATGGCATTGTATACAGCTATCAGCAGCACCCTATTGTTATCTTAATATTGCAGAGCACAAAGTCTTACATTTATAATAATATAAACCATCTTTGATGACAGATGAAAAGAAATGATTGTTGAATAGATTTTATTTGTAAAAGCTGCCTGTGTCTGTTTGGAAAATATCTAAATTGTTAATGTTCTCTGGTATCGATAAAGCACTGTTGACCTTTTAAATAAAAAAAAAATATCTTATTATTGTAACTCCCAATTGTAAATATTAGTTTGCTTACCTTACTAATTTATTGTACGTACTTGTAAATTCATCTGCATAAACTTAACTATAGGAGAGTTGATATGTAGCCACGCTGATGGTGTTCGATATATCAATCGGGAATCGACATTGGCTATTAACAGTGTTCACATTTCGGAACAAAACAAACGAGAAAGTATTATGTCAGTCTTAAAACAGTTTACTGATGTAATTCTAAGTAAAATATATTTTATTTGTGCAAATGTAGATATTATGTATGTTGATGAATAAATAGATAAAAAGTTGCTGTTTTTATTTCTCTCATACGTTTAAAAGGTCTGTACGGTCAGCGACAAAAAACTTCAGTTTTTTAATTTCAGTTATTGAGCAAAATATTTATTCAAAATTGCATTGTACTTCTGCTGCAATTTTGAACAAATATTTGACTGTACGAAGCAGAGAAGACTTCGAAATTGTAATAAAACAGTTTTGTTCCATTTTTAGCATATACATAGCATAGCATATACATACATATATTTTCTATCGTAGCGTTATAGGTATATAAATATCGGTTATTCCGTTTATCCACCCTAAGTGTCTACACACACTATGCCGAAGGTACGCGTACGCAACTGACGTTCCACGTCCGATTTTACGTTCCGACCTATTCGGCTGATATGATAATATGACACACCATAAGTGCCCGAACTTACGCGGCAGAAATTCAGTTGCGCACAAGCGGGGCGCGGGCATGCCTGCCTCCCACTGCTTTCCGCCCCGGATCTTGTTCGGCAATCGAACCGAACTTCGGTCGCGTATAACGTGTGCTCTACAGAATACATTGCCGCTGAACTTACGCCCGACCGAAGTTCGGCTGTAAGCTATAACGCAACGTCATTTAGGCATAATGTGTCGTAATTCAAATAGCATTGCAGGCGTAGTCATGTCGAACTGCGGTCGCGTACCTTCGGCATAGTGTGTTTAGACACTTAAGGTCATAGCACACATCAACTTTGAAAGGGATCGTCACCGTATCGCCTTTCGCCTCGCCGTCAAACAGGCGTCAATCTAACGTAAGCACAACAAAAGCGGATCAGCAGCTCCAATACGTCGACTCTGCTACGGCTGCGCGGCGCCGCGCCTACGGCTCGCCGACTGCTGGTTGATGGTGCTGTAGGCAGACCGCGGGGGGAATGAGAGGGGCAAGGGTGGACGAAGAGAAGAAAGCGTGGGGATGACGAGCCGTAAGCGCGGGAACTGCAAGTTGACCACGCAGCGCACTGCGGTTCGTGAGCTTGTCCCGAGGCGAGGCGATTACGTATTCCGATTAAGTAGTGTGCGTTGCACTAGGGAGTTTCATACAAAGAATAGGTACCTACTGAATGGCTCGAGTTGGTACGATGACGATCCCTTTCCGAGTTGATATGTGTGCTGTTACCTTTAGGTAGATACGCGGAAACGCATACTACCAGGCCTAGGGAGGATTCTCGGACATGTGTTTTCGCGTATCTACCTTAGGGTGAATAAACGGATTAGCCTGTAATTTATATCCAACCCCCTCAAAAACCTATTGGGTACTGCTGGCATTCTATGCAATTGTAGCAATAAACACGGAAATGGCCCTGAAAATGATAGAACAGATGCATTGACCCTGGATATTCTCAGACAATCAGTGGCACAGCCTAGCCTACATACTTTAGTAGGTATTCTATAACTGTCTAGGAAAATTGGAAAAAGTTTCCAACTTCCAGTTTCTTAATATAATTATATATACCCTGATTGATTAGCTAGCGAAAATGGTTTCCCCCTATAAACTTAGGTAATCAATCCAGTATTGATTTTGGCATTATCTCGAATGCGCGTGAGTAGTGCTTTAGTGTGATTGTGTCCGATAAGAATATTATAAGCAACACGTTAGTGATTACGTCGGCACACACACTGGTGCGTATAGGTACTGTACCTATAGCTTTAAAATCAAGTGTTTACGAAGGTACGGAGTGGTAGCCGAGAGGGTTTTCAAGCATAATGTTACATGCAGAGCGAAAAGTAGCTGAGCTGAGTAGGTGCGGCATGATGAGAGAACACCGAAAATATATATTATTTTTTTTTCATTTCCAGATAAAAATACGCCCTTTACTTTGCGTGCTTTACTTTGCCGTGTGTCATTAACTCATTAAGTAGGTACTTAATTTGATTCAACAAATCGAATGATGCAGTTTTAGTTTTCATTAAAATCGACCCCGAGACTTCTTTCTTTAAGTATTTTTCGGTGTTAGCTATAGTTTCGAATTTGGTCATCTATGCTGACTTGAAATGAAACATTCACCATGTAAGTATAGGTATAGACGAATTAATAACTTCCCTTTTAGAAATCGGTTAGAAATAAATTTGTACATCAAGCTGAAACTACTTACCAAAATTTACGAAAACAAAAAACTATCGTCTTGTTTACGTCGTAGGTACCTAAAACTTATTCTATTCAAGTTTTTATTGTAACTACGAACCTGTGCGCTCGATATTATTACTGATATCGCCCCCAATTTCCAGTGAAAGTTCGGTTCATTTTACTTAGGCCGCCGCCAGCTGCGAGTTACCCAACAACTAAGATGAGGTACCTACCTACAGACGCCAGCACACCAACCTACTACAATCTGTCAAATTTCTTTAAGAGCGCTATCACAAGTTTTTCTTGTTTAGAGCGTTTGACTCGAGTTTTGATTTGTGATTATGGTTTAACTAAAGTCACAATAGTAAAAAAATACATGCCCGAGAAAGTTTAATTCCTTCTTTTGGGAGCGCATTCAATAAATATTTCAGTTTGTTTACATAAATCAGTAAAAAACTTGTTCCTGCAAAGGCTGTTTCATAAAAATTTAATTTCGGGCATCTCGCGATGCTCTGTTACATCGAAGATATAATAGTTTAATAATTTATAAAAATGTCCACGGTACAACTGTATCTTCTACTTTGGAATGCATACATCAATTTATTATGTTTAATACAGTAATAAACCAAAAATAATTCCGTAAAACAGAGAGTTAATGATATTTTTTCAGCCGAAATGATATTTTTTATCTCTGTTTATTTAATAGAAATTCAAACAAAAAGTGTTTAATAACTAAGGTTACTTTGTCACCTTGCTTGAAAAAAAAAAATACTCTATTTTAAAGTAAAATAATATTTTTAAGGAATTGTTTTATGCAATGCTTTTTTATCAATATAAATCTCGGGATGCACGGTCTTAGCTTTAGTCCGCGCCGAGCGCTTTCAGAGGGAGGACGTAGCGCTCACTCGCTGCTGCCGTCACGTGATCTCGTTCGACAATTCGCCACGAATAAAAAGCGACCAACACTTCTTGATACAAGTGAGTTTTTTTTTTTAATTAGTTATGTTCTGATTGTAATGTATATAATATAATTATTTTCCTATGATGTTCCAACGCGAATATAATTATAGAAAAAAAACATAAGTACGTAAATATAGTTGTTGTTTTTAATTTTTCTGACTTTTTTATTTATCTCCAACATTAATTTAATTAATTATTTTCAGACAATAGTTCACAATAATGGGCAAAATAGAACTTTTGGTGCTGTCAAAATAAAAAAAAAGGTTTTGGCCGATAATTTGAAACGCGCAAGAGAAGCTCAGCGGTAAGAATTTTATGAGGAGTGCGTGCTTCCTGAAATCATAGATTCGAGGAAAGCACGGTCTATGCCGCTTCGGAGAATATTATTTTAATTATTTTACAATTATTATACTGGTTTTTTATGGTTCCGTACCTTAAGGGTGCCAACGGGACCCTATTACTAAGGCTCCGATGTCCGACCGTCCGTCTGTCTGCTAGTGTCTCATGAACCGTTACAAGTTCACAGTTGTAATTTTTAATTTTAATAAAACGACTTTTGATTTGTCTTTTTTATTTTCTTTTGACTTTTTTGACGTGACAACGTCTAATAAATCGATGAAGCTGGCTGCACACACGAAAAAAACATGACTCATGTAGCGTTACCTCGCGGCCTTGCTCTGCTGTAGCGTTGTACGCCATGGCGGCTTGAAGTGCAAGCGAGAGCGCGGAACGAGCGATGAGAGACAGATGATGTCGAACGCTGCCGAATCGGCCTCCGCGTTCGGCAATTTCATTAATGTTTTGTTATGACGTTGTCACGTTAAACCATAGTATAAAGAGGGGAAGTAAGTTATCTTCATACAAACGCACCGCGCGCGGCTTGTATGTGTGCGTCATCGTATCTATGCGTCGCCGCACGCACACTTAACAAAATCTCGACCCGTTTCTCAGTGCGCCAGTCGGGGCTAACACAGCATGAAATTCGCGCGTCACGGCTTTTCGACACCGCTAAATGAATGAAAAATGTTTGATAATCGCAGGAGAACGTATTGCTGTGTGTTTGGATGTCTTAATAATGCATCGATTCCAGAATTGTCTCTGTTCAGATTACCTATTGAACAGGAAAGGTAAGTAAGTCACTTATTCTAGCATATAATTTTTACTTGATGATGAGATACCTACTTACTTAGTTTTATATCAGACAAAGAAAGTAGGTAGACCTACTTTCCCACTAGAATGCATTAGGTACTTTTGATCTGTCAATTGATTTGCCACTATTGCTTTGTTTACGTATAGTCATGCTGATTTCTCAGTATTGTAGGTATAGTAACTAAGTAGCTACTTACAGTTATAAAATCGTAATTAAAAAAGTAATTGACTAATTGTGAATCAGATAAATAGAGCAAAGTTCGAAGGCAGTACTATCAGTAACCCACAGTTTTCTCGTGCTCATCACCGCTCCGCGTCGCCCGTCTGCTGGCCCGTCGCTCTTTCTTTCATAGTGAAAGTTTTGATCATCGTTTAGGGAAAACCGACCTCACAAACCCTGTACTTACCCAGACAATACAAGTAAAAAATACAACTTCCCGACCCTTGCCAATTTATAGGCACTGAATTAAAATTTAGTGACAACCCTGAGACAGTAGGTAATTATATCGCGGATTGGGCCGGAGATAGCCTACTTCCCCTCTTTATACTATGGTTAAACTATCGTCCGTAAACCGACTTTACAGACAACCGATTTTTATCCAAACTGTAGAAACAACATCACATTGCATTTATTTCTATAAATAAGTACTAAAATGTCTTCCTACCTGCTAAATAAATTACATAATATATTAAACTTCGTAAAAAAAGTAGGTACAAAAAGTATTTATAAAAGTAGCACAAAAGTATTTGTAAGTAATGTTAGAGGCTGGCAACGCGCAAGTAATGCAGCTTCTGGCAATGCAAGCGTCTTTAGGCCAGCGTTGCCAGTATGTTACTTTTGTAACATTTTACGTTACTTTTGACCCTCTCATGTTACCTCCATGTTACACGCCTCAAAATGTTACTTTTAAGACTTAATAAAAAATATTTCACAGAAAACAAAAAATAAACATGAAACGGAACGCATACAAGAAAGGTTTCGTTCGTCATGTTGGCGCACTTGATTGTCTTGATTTTGTGACCAAATTCTGACGCGACGACAGCGCGAAAATTTTTCACTTCGTTTGTCGTATCGCATATTCACTCACTCGCGTGAATTTCTAAATGACCCATCCCGCTTACTTAGGCGAGTGAGCGACAGCCTAGTAGTGGCATCCGTGTTGGTTCAGTTCAGTTTGTTATTACGATTCTTTCGAAGCCTACTAAGGGGACAGCTTTTTTTTATGTAATAAAGTGCCATGTTATTATTAGTCGTTTTCCACAAAAAATAAGGTAATGTTACTTTTCTCGTGAAAATGTTACTTTTTGAGCTCTCTCATGTTACATTTGACTATCTGTCACTGGCAACACTGCTTTAGGCTGCGGTAACTACACACCATCAAGCGGGCCGTATGCTAGTTTGTCACTTTAGTGGTATAAAATAAAAATTAAAAGTGAAGTAAATTTGTATGACCCTATTGTAACTCAAACCGTTGTAGGTAACACTCATCGGTACAAATAACATTTCATGAACTATAATAACAGTAATTTAATTTATTTTGAAAACGAAGGCTCTTGTTGGTTTGATCCTGGCGTCCGACGCATAGCGGTTTGTATGTGTGCATAGCGTTCTTCCCTAGACGCACACGTGCGCATCTGCTGCCGCGCGCCGTCGAATTTACCTAAAACTGAGCACTTCGGTTTTGTAATAACGCTCTTAATAGATTTTCAACTTTATCGCTAAAGCAATAAGTCGAAGGTTGATTTGGAAAAGACAGTTTCGGGTAGCGTAGCTTCATCTGCTGGCGTCTAGCTGTACCTAATACTTAGTAATATTTTTAAGTATTTCGAGTTATTTTTAGTTTATACACGTGACGTCACACAGATACTCCCCTTTGTCACACTTTGTTGACCTCGCTCCCACCACCTTCACGTGTGACGTAATTTATGGATGGCTCCGGACTAGACATAATAATTATATAGGTATTTTTTTATGCAATTGCAGATTGCAATATCTGCAGAGTTCACCATTACAGACAGGACGTGTAGGTACCTATAACAATAATTTGGATAGGTAAGGGGAGAGAAGCAGCAGTGCCGGATTAAGACTACTTGATGCCCTAAGCGATGCCTTTGGGCCCTCCTGTCTACTAGTAAACTGGTCATCATCTGCCTAGCATTTTCCCAACTAGGTATGTTGGGGTCGGCTTCCAGTCTAACCAGATGCAGCTGAATACCAGTATTTTACATGGAGAGACTGCCTATCTGACCTCCACAACTCAGTTATTGGGTAATACGATACCCCTTGGTAAGACTGGTTGTCAGTAAACTATAGTATTGGTCTTAAATTTTTTTCACGTGTTCAAAATTTTAAGCATTTGTGCTTCTATGCATAATATTGATAAAGCATCGAGCCTTTCCAACGTCAAGGCAACTACATCTCCCGTCGAAAAAACGCGCGGGTTATGTTTTAGTTGCTTCTTAGGGTGCCCCCAGAGACGTGACGCAAGCAATTGCTTAATTTGCTTGTGGGCTACTAATGCAAAACTGAGGAGCAATAGGTAGTATTAAGCCATGGATCTACCCCGATTTTAGGTAGCCTCTTTGGTAGTGCGACAGCAGAGCACCAATGAAACTGTGCCATTTACCAGGCTGGAAAATATCTGAGAGTACCTACAACCCCGCACTGTTACCACTCTCGCCATCGACGCCTGAGCACCGCCCGCTTACGTTAATCCACAAGAACACCTTGCCAATGAATGGTTAATATCTTAGAAATAAAACAAAGAAAAGATTATAGCAATAAAATATTTTATTTCATTAAAAAACAATAAGTTTGTACCACTATTTTATAAACATGCCAGTAAAAGTCATAGAAAATGGTGAAAAAGATACAATACATAATATCACAAAATGGAATGTAAGATATAAAAAATGAGCTGAAAGTTATTTTAAAAAGTGGCAAATGCAGTTGTACAAAGCAATCTCGAACTGCTTACGTATCTAAAATAATGTAAAACATTATATTTGAGCAGAATAAACGGAATAACTTTATTTGTGATGTGATGAGTGATTTAATGATTGGAGGCCGTGTGCCTCGTGGGCTTCATCAGGTTAAGCTACGCTTGCCAAGATCGGTCCGTGGTTGGGAGACCATATTTTTCATACAGACCCCTCCGTACCTCGAAAAGCACTTTAATACCCACTGGCCCCGTCTGTCATTGTCATTGGCAGTCGTTTCAGGTAGCCACAAGCCAGAAAGTCTGACAACCAGTGTTACCCAGTGACGGTTGTGGTCGTTCTATAGGCAGTCGCTTCCCGCAAAATACTGGTGTTCAGTTGCATCAGCGGGGTAATTGCGTAACAGACTAACAGTAGGTAGGAATGGCTTTCATCCTGACAGCTGAACAACATTCATTGCGTTATTTACGTTGATAAGCAGACAAATTTTTCGAACATACCAAGTAATGGTTTAGCAATATCCTTTAAAATGATTCAGTTTGTGATTCATAGTGTGGTACGCAATTGGTGCTGGTTAAACTGGTAGCCAACCTCATTACAGTTGGGAAGAGGTTAAGGTTAAAATACCTATTCTTGAACATTCATTTGACAGGCGGGGAAAACTTGTCGGTTTATTACATAATTATTAGGCAAATAGGTACCATGTAAAGCATGGATAAACAAGATCAGATAAAAAACTTTATTAAACACCAATTGAAAGAAGTCTTCTTAATTTATCTAATGCCAGGAATTAAATTGCCACCATCATGAAATTAAAGGTTACGAAGAAATGCCTGATTTTATGAAATAGCAAACTTAGCAGTTCAGAGAAAATATTCATCAACTTTGTTCATATTCATAGTGCATTCTACGAACTCATTAAATATTAATTATGGCAATCTGACACTATAGAATATCTAAATAAAGCTTTCACTTAATATTCCACTATTATCGTAGTCCCTAATTTAACTACTAAAAGTGTAAAAATCTATTATTTACAAAATAGGTGGACTCTTCGTTAAAACGCTAGAAATACACACAACACGCTATTTACATAAAGTTTGATAAGAACTTCAGAACTAGAATCATCGCTTTTTATTAAAAAAATAATAACAATCCGAAATATGGAAAAAAAACTGCATAACATGAGAATCATCATAGCTTTTTGTAATTAATGAAAAAGGGAGATAGGATCTACGCACAGTTTAAAAAAAACCGCTTTCACACAAACAAGTATATGACAATTTCATTCACAATTATACAAACAATATCTTTAGCTACTCTTATTCCTACGCTGTTTACAAACGATAGTTTTGGTTTTCTTATATAAAAATAAAATTAATTCTTTTTGCACTAAAATATTTTAAGTACATTTACCGGATTAAATTCCAAAAGTATTTATTTTTTTATTCCTTCCGAGATGTTTTTAAAGCATGTTTTGTGAAAAGCTGTTTTTGTTTTCAAATTATATTTTGGAAAATAATTCGGCAAACGTCTATTAAGCTAACTTATCTTTATACATGACTGACTTTGGATGTCATTCTTACTTCATTATAAGCATGCATTATTTCGCTATACCAACCCACGCTCAAATAAATTCTTTATAATTTCTCTACTACGTTTGAGTGTTTGAATAAAGATTCCTAGATTATTATATACACGTCTAATTGGTAGAGGTATGTGATTGCAATATTAGTATTATACCCAGTTGCAGGGCACATTTATTTAGGTATGCACAATGGATTTGATACACTTAGGTGAGATACCTATATTTGCATTTGTTTACAAGTTTAAAATTACTTATGAGCAGACTGTCAAACGCTAAACCCGACAAAAAATGAGTATTCAATAATTAAACTCTACTTCAGTTCCAATATAGTTACTACTTAAAGCATAGACATAAATTCAAAATAAATACTCTTTACTCTACACTATGGCAGTGGGTACTGATTGAACGACAGTCTTTGCGTAAATGAACACTAATTATTATAAAATTACTAAGAAGATTAAAATTAAATTAATAACTAATTGAGATTCATTGGAAATCTTGTACTATTTAGCGTTGTTATACTCTCGTCTCTACGTCGTCTTCAGTAGTAGATTTCCTGTAATAGTTCGAAGTTTGATTTAATTCTTTTATTCAAACTGAGACTCAAACAAAAGATATCCTAATCAATCCGATAGGAAAATACCACATGAATGACAGTTTTTTTTTGTGTAAGTAACAATATCATAAATTTCGATTCCAGAAACTCTTTTCGAAAACATGAAAACCAACATTGAAATACATAGATTTACAATTAGAGTTTAATAAATTATGTCTAGCAGGACCGCATTCAACCTACCAATTATTTATTTATATAAAATTAAAAATTAAACTTTCTGTGTTTGACTAGTACTTTTAAGGCAGGTCAGAATGTGGTCAGACTATGAATTGTCTATGAGTAAAGAACATTAAATTACCTCCTCCCTAAATGGTTGAAGATGATTGCGCGGCAACACCACCGGTTAGCAAAGCAAAAGATGATTACAATGAGTGTTTCTCATACAACCGCCACCATCTATTGACAATGTTATCATTATGGCTGGATTTAAAGGAAAATAATAATAAAAACCTATGAACGATGTTCAGGACCCAATCTATAAAATGATCACCTTTTTTTTAATTTCAGAGGGTATATTTTGATATCTAGTAGGTTTGTGACTCCTGAAATACGTTCCATGCAGAATTCCGTATCAAGGCGTAGTTATGAAACATTTTTTACTAAATTATAAATAGAATAAATAAGTTTTTCTAACCCTCCGGGCATGGACATTTTCATATTGCTATACGGAATTCTGAGTAGCTTATAACATAAAATGAAAAAGTTTTACAAGCATACAATAACCATGCAGACAGAACAGGATTTACACTTACTCGCTCGTCTCTCCCATACTCGCTAGTGGCGCCCCCATCTGCTGTTGTTGATTCTCAGCTAAGAGAAAACAAAACACAAAATATTACAGATAGATAATTCACCAAATCTATAATGTCTAAAAATATAACACTGCACATAACGTGAAACTAAATGCGAGGCTTGATTCTGCAATTATTTACAAAAAGCCGAGAACATACTTTGGTTAGGGAACACAAAGATATCTAAACTCCAGATGGCACAAAACCATGTAAAAAGAAGAAGTTTCGTATAATGGAATTCTTGGAAGTACAGATTATACGAAACTTGGGGTACGTTTTTACCTAAATTCGTCATGCCTACTTGCCTAGCCTGTCGCTAGTAGGTATTATTATGAGAGTGACGATAGCATTGTTATGCTAGGTACACACACAGCTAGTTTTTACATCACACGTGACACGTCTACAAACACGTTTTTAATCGCTAGCGACAAATCTATCGAAGTCTGTGTGTGGACATGATATTTTGAAATTACCAGCGAATCTGTGGCGACTAAAGTTTGTACGTCTGTACAGGTGCACTAAACATACTAAGCTATCAGCCAAAGTGTGTCCTTAGCTGTAACAGTTACCTGGATGTGCCATCTCACTACTACGGACTTGCGGTGCCTGGTTGATCCCACGCAAGTGAGCGTGATCTTCCTCAGCTAAAGCAAGCAAAATAATAAGGTCAAAAGCAGTTCATCACTCTCAAACGCTAGATAAGCTTGGTTGAAGAAAAATTAACAAAAAAATAAAAGCACACTCTCAAAGTACAACGTCAAAGGATACTAGTAGGTTTTGATATTGCCAGCTTTAAAATAATATCTCTGTTGCTGTTTTATAAATTTAGAATGTATTTTAGGACGCTTTTTAAGTAATAAAATAAAATAAATAATTAAAAAATATTCATTACAGAGACACGCATATTTCTGGAGGATATTTTTATTAATTTCCGAGGTTCAGAGCAAGGTCATGAATGTATCGTTCTTTCCGAATCAATATAAAATGATATGGGATGGGGAATATTTATGTATAACAAGTGAAGCAAATACTCTGTACAATTACAAAACCAATCACAAAACAACATCCTTCACATACCTGTATAAGGGAACAAATATTTATCATGATGCTTATCCGATCCCTCTGACATCCTATCAGTATAGTCCCCACCATAATTATGACTATCCATCTTTCTTTGATAGTCATTTTTCAACATGGTTGCTATACCAGAATCTCTGAAATCCCTTGGCGGGTATCCATCATGTTCTCTTGTAGATACTCCCGAGTCTCTAAAATCCCTGGATCCATAGACATTTTGGTCTGAATTCAAATATTTTGTGGGGCTGTATCCATAGCCTGATGTTCGCGTTGGTAAGTAAGTTTTGGACCCGTAAGGATTGCCTGGCAGTCGGTACATGGTCGGTGATATCGGGTAGTTTGGATCGTATGGTATTTGTTTCTCTGTGTCCGTTGGAAGGACTCCGTACATCAGTTCGTCGTCCATTACGCCGTATCTGAAAGGTAAACGGGGAGTCACGAGATAGGTATATTTAGTAATACCCTACTACAATATGAAACGAACAAGGTGTTATGTGATGGCCAGGACAATTTCGGACTACATTTTCGATTAGTCTTAGATCAACAAGACACAACTGACATACTACGTCGGAAATTTCCGAAAGTGTGAGCGCGGAGGTAAATGTTCGTTCATTTTCTGCATGATATGATATATCACGATAGGCTAACTTCAGTGACGTACGTCACCAGAAGGCAATTGGCCGTAACTAATTAAAAACGTTTTAAATCTAGTCGCAATGGAATTATCCCTCAGATGATTTTGCATGTTCAAATTCTAATGACTTTAATGACCTGACCGACCTTGAAGTGAATACATGCTCGTTTTTACTTCAAAATCGAGACTTATTAGAAGACCTAGATAGGTCAAATCAATTCAATCGTTTCTTTATCCTTGTTGTGCAACTTGTCCTGAATTAGTTGTAGTTATTCATACATTTGTATTAAGGAGTGACGAGGTAATTGAGAATACAAATCCATTAGTTCAACTTAGATCATTTGATTTATTTATCCCGTTACCACTTCGCTATACTATCAGACAGGTATTATGACGTCACTGACCTATTATCAAGCGGCAGTCTGCTGGCGTCCACACTGGCCACGTACGTGTCGTGCACGTTCTCCAGGATGGACGGCTTCAGGCGGCGCCGGCCGAGGTACACGTCGGACGTGAGGTCGGGGTTGGGCAGCGGGTGCGGCGACGGCGACGCCACGCCGGGGTTGCCTTCGGTGTCCGAGCCCGTCTCTTGCGACCAGCGAGCCATGTCAGGCCGGTTCGGGTCTGGTGGAAGGAATGAGATTTTTAAGAAAGAAAAATATATTGGGACTCGCATAGGTAGAACACAAATTATATAGAATGACATAATCATAGAACAAAATGAAAAATTAAAACAGAAAGTCCTGTACGAGGCCAAATTGCTCCTATCTTAGCATAAACCAGCTTCTGCTAGGTCTCGCTGTGACGCCACGAGCAGATACAGAAATCAATAAAATAGATATAATTATGAAAAATATTAACAAATGAAAGATTTTTTTTAAGTATAATTTTACTATAAAATATTTTTAAAATTTAATTTTATTATTAATGTAGTCTGCGTGTCAACGCCGGACGTAACCTCATTGTCTGTTCTACATAGATTTGATGATACAACGAACGAAATTTGGTTGAACGGGGATACATAAATCAATGACTGATTACTGACTGACGTACCTTCTCGTATATGTGCCGGCCATCTTGGTTGGATGGCAAGCGGTGCTCCTTCAGTGATGTTCGGTAGATAGCTCGCCGCACTGACACTTGTTGCTCGATCCCCTACAAAAATCAGAATGAAAATTCGCGTGATTAAAAACGTTTAAAATCTAATCATAATCGGCAATAATGTCAAAAATTTGTCAAAAATTTAGGGAAATTGGAGGTATTTTTGACAGATTGAGATTAAGATTAGAAGACGATGGTTCTTAAAAATATGGGAATTGCCCTTCTGATCATCGTTGTCATGATATAGATAGACCAAAAACAAATCCCACTTGTAACAGTTATCTTTATGACTACTTCAAGACATGTAGGTACAATACTGTAGAAAGTTATATGCTTGATGTTAAAATTTATCATTGCATATCTTAGTTTATGGACAAGTCGGCGTGGAATTTATTTTTTAAATATCGCAGCTCATGCTGAGGTAGCAGCCCGCACAGATCTTTTTTTATTTATTTATTACTTTTCGCACAGAAAAAGGTACAAAGGCGGACTTAATGCCTTAGGCATTCTCTACCAGTCAACCATGGGTGGTGAAGAGCTTAGATGGAAGGTGCTTTCGAAACTCCTCAATGTGTCAGGCCATTATAATTGGAAGCTCGCGCATGATTGTTTCGGTGACGGTTAGCTCTCTCCCTCTTCTTGTTTTCTTCTTAGTTTTCATTGTTTTCCTAGTTTTAAATGCTCCTTTTTTATTGTTTGTCTTCCCTGTGCGTGTCCCAAATTTGTCTGTCTTCCTTTCTAAAGTAAGTAATACTAACTGTTAGCAGAAGGTGGGTGACTGGATCGCCGTGTGCTGGTCTCGTCATCATCCGAAGAGTGACTGGAGGCCAAGTCCAGGCTTCTGGCACTGCCATCACTGTCGCTGTCGGTGGCCTCGGTAGCTTCTTCACCGGTCTCTCCTGTTGTTTCGCCGTCTATGGCCGTTTTGCGGCGGCGGCGACCTTCGTCTAAACAAAATAGAGTGTGGTTGCGAGGTAGAAAATAAGAAGGATGATTATTATTTAATTATTTATTATTTATACATACAAACACAACAAAAAGATGAATATAAAGATGAATTTGTTAATTGATGATAAGTAATAAAACTTTGAAGCACTTAAAATAAAGGAAGTTGACGGGTGATACTATAGGGTTACCATTTCGAAATTAGAAAAAGTGATCAAGAATGTCCCGACATTTTACTTTAAAATCTGTCAGTTTACTGTAGGTTCGGGTAGGTCATTTAACGTTTTTGGAAGAGTACTGAGTAGTTTCGCGAAAAGTTCGGAGAATTTTCGAAGCCGGACGAATAAGTCCGGACGGGAGGCCAAAAAGCCGGAAAAATCTGGACAGACGTCAGGTAGCATAGCCAAAAAGTATAAAGGAAGTATTATTTACCGTCTTTCCTAGTGTGCAGTGACGAGTCGAATCCTCTGAGGTACGCGGGCATGTCACTCGCGCTCGTGTTGTAGTTGGACGTCGAAGTACTCGTGTGACGGAGTTGGCCGTCACTGCGACTGTGTCAAATATTACACATATTAGATTTTGTCGCAATAAAGAATTTGAACCTTATGTAAAGCAGTGTTCATAATGTCAGAGATTCCATCAGTTAATCTACTTTAGTGAAATGTATTCTAAGTTGATTTTTGAGTGACCATTTGCAACAAAGAGGTCCTAATAAGTTTTTGGTTGCAATGGAATTTGAACTTTGTTATGTATGACATTCAGTTTGTTGTTCCATAACTTGAAAATTATCTCATATTCCTGGCTCTAATATAGTTGCTTTACGAATTTGACGCCTTTTTGTGAAATACGACGACTTTACGCGTGATAGCTGTATCTAAACCATATTTTAAAAGCCTAATCAAGTCTCTGATTATTTAAACTGCAGTCAGCGGGGTAATGAGGCTTTTCTGAAATGACGTTCGCTAGGTGGCAGCACTGACACGTCAGGTGCAGGCATCTGTCAAAGAGCCTATATTTTCTTTAGTCATGACTGAATGATGAATCGAATGATGAACGTCATCATATATTTTGTATTGGAAGACCTCTTGTGACAGTGGTGCCAACTGGTGTCGTAAATTTTCACGAAAACCCTCATTGCGTAACACACTAACGGCAGCAATAGCTTTCATTTTAACAGATCAACAACATTCATTGTGTTATTTACGTTGTTAGCAGACAAATTTTTCGAACATATCCTTCAAAATGATTCAGTTTGACGAGGAATTTCCGACATTGAATATTCGTTCAGAAAAAAGAAAAGCCGATAAAATACAAATTAAGTAAACGAAGTCCTTACCTGTAAGGACTAGAACTGGTTTTAGTAGTAGATCTAGAAGTGGTCGATGATGCAGATATACCGATGTTTCTCATCTGACGTCCCGGCTCCGTGCTACTGTGATACGCCAGGGCAGATCTAAGGATATATAAAATTTAAAATTGAACTTTAATTTGTAAGTTATAAAGTTGAAAATAGATGTAAGAACGGCTTAAAAAGTAAATAAAAGTTTTTTTTTGGAAAATAGATTTATTTTCAATGTAATAAGGTTGAAATTAGTTTGTGTAGGTTACCTGTTGACTTGTGATAAGTTTTGAGCACTGCTACTGATTATGACTGATGTGTCGACTAGAGGTACTTTCTTGCCCAAACATCTTAGTATCGTCCTGAAAAAGATTTGATAGGTAATTTTGTTGTATGTTATTGATATCATTAATAGGATTTTGAAAGATTGAGGTAATTAAATCTTAGTTGAGATTTTATAAGAACAAGTTTGGTCAAGTAATACATTTATTACTACATACCATATTACTTATATTTAGAGTATTAGGTGATATTGATTTATTTTATTAGATTTGTTTCTCGAACAATCAAAACCTGTGTAGCTACAACACCACATGCGAACAACGCGTCATACTGACGTCACGCAAAATTCTGCATCTCGCAAGCAGAGTTTACCGTACAACTAGCATAATACAACGGCCCGACATGAATCATCGGGCAGATGCCCGCCACACACAACACCCGTCTGGTTGGAGGATCCTGGCTTTTCTATAGAGTATGAGTGAACTTTACATCCTGTTCCTCATACCTCTATACCTGTTTCAAGATTCAGTTTTTTATTTATGCCATCAACAATTTTCGGAGAGACAGTTAACATGATTAAGCTAAAATAAATGCACACAAAACCGACCTCCTTAAGTTATCCCTGACCCGCACGTTGAAGGCGAGGTGTCCCAGCGCGGCGGCGGCCGCGTGCGCCGCCACGCCGGCCGCCAGCACCGCCCCCAGCGCGCCGCGCCGCGCGCCCCCCCCGCCGCCCCCCCCCTCGCTGCCCAGCAGTAGCGCGCTCGCCCACGACACGCACACCAGCGGCATGCACACCACGCTCACGCCCAGGAGCATCCTGCTCCAACATACATTCATTTTTAGAACGATAGGAGAAGTTAAATATTGATATTTCAGCAAATGTTGTAGAGCTACCAACGCGGTCACTATAGGCCGACTACAACTAAGAAGTTGCCTGAAATAGCAGCGCGGTGCGGGAGGGGTGCGATGACGTGATACGAGAGCTCAGAGATTCGACAACTTGTGACAACTATCACCCCTCCCGCACCGCGCAACTACCTCAGATAACGTCTCAGTTAAGCGGTCAGCCTATAGTGGTGGATCACTTTTTAACCTTATTGCTAACGACATAAGAATGAAAAGTAAATCGCCTTTGTCCGCGTTTGTATATACTTAAATACATTAACAAAATTCCCAACCAAATTAATACTCAGTCAAATTTGTTTATGGCTTGACACGGTTACTTCAATCCGAGTTCACCAATCATTGTTAAAGTTACATAAATATAAAATGATGTATGAACTGGGCACTGAAATCAATAGCACATACCTACATACCCAGGCGTAAATAGGACATATCATCAACCTTTTGCCCAGGTTCCCACAGGCGATTTTTTTCACGTACTGGATTTTCAGCTCTCGATGTTGAGCCGAGCATTGAAAATCCAACAGAGTACATCTCATCGCGTCAAAAACATATTATATATTTTTTTTTTTCAGGATGGGAGTTCATCAAATGGCCCCTCCCGCTCTGGGTGGAGCGGAAGAGAGTGTCAGACTCTTACTGACTAAAACCCACTCGTGTTCCTTCCTTCGCCCTTTATGTTCCGGGCCAGCGGTAACCCTTTCGGACAATCCCGCTGAAAACATATACTTACTGTTGGATTTTCGAGTAGTGTTGAAAATCCAGTGCGCGATAAAAATTCACCTATGCGTACGAGGGCTTAGAAAGATTCGACGCTCTTGAAAGCCAAATTCTTTCTAAAATTAGATTATGTATTTGTCGCATCCGGTCATACATTTGACTATTCGGAACGCTAGCGCCACCCGGCGGCGCTTGACAGAGTCTAGCCTGAGTCCGTGGGGGTTAGAAAACAGCTCGACAGAACGATGTGGAGCTCACTTTGGACTTGGACATCGTACGGACAACATGTGCTCAGAAACTGTCCCGCGTTCCGTATCTGGTTGTGTCGTGTACCTACAGTGTGTAATTTGCTAGTGTGACTAAATTGTTCGTGAAATTATAATCTTATTTGAACTGCAAACGGTTTTTCTATTGCGCAATAACCAACACATACCCACTGTACGCCCACAATAGTTAAATATGGCTGATAATAACGAGACACACTATACCTTCTCCGTCATATTTATTACAACCAATTTCTATGGTGCTTACAATAAGTTTACAATAAGTCAACAATCAAAAAGTGTTCCTTACCTCAAATTCCCAAAGCCTATGATATGGTCTCGTACGGTGAAGGCAGCTCTTGTAGCCCCCGCAAGAAACACTAATGCAGCACCAGCATACACTGCTGCTGGTATCACCACCCACCATACAACAGGCTCGTGGCAACTTACCCAGCAACTGTATGGAATAATAAGGAGTATTTGATAGAATAGAAAATCTTTATTTTGCATAAAATTCATGAGATAAACTCTTTGTTGAGTTTTTATAAAGACAAGATTGGTCAATACAAAGGATACTTTTTATCTTTGCAGTTCCCATGGGATAATTTTTAATAGTAATATTAGTAATTAGTAAAAGGTAGCTATTCTACTTAATATTATAAATGTAAAAGTTTGAGATTTTCAATAGTAATATTAGTACATAATTAGCAAAAGGTAGTTATCCTACTTAATATTATAAATGTAAAAGTTTGTGAAGAATTTTGGATGTTTGTTACTCAATCACGCGTAAACCGGTGAACAGATTTGGATGAAAATTGGCACATAGATAGACCATTTCCTGGATTAACACATAGGATACTTTTTAACGCGATATTCCTACGGCATCGAAACTTACGCGGGTAAAACCGCGGGGCGCTGCTAGTAAATAAATAAATGCAAAGTCTTTAATCGCCAATCCGCCTTGAGCAAGCGTGGTGATCAACGAAAGTGCCTTCTTTGTACAGTACCCGGCGATAAATATTGCACATCGACCTTTACTTTTTTTTGTATTTTATACATAGATAAAAATAATAATCAAAAGAAGCAAATCATAATTGTTTTAACAGCTCCTAATAGATACCGTTTGTATTTCGTGCGACAGAGATAACGCTCTACGAAGCCGAAATTAGCCGATTGTCTCTTTCCAAAGGTCGATGTGCATTATTTATCGCCGGGTATTGTATGAGAAGAGGCACCCACTGTGGGACAATAATACTGCCGCCTTAAGTAAAAAGGGCGCATCTGAGGAAAGGGAATAGAGGAAAATGAGCCTTAATGGAACAAAAAGGCACCATCCATTAAGGCTCATGTTCCTCTATTCCCTTTCCTCAGATGCGCCCTTTTTACTTAAGGCGGAAGAATAGGGCGGTATAATGTTGACTCACAAGAGCGCATTCCCGTACTGGTGCTGGTGGTGGCTGGCCGCGAGCGCCAGCGCCACGGCGGGCGCGGCGTAGGCGGCCGCCAGCTGCGCGGCCAGGCCGCCGTGGTTGACGTCGCGCAGCTCGCGCAGCAGCCGCCGCAGCTGCCACGCGTCGCACGCGCCCCACGCCAGCGCGCACACCCACCAGTAGTGCAGCGACATGGCCATCAGCTTGCACAGGAACTGCGGGGACGATTATATGTATTTTGCTATTTCAAGTTAAACAAATATCAACTTTATTTCAATGATTTTTTTATTTTTTATAAGAACGTTGCCCCACACTAGGAACTACTCCTGTATCGTGGGTGCGTTTACAAACATTTAAATTAACATACACAAACAGCCAGACCCGGAACAACTACCTGTAGGCAATACAAATATTTGTTCCGTACGGGAATCGAACCCGCGACACGCAGCGCAGTAGTCGATCGCTCAGCCACTACGCCAACCGTGTCGTCAGATTAAATTGATTTCAGAGTAACTAGTACTATTGAAAAACTTATAAAAATGTTTGATGTTGTAGCGTAAACTGAACTTAATTGTGTAGGAATTAAAGTTATTTTTCCAATAATTCATATTTGTTTACATTTTTGGCAAATATATCGCGAACGCAGCTAACTAATAACGATGCAAAATAAAGGCACTTCAGGGACAAATGAATAGCCTGTCATATATTCAAAAGACGAGGTTTACACTTTATAAGTAAATAGTTCTAGAAACATCTAAGACATCTGAAGGCCAATTCTCGTAATTTAAAACGTTCAAAATCTAGTCGCAGTCTCATCTCAGCGACAAAGAAATGTCAAAAACTTGTCAAAATGTAGGGAAATTTGAAGTATTTTTTGACATATTGAGACTGAGATCAGACTGTGAACGTTGTTAAAATTAGTAGAATTGCCCCTCAGGTAAACGACCAACTAAAAGTAGCAAGAAAAGAAGGGAAATTTGTTATCAAATCTCATCATAATCGTTTTTTCAGGGTATTCGAATCACTGGTTTTTACACTATCTATAATAGTTAACACCCTGATTCAAACTGCTTGATGCAAACCAGTCTTGAACGAAACACACAAATTAGATCATGGCTTTCAAACATTCACCAAAGAACTCCTGGCTATTCAAAGCCGTTCGGTCATAAATACGCAGAAAATGAGGTGCTTACACTAGACATAATGTTGCCACGTCACGAAAAGTTATAAAAAAATATGCTAAAAGCTAATAAAACCTAAACGTGCGGAAAATGGGATTGTTCACAACCAAACATAAATTGGGCTGCGATCTTCAAACTTGAGGGACCACCTAATAAGGGCCATATTACCATAATGACTTACCTCATTCTGTACCAAAGAACTCCTAGCTTTCAATGCAATAAGGTACAGCAACTCAGCCATAAACACGCAGAAGATGAGGTGCTTGTGTATGGAGTTGGAGACGGTGGCCGCACCACCACGCATCAGGCAGAGAGCTGTCCAAGTGATGAGGAGAAGCGGCAGAGATATGCTGAACGCGGTGTATGATGTCACTGATTCCAGGAGTGAGGGTTCTGGGATAAACTGTAGGGGCAACATAAAAAAAACATAAATTCAACTGTCAAATCAAATTTTTCGTTTCTGTCGAAAGTACTCTCCACATACACAAAATACACGAACACACAAAGGTGGTGGTGGTGGTGTGGTGTACATAATAAAGAGTATTCTATTCTATTCTCCATTTTCAGCCCGCCTATTTTGTGAAAAAAAAAATAGTACTCAGTATATTTCATTGTGATTTCTAATTTCAAGGTGCATCTCTACGATATGCATTAATTTACGAGAATTAATTTGCGACCATTCGTTCGTGGGCTTTGCCTTGGATTGCACTGGAATTCATGGAATTAAAACACTTTTTTTTCCGCATATCTGAGTATTTTATTACTATCGTAGTTAAGAAATCAGACGCTTACCTCAATATCAACTTCATCAACCAGAACAGCGAATGTAGACAGATGATTGCAGGTGCAGTTGATAAGCAGCGGTTCATTGGAGTACGGAGACCAGTCGTAGTCGATCTCTGTGTGACAACCAACGCGAGACCATTCGCCAGACCTGGTGAAAACGAAAATAAATCAGCGGTGCTATTCTGTAAAAAATCCCAGCGTGAAAACTTAGGTGAACTGAGCATGGAGTGAGCTGTCCATAGTGTTAATTCCTAGCAAAAACAAACTCACTTCACCTAAGTTTTCACGGTGAGATTTTTACAGAATCGACCGGCAGTTCCAAGAGGAGTCAGTGATGAAATAAGGTGATGTCATTAGAAATGTGAGACATTTGCAAGTTATATTTTGAAGATTGTGTTCTACTTTTAGGAGCTCCAAAATTATGCGACAGTCAAAAATATTTAGAATTATGGTCTGAGCTGGTAGACCAAGAGCTGGTTTCTATATGAAAACCCTTTAGCAAGGTCCTGTGTCCAATTGTGGGGTCTTCCAAGATTGATTATATCTAATATCTATAAGAATGATCTGGGATCATAGGGAAATCTAGGCTTACAGCAATAATGATCTGTTTTATATATTTATTTTTTGCTTTTCTTTATTTATTTAAGTAAAAATAATTAAGACTTACCCTCGCAAAGTAGACCAATGCACGCATTGGGGATTAGTCCTAGACCCGAACGTATCCCGATCAATATCGAGCCACATCTGCAGCCTAATCGGCCTCTTTAACCGAATCCCACTCAAGCTTTTATACACCAACTTCCTTTTTACACCGTCTTTTGTCAAATTCCCGCTTTCCATTATCAGGGCCATTGCTTTAGGTCCATCATTTGATTCTAGTTTCTCTGCGACGTAGGATGATTCGTTTTCTTGTAAGTCGTCACTTGTAAAGGATTTTTCTTGCTTTTTGAAGGTTGGTTGTATGACTACGGGGCCGTGGTTGTCATGGTTTTGGGAGTCCTCGAGAGGCCACGTGTTTTTTGATTGGCTATTCGGTTTAATGTGGTTGGTTTGTTGGTGGTGTGCGTTGCCTTTGTTTGCGTAGATTATGCCTGTTGAAAATAATCGTGGTTAAGGAATTTTTAACGTGGTTTGACATTTTAAGTTGCCGTTTAGTTACGGTTGAAGTTGAGAAACTATGTCATACCTTTGTGTTAAAACTGAATAATAACTAGATTGTTTGCCAAGGAAGCAAACAACTATTTTGAAGGCGAGAGTGTTTGTTAAGTACGTCACTCGAGCTTAAAATAGTGTTGCTCCCGAGGTGGACACTACTTTTATCACCCTCTATGAAAAAATAAGTAAGTGCAACTTATGAATAAGAATACGCGAGTACATTTAAATTACGAAAAATTACGAACGAAGGCAATGCTTTTCGCGCGTTTTTTTTTCACAAACTTTTTTTAATTTGGCTCGCGCGTGTTTGTCTTTATTTGTTCAGCCTATTACGTGTTCATACAATGTTCGTGACTGGTCTCTTTGGTGATTGGAACTTTTACTAACAATATCCACATTCCAAATTCAAATCACTTTTAGTCCCTAGGGATTAAAGAGCTATTTTAGTCCCTGTTTCGAAGAATACACTAGCTCTTTTTGAATAGGTGTGATAAAAATTACATTTTAATGTATCTATGTAGAAGGTTAGTCTTCCGGCTATCGTTACGCAATGTTTCTATAGTTTTCTAAGAATTTAAAAACAACGGACGTAAACGGGCTCCTACCTGCGGTTGTTGGCCATTTCCCAATAAGTTTTGTTACATGTATTTGACCTTTGGAACCCACAAAGAATTTCAGCTTTCAGCCAGACTTTCCGACCCGCATCGGATCCGTGTTGTGGATTACGGCCCACTTCCTCCTCTCACACAGAGGAGGCATGTGTCCCTACAATGGGAACATTATAAGCTGGTTATGCTTTCCAAGATCCTTACCTTCAACATCATCCATGTTACTCTCCAGCGAGTTATCTTCGTCGCTGGCCTCCTTAGTCCACACATACTCGGGCACGAACAGAGCCAGCTGTATGATAGGCGAGCCCACTGTGATGTTGACGCCCCAGCGCTGACTGATGGACTCGTCCATACGGAGCGGCATCAGTTGCGATGTGTTGCGAGAGTATTGTAGGTACGAGAATACGGCGCGGGATTCGTAGTTTAGGTCGAGGTTTTCTGGAAGGATTTTGTTGTTTTAATGCCGTCATAAAATTTTTGAGTTTTACAAAGAAGATATCAGAAGAGCTAATAGTAAGTTGAGAATAGTTTTAAAATGTTTAAACGGTGTTTGTACTAATCAAGCTATCGGCATTGCGAGCAACATCTATGCATTTGGCCTGGTTTTTGGAAATCAATAAAATTTAATCAGAGTGCTACATAATTATCTTTTGGCGCCTGAATGATAGTGACGGGAGGCGTTGTTGGCAAACATTTGTGAAATTGTCACAGTAATTGTATTGACAAAACACGATGGAGGCATTAGTTCCGATTTTGGCCATGCCCCATAAGAAACATAGTAGACGCCAGACGCCAGCACATCAAGCTACTACAATCTGTCAAATTTCTTTAATAGATTTTCAACTTTATCGCTGAAGCATAAGGCTCAAAAATGATTGGGAAATTTTGACAGTTTCGGGTAACTTGATGTGCTGGCGTCTGTACTTCTATTGTTAAAAATCTTATCTGACTTAAATAGGTCCTATATTAGAGGTATAAATATGTGGTTGTTCTAATTTAGGTCGTTCAATCAGACAATCTAGCTCCAAGGGTCATCCCTTCAAACGATAAATGATAGATAAATGACCAAATTTTTGTTTACAGAAACCAGGGGACAGGGGTAAAAAGTTCATGAAATAAAAATAATATGTATTTTTGAAGAATAAATGAAAATCAAACCAACTCACCTTGAATATTACTATTAGTAATTCCAAGCAGATCCAATGGGAGTAGCACCCTCGTATACTTATCAAACTTATTCTTGCTCTTCACATAGTTATTATACTTCGGGAACGACACGGTAGGGCTGGATGGTTTCCTATACTTGTTGATCTTGCCATTAGCATGGTATATCGGCGTTTGTATGGGAGAGTGTAAGAAGGATGACGTGTCAGGTAGTACGACGCGTTCGGTCGTGTAGGAGTCTATGTTGTACCGATTTAGTTGGGTCGGCTCGAAGCCGTAGATCGATTCTGCTGTTACTATATCGACGCCGATTACTGAAAAGAAATGTTACATTAAACGCTTCTTAAAATTAGGGATAGGTGATCTAGGACTTCATGTTGTTTAAAGAGTGTTAAAAGTGTAATAGGTAAGTATAATATGAAAAATATTTCCGAAAATTACTGATTGGAACTCATTCATAACTTCATAAGCGTGAGATTATTTAAAACAAAAAAAATATTACGCAGACCCAGGGCCTGAATGTGGTACTTTAAGAAGAGTATCTTTACTCTCGTTTTCTGATACTGCTGGAAATTTGTTGACGAGCTCAAGAATCTAGAGTATATCGGAAGGGTCATTTTCTATTACTAACCCAAATCACTAGTGCTGGTACTCAACGGTAGTTTTCAAAGGGCATTCGCTTAAATATTAGCGCTCTTTGGAAGGCTAAACAATAAAACTTACCTAAATCACTAGTGTTGATCTCGAAGGGACTGGTGTAGGTATCATGTTGGCTTTCGGCGAGCACTGCGATGTACTTGTCGAACCTCTGTAGTAACAGCTCCATGCCGTGCCCGGTCAGTTCTCGAATGCGACGCCATTCTTTGGAATATTGAGCGTTCAGGATTGTGTTGGCGGATTTTATTACGTTCTGTAAAATAGTGAATGGTTAGATTCTTGTTGCATAAAATAAATAACAAGTACACGAAAGGAAACCTATAGTGGGTGCTCGGATACCTGTCTATTCCCGGCCTTTAGAAAAGGGGTTTTGTTTTGGCAATTATCATGATCCCGAGTTGTCATACTGTAGCTCGGGATACGACGATAGATATTTTATGTTTCCCAAATGTAGATTTTTTCTATTGAAATTAAGCTTGTGCCTCGCACTAGGTTTTCTAATATATCGTAGATGATTTTGGGCTTTGTCCAGCAATGGATTACATAAACAGAGTTGATTGATTTTTGGGAGTGCTGCAAGGTCACAATAAATTAACAAGATACTTATATGAAGATATTTTTTTTTTACTTTCGTCAAGGTTTAGAGTAAGTAAAGATTATTTTGTTTCTTCTACGAGTACACACATCTGCTTATTACCTACTTTAGTTGTGCCTC
The DNA here is from genome assembly GCA_963855955.1 of Luperina nickerlii. Classification (NCBI taxonomy): domain Eukaryota; kingdom Metazoa; phylum Arthropoda; class Insecta; order Lepidoptera; family Noctuidae; genus Luperina; species Luperina nickerlii. Next base: position 5,983,836 of record OY979669.1, read on the forward strand.
ATCTCCTCATATTGCAGAAACTCTAACAATAGGCTCTCAGTTACCAGGGCATCAGCTCCATACAGATGTTACTTAAGTATGTAAGATGGTCCACTCACCCGCACATAATCCTTATCTTGACTATGCGTAAGATTCAAGCCAGCCTGCCTCATTTCATACTGCAGAAGCTCTAATAATATACCCTCGGCTACTAGGACATCAGCTCCATACAGAAGTGGTGTATTAGCACACGCGGAGGTAAGATCCGCGGCTAGACGGACGCCCACGAAAGTGTTCACAGATAACTCGCCGGTTTCAATCTTGCTTAGCTGAGGACAAAGTTTGCCATGACATGGTTTTTAAGGGACTATCGACTTTAGCGTTATTTAAGTTAAGTAATTTTTTGAGTGATAAAAAGCCCTAATGAATTTTGGCTGCAATGAAATTTGAACTAGATTGATTGGCTATAGTCAAATGTTCGGAATGCAGTCATGATACTGAAGCTTCAATACTAGCGGTTGTTTTTTTTTTAAGAGAACTAAGTCGTTTGAATGGTCTATCAACCGGTCGATTCTGTAAAAATCTCACCGTCAAAACTTAGGTGAAGTGAGTGTGTTTTTGCTAGGAATTGACACTATTGACAGCTCACTCCACGCTCACTTCACCAAAGTTTTCACGGTGAGATTTTTACAGAATAGCATGGCAGACCACTTATTTCTATTGATTCGAGCCAAAAGTAGGCTCTACCATTTATTAAATGTGATAAGATTAAAGCACAAAGGTTATTATTCATTATTCGTCTGTAAATACCTGTTTCCTCAATTGATAGAAGGTGGATGTAGTACAGTTGAACATGTCTGGTTCCTGCCACGGGACGACTTGAGTTTCATCACACATACGAGTCGCTTTACCACTTGTACCTAAAAGAATAGGAAAGGAATTATATCTTAACTAGCTGCGCCCCGCGGTTTTACCCGCATAATTGTCGATCCCATGGGAATATCGGGATGCAAAGTAGCCTATATGTAAATCCAGGGTGTCAGCTACCTCCATACAAAATTTTATCAAAATTGGTCCTGCCGTTTGAGCGTGAAGAACTAACAAACATATAAACACACACACAAACTCACAAACTTTCGCCTTTTATAATATTAGTGTGATCTTCTTTTATCACAACCATCATACAGTTAAACCAGAAAAGGAATGCGCTTCTGTAATCTGAGGAGAGACGATGATTTCCGAAGCAGTGTGCGCTTCGTTATGCTGCGATATCTGTACTATACTTATGTGATAATGTGCAAATAAAATAACTTACCAGCTGGACAATCAGTAATCGCTTCAATACCAAACTTTGTCCGCGGCCACCAGACGCCATGTGAGAAGGAGCGGGGACATCCATCGTAGACAACTGTGAGAAGAATATGATATTACGTGCTGATGTAGGTATGTAACCACTGTTATGTATAGGAATATTTTGGGGTAGGTTGAGCATTATATTTAAAATGGAAGAAGTTGGGAAGCTATAAGAATTCGATGTTTCCAGAACGTTTGAAGACGTTCACTGTTAGCTATGGCACTGATTGCTTAATTCGAAAATACTCGTATATAAAAAAAAAGATACCGACGAATTGAGAACCTTCTCCTTTTCTGAAAGGCGGTTAAAAATGCAACAGATAGACGATATTACAATCCTTTACCTTCACAGCCAGTATTAGGCGCAACCTCCGCATACAAATTCGCACAGGAGTCGCAGGCGCGTCCTATAACGCCGGCGCGGCAGTGACACTGGCCGGTCAGCACTTCGCACGAGCTGTTCACTGAGCCGGCCGCGTAGCACTGGCATGGGAGGCAGTCAGCTGAGCCTTCTGGTTTGTAGTGGTTCTCCTGATGAGGTTGGTAAGGGTCAGTTTTGCTTACAATGTTTTGGGCCTGGGATTAGTAAATACATAAAGCAGTTATACGTGGAAGGGTTTAATACAAGACAATATAAAGAATATGAGATCAAAAATCTGTTTACACACACAGACCGTCTCCCCCCCGTCTTCACCTGCCCTCCCCCTGCCTCGCCGTGTCTTCACAGGGCATTGATGGGTAGATTTATCTAACGTTGTTCGAAAGTTGTACAGTCGCGAGCATAAATACCTTACGAGCTCTGTAAGTGCTTACAAACAATCTGAACAGGCAATGTGCCTGTATTTGACTGGAAATGAAAAACAATCTTGTCTACGATTTTTAAGTTCTTTCTCCAGCAGTAAGACAGAAGAGGTTCGATCGGGTAGGTGGACCTATGGGGTCGCGGGCGCACAGACTGGGGACTCTGTCCGCCCATCAAGTGACCCCAGGGAACACGGTGGCACAGTGGTCACGTGCTGCCGTGCATAGCGAGGGTCAGGGGAAGCCACTTTACAGTCTCCCCAGGGATGTGCCTTACAGGTGTTGCATAGGGGGGTTCCGAAAGTGGTATTTTATGAGGAACCGGGGCCACCCCTATGTGCTGATAATGATCACCGGGGTGGCTTTAGTGAGGTAAAAATCCCCCACTCCCCGACCTCTCTCCCCGTAGGTGGGGTGACTTTTGAAGGTTTCCCCCAAAAAAAAGGACAGAAAAGGTTAAGGGTAAGGTACTAATAGGTACTAAAGGTACTAATGATAAATTGAAAAGAAAAAGAATACTTTACCTTGCAGTGACATTGGCCGGTAGTGGCGTGGCAGTGCGGGTGGTACCCCCTGGCGGCGGCGCAGGCGCAGGGCCCGCACGCGCCGCGCGCGCCGCCCCACCAGCCGCGCGCGCACTCCGCGCTGCCGCCCTGCACGCAACCTGAGGCTGGGGGACACAAACAAGTTTACATTTACAATACGCCCATAGACAACATGGCTTTCTAACTTATAGAGGTCAAGAAAAACATTAGGCAATGAATTGACCAGCTGTCGTATTTAGTCAATCTGCTGCTAAAACTCATATCAACTTCTTAAGATTGGTTTTTGATTACATGGATTTGGACAGTAGATTTTCTAATAAAAATTCCAGAACCAGGGGTATCCACTGAGGTCACATAAAAATATCACACTAGGCCAGTGAAGCTCTCAGATTGCATCCAAGCCAAGGCAAAAACAAAATCTGTAGCGCCCTAAAGTCTCTAGAAAAAGGCTTACTACAACACAGTCACCTGGGTCGACCGAAAACTTACAAATTATGTATATTAAAACTCACCAGTCATCATATACCCGTCGTCGCAGCTACAACTATACCCCTTGTCGGTGTCGTGCTGCGTGCACAGCGCGTGCGGCCCGCACGGCTGCAGCTCGCATGCGGGCACGCACTGCGGGCCCACTCGACCGCTCGAGCACACGCATTCTGTGTTGTCCCATGATGATACGCATGTGCTCTGTGAATGTTATTATTGGTTAGGAGTATTTTGGCGTATGAGAACCATAATTAATCCAATGCGAGAAAGTAATACGGAGCTACAGGAAGAATTGCACATCCCTTTTTCGCAACGGACCAATGATAATTTCCCTTGAAATACAGACCCTTGAATACTCGAAAACATAGTATTTAACACAGCTGATTACAGGGTCAACGGCCGCTGATATTATTATAATAATAATTATTGTGAAAGTTATGAGTTTAGATGTTGTTGTTTTTGTCATCATTAGACGATAGCCATCACGTCTGTGAACGAATTATTAAAAAAAATTCAAACGGAATGTATTACTAGTTTCTGCCCGCGACTTCGTCCGCGTAAAATTTTACCCTCCCCCAATTCACTCCCCTTAAAGGTTGAATTTCCAAAAACCCCTTCTTAGTGGATACTTACTCTTTACAAAGAACACACCCTCCAAAATGCATGTCTCTAGGAACAGCGCGGCGGTATAGGCTGTGCGTTGATATATCAGTCAGTAAGGACTTTGTATTTTATAAATATAGATTTTCTACGCAATAAGTTGAGATGAAACAAATGAATGAAACAATATTACAAGTTACTTACATAAGGTGGACAGATGGACAGCATACAATCGGATCGCGATTGACAACCGTCCCTCACGTTTTCTCTGACTGTAGGTCGGTTGAGAAGAGATTGAGCAGTTCCTACTCTCACATCCTGAATGAAAAATATGTAGGTAGTTAGGTATTTTATGATTTGTTTACAAATATTTCAAAATCCACTCCGAATAATAAACTCTTTGAATTGATTTTTGCCTTTTATTGTCAACCACACTGTCCAAGTGTAGGACAAAATAAAAGCCTCTTTAGAACAGTTACGTGTAGTTCTTAACAGCATTCAATACAAGCTCACGTCAAATCGGATCATTGAACTTTCCAAAAACTATTGACTATTTTTATTTTTTTACTAGCTGCGCCCCGCGGTTTAACCCACATAAGTGTAGATCCCGTGGGAATTTCGGGGTAAAAAGTAACCTATATATTAATCCAAGGTGTCAGCTACCTCCACATAAAACTTTATCAAAATTGGTCGAGCCGTTTGAGCGTGAAGAAGTAACAAACATATAAACACACACACAGACACACACTCACAAACTTTCGCCTTTATAATATTAGTGTGATTACTAACCTGAATACATCCTTCGAAGTACCCAACTTCAGAAGCCAACAGCCCCGCCGTACTATCCGGTCCACCAATCAGAATCTTGCCAATATACTGTCCTTGAATCTTATTGGCCAGCATCGGCAGTAGCACAGTCCTTAGCCCGTAGTCCACACTGACGGATATGTCGGTACCCAGCCATTTGATGTCAATGCGATGCCATTGGCCATCGGAAAGGGTGGTAGTGGGTAGGAACATGGATTCTTCGTTGTATGCGTAGTGGAGATGGCCGGATTTTAGCTGTGGAAGAGAAAAGAAAAAATATTTAACTGGAACTTGAAATAGTAAGCGTGTTTGCCGTAGAACCAAAACCCCCCTTACAGAAAATATAATTATGTAGTTGGTTTTGGTTCTGTTTTATCGTCGGGCTAATAACTACCGGGACCAGTCGCCCTTCCTACCGTTAAATAAATAATCACCATAGTATTGTCCCATTCTAGGGCAAAGGGTCTTCCTTTCCCTTTTCCACTCCATTCGATCCTGAGTCACAAACCAGTTAATCCCCAGTTTATCCAGGTTTTAGCCTTAGATAGTTGGGGCATCCAGCACCTCCAGATCTTATCTTAGAAACCGTTTAAGGCACCAAAAAATGTCACCAGACAGCAGACAAAAACATCAGGCACTCGTCAGCAGTCATCTCAGGGAGTTAGACTATCTCCCCCCCACTGTTATCCCACCATCAACAAGTTTCTCAATGGCGGAGTAAAAAAAAATGAAAAATTTGGAGACGCTAACTTAGCTTCTGTTTACACCCCAACAGATAAATTAAGCACAGTTACCCGGCTATAAATATTGCACATCGACCTTTGGAAAGAGACAATCGGCTAATTTCGGCTTCGTAGAGCGTTATCTCAGTCGCACGAAATACAAACAGTCTAGTATCTATTAGGAGCTGTTAAAACAATTATGATTTGCTTCTTTTGATAATTATTTTTATTCTTTGTATAAAATGGTTTTGTGTAAAAAGGTCCATGTGCAATATTTATCGCCGGCAGTGGCGTGCCTAGGGGTCAAAATTAGGGCAAGCCCACAGATTTTCAATGTATAAAAAAAACGCCCAACTGAGGGATTGGCTGATTTTCAGTTATTAATGTTTGTGTTCGAGTTCATTGATTGGTATTTTTTTATATATTTATTTATTGATAGGTTTAAGTAAGTTTGTTGTTGTGAATTATGATTTTATTAGGGCAAGCCGGGCTTTTCGGCTTCTATGAAGGTACCGCCCCTGATCGCCGGGTACTGTATGTATGACAGTCTCTTGTACAGCTACAAATAAGATTCTATCTATAAAACTCACAGTGATCAGTATAGTGCTGTTCTGTCCGACTTGTATGGACATGAGGAAGGCGTCCTGCTGTCTTGTCCTGAGAGACAGCGCGTTGAGCCACGGCAGTTGTATGGGACGCAGCAGTGGGTTGAACGACAGCATGCCGTCGCCGCTGAAGCGCCAGGGTGGGTTTGTTGCTAGAGGGAGATGAAGAAGGTTATATAGTTCCTGCCGGTCGATTCTGTAAAAATCACACCGTGAAAACTTAGGTGAAGTGAGTTTGTTTTTGCTAGGAATTGACACTATTGACAGCAGCTCACTCCACGCTCACTTCACCTAAGTTTTCACGGTGAGATTTTTACAGAATAGCACCGCTGGATTACAGATTCAAACGTTTAATAGTATGGATATTTTTACAGAATGTGGCTAAATGCAAACAGTTGTTCAGTGAATCAAGAACGTACATCAAGAGTACCTACCTAACACTTTAACTAAAAAAAACGCAGCTAACGGTGCGAACTAATGGCGCTGTTAAAGTAAAATAATTGTAATCATGGAAAGCGGTTGACTGTACATTTTTTATAGGTATTCGTTAATTTCTGATAGGGTGATAAAAAAGATTCACATAAAGATTATTTCGAAAAGTAGTTCAGCTATACTACATTTAATTAGATTTTTATTAAGTCTCTTAGCATTTATCTAAAAAAAATGGGAAAAAAATACGTCAACCGATCAAAAAAATATATCAGCAAAAACCGTGTTCAAAATTACAGTAGTCTCTCATAATCTAAGAAGCATAGAGTACTCACAATCAGCACAATCCTTCCCCGTATAACCTTCAGTACAGTCACAAAGATAGGTGTCCCACAGGTCTTTACACTCTGCCCCATTGTAACAAGGCGCGGAACTACACTGTGACCTCTTTTCAGGACATCCCGCTAAGGTGCCGTTGTCAGCCACGAAACTGTTGAGGTCTATGAACTTGTGATCTATGAAGAGGTCTGATATGCAGCCGAAGTAGTCTTTGTTCTTTACTTGGAAGCTGCTCGGGATGTTGGGCAGACCACCGATCTGGAGAGGGCCTGTTAGGTCGAGGAATCTGGAAAGAAATCATGAATGTTATGTTAGGAAATTGGACAGATTTTTTTCTGGCTTAGCGTATTGTAAGTTGACTTGACTACTTGTGCTGTGGGATTCTGTATCAAGTTCTTTTAAAATACACATTAACAGAAGTTTAATGAAGAAAGCAGTTTTACTTTCGAAAAACATGAATGTCCCACGCCAGCATTTGTGGCAAAAAAGAATGAGCTCAATATTTCTTAATAATTAAGTTAGCTTCCAAGATTTGCGGCTTTCTTTAGTAAAAAATGTAGTTTAATCTTAGGTTGTATTTACCTGTGACATGTTTCCGTGGCTATTTCACATCGCGGCGGTAAGACCTTCCTGGAGAAGTTGGCGCACGCGTATTTGAGACCGAAGTCCGCAGCTCCAGCCAGAGATAGAGCTTTATCACAGTCGTCCAGGATCAGTGTAGCAGTCTATAAGAGTAAGTTAAATATAACACTAGGTGCTGTAATATAGTATAGGTAGATATACCTACATACTATCACGGAAACTAACAGTCAGAAAAAAAAAACTTGGAGAAGCTGTATTTTATGGAATTTATCATACAAAATTGTAAATTCTTATTTAAATAGAGAAATTGATAGATTTTTTATTTATTGCTTTATGCAATGGGAGCTGACTACAAAACAGTATTTTGGGTTTTGAAGATTGTGTTCAAATGGTTGAACACAATCTTTTTTGGTCTTTCACACTCGTATGGTTTGCCAAAAGATATATTCATGTCTTATGCTAACTTCTTCGTAATTTACAGCATGATAGTATGACTACTCACCCTATTATAATACTCGATCTCCACAGTGTGCCAGGCGCCATCGGCCACAGTGCCGGCCACAGTGACGTCCACCTTCCCCCCCCCCAGCGCGAAGGTGAACCTCACCCCGGCGCCGCCCGCGGCTCCCGCGCCCGAGCTGATGGTCTCTAGGGCGAGGAAGTCGTGACGCTCGTTGTACCGGCCGTTGTAGAGGAGTAGGCCGTTCGGGGATTGAGTTGCGAACCTGACAGAATTTTTTTTATACGTATTTTGATGTTGAAAACCTCAGCATTAAGTAAATGATTATTTTTTAAGTATTTTGATGTTGAAAACTCAGTTAATAAAGAATGAATACGAAAGAACTCCAGTCTTAAAAAAACGTGTATTTTATTTCACGAGTTGTTTCGGACTCATACAGAGCACATAATTATATACTGGGAAAGTGCGGTAGAAAAGCGAACGATAATATCAGCAATTTTGTTTCAGTCTTTCAAATTACTCAGAGTTATTACTAAGTGATACCTTGTGGTTAGAGAGTACTTCAAAATTACCACTTACTTCAACTTCAAATGCAGTCTATTCCTCCGTTTCAGCCCTGGAAATGTCAAGAAAGATGCCGTAGGAAAGCTTCTAGCCCTCAGCTCACAGAGCGGTGTGGTATGATCAGCTTCTATAGCACATCCTTGACAGACGAACCCCCCTTCTCTGACGGACACGCACTGGGAACCACTGCGGCAGACGGCGGATTGGGAAGCGCAGGTTACTGTTGTTAGGATTGTTTCACAGTTTACACCTATTAAATGGAAACAGAAAATCATTATATGGTTACTACCGTTACGAGAGGCGACGTTAGAGTAACGGTGGAGTTTCTTGCCCATTCTTCTCCATACGAAAACTACCTTTTGGAAGGGGCGACTAGAAACAATTCTATTTTTTAATGTAATTTTTGACGTTCAACAGTGCCTTTTATGTGCCTATTTGAAATAAATACTTTGACTTTGGCTTTTTTTTTTACTTACGATATTACGTGTATTCGTTTCTATAAAGAATCAATTAGGTTAGGATTACCAACTAGATTAATTTTTAATCAGAAGTCATGAGTCTAGTTTTAGGATAACTTTATTTTTAGACTGAGTCATGCATGACGTCTGTTGAAAAATGGATGGAAACCGGGCCCATAAAATGTATTTTGGTCGTTGTTTCAAATATAAAACTAAGGGGTTTTGAAACGAAGTTCTTCAACGTGGTTTGCGGTAGGAGTAAACTGGTAGAAATCGTCACGTAACGTATTCTATTATATATAATGAAAAGAGACAGAGAGAGAGAGTTAGTTTTCATTGTTTTCGAGGGCGCTGAAGCCTACGTGCGACAATGAGGATCTTCAAAATAAAAACCCAAGATGGCTGCTGCGAAAACATTCAAATTATTCGTCATTGTGTGCAATTTCGTGGGCTATGAGGGTGCTAAAGCCGAAGGCGATGTAATAATGAAAATCCAAGATGGCGGCAACTTCATGGGAGCCTGTAAAAATTTATACTAGACGGCTCTGTTTTAAAAACGCGTATTCATTTATTTATATTATACTTAACTACTTAAACAGTCAGGGCCGGATTAACCATCTCGGGGCCCCTAGGCACAGCTCGTTTCGGCCCCCCCCCTTTTTCATACCACAACAACGCAATTTGGCTTTTACCTTATGTGAAAAAAAGTTTCACGTTTACCGTGGTTTCATAAAACCACACAATCCCCTTTTTTTTCATTATTTAATCGGGAGTGCTGGGCCCCTGGTCATAGTAAGCCCCTAGGCACTGGCCTAAAGTGCCTTATGGATAATACGGCACTGTAAACAGTAAAGTAAAGCAATACATATTAGAAAATCATTAATTTTATTCGGCTATGAATATTTACCTGTGTAACCCGCTGCGCAAACGCAGGTGTATCCTCCTTCGCGTGGGACACAAGTTCCGTTGTTGATACATGGCGAAGAGTAGCATAGATCCACTTCTGTATCACACATATAGTGTTCTCGGGAGCCTAAAGAAAAAAAATATTTAGTGACTAAACTACACGTCACGATTATTTTTGTCACAATTTTAGTAACACATTACAATTTTTAGACTTACTTGGTTCAGTTTCGTTGTCACATTGCCTAAACATCCTTAATTAAAGGTATTGTCGAATAAAAGGTTCTCGTCTAAAATTCTAAACTTATTACCTGTAAATCCATGCGGGCACTGACAAGAGAACGTAGTAACAGGATATATCGGTCTGAAGAGCACGGAGTCGCTACTGATGAAACCCGACGCGTTGCCGAACTTGAGCACCGTGAGGCATTCCTCGTAGTTCAGACACGGCTCGTGTACACAGATGTTGTCGTCAAATGGTAAGACCTAGAGAGAAATATTGGGATTATATCTATACTAATATTATAAAGCTGAAGAGTTTGTTTGTTTGTTTGGTTGAACGCGCTAATCTCTGGAACTACCAGTCGGATTTGAAAAATTCTTTTTGCATTTGATAGCCCAATTCTTGAGGAAGGCTATAGGCTATTTAACATCACGCTATGACCTTTAGGAGCCGAGCAAAAAGAAAAAAAGTCAGAAAGAACGCTAAGCAAAAACGAAGTAATAGCGCGGGCAGGCGATGCGATGCGACGGGGTGGGTCGGAGTAACAAGAAATTTTACGCGGACGAAGTCGCGGGCAGAAGCTAGTCTGGGAATATTTTTTGCCTTTACCGTCGGTAAAGATTGACGAGATTATGACATCACTCTAATTTTGAAAGAAAATAATCCATTGCTTCATATTTTCGAAAAAATTGTCTGCTCAACAACGTCAATAACGCAATGAATGTTGTTGAACCGTCAAAATGAAACCCATTGCTGCTGTTAGCGTGTTACTCAATTACCCCGCAGGTCATGCTGAGATTGGTTAATGAGGGTTTTCGTGAAAATTTACGACACCAGTTGGCACCACTGTGACAAGAGGTCTTCCAATATAAAATATATGATGACGTTCATCATTCGATTCATTCATTCGTTCATCAATCAGTCATGACTAAAGAAAATATAGGCTCTTTGACAGATGCCTGGACCTGACGTGCCAGTGCTACCACCTAGCGAACGTCAGTTCAGAAAATCCTCATTAGCAAGGTTACTGTCGAAGCTGAGAGCCCAGTGCGTCAAATTGTTAAGTTATAACAGTCGTCACTCGTAGATTCTATTTTGATATAATACCCTCAAGGATTCTAAAGCTTTTTACGTATTTCATTTGCATATTTTTAAAGGAAAGGGGCGTCTGGCTAAAATATGGTGAAGCCCTAAATTGAATTGATTCGTTAAGCTAAATCAAATCAAAACTAAGTTTAGAAAACATTACCCTCCAACTCTGGGCTTCGCTGTAGTGGGGTGAAAAGTTTGACGACATGAATTTTGGTTATCTATGACGAACAGTTAATGATGACTTAGAAACTAACCTGTACAGTAGCAAGCCTGGCTAATGTAGCTCGGTGTAGATAAACCCGCTCCCTTAGATGTGTCGGAGAATAGTACTGCGAAGTATCGCCCGCAACGCCAATTTCTGCGTCCGGACGACGAGCGGAGAATGACACGTTTAGAATGTTGCCTGTTACGTCTGTGTCGTCCTGTTGAAAAAGACAATTAGGATAAGATTATGGTAAAAAGGTATGGGGTCAAACGTAGTTTCAGATATGGGATAGAGTTGAATTGAGGTGAACATACGAAGGGCAAGCAGTCATGATTAGCTCAGAAATTAGGAACAGTTATGTTATTGGAATGCATTATGCATCTGAGATCTTTGGAAAATGCTGCATCTTTAATTTCAGCATTTTCTTTAATAGAAGAATAAGCGATTATGTAGTCGTCGCAAATCATGACATGAGTATGATCGACATATTATGAGGTTCAAATATCAATGATAAACGCGTGGTCGTGAAAAGCAACAATTATACCAGCATGGATTCTCAGTTGAGGTGGTAAAAAATAAACCATTTATGATGAAAGCTTCAGATTTTTAGGCGCTGTATATACCTGAACACTAAAAATATAAATATTCTCCTTCGGACACGGTATGATAGCCGCGAGCCCATCAATGAAGAATCCCAGCAGCGGTGACAGGAACTGTTCGGCCGTCATATCGTTCAGTCGCACGGTGATGGAGTTGAATAGCATCTCTTCTGTGATGAGGCGGACTGACAGTTGCATCATTGCTTTTACTTCGTTTACTCCGTCTGTTGGGAAAATATAACTTATTAGTCTATTGCTACTTCTTGATGTGCAGACGTCTGTATACGGTAGGTACGGTCAGCAATAAAAGTCCATTTACGCTGTCGCATTATATAGTAATTAATGCAGGAAAAGACTGGACGAGTAAAAGCGAAGACAAAGAACTATGGAAGCAGCTGGAGGAGACCTTTACTCAATACGAGATTCATATCATTGGAAAAAATAACTGTACTAACAAAAATTTGTACTAATACTACTACACATACTACTACTACATTTGAATTGTAAAAATAAGGAAAGATATGAAAATAAAGAAGGCTTTATTATTATAACGCTGTCGCGTTTACACATCATCGAAATTGACATAACGTCGTTGCGCGTGCAAAAGTCGCTATGTGTTATTTAGTTATTTTCGGTATGCTTTATGCAATTTTAATCGTTATTTCAATACACACAAACTAAAGAGTTTTAAGAGACAAACAAAATTTAAAGAGTTAAGGAATATAGCTACCTATGTGATATTCATACATCGAAAGTTCCGTATAAACACGCTAAATGTTATTATAATTCATATAGCTCAAATAAGTTCACTAAAAATACAGCGACTTTTGCACGCGCAACGACGATAAATGATACTTTCTATACACTGCTTTTCAGTATTTCCTACAGCTAAGACTTTATATTCTTTAAATACCTTAAAAATACCTTATTAATTCTGTATCGATAAAAAAAGTGTTAAACGATTTTTGTTGATGACCGTAACTATCAGAAATTTGTAAAAATGCTGTATAAAGGAGAGTTTGTTGTGGTTTCAGCATTCAATAAATCTTGACGACGAGATTGATTATTGAAGTCATGTCCTGCTGCTAATTTGGCAAATCGTACTGTATTAATTTGGGCCTGCGGGCGGCGAAATTGGGACTGTGCCGTGCTCGAGCATTCAGACTCGGTTGAGGGGTCCGCCGCACTTGGTGATGGGTCCCGCTAGACATGGCGGGCTGATACCAATTAGAATGTGCAGCGAATGTACTAGTATCTTCCGGATCCCTGACTTATTGGTACTGGTAATTAGACTGACCATCATCTGCCTAGCCTTTTCCCAACTATGTTGGGGTCGGCTTCCAGTCTAACCGGATGCAGCTGAATACCAGTATTTTACATGGAGCGACTGCCTATCTGACCTCCATCACCCAGTTACTGGGTAATACGATACCCCTTGGTAAGACTGGTTGTCAGACTTTCGGGCTTCTGACTACCCGTAACGACGGTCAAAGATCCACAAATGACAGCCGGGACCAACGGTTTAACGTGCTTTCCGAGGCACGGAGGGGTCTCGGTATGTAAAGATGGTCACCCATCCACAGACCAACCGCGGCAAGCATAGCTTAACCTGATCGATCAATCTGTGCAGCTGTTATTATTTAGCCACGGGTAAGTAGACTGACCTGTAACGGATATCTCCATAGTGGCTAATTTGGGCACGTTGGTGTTCAATTGCGGCGACAATGTCATCTCTCCCGTTGTTTCATTTAGCAGCACTAAGTTGGCGTTGTTTCCAGAGAGAATACGGTATTGAAGCTAGGAACAAAAAAAACGTTCGTTTAGTCTTTTGTTTATGGCTTGGGTAAATTAAAAGAGTTCGAAATATAATATAATAATAATAATAATATAATAATCGTTTATTTGCATGAAATATGGTGCTTACAGATGTCATAATACAATTCATAGTACTTCATATTCCGCCTACTAAATTCAGCATGCAAATTTTTGATGTGCCATGATTCATAGTTATATTCATTGAAATTATTTTAGAAAAGTCAATAAGATAAGAAATTACAAATGTCAAATTAATAATACAGGCAAGTCAAAATTAATAAAATTACAGGAATGTCAAAATTGATTAAATTACAGAAATGTCAAAATTATTTGAATTACAGAAACGTCAAAACTAATTAAATTACAAGAATGTCAAAATTAATTAAATTACAGTATTCATGGTTGTGCAATATTCCTATTTATATTATAATTCAAAAAATCATTAATACTATAAAAGCAATTTTCAATAAGCCATGTTCGGAGTCTTTTTTGAAATATATTCATAGGCAGTTCTCTAAATATCTTTGGTATCTTATTAAATATCTTTATTGCCATTCGACTAGTGTTTTTATGGCAAAATGCTGTTCTACACCTAGGCATAGCTAATCTGGTTGGATCCCTCGATTGTTTACCTATTTTGTACATATTTTCACTATCGGCTTTATTAAATAGGTTAGGGTGTTTTTTTACGAACACTCCCATATCCAGTATATATAAGCATGCCAGTGATAACAATTTATGCTTTTTTAATATGGGCCTGCACGATTCTAATGGCCCTACACCAAACACAGCTCGTAAGCACTTTTTTTGCACAATAAAAGCCCTGTCACTGTCCGTAGAATTGCCCCATAATATTAAGCCGTATCTTAGCACAGATGAGACGTAACCATGATAAGCCAGTAGAGCGGCATTTATTCCAACAGTTTTCCTAAGGTTTCTTAGTGCAAATGCAAAGCTGTTTAGCCTGTTGCATATATTATCTATATGTTTTTTCCAATTGCAATTTTTATCAATTACTATGCCTAAAAATTTTGTATAATCAACTTCTTCAAGTTCATTACCGCGCCCAATAATTTTCATTGTTTTATTTGTCATTTTGTAATTACAGAAATTAATATATTTTGTTTTGGAGATGTTTACACATAAATTATTTTGTTCAAACCATTCTAGTATGCTTACTACGGCAGTATTTATTTTGTCCTCATGCTGTTCATTTTTGGTTTCGTTATTTATTACCAGTGCAATGTCATCTGCAAATAACACGCACTCATTCTTGGTTACTGTTGGCAAATCATTTATATATAGAAGAAAGAGCAACGGCCCCACAATGCTACCTTGAGGCACCCCATATGTGTTGTTCCTGAACTGAGATTTATAATTTGACACTTCTCTATCTATATTAATTCCTAAAACTTCAACGCGTTGCTGTCTATTACTTAGGAAATATGAAGTAATGCGGTTCTACAGTTTCAGTGTTGTAGTTACTTCTGACTACAAGACTGAACAAGATTCGAACTCTACCTAAAATGATTCTTCAATCATTTTTAAAAGGTGTTTCATTATTAACCCAAATATTTTTAAGAAGTGCTTTAGACCATCGAACTGAACAACATTCACTACGAGAAAAATTCTGAAATCTAGAAAAAACAAAATCTGCTCTTTCATACATTTTGGTCAAGTAGGTATTGAACTTTTGTATTAAACAGCGGATTTTTTTTTTGTGATTTCAGAATTGGTCCCATAGTGAAAGTTGTTCAGTTCATTGGTCTAAAGCACGTTAATTTTGAAACACCATAAATAGATAGAGTTCGAATCTTGTCAAATTCAACCAGTAACTGAAGTTGATGTTGACCCAAAAATTAAAGATTTAGTCCCCACGTTAACCTAATCACTATATTTTACTATATGAAATGGTCAGCAACAAAAGTTGATGAATACTTCAGTTTTTTTTTAAATCTCAATTATTGAGTGAAATATTCATCAAACAATTTAAGAGTAACATTTCGTGACATGAAATGCAAAAAAGAAATGTATTGAATTTAGATGATAATAATGTAAAACGTTAAAGTGTTTTTCGACTTTTGTTGCTGACTGTACCTTAACTGAAGGATAAAGTACTTTTAACCCTTCGTATGCCGAACGTGGATCCACGCGAGACACATTGACTTTTTAATTGTTTCTGTAGGTAATTCAACCGGTTAATGATAATTAATAAAAAATGGCCTTACCTTATCAGTGACATCAGCATCATAAGCCGGCACTCTTCCAAACGGTCCCACAGGAAAGCAATCCTTATAATTATTAAAAATTATCTGAAAATCCTTCATCATCGGCGCGTTATCATTGACATCTGTCACTAGTATTTCCACTCTGACGTCATTCCACAATGGCGGGCTGGCGGCGCGTATGATGAGCTCGTATTTCTTGCGAGGAGACTCGTAGTCGAGGTCTACCATTGTTACTAGTTCAGCTTTGTCAGAGCCTTGGCGCGTTTCGAGGGAGAAACTGTTGGAATCGTCGCCACCTGAGGGATAAAAAAGAAATGTAAATACCAACCTATTAGTCAGGGTAAAGGTCTCTTCTCAATCAGAGAAGGCACGAGCATTGAACATCACGATGTTCAAGACGGGTATTAAATAGTTGAGAGGTTGTTATAGAGGGTCCTTGATTCTTAGCATTTAATTTTTTTTTTTCTGAAATGGACGTGTTTTGGTATCGAATTAGAAAATGCTGTTGGGGAATATTTTTAGGCTGTTTAACTACCCTAAACAGCCTAAAAATATTTCCTCAAATGACATGGAAGCATTTTTGAAAAAAAAAAAGAATTACGGTCTGTAATAAATAAATCGACGTTGTTCCACGCGCGCCTCAAAGAGATGTCAGCATCAAGTGAAGGGGCCCGTCAGGGCCGAAGCCTGCCGGGTCAGCGGGATTGTCCGAAAGGGTTACCGCTGGCCCGGAACATAAAGGGCGAAGGAAGGAACACGGGTGGGTTTTAGTCAGTAAGAGTCTGACACTCCCTTCCGCTCCACCCAGAGCGGGAGGAGTCATTTGATGATTTCCCATCCAGAAAAAAAAAGGCCATTTTACAAGCTTTTTTAATGAGGGTAGGCAGAACTTTATATTAAGAAGTTCTTATAGATTGCCTCCCAAACACATTATTTTTACCAAAAAAAGAGACTTTTTTTTCAGGATGGGAAATCATCGAATGACCCCTCCCGCTCTGGGTGGAGCGGAAGGGAGTGTCAGACTCTTACTGACTAAAACCCACCCGTGTTCCTTCCTTAGCCCTTTATGTTCCGGGCCAGCGGTAACCCTTTCGAACAATCCCGCTGACCCGGCAGGCAAACAAGGGACCTTACAAATTCTCATTCAACAAAGTTTGAAAGTAAGAAAGAAAATACATTTATTTAGCACAGACTAATAGACAGTTTGATTTTTTTCTTACCTTTAATAGAATAATGCACCACAGCATTGGGTCCTTCATCAGGATCATGCGCGTATATCTCTCCCACAGTGGTTCCTATGGGGCTGTTCTCAGCAATGTAGTACGTCAGGCAATCGCTTTCAAACACCGGTGGGGAGTCGTTTATGTCTTCTACTTTTATGTGGACTATCACCTGAATACATATAATTTTGTGAATTTATGCCTGTGTAAAGCAAAGACAAATAACTTTAACCTTATAAGCCGCCCGACTTCATATCCAGTTGTCGAGCCCCCAGCGCCCGGAAAAGTGAATCGAAAAAATAAATACCTGATAGAATACAGCTAAGTTAAATAAAAAAAACAGATCACACAAGCTGTGGCATTTGGTCCTAAATATACGACCGTTAATATACACCGTAAATATGCGAAATAGACACGAAAATATTTGTCGGATTAATTCGGCGTAAGCGGTTAAAAGGTTAATGGGCTTGGATTTAGCGATTGTTGAATTTAGTGTCGCGTTTTCTTTTTTTTTGACGACCCACGACACGAACAACGGACGCCTTGCTTACTTGATGTGTCTCTTTATCAAAGTTTTATAGGATAAAAATACATATCCCATCTTTTTAATTGTTTAATGTTACGTCCACTTTTACGTACCTATTCTACAACTACCAACAAATTTCACAAAAAAAAAAAATATCTCCAATGTAAAAACCTGCGTCTATCTTCAATAGTAAATAAAAAAATTGTAACTTACAGTAGAACTCATGGGCGGCGTCCCTCCATCAATGGCTAGCGCTTTCAAGTCATACGTCGCCACGGACTCTCTGTCCAACGCCTTGTTAGTCCTTATAACTCCAGACGCTGGGTCCACTACAAAGGAACCTTCCTCACGATCTCTTGGTTCCAACTCGTAGTGGACTCGACCGTTGAGGCCTACATCCGCGTCTGTGGCACTCACTTGAGTTACTGAGGTTCCTGTTGGAGATAATACAATGTTAATGTGAATAAAGCTACATAACTAGACGAAAATATGAATAATGAAAACGGATATAAAAAAATTCTTCACAAATAAAATATATTATCAAATAGGTAGTCTTCATTAACTTTATTCTGCTATAGGTCGACCGCTAACTGACGCGTTGCCTGAGGTAGCTGCGCGGTGCGGGAGGGGTGATAGTTGTCACAAGTTGACGAATCACTGAGCTCTCGTATCACGTCACCGCACCCCTCCCGCACCGCGCTGCTACCTCAGGCAACGTCTCAGTTAAGTGGTCGGCCTATAAGCATATAGGCCGACCGCAGCGCAGTAAAGCGCGTAGTAAAGTAACGCAGCAAATTGTACAAGTAGAACACACGTTAATCTATACTAAAAATAAAGCGAAAGAATTTGTTTGTTCGTTTGAACGCAATAATCTCTGGAACTACCGGTGGATTTGAAAAATTATTTTTGCATTTGATAACCCAGGCTATTTCACATCACTCTAGGAGCCGAGCCGAGCAAAGAGAAAAATATCAGGAAGAACGCTGAGCGGAAATGACGTAATAGCGCGGGCAGGCGATCCGATGCGATGGGGGGAAGAAGAAATTTCATGCGGACGAAGTCGCGGGTAGTTTGACATAAGTGTAGACTCTTCAACCTTATATTGTTTAGCGTATCTAAAGAACATGAACTGAAGCTTAGAACAAAGATTCATTGTGATTCGACACTTCCCTGAAGAGAAATACAAGAATGTTTGTACCTCCTGCAAGTAAAATTCTGTTGAATTGTCTCACTCACCGACTAAAGCATCCTCCATGATAGTAGCACTGTACAGCTGTTGTTTGAACACCGGCGCGTTGTCATTTACATCGACCACGGATATCTCCACGTCTGTTGTGTCTGACAGAGATGGAACACCTCCGTCTCGCGCTGTTACAGTTAGTAGATACCCTAGAAGTAACAAAAGTCTATTAATTATTCATGACGGACAAGTCATCTACCTAGCCTTTTCCCAACTATGTTGGGGTCGGCTTCCAGTCTAACCGGATGCAGCTGAATACCAGTATTTTACATGGAGCGACTGCCTATCTGACCTCCACAACCCAGTTACTGGATAATACGATACCCTTTGGTAAGACTGGTTGTCAGACTTTCGGGCTTCTGACGACCCGTAACGACTGTCAAAGATCCACGAATGACAGCCGGGACGAACGGCTTAACGTGCTTTCCGAGGCACGGAAGGGTCCCCCATCCACACAGACCAACCGCGGTAAGCGTAGCTTAACCTGATCGATCGAACTGTGCGGCTGTTATTATTAAGCCACCCGCCCCTCCTAATGACGGACAGGTAGGGCAAAGAGAAATGTAGCAATGGAATTTTGATCACCAATAATGGGGCAGACAGAGTTGAGGGTATGTATCACTACGTCGTTGATTGAGCTTTCTGTGAGGATGACCTTAATATTCCCGTCAGTTTAACCGTTGGGAGTCTTTAGAAATAGAAATCTTTTCTTGTTTCGGATCGCACATCACGTAGTTTAGGTAAAATTAGGTAAGATGCATTGGTATCGAATGGCAGGATTACGAGCAGTGCAAGCATGAAAGTTTGGCTTGAACTTCAAGATGTCTCCAATAGGTTGTCGTGGCTCTATGGTACTCACGTACCTACTATTCAGTAACACCAGAAAACCAAACTTAAAATTGTATACTTAGTTGGAAAAAAGAGGGACAACAAAGAACTTTTCCTATGGTTACTTACCACTCATAGTCTCTCTATCCAGCAACTTGTTAGTAGTAATAGCTCCAGTCTGCGGGTTGATGATGAACTCCTGGTCGTGATGAGTAACAGCCTCGTTAGATATCTCCGAAGAGAGGCTGTATGTGATCTGTGCGTTGACACCCACGTCGCTGTCAGTTGCGGAGACTACTAGGACTGTTGTACCGATGGGCGCGTCTTCGAATACCTGGATGGACAGGAAATTATTAATGAAAGTTTGCTTCATAAGCCCGCGTTTTACAGGTACTGAAGTTTTGCCTTTAATCATCTATATAAATAAAACAAAGTCGATGTAATCTGCGTTCGCGATTAATTTGCAAAAATGTAAAAAATATGAATTAATGGAAAAATAACTTTAATTCCTACACAATAAAGTTCAGTTTGCGCTACAACTTCAAACATTTTTATAACTTTTTCAATAGTATTAGTCACTCTGAAATCAACTTAATTCTCATTGAAATAAAGTTGATATTTGTTTAACTTGAAATAGGGTAGGAATTTGCAGCACTGCGCACTTTTACTATAGATGCCACCATAGTGCTGCAGGTAAAGCTCAGCATTATATTGCTTTGTCGTAGCTGTAGGTACAGACGCCAGCACATCAACCTACTACAATCTGTAAAATTTATTTAATAGATTTTCAACGTTATCGCTAAAGCATAAGGTTCAAAGTTGATTGGGAAAATTTGACAGTTTTGGGTAGCTTGATGTGCTGTGTCTGTACCTACTATTCCATTAGTACAACAAACGTTCCAATTCGATAATTTTAGCCTTTGAACTGTGCAAATCTCTAAATTTTATGGTTATTTGAAAAATACTTACCGAAGCCGTATATGGAGCATTTTCAAACACAGGCGCGTAATTATTAGCGTCAGTGATATTGATATGGACCATCGCAGTATCGCTCCTTCCTCCACTGTCAGTCGCGGTGACTGTCAGTACATATCGTCGTTCTTGCTTGAAGTCCAGGGGTTGAGCAACAGTGATCAGTCCACGGCCATTTTGAGACGTGATCGAGAATCGGCCGCGAGTGTTGCCACCTGTTATCTCGTAGTGTAGTCTATAGAAAAAAAAGTAAAAAATGATAATGTGAAATTTAACAGGAACGATAGGAATGGGGTTTTACAAAGTTGTTCTTTAAACGTAAAAGTAGTCAAATGGGGCCATATTACTATTATTACGAAGTATTAATGCCATCATGATTTCAGTGCGAAAAAGAGATGGTGCTAACGGTCATGTATATCTCCGTCACTCTCTTACACTGGAATCAAGATGGCAGTATACCGTAATAATACGGCACCTGGGCCATTGAGATTATTTTAACTACCTAATCTCTATTTAATTTTCATTACATTTCTATAAAAGCGGTTTATCTGCTATCGAAAAGATAGAGCAGTATTCAGATCAGCGAAGTCAAAACTTAAAAAAAAGTTATCATTTACGTAAGCGGTTGAAATATAATAAAAATTCAGTTCAGTCTACAATCGTCATATTTTTACGATTGTCAATTGTTTTTATGGTGACAAGAACCGGTCATTGTCTTGTGGCTAATGTGGACGCCTGCGTCAGTCCATTTAGTCCGTCACCCAGTTGCGGAGGTGCGCGTCGCCCCATGCCTACGCTGACTGTTAAATATTATTTCAAATGAGATAGATATATTTCACTGCACTCTGATGAAGTTCACAGGAGTAGCACTGAAGTGCATTGAGAATGTTTAGATGTGTGTTAATTGTTTTTTCTAATTGTTTGTTATTTTTTTTATTTTGTTGTGTATCTTGGTAGTAACATCGCATTGGCGTCATAGCTGTTAAGGTGTTATTTACGTAATTTTAAATAAATAAATAAAATAAAAATAAAATAAATTATCCTCTTAAACAATTCGTAATTTACATAATTATCTACTTCTAAAACTCACCTATTATCTTCATCAGCATCAGTAGCAGTGAGCGTTACCACAGGAGTGCCGGGCGGTTCATCCTCAGCCAGTTCTACTTCATATTGTGGAGGGGAGAACACTGGGTCATTGTCGTTCACGTCTTGAACTACCACTACCACAGAGGCTGTTGCAGATCGGGAAGGGGAACCGCCGTCTGTTGCTGTTACCTGCACAGAAATAAACAGAGTTAATGGTTATTATAACGCAAGCAGTAACATACCTACGATTTATGATAAGTGAGCGATTTATTTAAGGAATTGTTGTACAGACGCCAGCACATCAAGCTACTACAATCTATCAAATTTCTTTAATAGATTTTCAACTTTATCGCTTAAGTATAAGGTTCAAAGTTGATTAGGAAAATTTGACAGTTTCGGGTAGCTTGATATGCTGGCGTCATACATATAGGAGTATAGGCGTATATACATATAGGAGTATGCGACGAAGATTCTCGAAGACTCGTTATAAGTACCATTATATTATTATTGATGTCGTTGTAGATTACTTTTTCAGATGGTTTCTCTCTACTCTACATCGATGTTATAATACGTAGGATGGTTAGTTACATTTATTATCATAACTAAAAAGTAGTAGATACTTTTTGTTAGTTGACTCTGGACGATTAAATAACTAAGAAGATATAAAAAATGTTTTAGTTTTAAGCACTGAGCTGTATGTACTTGTTTTTTAGAGGTCAGTGGCTTTAAGGGATTGAAAAAGTAAAAACAGCAGGCATGATTGTAAGCAAAAAGTTTTAGTGGATCGTATAGGTAGGTTTTTGACGATCAATTTTAATTTCGTGACATTTAATAGGTATCACCTTCTTTAACATACTAACCATCAACTGGTACTTGGCCTGCACTTCTCGATCCAGCTGTGATGACGTGAACACCCATCCGGACCGAGGATCGATGCTGATTGGCAGATCATTGTTATTGCTATACTCCTTGTCAGCTAAAGTGTAGGTTATCTCTGCGTTCATGCCTTCGTCTGCATCGTAAGCTTGCACCTGGAATAGTCAAGGTGATATTAGAAAATAGTGCCACATTGGTCTAGTGGTTAAAGAGCAAATGATCGGGGAGGCGAAGAGTGCTTCGATTCCAGAATTGGCACAATGTTATTGGGTTTAGATATCGGATCCACTATGGAATTCTTACTAACAGCCCAGGAACTTAATGGATCCAGAAGGAAAAACAGAGTGATTTGTGCCCGGTTATAACTACCGCTTCTGTGGATAGAGGGCGTGATATAATGTATCAGCAAAAAGTTTCCTTTGCCTGGTACGCCGTACGGCATCTTAAACAGACTGTAGTTCTTAATAGCGCGCAATAGATGGCGCTGCCTGTCGAGTCTCGATGTTGTTTTAGTTTGAAACTAAAGTTTTTACTTTTATGGCATGATTAAATTACATATGAATAAATTACCCAAGGGGTATTCAGAGGATGTTATCATATTATAGAAGTAAATTAAATATATAAGACGTTTTGTTGTACTTTCTTTACAAACAGGTCATAACTTTTTGGACAATTTTATGAACACAGCCATATAGGTATGCCTCATGTATAAACACATGTGTGTATAAAATAAAGACTTTACAATGTAATGCTTTGTAAAGATAGATTAATAAACATTATTCTTTTTAACACTATTCATATTATATGGGATTGTGACCATATTCTCCGGCGACCGTTCATTGTCGTCCATTCAGACGTCCGTGTTCAGTAGTGGAAGACGTGGACGTGTTTGATCACAAGACGTAACACAACACAGCCTACCACGGAACGGGTTTAGGTATCTATCGTATGCCTCCGTACGGACTCGTTATTAACTATCCCGTGCGAAGGAAAAATCGAACTATGCGTCTGGAGAAAGTAGAGTTGATACCTACTGAAGATAAGGAGATATCGTTTATTATAAAACTAGCTTTTGCCCGCGACTTCGTCCGCGTGAAATTTAACCCTCCCCCATTCATCCTCTTAGGCGTGGAATTTCGAAAAACCCTTTCTTAGTGGATACCTACTCTTCACAAACAACACTTCCTCTCGATCAGCGGTTTAAGCTGTGCATTGATATATCAGTCAGTCAGGACTTTGAATTATATATATATTATATAATTATATAGTACATTATAAAAGGAACCGTGTGCAAAATTTTACATTCCTAGTCTCAGTAGTTTCGGCTGTGCGTTGATATATCACCCAGTCAGTTTACCATTTTTTTTTTGTATTTTTGTTTTTATTCACAAAAAGCTTCATGTACAATGAATTGTGTTCGAAGCCTCCTTTAGGCAAACAATGCCTGTGTTAGGAGACTCCGCTCTTCCATATCTTAGATGTAGTGTTACAATTAAATATCATAGTAATTATGTATACCTATACAGATTACACGCCACTCCACTGCTTGTTGCATACACTTTTCAAATGTTTGTATAGACATATTAGTGGAAGGGACTTTTATAGTAAACGATCTCTAACAAAAACTGGAGGTTTTACTTTTTCGGTGGCGTGATTCCGCTATTCATGCGACCGATAAAAGTTATTTTGGGAAAAACTTACATAACCAAGAAAAAATAGAAAAGTTGCTCTGCGTTTTCATAACACCAATCGAGATAGCGAATCATTAATGATACCTATGCACTGGCCCCAGCGATTTTTAATTCAATAGAAACAAAATAAAACCTCCTGTGTCAATTGTACATGGGTTTTTTTTTCCACCTCATGCACCGATATGTGGAAAACTGATTAAGGTGTTGTGCGAATCCATAAACAGGTTCTTAAATAGTAAAAACCCAGTAACTTTCTCTACTCAGATACCATTTTACAATGTTCACTTAAACCTCAAAGATTGAGTGTTCGATATAAAAAGTCCATTGCCCCGACAACTGTAAGTTCTGTATCATGGCCTGTAATAAGCGGCGACAGTCCTGCAATTACAGGCGCTCGAGCGAATTGCAGCGGGTGGTATTTAGAGCGATCGATGTAGCAATGAAATTACCAATGGTCAGAACTTCCGTTGGAAAAATGTAGGTAGTTCTGTGACGCCATATTGTAAATACTTTTTCTTTCTTTCTTTATTTATTTATTTAAACTTTTCGCACAAAAAGTGGGCCTCCAAAAGTTATTTGACCTTTTTCCATCTCAACTGCGACACACCAGATTATAATTTAAAATTGTAGTTAATGAAAATGTCAAATGTTTGATGAACTGCTATAATGCTTTTATTGACTAATTCAACTACCTTTGACTTATCATAAAAAATAATCAAGAAATCTCTTAGGAGTGCCTGATTTTTTTATTTTAAATCATAATGTGGCATCACAGCTGAAGAGGAAAAATGTCAACTAACTTTTGGAGGCTACTATATGTGCTATTTTCATGCTGTGTTCACGTAATATGCCAAATAATCACATGACATTCAGGGGTGTCACATTTTGAAATGGTTGAAAAATGATATACTTATGTTAGCTTTGTTTTATTAGCCCTAACGTCGGAAAGCTAACCAAGAATGAGTCATATTCGCAACTCGCAAGCTAGACGTACTTGCACTTTGTCGTTATTGCGACGGACCTCCATAAAAGAAATGAACCTGAGTGCCTTATAAATCACGACGCACCATGTAGATCACACCTAAGATCCCTCCTTAAATCTCATCCTCATATAACAAGCTATATACACTTATTCCTTCTCTGTCCATGCTTTAAGATTGTGGTACTCTCTTCTGCCTAACATGTGATTTAAAAACTATTTCTATATTTAAATGTCGATTGAAAGAGCATTACCTTTCCTCTATACTGTGACTATATAATATATACATACATATATGTTTATATATTTTAGCATTATGTATTTATTTAAGTATATTTATGTTATTTTTTTTTGCATTATTTATTATTCTAGTTTTATACTTCACACATTCATATTTTTATCTTCTTGTTCTCACACACTATTGTCTACATTTCTTTTTTACTTCTCTTTTCGCAGGTCTGCTGGAAGAAATTTCTTAAGAAATAATGTACCTTTGTACTCAAATTATAATCATGTCATATCCCTATGTATTTTACTGTGTGTACATAAATTATAAAATAAATAAATAAATTATAATATAATAATATACCAGCAACATGCACCGCGGGACCGCGTTGTGTATTACGGTACGGCTTGCTTCCTCTTACAGGAAAAGGCCTACGTTTGCTGTGTCAGGCCTCTTGGAGGGAACATCGGACCTTATCAGAATACCAGCGCTGCGGTATTTATTTTTTAAATATCGCAGCATTATGCTAAGATAGGAGTCTTTTTGGCCTCACACAAGTCTTTTTTTTTACTTTTTTTTATTTCTTAACCCTTTAAAATTAATTAATCATGCTATTACATCTACTTTCATCAACATCAACAGACTTAACCATTTTATTGGGTCCATCAACCAATCCATACTAATATTATAAATTCGATAGTAACTCTGTCTGTCTGTATGTTACATTTTCACGCCTAAACCACTGAACCGATTTCGATAAAATTTGGCAGAGAGATAGATTTCATCCCGGGGAAGGACAAAGGATAGTTTTTATCGACATAGCTCGCGGGCGAAGCCGCGGGCGGAAGCTAGTACAATACATAAAATGAAATAAGTTCTAGAATGATATCACTCACCCGAACAATGCTGTATCCAACCGGAACATTTTCACTGACAGACTCTTGAAACAGTGACGTATAGAATCTCGGCGCGTTGTCGTTCACGTCCTTCACGTTTACAAGCAGCTGGGTTGTATTGGACCGGGAAGGACTGCCGCCATCTGGAATATAATCAATGATTGATATCCCCATAGGTACGATAAAAAATAATAGTCGTTCTTTTCGGGGCAACTAAAGTTGGACCCAAAAGGCTTTTGTAAGGACTACTACGGTAAGGTCTTAACGTTGCTCCCAAATGTCAGTCTTTGCCAATCCTTGCACTGTTTTACTAGATATCCAAGATATATTCGAGCCATTTTCGTATTGTACAGATAGGCAATAATACCATCCACATAATTAAATAAATGGAACAGAGTTTTTAGGTCAATCTAATTGTTTACTTGGAAAGTTAACTACAACTTATATGAGGGTAGTGAAACGGTCCATTTATCTACAATAATTTGGGCTATACCCGTACTCTTACTGCAGGTAAGCAAAAATACATTTATCAGAAAAAGTTGTGAGATCTTGTACAAACCTTGAGCTCTAATAACCAGTCGATAGCTCCTGACTTGTTCATAGTCCAGCGGCTTCACTAACGACACGTCTCCGCTGAGACTGTCTATTGAGAACTGCATCTGAGTGTTCCCTCCGATGATCGCGTAACGTATTGCTGCGTTTGAGCCTTCGTCTGCATCTGTCGCTCTAAGGAAGAGGGCAATGTATTAGTGACAGATAGAAAATTACTTTGTACTTATTATGACATCGTTTTTATTTATAGGAATCAACATTTTGACGACCACTTCTTTATGACTACACAAAGTAAAAAGTTGTGTATGGTCGTAGTGGAATATATGCTTTGTCTGAAGGCTTAGAATGTCTAGACAATTCTTGATTATTTCAACTATTAGTGAATCGCCACCATAAAATATTTCAAAGCAGTTTAGACAGCTGGAACAATCACCCGGATACAGACGGTCGGGAACTGTGTATCAATTTAGTAGGTTCCAATATAAGAGCATATAAAATTGAATATAAACAACAGCGTGAATCACAAATTGTATTCCCAGCATCGCTATGTTACAAAAGTATTTAATTTCCAAACATTCGACGCTACCAAAATTAATAATTTCGTGCGAAATGGTATACAAATATACATTTCTAACGGCTTACAACAATGGTGGGATGAAATATTAATAGTTGCAGTTGTCCGGGAGTAAAACAATAAATATAAACGTGGGGCTTTTGTAACAATTTCTATAACGATTTATGGCAATACAAATTTGAACAGCAGACGCTGCTTCGTGGCAGGGGAAGATTGCCAGCTGAAAATATAGCTCTATTGGACCCTGTTGGGTACCGAGACAATGTTCTATTGGAAAACGTTTAGCGGAGTTTTGAAAGATATACTGTGATTGTAAATATGTCTTGGAGCGACTTTCACCGATTACTGCCTAGCTTTCGAATAATATTGATTGCAAAACATAAAATTTAAGCCAGAAATTCACAATAGACTAATTTTAACTTCGAGTAGGTACAGAAGTTGTTGACTTAACAAAACCATCGTTTTCATAATGTGGTTTGGCCTCATTAACCCGAGGATCTCACAACTTGTAAAATATGAGCTGAGCGTTAATTTAATTGGCACTCAATTAGTACCTACTTAAAATAGAACCCTGACTTAAAAGTTCAGTAGCCAAAGAAGTTCCTATTGTCATTAAAACAACGACCATATTTTTCACATATCGCCGTCCCCGGAGAATAAAATGATAACTACAAAAATGCAACTTTTCAGGAAAAATAAAAAACACGTTTTCGTTGATTGCTTCTTAAATACTGGATGTAGACAGATGATTGTCAACTTTTAAAAAAGGTTATTTTTTGTTTTTTCTAAATGTTATAATCAAATATGCCTAAGTATCAAAATAGAGATATTATTTAAAAAATAATAAGTTAGTCAAAATTAATCATCGTCCAAGTTGTATAATGTCGATTATCATTTTATTCTCCGTACAGCCTGACCAGGATCAAATATTGCACTCGTCACGTATCATTTTATTCTACGGGTTTTTAGGGTAAAAGTGATACTGATAATACTTTAATATCGTTTTATTCTCGTAAATATTCTGAAAAAAAAATCTGGTAAGGACTTTTAATTTGGTGTCCTAATAAAACTATGACAAGGTAATCAACATTAGTTTTATTCAAAATAATATTAAAAAACAACAGTATTTATCTTAATTTACTATTATTAGTCTTTTTAAATTGGTTATAATTAAAATCAGTCTTATAATAACATATTATGTGAATTAATATTACAATACTAATGAAATTATTAAGTAATATAATCTGTTACACATTTTTTTTAAATAAAACAGCCTTGTAATCACATTTATCACATAAAATCAGATTCTTATAATGACTTTTCAAAAATAAAATAAAGGTGGGTGATTAATCGTCATTATCTTCTTCATTGTCGTTATTGCTACCAGAACAGCTACTGCCATAAGTCAAGGACTCGTAAAAACCATGATAGTAACTTGGAATATCTCCTGCCTTACAGAGGCTCATAAGATCATCATATAAAGCCTTGCTTATTGGAATAAGCTCAGTGTACAACGTTTGTAGTTCGGGCACATAGCTAAGACTTGGGCTTGTTATCTGTCTGGTACCCCGCTTGCTTCTTATTCTTCTGACAGGCTCCGTATTTAATTGGCAATAGTCGGAATCAAAGTTGTATTTGTATTTTAAAATTGATGGATGTGAATGTGAGGCATTCACTTCATACACAGTCCATGATATTTTTTGGCTCTCCTCATTTTTTAACCAGTTCTTATTCTCTATTAACTCCTTTATATTATAAAACTCTGCGTCATCTCTGAAACTTGATATTTTTTCCATGTCCCTTCGCGTTCATAATGATTGTGTACATCTGATCAGGCGTGCATACAACTCTGTGTTTTAATTCACGTTCAATGTTGGAATGCATGAAATCCCACTCAGTCTGGCCATGTCCGGTTTCAAAGAATCTATGTGTGATGTTCAATTGAAGCTTCTGTGCAGCAAAAATATATAGAGCGAATAAGAATCTGTTTTTGTTTTGTCCGCAACAACCGTCGGAGTAAAATGATATGTTCTGGATGCCTCTTTGTTTTTCACTAAGTAGAAATTGCCATAAGCAACTACCAATTTCATTTGCCCCCTTTTAGCAATCTGACCATGAAAAAAACAAAGAAAGAGTACGACAAATTAAAAAAGAAGAAAACGAATCGGTTGATCCCTCACAAACAACCGTAGCAATATTCGATTTAGAAAAGGTTTTGAGCATCCCACAATCTGAGGTTGGATCGTTTCACTATAAAAGGAAGTATCCCATTTATAATTTCACTGTGTATGATGCTACTCAGAGTAAAGGTTATTGTTATGTTTGGCATGGTCAGATTGCTAAAAGGGGGGCAAATGAAATTGGTAGTTGCTTATGGCAATTTTTACTTAGTGAAAAACAAAGAGGATGCACGCCTGATCAGATGTACACGATCATTATGAACGCGAAGAAGAAGCAAGCGGGGTACCAGACAGATAACAAGCCCAAGTCTTAGCTATGTGCCCGAACTACAAACGTTGTACACTGAGCTTATTCCAATAAACAAGGCTTTATATGATGATCTTATGAGCCTCTGTAAGGCAGGAGATATTCCAAGTTACTATCATGGTTTTTACGAGTCCTTGATTTATGGCAGTAGCTGTTCTAGTAGCAATAACGACAATGAAGAAGATAATGACGATTAATCACCCACCTTTATTTTATTTTTGAAAAGTCATTATAAGAATCTGATTTTATGTGATAAATGTGATTATGAGGCTGTTTTATTAAAAAAAAAATGTGTAACAGATTATATTACTTAATAATTTCATTAGTATTGTAATATTAATTCACATAATATGTTATTATAAGGCTGATTTTAATTAATACCAATTTAAAAAGACTAATAATAGTAAATTAAGAAAAATACTGTTGTTTTTTAACATTAATTTTAATATGAATAAAATGATAACTGCATTTATCATTATTTAGTCGAATATTTTTTCACGAGAATATAATTCTATGACTGTTTGTCATACTAACAAGTGGGAATACATTTTGATATTATTATATTAACACTTTATTCTCGTAATTTATGACCTGTTTTAAATCTTTGAATACTATTGTAATATGTTTTTGTTTCGTAAATAAGTGTTTACAAAATGCGAAAAAAATTGAGCAGATGTATTAACACCCACAGATCCCAAAAATGACATAACACTAAAACTAGGATAATGGCAGTTATCATTTTATTCTCCGGGGACGGCGATATCTTGCTTGCACAATTCTAAGATATAACTTACTTGATCCTTGCAACGACTGGGTTATCGTTAGCACTGATGTCCTCATCGACTGTTACTGTGTAGGTCTTCTCACTGAATTGAGGATAGTTGTCATTGTCATCCAGAATGTTCACGTGGACTGTAGCACTGAGGAGAAATATATGTTCATTTGCCAGAAGCCTGACATGATTTAAAAAGAGCGATGATTTATAAGTTTAAAAGTAGCGGTAAGAGTGCGACGAAGCATAAACATCTATCTAGCTCCCTTAATTTTTAGGCTTAATGTCGTTTATGTAGCAAACATAATAAAAATTTGCCGCGTTCACTTGTAAACTTTTAAGCTATGTCATCTTTCTTGCCAATGAGCGAATATGTGTGAATATTGGTATTGTAAATAAAATAGGATATAGCGATCTCTACGTTTTCTCGTTTATGCGCACAAATATCAAAACAAAATGGGATAGTAATACATGACCTAATGATTTTATAACAATAAGTCAAGGAAGGTACAATAAGAGGAGAAACTTAAGCAAATCCTTCGAATAAATTGAATGTAATAAAGTCAACCTGTGTGGCAGGGGTAGGTTTGGCAACTTGCCACGAGGTACAACGTAGGGCGAATTATCTGATTTCAATCTTATCACATAAAATGTATCCAGTGTCGCTTTGGGACTTATATTGAATCATCAAAAAGCCAAAAAATATATAGGACAGGTTTGGTACAAATTCGCCAAGGGGGATCTATTAAGAGACAAATGTCAATAGGATACACATACACAGCATCCCCTTTTGTGCTAATATGCCTTCAGTTATACATTTGGGGACGGCAGGAAATAATGCTATATCTATCAAGCGTAGTATTTATGGGCTCACTAATGACTGTTCATTGCGGAAATCGTTTACGATTCATAAAACATATATATATATACAGGGAGGTGGTGGATCGATGCACAAACTTCAAATTCATGGTTACCAGAAATTCAAACCATGAGTCTAGAACCCCTAGTTTAAAAATCAAATGTTTCACAGAAAAGTGCAATACCTACGCGATCAAAATGTATGGAACAGGTAATTTTTTTTTATAATCGACTAAAATTTTTAACACCGGGGATTTCAAAATCAAGTACTAAATACGTGGTTACAGTTTGCTCGTCGATGTCCCTCTGCTACCCTATATAGGTGTCTTTTTATTAGCTTTTTGTGAAAGAGCTCGTCCTCGGGTAGTACTTACTACCACCATACCTTTTCTGCCGTGAATGCAACATTACAGTGTTCTGGATTTAAAGGCAGAGGTACCAGTGTTATTCAGCAGGTGAGTCATATTTGCGACGTCTCTGGTAATCACACTAATATTATAAATGCGAACGTTTCTGAGTGTGTGTGTGTTTATATGTTTGTTACTTCTTCACGCTCAAACGGTTGTACCAATTTTGATAAGATTTTGTATGGAGGTAGCTGACACCCTGGATTAACATTTAGGCTACTTTTTATCCCAATATTCCCACGGAATCGAAACTTACGCGGGTGAAACCGCGGGGCGCTGATAGTTGTAAATATCCTTAGGTGAGGTGACCACTTACCATAGATCGCTGGCTTATTTACCAACAAATAACAATCATGAAAAATAAAGTTGAAAAACTCACGTGCTAGAAAGTCTATCAGACACAGGACTAGCCTGATCCGTAGCCTTCACAATCACAGTGTATCGAGCGACTTTCTCTCTATCTAAAGGTGATCTGGTCAGCAAGGCTCCACTTCTTCCATCTATCCGGAAAACATCTTGCGTTTCTATTTGTTCCGAATTGTCTATTGATTCGTTGGTGTCTTCTGGGTTTAAAGTTTCTGCTGTTACTGTTTCTATTGAGTATTCCACCTGAACATGGAGTATTGGGTTAGGTGACATGCAATGAACCATTTTCTTTATTATTTTCATTGACGCTCTCAACCGTGACTAGCCAATAATCTGAGTATTTACTTCAAATAATGTCAGTTATGTGTCTTACCTCAGCATTCTTTCCAATATCCTGGTCCGTGGCCTTCAGAGTTAGAACAGTTGTTCCTGGGCTAGCACCTTCTCTTACTGAAGACTCATATTGCTGCATCTCGAAGACAGGTGAGTGGTCGTTGCAGTCGAGCACATTTATCTGTACATAGGAGTTATATTAGTATATCAGGTATATTGTGTGTGGGCGGCACAATATCTTTGCATTGTATCAACTGCAAGTGATTACGGCCACCTACGGCCGTTCGCTGCGTCAAGCGGGCGCACGGAGCAGGCGCCCGCGCGTCGTGCTGTTTTCTATGTTTTCTATTATCAGCCTTAGAGCAGCGCTGCGTGAGGGTCTCCCGTCGCACGCGGATAATAGAAAACAGCACGCCGCCGTGCGGGCACCCGCTCCGTACACTCGCTTAACGCAGCGGACAGCCTAAGGGTATTGTAAATGGGAAACATGTAAAAGATGCAAAAGTTTTGTAAAATTGACAGCAGATAATATTACGGAAATCGAAATCTCAAGTCTAGAAGAAAATAAGTGATCTTATTTTCTCTTGCTATAAAAAAAAAATTCCTGATAAAGGTCAGAAAAACGCTATAATAATGACATTTCTTCTCACCTGTAAAGTCGTAGTACCACTCCTAGGCGGGAAGGTGTCATCCTGAGCCACTACTCTAAAGTAATGCACATCCAGTCTTTCCCTGTCCAACCTTGCCTGAGTGGTCACCACGCCAGACCTTGAGTCTACTGCAAACATGCCAGCAGACCGGGAGTCCAGGAGACTCGACATCGAGTATGTTACTGGACTGTTTTCTGGGTCCCTACAAAAAAAGTTTGATTAGGTTTATGAACAGACACTTGAATTGCCACCTAACTTGAAGGTGCATACGCCATATAAAAGCAAATCATAAAAAAAAAACTAGAGTACAGCAGAAATTCCAGTCGATGAGTCGGGGATATATAGAGATCAGGGGTGTCCACTGTTGACTTGATATGATCGGTAGTCAGTCGACCGTGAAGGCGGGTTTGTTTATGTATAGGAGTCAGGTAGGACGTCTATGAAAGGTGTTTTTACCTCTAAGGTTAATAGGAGCAGGTGCGAATATATCGTGTCGTCTATGCAAGGTGTTTTTATATGTATCTAAGTAAAGCCGGATTGTCTGACTTTCCTATTCCGAACGATAAAATGTCCCCGATTGTATGTCGGTTTATTAGGCAACAAATAACATACCTTTTGTACAAAACACACTCTAATAAGAATAAAATACGAATAACTGCAAGGAATTTAATCATAGAAAACTTAAATAGAAAAAGAAAACTTTTCCAACGGTAGGAATGCGAAGCAATTATGTTATACGGCAAGTAATGTATAAAGTGAGTTCAATAACAAGTCTTGTGGCGCAAAACCGATGAGAGTAGCAATTTAAAAATGTTGAAAGCAAATAACGTCTGATTACACACGTTATTACTGCAATCCTTCGGACGTGATAAACCTCGGAAACAGAGGAACGAAGGGGAAATTTTATTAATCTACTGTGGCTCGTAGCATATATCTATTTAATAACTTTAATGTTCTGAAAGTTCTATAGTAACTTTTCTGATTGTCCTGTTATAAATTCTTCGTCCCGTCAGGGCTCTTAAACAATGAAATTTATAGAAACAAGTTTGTTGAATATTTTGACATACACCAGCTTCAAAGCGGTTCTATATTTAGAAACCTTTAGAGCTTTACCCTAATACAACAGCAAAATTAATCCTTACATTCCAGATTTAGAAATCAAATCGAATAAGACATTCAGAGAAAGTCTTGAACCTATTAAGCACCTAATAGAGTAAAATCTGACATGCAATGATCTCGTTAGGAACAACTAAAATGACGACGTCATCATAGCAAATGATGTGATCATACGAGTACAACCATCCCAGTATTCGCCGACACGTTCAATGGCCCATGACAGCGGTTCTGGACCGCATAAAATAGATGGGTCCATAAAGACCCAGCTTAAAGTCAATTAAAAGGACAGATGGTATATGACTATGTGTTATGTCCTGACGTTGATTAGGATAATGCTCACGTCCTGTTTATTAGTACAGGCATAGGGAATTTCAAATTAAAAGATTTAGAAGTCATTAGTCATCATTAATTCCTAGACTGCGTGACTCTGTATTATTTTGTAAAGATATAGGAAGATTTAAGCGAAGACTCTTTAAGCGTCGGGAAAACCAATTGATTGGTAAGTTATGTATTTATGTTAATGTAGTAAATCATTAAGTACTTACCGTGCTCTTACTGTGGTAACAGTAACGCCTGGTGGTTGCTCCTCCGCTACGGATGCCACATACAATGCCTGCTCGAAATACGGCGACTGATTTCGAAGCTCCCTCTTCACCCTCCGCGCAATGTCAGTGTCATTCAGTTCTTGATGATGATACACTATCTTCAACCTATGATCGGAATCCACAATGTTGATCTTATCACAATTGAACGTGAAGAGTATGGACACTTTCCACATAGGTTCCTGTATACAAATATCTTCACTAGCAACCAAATCACCCTGGCTTGCTTCAATCATAAACCTCGGATCACTCACATGTAAAAACTGCACTTTACACATCTTTTGAACCGTCCTAGGTAAGAAAGCTGTAAGGGAATTCACGAATTGCGATTGCTTCAGACAAATCCCTTGCCATCGATCCGTTGTCGGGATAGCGAAACTAGCGTATGTTTCCGATATCCATTGCTTTGCTTCAGCTATCTTTACATCTATGGCCATATCGAAGGGTATTAAACTGTGAGATCGTTTCCTCCTACTATTATTTTTCGCTACGAAGTCCTCGAACATCATGTTCGACCACGGATAAGCCGTGGAAAGGACATTATATTGACTAGAGACTAATTCTTCTCCTTCTAACAACCTCCAGTCTATACTCTCTTGATATATCGCTTCTCTTTTATCTCTGGTCGGCTGATCCTCATATTGTAGCGCTGCATCGTTCTGGTCATAGACGCGATCGAAATCTATGTCATAAAGTTCAGCGTGTCTCCTACTACAGTCCTCGCCGGTCACCAGGATCCTTATAGGTAGACTGTAGTAGTCAATGTCGCGGATGCGTTCCGATGTGGAGTCGACATAGAAAGTGAAGAGGTTAGGGTATAGCACTCCGTCACATCTTAGCCTTTTCCTCAAAGTGACGAGGCCACTGGTTCTGTTAACTTTGAGGATGTGATGGACGAAGTTCGCTGTTCGGTGGACATCGATGTTGTAGTTCCGCTCGGAGCCTAGTTTGTAGACGGCGGCGTCGAGGACCTCGTGCCCTGGCGGAGCGGTGTCGGGGATGAGGATGAGGTAGGCGCGAGTGGTCACCAGCGCGAGCATGGCGACCACTACGAACACCCACGCCCGCGCCATATTGCTCGCTGTTCACCTACAGCGGTGCCGCCGCGTACACCAACCGCTTCGGTTCTCCATCTATAACAAAAGAAATTGAATCCATAAAACACCGTATTTCCACAATGGTGACATTACATTAAAGAGACATTTATCGGTTGGTTATAAATAAAAAGTAATGATTACGGTGCATTATTACCTATAGTTGCTTTCATGCCAGGGGAGAAAATTACAATGGAAACTTAGTAGACAGGCACACAATATTTTATCGCCACTCGATGTAGTTTATGACGAATAAAACGATCGTCAAAAAGATATATATTTTAGAATATGTTTCGACATAAAAAAAGAGTCGATTTAGTATCGTAAAAGTTTATTATTTAGCCGTAATACACAGCTACTTCTTACAAAGAAGTTTTATATTACGAGCGATGTAAAAGTGAACGGAAACGCGAGGTAAATCGAGTGGAAACAACGCAACTTCAGCATGTTTTGTTTACTGAAAGAAAATTGAAAGAAAATACGGACACCTGTGCATCGACTTTTGGGTCCAAACTACTTATACCTACCGTGGATTGTTTATACACATTTCTACGTGTAAGTGGGAAATAATAAATATTTAATATTACAAACACTGCTAAGCAAAGAGACCTAATGCCATTAAGAAAGCGCTACCTAATAACAGGCAATTACGCGTGTTCGGGCTTTGTCGGCCCTTTCCGTGAACGGTCGCGCAGAAGTGTCGGTTACGGTCAAAAGATTAATGGCATCAATTAATGGAGCCGGTCCCATTCCCGCCAATATCCGCGTTTTCCAATTTTCCATGAGGGGGAAGATCATTTTACACCTGGGCATCGATGTTTCCGATAATGTTGACGCTTTTAATTAATATACGGGTTTACTGCACGCAACATGATTTAAGCTTTACGGAAAATGTTGAAATATAACCTTTTAATGCTAAAAATATATTTTTTTAATATTTTATTCAAAGCTTTTTACTGAGACAAATCATGTTTTGGTTTCTCTACCCAACATTTATAATTAAGAACGTTTTTTTAATACTATTTCAACAAGAGCCCCTTTTGTGGCTTTTAAACAACCACACTAAAACTATAAAGAAGTAGACATCAACTTAGATTACCTTTCCACGCACCCATAAAACTATCTACCTAGACCCATTCACCTAAAAGCCTGTGTGGTTTCAACTGCAAGTGCTTTTAGAAAGAGACCGTTGGACATAAAAATAAAGCGTATTTTTCTTTGGACTTGCGAATTGCGATGGACCCGACTGAACTCATAGATGAAAATGCGAAGCAACTAGTCCTTTGATAAAGAAGTGGGGACCGAAGTTTAGTAGGGTGACATAATTATGTTTTACTAGCGGCTTTGCACATAGAGGAGTAGGTAGGTACTCGGAAGCGTTCCACGGAAAGCGCTTTGAGTTGTAATGAAAGGCGTTTCAAAGACCGACGTGTAGTTTTTCATTTTGTGACTAATTTAAAAAAATGAAAATGTAGTCAGGCTGAGATTCCGAGACGAAAAGAAAAATAAAGTAATAAGTATTGCCAGCATTTATAAAAATACATAGGTACGTATAGAAAATAAATGCATATACATATATTATCATGCAGTGTGGCAAAATAAGCAAGCTCAGTAAATATAGAGCTGCATTTTCCACTATTTTGTAATACTGTAGACATGTCACTGATTTACGAGTTTTATTTTGAGAGTACAGAGTTTACCCTGTGTTTTTAAAAATGGCAACACCGTTTAACGACTGGTTTCGGATATATCACAGGAAATAAATTGTTACGTTCATTTCAGTTACGGCATTCAGTAGGTAACCGTTTAAGCAAACAGATTAATCGTTTTGTAAACCACAGAGTACCTACTGAACAACTAAAACTCGAGAAAATGATTCTAAAACTTTTGTTAAACAAAATTGTGTTAGGTAGATAAGTAATAAAGTGAAGAGAAGAGCGCTAAGTTGCTTGTTTACTTCGTCTTTTATATTTTATAACACAGATTATGTTATTGAAAAAGAAGATTATTTGAGCTACGAATCCACAAACCCACACTAGGCCCGCGTGGTGGATTATGGCCCACTCCCACTCACAGAGAGGAGGCCTGCGTCCCAGCGCTGGGAACACTATAGGCTGATTATGAGCTATGATGATCAAAAATAGAATATTGATTTTGTGTTGCCAGTTCCCAAAATATAACAAATAATGCAAAACATTTTTTTCAACCACGTTACAATGATCATAAACAATAAATCATAAAGCACCAGAGTAAATAGTATACCTTAAAATAGGCTTCTTCTGGGTGAGCTCACTCCATCGTAGACTTTGTCTCTGTCACCTCTGACCTAGACTAGAGTCAAGAGCAAACCCATTCCAAATATAAAAAAAAACCTAGTGTTGATTATGCGAAAATTTGACAACATATTTTGAAGTGAAAACTTATTTAGGTGCGTTGGGCATTTTTTGAGATGGGAAAAAACATTGAACTCGCGCCACTGTTACCGTAAGCGACACCGCGCGTGTTTTGTTTATAAGACGATAAAAAAATAACCGCTTCAGATGTGTTCTGCTGCCCTCGGGATGTACTCGGTTTTAATGTATATGCGATATGTCAGTGAGTGAGGGTAAAGTATTCTGTTTGTGTTTTGTTTTCACTTCTGTCGGCGCTACCGGAGTGCCACTGTTTTTTTCATATTCTGTTCTCAGCAAAACGGGTTTGTGCTTTATTGCACCATATTGAATGCAGTTATACAAAAAAGGCTTAAAGGCTCATTTCATTATAAAGGCCACACCAGCAATAATTGAGAGCCGTTCCGTCTCTCACAAGATATAACACTATAAGCCTTTTCCAACATAAATTGGATATCTCTCAACTCTCAATACTACTTAGGTGCTATCTTTTATAGTAGGGAAGCTACAAATTACATTTTATTTCCTTCTATCCGACAATCTACAGTGTTGTAGACACTATAGTGCTAATGGTGCTATCAATTAAACGTGGCAGGAATAGCCGATTGGATTCCCATCGCGTCCCTTTAGCCGGTCATTCGATTTGGCACCCTTTAGATAGGCAATGGTATGCTTTTATGTCAATAGGATTATGCTGCTCTGTCTGTATACTATCTATTATGGCTTTATTGTTGGTGATACAAATGAAGACAAATGAAGGTCTAGGTTTAGTTGAGTGTCCCGTATTAAAAACGTTCAAAATCGCAATGTCATCTCAGCGACTATCAATGTCAAAAACTTGTCTGAAATGTAGGGAAATTAGGGTTATTTTTGACAGATTGAGATTGAGATCGCTGTGAACGT
The DNA here is from genome assembly GCA_963855955.1 of Luperina nickerlii. Taxonomy (NCBI): domain Eukaryota; kingdom Metazoa; phylum Arthropoda; class Insecta; order Lepidoptera; family Noctuidae; genus Luperina; species Luperina nickerlii. The sequence continues at coordinate 6,023,278 of OY979669.1, forward strand.
TCTTAAAATTACGAGAGTCGCCCTTTAGATTGTATCGTTCCATAAAATCATAAATATGATTTTATGGGAACTTGTAATAAACGTAACAAAAATGAACGTTGATAGATATCTGTAAATTAAATTAAAATGTTCACAAACTAAAGGCTCGTACACACAGGCGCGACGGGGTGCGTCCCATAACGTATAAACTCATTTGGTCTAATTTCATTTTATTATCGTTCATAAGATATAATCAACGTGAGATATACCAACTGTTGATATAATTTCTTTACATATAACATTTATTTATTCTAAAACTTAATTAGTATAACGTTGTTTGATATAACGTTTATGTAATCGAAAATCATTTGGCCTAACGCTTAATATGTGTATTGTTTATTTAATCGAAAATCATTAGGTCTAACGTTTAATATATGTATATAAAAACGTCATTATGGTTAACACCCCGACTCAGAGTACCCCGACTCGGATAGGTTAGAAGGCTAAGGCGGGAGCGAAGCGGAGCGGAGCTCCCGCCTTAGCCTTCGTGGTTATTTTTTTTTAAACCACCCAGAAATAGGAGCCCCGCGAAGCGGGGCTCCGCCGACCTATCTTAACGCAGGTGGTAATTAGTTAGGTACTAGTTAGTTTAATATCTACTTAGGTGAGTATTACCTATAACTACGATAGAACTTACAAAGAATAAATACTTTTAAATATTTCTTAAACAAAATACAAAGTTATTGTTTTATTAGACCAAATAAGTTTTATATCTTTTGAGTAGTATGTCAAACGATTTTATATTTAATGTATGTTATGCTTATGAAAATTAGTTACTTATTTTAAAATTATATCAATCGTTCATTATATTAACTAATCGCTATATTAAATAAAATTATAGGTTCCGTTGTTATATATTGTAAATATTAGAGATTTTGTTGTTATAATTATCATCTATTACTTACCCGGCGCGACGCGACATGCGACACAATGGCACCGCAAGTCGCGCAACGAGCGGTGCCTTTGTGTCGCGCGCGATTCAAGTCGCGCGTCGCGCCTGTTTGCAGGAGCCTTAAACGAATGAACATTAAATTAGATTTTCTAATCAGTAACCTCGCTCCACTTAATTACTAATGAACATGAATTCATTCACTTCAAAGTGCGTTCCCGATATTGTTTAATAAAATGAGTAATAAAACTTTTACTCAAGAATCCCACGAGATATTAAATGATTAAACTCTCTCTTTGAGAGTTAAGGCTTGGGCATGATTCGAAACCGAACTATTTCACCTTTATTACATTAATTGGTATTATAAACAGTGTGACCAGCCCAACTAGCTCACATTGAAGGTATTTTATTTAGCTTTAATTGCCGGCTACTGGTTTTATTTCGATATTCCCGTTGTAATGTGTCGTTTCGATGGTAATGGTTAAAATATAAGTGTCGGGAAAACACGTGATTGTGAAACTTTACAGCCGTGTTATCGGTCAAGCGCGATCGGGGTACTTTTAGGAGATATGCGCCATAAAAGTAGTTTTTTATTGAAATCAAAGGTTTTTATATGACTTAAAATCATATAAAAACCTTTGATTTCAATAAAAAACTACTTAATTTGTCCGTTTCATTAAATCTGAGCAACTTGTTTATTTATTCAAATTTAAGTGGCTTATTGGTAATTAGGTAGTGGAAATTTATTTGTACTTGGCAATTAGGTACAGCGTAGCTATCTTAATGAAATTTATGTAGATTTCAGAGTTTGGTTAGTCAACGGACGACACAAGTAAAAACAAAGTTCCAAAATTTATGAATAAATCAATCGCAAAGATACAAACCAATTTGTAATAAAGAAAAGTTAATAATAACAAAACAATGCCCGATAATCATGAATTTGAATATCGTAATTATCTTTCATAAGACGCTGAAGATATAAGGCAAATAAATAAAAGCGTGTTAAAAAGAAAATTGGTCGGTATTCTTTTGAAATCTTTATGCAAGAGAGTTTCTTAATTTACTTTTCCATAAATTGGTGGTCTTGAAAATAATTACTTGACGCACGAAGCTCGATGCTATAAAGTAATTTTGACAAATTAATTAATGAAGGAGAGGAGGAATGCAATGAATGAATGGTACAGTTACAGTCTGCATCCGGAGATAGAACAAAAGCTTTGCTTATTCTGTCAGTTTATTTATTGTATATGTTTGGAAAAAAAATAATGTCACAATTTGTAAATCACCTTTTTATATAGATATAATATAGACAGAACCAATAAAAAAGTTTCACCGATTTAAAAATTAATATTCAATTATACACCGACCCATGTGTATGTTTTTATTACCTACAGCAAAACTACAGGCCAACCGTTATGTGTTATAGTGCTCAGAAGTGAAAAAAAAGTTCCTATTGCATTGCAATAGGTAAATAAACTTAATTTTGCAATATCTAATTTTCTTCGTTTTCCAACTTTGCTTATTTCAAGTTGGATGGAAATTCCCGGTACACGCAAACTGCTGTAGTAATTGAGCCTTAGCTGCAGTTAATAGTTGACTGGTAACAAATCGATACAATAGTGTCGAGTGTAGCACGTCAGCCCTAGAGTGGACACTTTGAAAGTTAATAACATTATTATAGCAAAGCAAACTAATGCCACGCAATAAATTATTTTAAGCAATTTTCTTGAAATGAAAACACATATTGCTAAAATTACAATAGGTAGGTAATAATACTGTTATTCTTGGGGCAATAATGGAGTAATATAATTCAGATACATTTTACCCATTTTCACGTTACAGCAAGTGAAATGTGTAGTTAGTTAAACATGAAATTGTACAGATGAAATTAATTGTATTTTGGTACATAATTCAACTGTAACAAATAATGTTCAGATTAATATCTTTGGTAATCATGAATCATTCCAATATATTTACTGTTTATTTAACACAAAAAAAGTTTTTTAAATATACATCATGATTCAGAGACGTGTGGTACAGATACAGACCAATTTTTGATACACGCTGTACAATCTGAAGGAAAAATTCTGAACTCATTTTTCCTGTAACCACGTTGCCATTTTATATCCTGAATTCCTGGTCTCAGCTACAATACCAAGAAAATTTAATATCGTAATACGAATTTCACACGTGTTTGAAAGACAGTAGGTTTGAACGTAGGCAAATAAAAAGTGGGAGTGGGGAGTCGACCTAATCTGCATGCAACGTAGGGCCGCGCGTTATTCTGAATCGGGATAAACGGTTTCATTTCTATATTAAACTTTTATAGACGCGTTTTATTTTTATTTCTAATTTTTTTACGTTGGCTACATTTTTTAACTGTAATGTTTTTATGTGTGAGGTGCGTTCAATACCGTGTTTCCTCGGCTAAGAGTTACTTACATAAAACAAATATGAAACATTACATCAATTTCTGAAATAAATATCACGACAAAAATACAGAGGGATTACGAATACACACGAATCGATTAGGAAAATTAATTAATTAAATTAAATGTATGCTGCCGGAAATGCAGCCGATATTAGCCACCGTTGACTGACGCAGCTTGTGGGAAAGGTAACACTTGTTCTAACCCCTTTGTACTTAATGCATTTAGAACTAGTATTTACGTAGAAACGTTTACTAGCAAAATAGTTTTATGTTTACCATACACCGTAAATTTACGAATACGAACATACCTATTAAATAAAATAATTTTTAAAATGTATAACAGGATAATAAATTAACATTTAATTTATTATAACTATTCAACACAAATTGTTAATTGTTCAATATAAATCTAAATGTACGAGTAGTAAAGTCAGGGAGTTTAGTTTAATTAAAGATTTTTATGGCATAAGTAACGATTTAAAATAGGAGCATTTATGTAATTAATGATTATTGTTATTTTATAGGCCGTTTACAAGCTGTAATTGAGGTTTCCTCTGTTTTTTAATCGTCTGTTTTGGATTATAAAGTGGGGGACGAGAAATTCGAATAACTGAAAAAGTCTATTCAAGTACAATATAGTTTTGTTGCCATAACACGTGTTTTACACGAAAGAGTTAATCTCGAATGCAGCACTATCGTATATTATTTTTATTACTATGCAACAAAAGTCCTACCTACCACAATCCCTACCCAACTTTTCAAAAAACAAAACGAAAAATAAAAGAAACAGCGTGAATTCGGCACGCATACATTTTCGAACACACACATCGGAACCGTTATCCCAGCTCTAACTCTTTTTCACTTTAAAAAATACAGCGTGATTTGTTAGGCCGCTCACGCACTAAGTTCTCCAACGCAGGGGATCGTACGAATCGTACAATTACGTACGGACGTACGAATCTGGAGATTTAACCCTCCCGTGTACATTTGATGAATAGGGACGTTCCGTGGATGGAAGTCGTGCGATCTTGGAGACAAAGTTTGGAAATCTCGGGTTGATTTACTTTTTCATTTCCTTACTTATAATACGGGGCGGGATTGGATAATTGAATTATGAGACTCGGGATGATTTTTTTGTTTCTTGAAAAGTTTTGATGTTGTTAACCTTTTGATTTATAATACTTTGATTTTGAATAGAAAATCAAAGTATAATATAGGTACCTATTTGATATTTGTGACCGTTTTATGATAGCAATGAAAAGCGTTATGTTGCTACCAACTTGAAGTCTAACCGGTTGAATGAATGAATGCAGCTTATTGCTCTATTGAAATGTTATTGCACTATTTCCTGTTGCAGCTATAGAGCACATTTAGAAAACATTTATCTACCCCTGATTGCTGGTATAATTCTGTTAATCTATAACTGGATTAGCAGATGTAGGCATTATACTTGCATTAGGTGTTCAAAGAACTTCTTAATCGAAGAAATTACTAAAGAGATGCAGAAAATACAAAACAAGTTTTACAAAAACGACAAAACAAACGAGTTTCGTCGAAAATTTTTGCGTTCCTTATGAAATCATTAAAAAGAATATCATAATAAATAAGGCATGGATTTTAATTGAAACCCAAACAGGCCCGTTTACTTCAAGTACGTAACAGTAAAAAAACGATATTTTGATGGCTTCATATAAGTTCTGGCCGTTTTTATTGCGCTCTGATATTTTTACAACTTTATGCAGTTGCTTTGGTTTATTTACGTAAGCTTTTGCACGGCAGGTAGGTATGTACTTTTCAAGACTTGCTAATGCCGGCAAGTATTCAAGTAATTGCTTACTTCGTACTAGTAATTTGCATCTAGTAATCCGTTTTAATGATAGCGTATTATCGCTTAATTAATTATCTTGCTCCGCTATTTAAACTTAGCGTGGCATTTAAGTATATTCACCGACAAGCCAAGTTGATATATAAGGAGTCTTACGTCGAACACATAATCACATCATTCAAAGGTCGCATATCCTGTCGAATAAAAAGGATTTTAGAATTTGCATTTGTATAAACACAAGACCGTAATTTGACCAATTTTCAACAGAAACTTCTGGAAAACTCGATTTTCTCTCTAAACTACATATTATACTTCTGCAGTCAATAACTATTAAAAAGGCCAGTAGAACATGTCTCTACGTTACAATGTTTGCACTTTCTACATATCGTCGACGTGTATTCCAGTTATTTACTTATGTAGATCAAACAGAGGACCCGTTTGGCTCATTCCTCGGATCATCGGCTTTCTGTGCAAGATGCAGGCGCCTCTGGCAGAATGCCTATATACACAAGTGCCTCTTATAGATAGATATGATATTAATAGAGTTTGTTAAGGTAGCTTCTATGAAAGTAAAGAGGTATTAGCGTGTCCAGAGGTCTGAAAAAGAGATTGGGGAGCAAAGCAAAATGGCATGAAAAAAAAGCAATTTCGCGGAAACTTCTATTTTTATAATGTACTAGCTTCTGCCCGCGACTTCGTCCGCGTGAAATTTCTTGTTACTCCGACCCACCCCGTCGCATCGCATCGCCTGCCCGCGCTATTACTTCGTTTTTGCTTAGCGTTCTTTCTGACTTTTTTCTTTTTGCGCGGCTCTTAAAGGTCATAGCGTGATATTAAATAGCCCATAGCCTTCCTCAAGAATTGAATTATCAAATGCAAAAAGAATTTTTCAAATCCGACTGGTAGTTCCAGAGATTAGCGCGTTCAACCAAACAAACAAACAAACTCTTCAGCTTTGTAATATTAGTATAGACGCTCGCCATACAAATTCATCTTAAGTTACGAAAATTCGCTCGCCATACAAATTCATCTTAAGATACGAAAATATGAAATATTATTTATTATCTTCGTCGTGTGTGATAGTCCATTGAATTGTATGGCGAACGATATTGATATTATAGTATCTTAGCCGTGTGCAGCGCCCCTTAGTGAACTCCACTGCGGGTGACGTAACCTACGACAAACTTATTATTTGCGGTTGGTACAGTAATCGGGTCTAGGGATCGAACCACAAAATTAAGTTTGTTTTTTTGTTGTATATACTTTTCCGGGATAAAAAGTACCCAGTGTGGTGCCCAGGATATTAAAGAATAATTATACCAAGTTTCATCGTAATATAACCGGTAGTTTTTGCGTGATGCCTGAACAAACAGACAGACAGACAGACAGACAGACAGACAAAATTTTTTTTAATCACATTTTTGGGTTCGGTGTCGGTATAGTAACACCCTCTGCCATTTATTTTTTTTGATATTTTCAATGTACAGAATTTTCACTTCTACAGATTTATTATAAGTATAGACTAGCGACCCGCCCCGGCTTCGCACGGAAACATTATTATTATTATACATATAAACCTTCCTCTTGAATCACTCTATCTATTAAAAAAAACCGCATCAAAATCCGTTGCGTAGTTTCAAAGATTTAAGCATACAAAGGGACATAGGGACATAGGGACAGAGAAAGCGACTTTGTTTTATACTATGTAGTGATAGTGAAGCAGACAGTCGTAAAATTGCAAGTCTAAGGGCCCGTGCACACCACGTTTTTTAAACGCGCCGTCGACGCGCGTTTGTAGCGATATAGACGCGATACGCACGCGAGTCAGATGCAGCCTGTAGACCTTCTGTAGGATAAAAGCGCGCCGTCGACGCACGTTTCAAAACGCGCGTCAACGGCGCGTTTAAAAAACGTGGTGTGCACAGGCCCTAAAATAGCATTGTTTAATTCAGCGAAGCAGAATGTCCATAGGTTGATATGTCCCACCGTGTCAGATCATTAAAGTAAGAAAACTGTCTCATTAGTATAGGCTTTTTCTCATAAAAAGATATTTTATTTGACGTGCTATTGCCCATTTAAGACTCTAAACTACTTTAGTGTTAACTTCGTTTACTGCAAGAGGGACCAATGTGGGTCAAAATAAAAATAAATTTTCTCATATAAATGTGTGAGAAATGGCGAAGAAACCATCGCCGTGGAGGGCCTTGTCAATTTATACCAGACGATATCTCCGCTTTAATCTCCTCAACGAGTCTTCAATAGATAGCATCCCATACTTTATACACTATAAGATTGCTTACGAACACGATCGACTAGTGGGAAACAGATAAGAAAAATCTTCGTGTAAAATCTCTGGCTAAAGAATGCCGGTTGTTTCACCTGCCGAATAGTGTGACGAAACTAAAACAACAATCGATTCGATTCGTCCGCATAATCGATGATAATCAATCGATGGTTGCCCGTTACTCGATCATGGCCTCATAGACAATACGATGGTGGTGTAGAAAGAAAAAAAGCACTATAACACAAAGCAGTATCGACCGCAAGGGGTCGCCGGCCTATGATTGCTGGCTTCAGTGACGCAGTGGCACTTAGAGAGAATTTTAAATTCAAACCACGGATTTATTTGACCCGACTGCAGGTTTACGAATGCATAAACATTTATTTTCAGAATAGATCTTAAAAATACGAATAAACGAGCTGGCAAGCGAGGTTCGCAAACTTCGTCGTTTTTCTACAAAAGTTTAATTGGGTTTTCCTGTTACGAAAATCTTAGTTTTAGGAAGTTTTGGCTTAGATTTGTTCTAGATTAAGAGGTGATAGGCTATCTATCTAAATACCAGCTATCTACTAATTACTAAAAAAATCACATAATGTGGTGTCTAATTCGTACCTACCACATTATGTGAATCACACTAATATTATAAAGGCAAAAGTTTGTGAGTGGGTGTGTGTTTATATGTTTGTTACTTCTTCACGCTCAAACGGCTGGACCAATTTTGATAAAATTTTGTGTGGAGGTAGCTGACACCCTGGATTAACTTAATTTTTATCCCAATATTCCCACGGGATTGACATTTACGCGGGTGAAACCGCGGGGCGCAGCTAGTTATTTATGAATGCCAAAATAAATGCCATTTGCCTTATTGCCTAGTCTTAAGGCTCGTACACACAGGCGCGACGCGACACGCGACACAATGGCACCGCAAGTCGCGCAACGAGCGGTGCCTTTGTGTCGCGCGCGATTCGCGTCGCGCCTAGCGCCTGTTTGCAGGAGCCTTTACACCGGAGCTCGGAGTCCTGAAAGCTTTTTTACATTTATTTTCGTCTCAACAACTCAATGTTTTAACTATATTCCTGGTGAGCCCATGGCCAACAATAAACATGTACGAGTATGTCTATTAATGCATACCAACAACAACCGTGTACAACCGGAGTTTCCTAGAAAAATCGATTGTGCAAACACCGCATGCCTTCAACTGGACTCTGGGTCGTCAGAAAATCAATCAATTAAAGTTATGTTTTTCGAATAGTCTTCGTGGTAACTGAAATAAACTGTCACTTTTCATACTTTACCTACGGGACTTTCAGTATTGCAATTGCTAAATTACACTCATTACCTATATATTTTCTTTAGGAACTATTCTACAATAATGGCACTTTACTTCTATAATATTAGTATCTACTACTCTAGCATTATCTTCTCATACTTTACCAGCTTTTTTTGTTTTGGGTCGTAGCATGATGCCTTTAACTTTCCTCAAGAATTGTGCTATCAAATACAAAAATATTTTTTTAATCCGACTGGTAGATATTTTTCACAGATTAGCGCATTCAAACAAACAAATACTTTAGCTTTATAATAATTATTATTAGTAAGTAAGTATAGATTTATTAAGGCTCCTACAAACGCGACTTGCGGTGCTTTTGTGTCGCGTGTCGTGTCGCGACTGTTTGAAGGAGCCTTTACTCAAGGAATTCTTCTCAAACATTGTTACAAGTGTATTATCTTAACAAACATCTATTCGTTTGAAGTATCTGCGAAGCCCACGTCTTGGTTCGAGCACCCACTTGATATCGTCGGAGATTATTTATACATATGTATGACATGCGTGCTACTACATTACGCGGTCTAAGCATAAAAGTAAAAGAAAAACAAAACTATTTAAGTAGTAAAATAAATTATGATTAAGAACATTGCCTACAACATCTTTTTGAAGAATAAAAACAAAATCACAGATAATATTAATAATAAAAAACCAAAGGCAATGAAACAATTTTGGCGGATTTTTTTATCAAAAAAGGTTTTATATAATTATGTACAAAATATATTAATTGTTCCGGCTCGGCGCGTACCACTGGTGGCACATTACAATAGAAAATAAAACCAAAATTAATAATAAATAAAACTATATAAAACTGCCTTAACTAGTTAATTTGCCGTGAGAATGTAACTCGTATTTTAATTAAAAACCACTGCTACGTAAGGGTTTTCGTGAAAATTTACGACACCAGTTGGCACCACTGTGACAAGAGGTCTCCCAATATAAAATATATGATGACGTTCATCATTCGATTCATTCATTCGTTCATCATTCAGTCATGACTAAAGAAAATATAGGCTCTTTGACAGATGTCTGGACCTGACGTGTCAGTGCTGCCACCTGGCGAACGTCATTTCAGAAAACCCTCAGATCCCGCAAATCTGTTAACCTTGAACTTTTCACACATAATCACGATGCGGTCAATGACCGAATGACGTTTCATGCAGCGAGTGCTTTTTATTGTCTGTGGCCGCTAATGGGTGAGGTGTTAAGCAGAAGAATAACTGTTTGCACGAGCGTTTTAACACTGCGTCTCGTATGTTCAACGGTTCTACGAAATATTTTCTTTATTACCATATCGATCCAAGCTGTGTGGTAGACTAGGAATGCTTTAAACGTAAAGACGATCGATTGCTACGATAAATTACAGTACTTGCGCTAGTATTCCAAGTTGGTTAATGTTCCTAAATTATTGTTTACTCAGGTGCTCGTTAAATGGATTGCTGATGGTTGATCCTGTAATTGGAGTAGGTATATTTAAATAGGTTTACATACATATAGTAGGTATGGGTAACGGAATCGCATTCGCATGCAAAATTATACAGGTCAATCGGCTGACAGCAAATAGGTCAAAATTAACTTGCAAAATTGCATTCCCAACGAAATGAACGAACGGATAAGTTTAATAAAAGCTTTCAATAAAATCGTACCTACAGAGCAGACTACTGTATTAACATTACAAAAGCGGAGTATTTACTTTTGTAAGTTCGCAAAAAAAAAATCCAAGAAGTCGATGAAACCACATAAATCAAGAAGAGTAAATTGAAATTTATGAATTCGTTCTTCTCCTGACTTCCCAGCTATTTTTACGTTCGAAAAAGTACACGATTGTTCAAAATAATTTATTGCTTGTGAAAAGGCTGGTTTTGTCAATGGCTAGGAAAGGAACCAACCATTGTCTATGGAAAATATTTCTTAAAACGATATAGTACATACTAATTCCATGTTAAAATATCAAAAGTGGTACGGTCAGCATCAAAAGTCGATTAACACTTCAGTTTTTTTAATCTTAGTTATTGAGCAAAATATTAACACTTCAGTTTTTTTTAATCTCAGTTATTGAGCAAAATATTTGGTGAAAATTGCATCGTACTTCTGCTGCAATTTTGAATAAATATTTTGCTCAATAACTGAGATTTAAAAAACTGAAGTGTTAATCGACTTTTGATGCTGACCGACGACCGTATTACCTACTAAAATAGTAGGACAAAGCTGGCAAGTATTTAAAACAATTTAAAAAACAAAATTTTGAGGATGTCAAGATAAATACTGTAAATAGTTTCGTTCTGATTTCGCTTCATAAACGAGTTATCATAATAATTATGAGTCAAGTTGAAGTGTTATTGGGTTTGTCCATTGGGAACTTCTTAGTACCGGCATGGAGTCTGTATTAGTGCCCGGTTGATAGGCTTGCCCAGTATTACATGGGACTTAAACAAAACTGGCGGAATGAGTGTGTACTATAGGTACACAGCAGTCTAACCCTTCGGGGAACATGAGGTTAAGTGAAGGTATGTTGGGTTAAAGTCGATTCATCTCAATCAGGCACGCTTCAAAAATAATTGATACCACAACCTGGGAACTACGAGTGAATAAGCAACATGCTTCTAATCCAGCAAATGTTTTCCCTTTCGTGAGGGGATCAAAGGAATTGCTAACAACCGTGTAACAATACTTCCTCTATAAGCTTCAGCTCAGCCTACATGAAATATTCTGAACAAATTTTGTTTGCATTCGCGATCGCGATTATAGGCTTGTTGTAAACTAGCTGATGCTTTGGTAAATAACTTAAGGAATTATATTTTGAAGTAAAGTAGTAGTAGTTAGTACCTAGTAGTCGTTGAGGAGCTTGTGGCCAAGTAATAATAGCCGGGTCGGTCGCTCAGGTTAAGCTACACTTGCCGCGGTTGTTCTGTGGATGGGTGACCATCTGTACATAACAAGACCCTCCGTGCCTCGGAAAGTGCTTAAAGCCATTAGGCTCGGCTGTCATTTGTGAATCTTTAACAGTCGTTACGGGTCCTCAGAAGCCAGTCACATCAAGGGGTATCTATCGTATTACGCAATACCTGGGTTGTGGAGGTCAGATAGGCAGTCGCTCCAAGTAAAATACTGTTATTCAGCTGCATCCAGTTAGACTGCACGCTGACCCCAACATAGTTGGGGAAAGGCTAGGCAGATGATGAGATTTTGAAGTAAACTAGAGCCATGTTATAGAACTACATATTTCGAAAATTAATTAATTTCATTATCTACCGAATATAGAAACATATATTTTTTAACCAACTTCAAAAGGAGGAGGCATTTCTTTAGTAAGAGATAAAACATACTTAAATAAAAAACACTACGAAGTGACAAATATCTTACCTCAATTTCGGAAGTCGGTGGCAAAAAACGAAAATACAAAACAAAAGAAAAGACACCCATTTTTTTTTCAGCATGGGAAATCGTCAACTGACCCCTCCCACTCTGGGTGGAGCGGAAGGGAGTGTCAGACTCTTACTGACTAAAACCCACCCGTGTTCCTTCCTTAGCCCTTTATGTTCCGAGCCAGCGGTAACCCTTTCGGACAATCCCGCTGACCAAACGAAATACACCTAAGTTATTCTTTACTTTATTAAATAGTGTTTTTTTTTAAGTCGATTGTTTATTTTTTTTAAGAGTTTTTAATGCAAACTAGCACCTTTTAAAAATAAAGAACACCTCACCAAAAAAGAAAAGAGCACCAAGAGCTCCTCTTAAGAACTATTCTATTCTAAACAACTTGATTTAAATTCTCTCTTCTAACCAGATCTGTGGCAGTCACCGTGATTACGTTGACAGCCTCCCGTTATCTTAATAACTAGAATACTCTAGTTATGCATATTTTATAGTCCAAGGAAAGATGTAATTATCTCTCTAGTCTTTAACAACCTAATAAGTTTAAATTTATTTTTGTGAGATAACAGTAAACCTGGTAAATATTATTTTCATAATACATTAACCACTTTTTAAGTTATATATAAATTATACAAAATTTCAATGTAACCCAATTGAATATCCTGAATTTTTCAGATACAATACAAAACTATTAGAAACATTGTGAAAGGTTCCATTAAATCAATTTTTGAACAAGCGGCACACAGACGGAGTTTTAGCGATACCTCATTTATTGGTACGGCAAAAACAGAAACCACTGAGAAAAACAAAAAATCTATGCAACGGATTCACAAACCCAAATTTCCGGAAAATTAATAAAATATAATAAAATATAGTTTTAATTCAAAAGTTTCATGAAAATACTCCTAGTTTTTGCGGTAACCAAACCAAATGTTTTATTTTTTAATATCATCCTATTTTTCACAACAGAATGAACGAAACGTGCGCAAAGGCAACCAGCTGACACCGACCGATACAAAATTTTGTGCACTCATAAAATTTAAAAAAATATGGCCACAAGGATTCTAATAGCCATAAATTCAAAGCATACTAGCAATACTCTTATTTTATAGCTGCCACAACTGGTGGCAATCCCGTTTTCCAAGGCTAGTCATAACGGTATTACAACCAGTATTCCCATACTGGGTTCGGAATCCAGTGCCACCATACGTGCTAATAAGTCGAAGTAAATTAAACTTAATTGAGACGTAATAAGCGCTATGAGAACTGTAATGGGTAAATTTGTAAAGCTTGGTATGGAAGGACAGATGAGGTTTGAATTCGAATGATATGTTCATGTAAGTTGTCATAAGTTTATGTCTTCCTTGGAACGCTCTTTAGGAGTGTGGAAAGTAAGATACTGGTATGAAAACAACTTAAGTATCAAAGTGAAAACTTTAACAAACTTTCCCTTTCTTGTATTTTGCAGGTAAAAAGAAAAATCATGATAAAATTATTGTTCCTGAAAATGCTCAAAGAATTTAGTATTTTTGTAACTCTGAATTATTGCTCACCTACATAATAAATTAAATCACAAGTCTTGTGCTTACGTGAAAAGGATGTGAATATTTTTACTTTCTCTGACTTATGATTAAAACGAGAGAAACACATTTAATCTTACAGAGAGGCCGCCATGCGCAAAGATAAATCGCGGGAACGGCGTTATCTTTTTACAATCATCTTTTTCATACCCATTTCATGAAGTCAACGGAATAAGGTATTCAGCCTCTCATGCTATTTAATCAAGCGAATTTGTTTCATCCTGTCCGTGAACAGTCAACCAAGCATATTTTAAATTCGTTTTCTTTTTTCAAGTCGGCAAGAAGTTTTGCAAAGGAAAACTGAAAAGTGTAAATGTATAAAAAATACAAAAGTAGGTTTTGTCTTAAAAATTTTCTCTCCTTTAGTTTTCCAGTGCTAAAGTGACTTTTATAGAATACTTTATGAACTGTATAGTGTATAGTTCGTTTCACTTTTTGCTCTACAAAGACTAAAACACAATTTTATGATATTCCACGAAGCAAAATATGCAGCTGAGACGCGTACAAAATGTGAAATGACACTCGCAATAAAAAAGCAACAAAATGTTTAACATATGGCAACTTTAAGTAGAAAAAAGCAGGCGTAATAACCGAGAGAGGTTCGTTATCTCGGCGCAGACGGCACACGTCTGAATGGCCTCCATTGACGTCGGCGAGAAGCATTCGAGTATTGCCCCCCTTAATTAAGAGGGACGAAGAGTGGTTTGAAAGCGTCGGCGGTATACAATGCCTAGGCATCCTGGTTGTTATGAGGGTCTTCATTGTTCTTGGATCGCTTGCGTTTCCACCTGGAGTGAGCGAGTGAGCCTCTAGTTTGACTTCACAAAGAGTTTTGCGAATGTACTGTACATGTTCGTAGTTATGCGTTTTAAGATGCTCGCAATTATTTTTAATTGCTAAGAATTTTTGTGTGAGGTGTGCAGTTTTAAAAACATGCCTTTGATTTTTGTTTTTGTTTGGTGGGACGTCCAAAAATATTATGGTTTTCTTACTTACAGTTTTTGTAAGAATGAAGTTTGCAATATTTCTACAAAATGACTTTGTGTTGCTTTCTGCATTTGCGAAGAAGTATCATTAAGAGGCTTTTTTTTTTTCAGGATGGGAAATCATCAAATGACTCCTCCCGCTCTGGGTGGAGCGGAAGGGAGTGTCAGACTCTTACTGACTAAAACCCACCCGTGTTCGTTCCTTCGCCCTTTATGTTCCGGGCCAGCGGTAACCCTTTCGGACAATCCCGCTGACCCGGCAGGCTTCGGCCCTTATGGGCCCCTTCGTTTAATGCTGACATCTCTTTGAGGCGCGCGTGGAACACGTACGCGCCGTCCGTGGTCCTGATCGGACGGTGAGCTACCCATTACTCTCCGCCCGCAGGCCCGCGCCTACGGTGGCCGGGAGTCGTCGCGCGATCATTAAGAGGCTTACAGGACCTAAACACAAAAAACGCAAGTTTTAGAAACAATAAAAGTATATGATCGACTACAGTAAACAAAATTCGAAAAATACATTATATTCTTCAGGATATATGCTAGGTAGATAGTGTGTTGAAAACATAATAAAACTAATTTGATATGATAGAAAAAAATCATGAAGATACCTCTAAAAACTTTCTATTTACAATAAAAATCATACTAATATCCATACAATCATTCTGATTTTTTGTCAGATTATTCTACAAGCAACATACTAAAATACTAGTGCTTTAATTTTTTAGTCCAAACAATAGATTTTTTGTGATTAAATAATTGCTTCATATTTTGCAATAAATTACCAGCGTTGTGTCATCGCGCTTCTCTATATTTTCTATGCAGTCCGACAGTGACCGCGCTTTAGGTCATGTAAGCCCCTTAAAAACAACTTTAGAAGATACATGTGACAATCTACACCTAGTACGTTTAGCATGACAAAATACAGGTATAATAATTTCCCTCCAAGCATTGTTTTAGGCTGTCAGCATCCAACAGAGTAGAAGGCGGAACAAAGTATCATATCCCCGAAACCCAAGTAGGTATCACGTATGTACTTATGTTGACGAGATAAATCCGGTATATCAACAAAAGCGTCCGATTCTCTTTTGTTGTAGGCAATTTTCTGTGAAAATCATATCAGAGGGTTCCTTTTGAATCGGTGTAAGAGGGTTTAGGCCGTCCCATTCAAGCCTTAGTTACACTTGCCGAGTTGCGACGTTAAACCAATGCAGTGTGGTGTGGGGTGTCTTCAATGGGATAATGTATGGTGTTTTGTGAAAGACGCGGAAAACATTGAGTTAAGGTGATAGTGTTTAGGGTGTGCTGCGGAGTTTTTTAATCGCGATTCTTTTGTGAGTCTTTTTATAGGGACGAGACACGGTAAAGTTTGTAACAAAATATAAAAGCACCCTTATGTGAAGTATCTATAGGGTAGGTATTCATTGATGGCTGTCGACCTCCATAACTAAGGATAGGACGTCGTTACTCCAAATTATTGTATTAAACACTTAACTATCAAACCAGACAATAGCATCACATAAAACAAATCGGCCAAAAGCACAACACGATCGGCTATAATCCAGATACACCATAAAATATTATGTCGCAGTAAAAACGATAAGTATAGTTTAATAATACACGTTACGTAACAAAGGAAGTGTACACGCATATAAATCTTTTGCACCTCGATCTGCTATGATTGGACGAATTACATGGCCATATCATCCATCCAACCAGTGAACTAAGATCCCTCATATAACACCAACTGTCCTTTCTTTGTAGCGAAGTATCGTGGTCTAAAGGGGGCGGGGAAGGTCATTTGTGGTGGTGGTGATAGGAATTGCTCGCATTCACCAGCGGACAATACGCTCAATGGGAAAGGTCCCATTCAGCGTATTGTCCGCTGGTGAATAAGGATATAAGGATACACAATAGCTAAAATCCACAAAGTGGTTTCCTTGATGTTTTTAGTTTGGACTTTGGACTGATTGAAGATAGGTAGTTTTGGTTTAATCTTGTGGCATGGTGGGGTGGGAGTTTCAACTTTGTTTGATATTAAAGATTATCGTGGCAGGTGTAGTGACAGTCAAAATGGTGAACGAATGTCAAGAACTTCACACGTTTCAAAGACGTTTGGACTAAAATCGCAAAGGCGCATCGGTAAAATAAAAGGTGCAGCCTGTGCGCTGCTTATTTTTATCAACCAAGAACCGTGTAGAAAAAAAAAGTGAAATATTTGTGTAATCAATATTGACCGAATATCAAAAGTACTAATAGCAGTGTGATTTTAGGAGACATAATAAAATCTCATACACAGACACACGTTTCACTAGCAAGCGCCTACCTAACATAAAAGCTCAAGCTGACATAACCAAACAAAATTATTTGACCACTTAATGCGAGTTTGCACTCCGCAAATATTATACAGCGCAAACAAAAACATTAAACGCAAAAATATTAACCAGAAAGTGAAATAAAGAAACCTAGATATGCTACGTGTTAAATCCAATTAAAACTGAGCTTTTACTTAATACAATATGTTAGTACTTCGGTATCTCGCTTTATTGGTCGCCACACCGCTTTCACATACCCATGCGAATTAACATTTCCGAATGATTTTCTAATTTAAACCGTAACATTAATATAATAAGGTGCTATTCCTATTTTCGCCATGAAAATATTCTGCAATGAAGGAACACGAGTTGGCACCATACGGTGAAAGAAAACTTGGAAAATGTTTTCTAGGGTCGAACGAACACTTATGTTAGCTTGATATTTTATTGCTCTACTTGGAACGCTAAGTTTCTTAGAGATTTATTATTTTTTGTTTAACATTGGCAAAAGTGTGAAGAAAAGTCAAACAGGGAAAAGTGTATAGCGAAGTCAAATTACTTAGCAATTTGTGATCGAAGTGAAGTATCAGAAAACTTGAACAAAGAAAGTCGTCGGGATTGTTTAGCTGATCCAATACAAAGGAGAATTCCTCGCACATTGCGCCTGGTTTTGTTTCCGTTAAAAGTTAATCAATACGACGTCTCATCACCATGATTAATTTCGATTATATTCAGAACACCATTGATGTGTAACTCCGTAAATCGTACAAAAATATTGAGTTCAACAAAGGTCTTTGTTAAAACAGAACACAGTAAATCAGAAGTTTAAAATAAGAATAATATAATCGTCGTAATGGCGCCCAGTCGTAGCACTGACGTGAAATAAATTGCTAAAAGACGATAAAAATATCGTAATGGCTTTGTCGACTTCTATCGTTTGCAATAAAAAGCTTCAAGACTTAAAAATATGATTTCGCAACGCAGCCAAGGAATCCTCCGAAGAGAGAGATGTAGAACACGGTTAAAACTACGAAACTTAGATTATGTGGAAATTGAGTCTTATAAGAAAGAGGTACGGTTTAAATTCCTTTACCTGTACAATTTGGTAACTTTACACACGAGATGTTGCAAGCTCGCCGCCAAAATGAAAAATATTAAAGGATTCCTGAATTTCAAACGGCCATTTCCTATTGTACAAATTTAATGGAATTTCTTGATAATATCTCGTGCCTTTATTAAAACAAGAAAGAATGTGCAATGAAACATTTTGATGTGGAAATATTTGATATTCCTGGTGCTACAGTGTATAAAAATTGCTGAATATTGGGCAATATAAGAACAATTTTGTTCTAAGAAAATAATTTCATTTTTACTATCGTTAAACATTGGTTTTATGTAATTATTGTATAATTTACAAATAGTAGCTACAGATTGTATCTCAGCTTAGAAGTAGGTAGGTACTGGCAGACTGAAGTAATTCCAAATCATTAAGTATTTCTCGGAACGCTTTCGAACATAACAATTACCTTAAATGAAAGCCGTAGAATCTGCTCCAGACTTCCACGAACCCTGAGGCGAACTCAATCATAATAGCAGCAACTTTGTCTTACACCATAAATCTGACGAAAATGCAGCCGGTTCTTAAATTCTTAATTGCTGCAGAAATAAAATTTTACAACGCCGCCGCCATAATATTAGCATAGGAAAACTCTTACTGGAGTACTCAAAAGTGTTATAGCTTTGCAAAGTATCGGGGACAGTCGAGGACCTAAGGATTGGAAGTATAGAGGGTCTTCAGATGTCAAGTGTGAGTTCACCGGTTCTCTCGCCTTGGTGAGGGCTGCCTCTTATGTCGTGGGAGTGAACAAGTGTCCATTGAGAAAGTTAACATTTGCGATGTAGGCACTTCACGTTTGTGATCTGGTTTTGGATGGTATTCTTTGAAAACTCTTGTGTTGAAGATTTTGCTTGCTTGTGTTTTTTTTGTCTGTTTATTTGCTTTGCATGCAAGATGGTTAGTGTTGTGCTTTTAAACTTCTGCTAATTTGCTTGCTTGCTTGCGGAGTAAACTTTGACGGAACGGTAGTTCTCTCTTCATTAATAAAAATAAAATGTAAGTACACAACAATATTACATATTCTGTAATTCCTCAAAGTTTCTCTATATTGAGTTAGTTAGTCATTTAATTTAGTACATAGTGTAAATGTGTTAAATATTGTAAAAGTTTAAAACATAAAAATAAGTATAAAATTACTCAAAGACAATAATGTCGTTAATACAGCTTCCTATTCGATAGAAAAACAATAAAATTGCAATCACGGCCACGTCTGTATTGCCTGCGCGCATTCATCTTACTTAGAAGCACTTATCTATCTTTTAGTCCATTAAAGTAGATACTAAGAACTCAACGCGGTTCAGACTTCACACGCATGGTTACAGCTAAAACTTGCCTTGAAATATCTGGCTAAACCTATCGGCAACGGATAGAAGGCTGTTAGGTTACTTTATTTGATTAGCCCTTTTTTATTAGAGGTTTAACTAATTACCTTGGCCATAGAACTGAAAAATTCAACGTCAGGAAATGTACCAACTATTTCTATGTGGATGTATGTCAAACATAATATCCTCTGTTGGGACTTAGTAATAAGATATAGTCGACCTCATAAGTAAATTGAAATCTCATTAATGTTGAAATTACCTATGACAAATATACATTGTCGGTTAAAGACGCGCAAATGACATTCACCCAGTGTCTAAAAACACTATGCCGAAGGTACGCGACCGAAGTTCGGCATGATTATGCCTGCAGTGCTATTTGAATACTGACGACACATTATGCCGAAATTACGTTGCGTTACAGCGTACACCTGAACTTCGGTCGGGCGTAAGTTCAGCGGCAATTCGGCGGCAACGTATTCTGTAGAGCACACATTGTACGCGACCGAAGTTCGGTTCGGTTCGACTCTTCTAAAGCCTCTGCAATTGCTATTACTGTAAAATAGTCCATTTTTCGGGTTTCGCACCTCAAAAGTAATAACGGAACCTTAACAGGATCACTTTGTTTTGCGTCTGTCTGTCCGGCTGTTTAGATAACACGACACGATGCCACGACAGCGCTCGAGACACTGAATACACACAAAGTTGCGCAACTGAATTTCTGCCGCGTAAGTTCGGCACTAATTATGGTGTGTCATATCAGCCGAATACGTCGGAACGTAAAATCGCCGCGGAACTTCGGTCGCGTACCTTCGGCATGGTATGTTTAGACACTAAAGGCATTTTGTACACGGTACGGTTTCTTTACGAAAGTACGGTAAAAATGATTCTGTCAACTAGCTTCCACAGTGATCAATACAACACTGACGACCGTGCACATGGCGAATAAACCGTAGTTTTTGACGGCAAGAAAAACGTGTGTGTACAAAGGGTTTTTAGCGTGGTATCAAATAATTACGAAATCGACAATACGTACATCAAAATCAGACGCACTCTAGCACACACATAGCTCAAATATTTGTTCCGGTCCCAAAATATTTTCTGTCACACATGCTCTTATTAGCTCTGTATTATTTTTAAAAACATTCATAAAAGGTACAACAATTTCCTGACAAGCGAGCTATATAATAATGCTATAGCTTCTCCCCACGACTTCGTCCGCATGAAATTTCTTGTTCCCCTGACCCACCCCGTCGCATCGCATCGCCCTATTACTTCTGACTTTTTTTTTGCATTTTGCTCGGTACCTAAGAGTCCTAGCGTGATGTTATGTAATCTATAATCTTTTTCAAAACTTTGGCTATCGAATGCAAAAAAAGATATCAAATCCGACTGGTAGTTCCAGAGATTAGCGCGTTCAAACAAACAAACAAAACTCTAGCTTTATTATTAGTATAGACGTGTGAGCTGTGCTGTGTATAATCTGCATTCATTCATTCATTCATTCATTTTTAGCAACGTTGCACCACACTAGGAATTTCTCTTGTATTGTGGGTGCGTTTACAAATATTTAAACTCACATACTTACACAAACAGCATTCATTCTTTTTAGCTGTACTTATCTGCCTCTGTCTAACCCAGTAAATCAGTAGCACTTAATGCTTCTCACAGATGTACCGCTAAAACCAGTCCCGGGCTGAACAAATATTAGTTCCGGTCTCGGAATGTCTTGATGAAGCTCATGTGAGCACAGATTATCAAATTACTGAAGCCGGGACAAAACGAAGGAAACGAAAGGGTACAATTACTGAGTCTTTAGACGTATCTGTTACGTTTTTTGACTAAATATCCTGGGTATAGGACATCCGTTTTCGAGGGAATTTGTGGTGAAGAATTTACCTGACACAATTTTATACGCTAGAGACACCTATGCATGGAATAGTTTCAAGAAAAAAGTGTGTATATGTAAGAAGGTAGAATATACGACAAAGTTTTGTTCACTGGCCTGTAAGTTGGAAACCAAACCGCAGGAAGTTATATGGCCTTAATACGACAGGTTACTTAATCTCTAAGGAAGTCAGGTTAAAAATATTACGTTTTTTTGTACAGCTTACATGGCTTCTTATGTTGTAAGGAAGACATGGTACAAACGATCGCGCGAAAACACAAAGTCAATTCAGAATTAGGTAGAATTTAGAAGAGTAGGTAATACGAATTATATATATCAAGCTTATAACACAGTAGACATTAAACCTAGCAACAGCAAAAGCAATGACAGAGAAAAATACTCCTGTCGCCACACAAGATAAATGAAACAAAATTACGGTAAAGAAATAACGTCATAAGCGGACACAGTGCATGAATGTCCGTGGCGTGATGGCGGGCCGAGCTTGACAAATTGGAGTCCCAGGATTATCCTCTCAATGTGCTATATTACGAGACCCGGGGAGAATTATTATCAGAGCAATCGAATACTACGCTTTGTTTCATTACATTCCCCGAGATTTTTAAACGGTCCCGCCAATTTTGAGCTGGATTATACCGAGAGATTATTTTCATTGGCTGTGATTTAACTGGGGACATTTGTTCGTGCGCCATTTTTGAAACGCGGTTTTTGACAGGATGTTTCGGGTTTATTTTATTTTCTTGCGGGATTGGCACATTTCATTGCGATACTAGCTTTGCCTTTTTTTTTTTCGACGTCACGCATGAGTCAAGTAATTGTTAGCTGTTCCTTATAAGTGCTAATTCGAACTCTTTACGAGTCTCTAACGATGTCTATGATTGATT
The DNA here is from genome assembly GCA_963855955.1 of Luperina nickerlii. Classification (NCBI taxonomy): domain Eukaryota; kingdom Metazoa; phylum Arthropoda; class Insecta; order Lepidoptera; family Noctuidae; genus Luperina; species Luperina nickerlii. The sequence goes on from OY979669.1 coordinate 6,045,549, forward strand.
GATTTTATAGGTCACAGTCTCTTTTCCAAATTGATATTAAATTTCCTTTTCTTGATGAAATACACCGAGCCTGTAATTTATATGGTATGATCGATAATACTCAGTAATTTGTGATATATATATGACAGCCGATTTTTCAGCGTTATATCCAGGGAAAATGGAAAATCCGAAATAAATGTGAGGCGTGCAAGAGTGTTTTCCGTGCAATTTATAAGCGGAGAGCGATAGTTGAACGAGTAAGCTTGGAGTTTGGACTCGATTTTGCGGAATACAGGGTGTACAAAGAAATACGCATCACGAAACCGCCATCTATGTGCGTATTCTGTATATCAAATGAAGCAATTATGTGCAAAAATAATTGCTGGGAAGCAAATTTAATTCTTGTTGTCAAAAATCGCTGTTTACCGTAACCTAATGCGTTATGTAACGTATGAACAACATTGTGCTTATGGTGCTTGCAAAGGTACGGGGATTGTGGGAGTTTTAAAAGTTAACTTATAACACTTAAAAGTTGCTGTCGAAACAAATGTCAAAAAAAGTTGGATTTCTGACCTTCAATATCTCTGTAACCAGAAGGTTTCAGGTATGGTAAAGTACAAAAAATAATAGCGGAAAGAACAAGTGACTCTCGGGTTCGTTATGTGTATTTTTACACCCGTCATTATGTACGTACACTCGTACAGTCAACAAAAGTGATTAGTATGCAGGATCGTCGGATATAGTTGAAGTTTAGTAAGAAACCGATATGTTCTCGAATAAAATTTGATTTTATTCATAGAAAACAAACAGCTCATTTATCAAATTAAATTTCAGTCGACAACATCCATCGGTTTCTTATTAAACTTCATCTATATCCGACGATCCTGCATACTTATGTCTTTGGTTGACTGTACATAATACATCGTAATTTGGTCAAAATATAATAAGCACCCACTTATTATATTTTGACCAAATTACGATGTATCATGTACAGTCAACAAAAGAGATAAGTATGCAGGGTCGTCGGTCTGGTCACGACTGGTCTCTCACCTACCCAGGTGAGAGACCAGTCGTGGCCTAGTTGTAAAGGCCCCGAATTACGAGTTGTAGGTCGTAGGTCGTGGGTTTGAACCCAGGCAGGCGCTTTACTTTGTGTAAATAATTTCACCACCACTGCTCTCAAAACGGTGAAGGAAAACATCGTGAGGAAACTAGCACGTCCTAGAACCGAAAATTCGGTGACATGTAAAAAAAAAATCGGTTTTTTGAACATTCAAAATTACAATATTGAGGTGTCGTTGGTCCCAAAAATTGGGTAAGCCCGTATCTTGGGCACCATTAAATAGGTACAACATTTTGATAATTTTAAACAACAAAAGTAGAATTAAAGGTGAAATGTGACATTTACCAAACCGCACTGGGCCCGCGTGGTAGGTCCCTCTCACAGAGACCCACCTGTCTCCCAGCAGTGGGAACATTATAGGCTGTGTATGCTAAGTAAGTCAATCTGTCAAATTTCTTTAATAGATTTTCAACTTTATCGCTAAAGCATAAGGTTCAAAGTTGATTGGGGAAACTTGACAGTTTCGGGTAGCTTGATGTGCTGGCATCTACACCATACAAATTATTAAATATAGAAACCAATTACAATCAAACATATCATTCCAGTTTACTTCCATAACACGACACAGTTTTCTTACCAATTATATTTGAGTTTCTTTATTACATTTATCTACTATAATAAGAACTGACGTATATTTGACATTACGTAGATAGTATTTCATAGCTGTAAACATTTACAATGAATAATAGTTATATTCGCGCTGGTACTGAAAATATGTTTCTTGCGCTCCGTCTTATGTTTTACCCCATCTTAATATTATAGACGACATGTCGTTTGTATAAAAATGGCCGGCGAAAGTCCCGGATAGGGTCTCACAGGAAATGAACCGTAGACTTTGTGCCCCTTAAGGTTGTGGAACACGCCAGACCCCGCCGATTTAGAATCTATATCTCTATACATAAAAAAAAATGTGGGGTCTATTTGTAATGTCAAAATAACAGCTTTTTAATAAATGCTTATATGAAAGTATAAACGATACGGTTCTTATAACAAAAAGAAAGTTTTAAAATTTTTGTCTGTCTGTCTGTTTGTTCTGGCCAATCTCCGAAACGGCTGGACCGATTTTGACGGAAAGTTTCACTGCCAGATAGGTGGTGTTATAAGGCGTAAGGCTCCTTCAAACAGGCGCGACACGCGATAAAATCGCGCGCGACACAAAGGCACTGCAAGTCGCGCGACGAGCGGTGCCTTTGCCTTAACTAAGAAGTACTTTTATTTTATAGAAATTAAGAGTTGCGTGCAAAAAAATTAAAACCCATGAAATGCAATTTGTTTTCACACATGCAGGCGCACGAATTCGCGGGCCCAGCTAGTTACAAATATATTTCACAGAACGTCTTCTTTAGAATAAAGTGAAGGAGGAAACGTTTTCCACACATGCTTGCGTATCTCTTACTCCATTTATATTCATCAGGTATTACTTTTGACAACCCTATCTTGGTACTATATTTTCTCAGAACTCCGCCTTCCATATTTTTGCTCGGTTCAAAATAGACCTTACATTCCAAAGGCATAATGTTATGCCACATTATAAAGATGCATGTTTGACTGCATTAAAATTATCATTCGAAAATATAGCGTTAGGAGCACGCCAGCCATTGCGGGATGATTCCAAAACAGTCTAATTCAAACCTTATTGGAGAAAACAGTAAGTAAATTTTAGTTTAATGTGTGAAAGGGGAATTTGGTAAACTGTTTACGCTAATACAAGGCTCGGGGACCGGTTGCACTCGTATTTACCTGCACGCACACCCTGTCTTTTCCTTCCCTTTTTTTGTAAATATCTCGTTGTACGTCCTGATGGTTTATTTGGTTGACTGTGGACGTGAGCTAGTTACGGATTGAATTAGTTTTTTTACTCTGTGGTTTTGAATACGGAGGAGATTGCGTTGATTTACAAAATCGATTCGGGTTACTCGAAGAAACATTGGCAGTTTTGTTTATTTTCTGTTTGTTTAATATGTGGTTGTTTCGTAGAACCACTTAGGTTGTATCCAACAGTACAGTAGTGAGTAGTGGGTTGGACTAGACGCGTTAGGTGGATTTGACATCAGAAAAAAAAAATCCTAGTTGCGTAACACACTATTAATCTCAATCTTTTTTATTTTTTTTATATGGGCTTGCTCTTGACTCTAGTCTAGGTCAGAGGTGACAGAGACAAAGTCTACGACGGAATAATAATAGTAATCTGAATCATTTTGAAGGATATTGCTAATACATTGCTTCATATGATCGAAAAGATTGTCTGCTCAACAACATCAATAACGCAATGAATGTTGTTGAACTGTCAAAATGAAAGCCATTGCTATTGATACTATGTTATGCAATTACCTCGCTGAATGAATGAAACAACGCCAAGACGGTTAGGTTGTAATGAGGGTTTTCGTGAAAATTTACGACACCAGTTGGCACCACTGTGACAAGACGTCTTCCAATATAAAATATATGATGACGTTCATCATTCGATTCATTCATTCGTTCATCATTCAGTCATGACTAAAGAAAATATAGGCTCTTTGACAGATGCCTGGACCTGACGTGTCAGTGCTGCCACCTAGCGAACGTCATTTCAGAAAACCCTCATTGAAATAGACAAAAAAAAACTAGCGGAGATCTCCAAGAAAGATAATTTAATAGTTAAAGCATCCTTTTTATGTGCATGCACCTGTTAAAGTCAACTCCTTGGCATTCCTAAGATCTGTATTTAAGATTCGCTCGATAAATAAGTGGAGATAAAGATGTGGTCATTTACTGCAAAGCTGTAACAGTTACGGCCGAGTGGTACAGTTAAATGTTAAAATTGTTACTGTACTTGCCTGACCACGGAATAGTTAAATTAGTAAATAATAAGGACTGAAGTAATGAAATCAAACAACATAGGGTGTATGTTCTCCTAGGGAGAAGAAGATAAGTAACTATGTACCTATTATGTATTTACTAGTAACCATAACGTCATTAATTGCCATACCTAAGTGGCAGTGGACAATGTGATCTCATTGCTCGCAGAACAGATGGCCGATGGGGCCGAAAGGTTCTGGAGACGAAGGCCGTAGCTAAGTGGTGTGTGTGTGTGTTTGTTGTGTTTTATGTGCACGGGTGAGTGTGTTGTATACTATGTGTGTGTAAGTCTGTGTGTGAGATTGGTTGTGCTTGGTAACTGGACTTTGGGTTATATCTGAAAGTTTGTTTACCTACATAACTATTTAATTATCTAAAGCAGGAGTGATCTTTAATTTTGAAAGGATTTGACAACAGATTTGTCAGAGAATAAGACGAGCAAGATTGAGTTAGAACTAAGAAGTAGTTAAAGTTATTTTCAAGTTTCAGTTTAGTCTGCACCCCTACATGAATGTAGACTTGACAAACCTATTCTCAAGCAATCTGACGAAGTTAGAGTCACAAACAAATGTGTACCAACATTCTACAAACACCTTATTACTACCCTCTAACACAAAGTTTCTGCGTTAAGTTTCCAACTTAATCAAACTTAGGCATTACGACTTTAGTACGAGACAAGATTGACCAAATATAATGTCGGAAGTATGAGTTAAGTTACGACTTTCGAGTAGTGCCTAACGTAGGGTCAATGTTTTATCTTAAGCCGAATTTAGGCCCGCAATGGCCAAAGCTGAATTTGGCTAAAGTTTCGTAGGTATTGGATAAGTTTTAAAAGGGTTCGGTGTGGTTTGTGGTGCCTTATCTTATCTATCACAGAAATACAATAAAATCTGACGAGAAAATATGTATTTTCTCTTTTTCGATTTTAATTATGCTACAGGCCTTTTTCAATTTGGCACCATTGTTATCGTTAATTTTAACAATGTTTGATTTGTCACTGTGGAGTATTTATTTTAGGAGTAACTAAGATCCCTGACGTTTTACTCAATTATTTTTTTCAATTCAGTTCGTCTTTTGTTGTTCAACGAGCCAGCAGCTTGAGCCAAGTTTAAAATTCGACTAAAACCGAACGTATTCCCGAAGATAGCCGAAGTTAAATGGACAACGACGCGACGTCCAATGGTCGAATAGCCCCTATTCCTTTACACGCATCATAAACTAAACATGTAATCGACATACATGGGAGCGTGTCCAGGGACATTGGCAGTGTCGCGTTAAGGCGAAAATTACTACGAATGGGTCATAAGGTTTTGTGTCTAGACTGGCCATTCCAAATGAGACTACCACACCAGTATAGGAAAGCCTAATAAAATTACTAATCAGTAAATCTGCTAAGCCAAAACTCATATTTGCTGTTGTGTAAATTACTATTACTGATTTGACAGGGGAGTAAATTGCTCAGGTTTTGAGACAGTTTGGCTGGTTCTTAATATTACACAGCAATGTTATAAATATTTTGTACAAGGTATTTTAAAGGGTATAACAAAACTGTTCAACCAGAAAATATTCTGGGAGGAAACAAAATAATCATATCTGTTATTGTGTAATGAACATGTGTGAGACTTGCGTTATGAAAATTTTCTCAAAACTACAAAGTGAAACTAGACTACATAGTGTAAATGCTTTGTTTCAAACTTAATATAAGGTACATTTGAATCAACGCTTTGTTTAGCAACCACAAGTTACGTGTTCATAACTTTCAATATATGTTGTAATATATATGTTTTTTTTATTACAATTACTTACACGTCAATTCGGGAAAAACAAGGGTGTCAAGTAATTGTAATAAAAAAAACATATATGTTGTAATATATATGTTTTTTTATTACAATTACTTACACGTCAATTCGGGAAAAACAAGGGTGTCATAACACGTTCGTCTGTATTAATATAATGAATTCCTAAGTCATAAAACCTATCATAACATTCACTAAATAAAACAGAAGTTACATGAAAGTCTATAAAGCAAGACTAGGAAAAGTATTCCCGAAAACATGCCATAGAACTAAAAGGCAAAACTTTTCGCCCACGTACGACCAGCTAGCAAAAAGCTCTACTCACGCACAACACACATGACCATGACTGCTTGCATACGGTCAATGCGATTAATTGTAACTGTCCACAAATTGATGTTGTCATTAAACAAACATATCTTGGAGTAATTATAGACGATAAGTTTAACTGGAGTTATCACATAGAACGTGTTTGCGATAAACTTCGGCAATTTCTCGCTATTATTACCATATTAAAAAAACGCCTGCCCTTCAAAGTGAAGATAATGCTTTATTACGCAATGGCTGAATCTCACATCCAGTATGGCCTTAGTAGTTATGGTCGTACCTATAAAACCTACCTGGATAGTATTTTTAAACTTCAACTTCGCATTTTAAAAGCAATAGTATCTCCTAAAGTTAGAAATCAATTCTATGACAATATAAATGGCCTCTTTAAACACTGTAATGTCTTACCAGTTCATATGCAAGTAAATTTTTTGTTATTAAAAGAACAATTTTTCAATCTATCTTTAAGAAACAAAATCGAACATCCTGTATGCACTCGGGCAGTTTCTGAGAATAGGCTTCGTACACAATGCGCCAACAATACGTACGGCGAGCGAACTACCGGTTATATTATACCGAGACTTATTAATAGTCTACCCTCAGAATTAAACAATTGTATTACACATAAAAATATCAAATGTAAACTTAAGCAATATTACTTAAGTATTATGTAGGAATGATTGTAACTACGAGTATAATTATAAAGACCTAAAAATTTTTAGTAATTGTACAAGTATGGACAGTAACGCATACATATATAATGCTTCACTGTATTATATACATACTTCGTGATTGAGACTGACTCGTGATAGCACAAGTTTAAACCTTAGTGGTTTTTTGGTTGCTATTTAATATAAATAATCATGTATTTTGTATAAATGATAAATAAAAAAAAAAAAAAAAAAAAAAAAAAAACATAACCCCAAAATTCTACTTTTGGTTCTAAAACAAAGAGTATGGGAGGTCAGGTGGTACTGGATACGTGTGGTAGACGGTCATGTCGGAATTGCAGCGCCTTTATCCTTTAATTGCGTCTATAATTAAGTAGCTTAGGAACCGCCTGCGTTTGAAGCCTGTCGGGGATTCTGACGGTGTTTTATTTGTGTGGATATTTGTTGTGATCTGTTTGATATGCTTTTTGCATGGCGATGGCTGATAGTATGGGATGGTAGGAGCGTGTTTTGATTGTGATTTTAGGTTTTTACAATCGATACTCAGAGTAAATTAGGTTCTAATATTGTTACGCAATCTTTACCAACCAAAGGAGTGCTTACTCATCATCTGCATCATCTAGCCTTTTTCCAACAATGTTGGGATCGGTTTCCAGTCTAACCGGATGCAGCTGAGTACCAGTATTTTTTATGGAGCGACTGCCTATCTCACCTTCACAACCCAGTTACAAGATAATACTTTGCCCCTTTGCCCCTGGTTGTTACTTGTTAGATTTTCGGGCTTCTGACGACCCGTAACGACTGCCAAAGATCCAGAAATGACAGCCGGGACCACCGGCTTAACGTGCTTTCCGAAACACGGAGGGGTCTTGGTATGAAAAGATGGTCACCCATCCACGGACCAACCGCGGCGAGCGTAGCTTAACCTGACCCATCGATCCGTTTGGCTGTTATTACTTCGCCACAAGCCCCACCAAAGTACCTAGTGCCAACTAACTTCTATACAAGGTGTTGCTTTGCATCCTCGTCAAATTCAAGGAGGTAACTATGCTAATGATTCTTGACGCAAATCAATAATAAAATGAGTAGGTATTTTTTTTCTTATTATCGGAAGTCTGTAAGTGTACACCACCCTTATTAAAACGCAGCGCGTCTATACTAGCCCTATAACCGCGCATTCACAAACACAAACAAACGCAAACGTTCATTCGATAATTTCGTATTCCCTAAACTCCGCCCACCCGCACCCCCGTGGCCAGTGGCACGGCGCCAGTGCAATCGTAGCCGTCGAGCCGTGTGCATGCGCATACAAATTACGCTCCTCGTGTATGTAGTGCAAGATGACGGACAATTACTCCAATGTTGAGTTGGTGGAGATGGTCCGCTTGTATGCCATCAGCGGAGACAGCCTACGTCGAGCCATCCAGCTGTTCGTGGAACTGTTTCCCAATGGGGAACCCCCATCACAGAGCGTAATGCTGGCTGCTACGCAGAGACTGCGGGATCATCGGCAGTTTGACGTTCCCCGGCATGCTCAAATTCGCGGCAGCGAAGACCTGCCTGTCGCCTTGCAGGAAGATATCCTGGAGTACTTCCAGCGAGAGCCACGGGCAAGCACGCGGGAGGCTGGTCGACAGTTTGGAGTGCACCACACCACAGTGTGGCGATTATTGAGACGTGAACAGCAGCACCCGTTTCATTACCGCAAGGTGCAAGACCTACATCCAGGTGATAACGCCGCACGGGTTACATTTTGTCGCTGGTTACTGGAACACCAAGACGCCAACATCCTGTGGACGGACGAGTGTTTATTTACTCGAATTACGTGCAAAAGTGATCAGTGCTTTCGACACTTTAAAAACGAAATGTTAGTGTTGCGTAAACTGAAACAAAATCAGCGACGTCGTGCTAGACTGTGCCTAGAGTGTGGTGGTGGAAACTTTGAACAATACCTCCAGGTAACTTAAGTAGGTAATTTATTTATTTGTACATACACAATCATTTGTAAATACGTTGTTAGCTTATAATTAGTGTAAATAAGTTGATTTAAAATTTTTAACTACGCCAATAATACCTATCAGACAAAATTACCACCACATGCCTACTTAACTAGCACATCTTTCCATCTTCATCAAAAAGCAAAAACATTTTTAGATTTAGTAAAACGGTCTAAGGTATTTCTGCCGGTCCTAAGCCCGTTAAGTAGGAAGGAAAATTTAAAATCAACCAATTTCAATTTCCAAATCCAATTCAGAACTAAAAACAAAATAATAACGGTACGAAAACCTCGGGCTGAATAATACCTACAATGCCTACCTAACACTAACATACAAACGCACGGCAGTCGATACGCTTTCGATTTAGGCGTTTGGTATCGGACTGCTACCGTACTGCAGCGGCCCGGCACGGTAAACGTGTGGCAGCGGTCCGACACGAAACCTCTAAATTGAAAGAGCCCTAAGATCTAAGAATACCAATTTTAGGATTGTTCTTTCAGCAGGATTGCAATAAAACGCAGTAAAGCAAAACTAACATTTTGTTAATCAGCTGATAACTATCGTACTTACAGTAGGTCAATGAACTTTTCTTTGGGGCACTACTACTTTCATTAGTAAGATTTCCGCATTCTTATGATACTTAAAAATGAGTTAATTATCTAGCGTAATTTATGACAATAATGAAGGTGATTTTAGAATTCGAACTAGGATAAATTATGGCCATTTATTCGGTCACTCTAGGTATAAGGCGCGCACGTGCGCAAGCGCGTGATGTGTGTCGTAGGTACTTAAGTGGGCGGTGCCTCGCGCGTAGAATGGCGACGGGTGATTCTCCTCTTTTATGAAGAGCTTCATTCTGAATTAGTGTCAAATGTAAACAACAAAAAAAAGGAGCGTTTATTATTATTGGCCAGGTACCGTAATTTAAATTGATTATTTACGTCTTTTATGACAACCTCCTGAATTTTGACGAGGATGCAAAGCAACATCTTGTATAAAAAAAAATCTTGTTTTACTTTTTTTGGATTTGGTAACTCTATTAGGTAATATAATCTTGCGTCCGCGTGAAGAACAATTACCTACGTGACTGTCACGGTAATAAAACCTCAAGTTTTTGATATAACACGTGTTCAAAGATTAAGGAAATTGGTGAATCACACCAATTACAATTTATTTTCAAGGTCTATCTCTCACCATCTAAACCCTGAACAATTTAACGCCTCACGCAAAATATAATCTATACTATATTATTGGTCGTAATCGATTATTCGGTCAAGTCACACAGACGATCATTAACTCTATCTTTAGTTAATTAAGAGCATTTATAAGAAAACCTGAACGGAGTAAAAATAAATCGAGTTGTATATTTTTATTATATCGGAACGTCTCGATCGTGAGAGTAGAGGTCGCCCCTGGTAATGGCCCCCCGACTTTCGAGTTGTAGGTAGTGGGTTCGAACCCAGACAGGCGCTTTACTTTGGGTAAATAGTTTCATCACCACTGCTCTCAAAACGGTGAAGAAACCGGCATGTCTTAGAACCAAAAATTCGAAGACATGTGACATCTACCAACCTGCAGTGCGATTCTGTAACCGTGAAAACCGCACCGTGAAAAGCGCGCGCGCGCGGTGAAGTGAGCGTGGAGTGAGCTGTCAATAGTGTCAATTCCTAGCAAAAACAAACTCACTTCACCTAAGTTTTCACGGTGAGAATTTTACAGAATCGACCGGCTGCACTGGCCCCGTGTCCGCGTCGTTACAGTCCTCTCCCTCTCGAAGAGAGGACGCCTGTGCTGTGTCCTAGCAGTGGGTAGATAATAAATCATAATTAATGTCTCGATCGTGTGAATGAATGATGATACGAATATTTGTGTACCTATAGAGTTAAAAGGTTGCTTTGGCGCGTGGCCAAATCGGAACTAACGCCGCCATCTTGTTTTCTGAATATATGTCAAGTGACATTTCACAAAACAATTGCACAAATGTTTACCAACAGCGCCCCCTTGTCAACGTCATTCGTGCGCCAAAAGATATTTGTAATATCTTATCTGTTTTGGTTTATATTTTGGGTATTAAATAAAGTCTGTGGTGTAGTGAATACATTATTGCGATTCGATATTGAAACTGCAAGTTTACTTTAAAAAAATATACCTAGTATATTTTTAAGAGGTCCTTGCAAAGCTTTTAAAAACATATAAAAAATGAATAAAATTCCGTTTCATGCAGTCAGTATAAAAATAATATCGCAGATTTTTCAGTGCCCCAATAAAAAAAGAAGACGCAATTACGTTTTATTCATGCACAGTAAAATTCTCTTCAAATATAGTCCTTAGAATAGAGCGTTTTATTATTGCATTCTTCTTTACTAGGAAAAATTTTACTCGCGAATGTAGAATTCATCTTGTGCTTATTTTCTGTGAAGCTGCGGGTGTCAACTACCAGCTGAAGTGGGTTATTATGACGATGGTGCCTGTAGGGCACTGCTCTACTTACTTGTGCAATTGCATTTTTAAACTATTTCATAGTTTGTTAAATGGTGTACCTAAAATATTTTAAAGTAGTTAACTAATCAAAACAATTTATGATTCGCCATGATTTAAATACGTCCACCGCACTCTTTAAATGTATAATATAAATGTACGTCCACCGCACTCTGGGCAGTCAGCCCTAGAACATTGAAATGAAATGAAATTGTGAAATAACTTTAGCACGTCATATTTAAAATAAATATCAAGCTATATGGGGCCGAAATTCCTTATCTGACCCTTGAGAAGAAATGGCGAAATAAAGTCCCTCTGAGTTTGTTTCGCCAATCATCGAACTCAAACTCAAAGCATTTATTTAAATAAACCATTTACAGGCACTTTTAAATTGTCAAGGAGTCAGTCAGTCCGTAAATATGAGGCTAGTTGCCATAACAAAGGGTAGTAGGTACTTAGGAGAAGAACGGGCAAGAAACTCCATGGAAACTCCCTTTTAAATGATATTGTTACAAAAATATTAGTTACATAGTCTCTTTTATAGTCCGGACATTAAATATGAAAAATATCGTGTGACAAAATGCAGGATAGCGTCCGGAATGGCTTTTACAAGAAAATATCAGAAGCAGTTTGAGTAAATCTGTCCTAACAGAGGGCACGCATGCATCAGCCATTTTGGTTTTCTTATCGAATAATAAATCGTATCAATAGCATAGCCTAGGTGCATTAGAACCCTTACTTTTACTTCTAATACAGTGAAGGCATTTCGCCTGTTCTGAAATGATGTTTGTTGTTTCTGACTTAATTTTTGGCTACTTGTTGTTTGAAACACTCCAGTTAATCTGTAGGGCCTCGAAGTTTGACTGGTCTAGGCAGATCAGACGGAAATTTTTATAGATATTTGTGAATGTCTTTAGATCTATTTGCATACTAACTTTTCATGAATGTGCTTTTGCTTGTGTATTGTATTTCTGGAATTCCTTGGTAGGTATGTACACCTTTAACGTATTACGTGAAAACTAAGTAGGTAGTTACTACGTAGGTATCTAGGTACTGGTGTAATCCAGATGTTTCTAGCCTGGTACTTATTTACAAACTATACGAAATCACGAATATTTCGCATGTTAGGTTATCCAGATGTTTATATCCTGGGATTTTTTTACAACCCAAGTATTCGCAATCATAATCATACGTAACTAGTTTATATGCATAGTTCCAGTAGCTTCAGGAGGAGTTCACAATATACAAAAAAATGAAAACACTCAATTTAGTTACAATTTGCTGAATGATCGCGGTGTTTGCTTTACGATCTCAAAGGTAAATAAATCAACCTTTATGACCAAATTATCTCAAAAGCGTGGTCCGTTCAGGATGCATGGGTATCCTACAGGGAAGATTCAATTACCAGCCGTCACGTGCCATGGGAGCCATCTATGGCTAACGGCGTGTCCGTTAGTCTCTCACACATATCTCCATGTTCCTTTACTTATGTAGTACCTATTATATATAACTAGCTTCTGCCCGCGATTTCGTCCGTGTGAAATTTCTCGTTTTAACATAAAATATATCCTAAGACACTTGGTAATACTGTAGTTTCCCATTCATCATCATCATCATTATCATGTCAGCCCAGTATCACCCACTGTTGGGTATAGGCCTCCCCTTTCGTCTGCCATACTTCCCCGGTTCTGTGCATCTCTCATCCAGGTGTTTCCCGCGACTTTGTCGATAGCGTCGACCCAGCGCGCTTTTCCTTGGCCACCATTCGGTCCCAGCTTTACTCCATCGGCCATCTCTTCGTCTAGTTAGATTGTCCTGCCCAACTTCACTTAAGGCGCACCGCTCTGTCCCCGACGTCGTCGTAGACTTTCGACCGACGACGGATTTCGGTGTTACGCACTCGGTCCAATAGGGTTATGCCAAGTATGGCTCGCTCAATGGTTCTTTGTGCTACTCGTATACGGTGGACCGTCTGCTTGACTCATTGATTAAAAGGGCGGGTTTATAGAGGTTTCAGGAACAGAGTGTAAAGTTCACTCATCCTCCATAGAAACGGAAGGATCCTCCGACCCGACGGGTGTTGTGTCTGGTGGGTAACTGCAAAGTTGATTCATGTCGGGCCATTGTATATGTGCTAGTTGCGCGGTAAACTCTGCTTGCGAGATGCAGGATTTTGCGTGACGTCAGTATGACGCGTTGTTCGCATGTGGCATTGTAGATACCGCTATAGGTTTTTAGGCACTGAGGGATCTCTTTGGTCCGAAAAATATGTCAGCTTCCCATTAGTGAAAGCATTTTCGGAATCGGATCAGTAGTTTTAAAGATTGCCCCTACATACAAACTCACAAAAATCACCTTTTTATAATATTACTAGCTTTTAACCCGCGACTTTGCCACTCGGCAATAGTGTAGGGTTGTGCCAGTGAAAGAATTTTCGAAATCGGATCAGGACTTCCAGAGATTAAGTTCCTCCTACATCCAAACTTATTAACTTTACCTCTATATAATATTAAAGTAGAAGTACCTATATGGTACTATTATCACTTAACATTTAAATGGAAAGTTGCTCCTTATTGCGTATATGCAACTTATATACACCTCTTTTACAGGTATAAATAACAACATTCCCGTTCAGATATCAAAAATTTATAATAATCATAAAATCATAATGGAATTCCAATTTTCTCTCCATTGATTCGTTGCTAGGTACGTAATTAAATTTATCGTAAACTCTTTTAAAGCGTTCGATCAACCGTTGTGACCTTTTATTGAATTTATATTCAAAAGAAGAAATTATAATATTGAAATATTTATCATGGCAACACACTGATGACTGAACAGATGGTTTTTTAATTTCCGCAAGAGAAGTTTGCCGTCTGTGCTGGTCCGGACATCGGGACGAAGGCAATCGTTCGGAAATACTCGGCATAAGGGTTTATTTGCATCTTTGCACCGCATCTGAATCGGGAATCTGTGTTTTGTTTTGTAAATTAATGAATTTGGGAGACGGTTGTTACCTACCTTATGAATAGGGATTTTATGCTAAATGTGATCTCGATTAGTTGAGAATTGATAAAATAAATGTCGAATGATTATTTTGAATTCTGCTGGGAAAACCTTTAAGGCCCTTTCAAACAGGCGGGACACGACACGCGACACAAAGGCACCGAAAGTCGCGTAACGAGCGGTGCCTTTGTGTCGCGCACGATTATATCGCGTGTCGCACCTGTTTGTAGGAGCCTTTACTTTTCGATTGTGATTTGGACAGCTACATTAGGTACCTTTTACCTTAGCATAGTAATGCATAATAATAATAGCATAATCAGCCTACACTGTTCCCACTGCTGGGACACATGCCTCCTTTCTGTGAAGGGGACCTTAGGACATGTTTTTTGTTATTAGTTCGTCGAGAGTATCCAGCCCTATAGGCAATTCCGACGTAACCAACACCAAGTTATCATGCCATCAAATCGAAGACACAAACAAACGAATGATAACTGCAAAAACAATATGCCAAACATAAAACAACAAATACATAAAACAGGATGGTCTCAAGTTTCAAATCGCCTGCATACTCTCATATAAACGTATAATAATGACTTTATGGGCTCCTATTTACATGTATTGTGTGTACCTACACGTTGGAGGCGCTAAACTTATCATTTTATGGCGTCGTAAATACGTGTACATGAGTATAACAGCGGACTGCACTGCTACGGAAGTTGTGCTGTGCAGTCGGGTGGTTTATTAGCAGAGGAGATGATAGAATGATGTCCGTATTGTTAGCGTTAAAGCTCCTTCAAACAGGCGCGACACGACACGCGACACAAAGGCACGCAAGTTGCGCAACGAGCGGTGCCTTTAGGCTCCTACAAACAGGCGCAGCACGCGATATAATCGCGCGCGACACAAAGGCACCGCTCGTTGTGCGACTTGTGGTGCCTTTGTGTCGCGTGTCGTGTCGCGCCTGTTTGATGGAGCCGTTTGTGTCGCGTGCGATTATATCGCGTGTCGTGCCTGTTTGTAGGAGCCTTTATGTGTCTTTCTGGAATGGGGTAGATAGAATATAGGTATGCTAAATTCATTAGAGGGGCCAGAAGAGCATAATTTGCGTCTCTCTAATCTAAATTTACGATTTTTAGTACACAATTGCGCCCTACAAAAAGAGTCCTAGCGAAATGGCGCAATGAAATAGCGAAATGAAATTGAGTGACGCAAATTACATCACTCGTGAACAACTGAACACCCTCAAGAAAAATGTTGATTGTTCTCAAAATATTTTAAGAAACAATCGAATCACTAGGTAAGTACTAACTTAATCGCGGGCCTGCGGGCGGAGAGTAATGGGTAGCTCAACGTCCGATCAGGACCAGGCCCGTGCCGGACGGCGCGTACGTGTTCCACGCGCGCCTCAAAGAGATGTCAGCATGAAATGAAGGGGCCCGATAGGGCCGAAGCCTGCCGGGCCAGCGGGATTGTCCGAAAGGGTTACCGTTGGCCCGGAACATAAAGGGCTAAGGAAGGAACACGGGTGGGTTTTAGTCAGTAAGAGTCTGACACTCCCTTCCGCTCCACCCAGAGCGGGAGGGAGGAGTCATTTGATGATTTCCCATCCTCAAAAAAAAAAAAAAGTACTAACTTAATTAAACATGCTTCTATTCAATGGGGTATAAATTGCGTTCATTTTGATAGTTCAGCCACGTTTATTGCGGTATTTACGTTACAGAGCAAGGCGAATTTTTCAAACCTACAAGTATGAAGCAATGGATTGGGAATTTCTTTCAACACCCTTGGATTGTGATTGAAAGTATGTTACCTGATTAGGATACAGAAATTGATCCAGACTGACCCATGGAAGTATATTCGTCGTAGTTCTCTACACGTCGTGGTTGGTTCTCTTTAAGTTGTAGATATATCAACCAGAAAAGTAACATGACACCATTTTTACATACCAGTAGATAAATAAACCGAGAATAACTCCTTCACTTGCAGCGCACTTCACTTTGTATATTTTTGCATAACCGTGCAACATAGTTCACAATTCGTTCCCAGCTGCCGCCACTAACGAAACTACTTGAATAAACAAGATAACTATTTTTAACTGTCAGCCCCTTTAAGACATAACAACGAATTTAGCCAATTTTAGACTCTTTAGCCAATTATTAGCATATCCTGCAGTTATGTCATATGATAGCCCGCATCTGCATGATGATAACTCTTCTAGTTCATTGTTATGATACTAGAAAGGTTGTCTCGGTTAATTGATCGTGAGAACGTGAAGTAAAACATAGCACAACATCACGCTTGTCATCCCTTTAGGGTTGAACCGCGCGATGACTCCCGGCCACCGTAGGCGCGGGCCTGCGGGCGGAGAGTAATGGGTAGCTCACCGTCCGATCAGGACCAGGCCCGTGCCGGACGGCGCGTACGTGTTCCACGCGCGCCTCAAAGAGATGTCAGCATCAACCGAAGGGGCCCGTCAGGGCCGAAGCCTGCCCCGAAGCCTGCCCTGAAGGGGTCAGTGGGATTGTCCGAAAGGGTTACCGCTGGCCCGGAACATAAAGGGCTAAGGAAGGAACACAGGTGGGTTTTAGTCATTAAGAGTCTGACACTCTCTTCCGCTCCACCCAGAGCGGGAGGGGTCATGTGATGATTTCCCATCCAGAAAAAAAAGGCTATTACTGAGAAATTCCTTGAATTAGTTATGAGATTGAAGTAAAACCTACACATGAGAAAGGTCGGTTATTGTCTTTCGGATTCTAGCTATAGGCAAATGCCAGTGGGCTATTTAGTATCTACTAGACTGCATTGTGTAAGCTACAGGCGATAACTAATATTTTGTAACTAATATTTTTGTAAAATATAATTTAAACGTGAAAAAAAAATCAGTCGTCCCATACAAAACTTCAATACCTTCTTGACCAAATGTATGGGACGACTGATTTTTTTTTCACGATTACTGTGTTTGTCCCCGGGATAAAGTTGTTCAGTTTGATGGCCTGTACCACACCCCCAAGTTTGGTCACACCCTTCTGAAACACATTGTATAGATATTTAATATAGATTGAAAAGTCTGCTTCTGACTGCCTCGTTGGTCTAGTGGCCGCAAGGGTTACTGCTGAGCATTAGGTCCTGTATTTGATTCCCGAGTCGGGCAAACTGTTATTGGGTTTTCCATCTGGAATTTGTCAGTAGTAGGGAGTAGTCTGGATTTATGCCAAATTGATGGCTATAGGCTCGCCACCTATTACTTAAATGAGAGGTAAACATAATTGGTGGAACGTGGATGTACAGACGCCAGCACATCAAGCTACTACAATCTGTCAAATTTCTTTAATAGATTTTCAACTTTATCGCTAAAGCATAAGGCTCAAAGTTGATTGGGAAAAATTGTCAGTTTCGGGTAGCTTGATGTGCTGGCGTCTGTACTATAGCTACACCTCTGCCTAACCTTTGGGGACTACGGGCGTGTTGTTATGTTATGTTGTATATTCCAATCTCTATAATCTTTAGTAGATCAGATATTAATTTAATCTGCATTCGTGATTTATTTGCCAAAAATGTAAACAAATATGAGTTTATGGAAAAACAACTTTAAATCCTACACCATAAAGTTCATTTTACGCTACAACTTCAAACATTTTATAACTTTCTCAATAGTGTTAGTCACTCTGAAATCAAATTAATTGCAATTACAATAAAGTTGATATTTGTTTAACTTGAAATAATATTAATTTGAAACAGAAGTTTGAATAGACTTTACGAACTATCTTTGCTAGCAAGCCCTAAGACTCATAAAACTATACGTATACGTGTGAGAATAATACATTACACACGAGAAGATTTGATTAATAGATGGTTATGAGCCAGACATACGAGCATGAAGTAAAGCCCCTTTTATATTCGTCATAAAAGAAGGTTATGATTATGTCTTCATTAACATTATTATACGTGTGAGGATGAGTACATAATATACCCTTGAACTGAGCCTTTGTAACTTTAAGACAGACATGAAAATTAGTAGATTCAGGGCCTTGTTGCACAGTGTCTGGATTAAACTGAGGATTGGATTTAGACTGGACAGATCCACTCAAATCTGTGCGGTACTTTCCTCAAAAGACCATCTCAGACACTTATCTGCATGGTCCCCATATTGCTTGACTTAGATTAAGGCGATTATCACACTGCCACGCATCATGCAGCGGGGCGCAGATAACGCACTCACGCGCATGTTTTTTTACATACAAATTCAATAAAAACGCACCCACGCGCGTGGAATTTGGCTCCGTTTCCCGCACACCGCTGCGTGATGCGTAGCAGTGTGATAATCGCCTTACTCTGGACTTTAAAAGAGACTATGAACTCTGAGTTTGTTTCGATCTTTCTTCTCAGAGTAGTTAGATCGGTAACACCGGACTCACTCATCTAGTTTTAAATCATAGGTTAATTTTGACATGTAAAAGTATTATTTCGAACCGGTTTAAAGAAAAAATATAATTATCATTTAGGTGAATCAGACACTGTCCTATCCACAAGATAAATAAAAAAAAAATGAACAGACTTTGTATGTGATTTTTTCGCTGGAAGATTTAGCAGGCACTGATCCTGAGTTGAGGAAACAAACCATTTACACCAGTAGCGGCATAGATCTGATGTTCAAAATGTTGCATCTTAAAACCTTGTAGGTTTCATACTAATCGGCAAACCAATAGACCCACCCATAACTCCTAAGATAAAGCGAAAAATTCTCCTCTTTTAATCTATGCACTCACATTAACGCTTCCATTTATAACACTAATTTAATGCACATAAAACCTCAACTCGCGATAACTCTTCGTGATAACATTGGAATCCGTTCCCAGAAGTAAGGCATAACTGATTTGCATGCAGAAGCAAAGTAGCCTATCTTCATTCTGTTAGATTAATGTTAGTTTACATCCCAGATGTTAGCAATTTGCTTCGAATAATCCAATAGAATTTATCGAATCAATTATTCGAAGTAGCGGTTTCTGCTTTCTCGATTAATCTGATGTTTATTATGGTATTCGATATCGTGTTGATAACGTGCATCGTTCATCCCTTATGTGTAAGAGCAGGACATATCGATGCTAATAATTTATTGATTAAAATGCGCTCTTGCGTAGAGGATCAATAGTGATGCATAATTGCACGCAACCAACTACAGCATTAGAAAACAACATAAAAACTGAAACTAAAGACATTCACGGACAAAAATGGTTTCCGCAGCAACAGGATTGTGGCGATTTAATTTGGGAAATATGGCACATGCTTGGAAATATGTAACAAAATTCTATTGGATTACATTTCAATCACAACCAAAATGGTAGACAAACGATGAAGATACTCCCAACTCCGTGAAACCCAGTATAACTGGAGAAATATTGTTATACTAGTTTCTATCCGCGACTTCGTCAGTGTGAAATTTCTTGTTTCCCCATTGCAATCCGCCCCGTCGTCGTCGAGTCGCTTCGCATCGCCTGCCCGCGCTTCGTTTTCTTACTTTTTTCTTTTTGCTCGTCCCCTAACAGTGCTAGCGTGATGTTAATAGCCTATAGCCTTCCTCAATAATTAGGCTATCAAATGCAAAAAGATTTTTTCAAATACAACTGGTAGTTCCAGAAATTAGCGCGTTCAAACAAACAAACTCTTCAGATTGATTATTGGTAGGTATAGATTAAAAAATACGCATATAGAACTGCTCGTAGGTACTCGGTTTACCTATTAGAGAGTTGCAGTTCCAAGCTAATAGATTATGACTACTTCACAATGCATGTTTGTTTGCTGCAAAAAATAGCGATATCACTTTCTTTTATTCTCACGACGGAAAGTAATCCATTTGCAGATGTCATGGCAAACATGGTAGGTACCTCGACAAAATGAGACTGTTGTAAGTTAATGATAAGAAAATACACACTGGTTCAGAAGCGATGGATAAATAACTTGTCGACATACACATTTAGAGCATTGGTGGTGGCCAAGAGTTGTAAGGTCGTGAGTACGAACGAAGGCAGGCACTTTACTTTGTGTAAATAATTTCATCACCACTGTTCACAAAACGGTGAAGGAAAACATCGTGAGGAAACCGGCATGTCCTAGAACTAAAAATTAGAAGACATATGACATCCACCAAACCGCACTGGCCCGCGTGGTGATTACGGCATAAACAGTAATACAATCTTGTTCCCTAGCAGTTGGAACATTTTAGGCTGATTATGCATATACATTTTACCTTTTCTTAACTAATAAGTGAATAATGTACAACATTATAATACTAACCATTCATAAAAAAGTATAACTCCAAACAGTATTAGGTGGTATTAGGTTATTATATCTACTTAATATAAACCGCCATAAACCGCATGCGTAGGCCAAGGTACGGAAAACCCGATGAGTCAGCAACTCATTTGTTTTAGTATCGACTAACGATCCTTAGAATATATGGTTCACGCAGGTAATTAACTACACACATAAGCATATAATGAGCCCTAGATATGAAGAGAAAGTGACAAATGATGGACATGTATCGCGAGCCGTAGTGTAGCATAAAGAAAGGTCTTTGATAGGTGAATATAACTTGATAAATGGTAGGAGCGAAAGTGGTGAGTTTAATGTTTCATACGTTCGATTTCTAGCTGACAACTAATCTATATATTATTACTAATAAG
This sequence comes from Luperina nickerlii, assembly GCA_963855955.1. Classification (NCBI taxonomy): domain Eukaryota; kingdom Metazoa; phylum Arthropoda; class Insecta; order Lepidoptera; family Noctuidae; genus Luperina; species Luperina nickerlii. The sequence goes on from OY979669.1 coordinate 6,066,441, forward strand.
AAAGCTCAGCAGTAAGGCGCAGTGATGACAGGTGGAGTAAGTCTGTGACAGATGAGATGAGACGAGACGACGAGATGTCAGTCGTCCGGCGCTGAGATTGGCAGACGACATTGTTGCCATTGCGGGCAAATGTTAAAAACGCAGGGAGCCTACCAGGAGACTACGCATCAGCGGAACAGTGGCGTTACCGCCAATCTACTAATGTATTTTTCATGAATTAAATATGCATGAAAAAAATTAACGTCACGCTAGGACCCTTAGGAGCCGAGTAAAAAGGACGGGAGAGCAAAACCTTTCACGCAGGCGACGTCGCGGGCAGAACCTAGTAAAAGTAGTTGTTTTAACGATAGGTTAACAAAAACTACGTATGTCAGATTTCTGGTTGACGAACAATTTATCAATGGAAATAGCGTAGGAGTTTGTTTACGAAATGATACCCTTGAAGGAAAATAACAAACTCACCAAGTAATGACTATCGAAATTCAGATCGTTCACAAAAATGTAGGTTGTTAAGCAATCAGAGCCAAATAATTAGTAGTTACAATAATTAATGTGTACGAAACCTGATTCATATTTTATACACAAAATATAATATTATTTTAACGGCTTTTTGGCTAGCCACGTCCGGCGCACCGTGTGTAGGAAAACTCTAAGAGTTTTCCTACACACGGCACGGTGCGCCGGACGTGAGTGGAGCTTCTATAATACGTGTAGGTTCACCAATTTTCCGTCTCATTTCAAGACAAGCCTGATTTATACAGTGCGATTTAATTGCCTTCATGCCAGAAGTTGAAGTAACGATAAAAGTTGACGACGATGCAAGTCAGTTGTTCAACAATCAACTCAGCATACTGCTGTCCACTGCTGGACATATGCCTCTCCCAGGCTGCGCCACAACACCCTGTCCTCCTTACGCATCGAATCTGTCCCAGCCGCCTTCTTAAGTTCGACGGTCCATCTAGCTGGGGGGCGTCCCACACCACGCTTGCCGATACGCGGTCTCCACTCTCGAAAACGTCTGCTTCACCGGCCATCGGTACTTCGACAAACATGGCCAGCCCACTGCCACTTCAGTTTGCTTACTCTGCAAGCTATGTCGGTTACTCCGGTTCTTTTCATGAAAACTTCATTCCTGATTTTATCCTTCAAAGAAACTCAGAGCATAGCCCGTTAACTTGTGGACTAACCCGACTGTCAGTGTCCACGTTTCGGCATTGTATGTCATATGTCGCTTCAGTTTTATTGTATGTCATAGGCAAAAAACTTCATCGTGTAAATGGAGCTTTAATAAAGGCTGCATGTGACTCAATATTCCATAACAAATAAAATTAGGGCTTGAAAAAAGTTAAGGCATAGTTTTCTTTTACAGAACCTTTAATGCTGTCTAGCTTTCCAAGATCTTCTAATTCGTTCCAATTCGTCGACTTTGGGTCTTTGCAAGTTTTAATTTAAGAATTACATTTTGTTTCCTGTTACCAAGGAGAAGTGTTTAATTTAAAAGAGTTGGTTCTCATTGTGCTAAAAGTTAATGAGGCGACTCCGATGTTTGTTTGTTTTGTTTAAGAGCGAGAGAAAAACAGTGAGTGAAAGGAGTATTATCATTAGGTGGATGTGGGCACTAAGTAATCGTTTACAGTAACTTGGGATAATTAAATCCAGCGTAATTTGAAATAAGTATTCCGAAGAAGTCTTTATTTGCCTAGCCCTGACCCAACTATGTTGGGGTCGGTTTCCAGTCTAACTGGATGCAGCTGAATACTAGTATTTTAAAAGGAGTGCCTATCGAACCTCAACAAACCAGTTACTGAGTATCACAATACACCTTGTTAGACTGGATGTCAGACTTTCGGGCTTCAGACTACCCGTATAATAACGTCTATCAAAGATCTAGTATATTTATACTAGATCTTTGATAGACGTTATTATGCGGGTAGTCTGAAGCCCGATGATAGCCGGGACCAACTGCTATAACGGTGCTTTCCAAGGCAAGGGCGGCTCACCCATCTACGGACCGACTTCGGCAAGTGTAGCTTAACCTTGAAGATTGACCCGTGCGGCTGTTATTATGAACCCCTATCCTATGAGCCCCTCCGCCACACCGTCCCAGTGTTCTGAAGAAGTGATGATTCTTTTTTTTTATTGTAATTCACAAAACTGATGTACAATCACAAAAGCATTAAAACGGTTTCAACACAATATTTCTGATTGACATCTACTAGATGCGAATCCAGCATGCATAATTTAAGTAAAACAATTAGTATTTAAAAAACAAAAATTAAACAAAACTTAAAAAATGTGAACTTTTCCATAGATAAGGTAACATAGTAAAGACAAAAATAAATTAATTAATTATACAATTAAGAATCTAAGTTTAGTCCTAACTAAGGCTACAGAACCAGCAAAGACATCTATTTCACCGCGAATGGAGTTGGCAAGAGAAAGCATGCGGCAAATGGGTGGAAAATGACATGATTCATAATAAAAGCAGATTTCGTTGAAAAAATACAAGTAAATAAGTCTTATTTCTGGTCTTAATTAGGCAGGCTCGGGCTCCGAGTTTTTGGGGTAGTGAAGGGTTTCAGTAATCCCATAAGAAATGACAAAGTTTAACCAAGCATACACGGATTTCACGCGTGAAACGCAACAACCCGGGAATGTAGCTACTGCGAGTATTGTAACACGAATTTTTGAGTAACTGAGTTGCTTTCTTTTCTGAAATTCAGCTTCAATTTCGGTAAAGAAAGCTATTCGGTAGATTTTCGAGTTAAAAGACTTAGAAACACAATTTCATGTAGAGAGAGACAAAAGTCGATATTTTTTGCTACGAAGTTCCTTATCGCGCGTTATGAATTTCAGTAAGGAAACCAATCCGGTTTAATTTCTAGGTAAAAGACACACAGTTTCATTTAGAGACAATGTCGATATTTTGCACACTTGGCGAATGAGAGCTACACCGAAAAAAGCTTTGACAGTCATGACACTTTCGATTTACAGTTAGTTACTCTTAAACGTTGTTTATTTATTTCATAGTACCTACCTATTTTTTTATAAATAATATACACGTAACGGAACTTTGTTCCAACCGGCGGGTTACTTGCGTAACACACAAACAGTACAATGCGTGCCACGAAAGATGAGACTTGACACACCACGTGGTTTGACATGTGCAGTACACGATTTTAGGTATCTTTAGCGGTATGAGGTGTGAGTGCGGGACGGGACCGGACGTCATAGGGGCGGCGGAAAGAGCGGGGGAGGCGGGGTCAAGTCTCATCTTTTGTGGCACGCATTGTACATTGGTTTTAATTTTGACAGTTCAACAACATTCATTGCGTTATTTACGTTGTTGAGCAGACATATTTGTCGGAGATATGAAGCAATGGATTAGCAATATCCTTCAAAATGATTCAGATCGTGATTGAAATTGTGTAACGCAATTAAGGTGCAGGTGTCCCACGACACCTCTTTTTTTTAATTTGAAATGGGTGTGCTCTTGACTCTAATCTAGGTCAGAGATGACACAGACAAAGTCTACGATGGAGTGAGCTTACCCAGTAGAAGCCTGTTAAGGCTCGACTATTTTTATAACCCAACAGAAAGTTTATATAACAAAACACAAAAATAATAACATACAATCCTATTCATTCATATCTGTTTTAAAATCCAAAGACAACACTGAAACTCAACCACTAAATGTATAAAATTTCACTTGCACGTTTTTCTTGGGCTGAATGTACCAGGAGCACAATAGTAGCAAGGAGGCGAGCCCAGAGGAAGCTCCAATGAATAATGTAGGTCCGAGCGTGTTGTTGATAGCGATATCACGTAACTAACTAAGCTCGTTGTACAGTTTCACCAACATTTTTGTTGCTTTTTGAGCTTGCTTTTATGGAAGGTGGTTGTTTTAAAGTGGTGAGTGCATTATTAGACTTTTGTGTTTGGGGACAACATGTTTGCCTTTCAGTTACTGTGGTAATGTTAAGGCTACGCCGACCGCCTAGTGACGCCCTCATCGTTTGTTTGGTTATTTCTTTTATTTTAGAATGCAAAATGCAGAAAATAAGCACGGAAAATAGTGGCCACTATTATCCGTTTTAGTGATTATAATAAAACTAAACAATTTAAAACTACCGTTTATATTTATATTAACGTATAATCTTGTGGAGTACAACTTAACGTGCTTATTTTCTGCATTTTCATTCTAAAATAAAAGAAATAACCAAACAAACGATCAGGGCGACACTGCGCGGTCGGCGTTTGGTCGCCGCTCTCTTAACGGTTTATTAAAAGATATGATGTAGGTAGGACATGAAAATGTGCTGTAATTTTATGTGTAGAACTTTCATCATCAGCAGCCTGTAATGGTCCCACTGTTGGGACACAGGCCTACTCTCAGTGATTGTGGGCGTAATCCACCACACTGCGGGTTTGTAGATGTCATATTATGTCATTGAATTTTTTGGTTCTAGGACATACCGGTTTCCTCACGATGTTTAGCTTAGCCGTTTTGAGAGCAGTGGTGATGAAATAATTTACACAAAGTAAAGCGCCTGCCTGGGGTCGAACCTACGACCTAGAACTCGTAAGTCGCGGTCGATACCTCTGTAATCTAAAAATTTTAGAGTAATAAAAACTAAAAAACAGCTTGTGAAAATATCTCATGACAATCATGAGATATTTATCTCCAAAACCTCACCATCTTTTCCATGAGACACTTTTTTTGGTAGATGGACTGTATGTTCAATCAGGGAAATCAATTGTTAAGAAAATTGATACCCCACTTAAATTTTCCGTGTTATAAGCCATTTCATACAACTGTCAAAGAATGATAGTTATGATTTGAATATACGGACAACTTAAGTTGACAGTCAATTTTCTTAAGAATTAATTTTTTAATTACTTTACTATCAAATGCACAGTTATTTTTTGTGTAGAGTAACCAAATGCAGATAGCATTAATTTAGTGTAGTTGTCTTTTTGTTATGTTATTTTTTATCATTTAATTGTTTTTGTGTGCAGTGTGCTGTCTTTTGTGTGCACCAAATAAATGGTTTATCTATCTAAAAGCGTATCTTTTCATATTTCTATGAAAATACACTTTTTAAGGGAGACAGCTAAAGGTAAGTACGTAAGGTACCATTCAACATTATATAACTCCGAGTTAACTGCGTTCAGCGTTTTCCACAAATTGTGATAAACGAAGCTTCCTGTTTTAATGAAAAACCTTTTAAAGATATTAACCTCTTGTAGCTCCTTAGGGAAACGTAATGCACTTTGCCCATATTTATTGCTTCTCGTTATGGTTACTCAATCAACTCTGCCTAGATAATAAAAAACAAAAAAATATATATTGACCGCTAGGCGCTAAGACTGATTTCACTGTTTCGAAGAATACAGTGTACGTAGGGTTCGTGGATTTTTGACAGTCATTACGGGTAGTCAGAAGCCCGAAAGTCTGACAACCAGTCTTATCAAGGGGTACCGTGTTAAAGCTCCTTCAAACAGGCGCGACACGACACGCGTCACAAAGGCACCGCAAGTCGCACAACGAGCGGTGCCTTTGTGTCGCGCTACCCAGTAAGTGGGTTGTGGAGGTCAGATAGGCAGTCGCTCCTTGTAAAATTCTGTTATTTAGCTGCATCCGGTTAGACTGGAAGCCGACCCCAATGTAGTTGGGAAAAGGCTAGGCAGATGATGATGACAGTGTACGAAGGGTTACCATTTCAAAATTTGAAAAGTACTGTCAAAAACCGGACATTTAACATTTTTTTTTCTAAAGTCCCCTTTATTCGAAAAGTCTGACAAATGATAAGACCGGACAAAATCCGGACGGGAGGCAAAAATCCGGACATGACCGGTGGTGACCCTAAGTGTACATGGTAAAAATATAATAATGAGGGTTTTACCTTTAGAATCGCCAATCGCCGTCTTTGAAAATCTGAAAATAAAATAAAAACAATATTACATATAGTTGTTAAAATGTCGGAACATATTGTTATTTCGTAAGTAGGAGGCTTACAGGACCTAAACACAAAAAACGCAAGTTTTAGAAACAATAAAATTACAATATGATCGACTACAGTAAACAAAATCAGAAAAATATATGATATTCTTCAGGATATATGCTAGGTAGTAGGTAGATACTAGATAGTGTGTTAAAACATAATACAACTAATTTGATACGATAGAAAAAAGTCATGAAGATACCTCTAAAAACTTTATTTTTACAATAAAAACCTTACTTAATATACATACAATCATTCTGATTTTTTGTTAGATTATTCTACAAGCAATACTAAAATACTAGTGTTTAAATTTTTTCGTCCAAACAATAGAATTTTTTGTAATTAAATAATTGCTTCAATTTTTGCAATAAATTACCAGGGTTGTGTCATCGCGCTTCACTTTCTTTTCTATGCAGTGTGATAGTGACCGCGCTTTAGGTCATAAATAAAGGTAACGGTCCATCCAAATCCGTTCAGCCGTTTGTGCGTGAAGTTCAAGTAACAAACATATAAACACACACACTCACAAACTTTCCAATACCTGCGCGGTCAAAATGTATGGAACAGCAATTGTTTTTAATATCCTCCGAAAAATTACATCGTTATTTTAGAATCATGTTCTGATGTCCTGGTTACAGTTTGCGCATCGATGGCTCTGCCACTCTGTATCTTTAATGGCTTACCCCCCCTATTACATATTATGGGACTTAAACATAACTGGCGAAATGATGGTGTACTAAAGGTCTTTCTTTGTTTCTTTCAAGTGCACCTATAGTACACCATCATTTCGCCAGTTATTTTTAAGTCTACTCACTTCTGCCTAACCCTTAAGGGAATACTTAGAGGCGTGATTTTATGTGTTTATATGGTATATAGATATAACATTGAAAACAGACAGTAACATTACTTATACAAAAAAACATTGAAAAAGTCAGAAGATAATGAATTGACCGCAGACATCTATATGAATTGTTTTCTGAGAATCTAGGTAAATGCAAATTATTAAATGGCAACATTCAAGATACTTTAAAGTAAAATTGAACGGATATAATCCCTTAAAATACTTTTATTTTAGTGTTTTATTCAGAGACGGCTATGAAATGTTATTAGGTATTATAATTCTTTATTTATTTGAATTTAATCATTTGTAATACTTTTAATTATGTACAGCTTGGGGAAATTTTTGGCTATCTCCTTTGTGTAAGCTCAGCATCACATCAAGCTGCACGTAACCAGTTAAAGCTGACTTCAGATTGTACGAAAATCCTACTCAATGCGAGGTCAGCGAAAATTGGAAATTTATAGCTTGATGTATAGCCGTGTAAAGTGAATAAAATATTAAAATGTATGAGTAAACACGCTTGAAATTGAAATTTGAAAGGAGAGTATCCCAAACAAACAATGCGGTGATGTTAGCTAATTGTCGGGCCATGAAATACAATACAAACACGCCACCCTGGCGGCTCTACACGGTACAGTCGCCGACAGATGGTCATAACTTTATGATTAAATTTTTTTTGTTACGATTTTAGTTGCTACAGTTTGAGCATGTAATATCGATACAAATCAAATAAGTTTTGATATTGAATTTTATTAAATTTTTTCGAATGTCTGGAAACTGCTGTAATCTAATGCAATACAATGAAATAAGTTCAAAATTTAGTTTTGCACATGTAAACGTTTTATTTAATGAGAGTTTTGGAAACCCTCTGCACAAGGAACCTTTCACAGTCGTGGGTGAAAATGGGTTGGAGAGGAAGAGTATTTTAAGTGCCAACCTATGTTTTCTTTGTAAACCTTGTCCTCTATTTATATAAAGACTAAATACATACACAGCTTTAACTACAATCTTTGTAGTAATTATACATCTCAGTAAAGGAAAGCACAGCAATATTAATTAGCGTATTTGTACATTATACAAAATATAAATAGAATGTATATAATATAAATGCTGTTCGTTGGTAAGAGCATGAATTCAGAAGGATTGGATCGTTTGGGCAAATTTTTGCTTTAAAATATTCGTAATTGTCCGAATTAAGGCTCCTGCATACAGGCGCGACTCGCGACGCGAATCGCGCGCTTCACAAGGGCACCGCTCGTTGCGCGATTTGCTGTGCCTTTGTGTCGCGCGCGATATTATCGCGTGTCGCGCCTGTTTGAAGGAGCTTTTAGCTTTTTACGGAAAGAAAAAAATTTAAAGTTGACGGGAAATTTTGGGAAAATTGAAAGTGCACTTTCTATGGGAATTTTGTGTGAATTATTGAAATTTGGACATGGCAACATCCATAGGATCGGCTAATATAATAATAAAATATTACTTTGCATAAATATTTAATTAGCATCTTAAATACATGTATAACACCGACTACCTGTGTATATGTTATCAGCCAGCCAGCCAGTCGGTCAGTCTTTCAGTTGCGTTTTCCATTGTACTGCTGTAGGTAATATAAAAATAAAAAAACTCACACAATCGCAGTTGCCGTCGGTTTGCGCGGCATTGTTTGCGATCGTTCTCAATTAGATTTGTTTCACAGCCAGGCATTAAGATCGCAGTTTATCTATTACCTCGATTTCCGCACCTAGGGAACTATTCCATTTCCTGCTGGAAAATACTGGAATAATTCGATTCGATTCTATGATAAGTTATCTTGATTAAATCGGAGTTCGAATCGTTTTAATAGATAGAGTGTTTTAACTAATGAATATCATAAATTGATTTATGAGATTTACCAAAGCGGTAAAAGTGTGCAGTTTTAATTTGATGTTATTTCAAAAGATAAACTATGTGTTGCACAGTGTACCTCATAATTTAATATTTTGATTTCAAATTATTATTAAATGCGAGGTTCATAAAATATTTATGTTTTATTTGAACGATGTGTTTCGGAATGCGTGATTAATATTAAAGTTTTATAAAATAATAAGCTGACATGATTACAATTTAATGGTTGTACCTATATTAAACCATATCAAGATAATCTCATAAATAGTCACCATTTACGGCTAGAGGAAATGAAGAGTTCGATTCGCAATCAAGACCTCATATTAACACTTAGAATCTACCGTTCAACCATAACGAACTAGTTTAATAGCTGCAACTCCTTCTTTGAAGACATCAACCAGCTCAAAGGGTGATTAATTTTACACCGAGACGTTTCATCGCCCGAAATTAGTACCGCGATAAATTAGGTACATACGCCAGCATATCAAGCTACCCGAAACTGTCAATTTTTCCCAATCAACTTTGAACCTTATGCTTTAGCGATAAAGTTGAAAATCTATTAAAGAAATTTCACAGATTGTAGTAGCTTGATGTGCTGGCGTCTGTACAACATAATCCAGGAAATTTACATAATGTGAAGATTCCCATTCTACCAGACCTTACGGTTTAAGTGCTTGCTGTGGCCTATTCTTAATTAGGACCGAACAGTGCTGCCACCCTTCAAAATGTATGTGCCCACATCTTGGAAATTATCTAGACTAAGGAAATTGTCGGGAAATTCTATAAAGAGGTTTCCATACAAAGGGAAATGGCTGGATTTTGGGTAGATTTATTTTAATAGGACACTGCAGTGTTATTTATTGGAATGGTTTTATTTAAGTATTATAAATGATGGCCAGTAGCGGGAGGGTTAAGAAAATTGACGTCGTAAGAGGCTGTAAGTGCCGTCCTATTGTGAGTTACGATTGTATTATATTGTAGGAGAAAAGTTAATTGAATGTGGTATCTGCAGATAACAACTACAATAAAATTAACAACCTTAGTTAGGTAAAACAAAACCTTTCCAAATATCAACAATTAGTATTGCTTATCAACCTGTTGCAACACTACGAAGTTTCCTAAAACATTTCTACCAGGTTAAATTGGTGTCAAAACATACGAGATGTTAGTGAAACTCGGAGGTTGCAACACAGGTCTCCGCGTTAATTCAGGGGCTCCCAAGCGCGAGGGGCGAAGCGCAAATTGACAACTTTATTATATTCTTAGGGAGCGACACAGAATTACCTCACTACGGGTCTACGCCGCGCGCCGCGCCGCCTCCGCAATCAAAGTTGCCCGCAGATTTTTCGTTTGTGTCGAGCGAACATTTTTTTTGGTTGTTTTTTAGCTTTTTGTAAGTAAGCTCATTTTGCTGTGGGTGCTTTTTGGTGACTTTTGATGTTAAAGCGACTTTTTAAGTATGTTGGGACTATTTATTTTGCCTAGTTTGGATTTCTTTTCATCGCCAGGAAATTAGTACCTACGTACTTCGATAATTATGTACAACATAATCCACTATTTCTTTTGACTAGTTTTGGACTTTTTGAAATGAAAATTCTTTGGCAGCGATTCGATAATTCTGCGAGAATTGATAGTGAAATTTTCAAGGATGCGACACGTTTAGACACATTTCGTTACATGAGAGAGAAGAAAGATATTACTTCCTCTGTCTCTCACACAAATTCTCTTTTATTCTTAATTTATTTTGTTTTGTAGCTTTTTTGAATAAGCTCATTTTGCTATGGGTGTTTTTTGGGCGATTTTTTAAGTATGTTGCGACTATTTCTTCTGACTGCTATTTTAAGTTTTGAAGGCCGCATTGCCAACCTAGATTAACCTTATGAAGCAGTTTGCAAATAGAGTATGACAATGACATTCTCTTGCATGTGTAAGACTTTGACGTAACTAATGTTTGCAAGCAAAGAGTGGGTTCGTAAGGTCTAAGGTGATATTATATTGAATAAAATTTGGTTTTTCTATTTGTGTAACTTGTTAAGTATGTGGAATAGGGATTTAAAATGTTGGTATATGTTTTTTGTCTCTTTGGTCTAGTATCATGTAAAAGGAATACACGATTCAATGAATTTTTCTCGATGCAAAAAAAAGCCAAATTAATACCTATTTTTTTACTTCTTTCGACATCACGGCGTAAAGGCTCGTACACACAGGCGCGACGCGAGACGCGACTCAAAGGCACCGCTCGTTGCGCGACTTGCGGTGTCTTTGTGTCGCGTGTCGCGTCGCGCCTGTGTGCACGAGCCTTAACGCTTAAGAGTTATTCAATGGAATTTACTTTAAAACATAGAGAATGGGGATTGTCCAAAATTTCTAACCATTATATTTTATTTTATTTTTTGTAAATTTAGAGCATTTTGAGAAACTAATTTGAATATTTTGATGATTGGCTCAATAGTTATTTTAATAAAAATTATTTAATTATTTTAAGTTTTTAAGGTAGGTGACGTCATCCAATAGCATCAAGATTAAGTGCCGTTGCCTTACTAGTACATTATTAAAAATTTTAAACTGTCAACACAACGTCAACAATGTCACATCTGTCAAAGTGTCAATAGGCCGAATAGACGTCTTAAATAATCGAATCCTAGCTTAGCGTATTTATTTACAAATGGTTTTTTTATGTGTAAGTGTCCTCCAAGGAATATACTACTCTCTATCGTCACTAGAACAATCGACGCGGCGACTTAGAAATAGAATAATAACGCACGCGGCGACATTATTACTATTATTGCTGCAAGTTGGAACAAAGCACTTCCTGTATTCCATAACTCTTCCAGTATATGAAATTAATATTGTCGAGTGTTGAAATAATGTACCTTATGTAATGTAATAATGAGATTTATAAACAAGAATGTTTATATTTTTGACATATTTACAATAATTTGACATTTGACAGATTGTAGACAATACTTGCCTCTTACTTTTTATTTTCTGAGGCAACGATACAAAACTGTACAGCCAGTCGTACGTAATTTGAAGGGCAAAGAAGGTCAATCGTATTTTATCAAAAATATCAATAACATATGAATATTTTTCAAAATTAATTAGTCCGTAATGATCAGTAACGCTATTCCTCGAAATGGTTTTTCAATTACAACATTTAAAAAAATATGAACAATGCCCATTATCATATCAAAGTTTACTCAAAGTAGTTTTAAATTTAATTCATTTATTTTGTTAAAAAGGAGTATATTCGTTTTGGCACATACGTCGTTTTATTCCGAGCGTACGCACATTATAGCTTCTAACTCTTCTTTTGTGTTTCAAAAGTAATTGCTTCACTTTCGCTCGCTTAGTAGGTTTTCGAGGTAGTTGTATCCTAGAAGTAAAACTGCTAAACTATCTAAAGAAAATATTCATACCGTAACCCCGAGATTCGCTATCACTAAAACAATTCACTGAATAACTAATATAGTTTAGTGCTCCCAGCCTGAAATGTAAGGCTATAAACCAGAAAATATAAAAATCAAGACTCCACTTCAGTAAGTAATAACGTCTGGTAAACGCTAAGTGAATTGCTACTTTAGTCAATTTTATTCATACACTAAAAGTTAGGTTTTTTATTAAATTGGACACAGCCGGTCGATTCTGTAAAAATCTCACCGTGAAAACTTAGGTGATGTGAGTTTGTTTTTGCTAGGAATTGACACTATTGACAGCTCACTCCACGCTCACTTCACCTAAGTTTTCACGGTGAGATGGTTACAGAATCGCACTGCAGTTAGCAGATGGAATACTTTTTATCCCCGTTGTACGTTCCTATGTCTATTTCCGACCTCCACGCGACGGAAGCCGTGGGCAAAACTAGAGTAATAATTACAGGTATACAACTAGCTTCCGCCCGCGGCTTTGCTCGCGAGGTATGTCGATAAAAACTATCCTGTGTCCTTCCCCGGGATGCAATTTATCTCTCTGTCAAATTTTATCGAAATCCGTTCAGTGGTTTAGGCGTGAAAAGGTTACATACAGACAGACAGACAGAGTTACTTTCGGATTTATAATATTATAGTATATATTATAGTATGGATAAACAAAAAGCTTTTTATCTGATTGGAAGCTCGGTCAAACAAACTAATTAGTTTACATAACAAATTGTAATTTATTACAGTGATCGCGCAATTAGAAGGGAGCATCTGTGGCCTCAGAAGGGAGTCGAACCCGGACCCTCGCTTTGAATATCTGATGGAAAATGTGTCGTTTGTCAATGTCCATTGGTACTACGTTCAATTTGTAACCATTAGACGTGAATTGACAATTTTAATTTTTCTTTATTGATTTTCTTTCTTGAAGATTGATAAAGGAACTTTACATTTTGCGATAGTGATGGATCATCATCTGCCTAGTGCCTAGCCTTTTCCCAACTATGTTGGGGTCGGCTACCAATCTAACCGGATGCAGCTGAATACTAGTATTTTATATGGAGCGGCTGCCTATCTGACCTCCACAACCCAATTACTGGGATACCCCTTGATAAGACTGGTTGTCAGACTTTCAGGCTTCCGACTACCCGTAACGACAGTCAAAGATCCACGAATGACAGCCGGAACCAACGGCTTAACGTGCTTTCCGAGGCACGGAGGGGTCACGGTATGTAAAGATGGTCACCCATCCACAGACCAACCGCGGCAAGTGTAGCTTAACCTGATCGATCGACCTGTGCGGCTGTTATTATTTATCCACGGGCCCCTCAAAGAACTTAAGTAGGTAGTCACTCAAAATCGTTTTCTTTAATTATGTGATGGTCATAATAATGTATAACTAAACACCTCCACAGCAGATAACATAACTAGGGAGAAGGGTTAGGCAAAAATGTATCTATTGTACAGACATCACGCACATCAAGCTACTATAATAATCTGTCAAATTTCTTTAATAGATTTTAAACTTAATCGCTAAAGTATAAGGTTCAAAGTTGATTGGGAAAATTTGACGGTTTCGGGTAGCTTTATGTGCTGGCGTCTGTAAACCTACATTTCGCAAGTTTTGTTTAATCCCTTATAATAGGGGGCGAACGAATTGTCATCAACCTGGCACTAACTCTGGGTTGCTACTGGGAAAATTCCTAATGCATGCAGCATGCAGATTTTTTTTTACAAAATTACATTTATGAAACTAAACAAAAAAACTCATCTATACATATAATAAAAATGGATCGCTGAATGTGTTGTTAAGCGCAAAACTTGAGAACGGCTGGATTGATTTGGCTGATTCTTTTTTTGTTGTGTTTGTTTTTGTCAGGAGAGTTTTTGTTCTTATGAAAGAAAAAATTAAAAAAGTTGGAAAAGTCGGTCTCAAGGGTAGGGGTAGGGTAGGGTACGGTAGAGTAGGGGTAGAGTATTTGTAGGGTAGGGTAGGGGTAGTGTAGGGTTTGGGTAGGGTAGGGGCAGAGTAAGGTATGGGTATATAGGGTATCGGTAGTGTAGAGGTAGGGGAATCGGTAGGATAGGTTATCGTTTAATCGATACCCCTACCGGGTATCGATTGGGTAGGGGTAGGATACCACGCGAACGAAGTCGAGGCGGGTCAGCTGGTTCTAAATAAAACATTGTTCTTAGTTTCCCGTGAAACATCTCTATTATTAGTTCCACGCCCGTACAATTATTAGGACCTACACAATATCACTACAAAAGTACAGACACACACAAATCACAAGGGACCGGTAGCCGGTAGTCATAACTAATGTAGGTACTACTAACTCACCTAGGTACCTCTCACCTAATTTCATATTCTACTTGTTTTCCAACCTTTGATGCTCGGTTTACCTCTACGAATCAGCTAGTTAATACCGATAGTAATTCCAAGATGTACTGAATTTATTTTCTAGGTACTTACTGAAGGAATAGTAATGAGGCTTATTAGTAGGACGGGTAAGTAAGAGTAATGATTTGTGTACATCTGCTCCCTAATTGCGCAACACACTTTCATTCGCAATCTGAATGATTTTAAAGGATTTAACGGATGATCTATAATAAACTAGCAGTACCCCGCGGATTCACCCGCATAAGTTTCAATCCCGTAGGAATATTGGTATAAAAACTATCCTATGTCCTTTCCCGGGACTCAAACTATCTCTATACCAAATTTCATCTAAATCGGTTCAGCGGTTTAAGCGTGAAGAGGTAACAGACCGACAGACAGACACACTTTCAAAAGTCAAAGTCAAAGTCAAATCATTTATTTCAAATAGGCACATTAAAGGCACTTTTGAACGTCAAAACTTACAGTAAAATTGAATTGATTCTAGTCGCCCCTTCCAAAAGGTAGTTTTCGTATGGAGAAGAATGGGCAAGAAACTCCACCGTTACTCTTTTAAAATGTTTTGTTTTTCGCATTTATAATATTAGTATGGATAACGCAACGCATGTTTTTGAACTGTCAAAAAGCCATTGCCACTGTAAGTTAGTGTGTTACGCGATTACCCCGCAAGTATATTAAGACAATTTCCGTAGATGAGGGTTCATGGACAGCTCAGATTTCAAGTACGTATGCGGCGTCTCCCCACAGATAATGGCCCACCTTCCATCATACGCTACATGCTGTCTCCTGTACACTTGATGATCTTATAACTGCGTCAACGTCAGTGAGAGGAGTTCGCGAAGCTGAATTTTCTGCCAAATATCTATGATCTTTTTACCATCAATACTCTCTCTCTCTCTATATTATATTCTGTTACTTTTTACTCGTATATGTTATTTTTAGCTAAAGATACCATGTCTATTGAAAAAGTCAATTACGAGACTTTTTCAATAGACATTTTTTCCGGCCTCACAAGATTGTAAGAGAATTCATTTGATTTGATTTGGTATTAGATTAATCATCATTATCCAAGAGGATAAGCAAGTCATTATTTAATATTTTTTTCATTAGACGCAGCTGTACGTATGTACGTATTAAGGCTCCTACAAACAGGCGCGACGCGCGACACGAATCGCGCGTCGCGCCTGTTGCGTTGCGCGACTTGCGGTGCCTTTGTGTCGCGTGTCGTGTCGCGCCTGTTTGAAGGAGCCTTTAATCATTGATGCAGTACATACATATTTTTTGCTTTTAGATTCTATGAAAAATATCGATTTTTTCAAGCCCAGTGCACCGATTGAAAACAAGCCACTTAGACAGATCAAACACTACAGCGCGCAAACCGGAGCGCGGGATACGGGAGCCAAATTCCCCGCGCGGAAACACGTTTTTATTGAATTTTTATGTAAAAACATACGCGTAGGTACTCTGTGATCCGCCTTAACATAAACATTTTTTGTCAGTGTGTTATGTAGAAGTTCAAAAAAATTAAAGCCCCCAAAACAAAAATACGTAACCAAAACATTAGAAAATACGACCATTCTGTTTAGTCATCATATTATTATTGCCTTTATACGCTTCGTTTATTAAGTAAACCCCCGTTATTTACGATATAATAGTCAGGGGTTCTTTGTGCTGCTGCCAGTAATTAGAGAGCTGGTTGTTAAGAGCTTCCTAGGCGGTTACTTGCATATTTTAATGCCTTTATCAAGTTGTTCATGCTTTAATCGCAACGGGACATCGTCTTGGCGGACACACTGCTTTGAAGTGTGAAGAGTAATTTTATTCATACAAGGGTACTCTTTTAAAATCCGTCGTTCTAAAGTAAAAGTATGTTGTCAAGGCGGTTTAATTTTCTTTTGCATCGACCTGATTATGATATTAGTGCAAAACATAATCCTAGCTAGCTTAGTTCGAATCTTTTTTATAATGAAAAGCAAAAAAATACTACTAGCACTGGAAGCACTAATTTTACGATTCTGTATCCTATATACATGGCGTTGTCACCCCTATTTGGCACATAATATCGTCTCTATAGAACTGGGGCCACCACCCCGACCACTGGGGCATCTTCGCAGACAGTTCCGACTCATCGTGAACTATGCGGCAACCGGTTCCGACTCACAGGAACCACAGCTGGCCTGGCAAGCATCGTAAGATTCAAGACTCAGCCCACTATCCACTATCGATCTCTGGAGGGGAGTGATGTAGCGGTATCTACCACGCCACAAGCGAACAACGCCACGTCACGCAAAATCCTGCATCTCGCAAACAGAGTTTACCGCGCAACTAGCACATATACAACGGCCCGACATGAATCATCGGGTAGTTGCCCGCCAGACACAACACCCGTCTGGTCGGAGGATCCTCCCTTTTCTGTAGAGTATGAGTGAACTTTACATCCTGTTCCTCATACCTCTATAAGTTTATTATCTGACACAGGTACGTGAAAATTGTCTTGCTTTCCAGCGGGGCTATTCTATAAAAATCTCACCGTGAAAACTTAGGTGAAGTGAGCGTGGAGTGAGCTGTCAATAGTGTCAATTTCTAGTAAAAACAAACTCACTTTACCTAACTTTTCACGGGGAGATTTTTTACAGAATCGACCGGCAGTATAGGCCTTTGGCCCTAGACCTTGCCACCCTGCGCGGTTCAGTGCTTCACTTCTCCAAGTAATACCCGCTGTTCTCCTAACGTCGTCCTCCCATCTACGACGCTGTCTCCCTATCTTTATTTTGTGTTATCTTGGGCACCACTTTGTTACGTCCGACCATTACATCTGGATCATAGAACTGTTAAAATTTCCCAATTATAACGCAAGTTGTACTAGTCACTTATTCGATTGAATTCAAAATTACAAAACTTCTAGAAGACATCTGGCCATACACATTGAGTCATTTTATAAGTAACCTCTTAACTGAAGGATATTTAGACCTAAACACAGTTACCACACATGTACGCAAACTTGTTCCCCAAACTCCGCCACCCTATGCCCACCTGTTATCTTCGCCCGCAGATACAGTTTCCCCTTCGAAGCTATATTTCATACAGTTTCCCCGCTGCCGGAGTATAATGAAGGTATTGGAGACGATACTTAGGGAACTTGGAACACGTGTGCCGAGACGATTTGGCTGCCGGCTTCTTACAGTTAAATTTCATTATACTTTTGTAACTGTAAGCGCTTAAGTTCAGTCTTTAGTGATTTTTTTTCAGTTAGGCGAGCTGATTTTAGGAATGAACGAAAGGGACTAATTTTTTTTTAATGTAAACTATTTAGAATGAAAGTAATGGTACCACTTTGAAGATAAGATAACTTTAAACGAAACTTCAAACAAAAGATTTGGAACGAAAGACGAAGGATAGAAGCAAGGAGAAAAGCAGACCAAGAAGAAATGGTTTAAAAAATTTAAGGAGAAGATAAATTATGTTGTTTTAAATGTGAATTGTACGTACATACCTAAGAGAAATTAAAGTCAGACGCCAGCACATCAAGCTACCCGAAACTGTCAAATTTCGAATTTTATGCTGTAGCGATAAAGTTGACACTCTATTAAAGAAATTTGACAGATTGTAGTAGCTTGATGTGCTGGCATCTGTACTGTGATTCCTACTCCTGAATTGTCCTACTTCCTGCTATCCTACTAATATTATAAACGCGAAAGTTTTTGAGGATGGATGGATGGATATTTGTTACTCGTTCACGCAAAAAAAACTAAACGGATATGGATGAAATTTGGCACTGCTAGTTTATTCCCAGGATTAACTAATTATTAGGATACTAGATAACTAATTATTAGGATATAGATTACGAGGATTAACTAATAATTTGGAAATCCAGTTTAATTAAATTTTATTTATTTATTCACTTCGGACAACAATATAGTCCATTTTGTTAGTAAAATATCTTATAACTAGTGTTAGTATACACAAAACAAGGAGAAGAATAGTAGGTGACTTTAGAATGATACATTTTCACCACGCTGGAGACCGATTTGTTTCCATATCATGTAGCTTATGGGCTGCGCTTATTGTACAGGAGATGCAAACTACCCTAATTTCTCATGGTGTCGGGTACTTTAAAATAATACGCTTGTCTTTTCATCATGGTCGTAGGCGGTTGAAACAAAAACGTGAAACATTGAAATTGTCATACCTACATAAGTAAAAACATTTTTGATGCCTGAATATTATTTTTCAAGCGGGGTTTGGGCTACATAAAGAAAATTAAGAATCAAAACAAATACTGAAGTGCTTTTTTTCTTTTTCAACTTTTGGGGACGACTTCATTCATTGAATGATTTCCTTTGTGATTTATTACTGTCATAAAAGTTTTTTTTTTGGAACGAAGTTCTTTAACGGAGCTTATAGTAGGACTAAACTGGTAGAAATCGTAACGTAACGTAAACGCGTTATGTCCCGTCCATGCGACTTTTTATTATTTTTAATAGATACAGACATTGGGGACGTCTTCATTCATTGAATGATTTCCTTTGTGATTTATTACTGTCATAAAAGTTTTTTTTTTTGGAACGAAGTTCAGTAGGACTAAACTGGTAGAAATCGTAACGTAACGTAAACGCGTTATTATTTTTAATAGATACAGACAGAGAGACGGTAAGATAGTTTTCATGGTTACGGGTATGTTAATTTTAAAAATAATCATTATTGGTGTCGTGTTTTGTGGTGTGCTAAAGTCGATAGTGAGGTCAATATGAAAATCTATGATGGCTCATTTTTCGTGATTTTGATTTAGAACCGAGAAAACAATCAAAGAAGTTTGAACATTCGAAAATATCGTTTATTTGAATTCAGAACAAGATTGTATAGAAGGCGTTCAGCATAACTTAGTATTCTATTTTCAAAAGCTGCATTTTGCTCCTATGCTCCCAAGAATTCAAACTCGGGTGTTGACAAGTTAAATAAATAAACTATTGCGAGTCGCAGACGCAGTCGCGACTTGCAAATGAAAACTGACTTCAACTAAATATTTTGGAAATGCATAAATAATATAATTGTGAAGAGGTTTCCCTTGTTTGTGTAAGTTTTGTTCTGACACTTTATGAAACGGGAATTTATACTAATAATAAAGCCGACGAGTTTGTTTTTTTTTGTTTGAACGCGCCAATTTCTGGAACAACCAGTAGGATTAGTAAAATTATTTGTGTGAAGTCAAAGTCAAATCATTTATTTCAAATAGGCACATTAAAGGCACTTTTGAACGTCAAAAATTACAATAAAATAGAAATGATTCTAGTCGCCCCTTCTAAAAAGTAGAGTTCGTATGGAGAAGAATGGGCAAGAAACTCCACCGTTACTCTTTTAAAATGTTTTACAAGGTTTTGTACACATTCATTATATAATTATATGTGAAGGCGGATGCACCTAGAATAAAATTAGTCTACCACAAAACTTCACAAAAGGTAAAAAGAATTAAAAATAAAGAAATGATAGGTAAATCAATTATGTAATAGATACATGGTGCTCACATATTTACAAATATTGTAAAAGTAGATGATTTTCCTAGAATTTCAACAAGTGTGTGAGTTACTGTAGTCAAAGAAAGTAAAGATTAATGTCATGAAAATTTAAAAAATATAAATTATATTAGCAACCAGTTTGATTTTGTCTAGACTCTCGATTGTCGTATGGAGTAGGACCAGCATGTTTCCAAGCATTATTATCTTGGATATAATCCTTTAATTTTTAATACATATTCTTGTTTACAAAGTGTACTTTTAATATGAGCTTTAAATTTTCTTTCATTTAATTGCAATACCTATATGTCACAAGGTATTTTGTTTTAGCATTTAAAACTATACGTACTCCATAAAAGATGTATGTACAGATGCCAGCAAATCAAGCTATTGCAATTTATCAAATTTCTTTAATAGATTTTCAACTTTACCGCTAAAGCATAAGGTTCAAAGTTGATTGGGAAAATTTGACAGTTTCGGGTAGCTTGATGTGCTTGGCGTCTGTACTTTAGATAATCTGAAAAAAGGTTAATCTAATTTATCTTTATTTCTAGTATTTAAATTATGTCTATCACTTATTTTATTAAAAAGATGTTGATTTTTTCTTACACACTTCCATAATATTTTGATAAATGAATCGGATTGTAAATGGCTCTGACAGCTCTCTTGCATTTGATAGCCTAATTCTTTAGGATGATGCGAGATGTTAAATAACCTATATAGTCTTAGAGGCTTAGCCTTATAGGTTATTTAACATCACGCTATGACCCTTAGGAGTCGAGCAAAAAGAAAAAGAGTCGGAAAGAACGCTAAGCGAAAACGAAGTATGTGGTGGGTGGTGTGGTGTGGTGGTTTGTGGTGGGTGTGGTGTGGTGTGGTGGTAACTGTAACTGTGTGTGGTATTATAAAGGCTAACATTAGAAATTAATGTTCCAATATTTCGGCTTTATTTTAGCTTGAAAGAATTTAAACTTTTATTATCTTGGCAGGCGGATTAAGAATGAATTTTTATGATAAAAGTTCATTATAGACGGTGGTCCTTGTAATGTATTAAGTAAGTAGGCTATTAAAACCAGTTAAAAACATTAACCTTTTTTTTGGCGCAGTCAGGTAAAAAGTTGTAGCATTAATATGACCTTCGACCTCGTCACGTAATGAGCTCACGAATAGGAGCAGATCTAAAGTAAGTAGTCGGGTTGAACTGAAATAAATACGCGAGTTATACCGTAAAAATGTAGTTACTTATCGTTTATTGGTAAGTTTGATTGAACAAATACCTACGCTAGTGTCATATGTCTTCACAGTGTCACTTAATTTCTTTGAGGGCTGATTTTTCAATCATCTGATAATTTCATTCGAGGAATAATTTTGAAATTTTGACAGTTATTTCATACAAGTACTGTCAAACGTCAATTTTATTCCTCGACTAAAAGTTATCTGGCGATGAAAAAATCAGCTCTTAGTATGTTTAGTTTTTTAATTTTTAGGGTTCCGTACCTCAAAAGGAAAAAACGGAACCCTTATAGGATCACTTTGTTGTCCGTCCGTCCGTCCGTCTGTCAAGACCCTTTTTCTCAGGAACGCGTGGAGGTATGAAGCTGAAATTTATATCAATTACTCAGGTCTACTGTCCCTTGAAGCTGTGAAAGAATCAAACTTCTAAGCCAACGCAATCAAAAGATACAGCCGTTTATGCCGCAAATTTTCGACACTTGCAAGGGAATCAAAACCTACAGGGTGCTTCCCGTGAACTCAGAATCTTGAAATTTGGTACGAAGCAACGTCTTATAGCATAGATAAAGCAAAAATTACGAAAACCATAAATTTTTAGTTACATCACATAATATATTTTTTTTTAATAATTTTAAACTTACTACCCATTTCCTCATAAACGCGTAGAGGTATTAAATTGAAATTCATACCAAATACTCAGGTCTATAATACCTTTAAGCTGTAACAAAATCAAACTTCTATGTCAACGCAATCAAAAGAAACAGCAATTTAAGCTGCATATTTTGAAAAAGTACTCGCAAGGGAATCAAAACCTAAAGGGTACTTCCAGTCGACCTAGAATCTTGAAATTTGGCATGAAGCAACGTTTTATAGCACACATAAAGGAAAAATTCCGAAAACCTTAAATTTTTAGTTACATTACAAAATATATATTTATTTTTTAATAAATATAAACTTATTACTTTTTTCCTCATGAACGCGTAGAGCTATCAAGTTGAAATTCATATGCAATAAAAATACCATAGTTATGACTCGATTGTCGTAATGAACGAACTTTGTAAACCTTGCAGGTTTGTACGGAACCCTCGGTGCGCGAGTCCGACTCGCACTTGGCCGGTTTTTTTGTATGTTAGCACCTTTTTAGGGTTTCGTACCAAAATGGTAAAACGGAACCCTTATGGTGAGACTCAGTCTGTCTGTCTGTCTGTCACAGCTGGATATCTCAAGAACTACTAATGCTATCAACTTGCAATTTGGAACAATTTTAGATAACATTTGCCCAATTATTTTGCGAATAAGAAAGAAATAAAAATATATGTATATTTTTTGCAACAGGGACTGAAAGGGGGTCTGAAAAATTCAAAGTGGGGCTACTAGGGCATGTGGGGTATCACACGAAAGAACGCAGTTTGCACATTCTCAAAAAAAATCTTTTATTTTTAGGCCGCATAGTTTTCCACTTTTGATGAAAAATGTAAAAAAAATACTGCCCCCCTTATCTCCGACGTTTGCTGTTTTTGAAAATCTGAAATTATTCTATGTGATAGAAGTTTATGTATTTATAAACATATGATGGTACGGAACCCTCGGTGCGCGATTCCGACTCGCTCTTGCCCGGTTTTTTTTATTATAAAATAAAATATATTCATGTAATTTTTTATCATTTAATTGTGCTTTTGTGTGTTGTGCTGTGATTTTTGTGTGCACTGAATAAATGGTTTATCTATCTATGTACGCAACTATAAATAAAGAAACTTTACGCCTTCAATGCCATTTAAACAAAAGCCCCTTAGTCGGAAACCTCCCAAAAAGACAGCTCGGCACTGCAGAAAAGTCCCGTAAAGTCAGTCGAATCCTTTAATCTAAGTGTCACTCGTGTTACGGCAGTCGCAATTGACCCCATGCAAGCAGACCCACACGCGACTTGAATACAAATATCTTCGCCAAGTGCACTTTGTCTTTTTAGGGTTCCGTATCCGGGACCCTATTACTAAGGCTCCGGTATCCGTACGTCTGTCTGTCACAGGGCTGCATCTTCTGAACCGTAATAGGTAGACACTTGAAATTTCCACAGAGTAGATATTACTATAGCCACTATAACAAAATCTCTAAATAACATAAAGTTAAAAATTAAGGGACCGCCCTTGCAAGAATTTTTTATTTTAAATAAACAATTTAAACAAAAACATGTAGTGTTAAATATTGTATGTTGGTACGGGACCCGGTCACAGGCGAGTCCGACTCGCACTTGGCCGCTTTTTTATTCGCTTTACGATTGTAATCTCAAGTTTACCGACCGTTAAGCTGGAGGTAATAGAGACCCGAATTAAATTGGTATCTAGCTTTATTGAGATCCACGACAATTACTCTTTTATGATTCAACTAGCTGCGCCCCGCGGTATCACCCACGTAAATGTCGATCCCGTGGGAATATCGAGATAAAAATTAACCTATATGTTAATCCAGGGTGTGAGCTACCTCCATACAAAATTTTATCAAAATTGGTCCAGCCGTTTGAGCGTGAAGAAGTAACAAACATATAAACACGTGTGTGTTTACATACGTCACGTTTACGTACGTCATCACACTAATATTATAAAGGCGAGTGTGTGTGTGTACACACATTCGCCTTTATAATATTAGTGTGATGACGTATAGGACCCAGGTTGGCCGAAGCAAGGAAAACCTGTTCAGGTGGAGATTCATAGACGACTCCGCCTTGTAGTGTAAATGTGGTGCTGTTCCACAAACGATGGGGTACTTATTATCATGTCCTGCGTGTCCTGTCAGCTGCACGTTACAGGAACTGATGGAAGCTGGTGATGGCGCCAAACACGTACCCGAATTCTGGGCCGAGTCCATTTAGATTGTCATCGACACGCTAAGAAGAAGGAGTACTTTTTATTTAAGCTATTCCGATTGATTTGTCGCAATTAATGCAGTATTTAGTTTTTATCCATCCTAAGGTTGTCTTTAAAAGATCGCTCTTAGCGATAAGACCGCCCATTGTGTCACCCTTTGTACAGTTTCTATATTTATGTCTGTAATTTATATGGTGTACATAATAAAGAGTATTCTATTCTATTCTATTTGACAAGCTAAGTGGGAATCGCAATGGTAGCACTCGAAATAAAAAAAAAATCTTACATTTTTTGCAATTTTCAGGTCAGTGTCAGGTTGTGTGTTGAACAAAATATGCTTCGACAAAAATAATAATATTATATCAGTATTAACAGAATTAAAATAATAAAAATCATCAACACAACACAACCCTCTAAAGGACATTGTAAAAAATGGCCTATGAATCAACACGCATGAAACATTTACTATAATTACTAGCTCTTTTAATAATATACATTACAAATATTTCAATAGAACGGACACTTCTTAATTTCGAAAACATTTTAAAAAGTATTCACTTCCGTCATAATCATAGGTGTTATTATTTTTTGGGTCAATTTGAGGTTTTTAATAGGCAAAGGTATTATAGCTCATACAGCCAAGCCTTTGTAACAGCACTCTTAATAAGAGTTTGACACAGACAAGCGTCAGTATTATCAACGCTTGATATACGATAATGGTTTTTAGTTACAAACGTCCGCTATGATGTCGCGGAACCATAATACTTATCAAAAAACTCGATTGAGCGCTGTTTGAAATGAGCAATAATATGGACACTGACAATTGATGAATTGACAGATGATATTTGACATTTGGTAGTAATGTCACTTGGCGCGCGCACTGTTATTGCTACATACCGAATGTTTTTATTGACGTAATTATAACCTCGAAATCCGAAAGTGTTTTGATTTTTTCCGAATTCTCAAAAGTGTCCGTTGTTTTAATTTAAGTTCAATCGAATATATACATTATCTAAAACCCAAAAAGTAAATACACCTCCCTGTTGGATCTTAGGCCAACAATGTATGGACGACGAGCAATGTCCTTTATATAACCCTTTTGAATGACTACTTCATGAAATATCAATCAATAGAGCCACTATTCCCTGGCGTTTCCCCCTCAATAAAGTATGTGTTTGTGTGTCTTTTTGTGTGCCCTGGTAGAAATAGCAAGCAGAAGTGGCAAAGGGCTGGCCATGTCTATCAAAGGACCGATAGCCGTTGGAGCAGATGTCCTCAAGTGGTCACTGTGAATTGGTAAGCGTGGCTTCAGATGCCTGCCACCTAGATGGAGCGATGACAAGGCGGCTGAGTAAGACAGATTGGTTGCGGAAGGCGGAAATAAGATGTGACAGTGCAACTTGGGATTGGCGAATGTCCAGCACTGGACTTTTTTTTTTCGTGTTGCTGGCACGACTGTATGACAGATCTTGTTGGCCCAAAACTTCTCCACTTCCACGGCGTCGTCGGTGGTAGGGCAGAGGTCACTATGGGTCACTTTGACTGCATGTTTTGAGACACAGAGGAAGGGAGGGACACGGAGGTGGAGCTTCACATCCACACCCCACTCTCGTTCCGTCAATGTAGATCTGAAGGCCAATTTTCGTAACTTAAAACATTCAAAATCTAGTCGCAGTTTCATATCGGCGACAAACGAACGTCAAAAACTTGTCAAAATGTAGAGAAATTAGAAGTATTAAAGATTAAGACAGATCAGACTGTGAAATTGTGAACGATCTTAAAATTACGAGAGTTGCCTGTCAGGTTGGATCTTCCCACTTGTCTCTGGAGAGGATTCAGGGACCTCCAAGTGGACCACGAAACGTTACACTCTTCAGGCGTAGTAACTATTTAGTAATCTGTGCTTCAGGGAAATGCAGTGGAGTGCCAAAGGCTGAGTTAATTTACAGCATAGGTACACATATGCATACTTGGAGAGATTGCATATATTAGGTTTGCTTGGAATGTGAGCAGTAACGTCTGTTAAAGGGAGCTTTGCCCTGTTAACTTTAATATTGCTCGCTTAAAAAGTTGTGTAAGTAATTGCTCCAAAGTTAACCGCTCTAAAGAGATTAAAATATATTGTTCTTGTTGTTTACACTTCTAATCCACACGGAGGAGAGATAATATATTTACAGTCATACATTTTAAATTAATTAGATTTGTTTTTTAATTGTTTTGTTGTTCTTAGAAAGGAGGGAAAGCTAATAATGTACGAGTATTTATGATTTAAAGCTGTTGAAGCTTTCATCCATACTAATATCCACACTTTCATACTAATATTATAAATTCGAAAGTAACTCTATCTGTCTGTCTGCCTGTATGTTACCTTTTCACGCCTAAGCCACTGAACGGATTTCGATAAAATTTGGCAGAGAGATAGATTGCATCCCGGGGAAGGACATAGAATAGTTTTTATCCCGATATTCTCACGGGACGAACACTTATACGGGTGAAACCACGGGGCACTGCTAGTATGAGATAGATAGTAGTAGATAGATTCAGTCGCACTGTCAGGTAATGTAGTTACTGAATGATTCATGTACCTATTTACATAAAACAGTCTAGAACTCTAGACTATCTAATTATCGTTTTATAATCGCGTGTAGTTTGACGTGGCGAGACTACATGAGTAATGTAGTACAGTCAAATAAGGAGATAGGTAGCTAACTTTCAAGCATATTTTAACACAAGCCCGCACGAACGATTTTTTTTTCCGCACCGATTTTTTTCGCACACTGAATTTTCAACGCTTTGCTTAGCGCCGAGAATTGAAAATGTGTTTTGCCGACGCGCTGGGATGCATTCTGTTGGATTCATGCAGACTCGGTTCGAGACTGAGAGTTGATAATCCAGTGCGTGATAAAAGCACGCCACCAAGTCCGTGCGAAACATTACTACAAGTTTCGGAGCTGAGGTAGGCGTTGAAAATCCAACAGCGCGCTTTCATTTAAGCATTCATTTAGGTTTCGCCTAGTGTTCGTGAGAACATGTATTAATGGAGTAATTTATATGTAGAGTTACTATACTAAGACGTACTAGAAAGCTACCTGTATACCTACCTATCTCCTTGTTTACACACACAATAAAAATAAATTGACGATGCCTAGTCACGGATTCTTTTTCTGTTATACTATGTTTAGTAGGTATGTAGTTACTTAACTTAATTAAAGTAAATTTTTTGATAAAGTACGGTGGGGTTGGCATATCCGTATGAAGTATTGTAGTGGAAAGATGAATATTAGCCAGTATATCTAACTCTTTCGTTGAATGTACACGACCCACATTGAAGCATTGTTATAGCGTGCATTGCACCGGCATTAATGAGAAAACACTTTTATGAGATCCTTTGAATTATGTTGTTTGAGTAGGTACGTTTCAGTGTTAGTCAGTTTTTATTTCAACACAAAGTATGAAAGGGTTGTTAACCCTTTTAAATTTGTAAATTCTGGGCAATGGAGAAGTAGCCTCGTTCATAGATATTTATTATTACAAATGTTAAACATAATTATTTGGACGAAAAAAAATGGCGATACACTAGATACACAGCGTGTGCTAGATTAAAATAAAATCTCAGTTTATACAAGGTGGAGAGGACAATAAATTTAATTGAACTGGCGCACCTAAAAAAGACGCATATCTAATGCCTTTCCCACTCCCAGGCTGCAATGTATACGAAAATTCAAACAAATAAGTATATCCAACAGTTTAGTCGTTTTTTCATTCAAAAATCACTTCTTAATTTCGATGTTAAGATTTAATTGATAGTGTCAAAATACTCTTATGATAAATGTAGTTCACTACCCTTATTCAATTAATTTAAGATATTAAACGCAATTTAGGCCCCAAGATACAAGCGCTGCCTAGTTTGGGGACCACTGTTAAAAAAACTGTGATAAATATTCTAGTTCACACACAATATTGTTATATTTTAAATTTATTTTGTAACAATGGACGAATTAATTGTTCTTATTCATTAGTATTCAGCACATGATTCTAGACAAAAAACAAATGAAAAATCGGTTATCTAGAAAAAGTCAGCTGTTTCATAGAAAAATGCAACACCAACGCGGTCAAAATGTATGGTAACAGCATTTTTTTTTTAAACCAGCCAAATGTTTATTTGCGGTGGGGGTTTCAAATCAAGTGCTAAATTTAAGGTTATACTTTTCGCTTCGATGTCCCGACAACCTGTATTTTTGAACTCTAGAATTAAATGCAATAAAATCCGTGTAACATAAAACTATGAACATAACGTTGTAGTTTGTTATTCGGATATTCCCACGGCAGTATTGGAAATGTTTATTCGTTCGGAAAATACAATTGGTTTTCACACGAGCAATTCTAATAAAATAAATTATAGACGCAGCAAATAGATGTGTTTCTAAGAAAATATTTGATGAACTTTAATTGAGTAAGTAAATAATAAAACGCGAAGTAATTTTGATTGCACTTGGCGTAAGAAAATTACTATCGAAGTGCATGTTTACTTTTAAACCAGTTTTATTACCGCATCAGATGTATCCATGATTTGTAGGTAATCATAGTATGACTTCTAGGTAGTGGGTTCGAACCTAGGCAGGCATTTTATACTGTGTAAATAATTTTACCACCACTACCCTCAAAACGGTGAGAAAAACATCGTGATGAAGCCGGCATGTCTCAGAACCAAAAAATCGAAGACATCTAAACATGTATCAGTAGCCCAGTCATTTTAGGCATATTTGCAAAAAACTGATTTTCGTGACCTTTTGACCTTTATAACTCTTTTAGCCGGCACGATATTAATGTCGATTTTTCACATCTTCATTACAACGTCGTAATAAAGGTGTGTACAAAAATTCAGCTCACTAGGAATTTTTCCGCAGATAAATCTAAAATGACTGGGCTACCAACCCGCACTGGGCCTGTGTGGTAGATTATAGCCCACTCCCTCTTGAAGAGAGGAGGCCAGCAGTGGGAACATTATAGGGTGATTATTATGCTTAGTTACACTTACACCTTGAACCTTCAAAATAAAATGAAACCTCGTGTACAATGCGTGCCACGAAAGATGAGACTTGACACACCATGTGGTTTGCATGCGCAGTACACGATTTTAGGTATCTTTAGCGGTATGAGGTCTGAGTGCGGGACGGGACCGGACGTCATAGGGGCGGCGGAAAGAGCGGGGGAGGCGGGGTCAAGTCTCATCTTTCGTGGCACGCATTGTACAGTACCCGGCGATAAATATTGCACATCGACCTTTGGAAAGAGACAATCGGCTAATTTCGGCTTCGTAAAGCGTTATCTCTGTCGCACGAAATACAAACAGTCCGGTATCTATTAGGAGCTGTTAAAACAATTATGATTTGCTTCTTTTGATAATTATTTTTATTCTTTGTATAAATTACACCAATTTGAATTAGTCGATGTGCAATATTTATCGCCGGGTACTGTATTTACTAACTACCCATATCTATCAAATATAAGAGAAAAGGTCTACAATTTTGCCTAATCATCTCAATTGACCAGCCGACTGAGATGATAAGCATTTAATTCTAAAAAACATTGGACAAAAGACAGCTACAAGATTATTTTGTTGATACAACAACGAAATCTAGATAGCGTAGACAAACTGATCTCTGACATCATTGGAAACAAATAATCCTGATAATAATCACAAACCATAAAATTATTTTATGAAAACAAAAATGTCGATGGAGTAACCTGCTCGCAACTTTTAATTTAAAAACTCTTTCATCACTCGGAAACTTCTAAATTAAATAATTCCCTTTACCATAAATTATCACTTTCTTCCTTTTATTTTTCCCGCTATTCCACAATCAAAATTGTAGCAAGTTGAGCGTTATCAAGCCTCGATGCTCACTTAGATAAGCCGAGGTAACTTAGCAGCAACTTAGAGATAACTTGGTGTTGCACGCGGTTCGCTACGGGTTAACATCTAAAGTCCGGCTTTGCTCCCTTTTACGATAAAATGTACTACGTGACTTTATCGTGTGTTTTGGGTTGAAAGTATTAAGACTGGTTTAAGATTTTGGATACGATTCTAGTAAAGGCTTGGGAATCTTTGGTAACATGCTGGCTAAGCAATTACGTTTCACCAATTAAACTGAACGCCATATGCATCTCTAAACCGAGCTGTCAATAACATACAACAATGATGACTCTGACGGCTCTTGAAATATGCTGATCGTGTTCAGTTTCTTTGGAGAAAATCGCCCTAAGGCAGAGTACAGACGAGTAGCACTTTGCGGTCGACAGAGCCAACTTCAGCTGTCGACAGAGGCAAATGCAGCTGCTGCCATTGGTCGGTTGGCGTTTGCTGTCCACGCGTTGACAGCAAACGCCGACCAATGGCGACAGCTACAGTATGAGCGCAGCGCGCGCGCTGCCTTGTCAGTCGACTTCAAATAAACTATAATAACGTTCACGACGCGCTACAACAATGCTGTCGACATGGTAGGCAGCAGTCGGCGTGTCGAATACTGCAGCAGTTGTTTTTGTCGACAGTAGCAGTTGCCTCTATCGACAGCTAAAGTTGGCTCTGTCGACAGCTGAAGTTGACTCTGTCGAAAGCAAAGTTCTGCTCGTCTGTTTGACACCTAAGTGCTCGTACACACAAGCTACACTCGTCAACGATAGAGTCAACTGCACCCGTCGACGGCCACCGTTGACAACGAGTCGCTCGTGTGTTTGAGTAAGGTGTATACACGAGCGGCCTGTTGTCAACGGCAGCCGCCGACGCGCGTCGCCTCGACGACGGCTGCAGTTGCCTCTATCGTCGGCGCGTGTCACACTTACTTGCATAAGTGAGAATGCTTTTGCTCGTTAGATTTATCTGAAGGAAAGAGCTTAAGTTTATTACTGAATGGACATAATACTAGTGAATCAATACACGCAACATTAATCTGTCTTGTGTCATTAAACTGTCACATATACACGAGGCAAGTTGTAGGACAATCACTAGCTCGATAACTGTACTAGCACGCATATTAGCGTGTTGTCCAACAGGCGTTATATACGTTCTATAATCCCCGAGCACCTATATGTATATCGCCTTATAATCTCTAACTAGTAAACAACAGCCGAAAGACGTCCACTACTGGACATAGACCTCGCCCACAACAAGGTATTATTATAAAGTTTCCCAGAAATTAGATAATGACAAATGGAAATCTCTCTCTCACCTATGTTTTCACGGTGAGATTTTTACAGAATCGACCGGATGAAGTCATTTTTAGTTGTATGCATGGCCACAATAGCTTTGACTCTGTTTGTTTGTTTCACTGACAAAAGATTTCACGGAACCTCTCCACGATATGTTTTTCAAATATGAATGGCGATCAATGGACTCAATGTAATCTGGGTGTCGCATTTAGACTTGGCGCGCATTCTTAAAATACTTTCAAAAGATAGGTCTCGGTTAAATTAAGATAAAAAGTAATCATAGCATTTTTTTTAAATATTGGGTTTTGCTAGAAAAACGTTGTTTACAGAGCAAGGGTGGCTCCGTTTATACTGACCCCATGACGGTTTTATACTTTCATTCATGAACGCTTCCGAAACTAAATGACATCAGCCAATCTGTTCTGTTAACTTCTCACCGTGAAAATATAGGCGAAGTGAGCTTGAATTAAACTGTCATTCCACCTTGCTAGGGAATGGACACTATTGACAGCTCTATTCAAACTCATTTCACTTAAGTTTTCACTAGTGTTGCCCAAATGCAAGACCAAGACAAGACCTTAGCCAGTCTTGGTCTTGGTCTTGCGTCAATACACCTGGTCTTGGTTTTGGTCTTGGTATTGCGCTCTCAGTCTTGGTCTTGGTCTTGGTCTTGCAGCAAGAGTCTCGCAAGTCTTGCGAGACTCTACTACTTAGACTAGACTACATTCAAATACCTATTAGCCTATTGCTCAGGGTGGCAGGGACATCGACGCGCAACCGCTTACCATGGATTCAGTAGGTACAGACGCCAGCACATCAACCTACTACAATCTGTCAAATTTCTTTAATAGATTTTCAACTTTATCGCTAAAGCATAAGGTTCAAAATTGATTGGGAAAATTTGACAGTTATGGGTAGCTTGATGTGCTGGCGTCTGTACATGATTCTGGACCCCCCCCTGCGTTGAAATTTTTCGTCGGCTTTTTTTTAATTTTACGTTTTTTTTCTGCAATTTTTTTACTCTAAACTGTAGAAAATCATTATTTCTATCTGACCCAATGAGATTTTTAATTAAAAAAATTGTAAATTCACTTGTTTCACTTAAAACAGCAATGTAAATAAAACTCGAAAGGGCTACCTGATCAGCTGTATCGCTAAAGTTCATTTGCGAGGTCAACACTGTCTTCGTACCTACGCTATTCACTTTCAAATGCCGCCACAAAGGGACCGCAGCGCCAAGCGGTCTCCTCGTATTATTAACGCACTTGAAAATAAACTTTAAAATTATTACAATAAAGTGCATAAATGCTTGAACCTGACAAAAAATGCGGAAGATTGCGGGAATCCCCGAGCGGTGTCGAGTCGGCCATGAATCCCAATGAATCTATCAGACGCGTCACATGAGGCATTTTAATCATCTACATAATTGAATGACCCATTTACTACTTTTATTTTAGATAAAGAATCTAAAATAAAAGTAGTAAATGGGTCATTCAATTCATCAAAAATAATTATCCCCTCATAATGATGAGGGGATAATTATTTTTCTAAAACTTCATCGATTTAAGGGGGAAGCGCTAAGGTAGCCCGCGAAATTAAAATTTTCTTACGTTTTTTGCAATTTTCTGGTCAGTGAATTTCGCGGGCTACCTAATACCGCTTTCGCCTTAAGTAAAGAAGATTAAAAAAACGTTCAGAAGTGTATTGATAGTCACGTAATTTTTCGATATTTTTTTATTATCAACAATAATTTTACTTTTGAATGCAATTCAACAATGTAATTTACTGTTTCATAAAAAAAATACATCCATTTTCGCATAATCGGGATTGAAACCAAATACCTACTATAACGCCCAAATCTCAGTTTGACTTAACTGCGAGACGCAAGAGTCTTGCAGGCTTAGTCTTGTTCTTGCTCAAGTCTTGCAGGGTTAAGTCTTGGTCTTGCTAAAATAAGTCGGTCTTGGTCTTGGTCTTGGTCTTGCAAAAATGCAAGAACAAGACCAAGACTGCAAGACCAAGACCGATTTTGGGCAACACTAGTTTTCACGGTGATATTTTTCAGAATACACCGACAGAACTGACAATCTTCTTTATTGTAAAGCAAAGCTTTATGAAATATGCTTCGGTATGCAATGACGTATTATAATATATAGACACGTTATCAACCAACATCTCGGCGCTTAAAAACGGCGAAAATACTAGATAACTACTTATACGCGTAAAGAAAGGGAAAGAAAATATATCACCGTACGGCGGGATGTCTGTTGCTAGAGGGAGATAAATAAACATCTTCAGTTACGTCACAGGATAAGTAATAGTCAAATTACATGCTCATTGGTCGAGCGCATGAATGACGTAGCTATCAGAGTCACTTCATGCGCCGGCCGCCATTAGACGCAGCGTCGTACAAAATAAAATAAAATAATCTAGTTTTGTAAACTTACGCGTGAAATGACCACATTTTTGTCTTTAACTTTTGGGGTATAATTTTTACATCCTCTGAAAACACACGACGGCATATTTTCTTTATGTTTTGCACAGGTTTTCACATACGATATAAATTAAAAACAAACATACGTCGCGTCGCGTCGCGCGACCGGTTGGTGCGTGACTGAGCGCAAATGTGGCAATTGGCTTCATTTCATGTTGCCATTTTAGAGTGCGGACAACGTATCTATAGTTTTATACATCATTGTCGGTATGTATTTATTTAACACGGTAATTAAATTAGTCATGCAAATTAATTTTCTTGAGACATCGTAGCGAAAAGAAGCGAGTTAAAGCTTGGACAGAAATTGTGAGTATTTTCTACATTCAAGGCTTTTAAATACCTTTGTCAATTTTCAAATTCTTTACTTACGGCCGAACCGAATAACTTATCTATCGCCAGTTTTTTCATACTGAAGATAGAAAATCCTATCTAAGTATATCTAGATTTAACGACCCAATAGTATATAAGACATTAAAGGCTCCTGCAAACAAGCGCGACGCCCGACGCGAATCGCGCGCGACACAAAGGCACCGCTCGTTGCGCGACTTGCGGTGCCTTTGTGTCGCGTGTCGTGTCGCGCCTGTGTGTACGAGGCTTAAGGTATCTTACCGACCCACGCTGTCTATCGACGGGACCGCTTACTACTGATAGCTATTTGTATGAAAAAAGCCAAAATATGCGTCCCTTTATCATGTTGACAGCTATTTGTTTGACAGGACAGCCTACAGAATGACAAAAAGGTCTATTCTACGAATTCCAGGGAGAAACGAGTTTACCTAAGCAATATACTTAAAAAAAAACAAGTGAAAGTAGGTATGTTAAGCGAAAGTGATTTTGAAATCGTAACAGAGTTAAGGCTCCTACAAACAGGCGCGACATGCAATAAAATCGCGCGGGACCCAAGTCACCGCAAGTCGTGCAACGAGCGGTGCCTTTGCGTCGCGCGCGATTCGTGTCGCGCGTCCCGCCTGTTTGCAGGAGCCTTTATGAAAAATGATTTTGAGTAATAATCTTTTAATCAAATGGACTTATAAATGCCGCATTGACTATAATAATATGAGCAAATTAAGTTGTTATGAACTTACATAAATAGATTTCGTTCAATTAAAACAGCTGGAAACCTCTATCAAAAGTAACCTTAACCAGGTTCGGTGTTTCATAAGCACTGACCTCCCAACTAGCATTTTGGTAATAAGAATTGGTGATAAAAGAGTTATTTAAAAGTGAATTTGGCAAGCAAGAGTGATACAATGGTTTTAGCAATTGGTGTTAGAGCACGCTCTAACCCCTTAGAAACTCTCGATTGGGCCCACGTCTTATAGCGCTATAAGTAATATAATAATTTTAATGCTCACTCTTTTAACACTGAGAGTTACATAATAGTTATAGGGTGGCGTTAGTGGCAAACAATTTCTTGTATCTATAATGGTGGTATAATATAAATCTAGCTACCACAAGCACTTTAAAGTCTGTATTATGGTTATAATAAAAACTATAGGTGGTACACAAGTTCTGAAGTCTACTGGTATAAATTTTATAGTAACATATTAGTTCTTTTTTAGGTCCATTTTTTTCTTGGATTTGCTTTATGTATCTTGATCAGTGTTGCCAACTTAGTGCTTTCGGCACTAGATCTGGTGCATTTTTTGATGTTTTAGCGCTCAAAATTCCATAACAGTGCCTAGTGCCATAACTAGTGCATTTTTGAAGTCTGCAATTTATCACACACGTTGATTAAAACAAGCTACTAATATCTAATCTGTGGTGGAGAGTGGAACAAGGATGTCCGATCTGCAGATGACATCGATAAGATAATTAATCAGTGGCGGAATATACACATTTAGAAATGGATTATTTCCTTATTCAGAGATTCACACCAATGACACTGTCAAGTTTTGGCTTGAAGTATGTCATTACAAAGATGCTGGAATGAATAACCCATTCCAAGAAATAGTTGATTTTGCTTTTCTCGTTTTAGTATTACCACATTCAAATGCCGATGTTGAAAGAGTGTTTAGCCAGATGAACATAATAAAAACAAAGCAACGAAATCTAATGAGTCTTCACACACTTAATTCAATATTATATATTCGATATGGGCTACGAGCATCAAATAAAACTTGCTACAATTATGATATTCCGAAGGAAGTTCTTGAAAAAGTCGGTTCGAAAGAGTTTAAACTCCAACAATCAACTCCTGGGCCCTCATCAACTCCTGGACCCTCAACTTCTCAAACAGCCACCACAGCAACCGTGAATTCAGACCAAGATTCCTACTCTGATTCGGACGATGATCTAATTTTGTACAACTTAAATATTCTCAATACTTTTTTTTTTGGTTGATTATATCTTTGGTGCTCTTTTGTCAAAATTAGCACAAACCTAGTGCATTTTAGGGTTTGTTTAGTGCATTTCTTACAATAGCAGTTGGCAACACTGATCTTGATCAGTGTTGATTAGCAACTCAGGGCTGTAGCGTGTTTTCTTTTTCTATTGTTTTGCATATACATTAGTTCCAAAAGTGTTACTTTATTTCTCAAAAATGATGGCAAACTAAGGAGTTGAAATTAAGTGAATTTCAAGTTACGGATTGTCAATATCTCGATGAGTGAAGTTTGATTTCTTTATCACATGGCTAAAATTTATTGCGAGGGTTACTTTATTGAGAAAATAATATATGTTTTGCGTCTCAATTTTGCAGGGCCTTAAAAATAAGTGATATTTAAAGTAAAAATAAATTGCATTTTATCATGCGGGGCATACACTCAATCTAAATTTAGATAAAAACAGGATATTGGCTCTGTCTTTTACATTCATTGTGTATTGTAGTAAATATTTTGCGTTTTAAAATGAGAAAATTAAACAAAATATGAGTTTTAAACTAGTTTTTTTCTGATTTATTTTTAGGTTATGTTTGATTTAAAATGGTGTCTACTCCTTATTATCCTAGGTTCCTATTATTACTATTAATGAACAAGAAGTACTAGATGGGCTGTAGTTAGAACTATTGTAGCACTTGTTATACCAGAATAGGGTTTTAAATGTTTAAATTGCGTGTTATTATGGCTTAGAATAACATAAAAGTAAATTTGAACCCCACTGTAACGATTAGGGCTCTAAAAATAACTCCATAATACCAATTGCTATCATAAATAGGGGTTTTTGATTACTGAATTAAGTAGCTGTAAATAAGTTGCAATTAATACTTTTATAGCAACGTAGGTGGTAAAAATATTTTGCTAACTATTTTCAAGAGCTCTTGTCGGTAGAAAGAGTTATAACAAACTATAATATTTTTTTTTTTTTTTTTTTTTAATCTTTATTTATTTACAGGGTTTTTTCTATACAGAATATGTCACCCCGATGATTACATACAATTAAATTATACATATAACTATACTAAACTAGCTTACCCGCAACCTTATAACCATAATAATAATACAATAAAGTGTTCTGGCTTCATCGGACAATGGTGAGGCCAGAACGCTATTATAGAAGCCTACATTAAAACTATTGACAAAAGCTTGACGCCTTTGGGCTCCCACACGAGCACACTCCGCTAGGACATGATGCACATCTTCAATAACTCCACAGACAGCACAATTTGGTGAATCGACTTTGCGCATCATGAATCCAAAGCTATTGAGCGGTATGTGGCCGGATCGGAGCCTCAACGCCGTCACAACCTCTTGCCTGCTCATTCTACTCTCACTGAACCAAAGCACTCGTGGAAGAGATGGCTGAATCGTTCTGTACCAGATACCCTTAGTCAAAGACCTTTCATCAAAATATTCTGACCATGATTGATTACATTTGTCTCTAACTAAGGGCAATAACTCAGTATGCCAAGGAGAACAAGGATATATTTCTCCATCAGAAGTCGCTTCATTTGCCAAACGGTCAACCATCTCATTTCCTTCCAGTCCAACGTGAGATGGAACCCACTGCAAAACAATTATTTTACGTTTGGTAACTAAATCTCTAATTATTTTAATAATACTATATGCTAGTGGAAGGCCCCTAAAAGGTGAAGTACTCGTGCATCTCATCAGATGGAGAAGAGCACTTTTTGAGTCAGTAAAAATAACAAATCGATCACCGGCCAAAGATTCGACATAAGCTAAAGCTTCAGCTATAGCAATTAATTCTAAATGCATTATTGAAATTCTGGATACAATTTTGAATTTAAAAGACGTACCTATTTGAGAATCAAAAAAAGCTGCGCCACAGTAATTCTCGTGTCTAGAACCGTCCGTATACATGCAGTAAAAGCCAGAGTACTGTGCATTCAGAGATGAACAACATATCGCTTTAAGGTTATGTACATTATAACTATGCTTAGGTTTATCTACTGATTCTAAACTAGGCTTTACAACATCTGATAAGTTCATATTGCTGACCCAAGTGTCCATGGAAAACATGCTAATTTTGTTACTGCAGTATATATCTTCCTGCTGTAGATTATCATGAGACAAAACTAACAGTGGCTTTTTCTTATTTCTCCAATAAGGATGATTGTAACAAAGACCATGTAGCTTATGCAACAAATCGATTAAAAGGAACTGGTAGCACTTAGATTTTAAATAAAATTTACCAGCTAAATATCGGCGGCGAATAAAAAGAGGAGGCAATAACAATTCAGATTCCATAACGTGAATCGGAGTGCTTTTGATAAACCCACCAATTAACCGCAAGCAGATGTTTTGTAATCTATCCAGTTTAATTAAATGACAGTCAGCGCTATTGTCCAGCAAAAAGCTACCAAAGTCGATACGACTACGAATAAGGGAGATATACAATCTTCTTAAGTGGTTGGGGTGAACACCCCATCCAGGGCCCACTAGAACCCTAAAAATATTGATCAATTTAAGCACACGATCACAGACCTCACCGATATGTTTCTTCCAACGAAGGCTTCTATCCAGCCACAATCCTAGGTACTTGACGTGGTCTACTAACTCCAATAAAGTCCCGTTCAGACGTACATCTACATCAGGCCTTCTAAAACCTCTACTGAACCAACAGATTTTACTTTTTTCGGGGGATATGTTTAATCCTACATATGTCAACATATTATTGATGAGATCAAGTGCAGACTGGATCTTGCCTTGTCCCTCACTAACAGAAAAACACTGTACATATATAGCGAAGTCATCCGCGTACTGAGATATACTAATGTTGTTTTGCATACTTTTACAAATGCCTGACGTTACTACATTAAATAATAATGGGGATAACGGATCCCCCTGAGCCAAGCCAGTACCAGAATGTCTACTAATAAAGCTATTACCTATTCTAATCTTGAGTACTCTTCTATGTAGAAAGTTCCATAAATATCTACAGATACGGGAACCAACTTTAAAACTATCTAAAATATTTATTAAAACGGAATTATTTACATTGTTGTACGCATTATTTATATCTATAAAACAACCTATAGTAGAATAACCCTCGGAAAAACCAGTTTGAATTGTGGTGATTAGACAGCTCAAGCCGTCTAAACACGACCTACCCCTACGGAAGCCAACTGTATTCTCAGAAAATGTGTTACTTTTTTCAAAAAACCATTCCAATCTTCGGTATAAAACATAATGGAAAATTTTACAAATACATGAGAGTAATGATATAGGTCGGAGTGAAGAAACGTTACTAGGGTTACGACCAGGTTTTGGAATAGGTACGATACAAATGTCGCGCCACTGGTGTGGAACAAAACTGTGATTAAAAAAGCTGTTAAATAAAGAAAGCAATACTAATTTACCTTCATAAGGTAAATTCTTTATCATAGAATAAGATATGTCGTCGCATCCAGGAGATGTATCCTTAGTTTTGATACATTTATCTAGCTCCTGAATTGAGATTTCGCATTCTAATGTAGGGTTACTATGGTGAACGGTAGGGGTCGATGGGGATACAAAATCGGGTGTTAAGGAATTTAAAAGGTTTGTGGCGCTTGGAGCGTCCACATAACTTCTAGGTGAACGGTAACCTTTCAACCATCTCATTTTGCGCCATACTTCACTCGACGATGTAGTGTGATCAACTGAGGAACAAAATTTTTGAAAGTCCATTGCCCTAGCCTGTCGTATTAGTCTTTGGGAAGTGTTAATTCTATCTTTAAGAGTTTCCAGGTTTTGGGGTGTGGGATTACTTCTAAATTTAGATAATGCTAACCTTCGATGAGCCACAGTTTGTGACAGTTCAGCAGTCCAATATGGTTTCGGAGTGAAATTTGACGTAGGATTTTGATTAAATTTAAACACAGGAATGAATTTTTTAGCCCCGTCATTCAGAATATCCAAAAATAAATTATAAGCTTTTTGGGGGTCATTCGGTAAACATATATTTCGAAACTTTTCTTTTAAATATTTTTTATAAGAAGTCCAGTCTGCGTTCCCAAAATTCCTTTTGATAACTTTAGGCAGGCATGATGTACTCAAAGTTGAAAGTTTAATAATTAGGTGGTCGCTGCCTAGATTTTCATTTAAAACGATCCAGTTAAAGTTTAACGCAATATCTATAGAAACTAGTGATATATCCGGGGAAGACTGTTGTAAGTAGTTATCAACTAAACGAATTCGTGTATGTGTTCCATCGTTTAAGGAAATATAGTTGTTATCCATTAGTGAATCGTGAATAAGACTGCCTCTGCGATCAGTTTTATAGGACCAACTGGCGTGATGGGCATTAAAATCACCAAGAATTAACGTTTTGGCCGGCCATAATGATAACAAACCATCCCAGTCCTGTTGAGTGGTTACGATTCTCGATGGACAATAAACAGAAACAATATTCTCAAACGGTTCACAATTAAATACTTTTACGCAAACTACCTCCATACCATTATTATTAACGAGAACGCGTCGCAGCTGCGACTTAACAGATTTGTGAACTATGATAGCTACACCGCCGTATGAGTCATCACGGTCCGCGCGATAAACATTAAAACCACTAACTTTAAAATTACATTCTGGTTCAAGCCACGTCTCACTAAGGGCAGCAATATGTACTTTTTCTTGACACAACAGATCTTGAAACAAAGCTAACTTTGGCTTAATACTTTGGGCATTCCACTGCAATATGTTTAATTTAAGTGATGTATTAGCCATCAGAGGGAATAAAAAAATTAAACAGTGCTTTTACCAACGGCCACTCTGATACAAAACTCACCGACACGAGGGTTAACCATTCTAGGCACAACTGGAATACACACTTTATCTTAAAAATTAAACCTGTCTTTTTAAGGTATATCACCTCCTTAATTCTCGCACACAACTCTTTGAAAGAAGGGCATTCCTCTGTGCCCTCTTCATCTACCGGCAATTGCCGTACGTCTCCTTCGTCTGCGTCTGAGTTCCAGAACATCCAGTCATCCTTTAGTGGGCTCTTTTTCTTTTTCGACTTTGGGGTATCACTGTCCCTTCTATCTGTGGCAGAGGTCTGTACATTGTGGATCGTAGCCTTTGTTTTTACTATTTCCGCAAAGGTAGGGTTTCGAGTTGATAAAACAGAGCCGTCTTCACTAGGTGTAGAAAAACGATTTTCAAGGGCAACCGGAGCTTGCGGAGGGATGAAAGTATCGGGTGGTGCGGGTATATCGGGGGGTACATAACATTCCAAGGCTTTTCTATATGTACAGCCAAACTCCGACATAATCTCTCGAATCCTTCTCTCTTTCTTGTAACTTGGACATGATCTGCTAAGCGATATGTGGTTACCCTTGCAGTTGACACATGAAAATACTAATGTGTCGCAATTCTCATGATTCCCACCACACTTTGGGCAAACCACCTTTTTCGAGGGGCACATTTTCCGAACATGGCCTAATCTCCAACATTGGGAGCATTGCGATACTTGATGTATGTAGGGCAATACTTTAATATTAATGTCACATACACGTACTGATGCTGGGACATGATCTCCCTCAAAACAAAGTCGAAGGGTTTCGCTGGGGCACCAACCACCTTCATCCCTGTTGCGACGATCTAACCTCTTGAAAGATAAAAGTTTTGCAGGGGCCGGACATGAAATATTTTTGAGAATCTCGTCATCAGTCAAATCGAGATCTACATCTTTAATTATGCCATAGCAAAAGGAAAGCTCTAAGGCCTTCTGGAACCTCCATCCTTTCACCAAGAGCTTTTCGCACATAAGAAGGTCCTGAGCAGCCGATTCACTTTCGAATTGAAAGCGTATTTTAAAAGGGCTTAAATATTTAACTTCGCTAATCTTGGTTATTTTATTTTCTTTTAAAATACGTGCCATGGCAAATTGTTTTGGTAGACGTTCTTTATGCGAAACGTATATCTCGAACTTTTCCTCCTTTACAGAATGTCTACTACCATGACAGACCTTTTTTTTACTCGTCTTAACTTCTTTCCAACCCTCTTCGTCTTCAGTACTGTCATCTCTTTCCCTCTTATCGGCTCGTGACTGCTTCTCTTTATCGTTACAATCGTCATTATCAATAGCATCCATTTCCGAAGAATCATTTAATAAACTCTGTATAGTATTATTGAATACGGGTGGTGAAATATTAAAGTCATTCATGGCGCGATCTCGTAAGGCACACGCAGCCGGTAGGCCCGGCGCACACCTGTGGCACGTGTCAATGCAATGCGTCAACAACTCTCGCGCAGTGGGGATAATAATTATTAGAACCGCGACGCAAGACACAACCAGCCCGAACGAGTGCCGGTACGGGTATCCAACTATAATATTACTTTTAGTAATTTCTGTTACTTGAGTTTATAAAAGCAGGTGCTATGATGGTTGCGACTGTACCGTTTATACCTCCTTAAGTAATAATACGTTTCCTAGGCAAGATAGGTGGTATAAAACATTTACTTAGCACTCTTTAAGAACACTTGAAAATAGTGAGACTTATTAGAAATCCAACTATTACCTTAGGTACTTATTGTTACTTGAAGTTACTACACCTAGTGTTACTGTGGTTCAGCTTTTATCTTTTATACCTACCTTAGTCATATTATGTCTTCTTGTTACCGTTACTCATCTTGATAAGTTATTTAGTTATAGTCATGACCATGGAATAAACAAAAGTTTTACTGGGCGCTTTTATACACCCGTTAAACCAATACAAACGATAACAGAGGTGGAAATTAGCGTCAAAATGTTGGTTGGGCTGTATTATACAAGTACGCTGGACTGCATACTATCGATGACTTTCGCCATTTTGGCGCTGATATCAACGTGAAGGTACTGTGGAACTAATATTAGCGATGGGATATATCCTTCGATAAAAAAATACTTTAAGAACTTTATCGATCGTTATATATCCACTGAGAGTAATTTATATTACTTAAGAGAAAAATATCGAACCACTCCCAGTTATTTTTATGCTTCATTTTTAAGTAATAGAATAATTGCTCTGCAAAGTTTTCTATTTCCATGTTTTTCAGCCCTGCTTAGTTGAGTTGGTAGGAAATCTGAAATTAAGTACATATTTAATTAAAGTAAAAATAACTAAAGCATACAGTACATCGTAGATGGCAAATTTCATTTCGATGTTTAGGGCTTTACTTCGGTAACAAGTACACATTACATATGATACTAGCTTCCGCCCGCGGCTTCGCCCGTGAGGTATGCCGATAAAAACTATCCTATGTCCTTCCCCGGGATGCAATCTATCTCTCTGCCAAATTTTATCGAAATACGTTCAGTGGTTTAGGCGTGAAAAGGTAACATACAGACAGACAGAGTAACTCAAACTCTAAGTATTTATTTCAATTAAACCATTTACAGGCACTTTTGAATTGCCAAAAAGTCGGTCAGTCAGAAAGTATGAAGCTAAGTAAGTATAGATTTATCTTTTGAAATTATAAACTAGTATTTGCTCATTTGTTTTAGCGTATCAAATAGCATACATTTCAGGCGACAGTAAATTTCTATTTGAAAGGCGTAAATTTAAAAGTACTAACTGTCTGAAGAAAATTATCGACAAATCGACATGGAACATTTACAACCCTATTCAAATTATTGTATACAATGTATGTGAAAACTGAGCCCTAATTACACTTAAATATGATGAGATATTAATGAAAACATTTATTCAAATATAATATAGTATAAAAAATGCTCACACAAGCAATCGACACATTTATAGTCATGAAATTCACTTACTCGTGAAAGGTTATTCCGCTGTCTTTTTGATAGCGAGTTTCACAAAATGCGCATGCTTACAGAATAAAAATGTTCTGAATATCACGTAGTAAACACAAAATACATATTCAAAAAAAGTAGTTTCCACGATTTAGACCCAAATTAACAGAGACGAACCAAACAACTCAACGTCCATTTGAAAGAACGTGTCAATTTTAGTTCCTGGGGGCTTCGAACGGGGCGCTTTGAATCGGCACAAAAAACAACTGTCATTTCGTAGAATATCGTTAGTTCAGCGTACTAGTATGATAGAGGTCAGTGCCTCTATCATACAGCCGGTCGATTCTGTAAAAATCTCACCGTGAAAACTTAGGTGATGTGAGTTTGTTTTTGCTAAGAATGACACTATTGACAGCTCACTCCACGCTCACTTCACCTAAGTTTTCACGGTGAGATAGTTACAGATCCGCACTGCTGTACTTGTATGATACAGCGTTGCTATTCTGTAAAAAATCTGAGAAGAGAGATATAACCTGACACTGACCTGCAAATTGCAAAAAACGTAAGAAAATTTGAATTTCGCGGTCTCAACTACCCATTCAAATTAACTGAAAAGAGTTTATTGGGTTCGGCCGTTAATCAAGTCGGGACACATTATGTCTTTTGAAGCTACGACACCGAGCAGACTATAGTATAGAAGACAGTCCTTTCACAGTTATTTTCCTTTGTAT
Organism: Luperina nickerlii; assembly: GCA_963855955.1. Lineage (NCBI taxonomy): Eukaryota > Metazoa > Arthropoda > Insecta > Lepidoptera > Noctuidae > Luperina > Luperina nickerlii. The sequence goes on from OY979669.1 coordinate 6,111,142, forward strand.
TTGCATCACTGCTGACATCACAGTGATCCCTATTTCAAGGTTGGTACTGGGTTGCTGCCGCTGATAAGTCTGTCAAAGTCACATTGATCTATATTGTTGTTACAATACGGTTGCTGTTAGGTTGGTCTTTTCAGAGCTAAGATAATTGTGAAAGGACTGGACTATATTTATTGATTTAATTATAGATCATAACAGCACACATACACCATTGCGCAATGTCGAGTTGACATCAAGATATAAACATTTGGCTGTGACCGCAGTCTGCACTTACATGGTACTGACTGTACTCGTCGATGTCGAAACTTTTTAAGTTATCGATAGGAGAGGACGTATACAGTAACCCGCTTGCCTATAATCATGTGAATAATGGCATTGTCTTCGATCTAAGAAGAAGCCTGTGATTCCTTTGGCTTTGCAAATGTCCATAGACAGAGGTCACCACTCACTATCAGGCGGGCCTTCAACTAATTTGCCACCCAATAAAAAGAGCCGGAAGAAAATTTTAAAATGCCGTTGCCCGTTGTACACGGCACGGTTTCTTTACAGTACGGCGCGGCGTGTTAACCGCGTCGTAGAAAACTCGTGTGAGCTTGTATTGCTCTCCGGTGACGGCGCCCGTGCCGTTGTGCCGCTCTGTCTTTCAACAAGCTTCCATAGGGATCCATACAACACTGACGACTGGGCCTACACACGGCGAATCAACCTTAATTTTTTTTAACGGCAAGAAAAACGTGTGAAAATATCATGGTGGCAAATCCGCATAATTTTCGATCCCGAGAGAATATCGGGATAAAAACTATCCTATGTCCTTTCCCGAGACTCAAACTATCTCTATCTTAATTTCATTTAAATCGGTTCAGCGGTTTAAGCGTAAAGAGGTTATAGACAGACAGACACACTTTCGCATTATTAGTATAGATGTTAGGTAAGTTCTACTTTATGGCTCACACATATCAAGCACTAATCTAAAACACCGCTTCATGACTGCAAACACTCTAACCGTCCATTGAAAAACAATTACACTCCGTTACAGAAAAACAAACAAGTTTTCTGTAAACTAACTCCCGGTTCGTTAAGTTGTCTGTAGAGATAAACTTAAATATAAGTAGTAGTCACTTATCTTCTCGAGGCAGTCGTAAAAGGTAATTACGGGCACTGGCCACTAATGTTTTAAGGCAACAGGTTACTAGGTCTTGTTTTAATCACGAGAATGTTATGCTGTTTTATGACAGCTTCAAACAGATCGGTTTCAAAGCTTTGTCAGTAGCGATTATGTTTTCTTAAAGCTGATTTTACACCCTTTTTTTTCAGGATGGAAAATCATCAAATGACCCTTCCCGCTCTGGGTGGAGCGGAAGGGAGTGTCAGACTCTTACTGACTAAAACCCACCCGTGTTCCTTCCTTAGCCCTTTATGTTCCGGGCCAGCGGTAACCCTTTCGGACAATCCCGCTGACCCGGCAGGCTTCGGCCCTTACGGGCCCCTTCGTTCAATGCTGACATCTCTTTGAGGCGCGCGTGGAACACGTACGCGCCGTCCGGCACGGGCCTGGTCCTGATCGGACGGTGAGATACCCATTACTCTCCACCCGCAGGCCCGCTCCTACGGTGGCCGGGAGTCGTCGCGCGGCTCCCGACGCCCGGAGCGTCTCCCGCGGCGGCTGGGACGGGAGGCTCTTTCCCTTAGCCGTTGATTTTACACCCTTACTTAGCAATTAAAAAGCAAATTCATAATCATCATCTGCCTAGCGTTTTCTCAACTATTTTGAGATCGACTCAAAGCCTAACCTGAACCAATACTTAAATGTAGCGACTGCCTATCTAAACTCCACAACTCAGTTACTGGGTAGCTCGATACTCGTACCTACCTCTTGGCAAGACTGGTTGTCAGATTTTGAGGCTTCTGACTGCCCGACTTACATTTTTTTTTTCAAACTAAACCTGATTTAAATATAATGGATCATTTTCGTACGAATTTCATCATAACAACAACCACGTAAGTTTTGATTATATTTTGCAGGGCGCTTGCGAGAAATAGCATATTGTACTTTTTAATTTAAAACTTTCATGCGGGTAATAAAAATATATTTTACCACGACGGTAAGCGTCAACCTCGTCAGAATGCAAGTCCCATATATACCTCAAGTATAATTAGAGTCCATATACCCAACGCTCTGTGTATAAACGACTTTTGAATCACAATCATTGTCACACTTGTTACCATTCAGCGGAAGAGGTGTTTTTGCACCGCTCCAGTATGCACCGCACATTCTACACATACGGTGGTCATACACAGGAATTTGCAGATAGGTAGCTACAGTCAAGAGCATACATAGATATTTATGATCTTGATTGTACCTACATATGTGCAAAACCAACTATGTGTACTGTAATGTTAGGGAAAATTAAAAGCTTTTTCTCGTGAAATAAAAATTGCACTTTGAGTAAAGACCTATTTCATAATAGTAAGGTGTTGGCAATACTATTTTAACACTATGAAATATTCATCAATATTCTGGGAGAAAATCGATATTGAATCTTGCGTAAGTGTAACGTATTTATGCTTGTGACTGAACTCAGAAGGCCAATTCTCGTAATTTAAAACGTTCAAAATCTAGTCGCAGTCTCATCTCAGCGACAAAGAAATGTCAAAAACTTGTCAAAATGTAGGGAAATTTGAAGTATTTTTTGACAGATTGAGACTGAGATCAGACTGTGAACGTTGTTAAAATTAGTAGAATTGCCCCTCAGATATGACTATTTAGCTAGCTTGGTCCTTGGTACCTACATGTAATTGGGGTGAATATTGCACACACATAATATAAGGAATGCCTGTGCAAGACAACTTTATCTTGCATATGCTAACTCGCAGCTTCACTTACGTGTAAAAATAAATATTGAAACCTAGTAGAAAATGTAACACATAACATAACAGCACGCCTATATACCCCGAAAAAAAATATAATAAGTACTAGCAACGCACCGCGGTTTCACCTGCGTAAGTTTCGATCTCCCGTGGGAATATCGGGATAAAAACTATCCTTTGTCCTTTCCCGGGACTCAAACTATCTCTACACCAAATTTCATCTAAATCGGTTCAGCGGTTTAAGCGTGAAGAGGTAACAGACAGACACACTTTTGGCATTTATAATGTTAGTATGGATATGGAAATTAATAAATATTATAAGCGAGTTTTTTTTAATCTAAATCGCATAGGCACCATTACCAACCAAGTGGTTCTTCAATTCTCGTAAATACAATAGCGGACAAAGAACTCTGCCTTGTAATATGTTAGGGATTATTAATATTGAATACATCTTCATAATACCAGCAAGCTATAACATTAAATGTGTGAATATCAAAAAATACGTAGAACAAAACTGTTTAACTTTGATGGGCCATAATCGTCCAGGTAGAAACCAGAATCATTAAAATTTCAGTGAGGAGGTATAATAATTATATTGTTTAAAAGGATATAGGGTTTATGGTGGCAGTAATATCATGTGTAATTGCTGCTTATTGCAGTTTAAATAGCACGTTTAATCTTCAAGATAATGTGGTTCCTTTAATAAGAGAGAGAGAGAGAGAGAACGAGGTACAATGCTTTCTTCTTCTTCAGATGAGTTAGGTTTGAATAAACAATGATTCTGATCCTTTATGTCAATGAACGATACTGTTAAGAATATTTAATCGAAAGTAACACCCCGAGTTCGTGTCTTTTTGAAGAATAAATATAAGTATTTAAACCTAAACCCAAAATGGTGACAAAGACTATGGATTAATGCTGTGTATGTGTTAAGTTGGCCTTTACATAAATAAACACCTAAAGGAGTAGCTGCACAGAGTCTTCTCCTATTCTCGGTATTTCTCGGCTTGAAATTATTAGGGGAACTCAAGACGAAAAGGACGATAAGGAGAGGAAAGGACATTTATACACAAAACAAAAAAAAAGAAAATAGTGCAGTATTAAGGCTCCTGCAAACAGGCGCGACTCGCGACGCGAATCGCGCGCGCCACAAAGGAACCGCTCGTTGCGCGACTTGCGGTACCTTTGTGTCGCGCGCGATTTCATCGCGTGTCGCGCCTGTTTGAAGGAGCCTTTAGGTGACCATGCAAGCTTACAAGAAAATATGGAGTTGCTAAGATTTTGATAGGACATTATAATACCCAGCGTTTTATAATGAACTTTGAAACTTCTATAAAACTTCAATTAAATCTACCAATCCGAAAAACCCATCAAAACGTGCAACATCCAAAAGCAATCCCAACTTCAGGAATGACTTCTGAACTTTAATACCATGAAAATACAGACAAAACTGCAAATACAGACGAAGACATTTTGGCCAGCCGCCTAATGGCGAGCGACGTGAATTGTTTAGCTGCATTCTGTTAGCTGTTGCTCCATGTAGACAGGGTTTTGCATATAAACGCCTGTCCGGCCGTACGCCCCGCAATATGGGTATTTTAGTTTGGCTACAGAGTTAGGAAGAAAAAATTGAAGTTTTCCAAATAATACTGGAGGTAAATAGTACATTGTACCCGAGGAGAGAAAGTGACCGATTAGTAACGAGGGTATAGTTTGAAGCCCAAGGCTCGGCCTTGGGCAAGGGCCTTAATACACACGAGTTGGGAATCACTCTTTCTTCCGAGTGATACATAGTGCTTTATACTATACCAACGTGGAAAAAAAAATTTAAGTGAAGTTTGTATTACAATTGTTACAGTTATTAAAACTCAATGTATATAATGTAGTATGTGTATATAATGTGTATGTGTAATACTTTTGCCAGGGAGATTGGGTTGAGTTTGGGCAGTTCGGGAGCATTACGAAAACATGAGAAAAAGAAATGGTTTTGAAGTTTAACATATAAAACTTTGAGTATCAATGTTACTTACAAATTCTTGGTTATAAAGTTAAACATACTACCAAAGTAATTAACATTACTAAAGTAGAATAGTCAAAGTTTTAATCCAAATAATTCGTGACAATATAAATAATCCTACAAATAAATAAGTAGCTCGAACGTGATCTTAATTTGGTAACCAAGAATTATATTAATTTAGAGAAAATACTAGAACCCATTACAAACCTTATGGTTATGTTCTAAAAAGCTAAAGTAAAAGACTGTTATGGTACAACTATTGAAGTTATGGCGATTTTAAATGTTTTGGGGAACTGTCATATGTAATTTACATGTTCAAAAAGTGCTGATTCTCAGCTTAGTTTGAATAAATGACTTTTGAATATAATTTTTGATACCGCTCGGTCAAGTTGTGGATCGGTGGAAAAGCACATCTTTACAGACTTTTCATAAAATCTGTGAACAGGGAATTTACCCAAGCTATTAGAATAAACAACAAAAGTTATTTATTACCGTGGGTAAGGAGGTACTTAAATATCCAGTTTCGATGTAGAATAGTAACAATACTCGTTCGTTCATATAACCGTTGGCGTCGGCAAATTACACTGATAGTAAGAATTTATAGCTTTCACATAAATGTCAAAACTGTAATTAGTATTTAAATATGTTTGCCATAAATACCGTCAAATATGGAAATTAACAAGAAAAACAAGAATTTATTAAAACTATGTCGATAAAAAAACGTTAGGCCATAAAACTTCCAAATCTGTTGCTGATGGCTCAATTCTACACATTTAAATGTCTATGGAACAACACAAGGAATTCTCGACGTAATATTATACCGTGTCAGTTTCATATTCAACCCAATTAACTGTACCGTAGATTATAATAAAGATAAGAATACATTTTGAATGTCTTCATCTTTAGGATACGGAGGGGGCACGGGAATGGGAGCCCAGGTGATAAAGAGAAAAGGATACATTCGAAGGACCTATCAAGATAATAATCCTAAAATTCAAGGATTGTATCGAGTTACAAAGTAAATTAAGTTCTGAAATTAAGAGATAGCGTTACCAAAAGCCCTGTTAAAATCTGATATCAGACCCCGAAGAAACCGAAAAATTATAAACAACAAAACGAAGATAATGAAACCGTATTATTATTAGACAAACAAAATACACTCCAATCACTTCGATAAGGATCAAATGGAAAATGTAATCTCGGAAAAGAGTTCCAAAATAAAAAGGACAACAACTGAGGTAGAAAACGAAACAATCGCTATATTTCACAAGTACGAAAAACATTGGACAGAAACGATCAGAAACGGTCTAAAAAGAAAATCCGATGTAAAAGATATTGCTGTACCTTACCGCGGACTGTCTCAAATGGTTCCTATTACTATAAAGCTTGAAGAATCCGATGCTATAATGTAATCTCCCGATAATAATGTTGTTGGTATAATAATGGTAAAGGTACAATCAATGATGGGCTTCGATAGACAAATCCCGCTTTTGACCCATGTTCGTGATTGATAATTTTCAACCATTAAAACGGAACCTGTTCGCGACGATGCGTCACCACACAATATATAGTGCGTTTTACATAAACACAAGTACATAAGTGATAACAAGTGAAAGTGAAACGAGTAAATAGTGCTAGTAAACAGTGATAGAATAAAACCGTAAGTACGACACCTATTTACCTCGATTAAGTGGGCTATATAGCTTCAATGTTTAAATTTTTAGTACATCCAGGTAGCCTAGGTCAAGACCTAGCCCTGGACATAACTTTTGTGTATCTAGTCGTTCGATAAACCTACTTAATTGAGATTTAAGTGTCGTACTGCGATAGGCTAATGTTTTTTAATATTTGTTTTTATTATTCATCGTTTCAGGGCGCGTCACGCCCTGAAAAATATAGTTTTACAGTTTAAAATATTACATTGTTTTAGGTCATTGGACCAGCCTGAAGTACCTGAAAACAGTTTTGAAATCGGTTCAGTAGTTTTTGAGAAAACTTACAAGAAAAAATATTTTTATTGAAAATTTAATATTTTTTCTGTTTCCGCTGAAATAACTTTTCAGCGGAAACAGATATAGATGAAAACGGTACTTCAGGAGATAGGAAATTTAATAAGGAATCCAACGACATATCACAATATACGAGTATGTTCGTATATAAGTGGTATATAGTGTAAAACAACATGTAAACATAGTAAAAAATAGATCAATAAAATGGTTTAAAATGGAAGTAATTGACGGCTCTCGTTACGGTAAAGTTTCGAGTAATGTAAGCAAACCAGTAAATAGAACAAATTTGTAGTCATCGGCAAGGAATATTTTTATTTTTTATATACTTAGAGTCCCGTCAATTACTTCCTGAACAGTCATGAAGACTTGTGTATCATTTCGAAGGTAAGGTTCCTCATCACCATGGTCATCTGATCATCGAGTTCTTCAGCAGACATTGTCAAAGACGTATACAGAAATTGTCAAAAACGTATTCAGAACGTTGTCAAAAACTGGTATCCCTAAATCAAGCCTTGAAGTTATCCTGAACCGTCGGTGTAGGACGTCAGCGCCGCTTGGACAGGGAGAGACCTATCCTCAAACCTGGATAAACCTGGATGGGTTTACGACCTCCCTACACACCATAGCGTCCAGCGATCACGCCCGTCCGGCACATTCAATGGTCCTGTCGAGCCGGATCGTTTCAAGAAGCTTGAAGATTTATTAATCACTGGATACGTATCCCTGAAGAGTTACGTCTGAGGACTTAAACCGGGAACATTTTTCTGGAATACTGAAGATTCCTGGAAGATCCGTTTGAAGATTCGGTTTTGAAGATCCGTAACGGAGTTCCAGTTTGAAGTTACGTAACGAAGTCCCGTTTTGAAGATCCGTTTGGAGATCCGTCCTGGAAGATCCGTATTTGAAGATCCGTATTTGAAGATCCGGTTTTGAAGATCCGTAACGGAATTCCAGTTTGAAGTTACGTAACGAAGTCCCGTTTTGAAGATTCCGTTTTGAAGATCCGTCTTTGAAGATCCGTATTGGAAGATCCGTATTTGAAGATCCGGTATTGAAGATCCGTAACGGAATTCCAGTTTGAAGTTACGTAACGAAATCCCGTTTTGAAGATTCCGTTTAGAAGATCCGTCTTTGAAGATCCGTTTGAAGATCCGTCTTGGAAGATCCGGATTTTGGATTGAGGATTTGCCTTGAAGATACGGGGTTCAATTTGAAGATTGAACGTTGGCCTTTGAAGGTGGGACTCAACTTGAAGACTGAAGACGCGATCAACTGAAAATCAATATGCCGGTTACAAGATCACAAGGCAAGGCCCCCGCAACATGGACAGTGGAGGCGAACACAGCGCGTAGTGTATCAGCCATCCGTCACGAGCAACCACCGCGTTCACCGTCCACCATCGAAGGGGCCGAGCAGCTACAGCAACCACAGCACCCTTCCGCTTCGGGGGAGGACGAGGAGCTTGTACGAGTACAGCCTGAAGAAACGGAACGACCGTCTACGTCCAGGAAAGAGACCAACTTGGAAGGAACTTCAGATAGAACATTGAAACCAGATACAATAGAGAAGAAATTAGATCAAACTTACAGCCGAACCATGCCGATGACTACCCGGGGTGACGCCCGTACCGAACATAGTAAGCCGCCGTCGACTACAGATAGAACGACGCGGACTAATAGAAAAATTTCAAGAGCACGCGAAGACTTATTGAAGATTAAGTTGGAGCTTGCTCAATTAGCACTTCAGAGAGCCGAGGAAGAAGATTCCAATGGCGAATATATGGATGATAGAAACTCAAACGATGAGTACGTGCGATCATGGCTTGAAGAGGCACCAGAGCCTGAGCCAGAGAAGGAGGCCAATGCCACTGAGGGGGAAAATAGAAATAGAAGCCGAGAGCAACAACCCCCCCCTGTGGACGTCGACGTTATAGCGGACCTCCAGACGCGAGTACCTTTGTCGCATCCTACAGTGAATGAAGTGAAGAACAGTGTAGTCCCAGTGAAGGAGATAGAAGACACCAAGGGAACAGAGTCACTCCGTCCTTTCATAACGGAGCTGACGGCCGCTATAGCGTCGCTCGCCGACAAGAAAACAGAACAGTGGACATCGAACCATCCCTCGGCGTCAAAGGTCATAATGACCTTACCGAACTTCAGTGGGGCACATACAGAATGGCTTTCATTTCGTGCCATCTATGAAACAACAAGAACATACTTCAACGACGTTGAGAATACAGCAAGACTTAGAAGAAGCCTGCGTGGCCGCGCTTTGGAAACAGTGAGCTCGGAGCTCATTGGACATGCCAGACCAGATGACATCATGAGGGAACTCGAGCTGCAGTTCGGCCGTCCGGACTCAATAGCTCAGGCTGAGACAGACAGACTCCGTGGACTGCCGCGCTGCAGTGAATCGCCTAAGGACATCTGCAACTTCGCGAGTCGAGTCAGGAGCGGCATAGTCACTCTGCGTGCATTGAAGAAAGAACACTACTTGATCAATGCTGAGCTGATGCGGCTGCTGACAGAGAAGCTGCCGAACTCCCTGCGTGTACAGTGGTACAGGACATATACAGAAAAGTACCAGTCGCTGCCAGACCTCTCACTCTTCAGCGAGTTTATCACCGAGCAAGCCCGTTTCTGCAGCGCCTTCGCTCCGCCTGAGAACATCAATTCGGAAGCCACAACAAACAAGCGTGTCACACAGAGAACTCACACAGCTACCGACAAGACGGCTACGAAATGCCGTGTCTGTGAGAAGGAAGGACACCACGCTTCTGATTGTTCAAAGTTTAAAGAGGCATCTAGTGACAAGAAATGGGAACTCGCGAAGAAACTCAACCTATGTTTCCGTTGTCTGCGAAGCCGTCGTTTGGGTCACACGTGCAAACGTAAGGAGTGTGACGTCAAGGGGTGTACAGCCACACACCATCGACTTCTTCACCACAGCAAGAAGCCTGCTGCAGTGGGTATCGAGAAGCCCAATGCCCAGGAAACGAAGAAGGAGTCTCAGGAAACGGTGGCCAGTTCGCGAGCAACTTCAAGTCACGCCTACCTCAAGATGATACCGGTCCGAGTGATCGGACCGGCGGGAGAAGCATCAACATTCGCGCTTCTCGATGACGGGTCCACCGTTTCCCTGATCGACGAAGACGTAGCAAAGCAAGTCGGGGCAGAGGGCCGCATCGACCCACTGAAGATAGGTGCGATCGGTGATAACATGATCGACACTCCTTGTTCGCGAAGAATCACCGTCACTCTTGCGAGCCCGCTGAAGAATAAGGTGCCGTTCAGAGCGCGCACCATACCGAAGCTCAATCTCGCACCACAGACAGTCAGTGAAGAAGATGTCGCACATTGCAAGCACCTAGACGACCTGAGGGATCAGCTGATATATCACACAGGCGCACCGAAGATTCTCATTGGCCAGGATAACTGGCACCTATTACTGGCCAGTGAGACCCGCAGAGGCCCGAAGCACCAGCCTATTGCATCACTCACTACGATGGGCTGGACTCTTCACGGCGCGCACACCAGAATATTGGGTCAGCAGGTGCATTACGTCAACCGACTCACAGATAGCGATGAAGACCTCGACGAGCGACTTCGTGAATTCTTTGCTATAGAATCACTGGTCATCAATCCAAGACGACCAGACTCCGATCCCGAGAAGAAAGCAGAGGATATTTTGAATCGTCACACTCAACAGTTAGAAGATGGACACATAGAAACAGCCATGTTATGGAAAAATGAAAGCCTAGAAATGCCAGATAGCTACGGGACAGCTCTCAAGAGGCTCGTCTCGATAGAAAAGAAACTCGATAGCAACCCCGCTCTTCGAGATAGATATACAGAACAGATGGACTCTCTCATACAAAAGAGGTATGCAGAGAAAGCGCCCAAGACGAGCACACCGGGTAGAACGTGGTATCTGCCTCACTTCGACGTGTTCAATCCGATGAAGCCTGAGAAGCTTCGCATAGTTCATGACGCTGCCGCCAAGTCAAGAGGGCTGTCACTAAACGATTTCCTTCTTACTGGACCAGACCTGCTACAGTCATTGCCCGGCGTCATGATGAGGTTCCGCCGACATCACATAGCCATTTCCGGGGACATAGCGGAGATGTTTATGCAGGTGAAAGTGCGAGCTCAAGATAGAGACGCTCTCCGATACTTATGGAGAGGGAATAGAAGAGAAGGCGCGCCTGAAGAATATCGCATGACGTCTATAATATTCGGCGCGGCAAGTTCGCCGTGCACAGCCATCTTCGCGAAGAACTGGAACGCGAGAAGGCATATAGAAGAGCATCCAGAAGCAGTGGAAGCCATCATACGTAATCATTACATGGATGATTACCTCGATAGTTACAGAACAGTTGAAGAAACGACGCGCATCGCTACAACAGTAAAGAATATACATCAGAGGGCGAAGTTTGAACTAAGAAAATGGGTATCAAACAGTGCGCAAGTCATAGAAAATATAGATCCAACACAGATCCGAACTGAAGTGGTCAGAATCGGAGATACAGATGACACAGAGAAGATACTCGGCCTGATATGGAGACCGAGTGAAGACACGTTGGGTTTCAACCTGACGCTCGCACGCCTACCTAGTGGCGTTTTAAAGAAAGAGCGCCGAAACAGCGAGCGCCGGGGCGGCGGGCGCCCACGCGCTGAGCGTCGCCGCGGCAAGCGTCGCGGCGGCGAACACAGAGGCAGCAGGCGCCCAGGCGCTGAGCGTCGCCGCGGCAAGCGTCGCGGCGGCGAGTACCGAGGCAGCAGGCGCCCAGGCGCTGAGCGTCGCCGCGGCAAGCGTCGCGGCGGCGAACACCGAGGCAGCAGGCGCCCAGGCGCTGAGCGTCGCCGCGGCAAGCGTCGCGGCGGCGAACACCGAAGCAGCAAGCGCCCAGGCGCTAAGCGTCGTCGTGGCGAGCGCCGCGGCGGCGAGCGCCGAGGCGATGGGCGCCCAGGCGTCGCGGCGGCAGGCGTCGCGGCGGCAGGCGTCGAGGCGCTGAGCGTCGCGGCGGCAGGCGTCGCGGCGGCAGGCGTCGGGACGCTGAGCGTCGCGGCGGCAGGCGTCGCGGCGGCTGGCGTCGAGACGGCGAGCGTCGCAGCGGCGGGCGTCGAGGCGCTGGGCGCCGCGACCACAGCCGTCGCTCACCGGTGCGATGCAGCGCCGCGCCGACTGCGCTACGAGTCGTCACTGCACTGCACGGCGGGAGAGATGTTCGCGACGATGCGTCACCACACAATATATAGTGCGTTTTACATAAACACAAGTACATAAGTGATAACAAGTGAAAGTGAAACGAGTAAATAGTGCTAGTAAACAGTGATAGAATAAAACCGTAAGTACGACACCTATTTACCTCGATTAAGTGGGCTATATAGCTTCAATGTTTAAATTTTTAGTACATCCAGGTAGCCTAGGTCAAGACCTAGCCCTGGACATAACTTTTGTGTATCTAGTCGTTCGATAAACCTACTTAATTGAGATTTAAGTGTCGTACTGCGATAGGCTAATGTTTTTTAATATTTGTTTTTATTATTCATCGTTTCAGGGCGCGTCACGCCCTGAAAAATATAGTTTTACAGTTTAAAATATTACATTGTTTTAGGTCATTGGACCAGCCTGAAGTACCTGAAAACAGTTTTGAAATCGGTTCAGTAGTTTTTGAGAAAACTTACAAGAAAAAATATTTTTATTGAAAATTTAATATTTTTTCTGTTTCCGCTGAAATAACTTTTCAGCGGAAACAGATATAGATGAAAACGGTACTTCAGGAGATAGGAAATTTAATAAGGAATCCAACGACATATCACAATATACGAGTATGTTCGTATATAAGTGGTATATAGTGTAAAACAACATGTAAACATAGTAAAAAATAGATCAATAAAATGGTTTAAAATGGAAGTAATTGACGGCTCTCGTTACGGTAAAGTTTCGAGTAATGTAAGCAAACCAGTAAATAGAACAAATTTGTAGTCATCGGCAAGGAATATTTTTATTTTTTATATACTTAGAGTCCCGTCAATTACTTCCTGAACAGTCATGAAGACTTGTGTATCATTTCGAAGGTAAGGTTCCTCATCACCATGGTCATCTGATCATCGAGTTCTTCAGCAGACATTGTCAAAGACGTATACAGAAATTGTCAAAAACGTATTCAGAACGTTGTCAAAAACTGGTATCCCTAAATCAAGCCTTGAAGTTATCCTGAACCGTCGGTGTAGGACGTCAGCGCCGCTTGGACAGGGAGAGACCTATCCTCAAACCTGGATAAACCTGGATGGGTTTACGACCTCCCTACACACCATAGCGTCCAGCGATCACGCCCGTCCGGCACAGAACCCTTTGCGTCTTTGTCAGATTGTCAGCTTTTTGTTTTAGTGGCTGTAGAAATAAGAAAAACACACAGATTTTAATATTCGCCGCTGGAATTGGGTTAGCTACAAAGTCAAAGGCTAAAATTGTTGTTCACAGTGTCCTGGTTTTTTTCACTCCTATGTTTTCAGAGAAACTTTGTTGCAGTACAAAGCATTGATTGTGATTTTCACGAGAGGAAATTACAAAAGGGAGAGAGGGAAATTGGATTAGTTTCTTAAAGGAATTGAATTTTTTGCTTCCCTACAAAACTTGCTTTCTATAATTCTAGATAATGATAGGAAATGGAACTAAATATAGAAATCGCAATTTGTATCTCCCTCGGGGTATAATTTGGCGACAGCACAGATGGATGGACCAAGCGTTGTTTTCAGTTGACATCTGCGAGAAACAATAATTTTAAAGCCGGCTATATGAAGATAATGTGTCTCCGGGAGAAGTACTAACTGGTTTGGTCAGGGTCTAGAAAATTGCCACGCTCCACTTTCATAGCTAGCAAGTAATTACATCACGTGTGATGCGATGTAAATAAGTTATGTGCGTAAGTTTATGTTTTTAGGCCTCATGTTGAATTCTTATTTAAATTTATTTACTTACAAACATTTAGTGTTGCTAGCATTGTTGAAAGGTTATTAAACTATTTATATAATTTCTAAATGACTAAATTTTTAGTCTTTAAAATGGTCTGTCTTCTTAAGGCTTACAGGACCTAAACACAATAAACGCAAGTTTTAGAATCAATAAAAATATATGATCGACTACAGTAAACAAAATCAGAAAAATATATGTTATTCTTCAGGATATATGCTAGGTAGATAGTGTGTTGAAAACATAATACAACTAATTTGATATGATAGAAAAAAATCATGAAGATACCTCTAAAAACTTTATTTTTACAATAAAAACTATACTAGTATACATATAATCATTCTGATTTTTATCAGATTATTCTACAAGCAACATACTAAAATATTAGTGTTTTAATTTTTTTGTCCAAACAATAGATTTTTGTAATTAAATAATTGCTTCATATTTCGCAATAAATTACCAGCGTTGTGTCATCGCGCTTCTCTATATTTTCTATGCAGTCCGACAGTGACCGCGCTTTAGGTCACGTAGTGATAGGACCAGACACGGTTGTATTCTGGATTTCGTGAAGGATAAACTAAGAACCATTTACGCGTATGAACAAGTACTTAGAACTATACTCACTAGCGCGTAAATAACGATATAATCATTATAAATCAGATCTAGATTTAGTGCCTAGTTTTGTTTAAGCGTTATTAGACTGGTTTGTACCAGCGTGTTGATTAGATTTCTGATTGGGACTAGAATTTTACACCATTGCTTGTTAGCGTTTAGTATCTCGGCTATGCGTTAGCTTAATATTGTTTATACTGATATAATAAAGTTAAACAGTTTGTTTGAAAGCGCTAATCTCTGGAACTACCAGTCGTATTTGAAAAAAAAAATTGACTTTGAGCCTAATTCTTGAGGAAGGAACATCATGCTACGACCCTCAGGATCCAAGTAAAAAGAAAAAAAGTCAGAAATAACGCTAATCGAAAACGAAGTAATAGCGCAGGCGGGCGATGCGATGTGACGCAGTGTCGCATGAAATTTTCGCGAGCAGAAGCAAGTTTTAAATAAAAACGACATTACCCTTGGCTTCCTTATGAAAACTTGTGAATTTCTTACACCCCTTTTTGTTTCTGAAAATACAATGGGGAAATGTGAGAAAGTACCCATCTGGTGACGTATCCGGGAGATTTTCCTGTCACATATTGACAGAATAACAAAAGTCTCCGCGCGTGAAGCAGCGAAGCAAACTTACACGTTCCTACATTCATTATGCATATGGGGTGTATTGTCTAACAGATATGCATACAAGAGTAGATGATGAATGTAAAAATACAAGTAGAAAAAAACAGTCGATACTTTTAGAATTTTGGTTTCATGCTTGAAAAATAAAGCAATTTAAAAAGAACAAAATCAAATAGGTATAAAAAAAACAAACGGCTTAAATCAAAAACTATATCTAAAGCAATACCCGTAAAACGAGATCCTTCCCCAAAAAGGTCCGCGTAGGTGAGCGTAATAAATTGAAAGCGATTGATAACCCGTCCTGTCCATATCATTACGTGCGACAGAACGAAAGACTAATCGTGCACATGAGGAGGGTCCTGATTAATTAGCTACCCGATGAAATGACGTAAGACTTCCCACCGACCATTAATATTGGCTGATTCCTTCCTAGCCTTGAAACCAGGGCTTTGAGGCAAGCCTAAGTGCTCACGGCGTTACGTCATCCATTGATTTTCTGTCAGCTGCTACAGAAATGTAGATTTCCCTGGAATTAGTAGAAGATTAATTAATTTGAATCATTGAGAACTAGAATTTGTGTTTCATTCATAGATTTAGATTTCACCAAAAGTGCTCTATAAATAAATCAGCAAATGCTGGCAAACTTTTCATTAATTTTTAAAGTTTCATTTTAAAATAAAAATAGTTTCGCCATCCAGCGTAATCTGGTAAAAGCCACTTGACCAGACATTTTAATTTTTTTTTAACAAAATACTGTCGCAACGGCACACTTGAATTTGGACATCAGTTTGCATTTCATTAATTAAAACCTTTCCGTCAACGAACCACTCGTGAATGTGACGAATGAAAAAAATTCGGCGGTAAGGGTTGCGCCCTCGATGGCGAAATCTGTTGGTGTATGTTAACGGGAGCCGTCGATGAATAATTCATAGCCCGTCATTCTCGCTCTTACATACTGTTTTATACAACAAGCGTATTAATGATTTGTCATCAGAATGTTGTTAATTGGATGTCAGACCTGCTCCGGCAAATGATTGGACGCGACTCGAGATAAAGCTGAGTGAGAGATTAATTGAACACAGATGACAACATGTGAACGAAAAATAAAGAAGAATTTACTAGCGTCAGTATTATGCATGAAGGCTCCTTCAAACAGGCGCGACACGTGAAAAAATCGCGCGCGGCACAAATGCACCGCAAGTCGCGCAACGAGCGGTGCCTTTGTGTCGCGCGCGATTCGTGTCGTGCGTCGCGCCTGTTTGCAGGAGCCTTGAATCAAGGGAGGTACAAAGTTAAACGTTTGAAGGCAGAACAATTGATGCAAAACAGCTTTGAGCAGATTAATCGTGTGCAAGGAGTTACATCCTCAGCTCTTTAGCATTGCATTAAGCTTAAACTGTGGCAGGTTTAGTGGATAAATGGCTTGTCTATTCCCTCTCGGAATGAATTCGAATACGCTAAGAGGATTTTATTCAGCAAAGCTTTCTGCAATTTAGACGGTGGACAGGTCGATATCGAAGCTTCGAATCGTGTTCGTGTAAAACTCATCACTTGCATATTCCGAATTCGCCAGTGATTTCGACTGGAATCTGCCGTTTGTGAGTGATGACTTTTTCATGCTTTCACGAGTGATTCGGTAACGAACGGAATATTTGTGAAGCGTCGAAAACTCGTAATGAAATAAGAGTTACATGCGACAGATTGTATTGCAGTTTAAAATGTGGATTAAAGGCTCCTGCAAACAGGCGCGACGCGCGACGCGATTTTATGGCGTGTCGCGCCTGTTTAAAAGAGCCTTAATGCGTGTTGGACTCGCGCACGACGGGTTCCGAACCACCGTTCAATATTTTTTAACACTACATTTTTTTTAATACTTTAGTAAAAAAATAAACGTATGCACATTTCTTGTATGGGGATCCTCTTTAATTTAAAACTTTATTTTATTTATTGTTATAGCGGCCATAGTAGTACAGTACCCGGCGATAAATATTGCACATCGACCTTTGGAAAGAGACAATCGGCTAATTTCGGCTTCGTAGAGCGTTATCTCTGTCGCAAGAAATACAAACAGTCCGGTATCTATTAGGAGCTGTTAAAACAATTATGATTTGCTTCTTTTGATAATTATTTTTATTATATAAAAAAGGTAAAGGTATTATATATATAAAAAAAATAAAAATAAAAATATAAAAAAAAATAAAAATATTATAATAAAAATAAAAATATTATAAAAATAAAAATATTATATAAAAAAAAGGTAAAGGTCGATGTGCAATATTTATCGCCGGGTACTGTACACGCTCTGTGAAAATTTAAAGTTTCTAACTAGGTATTGCGGTTCGTAAAAAATACATCAACATTCAACTCAGCTTATCGCAGTCCACTGCTGGACAAAGGCCTCTACCAGACTGCGCCACAACACCCTGGCCTTCGCTCCGTTCCTCCGTTCTTCGCATCCAGACGAACGGACGATGGACGGACGCAAAATATGTGCTTTGACTTGGAGTTCCGGACACCAGCCCGTATTACCTATTACCTACGGTTCAAGATGCAAAACCCTGTGACAGACGGATGAACAGCGGAGCTTTAGTAATAGGGTCTCGTTGCCAACCTTTCGATACGGAACTCTAAAAACTATAGTTGGTAAGGCTTTAATAAATTCTGTTGGTCTATACACTGTCCAGTTTTTTACGATGGTATGCCCAACATGACCCTTCATAAAACGAAACAATGTCGGCACAGATTAAACCCGTATTGTGGTGCCCTAATATGTATGTTATATTTTGCGTTATATCCAGGACAATGTACAGATACATATCCAGTATTTATGAGTTTTGGCAGGTCTGGGGATTGCCTGGGCGCCCTTATAATTTATGTTCGGATTAAAATTTTATACACGTGTTTGACCTGGCTAGCTAAAATACTGGGTGTTGTTATTAGAATTATAACAATGGAATTGTGATAGATGATTTTTCACTTTTTTGTACTTAGGTAGCGTTGTTTTTTGTTATCCTATCATATTACGACGATAACTTTATAAGTCAATGCTTTTTAATTCTAGATAATATGTCTTTTTTTTTCGTTCGTACACCATCTTTATTTTTATTAATTATTATTTTTTGGACTAAATAATTAGTAGTGCACGTCTCGTCTGCCATCACGCGTGGACAGCACTGAAACAGCTGGCGCTATTAATCGGTAATTAAGTTTTACTCATCAAATACAAATTTCTTATGCGAGTATGAAATAAGTATAGGTTGAGTTTTATTATTGAGATAAAACGCCACATTAAGGCTCCTTCAAACAGGCGCGACACGTGATAAAATCGCGGGCGACACAAAGGCACCGCAAGTCGCGCAACGAGCGGTGCCTTTGTGACGCACGCGATTTGCGTCGCGCGTCGGGTCTGTTTGCAGGAGCCTTTATTATGGCAATTTGCGATTAGGTATTTTATTTATTTATTATTAAGAGGGAACAGGGCGTGCGATTCTCCATACAAATGTATTCCCCTTTTTTCTTCCCGAATAATGCCTCTAGCTAGAGCAAACATTTTCTTTTCTTAAAATTAATGTCTGCTGTAAACACGTCCCTATCATTTTCTTTTTTCAGCAACTAATTAGTAAAGAAAATATGACCCTCTAAAAATTCCAAAATATGCTTTGTTTTTACCGCCGTGATTAGAGGACTTCCAGGCAAATTAGAATAGTTTTTAACATAAAAAATATAGGTTTAGGAACCTAAAAATAATCTTTGAAAAATGTTAATGTAAAAAATAATTGAATCAATCCCAGTTTTCGAGGAGAAAAAGGGGAATACGAAACGTCGATCTCGTCAAATTTTTTGTGATAATTTAGGTCTGAGCTGCAGCTGTCCCTATCACACACTACGGGGGCAGATTTGAGGTAAAGCGACGGTAATAGTTTCTTCAAATACCTATTTTTCAAATTCCTCGCAGGCCCCGTCCCCTCTTAAGAACTAATTATTACCTATTTGTGAGCGATCTTTCTTGGACGTTGTAGCCTTGTAGGTAAGTTGTGAAAAAAAAAATGTAAAGACTGTGTTGTTTCACATCAATCCACATAATTTATGATCCGAGTTACCCATTAAAAGTACCTATGCTTTATAAACCTTTACAAGTGAACAGTTCACTATTAAAATCACGTAAGCACTTCTGATGAATTGTATTAATTAGAAGGATAATCATCTGAGAACTGTATACTCATTAGAGTCGGATTATTCCATTTGCTCGACACGGGATTCGCATTCCCGATCACTATGGGGAATAACGACATGAAATCATGAAAGCTTTGAAGACCTACGTCATATTTCTAATATAATATTTTCGTAAAAGAAAGCGGTTAAAATCTATAAGCATACCATTTTGCTTACCTAAAAATATTATTGAACACTCTAATATAATGAATGCGCCTCTTTTAATGAACCACTCTGTGATATTGTGTTATGTGATGGGCGTCGTCGTTAGATGGCGTTCGCGTCGATTGTGTATATGTGTGCATGCGTTTTTCAAGGACACTTAGCTCTTGTAGTCCTCTTAATTGCTATTTTGGGGACGTAAAAGTACTAAATAGCCTAGTAGCCTTACCGAATAATAGTAACTGCGACCAACTTGGTTGTACAGACGCCAGCACATCAAGCTACTACAAACTGTCAAATTTCTTTAATAGATTTTCAACCTTATCGCTAAAGCATTAGGTTCAAGGTTGATTGGGAAAATCAATTTTACAGTTTCGGCTAGCTTGAAATGCTGGTGTCTGTACCAATTGGTGTGTATCCAATTTATTAAAAAATAAATGTCATTTATTAAAAAAATTATAAAAAAGAACTGTTCTATGTATGTACGCTTCACCACTTATTTAGATTGCTCCGTTATTAATTCAATGGAGTACATACAACTCAAAGTTGCATAGGGGACCGTACTTTGGTAAATGATGGATGGGAAACGACATCCACCTGCGCTCAGCAATGTCTTACTATTGATATGTAAATCGATCTTATAGGATACAGTTAGTACCTTAAGATAAAAAAGAAAACATTATTTTTCACAAATATCTTCGGATATTCAAAGAATTATGTTTGGAGCCTCCTTTTAGGCAAACAATGCCTGTATTTGGAAACTCCTTTTATTCATAACGAGCCTATAATGTTCCCACTGCTGGGACAGAGGCCTCAGAGGGAGTGGGCCGTAATCAGTGGATTACAGCCCACTCCCTCTGAGGCCTCACGCGGACCCAGTGCGATTAGGTAGATGTCACATGCCTTCGAATTTTTGGTTCTAGGACATGCCGGTTTCCTCACGAAGTTTTCCTTCACTGTTTTGAGAGCAGTGGTGATGAAATAATTTACACAAAGTGAAACACCTGTCTGTGTTCGAACCTACGACCTACAACTCGTAAGTCGCGGCGCCGTATCCACTGGGCCACCACTGCTCTACTAAAGCTCCATCGAATATTAATGAAGTAACAGTAACAATATTAATGGCATGTATTTAATCGAATCTCAAATAATTAAAAATTTTGCTTTCCTATAAATATAATGAACACTCTAATATAGGTAACTAATGAATGCGTTCTTTTTGTGAACCTCAAATAATTTCTATTTTGAAGTCCTAAAAATACTAAATAGTAACTGCGATAAACTTGGATGGAGAGCTCGCCACCCACTCATCACATTTTGTATTTCAATAAGTTTTAGAGTTAGTAGAGGATTAATTAAATATTTTCCATTATTAGTTGAAACAAACAAGTTGGCATACAAACTTAAAAACATAATTCCCTGACATCCTCGATCTAAAATCACAAAAACCCACTCAAGACGGCGTCAACAACAAGCACCATCCAGATCTCATTATTCGGGACATCAAAACATTGACCACTTCACAATCCGACAAGGCAAGGAGACGCTCCAACAGATCTGAAAGATAAATTATACAGACGAGAGCCTTCTCCAAACATTTTCGACCCTCCAAGTGCTACCCCGTTTGGCCGACCCTTCTGTCATGAGCTTAATTTGAATTATGTCGGGGCAGACGACCCACGATATGTAGGTATAAAATTCACGTTTATTTCACCCACGGGAATGCGACATTGGAAAATACGCTACTCTTCTCGATGACTTTTAGTAGATAAATTAATTTTTTATTGATTTTTCCATCGATATTTACTGATGTAAATGATATGGACTCCAACTAGATATCATTTAAGCCGACAAACGTCCACTGCTGGGCATTGGCCTTCTCAATTACTAATTACTATACTATTAATTGGATATAATTTATTAATATTTGTGCTACTGTTTCAAGTGACAGTCACGTGGATATTTATTATTAATCTGTGATTGCCGTTGCGGTTTCAAATGGCTGGGTATTTTACGTTCTGAATAATTTAATAGAAATAAAGTACCTAAACTTGAAATCAATACGGGGAACATTAAACATAAATGAAAACCTGCGTTGACGTCCAATTTGGTGGACAACTCATTTTATTTTGAATAATAAATGCCATCCATGCAACATAATCCTTTCCTCACTAACATAAATAATCCTTTGGTGATAAAGAGTCCAATAAATTTACTTTAAACGAAATAATCCAAAAAACAAATCCACAACTTAATGTTATTAAATAAAATAACACTAATAACTAATTCAAGAAAGAAAACTGGTATCGTAAAATCCAAAACATTTTACTCGTCGCGTACGATCACAAAACTTTTACGATTGCTATCGTAAACTATGAAGACTTTATTAAGTTCTGCAGAAACCGGTCCAGGCCGGCATTACGGTACGCTTGCATCGGGTGCCGTGTGTTGCCGTAAGCCGGCGACGGCAGACGACAACTCAATATCAAGTTCAAAATTAGACCCCTTTGACGTAACGTGGACCAAGTTTCAGCTAAGTCAATCAGCTGAAACGGAATATACAATGTTAGGCTCGATAGTTTTGGTGGTAATCGTGGAATGATGGATTAGATTTTAGTTAGAATTAGTTAAAATTAGAATGAATTAGAATGAATGAAAAAAATGAATTAGTTAAAATTAGAATGAATGAAGCAGTGACTATTGCGATCACTAGTGTGAACTCTTTGTTTCTAATAGACACATGCATTGGAGTAGTGCAGTGCCTCACTTAGTACCTACGATACTATAGACCATCAAATGAACGTGAAATGGACAAGCACTAACAGTGTACAAGTTATTGTACACTGTACATCACTATATCTTATTACTGTTAAGTAATAAGATATAGTGATGTTTACTAATTCCAATACATCCCGAAACCATACATGCAGACAGTCTGTCTCTAAAAGTGCACGAAATCGCATTAGACAAATCAGGAAGGCAGTAAACAAAAGAAACTCGATACATATCCACACACTCACTTATCCTTAGGAGGGTGAGGATAATCTCCTTTCGCAGGATATCCTTGTCTATCCGGTCATATGCCCGGATAACAGTCATGCCCAGTTCATTAGTCACATATCAGTTAACCGGAATTGGATCCCACAAACATTATCAGATAAAGAGACCATTTTCTACGCTAAATATAGAATGGGAGGGAAAATGACGCAATTTAACAATTAGGAAAGTCGAATTCGAACGAAATGTACGAAAGATATGGAAAAAATGAGGATGAAAATAAACGGAAGAAAGAAAAATATAAAGAAACAAAATTTTATTGCACACACTTGACAAATAAAACAGATAATGCAGCTGCACAATGAATACTCCAGATTTTTATAATAGAAGCAAAGATCTGCAATTCCGTAATGAATTTACTTAACGATTCTAGTCTGCGGACAAAGTGGAAAATGAAGGTAAAAAGAAAACAGAATATCACAGTATATTCTTTCAATTCTTTGTGTCAGTTGATAAAGATAAGTTTTCGGACATAAAATATTCACCACAACAACTTCAGGTATCATTGAAACTTCAGGTAAGAAAGACGAGACTTACGTCTTAAGGATATTACATTGCTCGATGACCTTGAAGATTTGATCTCTGTACTAACATTTGTTATTTTGGCGCCCTCTACTGACAAACGAGCATACTAAAAACAAACAAACTGAAGATTAACCAAGAACACAGATGTGTCACAGAGCTGTCATCGTTTTTGCCTATTTTATTCGTTCTCTGAGAGGTCTAATAATTATGTAGATTTAATTCCTCTAGGAGTTTTGTACAAGTACCTACATCAATTATGTAATTTATTTTGTAATAAATAAATGTCTATAATCAACATTTATCTAGTTGAGCACGGGTGCTACTACATGATACATTCTGAAGGTCAGATGATGACCAGGTAAGTGCCTATCGGTTCTCAGTAACGGGAATAGTTAGGATAACCTAGCTTTCAATATTTACCTAATTGAGTACGGGTGCTACTACATGATGCATTCTGAAGGTCAGATGATGACCAGGTAAGTGCTTACCGGTTCTTAGTAACGGGAATAGTTAGGATAACCTAGCTTTCAATATTTATCTAATTGAGTACGGGTGCTACTACATGATACATTCTGAAGGTCAGATGATGACCAGGTAAGTGCTTACCGGTTCTCAGTAACGGGAATAGTTAGGATAACCTAGCTTTCAATATTTATCTAATTGAGTACGGGTGCTACTACATGATACATTCTGAAGGTCAGATGATGACCAGGTAAGTGCTTACCGGTTCTCAGTAACGGGAATAGTTAGGATAACCTAGCTTTCAATATTTACCTAATTGAGTACGGGTGCTACTACATGATGCATTCTGAAGGTCAGATGATGACCAGGTAAGTGCTTACCGGTTCTTAGTAACGGGAATAGTTAGGATAACCTAGCTTTCAAAATTTATCTAATTGAGTACGGGTGCTACTACATGATACATTCTGAAGGTCAGATGAGGACCAGGTAAGTGCTTACCGGTTCTCAGTAACGGGAATAGTTAGGATAACCTAGCTTTCAATATTTATCTAATTGAGTACGGGTGCTACTACATGATACATTCTGAAGGTCAGATGAGGACCAGGTAAGTGCTTACCGGTTCTCAGTAACGGGAATAGTTAGGATAACCTAGCTTTCAATATTTATCTAATTGAGTACGGGTGCAACTACATCATACATTCTGAAGGTCAGATGATGACCAGGTAAGTGCTTACCGGTTCTTAGTAACGGGAATAGTTAGGATAACCTAGCTTTCAATATTTATCTAATTGAGTACGGGTGCTACTACATGATACATTCTGAAGGTCAGATGAGGACCAGGTAAGTGCTTACCGGTTCTCAGTAACGGGAATAGTTAGGATAACCTAGCTTTCAATATTTATCTAATTGAGTACGGGAGCAACTACATGATACATTCTGAAGGTCAGATGAGGACCAGGTAAGTGCTTACCGGTTCTCAGTAACGGGAATAGTTAGGATAACCTAGCTTTCAATATTTATCTAATTGAGTACGGGTGCAACTACATCATACATTCTGAAGGTCAGATGATGACCAGGTAAGTGCTTACCGGTTCTTAGTAACGGGAATAGTTAGGATAACCTAGCTTTCAATATTTATCTAATTGAGTACGGGTGCTACTACATGATACATTCCGAAGGTCAGATGATGACCAGGTAAGTGCTTACCGGTTCTGAGATCCTATACTCCCACCTTCGGAGTCCACCATCAGGTAGGTGACATCGTCAATCATCAAGGTCTCCATGAGACCTTTCAAATGAGTCTAAACACGATGGTTTTACGTAGTGCCGTCACTGAGATCCTATACCCACCTTCGGATTCCACCATCAGGTAGGTGACATCATCAGTCACCAAGGTTTCCATAAGACATTTCAAATGAATACAAACACGATGGTTCTACGTACACCCGTCACTGAGATCCTATACCCCCACCTTCAGAGGTCACCATCAGGTAGGTGACATTATCAGTCACCAAGGTCTCCATAAGACATTTCAAATGAATACAAACACGATGCTTCTACGTACACCCGTCACTGAGATCCTATACCCACCTTCGGAGTCTACCAATAGGTAGGTGAAATCGCCAATCACCAAGGTCTCTATGAGACCTTTCAAATGAGTTCAAACACGATGGTTTTATGTAGTGCCGTTACTGAGATCCTTTACCCCCACCTTCGGAGTCCACCATCAGGTAGGTGACATCGTCAATCACCAAGGTCTCTATAAGACCTTTCAAATGAGTCCAAACACGATGGTTTTACGTAGTGCCGTCACTGAGATCCTATACCCACCTTCGGATTCCACCATCAGGTAGGTGACATCATCAGTCACCAAGGTTTCCATAAGACATTTCAAATGAATACAAACACGATGGTTCTACGTACACCCGTCACTGAGATCCTATACCCCCACCTTCGGAGTCCACCATCAGGTAGGTGACATCGTCAATCACCAAAGTCTCCATGAGACCTCCTTTCAAATGAGTCCAAACACGATGGTTTTATGTAGTGCCGTCACTGAGATCCTATACCCACCTTCGGATTCCACCATCAGGTAGGTGACATGATCAGTCACCAAGGTCTCCATAAGACATTTCAAATGAATACAAACACGATGGTTCTACGTACACCCGTCACTGAGATCCTACATCCACCTTCGGAGTCCACCATCAGGTAGGTGACATCGTCAATCACCAAGGTCTCCATGAGACCTTTCAAATGAGTCCAAACACGATGGTTTTACGTAGTGCCGTCATTGAGATCCTATACCCACCTTCGGATTCCACCATCAGGTAGGTGACATCGTCAATCACCAAGGTCTCCATGAGTCCTTTCAAATGAGTCCAAACACGATGGTTTTACGTAGTGCCGTCACTGAGATCCTATGTATACCCACCTTGGGATTCCACCATCAGGTAGGTGACATCATCAGTCACCAAGGTTTCCATAAGACATTTCAAATGAATACAAACACGATGGTTCTACGTACACCCGTCACTGAGATCCTACATCCACCTTCGGAGTCCACCATCAGGTAGGTGACATCGTCAATCACCAAGGTCTCCATGAGACCTTTCAAATGAGTCCAAACACGATGGTTTTACGAAGTGCCGTCACAGATCCTATTCCCACCTTCGGATTCCACCATCAGGTAGGAGACATCATCAGTCACCAAGGTCTCCATAAGACATTTCAAATGAATACAAACACGATGGTTCTACGTACACCCGTCACTGAGATCCTATACCCCCACCTTCGGAGTCCACCATCAGGTAGGTGACATCGCCAATCACCAATGTCTCCATGAGACCTTTCAAATGAGTCCAAACACGATGGTTTTATGTAGTGCCGTCACTGAGATCCTATACCCACCTTCGGAGTCTACCAACCAAGGTCTCCATCCTCCGTCAAACGAAGTTCTCAAGATATAAAAATATGTATTGTAGCTAAAAACGATAACAAAAATAAACACACTAGAAATAATGTACTCAATAGGGTAGGTAAACCAATAGTTTTGGTGAGCTCGGCCACGCATCACCTTACATTTATTTTTATATTTAGGCATACTCAGGCTTACTCTATGATAGGTGCAAAAAACAAAACGAAATTACAAACTACTTTACATTATATTTACAAACTTAATGTCTATTGTTTTTTTACGAAATATTTATATTTGTACTATTTACAATATGATTTAATTCAAAAATCATTCAAAACGTGAACTTTTAGTTTTTATTTAGAAAAAATAACGCGCGTAAGTCCACCCGTCACAAGAGTCATCGAGACACTGATGTAACGTGTCCCGAGTACGCCTCACAGGCCGTAGCGGGGGTGCTCCAGCGGGGAAGTTTCGGGTTTTTAGGTTTTTAGTCATTATTTTAAAATATTAAAAGAAATATGAAAAAAAAAACAATACAAATTGTGAAATAGGTCATTACATATTTTTTAGTACAAAATTCATGCCGAACTATTCAGCCGTTACAGAGAAAATTTACAATTTAGGTTGAAAAAGGACCTATTTCATAAAAAAAAACCCAAAGTCTGGGAAAGTTTATTAAAATTTTAAACAATACAATGTATTTGTGATGACCCTAAGTATACCATATATTTTTTATACGGAAAACGCACAAAAGGATTCATCTAAAATCTTCTTTAAACTTACAGTGTTTTTGGGATTTGAGCGAGGTAATCCCCTTAAATATACTCGTAGCTCATTACTCTGTCCCACTTTTCCGAGGTACAGAGGAACATGTAATCCCCCGTGCAATTGTACAACGTTAAGATCTGACATAACTGTCTTTGCTAAGTTTGTTAAATTGCTTCGTCGGTAATAAATTGTTAACTGAAATTTCAAAAGTTGTGGCAACAAGCGTACCCAGAGCTCTACTTAAAGTTTGTGCGCCTTCAACATTGTTACCAAGGTTTCTTACATCTGTTCGGTTATTTAACGTTCCCGTATAATTCCGAGAGTTTTTTCAGTTACTTTAATTTGATTAAACTTATTCTCAAACATTCGTAAGTAAGTCAATGCCATCAACCTATTTTCGTATATCATAAAAACGTCTGAATTTATATCTAGTACTTTCTGCTTTAGTGAAATATTAACATTTCACAAACAAAATTAAATTACGTGGCATCATTAAATATTAAAACAACATCGTTTTACGGTCTCCGCGTGTTTGAACAGGCGTCACTTAAAAGCAATGGCCGGATTTTAAGGAGATTCACATTTTTACAACCCCCAGGGCTGGTAACTGATGATAAAAAATCGTTCAATCTCTGCTGTGCAACAGGATGCACGAACCAAATAACGTTAGGACACACTATAAATCATTACGTCACAGCATCGTCACGCTGTCACCTCGTTAAAGGGTCCGAAAACAAATATTACCTTTATGGAATAGTGTTTTCCAGTAATCATTTTATGTAGGTATTTGCCTAAAAAGTTTACTTCATATTAACGCAACACGTAACATACAAATTACTACACTAGAATTAGAACTGAAACAGTCTAGGAGTTTAGACAAAACTTGCTACTCAGTCTAGAAAGTTCCATAACTAACCATTATTCTCAGAACTGAAATTAGCCTTTGTGGCTTAAGGCTGAATATAGAGCAAAATAATAGCCATAAATTCAAAACAGTTCCAAGTAAATTAAAAAGTACAGCCGACACCGCAATGTTTATAAGCAATAATCTAAGAAAAGCTTAACTTGTATTTAAACTCCAATAAACACATTTTAAAGTAAAGTCCAGATAATAACTGGACTCAAGGAAATGAAACGCAATCAATCAAAGTTAGCCTTCGATTATATCCTTTTGGTTAAACATTAACTCATAGCCCTGGGCCACTCAAAGTTCGACAAAGTTAGGCAGCTATAGCAAAAGAAGTTTGATCTTATCTGCAATTTCATTGGTTCAAAATATGTAAATAACTTCAAACGATTTTGAAATATAGCAAATATTGAAAGCTGTACATATAAAATATCTGTTCATTCGAAGTAAAATCCTAAATATAGCACAAGATGACTAACTTTGAATGCCTAATCCGAACTAGGGAGACATACCTAAACATGAATAGCAAATTCTATGACAGGATTATTCAAAATTCCTGCGGCGACTTTGTATCGAAGGAAGTCGCCGCCCGTCGGCTGTAGTATGCGTAACAAGACGTGTTACACTGCTCCACGTAGTTTATCATCTATGAACAACTTAATAACATGTTTCACTTCGCAAACAAGCTGCAAACACTGATAAAATCTCGTAAACTGTTTTTCTTCCATTCCCACGTCGGCATGAAACAATTCT
Organism: Luperina nickerlii; assembly: GCA_963855955.1. Lineage (NCBI taxonomy): Eukaryota > Metazoa > Arthropoda > Insecta > Lepidoptera > Noctuidae > Luperina > Luperina nickerlii. The sequence continues at coordinate 6,140,007 of OY979669.1, forward strand.
TTAAATATTTATTGTGTTTGTATCCCCTTGCGAATCAGATATGCCTTTATTTAAAATTATTTTGAACGGTCCATAGCTTTGTATATTTTTTTTGATATTTATTAAAAATCATTCTTTGTTATTTTACTGGCGTGGTTTACTCATTCGTATGGTTAAGGAGAGTGCGATTACTGCTTTTAATAAAAAAAGAGTTCTCTTCTGTTCTGTTCTTCTCTTATGCATGTGCTATGTATGAATAAAATGGTTCCAATTCTAACATTTTAACATTTATAACCTCTCCCCCACTGTCTTTGAAGCTACTTCAATTCTATTAAATCCCTTTATTTATCTATGCCTGCTTATTGGTATATTTCTGACTGTCATTCAGTTCCCGTTTACATTGTAACTTGGGGCGAAGTTAAATGATTTTTGTGAACAAATCTACACAAAAAGCAATTTGTGAAGTGCCTCAGGTCAGTATGCAAAGCCACTTCTTTGAGTTTCCTTTGATGGTGTTCACTGAGCTTCTTCGTTTTTTGTTTTAGATACTTTAATATAAATTATTTGGTTTGAAATTATGGTTTGATGTTTTATTATTTTTAATAATAAAAATGTTTTACGAAATGATTGTGTAGATACTGAGTTGATTGATGATAATTACACGCGTGTTTGTAGATAGATATATCTGGAACTGTTTTATTTAAGTAAAACTGTATTATTACCATCGCACTGATAGTTTAATAGTCAGTCTTGATCAAATTATAAATTCATTCTAGCATTATTTTAATCTCTATTATTATAATGGAATCATGGTTTTTTCTACCTCGCAGCATTTGAAAAAGAATGGATCGCTTTGTTAAACTGGTGTAGACTTGACAATTCCAGTTACGCGGAGCAAGATAATCCAGTTCAGTTAATCGAGAATGAATTCCTCTTTTATTCTCATAATATTTTTCATAAATTCTTGTTCTTCTAACACTACTTTATATATTCTTTTCCCATGTGCTCTAAAGTGTGTGTTGCCGTTTACGATTTATTTAAACTACTAGCTTCCGCCCGCGGCTTCATCTACGAGGCATGTCGATAAAAACTATTCTTTGTCCTTCCCCGAGATGCAATCTACCTCTCCGCCAAATTTTATCGAAATCCGTTCAGTGGTTTAGTCGTGAAAAGGTAACAAACAGACAGACAGAGTTACTTTCGAATTCCATAATATTAGTATGGATTTATAATGTATTGACTTCTCTACTCCCTTGTCGTATAACGATATTTGATGTACATCCATAGACCAATCAATGCTCTTTTCACTTCAGTAGCTCAAACAAGTAGGTTTTGCTGCGTGAAATCAGTGAGCAAAATGCGATTTTGCTCACTGAGTGAGACAAAGTAACTTTTTAATTTTTTTTTTATTATACTTTGGGTTAATCATACAATTCGAAACATTCACACTCTATCTCTTTTCTGCCATTAGAAAGAGAGAGAGACAAAGACCAGCCCTTTCGAAGTTCGGATTTTGAATTCGATCTCAAAGACAAACACGTTCGGAATTTCGTACTAACTAAAGAAATTTTGCAAAAAGAAAATTATGTCTTTTAATGTAATTTATTGAATTTTTAACTTATTGTTTTATTTAAACGAAAATAAGTATTTACTGCAAATAAAACTGATATTTAAATTGTAAATATTTACTGCTAGTTTCAATAAATGTTAGGTACTTACGTAATATATTTTGAATAATAAAATATCATAGGTGCTATTTCCGAACACGCCTTAATTTAAATAAAAGAGCGGGAATAAAATTTCGTGACTGGCGTACAGAGTTGAATAAGTTAAAAAATATTAAAATAATCGTAAAATATGAGTGAAACTAGCGACGAGAACAGTATTTTAACACCGGAAGAGTTAAAACAACAAGTAATTAATGCAGAATTAAGTTTCCTACCTGAGAAGTCTCGCGAGAAATATCTGAAAGCATACCATGTCTTCAATGAATGGAGACTTACAAAGGGCGCAAGCAGTTTTTCGGAGACGGTGTTGCTATCTTATTTTTTAGATTTTATAGAATTGGTATCTACCTACAATGTTAATTATTTTGATTCACAATAAATAGTTATTTCAATCTATTCCTGTTTATTATTTTATCTCCTAAAGTGTTCTCGCTGCTGAAGTGAAAAGTTATGTGTGTTACACGAGAGCAAAGTTTTTTTGCATCTCGTGCCTTTGAATCCCTCGCCACACTCAGGATTCAACTTTAGAATCACTCGCTACGCTCGTGATTCAATCGTTGAATCCTTCGCTTGCTCGGGATTCAAAATCAGCACTCGCAGCAAAAAACTACTTTGCTCTCTTGTTGCACAAATAACTATTGTCCTGTATGTAATGAACTAACGTCGTAAAGCCTTTAGTCTGTGTCAAAGTCACATAGGAACATGTATTAGGCGGTTCTCGTCAGACGTCTGACAGCATAGAAAGGGGAAACTTCAGGTGAAACCTATTTGTAGAACCATCTCAGATTTTCACAGAATGAATACTGTTTTTCCTACAGGACATACATTCATACGTTAGATTCTCAAGGTTTAACAGCAACTCTAGGTGTACCCGAAGTGTAGGATTGAGTCCATCCGATATTCCCAACGGTCTGTCTCAAAAACATCTGGATATAAGGAACCGTTAGGTAATCTCGGCAAGCTTTTGTCATATCTACTGACGTCACGGCTACGGAGGCTCTCAGCTGGGAACATGGAATAGCCGGTTCCCGACGTAAATCAGGCCTCGGAAAACAGAGGATGGAGAGGTGACCTCAAAGGAAACCAACTCAGATTTTCACAGAATGGTACAAATACTGTTTACCCTACAGGATATACTTACGAGTATGTTAAGCTCTCAAGGTTTGACAGCATCTGCATAGTCTGATTGTACCGGATGTGTAGAACTGTCATCCAGTCAAAACTCCCAAAGGACTATCTCTGAGACATCCTGTTATCCTGTCAATTCAGAAAGCTCTTGACATACAGACGTCACGACTACGAAGAAGTACTTGAAACTCTTGAAAGTAGTGTCAGTTCTTTGTCCACCAGAATAAATCAAAACGGTGAAGAAAAACATCGTGAGGAAATCGGTACGTCCTAGAATCAAAAATTGGAAGACAATCTACCAAGACATCTACCAACCCGCACTTGGTCCACGCGTGGTGGATTACGGCCCACTCCCTCTAACCGAGAGTAGACCTGTGTACCTGCTGATTATGCTATTACAAGAGCAGAATTACGAGCCAAACCTTCCTTGTAACAATTTAGTGTTTTATTCAGTCTTGTAGTCCAGAACATCTAAAAAAGATAATATATGGTAAACTTTCATCATGTTTTCCACTGTCTCCGTAACAAAAACTCACACTCAATAAACTAATCCCATTCCCGCCTCACAATACGCGTGAACCGTGACATAATGGACACGTATGTATAACCGTCGTGGCCCATCGTGGCGTATGGTTGGCCGGTGGACCGTATCACCTCGCTCTCGAGACCGACTCCGTAACGTAACGTTACGTGAAGGACGCCTGATGACGTCATTAGGACAATGGCTCTTGCCATTAAAGGTGACGGTTATTGGTAGGAAAGACTGATCTTTGAAGGGTTAGGGGAAGGAGAGGGGGGATGGTGAGCCGATAACGGTGGTAGCTGTGGACTATTTGTGACCGGTCGATGTATGGGTTTGGGGGTTATATTTGTTATTATAATACGAATGTTCATAGCAAAAAGGAGTTTTACTAAGTTTTCTCTCTCGTACCTACTAAGAAAAAATCTGAGATCGTGACACGCTAAAGGCTCCTTCAAACAGGCACGACACGACACGCGACACAAAGGCACCGCAAGTCGCGCAACGAGCGGTGCCTTTGTGTCGCGCGCGATTATATCGCGTGTCGCGCCTGTTTGTAGGAGCCTTAAGTCGCTAACGGCATAAAATTTTCTTATTTTATGCTAGCGGGTTGGAGATGAATAGAAGCGCTTAAAGCTAAGCCAATTGGTTTGTTAATCAATGGCAAAACATAAAAAATAATCATGATATTTATTTATTTGTTAACCGACTGAGAAATGCCTTATAGAACGAATCCATTGATCTAAAAAAATATTGGTAAAATCTTTTGAAATAATATTGTTGTTTTGCAGTATCAATAGAGATGTTTCTATCAGGTATTTCGTTACATAATAACATTGCTTGAATATTTAGTAAAGGTTTTGTGCCATTTTGTGTAGCTAACCTAAGTGAGGTCTACCTTTTATGTCCCTCGCTAAACCTAGAGGACCCACATAAAATACTTTTGTGTTTCCTGTGTTTGTGCCTATTATTGTTTTATTGTTTGTGTTGAAATAACTATACTTATATATACTCGTATATATAGATTACGGCCCACTCCATCTCACAGTGAGGAGGCCTGTGTCCCAGCAGTGGGGCATTATGAATCTATTAGATTAGAGATACTTGTTACGCAAATAGGATAGTATTTTCTTCAAAAAGGCTCCTACAAACAGGCGCGACGCGCGACGCGAATCATGCGCGAAAGGCACCGCTCGTTGCGCGAATTGAGGCGCCTTTGTGTCGCACGCGATTTTATCGCGTGCGACACAAAGGCGCCTGTTTGAAGGAGCCTAAACACATCCTGATTTTCCTGCTGCAAGTTTTTTTTTAATTACTAAAACTTACTTTGGGTACAGCTCCTTTTGTTGTTATTTTTCTGATTATTTTTAATATGGGTCTTACCTGAAATAAAAAAGAAAAATTTATTTATTTGTACTCATGATTGTCACATATTTTGCAATAGATTAATTGACGGTTTTTGTGCATGAAATTGCAGTATACAATACAATGTTAGTTTGATGTTAAGTTAGAACATTAAGTTCATAAAATCAATCAAAATTTATCAAAACACAGCTTGGAGTAGGTATTATATACTTAAGTAATTTTAAAATGCAATAAATTTACTGAAAAATGACATGTGTAATAGCGCAAAAAAAAACATATGCCTAAGTAATTCACTCCTGTATATAAAACTTACAAAATCCATATCTCCGTGCATCCTCAATTCGCGCGGAACACCACAAATTGCACGACTCCTGATTCTGATACGAGATTACCACTTTCAGTGAGAAAATTAAACAAAACAATGTAATCAGGGATAGGAAAGTGAATATTACGCGCAAGACTAACCAACCGCAAGTAACGGGTTCAAATTACAAGACGAGCCATAAACAAGGACCGTAGTCTGTAAGACTATGTATAATATGGTAATTTGTAATAATAGTTATTAGAGCAGTGATTTATGAAGCGTGGGTTTTGAATTTTCATGAGATAACAAACGTTCTTAATACTTATTAAATGAGAAAATATTGTAATTAATTAATTTGGTATTGCTTAATTTGCAAATATTTTTATATCTACCTATTATATTGTAATAGAAATAGTATTCTGCTTAGGTACATCGTCTTCAGATGGCGGTGTGTAGTCTCTACCTACCCCCATGGGAAGAAGGCGTGAATTTATACACTTATTAGTATTTCAACAATCAAACTGTCAAATTTCTACAATCTGTCAAATTTCTTTAATAGATTTTCAACTTTATCGCTTAAGCATGAGGTTCAAAGTTGATTGGGAAAATTTGACAGTTTCGGGTAGCTTGATGTGCTGGCGTCTGTACATAATCAGATTACAGTATACGTCACAAACCCCATAAGGATCACGAAATTGATAAGTAAGTCTCTTTGAAAAATCAGGGATCTTGTTGAATGTTTTGGGCTGAACTGAAAAGCACACTGAGCTTGGGCTTAGACGAATAAAAGCCATAAAAACGCTCTTCCCCTCTCCTACCTTTTTTTTTAAATTTTACTGTGCCCGAATTGCTCCATAATTGATTCGATTGATTTATACTAAAGATTGAATTGAGTTGAGTAATTTTTGACGTTCAAAAGTGCCATTTTAATGCTCTCGTTGAAATATACTATTTGACTTAGGGCTGATTTTTCAATAATCTGATAACTTTATTCGAAAAATAATTTTGTAATTGTGACAGTTGTTTCATAAAAAATCTGTCAATCGTCAATTTTATTCTTCGGATAAAAGTTATCTGGCGATGGAAAAACCAGCCCTTAGACTAGTAATTAAATATCTCCCGGGTTCCCGACTTATGGTACTGGAAGGAATAGTGTGGTTTTAATTGGAAGGAGTCTGACATAACTCTTCGTTCTGTCCCAGACGGAGGGTATCCATGAGGATTTCCCAACGAAAACAATAAAAATGACATAAACAAAAACAATGACAATAACGACAAATGACGAAAACAAAAAATATCTCAAAATCGGATGAAACATATTGGACCGGGAGATGATGACACATTTTGGTAAGTCATTTCTTACAGTATGGCGCTTTCAGGGGGGTTCATATACGTAATAAGTGAGAGGAAAATGATGTTCTTACCGGTGGTGCGCGGGACGCAATTGCAGAATAATTAATTGAAATTGCTCGAAAATCCGGAGGTGTCAAACAATTTCTTTCACAAAATTTCTTCAATTTATCGGTATTTCAACAAAAAAAACCCGGCGGTCGCTATGTGCCATACTTCTCCGGTGGGTGTTTAGACCCGCCATACTTTTTTGAAAATGTTTTTTTTTTTAATTTTTTTTTATTTATTTCTTACAGGCTGATTTTTTTTTTAACAATTGCTTTTTATTAATCTTGTACGAAAATCACCATGCCATACCATTCCGACGGTCCAAAATACCCGCCATACCCCCTCAAACATGTCATTTTTTTAAATTCGAGAAACCATTTCTTTCAGTATGGCACTTAAGTCGTGGTCAGTTTATGGTACAGTGAGACAAAATTATATTCGCCATACTTCTAGTGCAGTATGAAAGTGGTGCCATACTTGAAAAATTGTATTTTTTAACCATTTTTAAAACACGCCTATAGAAGCCGTGAAATTATTTTTTACAGTATGGCATAAATGAAATCAGATTGTTCCCATACTATTATGAGTTGAAAAAAATATGCCATACTGTGACCATGGTACGAAAGACCGTCATACGCACGCTGCGGTGTAAAAAAAATTAAAAAAATGAAAGGATTTCTTACAGTATGGCATTTTAATTTTTGGAAAGTTTATAAAAAGTATGATTCAGGAAAATTATCCCATACTCATCATGAAGTCCAAAAGTGATGCCATACCCGGAAAACCGATTTTCAGCGACGTATTTCAGCTACAGTACGTCCAAGTTATATATATATATATTTTGAAAGCCATGCTTTTTTAGTAAATCGCTCATACTGTGGCATCTTGAATTGATTTGTTTAAAAAAATCGTTTTTAATATCGCTAAGGGGGAACGCCACTGTGACGGGCAAAGAAATCGATTTTTTTTTTCAATTTCCGTAAAACCACCTGTATATCTGAAATACGGTAGAATTACCTTGTTTATTTAGTTAGCATGTTAAGGCGAAAGCGCCAGGGTAGCCCGCGAAATTAATTTTTTTTTAGGTTTTTTGCAATTTGCTGGTCGATATTAAGTTGTACGTTGATTAATATATGATTCGCGGCCGTAACAAATATGTATTTACAGAATTATAATAATTAAATTCATCAACACGACTCTCTAAGACCACGTAACCCCAAAGAATAACTGTTTCATGAAATCGTCATTCTTTGGGGTTACGTGGTCTTAGAGAGTTGTGTTCATGACTTTAATGATTAGTGACGCCTGACCAGCACAGCTGCTGTATACCAGCATTAGAATTTGTATTGAGGAAGATAGTTCGAAGACGTTCGAGCGTAGAATATTATACGACATAACACATTATTTAATTAAACAAGATTGTCCCTACATACAACTTTAAAATTTCGTATTTACGTTCCTCACATAACCAACTTTCAAAAAAAAATGGTGCCATACTGTAAGAAATTGTTCAAATGTTGCATAAAATTTTACAATTGTTTAATAACATTATACGTATATCACCCACTCTACAGGTATGGCATTATAACAATTACGTTTCTAATCATAAAAACAACTACTAGACCAAATTTTAAGGTGAAAGAAATGGTTTCTCGAATTTAAAAAAATGACATGTTTGAGGGGGTATGGCGGGTATTTTGGACCGTCGGAATGGTATGGCATGGTGATTTTCGTACAAGATTAATAAAAAGCAATTGTTAAAAAAAAAATCAGCCTGTAAAGAAATAAATAAAAAAAAATTAAAAAAAAAACATTTTCAAAAAAGTATGGCGGGTCTAAACACCCACCGGAGAAGTATGGCACATAGCGACCGCCGGGTTTTTTTTGTTGAAATACCGATAAATTGAAGAAATTTTGTGAAAGAAATTGTTTGACACCTCCGGATTTTCGAGCAATTTCAATTAATTATTCTGCAATTGCGTCCCGCGCACCACCGGTAAGAACATCATTTTCCTCTCACTTATTACGTATATGAACCCCCCTGAAAGCGCCATACTGTAAGAAATGACTTACCAAAATGTGTCATCATCTCCCGGTCTATATGTAAGAAGCTATATTTACTACAATACTACCTAATTCGGCATATTACATTCTGGTAATTGTACCCAATCAGATTACAGAATAATCCAAATCCCGACATTCGATAAGTCTGTCTGAAAAAGAATTAGTGATCTTGATTGTTCGGGGCTGAAGTACATAAAAAGCCTCATGTAAGCACATTGAGCTTAGGCCCTAGACGAATGGCCTTAAACTGGGCCATTTGTCTAGGCCTGAACTCTCCATCTCCTTTTTTATTTTGACCGTCATTGCAAGATGAGGCGACGTGATGGAAGATCGCTGACAGGCGTTAAAGGTATTATTTATTATTGTTGTTTGCGACCGACTTCCGAAATTAAAGTTATTTTTCACGTTGTGGTGTTTTTTTGGGAAGTCGGTTGTTTTTATTTTTCACTTTTAAGTTGTACTTACCCCACGCAAATTCGTATAACACTACTTGCTATGTAAAATATCAGTGATAGGAAGTCATTATAACATCATCAATATAAACTAAGTGGTAAAAATACGTATTATTGAAGCTAACTCAAAAACTATCCAAGCAAAGTTAATACCATTTTTTATGAGACCGGCCCCCTGAGGCATAACCTATCCACTAAAAAAATTGAAATCGATTTACAATTGCCGGCGATATAGCGTAACAAACAAAAAAAAAACAACATACAGTCGAATTGAGAACTTCCTTCTTTTTGAAGTCGGTTAAAACTGGTCCAATTACACGAAACTCGCAATCATTACGCTAAACTACCTACTAAAGTTTCATCGCTAAGCATTTAGTGCCACAAAAGGCAATCTAGTTTGCAATAATAGGACATCTATACGAACTTTAGTCAACTTAATGGAAAATTACGTTATTTAGCTTCAACCACTAGCACACAGCCTAACAAGCTGCTTTGTAATTTGTATCTGGAGATAGGCCTTGGCTCCTATTACGTCGCCCCTTACTCCGGACCAAAACAGCCGCTGAATTAAACTGACACCTTTTATTTTATGCATTAAATGGGAGTAAGGTAGCAGGAACAAACTCAGAAGGAAAATACATAGTCGGGGTTTCAACAATGTTCTCTTGTTGTAATATAAAGTGTAATATTTACCGAGTTATGCTAGGAAATTGAGAATTATAATTGCTGAACAATGGAATATTTGAAATGAAGTGTTTTAATTCTGGTTTGGTATTTAGTCTTATCCTTTTTATTGGACCGAAAGTTGCGCTTTGTTGTTCGGAAACTAAAAAGCCGTTTTGCTGTCCAAATGCTGAGTTAATGCAGGTGTCTAGAATATCGGGGGCACCCTCGCCTGTATTGCACAGGCTTCCACCAGTACCGGACGGGAATGGCCAGGTGTTCCCGGCCATTCCCGTAGCCCCCCAGCCAGGGGGACATGCGGGGCCTGCCAGCTAGGCGGGCATGCGCCGGGAGGGTTGTGGACGCAAAGGCTGAGCCGGATTCCCATGACCCCCCCATCAAGGCGACGAGGGAACACCGCTGAGTTTTAGTGGGTATACTGCCACCTTGGCAGGGAGTCCTACATACTCCGTATCGTCCCCCGACGAGCAGAGATGCGTAATGTCATTTCTCAGCGAAAAAAAAAAGGTGTCTAGAATATGGAGTCATTGTATTAATCCGTCACAAAAATATCCGGGGGTCTACTCTCTAGGCACGAAATCCGTAGTTTCGGACGAAGTTACGGGCGCTTATTACTCTATATCGCCGACGGTCGTAAGATTAGTTCAGAGCCATCATCATCTGCCTAGCTTTTTTCCAATTATGTTGGGGTCGGCTTCTAGTCTAACCAGATGCAGCTGAATACCAGTATTTTACATGGAGAAACTGCCTATCTGACCTCCACAACCCAGATACTGAGTACAATAATACAATACCCCTTGGTAAGACTAGTTGTCAGACTTTCGCTTCGGACTACCAGTAACGACTGTCAAAGATCCACGAATGGCAGCCGGGACCAACGGCTTAACGTGCTTTCCGAGACACGGAGGGGTCTCGGTATGTAAAGATGGTCACCCATCCACAGACCAACCGCGGCGAGCCTAGCTTAATCTGATTGACTGTTATTATTTAGCCACGAGCCCCTCTGATAAGTCCCCTTTATTAGATTAGTTTAGAGCCGAAACTAAGAATAAATGACAACTCAATTTGACAGTTGTTCCTACTCGCGATGTATTTATGCCCGCCCGAAAAATTAAATTTGTCACTTGTTTGGACGGATCAACTACTTTCCGACGGACCCATATCTTCGTTGACAGACTTAAACCCCTGTTCAGGGGTTATTCTTGGCATTTAAACGTTGTTCAGGGGTTATTCTTGGCACTTACGCCACCTTCTTTATTTTCTTTTTTCATTATTTACAGCAGCTGATGACAAGTGTCCTGAAGTTTGCGACCAAATATTACGTAAATTTCAACCCATCAAGCCTTCAATTCGAGAGATACCAGTATGGATCAAACAGGCCATGTACCTATAGGCTAACCTAACTGTACTGCGACTTATCAATGAGACAGATAGCGCCTCAGGCAGTCAAGTTGTAGCCGCCACGAGATGTAAGTACCGTGACATACCACACGCTTGTCAGTCTGACTAACGCAGACGGTTACCAGCCGTCGGATTGGTTGCTATGCTTGGTTGAGCTAATGTGTTAGCTTCCTAAGTAATACTGACGATTTGTTCAGCGTACAGATTGGGATTAATATGGATAAATTAAGGTTTCTCGCAAGCAACTACAGAGTACACCTACAACTTACAGAACTATTGACACTTTTCATCCAACTGCAACATATGAAAGATATATTTTTTGCGAATTAGTCATTTAGAAAATTAGGCATTTTGAGAATTAGTTATTTATAGAATTAGCCATTTTGAGAATTAGTCCATTAGAGACTCAGTTGCCATGCTTTGACAAGTGGGCATTCTGCGCCTAAATCATTTTTTTCATGTTATGTTTGATAGATCGTAATTATTAGCCCATACTATCCCATTACTATGCATAAGTCTAATTCCGCCCTTTTTAGATAATATTGCAGCTTTCTGTATCGACACTACACATGTAAGTTTTAAAGATTTGACAGCAATATTCACACAAAATCAGGTACCTATCTAAGATAATCCTCTTCCTTTTAGGGCCGGTTTTTTAATCCGTGGTTAACTCGACCAATTGTTAGGGAAAGATACGATAGTACATTATTTGGTTTAATTTGAACGCACATTTTTATTATAACATTGCCATTATTCACATTGTAAACACGAAACCCAAGTTTTACAACCAAAAAAATCTTTAATCCAAATAACCGAACAGCTGAATCACCCCAGAAGCGTGCTCTAACGAGTGGAATGTCCAGCAAAGAGTACACTGGTTGGTAACAAAAGAGGAACGGTGGCACAAAAGCAAAGGGAGCGCACCGGCTGCCCGCGAGCTGAGAGTGTGTCCACTGTGATACGAGCTATAATTATTTGTAAGTATGTATTTTTTTAAGTATCCATCCAAAAAAAAAACGTATATTGTCATTTTGTCAATTTATGTTGGACACTTCTGAGTTAGATTTAACATTAGGTACAACCGCACAAAAGTGATAACACTTGCACTACGATAAACACCCTTAGATAATAGGTAATACGGGCTGGTGTCCGCAACTCCACGTCAATGCGCGTATCTTACTGCTACGACATATTCAAAGTTGCCGTTGGTGTTCGGGTGACTGAACATAATGTATAACAAATGAGACTTAGGGTTGATTTTTTAATCATCTGATAACTTTATTCGAGGAATAATTTTGAAATTTTGACAGTTCTTTCATATAAAAACTGTCAAACGTCAATATTATTCCTCGAATAAAAGTTATCTGGCGATGGAAAAATCAGCCCTTAGTGAGTTTGTAAGGCTCGTAGTAGGACTCGTATGCTAAAGATACGTAATTTTTGCTTCAAGATGAAGAAGAAACAAATGCTTGGGAACTGGTTTTATTCACGTAAGGCATAATGACTGAATCTAATATGCACTGGCGAATCATGCGCTGACTCGTTATAGTGTTTTTAAGCAAGTGTTGCCTTACACGAACAAAACTCATTCCCATTTACAAAATAATAGTGTAAAATAAACATCTACCATGTATGCCTATGAATAAAATTATCGTTAGCTTGAATAACATTTGTATGAAATGGACTAGACAGAAATTAGATTTTTAGTCGGTTGATTATATGTAGTTACCTATTTAAAAAAAACACTGGCACTCCGGTAGTGCCAACAGAAGTGAAAACTTGAACAATTACGAGTGTATTTTGTGAATCGTCTTATAAACAAAACACGCGTGTTAAGGTGTGTTCCTTATTTTATAGGGTTTTTTGCAAATCAGGTATGATGACCAAAGTGACTGGTTTATTCTTCTCGTGAAAGGAATTTATTCAGATTTGCTCGTCGTCAATTATATATCCGTGGTTCAGCGCCATCTCGTCGTTGTTGGATGAACTACGTAGTTAGTACGCGAGGCCTACGTAGTTAGTACGCGAGGCCCTCGTAGTTCTTCCCGATGTGCATAGATGGCGCTGTCCTCAACAACGCGCGTCTTAAGTTTTACGTCTGACGTTAGTACGCGAGGCCCTCGTAGTTCTTCCCGATGTGCATAGATGGCGCTGTCCTCAACAACGCGCGTCTTACGTTTTACGTCTGACGTTTTACGTCTTACGAATTTTCGATCAGGGTCACGTGACCTGACGCGAATTTAGAAGTTTTTACCCATTCCAAAAAAAGTACACAGCGCCGCTAAAGAAGTTTTCACTTCAAAAATAGAATCACTGTATTATGCAAATCAGTATAATTTAAAGAAAAAAATGTTTCACGCTAGTATTTACCAAAACGTCGCACAAAGGGGTATTTCATTAATCTAGCTGGCCAAAAATATTAGTGCGGGTTTTTTGGTTTAAAATGACGGAAATAAAACAAGCGAAATATATACGGACAATAACTTTTATAATTTCATAAAAAAAGCAACAAAACACAAATACAACAAAAAATATATATATAAAAATGCTAAAAATAGGCCATATATTTACATATTCTTACATACACTTATCTACATTACACTATATATTTACATAATCTTACATACACTTATATACACACACTATATATTTACATATTCATACATTAATTAATTAATTTACCAATAACAATACATACTTTTTCAAATCAATTCACCTCCTCGTTCTCACTTTCTGATTCTGTTGGGTTTGGTGTAGCAGACAGAAGCATGTTTAATGTTTCAGGCAGAAACGAAGACATCTTCTTTTTTTTTATTACCCTTGAGGCACTAAGAAATGGATCTGAGCTTAAAAGAAGCCTGTTTAAAATATCTCTATTACAGGATTCTCTAGAAAATTTCCTTGAGTAATCCTGTCTGTACGTCCTAAAATGTTTGTTGCGTGCTTCTGCTGCTTCCTCAGACAGTTGTCCTATAGGTAACAATGCATTTTTTATTATATCTGATCCATGTACAAGTACTTTGTGCAGTGTGGGTGTCATTGGGTGCCATGGGTAGAATTTTATGTATAAACAAGCAGTTTCTTCCACATATTTTTCATATTTTTCTACAGTATATCCACTCGAAATTGTTTCTAAAATAACTTTTAATCTATATGCATTAACTCATAATCTATCCCTGTAATGTCTGAAGCTAGTTTCGGATCTTCAAAGAATCTCCTGCTGGTGTTCCCATCATTCGTATTTCCGAAGTTTGTTTTCGGCATATCTACTAATAAGCCAGTTTCATTGCGAAACCTGGTCTGTATCTCAATTTTCCTATTCTTCCTCCTTCCTCTTCCTTTTCCTCGTCTGTCTTTTTCTCCCGATACTTTTTCACGGGCAATTTGTACGCTAAATGCAGTTTTTCAGTATTTTTAACTAATCTTCAGTAAGATCGTCGCTAGTGAAAAGGTGGTCTCTCAAAAAACATAGTTTTTCTTCCAAACTGCGTAAATTTTCATTTTTTATAATATCAAAGAGAGATTTACGAGTCACTATTCTCACTCCGGAAGTACCCACTATATCTGGAACAAGTAAATATTGTTTTTAGACATAAATACTTTTTTCACAAATTTAGCTTATTTTGACCGTGAAATTCAATGTTCTACGTTTTTGCGCATCCGCGCTATTCCGCGGCTAATTTATTTAGTATTCGTTACTTAAGGGTCTATACTTTTTATATAAATTACAAAAGTTGCCGGATCTATCCCGATACTAAACCAAATAGCTTCCTAAACATAAATTTCTTAAAAAAATATCCTTATTTCAGACGTTATTTCTAGACCACTAAAAGTATATTAAAATAAAGCAAATTTTAACAAATATATTACATTTGGATTGTCACATACCTGTAGTTTCCGAATTCATTGCTATTTTGCACCAGGTAAACACAGAAAACTTCAGTTTAACACACAAAGTTAACGCTTTTGTAAATAGCCGATAAGAGACACGTACACAAGGTTCAATGATCAACTTTCGACTGAATTTACCTGATAATGCGCAACGGAAAAAGGGTAGGGGTGGGGGTCTATTATTTGTTGGAATGTCCCCTGCCTCAGGTAGTCAATGTAATTAGCATTCCTTAAACTTAGTTATTTTGACTTTTGGCCGCCTAGATAATTAAAATACCCGTATGTGCGTCGTTAGACAATGGACACGTGCGAAACAGGTTTACTCGTATGCAAATTGACTCCGGCCTCCCTAATTCAACCCCCAAGGTATTTTATACCCTAATATATTAAATTAGGGTTTAAAATTAAACGTAATTAGGTTTGCAGACTGCTTCTGTACTGTAAAAGTGTAGAGTATCTGGTATCGGATGATTAAAATGAAGCCCTTGACGAAGCCTTAGTATGCATGGATGCAATGACTTTTATTTCAATTGCAAGAGGGTGAAATGATACGGTAGGCTTGTCATCAGCCCTTTTATAGACGATGACGCGTAATCAGTGGCGGGATGGGACTATGACATTAAATAAAACAAATGACATAAAGAGAAAAAAACAGATAATAAAGAGTATTCTATTCTATTCTATTCTATGACATTAAATGAAATTGTTTATTCTGAAAATAGGACAAAATCACTTTTACACGTCATATTCTCATATTAGAAAAAAAAATGAGCTAGATGAATTCGATATTTTCTATCTGACTACTACCCCTGAGCAGAAATGGCGAAACAAACTTAAAGGTCAAGGTCTCTTTTAAAGTCTTGACATAATCCTGGTCAGATCATATGAAGACAATTTCATTTATTTATTAATAACCAACTTGTATTAACACACTTACACAATGGTAGAGTAGAGCCTGAAATGTTTTTTTGAGGAAAGAACCACACAATTTGAGTAGACCAGTCTAGTCAGTGCCAGCATTTGTCAGTAATCGTGTAGCTCAAGTAGCTCAACTCACAACTTTAGAAGCTCAACGACTCGACAAACTACCAAAGAAAGAACACATGGGTAGACACATATCACATTTTGTGGCCATATAGAGATATTTACGTAGGTATACCATTGATGGAACTATGAGTAAAGAGCATACTAATACTAATATTATAGAGAGGTAAAGTTTGTAAGTTTGTATGTAGGGGGTAATCTCTGAAACTACCAGTCGGATTTGAAAAAATCTTTTTGTATTTGATAGCCCAATTGTTGAGGAAGGCTATTTAACATCACGCTATGACCCTTAGAAGTCGAGTAAAAAGAAAGTCAGAAAGAATGCTAAGCAAAAACGAAGTAATAGCGCGGGCAGGCGATGAGATGCGACGGGGTGGGTCGAGGGAACAAGAAAGTTCACGCGGACGAAGTCGCGGGCACAAGCTAGTTAGATAGAATTCTATTATACAAAAAGCGTTAACGAATGGAGATTACATTTTGCTGTTTTTATATTGATATGACAAAGGCAGGTTTATACTTATTTTTAGTTTATGCAAAGCTGCCTCATTACGTTAAAAATCTGAAAGCTCTTGAAATTTTTTCGCTATTTTACTATGCGCCGATTCTAGATCTTTCTTTTAAGGCGCTGCCGCAATGTAAGACACCTTAAAACGCTGTTTTTGTCACATAGTTAAACGTATTGGTACATATTAAAAGCCAGAAGAAAAAACAGTGGCACTCCAGGAGTGCCGACAGAAGTGAAAACAAAACATAAACTGAATACTTTGACATCACTCACTGACATATATCGGATATACATTAATAACGATTACATCCCGAGGACAGCCGAACACATCCGAAGCGGGTATTTTTTAATCGTCTTATAAACAAAACGCGCGGTATCGCTTACGGTAACAGTGGCGCGAGTTCAATGGTTATTTCTCATCTCAAAAAATGCCCAACGCGCCTAAAGAAGTTTTCACTTCAAAAGTATTTTTAATGTATTGTCAAATAAATGTTCAAAATATTGTAAAACATTTTAAAAGAGTAAAGGCTCGTGCACACAGGCGCGACGCGACACGCGACACAAAGGCACCGCAAGTCGCGCAACGAGCGGTGTCTTTGTGTCGCGTGTCGCGTCGCGCCTGTGTGTACGAGCCTTAAAGGCTCCTACCTACATAATCGCGCACGACACAAAGGCACCGCTCGTTACGCAACTTGCTGTGCCTTTGTGCCGCGCGTGATTTTATCGCGTGTCGCGCCTGTTTGAAGGAGCCTTAACGGTGGAGCTTTTTTCCTATTCTTCTCCATGCGGAAACGACATTTTGGAAGGGGCAACTAGATAAGAATCAATTATATTTCATTGTGAATGTTGGCGTTCAAAAGTACCTTTTATGTGCCATTTGAAATAAATGCTTTGACTTTGACTTCAGGGAAAATACTTATTGAAAAATATTTCATAAAAATAAAATAGTATCATGATAAAACAATCGTAAAACAGAGCTCAAAAATATATTTCCCGTCGCATAATTCTCAAATTTTTTAGCGTAAATTATCCTATTTTATACAACGTAATGATATTAAAGGGAATTCAATCAACTAAACTTTGGCTCTAACACTATTTTTAGCAAATGTTTGCTACTAAGTTTTTGGACCTTTGTATCCTGCTTATGCGTATGAAGTTTAATTAAAATCGGTTCATTCATTTCGAAAAATAAGGGCTTGAAAGTTTGTATGAAATGCCGTACGTCGTAAACGCTCTTAAAGACTTCCTACTTCCAGTAGTATAATGTTCTGGAACGGGGTGTGTCTTGTACTTCCTAATGAGCATGACCATGCAGCTTTAAACTAAGCTACGTCTACACAGTTCAAGCCACGCCCCTTAGAAATAAACTCCAAAGATACCATAATATAAAGCCATGTGCTCACAGTTAAGTTGGTCACGACATAGGTCACATTTGTCACAATAATAGCCGAACTAACGAAGTAATAAAGGTAGGAACAATACGGTGTCACGACAATCGTCTTGACTAACTAGTTACTAGTTTGACCATTGAACAAACCGAGCCGTTCTTATTATTTGAGATACACGTTGGGTAAGGCTTTGTACACACATGATAACGGTAAAGCACTATTTTTTAATGGCAATTACTGTATGAGCGGGTACAGATCCGTAAGTAACCTGAACTAGAATCTACGAGTATGTAGAAAAAGGGCTAAACAATTAATTATATATATTTTATAGATAAGTAAAATGATTTATGTATGTATGTATATGTAAATGCACACACTAAAGACTACCTGTAGTATTCTCTCCTTCTCCCTTTAATCCATCCAAAGGTTGTCTGTAAAATATCACTTTAAGCGTGATCGCCCATTGTAAAATCTCTACACTACCATAGGGATTAATTCACAATAGGGAAATAATTCAAAACGAAAGCCAGCCCATAAAATTTTCCTTATTTTACACCTGCAGCCTGTGGGTGGGTACATTTTACGCAGAAATCGTACAGTGCCCTTCGCGTGCAATACAATAATGCTTTCAGGATGTTGACGGGGCTGCCTCGCTTCTGTAGCGCATCAGGGATGTTTGCGGAATCGCGTGTTGATTGCTTTTATGCATCAATGCGTAAAAGATGTACGTCCTTGGTGCGAGCCAGTTCCAACAGTATCCCGAGAGTTATTGCTGATAGGCTGGACTGCTGTATTTATAAGTCTTTGTTCCAGTATCTCAGCTGGAATGCGGAAGCAGTGATTGTTTTATTTTGTGTAATTGTTGTTGTAATTGTATCACTAACATATTTGTAAGTTTATTTTATTGTTACTATAACACTGTATGAGTCTCTTGGTTACTCGCAATAAATAATTTAATTAACAAAAAATCCTTTCACAAATAATTCACATACAATTATATTAATTACAATGTTTGTAAAATAAATAAATAGACTCTACGTCACTGGTTCATGTGTGTTATTTTAAAACATTCTACCCAAATCCAACAATACAATTAAAACCCGCAATCCCAGGTGTTTGATACTCAGTCTGCCTTTCCAGCGCTCATTCTAAAACCGTCCGTCTAAACTTACCCTTACCCAACTTTGCACATCGATGTGGCTGTAAACGGGTTATATATTACCCGACAAGTATCCCAGCTAGCGAGATTTACCTCGCTAAGTACATAGTCTACGTTGCAAAGTGAATAAAATAAATTATACAAACTAAGCTACACTTATTCTAATTCTCTTCCAGCTAGAAATAGCGAATCCATTTTGAAAATGGAAAATGAGTTGCCGGTTTCCATTTTGGAATTAGATTTTAATTTTAGTAACGGTTAACGATAATTATATGTTGAAAGGCCATGCTGGGGCCATAAATCTACGCGATGTATTTTTAATTGTGGGCATTCTTTTTTTCTTTTTGATGTGAATAAAAAAGTTTACGAATTAATCATGAAGCTCACACAATGTGTCAACAACTTTGTTGCGTTTTCACTGAAAGAACTCCCAATACTAACATAGCATAATTAGCCTATCATAATGTTCCTATAATGTTCCTAGTGGGTCACAAGGCCTCCTTTCTTCGAGAGGGAGCGGACTACAATCTAACGTTACATTTCGGTTCTAGGACATAGTTTTTTCACGATGTTTTCCTTCACCGTTTTGAGAGCTGTGAAATTATTTTAGACAAAGTAAAAGCTCCTGCAAACAGGCGCGACACGCGACGCGAATCGTGCGCGACACAAAGGCACCGCTCGTTGCGCGACTTGCGGTGCCTTTGTGTCGCGCGCGATTTTATCGCGTGTCGCGACTGTTTGAAGGAGCCTTAAAACGCCTGGCTGGGTTCATACCTAGAACTTGTAAGTCGGGGTCGTTGCCATTGAGCCACCACTGCTCTATAAACATAGGAAGAGAGATAAACAGCACAAACACAAATAATTTTTGTTTGCACTACTTACATCTGGCTGTTATAGGTCAACATTCCATACGAGCAACACACACGTTATTTTAAATCATACATGTAGGTAATGTAACATGTAAACGTGAAGTTAATTGTCTTTTGACAACAAACTTTTTTAATATCCACACATTCCTCACGCAAAAACTACATAAAACTCGTACTACGTACAAAAAAATGGCGTAGTAATTTCATTCACTAATTCTACAAAAAACGCCAACAGAAATATTTTTGTTCATCGTCCTATTAAATCATCTTTGTCTATATTTGTCTAGAACATTCATTTTAATAGTGACGCGCCAATTGCTATGCGAATTAAATCGATATTTTTTTGTGGCAGTGAGTCATTCAGTTATTTTATTGAATGACTCAGTAGTTCAGTACAACAAATTTTAATTTGCAGTCTCATTGAACTGTATTCGGAGGAATAGGTATAAAAGGATACGGAGGAATGAGGAAAATGTCGTGATGAAAGTTTTGAGTATGTATGTCGATGGCTATGAGGGTAGGGGAAGACCAAAGAAATGGTGGATGGACTGTGTGAATGATGATATGGTTAGAAAGGGGGTGACTACCAAGATGACGACTAATAAAGAAGTATGGAAGTAAAAGACATGTTGCGCCGACACCAATTAAATTGGCATAAACTTAGAATGATGATGACTGAACTGTATTCGAATAGGAAGATCATTCGAACGTATTTATTCACATAGACTTGTTGAGCAGACAGAATTGGATTACATCTGAGCTATACTGCTATTATGTCTGAGCTGTTTTTCAATGTAATTTTAATGTTATATGTATTTATAGTATTTTTGAGTTATATTAATATTGTATTATAAGTATGTGTTTTATGTGGGCCTTGACGCCTGAAATAAATGGATAAATACTCGTAAAATAAATATACGCACTCGAGTGACGTAAGCCTAGTAAAGGCTTAGAGGAACCTTTCTTCACCAAATCGTTTAAATGTTTAACACTACATGAGCATTGCAACCTTTTGTCACTGAAACCTTTGACTAAACATAGACTTGTGCTCTAAATCAATCTTGCACAATGAATCACAAATCGTCTATCTGTCTTGTATTTCAAGCAGTTTAGGTTTCTAACGTCACTCGAATAAGCGTCGTGTATTCGAAGCTATTCGAGTCTTGCAACGTCGCATCACTAATTCAGATTTATCGCAGAATACAGTTAGAGACCGGTTTGGAGGCAGCTTGGTATTGTGATACTTTACGGTGTGAGGCTATGGGGTATTCCATGAGTTCACTGTTTTATTCAAGATCATATTTAACTAAGATCCTTATAGAAACTTAGTTCAAAGTATTTAAAAATCAACTTTGGACATTTATGGACTGCCTTGAGGGTCTAGTGGTCGCAAATTCGATGGTTCTCAGGTAGAATTATTGAGTTTTTTTTAGTTTTTCCATCAGAGCAGCGGTGGCCTAGTAGAAACAGGCCGCGACTTACGAGTAAAGGTCGCAGGTTCAAACCCAGACAGGCGCTTCCTTTGTGTATTTTCATCACCACTGTTTTTAAAACGGTGAAGGAAAACGTGAAGAAACTGGACGTCGGATGAAAAAATTGAAGATCTGTGACGTCTGCCGAGCCGCATTGGGGCTGCGTGGTGGATTATGGCCCACTCTCTCTCACTGAGAGAAAGTCTGTTCCCAGCATTGGAAACAGAGGCATATGATGCTAATTATTATCAGCAGTCTGGAATTATGCACGGTTCATTCAAAAAATCAATTAGCCCAAAAAGGCTAATTGAATTTTTGAAAGCAACTAAAACATATTTTGTCGAAATATGGTTGTATAAACTATGAACAAAGATAAAACTTTTCAAAGATTTCAAGTTCCACTTCCCAACATCTTATAAGAAAAAACCTAACTTTAAAGATGTGTTGAACTATTCATTCCGAATTCCGCTGTTGATACAATTTCGGAGTCATCCCCAGTAAAGCCTTTGACTGAGTGATGGATAAGGGAAGCGCGCGGATTTTCATGATGGATTGACTTGTCACGACGAAGAATTGGATTTTTTGGCTATGTAATGTGCGTGGAAGCCTTTTTAACGTCGTCATTCTCTAAAAAAAAAAAACTTTGCAGAAATACTTCTGAAGAAGGAAACAGTTTCTTCAGTTTGATATAACATCACGCCTATATTAAACCAAGAGGTTGGCAGAGGTGTAAACTACACATATATTTCGCTAGTTATCCATACTTTCCATATTACCCTATCCGTCCTACTAATATCACACTATAACATTATAAAGGCGAACTTTGCGAGTGTGTTTTTATGTTTTTTATTTCTTCACGCACAAACGGTTGGACCAATTTTGACAAAATTTGGTATGGAGGTAGCTGACACTCTGAATTAACACATAGGATACTTTTTAACTCGATATTCCCACGAGATCAAACTTCTACGGGTGAAACCGCGGGGCGCTGCTAGTTTATTTTATAAATGCGAAAGTAACTGTCTGTATGTTAACTTTTCACGTCTAAACCACTGAACGGTTTCGGAGAAATTTGGCATACAGGTAGATTATGACGTGGGTTAGGCTATAGGGTACCTACCTACTTTTTATTCCGAAAGTATGTTCATGTAGGATAATTTCCGTCATACACGCGGGACAAGCCGCAGGCAGAAGCTAGTATGTTATCAGTTTCATGTTAACGTGGATAAGTTTAAGTTTATTACATCAATCAGCCAAAAAATCCAGATTCCAGGCTGCCTACTACTAACAGTTTCACATTGGAAAACCCCTTTCTCTAAGTTTAATATAACACAAACAAACACGCATACACACGCGCACAAAAAAAACACGCGCAACAAAAAAAAAAAAACAAACACACATAACACAATAAAGAGTACATAATAAAGAGTATTCTATTCTGTTCTTTAATATGACGAAAATTTTTATTACAATACAGTCCAGTTTCCTTTAGCTAATAAAACAATGTTTCAAGCTCTAAAGGTGTTAATAGCTATATACACGCTATCTTTGGTCATAGTAAGCGAACCATTAAAAGTTTCCTGGAACTTCGTAGTAAAAAAAGGCTATTAAGGCTCCTGCAGACAAGCGCGACGCGACGGCGTAATGCGACTCTTGTGGAACAATTTCTATATGAAAACTTCATGGAAATTATTCTAAGAGAGTCACGAAGCGCCTGTCTGCAGAGCCTTTAACTGCATTTTCTCTACCTGTTAACTTCAGGGTTTGGTATTCGATATTTTTTTTTTCTATAGCCTATATGGTGTCCCACTGCTGGGCAAAGGACTTCAAACAACAACCGACTTCAAAAAAACACTAAAAAGTGAAAAATATCTTTAATTTCGAAAGTCCGTGTCAAAAAACGAAAATACAGAACCAACGACACCGACTTCCGAAATTAAAGTTATTTTTCACTTTGTAGTGTTTTGTTTATTAATCTATTCCTATTTGCATATCTCCAAATGCTACAAGTTTTTGAATAAACGAATATTTGAATGAATTCCAATGAGCCGTTTGCGTGGGTCATTTCAACATTCCTAATATTCTATAAGCTTCGAAATTCTGACCGCAATTATCGAGGTAGTTGATAATTTTCTGCGAAAGTCTAGTTTTCGCAAAGGTTGAAAAGGTCAAACAGCAATTGTTTCAGGTAAAGTAGACCATGATTAAAGATACTAACTGCAAACTTTCTAATGAGTGCGCATGTTCCTTTAAATAGAACGAAAGTTTTTGATAGCCTGCCACGCAAGGTGAATGAGACATTCAGAATATCTGCGTCATTACTCATTACAAATAAACTATAATTGTTTCAACTAACAATAAAATAATATCGGTAATAATTTATTTGTATAGGTATATATTTAAGTACTAACGAGATTTTTTTTTAAACTACTGAAATAAAAGCTTGTACAGTAAGTAGGTACCTACTTATAAAATATTCTATATTGCACATACAATTACAAATACAGGTATTCACAGGGGGCGACACGTGATATAATCGCGCGCGACACAAAGGCACCGCTCGTTGCGCGACTTGCGGTGCCTTTGTGTCGCGCGCGATTTTATCGCGCGTCGCGCCTGTTGAAGGAGCCTTTATCGAGATTAATTAAATACATAAAAATAAACCGTTGACACGCTATCATTAATAACTAGCTTCTGCCCGCGACTTCGTTCGCGTGAAATTTTTTGTTCCCCGCCCCACCCCGTCGCATCTCATCGCCTGCCCGCGCTATTACTTCGTTTTTGCTTAGCGTTCTTTTTGACTTTTTTCTTTTTGCTCGGCTCCTAAGGGCCATGGCGTGATGTTAAATAGCCTATAGCTTTCCTCAAGAATTGGGCTATCAAATACAAAAAGATTTTTCAAATCCGACTGGTAGTTCCAGAGATTACCCCCTACATACATATACAAACTTACAAATTTTACCTCTTTATAATATTAGTATAGATTATATTGTCATGAATACAATGCACTAGGTAACCTCTGTGAAACAAAATGTTTCAGTAAGCAGGTCTCCTTTCGCTGAAGTAAAATCTAAAGCTCCATAAAGGCTCCGACAAACAGGCGCGACACGCGATATAATCGCGCGTGATACAAAGGCACCGCTCGTTGCGCGACTAGCGGTGCCTTTGTGTTGTGTCGCGCCTGTTTGAAGGAGCCTTAACACCTTTCATAGTTCACTTAGTTATTAACCTTGATTTTAATTGCAACATAATTTTACATAGCTCAAAATATCTCATCCTTTCACAGTTCATTTAAATATTATCCTTTATTTTAAAAGCAACGTACCCAGGCAATTCAGACAAATGAGTGACGTCAGATTAATGTTAAACCAAGCGTTAACGAACCACGGCACATCAGTCTGCTACCGCTTTATAACGTGACCTTGGCCGTGACCTGCCCTTGAACTGTGAACACAATGCGTTATTATACTTTACGTTTAACGTTTATTTTTATTAGGCTTTGAGCATTTTTTATCATTTCTAATACAACAATATTGCAGGAAGTTTGCGAGCCTTTAGCCGCTAAGCCGTTGTCATTTCAGACCCGGCTGTCATTTGTAGATCGTTGGCAGTCGTTACGGGTAGTCAGAAACCTGATAGTATAACAAGTGACAACTAGTCTTACCAAGGGATATCGTATAACCCGGTAACAGCGTCGTGGTCAGATAGGGAGTCGCTCTATGTAAAACAATAGTATTCAGCTGCATCCAGTTAGACTGGAAGCCAACCCCAACTATGTTGGGAAAAGGCTAGACAGATAATGAGTTTGTGAGCTTTTGGGAACATACGCAAAGATATTTGAGAGCACTAATTAATATTTCCGAATCCAGGTTTTATTTCTTTTTTTTTTTCTATTTTTTCTTCATTAAAAC
This sequence comes from Luperina nickerlii, assembly GCA_963855955.1. Classification (NCBI taxonomy): domain Eukaryota; kingdom Metazoa; phylum Arthropoda; class Insecta; order Lepidoptera; family Noctuidae; genus Luperina; species Luperina nickerlii. The sequence continues at coordinate 6,165,268 of OY979669.1, forward strand.
ATGAACCGTTATTTTAGGAAGTTATAAAAACCTTATAATTATTTCTGAACATATCTATCTGACTTTCAAATTCCATGTAAATTGTTTTCATTCCATGTCACTTGTCGTGTTACATGTAAATAATCGTAAGCAATAAATAAAAAGATACTGTTTATAGACATAATAAATCAATGTCAAAGTATCCGTTTGATAGTCTCATCAATGCGGTTAAACATATTTGCCCTACTTACCTACTTTTTACCCGACTACGGCGAAGCAAAAAGGAGGGTTATGATTTTGACCGGTATGTATGTATGTATGTTCATCTGTTCCCTCATAACTTCAAAAGTTCTTATAATAATTTGACAAATGAGGTATCTTAGAAGCGTCTTGACCGTCCGCTGGTTATAGGCTATGTGACGTAACACTAAATTCAATATGGCGCTCTCTAGAGGACATAAAGTAATGAATTTAAAAATAAATATTTTGGGATGGTACCTTGTTGGGTATCAAATGAAAGGGCTTAAATACCACATTTAAAAAAATATAAATATTACTGAATAATGAAATATTTCTACACTTATTTTTTACGGTTATTTAAAAAAAGTTACACATATTATACCGATAACCGCATTTTTAAATCCCCATTTACACGATGCAAGTTTCATCGTTCTGTGGCTTATAATAAAAGTAATATAATTATATAATACAGCATTGCTATACAACGTGGCAATGCTGCCAGCTTTTTGGGCACTTTTGCTGTTGCTGTTGTTTCGTTGTTTGTTGTTGTTGTTGCTGTTGTTTGTTGTTGTTCCTTTTCCTGTTGTTTTCCTTTTCCTATTTGTTGTTGTTGGTTTTCCTGTTGTGGGCAAATTTTTTGGTGCCCCATGATTCTTCCCCTTTTTTATAAACTTGTAAATATTATTATTTTAATACTGTACAGCAGATCTGCCACATACTCCGGATACTACGTCAGCAACTTACGCAGATGACGCAGCCGTTTTGGCTAGCCACAAAGACCCTGAAGTTGCATCTAAAATACTTCAGAGTAGTCTAGATGACATAAATAAATGGCTAAAGAGGTGGCGAATAAAAGCAAGTGCATCCAAATCAGCCCATGTGACTTTCAGTCTGAGACAAGGTATATGTCCACCTGTGAGACTAGGCGATCACGAACTTCCACATAAGGACTCTGTGAAGTACCTGGGCATGCACCTTGACCGCAAACTTACATGGAGAACACATATTCAAGCCAAGCGAAATCAACTCAATATCAAACACAGGAACCTATACTGGCTCCTTGGAAGAAATTCTATCCTGTCAATAGACAATAAACTACTGGTGTATAACACCATCTTAAAGCCAATTTGGACATATGGCATCCAACTATGGGGAACTGCTAGTGTCTCTAATATTAACATGCTCCAAAGATTCCAAAATGTCATCCTCAAAAACATCACAAATGCACCATGGTTTACAAGAAACTGCGAGGTGCATGAATATCTTAATCAAAATACAGTGCATCAGGAAGTGAAAAACTGGGCAGAACGCTACAGAGCACGCCTTCAGAATCATCCAAATCCTTTGGCGAAAGCGCTCACTAAGCCGGATCATAAAAGGCGGCTGAAAAGGTTAGCTGTGGTGGACCTAGCCAATGCCAACTAGGCAACTAGGACATGCTGCCATGAAGTATTATGAGGGAAATCTCGCTGGAGAGACCACTCTGCACCATCAAATCCAACAACAAATCTGCTCATAGTCCAGGGACTGATTGCAGAAAACATAAGAAAAAAAAAATTAATACTGTTAGCTTTCAAATTATGTAAATAAGTAAATATTTTTTAGATAAAATGGTAGCAATTAATGACATACTCGTAGCTTAACTAATATTATTGTGTCAACTTATGGTATGAAACAGGTACTTAATTAGAACGCATCGTGAAAATCAGCAACCTAATTGCGTTAAGGCTCATACACACAGGCGCGACGCGACACAAAGGCACCGCAAGTCGCGCAACAAGCGGTGCCTTTGTGTCGCGTCGCGCCTTTGTGTACGAGCCTTTACACACTAACTTTGTATCGCAATCCGAAGGATTTTGAAGGAAATTCATAATCCATTGCTTCATATTCTTGAAAAATTCGTCTGCTCGACAACGTTAATAACGCAATGAAAGTTGTTGAACTGTCAAAATTAAAAAACGTACGAATAAACGTATTGTCTTTCTTACCTTAAATTAAAGGTATTGTCATTGTAAATGTGTTACGCAATTATCCCGCAGGTTAATATAACACTTTTGATGACTTTTTTTTTTCAACAGCCTCAGGTCTCGGAGTCGCAAATGCGACTTTTGCACGTATACTATGATCCTACGTTCGATATTACGGTCGGGCTTAAAAATATATTCAATCATTTCCATTTAGAAATTCTCAGTAGCACCCCAGAGTATTGATTTGTGCCTATGCTCACGCTTTTACTAATTAACTAGGACTTACATTTCTGGTGAAATGTCGATGTGTCAACAAAACGAACTCCTTCGGGGAATCCATATGAAGGCGTATAAATGTAGGTAAGTATATTCTATTCTTGTTGAAGCCTATAAATAGAAGCATTGATATCTGATTAATGTCTGTTCAAAAAGTATCTGATGAAAATCTAAACAAACGCTGTTCAGGTTGAATGCTTACGCAATCACTCACTAAAAAGACTTAGTACTTAATACAAATTCATCTGTAGGTATTTGAAAGGCTTAAACTTGATATCCTGTCACTTTTTCCGACAATTATTGTCTGAACAACATTAAATTGTAATTGAAAAGCTGAAGACGGCGGGACCAGCTGGACAAAACAAACGACCAGTTGTCCACTTTAGCCCTGGATCGAAAGAGCTGGAAGTCATGGGGAGAGGCCTTTGCTCAGCAGTGGGATCATGCAGGCTAGCAGTAACCGTAACAGTAATTGAAAAGTGATCGGCGAAAATTGAGGTTAAAAAATTAACCTCAATATTGTCAAATGAAAAACATTTTTAAAGGTGATTTTATTAGAATTAGTTTCTGCCCGCGACTTCGACCGCGTGAAATTTCTTGTTACTCCGACCCACCCCGTCGCATCGCATCGCCTGCCCGCGCTATTACTTCGTTTTCGCGTAGCGTTCTTTCTGACTTTTTTTCTTTTTGTTCGGCTCCTAAAGGTCATAGCGTGATGTTAAATAGCCTATAGCCTTTCTCAAGAATTGGGCTATCAAATGCTAAAATAATTTTTCAAATCCGACTGGTAGTTCCAGAGATTAGCGCGTTCAACCAAACAAACAAACAAACCCTTCAGCTTTATAATATTAGTATAGATTACAGCATTCTAATTGCGTAACACACTATCAATCACAATCTGAATCACTTTGAAGGATATTACTTATCCATTGCTTCGTATGTTAGATAAAATTGTCTGCTGAACAATGTAAATAATGCAATGAATGTTTTTGAACTGTCAAAATGGAACCCATTCCTACTGTTAGTGTGTTATGCAATAACCCCGCGGGTGTAAGTATTCAAATAATCAAATCAAAGCTTAAAGGCAAGGAGCCTTTAAGCTTTGATTTGATTCAAACAGGCGCGACACGACACGCGACACAAAGGCACCGCAAGTCGCGCAACGAACGGTACCTTTGTGTCGCGCGCGATTGTATCGCGTGTCGCTCCTGTTTGTAGGAGCCTTAATTTGTAAGTGGCACTACATAATTATTAGCATCCACAGATACGTTTCCTGATCCATTTGTTTACATTTTCATCAGCTACTTTTGGAACAGATCATAGTAACTTCGCAAAAGGACGGATCCTTCATTAGCATACACAAGACCTGTTCCTTTGTCGTTGGTGGTTACATGTTTCGAATCTACCTATCTATAAGCAGCGCCATTCATCTAATTTCCATTCAACTGAATCCACGGCTAAATACAGAATTACAGATAATTGAAATTGATGAAGCACCTCTGAACCATGACGAAGATCGACAAAAGATCTTCGTAGCTCAGTTTGAAAAGCTTAAGTAGCAGACAAAAGAAAGGATTTTGACCTTTCTCATATAAAACGGTATTGTTTATTATTCACTAATGATTCGTGAACTGAAGCTGTAGGTACAGTCGGCGGCAGCAGTCAATTAACATTTGTGAAATGTGCTATGTGTGTGTGTGAGCTACCTTTCTGATATAACAAGAAAACGGTAATGAAACGGTATTGTTTATTACTCACTAATGATTCGTGAACTGACGCTGTACTGTACAGTCAGCGGCAACAGTCAATTAACATATCAGTTTTTTTTTAAAGCTAAATTATTGAGCTAATAAAGGCTCCTTCAAACAGACGCGACACGACACACGACACAAGGCACCGCAAGTCTAGATTATATCGCGTGTCGCGCCTGTTTGTAGAAACCTTAAATTAAAATGGAAACAATAGCAAAATGAAAAGAATTTGCTCTTAGCTATTATAGGAAATGCTGAAATATGATGGGTCGATAATATTTTGTGTTAATTTAGGTGTTTAGATGATGTATAAAAGTAGACTTAGTATTAATCGACTTTTATCGCTGACTATAGCAATCGACGAGATGATTATGAATTCAATAATAAGCTGTAACACCATTGTGTTAAAGCTTATTATTGAAGCCTGATTGCCTGAACCCTGAGCTAGATTAGGACAGAAATTAATTTAGATTAACTAATTTCAATGCTAGTTGTATTTCAATGCCTGTCACTCAATTAGTAGGTAGATATACCTACCTAATACCATTCATATTCGTATGAATGGTTGCCTGTCTAGTCTAGAACAATGTCTAAGCCACAGAGCATGGTACCAACGCACCAGCAGCGTCTAGAGACGTCAGTACTAACAAAATTCGTGGTGCTGAAAGTGTGTTGAGCGCCACACTTGTCACGGACCGCCATCAAAGACAACGACAAGAAAACGATGACCCGCTTGGTTTGTAAGAAAAGTATTGACAATGCCACCTCTAGCAGTAGTCGCCGAGGCATATCCGTGCTCTGTGGTTTATAACCATCCGTAAATATCTCACTGAACATTTCAACAGTGGACTCCACATTAAATTTGATTTTTTTATTAGTATAACACTGCTGAGAGACCTCACCCAAATCCTTCCATGCATCGTTTTCCAGAGTCACCTCGATCCAAGCCTTGCGGTACGCGTCTTAAGGCTCCTTCAAACAGGCGCGACACGACACACGACACAAAGGCACTGCAAGTCGCGCAACGAGCGGTGCCTTTGTGTCACGTGCGATTATATCGCGTGTCGCGCCTGTTTGTTGTTTGTCTTCCTAGGCCGGCCTCGGCAGCGCCGTTCATCCTCATTCCTCAGGCATCCACCGTGTGAGATATTGTTTTTTAACATATATCTGTAAATCATCGCTACTCGTCAAAGCCCACGGCTTTCTCTTATTTCAGCTAGTACTTTACATATGTAATGTAAGTAACATTAGAACGAATAGGTACGTCTAAAAGAAGAATTTGAGTTATAAATGTTAGGTGCAAATGGGCGAAGACCCTTCTTTGTAACGTGCCAATGTGTACTAAGTGGATGTCGCTTACGATAATGGTTAGTAATATGTGGAGGCGACTGTACTTCTAAGAAAAGAATAGGTACGGTTTTCTGTAGAAAATTGAAATAAAATATTTTTCGTATTGGCATTACCTTAGTATGTAGTTATAAGGTCTTGAGAGAAAAGGAGGACATTGCTTTAGTAGTTATGTTTAGGTCTTGAAAGGAGAGGGGAATTAGAAAGAAATAAAAGACGTAAGTTTATTTGCAGTAAACATGACGCAGAAAAAGAACACAAACACAAAAAATTATCAAGTTGGGGGGAAATATGCGTCAAATCCACGCAAAACAGCCATCGCTCAGTATAAGTCAGCTAAGACCCTGATGATTTCCCATTCTGATAAAAAAAAGACCCTTTGGGAGACAGAGCCCCAACGTTGATGGAATTGCCGAACATTCATATTTGCAGATGACCTTTGGCAAAATGGATCAAACATTATTTAGGTTTAGTCCATGTTCAACCACCACAATCTTTACCCTCGACCATGTGGAACCCTTAAATGTTTAACATCCATGTGGCAATACATTGGTCATTTTTTCTTTGTCCATATTAAACCCATTGTTGTTAGGTAACTAATAATGACATTAAAGAAATACTGAGAGCATGTATTCATTTTCTTTACAATTTCTTTTACAGGTTAATAGTAGCAGTTGGGTAAAAAACATGGCTTTTTGGTAAACATTGATGGTGATGAGCTACTTGGGGTTTATTATCTCTCAATAAATCTGCAATTTTAAACAACAAAAGCTACAAAAATAAACAGCTCCCAACGACAAGGTTTTAAGAGAAAATAAGCAAAAATCCAAACTTCTCTCTTCAGATCCCAGAAATCTCACTTACACAACTGTCAACCAAAAGCATCAAATAAACCAACTAAGTACATAAAACATGATTAATCCACTCACTCCCGGCGTGGTATAACCACACATTAGCCAAATTGCACCGAGACATACAGATTCATCTTAAAGATATATTCAAAGGCTTAAAATGAAGAGAACGGGTCTTAAGACCAGAACGCGGAGACTTATTCATTAAATTTTCAAGTTTGTGCAAGTTCCGCAGGACGACATAAGCGGCTTGCCGAGCCGGGCTTACCACTACACCGCCAGATAACTGAGGTGTCTACGTAGACTAGGGAAGAACTAGACGGCTGAGGTGAAGATAGGTTTTGTGTCTTATCCATGCTAATATTATAAAATGGCCCTGTTGGTCCCGTGGTCGCAAGCGTGACAACTGAGCGTGGGGTACAGTGCGTGCCACGTAAGAAGAGACTTGACCCCGCCTCCCCCGCTCTTTCCGCCGCCCCTATGACGTCCGGCCCCGTCCCGCACTCAGACCTCATACCGCTAAAGATACCTAAAATCGTGTTCTGCGCATGTCAGACCACGTGGTGTGTCAAGTCTCTTCTTACGTGGCACGCACTGTACTGGTTACGAATTTCCCGAAGCCCGAAGTTTGGAAGTTGGCGGTGTGATACCCCCGTGGCTTGGAAAGCACGTTAAGCCGCTGGTCATGCGCCTGATCTCTCTCCGGTCGTGTCGGATTGCCGTCCCATCTGACGTGAGAGTGAGTGCATCTGTGTCTGAGCACACATTTGGCACTATAATATCTCCCGCGTACATGGCTAGTCTCCGCTGAAATTGGCTGCCATGACCGAAATTCGGTCTGGAAGACTATTAATATTATATAAATTCGAAAGTAACTATTTGTCCGTCTGTCTGTAACCTTTCAAACGATGTCGATGAAAGGCACACAGGTAGCTCATGAGTCATGTTGGTCATGACCATACATAGGATACTTTTATCTCAGTAGCACGTTCCCGCGGGATAATTTCCGACATCCACGTGGTCGACGCCGCGGGCAAAAACTAGTTTGACAGTTCTCTTTACAGGTTTAATCCTAAAAAAATCTGACAATGTTAGGTTTAAGCTTTAATAAATTGCCAGATTGATCTTGAAACAATTTTAACTTCAACAGCATCAGTAAATAAACTCATATCAATTTTAAATAAATACTTCAGAATACAAAATCCTCGGAATTTCCCGAAGTCAAATAGAAATTAATGGAGCCTTTAAAAAAAACCAAGCGAAAAATAAATACAAAACGTATGTAATTAGCATCCAGATGCGCAAATTAATTCGGTGTAACACTTCACAAACGCTACAAGGCACAACATATTAAAGAACAAGATGGCTGTATAAATATTTAAAGGATTATTTTCGCGGTATAAATCAATGGCACATGAGGTTATACATCTGCCTAGCCTTTTTCCAACTATGTATGCGCCGGCTTCCAGTCTAACCGAGTGCAGTTGTAGTAACAGCTTTTTAAATAGGGCGACTGCCTATCTGACCAGCACAATCCAGTTACTTACTGGGTAATACGACATCCCTTGGTAAGACTGGTTGTCAAAGTTTTGGACTTCTGACTACCCGTAACGACTGCCAAAGATCAACAAATGACAGCCGGGACCAACTTCCAAGAGACGGAGGGGTCTCGATATGTAATGGATAGTCACCCATCCACGGACCGACCTCGGCTAGCGTAGCTTGACTTTCGATCGACTCGTGCGGCTGTTTATATTTCGCTGATTCTAAAGGATTATTTTCGCAGTAAACATCCTATTATAGTTTGACAGGTGTGAGTCGTGACGAGGGTAGTTTTTTGTGTGAAGATTATTGAAGCGTCACACGGTACAATGACGGTGTTGCCTTTTCTTTCCGTTGTTGACTCTGGCTTAGATATGAGCGCCGCGCCGGCGCGCCGCCGTCGCCGTGAGTTCATGTCGACGCGTCGTCGCCGAGTGAAGCACGCGGCGCGCCGTCGCGACGAGTCGCAACTTGCTCTCCCGCTCGCACGCGCGGCCCGGCCGTATTAGTTCGCCTAGTCGCCTCGCGACGCTACGCTCGCTCGTCGCTCACACTCAGTCGAGTCGAATATTTCACCGAGTGAACGTGTATTAACTTAAAATGGCTCAGTTTCTCATAAAAAAAAATTAGTGTCCGACCGAAACAGGTTTTTCAGCCGAAACCGAACTTTCGGCCTTGCTCTTAGTTTCGGCCGAAACCGAAACCGAAACTTACTTAAACATATTTAAAATTTCTATCGTATACAGAAATCTGGTGTGTTTTTTACACATTTATTTGAAATACAATGTATATTATACATACAGACAGTTGAATACTTACCTAATCATTTACGAGGTCGGTCCCATAATGAACTGGCCTGATATAGTTCTACGCGACATGTCGCTACATGTTGTGTTGCATTAAATAGTACGTTTATCGTGCACTTTTTAGCAGGCATTAGCATAACGAGAGTCGCGTATTTTTTCAAAATGTCGACAACTGAGTATCGAAGTGTCATAAAGTTTTTGTTTAAAGAAGGTTTATACCCTGCCCAAATAAAAGGACGATTGGATGACGTGTATAAGGAGTCTGCCCCCTCCTATAGCACAGTGAAAAATTGGGTGAAAGAGTTTCGCCTCGGAAGAGAAACCGTCGAAGACATTTGCCACGACGGTCGACCTGTGGAAGTGCTCACTCCCGAAACGATTGCTCTTATCGAAGAAGAGGTTCTGAGTGACCGCCGTTTGAAGATTAGAGAAATTGCAGCTAGGCTTGGGCTCTCTAAAAGTACGTATTCGTGTGATCCATAAACATCTTCACATGAAAAAAGTGAGTGCAAGATGGGTACCGAAACTTCTTTCAGCGGTACAGAGACAGGAAAGAGTGCGCTGCGCTTCGGAGTTTTTGGATCTTTGTGGCGAAAATTCAAAGACTGTGATCGAGCGGCTAGTGACTGGTGATGAAACTATAATCTTGTATTATGACCCACAAAGCAAGCGCGAATCAATGGGATGGCGTTATAAGGGTGAAAAGCCCCCTAGAAAGGCAAAGGTGCAACAATCGGCTAAAAAACTGATGTGCACAATCTTTTGGGATTTTCAAGGCATATTGATGGTGGATTTTAAAGAACGTAATACAGTCGTGAACGGCTAATATTATGCTTCTTTAATATATAAATTACGAGACAAGATAAAGGAAAAACGAAGAGGCAAGCTGTCTAAAGGTGTCCTGTTGCTCCATGACAACGCCTCTGTTCATACCGCTGGTGTTTCGAAGGATGCAGTTCGTCAATGCGGGTTCACAGAAGTTGAACATCCACCTCACAGTCCAGACATGGCCCCGTCTGACTATTATTTATTTCCAAATTTAAAGCGAGACTTAAGAGGAAGAAAAGTTTCAAGCGATGAAGAGTTGCAAGCGGCCGTCTTCGGTCATTTTGAGGCTAAAAATTGTGATTATTTTTATAAAGGTTTAGAGATGTTGATTCACAGATGTCAGAAGTGTGTTAGTAGTATTCATGGTGATTATATTGAAAAATAAAATTGGTTTCGTTTCATTTCCTTCATTAGTTTATAGTTAGGCCAATTCATTATGGGACCGCCCTCGTATGTGCAAAACACAACCTCAACTCCATGCGATTAACGATGGACGGCGGTGAACTGGGCCGGCGCGGGCGACGCGACGAGCGAGCACGAGCTAGCCGCGAAGTTCGCCGAACGATGGACGATAATTCATGAACACTCAAGTTTCGGCGCGGCCGAAAGTTTCGGCCATTTCCTGGCCGAAACAGAAACTAGTTTATTTGGCCGAAACCGAAACCGAACTTTCGGTCGGTCACTAGAAAATATTGCAATGATTATTATTCAGTAAGTAAACGTGATCTCCAATTTTATTTAAAAGACTGTAAAATTATATTAACAATTATTAAAAAATATATTTTTTAATAATTGTTAATATAATTTTACAGTCTTTACAGAAAACCGTATTAAAAAGCTTTACCTATAGGTAAAGCTTTTTAATACGGTTTTCTTTAAGTTTTTTTTAAGAAATATTTCCCTGATAAAAAAAAATTCTAAGGCCCACGGCCGGCCACGTCGCGCCGCCGCGACGCCGCCGCCGCCGTGGAAATTTTAAGGCCACGCCGCCGCCGTGGCATTGGCCATCGGCGCTCATATCTACTCTGGCTAAAGAGATTATGTTTGGTTTCTTTTTTTGTTGCCAGATTGACGTCACAAAATTTGGTCAATGATCTTTTAGTGAAATCGTTGTGAACGGAAGGATGCTAATGCTGGGAAACTTCAATCATCTTTAACAGAAGAACAGAAGCATAGTTAATTACACACTTGGCTCATACAGCGCCCTGCGTGTTCAATACAACAACGGGTTTAGGGTGCTGCTGGGGCTGCCACGATTCTGCAGTGCTTCGACTATGTTCGCAGAAGCGCACACTGATGGGTTTCATGCTCTTATAAGGAAGCAGTGTGCGTCGCTGCTGAGTCGTGTTAGGTCCAGTAGCAACAGTATGATAGGCGTGTTCGTGGAAAGGTGGGACTCTCCACTGCTGCGCCACTGGATGCGTTTGCATACTGCACTGTGAGCAGTGGACAATTTCCTCCCGGTCTTAATGCGTGTAACTGTCTTATTGTTTTTTGTTTTTTAACTGCTTTTATTTTGTGTGTGTTGTTTTATTTTGATCTTATATGTGTGTGTTAAAATATGGATATTTTTCTGAAATAAATGTTTATTATTATTATTAGAGTAATCTAACTATGCTTCTTTATTATATCTAATTCACTGTATCTTATCTACAGTCAGCGACAAAAATCGATGAACACTTTCGTTTTTAAAGCCTTAATAAATATTTAATTAAAATTGGACCAGAAGTAGGTAAAATTAAAAGAGAAATAATTCTTAGCTACTAAAAAGCCGCTAAGTCGAAGTGGGACTGGACTGGCCATGTCTGCCATATGCCCAATGAGCTGTAGGCCAAAATAACCACTACGTGGACCCCTTACACAATCAGAAGGTGTCGCCGTAGCCCCGTAGAAAATGGCGGAACGAGCTGGAGAAAACAAACGGCCAGTGGCCCACTTTAGCCTTGGATCGAAAGAGCTGGAAGTCATGGGGAGAGGTCTTTGGCCAGCAGCAGGATGATGCAAACTAACAGTAACAGCTACCATATAATATGTATAGGTAATGCTGAAATACAATGCATCGAATAATTTTGTGTCAAAACTTATAAATAATATTCGATTCAAACATAATGTTACCTTTCACCTTCAATTTCGCGTAAAGGCTCCTGCAAACAGGCGCGACGCGCGATGCGAATCGCACGCGACGCAAAGGCACCGCGCGCGATTCGCGTCGCGTGTCGCGATCGATTTAAGGCTCCTTCAAACAGGCGCGACACGACACGCGACACAAAGGCAGCACGCGATTATATCGCATGTCGCGCCTGTTTGTAGGAGCCTTTAATCGATTTATTTCAACACCACATTTATTTGGATCCACGTTCTCAGTCCGACAGATTGACAAAGAAACTTGTCGATGTCATGTCAACAATGTCGCCTTGTTCGAGAACACCGAGAACACGGAGAACAAGTCTGTCTGCTATTCCGAGACTTGTTTACAGTTTTACGAGTTAAGTGTAATGAGACATTTCTGGGTTATAACGATGAAAATATGTTTTGTGAATTCTGTAACAGACGCTATTGTGTTGAAGTTTGAGATGTAACAATGTTATGGCCGACTTATCTGAGTAAATATGTCATTATGTCTTGGAGACAGTGGATGTGCTTTAGAAGTCCATACTTTACAAAGACTATGTCTGGAGTTTAAAAGAGACTTTGATCCCTGAGTTTGTTTCGCCGATTCTTCTCAGGGGTAGTCAGATAGGAAATGTCGAATCGATGTAGGTAACTTTTTTTATAAATATGACGTGTAAAAGTGATTTCGATATCCTATTTTCGCAGAAAGTTTTATTTTATTTTATTTCATTACCATAGATGGAATATCTTGTAGGCACGCTGACTGTAAACTGCGGGGTAGTTGCGTAAAGACTCCTACAAACAGGCGCGACACGCGATAAAATCATAGTATAAAGAGGGGAAGTAAGTTATCTTCATACAAACGCACCGCGCGCGGCTTGTATGTGTGCGTCAACGTATCTATGCGTCGCCGCACGCACACTTAACAAAATCTCGACCCGTTTCTCAGTGCGCCAGTCGGGGCTAACACAGCATGAAATTCGCGCGTCACGGCTTTTCGGCACCGCTAAATGAATGAAAAATGTTTGATAATCGCAGGAGAACGTATTGCTGTGTGTTTGGATGTCTTAATAATACATCGATTCCAGAATTGTCTCTGTTCAGATTACCTATTGAACAGGAAAGGTAAGCAAGTCACTTATTCTAGCATATAATTTTTACTTGATGATGAGATACCTACTTACTTAGTTTTTGTTGTAAGTACTAGTTTTATATCAGACAAAGAAAGTAGGAGACCTACTTTCCCACTAGAATGCATTAGGTACTTTTGATCTGTCAATTGATTTGCCGCTATTGCTTTGTTTACGTATAGTCATGCCGATTTCTCAGTATTGTAGGTATAGTAACTAAGTAGCTACTTACAGTTATAAAATCGTAATTAAAAAAAGTAATTGACTAATTGTGAATCAGATAAATAGAGCAAAGTTCGAAGGCAGTACTATCAGTAACCCACCGTTTTCTCGTGCTCATCACCGCTCCGCGCCGCCCGTCTGCTGGCCCGTCGCTCTTTCTTTCATAGTGAAAGGTTTGATCATCGTTAAGGGAAAACCGACCTCACAAACCCTGTACTTACCCAGACAATACAAGTAAAAAATACCCTTGGCAATATATAGGCACTGAATTAAAATTTAGCTAAAAGTGACAACCCTGAGACAGTAGGCAATTATATCGCGGATTGGGCCGGAGATAGCCTACTTCCCCTCTTTATACTTTGATAAAATCGCGCGCGACACAAAGGCACCGCAAGTCGCGCAGCGAGCGGTGCCTTTGTGTCGCGTGTCGCGTCGCGCCTGTGTGTATGAGCCTTAACACGCTATCAGCAGCTATGGCTTTCATTTTGACAGTTCAACAACATTCATTGCGTTGTTTACGTTGTTGAGCGGACAAATTTTTCGAACATATAAAGTAATATTCTTCAAAATGATTCAGATTGTGATTCATAGTGTGTTAGGTACGCAATTAGGGTGCTGGGCCTTGGTTTTCGAGTATACTAGTAACCCTCTTAGACTTCGTTTAAACCTCAACAATGTATGGTAACTTTAAGCTACTTCCTTACATTGTATAAAACAAAGTCGCCGAAATGTATGTACCTACTCGTACGCGCACAACTTCCGAATGACTGCAACAATTTGGATATTATTTTTTTCTCTTGTGTTCGGTATTGCCAGGGCAAGGTTTGTAAGAAAGAAAATTTCAGAAATTCAAAAAAAAAATTGCACCCATGCGAACCTGGGGTGGGCCGCTAGTTTATAAATAAAGGGGTTAATAACATACTCGAAAATGATAGTACCACCTAGTCCCAGTTTTTCGAACGAAAATTACAGCGATATTAGTGTGACAAGCTGCTGCAATTGGCTGTTGATAACTGATACAACCATTCGCATTCGTTCGAGAAACTGGCCCTTAGTTTATCATCAGTAAGCTAAATCTAGGACTCCAAAGTCTTAAGGCTAGTTAATCACCTGACAATATGAACTTCGTACTCAAAAGCTGTTGAGGTCAACCAATTAAAAGTTTCTCTTCACATTGTCTAAAAGTTGAGATGTTGACATTGCAAGTTGGAAGCACTAGCCGAATGGCTAGCTTAGGCGCTTTAAAGCAGCTCGTTAGAATTAACGAGGTGCTTTAAAGCGCCTAAGCTTGCAGTATTGTTAGAACAACAATACTATTCCATAGGCTGCATAACACCAATTTGTAGGTAGGTATAGTTTGTTCCAAAAGTATCTGATGAAACTGTAAACAAACCCTGTTTAGGTTATATTACTCACTGGAATGAATAAAGGCTCCTGCAGACAGGCGCGACGCGACTCTAGTAGAACAATGAAAACTTCATGGAAATTATTCTACCAGAATCGCGTCGCGCCTGTCTGCTGGTTAAAACTTTATGTCGCTCGAGTTTTTCCAACAAAAAAATTATTGTTGTTGGAGTAAAATTGTTATTGAAAAGTCATCGACAAAAAATCATGTTTTAAAAATAACCTCAATTTTCAAATGAGAACCACCATTTTTTAGATGATATTAAATTAGAATTTCATGTTTATATAATCAAAAAGCTTTATATAGTATAATTAAAGCACCCAATTTGTACAATGCGTGCCACGAAAGATGAGACTTGACCCCGCCTCCCCCGCTCTTTCCGCCGGGCGCCGCCCCTATGACGTCCGGTCCCGTCCCGCACTCAGACCTCATACCGCTAAAGATACCTAAAATCGTGTACTGCGCATGTCAAACCACGTGGTGTGTCAAGTCTCATCTTTCGTGGCACGCATTGTAAGTGGTACCACAAATACGTATTCTGAGAGGCAATTCTCGTAATTTTAGGAACGTTTATAGTCTGATCTCAGTCACAATTTGTCAAAAATATCTACCTTTAATTTTCCTACATTATTGACAAATTTTAGACATTGATTGTCGTTGAGATGAGATTACGACTAGATTTTGAATTTGTTTTTAATTATGGGAATTGGTCTTCTGATCCCTTTGTTTACCAGACCGGAATATATCACATTTTCATCAGATACAATACTACTATGCTACTATACTTTATACTATGCTACACATAAGTTGTGATAGGTTAGGCGAAATATGTTTTTGTATTGTATATAAATGTGTAGTATTAAGTATTAAATGTTAATCTATACTAATATTATAAAGCTGAAGAGTTTGTTTGTTTGGTTGAACGCGCTAATCTCTGGAACTACCAGTCGGATTTGAAAAATTCTTTTTGCATTTGATAGCCCAATTCTTGAGGAAGGCTATAGGCTATATTATTATAACATCAGGCTATGACCTTTAGGAGCCGAGCAAAAGGAAAAAAGTCAGAAAGAACGCTAAGCAAAAACGAAGTAATAGCGCGGGCAGGCGATGCGATACGACGGGGTGGGTCGGAGTAACAAGAAATTTCACGCGGACGAAGTCGCGGGCAGAAGTTAGTAAGTTATATAAGTAATAGGTAGTTGTTCTGTGTTATTTTTATGTATGAGATTTATATAATTTAGGATAGGTAGTATGTTATAGAAGCTCCTTTTTAGTTTAATTTATTAATCCTGTTATGATAGTTGTAAAGGTAATTATAAATAAATAAATACTTTTAGAGCAGACTGTATCGTCACTATGCTCAAGAGTACAAGAAACTTCTCCATCAGAGATCACAAAACTAGTTTACTGCGCAGTGGACCGGCCTAACTAAGTTAGCCGATGTTTAGCCCAGTTCCCCAAGTTCGGCTCTTGTTCTGTTTATTAAATTGTGCATCTCGAGACTTGCATTGTTAGCGTTGCGACGGCTTGAGCCCAGTTTATGGTGTAATCTTATTGCTCTGTGTCGTCAGCGAGTGATAAGTCTGCAGTTAGTTTTGCAACTGTTGGTGGCTGTGGTATATAGAGTTATGGAACTCGATTGGTTTGTTTGGGTGACTGATTTGCAAACTAGCATCCTTTTGTTACTACTAAGTAGTAATGCATCCATTGATTAGAACTTGGCTTTGCACCATTAGTGCAGCTGCAGTATTAAGGCTCCTACGAACAGGCGCGACACGCGATATAATCGCGCGCGACACAATTGCACGACTTGCTGTGCTTTTGTGTCGCGCGCGATTTTATCGCTTGTCGCGCCTGTTTGAAGGAGCCTTTAGTATTAAATGATTTGCAGATTTGCAACCTGCTACTGTGGTACCTGCCTACTTACGCATCATCCACAACTACATTAGAACCAATCTTTGCACAAGCAGTATACATCACATACATAATAAGCCTATAATGTTTCCCATTGCTGAGAGGAGGCCTGTGTCTCTGCGTCCTCTCTTCGAGAGGGAGTGGACTGCAATCTACCACTCGGGTTGGTTAATGTCACATGTCTTCCAATTTTTGGTTCTCGGACATGCCGGTTTCCTCACGATGTTTTCCTTCACTATTTCGGGAGTAGTGGTGATGAAATTATTTACACAAAGTAAAGCACCTGCCTGGGTTCAAACCCACGCCCTACAACTCGCAAGTCGGAACCGTTAGCACTGGGCCACCACAGCTCACAGTTGCAGTGTTAAAATGAAATGATTTGCAGACTAGCAACCTAGTGCTGTAAGTACCTACCTACAATGCGTGCCACGAAAGAAGAGACTTGACACACCACGTGGTTTGACATGCGCAGTACACGATTTTAGGTATCTTTAGCGGTATGAGGTCTGAGTGCGGGACGGGACCGGACGTCATAGGGGCGGCGGAAAGAGCGGGGGAGGCGGGGTCATGTCTCTTCTTTCGTGGCACGCATTGTACCTATAGTAAAAGTGCGCAGTGCTGCACACTCCTACCCTATTTCAAGTTAAACTAATATCAACTTTATTACAATGACATTTAAGTTGATTTCAGAGTGACTAGCATTATTGAAAAAGTTATAAAAATGTTTGAAGTTGTAGCGTAAACTGAACTTTATTGTGTAGGAATTAAAGTTATTTTTCCATTAATTCACATTTGTTTACATTTTAGGCAAATAAATCGCGAACGCAAATTAAGTACGTTAGATCCAAGCTTTGCACAAGCAGTTTAACTTATTCTTATTAATATTATAACTAGCTTTTGCCCGAGGCTTCGCCCGCGTGGAAGTCGGAAATTATCCCGAAAAATCTGGAACAAAAAAGAACCGGAAATTAACGGGAACGTACTACCGGGATAAAACGTATCCTGTGTGTTAAACA
Source organism: Luperina nickerlii (assembly GCA_963855955.1). Lineage (NCBI taxonomy): Eukaryota > Metazoa > Arthropoda > Insecta > Lepidoptera > Noctuidae > Luperina > Luperina nickerlii. The sequence continues at coordinate 6,182,654 of OY979669.1, forward strand.
ATAATTTCGTAATACATTGTGTTTTCATATGACTCTATTGGTTTACGCGGCGCACGTCAGTAAAGCTCCCAGTCGGCATATTTTCTGACATCTTCAACAATCATCATCATATTTCAGTCAATTTACACACAACATTAATTAATTATACACCTAAACCTTCCCCATAAATCAGTCCGTCCATTGGTGAAAACCGTATGAATATCCGTTCGATAGTTTTTGAGTTTATCGAGTTCAGACAGACATACAGATGCGGGGGTCTTTGTTTTATAATATGTACTGATTTAATAGTGCATACGATCTTCCACTATATTAGGTAGAGTTTGTATATAGTACCGCCGTTTATAGTTGTTAAAAATGTCACAGAAGGTAGTCGATAAACATATTCTGTGGTCATTCTAAGAATATACTTCGTAATGCACAGAAGGTGTCCATCCGATAAATTATTGAATAGTCTGGAGCCGTGTACAGTCAGGCACATTATAGTGTTATGACGGCCGCCTGCTCGTCCCATTATTCGGAATCAGAACATTTGTATGCCACACGTACACTCGCGCAGACAACGCTCCTATCGGAACGGGACGGTGACAATTTTGAATTTAATCTTTTGTATTATAATAAGCCTCATCAGACTTTGATGGTTAACTGGAATTGAGAATGGCTTTGTTTCCATGTGTATGCTATGTTATTATTAAAAGCTATATGTTTTTTTTACTTAACTTTGTGTTGAAACAATCATAAATATAAAACAATTCACGGAATACATACATTGGAATTACATGCATGAGTGAACTATCTACAAAAGAGAGTGAAAGTGACCTAATACAAGAAGAAAGTCCGGTAATCTTACTGTTACTGCTAGCCTGCTTCATCCCACTGCTGAGCAAAGGCGTCTCCCCATGACTTCCAGCTCTTTCGATCCAGGGCTAAAGTGGACCACTGGTCGTTTGTTTTGTCCAGCTGGTCCCGCCATCTTCTACGGGGTATGCCGCGACGCCTTCTATCTGTGTCAGGGCTCCACGTGGTGGTTATTTTGGCCCACAGCTTATTGGGCATACGGCAGACGTGGCCAGCGGCCAGCCCAGTCCCACTTCAGCATAGCGGCTTTTTGAGCATCGTCAGTAATCTGTGTTTTGGAACGCATTGTGGTGTTGCGAATATGGTCTGTCAATTTGACGCCTAGAATACTGCGCTCCATTGCACGTTGGCAAACCTTGAGTTTGGACTTTTGAATTTTTGTCAAAGACCAACTCTGGGATCCATAGGTCAGAATAGAGAGGATGCACATGTCCGGTAGTCTTGTGATTTATTAATAAAGCAGTTTTATGAAATAACTAAAGCTTCATGTAGACCAGTGGTGGCCCAGTGGTAACGGCCGCGACTTACGATTTGTAGGTCGTAGGTTCGAATCCAGACAGGCGCTTTACTTTCTGTAAAATATTTCATCACCACTGCTCTCAAAACGATGAAGGAAAACGTCGTGAGAAAACCGGCATGTCCTAGAACCAAAAATTCGAAGACATGTGACATCTACCAACCCGCACTGGACCCGCGTGGTGGATTACGGCCTACTCCCTCTCACAGAGAGGAGGCATGTGTACCACAGTGGGAACATTATAAGCTGATTTTGTACACATTGGAAACATACAGAAAATCAACAGTTATTTTCTGTTGTCGCGTCTAGTGGACAGATCCACTTCACGTAGCTGCAAGCAACGAACAAACACACAAGGTTTGGCGAGGTAAAAAAAAAACACTGGCACTCCGGTAGTGCCGACAGAAGTGAAAACTTGAACAATTACGAGTGTATTTTGTGAATCGTCTTATAAACAAAACACGCGTGTTAAGGTGTGTTCCTTATTTTATAGGGTTTTTTGCAAATCAGGTATGATGACCAAAGTGACTGGTTTATTCTTCTCGTGAAAGGAATTTATTCAGATTTACAAATAAGCACACAGAGCTCGTCGTCAGTTATATATCCGTGGTTCAGCGCCATCTCGTCGTTGTTGGATGAACTACGTAGTTAGTACGCGAGGCCCTCGTAGTTCTTCCCGATGTGCATAAATGGCGCTGTCCTCAACAACGCGCGTCTTACGTTAAAACGTCACCCGTCGTCAAATTCGTAAGACGTAAACGTCTTACGAATTTTCGATCAGGGTCACGTGACCTGACGCGAGTTTAGAAGTTTTTACCCATTCCAAAAAAAGTACACAGCGCCGCTAAAGAAGTTTTCACTTCAAAAATTGGATGGGAAACGAATTCAATTTCCTATTGTGTGTTTTGTTTTTTTGAGTTGAATATCTACAAATCTACAATTGATAAAAAGTAGGAGTCTTTGGTCAACTGGACCCACTCGAGCTGGACCCACAGGATCACTCAACTCAATCACATTTTGAATAGGTCGACAAGACCCATACATAAAACGAATTATTGCAAAACAAATCAATATCATACTATAGGTAACTACTATAGCACTTTTTAATCGCTTAGGAATGAACTGTATGCATGAGGCTCTGGGTCCGATTCATGGGTCGGGCAAAGTTTTTTTTTTATTGGATTTTTCCATCTGGAATTTATCAGTAGTGATTTGTGCCTGGTTGATAGCAATAGGGTTGCTCCGTATTATATTGGACTTAAACATAACCGGCAGTACACATTTGACCTTTGCCAACCCTTGGCGGAATACAACCGTGATTTTACATTTGCAAAAAAGACCATCGCCATCCAAAACGAATGCACCCTACTCCGAATCCATTCATAAAATCATCGAAGACAGTTAATCATACAAATATAAATTACAGATATTGTAGCCGTAATCTCATAGCACCTCATAATTTATAATAGCATCTAAATCCCATCAGAAACACAACTCATAAGTTAATAATAAGCATGTCCACGATTGTTAATCAATCAGACATCGCCAGTGGTAGCAATACCTACTCTCATGAAATATGCACCCCACCATCCACAATTCCACATTAATGTGTTGAATATTTGATCAATCATAACAACGCTGTGTCCGACAGTACCGCAATTTTAAGGAATACCGATTCTGTTATCCGAATGCTATTCCGAAAGATTGTAAACGATTATTGGATTAGGATCGCTGTGTTATGTTAGTTTGGGGGTTAGCAATTTTGGCCTATAGGCAGACTATCGTATTATTTTGCATGTGTTACTGAATTACTTTTCGGTGCTTTGCGGGAGTAGATTATTTACTTATGTTTCATTGAAGTTAGTAATATTGCAAAAAAAGTCAGTGTCAAAAAAATTGGTAGGTGTGAATCAGTGTCAAAAAATTGGTAGGTGTGAATCAGTGTCAAAAAAATTGGTAGGTGGCTACCTCTCCTGCGTTCGCAATTTGTTTTCCAAACATGTAAACAAAGGTTTTTTTTAAATTAACTGTAATAACGATCAGCTTGCGCTAGGTACATCATTTTTTTCACCTTTTCTATAGTATTGTAGCGGTACAACGCTACATGCGAACAACGCGTCATACTGACGTCACGCAAAATACTGCATCTCGCAAGAAGAGTTTACCGCGTAAATAGCATATGTATACAACGGCCCGACATGAATCATCGTGCAGTTACCTGCCAGACACAACACCCGTCTGGTTGGAGGATCCTCCTTTTCTATAGAGTATGAGTGAACTTTACACCCTTTTCCTCATACCTCTACAGTGTTAGTCATTCAGAAGTTAATCTAAACTTGGTTAGAGTTGTTATTTATTTAAGTAGAAATAACACCAGTTTGAACTTTGAAGTCACTAGCCACTATAATAAAGAAGGTACCGGCACGGTTTCATTTTTTAGGGTATATTTTTAGCTCACGATCGCCTTATGGACTTTCGCCACAAAAGATATAAACAATATTCTTAAAAACTTTGAATATAATATTAAGTCTTTTCAAGATATTTACGGTTTTGTAATTTTATTTCACAAAATAATTCGATATAATTCGGAATCGACATTAAAATTGTCTTTTCAGTTGAAAATCCCTTAGAATTCGGTCGAGCACCCACAACCACAAAACGCTTTTGGGCCTGGAAAGTCCATTAAACTTTTTGCCCTGTCTCGTGTACAGGATAATTACGGAGCATTCAAGGTACAGACGCCAGCACATCAAGCTACTACAATTTGTCAAATTTCTTTAATAGATTTTCAACTTTATCGCTAAAGCATAAGGTTCCAAGTCGATTGGGAAAATTTGACAGTTTCGGGTGACTTGATGTGCTGACGTTTGTACTTGACTTCTGGCGTGGCAAACTATTGAACTTATCGTATTGAAGTTTGTAAAAAGTAAGTGCTCGTTTTGGGGCAGCCGTGAGATACACACTATTGTTAAGTATTGTTGCTAACACATTATTTTCACTGTTTATTATATACTAGCTTCTGCCCGCGACTTCGGATTAACGTAGCCAAAGGAACGTGAACAAGGCAAAGACATTTTAAAGGATCTTAAACAAAACTGTGTAATCCGAGAAGCTCATCCCCATTTAATTAGATAAAAACAAAAAGACGGAACTGACCGATTCTGCGTTCAGAGTGTGGGTCGATACATTTGATTTCCTAATATGAAAATTTTCATAAGACAGCCTTTCGAGCTAAAAGCTGTAAGTACAAACAAAGTAAGCATTTGTTCAACCAATAGAATTTAAGTATTACACTTTTTAAGACAAAGAAACAAGCGTCTATTAGCTTTTATAACCACAGGCAGACAGATACAGGCAGCTTCATTATTGCAATTTATAATATTAGCCCAGATACCCATAGATAACTATTGAAATACCAGTGGCCGTTCGAGACATAAATTCTAGAAACTGTTCAGATTAGTGCACATTAATTGTGAAATACTGACACTGCACAGGTAATACGATAATGCTCTCACGTCCAGCTTGATCGCTTAATCGGCCCAATGAGCGTACTAGTGTAGAATAGATAGGTTACAGAAGGCCGGTTCCAAATAACGAGCGCAAACGCACGCATACATAAACATGCGTCGATAGGCTGTTCCAAAAGTATCTAATGAAACTGTAAACAAACCCTGTCCTGCACCCTAATTGCGTCACACACAGTCCGAATCATTTTGAAGGCTAAACCATAACCATTGCTTCATATTTTCGATAAATTTGTCTGCTCAATTACTTGAATAACGCAATGAATGTTGTTGAACCGTCAAAATGAAAGCTATTCCTACTGTTAGTGTGGTACGCAATTACCCCGCAGGTAAATTCTTAAACAAACACGCACTGAAGGGAATTAGTAACACATTCATCTGTATTTAAAAATTTTCAGCTTTATCTCTCAACACTTTTCCCAACATTAATTGTTTGAATAACATTATTAAATTAATTGTTATTGAAAAATCATCGACGAAAATTGGGGTTATAAAACTAACTTCAATATTGTCAAATGTAAAACAGCTACAAACGGTGTTTTAAAATTAGGACTTCGGGCTTAAATAAACAAATCAGAGCATTTAATTTGTAAGTAGCACTACAAATTTCGAGAGCAGTGGTGGCTCGACTTACGAGTCAGTCATGGGTTCAACCCCAGGCAGGCACTATACTTTGTGTAATTCATTTCACCACCACTGCTCTCGAAATGGCAAAGGAAAACATCGTAAGGAAAACGTCCTAGAATCAAAAATTCGAAGACATGTGACATCTACCAACCCGCACTGGGCCCGCGTGGTAGATAACGGCCCACTCCCTCTCACAGAGAGTAAGCCTGTGTGCAGTTTGAACGTTATAAGCTGATAATGCTACAAAATGGTCCACGGGTATGTCAAAGCATCCACATTACATGTCTTCTGATTCATTTGTTTACATTTTCATCAGATACTTTTGGAAATGTCCGTGACTACCGCAGGACCACCAACGCCAATCGCTTCCATATTTGGTAAATAATTAGTGCTCAATTGGTACTAATTAGTACTCGAACAACAAAATTGGTACCTTAGTAGTTTTCGAGAAAATCGACTTTGAAGGTGGTCCTGCGGTAGTCACGCTCCCTTCAGCAGGACCACCATGAGCGCCGAAAAAGGGCCCACGCTACAGCTATTCTAAGTATACAAATAATTAGTACCCATAAATGTGATTTATTTCGTAAAAAAAACAGAACTGTAATATTTGTATTTACCGAGAAATCAACGATGATAACTTTCTCGAAATTGTTCAGCAGGACCACGATTTTGAATGTTGATTCCAAGCTAGAGAAGCTTGTCGCTTTCCTCAAACCTACATAGAAAATTAGTACCCTGCAAGATAAAATTAGTACCCAAAATTCAAAGTTAATACTTCAGTAGTTTACGAGATATACCATGCCAATGGTGGGGTGGCGGTAGTCACGGTACCAAATCTTCATTTCAAGATTTCTCTATTAAAAACTCTATGATTTCTTCCCAAATTTATACAAAAATTAGTACTCCTAAAGAAGTTAAAGCGACTAGAAATCCAGATTCCTAAGTGTTGTATTTTAAGAGAAATTAGCTTTCATTACTTTTCCATACTAAATCTCCGCGTATAACCCGACCAAATTAAGTTGTCAATGGTATTGAGCTGTTTAAGAGATGTACACTCGTGCACATAAATTTATGGATGTCGAAATAGTATTAACATTCAATATCTAAATTTTTACACAAACTGAACTTTTATACTTAATAAGAAAAAAAATAACTTATCGCTACCCATCGCCTGTGATACCTTTGTTATTGACGTGGGCAGGTAGGTAAGTACTTGAATAATTATTTTTCTGTAGGTATTGTAAGTAGGTACCTACCTTCTGTGTTGTTGTGAATGAATATCATTAAAAGCGATAGGTATTTATTATTTCTTTTCTACTAATTTACCGTTGCTGCAAGCAGTAATACCTACCTAAGACCAGTAAGACCTTGTCCAGAAGGAGCGAATTCGCCGCGAAACGTTTCGCGAGAATTCATTCGCGCGTTAACGAGATACTAGGCGCCAATACATCGCGTCCACAAGCATCGCGCGATTTCAAAATCCGCGCGTAAATCGCGTTCACTTCGCCAGCCTCTCGACTCGCGCGTTTTGCGCGCGAGTCGAGATACTGGAGACTCCTTGTTGCGTCCAGTTGACGCGCGAACTTCAGAGCGTTCTACTCCATGTTTTCTACTGACAAATGAAATTCGAACCCAAATGCTCGCGCGTTGGTACGCCCCTTCTGAACGCAAAGGTCGCGCGTAATATCAAATCTCAAATCGTTTATTGCAATCCATAATGTAATTACAGGTGGTAAATAAAAAATACTAGACACAATTATGGACCCTGTCGGGCACAGCAAATATTTGAATAATATGCATTGCAAAGGGCACACGCATATTTTAGTGTTTTCATATCACTGTGTACTAATTATGTACCTATTATGTTCGACAAGCCACGTCAATAACAAAGGTATCACAAGCCATGGGTAGCTATAGGTTATTTTTTTCTTAATATGTACCTAGATACACAGTTTGTATAAAAATTTAGATATTGAACTGTTGATACTATTCCGACATCCATACATTTATGTGCACGAGTGTACATCTCTTAAACAGCTCAATACCACCATTGGTGCCTATTCCCTTGTTCACAAACTAAACTAAATTTGAGTTCAGTGCATCTTTTTCTATCTATTTCATTAAGAAAAGGACAAAAGATAAGTTTTAGTTTAGTCCTATCAAATTAATCAGCGTCTGACGTAAATTGACGTAACATTAGTAGGCATGTTTTTAATCACGTCTAAACTTGTATTGAGTAGTGTCAGGCTCTGATTACTTTGACAGGACAAAACTAAAATTTATTGTCTGTCCTTTTCATAATGAAACAAAAGATAAGATGCACTGAACTCAAATTTAGTTTAGTTTGTGAACAAAGAAATTGGCACCGTTGACAACTTAATTTGGTCGGGTTATAAGCGGAGATTTAGTATGGAAAAGTAATGAAAGCTAATTTCTTTTAAAATACAACACTTAGGAATCTGGATTTCTAGTCGCTTTAACTTCTTTAGGAGTACTAATTTTTGTATAAATTTGGGAAGAAATCATAGAGTTTTTAATAGAGAAATCTTGAAATGAAAATTTGGCACCGTGACTACCGCCACCCCACCATTGGCATGGTATATCTCGTAAACTACTGAAGTATTAACTTTGAATTTTGGGTACTAATTTTATCTTGCAGGGTACTAATTTTCTATGTAGGTTTGAGGAAAGCGACAAGCTTCTCTGGCTTGGAATCAACATTCAAAATCGTGGTCCTGCTGAACAATTTCGAGAAAGTTATCATCGTTGATTTCTCGGTAAATACAAATATTACAGTTCTGTTTTTTTTACGAAATAAATCACATTTATGGGTACTAATTATTTGTATACTTAGAATAGCTGTAGCGTGGGCCCTTTTTCGGCGCTCATGGTGGTCCTGCTGAAGGGAGCGTGACTACCGCAGGACCACCTTCAAAGTCGATTTTCTCGAAAACTACTAAGGTACCAATTTTGTTGTTCGAGTACTAATTAGTACCAATTGAGCACTAATTATTTACCAAATATGGAAGCGATTGGCGTTGGTGGTCCTGCGGTAGTCACGGACATCTTTTGGAACCATATGTAACGCGAGTGCAAGCACACTCGCGAATGGCATTTGTTTTGTGGTAGTTCGAGATCGCTGTACGTACGCGTGATTTCGCGTCTATGTGTGCGTGAGCCTTTCGCTCGTGGAACATTAGAGCCGGCTGGGTTTCTGTATCAATCTATTCTGTGGTAACAAGCTTTCGGGCTGGCACTATTATTTGCGTATATTATATTCCAACGAGTCTATATACTATTTGACGTGATATGTGGTCGGGATTAGCTTATTAATCGCTAGAATTTAATTGGTCTTCAGTTAATCTGTGGGATCATTTGTTGAACTGGATTAATATAAACTATTGTTTATTTGATCTTGCTAGTTATTGTTCTTTGTTTGGAAATAAGGATCTAGAACATCATCCTAACTAATCCACATTAAAAAAATAACATCCGCATAGGTCGATCGATCAGGTTGAGCAACGCTTACAGCGATTGGCCCGTGGATGGGTGAACATCTTTTTATGTCAAGTCTCCTACGTGGCTCGAAGAGCACGTTAAGCCGGTGGTCCTGGCTGTCATTCGTAGATCTTTGACAGTCATTACGGGTCTTCAGAAGACTAAAAGTCTGACAACCAGTCTTACCAGGGGTATCGTATTACCCAGTAACTGGATTGTTGAGGTCAGATGGGCAGTCACTCCGTGAAATATATTGGTGAAATATCCGGTTAGACTGGAAGCCAACTCTAACATAGTTGGAAAAGGCTAGGCAGATGATGATAGCACTGGCCGGAGAAGGGGAAGACTGGAAAACTATGGGGGAGATTGATTGACCCTCAATATGGCTTCAAAATACCCCACACTAAGCAAGAATCGAGCAGTGGTTGCCCAGTGGTGACGGCCGTGACTTATAAGTTGTAGGTCGTAGGTTTGAACTCAGTCGGGCGATTTTTGTAAATTATTTTATCACCACTGCTCTCAAAATAGCTAAGGAAAACATCGTGAGGAAACCGACACGTTCTATGTAGAACAAAAAAAATGGAGAAATGTGACATCTACCAACTGTGGGCGGGCTTGCTAGCATAAGGCTCACTCCTTCTTTCTTACAAGAGAGGAGGCCCAGTAGTGGGAAATAGTTATAGGCTGATTATCTAATCAATAATCTTCTGTATTGAGGGTGCCCCTAAAGATTACCATAACAAATGTAAACCTAAATCTTGTTAGTAACTCGGTCACCATTTCAAAGATCAATCTTCTAAACAATTATCCGTTCCAGGGCTCTCGGAATTTCGTTGTGAGAGTCACTAGCAAGTAGGTACCAATCAAACACCCGACTCCAGTAATTTACTCGATTGAAACACTCGCTATCTCAACGTGAAAATAAATTTAAATTTTCTAATTTAAATGGTACGAATTTTAAGAGGTCTAAACTGAGAAGATTATCGGTACCTACTTCTTCTTGAATTTTATTATCAAGTTCTTTAAGAAGGTAGGTATTATTGAGTTTGGCCTTAGAAGGGATTTTAGCTTACTTTTCAATGGATAATCCTATGATTATGAGATGGTTTTCTGCGGAGTTTCTACCCGCTATACGATGACCTGTAAGGGATGGGATTACTGTTCGATGGTTTGGTTGCCATGTTGCTCCTTGGTGGATGTTTTGGGCTCTATTTGGAACATGCTATGCCTTTCAATATCTTCTATTTTACCTAAACCTACCTATGATACCTTTTTGTTAGCCGTTGTGGCAGATAAGACTCGACCAACAGGTTTGTCGTAACAGTATGATCACTAAACTTAGCTTCTCACTAAAGTCAGGCCCCTTTTACCCATTGGGCAGTCTGGGCAAGTGCCCAGGGCCCCGCGACCTTCGGGGGCCCTGGCCTGCTCTCAAAAAAACATTATTTGCAGCCACCGTTGCCGCGTTGTATTCTACGCATTATTAATAGGTACCCGATTCAATAAAAACACTGGCACTCCGGTAGTGCCGACAGAAGTGAAAACTTGAACAATTACGAGTGTATTTTGTGAATCGTCTTATAAACAAAATGTTATATATCCGTGGTTCAGCGCCATCTCGTCGTTGTTGGATGAACTACGTAGTTAGGACGCGAGGCCCTCGTAGTTCTTCCCGATGTGCATAGATGGCGCTGTCTTACGTTTTACGTCTTACGAATTTTCGATCAGGGTCACGTGACCTGACGCCAGTTTAGAAGTTTTTACCCATTCCAAAAAAAGTACACAGCGCCGCTAAAGAAGTTTTCACTTCAAAAAAAATTATTTGCAGTGCGATTTACAATAAGTTTCTAGCCTCCCAGTTATGAAAAATATTAGTAAGTTTCTCTTATTGGCTGTTATCTCTACACAGGGGCCCCGTGACCCTTATGTGCCCAGGGCCTCTAATAGGTTAAAGACGGCCCTGACTAAAGTTTTCCATAGAAACTAGTAACAATGCGGGAATAATAATGCCATACAGTGCGTGCCACGTAATAAGAGACTTGACACACCACGTGGTCTGACATGCGCAGAACACGATTTTAGGTATCTTTAGCGGTATGAGGTCTGAGTGCGGGACGGGACCGGACGTCATAGGGGCGGCGGAGAGGCGGGGGAGGCGGGGTCAAGTCTCTTCTTACGTGGCACGCACTGTACGGGTAACCGCGACTCCTTATATTGCAGTGAATGACACCATAAACTGTATTCTCTCTATATTTTCTCATGATGAAGTAAAGGATTATAGACATTATTCCTTTAAGTCCAGGAACCTAATATTAAAATGGCATTGCTTACAAACCTATAGCAATGTTTGTTACACCCCACGCTCGTGAGACCAATTTTAAACAAAACACAACAGGTATCCAGTTTGTTTCTGAAAGTAGATCTTATACGACATATTTACACGCACATTTTTTGGTCTATTATCTTTAAAACTAGATGACACCGGTATTTCTTAGCTGACTGATACCTGCGAGGAAATTCCGACACAAAAGAGGTTATGTGTTCTCTTATAAAGTCCAAATATTCAGAATTTATGTGAGTCTACAATGCAGGCAGAGCTAAGTGTCTGGAAGGGCATTTTGAAGAAAGAGCCAAGGCATTACATTTAACCACTTCTACATACTTTATCATACGTAACTTATTACTAGATAAACTGAAGATGAAGAGGTGTTATAAAGTTGCAAGTCTTGGTATTTTATCTTACTTAGGTTCGTATTTATAAAAATGCGGTGCGTAGGCGCACATTAGTTTAATGCTTAATCTATATTTCCTGTTGCCATTTATATTGAAAAAAAAAGAACCAGGAGCTCTTTATAATCTTGCGCAAACTAAGTGGTTTCGCATCCTTTTGACAAGTAAAACTGATCTTCATAAATGCGTGCTACGTTATCATAAATCTCGATCTTGTTATGCTGTGTTACTCTTATAAAAACTTGAGTTGAACATCATACAATCACCTGTTTAAAGTTCTAGAGGCTTCTACTTGCTATTGAGAAATACCTGAGAGAACAACTCCATGTGCAAGTGAGTTTTACGGTACCCGGACCACATAAGTTCAGCAGTCTCAGACTTGCGACCAGCCTTACGAGACAGCTGTAGAACACAGTTACATGTCTTCTCAAAAAATATGAAGAAGTAACTTCTAAATATGATATAACACTATAGTGCCCATGGTATACCCATTTTTCGCCAGTTACTTTTCCCCAAGTCCCATGTAACAGGCAGCAAATCTATTGCTATCAACCAGACACATTATCAAAACTCGGGGCTACTGAGAAATTCCTGATGGAAAAACCCATTAACACTTTGTCCGAGCCGGGAATCGAACGCGACCACTATACCAACGAGATAGACTACTTCTTCTAACCACTTTACTCCAAAGAAACACAAAATCTGACGCTTACACACACACACATACACACACGCGCTTACATTTTCACACTAATATTTTAAAGGCGAAAGTTTGTGAGTGTGTTTGTATGTTTGTTACTTCTTCACGCATAAACGGCTGAACGGATTAGGATGAAAGGCACACAGATAGTTTATAACCAGGATTAACACATCGGATACTTTTTATCCCGATTTTCCCATGAGATCGAAACTTATGCTAGTCCATAGTGAAGAAGCTTTTATAAGGTAACAGGAGATATTCCATCGCCGTGTATATCGACACAATGGGGCAAGCAGCCGTCTCGGTCCGACGCATGGGAATCACCCGACCCCGTGAGTGCACGGGAACACGGCTCTAATTATCTCCTACCTCTATTTATATCATGTTCGTTAGAAAGCGTAGATGGGCGACAGTTATTTTTATTATGATACTAGCTGCACCCCGCGGTTTTACCCACATAAGTTTCGATCCTGTGGGAATATCGGGATAAAAAGTCAGCTATGTGGGGTCAGCTATCTCCATACAAAATTTTAACAAAATTGGTCCAGCCGTTTGAGCGTGAAGAAGTAACAAACATATGTATTTCCATGAAATACCTGGCGACACGTCGACTGCCACGGTTTTCATAGAAATACGTAGAAACTACGGTCACATGTCGCCTGCTGCTCTCGTCTGCAGTCGGCTAAGAAACACTCCGAAGAGCGAGTGTCGTAAAATAATACTCATTTTCAATCTTCAAGAAATACTTTATTCACTAATACAACTACGAAGTATTTCATAGACAGAGCAAAATACTACCGCACAAAGAAAAAATGCAGTCTTCACACAAATAAACCATCTATAACATAGAGCTACTCTCAAAACTCCCGTCCAACTTTCCTTCAAAATTTTTAACGTGGGTAGGAGTTTAAGTTTCCACACTTCCCTCGGTGAATGGACGCGTAAATCGTGACCAAGCTGGGTAGTGAAAACACAATACGCCACCAGGGAGGTATTTGTCTCAGCAACTTGGCCGGGTCGAGCCCCGTGTGTTATTTATCGTAACTGAGTCTGCAGTGAGCCATTCCTTTTTAGCTGTTATTTAACTTTGAGAATTATTCGGTACTTATGATAGCACTCGTTTATGGGAGAATGAACAGAGAAGGGGAAGGGAAAGACTGGAAAGCTTTGTGAGAGGCCGTTGCCCAGCGGTGGGCGAACACCGGCTAAATATATATAAAAAAAATCTTTTACCGTTTCCACCACCATTGCACACAAAACGGTGAAGATAAACATCGTGAGGAAACTGGCATTTCCCAGAACCAACTAAAAACGAGGACACGTGATCTACCAACCCGCACTGGGCCCTTGTGGTAGATTACGGCCCACTCCGTCGCACAGAGAGGAGGCCTGTGTCCCAGTAGTAGGGACATCATAGACTAATTATGTAAATAAAAAATATATATATTGCAGACTGAATAGACCACGTACCTACAGACGTCAAATTTTCCCAATCGACTTTGAACCTTATTCTTTTGAGATAAAGTTGAAAATCTATTAAAGAAATTTTACAGATTGTAGTAGGTAACTGATGTGCTGGCGTCTGTACAATGGTCCAATTGAACGATTAAGTGCGGAAACAAAACCCTTTACATAGAACAAAGATATATAACGAAATTCGGCGTTGTTGTGGGGCTGTTAACGACTGCCACTGTGAATTTTTTGATAGGCACGTACCTAAGTACCAAGAAGGCTGAGTTTAAAGTAGAATAAAAGCCGTAAACGATCATAATTGCTTTGCTAAGATTACCCCATAAACTGTACCATAAGCACTTTTTGTTTTGCGTAAACGAACAATGCCGATCGTAAGGCGGCTATTGCGGAAAATTGCCTGAAGACCCATGCTTGGAAATGGATTATTGATCACATCGGCATGTTGTTATCTTAGGATAGGTTATTCTGTTGTTGCTGAACATCCTCAAAGTAAAAAGTGAGAGTTATTTTATACATTTTTTTTTGCAAGCGGTTCCGACCGCGTTGAGGTCGGAAATTGTTTCATGGGATCGTACTACCGGGATAAAAAGTATCTTAGTCCTAACCACAGATGTAGATACACCTAGATAACGCAAGCTATCTTCGCGTACCAAAAATGGCACTGGCCAGCTTACGTACAAAAATCGTAAGCCGCCACTTTCGTGGTTAGTCCTGTGTGCTGCTGGCTGCTGGCTGAGTCAGCGTGAGCGCTGGCGCTAGGCCATGGGGGTGGGGCGAGACGGATGCCGCACGCTGCGGTGTCTTTGAATCGATTTGATCACTAAATAGTGCCTGTGACGTCATAGTAAGTAGTCAAAAAATGACACGCTTGGTTTTCATACAGATCGTGATACTTGCGTTATCTAGGTCTATCTATATATGTGGTCTTAACCCAGATCATGGTCTACCTTTACGCCAAACATCGAAATCTGATTACCCAGGAGTAAAAAGTTAACAGATCAGGTATCCTTTTCTAGAGCTACCTCGATGACCCTTGCGGTACGCGTGTAGGTCGTCTATACTTTCGCATTTATTATATTAGTATGGATCATCATCTGCCTAGCCTTTTCCCAACAGTTGGGGTTGGCTTCTAGTCTACCCGGATGCAGCTGAATACCAGTATTTTACATGAAGCGACTGCCTATCTGTCGTCCACAACCCAGTTACTGGGTAATACTATACCCTTGGTAAGACTGGTTGTCAGACTTTCGGGCTTCTGACGACCCGTAACGACTGTCAAAGATCCACGAATGACAGCCATGACCAACGGCTTAACGTGCTTTAGGCACAGCGAGTCAGGTCTCGTTATGTAAAGATGGTCACCCATCCACAGACCAACCGCGGCAAGCGTAGCTTAACCCGATCGATTGACCTGTGCGGCTGTTATTATTATATTAGTATGGATATAGGAACAAATTCCCGAAGCAGAAAGGTTGGGTACCGGGGTACCTGAGTACCCCGATACTCCGGATACTCGAGGCCCCCGTCTCAGAGAACCCCGAATACGATAAATATGATTACATTTTTTTTTCTATTGTTAGTGGGCGAAGTAAGATAAAAGTTTTGAATGTCTTAATTTATTCATTGAACTCGAAAAGCTATGAACTAACTGTTCTTTAACAACCTACATAATTACAATCAATCATAATGGAACATCATTGATTACCTTCCACTGATTGGAACGTACGTGGGATGGCAATGCCACGTTTCTTATTCACTTCCAGTTTAACATGATACGATGTAATCTGAGACATTTTGCACGCTATGCCGTGTGGCCTGGCTTAGAATAGACTATCCCGTTAATATCTGAGAGACAAAGAGTACCTACCTATTTTGTTCACTGTTTTTATCCGACTACGGCAAAGCCAAAGGAGGGTTATGATTTTAACAGCCTATGTTCATCATCACATCGGAGTCGTCATTACTATGTCATGTAATTCATACTAATATTGCAAATTCGAAAGTAACTCTGTCTGTCTGTCTGTATGTTACCTTTTCACGCCTAAACCACTGAACGGATTTCGTTAAAATTTGGCAGAGAGATAGATTGCATTCCGGGGAAGGACATAGGATAGATTTTATCGACATACCACGCGGGCGAAGCCGCAGGCGATAGCTAGTACTTTATAATGTGTGTGTGCACAATAAACATATTTGATTTTACTACAGTGGAAGGGTGCATCATCATCTGCCTAACCTTGTCCCAACTATGTTGGGGTCGGCTTCCAGTCTAACCGGATGCAGCTGAATATCAGTGTTTTACATGAAGCGACTGCCTATCTGATCTCCACAACCTAGTTACTGGGTAATACGATTACCTCTTAGTAAGACTGGTTATCAGACTTTCTGGCTTCTGACGACCCGACAATTTACTAATAAAGTAAGCATATAGCTACCATTAGGGATATGAAGTAGCGCCCAACGGGCAGTGAATGCTTTTTCAATTTTCACTTTTTCATAATTAAATTTCTGATAATCCACCAATCCTAATATAGAATAGAAGAATAGAATACTCTTTATTATGTACAACAATAAAAAAAAAACAATATAAAAAATCAATCAATCAATCAATTCAATCAAACTAATATCATCCTACTAATATTATAAATGTGAAAAGTTTTTAGATGTTTGGATTTTTGTTAATAATGCGTAAAGGCTCCTTCAAACAGGCGCAACACGCGATAAAATCGCGCGCGACACAAAGACACCGCAAGTCGTGCACCTTTGTGTCTCGCGCGATTTTATCGCGTGTTGCGCCTGTTTGAAGGAGCCTTCAAGCGTTGAACAGATTTGGATGAAAATTGGCACATAGATAGAACATTTCCTGGATTAACACATAGGATACTTTTTATTCCGATATTCCCACGGGATCGAAAATTACGCGGGCGGAACCTCGGGGCGCTGCTAGTTTATGAAAGGTACCTACTAATCAGTCGATAACCACAAATGACTACACTGAAACCTGACCTCAACATAATTTGGGAAACAATACACTGATGATGTAATGATTATTAAAACTATGTACGAAAGACTAAAGAGTTAAGGCTCGTTCACACTGGCGCGACGCGACACGCGACACAAAGGCACCGCAAGTCGCGCGACGAGCGGTGCCGTTGTGTCGCGCGCGATTCGCGTCGCGCGTCGCGCCTTTGTGTAGGAGCCGTTATGTGGTAACACAATACTGGTTATTTGCAATGTCAAACTCAAACCATTCATTTCAAATAAGCCAATGACAGGCACTTTTGAATTTTCAAGGGGTCAGTCAGTCAGAAAGACGGAGCTAGTTGCCCATTCCATAGCGAAGTTTGAACCTATGGAGAAGAACGGGCATAATCTTCAAGGACATGGCTTTCGAAATAAGCCGTGACAGCTAAGAGATGACCAGTCGATGTGCAGAACTGCAGAACATTATCAATCGGAAACCAGTAAAGGCTCCTTCAAATAGGCGCGACACGACACGCGACACAAAGGCACCGCAAGTCGCGCAACGAGCGGTGCCTTTGTGTCACGCGCGATTATATCGCCTGTCGCGACTGTTTGTAGGAGCCTTAAAGGAGAGAGTATATATAAAATTAGATAAAAGAATATTCTTACCTACTAAACCGCTGATATCCTTATAAGGATAGCGAAATTGCTCGTAAAATAGGTATCCTTTTCCCAAGTCGAAATAGGGTGAAGGTAATATGGATCATTTCAGCGTCTTAGGGTAGCCTGTATTCATCATGTCACGAATCATCTGACGACCCTCTTCATAATATTGTATTCGCTAGGCTTTGTTGACATAATGCGTCAACGGCTCATTTACTTACTCCTCAAATTCTTTTGCGACTGCTTTTTTTGAAGCTCTTGTGTAACGCAATAGAAATCTAAATACAAAAATCTAATGGAGCGGTTTAAAGTGTCATTTTAACGTTTTAATGGGTTGGTTTTATGATACTTTATGGTCTTAACAGCTTAATTTTTATTTTGAAATATGAAAACAAATGTTAACTATTGTTTTTTTTTATTATTTAAAATCTTAAATAGCCCATAATATCTCGTCATTTATTAACCAGTCTTACCTAGGGTATTATGTTACCCAGTAACCGGGTTGTGGAGGTCAGATAGGCAGTCGTTCCATGTAAAATACTGGTATTCAGTAGCATCCGGTTGGACTGGAAGCCGACCTCAACATAGTTGGGAAGTGACTAAGCAAATCTTAAATACCTTCCTCCAAGCACCGCTACTTCGAGCGGTTCTGTGATTCCCGCATCCACCGGATTCCTGTGGCCTTAACAAGGTCATCGGTCCATCTTGTGGGAGGCCTTCCAACGCTACGTTTTCCGTTACGCGGTCGCCACTCCAAAACCTTTCGGCCCCATGGCATTTACTAATTGTTTACTTATTACGTGTTTCGCATAAAACCAATTCCAAGCTCAAACGTAAACCCATAACAATAAACTTTATCCACCCGTCAAGTGTAGCTTTACCAAAAAAGCATATTAAAATTAAAACTGACCAAATAGCCGTAAATAAAATGCTCAACACGGAGCGAGCATTCGTTTAACAGACCATTAATTAAAACCTAGTTCTGCTCAACTTTGGCGGGCGAAAAAGTCCCGCTTCAATGCACATAGGTAGGTACCTAATTGTTCGTCTGTTGTTAGCTCATGTGGTTTAGTGTGCTGTGGATATGCCATTAAAACTGGATTTTCTGATCGATTGAATGTTGGTAGGGTTTCCAAATCTATGGTAAAATATATGCATGTACAGATTGTACAGACGCCAGCACATCAAGTTACCCGAAACTGTCAAATTCTCCCAATCAACTTTGAACCTTATGCTTCAGCGATAAAGTTAAAAATCTATTAAAGAAATCTGACAGATTGTAGTAGGTTGATGTGCTGGCGTCTGTACGAATATAGTTTTGTGGGGTAATTGCGTAACCCACTATCAGTAGCAATGCTTTCATTTTGACTGTTCAACAACATTCATTGCGTTATTAACGTTATTGAGCGGACAAATTTTTTGAACATGTGAAGCAATGGTTTAGCTGTATCCTTCAAAATTATTGAGGTTGATAGTTTGTTATGCAATTAGAGTGCTGTTGTTAGGCCTACATAATCTTATACTTATATACCTACATAATTATATATATATATATAAGTTAAAAGTAGCTTTTACTGACTTTCTGCGTGACCACGTTGTTCTTTGAAACTACGAAACGGATTTTGACGCAGTTTTCATCACCAGTTGGAGAATTTATTACAGAAGGTTTATGTGTATAATACTTACAACAATATTAAAACCTAGCGGTCCGCCCCAGTTTCGAACGTGTGCAATATTTTTTGAATTTTTGAATTCTTTTTTCGTAAAAATCTTGTCCTGGCAATACCGAACATAACAAAAAAAAAAAAAAACATGCGGAAGTTATGCGCATACAGACATTTCGGCGACTTTGTTTTCTACTATGTAAGGATACCATAGGTAGGAATAAAGAAATTTCGATGTTTTGTCAAGTGGTGAAAAACTATAGCTACATGGCTACACCAGTTATGAATAACTTTTCAAAAGTCGGCTAATTAACGAAGATAAGATAAGATAAGATAAGATTTCTTTATTTGTTAAACATTGTATACATACATACAAGAGCATGCAAGATATTATATAGTTTGAGTCCAATCATGTTTAGCCGTAAGTATCGGCGTACAAATATTTCCATAACAATGAAAAGAGTTAACAATACTAAAAATCGAAAAATGCAATTACAAAGTTTTGATTTAGAAACTTTACAAATTAGAAATTATTTTTTATGTTATAATGTCAAAATTAAATTTAAGGCAAAAAACTTTAATGTCAATCAAATACAAGAATAATGTCAAAGTAAATACATGTCTGTCATTAAGAGATTTATGTCAAATTTACAAGATAGATGTCAAAATTACAGCAAATTGGCAAAGAAGCAAATTGGTATATTATTTAGAGGAATTTTATTTAATTTACTTCTTGGTTCTTGTTTAGACGAGTAGTCAATATCATTAAATTCTCCACGCGTCAGATGTTCGAAAGCAAACATTATCACATCTCAATTCTAAGAATAGTTACAAACATGTCACTCTATCGCCTTTCGTTTGTTTAAACCGAGTACACATCACATCGAATATTGTCACTTGTCAACACAGCTTCAACATAACATGAACACACAAGAGCGAGCTTTACAAACGCTCCAGATTTTTCAAAAAAAAAAAGACCAACCGTTTCGAAATTCGAACACTTGAATTGAAGCTACGTCTCAGACCGACGACGTCTAATTAAAGCTGAGACCACACACGCGATATGTTCGTAAGAGTCTCGGCAAGTCTCGGCAACCTCACACTTCCTTGTCGAGATTTTTCCTTTCCGAGGCATAATCCGGATTAAAGGAGGATTTGCTCTCCTATTAAAACTCTCTTGCCTTTCGACCTTTAAGGCTTTCGGCAAAAGTGTTTGGGGCAATTAGTTGAGACTTATAGGAGTGTTAGAACGGATTCATTTCGTGTGGATTTAAAGTACAGAGGGCAGGTTATTAGCTGTTTCTCATAATTGTTGTAAAATCAAGTGCCCGTTAATATTTTCGTTACCTGTGATGTAAAGATAGCTCATAATTCACGCAATTTCAAGAATCTATGTTTACTTGCGTGATTTTTTTTCCTAAAGGGGCTTACATGACCTAAAGCGCGGTCACTGTCAGACTGCATAGAAAAGAAAGAGAAGCGCGATGACACAACGCTGGTAATTTATTGCAAAATATGAAGCAATTATTTAATTACAAAAAATCTATTATTTGGACTAAAAAATTAAAACACTAGTATTTTAGCATGTTGCTTTTAGAATAATCTAACAAAAAATCAGAATGATTCTATGTATTATTAGTATGATTTTTATTGTAAAAAGAAAGTTTTTAGAGATATCTTCATGATTTTCTTCTATCGTATCAAATTAGTTGTATTATGTTTTCAACACACTAGGTCTACCTAGCATATATTTTTCTGATTTTGTTTACTGTAGTCGATCACATACTTTTGTTGTTTCTAAAACAGCATTTATTGCGTTTAGGTCCTTTAAGCCCCTTTTTTTCAGGATTGGAAGAGAAGCAGAAGAAGCCAGAAGCCTCTTAAGTGTAATTTCCGCAAATCGTAAAATCAGCGGGGTAATTTTATTGCGTAACACACTAAAGACTCCTAACAGGCGCGACAAGCGATATAATCGCGCGCGACACAAAGGCCCCGCTCGTTGCGCGACTTGCGGTGCCTTTGTGTCGCGTCTCGTGTCGCGCCTGTTTGAAGGAGCCTTAACAGTAGGAATGGCTTTCATTTTTACAGTTCAACAACATTCACTGTGTTATTTAATTTTAACGAACATAATTTTTGAAGCAATGGATTAGCAATATCCTTGAAACTGATTCAGATTATAATTGACTAGCTTCTGTCCGCGACTTCGTCCGCGTGAAATTTCTTGTTACTCCGACCCACGCTCCGACCCACCCCGTCGCATCGCATCGCCTGCCCGCGCTATAACTTCGTTTTTGCTTAGCGTTCTTTCTGACTTTTTTTCCTTTTGCTCGGCTCCTAAAGGTCATAGCCTGATGTTATATAGCCTATAGCCTTCCTCAAGAATTGGGCTATCAAACGCAAAAAGAATTTTTCAAATCCGACTGGTGGTTCCAGAGATTAGCGCGTTCAACCAAACTAACAAACAAACTCTTCAGCTTTATAATATTAAGTATAGATAGTGGTTTACGCAATTACGCTCCAGGTATAGATTTGCCAGTTTCATATATTAAAAAAAAAAACACTACAGGAAAATGTCGTGAGGAAAGTTTTGTGTATGAATGTGGGTGATTGGAATGATGGCTATAAGAGTAGGGGTTAAACCAAAGTAAAAGTGGATGGACCGAATGAAAAATGATATGGTTAGAAAGGGATGCAGAGATTTAATAGAGAAGCATGGAAGAAAAGACATGTTGCGTCAACCCCAAATAAATTGAAATAAGGGCAGGAGAAGGTAATGACAAATAGCTACAGTACCCGGCGATAAATATTGCACATCGACCTATTCGATACTATCGATTTTATACAAAGAATAAAAATTATTATCAAAAGAAGCAAATCATAATTGTTTTAACAGCTCCTAATAGATACCGGACTGTTTGTATTTCGTGCGACAGAGATAACGCTCTACGAAGCCGAAATTAGCCGATTGTTTCTTTCCAAAGGTCGACGTGCAATATTTATCGCCGGGTACTGTAGCTAGCTAAATAATAACAGTCTATCACAAAATACCTACCTTATTAGAATCTACATTTGAATGGCATCCGTAAAACATTGATCTTCACACGTGCATCATTCACGCCATGTTATATCGATACTTTGGTTCGAACATAACTATCGAACAGATTCCCAAGGCAAGGACAATGGGCGCTTAGCATGCGAAGCACGTTGCCCGCGTATGCGCGCATGCGATATACACTTGACGACTCCACATTCTTCGCTGATCTATTCGCTACTTTATAAGTAGTCCGGGAGCTGGTAATTTTTTTTTGGAAGTAATTTTATTTCGATTTTTTAAATTTTATATTGTTTCGACAAATAGTCATAGTAGTTTTTAGGGTTCCGTACCCAAAGGGTAAAAACGGGATCCTATTACTAAGACTCCACTGTCCGTCTGTCACCAGGCTGTATCTCATGCACCGTGATAGCTAGACAGTTGAAATTTTCACAGATGTATTTCTGTTGCCTCTATAAACAACAAATAAGCACTAAAAACGGAATAAAATAAATATCTAAGGGGGCTCCCATACAACAAACGTGTTTTTTCGGCGTTTTTGCCTTGTGGTACGGAACCCATCGTGTGCGAGTCCGACTCGCACTTGGCCAGTTGTTTTAGTCATAACCTGTAACTGTATGTACATTAATGTGCAAATAAATAGGGAATTAAGCTTATTTATACAAACGGTCTATTCTTTATAATAGGCAGTGTGTTTGCGTTTATTTGTGTTTTGGGAATATTTTCTATATTAAATGTCAGGAAAAATAACAATTCAAAGTTTTTTACTGAACAAGTCAAAGTTTTTTACTGAACAATTCACAGTTTTTTACCGAAAAATTCACTGTTGTTTTTTAAATATTTTAGGAACTAAAAATTTTGCGATACCTACTTCATTTAAATTTGTTTGCATATTTTTTGTGCCTTCGTTTCCTGAGGGACTACTTTGAAAAATTTCAGACTGCCAAAGATACTTTCCCAAAATTCATTACCAGCTCCTCGTTTACAATTCGACATTTGCAAGTATAAAAGTAGCCTCTCTTCACCGCAATCTTCGGAAGTGACGGCGCATACGCCTAAACGATTTAATCGGAAACACATTAAGCAAAGGCGCCGACTGTCTGAAAAGATAAAGCGTTGCACTCCGGTCGAAGTTGCTACGTCACCGATTTAGAATTGCTTCGATTTATTCGCACGAGAAGCTAAGAAAAGTCGTGACGATAATTTTTTATAAGTTCTTTATTCTTAGTATGATTGAACCTACATTTATTGGACGTAGTTTTTGGTTTGATTGGCTTGGAAAAAAATCATAATTGGAAATAATCACCAAGCAATAAATAGGCACCTATAAAAATATGTTATCCTCAAAACTGAATTGGTTGATTTACCTTATTACATAGAAGTTTCTCTTTTTACATACACGCAATCTATACTCTATACTCTATACAAATAAATAACATTGAAGTGTCTGTTTGAAATGACAAAATAATAGCTTTTAATGAATTCATATGAATGTATGTCTTACAGTAGGTACTTATAAAACATTTTAAATATTGTGTGACTGTTTGTTCCGGCTGATCTCCGAAATGGCTCAAAACGATTTTGACTGGACTTTCTCTGGCAGATAGCTGATGTTATATGGAGTAACTTAGGCTATTGTTATTTTAGAAAAAAAATAGGGTTCCCCGCAAAAAAATTAAAACCCATGAAATCCAATTTGTTTTCCGACATGCTTGCGACCGAAGACGCGGGCACAGCTATTAGGTAATATAATTGATACTCTGGTTTGGTATACCTATGAGGGGTTTTCTATACATAAATAGATCAAACTATTACCGACCGTAATTGAAAGCCGAACATTTTCTACCAAACATAATAGCCGTCTTTATCGTTATTTAGCAGCAAGCACCCTAAATTATTTTAATTTCGGGGAACAATAATGGCGGTTCGGTAGTAGTCTAAAAGCTTAAGCGATTTCCATATCGCTTACGGACAATAATAATCAATCAAGCGGCGTCTCTACGGTTGGGCGGTAGTTGTGAATCGCTGCAATTAGTCGCCATGTTGCCCCCCGCGCGCCCGCGCCCCCCGCACGCTATGTCGTGTGACTTATGCGTTTGTTTAAACCAGACGAAGTTCGATCTAGATAAGTATTAAATATTTATGTGGACGAAGGAGTTACGAAATGTGGCGGTTTAAAGATGGAAACCCACGAATTTAGTGTTACTTGGAAATGTAGATGACGTGATGTCTGAGACTTGAAATTACTAGGAAAGTTAATGGCGAAAATTACTCGTATGTAACTTTGTTGTAAAAGCAAAATTTTCAAACGTAAGTATAGTCGAGTTCTAGACGATTACAGCCCAGAAACTCCACCACAAGCAAATTCAAATTACAACAGTAGTTGTCAAGAAAAAAAAGCATGAACCAAACACGTGCCTCATTCACGCACGATCAGATAGAAACGACACATGCCTACAAAATCGTTACGTCGAATCTTATTACATTTTTACGTTACTAATAAAATCTACATATTCATTATGTATTTAAATTTTAGATCATCTGCTATCTGGCCGTCACGTCAGGAATTTAAATTTGGAATCGGGGGTGGGATCACCCCTGGGTTGACCCTACTACCCGATAATTGTAAATGACTCACCGGGTCGAGCTACTGGCGTGTGACTATGGCTAACGAATAAAGTAATAAACATGGTAATATGTTTAAATATGTATGGTTTTTTAAATATGGAGGTCGATATTGCATACATTTATTTCTCTAACTTTTTTTTTTTTTTTGTATTTAAAAACATATAACTTTATTATAGAAAATAATTAACTTATTTTATTACAAATTATTTACACTAGATACTAAATTAAAAGTCTAACTAACTTACTATACAAATAAAAACAAAAATAAAGGACAAATCAGGCGTCGAAGTACTCGTCCGCATCGCTGTCATCCGGAAACGTGCCCAGAAGACTGGCAGCATTGCCACGTTGAATGGCAATGCTAATTCTTTGGCCAAAGAACGACCCAGCCCTCTGGTCACGTGAAGCGTCGACCAGTCGGCGAGAAATTTCCTTAAAAAGGAGACGCGCACTCGGGCCCCATGACCCGAGCGTTTCGACCCCAAACGGCTCAAAGCTGTAATTGCCCAAAAGGTATACAGTATTTGCGCCGCTTGAGGGTCTCAGCAGCCGCAGCAGCGGCGCCAGCACAGCCCGCCGTGCTAGGAACATGAGATGGCGCAAGGGTATCGACACATGTTGCGTCCCACCCATACCAGAGGCCTACCCACCTTCCAAGGCAACAACGTCATGCCGTCTGGTCTCTTCCCATCGTCACGTACCAAGCCGTTTGGTTCTAACACCGCTGGTACGCCGGCGGAGACAAGGGCTCGACGAATAATATCGTTGATGCTGGCGTGCCGTGCTATGCGACCGGCGCTCCTGCAGCAGGACAGGCCATGGTGTCCGAGACTGTCGACAGCTTCACCGCAGTGACATCGATGCGGAGCAACACAAGGTGCGCCCAAGCGGAGACACGTAGCGAGCCGAAAAGATGAATCATCCATCATTGTGCCTATGGTGGATGATGGGAGCGCCTGAAGCCATAAGCCTGACTCCCATTCTCCCACAGCCAGCAGACGGGCACGCTCAACAGTATTACGTGACGTGTTTATAAGGGTATTCCGTATAATACTGCAGAGCGGCACGTCCCACCGTCTCTGGGAAGACGGGTTATCGGGCAAAACCGTATTGGGACAAAATATTAGATTTGTATTTATGTTGCTATCCTGTGCTGTATCTCGTATAGAAATGGTCCCTATCGGGAAGAAGGCGAGAATTTAACAGATGGGTCAATAATTTTTTAATCTGATAAAAACTCAACTGTAAATTACCCCAAAAGTAGGAAAACAATTTTGTGAATCAGCAGCGAATCCTTCCGTACAAAATTGCTCTACGGATCTTTTGAGTCGAATCTTGGTTTACCCCTGTAATCTAAATCGTAAACTAGTATCGTAAATATGTTAAACTAACGATTAATTGCTTTCTGAACACAAATGATTCAGTATCGTGCTCACATTAATTTTAGATTCGGGCTAACATTTGATTGCGAAGCAATTGGCGCCCAGCGTGGGACTCCAATTTGATTCATTGATCCTTTACTGTGATTTATTTACGTTTATTTGTATGTAAAATACGGTAAGGACTTACATTTGGTGCTGACTCTTGAATTATTTTGAAGGAGACCTGAAACAACGTAAATATTTTATGAGAAAAAAATAAAGATAAAAGAAAAAACAAATTAATTTTAATGCTCCAAAAAGCATTACCGAAGGCAAAATCCAAATATAGTTCCATCAAACCAAGTAGGCAATCTCAGCTTCCGAATATGAATTTACAGATTTGTTCAGAAAAAAAAAAACGTTGGTAAACTCATTTAAATTCTGAAGCAATACACCAGACCCTTCCCTTTCAATAATCGAATTTACAAGTTTTACAGAGAGTCTGACAAACTGTCTGATGGTGGCAGAAAGTTGTTTTATATCACCATGTAATGAATAAGAGCTAAAATCCGCATATACGTACGTCTTATGAGTCATCGTTGCGACTCGCGACTGCGAACTTGGAATTGAGTTCGCAACTTCAGTTTACAACTTATTTTAACATTTACACGACTAACCGACAAAATTGCATTTAGAAATACACGTTTAAGTTTAAAGGACCTAAAGCGCTATGCAATATAGTGGTAAAAGTTGACATATTCGTAATTTCGCATCTTTTTTGACAGGGTCGTCAACCTAGACATCACGATGATTTTTGTCAAACGCATTTCCGCCAACTTGCTCACGCGCTCACTTCAGATAAATTAAAACTCATTTGCCCACCGACTTCCACCCTATAATCGTATTTAGACAGGTTCATACCAACTCAGTTGGCAGAGTCGTCAAACTAGATGTTCCGGATGTCTTTTGTCAAATCGTCAGACGGAGGGGGTCCATTTGAGCGAATGCACTCGCGGGACTGCTAATGAGATTAGCGCGATGCTCAGCGGGGGTGCACTGGGGCAAATTAACGCCTGGGGTACTTTTGTACCCCGTTTGTGTGGACTATTTTTCTTGGCTTTGAAAAGTTGGTAGGCGTTGAGATTTATGATTTTGGGGTTTTAATTACCGTTCCTTTGTGACTTTTTAAATGTGTTAATGTTTTTGACGTTAAGGTGTTGTGTAATTGTGTTGTCTAGTACAACTCTGGTATAAATGTCATGCCTTTAAAAGAGTTTAACTCTGTTTTTCAAAAATCCTGTTAAATTATACGTTTCTAAAGGCAAACCGAGCTGAACTTTTGCATTCGAAAAGGTTTTTATCCCGAATACTTCATTATTCCGAGCGTAGAGCGTGTTTACCGCCATGACAAGATCCTACATCATTCAGTGAGTCATGCCGAGAGCCCGGATACTCAGTCGTAAAACGTACAAAAACTCTTCGGGAACTCCACTGAAAACATCCAGTTTAACTTGTAAAGAGTTTCCGGTGTACGACAGAATTATGAGCCAAGTTTACGCTTAACTGCAGAAAGTAGTCTGGGGAGAAAACAAAAATATATTACCTTACTTAAATTAGAACGCAACTTTGATGGCGGACATCTTAAAATACGCTATTCTTTGTAGAACTTGCGATGAGGCACATTTTTGCATAGACATAAATATAAACTCACGCTTTCTTCAGACACTACCAGCCTTACATACTCCTTTGGCTTTGTTTGCGTTCATACATCTAGTCATACACAGTTGCGAGTACTAAGCATCTGATCTTTCTTAAGAACATTACCAATAAGGTCGCTAAATGTCGTTAAATTGCGTCCCCTCTCAGCGTTTCCACACCACACACTAAATTAAGAATGTCCGACATACCTAGCAACCACTACTCTTTTTTATTTACCAGCTTCTTCTATCAACAAAGAAAAAGCATTCAAACCAGTGCGTTAATACAATTTAGAGCTACGCTTAGTAAGAAACACTGCAATTTAAATACTTGTATGGAACTTTACTTTAACAGTAGGTACAGCAATAAGTAAATGACTAGAATGCTAGTGCAGGTTCTGAACAAGTGTTGTATTTTACACTATTTTATATCCAACTTAGCACATTGCAAGTAGTTATGTCGCCAGAGATAAGCATGAAGCGTTTTCGCGCTCATATTTAAATAAACTTGCGTGCAAAAAAAGTGGCCCGATTTTTGAGATAGCGTCTCCTCTCAAATGGATTTGAGAGTTCTCAATGCATTTGAGAGACGATATCTCAAAAATCGTAATGAATATAATTTATTATTTTATTTTATGTGAAGGTAGGTACAGTTCAGTTTATTTTAACATACACTATATTTTGATACAAGCAATATTCTTGCAACGATCGACTGGATTCTTCAGATGTCCTCATCACTCACTTTTGCTCGGAAAAACTGCGTGAATTTTTTGACATTGAAATTGACAAACATTAAATGTTGTTTATTTCCGTTTGTTTAATCAAAATTGAACTTGATTTTGTTAACGGACTTCAAAAAAAAGGAGGTAACGATCCTCCTTTTTTTAAAAATCCGTTAACAAACCCATATTTGTAAGTTCACAGTTTACTCAAAAACTAATGAATCAGTTTTGATAATTCATTCACTAATGTAATCTAAATAAATTCAGGAAGGTTTTAATATACAATATATTAGGTTACTAGCAACGCCCCGCGGTTTCACCCGCGTAAGTTTCGATCCCGTGGGAATATCGGGATAAATAGTATTCTATGTGTTAACCCAGGAAATGGTCTATCTATGTGCCAATTTTCATCCAAATCTGTTCAACGGTTTACGCGTGATTGAGTAACAAACATCCAAACATCTTCACAAACTTTCACATTTATAATATTAGTAGGATTGTTAGAAAAACTTGTTGAATTTATACCGTTTCAAATCGAAGAGCATTGGGTGGGTCGATTTTTTTGCCCGCAAGTGTATATGGCGGTGGGTTATTTTTAGTAATGTGGAAGTACTAAGAGCCATCTGTTAAGCTAAGGCTTTGCATAACGGCTGCAGTGGCGGCAGTCAAGTAAATGGTGGCACTGGGATTTGACTTTACGGTGCGCGGTGTCAAAGAACGCTCTCTAGGAAAACCACGGATATCTATGAGGAAAACAAACCAACTTACTTTCATAAATAAAGATGTCAAACAACAACCAAACAAATTCAGCGACGTCATTTGGCGGTAAATTGCGGACGCTATGTGGCGCCCACCCCACCGGAGTCTTAGGAAACTCTACCTTAAAGGCTCCTTCAAACAGGCGCGACACGACACGCGGCACAAAGGCACCGCAAGTCGCGCAACGAGCGGTGCCTTTGTGTCGCGTGCGATTATATCGCGTGTCGCGCCTGTTTGTAGGAGCCTTAAGGCCAAAATAAATAAATATTACTTAGCACGTGCTTCAGCTGAGCAATATTCCTCTCACTGTCGCATAACTGTCAATCTACAAGTGTAAGATAGAGATGGGAACATCTAAGCTAAAGCACGTGACACCGTTAATCATTATCGGTCTTAGAAGAATAAAGAACTTATTTTTATTTTGCTATCGTTACTTCATGTCAATAAATGGGTTCTTGGGAATAAATTTTAATGAGAACTGTCTAAGGTGCTTCTTAGAACACATTTTCTGTCGAATAATTGAAATGGCTTCGGATAACATCTACACGTGTGACCTCTTTTATTGTGCCCTTTAAGTAAAAAGCTTTTGTTAGAAGATCAAATAAAAATTGCAAAACATCTTTTTAACAAACAATAAAAAGTTAACAACGCCGTTGACACAAAATATAAAATCATTTCATATAAAAACGTGACTAAAAAAGCGCTTTGCATCACAAAAAGCGCTTGTAACCACCGTGAACTAGGGTGGCATGCACTTAGGGGTAACATCCCCTAACAAAAGACGGTTGGCAACGCATTTGTATCGATTTACGCGAACCGGCCGCTGCTATATGGTAATAAACTGTTGAACGCAAAGCAAAACTTTGATCGTTAGGAATATCAAAACAAAGGAACGAAGTTAGAATAAACAAGGCTGTAATTTAATTAATTATTTTAATCAATAATGATATGAAATGGCTTTGTACTTCATAGGCAATTAAATTTTTAAAAACTTGAAAATTTTAATCTTTTGGTAATATTACTGAAGCAGTAACAAAAGCGGTATTACATTGAAAACGTTCAACAACAAGTTGCTTTGAACTTCGGAAATTAAACATTCTAGGCTGACGCAATAAAGCAGATTATTCAATGAATTGAATATGTTAACGAGGACGTTGACATTGACACAACGTGAAGATATAACTTTGAACCATTACCTATTTAATTGCTACATCCTTTTCTAGACATACATAATACGCGATTTATTATTTTCTTGTTACTACTTGAAGCTGCAGGATTGTCTAAAAATATATTTATGCAGTTATAGTAAGCAACGAAACAGTTAAGGAAACCTAAAACCCAAACAACCACTTAACATTAAGACAATGTTATCCAGAAAGCAGCTGTCAAGCATGCAATTAATGCAAAAGATAATGAGAAAACAAAACAACATCAACAACCGACCTTGAATCTTATCAAGGACGTTACAGTCAACTGGTACATAATATGCTCTACAGGAAAACAAGAACAGTAGCTTGCAGGAATGAAGACAATACTGATGATAATGATGATCTGACCACAACAATTGCTGAAACAAAAGACTCGGTAGACCAACATGCATCGACGTACCACAATGTCACGGATTTCAATAGGACCATTGATACAATTATTCAATTGTCAAGGCCGTGTCGGATGGAGCTAATGATGGACTGTGGGCGTCCACGGTCACCCGTATATAAACCTATTTGACTAAATTACTGTAAGTAGTGCAGAAATGGCTTTACTCTCAGTTACCGTGTTGTTTGTTGGAGCTCTGCTGGGATGGAGCGTCGCGGCGCCCAGCGACCGTGAGTAATTCAATAAATACAATTTTAACGGAAATAGGACAAAAGGATCAAGCACTTTTGCTGTCACGAAAACACTGGAACGGTGAAATGGGAAAAGGGATGAAAAAGAAAGGATTCGTTCGAATACTTACGTTGCAAACAATTTTTATTATAGTCTCTAGCGAGGACGATACTAAGCATAAAATGTGATGATCAAACATTTTAAGATTTAACAAGGCCCCCATAGACGGCTAACCATTGATAAATCTAATTAAGCTTTGTTCTAAAATAACATATGAACTATTGGTATCATAAATTTCGTAGAATATTATTATTCAGCACGCAAAGTTTCCATGAAGGTTCATCTCGTTTGAAGTATGTCTCGGTTGTGATTGGATAGAGCCTCTCGAAATCCCGACATGGGGCTGACGTGACCATTCTAACATAAATTTTAACCGGAGAACTTCTATCTACTACAATATTAATCAGTGGCTTTTTCAAAGTTACTGAAGCTGTTTTAGAAACCTAAAGTCGGATAGCTTTTAAAGTTTGTTAATTATTAACAGATAAAACTAGATATAATTTTGCAGGCCTTAACAGTTTAGAATGACTGAATAATTATCAGTATTTTGGTATAAAAATACACAAGTGAACAGGAATAGAATGTACATCTAAAGTTTATCCTCTCAAACGAAACCGTGCAAGGACTTGCCAAGGAGTCATGGATCGATGCTAAAAATGCGTATAGTCTATAAATAAAGTACGGGAAAATTGTACGCGATACTGAATCACTTTGGAGGGGCCTTACCTGGACTTCCTTTTAGATAAAACAAAAAAGTTCTGTTATTTATTTGTGCTAACAAATTGAAATTGAGAAGTTAGGGCGTTGGTAACAATTACTATATTGCCTTGAGTGGATTACTCGAACATCTATAAGGACGCTTACAATTTTCACACTAGAAAGTTTCTTAGGAAGTTGTATGCTTAAGAATTAAAAAAAGTACTTTATTAAAACAAAAATCAAAGTGAATGATCTCAAAAAGCAATTACTTAAATACTTTTTAGGAGACGAAGATAGTTTTACAAAAGAATAGGAAGATAACATAGATAAAGATGAAAGGACAAAAACATAACTCGCGACGACAGTCAAGAAGTGAAAAAGATCAAAATCACAACAATTTAATTCTAAACAATCACAGAAGTAATAACGGTGATTTTATCTTCACACGCGAATATACTGTTCAACTTAGTAGTCTGAATTGCTTAACGGTGTTCGTAAGCGATGGTAGCAATTGGTAATGACGCAGTAATGACTATAGAATTGCTCAGTTAAATCCAATATGATGTTATTAAATTCGAGATACTTGTCGCAAAGCAACACACAGCTTCACTAGATTTTAAAGGTGTACAATAAAATATGAACAATGATAATACACGTTACACAAGACTAAAAGAGATCATGTACTCTGATGACTGAGTTTGTTTCGGCATTTCTTCTCAGGGATCAGTTGGCTAGGAAACGCCAGCGCCATCTAGTTTTTAAAATATTGACCGAAATTTACGTGTAAAAGTGTCTATAAAAGATCTATTTACAGAAATAAACGCTACATTACATTTCACGTGTTTTAAATATTACATTATAATGGACATTGTCACAATGGCGAATCGAAACCAAATAGTAGAACTACCGCAAAGTGGATCAAAATCAAGGTACGTTTAGCACCATAATACAAAGGCATGGGTGGTACGGCCAATAATTGAAAGGTGACCGTGGCAAATTATGTGAATTCGCGTGCCGGAAAATTGTATTGGACCTAATATAGTAGTACTAATAATATCCGGTTTAATTTCGAGATCGAAATATCTGATATCAAAATAATATGACTGAACGCCGTCGCTACGCAACGTGCAATGCAAACTCGAAGCAAACTACATAATTATATAAATTTACTACATAATAAGGTTCGCGTCGCTCTGCTATGCGGGTCATATGCCAGGGAACACCATGGGCTACAACGAGAACGGCCTGGTCTTCTCCATCAACACTCTGAGTCCCTTGATTCTGAAGCAATTATGTAGTAAATTCATATAGGTAGTTTACTTCGAGTAAAAATATTATCGCCTTATAAACATATTATGTTTAAAAGGCTATATTCAATCAACCATAAATCAAAGGGTGTACTGAAAAAAACTTGATGAAAACTTTTGTGAAAAAGGCCGAGATAACCACAGCCATTCACTTTTTATTTGCAAACACCATGATCCTTTGATAGAGAGATATTTTACTCGCCCTCCAATTCTTCTATGCACAAGTTCGTTATTGCGAAAAGGGTTGTTCTCGCCCCGAGGCCGAACCCCATAAAAAGTCTGGAGGTCTAACGTCAAATAAATTGTTCCACGGTAGACCCCGAGGTTTACGAGTTACGAGCGAAAGACTCGTTGTAATCTGAAACTTTTGCTAACACCAAAAAGTGTGGCGTGTTTGTGCTTTCATTTCATTTGCGTTAAAATAACTTAAGATTGCATTGTCATGTTGGAAAAACGCAACATGATAATCTTAAGATTAAGAAAAATAAATTAAGTACCAGAAAAGTTTTAATATTTTTCAGTTTTTCAAGTTTGCCTATCTATTTATGTATATTTGTTTTTAAAATACTGTAGACCAGTTTTAAATACGTGCTTTTTTTTAAGCCTTTTTTTTAAGGCTTACAGTATTTTTATTTCACGAAGCTACTCACTAAGTGTAGGTACAAATACGCTGTAAATGTTTGCCTGTAGACGAGTAGCGTCAGCACATAACGCACACACACACTACTCTTCCAATTTCGCCATTGCCTCTGACGGTACCGACAGCTCCTGTGCTTACATTACACACACATTCACAGCGTTTGTACACTTGGTAACCACAACTAAAGCGCGCGTCGCTTCGTGAGATAAAAATACTAAAACTTAAACAGACTAAGTAAAATATAAATAAGAAACTAATCTAGCATCTTTACCTAAGCGTTTGAAACTTACAACGAATCTTAGAGATCCATGTTTTTATTCAAACGGTAAACAGTCACAGAGGCGTACTTACAGAGAGTAATTAATAAAGGTCTTACATTCAAAAAAAGTCCAGCAGTGGCTAGTCCAATCCATCGCGCCTGCTCCAGAACCAGTTTGCCCAGCACAAAGATGGCCTTATAATTGATTCAACTAATACAATTCATTTTTTACCTTAGCACCTTAATGTTATGTTTCTTTTTCATATAACAGGGATGGCGCGTCCGGCCTTACCCGTACATTCTTTTCTAATTATTGAGTTCAAAATAAAAGATAATTTAAAGGTTCACTTAATAACATATTGACTTTGATGTGATGCAGCCGAATAGATGCAGTTGAATAGACCAAGAATGCTTAGTAGATGTAATAAAGATAATTTAGATAGATTTAAATGATAAAGACAAATTTTATGAACTCATTATTGTGACTACGCGATAAGTGGTTGTGGATGGAAATGATAACCATCTTTACTTTTGTTCGGCAAAGGTTTGTTGGAATCATAGATATAAGAACTTTTTTATGTACTACGTCTATGGTTGGTCATAATCTTTGAATTATACAGTGTCTACGGGTTCTTTTGACGTTAAAATTGTTTTCTAATTTATTTTGTAGCGTCTATGTGGGGACTGGTTATGGTGGTTATCCTTAGGGTCAATGGTAGTCTGAGCCCATAATACATGGTGGCACATAACAACAGATGATTTTTATTTAATAACGATATAATAATATTATATTAATATTTAATGATTTAATACGTTAATAAAAAAAAAACATCTGTTTCCTACAAAAGTGCAATGCACTACGACGATTTTTTTAAAATAAAAATTCGCGGCTTCTACTTGTAATAAATTTGAATTCTCAACTCGAAAATATGTGGAGTATTGAAAAAATATTTTTATGTGAAAAAAATTGAGAAAGATATAAAATATAATGTTCAGATTGTTTTTGCTGTTACTCCCTAGAAATCCGAAAAATAACGTCTGCAAGTTAGTATTTCTAATTTAACTAAGTAATCCTACAGGTAAAGTATTGTTTTACGTGATCAGTGTATAGAAATAATATTCTCATTTTCTTTCTCGCCTACGTTCATTGTTTCTTATAAAAATGGTTCCTATTAATCTGCCAAGTTTCCAGGTAAACATTTTTTGTTCTCATTCGCACCCAAATCAAAGTTAATTACAAACCAGAACCGGTTTCACGTGATAGCAGATCGTTTAGATTTGAATGAGCTATGGATATTGGGTACCTTTAAAGAAATCCGTTTAAAATGTTAAATTTGAGACTATTTTTTTTTTTAATTTTAATTCTTTTTTTATCTTAAGTTTTATTGCTAAAGGTTTGGAAAGCAGCTACCTGAGATTGATTTTGACACCATTTTGGGATAGACAGGTAGCTAATATTTTAACGCTTTTCCCTTTTAATTTCTTTATCACATCAAACAAAATGAACCCCTATTAAAAAGTCCATAAGAATAGATAAGCTATAACAGCCAAGTCGATCGATCGGGTTAAGCCGCCGTTGCCGCGGTTGGTCCGTGGAAAGGTGACTGTCTTTACATACCGAAAACGTGCCTCGAAAAGCACGTTAAAGGCTCCTACAAACAGGCGCGCCACGCGTTTTAATCGCGCGCGCCACAAATGCACTGCTCGTTGCGCGACAAGCGGTGCTTGTGTGTCGCGCGCGATTATATCGCGTGTCGCGCCTGTTTGAAGGAGCCTTAAGCCGTTGGTCCCGGCTGTTATTCGTGGATCTTTGACAGACGTTACGGGTCGTCAGAAACCCGAAAGTCTGGCAACCAGTCTCATCAAGGGATATCGTATTTCCCAGTAATTGTCGCTCCATGGAAAATTATGGTATTCCGCTGCATATGGTTAGACTGGAGGCAGACCCCAACATGTTGGGAAGAGGCTAGGCAGATGATGATAAGAATATATAGGTATCTTAGGTCAAGGGGTTCAGTCAAATGTACTATCTACAATAAGTGAAGGTGTACTACTAATACAAGAAGAAATTCCGTTAATCTTGTGATTTATTAATAAACCAGTTTTAATCTCGTAATTATGAAATAACTAAAGCTTCATGTAGACCAGTGGTGGCCCAGTGGTAACGGCCGCGATTTAAGAGTTGTGGTTCGTAGGTTCGAATCCAAACAGGCGCTTTTCTTCGTGTAAATTATTCCTTCACCACTGCTCTCAAAACGGTGAAGGGAAACATCGTGAGGAAACCGGCATGTCCTAGATCCAAAAATTCGAAGACATGTGACTTCTACTAACCCGCGCTGGGCCTTTTTTTTTTTCATAAAATGACCCCTCCCGCTCTGGATGGAGCGGAAGGGAGTGTCAGACTCTTACTGACTAAAACCCACCCGTGTTCCTTCCTTAGCCCTTTATGTTCCGGGCCAGCGGTAACCCTTTCGGACGATCCCGCTGACCCGGCAGGCTTCGGCCCTGACGGCCCCTTCGGTTGATGCTGACTACGTACGCGCCATTCCGCACTGGGCCTGCGTGGTAGATTACTGCCCACTTCCTCTTACCAAGAGGAGGCCCTTGTCCCAGCAGTGGGAAAATCATAGGCGCATTATGAAGAAAGCTTCATGTATATTAAAGTAAGTTCAACAAGTCAGGGTACACGATAATACAATTACAATTAGCCTAGCACTAAACGAATTATTAGGAATTCCAGACACCTTTTAGGCATGCGACCGCATCAAAGACTTGGTGAGGTCGACGTTCCGGCCCGCAAATTAACTAGACATTTCAGAGGTCACTAGTAACACTATCACACTAATATTATAAAGGCGAAAGTTTGTGAGTGTGTATGTGTGTTACTTCTTCACGCTCAAACGGCTGGACCAATTTTGATAAAATTTGGTATGCGGGTGAAACCGCGGGGTGTAGGCTGCTAGTTTGTGTTTTAGCCTACACCCATTTGAAGAAGGCGTGAGGTTATGTATGTATGTGTTATTAACCTATACAAATCGCATGCTTAATGGAATAGGGGAGACCAGGGATGAACGTAACAATTTTCAGTTTTGAGTCCATATCTTTGGTGTGTTTTTAGTTAGGTAAAATAATACAATTCTTGAAGGCGGACATATCCTTACTTCATAATTTGACGGTAAAAGTTTTGTTAAAAAGATTGTGGTTTTCGATTAAAACCAAATTAATTAAGAGTCGGAGGTTTGTTACATTCATCCCTACCGCAGGGATAGATGTAACAAGCAAGAGGGATGGTTGTAACATAGGAAATAAACGTGATTTATGAAACATTTATTTATTAGCAGGCCTTATTTAAATTTAAGAACAATTTTTTGTTAAACTTGGTAAACAAATCAAACCTCTTTTTCACTTTAAATAATAAAAATCTCTGCATAGTAGATATAAACATAAAACTTGTCTTTCTCTTGGACAAAACAAAACACTTAAGTGCTTAAACTACTTAATCCAATAAACAATAAACATGATAAAATAATTAATAAGACAACGGCTTAAACAAACATAACTTTCCTACTGGTACACGCTACAAAATACAGGAACATTTGACAGTTTTTGTTTTAATTCGACAAAAGAAACATATGAAATTATCTTTTTTCAACCAATTTAAACAAACATAACTTTTCTAGTAGTAGGTACATGCTACAAGGTACGAGAATATTTATTTGTCAGTCTTTATTTTAATTAAACAAAAGAAACAAATAAAATTTATCTTTTTTCAATCAACTTACACACACTTAACTTTTCTACTAGTAGGTACATGCTACATGTTACAAGAACATTTGAGTCTTGATTTAGAAGCAGCAGCTTCTCTGTATGGCACATTTCGAAGTAGAACTTCTTCAGCCGCTAGTTCTAACATCTCTGGGGTGGCTAAGCCTCTATCGGTGGTTCTCTTGTGTACGTTAGGCATTCTGAAATAAATATAGCAAATATTATTCACAAATTAAACACTATAATTACACAAAATTGATACGAAAAGTATCAGATGTTATAAGGGATGAAAGTAACGACATGTTACTTTTACCCCTTATTCCAAAATTCCCACAATCTGACAAATATAATTTTTTACTGAGAATACCGATCAAGAACTTCAACTTTTGATAATGAAATATTGTAGATAGATAATCAGCCAACAATATTAGCGATCAAGACTAAAACATATACATTTAATAAAAGAAATA
Source organism: Luperina nickerlii (assembly GCA_963855955.1). NCBI lineage: Eukaryota > Metazoa > Arthropoda > Insecta > Lepidoptera > Noctuidae > Luperina > Luperina nickerlii. The sequence goes on from OY979669.1 coordinate 6,221,115, forward strand.
CACAAGAATAATAAAAACATCAAAAACTTACTTTTGACGTAAATTTCTGGCACCTACGAATTACACACACAACCGGTCGTCGCAGCCGTCCAGACGCCACTGAGGCGGGAGGGGAGGTGAAATAGCTACACTAACATGGCGGACAGGATTATACAAGTCGATTCGTTCACTCGTAAGGTCATTTGTTACTTTCAACCCGCGTTACTTTCATCCCTGGTCTCCCCTACTGACTTAATTCAAAAAGATGATTTTTGGGAAATTGCTATAGAAGATCTTGCTATGAGGATTTATCCTATTTGTTGACGCATAAAATTAAAACTGATTTAAGTCGATTATTAATTTATCATGATGCTTGTATTTTGAACGTATTACGAACGATAATCTATTGATGATAACTGAGTAAAAAAAAAATTTATTCTCTGACCTATCTACTAATGGGTCAATGTTCCATTAAGCATGCGAAATAATAAAGCTAAAGAGTTTGTTTGTTTGAGCACGCTAATCTTTGGAACTAACCGAGATTAGCGCGCTCAAAACAAACAAACATTTTTGCATTTCATAGCCCATTTTTGAGAAAAGACTAAGAAGTCGAGCAAAGAGTAAAATAGTCAAAAAAGAACGCTAAGCGAATACGAAGTGATAGCGCGTGCAGACGATGCGATGCGACGCGGTGGGGCGGGGGAACAAGAAATTTCGCGTGGACTAAGTCGCGGGAAGAAGCCAGTTTTTAGATAAATTAGAGCATTATAACAATATATAATAGGTAATAGGGCTGGTGTCCGCAACTCCACGTCAAGGCGCGTATTTTGCGTAAAAGATATACCATTATAACCTAATGGTATGAATCTTTAATTGTACCGAAACGTTATTAATTTCCTCTCGCAGCCACTCTACAGATTAAGCCAAAGAAACTAAATCTCTTGGGGTCATCTAAACACGCAACACACTCGTAAAATCTAAATTATTCCACGCCTTGTCTAACTAAGTTTTACAAACGTGACCCTAATTCCGTACTTTAAGGATTGTTACAAACTAACTACATTATAGAAACGCCTAGATTTCTAGCGTTAGGGCTGGAGTTAGAAAATTAAGTATTATTACAAGCTTTGCGATGTCGGGGTCTGTAATATCATTAAACTTTATGGAATTACTTTACTAGTTAGACTTTGTATGTGAATACTAAATCTCTTTCTAATATTTTTATATTTAATTTGGTTTTCCTTTACAAGTGTACTTTGTGAGGTCGTGATAAAATTAGAAAGTAATTATACAAAAAAAAAAAACATATTTTTAAATCCTTGCTGTTTTTTTACGTACTGTAATTAATAAATTCTTTCTTACTTTTTATTAATAAATTCATTAAACTTTATGGAATTACTTTATTGTATAGTTGGACTTTGTATGTGAATCCTAAATCCCTTTTTAATATTTTTTATATTTAATTTGGTTTCCCTTTACAAGTCTACTTTGTGAGGTCGTGATAAAATTATATAGTAGTTATCCAAAAAAAAAACATATTTTTAAATCCTAGCTGTTATTTTACGTACTATAATTAATAAATTCTCGTTAAAATCTATTTACTACACTATAGAATATAACTTTCATTCTACAAAGAGATACCAAGACAATAAAGGCACGCACCGGGGTCAAATTATTAAAATGACCCCAGTGCGTGAGGTCACACTATTAAAAAGAATGAATTTAACATTGAATTCCATTACTATTCTAGTTCCAGTCCAGTTCTAATCTATTTCTAATGCGAACACGATCAGCCCGTCACACGCCGACGCGCGTAATCCCACCCCATAAATTTTATAAATTTTAATCCCTTTATCGTGCGGACCCATACAACTCTTTGTTAGACAATCGGGGCCAAACGGGAGTAGGTAGGATTAGGGCGAGCCTAATGTTTCAGGGATTTAACCGTCTCGCTGCTCAGGGTCAAAGCGGTCCGATATAATCCCAATATTGTGACGAATCATTGAATTTGTTTGAAGTCTAACGTTTGGTTTCATCAATGTGTGGGTTTGACCCTTCTCATGGAAGGTTAAAGTAGGTATTGCAAAATGAGAAAGAATTAATACTGAGCGACCCGATATTAAATTAGGATCAATTAGAATGAGCCACAGATAAGGAAAAATAGATCTGCTACTTTCTAACGATGTCTCGTAAAGTGTTAGTATTTTTGAGGTTGTGGGTTACCTACACCCCACAACCATGGTCTTATTTACCTAACACCAACATGAAGGGTAACTAAGAACAAAAGCGTACCGTAAAGGCTCCTACAAACAGGCGCGACACGCGATATAATCGCGCGCGACATAAAGGCACCGCTCGTTGCGCGACTTGCGGTGCCTTTGCGTCGCGCGCGATTTTATCGCGTGTCGCGCCTGTTTGAAGGAGCCTTAATGATATGCCATTAAATGGTAATGTGTAATTATATCATCAAAAACAGTCGTAAAATCGTAGTAGACATGGTTTATTCAAATCGTCACGCACATAGGGGTGCCTATAAACATTGATATTTTATGATTATTGCCGCACTTATGACATTTATGATATGCTCTGAAAATATAACTGCCATGTAATACATTTAGGGACGTAAAATGATTCGTACCTGAAATATTTCTGAAGCGTGTATAACTAGGTGAGGCGAGAAATAAATTAAAAGATTTTCATAATATCCTGGGTCGCTGGTTTGTGGTCGCAAGCGCTAGCGCTGGAAATCGACCCTAAGACATCATTGTATGTATGCTCAGCAGTGAGCGTGATGTCTTGAGTTCCATTCCCAGATCGGGCATAGGGTTATTGGGTTTTTCTGAGACTGGATTTGTGCCCATGTATTTTATACTAATATTATAAATGCAGAAGTGTGTCTGTTTATTACCTCTTCACGCTTAAACCGCTGAACCGATTTAGATGAAATTTAGTATAGAGATAGTTTGAGTCCTGGGAAAGAACATAGTATTCCCACGGGATAGACACTTATTCGGGTGAAACCGTGGAGCGCTGCTAATAATATTATAAATGCGAAAGTGTGTGTAGGTATCTGTCTGTCTGTTACCTCTTGACGCTTAAACCGCTGAACCGATTTAGATGAAATTTGGTATAGAGATAGTTTGAGTTCCGGGAAAGTACATAGGATAGTTTTTATCCCGATATTCCCACGGGACCGACACTTATGCGGGTGAAACCGCGAGGCGCTGCTGTAGGTTATATGGGACTTGAACGTAAAGGCTCCTGCAAACAGGCGCGACGCGCGACGCGAATCGCTCGCGATTCAAAGGCACCACTCGTTGAGCGACTTGCGGTGCCTTTGTGTCGCGCGCAATTATATCGCGTGACGCGCCTGTTTGTAGGACACTTAACTGGTGAAATGTAGGTACTATAGCTACACCTCTGCCGAACCCTTCGGAAACATCAAAAATATTTAGCTTAAATACGTTTTGCCTGCAACCGACAGTACTTGTCTGCCGTCATCTATCAATGGATACCTACCTAGATACAGGTACTGACTGAAACTTTTAAATTAATCAAAACGTTCAGACGGTCCCTTAGGTGAATGCTTTAATTCTGAAATCCATTTACAAATGGAAAACCCATGCCTCGGAGAGGGCCTCAGGATTCACACCCTCTAGAAAGCTGAACTATAAAGTATACCGATGAATATTTTATTCAGTAACGCTATTTGTATCCGGAGGGCGATTTTATTGCTATCTTTGTAATAGATTATCTCAGCATGATTATTTATTAATAGGTAAGATTGTTGTTGAGGGTTTATTCTGTACTACTTGAAATTAATAAACTTAATCTCGCGTAGTCAAATCTCAAATTCAATATAGGGGGTGGCAAGCAATTCAGCACATGATTCTAGATCTCCTAAGCGACGTAGAAATGTTCGTCTGTTATAAAAAAAAAATTGCAATACCTACGCGGTCAAAATGTATGGAACAGTGGGATTCAGAATCATTGTGCTGAATTTATGGTTAAGGCTCCTACAAACAGGCCCGACACGACACGCGACATAAAGGCTCCTACAAACAGGTGCGACGCGCGACGCGAATCGTGCGCGACACAAAGGCACCGCTCGTTGCGCGACTTGCGGTGCCTTTGTGTCACGTGTCGCGTCGCGCCTGTGTGAACGAGCCTTAAAGGCACCGCATGTCGCGCAACGAGCGGTGCCTTTGTGTCGCGCGCGATTATATCGCGTGTCGCGCCTGTTTGTAGGAGCCTTTACGGTTTGCGCGTCGATGGCCCTGCCACCCTGTTAGTAACTAAAATATAATAAAGGCAATAGATCATCTTTATCGCAAGAGGCCATGTTGCGTGGGTTTGCGGGCGAGGAGTTGAAAGTAAACGAAAGTCTTTATGAACAGTCACAAGATGTCTCTAATCCATTTATTTAATTAACCATAAAGGCTCCTACAAACAGGCGCGACGCGCGACGCGAATCGCGCGCGACACATAGGCACCGCTCGTTGCGCGACTTGCGGTGCCTTTGTGTCGCGTGTCGTGTCGCGCCTGTTTGAAGGAACCTTAATGCGTGAACGACGTTCCACAATGTACGTGCGGCGCGAGCGCAATCAATTTACTCACAATCGCATATCATAGCACCATTCCTCCAATCAATATCGTCTTTTATGATCAATCCGAGTGAATGTATCTCTCCCTTGTTTTTGTTATTCCATAAGGCGGGCCGCCTCCCCAGTACGTGGTGTTACATCAAATATACAGTTGACATAATATCTTCTAAAAAAACAATATTAGTCAAAGAGGTTGGCATCGCCGAACCAATTCTCTCGACGCGACAACATATTATAATTATTTATGTGTTTAGTATTTGCTTGTTTTGATAACATAGTCTCAATTTATCTCCACATATAATAGGGTAGGTAACGTCGTAGGATCATACAATATTTGCTAATTTAATCAATCAAACTAGCGAATTACGGCTTCTAGAAATATTGAGAACTAATTTCGTAATTATAACTCCTTGCAGGCCTATGCACGAAAGAAGTCCGAAAAATGACGTCATCGCGTAGTAAATATAAACTCAAAATTACCCAAATGCAGGTGCAAGATCGATTACTGAGCATGTTATTCAAATAGGATTTCAGTCCAAGCTTGGATTTTTGGCTGGTTAGTGGCACATCAGTCTATAATGCTCCCACTACTGGTGGGACTCAGGCCTCCTTTCTGTGAGAGGGAGTGGGCCATAATCCACCACGATGGCTCAGTGCGGTTTGGCAGATGTCACATGTCTTCGCATTTTTGGTTCTAAGACATGCCAGACATGCTTGCTGCCTTTTACATGCACTAGGCACTAGCTGTCTGGCATTTTTGCTGAACTGGGCCTTTTTGGCACAGCCGTGAGGCACATTTTCCTGCTAATTTCTTACATCGGACTTTACATTTTCTTATTTGTTTTTATCTGATGTATGTCTCTGGTGTGTTTAATATATACTAAATAAATGTATTTTCTTTCTTTACAGAGGACTTAGACATAACTCGCAAAATGTACGAAAGATTCTTACCTACCCCCTTTGTAGGTAGCCATGATGGTTATAAAATATTTGGCATTATTATCCGCTGATGACACAGCAAGTAGGTAACTTCGGTTGGAATTTAATCGAGCATTGGTCTGTACGTGACTCCAATAAGCATTAATTACGTTTTCAGTACTTTCCAGAGTACACGGGCACGTATGAAAAAGATAATATTCCTTTGATTAACGGCTGTGTTACTGATAAATTATTCTTTAGGATTTTTCTCTTTTTTTTTGCTATCGGGTTCGGGTTTATATTGTGACTTATATGATACATGTGTTGGGACCATACATATAAAGATTTTATATTTTTATGGGAGGGACGGTAGGACAGGATAACGATTTCAACTATTCATATTCAACGTTGTGTTAAAAGTAAAAGAAACGTTAGGTAAGTACCCTTTTTCTTTTAGAAAAATATCCATGTTGGAAAAATAACATTTACTGTTAGTATTTTGTAAAAGACTATAAATTAGAGGGATAAAATCAGCAACTCTGACTTTTTTTCCACAATGTAGATAGTTACGTTGATGTAAATGGTGTTGCTTTAATATTATTTTCTTAAGTTTTTTACCCTAATAAACATAGTAGGTACTTTAATTAGTAGCTAGGTACTTATCTGCGGGTTAACTAACTACTGTCAACATTTATCACGTAACCAATCCTTTACCTCATAAACATCATCAGTCGTTTTAATATTCCCACAGCAGTGGGAATATTAAAACGACTGATGATGCAGCAGACTTAAGGCTCCTTCAAACAGGCGCGACACGACACGCGACACAAAGGCACCGCAAGTCGCGCAACGAGTGGTGCCTTTGTGTCGCGCGCGATTCGCGTCGCGCGTCGCGCCTGTTTGCAGGAGCCTTTACTCTCTAAGTGCCGTAATCTACGCGGGCCCAGTGCGGATTGCTGGATGTCACATGTCTTCGGATCTTTGGTTCTAGGCCATGCCAGTTTCCTCACGATGTTTTCTATCACCTTTTTGAGAGCAGTAGTGTTGTAATAAATTCCACAAAACGCCTGTCTGGGTTCGAACCTGTGACTCGCGGCCGTCACCACTGGGTAACCTCTGCTACTACTCCCAATACTTACCTAATCACAGAAAATCATTCAGTAATCTCTCCTACAAATACTGATAACGCTGCAACTATTCGCAATTCAGTTCTACCTAGTTACCTACCAGGCTCCCATAATCCATCGCACGTCGAATATAATGTCACCGTGTGTGATGAACACCATGAAATATGGAAGTAGCGGAGAGAGCACGTGTGTGTGACAGCGCTCCGGCGATATTGTTGATTTTTGAATGTTGATAAATTACCCCCCTTGAGGGCTTGTTTGGTGAAAGATGTTTGTTACTTTCGTAACTGTGGAATAGAACTGCAAGTTCTTTACCATGAGAGGCGTAAAGTAATTACTTAAAATGATTTTATATCTGTAAGTAAGTTTCTACAAACACTTTTACACGTCAATCATATTTTTAAAACTAGTTGAGTTCGGTGTTTTCCATCTGACTACTCTGAGCAGAATGACCGAAACAAACTCAGAGGTCACAGTCCCTTCTAAAGTCCAGATATATTTATCTATAATAACATGTAAACATTATTATAAATTGAAGTCGCTTTTTTTCGTGTCTGTCTATGTAACCGCGTATTAGCTGTTTTGACCGACGCAACAGATTGAGAGCGTTTTTAACATCATTTAAGGCTCGTAGACACAGGCGCGACGCGACACGCGACACAAAGGCACCGCAAGTCGCGCAACGAGCGGTGCCTTTGTGTCGCGTGTCGCGTCGCGCCTGTGTGTACGAGCCTTTAGACTAATTTAGAGAATTTATTCCGGAATGTTCAAGTGTATAATAAACTAGCAGCGCCCCGCGGTTTCACCCGCATAAGTTTCGATCCCGTGGGAATAACGAGATAAAAAGTATCGTGTGTGTTAATCCTTGTTATAAACTGTGTGCCAAATATCACCAAATCCATGCAGTAGTTTATACGTGAAAGAGTAACAAACATCCATCCATCCATCCTCACAAACTTTCGCGTATTTAATATTATATATTAGGATTATTATATTTTAACTTAGAAATAAAAAAGGAATCTTCATGTTTTGTCAAGTCGTAGAAACCGTGCGAAGCAGGGATAGTAATAGGGACTTTTCGTCGCATACACGGAAAAATACAGGCTGGCATACATCGACGCGCAAACTGTTTTTTTTTTTTATTTGAAATGGGTTTGCTCTTGACTCTAGTCTAGGTCAGAGGTGACAGAGACAAAGTCTACGATGGAGTGAGCTTACCCAGAAGATGCCTGTTCACTCTTACTTTGAAGAGATTCGTGTTGTATGCGCCCGGAAACACAAACGCAGGTAGAGAGTTTCACTCTTTTGCTGTGCGCATTATAAAGGGCATTTGAAAACGCTTAGTGCGACTTGGTGGAATAGCAACTAGGCAGGGATGGTAAGTTGCAGTGCGCCTGGATGTCCGAAGATAGAAGGGGGCTGGTGGAATGAGGTCGTGGAGTTCTTGGGCACACTCACCGAAGTACAATCTGTAGAAGACCGACAAGCAGGCAACCTTGCGGCGATGAGTCAAACTGTGAAGCTTGGCATCCACCAGTTTCACGTCGCCAATGAGCCTCTGCCCTCTTAGCTCTGCGTTCCACCGAGTCAAGCGCGATGGGTTATATATTTTATATTTTGATTTTTCAACCGTAACCATGAAATCATCACATTATTCTAGATAGCTTAGCTAGCGTAGAAATTTTTAGACGGTTAGGTTATCAATAAAACGCTACGTCTTCCGGTGCGCGGTCGCCACTCCAGAACCTTTCGGCCCCATCGGCCATCAGACGTAGCGTTGGAAGGCCTCCCACAAGTTGGACCGACGACGTTTTGAAGGCCGCAGGAACCCGTTGGATGCAAGAAGCACAGAACTGGTCAAAGAGGTGCTTGGGGGAGGCCTATGTCCAGCAGTGGACGTCTTTCGGTTGAAATGATGATGATGATCAATAATAAAATCCGCTGTTTCATAGAAAAGTGTACCCACGCGATCAAAATGTATGGAAAAGCACTAAAAAAAACAATGGCACCGCGGGAGTGCCGACAGAAGTGAAAACAAAACACAAACATAACACTTTGCCATCACTCACTGACATATCGGATATACATTAAAACCGTGTACATCCCGAGGACAGCCGAACACATCCGAAGCGTGAATTTTTTGAATTGGCTTATAAACAAAACACGCGCGGTGTCGCTTACGGTAACAGTGGCGTAAGTTCAATGGTTTTTCTAAAGAAGTTTTCACTTCAAAAATAAATGACGGAAATTTCAACGGATGGGTTTCAAAATCATGTACCTACTAAATCCATGGTAAACAAATAAATAAATGGTAAAAGGTCGTGCGTCAATGTCCCTGCCACCCTGCATATTTGTGAAATTATTAAACATCTACCTACCCAAAATATTTCCATAATGTTCATTACGGAACCATTTTTTTTTATTGAAGAATTTATTACGAGCTCGTTTAAATAAATGTCTTGGACTGACATCGAAAATACATAGGATAAAAAATAGCAAATGTTACCAGCTGCTACAGTTTAAATAATAAATTCCTTTTCCAGCAATCTAATTAGTAGATTACAAAATCAGCGGATACATTACTTAGGTAATCTAGTTTACTTTAATCTATTTCCTGATCATAACATGGAGAAGCCTTATTTATTTCTGACCACTTCCTTAATTTACGGCGACTTTAATACAGATTGCTGCTAATAAAACTTAACGATAGCCACTCTTTAGCTTTCTTGACACTTCATACTGAACTGGATAATATTATAAACGTTTGCCCATGGTTTCGCCCGCGTGGATGTACTACTGTACTGCCACGAGAACGTACTACTTATTGGGATAAAAAGTTTTCTATGTCTTAACCCCTGGGTTATGAACTTATGACATGGTCTACCTCAGTGGCGTGCCTAGGGGTCAAAATTAGGGCAAGCCCACAGATTTTCAACGTATAAAAAAACGCCCAACTGAGGGATTGGCTGATTTTCAGTTATTAATGTTTGTGTTCGAGTTCATTGACTGGTATTTTTTTAATATATTTATTTATTGATAACCTATCAATAAGTAAGTTTGTAGTTGTGAATTATGATTTTATTAGTGCAAGCCAGGCTTTTCGGCTTCTATGAAGGTACCGCCACTGCAAGGGGTATCGATTTACCCAGTTGGTTGTGGAGGTCAGATAGGTAGTCGCTCCGTGTAACTTACTGGTATTCAGCTGCAACCGGTTAGACCGGAAGGCGACCCCAACATAGTTGGGAAAAGGCTGGGTACATGATGACTGTGGTAAAAAAAACAAAAAGTTATACCCGAATTTACTTGCAAGATTGGAGGTACCCCAATAACAACTTTGACAGAAATGAGAGTGTACCGTGGTATACCTGGTATACCTACTGAACACATCTGCGTATCCCTTGCGAGGGTACAGGCGTGATGTTATGTTGTGTGATTGCTTAAACAATGCATAGGTACATAATTATGTGATAACAGCAATCGCGGTTGATTTGCTGGCATTTTTTGAAGAGTTCCGTTGTCTGTCTCCGAAACTCATCATCAGATCTTTTCGAAATTTAAATGGGACTATGGGGTTGTATGCGTGTATAGTGTGTAGCAAGCGGCTAGGTAGGCGGCGGTGAATATGAAACAGCAAGAAGAACGATAGATGAAGTTTAATGAGGATAGATGATTATTACAGGCGTAAGAATGAAGAAGAAACGATACAGAGTGATAAGGCGGAACTGAAGCTAAAACTATATAACACTAGAGATTTCTACGAGCGAGTTTATAAGCGCGGGTGGCTGAGGCAAGGTAGTACAGGCGTTCGTTATGACGATCTGGGTGCACTGACGCGGCGTCGCGCGCGCACTGCTTATAACGGAATCTTTAGGCGACCCCCGCTCCTTCGCCCCGCGTGGTCCCCCGCTGTACAGGGCCGTACCCAAGGGTCCGGACTCGGGATTATGTGGATGCCACAGTACTCCCCTGCCGAGATCGTGACTACGATCGATAGTAGTCGGGAAACTTCACAGTCCTTCCGCTCTTGGTCTTCCTACTGTTGTCTGAAGATAGGCCGTCGGGAACTGGAACTGGAGCTGTAGCGGCGGGAGGTGTCACCCTAGTCGTGGTTGCTGGTGTCGGCGCTGGCGTTGACATCGGTACCGGTGTTGGTGTCGGCGTTGGAGTTGTTGGTGGTAGTGTGATGTTTTCGTCCGCTGTGTACGCGGGTTTGAGTCTGTCTACGGTAACGGTTTGTACCTTACTTTGTACCTTTATGTCGAATGTTTTGGAGCCTCGGCGCATGACTTTGTACGGGCCGGCGTATGGTGCTTGGAGTGGACGTCGGACTGGGCCTTGGCGTAGGTAGACGTGCGTCGCGGTACACAAGTCTCTCGGTATGTAGAAAGGACGAGGTGTGTGCCACGAAGTCGGTGTTGGTGCTAGTTTGCTCATGCGACTGCGTAGGCGATCAGCGAAGTCAGTGACATCAACTTCCTCTTCTAATGCCGTGTTGAAAAACTGCCCAGGCAAGCGTAGAGGCTCACCGTAGACAAGCTCCGCCGCTGATGATTGGATATCATCTTTCCATGCGCTGCGAATGCCCAGTAGCACCATCGGAAGAGTTTCGGTCCACTGCGATGACGCGTGACACGTGATGGCGGCCTTGAGCTGCCGATGTAGACGTTCCACCAAACCATTGGCGGCTGGGTGGTAAGCAGTCGTCGTAAGGTGGTCGGCTCCGATGAGTGCCGCGATGGACTTGAAGAGACGCGACTCGAATTGGCGGCCGCGATCGGTGGTGATTCGTGCGGGACAGCCGAACCGTGCGACCCAGCCAGAGATGAAGGCTGACGCGCAGGTGTCGGCCGTGATGTCGGCGAGGGGGTACGCCTCAGGCCAACGTGTGAAGCGGTCGACTATCGTGAGGCAGTACCTGTGGGAAGCAGACAAAGGTAAGGGACCTATAATATCCATATGTATGTGTTGGAAGCGTGCTGAAGGTGGTTTGAATTCTGTAAACGGTGCGGTCGTATGCCTTGTGGTTTTACACCGTTGACATTGGTGACATTCCTTAGCCCATTGTCGACAGTCACGCCTTATGCCCGGCCAAACAAATCTAGAAGTTACTAATTGTACTGTAGCTTTAACGCCGGGATGACTGAGGTTATGAAGTGATTCAAAAACTTGACGTCGAAAGGTACAAGTAACGTATGGTCGAGGATTAGATGTAGAAGTGTCGCAGTATACTTGCGTTATGGCATCAGGTAGGGAAACCTTATGCAGTTGTAGACTGGATCCGTTCTCGAGTAGCGCTTGTAGCTCGGCGTCTGTCTCCTGGGCTCGGGCTAGGCTGTGGTAATCTAAGGGCGTAGCTATTTCTTCGATGCGGGAAAGAGTGTCAGCTACTACGTTGTCTTTACCTGCGACAAACCTAATGTCAGTTGAAAATTGTGAGATAAAATCCAAGTATCTGAACTGACGCGGTGAACATTTATCCCTTCGTGTGGTGAAGGCAAACGTAAGTGGTTTGTGATCAGTCAGTATGATGAATGGTCTAGCTTCCACCATGTAGCGGAAGTAACGTATGGCGTCGTATATCGCCAGCAGCTCGCGGTCATATGGACTATACTTTCTTTGTGACTGACTGAGCTTTCTTGAGAAAAATGCCATAGGTTGCCAGTCATTACCTTTCCGCTGCTGTAGGACAGCACCGATGGCTACGTCGGAAGCATCGGTCTGTATAGCCAGTTCAGCACTGGGATCAGGATGCACCAGCAGAGTAGCCTTAGAAATACTTGACTTACAGTTCTTGAAGGCTTCCAGCTGTTCAGTCGTGAGTTGAATCGGCTTCGAACCTTTGCCTTGTCCGGCCAGCATAGCATTTAGAGGCGCCTGCTTCGCTGCTGCGTCTGGAATAAACCTTCGATAAAAGTTTATGGTTCCTAAGAATCTTCTAAGCTCCTTTGTGTTTTTAGGTGTCGGGAAGTCGAGAATAGCCTGTGTTTTCGATTCTAAAGGACTAATTCCTTCTGCAGAGACGCTGAAACCTAAGAATTTTACTGTGTTTTGTCCGAAACAGCATTTCGACGTATTTATTATGACGCCGTAATCCTTCAGGCGTCCGAATAGTATGCGAAGGTGCTCCAGGTGCTGTTCCTCATCAGTGGAATAAACGAGGATGTCGTCAAGGAATCCATAAGTGAAATCTAGGCCACTTAACACTTCGTCCATAAACCGTTGGAATGTTTGTCCCGCATTCCTTAGACCGAAGGTCATGTACGGGAATTCAAACATCCCGAACGGCGTTGTGATGGCAGTCTTCGGTATATCGTCTTCAAAGACCGGCAGTTGATTATATGCTCTGACTAAGTCTATAGTAGAGAAGATTTTTTTACCTGTAAGGTCGTTTGTGAAGTCGTGGATGTGTCGTACAGGATAACGATCTGGAATTGTTCGGGCATTCAAGGCTCTGTAATCCCCGCAGGGTCTCCATCCGTCGGTTTTTTTCCTAGCTAAATGAAGAGGAGACGACCAGGCACTCTCTGACCTTCGCGCGGTGCCATTAAGCAGCATTTCGTCGAATTCTTGTTTAGCTATTTTCAGTCGTTCTGGATCCAAACGGCGCGGTCGACTAGAAATAGGGGGTCCTGGTGTTGTACGGATATGATGCATGGTGGTGTGTTTAAGCGTTCGTGGCGTACCAGCTGGCCGCGTGATGTCTGGAAATTCTCGTAGCAGCTTGCCGTAGACGGTATCATCACCTGTGGTACGGATGGATGAAATATCAGATGTATCCCTAGGCTGCGGCGCGTTGATGCCGAGCATGGTGATCCCATCGATGAGGCGTTGCTGTCTACAATCCACTAAAAGATGGTAAAAACTTAAAAAATCTACCCCAATTATTGGCTTCGTGACATCAGCCACTGTAAACCTCCAGCTGAATGCTCGTCGTAGTCCTAAGTCCAAGTTCAGTTGTATGTAACCGTATGTGGGTATTAGTGTTCCATTTGCAGCAAATAGTTGGTACTTAGTTTTTGTTCGAGGCTGCCGTACGGCTGACTTTGGAAAAACGCACAGGTCTGAACCCGTGTCGATGAGGAATTGTGCCTTTGATTTCCGGTCAGTAATGAACAAGCGGCCTGAAGATATGGGACAGTCAGCTACCGCTATTAATGACTGCCGTCGGCGTTTCCCGCCATTTTGTAATTGCACGGCTGCCGGCAGTTCCTTGCTCTGCCGCCATAATTAAAATGGTACCAACAATGCGGATGATCAGCGGGGCGTTCTCGTGACCTTGACCTATGTCTTGAGGTCGAGCGGCTACGGGCCTTCCGTCCGTTGTTGCGAGATCGATTATTATTATTTGAAAAGCCTTGTACCTGCTATGCCAGTTCGTCGACCCGTTTCACCAACATCTCGATGGCTGACACAGTACCTGGGGCCTCGCTTGCTGCACATGCTGCCTGCTGCGTCGGTGTCGAAATGTCGTTTATCTTGTCTGCTAACTCGGCCACGGTTTGGAGTGCGCTGTCGGTCTGTGAAGCAATAATCGTTTGAATGTGGGTAGGCAACCTATTCGCCCAGATTTGCCTGATTAGGTGATCAGGGACCGTCGGTCCAGCCAAATTCTGAAGATGCCTCATGAACTGGGATGGCTTCCTATCTCCCAGCTCTTCGTGGGTCAATAATTGTTGAAGCTTCCGCTCTTGTGAAGCGGACAACCGTTTGATTAGTTCCGTCTTTAATTTTTCGTAACGGCCGCTATCCGGTGGATTTAAAATTATATCCTTCACCTCTGCCGCGTATTGCGGCTCCAATTGACCAACCACGTAGTGATATTTGGTCAGATCGGCAGTAATATTAGAAATTATAAACTGACCTTCAATTTGCGCAAACCAAACGGCCGGTTCCTCGGGCCAAAACGGCGGTACCCGCACACCCACTCGACACAAACCGGAATTTTCTAGATGATCTTCACCGGACTTCGCCATTATTCCTGCGTCGGGGTCACCACTATGGGGTTGTATGCGTGTATAGTGTGTAGCAAGCGGCTAGGTAGGCGGCGGTGAATATGAAACAGCAAGAAGAACGATAGATGAAGTTTAATGAGGATAGATGATTATTACAGGCGTAAGAATGAAGAAGAAACGATACAGAGTGATAAGGCGGAACTGAAGCTAAAACTATATAACACTAGAGATTTCTACGAGCGAGTTTATAAGCGCGGGTGGCTGAGGCAAGGTAGTACAGGCGTTCGTTATGACGATCTGGGTGCACTGACGCGGCGTCGCGCGCGCACTGCTTATAACGGAATCTTTAGGCGACCCCCGCTCCTTCGCCCCGCGTGGTCCCCCGCTGTACAGGGCCGTACCCAAGGGTCCGGACTCGGGATTATGTGGATGCCACAGGACCATTTCGGAATAAACCCATTTTCGAACAAAAAAAGAATTTTGCAAATCCGTCTAATATATGACGGAGTTATGCCCGAACATACATAAAAAATATATATGTGGTCGTCCAAATCAAAAGGGACCTTATGGCGGAAATGAGTTATCTACAGAGCTGAAAACTACATAAATGTACCGAACTATAGACCCAAGGACCAACCTTCTAACCACTGCCGTTATTTTTTTACGAATTTTTGAAGTTCACTGATCGAAATTATAAGTTTCGAGAAAATCGCAATTTAAGTATGCCGTACAAAAAAGTTATGTTTTAGTGTGAAGTTATGTAACTGATGGTATACTTTGATTGACTATGATTATTACTAATGGAAATTCTTACAATCCTTGCATAAACTTGTTTGTTGTGGGAACTAGACCCGCCAACATAATGCATTATCAATGAGATGCAAAGTATCGATAATAGTATTAAAAATAAGTAAACCGCCTGTTTCTCACTAAACTTTTATCGTTTCTATATTGCTACTAATTACATAGATTTGCGAAAGGCCTTAGATGTAAATAAAAATAACACATAATTTAAAAAAAATAGTTTTTATTTACTAGCAAGAATTCTTATTTTTTATAAACTTTGAGATCTGACAGTAACAAAATCAACACTTAATCACTAAATAGGTTATACATAATTGGTTTAGATGCTAATAAAGCTAAGAGATCAATGATAACTGTTAGTTATGATCTTGTAAAGTTACATAGAGAACTGAACAATTTCTTCAAACAAATTAAAAAAGGGCCCTAATGGTGGGCACTAAACAATATTTTTTATTTTTAGCATGCATAATCAATATTTTAGTGCAACATTTAAGATAACTTAAATTTTCTTTTTTTATTATCACAAGGTATGAAAATGTTACTTATTTAACAAATTTTTTTTTATTATCACAAGGTATGAAAATTCGTAACAAGTATATACGTAAAAAAGGGCCCTTAAGGCGGTCCGTTGCAGTCTGCTGACACTTATCTCTTAGTATAGTTAATTAATTTAAGTATTTTAATAAAGGTAAACAATCTTGATACGTTTTTGTCGAAAAATATATTTATGAAATAATTTATAGCCATTACAAGATAAAACAAAACGAAATAACAGATGTTATAATGAATTACTTTTGCTATTAGCCTTAGCCTATTTTAAAAATATATTTTATGATAAAAAACATACCTAACAAGATTGTTTACCTCTATTAAAAGTACCTAAACAAAATATGGACTACAATAGTGGGACCTTAGACCTAAGACGCATATACAAAGAATGCCGCATGCGGCGGCGTGCGACACTATCTAATGGCAGCTATACGCTACGCTGACGACACGCTAGTCCTGGCGCAGGGGAGGTCGCATCAGGCGGCGGCCGACGCGATGACACGCGGGGTTGCGATAGTCGTGGAGAGGATCCGGCAGTTGGGTCTCGAGGTGGCATTGCACAAGTCCGAGGCCATGTCGTTTCATGGGTTCCGGAATACGCCACCATCGGGATCCCAACTAACGGTAGGAGGGGTTCACATCGGCGTCGAGACGACGATGAAATACCTGGGTCTCATCCTCGACAGCCGGTGGAACTTAGTCGAGCATTTCCGACGTTTGGCTCCCAAACTGGAACGGGCCGGGGCCGCCTTCAAGCGGCTCCTGCCCAACCTGAGGGGGCTAAACGCCTCCTGCCGGAGGCTTTACGCGGGGGTCGTGCGGTCCATGGCCCTATAACGGGGCCCCGGTGTGGGCGCGTTCACTGCAGCGGCGAGCCGCCCATTATTTGAACGCGCCCCAGAAGGTGGTAGCTGTTAGGCTGATCCGGGGGTACCGCACGATCTCGGGCGAGGCGGCAAGCCTCCTTGCCGGACTGCCGCCATGGGATCTGGAGGCGATAGTCCTCGCGCGCCTGTATGAGTGGCGCGCGGAGGCACTACGCCGGGGGGAAACTCCGCTTCCGCAGCAAATTGCGGCGGAGCGGACAGACCTCCGGCGCGATCTCATGGCGGCGACCTCTCGCGTCCGGGCCTGGTTCAAGCCATGGTCCGGGGCTAGAGGGAGTGGGGAGCAGTCGCCTCCTTCTGCGAAGCAGTCATGCTAGCGAAGGAGGCGGCGGGACGGCTGAGAGAGAGAGCCTCCCGTCCCAGCCGCCGCGGGAGACGCTCCAGGCGTCGGGAGCCGCGCGACTACTCCCGGCCACCTTAGGCGCGGGCGGAGAGCAATGGGTAGCTCACCGTCCGATCAGGACCAGGCCCGTGCCGGACGGCGCGTACGTGTTCCACGCGCGCCTCAAAGAGATGTCAGCACTAAACGAAGGGGCACGTATTGGCCGAAGCCTGCCGGGTCAGCGGGATTGTCCGAAAGGGTTACCGCTGGCCCGGAACAAAGGGCGAAGGAAGGAACACGGGTGGGTTTTAGTCAGTAAGAGTCTGACACTCCCTATTCCGCTCCACCCAGAGCGGGAGGAGTCATTTGATGATTTCCCATCCTGAATGAATAGTTTAGTTTATACCTACCTTGCAATATTAAAATGTTGATATAATATATGGTTTGAATTACAAGAAAAACGATTTGTTAGGTCTTGCCGCGATAAGGTTCCTTTTTTACTAAACTTTAGATGAATACGAAACTTTTTTAAATTGACTTTTCGAAAAGTTGAACACATCTACATGTAGTAAATACAATCATCTTTTTAAAAATACAGTTAATAAAAAAACGATTTTTTTGAGGTATTTTACAAATTTATTAATATCTCGGAAACTAGTTACCGCCATAAGGTCCCTTTTGATTTGGACGACCACATATATATAAACATCCGAATAGAGAACCTCCTCCTTTTGTGAAGTCGGTTAAAAATACAAACATCAAAAAACAACATAGGTATCTTCGCCTATCCATCAGTATACTCCACAGTATTTGTGTTATAGCCCCTGTAATATCCAACCCACCCAAGACAACACATACAAACCTATAAACAGTCCAGTATAAAGACGACTTAAGTCCACACATCCCTCGCCATAGCAGTATAGCCTGTAGTAACAGGTTGCCAGTCCATTACTTACTTTTCTTCGCTGACTTTTACAGCCACGATAAGCTTGCTACATTCTGTTTTATAACCTGGAAACGGCAATGTAATTACAAATACGAGTGATGGAGAATCTTATGCAATTGTTTGTAAAGGAAGACTATTTGTATACAGTACGAGTATGTGATATAGGTTTGGATTTAGAAACAGAAAGCGGATTTCCGCCACTGCAGTATGTCTATTATATACTACAGTGGCGGAAATCCGCTTTCTCTACCTTAAGTGGAAAAGAATCCCCTTGGAATCTTCCAAGGGGATTCTTTTCCACGACCTAAGGTGAATGCGCAGTGGTAGACCGCGAAATTCAAATTTTCTTACGTTTTTTGCAATTTGCAGGTCAGTGTCAGATTGTATCTCAATCAAAATGTGATTCGCGACTAATACCTAATAGATATGTATTCACAGAATTATAGTCATTAGAATCATTAATAATTGTATCTCTTTAAGTTAGATTTGTTCCTTATGCACTTTCCCATAAGAGATTTGTTCTTATGGAAAAAATCTAACTTAAAGAAATATATTAATGATTCTAATGATTATAATTCTGTTAATACGTAAATACCTGTTATAGTCGCCAATCATATTTTGATCACGATACAACCTGACACTGACCTGAAAATTGCAAAAAACTTAAGAAAAATTGAATTTCGCAAAATCAACAAAAACTCGACAAAAGAATACATCCGACTTCCTTACTTCTCTACTCTACCGCCTTTGGGAAATCCACTTTGCCAAAGGACCAAACAAAACCAGTCAGACCAAGTAACCGCCCTCACTGGTCTCTTTGTTACGACCGCCCTGAGAGAATCCAAGAACCGAACGAAGTGGAAGAACATCGTACAGAAACCCACGAAGGCCATTCAGGGACACCTGCATGGCCTTCGTGGGTTTCTGTACGATGTTTCAGTAATGAAGTAGGACGACCAAGAAGAAGACCTTTTCACGCCTTAACGGCTGAACCGATTTCAATAAAATTCACAACACAGCTAATAATCTGTGACACAGGTAGACCAGTGGCGGTACCTTCATAGAAGCCGAAAAGCCTGGCTTGCACTAATAAAATCATAATTCACAACTACAAACTTACTTATTGATAGGTTATCAATAAATAAATATATTAAAAAATACCAGTCAATGAACTCGAACACAAACATTAATAACTGAAAATCAGCCAAGCCCTCAGTTGGGCGTTTTTTTATACGTTGAAAATCTGTGGGCTTGCCCTAATTTTGACCCCTAGGCACGCCACTGACCCCTTGGTAAGACTGGTTAGGCCTTCGGGCATCTGACGACCCGTAACGACTGTCAAAGATCCAGGAATGACAGCTGGGATCAACAGCTTAACATGCTTTTTGAGACACCGAGGGGTCTTGGTATGTAAAGATGGTCACCCATCCACGGACCAACCTTGGCAAGTGTAGCTTAACCTGATCGATCGACCCGGGCGGCTGTTATTACTTAGCCAGAAGCCCAGAAGCCCCTTCTTTTACTACGGTATGAATTATTATTTGCAGTAAGTAGGTTTGGGTTACTTTCAAGTTTATTACATGAAATAAATAAAATAGTCAATTCCTATCATTAAGCTAGCATATATGCAATACAACATACGTATGTCACCCCTTGCTATTAAGGGGCTTACAGGACCTTAACACAAAAAACGCAAGTTTTCGAAACAATAAAAGTAGGTAATTATGATCGACTACAGTAAACAAAACCAGAAAATATATGATATTCTTCAGGATATATGCTAGGTAGCTAGTGTGTTGAAAACATAATACAACTAGATTTGATACGATGGAAAAAAGTCATGAAGATACCTCTAAAAACTTTCTTTTTACAATAAAAACCATACTAATATACATACAATCATTCTGATTTTTTGTCAGATTATTCTACAAGCAACATACTAAAATACTAGTGTTTTATTTTTTTTACTTCAAACAATAGATTTTTGTAATTAAATAATTGCTTCATATTTTGCAATAAATTACCAGCGTTGTGTAATCGCGCTTCTCTTTCTTTTCTATGCAGTCCGACAGTGACCGCGCTTTAGGTCATGTAAGCCCCTTAAACG
Source organism: Luperina nickerlii (assembly GCA_963855955.1). Classification (NCBI taxonomy): domain Eukaryota; kingdom Metazoa; phylum Arthropoda; class Insecta; order Lepidoptera; family Noctuidae; genus Luperina; species Luperina nickerlii. Next base: position 6,241,310 of record OY979669.1, read on the forward strand.
GAACACATAAAATTGATAAAAAAAAACAAATTCACTTTTCATTGCCAGAATTTTCTTTCCGAGCTAATTATTTGGCAAGCAAAACATTATTCTGGTATACCACCCGCAATTTCCCGGTAATGCTACCGCCGTACTTAGAAGGTAATAAAATCGGACAGCCACTGACAAATGTGTTTATCCGCTATGCTTGCAATTAATATGTTTGGTGTGTGGTAGGAATAGAGACAATTGCGTTTTTTTATCATCTAGGGAGCAACTTCTTAGAAAAAAAAAATGTATCTCTTAGATGAGTAGGTAAGCTACCTTGTCTGAGGTCGGTGTTTTAAATTATTTGCATGGAATTTAACCGATTGCATTTCATAAAAAAAAAATTGCCTATGTTGTTCCATAACAGGGCAGAAGGTCTCCCTTTCTCCTTTCCACTCTTCTCTATCTATAGCTAGTGAGAACCAATCCCGTCAGTAGGCGTCAAGTTTGTTTAAGTTTTTCCTGAGTTAGAATGTGGTTAGATTCCATGCTTTAACTATTATAACCCGCTGTCAATTCTATCATCATTCTATTCCAAATTTAAAGAATATTTGCTTTTGATACTAATTTTTTTTTGATATTACACACGGTGCCTTAGTAAATACGTCCACAATTTACTGCGGCCCACTAAATAATGAGGTATAAAAGTTATGAAGTTTTCTTTCTTTTCGTATCCATGGGTACTCTGACTGGTTGTTTTTTTTATATGTATTTTGGACTTAGTAGGTGGCCACGTTGATTAATAGTGGCATTTTTTAGGTCATCCGAGGTGCAGGTGAACGGGCACTGAGGACATTCCAGCAAGTGGGGCATGTAACATGTGAACAATCCGTAGTCTAGCATTAGTACTTACTTGACAAAACTTCATAAGCACCAAACGCTTATGTCTTGCACCACAAAACGAGAGTTGGCAAGAGGGAGCCCTGAATGAATCATACAATCGATCCGTTTCGCCGACTATAAGTTGTTAACACAACTTCGTGAGTCAACCTAATCATTTTGTTTGGCTGCAGACATTTATAAGAACATACGTCATTGTTTTGGGGAACTTCTGGAAGTATTTTTTGTGGGTGGTGTATCCTGAGGAAACTTTGCTAGTTTACATTAAAATATAACATTGACTTACTTAATAGCGAGATCATACCCGTAAAGGCTTCTACAAACAGGTGCGACACGCGATATAATCGCGCGCGACACAAAGGCACCGCTCGTTGCACGACTTGCGGTGCCGTTGTGTCGCGCGCGATATTATCGCGTGTCGCGCCTGTTTGAAGGAGCCTTTATACGTTCATATTATAAATGCGAAAGAAACTCTGTCTGACTGTATGTAGCCTTTTCAAGCCTAAATCACCGATTGGAACGTTATGAAATTTGATAGATAGGTAGCCTGGAATCACAATCTGAATCATTTTAAAGGATATTGCTCTAATAATTGACTGGCTCCATAACACACGTTAAGACAAATTCGCCTATATTATATGAATGAAAAATTTGAGATAATTTTCAAGTTATGGAACAACAAACTGAAGTTCAAATTCTATTGCAACCAGAAACTTATTCGGACCTTTTTGTTACAAATGGTCAAACAAAAGTCAACTTAGTATACCGTATTAAGGCTCCTTCAAACAGGCGCGACACGCGATAAAATCGCACGCGATATTAAGGCAACGCAAGTCGCGCAACGAGCGGTGCCTTTGTGTCGCGCGCGATTACATCGCGTGTCGCGTCTGTTATATCCCGAATTCCCGATATTCCCACGGGATCGAAACTTATGCGAGTGGAACCGCGGGCGCTGCTAGTGTATAATAAGCTGGACGAATGTTTGTCTATAGACAAAGATACACACGTACAAAGAGTAAGCAAGACGAGATGCATTAACCATTAAGGCACGTATAGACAACGCGTCTCGCATATTGATCAAGGCAGTAGCCGCAGTGACAGGTTGTTCGTCTAAACTTGGCTTTATAATATAACCATAAGTATATTATTAATTATTGCTACGAAAGTTGAAGAAGGCATAGGTATAGTACAGGCGCTGTAATTAATATAATAAATGTAGGTACAGTCAGCAACAAAAGTCGATTGACACTTCAGTTTTTTTAATTTCAGTTATTGAGCAAAATATTAACTAATTGTTCAAAATTGCAGTAGAAGTACAATGCAATTTTGAACAAATATTTAGCTCAATAACTGAGATTAAAAAAAACTGAAGTGTTAATCGACTTTTGTTGCTGACCGTACATGTTTCAAAATTGACCGGATCAACTGTTTTAAGAGGAAATGTGGTGAACGTTGTCTCTGGCGTTCATTCTATACTACTCCTATATACATACCTACGTATATTACATAATTAATTACGCAAAAAAAAAAACAAAACAGGATACATGGTAGTGGATATAACATTAGATTGTAGAAAAAAAGGACTAGTATCATTAACCAGGGCGAAAACAGAGGAATACGTTAGTATACAATGAACGTAAACGACGATGTTATAGAAAAAACAAATAAGAAAGGCAACTCGAGCCCCGAGCGAGCGATAAAAGCCTAAACACGTAGGGCTGTCACTTATAATTTATTCAATCGTCAAAAATGCATAGCCAATCTCTATACAAAACAATTTTCCCCTGTAGGGTAAGCATCAGCGATCTTTAATACAAAGTTTTTTTTATTATTTTTTCTACATACACCAGGAGCTGACTACATTTTTTTCATTATCTACCTACGTCATGTTATCTGTTTTTTTCTACATACCAGGAGCTAATTTTTTTTCATTACCTACCTATATCATGTTATCTGTTTAGTTATTTGAAAAATTACGATCGAACTGTTCGGGACATCTAGATTATGGAAAAAAGACTCGGAAAATTATGAAAAAAATCACAGATGATCTCTCCAATATGTCCTACTCGAAAACTCTGAATTTAGAGAGAAGCAACAATTGGAAGATTTTTTATAAACAAAAGAAAGCAAGAAAAGGCTTACTTTCCACAGTTCTCGACATCTAGACTATGGAAAAAAGACTCGGAAAATTATGAAAAAAATCACAGATGATCTCTCCAATATGTTCTACTCGAAAACTCTAAATTTACTGAGAAGCAACAATTGGAAGATTTTTTATAAACAAAAGAAAGCAAGAAAAGGCTCACTTTCCACAGTTCTGGACATCTACACTATGGAAAAAAGACTCAGAAAATTATGAAAAAAATCACAGATGATCTCTCCAATATGTTCTACATGAAAACTCTAAATTTACTGAGAAGCAGCAATTACAAGATTTTTTATAAACAAAAGAAAGCAAGAAAAGGCTTACTTTCCACAGTTCGGGACATCTAGATTATGGAAAAAAGACTCGGAAAATTATGAAAAAAATCACAGATGATCTCTCTAATATGTCCTACTCGAAAACTCTGAATTTAGTGAGAAGCAACAATTGGAAGATTTTTTATAAACAAAAGAAAGCAAGAAAAGGCTTACTTTCCACAGTTCTCGACATCTAGACTATGGAAAAAGACTCGGAAAATTATGAAAAAAATCACAGATGATCTCTCCAATATGTTCTACTCGAAAACTCTGAATTTACTGAGAAGCAACAATTGGAAGATTTTTTATAAACAAAAGAAAGCAAGAAAAGGCTTACTTTCCACAGTTCTCGACATCTAGACTATGGAAAAAAGACTCGGAAAATTATGAAAAAAATCACAGATGATCTCTCCAATATGTTCTACTCGAAAACTCTGAATTTACTGAGAAGCAACAATTGGAAGATTTTTTATAAACAAAAGAAAGCAAGAAAAGGCTTACTTTCCACAGTTCTCGACATCTACACTATGGAAAAAAGACTCGGAAAATTATGAAAAAAATCACAGATGATCTCTCCAATATGTTCTACTCGAAAACTCTGACTTTACTGAGAAGCAACAATTGGAAGATTTTTTATAAACAAAAGAAAGCAAGAAAAGGCTTACTTTCCACAGTTCTCGACATCTAGACTATGGAAAAAGACTCGGAAAATTATGAAAAAAATCACAGATGATCTCTCCAATATTTTCTACTCGAAAACTCTGAATTTACTGAGAAGCAACAATTGGAAGATTTTTTATAAACAAAAGAAAGCAAGAAAAGGCTTACTTTCCACAGTTCTCGACATCTAGACTATGGAAAAAAGACTCGGAAAATTATGAAAAAAATCACAGATGATCTCTCCAATATGTTCTACTCGAAAACTCTGAATTTACTGAGAAGCAACAATTGGAAGATTTTTTATAAACAAAAGAAAGCAAGAAAAGGCTTACTTTCCACAGTTCTCGACATCTACACTATGGAAAAAAGACTCGGAAAATTATGAAAAAAATCACAGATGATCTCTCCAATATGTTCTACTCGAAAACTCTGACTTTACTGAGAAGCAACAATTGGAAGATTTTTTATAAACAAAAGAAAGCAAGAAAAGGCTTACTTTCCACAGTTCTCGACATCTACACTATGGAAAAAAGACTCGGAAAATTATGAAAAAAATCACAGATGATCTCTCCAATATGTTCTACTCGAAAACTCTGAATTTAGAGAGAAGCAACAATTGGAAGATTTTTTATAAACAAAAGAAAGCAAGAAAAGGCTTACTTTCCACAGTTCTCGACATCTAGACTATGGAAAAAAGACTCGGAAAATTATGAAAAAAATCACAGATGATCTCTCCAATATGTTCTACTCGAAAACTCTAAATTTACTGAGAAGCAACAATTGGAAGATTTTTTATAAACAAAAGAAAGCAAGAAAAGGCTCACTTTCCACAGTTCTGGACATCTACACTATGGAAAAAAGACTCAGAAAATTATGAAAAAAATCACAGATGATCTCTCCAATATGTTCTACTCGAAAACTCTGAATTTACTGAGAAGCAACAATTGGAAGATTTTTTATAAACAAAAGAAAGCAAGAAAAGGCTTACTTTCCACAGTTCTCGACATCTAGACTATGGAAAAAAGACTCGGAAAATTATGAAAAAAATCACAGATGATCTCTCCAATATGTTCTACTCGAAAACTCTGAATTTACTGAGAAGCAACAATTGGAAGATTTTTTATAAACAAAAGAAAGCAAGAAAAGGCTTACTTTCCACAGTTCTCGACATCTACACTATGGAAAAAAGACTCGGAAAATTATGAAAAAAAATCACAGATGATCTCTCCAATATGTTCTACATGAAAACTCTAAATTTACTGAGAAGCAGCAATTACAAGATTTTTTATAAACAAAAGAAAGCAAGAAAAGGCTTACTTTCCACAGTTCTCGACATCTAGACTATGGAAAAAAGACTCGGAAAATTATGAAAAAAATCACAGATGATCTCTCCAATATGTTCTACTCGAAAACTCTAAATTTACTGAGAAGCAACAATTGGAAGATTTTTTATAAACAAAAGAAAGCAAGAAAAGGCTCACTTTCCACAGTTCTGGACATCTACACTATGGAAAAAAGACTCAGAAAATTATGAAAAAAATCACAGATGATCTCTCCAATATGTTCTACATGAAAACTCTAAATTTACTGAGAAGCAGCAATTACAAGATTTTTTATAAACAAAAGAAAGCAAGAAAAGGCTTACTTTCCACAGTTCGGGACATCTAGATTATGGAAAAAAGACTCGGAAAATTATGAAAAAAATCACAGATGATCTCTCTAATATGTCCTACTCGAAAACTCTGAATTTAGTGAGAAGCAACAATTGGAAGATTTTTTATAAACAAAAGAAAGCAAGAAAAGGCTTACTTTCCACAGTTCTCGACATCTAGACTATGGAAAAAGACTCGGAAAATTATGAAAAAAATCACAGATGATCTCTCCAATATGTTCTACTCGAAAACTCTGAATTTACTGAGAAGCAACAATTGGAAGATTTTTTATAAACAAAAGAAAGCAAGAAAAGGCTTACTTTCCACAGTTCTCGACATCTAGACTATGGAAAAAAGACTCGGAAAATTATGAAAAAAATCACAGATGATCTCTCCAATATGTTCTACTCGAAAACTCTGAATTTACTGAGAAGCAACAATTGGAAGATTTTTTATAAACAAAAGAAAGCAAGAAAAGGCTTACTTTCCACAGTTCTCGACATCTACACTATGGAAAAAAGACTCGGAAAATTATGAAAAAAATCACAGATGATCTCTCCAATATGTTCTACTCGAAAACTCTGACTTTACTGAGAAGCAACAATTGGAAGATTTTTTATAAACAAAAGAAAGCAAGAAAAGGCTTACTTTCCACAGTTCTCGACATCTAGACTATGGAAAAAGACTCGGAAAATTATGAAAAAAATCACAGATGATCTCTCCAATATTTTCTACTCGAAAACTCTGAATTTACTGAGAAGCAACAATTGGAAGATTTTTTATAAACAAAAGAAAGCAAGAAAAGGCTTACTTTCCACAGTTCTCGACATCTAGACTATGGAAAAAAGACTCGGAAAATTATGAAAAAAATCACAGATGATCTCTCCAATATGTTCTACTCGAAAACTCTGAATTTACTGAGAAGCAACAATTGGAAGATTTTTTATAAACAAAAGAAAGCAAGAAAAGGCTTACTTTCCACAGTTCTCGACATCTACACTATGGAAAAAAGACTCGGAAAATTATGAAAAAAATCACAGATGATCTCTCCAATATGTTCTACTCGAAAACTCTGACTTTACTGAGAAGCAACAATTGGAAGATTTTTTATAAACAAAAGAAAGCAAGAAAAGGCTTACTTTCCACAGTTCTCGACATCTACACTATGGAAAAAAGACTCGGAAAATTATGAAAAAAATCACAGATGATCTCTCCAATATGTTCTACTCGAAAACTCTGAATTTAGAGAGAAGCAACAATTGGAAGATTTTTTATAAACAAAAGAAAGCAAGAAAAGGCTTACTTTCCACAGTTCTCGACATCTAGACTATGGAAAAAAGACTCGGAAAATTATGAAAAAAATCACAGATGATCTCTCCAATATGTTCTACTCGAAAACTCTAAATTTACTGAGAAGCAACAATTGGAAGATTTTTTATAAACAAAAGAAAGCAAGAAAAGGCTCACTTTCCACAGTTCTGGACATCTACACTATGGAAAAAAGACTCAGAAAATTATGAAAAAAATCACAGATGATCTCTCCAATATGTTCTACTCGAAAACTCTGAATTTACTGAGAAGCAACAATTGGAAGATTTTTTATAAACAAAAGAAAGCAAGAAAAGGCTTACTTTCCACAGTTCTCGACATCTAGACTATGGAAAAAAGACTCGGAAAATTATGAAAAAAATCACAGATGATCTCTCCAATATGTTCTACTCGAAAACTCTGAATTTACTGAGAAGCAACAATTGGAAGATTTTTTATAAACAAAAGAAAGCAAGAAAAGGCTTACTTTCCACAGTTCTCGACATCTACACTATGGAAAAAAGACTCGGAAAATTATGAAAAAAAATCACAGATGATCTCTCCAATATGTTCTACATGAAAACTCTAAATTTACTGAGAAGCAGCAATTACAAGATTTTTTATAAACAAAAGAAAGCAAGAAAAGGCTTACTTTCCACAGTTCTCGACATCTAGACTATGGAAAAAAGACTCGGAAAATTATGAAAAAAATCACAGATGATCTCTCCAATATGTTCTACTCGAAAACTCTAAATTTACTGAGAAGCAACAATTGGAAGATTTTTTATAAACAAAAGAAAGCAAGAAAAGGCTCACTTTCCACAGTTCTGGACATCTACACTATGGAAAAAAGACTCAGAAAATTATGAAAAAAATCACAGATGATCTCTCCAATATGTTCTACTCGAAAACTCTGAATTTACTGAGAAGCAACAATTGGAAGATTTTTTATAAACAAAAGAAAGCAAGAAAAGGCTTACTTTCCACAGTTCTCGACATCTAGACTATGGAAAAAAGACTCGGAAAATTATGAAAAAAATCACAGATGATCTCTCCAATATGTTCTACTCGAAAACTCTGAATTTACTGAGAAGCAACAATTGAGAGATTTTTTATAAACAACAGAAAGCAAGAAAAGGCTTACTTTCCACAGTTCTCGACATCTACACTATGGAAAAAAGACTCGGAAAATTATGAAAAAAATCACAGATGATCTCTCCAATATGTTCTACATGAAAACTCTAAATTTACTGAGAAGCAGCAATTACAAGATTTTTTATAAACAAAAGAAAGCAAGAAAAGGCTTACTTTCCACAGTTCTGGACATCTACACTATGGAAAAAAGACTCAGAAAATTATGAAAAAAATCACAGATGATCTCTCCAATATGTTCTACTCGAAAACTCTGAATTTACTGAGAAGCAACAATTGGAAGATTTTTTATAAACAAAAGAAAGCAAGAAAAGGCTTACTTTCCACAGTTCTCGACATCTAGACTATGGAAAAAAGACTCGGAAAATTATGAAAAAAATCACAGATGATCTCTCCAATATGTTCTACTCGAAAACTCTGAATTTACTGAGAAGCAACAATTGAGAGATTTTTTATAAACAACAGAAAGCAAGAAAAGGCTTACTTTCCACAGTTCTCGACATCTACACTATGGAAAAAAGACTCGGAAAATTATGAAAAAAATCACAGATGATCTCTCCAATATGTTCTACATGAAAACTCTAAATTTACTGAGAAGCAGCAATTACAAGATTTTTTATAAACAAAAGAAAGCAAGAAAAGGCTTACTTTCCACAGTTCGGGACATCTAGATTATGGAAAAAAGACTCGGAAAATTATGAAAAAAGTCACAGATGATCTCTCTAATATGTCCTACTCGAAAACTCTGAATTTAGTGAGAAGCAACAATTGGAAGATTTTTTATAAACAAAAGAAAGCAAGAAAAGGCTTACTTTCCACAGTTCTCGACATCTAGACTATGGAAAAAGACTCGGAAAATTATGAAAAAAATCACAGATGATCTCTCCAATATGTTCTACTCGAAAACTCTGAATTTACTGAGAAGCAACAATTGGAAGATTTTTTATAAACAAAAGAAAGCAAGAAAAGGCTTACTTTCCACAGTTCTCGACATCTAGACTATGGAAAAAAGACTCGGAAAATTATGAAAAAAATCACAGATGATCTCTCCAATATGTTCTACTCGAAAACTCTGAATTTACTGAGAAGCAACAATTGGAAGATTTTTTATAAACAACAGAAAGCAAGAAAAGGCTTACTTTCCACAGTTCTCGACATCTACACTATGGAAAAAAGACTCGGAAAATTATGAAAAAAATCACAGATGATCTCTCCAATATGTTCTACATGAAAACTCTAAATTTACTGAGAAGCAGCAATTACAAGATTTTTTATAAACAAAAGAAAGCAAGAAAAGGCTTACTTTCCACAGTTCTCGACATCTAGACTATGGAAAAAAGACTCGGAAAATTATGAAAAAAATCACAGATGATCTCTCCAATATGTTCTACTCGAAAACTCTAAATTTACTGAGAAGCAACAATTGGAAGATTTTTTATAAACAAAAGAAAGCAAGAAAAGGCTCACTTTCCACAGTTCTGGACATCTACACTATGGAAAAAAGACTCAGAAAATTATGAAAAAAAATCACAGATGATCTCTCCAATATGTTCTACTCGAAAACTCTGAATTTACTGAGAAGCAACAATTGGAAGATTTTTTATAAACAAAAGAAAGCAAGAAAAGGCTTACTTTCCACAGTTCTCGACATCTAGACTATGGAAAAAAGACTCGGAAAATTATGAAAAAAATCACAGATGATCTCTCCAATATGTTCTACTCGAAAACTCTGAATTTACTGAGAAGCAACAATTGAGAGATTTTTTATAAACAACAGAAAGCAAGAAAAGGCTTACTTTCCACAGTTCTCGACATCTACACTATGGAAAAAAGACTCGGAAAATTATGAAAAAAATCACAGATGATCTCTCCAATATGTTCTACATGAAAACTCTAAATTTACTGAGAAGCAGCAATTACAAGATTTTTTATAAACAAAAGAAAGCAAGAAAAGGCTTACTTTCCACAGTTCGGGACATCTAGATTATGGAAAAAAGACTCGGAAAATTATGAAAAAAGTCACAGATGATCTCTCTAATATGTCCTACTCGAAAACTCTGAATTTAGTGAGAAGCAACAATTGGAAGATTTTTTATAAACAAAAGAAAGCAAGAAAAGGCTTACTTTCCACAGTTCTCGACATCTAGACTATGGAAAAAGACTCGGAAAATTATGAAAAAAATCACAGATGATCTCTCCAATATGTTCTACTCGAAAACTCTGAATTTACTGAGAAGCAACAATTGGAAGATTTTTTATAAACAAAAGAAAGCAAGAAAAGGCTTACTTTCCACAGTTCTCGACATCTAGACTATGGAAAAAAGACTCGGAAAATTATGAAAAAAATCACAGATGATCTCTCCAATATGTTCTACTCGAAAACTCTGAATTTACTGAGAAGCAACAATTGGAAGATTTTTTATAAACAACAGAAAGCAAGAAAAGGCTTACTTTCCACAGTTCTCGACATCTACACTATGGAAAAAAGACTCGGAAAATTATGAAAAAAATCACAGATGATCTCTCCAATATGTTCTACATGAAAACTCTAAATTTACTGAGAAGCAGCAATTACAAGATTTTTTATAAACAAAAGAAAGCAAGAAAAGGCTTACTTTCCACAGTTCGGGACATCTAGATTATGGAAAAAAGACTCGGAAAATTATGAAAAAAATCACAGATGATCTCTCTAATATGTCCTACTCGAAAACTCTGAATTTAGTGAGAAGCAACAATTGGAAGATTTTTTATAAACAAAAGAAAGCAAGAAAAGGCTTACTTTCCACAGTTCTCGACATCTAGACTATGGAAAAAGACTCGGAAAATTATGAAAAAAATCACAGATGATCTCTCCAATATGTTCTACTCGAAAACTCTGAATTTACTGAGAAGCAACAATTGGAAGATTTTTTATAAACAAAAGAAAGCAAGAAAAGGCTTACTTTCCACAGTTCTCGACATCTAGACTATGGAAAAAAGACTCGGAAAATTATGAAAAAAATCACAGATGATCTCTCCAATATGTTCTACTCGAAAACTCTGAATTTACTGAGAAGCAACAATTGGAAGATTTTTTATAAACAAAAGAAAGCAAGAAAAGGCTTACTTTCCACAGTTCGGGACATCTAGACTATGGAAAAAATACTCAGAAAATTATGAAAAAAATCACAGATGATCTCTCCATTATGTCCTACTCGAAAACTCTGAATTTAGTGAGAAGCAACAATTGGAAGATTTTTCCCGATCGCGATCCCGATCATGCGCGCCAGCCCTACGGAGCTGCCAGCTTGAGATTCATTCGAAATATGATTAAAATGTGGTTTTACTGAATCATGTATTTATTCAAATGAAATAAAATGATTATTAAATTGTATTTTTTACACTATAAAGTATTTTTTACATTTTCATTTACCATGGAAATTATAATCTTTAAATTCGGAATTTGAATATATTTTTACAATAACCTCAAATAATAGGCATTAATTAAAGTGGTTATTAAAATTTTCTAGCGTTAAGAGTCGCATCTCAAACCGTGGGCGTGGGTGTGATTCCCATCTTAGGCAATTCGATTTTTTCATTTTATCGCATGCGGTGTTACGTACGGCGTAGCCACGACTGGCGCACCTTTAGCAGCGATAAATTTTGTCAGTGTGTGCGTGCGACGACGCATACACGTAAGAGCGCGCTCACGTATATAAACCGTGTTCGGTGCGTATGTATGATGATATCCTTACTCATTTGTATTTACTCTGACCATATGAACGCGTTTCCTCTTAAAGGCTCCTACAAACAGGAGCAACACGCGATTTAATCGCGCGCGACACTAAGGCACTGCTCGTTACGCGACTTGCGGTGCTTTTATGTCTCGCGCGATTTTATCGCGTGTCGCGCCTGTTTGAAGGAGCCTTAAAGCTTTTTAAATAAGGGACTATGCCAAGGCTTCCTATGGTTGCCATTAATTTTAAAATAAAGTTAACCACCGATTTGTAACTATAATGCCTCTTGCATTACAAAATGTCACGCAATATGACAAAATAACACACAAAGTAAAACAATACAATGTGTGATATTCGTGCTTTTTACCGGTAATAATATTATTATATCCTATGTGAGCTAACACGGCGGGTATAAAAGTTTAACGTACGTATACGGCTATAATTTCCACGGAAGTCGTAAAGAGACCCACTCGACGCGCCGCCATATTGAAAACATGGCGTGTGTTTTCGCGGGAAAACCTGACAGCATAACGAAATGTTGCGTTTTCTTTGAAAAAAGTAAAGCTATCGTGTTTAGCTAACTGGAAGCTATTATTTATTGAAAATACTGGACTGACGAATAATAAATTACTGCCGAAATGTACGTAGGTACGTAACGGTGGAGTTTATTGCCCATTCTTCTACATACGAAAACTACCTTTTGGAAGGGGCGACTAGAATCAATTCAAATTTACTGTAAGTTTTGACGTTCAAAAGTGCCTTTAATGTGCCTATTTGAAATAAATGAATTGACTTTGACTTTGTAGTGTGCCTAACTCTACGGGAAGTGCAGGCGTGATGTTATGTAATGTGATGTTACTGAAATTACGCAGATTTCTACAGTTAGATAGGATTTAATGGTATTACAACCAGAACAATATCACACACATATCATATCACACATATCATATCATGCATATCTGTATCATTTCACACATGTTTAAACAAATAAATGCATCTTTGTCTTTATCTTTAACAAGTCATTTTAAAACAATACAAAACAATATAGTTTTCATTAAACAAAATTGAAACTTTAGTTCAACGTTAAAACTTTTCTCTAAAATAATGTTAACAAAGTTTTGTTATCACTACCAATTTCGAGTTCGTATTCGTTCATATTACGATAACCGACCCGAAACGCAATTATAACTTCAAGTGACTTGATAATAATATTATTAGTCGACGACTCCCGTGATAATTAATTTATAATTGTCATGTATGTGACTGTAAGCATTTCAATATTATACAGGGTTATTGGTAAAACATTAACAGCCTCTTATGAGGTCATTGTACTCATCATTATGGACAAATTTTACTATAGGACCAAACCTGAAATCGCGAAAAAAAAGTCAGCTGTTCCCTACATTTTGACGACTTAAGGCTCGTACACACAGGCGCGACGCGACACGCGACACAAAGGCACCGCAAGTCGCGCGACGAGCGGTGCCTTTGTGTCGCGCGCGATTCGCGTCGCGCGTCGCGCCTGTTTGCAGGAGCCGTTATACGAACATAAATGTAGGGAACAGCTGATTATTTATTTTCCCGTTTTCGGGTTTGGTCCGATAATAAAAGTTGTTCATAATGATGAGCACAATGACCTCTTAAGAGGCCAATAACCCTGTATAATAAAACGTCGGGATTAGAAAAGTTAAAATAACATTCAATACAATACATATAAAGCACCTACTACACAGTTGCTAGCTACCTATTTTCTCTGAGGTCTAGTACAAAAATGATACCACCATCGGTATGCAAGTATGTATAATCATAAGTTTCTTTAGGAGTTGTAACTCAATAAAACAATAGTTTACCAAAACCACATGAATTAGTTGACACGTCTACACATTAGAATGATCGCGTACGAGTGGCCACGAGTCTCGTGCGCCTTACATTATAAAGTATTATCTTACATACTAGATAGGTACCTACGTACATACTGTCATGTCGCTATGGCGTCCCTACAAGTTTCTAATGTTCCTACTGCAGGGACACAGGCCTCTTCTCTGTGAGAGGAGTTGGGCCCCTACGTAATCCACCTCACAGGCCAAGTAAGGGTAGAGTCTTGAAAAAAAAAAATGTTGATTGACATTGTATTGTCGCTATCAATACAATATCAACACGACAGTTTACTTTTAAAAAGGCTGTACCATAGAATACAATAATTTATGATAGTAGATACCTAAGGATTTTTTTTAGGTTGGCAAATCATCAAATGACCCCTCCTGCTCTGGGTGGGGCGGAAGGGAGTGTCAGACTCTTACTGACTAAATCCCACCCGTGTTCCTTCCTTTATGTTCCGGGCCAGCGGTAACCTTTTCGGACAACCCCGCTGAAGTACCTAAGGATTATGTAATGTATTTCAAATGAAAAGACGCATTTCACGATCACACATGTAAATTCATGGTTGTTTTTATCATATATGTACAAAGCTCTCGCAAAACACCCACTATAGTTATTTAAATGTGATGTTGAAATGGCTGAATAAAGTGGGGTTGACGTGGTGTATCCATATTAATACGACGCGGGCAGTGGAGCGGGATATTTATATTATCATTAAAGCTCGTACACACAGGCGCGACGCGACACGCGACACAAAGGTACCGCATGTCGCGCAACGAGCGGTGCCTTTGTGTCGCGCGCTTCGCGTCGCGTGTCGCGCCTGTTTGCAGGAGCCTTTACTCGTACGCATTAAATTGTTATTCATAATGGATGCAGAAGGCTTGCGTCGCTAGGAAATGGGAATGTCTGCGTGATTCGTGGTATAGATTATAAGAGTCACATTATACCTGATTTCTACGATACCATATGAATTGCATGTGGCATATCTGTACAATGACTTGCGTTGTCTATGTAAACACTGTTTAGACGGTGCAACTTGTATTGTTAAGGCTCCTACAAACAGGGGCGACACGACACGCGACACAAAGGCACCGCAAGTCGCGCAACCAGCGGTGCCTTTGTGTCGCGCGCGATTATATCGCGTGTCGCGTCTGTTTGAAGGAGCCTTTACCTACTTCAACTTGTGGCATACCACAAGCAATTAAGTCGGACCATTTAGTTGAAACAATAATATTTTCATCGTTTAAACACTGTTTGCAAGTCATGTGTTGCTTCAATCTTATTGTATGCCACAAGGAAAAAAAACTTGCATCGAGTAAACGATAAGCCCTATTTACGGCTCCTACACAAAGGCGCGACGCGCGACGCGAATCGCGCGCGACACAAAGGCACCGCTCGTCGCGCGACTTGCGGTGCCTTTGTGTCGCGTGTCGCGTCGCGCCAGTGTGTACGAGCCTTTACGCATTACCGATATCCATACTAATATTATAAATTCGAAAGTAACTCTGTCTGTCTGTCTGTATGTTACCACCGACTAAACCACTGAACGGATTTCGATAAAATTTGGCAGAGAGATAGATTGCATCCCAGGGTAGCTGCGGGCGGTAGCTAGTTTTTGTATTAATTGAAATTTTGCTCAACGTTCACCGAAAAAAATAGACGCATTTTGTTTTGGTATTATTTCATATTCACTTTGAAAAACCTCTACAATGGAAGCAACAAGTTTAAACAAACACCAAAACTCTAGTGTCCATACTAATATTATAAATTCGAAAGTGTCTGTCTATCTGTCTGTATGTTACCTTTTCACGCCTAAACCACTGAACGAATGTCGATAATAAGTAAGTAGTATAAGTTGTTGTTGTTGTTGTGTGTAGTAGTTATAAGTACCTATTATGTATTATTATTTTATTATATTTTATGACCGAGCTTGAATTAATTTTTATTTTGTGTTTGTATGTGTACCTAATTATTTTATATTAACATTGACATTGTAAGCTTAATAAATGTATGAGTCTGTGTTACTTGATTAATGAATAAATAATAATAATAATAATAATCTTGCTAATATTTGGCAGAGAGATAAAATACAATAACATTAAAATATAACATGCCGCAATAAAAAAATACGATATCCTCGGTCTCGCGAGTGAAATATTCTAAAGTGCAATGCAATCCTGGCTCCCCCAAAAGTTGGGACAAGGCATTTTGTTGAGTCACGCCAAAAAAGTTTTTTGCGAACATTGTTAGAGGGCGGTCTTTAAGCTGACATTAAAGAGGGAAGCAACTTGATTTGGCGGTTCTTTAAACTTTGACGTCAGTAATCATAGACGATGACAGGGAAATGTACAGTAGAGGCATAGATGATTGAGTATTTTTACCCATTAACTGGGTTGTGGAGGTCAGATAGGCATTCGTCTATGTAAAATACTGGTACTTAGCTGCATTCGGTTTGACTGGAAGCCGACCCCAACATAGTTGGAAAAAGGTTAGGCAGATGATGATGATGAGAATTAGATCAGATTGTAGGTATACATACCTAGTCAATCCGGATGAGAAGTTTGAAGTTTTGAATTTAGGTGCTTTCGGCAGGAAACTTATTTAATAGTATTTTTATCACGATAAGTATGATACAATAAGTTCCACATCCTATTCGTGACCGAAAGAGAAACGATTACGGAAAAATCTTAATCAATGAAAACCAGTATGTTTAAATGAAGTCCTTAAAAACCGTTGGAATACATTTTATCAGTCTGATCTAACGAGTGGTCGAGAGAACCGGTCTTCTACACGCCGCTAAAGGTATTAAATTAAGCTTCGTTAATAATGACACAGATTTATTAAAGGATTACTGCTACACTTTAGATAGAAATACAACTTTATACGATTAATACACATTTGTTTCTGAATAACTTACCTGCACGAAAAGTTTGTTTATACGTTTTAATTATTTGTTTTAAATCGACGAATTAAGTATTTAGGTTTAACTAATGCCTTTCTAACATATTATTACAAAAAAAAAATACTAAAGTATTTTCTCCAGTTGAAATATCATTCTAAAGCGTTTGAATGCGTCATTGATGTAGGTATAATGTGTTACCGTCTAGTAACCAATTCCGGCGCTGGTTTACGCTGGTACAGTGACAGCTGCGACATAACAACGTAGAAATATGCTAATGATCAAATCGACTAATACATTGCCGCTTACTGCGCCAACTAAATCCAATGGAGTGCGCAGGGCACGCATTTAGGACCCCTGTTATATTGACACAGTTATAACAAAATCCAACTCATAGTTACATAACTTCATTATTTCAACATAAAATCTTTGTTAAGACACAAATCCATACCAATATTATAAATTCGAAAGTAAATCTGTCTGTCTGTATCAGGGATTGAAAACCGGTACGAATTTGGGTTACGGTTCTTCATTTCGGTTCTTAAAAAGGTTCTTCTTTTCGGTAGGGTTCCGGTTCAGGTTCCGGTTTAGTTCTGGTTCCATAGTACCGGTTCCAAATAAAGGTTCCAATATACCGGTTCCGTATCATCCGATTTAAAGGTTCTCTAAGAAAGAAGGGATAATGTTTTACGCGTGGCTAGCGTATCTTTTCTTTCAGTTCGCCTTCGAATTATTGGTGAGTAGAAGCACAGGTAGAAGTCTGTACTGTACAGTGTCAGCAAATATTGACAGTAATTATTATTACTGGTTTATATAATCTACAGTTACTGTTAATAAATTAATATAAAATGGACAAAGGACTACAAATGCAATGTACCCCTCTCCCCTCTTACAAAATCTCCTACCTTGCCGCTATTGTCCTGCGCTGAGCGGCATCGTATGAACTCGTTCGGACTCGTACTCGTACCGCTAAAGAACCGGTAAAATAAAGGTTCAAATTTAGATTCCGGTTCCGGTTCGGGTTCTAGCAACCGGAACCACTAAATACCGGTTCTTTACCGGTATTTTAGGAACCTTTTCAATCACTGGTCTGTATGTTACTTTTTCACGCTTAAACCACTCAACGGATTTCGATAAAATTTGGCAGAGAGATAGATTGCATCCCGGGGAAGGATAGGATAGTTTTTATCGATATACCTCGCCGGCGAAGCCGCGGGCGGAAGCTAGTAATAAATAAACACAACAGTGTTAGATACACGGATATTTATTTATTTTTAATATTTCATTCCAAAAAAACCAACTTTATAGCAGATCAGCGAAAACCCCAGATCGATAGATATGAGTGTAGAGTGCATGGCTCGTACTGTACCAAGGGTACGTACCGCAATATCTACGTGCAAGGGTCCTCCCCTCTGACTCATAAAGAGGGTGGTCTCCCTCTCACTTTTGAGGGTTTGGTCGATATTGCTCTCTTTTGTTTTCGCACTTTGAACGCAATGTGTACCGTTGAAACTCGATTTCGTGATAGTATGTTAACTATTTAAAAGGTTGGATAGGTAAACTCGATATTATCAGTTAGGCGGATTACATTTAGACAATCTGTTCGAATGTTGTTTTAACGGTAAGGACGTACACATACATAAGGTAAAAAAATATATAAAACATGGCTAGTTTCTTGAAATAATCTTACATTATGTAAAAGAATATGACTTGTAACCTAGGAAACTATTTTTCTACCTATATTTCATACTTACCCAAAAAATAATTAGAAAAAAGATAATGAAATGCTGTTCGTTGGTAAGCGCATCACTTCAGAACGGCTGGACTGCGGTGCTATTCTGTTAAAATCTGACCGTGAAAACTTAGGTGAAGTGAGCGTGGAGTGAGCTGTCAATAGTGTCAATTCCTAGCAAAAACAAACTTACTTCACCTAAGTTTTCACGGTGAGATTTTTACAGAATCGACCGGCTGATTTGGCAAATACGGAAAGAAGAAATGGAAAATTCGGGATATCTGAAACTGCATTTACTCAATTATTCAGACAGACAGGACAACGTCTGTCGGGGCAACTATTTCAATAAATAAAGTAAGTAGGTAATTTAAGTAAAAGCATTCCCTAGGTGAAAAATTAGGAAAATTGATTGTTAAGCATATTCACTAGGTCTAACTTATTTTGGTCGTAGGATATTAAAATCATAAGAGACATTCTTTGACAATGGTATGAAATTTCTGGGCCGAGTTCATTTAGATTGACATCGACACGCTAAGAAGAAGTATGAAATGGTTATGAGCACAAATTCACGTAAATTGTAGGGTGAAAATTTGCTTAAGGGCTGATTTTTCAATCATCTGATAACTTTATTCGAGGAATAATTTTGAAATGTTGACAGTTTATTCATACAAAAACTGTCAAACGTCAATTTTTTATTCCTCGAATAAAAGTTATCAGGCGATGGAAAAATCAGCCCTTACACTATTAATTTCTCTGAGTGTGCGTTCAGACTGGGAAGCGAGGTGGGCGCGAGCGCGAAACGGGCGCGGGAGCGGGAACGCGCGCGGGCTGCCTGTCCGCACTGGAGTGCGGCTGAGTTCTGCGAGTTGTCGTGTCCAATGCAGTGTGACCAGATTAAATTTTACGAAAAAACCGAAGCACATCAAAAAATACTAAATGAAATTAGACTAAATCCGGGCAATTCCCTGAACATCAATGTTCGCGGGGACGATCGCTACGGTGTTACCATTGCTTTTTATCCAAAATATACCCAAAAATACTTATTTCCGCCAATATACCTACAAAAATACTGAATTACTGATGCTCGGAAAACACGATAAAATATACCAAAAAAGTATTAAAATACTGATTCTGGTCACATTGGTCGTGTTTGTCAAAATATAAGCGCGCGCTCCCCACGCGCTGTCAGCGTGCCCACTATGGACACTTCAAAGGAAGTTGATATTTTGAGTTCGCCGCGCCGTGCTCGCCCCGTACCCGCGCCTCAGTGTGGCCAAACACTGACTGTACGACTGTACCGCGTATACACGTAATATTCTCGGCATAGACGTATGTATACTAGCTTTTGCCCGCGGTTTCGTCCGCTTGGAGGTCAGAAAAAAATCAGCCCACGGGAACTTAATACCGGGATAAAAAGTATCCTACGTCCTAACCCAGGTCTACCTGTTATCGCGATCTTTCGGCATCGCGATCTAATTTTTCACTACATTTCACAAAACATTATTACAAATTAATGTAAACGTCATTCAAGCGCCAATAAATCCTTCTTCTTCTTCTCTTCGTTTAATGGCTTTTGCGGACAATAAATCCTTATAGAGCAGTGTAAATATTATTGACGCAACTCGCGCATCACTCAAAATGATTTTTTTTGGTGTTTTGAAAAAGTGTTTTAGTGTTCTACGATTTACAATCATCTATATTCTACTAATAATTAAGTATTATTAGGTTCTAACCTATTTTTACTTATTATTACACTGCAGTTTGTTGTTCCTAATTATACTATAAATAAATAAATTGATGGCGGGTAATTTAGTTATAATTTTTTTTATAGAGATCGTAAACATTTTTCTATAGAACTATGTGCATTATTTTAAAAGTCTTGTGGTCCCTCAATGGGAACGATGTAGTATTTTTATCTATGATGGGAACGTAAATATTTTGAAAATCCTCAGCAAGAAAA
This sequence comes from Luperina nickerlii, assembly GCA_963855955.1. Classification (NCBI taxonomy): domain Eukaryota; kingdom Metazoa; phylum Arthropoda; class Insecta; order Lepidoptera; family Noctuidae; genus Luperina; species Luperina nickerlii. The sequence continues at coordinate 6,261,594 of OY979669.1, forward strand.
CGATAATAACTTTAGTAGCCAAGCATTGTTTATAAATATAGATGATGATTTTCATAAAATCCAAACAGCGTTGTATTTTTTATTAATAGTATATTAAAGTCGGTCCACCCTAATTTTATAGGGGGCTGCGTGGTCATTGAACTTGGGGGTGCAATCATCAATGCGTTGCGTAGATGGACAAGGTACAGGATATTGCACTTTACAAAACAACCCTATTTTAAGGAGTCTATGCTCGAAAATTCATACCAAATACGTAGCGTGACTGGGCTGGCTTTAAGTAGGTAAGTACTTTCCTTCAATAAATCAAATAAAAAAAAAAACAAATGAAAAATAATTTAATCCGGACACCAAACTAGCTCGTACACAAAAAGCAACACTTCAACGCTCTACATAACTCGATGCCCAATAGACAAGGAGACGACACTGCAACTGCCAACAAAAATAAAATAATATCCATAAATTGCCTCCATACTTGAAGAATAGTAAGACAACGCGGGTAAGACCCAGCGCATTTGTAGTACGCGCTAAGCCACGGCTTCTTTCTTAGCGAAAGCATGAATGGGCTCCATCCAAAGCCACAGCCCGGATGACGCCGCCAGGATGGTTTTTTAGGATGAAATCCTTTTTTTCGATCTGCATTAGTAGAATGTTTCCCGACATTAGTTACAGGATAATCCTCGAGTATTTCTTCACCTGCCTTTACACATTTCGTTGCTTGACATCTTAACTTTAAAAATTTTAGTTTTTCTACGCCGGGGCCGTTGTTAGTCGGTTTTTGGATCTTATTCCATGCGCGCATAGAATCGCGTAGATACGATTGACATTTTCGGTATGTACCTTTAGGATCAGAGATTGCTCTATGCAAATTGCTTAAAATGTCTCCTGTGCTCTTTAATTCTAATTTACTAATATCTAAGACTGATTCTGCTACGAGCAGAGAGTCAGGCGTATTTTTATATTTCGTGAGTTTCTTTGACTTTCCCTTTCTTTTGTTTTCTATGACTATCTTTTTGTCTTCTGCTTTATGAAAATTTCCACGGGTTTTAGCTTCTTGTTTCAAGTTCTCCTTCTTCTTTTTTTGATTTGTAGCCCGATAGCATCCGGATTCCGACACAAGGGCTTCTTTCATAGATTCAGCAGGGCAAATCGGCGTTCCACATTGTCTTTTACATTCGATAAATTTTGCATGGTATGCGTTTTCTGCACATCTTTCGGATTCTCTTTTACATACTGCACTTCCACATACGCCGAGGCAATCTTTTTTACCTTGCTTGGTATTTCGCTTAGAGACAGACTTACAGACGCAACATGGACAGGATTGTTTACTTTTTTTCTGATTTTCCTGAGTTAATTCAGTTTTCTCTTCAGGTATATTAATTTTAGTAGTTGGTATCGCAATTAAATCTTTCGATATAACAGTTGTTATTGCATCTTCACTGTATTCTAATAATTTGTGCTTTATATCTAAAATGTTGCTAGCGGGTGGAAATTTTCGTATTCTTTTAATTCCTCCACAACAAGAGCACAATTTAAGGTTTTTAATATCCTGAGAGTTCTTAAATTTTAAGCTTTTGAATAAAAATGAAACGGGCTTGGTATCCTTTTCTTGTTCTGTTACTATGGCATCCTTAGGCTTACATTTTAATTCTTTATTAGTACACAACGTAGTGAAACGAACCTTATCTTGTATAGGAATAGCATGCTTGAACTTAATTTGACAATGTTGACAATTTTTTTTTAATTTTACGCCATTATTTTGTGATTTAGTGACTTTGTGGTCTCCAGACTGAAATCGAGAATATTTATTTTTATAATCATCCTTTCCACTTACTTTTGCAGCTTTGAGGCTTTTATATTTTTTAATATCTGCAATAGCTGCTTTATTTGGATGACGTTCACTTTTGGAAGGTTTCAAAATGTCAATTAATGGTTGTTTATTGGTTGCTTTTGTTTTTAATTCAATGCATCTTACCGTATTCTTGATATTTTGTTTATTAGATAGTTTTGTAAACAAATTCTTACAATAATAAAACATTTTTTTAAAAGTAGATTGTTTGGTCTCCGAGTATTTAGGTATAACCTTTAAGTGTGCTCTTTTTTTTGTTAGACGCACACGATTTAAATTAGTTTTGCGATAAGATCGACAGTCTTTATTATTGTTAATTTTATCATATCTACTGGGTGCATAAGACATTATGGTTTCTAGTTCTTCAGGATTCGTTTTAAAATATTTTGTTGTTTGCTGTGTTTGGTATTGAACCCAGTAATCTCTTGGTCGAAAACATGACATTGGCCTTATTTCTTCTACTCTACATATAGCTAAGGATTGACGACGAATCGGTTTTTGTAATTTTGAAGTACAGAAGCATTTTCTTAACATTGCAACAGGCGATGATGTGGTTTCTGTTCTGTCAGATCGTGACTGTAGTTCGGTGCTGTATGAATCTTTTTTGTCGCCATAATGGCCAATTTTTGTGTCACGAACATTTTCCTTTTTTAGACGTGGGGAGTTCTTTTTGTCTACTTTTTTGACGTTGTCCACCACGGGAGGTAACATTTCTTTAAAAAATTCAATATTAAAAGAAAAGTTAGAAGAAATTTTTACGCCTTGTCTTGCATCTTTCCCATGCAAAAATGGATATCGAGGTTCTTCTACTATACTGTCTATGTTTTCGGGTGAATAAGGTTCTCCTTTATATTTAATTCTTTTATGTGTATAACCCGGTATGAATTGAGCAGCCATGCTAGAAACACGTGAGGTTCGTTTTGAGCGCGTGTCAGGTGTTCCAGACATGCGTCGAGTTCTCTTTTTAAGACTCCCATAGGGAGAATATTCTCCTGGTTCACGTACCCCTTTACCAGATTCAACAGGTTCAAATTTATGCAATGGATCGTACTTTCCTTTCGTCGAAGTTTTCTTATCTGACGTTTGAACTGTTTCACACGCACATGATTCATTGCTTTTGCTGTTCTTTTTTTTTGACATTTTTTGACATACACATGTTTTCACAGTATTGCATTTGCATTTTTTTGCTTTAGGACCATTATCACATGTACAATCATGTCCATTGCATTTGCATTTTTTTTGTTTATTACATTCACATTTATCTTTTTTCACTGGAATAATGTTCTTATCTTGTTTCATACTCCTCGTATTGCATTTGCAGCATTTGCATTCTTTCCCTTTTTTACATGGAAATTCATTTAGTTCCAGAGCAGGATTATTGCTTTTAGAGTATTTGTCATCTTTGCCTATTTTAAATCGGTACTTATTTGATTCTTTAATTGATGTCACAGAATATGTATTGCATTTGCATTTAGAGCATTTGCAATCTTCGCCTTTTTTACATTGATACCCATTTGATTGCAGAGCATAAGTATTGCATTTGCAGCATTTGCATTCTTTGCCTTCTTTACATGGAAACTCATCTGGTTCCGTCTTTTGTTCAGTTTCACATAAGCAGTTCCTGTTTTTAGTATTTTTTTTAGTATTGCATCTGCAGTTTTTATTTTTTGTTTTAGTACCTATTTCACGACCTACTGGTTCAATTTCTGCTTTAATTTTTGATTTAGTGTGAGTAGACACACATTTAAAGGACGCTTCTATTTTTTTTGGAGTAATATATCGCTGTTTTCCCTTCTTTTCAAGTTTTAACGTACAAAAACATCTTTTTAATAAAGGTGTGCCTATTCCTTTAGTATCAGCTCTTTTAAATTGTGATTGTGATTGGACGTCCCGAGAACAGTCTTTTCTGTCACAAGAGGACATACTCTTGGTAATTTTCGGTCTTGCCACTGTTCCTCTCTTGGTAATGTTTGATCTTGGCACAGCTTTTCTCTTAGCATTCCTCCTATTCACTTTGTTCTTTTCTTCTTTTTTGACAATTTGATTAACTTCACGCACAGATGGAACTTGTGGTGACTTATCTTTGAAAAATTCAATTTTAAAACTGAAATTCGATCCAATTCGTACTGCTTGTCGTTTAGGACTAGTATCGACTTCGAACTGATCTCGACTAGTTTTACCACTTCTCCAACTTGTCTTATCGTTTCTCAAACTTGTCATATCACTTCTCCGACTTGTCTTTTCATATCTCCAACTTGGAGAATAAGACCTAGCTTTTATTCTAGGTCGATGTTTTCTTCTTTTATCTGATGAGCTAGAAATTGATCGGCTTCCAGTCACATCTTGACATTGACCATCACATCGAGAAGTCTTAACATTTCTCCGGCTTGGATAAGATTTGGCTTGTATTCTTCTAGGTACATATTTTATTTTTCCATCTGTAGAGCTAGAAATTGATCGGTATTTATACGAATCAGTACTAGCCTGTTTTGAGTGCATCCTTCTTTTTATTCTTTTTATACATTCGTATGGGTCACATTCGCCAGGCACACAAACGCCAGGTTCACATTCGTACGGCAAAAGATTTCTGCCAGGAGATTGAGCTTGTTTTCTAGAATAAGAATTTCTTTCTACGTTAGACGTCTCTCGTTTTGTTTGGGATTTTACTTTTTCTCTTTTTGAAACATCACTCAAACAGTCAAAGGGGGTTCCTTGGTTTTCTGTTTTACAGTGTAGTTGTAATGTGCAAAAACATCTTTTCAGGAATGGTGCTACAGTTCCAGTCATTGTAGAGCGCATTGATGGACTCAAAGCTTGAGAATCCATATCTCGATTTGCCCCTGAAAGCTGCACTTTCTTGTTTCTAGAATAAGTCGATCGCCATCCTGTAGATCTGCTACTAGTTCTTCTGGGTTTGTCATATGCTACGTCTCGCTTTATTGGCCTCGATGTTACAACAGGGCCATCGTGTGATTTATCTTTAAAAAATTCTATGTCGAAGTTAAAACTGGATCCTAGCTTCACTGCCTGTTTTGTAGCTTTCTCAACCACGGTACTTCTATATTCTATGCTTCTAGATTCCGGTTTTCTTTCTCTATATGCTCTTCTTTCTCTATGTGGTCTTCTTTCTATATATGGTCTCCTTTCTCTATACGGTCTTATTTCTCTATCCCTGGTACGAGTATCTCTCGTCCTCATTGGTTTTTTGCGTTGCATAAAAGATTGCGTTTCACTGTGTCGGTGCCCACGAGCATAGTCTGTCATGTTCGAAGTCGATCTTGTTCCTCGTCGATCGGTCGATGTTCCTGATGAGTACATGAATCGTTTATTAATCAGTTTTAAACACTCATAAGGATCACACTCACCAGGCACACAAATACCAGGTTCACATTCGTAAGGTTCTAATTTATAGGGAAATGCTTTCCTTTTCTGCGGCTTTTTCACTGCCACGATACTTTCTTTCGGCTTTTTCACTGCCACGATACTTTCCTTCGGCTTTTTCACTGTCACGATACTTTCCCTCGGTTTTTTCACTGTCACGATACTTTCCTTCGGCTTTTTCACTGTCACGATACTTTCCTTCGGCTTTTTCACTGAGACGATTTCCTTCGGCTTTTTCACTGAGACGATTTCCTTCGTCTTTTTTGCTGTCATGACACTTTTAGTGTGTAAAGTTGCAACCTCTTTTACAGGAGGAGTACATAGGCATTTATTTTTTTGATTGGACTTTTTACTTTTTTGGCTTTCGGTTTCTTTTGGTACCGTTTTGGTCTCGGCGCCAATGTCGGCGCCGGTCTCGGCTTTGGTATCAACTTTGGATGCGGCTTTGGACGCGGCTTTAGTTTCGGCTTTGGATGCGGCTTTGGATGCGGCCTTGGTCTCGGCTTTGGATGCGGCCTTGGTCTCGGCTTTGGATGCGGCCTTGGTCTTGGCGTTGGACACGGCCTTGGTCAGAAATTTGGTTTTGCCTTTGATTTTAGCTTGTTTCTGAAGTTTTAATGTACAAAAACACCGTCTCAATATTGGGCCCAAACCTATGTCTCTAGTTTTTGTTGGATCCATCTGAGAGTCACGACTTAGTGCTGGAAATCGTCTTCCTCTCAATCCCCTATCTCTGGTTCTCATTCTACGATATGCACCATGACCTCTATTTCTCATACGTATCGGTCGAGACCTTTTAACTAAAGGAGCAGCCGCTTGCACATCGAGATTATTAGAACCCTTGTCTTTATAAAATTCTATATTGAAACTGAAGTTTGAACCAATTCTAACGGCTTGCCTTTGGGGTGACACGGGCGACACAACTGGTTCTTGAAGAACCCTTTCTCTAGAAGCATAGCCTCGTCTTCTGCCTCTTTCACGACGGCGGGCTGGTTTCGCTTGCGTCATTTTTGCTTTTGGCCAAACTGATCTTGATTGTGTCATTGTTGCTCTTGATGGTTGAGATGACGAAAAACTCGATGATGTTGATGTGGTTTTTGATCCTGCAGTGCCAGTACTTTTTTCTTTTCCTAATCTTTTTCTTATTAATTTTATACATTCATGAGGATCGCAAAAACCTGGCTCACATACACCAGGTTCGCATTCATATGGCAAAAGGGCTGGGAAACGTTCTCGTGTTTGCGTCATACCAACTCGTTTATCTGTTATAGGAGTCGCTCTTTCATGTCCCACGTTACCATCACGGCGGCGTCTTTTAGACGCAGACATCAATTTAAGATTACAGAAACATCGTTTCAATTTTGCCAATGACCGATGTTGTCTTGCGCCAGTCGCTGCGTCAACATTAATTCCTTGTAACTTTGCAGTGCAAAAACAGCGTTTAAGAAAACTACTTGTCATTGTGGATCGACCGCGTTGGTATGTACCTATTTGGGAATCGTCATCACGAGTTCCCTTTCTATGCTGTGAAGAGCTTTCTCTCATACGTCTATGAGCGTATACTTGTTTTGGAGCTTTTCTAACTTCCCTCGATGTTTTTTGTACATAGACCTCCGACGGCCGCGTATCAGAATCATGGCAGGAACCAGTCCTATCTTTATAAAATTCAATGTTAAAGCTAAGGGTGGAACTGATTTTGACTGCTTGTCTCGATGGTTTACTTGTCCTTTCCTGGACTTGCCTGTCCTGTACTGGCCTATCTATAGAAATTACAGAAGACTTAGATCTAACTGAAGTATCTCTAGATCTAACTTTTTTTGCTCGAATATTTCTTGACTGTATTCGTTTCCTTTTTCGTTTTTGACTAGATGTCATGCTTGAGCTGGATGTGCTAGATGCCATCGAGTCTGTTCCAAAGTCTTTAGTATGTTTATTTCTTCTTTTTATCAACTCCAAACACTCATAAGGGTCACATTCACCAGGGACGCAAATACCAGGTTCACATTCATATGGTAATAACTCCGGTGACCTTCGTTTTCTCTTTGTATTCTGCCCTCTTTCAGTTGTTCTAAGAATAGGTTTTTCGACACTAAATTTAGGCGGTGTTGATGTACCATGATCAGTACCTCGTAACTCCCGTTCTTTTTGTTGTCTCCCCTTTTTTTGTAATTTTAATGTGCAAAAACATCTTTTCAACATTGGTGTAACACTGGAAGCTCTATGACGCATTTGTTTAATCATCGTTTCGGTTTCTCTGTGATGCCGGCGACCACCATATTTTGTACCTCTATTCATACCATGTCTGTGATAGGTTGTAGAAGATCTGGACGATATCTGGCGTTTTGGTACTTTGACAAAATCTGCAGTAGGTGCTGATTTTGAGCTGCCTTTAGAGAATTCTATATCAAAACTAAAAGCAGAACCAACTCGGACTGCTTGTCTATGTGCTGGTGCTGGTGCTGGCGCTTGGGCAGTTCGGGGTAACGTCTGGTATTTTAAGCCCTGAGGGCGGACAGGTCTTGATCTTGATCTTGATCTTGGATTGTAACCCCTTGTACGATGTTTCGGTTCACCAAAACCTGATTGAAGTTTTTTCGCACATAAACCGGTTGACGTAGTCTCACAAGAACTGTTTCTAGATCCGCTTTCAGTGCCAGACATTCTTGAAACTTGTCTCATTAATCGCTTCATTATCAATTTTTGGCATTCGTATGGGTCACAATCGCCTGGTATACAAATTCCTGGCTCACACTCATAATCCAATAGCGTCCTTTTTTGACGAGCTACTTGTATGTTCATGGTACAATAACACCTTCTAAGTAACGGTTGAACACCGGTTAGTTGAGAAAATTGCGTTATATTTTGAGCCCTTTCCGTTTTTGGATTTACCGGTGTATGTTCTCTTAGTTCAAGCGTGTCATTTTGTGACCGTGCAGTTCTTAGGGTCTGTCTGTTTTTAGAACAGATGTTTTTTAAATAATCTATTTCACAACTGAATGCAGTTTCAAATCGCACAGACTCATTTGAAGCAAAATCAAGTAAACTTTGATCTCTGGAGCTGATTTGCAATAACTTATATTTGTTTTTAGTTTTAAATGCAATCATTGATATAGACAAACCGCTTGATGGACTTTTATTGAAATATTGCCACTGTTTGTGACTTGACGTGTTATTTGAGTAGGTAGGATAATAAGAATCGATGCAAGGGAAATCATGATCAACTTCTAATATTTCTGGTGTTTTTATTTTATTTTCTGCAATAGCAACTGTACTCACGGCACAAACTTGTGTTAGTTGCTTTGTTCCAAATGGTAATAGCAATTTATTATCTCGAAGCTGTTCATCCATTTTTGATATTTTTAATGTACACAGGCACCTGTTTGGTATGGGACTAACTCTTTTGGTATCTAGGTGGGTATTTCGATGAGAACTGTATCTTTTGGTAAGAAGATTACATTCCTGTTTATTGTGTAAAAAATGAACGTTTATGTTCTTTGTCCTGTTTTGGTTATAATTGTTTTCGGGTGTTAGGTCTTTATAAAACGCTATATTGAAGCTAAAATTAGAACCCATTTTGACACTTTGTTTCAAAAAGTTATCTAAATACATTTCCCTGCCACGTTGAGGCAGGTGGGACAAATCAGAGTATTTCCTCATTTTCTTAAACTTTTGTAATGAAGTGTTCCGCTGTTGTAAGTCAGACTTTACAAATAAAAGTTTTGATGTGCTTCTTAACGCACGTGTATCACTTGACTTTGATTTCATTTTAACTTTATCAGTTTTAAATCCAAAATGTTTAAAGGTGTTACTTTTATTATTTTGTAATACAAACGGTTCCAAACATATTGATTCGTAGGGCCTCAGCTGATCCGAATATTTCGTTACTGTGAGTTTTGTGCCTTTTTGAAATTTCGGATTTATTTTGTCTGTAATTATATTAGATTTTGTATCAGTTTTTACAAGACTGCTTTTCTTGAAGTGTTTTCCTTTCTCTTGTAACTTAAAAGTGCATAAACACCGCTTTCTTGTGAGACCAAATAATGAACTCTGCTCTAGTTTTTCGTTCCGCAATAGCATAAGTTTTTGTAAGTCTTTTGAAGAACGGCTTTTACTATCCTTATTCATTTTATTGTCTTTGTCAATCGGAGAACAAAGACAATAAGAACGCTTGCTTTTAAATAATTTTCTTGAAAAGATTGATCTTCCTTGGTGCGTCGTAACATTGGATGGTTTCGTTTTGTTTCTCTTCAATATAAGTGTAAGAATTTCACTATTAGGAGAAGTTAAAGTAGAATGTATTTTATTGGTTCTAGGTAATTGCATTGATCGGGAAGTTAGACTAAAGTAAGATCTTGATTTAGTTATAATACGTTTTTTCAAATTTCTTTCTTCTCTCTTGACCAATTCAACCTTCAATCGCTGTGAAAAGTATCTCTTGGGATTGCGAATACTGAAGTCATATTTATATGGCATTTTATCGTGCCTCACTATTTTAAGTTTAGCTCGAGACTGAGACCCTTCAACTTTATGGGTTGGCTGAATCATTGTCACTTTTCTTTGATTATATTTTTTCTTTTCTTGTTTATCTAATTGTAATGTACAAAAGCATCTGCGTAAGCCGTGTTTAGTACTCGTAAATTTGGATCTTTGAGTAGAACTGCTTGTTTGTGATTGCTTGTTTGGTAGTTGTTTGGTTCCGTCATCACATTTGTATACAAACTTCACTTTGCTTTGGGTTATTTTAAGACCATTATTATAACGTTCATTAAATAATTCTATACTAAATCTTGGATTGCAAGTATTAGGTTTTTTTTTTTCTAGTTGCTTCATAGAGATTTCTATTTCTTGTTTTTGCTTAGAAGTAATATTAATTACTGTTTGAACAGCTTGATTTTGAAGTTTCCGTGGTTTTTCGGTCGTAATAGATGCATCTTTTTTTACAATTGATTTTGTCCTAAGGCGAGTGTTTGATTTACCACGTTGATCCTTGAAATGAAATAATTTAGGATCATTAGAAACATGATGATTGGAAGTGGATTTCACCTCAAATTCAATGTTTGGTTGATCATGTCTATACATCAATTCTTCTAATTCATCACAAATACAGTCACTTATAGATGCATGTATTGATAGATTTTTTTTATTGGAAATATCTTGTGCACGGTCATATTGTATTGATTTTTTATCGTTAGTTACATTATATTTTATTTCAAGGTGAGCGTTACTCTCTTTTTGAGTTGGTCGTTTATTTCTTCTCGTTGCTTGATTTTGATTAATATAGTCAGAACACTCACATTTAGTTGCATGACCTGACATGTATATAGGGTCATGAAGATTTAAATTAGACGCTTTTGTCAAAATTTTCACGGAGGACAGCGAATTCTTTGAGTTGATACTTTGATTATCTTTGACATTTAGATTCTCGTTTAAGACATTTTTACTAATCTTAGATTTGGTTTCATTTATTTTTAGTTTTACTGTGCAGAAACACCTCTTAAGAGCGTGGCTGCCAGACTTTAATTTTTTTTGTCTAAGGCCAGAGCGTTTCTTATGACGAGCAGGAGCAGGTTCCTTCAGCAGGCTAGGTTCTTCTCTTATTTGAAGATGAGGCCTAGAGCGTAGTGGTGCTGATAACAGTCTAACTCTTTTACGAAATGAGACCGATGATCTCGATTTCAATTTAGGTTTGTTTATTTTATTCCATGAATCCGACGATGTTTTGTTAAAGCTAGTCGGATCACTCTTTTTAATCGAGTCTATTGATACTGATTTTCGGATACCTGTTATTGTATCTGTATTAAATTTGATTGGATCCTTTCCTGGAGTAGTATGGATTGGCAATTGTTCTTTAATTTTATTGGCTACTTCAGTAGGATCCTTTTGTGGCGGAATTTTGCTTTCTTTTGACTTTTGTACTTGACTTGATCCTCCTAAAGGGTAAGATTCTTTAGCCTTTTTTGAAATCTCTGTGTTAGATTCAGCTACACTAGCTGCTTGCTGCAGAAGCTTTTTGTTGAGTTTTTTCGCTTTTGAGAGATTTTGTTGTCGTTCGTTGTCAGTTGTGAAAGGGGCTTCTTTCTGAATAATTGTATTAGATGTGCTGGAAGTGTCACTTATTTTACCCATAGATTCATTTGCATTTTCTTTTCGAGCTTGATTTTGTTTTCTTGATCCATGTAAAAGGCTTTTTTTCAATTCAGGACTCGGTGCCTGGCGTTTACCAACTTGGTCTTTTGATGTTTTTACGGTCTCTTTAACACGAATCATACATTTACATTTTGCCCCAACCATTGAACTCGCGACAGGTTCTTTTTTTTTTAAAGTTTGTCGATCCTTTTTAAAACCATCTAGTAATGTTTTCTGAGCAAGCTTTAACATTTCTGTTGATTTCTTTTTTTCAAGAGCAATTGTTTGTTTGGATTTTCTTATTATTTTATTTCCACCTTCGCCAATATTTTCCATATATGGAGACGGACAGGCTTTGGCCCGCTTAAGTTTATGATATGATTTTCTCAATTTTCCATTATTAAGAGACATCAATTTATGGTTATTCGAAGCTGTAGAAAGACGATCTCGTTCAATGCTTTGTTGTTCGGGGCAGATTTTCTCAGTTATTTCCCTGGCTTTCTTGATATTTTCATTTTTATAACAAGCACATGTGCAGGGGTCAGATTTAATATTCTTCGCTTCTCCAGTTTCTTGCTTTGAAACAAGACTAGATCTTGAAGCGATGTTTCCACCAGCATGGGCTTGTCTGGTCCTTCGACCTTTCTGAACATTTTCGTAGAGTCGGAATTTTGAACTACATGTACAACAACTGCAACATTCACTTATTTTTTTCAGTCCAATAGCAGCACCTTTGTCCACTAAATCCACCAATTTAAAAATATCACTACTCTTCTTAGCTTCCACAAAAGCTTTTTTAATTTCTCTAGAAGACTGACTTGGCTCTAATTCAACTGTGCTACTTTCAGTGCTGGAGAGCAACTGACTTCTCAGGGCATCGTACAATGCTCTTGTTTTGATTAATGTTTCCAATAAATTACTGTCTCTTAAATGTATATAATATTTACTAGTCAATAATTTATTTATTTTAGATCCCTGGACTAGCAATCTCTTCAATGTTTGGCGATCTGATTCACTTTTAGAATCGCATGAACTGCAGGAGCAACTGTTGTTGTTCACCGAGTCTCCTTGCAATGGCTTCATTGTTGCATTGCCTTTTCTAACGGTTTTGTCAAAGCCATTAAAATATTAGAGGCGAGTATGCTCGAGTTTTTAACGAATACAATGTCACATGAACAGTTTAATAGAACTTCGTATATCTACTGCGTCACAACATAATTTACCTGAAAAATACAACGAAGTAAATATCAATGTTAAAGCCCATTATTTCTGTTTTATTCCATCACTCTGACAGTGATAGTTGGACTAATTTAGAAATTAACTAGTTAGTAATTGAAAGTCATATTTGGAAGTAGACCTACGCATGCTGAAATCCATGAAAACCTGTGGAAAATCTAAGGAACCCAAAATTACACATCTGTTGTTCGAAACATTAATGACCAGAATTGGCGACCATTAATGAAACTAATCTTTATAAATAAAACAAAGTCGGGCTAGTTACACCATTTATAACTCAAAAACGGCGGGACCCATTTTTGATTTTTGATTTGTTGGATTTGTCTCCACCCCGAATAGCAGAAGAACTATTAAAACACGGAAAAAAAATAATGAAGATCATACATTTGTATGGAACGGCTTTTATGATTCTGGGTCAGCTAGTATGACCGATAATGGTCGCCAATTCCGGTCAAATGAGTTACTAACAAAATATTGCAACACGGTAAATCTTAAAAAAAAAATGAGACTGAACTGAGTAATCAGTTAAAACAGAGTGATCATATTTTCCGATTCATTTGAGGTTGGAGGAATTAATTTAGATGAACGTAAACGCGATCGAATAGATATTTATAAAAACTAGCACTGAGTCTTCGGGGTGCAACTACGGCGATCAGAGCTCTGGAAATAACCTCTACCTCGACCTCAAGGACCTTAGGTGCCGGCTATACGAGTATATACCTACTGATTTCTGTATCGAGCCTCCTCAAATTTTGGTCGAGGTTCTTTGCTATTATATTATTATCATTGGCTGTACTGTAACTTATAATGATGCGTAGGTACAATGTTATGATTATATTATAACCCCCTTAATAGTTAAACATCGGTATCTCTCTTTCAGTCGTCATTAATTTGACTTACGAAAGAAGAAGACAAAACGTTGTGTAACTACACAGATGCTATACAACATTTATTAGTAAGGGGATCATTACTTAATAAACTAAGTACGTAGGTATTTTAATTTTACTCGCGTGGTTTGTCTACGGCTTTCTTGCGTTCGTTCACTACAAGGCACACTGTAATCTACGATTCTCATAAGCTAATAAAATAGTTACTCACAAAACTATTACAATGAGCGACACCGGTCCACCACCAAGGACCGGGTATTCAAATAAATAAACTATTTCACAACATTTCTGTATGGTTTACTCCCAAACATGTTAATGCATATCGCCTCCCTTTACAAATAATAAAATTTCTCAATCGATTTACATTAGTATTGAATTAATTTAAAATTTCGACATTATCACCGCATCATGGGGAAAAAATTTGACACAGGTGTCAAAATGCCAGGAAGACAGTCATTTTAAAAATTCACGAATTTTCATGTTATGACAGCCGCAAGCCAGTTTTTATAAGAAAGTATCCTATTTCTCTTGCTGTCAAAAATAGGACAGCTGGTAAACCATGTTACATCCATGAAATAGGTATTTACACGCTAGGTATTTACGAGTACTTACTATGATAGATCTAAGCGATAGCCATTTAGCTTGTAAAACTTAGATAGAGCCCAAAATAAGCTGCTAAAATCGGGCAGACTGAATGCAATCGAAAAATTTACGACCATAGGTAAACAGTACAGCCGCACGGGTAGATCGAAGGTTAAGCTACGTTTGCCGAGGCCGGTCCATGGATGGGTGACCTTCCATTACATATCGATGATACACGTTAAACCGTTGCTTTCATTTGTAGGTAGATCGTTGACAGTCGTACCGAAAAGTTAGAAGTCCCGAAAGTCTGACAACCACTCTTAGTCTTACTAAGGGGTATCGTATTACCCAGTAACTAAGTTCTGGAGGTCAGATAGAGAGTCGCGCCATGTAAAATACTGGTATTCAGCTGCATCCGGTTAGACTGGAAGCCGACTCTAACATAGTTGGGAAAAAGCTAAGTAGATGATGAGCAGTGGCGTGCCTAGGGGTCAAAATTAGGGCAAGCCCACAGAATTTCAACGTATAAACGTAAAAACGCCCAACTGAGGGATTGGCTGATTTTCAGTTATTAATGTTTGTGTTCGAGTTCATTGATTGGTATTTTTTAATATATTTATTTATTGATAGGTTTAAGTAAGTTTGTTGTTGTGAATTATGATTTTATTAGGGCAAGCCGGGCTTTTCGGCTTCTATGAAGGTACCGCCCCTGATGATGAGGAGGTAGCCTGGGACTGGACTGGATTCGATACGACAAATTGGGCAAATTGATGAACTCACTACAGGACCAGGTTCCGAGTTTGAAAGGAAGGTAACTGCTGCAGGTAATGTAGGAAGCGAATTCACAAATCCTCTGTGTCACCCTTTTTATTATTCGTAGGTGTCGCCTCAACTTCCTTAAAAACTTTTATCTCGGTTTAAAATTGCCTTAGCTCGCAATTTAATTAGGTACCTATCAAAGAAACAAAAGAAAAAATATGTTAGTATTTTAGTTTGAGCCAATGCTGTTTTAAATCCTTCAAACGAACGATGTCCACAATCGGCAAGGACTCGAGTGGAACCTGTAGAACTAATAAAACTTGCTTATCACGGCCAAATTACGACAGACGTATTCAGGGCAAAACTTGCGCGAAAAAAAATGTATCAAATCTACAAATCACAACTTCAATCAAGTTCAAATCGCCGCTTTCAAAGAAATCATTTAGGTATTCATCAGGGGTTAGTGACTTGCGAGACACCTGCGTGACAGGTTGCATGAAGTCAACGGACAAACTTACCGAAGTTCCAGAAGTAACAGCCTCCAAAAGTTCCAACTTCCAAATATATTTACACACACACCAAACACAGCACAATTATATTCACAAACATAACACACGTAAAGTAAGTGAGAAATAAGTTATTCGCGAGTTTCAAACAGCCACTGCACCGAACAATTACCGTCTCACACACTCGGGAAGCAAACGCGAACTAAGCGGAAAGCGGGCCGGCACGGCACGCACAGACCAACTTGGAATCCAAGAGCAAAAAAAAATTTAAACTTTTGGATGGGAGGCAGTAACTCCCTCTAGCCAACGTAGTACAAAACTTTTTACCAGTTGGTGCTGATAAACAGATGGCGCTGCGCACAACCACAAATGCGTAGACTAGAATTTTCATTACTGCTTTTCAAGTAGTCTAATAGAGGGCGCTTTTTATAATACATACACAAAATGCAAATATTAGCTTGATCAAATGGGAAGTTGTAAACAGGAACTTCAATAAACTTTTTCTCTTCTAGAAACTACGATATTTATCGAGTTTAGTAGTGTAACACAAAAACAATGAAACATTTTTTAATTGTATTTCAAGCAACAATTTACTAGCATATTATGTTCTTATCACTTAACTACAGGAAAAAAGGAATTAGGCAAAAAATATCAGACTTAATTATTAAGAATTATTTTATTAGTATTTTTTTACACAATTATAATAAATACACAATACATAATAATATATAGTCACAGTTTGTATCATTATGTATCACAGTAGTCAATCATTTTACATAGACTGGATTTTGTGCATTAGCCCATAGCTAAAAACTACTGTAATTTATTCTGCCGCATTGATCCACAAAGACAGAAAAAAAAAGGAAAAACATCTTATGCCCACTTTTCTGCATATCTTGATGTGAAATGAATTATTTTATTATAAACTAGCTAACCAGGAGAACTTCATAGTGCCTCACAATCTTAAATCATTATTTTTGTTGTGAAATTTTCCCAGGTTTTAATAATCATTCTGCTATTCGGGATGGAGACATATCCAAAAAATCTAAGTTCATAAAAATAGGTCCAGCCGTTCTTCAATTCTAAATGGTGTAACTAACCCGACTTTGTTTATTTATACCTGATATAATGTTCAAAATTATGATTTACCACCGTCTTCAGATTCTGTATCAGATTCAGTTGGGGGCCACATTTCCCGGTCATCCTTTTCATTCCTAGCTGCTTCCAAATACTTTTCTTGAACTTCTAACACACTTTTGCTATCAGTACATGCTGCATACAACTCAAGAGCTTCCGAATTAAGTTCTAAAAATGAATGTCCCCATGAAAACTTTGACAAATAAAACTTAGCTTCTTGTTTATGTCCTGTGATAACCATAGCAGCTGCTAAGGCTTCTACACAACTCAACTGATACGGCTTCCCATAATTTATAGGGTTTGCAGCCACTAGAAATGGTAATAACCTTGGATTCGGTGATTTCATTCTGTCAAATGGAGTCTCCTCTATTTTAGCCCATGAACAGTCTATAACAGCCAGTCCAAATTTTTCAATAATGTCCTTGTCATTTGGGCTGACACACTGCTTGCCAACAGGTGACAACACAAGACCGCGGAATTGCTGACCAAGTTTTAAATTCTTGATGAGTTTATGACGTGAAAGTTTTCTGCCGGAACACTTCTTTGGATCGCAGTGATTCAAGTCCCACATACTAACTGGAAAAGTAGGTTCCACGCCTTCACCATCAGAGTCACTGCCATCAGAATTACTTTCTTCTGAGGATTCTAAACTCAACTCCGTTAATCTTTCTGCGTACTCTCGCTTTACGTGATGATTTGAACGTTTGCCGTGTACGTGGCCTTTCTTTCCCGGCGCCATTATAATCTACCAGCGGTAAACAACTTGAAATTATTTACTCAAGTTATTTGGTGCACAAATCCAGTAAGAAATTCGGAAAGAAATAAACATAACCTATTATATACTAACAGTGAAGTGACACTTGAAAACGTAAACACTGACATTAGACTGACGGCAACTGATGGGCGAGGCCTTGCAGTGACGGTTGATCGACCTATGATACGCTACGCCATTTCTGTGACGACACCGCCCGACAGGATAGCGATCATTAAAATAGTGAAGCTTAAAAATGGTACAGTCAGCGGCACATTGGTAACACTTGCACTACGAAAAACGTAATTAGTGCCACGACATAAAGACGCTGTCAATTGCAAATGACTACTGATGTGCAATTGATTGTGTGACCAGTGCAGACTACAGTGGTAATCAAAGTTATTTATATGAAGTAATAGCGTTATAGAAACAGAGGCTCAATAATTAAAAAAAAGTGCACTATGAGAAGCGCAAATAATTTGTAGATGTTCATTCATTTTAAAAAGTGACAATCATCAGCAGGTCGATAAGTTTTTACAGAATAAGTTGAATATTTCCCTTTATTAAATCAATCTTACTTCTTTACATAGGTACAGACGCCAGCACATCAATCTGCCCGAAACTGTAAAATTTTTCCAATCAACTTTGAAAGTTTGAACCATATGCTTTAGCGATAAAGCTGAAAATCTATTAAAGACATTTGACAGATTGTAGTAGCTTAATGTGCTGGCGTCTGTACCTTTTTTATCCAAGTGAATTCAGACATGCTGTCTAAGGATTAACTAAACTACTCCATGAGGGCAACAAAAAACAACTTAGTTCAGAATAATAGTTAACAGTTCTTTAATACAGAATGCTACAATTAACTTTGTATCTGAGCATTCTCCTTAAGACAACATAAAATGTAGTATAGATACAGTTAAAAACTATAGTACCTAGCTACATTCTACATGTTATGATAAGATTGACAGTAGGTATTAGGTAATATTATGTAATAACATGACACACACCAGCACCCTAATAGGCGTAACACACTTTCAATTCGAGGTTTTTCCTAGATATTTCTTAAAAGATTAGAAAATTCGTATGCTCAACAACGTAAATAACGCATTGAATGTTGGCAAATAATTGCTAAATTGAAAGGCGGTGCAATTTTTTGTGTGTTAAGCAATTACCGGTAATCCATAAATAATAACAAACTCATTTGATACTTTTCGCTTGCTGTTTCACTGCCACCCCACTGTATTCTGTATTTCCACATACATAAAATAAATATTAGGCCAATGTGTGACGTCTGTCCCGTGACGTACTCTAAGCGTACCGATTCCTAAGGTGTATTCACTTTATGGTATTTTTTTCCACTAACTATGCTGTAAAAATGTCATAATCTGCATAATATATAGTTTTTATTATCCTATTGAAGAAATTACGCGTTAAGATTTTTTAAGTCTACATTTAAACAAAATAATTGTAATTAAAGACTTTTCTAAAAACCCAACAATACAAAACAATGCTCTTTAAAACTATTGTCAGCGTAATTAAATTATGAAGCCTGTCATTAAAATTATAAAAAAGGGTTCTGCTGTCATCATTTACTAATCATTCTAATTGGATAAATAGACCTACATTTTATTGAGAATTAGTTTGATAATTAATTCAAGATTGATTTTACACGCGGAAGAATGAGCAGTGCCTCCATGGCGGGTAAGTTTAAAAAAAATATTTCGCCTAGTTTTTATTCACAATTTTTGGTCGGATAACTCCAAAATATTTTTAATGGAGGCTGAAATTGACTTGTCACAAAATAATGGTTCAAAATGATCTGGTTTAAAAAAAAATTACTTACTGGTTTATGTAACAAATAAGTACTTATGAATATAAATGAGTTTCAATTTTGATGATAACTTAACGTAAAATTTTAACAAGTTCACAACCACACGACCTATAGAGACAGTACCTAGTCAGAGCTTTCTTATATCTACGTAGGTACCTGACACGGTTTAACACCGTTCATTATCTAAATTGGCTACAACTAGACAATTTGCTGGACGTTCTACGCAGTTATCCATTTTATGAGACAGGGTTTAAGACAGATTGTAGTGGATGTTATTTCTCCGTGGCATAATCAGCAATACCTAATGTTCCCAGTGCTGAGGCACAGGCCACGTAACGTAACCCCAAAGAATAACTGTTTCATGAAATCGTCATTCTTTGGGGTTACGTGGTCTTAGAGAGTTGTGTTGATGACTTTAATGATTATAATTCTGTAAACACATATTTGTTACGACCGCGAATTATATATTAATCAACGTACAACTTCATACTGACCAGCAAATTGCAAAAACCTAAAAAAATTGAATTTCGCGGGCTACCCTGGTGCTTTCGCCTTAACAATACATCGTATTACAAATTCACAATGATTCAAAAATACAATACCGTTTACCTCCTCCATCAAGCACTCGACTCCTCTACTAGCTTCATCATTAGGTATCATTATTTCAGCCGAAAGACGTCCACAGGCCTCACCATAGGAATGTGCTGCACCTATTTCCTTGAATAATTCGTGCCGGTATGACATAGAATATCAATCTTCAGTCATCAGTGTTGGTAATCTTCAGTCATCAGTCATCGTAATCAGCCTCTATTGTTCCCACTGCTGGGACACAAGCCTCCTCTCTTTGAGAGGGAGTGGGCCATAATCTACCACGCGGGCCCAGTGCGGGTTGGTAGATGTCACGTCATCGAATTTTTTGTACTAGGACATGCCGGTTTCCTCACGATGTTTTCCTTCACCGTTTTGAGAGCAGTGGTGATGAAATAATTTTCAGAAAGTAAAGCGCCTGTCTGGGGTCGAACCTACGATACGACCTACAACTCGTAAGTCGCGGCCAATACCACTGGGTCACCACTGCTCTATTGTAGTATTGTATCAGTTCATTGCGTTATCTTCATTAATTCTGTTTTTACAAGCTTTTATTTACCTTGCACTGTTCGTATGTATGTAAGTTGACCGTCAAAATTTGCAAACCATTTTTCGACCATTTGTTGGGTATCCGATTGCGCTGAAATTTTGCATACACCTTTAGTTCTGATACCAATACTATAGTGATTATTTTTAAGGAGGTACCAAGCTACTACATAGTTACAGTAAAGTACATAAGTATATGAAGGAAAGAAATAGATATGTACATAGATAGCATACATTTCCCCTCCTAGGAAACCTAGTACTGCGGCGTTGCAGATGTCTTGGAGGTCGCACCCTAGATATGTCTGTCAGGTAAATTATGCATGAAGTGGCTCTGTCCTTGAATTCGTATGTATTTGTCGACAGACGACCTCCGATCGATAGAATAAATCATAAAGTATCATACCGTGGTATCATAATTATACCAACTGCGTGTCTCATAATGACCGTGGAGGTTCACAATCACAAATTGTCTTTTTTATCTATGCTAAGTTGATGGATGGTTTTGTACTTTTGTTTGCTCGATAAGAAACTCTTTACATAATTATTACGATACCTTGTTATTTCCAATATTATATCGTGTTTTCTTTTTTTTCTTCGATGTTGAAGTTCCGTCGTTTGGAAAATAATATCATTATGGAAATTCTAGTGACATTATAGCGGGTGTTCAGTATTTGCTGTTAGGTATTGATTGACTTGGTATTTTATAGCAGGTGCAGATTGGGATGGGACGATAAGATATTTTTAACCACATACTTCTATAGACTTTTGTCCAGAGATTTCATGTTAACATTCTATGCTACGTATTATTTTATTGATGGTCGAGGGGGTGATGCTTGGGGAAGGCCAATGTCCAGCATTTGACGTCGTTCGGCTGAAATGATGATGATGATGATTTTATTGATGCTCCATAACTTTTTCGCTAGATCATGTCACATAACACAACAATTTATACAACATACATACGTTATATAAAATACTGCAGTGACCATGCAGTCTTTATTCTTCAAATAAGGAACAAGGACGTCTCACGTTCAATGCCTTGTGAGTCATTCCATCTTCTCATCTCGGCTGTATAACATGTTGCGTTTACCTACTTTCAAAAAGTGAAATAAAAAGTACATTAGTAAAACATACCGTGTCGTTCGCTAAACATATTAGTCAATTTGATTGGTGATCGATTTTTCGTCGTGTGACAATGTCGGTAAAGCGGTCATAGGCATTATAGAGTCACGGGTGGACGGTGCTGGCTGTATGCTCTTCATGTCTTTGCCTCACTTTCAACCGAGTTGGGTGAGTCTATAGAAAATATTGTTTTGATTTTCTATGTTTAATACCGGTTTATTTATGGTACCTATTTGCAATTAAATTACTTAATTCAATTATTAATTCCGAATGTTACCTGTTTGGACATTATTTTGAATTTAGTTCCCGCCACTAACTTAATCTTTTTAATTTGTGAATTGGCACGAAACACCTAAATGTATGGGTACAGTGGAAACGTTTGTTTGGTAATGAATTAATCACTCATTGTTTTTCCTCAACAAGGGAAATTATAATCCTTAGTATCGTGTCTGTTTAGACTTACTGAGTATGCCTTTGCCTATTCAGAAGAAATGTCTACGTTCGTTCGTATGCTTTTATTCGAAATGTAATTTGTGAACGTAGCTTCATAACTAATAAAGTTACAATCTTATTTAGCAAATTGGGGAATATGTTAACTTGTTGTTAGTAAACAAAGCGTTGTTTTTTAGGCAATATTTTAATAGATACAAAACTACAAACAATCGCCAGTACCTATTACAACAATGACAGAAACATTTGAAAAATCAGTTCACTTCTGATCTTATTATTGTAGATGCTTTCTTGGATGTTTTCGTTTTAGAAATGGCTTTCATGACTTAGGATTCTTAAGTAAGTTGGAGCCGATTCCACTGGACTGGACCACCACTGCTATCGCCCTGTCCTTCAGTTGTATAAATTAATACAAGGTATATGGAACTGTAGATTAGTCTTTAGAGTTCAAGAGCATTTTCTATTAAAGTCTAATCGCCTCTAGATTGTTCGCGGGCGATGACAACAAGCCAAGTATTAGTCAGACTAATTTATTAGCATAGGTTTACCTGTGACTCATTTTGTAGGTAACTAGTTACACTTTGTGTGACGATGACTTGAATGCTTCTGGTGATTGTCGTAAAAACATATGCTCAGGTAAATATGTAAATAATCAATGCTGTTAGTCGTTAAGTAATGTCAGAATATTGTTTATTTTGTTCAATAGATAACGTAAAAATAATATTACAACGATGATGAATTTAATAAACAACCCGCAACCGTAGGGTGTGGCGCAGATCTGGGAGGACTGACCCCAAATTAATTGGGATAATAACCAAGAGAAAGTAGAAGACGAAGATTACGAACCAACTTAATATATTTCTCTATTAGGCAACGCGGTAAACGTAAATAGGTATATAAAAAAAAAACATGAAACCAAGACAGAGGGCTGTCAACAGTAAAGTCACAAAGTGAAGCCGGTTTCGTAAACATGTGTGCACATAGTGAGGTGTAGTTTGATTGTAAATGTGTGCGTGCATGAGCGTGTATACACAAAGCGGAGGTGTAGTTTTTGCATGCTTCACTGTATTGTTTGCAGCGCTATGTCTTGACTTTTTATTTGGTCTGAGTTCGTAGCTTATTCTTTTAAATTAAAAAAAAATGCTGGCATGTTTTTTCACGCGAGGATGCTACGCCATATGGTCTACGACGCGCTACGCCAAGGCTACGCTGTAAGCACGCAAGTCGTAATTTTAACCAGTCGTCCTCGGTAGGTCGTAAGACATAGGAAACCGGCATTGTCCACAACACGTCTGACGTACGACAAATGTGTCCGGTCTAACCTCATTTATGCATGGCAGCATTCTGGGTGACACTGGCAGTCAGTTTTATACGCCATATTTAAGTATAACTAGCTTATACCCAAGGCTTCGCCCATGTGTAGGTTGGAAATTATCCTATGGGAACATACTACCGAAATAAAAAGTATAATATGTCAACGCAGAAGGCCAATTCCCGTAATAAAAACGTTGAAAATCTAGTCGGAAACTCATCTCAGCGACAACCAATATCAAAAAAAATTTAAATGTACCTACCTACATTTAATTTTTTTTTAATTATAGCTATTTTTATTATCTATTTATTTAAATGTTATTATTATTTATTTTAGAGATATTTTACAGATAGAGACTGAGATCAGACTGGGATCTTTCTTAAAATTACGAGAATTGCCTCTCAGGTCATGGTCTATCCGTAGATATGTCAAAGGAGATCAGCCATATTGGGCTCAAAAAGTCAAAATCCAAAATGGCCGGACAACGGAAAAGTTTATTAGGTACTTACCTTGGTCGGGGAAGTCCTCCTTATCGTTTTTTACTATTGCGCCGATTCTCTACGACCATTCCTTCAGCTGTTGTTTAAAGTTGAAAAATCATGTTTAAAGGCATTTAAAAAAAAACCTAATTTTAGAATTAAATATGTAATGTAATAGTTATAGGAACACTCGCAGAGATACTTGTTAAAGGTCGCCTTTCATTTATTTTCGCCAATCGCTAGTTTTTTTATCTTATTAAAATGTATAAATCTATATTAGGGAGACTTTGGGTTTTGGGCCCAACTTGGTATGAAACGTGAACGTGAACGTCCTTTCAACCAAATCCGTTCCAGGAATCGGCAGACAGACTGACAGAGTAACTTTCGCATTTATAAGTGTGGATATTAAGCTGAAAAACACACCTTCAGTCCTACATTTAAATGTCCCGCAGTGGGTGTGTCTATGTTTGTAGGACAGTATAATTGTAAAGGGAGTTCTTTTGTTCGCCATGCCTAATCTATGGGGATTACTGTCCATAACACGTTAATGGTCACATTGGTGATTATACCTACTTGGTATATGGTAATTACTAACATGAAATTCAAAATTACCGTTTCGATTTCATTGCGTTCGTTATATCCGTATTTATTATTATTTAGATGTATATCTGAAGGTTATACTCAGTTAGGTACCTTTTATGATATTTATGTTAAATGATTATCTGCAAATTATCTATTTGACCTGTCATGCGAAGGTGATGCAGTAGTACGTATTGTTTTGCATGATGAAAGTTACGTTTTCACGTTTGCGTTTGCAATTTATGTATGTACACTACTTAGCTGTTACTGCATGACGCAGTAACCTCAAACCCGTGGTTTAGGGTTTATTTTCACGGATATCTTACAATATCCTCTGTGCTTCAGAAAGCACAATAAGCCATACGTCCCGCCTATAATTGGAAGACCTGTGACAGCGCTGCAGCGGCTTGATAGACGCCCAAAACTTTTACAACCAATCTTACCAAGGAGTGTCATGTTACCCAGTGAGGAGACATTTGCTCCATGTAATAGCTGCGTAAAAAATGATTACTAATATTTAACTGCATCCGGTTAGACTGGAAGCCGACCCTAACATAGTTGGGAAAGTGCTAGGCAGATGATGTTTTTAAACCAAATATTATAAAACCGTCTTCTTTAGATAAAAGGTCAAAAAGGCTAACATATTATTATGTCGATACTGTATACTTTTGATCACTATTGTGTTCAGTTATTTTTTGTGGGAAAATAATGAGTTGAGCGTATTGTCTATTAAATCGATAGGCTTCAAGGCTAGGTAAGGACGCAAGGTCGCAAAGGGGTGTAGAAATTAAAGCACACGCTCCACAAAGGCATCGTCTTGTCACTGTTCCCCGAAGTGAAAAGCGCAGATATACCCAAATGTCAAAGTCGTACGGTCTGGGGGTCTTAACCCCATGCAATAATTTAAGGCATATTCCAACCCACCCGCCGCTCCAAAAGTTAAAAGTCTTGATTATTATTGTATATTTTTATAGATATTAAGTATAATATGTTTTAGGTATGTAAGTATTTATTCTATAATATAATGGTATACCACAGACTACCTTCAGTATTGTCTCTCCTCCCTTAATCTATCCAAAGATGCGTGTTTTTGGGATGCATGTAGCCTCCTCGTGTAGCGCTGTTTGTTCCGCCAGTTACTCAATTTAACCGAGCGCTCGGCGCATCTTGGACAGTCACACCCTAAACCTTATTTGACTGGCCAATTCTTCCCTTGCGGTGGTAGGGCTAACGCCCACCTGGATTGCGACCACCCTCCCACCGGAGTCCGGCGTCAAGCAGCCTGCTGTGTTTCGTCGATGCGTGGGAGTTCCAGTGCCTTAGGCATGTTCTGGGCACGCTCGTTCCATCAGAAGACCTCATAATCGCTTTCCATCAGGCGTGATCGAGGTCGAGAGCAGGCCCATGCAGCATAAAAAAGAAAAGGTTAACATTTTTAAAGATCGCTTTCGCGATAAGACCGCTCTTTGTGACCCCATGTAATATTTCTACATTTACCTATATCTGTATTTTTTTTATAATGTAAATAATAAAGATTATTCTATCTGTCTATTGTCTACTGTCATTGTGCTCGGGATGTTGCAGTATGGTTTTGAAAAAGTGAAGCCTCATTCTTTTTTCGGGAGGGACAGTGGAGTATACCTAACGTGACCATTATATATTTTTGTCAGAGCGGGACGCTTGCGGAATTAAAAAAAAAACTTAAATTATTATATTATATTATACTTATTATATTTATTAAAAAGAGAACAGGACATAAAAAATAATATATTAGCCAAGTATATTTATGTAATTTTAACATTACACTGCGGTTGAAGACGCATTTGTTTTGTTTTGTCGGTGGAGCAAATTAGTTTTAAAATGTCGGGTCTAGCAGTACCGAAAGGTCGATTTTTGTAAGAGGTAAGCCGGAGTAGATATCTTTCATATGATTATATTATTTGTCTATAGAATACTAACTGTGCCATTTTTCAAAGGAAAGCCCCGGTAGGAATCGTGTTGTATGGAAGGAACCAACGCCACCGGGGTCTAGTTATTAGGTAGGAATGGAGCTTACCGTATGATTTGTCGATGTTAGTCTTTGTAATTAAAATTTATCGACTACTTACCTATATTTAATGTTTTGTGCTGTTATATTTGATATTTAAATACAATGTAAATTGTTCATGAATAAATTGATTTGAATATCGTTTGGTCCCTTTGTAAAAGCGGGTCATTTTTGCTCTGGTTGGGGACAACGGGACAGACAGCATGAAAGCGGGACGAATAGTTACGTAGGTATACCTACAGAACCTTAAAAGCTCTACTTATTTCTTTCTATCCTATATTGTTTCTATTATTACGATGCTTGGTCAATAATAATTATTATTTTGTTCGCAGCCTGCTTCAACTACGACAACGTCTCCAACTCAAAAGGAAAAGGAGATAAAAACGACGTCATGGATAGTGGTAAGTTTTGTATAATTATATAATATAAGTATTTTTAATTAGCGCTTAAGTTCAGCGGGCTACGGAACAAAATGGAAATGTTGATGCCCTTCTGAGTAGTAATGTCAAATCTACTTAGCTGAAGTAGGTAATAGCATAATCAGCCAGTTTATTTGTACCGAATAAGCTCCGAAACTACTGGACCACTTTAACCATTTTTCACTAATTGAAAGCTAAATTATCAGGAAGTAACATAGGCTATAATTTAGTTTTAAAAAAATGAGATCCTTAAGAAAATTGCAATAGTGTAACCCAAATTAGCAAAATTTTGCCTATAAAATTCATTATTTAGTGTGCGCTAAGAAAACTATTGATGATACATAAAAATTATGTACTATCTACATGATTAAAGTACTTACCTACAAAAATGTCCGCGAGGGAATATATCTAACTATCATTGTTAAGTCACAATAATTAGCTTTTGTGTTAAATAAAAGTTAGTATTAATTATTCTTATTCAAATATGTAAATAGTTTTATCATCAAGGGTATTTATGAAGTAGTAAAATACTTTTTAATTCATTCGAATCGGACATTTAATTTCGAAGTTATCACGAGTATTTTAAAATACAATACGCGAACCGTTCGACGCCGAATGCTCAATTTGCGCACCAATATGAGAGCACATCTAACGTACAATATTATGCCCGTCATTTTACAGAAAAGTTCATATACGTGGAGAAGGAATATTTCCTTCTACAAATGTAAACTGCCACCAAGTAGTATTAGATAATGGATTAGGTCAAATTGCTCCTAGCTTAGAACCTCTTATTAATGCTGTTTATCCCGAAATCGAAAATCTACCTACAAGGAACTACAATTGGCTTTGTTCCACAGCAATACTGTCACCACGAAATGGTTCGGTTAATGAAATTAATGATATTATACTACAAAAAGTACCAGGAGGCATTAAATGCTACAAGTCCATCGACACAGCGTGCATCATCGAGTACACTGTACACTACCCTTAAGAATTTTTAAACTCTTTAAATCCATCTGGTCTGCCGCCACACATACTAAAGTTCCTCCAAGTACCGTCCAAGCCTGTGTAATGGCACAAAAGTTTTAGTTTAAACTACGAGACAATGCCATTGTAGCCACCACCATTACCGGGTCCGCAGCCGGACGGTTCGCACATATTCCGCGTATTCCAATGATACTGACGGATTTGCCTATAATTATCAGTTCCCTGTTAAAGTATCATTTGCACTAACAATAAGTCCCAGGGACAAACATTTTCACTTGTTCGGCATGTTTCTCCCATGGGCAACTATACTTTAGCCTGTCTCGCGTGGGATCATCGGAAAATCAATTTATTTTTCTTCAAACGAATAGCACATCAGGGGGCATAAAAAAGCCACTTTGGCAGAATCATAAAAGGATAATATTATGAATCATAATAGTTAACTTTTAAGTTAATCGTATCAAATCCTATTGGTGAAGGATTTTCAGTTATTTTTTTTTGTCTATGCTAAAATACTAATCAATCCAATCCAAATCCAATCCCAATCTCTTTGATTAAACCTACGTAGGAAGTGCAGCAAGAAAAAAGAAAAACAAGGATTGTCTTCGCCATATTATGATTCATAATGTTATCCTTTTATGATTCTGCCAAAGTGGCCTTTTTAGGCCCCAGATATAATTTATGGAGAAGCCTTGCAATGATTCTTTATAGGTAGGTATTATGTATTTACATTTCATTCTTATTTTCTTTCTTTCTTACCCGACTGCGGAGAGGTTATATTTTATTTAGTTATATTTTCCATTTTTGTTTCCACCATTCAATATGTTTAAGTAAATGAAATATTAGCTGTGAAACATTTTGTTACTACTCTAATATTGTGAAAGTTTGTGTAAGAAGTATGTATATAATATGTTTGTTACTTCTTCACGCAAAAACTAATGAACCGATTGCGATGAAACTTGATAGGTACGTAGCTGTTACTTTTTATCTCGATATTCCCACGGAATCGAAACTTACGCGGGTGAAACCGCGGGACGCAGCTAGTAATCGAAAGTCATAATAAACTAACGATCTTAATAATCATAATAAGGGTAACCGTAACGCTTTTTTGAGTAAGCTTAGTAAAAACAAACTCCAAGAAACATTACCCTTACCTAGGTAGGAACTGTTATAACTTCTATAGAAGTTATAACAGTTCCTACCTAGGTAAGGGTCGTGACGTGTCATATCGTGACGCCCCCGTATACGGGGCGTCACGATATAATTAAAAAAACATTGACTTGAATTAAATATATTCACGACTTTACATGATCACGCTATTTCTAGCCCTGCTTCTACTAAACAAGAAAACCATATTATAAAATATTTGACAATTTCTTGAACGTTCGAATGGAACACACCGGCAATTATAACCAGCTTGTACAGTGCGTGCCACGTAAGAAGAGACTTGACCCCGCCTCCCCCGCCTCTTTCCGCCGCCCCTATGACGTCCGGTCCCGTCCCGCACTCAGACCTCATACCGTTAAAGATACCTAAAATCGTGTTCTGCGCATGTCAGACCACGTGGTGTGTCAAGTCTCTTCTTACGTGGCACGAACTGTATTTACTGCTAAAGGTAGAGCTACACAGTCTCTACAGTACCTACCCAAGGTAATGTTTCCCGGAGTTTCTTACATTTCTACCTAGAAATAATGAATACGGAATGAATTTCCTTTTTCCCGGGAAATATTTTGAAAAGATTTTCCGCAATGCAGAGATCTAAGTCCTACTTACCTGGTTCCAAGATGGAAGTTGTTCCCTCTATCGATTTATAATTATCATCTAAATTGGATCTTTGGATGCATCATTCTGATTTATGATTCCAAAATATTTACTGATTTGGGTTAAAATGTCCTTACATAATGCTGATTTGTTTTATAACCTTAAAATTTTACTAAAACCAACAGCGGTAGATACAGCTAAGCATTACATACTGCACATAACATACATAAGTTATTAAGAATTAGGCTAAGTTATTAATTACAATTAATTTAAAATAACAATTTAACAGAGTTGTTTCCTTAAAGCGAGCAGGGGGTCTAAAAAGGCCAATTGGTAGAGTCATAAAAGGATAACATTATGAATCATAATATGGCAAAGGCAGTCCGTGTTTTCCTTTTTTTTGCTGCACTACGTAGGTATAATCAAAGAGATTGGGATTGGATTTGGATTGGATTGATTGGTATTTTAGCACAGACAAAAAAAAAAAACTAAAAATTCCTTCACCAATGGGATTTCATACGACTAACTTAACAGTTAACTGTCCATTATGATTCTTAATGTTATCCTTTTATGATTCTGCCAAAAGTGGCCTTTTTAGGCCCTCTGGTTATGTAAATATAGTTGTTGGAACTACATTCGCTCGACATAGGTAAACAAAAAATGCAAATGTTTTCTTTTCAATTGATTCTACCCTTTCATGTAGGTACCTAATTGCGTTTGTAATTGTTTATTTTGGTATCTATATTTTATTTTCTGATTGTTTTTATTCATATGGTGTAATTGGTGTAGGTACTTACATAATAAAGAGTACCTAAGTATTCTATTTTATTCTATTTCGGATAAAAGACGAATAACAAACGTAAAACGTCCACAGAAATCAAACAGTGATGCATATAGGTAATATGCATATGATTGAGAATGATTGAGAAACATTACGCTAATGTAAATTTTTTGCAGACATTTTTGTATCTAATGATATCATTAAAACTGCGGTCCCACGGCCTGTCAGACAAGCCGCGCCAGACGTGCCTGGCCTGACGTGCCACGCCTGTCGAGGTCTGTCACGGCTCGTGTCGTGCATATTCCTACTGTGTGTTGGCCTGGTGCGGCCTGTCGGCCGCTATTCTAATATGTTAGGTGATACAGATCGTATGGCTGCATGTGCAGCCGCAGTGATTTTATTCAGTGGTCAACATTTGATAAACAGCAAAAAGAAACGCGCTCATATAGGCCGCGACAGACCTCGTGTAGAGCCATGCCGCGCCGCGCCTTTGGGGCCGTCCATTAATCACGTGATGTTTTTTTTGGTATTTTTAACCCCCCCCTCCCCCTTGGTGATATATGGTGAGGTTTAAAACTTACCCCCCCCCCCTCATATCACGTGTATCTTTAGTACCTACAAAGAATCGGACCTTTTTTTATGTTTATAAAATACAGGTATATAATCATCTAATTTTATTAGAAAGTTTGCAGGATGTTTTTAAAAAAATAAATACACGTGATATATTACTACACCCCCCCTCCCCCCTTGTGATATTTCGTGATTTTTTATGGACCCCCTCCCCCCCCTTTCGAGCCTCACGTGATTAATGGACAGCCCCTTTGCACTAACCGACTCCCGATTCGATGGATCGGACGGGCGACGACAGGCCAACGCAGGCCTCATACCGCAGGCCTGTCAAAAAGCGGGCCATGGGACCGCAGCATATTACACGTATGTGTGTCGTATCATGTGTCGCCTAGATTATTATGCATAGGCATACTAATTAAAGTACCTACCTAATTATCAGAGCAGTATCTAAACCACTGAAACTTACTAAACGCTAAAGAGAAAAAGATTACAAAGATCAATGAAAACTAATCTAAGTTTAAACCGCGCGACTAACAATTTCCCTAGAAACTTAAACGACGGGTAATGTAAAGTAACTGGCACAGAATTAATGGAAGTTTGTAGTAATTGTTAGTTTAATTACGTGCTAAGGGCAGAATCGCGCGACCGCCATCGCCACTACACGGCATACGGGGTTTCCATTATACAAAGCTGGAGGCAATGGCCCTTGAACAAATACTACTAAAAGATTATAAAAGATTACAGAGCTACTTGTGTAGGTACTGCGACTGTTTGTGAAAGATAAAAAATTATGGAAAAATCCGATGTTTTATTCATAAGGGCTTTTTAAGTTCAATACACCTTATCTATCTACGAAGGTATCTACGAATCTATCTAACTTGTACCTATATCTCAAATGGATATACTTAGGTATGTCTTATTTGGAGCGGTGAATGTTCAAGCGAATTCCGTACCCCAGGCAGAGGTAGAACACCGCGGTTGTGTTAGCCGGTAAGAGTGCGGCATGCCCCTCTATCACCCCCATCAAAATAAAAGGTATGTCTTATTTGTCAAGCAATATTTATCAATAAGGACAAGAAAAGAAAACAATATGTCGATAGTTTTGAATGACAAAATTAAGTTTTTAAGAGACTATTACAAATCAGAGTGGCGATTGGGTACCTATGTAAAGTTTCTGTCAGGTATTTTTTTTAAATTTATAGATTTAGTTATTAATTTCAATACTTTGGTTTTCTAAGCAGTCATTAATTTTAAATAAATTTTCTAAATTCTACTTCAAAAGTAGGAGGGTGAAGAGTTAAAATTCAAAATTTTGCTAGACATCAGAAACTTCAAGCATGACACTTGACAGTTTCAGAGGTGGGAATGATAGACATAATCGAACATTTATTGCTTTAAACTGATCGATTATGAAATTAGTAAATCGATTACAGTTACTAATTTTTTATATTATTAATATGTCCTTACTAGTCGTTAGATATGCATGCGAGTTTAGTAGGTACAGCAGTGCGATTCTGTAACCATCTCACCGTGAAAACTTAGGTGAAGTGAGTTTGTTTTTGCTAGGAATTGACACTATTGACAGCTCACTCCACGCAGTTACGTACTCACGCACACTTCACCTAAGTTTTCACGGTGAGAAGGTTACAGAATCGCACTGCTGTTGCCAAGACGGATAGTATCTACTAAGGTGCATTCGGGTAATATCGAATGGTTTTCAGACAAATTGATGGAATGTGTGTATTTTGATGAACCAGGCAGAAGCAGTGGATTATATGTCTTCTAAAGAAGTCATTTCGTCTTCTTGAATGTATAGCCTAGAGCTCTATTCAGAGATCCTTCATAAATATCGTAGTAGTTTAAAAAAAAAAGTGTTTAAAAACTTACTTTTTTTTTCTTTGCACTAGTGTAATTTCGAATTATGTACGGGCAATTCCGAATGACGGTTAAAAGTGGATTTTATTCACTTTTGACAAAAGGTACATATTTCTTTTTATATCGTTATTATCCTCCAAAAATAATATTCACGATATTTGTCATAGAATAACCTAAACACGTTTGTGTGACACTTGTATTTCGGAATTACCCGTCGCATGGGTAAATGGTTCTCAATCTTTTAGCAGGTACAGAGCGGATATGATTCTTTTACTCACGCGATTATTCTCATAGTTTAAAAGATATTATTATATCGTAATCAAAATGATCGCATATCCTACTAAAAGTAACATTCAGATCTTTGTATGGATTTGTATGCTACCCCTTCCGATGTAGATACGCGGTCGTGTAGCCCGACCCGACAGCGCGGGGACGGGCAGCTTGCATCGATGAGCTTTGCATAAAAATCCATACAAAGAGGTGGGCAGTTTCGGCAGTTGCGACTCGGCAGCGCTGCCGGGTTTTTTTATTAATTGTAAATAAATCTCTGAAAACTCGTTTAAAAAATATTTAAATCAATCAGTATTATGTGTCTTAAGATTATTGTTTATCAGGAAAAATAAGAAGATAATTCGTGAAATATTTCAAAAGTATGGGTGATTTACAATTTTATCATAAAAAATAATTAAGTGGTTTTTTTTTGGTCATAATGAGAAATAGGCGCTTGTGAGTTCTATTCATTAATTTTATAAAACATTACAAACAAAGTTATCCCAAAAAAAAGACATGTCCGAAATTTTGGCCAAAAAATATACTGTGCCACGTGGTGTGTCAAGTCTCTTCTTACGTGGCACGCATTGTATGTATATGATTGCGACTAAATTTTGAACGTTTTGAATTACAGGAATTGGCCTTCTGTTGTCAAAATCGCTAGGTAACCACAACAATTATCATTCGATTTTATAGCAGGTTAAAATCACTGCTGATTTGACAAACACCCAAATTGCGTAACTCATTATCAACCACAATCCGAGGGTTTGAATGAAATTCCCAATTCATTTCTTCATAGGTTTGAACATTCGTCTGCTAATAACGTAATGAGCGTGGTTGAACTGGCAAATCAATGGCCATTTTATGTGTGTTACGCAATAAGCTAAATACAAAGTTTTCAAAAACCTGTAACATCGTCTACCATTCCAATACAATAAAGCAATGTTAGGTATACTTCAAGTAAAACGAAGATAATAAAAAATGTGTTGACATTTTATTCAAATTCTAAGTAATTTATTCGTATCAAAAGCAAAAGCTTTATGTTGAAAGTATAACAGTATTTTTTCATACGTTTTACAGTTTTCACGACGCGCGACGCCAGCGTTGATACCATCCATCAAGTTTTTATAAGAATTCTATGTTGATTTATCAAAACAGCGGCGAAGAAGGGTTGTCGCTTTCTTTTTAACCGATTTCAAACAAAGGAGGAGGTTCTCTATTCGGTTGTTTTTTTTTACCTTTGTTACCCCAGAATTCCGTTATTTATAAGCCGATTTCCAAAATTATTTTTTATTTGAAAGGTTATACTTTCAGCATAGCAATTTCATCAAAATCGGTTCAGTAGTTTACTAATATTGATATTTAAAATATATACAGAGTTGATATGACAGAGGGGCATTAAATTACACTACGTATACTATACGTGTATAGTATTAATTCGATACAGTACAAAAATAGAAAGCGCCAAAAATGAGATTTTTTTTTTTTCAAACAAACTAAATAGCTTAAAGTCAGAGTGAAACGCAACTACCCTTTATAAATAAATTTGACTGACCTTAGATGCCTAGTAACAAAGTCGCGCAGGAGCGCGTGTGTGTGTTATCTCTCTTGGCGGGGGGCGGGGGGGGGGGGGGAGCGGGC
The DNA here is from genome assembly GCA_963855955.1 of Luperina nickerlii. Lineage (NCBI taxonomy): Eukaryota > Metazoa > Arthropoda > Insecta > Lepidoptera > Noctuidae > Luperina > Luperina nickerlii. The sequence goes on from OY979669.1 coordinate 6,296,063, forward strand.
GGTTTAGACCGCTCGCTCGCGCGGCTTTTATGTTAGGTAAGTTGTAAAGTACGCGCACACACAAAAACACAAAATTTTTAAGTTCTCGATGTGTCCTCGATTCATATTAATGCACAAATTATACCGACGGAGAATATTGTTATTTATTTTTCTAATTAAATCACTGTCCGTTGCTAAGCACTTTAATTCCCGTAATCTTTGTACTGCCAATTGTATGGTGCCGGCGTTCCTAGGGCTATTACGCCGGTCACCATACCTTTCTCGGTATGTTCGCAGAGCTAAATCTGTGTTTCCACGGCATTCACCGTAAATTAAAATCATGTAAGTGTATTCTGACGCCGTGTAAGTTACACGAGGCATTGCTGAACACTTTAATTTTACACACACATACAACCAACGTTTAATTACGTATCCTATCACAATAAAAACAGTCAATCACAAAAAAAAAACACTAACACTAAATAATAATATTCCCAAGTTACGTATCCTGTCACAATAAAAAAAAATACTGGATTAAACTTATTTAGTGTCTATCACAATAACAAAACAAAATCACAATTATTGTCAGCGAGTTCGACAAAACATAACGGCGCGGCGGCGGCGCCGGGGCTCCCGTGTTACGTAACGTACGTCCCGAATGGATGACGCTTGCGCACTGTCCACTGAAAGAACAAGTTTTTTTAGCAAATTCGCAAGTATCTAGGATACAATAGCAACACACTGACCTATTTCTATTCCTTTTACGCGCGGGAAAAAGGCGCGGGGGTTTTGCTATGTTTGTCACTCTCATAGTGAAAGTGCAAGTGTGTGTGTATTTATTGCTTCGTGAAATATTTGGTTGTACTTGTGCGACAACAATGTATCTTATACTCAGATTATCGTTTTAAGGTGCATGACCTATGCGTATGAGATAATCAGCTGTTAGGAAATATACATCGTGTTCAAACGTAGCAAAAACTTCAAAAATCATTTGTGACTAAACTACTGCTCCTATTTAATTGATTTTTGGTACAGAGCTTGAAAATGGTATCTAGTATAGGCAGTTTAAAGGAAAGCCCCTCTGTCGTATCAACTTTGTATATACTTAGATATATATAGGTATATTTATATTTAAAACTAAACGTTATTTCGAGTTTTTATTATTTAAAAAGTTGAAATTATGTATAACAATAAAATATACAGGAAAAAACTATATTATGGTCTAGATATCTTTTGTATTAAAAATACTTTTAGTGACACTAATTCGTATTTAGTAACATTTTTAGTTTGTTTTTTTCTGTGGCATATTTGGCATGTTGGTAACAGGTTACCAGCTGTTACGATTCGGCCTAAGTTGACTTTCCAGTTTGCATATGAAAATAGTAGAATGACTTTATAGGTAACTAGCAGCGCCTCGCGGTTTCACCCGCATAAGTTTCGATTGCGTGGTGATATCGGGGTACCTATATCCTATGTGTTAATCCTAGTTATAAACTACCTGTCTGCCAAATTTCATTCAAATCCGTGCAGTGGTATTTTGCGTGAAAGAGTAACAAACATTCGTCCATCCTTACAAACGCTTTTATAATATTACTAGGATAGTAAGAAGTAGAATTGGTAGGAATATTGAACGGCGTTCGAAATCGCATTGTTGTTGAAACACAGTTGGACGTGTAACGTTGCAAATTAGTAGAATCAGCTCCCTGATCTCAGTCTCGAATCTGAATATTGAACGGCGTTCGAAATCGCACTGTTGTTGAAACACAGTTGGACGGTAACGTTACAAATTAGTAGAATCGGCCCCCAGTCTTAAGCTGTCAAGAATACCTAGCTCTAATTTCCCTACATTTAAGACAAGTTTTGACATTTTATTTGTTGCCTAGATCAGACTGCGACTAGATTTGAGAACGTTTTAAATTACGAGAAGTGGTCTTCTTGTGTCTGGAAGGCAGATCATCATCAACATTAAATAATACGCTCTGTTAGAACTTTGATTTCATGTCAAATGCTATGATTGGTTTACCATACCAGTCTTGAGTTATTGACAGATTATATTTAGCAAGAAAACGGAAAATCGTGTTTCTTCAAGCTAATGCCAACCCTAAATCCACTGCCTTGAAAAGTTTTAACTATAACAATAAATACATTTAACTATATGCGCGTGTTTTTGGTGTTTCCACTAATTGTACGGTATTCAGACTCTGATAAGTTTTCTTCATTATAAAAAAAGAATAAAATGTAAAGGATTAGTGATTTTAGTAATTCACTACGTTCGCGCGTTCTATGAACTTGGCTCTAATGTAGGTAGGGTAGAGATAAGGCTGTGTTAGCCCAGTGCAGTGGTAACGGTATCGATTTAAGGCTCCTTCAAACAGGCGCGACACGACACGCGACACAAAGGCACCGCAAGTCGCGCAACGAGCAGTGCCTTTGGGTCGCGCGCTATTATATCGCGTGTCGCGTCTGTTTGAAGGAGCCTTTACGAGATCGTGGGTTCGAAGTTCGAACCCAGACAGGCGCTTTGCTTTGTGTATATACTTTTTCCGTTCTTCTCCATATTTTTGTAAAACTATAATTTAAAAGAGTGTCCATGGAGTTTCTTGCCCGTTCTTCTCCATAGGTACCTACGCTTTGGAATGGGCAACTAGCTTCATATTTTCTGACTGATCGACTTCTTGACAATTCAAAAGTGCCTGTAAATTTGGTTGCCTGGGGTTTAATTGAAAATAAATGCTTTGAGTGAGTCTCATCACCACTGCTCCCAAAACGGTTAAGAAACCGGCATGTTCTAGATCCAAATTCAAATTCGAAGAGATGTGACATCTACCAACCCACTGGGCTTGGTGTGGTAGATTATAGCCCATTCCCTCTCGAAGAGAGGAGGCCAGCAGTGGGAACATTATAGGGTGATTGTTTAATGTAGGTAAGTAACATGACCTACACGTCGCGTCGCTAAAAAAGGCTTACTTGTAAATACTGTTGGCACTCAAACCGAAAGCTATGTAACGTTCAAAACTACAGATGAGATCAAAATCGATAGTGTTCACGGACCCTGCCGGTCGATTCTGTAAAAATCTCACCGTGAAAACTTAGGTGAAGTGAGTTTGTTTTTGCTAGGAATTGACACTATTGACAGCTCACTCCACGCTCACTAAGTTTTAAGTTAGTTAAGTTTTCACGGTGAGATTTTTACAGAATAGCACCGTTGGAGGGATGTAGGTACCTATGTAACATTGTGGATTTTAAATTTAAGCCAATTTAGACTCAGAGATTATGCGGATGATCTGCACTATATTACGACACAATTTAAAGTCGCTTTACCTACCTCATTATTTAACGGTTTACTAAACTACTTCTATCAAATTACGCAATGGACCTCGTTCTGGTAGTATTGTTACCGATTATTTCATTATACTGACAAAAAGAAAGAGAGAGTGAGAAAGACCTGGATGAGACTCGCATATACCAGGGAAGCATAGCACAAAAGAGGCTCACTAGTGAGTGGAAAAAGGCTGCCAATAATGACGGTGATGAAGAGAGAGAGAGATAGATGAACTTCAGCTAAGGTTGATGCACAATAAAATATCAAGCTGAGATAACTAGTTTGGCATCTCTGACATTAGGACTATTGTTTTTTTTAAATAAAATAGCAATGATTTTAATTTTGTGGGTGAACAATACTAAATTAACATAAGAGGTACGCACGACGACATATCAAGTTATACATTTCTAGTATAAGCTAACGTCTCATTGTACGAAAAGCCTTACACAATGCGAGGTCAGCTAAAACTGGAAATGTATAGCTAAATCGACGCGTGTGTATTTCCATCTGGTATCGACAGTTTATGTAACTACATAGTTCATAGTTTAAAGCTATCTAGGTGCGTACATTTCCTTATCACGGTCCATTTACGGCGATCGATGTTCCGGTATGATTCCAACCCATTGTTTTGATTCATGTCAAAGCCATCAAAATGTCTTCTCTAATGAGATTATTTCCTGTTATGGACTTTAAGTACTAAAAGTAGGTCCTACTTTATTAGTTAGATATATGCATAGATTTATGCTGTTTTTTTCATCATCATTTCAACAATACCTATATGTTAGGCTAAAGTTTTTTTGCTTTTTTCGCTTTGTATCAAAAGCTATGACTGAAACACTAATCCCTTTATTCATAAACGTTGCTAAAATACATTTTTGTCGTTTAAACGTCACCTAATTTTAGTCATCGTTTATAAATAATCCCCTAAAGACTAGTTGAATTATAATCAGATTACATTCAAATCAGAATGCTGATGCTGCCCGTAACGGCCGTAATCGCTCAACAATTTAAATTATAAATGCTTGTGAGCATATTTTTTTATTTGTGTCAACCTGTGAGCAACTTCGTTTTTTTTAAAAATGTTAATTTATGACAACTATTGTTTATTTTAAAATAGTGTATAGATTGAAATTAACGAAAAGCAATTAAGAACGCCAAAATTATAGCTAGAATAAAAAATATCCCAATACATAGTGGAAGAAGCTGTGTGATCACTTCCAGAATGTGACTATATTAAGTATGATATTAACAAAAAACTACACAAAATATTATTTATATTTTTATTACTTATTAAAAAAAACAACTTTGTCAAAAGGAAAAAACACAAAACACGATAATTCTTTGAACATTCTATAACAAAAATCACGCTTCAATTTCAGTTATGTGACTTTTGATCCACATCGGATATATTTTTTATAAATATTTAGTTGTAATACAAATATATTTCCACAGGGATCCCTAATTATGAATCAAAATTAAATTCCTGTCCACCGAGTGAAAACACAAAATAACAGTATGTTATAAAGAATATTAAATATTTTTTTGTTTCAAATAAAAAATAGGGACAGTCACACAACTGAACGTCTTAATAAGGTAAAGCTTCGTCTACATGGACGCTATTATCAGACTATTCATAATATGTAATATTCCAGACGAACATTTAATAATAATTAAAAAATACTATATCTTTTCAATAGTGGAGTCAATAAATAACAAAAAATATTGTACCTCGTTTACATAACTATTGTTAACATGAATAAAATAATAAGATAAAAAGGTCATGGCCCATAATCCGACCCGGTTCAAAAATGTTTTTGTACAAAAACGAAAATGGTGGTAAATAATGCAAGCATAACCCACTTTTCATTATATGTAAAAAAAAAAAAATTATTCGTTGGAGAAATCTTGCAGCAGACCAATAAAAATTGGATAATAATTAGCGGTTTCGCCTGTCTGAGATTAGCCAGATCTTACTGCCACGAGCACATGCGACCAAATGGTCTGTACACATTAGAAGTATACAGACACCGCACGTTGGTTGACAACAAAATATTAATTAGAGGGAGAATACAGTCTCGACATGTCAGGAGTAAACAATATTATAGGTACTTATGTTTTGGTGAATGCAACACGACATGGTCGAGAGAGTATCGAGGGATACCTACTACTGCTCATGCATTCACGGCCGCCGCACTATAGGAAGTTGTGCCCATATTGTGAGCATAGTGTACTTTTTATCCTGGGCCAGACATCAAGAAAATATTGAAACACCTGCGGCTTTCTTGGACAATGTTTTAGACATTGATGGGGCTGAATAAACATTTAAAAAAATGTATTTTATTTTCTCCTCCCTAAAACCACAAGTTATAAGTTAAGTTTTCATACTAGGTAGATTACATTTTTTTATTATTATTCTTTCATGATCCCCATGAGCCACAGCAATGCGCCACTTATCATTGAAAAGTATAATCATTTGTCTTTGATTCCCGCCATATTTTATTTCTGTACGCCGTGGGTATATTTTTCACACTAAATGGGCCATTACCTTTAATACCTATTAAAATCGAATTAAGTTACTAACAAGCTTCTTCTTTAAAACTTATAACATAACGAATTAATATCTAAAATAGTAATCGTAATAATAAACAGTCTCAAATCGAAGCACGAATATACTTATCTAAGCTTTGTTTTTTACCTAAATGAATCAGTCTTGCAGAAATATCTCTTACATTTATCAATAGTTAAAAGGCGGCTAATTATCTATATTATTATACAGAATGAATTTTCAACTAGGCGTGAATGGCTAAATCTGAAGCTATGAGGAATATTGAAAAACATTGAAAGGGGTCTCGAGGCCGATTTTGACGAAAACTAAAACTGCATCATTGGATTTTAGAAAAATCAATAAAGCTGGCCAGGAATCGAACCAGCTGATTTTGAAAAAAAAACACAGCCTGTATTGTAACACCATTCGATAGTGTTGCTAATAAGGATCAAATTCTGGTGTCTAAGGTATTCTGTTACACCCTGTGTATTCGATAAAAAACAGGAGTTTCTGTATGAAATATTTAATAATGATAAACAATTAATTAATTACGAAACCTTTTACAATAACAAAAATTAGGCCTTACCTGTACTCACAATATTATATTTCTTGAAAATCGATTCCCGCATAAAACTATTATTCTGACTTTCTGAAACAACATCATTGTATCCACGTGAACTTAACTTTATAGGTTCAGTCATGTTGTGACTTTAAGCTCAGCCCGTACGTGTCCACAGATATGGTCACAAAACGGAAGTCACATTTTCTTACTTGCCGATTTAAATAATTAAATAAATTATTATTCGTGGTTCTTTTCCATTTGATGTCATTTTAAACAGTAACTTGAAAGAAATGGCAGTTTTTAGAAATAAACAGCGATCCTAATATTTGGTTACGCTGTAGTAAAATTCAAACACACACCTGAACATAAATTCCGTTCTTGTACCGAGCCATCAACAAGACGTCTACGTTACTCAAAATCGTTTTGACACTAAGTCCAAAATGACTTCCTGAGCAGGAATACGTTGACGTGTTGCTTGTTTTAAAGTATTATTTCCCAAAAAAAGTGGTTAAAAGTACTTTAAAATGCGGTCACAATACTGAATGTTCCGGGTGGATCAAAATTTCAACATCGTAATTTTATATGGTTTTTTATGTAACTAATCCAGATTATTAAAAATTAATTGATGAATATTATTTAATGATGATATTTAGAAACTAAATCCGACAAAAAAAGTACATCGTCCTTGGAAAAATCTCTCAATATTCGTGATCCAATCATACAAATTCAGATGGGGACAGGTAAAAATAGCCAACTCCTGTTTATTTAAATGCTGGTTAAACAAAATCATTAATAATTAAGCAGAAAATTATATAATTAAATATAAATTAAATGTATTTTCTTTGATCCAGTATGTTTAAAAGCTCGAATAGTTTATGGGTTTACGAATAAAATTAAGTTAAACCCTAGGGACAAGCAAAAAACGTACTTGACACAAATTGAAAAATATGCTCTTGTACGAGACGCCAGCACATCAAGCTACCCGAAACGGTCAAATTTTCCCAATCAACTTTGAATCTTAAGCTTTAGCAATAAAGTTAAAAATCTATTAAATAAATTTTACGGATTGTAGTAGCTTGATGTGTTGGCGTCTGTACCAGCGTTCGTCGTTCAAATCTACTGCATTGTTCTGAATCCAAACTATGATAATAATTTTATTAATAGCTGTACATTTAAGTTCCACGTTATTTTTTCAACTAAACATGTAACTTTTCGCTTTTGGACTCGTAAAGTGTTCCGTCTCACTTCGCAGTTCGCGCCACCCAATTTATAGAGGCTGGCGGCATTCGGGGTCGGCGCCGTCGGCGGCAGTCAGTAGTGACCGTCGAAGGCTCAAAGACGTACAGTCCTAAAACATTCCCCCGTCTTTATTAAGTAATGTTATGTGCCAGATTCTGATCACTTGTGTTGTGTGTTGTTTATAAATTATAGTTAGTGTTGGACAAAATGTATCTTGGCAAACTTAAAACCGCATCGAACAGTAAGTTTCTTTATTTTTTTAAATGGTTTATTGTTTGCCGGCATTTTGTACTGAATAAAACGTTTGTTCTTGTATTAGATGTGGCTTCTTAGTTCTCTCGTGGTATTTTATTAAAATATGCTCTAATTTTATAAACAAAAAATATTAGTTTAAGAGTACCTACTTGGTATTTTGTTTTCTTGGTACTTATTTCAATCTTACTTCGGCATAACATCTTGAGTGTTATTGACAAAGATGACGATTGGGCTAACGTTTTTTATTTGTTAACAAAATTAAACCGGGTTCCGGTCCCTGCTGCGCACAAACCGCGGGGGAGCAGTCCCGCCCTTAAAATATAACATTTTAACTTTGTAGGTTAACTTACGCGTGGAACCAAAAGATAATGTTCGAAATGTAACTTAGAGAATTAATTTGTTAACGGCATGCACGACAGCTGATAAACTTCCTAGCAGTGTAATATTTGATGAGTAGGTACAGTTAAATTCGAACAACGGAGTATTGAGAACTGTATCGATTTGACCGAGTAGGTGGGGCGCCTTCGTGACTCGGTTGCCAACCCCTATGTTACGAAAAAAATGTGTCATGCGGGACTATAAACAAGAAATAATTACTTGCCAGACAGCTACAGGTGTGACTGGAACGTTCTCGTCGTTTAATTATCGAAATTACTTTGTTCGGTATCTCGTTAGTTCGGAGTCGAAACGATTGGTCGCTTTATTTTTATCGAAATCGAAGACCTAACAAATTCAAGGAATTCGGTTCAACCTTCTTACAATGAGGGCTTCGAGGTCAAGTCTGGTCAAGTGTCTACTTAGGTACTTATCGAGTTGCTCCCTCGTATTAGGTTTAGGAACCCTTTCGGTATCGGTTGGTAGGTACCAATGTCGTATCTACTTATCATATTTTTTTAGTTTTTTCACATTTTTCCGCATTAATAGTTGATAACAGAGGGAACTGTTACCAGGCAACGATATTTTTGCCGCATTACATTAAAAAAAATGTCGCAATTATTATAAGTATGGCTAGTTTTCATGAATTATTCTGTTTTTATTTTCATAATGCCTTTTTCATACAACCTGGTACCTACTGATAATAAAAAGGAAAGACCATGAACTGGAAAAGAACATATGCTAGGTACTTTTCATTAAAAAAAATGTCGCAATTATTATAAGTATGGCTAGTTTTCATGAATTATTCTGTTTTTATTTTCATAATGCCTTTTTCATACAACCTGGTACCTACTGATAATAAAAAGGAAAGACCATGAACTGGAAAAGAACATATGCTAGGTACTTTTCATCCTAGATAGCAGACGTAGTCGCGGGCAAAAGCTAGTCATTGATAATACGATAATAACAACAACAACAAATGTAAACTGGTTAAATGTAGGTCAAGGACCTGTTTTTTTGATTTTATCGCAAAGTTCGCGATCGCGTGTAAGCTTGTAGTTACTAAAATCTGTCAAATTTCTTTAATAGATTTTCAACTTTATCGCTACAGCTTAAGGTTCAAGGTTGATTGGGAAAATTTGACAGTTTCGGTAGCTTGATGTGCTGGCGTCTGTACATAAACCGAATGTTTCAGTGAAGTGCCATAGATTGTTGGAACATTCTTCTATTGATATTTATGCTTTGTTTATATTGTTAAGTTAAAAATAGTGGGTTTTAAACGACGTCCTATTACGGCGTCTTTATTGGTTAATTGATGCTCATTTTCTTTGCCGTTACTGAATGTTTATACATCCATACTATAATATTATAAATTCGTAAGTAGCTCGTGTCCGTCTGTCTGTCTATATGTTACATTTTCACGCCTAAACCACTGAACGGATTTCGACAAAAATTTGGCAGAGAGATAGATTGCATCCCGGGGAAGGACATAGGTTAGTTTTTATTTTTAAGTAGAACATGACAAACATACATTTATAACAAATAAAATCAGGGTTCGCTGATATTTATCAGTAGACTAGATGACCCGACAGACGTTGTCCTGTCTTAACTATGAATGATTATTCATTTCGAACTGGAATAAAAAAATAAAAATTTGATGCCCCAAACACTTAACTGCCCTTGCGATTTATTTATTGACATTACTAATGCAAGCTGCACTGGTAATTGATAACGTAATTTTAACTTCATGATATAAATCACGATATAATTAACTTGGTAGCGAAATTCCGCAATGTGATACTTAATTATACCTAAACACGAAAAAACAAAAAAAAAGTTTTTACACACGGGCTGCATATAAAAAAAATAAGAACTTACGAAAGACTGGCGAAGTTACCTAGGTATCGGTAAATACAGCAATGCGACTATAAAATGTACTATTATTTATTCTGTGCTATAACTGCAATCTGCAATGCAGGCAGTCTATAACTTTTAATCTTCTAAGGGCTGATTTTTCAATCATCTGATAAATTTATTCGAGGAATAATTATGAAAATTTGACAGTTATTTCATACAAAAACTGTCGTACATCAATTTTATTCCTCGAATAAAAGTTATCTGGTTATTGAAAAATAAGCCCTAAGCGGAATCAGCTGCTGCTGCAGCTGGTGCTGTGCAGAACATGTTTTCTACATACCTACCAACACTGTTCTGACTAGGTCACTACCTATAGCTTACATTAGCGTTAGGGCAAGGCCAAGGTAAAGACAATAAACGGCTAAAATTCAGTAACACTTGAGATGAATGACCGGGCTATAATTAGGTAATAATAGCCCGTCCTTGACAACGACGAAAAAGGAGGAGCGGGCTATTGGGTTGAGCTCAGCAACATTTTAGTTTCAAGACTTTTCAGTTGTCAAAACGAATAGTAAAAAGAGAAAAGATTTGTTTTTTTTTATATGTTTGTTACGCTTTCACGCTAAAACAGCTGAATGGATTTGGATGAAATTTGAAATATGGGTAGACCATGACTTGAATTAGGACTGGGTAGGTTACTTTTTATATCGATATTCCCACAGGATCGAGACTTATGCGGGTAAAACCGCGAAGCGCAGCTAGATGTTAATAAATTACTAGTATTTAATTACATAATTATAGTGCTGTTCAAGATCTAAGATAACTTACACACATTGCTTTCTCAATGACTAAGTTCAGATAATACCTAGTACCTATTATTGATAAGTTTGTAGATACAAATTTTATTCTGTTGTTATCCGAGGTTATAGACCTAACAACGGGCATGCGTAAGCGTACGCATGGAGCGACTGAAACAAAACTATTGTTTATCTCCCTCTAACGTTTCGTCATCATTCTAGTCGTTTCTAGAGTGTGGGTTCGGATTACGATCCCACAAGATACCTACGCTTGGATATCAGCATTCAATTTCCGGCCTTCATTACCTTCAGAAATACCATATAGTGGAAACAAATACTATTTATAGATCAGAAGTTGCATAGTGGTTTCATAACACATTCATTCATGATAACGGTTTATTCGAACACGTTTCATAGTAGCTAGGGCTGCCATCCGGAGAGAGGGCGGGGTTTTTAAATTGTGTCCGGGTTTCACCCGGATACTATTTTAACACTTTCTGTGTTAGGAGAAATCCAACTTTGAATGATTTGCAATAAATGAAAGCATAGGTAAATCATACTTAAAAATTCGCCGCTCGGCAAATATACCCGTTCGCTCGTGACAATTCATGATTTGCTTTCAATTTACATTTTTTCAATTTTTTATTTTCTATTATGCCAAAAAGAAGAGCGTTAGGAACGCTCTTCTTTTTGTCATCAATGAAAATTATTTTTGTTAAGTAGGTACTCTAGAATACCTCCCACATAAAGAAGAGTGTAGCGGCATCCCGGAGCCTTAATTTCATGTTCCACATTTTTTTCTAATTTTCCCTTTCTACACTTTTTATTCATTTTTGAATAAAGGATATCTTAACTTTTGAATTTCAATATTAGCTCAACTTGTTTGACTCAATATGCTCGCTGCCTTAGCTGCCTATTACATGGTACATCAGTGCATGGGACTTGGCTTGACTATTCCTTCGAGAAATATCATAAACCGCCGTATAATTTTGGCTACACACAGCATAACATTACGCCTGTACAATTTCTCGAAGGAATAGTCAAGCCAAGTCCCATGCACTGATGTACCTAATAGGCAGCTAAGGCAGCGAGCATATTGAGTCAAACAAGTTGAGCTAATATTGAAATTCAAAAGGTAAGATATCCTTTATTCAAAAATGATAAAAAAGTGTAGAAAGGCAAAATTAGAAAAAAATGTGGAACATGAGATTAAGGCTCCGGGATGCCGCTGTATATCGCGAATTGCCTCGTTGGTCGATTAGTCTCAAACGAGATTACTCAGCAGTCTGTGAATCTTGCTGATTTTAATGCCGAGGTCGGCCAGATAGGCAACCTTATTGTTTTTTTTTATCTAACGTATTTTTTTTATTGCAAATACAGTAGCATGGCACAGACCGATGTCAGCGACGTCACGACAGGAGGAGGAGTTAATGCAGAAGTCGGCCCGCGCGCTGTCCTCTGCCACGGACCCTCTGGAGAAGCTGCGCCTGCTCTGTTTGTCACGAGGAGCCTCTGGCATCCTCGGACTTGGGAGGTAAGTATGCATTTTGAACAATTTATCATCATTATAATCATTCTGCCGAAATACGTTAAGTGTTAAGTTAAGTGGGCCGGCTGGGCATTTGCGTACAGTGCGTGCCACGTAAGAAGAGACTTGACCCCGCCTCCCCCGCCTCTTTCCGCCGCCCCTATGACGTCCGTTCCCGTCCCGCACTCAGACCTCATACCGCTAAAGATACCTAAAATCGTGTTCTGCGCATGTCAGACCACGTGGTGTGTCAAGTCTCTTCTTACGTGGCACGCATTGTAACATAATATTATTAATCGGAATCGGTTTCATTTTGACACTTCAACAACATTCATTGCGTTATTTACGTGTTGAACAGACAATTTTTTCGAACTTATGTAGCAATGTATTAGCAATTTGCTTCAAAATGATTCAGATTCCGTTTGATAGTGTGTTACGTAACTACGTAAGAAGAGACTTAACCCCGCCTCCCCCGCCTCTTTCCGCCGCCCCTATGACGTCCGGTCCCGTCCCGCACTCAGACCTCATACCGCTAAAGATACCTAAAATCGTGTTCTGCGCATGTCAGACCACGTGGTGTGTCAAGTATCTTCTTACGTGGCACGCACTGTACCATGGACATCGTCAGCGTCACGACCGGTCCTGTGTTTACTGCGTCTTGATGACCTTCACATTCATTGCTCTACAATCTACATTATCCACTCAAGCGTCCAAGCCGCGCGGCGATTCTCGCCTCGCCTGTCCGCGCATGAAATGTCACTTTCATTTTTACGACCGCGCGAGACCCTCTTAACAAAAACTATTACTATTGAAAAACTGCTATAGCTACATTCGAATAAAAAATACTCACGGAAAGCTCAAAGAATCCACAATTTAATTTGATTACAAGTAAATTACTCTAAGTAATAATAAAGGATGAAAATAAAGTTTAAAGTTGAGGAAATAAAAAAAAATATCGTATTTATTTTTTATTTCGAGTTTTATAAGAAAAGTATAATAGTTGCTAGTAACAATTATTTTTATTACAATAGTACATGATATACCCTTTAAAATGACACCAATATCTCATTATAAATATTTAGTTTTCTGCCATGAAAAAATAAACAAAGCCAAGTACTTCTGAAAAGGTCCCCGGGCCTCGGGCGGCATAAAAATGTGACAAGATGGCCGCCCGGCTAATGGCGTGCGCACACGACGAGGTTATTTTAATGAAACAAAAATATTAATATTCGGCAAGTTTATTGAACTAGTCTACTAGTCTTTTATTTATTCATTCATAACAATTTTTACATTGTGTCGAATATTAAAAATTATTTTAAATTAAAAAAATTAAAATAAAAACAACATTAAATAACATGCCACTTAATTACTATGAGGAAGTGTAATAATAATAAATAAATGTCATTTACATAACTAGAATAATACTGTTACAAATAATTAAATATAGCCAATGTCAAAAGAACAATAGAAGATTTTTAGACTAATAGTACCTAACAAAATTAACAATCATGATAAATTTCTAGTATAAATTATGTATGTTTACAATTTAAATATAATTAATAGATTAATAGAACAATAGTAGCCAGCAGCAGTCTGTCTGTCTGTCTGTCCGTCTGTCGCATCGTAGCTCCCGAACAGCGAACAGATGAACCGATTTTGATTTTTGTTTGAAAGGTGAATTAGTCGTGTTCTTAGCTGTTTGATGAAAATCGGTCCAAGATGTTCGCCGCCACAAAATGGCGAATTGCATATTTTTTCACAACTCCCTCAATATGGGTATCAAATTAAAACGCAAGAAAATAAGAGAAATTAAATAAACAAATTAAGGAGCCCCTACAAAAAAAGCACGAAATTAAAATTTAAAAAACCCCCGACACAAAATAATAAAAATAGTATGAACGTAAAAAGCCTAAAACAAGTTAAAAAAAAACACTATCAACGATGCTAAAGAAGTTTTCACTTCTAAAAGCAGTAATTAACGAAACGAGTGCGTTTTGAGCGAGATTTTATTATTAGTATTGGTATTCCTATTTTTCGTTCGTCTTTCAATATTAATATAATAAATAGTTATTATTATTGTTTCAACATAAAAGTAAATAAACCTTTAATCTAAAATATATTAATTCTAGGTATTTTTTATTCTTTGATATTGAAAAACGAAAACATATTAAATAAACACCCACACCTATAGTAGATACATAAACAAAACCAAAAAACCACAAAACCTTCCCAAACTTATCATCAAACGCTTAGTGTGAACAAACCATTATTTACGTTGTAAGTTCAACTGTCCATGGGGATTCCATTCACCAACACTAAAATCATGAATAACGAGTAACATTTTAATCATTTCTAGACCCCATCTCAATATATTCCGTTTGTAAATGGCTATTAACGTGCTATTAATGAAGAATTATCTTATATTTAGCATTTATTTAACAGAAATAACCAATTAGAATACATTGATAACAATATAGAATCATCAAACGATGATCGCGTAGTGATCTTATAACTTTTCCAGCTAAATTATTCTATGTAACCGTTTTGAAATTGTCGTAGTAATGCATATTTCGTAAAGAAAATATCTTTACGTTTAATTTGATGTACAATAACAATAGAAATAAGGTATAAAAACAGAAAACTTACCACATTTTGCTTGGAGCTCCACACACAATAACAGTTAGTTGACAAGAAAGACGAACTGTCACTTTCATTTTTTTTTTCTAAATTTTACAGTGCGTTTGCACAGATTAAGTTCACTCTCACGGATGACAAATTTCACATAGCGCCATCTAGTAATTTTGTATTGTACGACTACCACTTGACTCTAGCGCTGTACACGTATAAACTGAACGATGTCGTTTGGTGACTGTAGTCACCATGGACGGTATAGGCAAGAGTTTTTTTGGGGACTGTAGTCACCATGGACGCTTGAGTGGTTATGGGGGCTACCCACTCTCTGCACCTTCCGGTACGCAACCGTCTAGAACTTTTCGGCACCATTGGCCATGTTTTGTGAGCAATGAGCCCCGCCCACTGCCACTTACGATTAGGATTTATTTGGGCTATGTTGGTTATAGTGGTTGTCCTCATTACTGATTCGATCATGCAGGGAAACTTCGAGCGTAGCCATCACCATGATAAAACATATTTTAGCGTCAGTCGTGCTAATACTGGAGAAGTAAAAGCTATTTTGTGTACATGAAACAAGCCTACTTTTAGGAGACGTTGATTAAAAGCTTTATTTTTCGATTTAACTAATAACCGTAAAATTATACTTGCAGGATCTTTCGATCAATGGATGACGATGGCAGCAGGCAGTTGACCCATGAAGAATTCTTTAACGGACTCAAGGAAACTGGACTGGAGCTCAGTCATGAGGTAAAACCATTACTTATTTTCCAAAAAGAAAAATTATAGAGAATTTGTTGAAAATAAAAATCGTCGAAGTATGATGTAGCTTCAATCTTTAGAAAGCAAGTTTTCCAAAATAATATTTTCACCATAGAAACAGTTAAAAACTGGCCAAATGCGAGTCGGACTCGCACACGAAGGGTTCCGTACCACAAGGCAAAAACGCCGAAAAAAACATATTTGATGTGTAGGAGCTCCCCTTAAATATTTATTTTATTCTGTTTTTAGTATTTGTTGTTATAGCGGTCACAGAAATACATCATCTGTGAAAATTTCAACTGTCTAGCTATCACGATTCATGAGATACAGCCTGGTGACAAACAGACAGACAGACAGATGGACAGTGGAGTCTTAGTAATAGGGTCCCGTTTTTACCCCTTGGGTATGGAACCCTAAAAAATAAAACTTGTTCCTTTATTTAACTCCCCTACGTTCACGAGACAAACTACCTCCTGTACCTGCATCCCGGCGGTAAACAAAGCCTCCCCCCGGCGGTAAACAAAGCCTCCTCCCGGCCGGCCTTGCAAAGCTCTCGGGTGACATAAATGTGACTCATACAATGAAATGTGGGAGTGGGACGCAGCATTCTCGCCCAAACAAAAAAATACTGGCCTGCGAATCTGCGAAGGACCGTTTGCTAAGCGTAGCTTTTATTGCTTCGTTCGAATGGATGCTTGGAGGAATGAAGATGGATGAATAGATGATTTATAGATTTGTGACTTTGATTGTTACTCCTTTAAACAATACACAACATTTAGGCGATTCTCACAACAGTCACAACTACCACGCGGCACGCTCCGGTGCCCGGTCCACGCGCACCCACGCCATGGTAATATTATCTACAGGGTGGCGCAAAATTAATGTCATAATTTGAATTGGCTGCCATTTTATTAAAAATGAAACAAATTGGATTCTGTTTTCATGAAAAGTTTATTTAAAAGTGTAAAATTCATGACATAATTGGTAGAAATGTTATCGCTCAAATGGCCACCTCTCGATGCACAATTGTGCTCGTTTTACGTTGTGCATCGTTTTACAGCATTCTGAATTGTTGCTCGCACAACATCTGGCTCCATATTGGCCACTTCTTGCTAGATCTGTAGTGGACACAGTAGCACATGGCGCTCGGCCAAACGCTTAATTGTTCGAGCACACGACGAAATTCACACTGCGTTAAAACAGATTTGTCAAATAAGCAGTAACAATAATTCCACGTTCTTAAGGTGTGTATCGCTCCATGACTTGTTGACAACTAATTCTCTATATGTCTACAACATAAATGTCAAAGCGCAGTAATATTTGACGCCATCTGCAAAAATTAAGGCACATTCACATTATGACATTACTTTTGCGCCACCCGTTATAATATAGATAATATTATCGTGCCCACGCGTTATTTTTACATACCTACAAATGAATAAAAACGCGTTGCCGCGCGAGGCATTTGACTCTGTTTCCGTGCCTCTCTCGTGGCAAGTTGTAGTGTAAAGGCGCGGGCCCACCGCGGTGCACGCAGAGGCTACGCACGTGTATTAAGCTTCGCTTTGGAAGAAAATGTATGTGATTGTATCCACTGCAACCCACGGAGAGGTTGTGCATGAATTGACGTCATTGATACACGCGTGGCTTGCTCGAATAGGCGGTTACATAGCTCAACGCTGGCGACGTGGGTCTACGTTTCTACTAGAGTACACGAATATGACCCACGACTATGTACAGCTCGCTTATCGCAGCGCAGTTTTCAGTCAGTTTTTTGTCCGTGGATTGCAGTGGCACGTGCGTAGCCTCTCCGTGCGCCGTGCCACGCTATACATAGTCGTGGGTCATATTCGTGTACTCCAGTGGAAACGTAGACCCACGTTGTCAAACAAATTAATACACGCAGCTAAAATGCGCCGCGTGCCCGTGCACAGCATGCGCCGCGGTGGGCCCGCGCCTTTAGCCTTACACTAACTGTGCGTTTGTACTAGAAAACATTCAACATGTAAATATTGAAAATTATCACATGAGAAAATCTCTTAACTTGTTTTTTATTAATTTGCGTTTCCACTGCACGAAAAATGCGTAAGTTATATAAGACAGACATCAAGATTTGTTCCTAGCTGCGCTTGCACTATCTAGAAACATATTCAAAGATTCACGAATGACAGCCGGGCCAAACGGCTTTCCGAGGCACGGAATGCTTGCTATATAAAGATGGACACCCATCCACGGACCAATCACGACAAGCGTAGCTTAACTTGATCGATCGACAATTGCGGCTGTTATTACTGAGCCACTTTGTGAATATTTCGCTAATGCAAACGCAAAGTGCCATTAACCTTTAACTAGGGACGTGAGAAATTTATATCACTATAAGGGACATGACGTCTCACAGGCTACTACTTCCAAAGTTAATTTTTGTCATAAAATTAAATTTAGAAGTTTCAAAATTGTGTTAATATTTACCATTGGTATGTAATAAAAACATATAAGTAAATTTAATCACCATTTATTACGAATTAAAAAAAAACGGTAATTAACACTTAAAGGTACTTTTCAGTCTTAATTGACATGAGATCTTTATTTTAGCATTTTAATAGACCTTACACAAGTAATATGATAAATTTAACACTTTTTACTCAAAATCTAATCTATCAAAAAACAAAATAACATAAAAAGTACTTATAAAAACAAAAATTAAAACTTTTGACAACTATTCAATTTGGCATTAATTACTGGCAATTTTTGCACAAGGGGTGAGAACATTGTAAGCATACGGGATTGCAACACCCGACACACATGTAAACTGTCATTCTGTGTAGTGTAGCCGGACAAATACTGCATGCCCTTCGCTTGCCCTGACTAGTTTCACGACTTTGGACACCTTCTTCAACCATATCGTCACCCAGAACTCGCTTTATCACTAGCCGTAATTCCCTTGGTAATTGACTGCAGACAAACGTCTTTGCATATGGGGTAGCACTAGCGAACGGGCTAATGACTTTAGAAAATCTACTTTATCTGTAATTTTGGGTTGATGCATATTATATAGTATAAAAGCATTCATGCCACTCAAGTCCACAATGCGGTAGAATATCACCATTGGCCATCTTCTCGTTCGTCGGCTGCTGGAATAAATGGAGCATTTTTTATCAGCTTCATTAACACCTCCTTTGGTTGAGTTGTAAAAGGTCTCTTTCAGAAATCAAGAAGTCGTCAAAATCACCTTCGCTATCTGATTGGTCTGAAGCCAGCATTCATCATGCAACAGGCCATCATTTGAAGATGAGTTCAATGTTTTTATTGAACTCATCTTCAAATGATGGCCTGTCTACCCGTAATATTTTTCTCTTTGATGAAATCGGGGTTTGGCGTTGACGTTTTCTAGTGTTTTCTGCCATTTTGCACTAAAAATAGAAAAATAGATCAAAAAAATATATTTATGAGAACTAGGGACATGTAGCCTGACTGGCTACGTCGGATATTTTAATGAGTATTACTCACGTGCTAAACAACCGATGACACGTCTATCTTCTTCCGCAGTCGTTTTAGCACTAAAACAAAAGCTACTAAGATGCGGGGTCGCGGCAAGCGGGGGGAAGTGGGCTATTCTAAGAATTTTTAAAACACGCGACGCCTGTGAGACTCCACGTCACTAGTTAAAGGTTAAGCAACGTCAGAAACAAGTTACAAGTTGAAGATACAGACTAACCACAGACTACAATTGTCTAGTTTGGGGCTCACTGGTAATATTAATTTGTAAAATTGCAGTAGGTAATACTGTACTGGGGCCTAAAAAGGCCACTTTGGCGAATCACAAAAGGATAACATTATGAATCTTTATGGACAGTTAACTGTTAAGTTAATCGAATCAAATCCCTTTGATGAAGGATTTTTCAGTAATTTTTTGTTGTCTGTGCTAAAATACTAATTAGTCCAATCCAAATCCAATCTCTATCTCTTTGATTATACCTATATAGTGCAGCGAAAAAAAGAAACAACACGGACTGTCTTCGCCATATTTTGGTTTATAACGTTATCCTTGTATGATTCGCCAAAGTGACCTTTTTAGGCCCCCTGTTTAGCGTTAACTGTTGAATAACAGTTAACGCAGTTAAGTTAGGGGGCCTAAACATGGCTCAGGTAGGAAGAATATCCTACCTGTGCCATGTAATTGTATTACTTACCTGGGATTAAATATATTTTTATTTCTAGTCAGTTATATCTACAGACATTATGACTTTATGAAATGTTTTTGTATTTCTTTCAGGATGCAATGGAGCTGTTTGAAACATTCGACAGTGACAAGAGTGGCTCCATAAGCCTTGACGAGTTCCTAGCACATATTCGTGTAAGTATTGGGCTCCCATGTTTTTTTGACACTTTCAACTAGTAAACCATAATGTAAATCTATCTATATCTTTATATAAGTATTTTTTAATAATAAAACTGAAGAGTTTGTTTGTTTTTTGAACGTGCTAATCTCTAGAACTTCCAGTCGGATTTTCAAAATTATTTTTGCATTTGATAGCCCAATTCTCGAGGAAAGATATATACCTAGTCTATTTAACATCAAGGTAGGATCCTTAGGAGGCGAGCAAAAAGAAAAAAAATAAAAAAGAACGCTAAGCTAAAACGAAGTAATAGCGCGGACAGGCGATGTGGTGCGAAGGGGTAGGTCGGGGGAACATGAAAGTTCACGCGAATGAAGTCGCGGGTAGAAGCTAGGACTTTATAAAACTTAGATGGAATTTATCGAAAAATTTTTGACTTTGGTCCAAATCCCATGTGAAACTATTATTCAAAATAGGAAAAATAGATAAATGAACAGTAAATTTATTTATCTTTATCATGCTAAAGTAGACGGGTATAAAATGTTTGAGGTATTAAGTCTGACTGTGCAGTTTTATACTTCTCAATCAACTCGGCTTATTCTCAGTCCACTGCTGGACATAAGGCTCTCTCAGGCTGCGCCACAATACCCTGTCCTCCGCCTTCCGCATCCAGTCTGTCCCAGCGACCTTTGTCGTTAGTCCAAATGGACTAACGATCTGAAGAACCCAGCGTGGATAGAGACCTGAAGAGAGAGCAAGCGTAGCGTGGGTCACCCTCCAGCCAAATGGCAAATATGTGGTCTGCACTCCAGGACACACTGCTTTATACTTCTATTTATCTAGTCATGTATTATCCCACAGCTGGGCAAAGGCCTCCCTCGCCCACACACTTCTGTCCACTGCTAGTGTGGGCCTTAATAGATGTTGATAAATATTTGCAGCCCCCCATGTCAGAATCACGCCGCGCCATTGTAGAACAGGCGTTCAAGAAGCTGGACAAGACCGGAGACGGCGTCATCACCGTCGCGGATATTCGAGGAGTCTACTCCGTTACTGCGCATCCCAGGTAACAAACATTTATACTTATGTACAGACGCCAGCACATCAAGCTACTACAATCTGTCAAATTTCTTTAATATATATAAGGATAAGGTTCAAAGTTGATTGGGAAAAATTTGACAGTTTCTGGTAGCTTGATGTGCTGGCGTCTGTACTTTACTTTTAGTTCCAAAATTTGGCGGTTTGTCAGAATCACAGAAATACATCATCATCTGCCTAGCCTTTTCTCAACTTGGGGTCGGCTTCCAGTCTAACCGGATGCAGCTGAATACTGGTATTTTACATGGAGCGACTGCCTACCTGACCTCCACGGCACAGTTACTGGGTAATACAGAAATACCAGAGCACCTACAGATACTGTTGTATAGGAAACTTACGGAGGCGTGAACTGAAAGACGGAATGATTAGCACTAGTGCTCCAGCTGAGCACTGCAGTGCACAGCTGTCCTTACTATGTGGCGGCGGCGCAGTCACATCTATTCTACGTCTATGTATAGGTGTATATATAGCAGATATAATAAAATACCACTCGATATTCTTCAACTAAATGAGAAGAAATTTAAAACATGCATTAATATGTAGACAAGCATATTACAAGTTGGATGATTATATCGTAGATAAAAATGCTTGGCTTAATTTTGGTCCTGCTCCACAGGCACTTGGGCTCACGAGTTAAAATTACAATAATTGGAACAGGTGCTTCCCTTTTTCTTTTTTTAGTGTTTGTCATTACGAACATTATTTATTTTTTATTTTATTCAATCAAGTTTTAATTGTTGAATACTTCATTATTAAATATCTCTTCCTGCTTGGTAGTAAAACTCTATTAATCTCTTAAATAAATTGCAAACTATAGTTTTGTGTAATTTAGAAGCATTTTTTTAAAACTTTGTAGAATGTAAGAACCATGTTTCCGTTTATTATGATTTTTTTGATGTTAACTTGAAAGAGCATGGCAGTTGTGAAAGTGTCATGCTCACTTAAATGTCTCATCGATGGTGGCGCGTGTGTTGGATCATTCGGTTCCCTACAAAATGCTTAGCTGGATGGTGCTGATCCACGCGTCATGTTCGTGAACGGGCGCCGTCGGTTGAGACTGGTCATCTCATAGCTGCCAAGGCTTATTTTTAACCTTATATTTTGAATTGTTTTTTCATTTGTGTCTTTTTTTTTACATTGTTCTCACATATAGAAGCAACAAGAATAATATACCCAGGATGTTGTAATATCTAGATTTAAAAGAGTGTCCATGGAGTTTCTTGCCCGTTCTTCTCCATAGAGATCTACGTTTTGGAATGGGCAACTAGCCTCAACTTTCTGACTAACTGACAGACTATTTAATTTTGACAATTCAAAAGTGCCTGTACAAGGTTTAATTGAAATAGGTGCTTTGAGTTTGATACGCAACAGAAAAAAAAGAACTATGCGTAAAATGGAAAATATACAAACAGAGAATGAGTAATCACAGCAATGTCTTACTAAAAACCTCCTAAACAGACAAGGGGATATAATCCGTCTAAAGAGACGGCAAATACTGATCTTGAACTAGAGACAGTAAAAATGTAAAGTTAAGGTGATAGGTATATTGACAAAAATGTGTTTCTTCTATTTCGTGTAACTTGTTAAGTATGTGAAATAGGGATATAACATTTTGGTATATGTTTTTTGACTCTTTATCGTTTTTTATCGTGTAAAAGGAATACACGATTCAATAAATTTTTCTCGATACAAAAAAATTGCAAAGGTACATCTATTTTTTTACTTTTTTCGACATCACGGCGTAACGCTTAAGAGTTATTCCATGGAATTTACTTTAAAACATAGAGAATTGTCATATCAGAGTTTACTTAAAGTAGTTTTAAATTTAATTCAGTTATTTTGTTTTAAAGGAGTAAATTCGTTTTGGCACATACGTCGTTTTATTCCGAGCGCACGCACACTATAGCTACCTCTCTTCTTTTGCGTTTCAAAAGTAATTTCATCACTTTCGCTAGCTTAGTAGGTTTTCGAGGATTTTAAATTTTCGAGGTAGCCCCTGAACCACATAATATAAATGTTGAATGGAACATCACAAAAATAATCTCACACGATTTCAGATAAAAGGAGTAGCAAAAAAAAACCTTTTCTTTTGATCTGCCATGCAATCAAAATGTTCCATAAAGCGGGTAATTCATCATCTGCTTATCCTATGTTGGTGTCGGCTTCTACTCTAACTGGCTGCAGCTGAATACCAGTATTTTGCATGGAGCAACTGCTCTGACCTCCACAACGCAGTTCTGGGTAACACTGTATCCCTTAGTAAGGCCGGTTGTTAGTTTAATTTTGCACACTTCGTGCAACGTGTCATGCTGAAAGTAAATATAAAATAAAACATGTAATATTGAGTCGATGTTGTTAGTATCTTATTTTAAATTCCAGATACATGAGCGGCGAAGAGACGGCAGATGTTATTCTGAAAAAATTCCTCGCCAACTTTGAGTCTGATGGGCAGGTGGATGGAAAAGTAAGACAAAATTACTATGAATATTAATACCTATCAATAATTATGTTATATGTAAGAGCAGTGGTGACCCAGTGAAATTGGTCCCGACGAGGCAGGCCCTTTTCTTTATGTATTTAGTTTTATTACCACTGCTCTCAAAACGGTGAAGGATAACATCGTGTGGAAACCGGCATGTCCCAGAACCGAAAATTCTAAGATATATGACATTCACCAACCTGCACTCGGTCAGCTTGGTGGATTATGACCCACTCCCTCTCACAGAGAGGAGGCCTGTGTCCCAGCAGTGGGAACGTGAGCATAACGGACAGTTTCATATTTCAATTTCAAAGTATTTCGTTCTGCACGATCCAGTATTTTTTTATATCTACCAAACAATACGATACCAAGTCAATTTTGATACAAAAGGAATAAAACTATGAGAATGTCTTCCCGATTCAGAACCTCACGATGATATCATTGTGAGGTTCTGAATCGAGATGCTTACGTTACCAAAACTTGGAATAACAACATTGTTTAGTTTTGTGCGAATATCCAACTTACATCTTCCTGTCCCTGTGGTATGTTACTTGGGATCTGCGCAAAATTTTTGCGTCTTTCTCCCATAATAACCGTCACGCTATCATTCACTCCCGTTTCGTTTATATCATTCGTCAGATAATCTGCTTAACCTTTATTTAGTCTTCCTTTCTCTCTCCATACATCAACGTTTCCCCCCAACTTGTTCTTTTATGTGTTTGTATTTCTTTCTTTGCGTCATGTTTACCGCAAATAGACGTATTTTCTTTATTTGTATTCATTACTCTTTTAGGGCTGATTTTTCCAACGGCAGATAATTTAATCCGAGGAATAATTTTGAATTTTTGACAGTTCTTCCATAAAAAATCTGTCAGACGCCAATTTTATTCCACGAATAAAATTTTTCTGTCGGTTGAAAAATCAGCCCTAAGTCAAATACGTTACATCAGACCTCATCACATGCCCATAGAATATCTCTCTATCTATATTTATCACAGTCGTTCGACATTAATGAAGGTTTTCGTGAAAATTTACGACACCAATTTGCACCACCGTGACAAGAGGTCTTCCAATATAAAATATATGATGACGTTCATCATTTGATTCATTCATTCGTTCATTATTCAGTCATGACTAAAGAAAATATAGGCTCTTTGACAGATGTCTGGACCTGACGTGTCAGTGCTGCCACTTGGCGAACATCATTTCAGAAAACCCTCATTGCGCATACTCATTCGAGAATGTTCTAAAATAGAAGTCTACAATTCCCACAGGTGACTTTGGAGGAATTCATGAACTACTACAGCGGCATCAGCGTGTCGATCGACAATGATTGCTACTTCGACCTGATGATGCGTCAAGCATACAAGCTGTAACTCTTCACCTCGCCTGGACGAAAGTACGGACACAACGCTTCGTACACTTTCTTTATACAAACCACACCTTGTCGGAATTTATTATTAATTTTTGAATTCTGATTATAACTAATTAGTTTTAGTTTTTCCTCTTAGTTTTTAACTTAAGAGTCAATTTGATTGTGAGATCAACTTCAAGACGTTATTATCTAAAAATATAGATACTAATTTTGTAACGGAAATAGTTATATAAGGGTCTATTAAACTGACTTAAGTGTTTTGATTGTTGTGATGTTTTCTGGGTTCTGTTGTGATTAAGAACATCTTTTATTTTTAGTGCAGCCGTCCGTGTGACCGTCCATACATTTGCATTTTACCAGAAAACTTATATTGAACTATTTCAATTTTGTTACCATCTTGTTCAATATTATTGTTTGCTTTCAAATGTTCTCTCTATGTATCAACGATTCTAGTTCATTACGCAACTTTCAATTCTCATTAATCTTATTGTTGTAACATTTATTATAATTATTAAATTTAGTGTCTCGTACTTTTGTAGGCTCTTGTATCACCCTTAACACAGCACCAACTATCAAAACGTCTATTTTAGACCTTGTGTGCACTAACATTTCTAATGTTAATTTAATACAGTATTATATTTTTATTAAATAAATTATTATCGTGTGGTATGATATTTATGTTGATTTCATTAAATTATTTTGATTTTAATATGTTTTTTATTACTTACTTCTTCTGTTACCTTAGCTATAGATTTTTTCAGGTCCACTAATATGGGTTAGCATCAAACATAGATTTCCTCTACAAACAGTTACTCTAAGTTGGACCAACCTAACTGGTCAGTTTGTCCTAGGTAAAATAGGGTAGGTATTAGTGTTCTGTGAACATCTTCACAACTTCGAATGTAGTCTTCGATCTTCATGAAGGTAGAGATAAACGTCTCCCAAGACCTCGCTGCAGAATTATAGGTCTCGAGGTCTGGTCCTGGAGCCAAACTGACGTAGTAGTGTTTTCATACAGACGCACTTCAGCACCTTCCTTTACCGATAGTGAAGCTGCTGGCACCGTTGAAGAGACTGCAGTACAGCCCAAGTCTCTATCGAATCGAAGGCTTTCTCGCTGTCTACAAACGCTAAGCAGAGAGGCAGGTCGGACTTCTGTATAACCTGCCTACGGTCTACGGAACCTGGTTCAGGAGGCTGGAAGTTGTCAACCCTACGCGCGAGACGGTTCGTGATGACTCTTGAAAACTGCTAACTACAGTAGACACGGCTCAGAAGTGAGATGGGCCTATAATTCTTAAGCAGGGTGGTGTCAAAACGTACAGACGCCAGCACACCAAGCTACCCGAAACTGTCAAACTTTCCCAATCAACTTTGAACCTGATGCTTTAACGATAAAGTTGAAAATGTAAGAAATTTGGCAGATAGTGTAGTACAGTACCCGGCGATAAATATTGCACATCGATCTTTGGAAAGAGACAATCGGCTAATTTCAGCTTCGTAGAGCGTTATCTCTGTTGCACGAAATACAAACAGTCCGGTATCAATTAGGAGCTGTTAAAACAATTATGATTTGCTTCTTTTGATAATTATTTTTATTTTTTGTATAAAATACAAAAAAAGGTAAAGGTCGATGTGCAATATTTATCGCCGGGTACTGTAACCTGATGTGCTGCTGTCTGTACATTTTTATTGATATGTAAGGTTTGTAGAGACACTGATGTAGAGTTAGGGCCTTGGCTCTATGTTAGATTTGATAACTTTTTAACAGTGAAAGCAATATTTGAATCTTGGCTGCTTAGTTTACATGAAATGTTTTGATGATACCTTTTATCCCGTTCCCATAGTTAAGAATTTGAATGTTAAAAATAGTATAAAAACCTAGTTAGTGAGTATAACCAAATAAATTTCATTTTATTAAGTGGCCTCTGACTGACCAAGTACCAAACGCTGTAATGATCATTTCAACATCTCAAAACTGAATAAGTAATTATTGCGTAAGTAGATTACATTAATTATTAGGAGCTCGAGGGATTCCGTGTTCTGTGCAGCGGACGTACCGGCCCTGGTTCATGGTTTTACGTCCGGTAATCAAACTTCGTAATGTGCTACAAGGATCTTTCGGCGCTCGAATGACGTTTACAGGGTGGCGCTGTTGGTAAACATCTGAGCGATTATTTTGCGAAATGTATTGAATTAACAAGATGGCGGCGTTAGTTACGATTTTGGCCACGTGCCAATAAATGCATGTACAAATCTATAACTTTCTTAACTGAAAGCACGCTAAGCAGTTGGTCCCGGCTGCTGCCATTTGTGGATCTTTGGTAGTCGTTATAGGCCATCAGAAGCCCGAAAGTCTGTCAACCAGTCATACCAAGGATATCGTATAACCCAGACTGGGTTCTGGAGGTCAGATAGGCAGTCGTTTCATGTAAAATGCTGATATTCAGCGGCACCCGGTTAGATTGGAAGCTGACTCCAACATACTTCGGAAAAGGCTAGGCAGATGATGACAACTTTTTAACTGAAACCATAGAGACAGAGAAAAGATACAATTTAAACTCATTTGTTCAATGACAGTAGTTATTCTCTTTCTACGCCATATTCTACTCTGTGTTCATATATATTATGTCATATTTTTTAAACATATGTTTTTAAAACAATTATTGTTTTTTTATGTATTCATATTACTTAGTTACTAAATAAATACTACAAACTGATGAAACGAACTAGATTTATCCTTTCTCGACCCCAGAAAGCGAACAGGGTACGTTCATTGCAATTTATTACAGTACCCGGCGATAAATATTGCACATCGACCTATTCGATCCTATCGATTTTATACAAAGAATAAAAATAAGTATCAAAAGAAGCAAATTGTTTTAACAGCTCCTAATAGATACCGGACTGTTTGTATTTCGTGCGACAGAGCTAACGCTCTACGAAGCCGAAATTAGCCGATTGTCTCTTTCCAAAGGTCGATGTGCAATCATTGAGTTATAGTATGTACTACGTACTGTGCAATATTTATCGCCGGGTACTGTAAAATAGTTTTGCCAAATAGGTGCCTGACTGGATTTCCCATGAACCGCCCACTCCCGTGAAAATCCGACACAAATCCAGGTTCCGCTAGTAGCCATTCTTGTCGAAAAACCTCCAACTACACAGTCAGCCCGATCTGGGAACCGAACCCAGGACCTGATGCTCATACAGTTTTTTTTTATAATTAATTATTGCTTCTTGTAACTGATGTCACTTGGAAAGCTGCTACGCTAAAATAGAATTGATCTGGACACATCTGTCGCATGTCTGACGACCAATGAATCAAACTTACGACCCAATGGCCTTCTCAATGGCAAGCGACATCGCGGCATACCTAGACGGAGATGGCGGAGTGAGCTGGACTCCTTCAACAAGAACTGGTCCTTAGCAGCTTTGAACAGAGAGAAGTGGAAAGAAAGTAGGGAGACCTGTGCCCTGCAGTGGGACATCACAGGCTAAAAATAAATATAATAAATGTCCTTCTTGATCCTGATACTGGTATATTAATCGTTTTTAAATGAGACAATATATTTTTTCCAGATACTCCGTAAATCATGTGTCGCACAGCTCACGCGATTCTATCAACCGTAATATGCGGCGTACAAATGTTAGTGAGGGTCTTCATGACCGTGATCCTCATGATTGAAAACGTGATAAGAATGCTCCTGCAAACGTTATACAACTTTATATCATTTTTGCTGCAAATGATATCACTCATACCGATCTGTGTCGTGTTCCTACTGACGGCCAGGCTTAAATGTTTTATATGCGGCGGTGGAGGGCCTTGCCCAGTCGGAGCGAGAGGCGGCACCTGCGACTGTATCATGTCCTTTATGGCTGTCGTTATTATCTTCTTTATATTCAGAGCCACTGGGGTGCTTGATAAGGTATTCTACGCTTTGGGCTATACCAAAGCTGAAACACCTACGTTCATGAAATTTATCCCAACGGCTGGTGAACTCACAGAATGCTCTAGGAATGATACTACAACTGGACTTGGACCTTCTTCTACTATGGGTATGAGCGAATGGATTGTAAAGTATAGTCATTTATTCACTAGCACTAAAGACAGGCGAGGGGGAAACGATGATAATACGGATATATGGGCATTATGGACACCTTCTACAGGGTACTCGGCAGGTGATACTCGAAGCACAGGATCGAATTGGACCACAGTACTTTATTATCTAGCATACAATTCTGTTTAAAGCTACTGATTGTTTTTTTCTGTGGTTTTCATATAGCTACAGGGTTTTTCGTAGAGGTAACTTATTCAGAAAATAAGAAATTGATATGGTTACGCATAGATAAATGGTTACGTGAGTTGTTTGATGGCAGATCGACTTCTGTTTTGACAGTGTCGTCGGGTCAACGCAACGTTGTGGCTGCGACGTCGCCTTGATGTGGTCATCGCACAGTGTACGTTACCCCAGCAGGAAAGTGGCTCCTAGAGTGATATGAGTGGAACGTATAATTAGTGCGTAATCTGCTGTGAATGTGTACCACATAAAAAAAATGTGCGCTTTGTCGTTTTGGAAAAAAAGCGGGAAAAGCGATTCCTGCTGGAGTAATTTAATTAACCGGTTCGTTTGAAACGTGTTGTGGCTGAGTACACTGAAGTACGAATCCGTCGCTTTTTTGTAGTCATTCGAATTTGGTCGGATAACCAGCCAGCTGTTTACATGTTATGTTTTTTGTTTATATTTACATAATGCGAAACATTCTTGAACTCCTACACAACTTGGGTTGAGCCGGTTTCTTGTATTTTACCGTTAAAGTTACGACACCGACGTTTTACCTTTTGGCAATAGTATTCAATAGATAACGCATGCATGTACACTTTTGAAACTATGGTTATTATAAGCGTCAAGAAGGACCGAATACAATTTTTAGCGAGCTGATACGTTTTTTCATTTAGGCGTTGCGATATTTTTTCGGGTTCAGGAATCTTTATTTCCGTTTTTTTTCCTAAACGACAAAGCGCACAATTTTTTTATGTGGCGCGCATTCTCAGCAGATTACGTAGTAATTATACGTTCCACTCATATCACTCTAGGAGCCATTTTCCTACTGGGGTAACGTACACCATCGCACACGGTTGATTTTGAAGGCCAAAAAATATATACGTATAATGATTTTAATAATGAATAAAAAAAATATAATTTTAAGCGAAACGCAAGAGGTACAGACGCCAGCACATCAAGCTACTACAATCTGTCAATTTTTTTTAATAGATTTTCAACTTTATCGCTAAAGCATAAGGTTCAAAATTGATTGGGAAAATTTGACAGTTTCGGGTAGCTTGATGTGCTGGCGACTGTACAATAATTTTGAGGTACTCAATAGTAATTTGGGTATCATCCCCTCGCGAAATTTCAACAAAATCGGAGATTTTTGCCGTCTGTGGCGTGTAACGCACCTTCCTTTACCGATATTGGAGCTGGCACCGTTGAAGAGACTGCAGTACAACCCAAGTATCGAATCGAAGGCTTTCTCGCTGTTCACAAACGCTAAGCAGAGAGGCAGGTCGGTCTTCTGAATAACCTGCCCACAGTCTACGGAATTCGGCTGGTTCTCCTGAACCAGCCGAATTCCGTAGACTCCGTTCCGTAGATGGGCCTATAATTCTTAAGCAGGGGGGACAGGGCGGTGTCAAAACGTACAGACGCCAGCACATCAAGCTACCCGAAACTGTCAAATTCTCCCAATCAACTTTGAACTTTATACTTTAGCGATAAAGTTGAAATCTAAGAAATTTGACAGATTGTAGTAACCTGATGTGCTGCTGTCTGTCCATTTTGACCAAGATGTAAGGTATGTAGAGACCTTGTAGAGTTAGGGCCTTGGCTCTACATTAGGTTTGATGACTTTTTAACAGTGAAAGCGATATGTGAGTCTTGGCCGCTTAGTTTACGTGAAAAATATTTTGGTGATACTTTATATCCCGAGGCCGATCTCATAGTTAAGTATGTGAATGTTGAAAATAGCATAAAAACCTAGTTAGTGAGTATAACCAAATAAATTAGTTACCTAAATACTTTTCGCGTTATTTCATTTTATGAAGTGGCCTCTGGCTGACCAAGTACCAAAGGCTGTCATGATGATTTCAACATCTCAAAACTGAATACCTGATTATTGCCTAAGTATATGTTCTGTGCAGCGGACGTACCGGTCGGGTTCATGGTTTTACGTTCGGTAATCAAACTTCGTAATGTACTATAAGGATTTTTTGGCGCTCGAATAACGTTAAGGGGCTACGTCGAAAATCTCAAATCCTCGAAAACCTAATAAGCAAGCGAAAGTGATGCAATTACTTTTGAAACGCAAAAGAAGGGTGATGGTTATAGTGTGCGCTCGAAATAAAACGACGTATGTGCCAAAACAAATTTACTCCTTTTTTAACAAAATAATTGAATTAAATTTAAAACTACTTTGAGTAAACTTTGTTATAATAATTTTCTGTTTTAAATTCCATTGAATAACTCTGAAGTGTTACGCCGTGATGTCAAAAAAATAAAAAAAATTGATATAACTTTGCAATTTTTTTGTATCGAGAAAAATTCATTGAATCGTGTATTCCTTTTACATGATATTAGACCGAAGAGTCAAAAAACTTATACCAAAATGTTAAATCCATATTCCACATACTTAACAAGTTACACGAAATAGAAAAACCACGTTTTTTTCAATTTGTCGCCTTAACGGGGTGGCGCTGTTGTAAACTGTGCGCTTGTTTTGCGAAATGTATTGAATTAACGAGATGGCGATAAATCACCTGTTCGCGCCGTTTGATTGTCACAGTCCAGGTTGGAACGAAAAGACTACATCATACTATTTCATGCATCCTCACTTGTGGCGTCTACCGCGAAGTTATATAAGGGGTGGCACGCTCGCAAAAAAAGTCAGTCTACATTACCGCCGCTAATTAACAACTTGCCAAATTAACATCCTCGTCAATTTTCGGCTAGAGTACGCTAATTAATTAAACGCTCCGCAAGTTAACATCTCGCTAAGCTGACCTGGGTCCCTTGGCTTAGAGTACGCGAGAATCAGCAAAATTAAATATAAATTACTCGGGGGCGCCCCCTCAGCATCGAGGATCCAGAAGAACAGAGTCGGCGCAGAAGAGCATAAAAGTTAGTGGTTTCATAATTCCGTCCTTTGATTGTGTCATATCGGCTGGTCATCCTTCATTTCTTGTATTTTTATTTTTTTTATTTTTTTTTTTATTTAATAGGTACACCAACGACTTATCCACTAGAAATAATCTATATCTATACTTATAATAAATCTGTAGAAGTGAAAATTCTGTACATTGAAAATATCAAAAAAATAAATAGCAGGGGGTGTTACTATACCGACACCGAACCCAAAAATATGATTAAAAAAATTTTTGTCTGTCTGTCTGTCTGTCTGTCTGTCTGTTTGTTCAGGCATCACGCAAAAACTACCGGTTAGATTACGATGAAACTTGGTATAATTATTCTTTAATATCCTGGGCACCACACTGGGTACTTTTTATCCCGGAAAAGTATATACAAAAAAAACAAACTTAATTTTGCGGTTCGATCCCTAGACCCGATTACTGTACCAACCGCAAATAATAAGTTTGTCGTAGGTTACGTCACCCGCAGTGGAGTTCACTAAGGGGCGCTGCACACGGCTAAGATACTATAATATTTTATCTTAAGGCGAAAGCGCCAGGGTAGCCCGCAAAATTCATTTTTTTTTAGGTTTTTTGGAAATTCCTGGTTAGTATTAAGTTGTAGGTTGATTAATATATGAATCGCGGCCGTAAGAAATATGTATTTACAGAATTCTAATCATTAAAGTCATCAACACAACTTTCTAAGGCCACGTAAGTCCAAAGAATAACTGTTTCAGGAAATCATCATTCTTTGGACTTACGTGGTCTTAGAGAGTTGTGTTGATGACTTTAATGATTATAATTCTGTAAATACATATTTGTTACGGCCGCGAATCATATTTTGATCGACGTACAACTTAATACTGACCAGCAAATTGCAAAAAACGTAAGAAAATTTGAATTTCGCGGGCTACCTTAGCGGTTCCCCCTTAAGATACAATATCGCTCGCCATACAATTCAATGGACTATCACACACGACGAAGATAATAAATAATATTTCATATTTTCGTATCTTAAGATGAATTTGAATGGAAAAATTTTTTTTTTTTTTATTTCTCATTTTCTAATAGGGTGAATGAGGGGAAGGTGAAATTTCACGCGGACGAAGTCGCGGGCAGAAGCTAGTGACATAATAAATTAATAACATATCCATTGTGTTATGGTGAATTAGTCACTTATAGGCGTACATAGCACTTACATAAAAAAATAATAACTTCTTAAATAAAATCAAAATTATCGTTAGAATTAGAATTACAATTAAAATATTAAGATTAAAATAGAAAAATAAAAAGTAAAAACAGTAAAATTGATATTTAAATTTCAAAACAGTAGAACGCGATAATGAGTGCAACAAGACAACAATTCAAAATTGGCAGGCACATGCGGCAAAAAACAAAAAAAATGAAAAATGAAATAGTAAACAAGTGTGTACCCGGTCCCATAGAGGTTAAATATAACCGGTCATAAGGTTCAGTGATTTCTCGCATTTACCTTTAATGTAAAGTAATTTCCCCCATTTATAAATAAAAAATAATTACTTGCATTTATAGTCCATCGCCCGACCACCACCACAAACCACGGTTCCGATTTTGGCCGCGCGCCAATAAATGCTTGTACAAATCTATAACTTTTTAACTGAAAGCACGCTAAGCAGTTGGTCCCGGCTGTCATTCGTGGATCTTTGGCAATCGTTATGAGTCATTAGAAGCTCAAAAGTCTGACAACCAGTCATACCAAGGCTATCGTATAACCCAGTAAGTGGTTTGTGGAGGTCGGATAGGCAGTCGATTCATGTAAAATACTGATATTCAGCTGCACCCGGTTAGACTGGAAGCCGACTCCAACCTAGGCGATGATGAAAACTTTTTAACTGGAACCATAGAGACAGAGAGAATAAAAAAATAAACTCATGACTTATGGCCACTGACCTGTATTCACTGACCTGTATTATACAAGTACGCTGGACTTCATACTATCGATGACAAAATGCAGACATTTGATTTTCGCCATTTTGGCGCTGATAGCAACGTGAAGGTA
Organism: Luperina nickerlii; assembly: GCA_963855955.1. Lineage (NCBI taxonomy): Eukaryota > Metazoa > Arthropoda > Insecta > Lepidoptera > Noctuidae > Luperina > Luperina nickerlii. The sequence continues at coordinate 6,330,431 of OY979669.1, forward strand.
CCGTGAAACTAATATTAGAGATGGGATATTATTCTATTAGTTAAAAATGAAGCATGAAAATAACTGGCAGTGATTCGACATTTTTCTCTTAAGTAATATAAATTACTCTCAGTGGTTATAACGATCGATAAAGTTCATAAAAGTATTTTTTATTGAAGGATATAATACATTCCATCTCTAATATTAGTTCCACGGTACCTTAACGTTGCTATCAGCGCCAAAATGGCGAAAATCAGATGTCTTCATTTTGACATCGATAGTATGAAGTCCAGCGTACTTGTATGATAGAGGTCAGTGCTTATGGCATATCATTTGTTCGATCACAGAGAATAGTTACTTACCTATTCTCTTTCTACGCTTTTTTTACATATGTCATATTTATTACACATTTTTTTTTTTTAACAATTATTGTTTTTTTATGTATTCATAATATTTAGTTACTAAATAAATACTACAAACCGATGAAACGAACTGGATTTATTCTTTCTCGACTCCAGAAAGCGAACAGGTAATATTATTATGTGTTATTTACATTGCAATGAATTAAAATAGTTTAGGCTGGTTTTAGTCTTACGCCGACGGCACGCGCACCGTCAGCGCTGATGGCCGAGATATAGGTATGACTATATATTATATATGACTTCTAGCAGGCGTTTTTGAATGACGCGTAGCTATCGGCGCTGACAATCGCACGAGCGCCTCTGCTTTCAGTGAGCGTTTTAGTGTCGAGCGGAGCGGACATCGTCAGCGCGTACAGTCATGTGGAATCGCGTAGTGGATACAGGTCGAGTTATCGATGAGGTACGCCTGAGGAAGAAATTCTAGGATGCATCAGTAAGGCGGTCAGTACGATACTAAAACGGGCCATGCTGAGGCTCAGCGCTGACAAACTACGCGCTGAGCTATGAGCGCTGACGGTGAGCGTGAGACTAAAATCAGCCTTAGATAAACCAGGCAGTAGGTGCCTGACTGGATTTCCCATGAACCACCCACCCCCGCGGAAATCTGACACAAATCCAGACTCCGCTATAACTTGGCTAGTAGCGGAGTTCCTGTTGAAAAACCCACAATTACATTCAGCCCGATCTGGGAACCGAACCTCCTTCATGTAACTGATGTCACTTGGAAAGCTGCTACGCTAAAATGGAATTGGGCTGGACACATCTGTCGCATGTCTGACGACCAATAAATGTCCTTCTTGATCCTGATACTGGTATATTAATCGTTTTTAAATGAGACAATATATTTTTTCCAGATACTCTGTAAATCATGTGTCGCACAGCTCACGCGATTCTATCAACCGTAATATGCGGCGTACAAATGTTAGTGAGGGTCTTCATGACCGTGATCCTCATGATTGAAAACGTGATAAGAATGCTCCTGCAAACGTTATACAACTTTATATCATTTTTGCTGCAAATGATATCACTCATACCGATCTGTGTTGTGTTCCTACTGACGGCCAGGCTTAAATGTTTTATATGCGGCGGTGGAGGGCCTTGCCCAGTCGGAGCGAGAGGCGGCACCTGCGACTGTATCATGTCCTTTATGGCTGTCGCTATTATCTTCTTTATATTCAGAGCCACTGGGGTGCTTGACAAGGTATTCTACGCTTTGGGCTATACCAAAGCTGAGACACCCGCATTCATGAAATTTATCCCAACGGCTGGTGAAATCACAGAATGCTCTAGGAATGATACTACAACTGGACCTTCTTCTACTATGGGTATAAAGGAATGGATTAGCAAGTATAATCATCTATTCACTAACAAGAGAGCAGGCAGGCGAGGGGAAGACGATAATAATACGGATATATGGGCGTTATGGACAGCTGATACAGAGTACTCGACAGATGATACTCAAAGCACAGAATCGAATTGGACCACAGTAATTTATTATGTAGCATAAAATTACAATTCTGTCCAAAGCTACTGATTGTTTTTTGTGTACGTTACCCCAGCAGGAAAGTAGCTCCTAAAGTGATATGAGTGGAACGTATAATTAGTGCGTAATCTGCTGTAAATGTGCGCCAAATAAAAAATTTGTGCGCTTTGTCATTTTCAAAAAAAGCGGAAAAAACGATTCCCGCTGGAGTCTTTTTTCCAGCAGAAAATTCTAAACGAATGATCGGAGAGAAATATTGTGCCTGGGCAGAGAGCTTATATTAGTGCAAATAAGTGCAATTAAATAGAGGAATTCTAATTTTCAGCCGAGTCAGGGTCGCTGCCCCAGTTCCTAATAACGACAGGAATAACCCACCTGCTCCATAAATCAGGTAGTACCGCGGCTCCCAAAAATTATAGACCGATCACTTGTTTACCGACGATCTATGAAGTTCTTACATCCACTTTGAGAACTAAAGTTAACAAACATATACACCAACTCCATCATGTCAGAATCATCATCTGCCTAGCCTTTTCCCAACTATGTTGGGGTCGGCTTCCAGTCAAACCGGATGCAGCTGAATGAATACCAGTATTTTACATGAAGCGACCAACTCCATCATGTCTGTCTTTCAAAATGGATGTAAGATCGGCTCCCGGGGTTCTAAGGAGCTCCTCATTGATATGGCCATTAGCCATCGGTTCATCGTTCCCGAAAGGATCTATCGACATGTTGGATAGATTACAAGAAGGCCTATGACTCGGTGCCACATACATGGCTCATGAGGGTGCTGGAGTTGTACAAGGTAGATACACTCTGCGCACCTTCCTGTTGTCGTGTATGGGGCAATGGAGGACGGTCCTTCGCTATCCAGGATGTCGAAATATGTAAAGGAGCAAGCCGATAAGGATCGAGCGAAGCATATTCCAGGACGACAGTTTGAGCCCGCTTTTCTGTTTAGCCTTGAATCCTCTATGCACACTGCTTGAGGATTCAGGCTAGACCTGAATCCTCCAGCAGTGTGCTATCGGTTGTGGAGAGGGTCGGGTTAGTTACACCGTTTATAATTCAAGAATGACTTGACCGACATCCATATGGGTTAGTAAACAAAAAGATAACTTATACCTATGTTAGTAAATTTATTATCTATTTGGAAACAAGGCTGTTGTTCGAAATACATCTTCGAACAACCATACCACATCATAACACGATAACACACGTAGGTACCCACGTGTACCTCAACCATACCACATCACAGCGACGAAATGTCGGCATGTGCTTGTACACATTTTGTACTCATCACTATTATTTACTAGGCAAATAGTGTCGCTGAATCATCTGGCAGTAGCGTTTTGGTAAGTGCAAAATTTCGATGAGGTTGCATATTGTCGCTAGTAATGGCTACGTTGTGACTTGTGTTTGAAGGCAGATCAACTTCTGCTTTGACAGTGTCGTTGGGTCAACGCAACGTTGTGGCTGCGATGTCGCCTTGATGTGGTCATCGCCCACACGTTTGATTTTACAAGGCCAAAATAAAAAAAATCATATCATTTTATTAAATAATAATAAAAAAAATACTTGTTCATTTATTTAAATTTTTAGCGAAACGCAAGAGGTACAATTATTTTCAATGGATACCTAAGTAGTAATTGGGGTACCATCCCCTCGCGAAATTTCAACAAATTCGTTGTTTGTTGGAAATATGGTCCGTCTGTATAGACTATGATATAGTCTATATAAAATATTATTTTCATACAAATTAGCGCCCTAGCACGTGGTGTCGTTGTGGCGTGGTTGTGGTGTATGTGGTCGGGCCCTTACAGTAGGTAATTGCATTGAGCGGGTGAGCTAACACCACTACAAACATCGATGATCACGGGCATGGCAATATGCATGCGACGCTTCTGGTATTACGTTGTTATTAAAACAGAACATGTCCTAACCGGTCTCAGGGAGAGTTCATTGAGAGCAGAAGAGCAAGCCAGATCATCCCATTCTGCTCCACGACTGGACCGGAGTGTAATAGGTGGATATAATACCTATCATGGAAGCAATGTCTATATCTGCCAACCCGCACCGGGCACGCGTGGTGTATTATGGCCCACTCACTCTCTCCGAGAGGAGGCCTGTGTCCCAGCAGTGGGAACATTATACGCTGGTTATACTTATGCTTCTTCTTCTGGCACGACTGAATTTTATATCTTGTTGGCCCAAAACTTTGCCACTTCTACGGCGTCGTCAGTGGCAGCGCAGGGGTTACTTTGAGTGGATGTTTTAGGACACAGAGGGCAGGATTGGAGGTGGTACATGGTCTGCGACATAGCTCCACAATCACACCCTACTGCCGTTCCGTCAAGGTAGCCAATTTTACCAGGTTGGATTTACATCTTCCCACTTCTGTCCGGAGATGGTGAGGCAGTTCTAAGTGGACCATGGAAGGGGACATCCTGCAGGGAGATGCTCCTTTCGTGGTAGATAGTAAGTAGGAGGGGGAAGAGTATCCTGAAATAGTTTGCAACGGGCATCGGCCAGGTTTCCTGACAGAGACGTGTCGATTTTAAGAAGCTGTGCCTGCTTTTTAGACGTTGAATTGGTAACTGTGCGCCAGGTAGTGGGTGTCTGGTATCAGATTCCTGTTTGACTTTCTCAACTGCGCTTGCAACTTCTCTTCGGACTTGTGGTGAACTATGCCAGCTGTAGGATATAGTGCGCTGACCGGCGTCGGTTGCAGGCAGACCGTAATCGTACGGCAGGTTTCGTTTAGAGCAACGTCTACTTCCTTGCCGTGAGCGGAACGATGCCGCACTGGGCACGTATATATTTTGCCCGCGGAGAAGCAGAGTACTAGGCCAGTAGTCCGGAGTACCTGAGGCGAAGCACCCCAGGTAGTTAAGGTTAGGCACCTGAGCAAGTTGTTACGGGAACCGACTTTTTTGTTTTGAGACAATGGTTCTTAAAGCGCCCTGTCAAGGGTGACTCCCAAGTAGGTAGAGTTATTGCAGTATTCTTGTTGCAAATATACTCTATGGAGTCTGGTTTATGCTAAAATGCTAAATCATAAATTATTACAAAATCTGTCAGTTTAAGTCAGTTAAAAAAGCAAAAAAAAGCTATTATGCTAAACAAATAACAATAAAAATCTAAGATAAAAATCGAAAAATTAAAAGTGCTACACAGTTCCAAAAGTGATGTATTTATAAAATAATTGTAAAAATATTATCAACATAATAATTTTGAGTTAAAGTAACATAGCGAGCTAAAATCAAAATGTGTTATGCGATGCTGGTCGTGCCAATTTTCTGCACTTTGCAGACAATATTACGCGTTATAATGACAATAGTCCTTGCGGTGGAGGATATATTACGCATGGTTATTCTAGCAGTACACAGCTGGGTATCAACGACTATCCACGCGCTGGCTATGATACCCTTGTGCTTGGTCTACTGTTGTTCAAAGCAATATTTCCGCTCCACATCGTGCTCCACACCGGGGTGCTACTCCACGAGAACCAGCTGCGGTTGCATTTTGTTCCTAACAATGATCATAGTCTTTCTGCTTGTCTACTTCTTTACCAACTGGTTTGAGGATATCTTTGCAACATTTGAGATACATTTTCCACATATTTTTGAGAAAATAACAGACATTACCAAACTTCAAGAAGCTAATAAGAATAAATCTCAGATGAGTGTTAAATCGGCACATAAAACAGTTCAAAGTCCGCAGTATTCTGTGCATGAAGCACATGAGGATATAACCCACTCGACAGAATCTTCCAAGCATGTCAGAAAACGTCTCCGAGATATAAGACGTGAAATGAAAAACGACTTGGACTTTTCTTACATAGATCACTTTAAAGAAAAGGTCAATAAATTCAGATCCGATGAAATGAATTTTACGTATGTAACTGTGATAGTTAAAGCAATTCTACAAGAACCTGATGACGAATCAACGAGAAAGTAGTATTTTAGATGAATTGAATGACTTTTTCAACAAAAAATAAAACCTTAGAGACTATTTAGAAATCGTTTTGTAAGAAGTTGTAATGTTTATATTTAAGGAAACTGACAATTAGATAAATATTTTGCGTTTTTGTTAAAGTATTATTTTCAAAAATGGCTGATTTATCACGTCAGGTGGCTGCACAACGATGTTTTGGCGCCAAAATCAGGACCAACGCCGCCATCTTGTTTTTACAATACAATTGCTGTTACAATTTCACAAATGTTTGCCAACAACGCCCCGCTGTAAATGTCATTCAGGCGCCAAAAAATCCTTAAAGCACTTTACTTGCAAAAGCGTGCAGCCCTTTTCTGCAATAAAGAATGGTTAAACCATATAGGGCTCAACGATTTTATAATAATAACTAGCTGTTGCCCGCGACTTCGTCTGCGATCCAGGATAAAAAGTAGCCTATGTCCTCCAGGTCATGGTTTACCCATGTGCCAAATATAATCCAAACCCATTTATAATATTAAGATTTATTCGCATTTATAATATTAAGAATTAAGATTAGGATTTATGCTAATGTGTACGTACATAACGAAATACTTGGAAATACAAAAAAAAAACGTCTAACTGCGATTTTTTTTCTTGGGTTTGTAATTATATTCTATTAAATTAAATTTCAACTGAATAGCTATGTTATGATAGCGGTTATAGCGGTTCTTAAGATTGTGGCAGCCAGACAGACGTACAGACATAAAAACGGCTAGACAGTGCCGCTTAGTTATGTTAAAAGTCCCATTGTCATCCTATGGGTACGGAAAACTGAAAAACCAGAAAAAATACCAAAGTTGTACGGCGTGCACCTAAAAATCGAGCTACATGACGTTTTCAACGATTTATTTTCTAACTAATTTAAAAACACTGACCTGTATTATACACTTGTTTTAGAGATCAGTGTTCAAAAAGCATTGCAAAACTCTTTGCGTAAACATGATGTTCCGTCGACTATGGATTTGTTCCGCAGGTAGATGGCGCTAGATAGGTACACACGCAGCAACTTTAGTCGTCGATGATTTGCTGCCGATAAAATCCCACGTCCACCCACAGGTTTTGATAGCTGATTTGTCGCTAGCGATGGCAAAATCTGACGTGCAGCAAAAGTGGCCGGCTACTAAAATCTTTGCGTGTGTATCCAGCCTAAGGACTTCCGTTTTAGAGTATCAGGCAATGATGCTGCTACTGGCTAAAGAAAAATATATAGGTATAGTCACTGCCACTTTGACACGAATCCATCCATTCCATTGAAAATCATTTTTGAGAATGAGATGACAGGAAAGCAAGAAGATTTACTTTTAATTTCTATTTACTATATTCCATTCCAAATCGCGTAATGTGATTTTGTTTAGAATACCCTTGATACCTAGTTTATAAAGGATTCAAAGATGGTTTCACAAAATTCATTATGATATTTGAAAATAATCGTTGCCCTGGAGTCTACATTCCAATATTTGGAGTGTATATTTTGTAAGGGTACGTATTCACTGTTTATTTAAGCGATAGGCGCATTTCCTACTCTAAAATAATAATATGTATTAAAACCAATTTATTTGAAGTTCCGCCCCTAAGAGGACCTATTGACCGAGGTCTTCGCGGTGCTCCTTGGACTTTGGTCACACATCTCTACAGTAGGCAGTGTAACAATGATTTTAGTAATATATAAGACAATCCAGTGTAATCAACCCTTTTTTTAGACATTAATCCATCCATCAGATCGATACAATCAATTTGTATTCAGAGTCAGTATCAGATAAGTCGTTCACTCTTGACAGAGTGGTCGTGGTTGATGACTGCATTTTCTTTGGCCAAAGCAGCCCTCGCGATGCTCCTCCACTTATTCCGGTCTTCAACGTCTCGGAAATTCTGAACTATGGATGTTTGTGTTGACGCTTTGATAAGGTCTTTTCAATGAGTAGGTGACCTTCCGCGTGACCACTTGCCCCCCACTTGGCCCTGAACTACGAGTCGTACCATGGAGTATTCATTACGTAACCACGTGACCGAAATTTTTGATAATTCGTGTTTGCACAATCGACGATGATCTCTGCTTGACTTAGTATCAGATATCGGAGTGAAAAAGCGAACATAGTAGACACAATAAAGCTTGCTAGCTTTATGCGTCTTGCCATTTTTTTTGGCTGCTTTATAACGGAATAATGTATTACAGCAAAGTATAAAAATCTGTTCAGATTGAGTTAAATCGAATCGCGATGGCGGCATACTTTTTTACAAAAGAGATCGGGTTCGATTCCTGGCTTAGTCAGAAGCATTTGCTTGGACGTGTACTCTCATGTACTTGCCTGTATCAGAACGTGAAAGCAAAAGCGGCGTTTAGTTCTACGCCATATGTTTTAAACGCTCCCACTCGCACGAGGCTCGAGTTGACCAATGCGAGTGTGAGCATGTGCGGCGGCGTAAGGTCTAGCTCAGCCCAACACCATCTCATCTATTTATGCATACAACATACTCGATTTATTACAATCATTGATATATTGGTTTAACGGACTAATGTCTGAGGGCGTATTTTGCAAAATTACATGTTCCATGTTCATTTCGTAGTCTGGAATGTTGTGGATGTCTTTATCTTTTGAGAAAAAAGTCCCTTCCAAAATACTTCAGAAATTCCTTTATTAAAGTCATTTTTACTAGGCGCAAGCCCCATATTTCCATCCGAAATATATGGAATTTGCTCGTAAAGGTGAATGATTATATCTAGTAAGTGCTAGTAGCTTACTGCTAAAGAGCCGTGGGAAAGCTTGAGCGTGCGCACAACGCCCATCTTCAATCTGAATGTTTGATATACGGATCAAATTATTTTAATGAATAATAGTAATAGTAGTAGTATTATGCCCTACACATGTAATCAATGTTCTTAATGTTGCAGGTTTTGTACATTACAAAATTCGTGACGTCACTGGAAAATTGTATTGTTATTGTTATGTTCTGAAGTATATTTTTGGATTACGGTGTGTTTTAACACTGCTAAATTACATTGCGAAGCTAATGTGTAATTTGTAAATAATTGCACAATGAAGCCATTCAGCGTACACCCTGCAAGTTGCTCCTGCACTAGTTGTATATATCGGAGCAGATCCAAGGAACCCAAAATTCAACAAATAATACAGGAAGGGACCGATATTGACAAACTTTATTACGGTAAATTTTTACCATTACGAGAAAGGAAGCTGCTTGAAAAATTGATAAGAACTCGCGATGTCTACGATGACGTGCGAAATCGATTGTTATCAAGTACAAGCAGTGATCTGACAAGTCAAGAACATAAAAGGAAGAGACGAGACGAACTAAGCACAGACAAAAGTAGTGCGGTATTAAAAATGGTTGATCTAGTTGATAGAGGGCAGATGGGATCTGCAAATACAAGCAAATTAAATAGTTGCTGTAGCTGTTGCTCTTGTGAAACTTTGAGGAAAATTAGAAAACGCATGGAAAAGGATAAGCCTAACCTTCCCCGTGTTCACAGACACATTGTGACCTGTGAAGACATAGCTAAGTATTGTGCTGAAGCTGAAGAAAAGGGTAGAAAGCGACGAAACAAACTTAGTACAAAAATAAGTTCAAAATTAAGTTCAAAAATTGGAGCAGCGCGTTTGAAAATGAAAAAAAATCTATCTGAACCTTGTACATGTAAATTATCACTGAGTAGTGTGGCAACGCGCTCATCAAGACTTTATAGAAAACTTCTATCAAAAAAGAAGGCGACAGAAAGCGCTCAGGCTAGAAAAGTTGTGACAAACGACCAAGATACTAAAATTGCCAAGCTGCCAAGAAAACTACGAAAGAAAGTAAAATATATACAAAGCAGCACTACAAAAGACAGTGGGACAGAAGTGAGAAGTCTAAAAGCCTTTAAAATAAAAAAAGATTCTATATTACTGTTCAAAGAAAAGTTGCTGAAAAAACGAACTTACGAGGAGAATCAAGACGTGGAGTGTGAACCAGGAACTTGTAATACAGATGAATGTATACCTGAAGAATGTTTCAGAAAGGTTAAAGCTAAAGGCGTTGGAGATATGAGGAAAAGAAAATATCATACCCGACATTCTGAGACAAGAAGAAACAGATCTCATATTTCAATGAGCTCCCGAACCGAAAAAGTGAGAGTACGATACTCACAGGTTCAGGATGGACCTATTCCTAAATCCTCTCAAACAGTAACTACTATCCTTAAAACCAAAACAATGCCATCGTTTTCGAAATCGGAAATAAAAGGAAAAAGGTATATTTCACCAAAACAATGGCAACGATTTGAGAATGGAACTGAAAAACAAGATAAAGCATATAAAAGAACTAAATCGTCTGCCTCAATGACGTCTATTCCAAAATCTAAAGCAAAAGCCCAATCAGCAATAAAAGATGAGAAAGTTGCACCTAAAGTGAAACCCAAGGCCAAGCTACAGGTTGTGGGAAAAGATAAGAGACTAGAGGAAAAAGGTATACGGGTGCAACTTTCACCTCAATCTAATATGGCCACTTGTGAATGTAAACTTTCCACAAAATCTTCTTCCTCATTAACATCTGTTCCAAAGCAGAAAGCTTCAAAATCTCATTCTAAACGTATTAAAAGTCATGAAGTAGCTTCATTATCTACACGACACAAAAGAGCCCGTCAAAAATCTACACTTGAATCATATCAGAATTTCATGGAAACAGACTTGCAAGAACCCATAGAACACGTTAAAGTTAAAAGAGAAAAACGTACGAAACCAACTCACGGTAGGATAAAACAGCACAGAAAACACAAACATAGCAATACGCAATTTACTGGAACTTTATCCAAAGGAAGTCAAGAATCTTATTTGCGTGATTCTGGCAGTCAGGCAAAAGATTTGCCATTCCCGAGGGAATGTGAACCTTTAATGTGTATACCATATGAATGTGATCCTGAAAAATGTGCCCAGATATTTAATTTATCAAGATCAAAATCTCGAGGTAAATCTGTTATGACGAGCATGGATCGCTTAAGACGTAAATCGGTAGGAAGTGCCGCCTTTTCTCAGAGAACTTCTCAAAAAACAAGCTCAAGATCGCGCACAAAATCTAAAGATAAACAATCAAAAAGTGCGGAAAATTTTATAAGAAAATCAAAATACGTTTCAAAAGAACCACCTCCCCAAATAGTGGAAAAGTGCTATCCCGATAGACAAGCTGTCAAAATTACATCCAGTTTCAGTTTTGACATTGAATTTTATAAAGATACATATCCTTGCGTGAATGACGATGAAAATAAAGATTTGGTATCAGGACACGAAAAGAAAATTAAACAAAAAGAGCATCGAAGAAAGTACAAGGATCGTGGAACTGGATATATCGGTTCTCGGCAAAATATGTCATCTGAATCTAGATCATCACAATCATTTAAAAACATCCAAGTCGGGCACAGATTAAAACGTTGCTTTTGTACTCTAAAACTACTGCCAAAGAAAAAACAAAAATTGAAACATGTAGTATCAAAGAGGACAATGGCATCATTGCATAATAAAGAATTTGATATGGGACCTCGAAAAAAACGAACGCAAACTAAACCTTCTGGAATTGCTTACGTGGTACCACCTGCTACATCAACCCAAGCCTCGCTTCTACCGTACAAGTATGAACCAGATTTTTGTTCGTCTGGCGAATGCGCAGAAAGAATCAAACAACGCAATCGTCGAGCTGCTAGGTACGTTTCTAAAGATACAAATACTACTGTTACTCCGAAAAAGTCTAAATTAGCTTCGACATCACAGTCCGTATCTAAATCGACATCAAACGTAGAAGGTTCAGGTGACAAATCAGAAAGACAAACAAATGAGAATAGAAACATAAAACATAAAGGAAGGCATTCCCCGTCATTAAACGTAGAACGTAAAGTTTCAGAAAAACAAGCAGTGCGGGTAGGTTCGAATTTTAATTTTAATATTGATTTTTCCAAAACAAATATTAATGACCAGGAAGGTGTAGACACATTGAAATCTGACAAGTCAATGAAAAGGCAGAGAAGGCATTTTCAAGAAAAAAGAATAAAGACTGATAAACCTCATGTTCATCATGAGACTTCAGAAACAAACAAATATGATAAAACAAAGCAAACCAATACCGAACCCTTTTTGCAAAGGTGCCTTTGTACACTAAAGTTACTGAAAAAAAACAAGAAGAAAGGAGAAACACTTTCTCCTTGGCGGAATAGAAATGAATATGTTATGCACATGCAAAAGAAGTCTGTTACAACTAACAGAGCAGAGATTCGTTATAACCCTGAGCGATTAAAGCTTTTACCTTATGAATGGGAGCATGGCTTATGTATTCCAAAAGAATTTGATCCATATAATTGCGAAAAGCTTATAAAATTGCGTCATATGCTATTACAGCATAAATATTCAAATTTATTCTCTGGTGATCTTGGATCTCGATCAACATTTAGTAAAACATCGAGAACCGTGACTTCTAAGCCCAGAAATACTCAATCTTTTACAAAAGAATGTCCTCAAAAGGTTAAAAAGAGAAATCAAGACTATAATGAAATCAATATTATGCCGAGTCACTTAAAACAACGATTAATGCGAATTGTTTCTAAGTCGAGTTTAAAAATGTCGCACTACAAAAGTAAAGATAATTTTATAACCTCTGAGAACATGATTAAGAAACATACCCAGAACAAAGAAAAATTAGACTCAATAGGGTCTCAACAATTAAAGTATTCTGCTCATGAAAACTCAATAGACGCAGAAGCAAAACCTCAAGAAAAGGGAAGTTATGTTTTTTCGGCGATTAAAAGATGTTTCAGTACTCTTAAGTTTCAAAAGAAGAGAAACAAACCGGGACTGGAAAAGAATGACGTGATATGTGAAAGTATAAAAACCTCATATCCGTTACAAAATTCTCAGATATACGAATATAAAAGTACTCGTACAAAATTAAGTAAAAATGGTTTGAACAGTTACAAGTGTGCGCCAAATTTCTGCATCCCAGGAATGTGTGATCCTCATAAGTGCTACGAAGAAAGTAAGCGTCGCGAGATTAAAGGATTACACGATCACTACGTCAGCACAGATAGACGTAAAAGAAAATCGGCCATGAGTCTAACTACAAGCGATTTTAGTGGTACTAAAATGGCAAAATGTACTAAATCCAGATTATTAAAACGTAAAACAAAAAAAGACCAGAAAGTGAGGGATAAACAAAGAGATATAAACGCTGCCGGTTCCTTTTTACCTTCGCGTCAAGCAGCCCGTAAAGGATATAACTTTAGTTTCAATAAACGAATTTCAAAATATCGTTTTATGCATCGAGTTGAAAAGAATAACACAGTTAGTGATATATCAACAGTCAGCAGGATGACAGATAAAGGTATGAAAAATAAACGAGTTGCTTTAAAACATGACCTTTCAAAAGCAAATGAAATTGGAATCAAGGCATCCAACGCAGGATTTTTACTTAAGAGATGCTTTTGTACATTGGGTGCTCAAAAGAAAAACAAACCAAATTCTGAATTTTGTTGGCATCAACCCATAACGACGCAATTTGTACAAGTCGAACAAAACAAACATGATATAAAAAAACCGGGATCTAAAGTTCTAAACAAGACGTTGTATGGAGGAGAACCTATAAAATTAAAGTTACCAGAAGGTGATCAACATTTTAGAGAAAACCTTATTGGAAATCAAAGTGCCAAATATTTGCCAAACGGTCGTTCCTTTTCAAGACGAGACCATGTTAGGTCTCGTATCGAATTCAATTTTGATAAAATGAGAAGCTTACTCAATACACAGAGGTTTAATCCATTTTATCGATCATTTTATGCGTTGAATGTAAAAGTGTCTAAATCAAAAAAATATATATCGCAAAATAAGTACCGTGCCCTCAAGGACAATGAAAGGAAACCTGATGAATCCCCGCCAAATAAATGCGACCCAGTAGAGTGTTCAAAGATAGTTAAGCTGTTAAAACGTCGTTCCAGAGCTACTGATACCATCAGTCTGGATTCTCGGTTTAGTTGCTATAGAAAATGTAAAGAAGAAATTGCAAAAGAAAGAAAGAAAGGAGCGGATAAACCTATTACTTTTGGATCTGATTTAAGTATTAGAGCGGGAGTTTACAAAGACACAGATCCATACAAAAGTCAACGTTGCCAAGCCATTCGTTTAGGATCAGATGTACGTCTTAACTTTGACTTTTTCAAAGAACCACCATCACGTGGTTTTTGTCGTACAGGACCCATACCATACCATGCGAGAAAAGAAGCTGACTTGCAAGTGAATAGCGAAACTCAAAGTAAGGTTACAGGAATATCGCATATTATAAAAAGATGTTTTTGCGCCTCTAAATTGAAAAACGCTACTAAAAGTGATATAAACCAGAATAGAGATGTAACCAGGACGGTTAAAGGTAAGTCATAGAATCAGACGCTAAGCCCGGTATAAACCCGAAAGAAAGTTGCGCAACATTGATTCAGCAAAATGTTTGTATTGCGGGAAACAACGTTGCTGGCCACATGAAATATTGCAGCGTTGCTGGCAACATGCTTATGTTGAGATAAACAACAGAACATTTCGCAACATCAAATGTTGCGGAAAACAATGTTGCGTGATTGTGTCTCAACAATGTATCCGGTGTATACAGGGCTTTACTTTGCGAAAACCTATGACATACAAAATGTTGTGCAATTAAAATATTTAGGTTATATATGATTAATTTTAAAATTTAAATTCTGAGTATTGATGAAAGTTCTAATCTCAGATGATTTAAATGGCAACAAAACGCTTTTCCGTGATAACCAAAACCAGAATGAGTATTAAATTTTCTTTGATTGTTTTTTTCCGTATCATTATTTTTTCATAGAATCATGTTTCCGAAATTAGAAACAAGCGTGCAACCCAACATGCAAATAGGCAAACACGCACACAAACAAGCATGCATTAACAACACTAAATATTTAATATTGTAATTTCTTTTATAAATTGCATAACATTTTAAAAGGTTGGTGCAAAGGCTAATAAATGTTTCTTTCTCGGTGTTGGTACAGATAACCCAAGATACAAGTCCACTACACGTCTTTCCTTTAGAAAAGAGAAGAGAGAGAGGGGCTTAAAATCAAAATCCGTTCAATATAACGATTATTCACAACAGCATCGCAAAAAATCTCGTAGACCTACAGATAGAAATAATGTATCATTTTGTACAAACGTAAATTGTGTGGAATTTTACAACGATCGAAATCAATACAAAACTAAATTCAATCGAGCACAAAGAGGAGGAGAGGGCGATGTGGGAAAACAAAAAGGTATTACTTTTATTTAAAAATAGTTGGCCCGGCGAACATCGTATCGCCTCAGAATCAATAAGAACGAATGTATGAGAAAATGAATTATCTCCAATATTGTTTTTTTTTTTTGTGAATTTTGTCCGTTTTAATAATTATTCTGCTATTCGGGGCGAAGACAAATCCAACAAATAAAACATCATAAAGTCGGTGCAGCCGTTCTTGAGTTATAATTGGGGTAACTAACCCGACTTTGTTTTATATACAGGGTGGAAAAAATCAATGGGCCCTGAAGGGAAATCACTTTAAATCCATAAGATAGATTATTTTACTTAAAGGAAACATAACATACCTACCTTTATTTTAAAAAAGAAACAAACCTGCTTTCTCCGATTTCTCGACAAGCTTACCTAAACCGGGATGCGAACCAGCTAAAAATTAAAAAATAAACACTATTTTATTTCACTAGTTGATAGAGTCAATGCTAAATATAAAATTTCACCAAGAAACGTGAGGCCTAAATCTAATATAAATATTAGATTTCATGGATATCTTGTACACAAGGGTTTTAATTAACATTTCCTAGACTAGAACTGTTCGCTTTCAACAAGTAAAAAACACGTTATAATTTTCTTGCTTGCTCATTTATCTCTAAGTACCTTGTTGAAGACTTTTGGTGATAATAATGATAATAATTCTATGCACATTTCCTTCTTAAGGTCATAGGCGCATAGCACACGTGTCAAATCGGAAAGGGATCGGTAACGTATAGCCATTCTGTAATTGTCCTTACTTAAAATATTAAATCTAATGCCTAAAATACTAACTTTCCGACTACTTTTGACCGAATAAAATGACGAAACGACCGAATGAGATACTGAAATCTTCGAAAAATAAACATGACTGTTTATTGCTATATAGTATACTTTTCTACCAGCTTAAATTACGTTCTGCTGAAAACTATGAGTCTCTAATCAATCACCCTAATTTTCATACGCTCGCTCTTGCATTCTATGTCGACGTAGCCCCGCTTCGCGGGGCTCCTGTTTCTATGTAAAGGGTTTAAAGTAACCTAAACCTAACCAAACCTAAGGTCGGGGTGGGCACCCCGAGCTCGTTCATAAATATGTTGTCGGAAGTTTTTGTTTTTCGGACGCAATATTATTTTCCGTTTAAAAATAGAACGTTTAACTTTGTATGCGGCGCGGAACTGCAATTTTGAAATTCGAACGAACTATTTGGACATTTTTATCCATTTTGTTTTGTTTTGCTTCCATTTCGTAACTATGGCATAAAATATTGGCGCATCACATAGATATCCGAGAGATATGCATTCACTTTATATTTTGTTCGAGTTCAAATGTCGCCACTTTTTCCCACTCCTGAAACTTACACAAAAACAAAAGAAATAGATACGGCCCACATGATACTTTTTGGCACACACGCAAGAAACTAGGCGTAACACTTTTGTGCTATCTTATTGTACACATGCTAAAAAGGGGTGGGTACTAGAAAGTATAGATACAGTCACTGAATGCACACATGCAGCTCTGCACTGCGTAACGCACTATCAATCTCAATCTGAATCATTTTTAAAGATATTGCTAATCCATCGCTTCATATGTCCGAAAAATGTGTCTACTCAACAACGTAAATAACGCAATGACTGTTGTTGAACTGACAAAACCCATTGATACTAATTGTGTGTACGCAATAAAATTTTTGGTCAGTTTGATCGGATGGAGGTGACATGTGCCACGCCTCCATGACATATCCCTCGATATCCGTGGCGTATCAAGAACAATTTGATATATTAGATGCTTACTTTTCAAACAACAAGAACTGCAATTTAGCTCTACAATGGTATGGTGACAGAGCCATGTAAAAAAATATTATTTACAAAAAGTCTTATGAGACTAGAAGATTTCATGGCCTTTTTTATTTCTAAGACCAAATTTTTATTTTAGAGATTTTATCCTCAACAATAATCCTATCGATTAGTAAAATAAAATAGCGAGTGTTTATTTTTTGAGCTGTTTCAATTCCCGGTTTAGGCAAGCTTGTCGAGAAATCTGAGAATACAGGTTTCTTTTTAAAAAGAAAGGAATGTTTCCTTTGAGTAAAGTAATCTATCTTAAGGATTTAAAGTGGTTTCCCTTCAGGGCTCATTGATTTTTTCGACCCTGTATATAGATTTCCTCCGTTTACTTCTATTTTACAAGTTGGAAAGACTACATCATGGGCCGTTTACTTAAAATATTTTATTTTATAGGTCCAATGGCAGACAAAAAAAACGTGATAGAGCCTAAGAGTAAGAAAAAAGACAAGAAAAAGAAACTCAGTAAATTTATAGACAAATGCTATTGTACTCTAAAACATCTCAAAGGACAAAAGAAGGGTAAATATTTAACGCCAAAACAAAGCATGGAAATGATTGGAAAAGGTAGCAAGAAATCCAAGCATCTTGATGAAGCTGAAAGGAGAATGGAGACTATTATGCCTTATTCAAAGAAAAAATTCAAAAAACTCGATAGCCAATCAAAACTTGGCCAAGACACAAATGAAAACACCGAACAAAATCAACCTATAACGCCTGATTCAAAGAGAAAAGTAAAAAAACTCCATGGCCGATCAAAACTCGCCCAAGGCACAAATGAAAACACCGAGGGAAACCAACCTATAACGCCTAATTCAAAGAGAAAAGTAAAAAATTTCGATGGCCGATCAAAACTCGCCCGAGGTACAAATGAAAACACCGAACAAAATCAACCTACAACGCCTGATTCAAAGAGAAGAGTAAAAAAGCTCCATGGCCGATCAAAACTCGCCCGAGGTACAAATGAAAACACCGAACAAAATCAACCTACAACGCCTGATTCAAAGAGAAGAGTAAAAAAGCTCCATGGCCGATCAAAACTCGTCCAAGGCACAAATGAAAACACCGAACAAAACCAACCTATAACGCCTGATTCAAAGAAAAAAGTAAAAAAACTTGATGGCAGATCAAAACTCGCCCAAGGCACAAATGAAAACACCAAGCAAAACCAACCTTTAACGCCTGATTCAAAGAGAAAAGTAAAAAATCTCGATGGCCGATCAAAACTCGCCCAAGACACAAATGAAAACACCGAGCAAAACCAACCTATAACGCCTGATTCAAAGAGAAAAGTAAAAAATCTCGATGGCCGATCAAAACTCGCCCAATATACAAATGAAAACACCAAACAAAACCAACAAGAGGTTTGTCCTTTTTGCCGAATACAATGCCAATTTATAACGCCTGATTCAAAGAAAAAAGTAAAGAAAGACGATGGCCGATCAAAATTCGCCCAAGGCACAAATGAAAACATCAAACAAAACCAACCTATAACGCCTGATTCAAAGAGAAAAATAAATAAACTCCATGGCCGATCAAAACTCGCCCAAGGCACAAATGAAAACACCGGCCGATCAAATACATGCTTCTGTCCAAAAAATTCGACTTCAATCGAATGTATGTGTTACGGAGACGCTATAACTACTGGAATATTTAGTAAAACCAAAAATAAATTGCTATGTACGTGTAAATCTATGGGAAAGAAAAATAAAAAAAGTGTAGGTTCTCCTACACCTATTTTGAAACGCGCCCAAGGCTCAAATCAATTCACCATACGACACCTACAAGGGGTTTGTGATACGTGCAAGTTACAATACACAAAGAACAAAATAAAAAATCTCGCCCCAGGCACAGGGCTCTGTGAAAAGTGCAGAACACCAGGCAAAGGATCCCTTAATACATGCTTCTGCCCAAAACATTCGGCCTCATTCGAATGTTTGTGCTACGGAGACGGGCATCTTAAAGGGCAATGTCCCGTTTGCAGTGCTATAGCTACTGGAAGATTTAGTAAAACCAAAAATAAATTGCCATGCACTTGTAAGGATCAATATCTGGGAAAGACAAAAAGTGTAGGAAAAGGAAAGAAAACGGAACCCAAAGAGCCAACAAAGTCAGTGGTGGACAATACGCCGCTTTTTGAAATGACGGTCAACAAAACTAATATGAAAATAGTAAACAAAGATGATGTACTTAAAAATTTGGGATCATCTGGCAAAGAGTCTAAAGCAATGAAGAAAGCCCGAGCGGGTAAGCAATTTTTCAAATCTTTTTTAATTGTTTGGGATAAAACTTTATTTTTTTTTTACGAAATTCCACGTGGAAAATGCCTGAGGCATTAAGTCTGCTTCATAGAGTTGATTTATTTGTGTGCAGAACTTTAAAAAAAAAAACATAACATAAGACTCACGCTTGTATAGGGAATACCTACAAGCGTGAGTCTTATGTTATGTTATTTGAAGGTCTGGCAAAGGTGTATTGTAACAATCACATAAATAAATGCATATCCTCACTATACATATACAGCGCGGAACAACACAAGTTCTATTTTTAATAATTATTTAGATGCCATTCTTTAAGGTTTTGCAAATCACCCCCATCATGATTTTATGCCTTTTTCATTTTCGATTTTTTGTAAGAATCAGTCTGGCCGCTTCCGTTGCTCTAAGTAGGTTAATTAAAATTGTAGCGGACAACCAAATCTGGTACAGAATGGTTATTTTGATCCTCAACAGCATGTTGCTAGGGTGACAATATATATGCCTTTAAATATGAACTCCAAAATGTATAGCAGATTTGGGGCCGGAAGAAATTTTTCAGAACAATCGATGTTTTTATTTCTAAAACTGTAAAACTCCTAAATTAAATTCTAGCCAGTGCTCTCGCAGCAACGGTTCCTACATGGTGCTCACGGAAGGACTTTTTGCACGACACAAATGTTAAATGCTTATTTTAGAGCTGAGGCACAACATGAATTTCGATTCTTTTTCAGAACAAATTATTATCGATAGTGGATTTTATCGTGTTAACTTGGGAATAAATCTCTCTGTTCATTCATGGATTCATTTATTTGACATAACTTAAGATTTTTGTAACGTTGAAACAAAAAAATATTTGTTAATGTCATGTAAGGGTAGATTAGATAAATATACTTGTTCATAACTTTGTGGCGGTTCCATAAGTTCCTAGTTTTTTACGTAGCCTACGCGAATGTCCTGCAGATCACGAACCGTCGTGCGACGGGTCATTGAGCTCGCTTAAAACCGGCCAAATGTGTTTCGGACACGGACTACCCACAAAGAAGGATTCTGTAGTCGGGATGATTGCTTAGGCACAGTACTCTATTGATTTTATTTTGCAAAAATAAGTTGTTCATAACACTTCTCGGAGAAACTACGAATAATATAGTACATTATGATATAAGTGCGGTAAGTTGAAAATTACAGCCGAGGCGATATTGCTTGCCCGAGCCGTAGGCGAGGGCTAAAAGAAAGCAGAGGCTGTAATTATCAAAGCGCACGTATGTCATACGACGTTTTATAACATATTTGCGAGGAAATATATAAAACTAGGACTTCGGAATAATTTTTACTTCTTAACAAATAAGCGATGCGCGCGCGTTCACGCTTTTTTTTCAGGCATAGGCACAAAACAGCCAGTATTATTAAAAAAGTAAATTAATATTTTTGTTACAGATATTAATGGTTGTAATTTATTGTCAAAATTAATTAAGTTAAAGAATTAAATGTTTATTTATTATATTTTATCTCCCAAAGTTAATTTTATTCATAAAATTTTGACTACTTTTCTGAAATAAAAACTCTTTGCTAAGATTTAAAAAAGTACCGTTCGTTTTGCCGGAGCATCTTGATAAACCGTGCGATTTACTTTACATTACCGCACAAGTGCGTAATGAGATACATTACGATATTGAAATTGGTGAAATAAGAGACCCTTTACGAGCAAATATGTTATAAAAGTTATTTTCGCGGTTGTTCCCGAAAAAACACCCATACATCAAAACTATTGAGAAATCACTTTTAAGACTGGTAATCTTTTTAAATTATGGAATCCAACAATACTACTACTACATTCAATTAGCGTGTAAAAATTATGCACATATTAAGCATGGGCATCCAATTTTTTTGCCGTAAAAGTAAAATGGCTTTGTGACATCCGGACAGACAGACAAATATGACGAAGTTATATGGGTCACGGATATGTCTACAAACCCCAAAAAAGGGTTACACGATGATTAATGAATGAGTGCCGTCTGTAAGCACAGGTCAAATCAAAGCGGCAACAGCTTTTTCTTCGGAGGCCTTTCTAGACATTAACCTGTATTTTGAACTCACTTAGGGCTGATTTTAAGAAAGATATATTTTGTCCGTAGAATAAAATTGACGTCTGACAGTTCCAGTATGTAAATTTTGTAAAAAAAAATTAAACTTATTCTAAGATACGACTAATTCCTGAGCTTTGGTGGTATTCGTCCTTAACATCCATCATAATGTCTGAACGTTAAAAAGAGCATGACCTCTGGCTTTGTTTCGGTATTTTCTTTTCAGGAACGTCAGCTATTTACTTATGTCAAGATCAAGTAACATAATTGTTATATTCTTGTTTATCTACACAAGTAAATCTCGTGACAAGCTTTTATATGATATAAATTGTATAATGTAATAAATTGATGGGTTTGATTCAATTTAAAGCTTAATCTTCCTTTTAGAGCATTTCTATATAAGCTTCTTTAAAAAAATATTATTAATTTATTTTTAGTTATCGTCGTGTTTTTCTAAATGTTTCTCAACCTGTTCATTTCATTTAAAGCGTCATTGTTGACTGGTCGTTTGCCCGTTAATTTAGTACAGTCTAGTTCTTCGATATTTGACTCTAATTAAGGCCACATTCGCTTGACCAACAGCGAAGAGCTTTGAGCCTAAATAGGCAACGTCGTGGTCGACAGTACTACCTTACATTATGTGTGCTGTGTAAGTCTAGCATTATATAATTGGCAACATCCTTCGTTCAGCAGTACCGTAACTATATTTCGCCGGAAATTGTACAGACTTGGGTTGAATAAGGTGAATACCATCTTTATTGAAGTCTATACGGATGGATAGTATGTCAGTATCATACATTTGTGCTCTCCGGAAGCAGGGCCTTATGATTTCTCTAATATGTCCAATAACGCCATTCACCAGACCTTTGGACACATCTACATTGTAACGCAACATCACCTTGGGCCCAACGAATATTTCTGACTCCTTAGGTAGCCCTCCTGTCTTGTTTACATCGGATGGTATAATATAATTTAAATCCATATTAGAATTTTTTCGAGTACAATCTATTACACTATCTTGTGCCATTATTTTGTTAATAGTTACACTGCGCGCACGGAAATGTTCGAGGACAGTTTTATTGTGATTGTATATTTGTTGGTTATGGGATAAATTCACAGGGCCTTTTCAATCGCAAATTCGCCAGTTGATTCTTTGTTTAGCCGATTCATTAAAACAGCAAAATGTTCTGACTGAAGTTCACTAATTCGCAATGCATTTAGAAGGTCTTTAAAGGTGATGCTACCATGTTGTCTCATATTTTAGGTTAATTCAATTAAAAAGAAAGAACGTCATAAAATGTGTTGCTGGAACAAATCTACAGGGTTGATCAAACACTTGATTTCCTCTCACATGAGGTAATTGTAATAAGTTTCCGAATACACAAATATTTATACCACCAAAGAGAGAATCATTGTTTTAAGCTGTTTAAGTCGGCAATCCACCATACAAAGCATCTCATAGGGAACAATAGAGATTTCATCCTTAAACAAAAATTCTATACACTGCCACTGCTGCCGCATCAAACGCAAGTAATTACCGGTAACAATAGGCATTTGCACTATTCTACCATCTTTTGGTACTGCTTATTTTAGTGTAGAATCTAATGTGGATCCAAAATCAAAATCAAAATATTTTCTTTCACATAAACCTACATGGGCACTTATGAAACATCAGAAGCTAGGTGCACAGTTCCAATTGGTCATTTCGTATGGAAAAGTCAAAGTCAAAGTCAAAGCATTTATTTCAAATAGGCACATTAAAGGCACTTTTGAACGTCAAAAATTACAACAAATAGAATTGATTCTAGTCGCCCATTCCAAAAGGTAGTTTTCGTATGGAGAAGAATGGGCAAGAAACTCCACCGTTACTCTTTTAAAAATGTTTTACAATATTTTGTATACATTAATTATATCATAATAACATGTGAAGACGATGCACCTAAAATAAAATTACTATACCACAATAGGTAAAAGAGTTAAAAATGAAACCATGACATATAAATTAATTATCTGATAGATGCATGGTGCTCACATATTTACAAACATGGTAAAAGTAAACGATTTTCATTTAAATAAAATAAAATAAAAAATACAAGTAATAAGTCAGGGTGTGAGTTAAGTAGTTACAGAGTGTAATTCAATTTAAATAAAAATAAAAAATTATAAATTTACAATTAAATTAGCAACCCGTTTGATTTTGTCTAGACTCTAGATTGTCCTATGGAGCAGGACCAGCATGTTTCCAAGCGTTCTTATCTTGGATATAATCTTCTAATTTATAGTATGCTTGTTTACAAAGTGTACGTTTAATGTGAGTTTTAAATTTTCTTTCATTTAATTGCAATATATCACAAGGTATTTTATTGTAACATTTAACACAGTACCCCATAAAAGATGTGTGTACCTTGGCTAATCTGAAAAATGGTTGATGTATTTTATCTTTATTTCTTGTATTAAAATTATGTCTATCGCTTATTTTATTAAAAAGATGTAGATTTTTTCTTACATACATAATATTTTCATAAATAAATTGGCAAGGTACCGTCATAATATTAATCCTTTTAAAAAGTTCCCTGAGAGATTCGCGGCGACGTAGATTATAAATGGCTCTGACAGCTCTTTTTTGCAAAATAAAGATGGATTCAATGTCAGCAAGAGCCGGCAAGAAACTACACGGTTACTCTTTTAAAAAATAATTGGCTTATACAATGTTTTCAAAGTACAGTAGGTATGGGAGGACAGCGTATGCATTTCAGCAAGTACCAGGTACTTAATAAAATAAAAAATGGTCTACAGATCTAAAGTCTACAAGGCCTACAAATTCCTCACATTTACAAAATAAGAATCTATCAAAAGGATAAATAAAATATAAAAACCTACTAAAACCAAGTGATATGATTGCCATTACAATCACTAATGAAGAGGTGAAAAATTAGAATTGTCTGTATATAATGTCAAATAATAAAAAGATTATGTCAAAGAAGTATGTAGAAAATAAATAAAAAATAAATATCGTAATTTGAGAGCAGTTAACAGACATTTACTTGATTTTTAACAAGTTGAAGAGGAATGTTTTTCCAGTTCCAGCGTTACCCGTTATACACAACCTTAGACGCTCATCGCTACCATTATTAAGTAAAAGCTTTTAAAAATGGCGGCCGCGCATGCTGCATAATCACTCTGTATGTTCTTAGTTTCAAACACCTATGCAATAAGATGTAAGCAAGTAAAAAACATTGATGTTACGTGATCAACTTTGAACGTTAATGTCTCGGAAACGTGACGCTTTACGGGGTAGCTCCTATTAAGTGTTCTGTTGGTATTGATGTCAGCTATCTATTTGTATAAGATTCATGCATGGCCGCCACTTTGAAAAAAAAACACAAAATTATGGACACTGTAGCTAAGCTATGGAGCCCATTAGAAAGGGCTTTTCAAAGCTCTTTCTAATAATCCCTTTCGGGGTTTGACTTATCTCAATAACACCTTGTAGATGTGTCTTGGAAACTGTCCTTTCGTGAGTAGAATTTAAGGTAGGTCGCACACCGAACATATAGTCACGAGTATGTAGAAACATATTACTAGAACAGCTCTGCAATAGTATCTAATTTCATAGGTTCATCCATTAATATCTGCCGTTAAGATTTATGGAAGATTTGGTGTTCTTTCGATGTCACATAATGTGCTGCCACTTGTATTGCGTTCCCCAAATGGTCAAATATAATTGCCGTCAACTTTACGACAGACATTAATGGATCAATCGTGAAATCAGATGTTACTGTTGTGTTGTTTCGTAGTAGTATATTTATGCTCGTTACTTTACACTTGTGGGTATTATGGCAAGGCCGTTATAGGGAATATGCTCGTAATTTTTTCACTTATTCAATAAAAGACAGTAAAAGATGTTTCTTTTGCTGTTTTAAGAAGAATATTAAAACTCAAAGGAGACCAACCACGTTTCATACAAAGTTGTTTTAAAAACCCAAGGCCATGGAAAAAAATGTATTAAGTACCCTTGTCGGGAAAGTCCTTCTTTTTATTATTTTTTACTATTGCGCCGGATCTCTACGACCATTCCTTCAGCTGTTTTTTAAAGTTGAAAAATGTAGCTTTATACATTTTAATAAAACATAAAACTACTGATTGGCGAAAACAAATGAAAGGTGACCTTGAAAACAATTATTACCTAATATGATAATAAACCTATGCGAGTTTTCCTATAACTATTTTTTGCATACCTACAGGATGTCCCAGAAGTCGACGGCAAGCCGGAATCGGCTAAGAGGCCAAGTCATTTAACAGAAAAACAAAGATCTCAGTTGTGTATTTTAAAAATGATTGGCATTTAAAAAAAATCGAGAAAATCTGCACCCTGTGACAGTCTTTTCACGCCTGTTGCAAGAAATCTTAAATTAAAAAAAATTGTTATGGAATCCTGAATAATGTTTCTGTAAACTCTTGCCTAAAATGTAAAGCAAACTGCTTCAGCTTGAAAGCAAATGTCACTTGTTGCCCAGCCAAATATTCAAGCAGGAGTGAAAAGACACAGGGTTCAGATTTTCTCGATTTTTTTTAAATGCCAATAGATTTTAAAATACACAACTTAGTTTTTTTATGTTTTTCTGATAACTATTATGACTTTTACCCGAGGATTACCCGAATCCGGCTTGACGTCGACTTTTGGGACAATCTGTGTGTTTGTTACCTGCAAATAAGTAATGCATTAAAAATATAAAAAAATAGCTAGATATTTGTTTTTTGACTCGTATACAATTTATCTATTTAAATAATGAAAAACTTTTGAATTACTTGCGTATTCCCTATTATATTTACGGGTCACACACGAACACATATGCAGCGGGTGCGGGTTTAGCGACAACGTAACCTATCGTCTGCACTAGGGCACTAATTGTACTGGGCATATGTATCGGACACATGTATTGGGCACATGTATTGTGCACATGTATCGTGCACATGTATCGTGCACATGTATCGTGCATATGTATCGTGCACATGTATCTGAAACAGATTTTACAACTAAAATATATTTTTTTGAATTCGCAGCTCGTGCCGATACATTGGCCCGAAACCATGTTGCGACTTACAATACAAATGTGGCCTGGTGTGGACAACCCATTCACGTAGCGTGCTTGTGGCGTGTGAAACATGGCCGAATATTTGAACACACAGAAAATAAAAACACGGAAGGTAAAAGGCCTCCCATAAATTTTAATATTGTCATAGTCAAAATCAAATCATTTTTTTCAAATAGGAACTTTTATTAAGTTCAAAAGGAGATGTCCGCTTTTTTTATGGACGTTGGTTTTTTATTCCGAGAAAAATCGAACCAGAATCAAACTACACCCAAATAAAAGCTACAAGAATATGAAACTTGGAACCACTGAAATAATATTTTTAGACCTCTCATTTAAGAGAAAAATGATAAATTATTTAATGTTAGTAAATATATATTCTATTTGTTGATGGCAGTCCAAATTAAACCTCCCAAACACTTTGACAATGTCTTAATCGACGGAAATATTTTATTCATCTGACAAATATGACAAAGTGTTGACCGCACTGAGTACTTTTACTATTTCAATATAGGATCTAGAAACCTTATGGATGATTCAAAGAGTATAATAATAATATGATACGGGAGGAATGATTTCAAACTTGCAAGACCTATTTTAAACGATTTCCATCCCGTTTTGGCTGATCGTCCTGATGTGCAAACTATACTGGAAAGAGCTAATCAGAGAATGAACATTATTTAGCTGACCATGTGATTGGGCATCAGCTAAATAGACGCCGAGCCAGTTTCCTCAAGATAAATGCCCGAATACCGCAGTTCAATATGTTCCCCACCAAGGACATGTCAGTTTTAGTTTTATTTAGATTAGGAATTTATCAACTGAAACAGGATCGCTCTTATAATTATGAGGAACGAGAACATAAATGGACGAACGGTACTGTTACTGTAGAAGTAAGTCAAGAGTTACATTTAAACATTCCAGGCATTTCGTCATCACATGAGACATCTTTGATCAGATAACGAATATAGTTACTCCATTATAGTAACTTACAAATAGTGTATATTTTTGCACAATTGGGAAGCTGCGCTCATGTGATGACAATTCTTGGATGGGCAATCAATATCTTGGATGGGCTCGGCATCAAAATGATATAACTCAACCTGCTCAGTTTCTCGACAATGTTTAGAGAAGACATTGAATATGAAGGAAATCAATAAATGAAATACCAATTCATAACAAAAAAAAAAGTTTTATTTCATTCACAAAACTGTAACACTTGCGTCCAATTATAGCTTGGCAATTCGGTTTTTAAATAGGGTAATTGTCAAAAGGCTTTTCATCCACTTCCGATCTCGATTCCAAGTCATTATTATTATCCTGCGTAACTTATTTATTGGAACGCCAACAGAGGCTACAAAGTTAAATGCATGTTACGAGAAAAAATATCGTTCCGAAAGCGAGATAATTAAATACGGCGTTCCTCAGGGTAGCCTGCTAGGACCCCTCCTTTTTTTGCTCTACATAAATGACCTTCCGAGGCAAATAAAGCACCCCATACTATTCGTCGATGATAGCACCGTAATTATTAAGTGTGATGATCCCAATACTTATGAAAATGAAATAAATATGACATTAAATAGAATTATAACATGGTTTGACAAAAATAATCTGTAAACTTAGAAAAGACTAAAATTATGCATTTTTATCAAAGAATACCAGATACAATCCTTGACATTAGCTATTTAGGGATAAAAATAGGATCAACTACTGCTACTAAACTTGGTATTAATATAGACAACAATTTGACTTGGAGACCCCAGACAGACGAAATACATATGTGAAAAACTTAATAAATTTACCTATGCTCTCTATAAACTATCAAAAATAGTAAGCCTTCTAGGCTTACTTCCGTACTAACGGCCTATCACGCCTATGTTGCATCAACACTTTTGGGGCGATTCAGTTGATAGTAGTGTTGCCCAAATGCAAGACCAAGACAAGACCTTAGCCAGTCTTGGTCTTGGTCTTGCGTCAATACACCTGGTCTTGGTCTTGGTCTTGGTATTGCGCTCTCAGTCTTGGTCTTGGTCTTGGTCTTGCAGCAAGAGTCTCGCAAGTCTTGCGAGACTCTACTACTTAGACTAGACTACATTCAAATACCTATTAGCCTATTGCTCAGGGTGGCAGGGACATCGACGCGCAACCGCTTACCATGAATTCAGTACATGATTCTGGACCCCTCTGCGTTAATAGTAAATTCACTTGTTTCACTTAAAACAGCAATGTAAATAAAACTCGAAAGGGCTACCTGATCAGCTGTATTACTAAAGTTCATTTGCGAGGTCAACACTGTCTTCGTACCTACGCTATTCGCTTTCAAATGCCGCGACAAAGGGACCGCAGTGCCAAGCGGTCTGCTCGTATTATTAACGCACTTGAAAATAAACGTTAAAATTATTACAATAAAGTGCATTCGACCTACTCGACTCGCTGTTAGTTTTAAATTTTGCTGAATAGAAGAATAATATAAACTTTGAAACATAAATACCTACATAATTTTTACCAACCTACTAACGTTAGATCTGCACATTAGACTTATACAAGTATAATATAATACTCTAAGTAGATATACCTACAAGGTATGAAATGAACTTTGCTAGAAAGTTATGATCGGTACATTTTTATCACATAATATGGGAACAGAGTAAGTAACACGCTACCTACCTACTTAATAAATAGTCGAAACATATAATAATAATCAATACAATACTTTTTAGTTTTATGACGATACGGTTTTGATACTGGGGAACGTCTATCAAATTCGGGATTGAAACCAAATACCTACTATAACGCCCAAATCTCAGTTTGACTTAACTGCGAGACGCAAGAGTCTTGCAGGCTTAGTCTTGTTCTTGCTCAAGTCTTGCAGGGTTCAGTCTTGGTCTTGGTCTTGCTACAATAAGTCGGTCTTGATCTTGGTCTTGGTCTTGCAAAAATGCAAGAACAAGACCAAGACTGCAAGACCAAGACCGATTTTGGGCAACACTAGTTGATAGAGAACTTGTATTTAGAGCCCAAAAAAAAAGATGTGTGGCCTTAAAAGTACAGACAGTTGTGTTCTTTATATGTCGAAAAATTCTTAACATCGCTGTACGTATACAAAACAAATATGTTCGTCAAATCTAACATTTCATTATACAAAATAGCTACTAAAAGTTACTACAGAAAATTACGCGATAAAAATAAGTCAGGACTCGAAGTGACTTATGGCAAAACTGCACTAATGAGTAAAAGTACCTTCTGTATGACCAAAAAATATTTAACAAACTACCTGAAGAAAAAGAAACGTTAAATCTGGACAATTTCAAAACAGAATTATTAAGAATATTGATAAATAAATGCTATTACTCACTACAGGAATATTTGGACGATAATTCTATAATTACAACTTCATATCAAATTGTACATCATCTCACCTATTTTGACGATATAGAATGTTACGAGTATTTGACATTAGAATTATTATGACATATAACTTAATCTATTTGACATTTATTGAAAATGATTCTATTTTCAATTTGTATTGATATGCATGTACCTATTAATATGGGTTTTATTACTAATGTGAAAGTTTACATAATTTTACTACTTCATGATTATCTCAAAATTTAAATCGATGTAAATGTAAAAAATCGGTTGTCTGTAAAGTCGGTTTACTGACGATAGTTGAACGTGACAACGTCATAAGAAAATACTGATGGAATAGTTGAATTGCATTTGTTAATATTCGCTTGCACTTCAAGCCGCCATGGAACGCTACAGAGCGAGGTCGCGAGGTAACGCTACATGAGTCATGTTTTTTTCGTGAGTGCAACCAGCTTCATCGATTTATTAGACGTTGTCACGTCAAAAATTCGACAATTTGAATTAAATATTACTACTAGTACTCTGGGCTAAACATAGAGGATCTACCTACCTGTAACATCTCGTACACTATTGCAATTTGACCTATGTTTACAAATAAAGCATTCTGATTCTGGATTCTGATTTGAACACAAGTGTGCGCTTCCAATTATAGGATTATTATTATTAGTTAAAAAATGTTCTCCATCAGTAGATACTATTATCATTTACTCCTGATAAGCAACCCCTGTGAACTATGCTGAAGCATGCGCATTCGAAGTAGCCGTAATGAAATGAATAGAGTACACTTTCAGTTCTAAAAGAGTTATGTTTCACATTTTTGACTGAAAATATCCCGTTTCATCTTATTTCTTACTAGCTTACCCGCGACTTCGTACACGTTAGGTACTTTCGTTTAGCGTTTTTCTGAAAATTTTTTGTTCGGCTTCTAAGTGTTACAACGTGATCTTAATGTATTCGATTGCCCAATTATACGAATCCGACTGGTAGTTTCAGAGATTGGGGTGTTTAAACAAACTTTTCAGTTGTAGGTACTATTATATAGATTATATTGTAAATAAATAATCTGATTAGATTCAATGACGTATTATATACAGTATGTTAACTAACAGAGGGCGTTCCCGTTAACCCGCAATAGTATAGCATCCATACATGCTAAAAAAAATATTACCATTCGAAAATAAAATGTTTTTATTTTTTTTTATATTAAAATATTCACTAAAAATCGTAAATTGATACGTTAAAGAAACACTCTGTACACGCGTACTTGAAGGACAGCAATGTCGGAATTTATTTAATTAAATAAATTAGAATTAATTAAATAAATAGAGTATCAATTTACGATTTTTAGTGAATATTTTAATATAAAAAAAAATAAAAACATTTTATTTTCGAATGGTAATATATTTTTTAGCATGTATGGATGCTATACTATTGCGGGTTAACGGGAACGCCCTCTGTTAGTTAACATACTGTATAGACACGTTATCAACCAACATCTCGGCGCTTAAAAACGGCGAAAATACTAGATAACTACTTATACGCGTAAAGAAAGGGAAAGAAAATATGACACCGTACGGCGGGATGTCTGTTGCTAGAAGGAGATAAATGAACATCTTCAGTTACGTCACAGGATAAGTAATAGTCAAATTACATGCTCATTGGTCGAGCGCAGAGTGACGTAGCTATCAGAGGCATATGGGGAAAAAAGGACACTCGATTTTCTAGAGTTAATAAAATAATTGATAATTGTACCGTGTTACCTACTTTACGAATAAAGTAATACCAATATTATATCTTTTAAATTTTAATGGTGTATTCCGCAACAGTAATTATTGTTACATATTAAATTTAAAAATAAAAGAAAATATCTTTATAAACATAAAAAATATAATGTAAAAAATATTAACATATTGATAGGCAATCAAACATTATGGTAATCGATGTCATATCGACGTAGATACATATTTTTAAATTCCTTCAAACAAACTTAATTTATTTCTTTTTTGCCTCTTATAATTTGATTCAGAGCTTTTGTGTGCTTTTGTGTCAAACTTTAGTATAGGGAGTTGGTAGCCAATCGTTTTCACGTCTTTGAACCCTTATTATGTTAAGCCACTTTTCTTTTATCAGCCCATCTGTAGGCAATCTAAAATGAAACGGAAAACAATAACGTATATTCATAACATAACAAGTGCATAATATTATATTCAAACAATATTATAAATTCTAACAACCAAAAAAAACTTGTGTATTAGTGTCCCAACCTCCCCTAACGTCACGTGATTACTAACTTCATGCGCCGGCCGCCATTAGACGCAGCGTCGTACAAAATAAAATAAAATAATCTAGTTTTGTAAACTTACGCGTGAAATGACACATTTTTGTCTTTAACTTTTGGGGTATAATTTTTACATCCTCTGAAAACACACGACGGCATATTTTCTTTATGTTTTGCACAGGTTTTCACATACGATATAAATTAAAAACAAACATAGCGTCGCGCGACAGGTTGGTGCGTGACTGAGCGCAATGTGGCCAATTGGCTTCATTTCATGTTGCCATTTTAGAGTGCGGACAACGTATTAGTTTTATACATCATTGATTAGATTCGTTTCGTTCACATTGACATACTCTTTATTACAAATATTGATTGACAGTAATGGCAGTACCATGTGTCAATTTTGACAAGTTTATTATTTTTTCGCGTGTATTCACTTTATTCTTATATATAATTAGAAAGGTTTGTTCGTTTTAGGAGTAATTTTTTGTTCCTTATAATGTCACTGTTGAGTCACATATAAGGAATAAAAATTTAACAACTACTGAATACCTTAAGTAATTCTCTAACCGGCAACCTTTCAATTTAGTCAGATTATTGACTGTCATATCATGTTTAGCATAGGCGATAGCAACACATTTTAAGCACATAATTATGCCGTTCTCTCTTCTTATTACTGAGAAAGAAAGAAACAAAACTTAAGGAGTGAAGTTACCTAGACGACACGATCTATCGAGTTTACCTTAGCGTCTGCGTAAGACTCCGTAAAACTCATGGTGCAAGCATTATCAAAATCTATTCGATCAACGTTAATACGCTAGAGAGTCAGTTTTCGATAACAACTCATGGTAGACGTAGGTACTGGTCGACATGGAGTCGGGGTTGGTTGCAATTTTTTTCTTCGGTTGTTTTTCCTTTATCGATGCGATAATATTTACAACTTATTCTCAGTTTGAAAACTATTTAAAGGCTTGTTCCCGTTAAACTTTTATTTTGACAAGGATCTTAATGTTTAATGGTGAATATATATATATATATCTTCATTTCAGCTATTAAAACAGGAAACGTGGACGCACCGGTTATGGAAATGATAATAGATAGCGGGAATGCAAGTATTATGAACTCTGACCAAGTTATGAAACAATACAATGCAAATATTATGAAAAAAGCCAAAAGCGTTAAAGCTAGAATGGCTTTGGAACCGGCATCAACCTCGCAAACTAAGAAGTCGGGTAAAAAAGAGCGCAGATTTGCGGTAAAGTCTCATGGTAGCAAATGTAAGTGTTGCATTTGTCGCGGCATGACAAAAGGAAAAAAATCATCTGGAGCACATTTGTCAATGCTTACCCAAAAGTTAAGACCTTGCGTATGTGGAAGTGTTTTATGCAAAAAAGATTGGGATAGAATAGATCACGAACAAAAGTCACGGGCGGCTGTGAAAGTACAAAAATGTGTCTGTGGAAGTACTATATGTGCAGAAGAGTCTTCAAAAATGCCTGAATTACTCTTAGAGGGGGCGCGACAAGCGGAACGTGAAAAAGCATTATCAAATCGAGCTATAAGGAAAAAGAAATTGTATAAGAAAGAAAGAAAGAGACGAGCAAAAGAGCGAAAGCGAGCTTTTAAAGAGAAACAAAAAAATAGAAAGAAACAAGATAAGCGTGACATGAAATCAGTCAAGAAAAACAAAAACGTGGGAGATATTAGTATTATGGCAGAATCGTTAATAGATTTAGGCACTTTCGGCTCTAAGGCATTTTGCGACATTGCGGGATATGTGTTTAGATCTATTAGATACCCAAGAGACACTGCCCATGACGTACGAGAAGCGATAAAAAAACCTGAAGTTGCAGCGAAAGCTATAGAGAAAACTGTCAAAGGAATGGGTTTATTTTCAACATTTGCTAGAATTAAACGAAGAATGTTGAAGATGCCAGCAGCAAAGGCGGGTGTTACTAAATTGGAAGCTTATCCTACAACAAACTATTTGCTCCACATGGCTGATAAAGACCCTAAGAAACGAATGAAGAAGTTTAAAGCTAAACGTACGAGAGAACCATTTGATTTCCAATGTAGTGTATACATGGCATCAATGAGAAAGAGGCCTTGTTTGCGAATATATTACATGTGTCCATGGTTTTACCCTCATTGTATGAGTTTGCTGAATATCTGGAAACAATTTATGGATATTCTACTATTCCTATTAGCCGTTACAGTATGGAGTCCATGCATACTGTGTATGGAGCTTTGTAGAGGTTGTATGTGTTGCTGTATGTGTCAAGGATAAAGATAAATTATTATAGTTTTTCTTTTTAATAAAAATTTGGAAAAAGATAACTAATTTTATTTAACTTTTGTCACATTCATGACCAAGTGCGATGCGACAATGCGACGTGATTTGGGTCAAGCGACGCGAGCGCGTCTTTATGGCCACGACCTGTAAGTGGCTATGGTGACTTGTCAAACCGAGCTCGCCGGTCGCATCCGCTCTAAAGTCGTGGCCACCGCGGTGTTAGCATTACATTTGATTCACTCGCGCGCCACATCACTCTTCACCTGTTTCTGATGCGCGAGTACTATGTGCCAATCAGTCGCTCTGCAAGTCGACTAGCGCTGACTAGTGGCACGCTACAAACAACATTTTTTCATTTGTTTTTCCGCAGTCGCGTGTTGTATGAGCGTGTAGGTAAGACGTTAAATTGTAACTTTTTAGTCCGTCTTTCGTCCAAACATACAAATTTTCACATTTATAATATTAAAAGGATTATTTAGATAATCACACCAAAAAACAAAGCATAGGGACATGGCATTGGTAGGTGCGAGTCTAACAATGGAAGGCTATGCCTAGAAAGGCCTTTTCAAGAAAGAGCCATTGATCTTTGAGTTGACCTATCCCGACAGACGGCTAACATCCATCAGCCTCAACACTATTTTAAGGAGCTCAATGACCCGTCACACAACGCTACCAGATCTGCAGGACATTAGGCGTAGACCACATAAGAAGTACTCAAAACCACCAGACAGTAAAGTTATAAAGTCATGTATTTTATGTTCATTGGTGTATCTTACCGTAAGCACTTTTGTCGTCCATGTATTCTTAAACTTTAATGAAACATTTTTGACAGAGTTTCAGTTCAATAAATGTACCCTAAATGATTTAAATTTTTGAGGCGAGGAAGTTTGTTGTAGAAACGTATGCTTTGGCGCTTAAATTTATTACCAAAACACTGCTTTTTCGAGTCTTTAAACAGACGTTGTTATACACAGTAACAGTTTTACACGAAAAAAAAAACGGTTTAGTTTTTTTTAAACGGTACCTAATTAAAATATTGTACGCTGAAGACAATTCTTAAAAGCTAGTTCTAGCTGATATTATTTTTATAGAAAATACGTATATATATCAAAAAAGTTTTAAAGCGAGTTCCCCGCGGTGCTATACCTCTAGCGGCGCAACACCTAGCAGGTTGCGTTCGTCTTGCCGCCGCGCCCGCGAGAACTTTCCCTTACAGAATTCTACATTTACAAAAGAATTTGGCAACCAAAAAGACATTAACTGTACAAATTAAAGAAAACTAATATTTCGGCTCATCATTTAGATTCAAAATTGCAGACACAGTGATGTACCTCATCAAGAGGTTATATCACATCAGATAGAATCTAAGTTAGGAGAAGGTGACATTAGCGGAGCAGCCAGGATTCTTTTTAGTAGTGATGTGGTGGCACCGTGTTCTCCAGAAAGACTCGCAGCTCTGGAGAGTAAACACCCTACCGCAGCGGATGGCTTTTCTTTCCCCGACCCTCCTGATCCTGATAACCACTCCCTCACCATTACAGGTCAAGAGTTGGTCACAACCGTTTGCTCCTTCCGGAACAGCTCTGCTGGCGGCCGCGACGGCCTGAGTCCTCAGCACCTTAAGGACCTTATTCGTTAAGGCGCCGGGGCAGCTGGTGAGTTGCTCTTGAAGGAGCTTACGGCTTTGATTAACCTTATGCTCTCCGATAAGGTGAACGAGGCCGTCATCGACGTTCTGTACGGGGCCAATCTTTGCGCCCTGCGTAAGAAGAATGGCGGCATTCGACCCATTGCCATGGGCACTACTTACCGCCGTATAGTAGCCAAAATTTGTTGTCAATTTTATGGTGAGGTTGTTTCGGAAAAATGTCAGCCCCTGCAGCTAGGTTACGGCTCCAAAGGGGGCTGTGAGGCTGCCGTACACGCCTTGTCAACCTACCTAAATTCTGGAAAAGGAGAGGTCTTCCTGAAGGTTGACATAAAGAATGCCTTCAATTCTGTTAATAGGGACACCTTGCTGGCATAAACTAGAAAAGAAATATCCCAAATTTATAGTTTCATTTGGCAATGTTACAGACATCCTTCTAAATTACTGTATCGGGACAACCTTTTGGAATCTGTTGTTGGCTGTCAACAAGGTGCCCCCTCGGGCCAGTGCGCATGGTCTTTTTAAAGAAATTTCTAAACGGCTGGTTGACACTTTCCGTGACCCAAGGGCTGGCTTTTATTTTGGCCAGAGGCTAAGCATCGCCATACAACGTGGTAATGCCGCCAGTCTCTTGGGTACATTAATTACTAGTCGACAGCGGCAGCGATGCAGATGAATTTTTCGACGCAATTTTTTAGTTTCTGTATATTATTTTTGTTTCATTACCAATTTTTTGGAACCTAGTCAAAATAAGCAAATCTTTGATTCTGATGGCGTCTAGGTGGGCACCTAATTGGGCGTCGTGCTTGTAGGCCATATTCACGCAGCCTATTTCTCACGGTTTGGTGGCTAACAACAACACTGCTTGAGAATTGTAGCTTTAAACCTAACTCCCGGGCGGTTAACATCGGCTGACGTCTTGAAGTCAGTTGTATGTATCAGTCCTACATACACCATGTATTTACTACCTAGCTAAAGTGTTTTATTGATATTGCTAGTTTTTTTGTAAGGTATGTATATAACTAGTTGTTAAAGAATTCTCCATTTCTTTTCAGTATTTCTAGCTCTAGAACCGGCGAAAGATGAGCCTTCGCCGGTTCTAGAGCTGGAAAGAATGTAAGTATTGCATATGGTGACTTTTGTAACGTAGTAACATTATTAAGTTTGGCGCCAACGTTCAGGTCAATGTTCACTGGAAACCCATTTACAGACATGTTCCCGGTAGGCTTTCGTTTAACATGGATTTAAATGTTTAATGGTGAATCTATAATTATCTTATAATTTCAGCTATTAAAACAGGAAATATGGACGCTCCAATTATGGGAATTATAATAGAAAAAGAGAACGCAAGTATTATTAACTCTGACCAATTTATAAAACAAATAAGTAATCCAAAAAAAATTAAAAACGTCATTAAAGCTGATAAAAAAACCAAAGCACTGGATCAAGCTGGAAAAAAAACCAAGACACCGGAATCGGCATCAACCTCGCAATCTAAGGAGTCAGTTAAAAAAGAGCGCGGAGCTGCGGTAAAGTCACATGGCAGCAAATGTAAGTGTTGCGCTTGTCGCGGCATGAAGAAATACAAACATCAACCTGGAGCACAATTTTCAATCAAGCCCCACAAGTTAAAGCCTTGCGTATGCGGAAGTGCTCTATGTAAAAAAGATTGGAATGAATTAAAAAAAGAAGAAAGGAATTGGCAAATAAAACAATCATTGAAAATAAAAAAATGTATTTGCGGCAGCTATATATGTGAGGAAGAGTCACAAAAACAGCCTGAATTACTCTTTGAGGCTGCGAAGCAGGTGGCCCATAACAAAGAAAAGCGAAGAGAAAATATGATGAAAGAGAAACTGTATCAGAAAGAGAGAAAGAGACGTGCAAAAGATCGAAAGCAAGCTTTTAAAAAGGAACAAAAAATTAGAAAGAAACAAGATAAGCGTGACATGAAATCAGTGAAGAAAAACAAAAATGTGGGAGATATTAGTATGATGGCAGAATCGTTACTAGATTTAGGCACTTTCGGCTCTAAGGCATTTTGCGACATTGCGGAATATGTGTATAGATCTATTAGATACCCAAGAGACACTGCCCATGACGTACGAAAAGCGATAAAAAAACCTGAAGTTGCAGCGAAAGCTATAGAGAAAACTGTCAAAGGAATGGGTTTATTTTCAACATTTGCTAGAATTAAACGAAGATTGTTGAAGATGCCAGCAGCAAAGGCGGGTGTTACTAAATTGGAAGCTTATCCTACAACAAACTATTTGCTCCACATGGCTGATAAAGACCCTAAGAAACGAATGAAGAAGTTTAAAGCTAAACGTACGAGAGAACCACTTGATTTCCAATGCAGTGTATACATGGCATCAATGAGAAAGAGGCCTTGTTTGCGAATATATTACATGTGTCCGTGGTTTTATCCTCATTGTATGAGTTTGCTGAATATCTGGAAACAATTTATGGATATTCTACTATTCCTATTAGCCGTTACAGTATGGAGTCCATGTATACTGTGTATGGAGCTTTGTAGAGGTTGTATGTGTTGCTGTATGTGTCAAGGATAAAGAAACAATATTTTTTTCTTTTCTTTAACATAAAGTCTTGAAAAATATCTGATTTTATTTATCTGCCCCCTTACCCATTGGCCACGACTAACACACTCAAGCGACACGCGTCTTTACTAAGAGCGTGGCACGAGTCCCCGCGACGAGAGACGACAACTTACGGAGCGACGCCGACGACGGTTTGGCGCATATCACTCGCACAGTGGAAACAGGTGATGAGCGATTTAGTGCACGAGTCAATCAAATGTACAACTTTACTGTCACAACTTCAGAGCGGGTACAATACAGATATTCTATTTCACGAAGTCCGTTTGATTATGTTTGTAGTTGTGCCTGCACATGCACATTGTTTTAGTGTGCGTAAGCTCAGGAGCGCTCAGTAGAGGGGGCAAAGTGTATCATTTATGCGATTGGAACATTTGCATCTCGATCACTGAAATGATCCGAAACACTCATATGTTTCATTTGGCTCATTTGTATCATCGGTTCAAAGAATATAAAATACAAAATCAAAATCTGTGAGAGTACGAGTGATACACATCTCATTTGGTATCTCTTTCTGATTTGTATAGATTGTAATTATGTCGCCCGCTCACTCGCGACTCTCGAGTCTATAGTTAAGTAACTCAGTGTGTCTCAGTCTCCCTCTCTCGCTCGCACACTGCTCAGTCGCCTCGAGAGTGGCGCGTCGCGCGGAATGAGCACAGAGCAATGTTTCAGATCCAAATGATGCATTTGAAACGTTGTTACTGAACCAATCTTTTGAATCACTTCAATGATCCGGATCAGTGAGTCGGTTCCGTAAAGAGTTATACACACCCCTAGCGCTCAGTCGTTATTGCGACGCGATCCGGGTCACTAATGCTTATTGTTTTCACGTCAGATTTTTACATCGAGTACCGTCAACAGAGAAACTAAGCGAAAACTTTCATAGTGATATAAGATCTGATACGTCAACAGACAATAACATGTTTGTGTTTTTTTAATTACTTTTTTAGACTAAGGCTTTTGGCATTTCTTTCTATAATATATTATTAACATTTTATAATTAACATTAACAACATTTTCGTAATTTTTAATATCAATTTACCTTATATCACATGCAGAGCCCAACTGTGATTTGACTGATTTATGAAATAAATTCCGCAGCGCACAGCGCAGCAACACAACAAGAAAAACTGTGCAACGGATATTATAATAATATATCGCTCATTTAGAGAAACATCGATGTAAATGTATTTACTCCCAAAAATGAGTTAAATATGACAAAACACTTATAAACGTATTTACGTTAGGAAAAACAAAGTAAAATATCAGTTGCGTTGATGTTTGTCCAAATGAGCGATATTGCTAAGAATATTCAACAAAATCTCTTTATTAGGTAGGTACTGAAAAACTGACTAGTGAAAGCTTGAACCCATTACCAAAGCAGCAAAACTTGCCATAAACCATGTGAAAATGCAAAAAAAACCAAAATAATATTTACAATATTTGGACCTAGATTTCGAATTAATAATTAATTTTCAAGATAATACCGTCCTAACCTACGGTGCTTAGACTTGAAGGACAATTCTCGTAATTTTAAGACCATTCAAATCTGATTTCAGTTTCAATTTGTCAAAAATACCTCTAATTGCCCTACATTTTTGACAAATCTTTGACAATTATTGTTTGTCGCCGATATGAGACTGCGACTAGATTTTGAACGTTTTAAATTATGAGAATTGCCCTTCTGGTCACTCACCGGGTCGCAAAAGGTCGCAAAGGTTCAAAATGTCCAATTCTCAAAATGTCCAACGGTGTCAAAACGTCCAATTCTCAAAATTTCCAATTCACAAAACGTCCAATTCCCAAAATGTCCAATTCTCAAAACGTCCAATTCCCAAAATATCCAACTCCCAAAATGTCCAATATTAGAGAATGTGGTAAATTTTGTTCAATAACTCATCAAAGCGCTTTTTTAACACTTACGTCAATCAATAACAATAAGCATTCTGGGTGTAAAAAGACAGCACAGGATTCGGAACTCCACTCTGCGTTCCAAAACGGGCATACATCCAGTATGCCCGTAGGAAAGAAAGCTGCCAGACTTAAATGGGATTAGACGGGTCACTTCAGCCGCATGCACGATGACTGCTGGGTAAAAGTCTCCACGCAAAGGGTGCCTGAAGATGGACCGCGCCGCCAAGGCCAGACCAGAAAGAGATGGCGAGATGACCTGGACGCGTACCGCGAGGGCTGGTTGGAGGTGGCCCGGGAAAAGAGTTCCTGGAAGGATTTGGCCTTTGCTCAGCAGTTGGACAGTATATGTTAACAAAAAAATAAAATAATAAAAAATGATTCCAACGACAGCAACAGCGACTCTACATTAATTAATTAATTTTGTTTTTTTATTGCCTTACTTTTATAATTTTCTCTTTGTTTCGTTTATTTTAAACAATTATTTTCGTTCTTCAAATAAAAATAAATAATTAATTCCATGTTAGGTTTTATTGCTAACGCTATACCTATGTTCACATACACAAATACGCATATCGGGACACGCCACTACTACAACCTAGGCAGAGCGAACTTCGTGGGATCTATAAGTCTGGCGAGCGCGGTCAGACATGTCACCGCCGCCACTTACAGGAGTTACAGGTCGTGGTATGGCATAAAGTCGCGCGCATATCGTTCGATCGCTCGACGCAAATCGCGTCGCAAGTCTCATAACCCGAGTTCGTGATCAAGAGACCTTCGACAATATATTGTCTTTTTTGCCCACCTTGCTTCCCACGGTTTCGTTATCGTTAAAGTCATACGTTGGTGTGATGACATCGATGCTATTACCATAAGTGCTTAACTTTTTTAAGACTGAGTGTACTTTTTCGAGATGGAACTGCAGGGCGAAGCCTGATGATGTAATAAACCGAGAAAAAGGATGAAAACAGTTGTGGAACAAGTCTATAAATATATTTCGAGAAACTTTGTATTTTTCCGTCCTCTTATTATAGGGCTTTGGAAATCCGTGGCATACTGCCTTTTCGCAATTTTTTTTTAAATGGCGGCCACATGAAACCTATGTGATGTAACGTGATCAACTTCGATCAATAATAGTACTAGATGAATGATCAGGAACAAAAGTAAGTCGCTAAAGTGGCCACGTTTGCACACACATAAACATTTATATTTCTTATTACGAACTGTAGAAAAACGTTTAATAATATTAACAACTTCAAATTATTATAAACCTTAACACTCTAACATAAAGTTGTATTACGAATGCAAATGATAAATATTTAGGTCCTTCTGTCATCGGAGATAGGTTAAAAGCAATAAATTTAAAATGTCACTTGAAAATAAAACGTCATTTTTATAATAACTACAAAAATATTTATTCTAAAATGAAACTTAATTTCTAAGCAATAAGGTTAAAAACATTTTGTTGACAATTTCGTGCTTACTGTATTTTGGAACTAGACGTAGTTCTTGGTATTGCATTTCAATGCTTAGAACACAGTAAGTATTGGAGTTGCAGAATATAATATTTTTAGGCGAAGGTTCGTTTTGTATGGTGGCAAATATTTTTAACCGATTTAAAAAAGTAGGAGGACTAAAATAGTACCATTGTGTTAATCGGTGTATTTAAACGTAATGTATGTTTAATTTCCTTTAAACAGATTCAGCTTGTTACAAAGTTATCTTTTGGAATCAATTTTTATTTGAGCGGTTTCTTTTTTACAAATATAATGTAATCTTACATCAATGAATTTTTCTATAATTAGTTTCATCAAGCTTATTTTATGGTTGTGTTCGTTTTCCCCAGAAAACACATCTTTTTCAATATATGCGTTTAAAACGTGGACACATATAAAGTTTTTATCATATTTTTTTTGTATTGTTTACTATTTTAATAATTTATGATAATTACCTGCAATTTGGGAACCGCTGTTTTTAGTAATCTACGCCTTTGCGTGTTTCCAGTTATGTCCAATCTGTCAAAATGAATCGAACATATTGTCGAATTTTTAAAAGGTTTGTATATTTGTTCTCCCCTTTCTTTCGCGACAATAGATACCCATTCTGCACATCGAAATGGGTCGCTAGGATTTACAAAGATTTACAAACAAAAATAACATTTAAAATAACACCACTCCATGCCCCTGTTCCACAATAGTCGATGTTTGCTAAAATAGTTGGCGCGTTGTCGCAAACATTGGCCAAACAATCATAATATTTGCTAATTTATTTATATTTACTATTTAATTGTGTTATTATTTTATGAAAAACATTAAATGATAGAAACTTACCGAAAAAAAGATATTCCTTCCAAAATCTTGGTGTTACGGTGGTTATTTACACAATTTTTGAACGCGCACTGAGGCATTTTGACGTCTTAACGTTGGCTATGATTGGATCATACTAATTTGAAATAAGAGCACAAAAGTATTTGTGCTCTTATTTTTCGGGCCGTTTTTGAAGCGCTTATCGGGCATCTAGTACAATTATTGATCGAAGGTGATCAACTTTAAACATTAATGTCTCGGAAACGTGACACTTTACGGGGTTTTTTTTTACAATACCTTTTTTCGACCCTGTATGTCCAAACCAACCCGCAAATAAGCCAGGCTCTCCACCGGGATCACGCAACTTAAAGCCAAGTTACTGAGCTGACATACATAATATATGTGCCTACATGTGTACCTTACCGATCAACGCTCACACAAACAAAACGCTTGTTTAAGGGACTTACAGGACCTAAACACAAAAAAACGCATGTTTTAGAAACAATAAAAGTATATGATCGACTACAGTAAACAAAATCAAAAAAATATATGATATTCTTCAGGATATATGCTAGGTAGATAGTGTGTTGAAAATATAATACTACTAACTAACTAATTTGATACGATAGAAAAAAATCATGAAGATACCTCTAAAAACTTTATTTTTAAAAACCATACTGATAGGTATACATACAATCATTCTGATTTTTTGATTCTACAAACAACATACTAAAATACTAATGTTTTAATTTTATAGTCCAAACAATAGATTTTTGTAATGAAATAATTGCTTCATATTTTACAATAATAAACCAGCGTTGGGTCATCGCGCTTCTCTTTCTTTTCTAAGCAGTCCGACAGTGACCGCGCTTTAGATCATGTAAGCCCCTTAAACTCGTTTTTCTCATTAAGTACTTATTGATTGAATTTATATGGTTTTTGAATTTTAATTTCATTTATAGCAACAATTTCTTTCCT
This sequence comes from Luperina nickerlii, assembly GCA_963855955.1. Taxonomy (NCBI): domain Eukaryota; kingdom Metazoa; phylum Arthropoda; class Insecta; order Lepidoptera; family Noctuidae; genus Luperina; species Luperina nickerlii. The sequence goes on from OY979669.1 coordinate 6,374,285, forward strand.
TTTTATACAGTATACTTCAAAGATGTAGATATGTATTTGTTAGTATTGCACTATGTATTTGTTACCTAAATAAAGTTTTGTTAGTTATCTATGTAAGGACCGTTATTAGTTGTGAAAGCCACCTACATTTGTTTTTATTATTTTCAGCTCGAAAACCGGCGAAGTTGCATGGCAGAAACTGTAAGTGTTGCATTTGTCGCGGCAAGAAGAAAGGTAAACAACGATCTGGAGCACAATTTTCCATGAAGCCCCGCAAGTTAAATCCTTGCGTATGTGGAAGTGCTCTATGTAAAAAAGATTGGAATCAATTAAAAAGAGAAGAAAGGAATTGGAAATTAAAACAATCATTGAATATAAAAAAATGTGTTTGCGGCAGTCATATATGTGATGAAGAGTCTCAAAAAATGCCCGAATTACTCTTAGAGGCTGCAAAGCAAATGGACCATGAGAAGTATATGTCACGACAAGCTATCAAAAAAAAGAAATTGTCTCAGAAAGCAAATAAGCGACGTATAAAAGAGCGTAAGAAAGCTTTTAAACGGCAAAATAAATTGAGGAAGAAAGAAGATAAACGTAAAATGAAATCAATCATGAAATTAAAAAATCAAGAAAATATTAGTTTGATGGCAGAATCATTGATAGATTTAGGCACTTTTGGCTCTAAGGCATTTTGCGACATTGCGAGAGCTGTGTGTCAAGCTGCTAAACATCCAAGAGACGGTATCAATGACATTCGTGAGGCTATAAATGATCCTGCTCATGCAGCGCAAGCTATGAAGCAAAGTGTCGAAGGAATGGGTTTATTTGCAACATTGGCTAGAATTCAAGCAAGGTTAAAGAAGTTGCCGGCAGCAAAGTCTGCTGTAACTACTTTGGAAGCTTATCCTGCAACGAACTATTTGCTTCACATGGCTGATAAAGACCCTAAGAAACGAATGAAGAAGTTAAAAACTAAACGTACGAGAGAACCACTTAATTTCCAATGTAGTGTATACATGGCATCTATGAGAAAGAAGCCTTGTTTGCGAGTATATTACATGTGTCCGTGGTTTTACCCTCACTGTATGAGTTTGCTGAATATCTGGAAACAATTGATGGATATTCTACTATTTCTATTAGCTGTTACAGTATGGAGTCCATGCATACTGTTTATGGAGCTTCTCAGAGGTTGTTTGTGTTGCTTCATGTGTCAAGGATAATATGGGTTTTGTTTTTTTATAAAAGTCTTAGAAAATGCAAATGGTCAATTTTATTTTATTAGATGTAAGAGGAAATGCGAAGAGACTTTTGAAAAAGCCTAAGTAAAAAGCGATAATGCGAGGTTTGGCTCTCGCCTATTTCCTCCTCCAATATTGGACCAATTTAAAAGGTATTTCATAAACTGGAGAAGAAGGATTGTTTTTTATTAATAGTTGTCAAATTCAAATTTGTATACTAGGTGTCTGTTGACAGCGGTTTACAACGACATTTTTGAGAGTTCTATTGCTTATAAAAATAATGTATGTATCATTTTTTAGACTTTTGTATCCTGATTATGCGTGTGAAGTTTCATTAAAGTCAGTTCATTCATTTCGACAAACAAGGGCTTGAAAGTTTGTATGAAATGTCGTACGTCGTAAACGCTCTTAACTATATCTCTCTTCCGATGATTTTCCAGCTTTAATACTGTACGTTGGCGTGATGTTGACATATGTAAATGATGACAACGATGTTATTCATTCGAAAAAAGATGTGTTTAATGAGACAAAGGGTGTGAATGATAACGTGACTGTTGATAATTGTGTTTTAAGAGAAAGGAAGCATTTTCGCCTTAGTCTTTTTCCAGCAGTGGAATGATACAGGCTGGCAGTAAAGGTGGACGTATATTGGTCCGCGCCGAACACGTCGAACGAGTCGAGCGCGGTGAAAGAATCGTAAGATATAGATAGTGCCATCCACGAAGACGCGCCCCAGTCTTCACTAGTCGCAAGTGTTTATCGCTAGTTAATTCCGCTACTGTTTTAGTTTTTTGATACACACTAATTACCCACTAATAAATAATTACTGTCTATCGACAAAACTAATACACTAACGGAATGTTGCACACCTTGTACTGTGAGCGATTATGAAGAAGAGTGGGGCGCGTCTTCGTGGATGGCGCTATCTGTACGTGACGCGCATTTATGTCCGCGCCGAACCTGATGACGTCATCCGGATTCGTCTGGGATTTGCATACCTTCTTCCGAATAATAGCGATTCGTACGATACGGCGCAGCTTAGTGTGCGAGGTTTTATAGGATTTCACAAGAAGAATTCCAAAGTTCGGCTCGTTGGAACGTTCGGCGCAGGCAAAAAATGCGTCGACCTTCACCAGTTACCAAAGTAACATTGGACAAGGACAGGTAGAAGAAGACCAGATAAAAATATTGGTAAATGTCATCATGTGTGTGCACCATAGGTCCTATGGTGCACATAGGTGGCGCTAGTTTCTTTACAGACGCAAATGACCCGTTCCACGGAATAAGATTGGTCTCTATTTCAGTCTACCAAAAGTTACTCTGTGACACGCATGATAACATTTACCAATTTTTTTCACTCAAGATTATAAATGGATATTCATAAAAGAAAAGCCTGTATGCTTTTTGTTGAGAGGTATTTTATGGATCGAAATGATAATACTTACGTAGTTCATGTTGAAAATATTCTTATTGAGTTATTGACATAACAGGAGTGACAGGACAAAAATAAAATATAATAAAATATAATTAGCGACTCATTGATGATATTGAAAAACTATAAAACTAACTAACTCATCGTCTGCCTAGCCTTTTCCAACTATGTTATGTCTAACTGGATGCAGTTGAATACCAGTATATGGTACACTGTGTGTCTTTCAAATACGAGGATATGGGTAGGTGAAACCTTCTTAAAATGTTACCTTCGTTTGCAGCAGTATGGATAAGTCTGTGAATATGACAATACCCAATGGTCAATTTTGACACTTTTAGTAATGTATTAAGCGTATCTCGAAGCAAAGTGGACGATTTAATTATTTATTAGTAATAATATCATATGGCATGGTATTGTACGCGCAAATAAGTTTGCTCGTAGGTACCCGGCGACTCGTCATATTACGCAACGTTTGAAACCATGCATCAACATTTAGCAAATAAAATTTAGTTTTTACTATATTTGGTAAGCAATATTTTAATTTATTATTCGGTTTTCCTACCGCGAATTGAAGCAAATATCAAATATTAATGCTCTATCCTGCTTATTTCAGATTTAAATATACTTTTCATACAAATGGTTGGATATTTATATGACAATAATAACTAAAATCGATTTCCATTCCAAAATTCATGGTTATCTATGAATCATTTTGTAAGCTGCTTCCTCGTCTGCCTCGTCAAATTTTGGAGAAGAAAATTAAATGCTCTTCACCCTACGTGTAAATATTGGTGATTTATTACTTAATTTTTTGAAGGATACGTACTTACCTTATCAGGTACTGAATGCCCTTCTGGTTGCCAACCCTGAATGTGACGTGTTTGCGGATGAATAAATTAAAATTATGCGTATGTTTGGAGTTCTGTGAGAGAAAGTATGCAAGGGGGACTGTTCCATGTTAGTTTTAAATTATATTATTGTGAACGAAATTATTGTCGCTATTTTAATTAATGTAATTGGTGTTTTACCGTTTCAATTAAATATAAATAAATAAATGTGGAATAGGTATCATTTTCATCAACAAAGCCACTTATTTAGTAGCAGGTCACATTATTATCTACTTTTTAAGTACCTATACGCTTGCAGATTATTAAAACACATTCACATAATCTTAGGTATTAGATAGCCGCAACTCTTCTGTTAGTGGGCTTTCACAACAACATCACGAAATGTAACAAAAAAAAGATGAATATGTACACATACTTAATAACCTACCTACTTATTGTTTCCAGATGGCAAGTGAATAACAAATTAAAATAATAACTAAGTCTCAAGAGATGATAACATCAATGAAATCGTAGTCTTGATGCACTTTTAAACAGATAAATATTTTGTCAAGCGTTATCAATGAACTTCCGTAAATAAAAGCGATATTCAAAAATATAAACATGTCTGATTCAATTAATGAATCTGAAGAAAATGCTAAGAAACAATATTATGAATATACGAGAACGCATAGATCAAAACATCCTGTGTTTGGACCTAGTAAGTCAGTGGTTATGCATGTAGTTACTAAAACAAGATCTTTTAACAAAATCAACACTAGCGAATGTCAATCTGAGTCATGCGTCTTCGGTAAGAATGATCAGCACAAACGCAATAAACGTACAAAAAAGCGACGGCTGACATTGAAATCAACAAAATTTTGTGGTATTAATAACAAGAAACGGGTCTCACAAAGTCTCAAGTATTATATATCGGGCAAATATATGCCTCCGGATTATTCTCAACCAGATCAGGTAAAAGAGCGAAATTTTGGTCGAAATGCAAAAAAACAAATGAAGAACACTTCGAAGTCCACATTGAGAACGGCAATGAAATCAAAATCATTGAGCACAACTAAAATTAAAACAAAATACTCCAAATTAATGTGGAAAAGGAAACGAAGCTTACACGACGCAGAGTCGATTGGTATTAAAAGAACAAAGGAGGTAATCTTAACAAGCAGTATTGGTGATGGAAGAAATAAATATTCCACCAAAACTTCGCGCGTAACATTTGAAGAAGATCGGCGAGCTAATATCAATATTTTATTAATGACTGCTATGGAACTTCTTAAGAGAGAGGAACAGTTCGATCTAAAACAGACTTTCAAACGTAATGTTCCAAAATACACGTCAACACCCAAATCTGGATTAAGTTTCCGGACGCCAAAGCGTAACAAAATTCATCGGGATGTTGATCAAGAACCAAACGAGATAATGCTTCACTTGAGGAACATACTTCAAAAATATGACAAACGAACAACAATATTAGACAAGTTACATACATTGAAATGTGGCATGCCGACTACTAGTAAAATAGAAAGTTATGACGGAGAAGACAAACCACAGAAAAACTCCACTTATTTGTGTTCTGACATACATTCCGACAATAGTCCGGGACTCCCGAAAAACTCAACAACTACTACTACGTTTACAAGTACTTCTCAACTCAGAACTTTTTATGGCATTAATGATCTAAGCGCTGCAGTACAATTTGAAAATACCAGAGCAGATGCTTTTAAATTACAAATGGAAAGAGAGAATGCATTAAAATTTGAACTAGAAAGAGCCAATGCATTAAAATTTGAATTGAAAAGAGCCAATGGATTAAAATTAGAACTAAATAAAGCTAATGCGTTAAAATTGGAACTGGAAAAAGCTAACGCAGAAAGATTAGAAATGGAAAGAACTGATGAAGAAAGATTACAATTTCAAAGAGCTAATTTAAAAAGATTAGAAATAGAAAAGGCTAACGCAAGAAAAATAGAAATTGAAAGAGCTAATGCATTAAAATTAGAAATGGAACGGGCTAAGGCAGCAACAGACAAAATTGAAAGAGCTAAAGCAGCTTTACAAGAAGAAGCAAAAGAACTTGAAACTATAATGCTTTATTCGAAAAAGAATGTGGGGAAACCATCTCAGATAATTAAACCGTTAGAAGATGAAATGTCAATTATTTATGATAAAAGAACACGTTCCTATATTTTCGATACCGAAAGAAAAAAAATATGTAAAAGGAAGCCCATGCCTGAACAACAAAATATTGAACTTAGTTCTCGTTCCTCAAAAGATTCAAGTACTTATTTCAATTTACAAAGAAAAGATAACAAAAAGAGTGCAGAAGAATGCAAGGTCAAAAGAAAGTTTTCTGTGACTACATCTGACTCTAGTAATGATAAACCTAGCCACAGCAGTAAAACATCTAGCTTCAGTTCCAAAACTTCCTGCTCGGTCATTAAAAAACCTAGCTCGACCATTATAACATTAGGCAATAAAGTGAGCCAAGTGATAAAGAAATTTGGATTGAAATCTTGGAATTTTTTAAATAAGTCTTCTGCACAATATGTTAATCCTAAGAGGAAAGAACGTGCAAAGAATTTACCTAATACACAAGATTTATATCTTGCCGTTTCACGTACAGAAAGTTCAAGAAAAGCCGAGATAATAAACATAAAAAAGACCCTCAAAGGTTAGCACTTAGTGTTTTTGTACTTTATTTAAAAGTATTTTTTTCCTTAAAAATACACTAAAATAATGTATATAAATATACCTACCTAATAATTATTCATTACCTTGTATTTTAATTTTTAGCCATAGTAGAAGGTAAAGTAACGCGATCTATGATGGCACTGATGATTGATAAGGGCAGTCTTTTACACTCATCAGAAATTATTAACATTATTGAATCAAGGAATAAGCGTAAAGCCAACAAAGGCTGTTCGCCCTGTCCAGATAAGGAAACTACAACATTAGAGCCTACTGTGAAACGGAAATGGAGAGACTCTTCACAAAGTATGACAGGTCTGTTTCAAAAAAATCTGATGAAAGTGTAAACAAAACCTGTTCAGCGCCCTAATTGCGTAACATACTATTGATCCCGGTCTGAATCATTTTGTAAGATAATGCTAATCCATTGTATCATTTGTTCGAAAAAAAAAATCTGCTCAAAAACGTAAATTATAACGCAATGAATATTGTTGAACTGTCAAACTGAAAGCCATTCCTACTGTATTGTTTTACGCAAGTACCCCGCAAATTAAATTCTTACGCAATGAGTCACTCAAGGGAATTAGTAACACATTTTGGTTACAACTTTATATATTTCAGCTAACAAAGGTTGTTCGCCTTGTCCAGGAAAGGAAACTTCAACATTAGAGCCTACTGTGAAACGGAAATGGAGAGATTCGTCACAAAGTATGACAGGTCTGTTTCAAAAGAATCTGATGAAAGTGTAAACAAACCCTGTTCTGCACCCTAATTGCGTAACACACTATCAATCACAATTTGAATTACTTTATATGATAATGCTAATCCATTGCCTCTTGTTTGAAAAAAAATCTGCTCAACAACGTAAATAACGCAATGAATATTGTTGAACTGTCAAACTGAAAGCCATTCTTACTGTAGGTAGTGTTTTACGCAAGTACCCCGCAAATTAAATTTTTACCCAATGGCTCACTCAAAGGAATTAGTAATACAACTTTTTATATTTCAGCTAACAAAGGTTGTTCACCTTGTCCAGATAAGGAAACTTCAACACTAGAGCCTACTGTGAAACGGAAATGGAGAGATTCGTCACAAAGTATGACAGGTCTGTTTCAAAAGAATCTGATGAAAGTGTAAACAAACCCAGTTCAGCACCCTAATTGCATAACACACTATCAATCACAACTTGAATTACTGTATATGACAGATAATGTTAATTTATTGCCTCTTTTGTTCGAAAAAAAATCTACGTAAATAACGTAATGAATATTGTAGAACTGTCAAACTGAAAGCCATTGTTACTGTAGGTAGTGTTTTACGCAAGTACCCCGCAAATTAAATTTTTACGCAATGGCTCACTCAAGGGAATTAGTAACACATTTTGGTTACAACTTTATATATTTCAGCTAACAAAGGTTGTTCGCCTTGTCCAGATAAGGAAACTTCAACATTAGAGCCTACTGTGAAACGGAAATGGAGAGATTCGTCACAAAGTATGACAGGTCTGTTTCAAAAGAATCTGATGAAAGTGTAAACAAACCCTGTTCTGCACCCTAATTGCGTAACACACTATCAATCACAATTTGAATTACTTTACATGCTAATGCTAATCCATTGCCTCTTTTGTTCGAAAAAAAAACTTCTGCTCAACAACGTAAATAACGCAATGAATTTTGTTGAACTGTCAAACTGAAAGCCATTCTTACTGTAGTGTTTTACGCAAGTACCCCGCAAATTAAATTTTTACCCAATGGCTCACTCAAAGGAATTAGTAATATAACTTTATATATTTCAGCTAACAAAGGTTGTTCGCCTTGTCCAGATAAGGAAACTTCAACAGTAGAGCCTACTGTGAAACGGAAATGGAGAGACTCATCACAAAGTATGATAGGTCTGTTTCAAAAGAATCTGATGAAAGTGTAAACAAACCCTGTTCTGCACCCTAATTGCGTAACACACCATCAATCACAATCTGTTTTTTTTTTTGTAAGATAATGCTAATCCATTGCCTCATTTGTTCGAAAAATTTTATAACGCAATGAATATTGTTGAACTGTCAAACTGAAAGCCATTCTTACTGTAGTGTTTTACGCAAGTACCCCGCAAATTAAATTTTTACCCAATGGCTCACTCAAAGGAATTAGTAATACAACTTTATATATTTCAGCTAACAAAGGTTGTTCGCCTTGTCCAGATAAGGAAACTTCAACATTAGAGCCTACTGTGAAACGGAAATGGAGAGACTCATCACAAAGTATGACAGGTCTGTTACAAAAGAATCTGATGAAAGTGTAAACAAACCTTGTTCAGCACCGTAGTAATTGCGTAACACACAATCACTATCTGAATATTATGTTTACACTCTGTCCACTAGGTTGTCCGTTTTTTGACACATGGAACTAGTGATTACAGCAATGTACAGTACCCGGCGATAAATATTGCACATCGACCTTTGGAAAGAGACAATCGGCTAATTTCGGCTTGTGGGCTGGCAATGCGATGGGGTGGGTTGGGGGACCATAAATTTCACGTAGATGAAGTTGCGTGCAGAAGCTAGTACCTACTAGGTATAAAAGGAAAAGCTTCTTTCCAGGCTTGGAGGGGCCTTCTTTCCAAAGGTCGATGTGCAATTTTTATAGCCGGGTACTGTAACATTTCGATTATTTACACTTTAATTTGTATGTAGTAAGTATCAATTATCGATTTCTTAATGTCGAATAAAAAATGGTGCGGTTCCTATGCCTGTGCTTATCCAATCTGCCTAGCTTTTTCCCAAAGATGTTGGGGCCGGCTGCACTAGTGTTTGACAAAAAACGAATGACAAAATATGATCATTATAAAAATTACACTACCTATACTAATAAACTAATAATTTGACAAACATCTCATTTCGCAAACATATTGTTACGAGCTTGGGGTTCGTGACAATAAAAACTGCCGATTCAATCACCAAAACTTGACACTTTAATCACAACACTAATTACAATTCAAACACACTAATAAGAAACACAATTGCACTTACTGATCACTCTTAAGTCGCACTCGAATATCGCCTTCGATGCTATCGCTCTTATCGCTTAATCGAAACTATATGTCTCGCGGCTCGCGCCCGCCTTATATAGTGCCGCAGAGCTAGTACATAAACATCTAGAACGTTCGAGTACATACCGGTCCCGACTGACTCGACGTCGATAGTTCTCGGAACTACTAGTACCTACAGGAAGGGTCAGTGTCCTAGTACCAAGGCCAAGGTACTAGTTCTGCTACCCGATACAAGATGGCGCTAGTGGTAACTAATGGCGATACATGGCGATGTATCAAGCATTATTTTTGGCGCGCAACACTGCCCCCTCCTAAGACATGCTCGTCCCGAGCATTATTGGCTCCATAATAACGCGCCAGTCGATCCACATGGACGATCTTAGGAGTACCTCTTGCACCTTTCTGTATCCGGTAGGTTACATCATTGATCTTTGTCACAATCCGGTACGGTCCGTCCCATTTAGCTTGAAGCTTAGGAGATTTCCCTTTGCTGCGGACTGGATTGTGCAACCACACTAGTGAACCTTCGTCGAACCCTTTATTATTCATTTTGCGGTCATAACGGGTTTTCATCCTTTCAGACATTTGCTGGCCCGATTGTCGGACGTGCTCATAAATGTCATTCATCTTGTTCCGCAAATCATTTGCATAATCAGTTACACTGCGTGGGGCATCAGGTGGTATTCCGGTGATCAGGTCTGCAGGCAGCCGTAGTTCTCTTCCGAAGTTTGCGAAAGCTGGCGTCACCGATGTACTTTCGTGGACAGCGCTTCGATATGACAACAAAAACGGTTGTATGTGCTTGTCCCAATCTCGTTGCCGATTTTCCACAACTTTTGCTAGATACCTCTCCAGTGTCTGGTTAAATCGTTCCACCATTCCATCCGATTGTGGGTGGTAAGAAGTCGTTCTTGTTTTATGAGTACCCATAACTCGACAAGTTTCCTGGAATATTTGTGACTCAAAATTCCTTCCTTGATCACTGTGAATCTCCAAAGGTACTCCAAAACGACAGAAGACTTCATGAACTAATTTATCCGCAACTGTCGAAGCTTCTTGATTTGGAATGGCGAAGACTTCCGGCCACTTAGTGAAATAATCCATCACAACCATGAAATACTTGTTACCACTTTCACTTTCCGGAAACGGCCCCGCAACGTCAAGGGCTATCCTCTCCCATGGTGCACCAACATTGTACAATTTCAATGCACCCCTACTACGAGTCTGGGGTCCCTTTACAGCTGCACAATTTGTACATTTGCGACACCAATCCTCGACATCGTCCCGACAGTGGACCCAGTAAAACCGTTCTCGTATCTTCAGTAGAGTCCGTTTTACTCCCAGATGACCTCCTGAACAACCATTATGGTACAGCTGTAGAACATCCGGTACTTGAGCTTTAGGGACAACCATTTGCAAATGACAGCTGTCTCCCCGAGCATTTTCCCATTTACGGCACAGGACTCCATCCTGAACCACCAAGCTGTCCCATTGGGCCCAATAGCTTTTTGTGACCGAACTCATCGCTGAGACGTCACTCCACCTGGGCTTAGGAGCTCTGGCCTTCATCCACTCCAGAATCGGCTTAATGTCCGAATCTTCCTGCTGTGCACGTTGTAGGCTTTCCTTCCACTCATTGTTGAGGTCTGTCTTGAGCATCCTCACAGGTACCACTTCCTTACTCTCTTGTCTAGTACAATGCTTGCAGTCTTCAGGACAAGGTCTTCTTGACAATGCATCTGCATTGCCATGAGATTTTCCGCTGCGATGTTCGACCACGAAGTCGTATTCCTGCAGTAGTTCAATCCATCTCGCAACTTGTCCTTCTGGGTTTTTGAACTGCAATAGCCATTTCAGTGCAGCATGGTCAGTTCGTAAGTGGAATTTCCGCCCCAGAAGATATTTGCTAAAATACTGCAATGACTTTACCACAGCAAGCAGTTCCCGTCTCGTAACACAATAGTTCCTTTCCGGCTTTGACAATGACTTGCTGAAGTACGCTATCACAACCTCTTGATCACCATTCCGTTGAGACAACACACCGCCAAGTCCTATGTCACTTGCGTCCGTGTCAACTATAAATTCCTTGCCCGCATCTGGGTATCCCAAAATAGGTGTATTGCACAGACGGTCCTTTAGCTCCTGGAATGCGATGTCGCAACTATTATCCCAGCAGAAATGTCGCTTCTCCTCGGTTAGCTTATGCAGGGGTTTGGCTATGTCTGCAAAGTTCTTGACAAATCGCCGATAATAGGAGCACAAACCCAGAAACGCTCTGACCTGCGTCTTGTCTTTTGGAACTGGCCAGTCCTTGACAGCAGCAATTTTCTCTGGATCCGTGCGGATACCTTCTTCAGACACGACATATCCCAAAAAGCTAACTTGTCGTTTGAATAGTGAACACTTCTTCGGACTTAACTTGAGGTTGGCACTCTGGATCTTCATGAGCACGCGTTCCAGGTTTTGTAGATGTTCTTCAAACGTACGGCCTACGATGATGATGTCATCCAAGTAGACCAGACAGGCATCGCCAATTAGCCCAGTAAGTACAAGTTCCATCAACCTTTCAAACGTTGCCGGGGCATTGCACAATCCAAACGGCATAACTTTAAATTGCCACAGACCCTTTCCTGTCGAGAATGCAGTTTTCTCCCTGTCCTTAGGATCAATTTCGACTTGCCAGTAGCCACTTTTCAGGTCCAGCGTGCTAAACCACTTTACGCCAGTAAGCATGTCCAGCGTGTCATCGATTCTCGGCAAAGGATAGCTGTCCTTCTTCGTAACGTCGTTCAGACGACGATAGTCAACACAAAACCGCATGCTGCCGTCCTTCTTTCTTACCAGCACTACAGGTGAACACCATGGACTAGATGAAGGTTCAATAACACCATCCTTCACCATTCCCTCAATCATGGTTTCCACTTCCTTTTCACGTGCTACCGGCATTCTCCTTGGCCGCTGACGGATAGGCAATTCTTCTCCTGTGTTTATTTTGTGTTGAACTATGCCAGTCTTTCCGATGTCAGCATCGTTTGACGAGAAAACATTGGCGTACCTGAGTAACATCTTCTTCGCTTTGACCATTTCATTTTGGGACAGAGCGCTGCGGCAGTCTTCTAAAAGGGTGGTCGCTCTCGTTTGTGCATCCTTGCTGAGGGTCCCAGTCGATAGATATTGGCATCGACGCAACCAATCCACTTCCTCGCAAGTACCGAGTAGTGTGCCTTTTTCTATAATCTGGTCCTGATCACAAAGGTTCAGCACTCGTACCCCTGAAATGTCGGTGGTTCTGACCAAAGTTCGTGCCACTTTCCATGGAAGGTCATTGTCTACCCTTTCCACGAGTACACAACGAGGAGTTCGCCCAGGATTCCGAGGAAGACTAACCGGCACAATCGTTTCCGATCTCGGCGGAAGAACAATCTTCTTAAGGCTGTACACATTTCCTGGTAACGCCCCTTCCACGAAAAGTTCCTCTTGTGCACATTTCAAAACTCCTTGCTTGACGTCAATCTCGCAACAATTCTTCCTCATAAAGTCAAGGCCCAGGATGCAATCGTCCATTATATCAGCCACGATGACATTATGCAGGTAGATTCTGTTGCCTAGCTTCAACTCTATCTTCTTCTCTCCATGGACGGGTATGCGCTGACCGATGGCTGTAACCAAATTAATGTGTTCTCGGTTGTGTGCAGAGTCCCCAAGGAACCGACTTATAAGTTGGGAACTGACGACCGTACGAGAGGCTCCAGTATCTATGGTCAGCTTACACGGCGTTCCGTTGACCTCGCCCTTGATGATTAGGCTATTCCCATCATGGGTTTGTGTGATCGAAATCCTTGGGGCTCCTTGAACATCAGCCAGCACCCGCCCCGCAGTCCTGGCTATTACTCGTTTCCCTGCTGCTGGTGTTGGGCGGTGCTGTTAGCCGCACTGCCCTCTGGAGATCTGCTGTCTTCTCTTTCTGCAGTTCGCTTAGGGCAACTGGATCGAAGGTGGCCCCTTTCCCCACAGCCGTAGCACCTAGGGCTGTATCCTTTACTGCGCTCGCGAACTGTAGCCGCTGCAACCTCCCTGACGCGATGGGAACGATGATCTTGCCGCACAGCTTCCACCTCCAGTGCATGGGCCAAGGCGTCCTTCAGCGTCCCGTGGTGACCGAGCCTCACAGCAACTCTAACTTCAAGGTCGCGGATGCCGTCGATGAATGCCTGCACCAGGTTCCCATCAATAAGTGCAGGTACGGAGTGGTAAGCTTTGCGAACCAGCTTCTCCACTTCCAGGGCCCACTGCTGCAGGTTTTCATTGCTGCGTTGCACGCGATCCTTGAGCTGCGCACGGAACACGTGTTCTAGGTGAGCGTCGCCATACCGAGCCTCCAATGCCTCAAGGAGCTGCTCGTAAGTCACTTCCTTACCGAGAGCTTCCAGAACAGTTAAGGCCTGGTCACGCAAGCCCAGGGTGAGGGCAGTCATGGCCTGACTTTTATTCCACCCGTTCGCCTTCATGACAGCCTCAAACTGGATTTTGTAGGCCGACCAGGAAGAAGTTCCGTCGAACGGTGGCACTTTGAATCCACGTAGCGAAGGTTTTGTAGCTACGGGAGCTGCGATTCCATCCCCCAATTTAAGGTAATCCAGCGTTTTCTTTACGTCAGCCATCACGGTTTGCTTCACGTCGGCCATCACGTTGTCAACCCTGTTATTCACTTGCTCGATTCGGATTTCAGCTTCCGACAGGCGGTTGTCATACTGAGCAACCTTATCCTTCATCTCCTTCATGTCTTTCCCTAAGGTAGCGTGAAGGTCCTTCATAAGGAGCATCTGCTCCTCCTTATCACGTTGGAGCTGTTCTTCCAACCGGCGAGCCTGTTCTTCCTGTCGACGAGCCTGTTCCTCCCTGTCACGTAGCAGCTGTTCTTCCAACCGGCGGGCCTGTTCCTCCTTGTCCCGCTGGAGCTGTTCCTCCAACCGACGAGCCTGCTCCTCCTGTCGGCAGGCCTGTTCCTCCTTGTCCCGCTGGAGCTGTTCTTCCAGTCGGCGAGCCTGCTCCTCCTGTCGGCGAGCTTGCTCCTGCAGCATCATCATCAGAGCAGCAAAATCTGGTGCTGATGATGCTGGAGCAGCTGTGGACGGGCCGGCCTCCGTGGTCGGTAGCTGGCCTTCCGACCTCTGTGGCGTTGCTCCACCGAATCGCCTCTGGTCCGTCTCTTGCTGGCGTTGACTCCGGGTACGAATACCCTCCATGTCGTCTTTAGGTAAAATCGGCATGGTTTTTAAATCCCACTTCTGACACCAATTGTTACGAGCTTGGGGTTCGTGACAATAAAAACTGCCGATTCAATCACCAAAACTTGACACTTTAATCACAACACTAATTACAATTCAAACACACTAATAAGAAACACAATTGCACTTACTGATCACTCTTAAGTCGCACTCGAATATCGCCTTCGATGCTATCGCTCTTATCGCTTAATCGAAACTATATGTCTCGCGGCTCGCGCCCGCCTTATATAGTGCCGCAGAGCTAGTACATAAACATCTAGAACGTTCGAGTACATACCGGTCCCGACTGACTCGACGTCGATAGTTCTCGGAACTACTAGTACCTACAGGAAGGGTCAATGTCCTAGTACCAAGGCCAAGGTACTAGTTCTGCTACCCGATACAAGATGGCGCTAGTGGTAACTAATGGCGATACATGGCGATGTATCAAGCATTATTTTTGGCGCGCAACAATATTACTTTTTAAGTAATGTTTTACGCAATTACCCTGCAAATTTAATTCTGGTTTCCACTTTATATATTTCAGCCAACAAAGGTTGTTCGCCATGCCATGACCCGCCTCAAGGTATGTAAGGAATGTTCCAAAAGTTTCTGATGAATGTGTCAACAAACCTTCTACAGGCTAAACTCTAACGCAATCACTCACTAAAGGGAATTAGTAACACATTCTTATTTCAACTTTATATATTTCAACAATAAAATTATTGTCTGATTTGTGATTGAAAAATCATCGACGAAAAAAGAAGTTATACAACGTGTAACGGATTAAGCGCAATACCTCAGACACCCCAATTAGAATATAAAATTATAAGTCTAAAACAACACCCGTAATTAAATAAATTTAAACCAAACCTGGTCGTTTTTTATAAAATAGTTATCCTTACTAAACGCAAAACGTATGTGCAGCAACATGCCTACACACACACTCATGCAATGTTAGCAGCCGACGCGACACGCACATTCGTGCGCTTGCCAGCTGACCACAGCCTGTAGGCATTAGAATGATGTGCGTTAGTTCAATGAACGAATTTTACTTACATCAGGTGAGATAGTGGATAGTGGTCAAACGCGCGCCTATCAATAGTAAAAAAAAGTACCTAAAATGTCACAGACTGATATTATGAATGAATAACTTTTGATACCTACTTAATTGAGTTTACAGTGTAATGTAATGATTGATAACTTTCTAGCAAGTGAAATTATCAACATGAATCTAAGACTTTACGCTTAGTAACGGGGATGCATTTAAAATAGCGACTTTTTACCCGAATTTCGAAATTAACGAAGGGCGAAGCGCCCGGACTCCGTGCGGCACACGCGGGTAAAAAATATTTATCTCAGATGCGTAACTTTCGCGATATTATTAGCTACCTCTTATAAGCGTGTTTACTGCTAATTACGTGAAACAAAAATCAGTGCGTACAAGATTTTAATCACAAACAGCAAACTTTGCTGTGCGCATGGAAAAATACCTACTTTGAAGATGGCCGGCCGGCAGCCCGGAGGTAGCGCGCGCGCGCGATATCAAAGGGTCGTCGGTTTTGTGCATCTCGCTCTTTCACATTATTCTTACGGTACATTTGCAAAAGAAAATTATCTACTAAGTACCTATTTCGACATTTCTCAACAAATCAATTAGGGAGACATGCGGAATACAAATCGGTCGTGCATTTCAATAAGCCTTATTATTTGGACGGAAGGATTAAATTCTCTTACATCAACTGTTTTGTTAAACGCGCGCGCGCTCGAATCCAAATGTAAAATGCTTTGATATTATTCATGTGCACGTGTGTATCATGGACCTAAAAATTAGGTTTTGCATTTGTGTTTGTTCAATTTTAGCGGCGCGCGCGCCAACGGTGAGTGCCTAGTTCTAATGTAGGCATTAGGCATTAGATACCTACCTATGGCCGTATGAACGATAATTAAATTACCGAACATTAGCTAGATGTGATATTGATAAGCGATATCACCGGGAAATTTTTTTTTCTATCAAACTTTCACAGGCTTTGAATTTAGTCTCTACGCACCGCGCCGCGCGACGCTGCTTGCCGTTTTATCTACCTACCTATCTTTCGAGATTGCACCCCCGCGAATCTCGCGATCCCTCTGATAAGTTCGTTGTTAGGTAGGTCCAGTTTATTGTTTGTACTACAAAAATATGGTCAGTGGGTCGTCTTAGGCAAAGACGGCGTGTTTAAAAGATTATAATAACAATGTTTACAGTGATTAGAATACAATCGTATTGATAGGAAGAAGTAGGTACCTACTTACAGAACTGGACTATTTACACTTAACACTTAGGTTATTAATTTGCACTATTTCTGCGATCCACTTTCATTAAAGTTTCAAAATGACCGCCGCCTTGATCTATGCACTTATTAGCACGCTTTCTTAAATTGTATTTTAATTTTGTAAGCACTTCAGTATCACTTTTCACCGTCACAAATGCTTGTTGAATTTTTGTTTTTAGCTCCTCGACACTTGTACATTGACTGACGTACACGAGCGATTTTATGCGACCCCACAAAAAAAAGTCTAGCGGTCGATCTGGGAGGCCACGGCACAGGTCCTCCGCGACCTATCCAGCGACTGCCATACTCCGCATCCAGATGCCGTCGAACGGTCCACGTGAAATGCGCGGGAGCACCGTCTTGCTGGTAATACATGTCACGTGAAAGACCGACAGGGACGTCATCCAGTAAGTCCGGCAATGTCTCCTGCAAGAACCGCAGGTAGGTATCTCCGGTCAACCGTGGAAGGAAAATGGGGCCGAGTATGAATGTTCCGAGTATACCAGCCCACACGTTGACGGAGAACCTATGCTGGAACGAATCCACACGGCAAGCATGTGGATTCTCATGCCGCCACAAATGCTGGTTGTGCTGGTTGTACATGCCAACACGCGTGAAGGTACTCTCGTCCGTCCAAAGAATGTTCTGTTGCCAGTTCTCCAACAACCACCTACTGAATTCCAGTCGTGGCAAGTTGTCGGCCGGCGTTAGGTCTTGACACCGTCGAAGATGATATGGGTGTTCACCATCAGCACGCAACGTTCGCCACACGTACATGTGGCTGCAGTCAAACTGGGGTGCTGCTTCTCTCGAGCTGTCCTCTGGATGTTCATCAAAATGGTCGAGAATACGCTCTTGCAGACGAGTAGTCCGCACATTCGTCCCTCTGTCCAAAGCCGTATTAGGAAGGAACGTCCCAGAGTCCCTCAGTCGCTGAGTTGCAGCCAGCATCGTCCTGGCGCTCACACTGCAGCCAAAACGGTCATTGAACTCCCGACAAGCTAACGCGACATTATCAAGACAGCGAGCCAGGGTCCTCACCATCTCCGTGTATTGTATGTTGGTGTACCGGAAAGCCATCGCGCACGGAATCAAAAATGTCACGGAAGTAAACTGAAAAACAACTACACTAGGTCGCTACCGGCGGATGACTAGATTTAAGTAGATTTTAATTAATGTTATTTGTACTCATGTTATTCGGCGGTAGCGGCGGCGCGTATGTCGGCATTTCGCAAAAAACGTCAAAGAGGTTGCCGACAAATGCTTTATTTCTTTGCAATAAGGTTCAAATTTCTTCAAATTCAATAATTTTATTTTGTAATAATGCCATAATTTGTTTGTGTGTGTGTAGGGCTACTCTGATGACCGCACTAAGTTTGGTCGTGCATTCAAACAAGCCTTACGCATTGGAGATAAAGTGGAAATTCCTTTAAATTACCTATTTAATTTGACGCACACTACTTTTATTGTAAAATGCATTGATATTATTAACGTGTGTGCATTACGACGTGTGAGCGTAATACAAATAATGTCGTGCGTTTAAGTAGCCTTTATTGCTCTGAGTTAAGGTTTCAATTTCCTTGAATTAAGGATTGTATTAATTTGTCATGATACAGTGTTTCTAATTTAAGTCATTTCAAAGATTTTTCCGTCAAAATTTAACACCTATTTTTGATGACGGAAATCGATTCAGAAGCCGATTCTGAACAAACTACTTTCAGGAATTGCGTTTATTCTGTTACACGTTGTAAAATTAACCTCAATTTATTGTCATATGAAAATCATTTTTAAGGTGATTTAAATTTAAATTTCGGCTATAAGTATTCCAATAATTAAATCAAACACTCAATTTGTAGTGTTTGTGGTAGTGGCACGAGAAATTGGTATGTACAATACGTTTAATGAACCATTTTATTTTGTTTAGATTTCAATAAAATGAACAGTCAGTATACATCTCTTAGGAAAATGTAATGAGGTTAGGTTCTCTGATTTTGACCCGACTGCGCCGAAAGGAGGGTTATGTTTTTCGAGTGTATATTATGTATGTACATATGTATATTCATTTGGCACGCTCTGTAGCCTAAACGGCTTGATCGATTTCAGCTTGAGAGGTGCCTTTAGATTCGTTTTAGTTGCGAGAGTGACACTGGGTAGAACAAAATTGAAAAAAAAGGGCTTTTTGGCGCCTTATTATATTTTCAAATTCAAATGGGTCCCGTCTGCTTCCAAATTTTATTTAATTTAGGCTTGTTTTTAGCTTTTCAGTTTTGGTTAACTTAAGTTTTTACCGCAGAAGAGTTTTTTATTTTTTTTAATTACTTTTTTTTAAATATTATTAATATTATATGTTTGTTCAGCAAAGAAGAAAAACGGAAGCAGCAAACGTATAACTCCAGAAAATAAAGATGGCATATCTGACAAGACAAGAAAAATCCTCCACAAAATCCGGAAAGGTAATAAGGGAACATAATGGAGTCCTAGCACTAAAAATTTGTTAGGCGGGCCTTAAAATATCAATTATATTGCACAATATACATACCTAATTGCGCAATGTTTTGACCGTTTAGGGTTAATATCGAAGATTGCGCAATGATTGAACAAAAGTTTGAGGGAGTTGATTTTTTTTTTGCACCACGTAGGTTAAGTATTGCGCAGGTCTTGTTGAGACGAAAACATTGAAGCTTATGGGTCGTCAACGATATTGCACGAAAATAATGGATCGTTAGAGTGCAAGGACTAATTCACTCTTATTGTGCAACAGTGTAGATGCGGGGGCCGCTGTAGACACTTGTTCAATGCGTAGTCTAATGCTGGTCTACGAAAAACTCTATGCATATTGTAAGTGTCGCGTTATTACAAGGCTAATAAAGTAATAGTAAACAATAGTAAACGTAGCTCTCTGTGCACTAACACCTGCACTATGGAAGACCTTCGGGAGGCCAAAGTTAACGCTATCGAAGTGGCCGAAGTCTGGTCGAACCTTATTTAAAACAAACAAATGGAATCATCGAATCGACGAAGGAGAACTGACAAACACAGGTTTCATTATTAAAAATCTAATTTATAGCCCAGTCATTTTAGATTTATCTGCGGAAAAATTCCTAGTGAGCTGAATTTTTGTACACACCTTTATTACGACGTTGTAATGAAGATGTGAAAAATCGACATTAATATCGTGCCGGCTAAAAGAGTTATAAAGGTCAAAAGGTCACGAAAATCAGTTTTTTGCAAATATCTCGCGACCTATTGCTTGGAGGTCAATATAGGTCATTATAAAATTGTTTGTCGTGAAATTATCTACAAAAAATGCCTCTTGCAATTTTCTGTAAGATTAACCGTTTTTGAAGTAGAGCGCTGAGAAAGCGACTAGAATGCACTTACATACAGTATTGTATACCGTATACCAAGGCGTAAACTCTATTGTTTTTTATTTATGTTTTTAAGTATCTTAAAAACTTCTATCTGATATTTGGGCGTTTTGTGAAAAGTATACTTATATTATAGAGGTTTGGAACTTAGTAAAATCTACTACATATGTATATATATTATACAAACGACCTCCGCTGGCAGATGTTCTGTATTTTATTGTTCCGAGACCCGTCCCTTTATACCTGCTACTGTCTCACTTCTCTAATAACGCGTCTGTATTTTTTTTCTCTTTTTCTCTCAACTTCTTCACTCGCTTCTTCTCAACAAAATAAACATATTTTTTTTAAATCAAAAGCTCTAATTCTTTTCTTCCGCGGAGATTTTGATGTAGGTACTCGGTTCTTCTTGGCTTCGCTTAAAAGCCGGAGGTCGTTTGTATAATATATAGTAGATTTTACTAAGTTCCAAACCTCTATAATACAAGTATACTTTTCACAAAACGCCCAAATATCAGATAGAAGTTTTTAAGATACTTAAAAACATAAATAAAAAACGATAGAGTTTACGCCTTGGTATACGGTATACCTACAATACTGTATGTAAGTGCATTCTAGTCGCTTTCTCAGCGCTCTACTTCAAAAACGGTTAATCTTACAGAAAATTGCAAGAGGCATTTTTTGTAGATAATTTCACTACAAACAATTTTATAATGACCTGTATTGACCTCCAAGCAATAGGTCGCGAGATATTTGCAAAAAACTGATTTTCGTGACCTTTTGACCTTTATAACTCTTTTAGCCGGCACGATATTAATGTCGATTTTTCACATCTTCATTACAACGTCGTAATAAAGGTGTGTACAAAAATTCAGCTCACAAGGAATTTTTCCGTAGATTGGGGTTTAAAATGCCTAAAATGACTGGGCTATTTATTTCACAATGAAACAAGAACATCTGTAAAGAGCGTTTACGACGTACGGCATTTCATACAAACTTTCAAGCCCTTGTTTGTCAAAATGAAAGAACCGATTTTAATGAAACTTCATACGCATATGCAGGATACAAAGGTCTAAAAAGTTAGTAAAGAGCATTTTCGAAATGTCTTATTTAAAAAAACATAACTGGAAACCTCTTTTTCTATTGCTAATTTTGGCTGCAACACTATTTTTAGAAAATGTTCTTCTAACTTTTTAGATAATAATAATAAAATATTGATTTCAGCTATAAGTAAGGGGGACATAACCCCATCAGTAATTGAAAAGGTTCTAAACAAAAAAGATAAATCACGTTTAAGAAAATTAGGGGGAAATCTATTTTTGAAGCCAATGAACAAGAAGGACATAGCCGACAAACTCGGCACTCCTAAGGGTAAGGATGAAATCATGAAAAATATTGAAAAAGGTAAGTTTACAAAATATCGATCAAAACCTTTTTGCAGTCTGTTACGTGCTGGCCATGGCGAAATACGGTTAACAAAAAAATTAATAAATAAATAACCGCTATATAAAAAACCTGCGGTTTGTTAGCCTACCAAATTATTTTATAAGCAATTTTTTGTATTCATAAGTTCACAATATGACTTAATTTTATGGTGACACCTCTAATTTTTGTTTTTAACCTTGGCAACCGTTAAACCATGATTACAGCCATGAAGAAAGATCAAGTATCTCCATCACAAATGGAACTTTTAGAAAGTAAAGTTAAAAGAAAACCATGGAACAAATCTGATATAGTTTCCAATCTGGGGACTGATGATGGAAACGCTAAAATCCTGAAAAGAGTCGCTAAAGGTAATAAACCCTAGGCTTGTATTTAATTAATTGAACTACAAATAATTCCTATTTTGGGAACTAAAAATACTATATAGAAAAGAAACTGCGACCAATTTAGCTAGCGGTGCCGCGGCAGCAGTCGACGAGCGCTTCGTCGACTGCTGCCGCGGCACCGCTAGCTTCGCTCGCTCGGCTCGCGCGCGGTTGGTCACAGTCCTAACCTAACCTATTAGGAGGGGGTGCCCTAGCTTAGTTGGCTCCAATTTAGTTCGCGCGTGGTTGGAAACAGTTCGCCTGGCAACCGATCAGTGCCGTTCTGCTGCGGCCAGGTACGGTCCTCCTGCAGTGTGCAATAGTTCATACAAAATGTACTAAATATTTTTCTAATGCGTTGCGATGCGACGTGGCCCACCCAAATGAGCGCGAGCCTTTTAAGTTCAACTTGAAGAGCGTCATCTCTTTCACTCATACCAGAATGACGGTCTCTTTGTAAAGCTCAATGTATCCTATCTACTCATGAGTACTTTACCTTATTCTACGAAGCTTAAGCTTTCTCTTAATTTTAAAAGTTTTTTTTAACCTCCAGCCATCAAAAAAGATCGAGTATCGCCATCCCTCATAGAACTGGCAATTAGTAAGAATATTGGTCAGGATAAGAAACAAATATTAAATAAGGAAGAAATATTGAAGAAGTTAGGCACCCGTACTGGTCGGGCTGAAATCTTGGAAGAAGTCGGTAAAGGTAAAGAAGTACTTCTTTTTAAAACGTTAACTTTTGACGATGATGATGAAAATGTCAGAAAACTAGTGAGTAATGCAATCCGTTACTTGAAAAATAGCAGTGACTTGGTTCACTCGCAACAACAACACGAACAATTTTTGTTTTTTTCAATCACTTCGAATAGTGCTCAAAGAAAAAAATAAAACAAAAAAAGAGGTATCAGGGCTATCTAAAAAAAATTAATATAGTTTTTTTTTACTTCATAATTATTTTCTTTGAGCACTATGCGAAGTGATTGAAAAAATACAAAAATTGGATGTAACATTTGCACCTTAAAAATTCACCGATATTCTCAGGGTTAAAAAGTTTGGAAAGGACCTTGCTCACGCCCCTATTAGATTTGATTCATACTTCCAGGGACACCCTGTATATTAATTATTTATTTTACCAAAAATAACACAAAGGATAACACAACCTTATAGGGCACTACTCAGGAGGCAGCATTGTCAATACTTTTGATAAGCGTGTCACCGTTTGCTCGCATTACGGCACACATGACGTACTGACGACGGCTTTGAAGGTGGTTCGTGATGTTTTGCGCTCAACGCATTTGTGTGAATTGTAATTGTACTGCCATCCCTAGACGCTGCCGGCGCACTATGGGACAGAACCGTGCGTACCGTCTCAAAAATCTGCAACTTTTTTGTTAAATGAAATAAATAGCTCAAATTTGGCACGTAGTATCTCGAATGTATATACAATCTAATTATTAAACTTGTTTTGTCAAATGTTGAATTAAAAATATTTTAAAAATAAAATAAAAATGTATTTTTTAAATATTAAACCATACTTTGTTTAGCTTATTCAAATACAATTTTACAGTTTTATGATATTACTACTATATAATATATTTTTTATTATATATAAATCTAAAATTTAATTAAATAACAAATATAATATAATAATTAATTGCAAAAACATATATTTTTTAATTAATGTAATACCTACTTCTACTTAAATGTCTAAAAGGTGCTTGGCTTCGTCTAACAATTCTTTGGAAATAGTCACTGATGGTTTTCTGATACTTGATAGATAAGGATGTGATGTAAATAGGAAACCATGAAATACGTCTTCATTCGTTGCTGATCTAGAGCATTTTCTTGCGTGATACAATCTGACTTTTTTGTAATCTTTATTTCGAGATTCTTGGGCATCTTCAGATAAATTACCTATAGGCAGAACAACAAAATGTCTAATTATACTTTCTAATATAATAATATTATTGAAGAATTAGAGGTCAAAAATAATCTAATTGTTCAAAAATCTCATCAATCACAACTGAATTTTTTTTTTTGAATTTTTTTGTATTTCCCCCCATCTGGGATTTTTCGATTTATTTCAAGGGAGGCAGATTCGGGCAGAATTTTTTTTTTGCTCTGACTTCTGTATAATTTGCTCTATGTAACACTACCAAAATTACGTCATGAGTAGACACGGCTAACTGTTAAAAGTCTATTTGAAGTTTCTAATAAGGTTAAAATATTAGGCCCCGAAATAAAAATTCTATACCTTTCCAGTTTTCACAAAAAGCTTCACTTCTTCAAATTATTCATTTCGCTTGGTTTAGCCCCACACACTGTACACACAGCTCCAGAACTTGTGTCAGTTAAAACTTGTGTAACTTTTCCATCCACCATAGTTAGGAATAGCTCGTGCCTTATTTCAATGACCTGTTCATCCTTGTGTATCTTTGAAGTTCTCAAATTTTCAATTTGACCCCTAATATCACCAACCACTGATCGGGTTTTCTCAGGGGTTTCTTTAGCAAATTCCATCAGGATTGGTCGACAATAACGAATAGAAGAACATTCCGGGTTTTTCCAAATAACTTCATTCGTTTCTGCGTCAGTCAGCTTTATCGGTAACAAAATAAATTTGCATCTGAGACTAAGTCCCTCTCATCTGTTAAAACTTGTTTATACTCACTTTGTCCCGATGAACCATCACATCCCCACTTGGTAAATTAACCACCATTTCCTCCCTACATGAGAAACTTCTAATTTACACAGTGACAATAAAACATTAACCACATGTGTCTTAAAGATAAAAAAAATAAGATATTACCTAGTACTCCCATCTTACCTAATTTTTTTGTAAATAGATAATATTATTGAAAAATTAGAGGTCAAAAATAATCTAATTGTTCAAAAATCTCATCAATCACAACTTAAAATATTTTTTGAAATATTTTGTATTTTCGCCCCATCTGGGATTTTTCGATTTATTTCAAGGGGGGCAGATTCGGGCAGAATTTTTTTTTTGCTCTGACTTTTGTATAAGTTGCTCTATGTAACACTACCAAAATTACGTCATGGGTAGACACGGCTAACTGTCAAAAGTCTATTTGAAGTTTCTAATAAGGTTAAAATATTAGGCCCCGAAATAAAAATTCTATACCTTTCCAGTTTTCACAAAAAGCTTAACTTAAATTATTTTTAATTAGAGTACTTCCTAACGATTCTAACCATATATCACACTTACACATTTGCTGTGAAATTAATGAAAATATGATCATGCGAACTGGAGGAATTGTGTTCTACATAATTCTCATAATTTTAACCGCCAACTTGCAAGCCTTAGTCTAATAGTAAAAAATTTGAAATAATAGATTTAAACTACTGCATAATATACATTGGACATTTAGTTAGACGTGTGCATTAACGAAATATTCAATATCGAACATTATGAAAACCTATTTTTGAGACGGTACGCACGGTTCTGTCCCATAGTGCGGCGGTGCGTTAATTCCCTGCTCTGTAAATAGCATAATCGGCGTATAATGTTCCCACTGCCGCGTTACAGGCCTCGAGTAAGTAAGAGAGTAGTAAGTAAGAGGAGTAAGTAAGAGGAAGTAGACTGTAATCTACCAAGCGGGCCCACTGCAGGTTGGTAGATGTTCTGTGAATACTACCGACCATTTTTAACCAAGTGTCCTGTAGAGTTAATGGAAGATTTTAGCAGTAGGTAAAAGTGCAAACTTCTTTTCAGCAATGGAGAGTGGCAACATATCACCTTCGCTTATAAAATTGATGATAGATAAACCAAAGAAGAAAGGAGGAAGGGATCT
The DNA here is from genome assembly GCA_963855955.1 of Luperina nickerlii. Classification (NCBI taxonomy): domain Eukaryota; kingdom Metazoa; phylum Arthropoda; class Insecta; order Lepidoptera; family Noctuidae; genus Luperina; species Luperina nickerlii. The sequence continues at coordinate 6,400,076 of OY979669.1, forward strand.
CTGTCTCGGTCCCTGTTCCAAATCAGGAATAAAACTGCCAGATTTACCAGTCAAACGTAAGTCCTTAATGGTGAATGGTCTCTGGTCACACTGAGGCACCCACTGAGGCGAATGCCGCGCGGGCCGCGACGGCGCTCGTCGATTGTTGTAATAATTCGCCACTCGACTATTCGCGACAGTTTGAAAACCTTCAAATAAGTTAGTTGACCCCAGATCCTGCGCCGTTGTCCTTCCACCAAGAGTACTCCAGATACAAAATCACGAACAAGATTCGAGATTGAAGAGGTTGCTGATGAGGCTGGGGGTGATGACCAGGTATGCGCGATCGGGGCATGCTGATGGTCAGGATACGCGTTGAAGCCGTGGATGCTGGCGTATGACGCGTAGTTTGCATGTGGCGTTGTAGATATCGCTACACTATCACCTTAGATACTTAAATTTCGATGTGAAAACATAACTGAAGTAATAATCATAATTGTAAAACATCATTCATCATCTGACGAAGCGGTGTTCAGCATTAATTAATGTTTAGGTGAAAATATTTGGACTCATTAAAGCTATCTTTAACTCTATTATCTCGGTAATGTGACACTTTAAAATAACATGTTATATGACATTTTTTGTTCCTCTATATGTCCTCTATCTATAAATATAGGTATTATCATGCCACACCATTTTGAAAAAAAAAAGAAAATCAAAATGGCGGACCTAAGCGAGGCCAATAGGTTTAAGGCCCTTTGGCAAGAAACAATGTCATGTAACACAAGTAAAGGGCAAAATCCATAAACCGTAAATTTGTAGTTACATACCTAAAAATTTCAAAATCCGGAAAGGTAATAAGGGTAGGTACTTATAAGAGTCGTAATTATATATTTGTTGAACGCGTGGTCCAATTGTTGATCTACGCTAAACTCCAGACATATGACAATGTCGTGTTTAATAACTGCCTGTGTATTCTGTATAAATCTCACCGTGAAAACTTAGTTGAAGAGAGCTTGAAGCAAGCTGTCATTCCACCTGATGATAAGGATTGACACTAGTGACAGCTCACTCCAAGCTCACTTCACCTAATTTTTACAGAATAGGTCGGCCGTTTTGCCTTTAAAACTGCTAAGCACAGTTTTCTGTAATAAGTATAATATTTGATTTATTTCATAACGAAACAACTGAAAAGGCCAAATATGTAAAAATAATACCAGATAAACACTTATAACTGATTGCGTTCGAAATGTTGATTGCAGCTATAAGTAAGGGGAAAATAACACCATCTTTGATTGATAAAGTTCCAAGCAAAGAAGATAAACCATCAATGAACAAGAAAGATATAGCCGACAAACTCGGTACTCCTGAGGGTAAGGATGAAAGCATGAAAATTATTGAGAAGGGTGAGTTAACAATTTCTTTTTCAGTTTTATTATTTTTTACCTACTATGTACTGGCCATAGTGAAAAATATATGGTTGATAAAAAACCACCAATTTTATAAGCTACAGAAATAACTTGTGGTTTGTTAATCATCCAATTTTTTTATTTTAAGGTAACATTTAAAGTCAGTAAAAGTTCACAATATGACTTTGAATTTATGTTGAAATCAACTTAATGCATAAGAATTATCAGCCCATAATGTTCCCACTGTTGGGAAACAGGCCTCCTCTCTTCGAGAGGAAGTGGGCCATAATCCACCACCCATGCCCAGTGCGGATTGGTAGAGATGTCACATGTTTTCGAATTTTTGGTTCTAGGACACGTCGATTTCCTCACGGTGTTTTCCTTCACCGTTTTACACTCGCAAGGGTATCAAAACCTATAGGGTACTTCCCCTTGACCTAGAATCATGAAGGCAAGAAGCAATGTCATGTAGCACAATTAAAGGGAAAAATCCAAAAACCGAGCCAGTCCGACTCGCACTTGACCGGTTTTTTTTTATATAATGGATAATTTTTATTTTAGCAAAGACGATAAGCGAAACCAGCGAACCCATAGCTCCAAAAAATAAAGATATAGTGCCTGACAAGCCAAGCCGATTTCTCCTCAAAATCCGGAAAGGTAATAAGGGAATATACAATTGTCATAACATAAAAACTGAGATACTTGTTGAATGCGTGGGCCAATGTTGATCGACGCTAAACTCCAGACATACATATGTTAATGTCGTGTTTAATAACTGCCGGTGTATTCTGTATAAATCTCACCGTGAAAACTTAGGTGAAAAGAGCTGTCATTACACCTGATGATAAGGATTGACACTAGTGACAGCTCACTCCAAGCTCACTTCACCTAATTTTTATTTTTACAGAATAGGTCGGCCGTTATGCCTTTAAAACTGCTAAGCACAGTTTTCTGTAATATGTATAATATCTAATTTATTTCATAACGAAACAACTGAAAAGGCTAAATATGTAAAAATAATACCAAATGAACACTTGTAACTGGTTACGTTCGAAATGTTGATTGCAGCTATAAGTAAGGGGGAAATAACACCATCTATGATTGATAAAGTTCTAAACAAAAAAGATAAACAATTTGGGGAAGAACGCGTTTTAAAACCAATGAACAAGAAGGACTTAGCCGACAAACTCGGCACTCCTAAGGGTAAGGATGAAATCATGAAAATGATTGAGAAGGGTAAGTTAACGAAGAAAACCTTTTATTTTGTTTTATTATTTTTTAATACAGTTGCTCAAAAAGTGGCGTATTGCAGGGACGTATAGCGTTCGGGATGTGGGCTATTACATACTCGTGCTTTTTTTTTACCTTTCCCGAACTCGTGCGTTCTCTTTCCCAACTGTCAAAATAATGTCTATTAAAAAGAAAAACCAACCATGAAGTTTTTACTAAAAAAATTCATAGAAGTTTTTATGATTCATGTAAATACGTATATTTCTAAAAAGAAGCTACTAATTTGTTTCAATATCAGATTTAATGATTTGATTGAATGAGTTAGGTTAGGTTTCATTTCATTTCATCTCATTAAATTTCATTTTCATTTCATGTCAATAAAAAAATTCTACTGAAGACTTGGCTGTATGGGCATAGTTCCCTTTGCCTACCAGAATGGGTGAAGAAAAAAAATCTCTGCTTATATTTTACGGTTGGCGCCATTAGTTAGTTGAGTTTATTGTGTTTTTATTATTTTATTAAATTGCTTCATTTTTTCGCAACTGTATTAAAAATAGTCGTTCAGTACACGTGCGAAAACGTCATTGCAACTTGTTCCGACTGTCAACCCTCGCCTTCGGCTGCGCCTCGGCTCGGGTAGACATTTGTCGGAACTCTTTGCAATGACAACCTTTCCGCACTTGTAATGAAATATACTATTTTACTCTGCTATGTACTGGCCATAGTGAAATATGGTTGGCAAAACACCAAAAAATTTATAAGCTTTAGAAAAAAATGTTGTTTGTTAGCCAATTATTTTATTTTAAGGTAACTTTTAAGTCAGTATGACTTTGAATATATTGAAACTTACACAACACAACATAAAGCATATAAGCATAATCAGCCCATAATATTCCCACAGACTGTTGGGATACAGGTCTCCTCTCTTTGAGAAGATGTGGGTCCTAATCCACCACCAGGCCCAGTGCGGGTTGGTGGATGTTACATGTCTTCGAATTTTTGGTTCTAGGACATGTCGGTTTCCTCACGATGTTTTTCTTCACCGTTTTGAGAGCAGTGGTAATGAGAATGAAATACACAAAATAAAGTGCCTGTCTGGGTTCGAACTCACGACCTACATACAGCTCATAAGTCGGGGCCGATACCACTGGGCTACCACTGCTCTGCAACATAATGGTTTGATATGAAATAAACGCCTTGTTCCAGTTTTTGTTTTGAACTTTGGTAACCGCTAAACCATGATTACAGCTATGCAGGAAGATCACGTATCTCCATCACAAATTAAACTTTTGGCAAGTAAAGTTAAAAGTAAACCATGGAACAAGTATGACATCATTGCCAAGCTGGGGACTAATGATGGCAACGGTGAAATCCTGAAGAGGGTCGGTAAAGGTAATAACAGTTTATCATAAATTATAGGCACCCAATCGTAAACATGACATATCCGGTCTTATTACAAAACATGGAGTCTTAAACCTAGCCCAGATGATTTTCGAGCCTCGAATTTTATTCCGACAATGTTTAACTTCATATGGGTACAAGTGTCTAAAGTCAGTTTTTGTAAAGCTGACTGATTTTTCCGCTGAATCGTAGAAGAGATTGTAGCAGTCCCGTGTCAGTAAAAGAAATACTAATAATCATGTCAGTAATAGTAGATATTTATAGTTAGTCGCTGACTGTTCTAACCGTCCCGGCGAGTACTCGTTTGTCGCAGCAAGAGCTCTCGTGACCCAAGCAAGTGAGCTCTCGCTTGGCGGGCTGAATACTCACTGAGGGATTAACGCTTGGTATTCGTACATACGCATACCAGCGAGTAATCGCTCGTTGCCGTCTTGCATTCGCTGCTTGTTGCTTGCCAAATCTTTTTTAGTTGCTAGCTCTAGTCGTTTCTCTTTAATCGCCGTCGCTCGAGGGCCTTAAGCCTCAATTTTATATTATGAGGTTACCTCAGTCAGACAATAGGATTCAAAATCGAAAAGCGGGTTCGAAGGTTTGAGTTTCGACAATCTTAGAGTATAATGTACTATATTCTGGCAAACAAATAAATGAATAAGATAATGATGACTAAAGTAAGAATTCGTTTTATTGAATCCGATCGAGTTCTACAAAAACTTCGGCTTAGTAGAGCGTCGTCTCTGTCACTAATAGAAGAGTGACAGTCTCCTTATAAACCTATCGATGTATCATCTCCACGTATGAGAACTTTACCTTATTCTACGAGCTTGGGTTTTTACTACTTATAAAACTTTTCTTTGACCTTTAGGGTAAGTGCACATGAGCCACCGGCCGCAACCACCGATGGCTATCGTCACTTGCTGTGGTGTTGAGTACTGCTATAGCGAGTGGTCACCACCGGCCTCACGTGTGCGTCGAATCCGTATAAAACGTTTGAAAAAGCAGGTCCTTGCAGCCGGTCCAACAACTCCTTGTTCCTGGGTGGTTACTGTGGCTGGTGGCTCGTTTACGCCTAGCCTACGCCATCAAAAAAGGTCGAGTATCTGCAACCCTCATCGTAAGCATCTCAGTGCTTACTTTACTTAGGAAATTAAAGACAAAGGGCGGTCTCCGAATTTTGTTCTGAGCGTCGTGGTCGTTTCTGTCACTCATACCAGGAGGAGTGACAGTCTCTTAGCGCAATGTGTTCTATCTACGCATGGGAACTTTACCTTATTGTAGAATAAGATAAAGTTCCTATGCGTAGATTAGGACTCGTAGGAGTATGGGGTATTTTTTCATAATTTTCAACTTTTTTAACCTCCAGCAATCAAAAAGGGTCGAGTATCGCCATCCCTCATAGAATTAGCAATTAGTAAGGATATTGATTTCACGGAGTCTGGATTGTATGGAAGCATAAAATGGCAGGATAAGAAACAAATATTAAATAAGGAAGAAATATTGAAGAAGTTAAACACCAGAGCTGGTCAGGCTGAAATCTTGGAAGAAGTCGGTAAAGGTAAGGAAGTAGGTAGTTCTTTTGACGTTGACTTTGGATAATGATGATAAAAATGGTAATAGTAATTATGTAATCCATTTCTTTGAAAATAGCAACAATGACTTTGCTCTCTCGTTACCTCCATATGCAAAAGGTAACAACGTCTACCAGATCTAATTCAAACCTATCAATACAACCACACAGCACGGAGACGCCTCGGCAGCCGCTGCAAGAAACGGCATGGTCAACACTTTTCACACAATCCAACGCGCTTTCAGCACCACGAATTTTATTAGTACTGCAGTCTATATGCTGCTGGCGCGGCGATTCCGTGCTCTTTGGGTACTTTTGTTACGGCAACTACATCTGTACAACGTCCCAAAATCAATCCTCCGGCAGTTGCCCACCAGACACAATATCCATCTGGTCGGAGGATCTTCCCTTTTCTATGGAGGATGAGTGGACTTTACACCCGGTTCCTCATACCTCAATACTACCAACCATTTTGAACCAAAAATATCCTGTAGAGTTCATAGAAGATTTTAGCAGTAGGTAAAAATGTGAACTTCTTTTCAGTTATAAAGCGTTGCCATATATCGCCTTCGCTTATAAAATTGATGATAGATAAACCAAAGAAGAAAGAAGGAAGGGTTGTCACTCACTTTCCCCGTGCGATATCAGTAACAAAACTGCCTGATTTGATAGCCAAACAAAGCTGTAATAGATGTAAGTCTTAAATGAAGTACAGTACCCGGCGATAAATATTGCACATCGACCTTTACCTTTTTTTGTATTTTATACAAAGAATAAAAATAATTATCAAAAGAAGCAAATCATAATTGTTTTAACAGCTCCTAATAGATACCGGACTGTTTGTATTTCGTGCGACAGAGATAACGCTCTACGAAACCGAAATTAGCCGATTGTCTCTTTCCAAAGGTCGATGTGCAATATTTATCGCCGGGTACTGCAGCTCGGTGGTCTATTATTATTATTAAAAGCCTGTAATGTCCCACTCCAGGGCAAAGGCCTTCCTACTCTCTTTCCATTTCTCTCTCGCCATCGCTGTCTGAGCCTATCGCAATGTCGCTTGCCATTAAGAGAGACTTTTTTTTTTTTTTTTTATTGTAATTCACAAAACTGATGTACAATCACAAAAGCATTAAAGCAGTTACAACACAATATTTCTGATTGACATCTACTAGATGCGAATCCAGCATGCATAATTTAAGTAAAACAATTAGTATTTAAAAAACAAAAATTAAACAAAACTTACAAAATGTGAACTTTTCAATGGATAAGGAGAACGTTTCGAAAGAACAATATAATACAGACAAAAGTAACTAAAAAAAATAATTATACAATTAATACTCTAAGTTTAGTCCTAACTGAGGCTACAGAACCAGCAAAGACATCTATTTCACCACGAATGGAGTTGGCAAGAGAAAGCATGCGGCAAATGGGTGAAAAATGACCGATATTAGTCCGACTATGAGGCAGGACGAAAGTCCTTCGATTTAGTAAGCGGCTACTATTACGTGGTATACTAAATTTCACTTTTTCTAACAGCTCAGGAGAATCTATTATACCATTTATTAGTTTAAATAAAAACATGAAATCTAAAGATTTCCTACGTGCGCTTAAAGATTTCATTTTATAATGATTCAGCCTAGAGCTATACGAGTTTAGACTACGACATCTGTTATCCGAGTAACACAAGTGATATAGAAACCTTTTTTGAACGCGCTCTATCCGATCAGAGTGCACCTGATAAAACGGGTTCCATACCGTACTACAATACTCCAAAATACTTCGAATAACGCTGTTGTAAATGGAAATAGTTAAAATTGGTTCTTTAAAAATTTTCATTTCCCTGACGATGAAACCCGATAATTTAGATGCCCGACTAATCATTTGGTCGTAATGACTCCTAAAACTTAAACTACTGTCTACTAAAACACCAAGGTCCCTTATGGTATCAACTTCTTGGAGCGGGCTGTTATTAATTGAGTAATAATATCGACATGTATTCCTTTTTCTGCTAAACTTAATGAAGTAACATTTGTTTTGATTTAATGACATTTTATTTTGTATGCACCAATTGTGTACGTTATTTAAATCTAACTGAAGCTGTATAATATCGGATTCATCGTGTATAACTCTATATATTTTTAAATCATCAGCAAAAAGTTTATATTCCGAATCAATTTTGTTGCCCAAATCATTTATAAAAACTAAGAAAAATAGAGGCCCCAAGTGTGACCCCTGTGGCACCCCTGATGGTATGTAACATTGTTTGGATTTAAAACCCTTGAGATATACTAGTTGCGAGCGATTTTTTAAATACGATTCGCACCAACGAAGCAACGACCCGTGAACACCCATACTTTCTAACTTTGCAATTAGTAAGTCGTGATCCACCAGATCGAAGGCCTTCTTAAAGTCTGTGTATATTGAATGAACTTCTTTACCGTCATCTAATGCAGATGATATATATGAAACATACTCAACTAGATTAGACAGTGTCGATTTTTTGGGGCGAAAGCCGTGCTGGTTATCATTCAGCACATTTTTAAAGTGAGAAAACATTTTTTTCTGTACAAGCGATTCAACAATTTTGCCACAAGCGGATAGAATAGACACTGGTCTGTAGTTTGCAACATCTTCAACACTACCAGATTTAAAGATTGGCGTGATGTGCGCTATTTTCCACTGATCAGGGAATAAGCCCTGTGCCAAAGAATAGTTGAATATTGTAGTCAGTGGATCAGCCAGGTTCGCAGCACATTTTCTTAGGAAAATCGGAGGGATTGAATCAGGCCCAGGTCCTTTATCACAATCTAGGGAAGACAAGTAATCAAAAACTTCTTTAACATCAAGTTTGCACTGACTGAAAGTGTTATTGTTGCAAGGAGTGGGTTCAACTGGCGTTGCAGTGTGCGGGTTACTGTTTAATCTATATACGGACTGAAAATTATCGGAAAACAAATCACAAATTTCCTGGCCACCTCTGGCAAACCTAGTGGTATTACAAGTCATTTTGTTGGGAATATAACTGCTAACTGACCGCTTATTCATTAAGTACCTCCAGACGTACTTAGGGTTGGTACGTAAATGATCAGCTATATTCTTTTTAAAATTAGCATAACAGTCTTTTATCAACTCACTGCAACGTGTTCTTAGGCATTCAAACGTAATTTTATCTCTAGGATTCCCGTATTTTTTATATATATTGTGATATTTTGCCTTTTCTTTAATTAATTTTAGTAAAGCTCGGCTATACCAGACAGGATAGCGTTCATCTCGTGGTTTTGTAATCGGAGTATACAGTTTAATAATAGGCATAAGAATATCATAGAATTTCTGCAACATCTCGTTAATATCAGTTATAGAATTCCATTCATCAGACCAAGCAATTTTCGCAAGTTTAGCGTTGACCGCTTCATAGTTGCAGAGATAAAAATTCAAGTTTGGGATTTTATTTTGCATAAGAGGCTTGCTATGATTAGATGTAAACGAGATCTCCAGCGCTGGATGATGAGGATCAATCTGTATAAGTGGAATTGAGGCCTGAGAAGTCAGCACTTTGTTGTTACTACTACTAAGAACTAAATCTAAAATACGATTTGAAGCGTTGGGTATCGAGTTGCATTGATGAAGATCATTAAAAGCTAGCATATCTAAAAAAATGTGTTCTACATTACTACTAGATCCTTTGGGAACCAATAGACCAGAATCCGCATTATATTCCCAAGAGATACTGCCCATATTAAAATCACCGATCAGTAAGTTGACAGAATTGATTTTACACTTTTTGTTTATTACTTCTGTAAAGTTTCGAAATAGTGTATCGATATACTCTTGTTTGATTGGAGGTGGGATATAAACCGCACAAATATTAATATTTAAACCACTATCGCACTTGATTGTGATCCACAATTCTTCACAGTGGGACTCCCAATTTAATCTCCGTAAGACCTCATATTTGTCCAGAGTTGCAACAAACACCCCCCCACCATCCCTTTTTGTAGTCGCGGATACCGTAGATGACCTATCGCGCCTGAACACTCTGTATCGGTTATCTAAAAATTCATGATCTAACACCGTACCATTAAGCCAAGTTTCAGTGCCGATAATTATGTCGTAATCAAAATTCAAAGCAGCAGTATAAAAATCCTCTGTCTTGGTTCGTAAGCCTCTCACATTTTGATAATATATTTTAAACTTGAATTTAAAATTCTTATAACACTTATAAGCGTGCAAAGTACGCGACTAATAAAAAAGATAAGCTACAAAGATTCTACAAATTCAATATTTTTAACCAGCAGAGATTTAGTTGTTACATCTTTCCTCACAAATATGCGACCATTCCGAACCCATACAAAGTTATATTTCTTTTCCTTAGCAGCGATTCTTGTTGCTGCATGTAGTTTTTTATTAGCTAGAGTCAGATTTTCAGTCACAAAAATAGTTATATTGAGCATTATAACAAATCGGACTTTTTTTGTCCATTCTGTTATATTGTATAACTACTAGTATAACTAGATGGACTAACCCCTAATTTCTCCAAGATCATGCTTAGCCACCATACGAGGTTGGGAATCAATGAGTCTTTTCTTGGGGACAAAGGAAGATCACCATTCATAAGATCTTTCATGGCCCAATTGCTTTTGCAGGCATTCTCGGTGCGCCTTGTCTGTGGTCTATGGTTAAATTATTATAAAGCCGTGGTCACACTAAGGCACCACTGAGGCGAATCCCGCTCAGGACGCGACTGCTCTCGTTGATTGTTTTAATAATTCATTACTCGACTTTTCGCGCCAGTTTGGAAAACCTCCACATAAGTTAGAACTTGACACAATTGGCGAGACCGAATGTTGTCCCGGATCACGCGCGGGGTCCTCTTCAGTTTGGCCAGAGCTTAAGTTTTATCACTCATTACAAATTGTGGAATTAAAACTACTCAATACATACACATAGATATTTTTTTATTTCCTATAGAAACCATGTCTAAATAAGAACTAACTGTTATTGTTATTTTATATCAAAAAGATGGCAGACCTGGCTTTAAGAGTTTCAGATACCCCTGTAAAATAAAAGCGACGGCTATTAAATTCTTATACTACAGCACAATTTTTTTTTCTGATTTAAGGGATAAAAAAATCTAAACTGGCGCCACCTCAGTCAGACATACCTCTTGGTTTGCAGAGCTCATCTGCTGAAACGCCGAATCTGGTGCTCAAACGGGGCTCCAGTAGTAAGAATATGAGTAAATGTAAGTTAATTTTGCAGCTGTATGATAATGTGTTCGACCTCTGTGCATGATTCGTTTTCATTTGTTCGCGTGTTGATTATTTTTCTTCTGTAGTCCTTTGATGAATACTCTAGATAAGGGGCAGGATCATGACCAAAATTTTCATTGCTCATTGTCTTCTTTTTGTGTTGATGGTAGCCTTCTTTTTTTAATATTATATTATATAAGTAGTTTTAACCCAGTATATTGTGGAATACTGCTAAACCACCTCACAGCAGTAAATGAGCATTAATACCTGAGCGGGCTGGTTTTAAACCAGGCAAATTCTGTTCCAGACAAGTTTTTCGATTAACTCAATATTTGGAGGATGGGTACGAGGTCAAAAGAGTCACTGGTGTTGTATTTGTTGACCTATCAGAATCTTACGACACCAATGACGTCAAAAGACTACTTACCTTACCAAAGTGAGAGGTCCCTTACTAACGACCAGGGTTTCATAAACATCTTAAGCAAACTTCTACTCAACCGCCGCTCCCAGATTTATTTCCAGTCTGGTAAGAGCAGTTGGCGACGACAGTTCAAACTGTAAAAACCTAGGAGTAACGTTAGATAGGGCATTAAAGTTTAAGTCACACTGCTACAAAACGCAGAAGGTTGGAATTCGTCGGGATATGCTACGTTAACTAATTTCCACTAACTGCAAACCAGTACCCGATGTCCTTTACACAATTGTCATGTTTTCATGCTTCTCTACTGGCGAATTTGCGTGTCCAGTGTGGCATCGTCCGACTCACGCCAAGAAAGTAGACACTGCCCTAAATGAGACGTGTTGGATAGTATCGGACTGCATAAAAAATGTTTATTCAAAAAAAATTTATTTTTATTTTATTTATTTATTTATATCCTCACTTACAGCTTGGCAAAAAAGAGTCTGACGCGGTGACAGTTGGAACTAATAACGATGATTGTGGCAACATTGCTTTACTTGTCAACTGCTAGTACATATTGTGTCAACAGTGCGTATATCCTAGCTGTTTTTAATAGATTTTTAAAAATTATCAACTTTCGTTGGATAATTAACTATTTAAAATGAATAAAACTATTCGAAGTAGTGGCAGAGCAGTGATTTACAGCGTCTTTTCGCGGTGTTTGGCCGAATCTCAAGCGGGACAAGTTTTGTCCGATATCGACAATGTTTATCAAAGAACTGCCGATTATGACAGGTATTTATGTACCCTAATTAAGTCATTGTACCTTAAATAAGTTTTTACAAATGTTTTCAATGCGTTTTTTTGTAGATATCCAGATTTAAGTAACTTTTAGTCTTGTTTACAGAAATTTAAAATTGAGGTTATGTTTTGTAGTTTTACAAGTTACGTATACGCCAACCTCCATAAATGATACTTGAAGATAATTAACATGGAATAAATAATAAAATACTGTATTATTTTTTTTTTGTTTTAGGTATATCTGTTAACACAGTAAGAAAAATTATTGAGGAAGGTGAAAAAAATAATGGTATTTTCATTCTCAAACATTACTGCCGAAGACTGGAAGAATTCATGCAAGCATGTGATGAAAATAGAAAAAGAATATTATGACAGAGGTGTTACTATGTATGAACAGATAGAACGAATGGTAATAAATCTCAGAGATGACAGTAGCAGTAGCAGTGATTTATCAGAATTAGAATATGCTAGTGATTCTGAAGTTGCAGGAAGCTCTAGCCAAAGTGTGAGCTTTTCTGGGATTGAATATTTAGATGGAAGTGTTTTCGATTCGTCCGATTGAATTTTTTGTATTGAAATAAAACTTCAAACAAAACGTGTTGTTTCATTATTCCTGTACCCAAACTATTATCGATTCCTAACAATCCCACAGTTAGATTGCCCTCGGGGGCATGATTATCTGTCTGTGGGTGCCTACTGTACCGCTTTCATGCAAGGCTTCAGCGCCCACTATTAACATTGAATAATACTGGACATTGAAGCCTTCCGTGGTGTTTGCGTAGTGTCCGAAGGACTGAACCACCCACTTGGAATTGGGATCATATCCCCAAAAATAACAAGTATCAAAAACAGTTGAGTCGTAGTATTTCGGGTTGCCACAGGAGCGATACTGGCGACCTCATTTATTCCACACTCTTTTTTGCCAAGCTGTACAACTATTTTTACAGGTAAAACCCAATGCAACAGTGTTTAAAAAATTTACTTATAATCTTCTTCTTCTAAAACAATTAAATTTACTTATAATCTAACGGATTGGTTTGAACACATTTTTAGGTACTTAATCAGTTTTTATTCTTTTCTGGGTCGTTTTTGAGGCGCTAATCCTAAATCTAGTTTATTCTTGATCGAAGCCGTTGTCAACTTGTAACCACTTTCGAATATATTCTTATTCCAATTGACTTCAGAAAATTGCATAGATGTTCTGTTCCAGTTTTGAAATTAAATATTTTCTGAATGATTACTATCCAGAGTATTCTAAAGAATGAAACAGGTCCTTAAAGGCTCATTAGCATTGATCACAGAATCTCATTCTAGCACTGGAATCCAGTGACACTGGTTTGATAGTTGACCAATGTGAACACGATTAAATCCAGTCCAGCATCCAGTATCTAGCGCAATTTGAATAGAGCAGTCGCAAATTAGGCGATGGCAGATCCAGTGTGACGACAATGGGTTTACCATAATTATATTACCTATATATATATAAAAATCAGTCATAAAAGGGGTTCAAAAGTTTTTATGGATCCTGGTATACCTACAGTCCGCCATTTGATGGACGTTATAGTTACCTAGGCAACAAGGTTCGTTGCTCTTTAGAATTTTGTTTTTAGATCCGAAAAAACGAAAGGAATCACCATCGTGGATGGACATGGTCTTGAATAAAGATAAAATGTCTAATAAAAAGTGCGATAAAAGACGTAAACCATTGTTAAGAGGGATGGGAAGCAAACCCTATTTGTCACCAGGAACCAAACTGCATGAAATATTTTGTAGGGGACGTACAAAAAATAAAATACCGCTAACATGTACAGACAAGATATTAAAAAAAATAAAAAGTGTCGATGGTACAGAACATAAATCAGTAGTCACGAAGTCTAGTCTACCATTTTTGGAATCAGAAACTGAATTACAGAATATATTCCCCTCTAGTGATTCGTCTAAGACCAAGAAACGGGGATGCAAATGTGAGTAGTTTGTTTATTTATTAAACACTTTATTGTACAGTCAGGGAAATTTAATGTTAAGCAAATTGCCACCACCTACGTCAATCTGCCGTGTAATAAGCATTTCATACAACTGTCAAAGAATGATCGTTGTGATTTGAAAATACTGACAGTTTATGTTGACGAGAGAAAATAGAAACTGCCTTACATCAGCGGGTTAATTGCGTAACACACTATCAATATCAATGGCTTTAATTTTGACAGTTCAACAACATTCATTGCGTTATTTACGTTGTGGAGGAGACAAATTTTTCGTACATATGGAGCAATGGATTAGCAATATCCTTCAAAATTATTAAGATTGATAGCGTTTTTCGCAATGAGGGTTTTCTGAAATGACGTTCGCTAGGTGGCAGCACTGACACGTCAGGTCGAGGCATCTGTCAAAGAGCCTATATTTTCTTTAGTCATGACTGAATGATGAACGAATGAATGAATCGAATGATGAACGTCATCATATATTTTATATTGGAAGACCTCTTGTCACAGTGGTGTCAACTGGTGTCGTAAAATTTCACGAAAACCCTCATTAAGGTGCTGTAGTAACACTTGAACTACTAAAACCTTAAGGGGATTACAGGACCTAAACGCAAAAAACGCATGTTTTAGAAACAACAAAAGTATATGATCGACTACATTAAACAAAATCAATAAAATATATGATATTCTTCGAGATATATGCTAGGTAGGTACATAGTGTGTTGAAAACATAATATAACTAATTTGATACGGTAGAAAAAAATCATAAAGATACCTCTAAAAAAACTTTATTTTTACAATAAAAACCATACTTACTAATACACCGTGACATTTTAATGGTTGTTTTCCCGCAGCGAAACAGTTTTGTCTTAGTAATATAATCGTTTCATAAATAAATAAAATATTAGAAACAGGAAATGACAGATTTAGCATTGTGAAACACAAAACTCGAAAGTGATCACGAACTAATAGTAACACCGCCCGATATCTACGGGAAGAGCCGCACGGCCATTGACCCGCGTGCGTTTCAATCAGCTGTTTGCTATCCAACAAGTTATTCAAATTTTCCCTTCATACTTCTACGGGCTTAGGACCGTCATAAATACTTTTTTAACTGCAATGCCGCTACGATGGTCCGTGACGATGGCACTTGGGGGTTCAGAATATCGCGAACACGGAGCGACTGCAGGTGTCGCGGCTCCGCGTAAAGTCGCCGGGCAGCATGGGAGTCATAATTAGCTCTAGCATAAAGTTGCACCATAGCAACGTACTCCAAATTGCAGTAGTTGTAATGTCGATCCATGTTGCAAAGATAACACGACGTGTGCTGCGCGTACGACATTCGCGGGAAAACTAATACTTGTATGTTACCGCCGCCCGCACGGATACAATAGGCGTCGAAACGCGGTTTCGATCGTTTGTAAGTTTTGCGCGCAGGCTAGATTATGCTGTATCACTGCACGCGAGAGCTTATTTTACTTTGAACATTTCTTTTGTCGGGATTTCCTTTGTCGGCTTTTGCAGTAGATTTTTGTATTGTTAAATACAAGGTATTTTATGCTGTATTACCGCGTATGAGAGCTTATTTTGGTTTGAACATTTTAAATCGGTCTTTGCTATGTCGGCTTAGCAGGTGATTTTTTGCAATGTTGCGTGCAAGCTATTTTATGCCGTATCACCACATGCGGGAGCTTATTTTGGTTTGAACATTAATTTATGCATTGTTTTCTTTTGATGGCGCCGGCGCGTGCGACAGTACCTACAAAACAAATCGCGTCTAGTGTTACTATTTTTTCTCACTTATTCGAGTTGTTGAATATTTTTTTAATTATTTTAAAACAAAAACATTTTTATTTTTTTACTTTTACTCTATGTTTCGAAAGTACTCCTTATGGCAAGTCGTTCTGCCGCGGGAAAACAACCATTAAAATTTCACGGATACATACAATCATTCGGATTTTTTGTCAGATTATTCTACAAGCAACATACTAAAACACTAGTGTTTTAATTTTTTAGTCCAAACAATATTTTTTTGTAATTAAATAATTGCTTGATATTTTGCAATAAATTACCAGCGTTGTGTCATCGCGCTCCTCTTTCTTTTCTATGCAGTCCGACAGTGACCGCGCTTTAGGTCATGTAAGCCCCTTAATGCTAGGTAATAAAGTCTTTACCAAAAACATGTTGCTTTAGTTGTGCGGTTGACTGTATATTAGACCTCGTAATTTATTTATCACTCTAATGTTGAATGTCACTTGGCTCAGTCAGTAAAACGTCAAGATCTAGTTTTGCTTGAAGAACAATGTGACGGTTAGATAGTTTCAATTGCGCGCCACGAAAGATGAGACTTGACCCCGCCTCCCCCGCGCTTTCCGCCGCCCCTATGACGTACGGTCCCGTCCCGCACTCAGACCTCATACCGCTAAAGATACCTAAATTCGTGTACTGCGCAAGTCAAACCACGTGGTATGTCAAGTCTCATCTTTCGTGGCACGCATTGTACATGAAGTTAAAATTACTAGTTCGACTGTACTTATCATTTCATTTTATCAACATCAGTACTTAAAGTTTGGCGCTGAAAACAGGGTGGTAGGAACGCACAAACTGTTACCATGGGTTGAGTACATGTTTCTGGATTCCGAAAGCGTTGAAACTAAAAAAAAATGCTGTTTCATACATTTTAACCGCGTAGGTATTGCACTTTTTTATGAAACAGCAGATTTTTTCCTGTCCCTGCCACCCCGAATATTATTCTTCTTGCAGTATGAAATGTAATGACAGTAAAATAATGCTGATTTTAGGGTTAAATAAAGGAAAGGATGTAAAGTTTATGAAAGATGGAAGCAAAACGGTAATTTTACCGATGACTATGAATGAAATCCTCACTAAGTTGGGCACTCAAGTCGGCGAGGCAGAAATTATGTATGAGATCCGTAACGGTAAGTAAAAACCGGCCAAGTGCGTATCGGACCACGCGCAATGAAGGGTTCCGTAATTAGAATGAATTTATCCCAAGAACAAACTTAACATTGTAGTTAATAATCATGTTCTCCCATAAATTGCAACTGCAAATGTAAGTTGGTCGACTATTACTCGTAAACTTGTAAAGCCTACTTAATTGTGATAGTTTTCCTTTTAACTTCATTATATATACATACTACTACCGTAAATTGTTTCATATACCTAAAAACAACCATTTGACTCTAACAAAAATGTGCACTTTAAAGCTTAATATTTCACAAACGGATCCCTGAATCGAAAACACACAAACCGCAATATGTTTGAAAGACCTATCCAACGATATCCCATACCATGGGGTAGACAAAAAAAGATATCCCAACTTTACGTGTACAGAAGGTACCCTAAAAAAATTTTTCATGCTTTTATTTTACCACTTTGTCGACGTGATTGATTCGCTGCTTTCATTATCTTTGTGGTCTTTAGCATAGTGGTACCTACTTGCAGCTAATTTCTTTATTTATTTCAGCCATAAAAAGAGGGGATATAGCGCCAGCACTCCTGGATATCGTAATAAACAACGATATGTATCTCGGAGTTAAGCAAAGTAAATTATTAGAAAGATTACGAAGCAGAAGTCGTATGAAAACAATGGATCAAAATGAAATATTTTACAACCTAAGCACTGATGAAGGCATTGATGAAATTATTGATCATGTTGCTAAAGGTATGTAAAGTGTATTCCACTGCTCTCAAAACGGTTAAGGAGAACATCGTGACGAAACCGGCATGTCCTACCTATAACCTAAAATTCGAAGACATGTGACATCTACCAACCCGCACAGGGCCCGCGTGGTGGATCATTTATTTATTTATTTCAGGAGACGTGGGCCCATGTATCTTAACTTAATCTAAACATACATATTTGTATTATACAACAGTACTTCACTAGCTAACTCTTGAGCAGTATGGCCCACTCCCTCTCACAGAGAGGAGGCTTTTGTCCTAGCAGTGGGAACGTTAGAGACTGATTGACATTACCCGGCGATAAATTTTGCACATCGACCTTTGGAAAGAGACAATCGGCTAATTTCGGCTTCGTAGAGCGTTATCTCTGTCGCACGAAATACAAACAGTCCGGTATCTATTAGGAGCTGTTAAAACAATTATGATTTGCTTCTTTTGATAATTATTTTTATCCTTTGTATAAAATACAAAAAAAGGTAAAGGTCGATGTGCAATATTTATCGCCGGGTACTGTATACGTACTATGCTTACGCTTATTTCAGTGGTACGAGTTAGGTTAGTATAGTTCTCGTAGGACTTCGTAATTGCTTAAACTCCTTAGTTGAATTTCATTTGCACATCATAAAACCTCAAGTTTTATTTTTGCTTTAAAACTAATATGACTGTTATATTGTTTTAACCTTAGTGAAGTTTTAATTTACTGCTGGGGAGTTTGTTGCGCCACTTCTTCCCAGCTAAACAATAGGATGTGGTGTATGTAGGGCGGGCGTTTTGGGGGAATTTCTTAAGTAATTTTGACGTTCAAAAAGTGCTGACTCTCAGGCTAGTTTGAATAAGTGACTTTTGACTGAGTTTTTGTCAAAGGTGGTAAAGCTCTTTTATGAGGTCGAATATTAAATAGCATGCTCTGATTTCATTTTCAGCTATAAAATTGGGTCAAGTATCACCGTATCTCGTAGAACTGATGTTAAACAAAGATAAAGCCCAGGTATTCTTAAGAATGTTGGAAGAGAAACATCTTCTGAAATCAAATACTAAAGCTCAAATATTTGAGAAGTTATTCACTCGTGAGGGCAAAGCTGAAATCGTAAAGGAAGTCGTTAAAGGTATCAAATAAACTGCCATAATACCAATCGGATTTTTTTTAGAGATGAATTACCTACGTATCTATCTATGTAAACTAATGCACTTCTAACTTTGTATTTACTGAAATTCATCAATAATTCCAGCTATAAAAAAAGGTAAAGTAACACCGTCTGTCATAGACGATATTTTAAATAAAGGCAAACAAGAACCAAATGCTAAAAGATTTTTAGCAATAAAATCTAACAGACCAATGAACACTAAAGAAATACTAGCTAAACTGGGTACTGAAGACGGGGAATCTGAGATTTTGGATGAAATCAGTAAAGGTAAGTTGGCAGAAAATTACGAATATTATGAAATACAATTCAATCAACTCAGGCTAACGCAGTCCACTGCTGGACAAAGGCCTCACCCAGGATGCACCACAAGACGTTGTTCCGCATTTCATCTGTCACAGCCACATTTTTAAGGTCATCTAGCTGAGGAGCGATGACCCACACTACGCTTGCCGATTCAAATTACTGACATAGCTTGCAGAATAAGCAAGTTGAAGTGGTAGTGGACTGGCCGTGTTTGTCGAAATACAATTAATTAGGTTACATTATAATCGTTTCGTATCGTTTTTGTCGTTTTATTGTAATTGTATCGTATTATGATGAGCGATGGCCATTTTGCGTGGATGTAACGCATATTTTCCCCCATCTTGTTTTTTTTTGTTTGCCACCAATGAACGTATTTTCTTTCTTTGTTTCTTTTATCTACCATAATAGGCACGTGAGCTTTTCTTCCATATTTAGAGGTATATGAAAACATTGATGCGAGATATCTGTTTTAAAATTCAGAAGACTCATTTCTTATAGTTGTTATAGGTAAAAACAAACTGATTTATTTTATTTTAGCTATCACAGCAGGACAAGTATCGCCCTCTGTCCTTGAATTGATGATAAATGAAGACAAAACAGAACAGAATACAGAAACACCAGAGAAATATGAGAAACGAATGAAAAACGAACAAGAAGACGTCGACCCTGAAATCATTAAAGCGATGGATAAAGGTATGCTCTCAATAACATTCTGTAGCCATAATAAAATAAAATAATAATAAAAAAATGTTTATCGTAGCCATGAAAATGGGGGAAGTTACGCCATCTTTGGACAATCTGATCAGAAATAGAATAACAAAAAATAGAAAAATAGACACTGGTACTGACACGAATTCGGAAATCATCAGAAATCTCTCTAAAGGTAATCTCATAAAAATCTTCATATAAAAAACAATAAGGTATCTAGGCGAGCCCAAGTATCTATCACTCCTTTGTTTATAATGTAATTACAGAACAGAAAAAGCTAAAAGTGAAAGAAATACAATTAAATACACCATATTCCCCGAAGTGTTGGGCACAGGAGCATACAGGACTCATACAAACAAAATTACCAGGCCTAAAGTTATCCAAAAAAGGAAGAAAAAGTGGATTGTCGCAGAATCTTTCCAACAAGATTATATTTAAAAAACCAAATGTCTACCCGAAGCCAATACCAAAAATCAGTGAACCTGAGGACGAAGAGAGAAGTCGTGAACTTGAGGACAAGAAGAAAATTCGTGAACCTGAGGACGGAAAGAGAAGTCGTGATCTTGAGATCGGGAAGAGAAGTCGTGAATCTGAGGACGGGAAGAGAAGCCGTAATCCTGAGGACGGGAAGAGAAGTCGTGAACCTGAGGGCGGGAAGAGAAGTCGTAAACTTGAGGACGGGAAGAGAAGTCGTGAACCTGAAGACGGGAAGAGAAGTCGTGAACCTGAGGACGAGAAGAAAAGTCGTGAACCTGAGGACGGGAAGAGAAGTCGTAAATCTGAGGACAAGAAGAGAATTCGTGAACCTGAGGACGAGAAGAGAAATCTTCAAGGTAACCCATTGCAAGATAACTTATTAGGCTTCCTGTATATGACGCCGGAGCCGCATGTTTGTGTATACGAATGAATGTCGTAAGTGCGCCGCCGCCGCTGTTGCGGCGCACTTACGATATTCATTCGTATACACAAACATGAGGTCCAGCGCCCGGTGCGGCACCGGCGTCATGTACAGACGCCAGCACATCAAGCTACCCGAAACTGTCAAATTTTCCCAGTCAACTTTGAACCTTATGCTTTAGCGATAAAACTGATAATCTATTTGACAGATTGTAGTAGCTTGATGTGCTGGCGTCTGTACAAGGAGCCTAAAGGGAGATTTCATAATTGACCATCTGCTGGAATACATTTCGTTTCAGAAAATGAAAAGAATTTGCTACTGCAAGTAGTCCCTGAATTTGAAAAGCCATTACGCAAATTAAAAATGCGACATATTAGGGACTTTAGTAAATCAAGTTTTTGGAGGAGATTGCCTACAAAGGGTAATGTGTACCAATGTAATGTCAGGCATCAGCACAATCCAGGTAATTCAAAATATAAAAAAAAACCTATTACTGACCCACTGCAAAGCAATCGCTTGTTTTCATACAGAGAAGACGTGAGCGTTGATTACCACGCTTGCTCAAAGCGGGTTAGCTATTACAGATGCATTTGAAATCGAAATTATTATCATGAGATAAATAATGAATAATAGTAGCTATAATTATTTTGCACCAATGACAACCCCATTTTGCAATTACTGTCCATTCCAAAGTTGCCTGGAAGAGATCGCAGAAAGCGATAAGGCGTCTGTACACCAGAAAATACATACTTAACAAAAAAAAACATGCAGGATGGTATGTTTTGTAGGGTTCAATGTATTTTTTTTTTGTTAAGTATATATTTTCTAGTGTACAGGCGCCAGCACATCAAGCTACTACAATCTATCAAATTTCTTTAATAGATTTTCAACTTTATCGCAAAGCATAAGGTTCAAAGTTGGTTTGCAATATTAATTTGACGGTTTCGGGTAGCTTGATGTGCTGGCGTCTGTACAATAGAGTATAATATATAGAATAATAAATAAATAATTGATAGGTAACTATTATTGATCCCACTTTTGTAATACCTTAATATCAGTTTCAGACTTAGAGAAGGAAAAGATTTCATGTACACCACTCCGTAAATTAATAGAAGAAAAAGACGAATCTCCGATTATGAAGAAAATTTGTAAAGGTAGGACGAATAAAAATCTCTTAAAATTTGGTCATAAACTATATACCGTGGAACTTTTACACATAAGCTGTCATTTTACTGCAGCTAATTAAAATTCCGAATTTACATTGTCATTGGCATAATCTAGAAATCGAAAGCGCGGACGTG
Organism: Luperina nickerlii; assembly: GCA_963855955.1. Lineage (NCBI taxonomy): Eukaryota > Metazoa > Arthropoda > Insecta > Lepidoptera > Noctuidae > Luperina > Luperina nickerlii. The sequence goes on from OY979669.1 coordinate 6,422,151, forward strand.
GTAGCGGACTTAATGCCTTCGCCGTGTCGATGGCACGACAGTGTATTAAATTTTGGTAGCCCTAAATTTCGCCACTTCCATCGCGTCGTCGTCGGTGGCAGAGGTCGCTATAGCTGATTTTTTTCAAAATTATTGTGTAGGTAGATAGTTTAATTAATAAATAAAGAGAGAAAGATAATAAATGTATCTGACCAATTTTAAAGCAAGCAATATACCTACACAAAAAAAAAACAGAAAAATCTTAGTTATAACAGTATCATAAAAAGAAAATTAAATCATCTGTCATTTCAGCCAAGCCAAAAACAGAACCATGCGGGTCACTCGCAAAATTGTTAAAAGAAAAGGATGCGACGGAAATTAATGAATTATTCGAAAGTTTACGCAAAAATACTTGTTGTCCGACAGGAGGCATTAACAGGCTCCGTAAAGGTACGTCTATTGCAATGTCTATTTCAAAGATCTGGGGGCCTTAAATGGCCACTTTGGCAGAATCACAAAAGGATAAAATTATGAATCATAATATGGTGAAGACAGCCCGTGTTTTTCTATTTTTCGCTGCACTACGTTTGGTATAATCAAAGAGATTAGGATTGGATTGATTGGTATTTTAGCACAGACAAAAAAAATACTGAAAAATCCTTCACTAATGGGATTTGATATCGATTAACTTGACAGTTAACTGTCCATTATGATTCATAATGTTATCCTTTTATGATGCTGCCAAAGTGGCTTTTTAGGCCCCCTGAATCAGGCCTACTCTCCAAGACCATCAACGAATAATATGAGCCCGTCCGAAAATACTAGATCCGTTAAAACTAGTGTCATATTCAATATTTTGGACTGGCAAAAACACATCGGGAGTAGAGACAGCTGTCAAATTGTGTCGTCATTCATTATTATTTCGGGCTTCGAACTAATCTTTTGTCCGTAGGAATTATGTTCTAGGAAACTCCCGTAACTTCGGCCAAAACTACAGACTTTGTGCTTAGAGAGTAGGTAGATAGGCAGGACAGAGATTGGCAGGCTTTCATCTTGATGTTGAGTTATTTAGTTGTGCGACGGTCATAAGAGAGGGTTGAGCTACAGAATAATCGCTCAAAGCGGAAGTTTGTTTAACTTTCAAGTCCATTGCAGCGGCTGAAGCGGGGCAATTATCACCCTCTGTTATGGACATACTCGTCAGAGGAAAAAAGTCTGAAGCTATGAGAAAGACCTGTAAGTGTTAGATAAAAACGTAGGTACTTAATAATATGTGATTTTATAAAATCGTTGTTCTAGTGGAGGTTAAAATAACAAAAAAATTACATTTACTTAGCGGGTTTTATTCGGTCCATTCTGCTAAGATTCTATCTCAAAACAAGAGATTACAGTATTGCTCCAAACTATCATAATTATTATACTACAGCATAGATTGCAATAAAAAAGTGTCGTGTTAATCAGTACCTGGATTGTGGAGGTCAGATACCGTTCACTCTACGTAAAATACCTACTGATATTCAGCTGCAGACTGGAAGCCCACTCCAACATTGTTGGGAAAAGGCTGGGTGAAATACGGCCAAAGAGAAGCGCTACGAAAGTTCATTCACCTAAAATACGACCGTGGAGTTGACAATCTATACCTATCCTTCCATCTTATGTATTTGACATATTGTCTCGTTCTCTCGGTAATAACGTTTCAAGTTCAAGTCGGGTCATATTGATGTTTGTTCTCAGTTGTTCATTCGTAATTACAGCAATAACAAGTAAGAGAATCTGTTCATCGCTCGCCAATTTGCTTAAAGACAAAGATGCGAAGGAAGTTGATGATATACTCGAATATTTACGCCCCAGCGGCTCGGAGGCTGCAAGAATGAAGAAAGTCCGTAAAGGTATGTCGAATAGATTGCCTCACTTATTATCTTATGGCGAGAGGATTGCGTATCAATCAACTATTAAAATATCTCGTGGCAGGCAATGTCACGTCCCGGGTTGTTGAGCTTTGCCGAACTTGAAAAGAGAGTTGAGCTGTACGTACCAGCTACTAAGATACATATAGATCCGAACCATTATTACTTTTTCTTCAAATAATAAATCTAAATATTATCCTCGTATATTTTGGGTCTATTAGAAGTATGTGAGTAAAGGAGAGATTGTTTCGGTGTTTCATTTTGATACCTACTTGAAATATCTCATTTCAGCTGTCAAAACAGGCCAAATAACGCCATCGCTTTTGAAGGTATTAGGAAGAATGGATATGGGTGACATGGGAGAGCCTATTGACACATGCTATAAGTCAAAGATTCTAAAGAATATCCACAAAGGTAAATTGACCTTTTAAAATAAATACTGCACTACTATTCTGTGAGTGTACATTTACGCAAAATACAAAAATAATGCTTGCAAGTTTGATAGAAGACCTATTTCCTAATATTATGGTTTTGCAACACCATGAACTTTCTATCGAAATTTTAGGAGGATACCTATCGCTTTTGAATCTCGCGATAACACTTTTAATGTCATTGAGCTGATGAAGTTGACCTTCTGAAAATGACACTAAACATTTTCATACAAAAAAAAACACGCCTTTTAGCCAGACTGCCGTAAAAAAAACAAATCAAGTACCTGTAATATGACGCTACATGACTGGCGGCATAGAGAACTAACGTCCTGAGGTGCATCGTCGCACACACATCATGTTTATCTGTGGGTTCTCGAAAAGTATTATTTTTTTTGTCTTGACACTAGCAGTGCGTGCAATACGACACTAAATCACATGGCTTCTTAGTAATGTACGCAAATTTACACGGCTATAGGCAATTTGTCTGTTTTGACTTCGTAAAATTAACCGCCTGTGGACGTAGCGTCATAAAAAAAACCCGCACGAAAAAAAATACGCCTCTGGCCGTGACGTCAGTGAACGTGTTAATGTAAGGTATTTATGCTCGTAACTGTACCCTTCTACTAATATTCCAGCTGTAAAGAAGGGCCAAATATGGCCCGATGTCATGGTTGATTTATTGGAGAATATACTTCCTAGCGATAGTAATTCTCAAGTCTTGAGAAAGGTTCAAAAAGGTGAGTAAAAGAACATCCTTTTACCTCAAAAGAAATGAGACATTGCTGAACATATACTAGTTTATAGTATAGTGCTTGTGGCACAATTACTACGCTTATGGGGCATGCGGTACTACCCTATAAGAAATTGTTACACTAATCTTTAAGTTAAATATTATAATTTTAAAGTTGTTGGTTGCCATTAAAGAAAATAAATAAATAAAATATATTGTTAATTTCAGCGATAGCAAAGAGGCATATTATGCCGGGTGTGATGGATGAAGTATTCGGTACTGTAAAAACGTGTGATGGTAAGGCTGAAATCTTAAAGAAAGTCCGGAAAGGTAACTATGTCGAGAAAACATCAATTTTTTTTTTCAACTTTCTCCACATTAGTAACTACCCTGTATTAAGAGGCCTCTTACAGTCCACTAGCGCCGCCAATCGAAAAAATGTCATAACTCGTAAATAGAATCAAAAATACAAAATATGTTCTATTATTACTGTGGAAAAGGCAATAACGTAATTGTATAACACCTTATCAACACTTGAAATATAACTGTTTAGCTAAATCGTGCATTCAAAACATAAACGGCCGTTTTTGTTACAAATGCACGATTTAGCTAAACAGCTATATTTCAAGTGTTGACAATGTGTTATAAAATTACGTTATTGCCTTTTCTACAGTAATAATAGACCACATTTTGTATTTTTTATTCTATTTACGAGTTGTGACATTTTTTCGATTGGCGGCGCTAGTGGACTGTAAAAGGCCACTTAAGGCTCCTACAAACAGGCGCGACACGCGATATAATCGCGCGCGACACAAAGGCACCCCTCGTTGCGCGACTTGCGGTGCCTTTGTGACGCGCGCGATTTTATCGCGTGGACGTGGACGTCCACGATAACATCGTCACTTTAGAAATAATAAAAGTGAACAATGGTGTAAAAATACATAGGTACTTATGACTTATTTTAGCGGTACAAAAAAAGCAAATACCGCTCGACTGTTTGGGTGAAATGCTGTACGATATACGTGCGACGGACAAAAAACACGAAGTTATGAACAAGATCCGTAAAGGTAAATTGATAATCGTTATCGTGCTTATAAATAATAACGTTTCATACATATATACGATGAGATCACGACTGTAATCCCCAAAGGGGTAGGTAGAGGTGAACCAAGTACAGACGCCAGCACATCAAGCTACTACAATCTGTCAAATTTCTGTAATAGATTTTCAACTGTATCGTTAAAGCATAAGGTTCAAAGTTGATTGGGAAAATTTTACAGTTTCGGGTAGCTTGATGTGCTGGCGTCTGTACCTACAGACACTTCGCCTGTTGTGTTTGAATCCCATGTCGTAAGGGGCGAGCCTATTGCTGCAGACTCTGGGCTGCTACTGAAAAATTCCTGATGGAAAAACCCAATTACACTTTGGCTGTCCTGGGAATCGAACCTAGGAACAAAATCATGCTCAGCAATAGCACTTGCGGCCACTAGACCAACGAGTTACGAGGCAATCACGTTTCACATGTTGAAACATGCAACATAATATTCTCCTAGTGCTTTTAGCAAAAAGCATCTTTTGTAACGCTTTGTGAGGCTATTTCCCTTGCCAGGCTACTAATAGTAAAAGTGCGCAGTGTTGCACACCCCCATCCTATTTCAAGTTAAACAAATATCAACTTTATTTCGATGATAATTAAGTTGATTTCAGAGTGACTAGCACTATTGAAAAAGTTAAAAATGTTTTTGAAGTTGTAGCGTAAACTGAACTTTATTATGTAAGAATTAAAGTTATTTTTCCAATGATTCATATTTGTTTACATTTTTGGCAAATAAACCACGAACGCAGATTAATTATGGTAGCAAGGGGAATCTCTCCAAGGAAAAAAGGCAATAGAATTTCTAAATTTCACTATAGAAAGTAATGTTCATAAGATCAGTAGGGTAATTGCGTAACACACTATCAGTAGCAATGGGTTTAATTTTGACAGTTCAACAACATTCATTGCGTTATTTACATTGTTGAGCAGACACATTTTCCGAACATATGAAGCAATGGTTTAGCAACGTCCTTCAAAATGAATCAGATTGAGATTGATAGTGTGTTACGCATTAGGGTGCAGATAATTTACATTCCAACTCCACTTAATCAGTTATCTACTTTAGTTAAATGTATTCTAGGTTGATTTTTGAGTGACCATTTATAACAACAAAAAGGTCCTAATAAGTTTTTGATTGCAATGGAATATGAACTTTGTTGATTATGACACTCAGTTTGTTGTTCCATAACTTGAAAATTATCTCAAATCCTTAAAGGCTCCTACAAACAGGCGCGACACACGATATAATCGCGCGCGACAAAAAGGCACCGCTCGTTGCGCGACTTGCGGTGCCATTGTGTCGCGCGCGATTTTATCGCGTGTCGCGCCTGATTAAAGGAGCCTTAATGCAAATATGTGTAGATACTTACTTATTTTATTCATATTCTGATCATTACAGCGATAGAAAAGTGGCATGTCCCGGCAAGTGTTTTAGATAAAATCTTCGGTATTCAACCACAACCAAAACCTTGTGGTAATTTAGCAGGTATGGTAAACAACACTGGAAAAGGTGATGTAATTTTCTGTATTAAATAAACGATTAATTATTTTCATTGGCATGTATTTAATCAAAGTCATAAGTCATAAGTCATTTATTCATTTGTTAACATAGGTAGGTACAAATTACAGATGTTATGAAAAACAAAATATACAAGTGCTCTATGTTATACCAAAAAGGTGTACAAATGTCCATAGATTCCATTACATACATTAAAGCAAAAAATAAACATGGCAGACAAAAATTAAAATAAAAACATGTCAAAAGAAAAGAATATAAGAATAATGTCAATAAAAATAATTTAAAAAATAATGACAAAGAAATATAACAAATTTTTACATGCAAATAAAGATAAGTTATTATAAGTACAATTAAGTCAAGTAGTTTCTAAACCTCTAATAATTCCCTTTTTGCGCTCCTTAAATATGAATGGATGCTGTAATATAAAGATTGCGCCTCTTTTCGTGAACCTCAAATAATTCCTGTTTTGGTGTCTTAAAAATATCAAAATTGGTTTCAAACTAACCTAACCTGTTTGGTCGGGGTATCCTAGCTTAGTTAATGCGATCTAATCTGAGAAAAGGCCAGTAAGTTTAAAAGGGGCTCAATTATTTAAAAAATCTGAAAAGTTTTTAGAGGTTCATTAATTTTAGAAAGTGTTCATCGTTATAACGTAAATAAGTTTTTAGAGGATGCTGGCTCTCTTGGGAGTCGGCGGTGTATGTAAGTACAGTCCTACTCGAAGGGTGACATTCCTTCTCATTTCAGCGATAGCAAAGAAACCCGTCGCTGCCTGCACCAAGTCGGACGACATTCTTGCAAAAGTTCGAGATGGTAAGACTGGAATCATAAAGAAACGTTCGTAAAATAATGACTCAACTTTATCCTGCTATGTGAACTACCATAACTTCACGAAACATTCCCAATTTAACTAAATTATTTTTAATTTAGCAGCCTCCTGCCCGTATTTCCAATTAAAGGCTCCTTCAAACAGGCGCGACACGCGATAAAATCGCGCACGACACAAAGGCACCGCAAGTCGCGCAACGAGCGGTGCCTTAGTTTCGCGCGTGGTTCGCGTCGCGCCTGTTTGCAGGAGCCTTAAGGAGATCAGTCATATTGGGCCCAAAATTCAAAATAGCCGGCCAACGAAAATAAAAGTATCACCCTGGTCGGGAAAGTCCTTATTATTTTTTACTATTGCGCCGAATCTCTACGGACCATTCCTTCAGCTGTTTTTAAAAGTTTGAAAATCAAGTTTTATACATTAAAAAAAACTTGATTTTAAAACGAAATATGCAAAAAAGCAGTTACAGTTAGCTAGATAGTCAGTGTTAATGTCAGTTAGTAGTTAAAAACAGTTAGTTCTTATAACTGTTTTTTTGCGTCTGTCTGTTTTTAAACGGTTTTATTTTTTACATCTTGTTTATGTTTACCTTTCATTTGGGTGGAGGTGTATACCTAACCGTCCAAATTCATACTCAAAACTTCGCCCGCGTGAAATTTCTTGTTCCCCCGACCCACCCCGTCCGATTATATGTTTTTTTACAGCCATAGGCAAGAGACAACTGTCTCCCGTTGTCATGGATGATATACTCGCTAATGTGAGACCCCATGATAGTCCATGTGAAGTCCTGAAGAAGGTTCGGAAAGGTAAATTGATAATTAAGATTGAGATATGAGATAATACTATACTTATTTTAAGTTTTAAAAATGGTCTCAAGTAAGTGAAATCTTTGTAATTTCTTATTGAGATAAAAAATAAACAAATTATATTATAAATAAAATTGGATAGGATTTATGAAATAATTTGGCACACCGAGTAGCTCATACAATTCAATTCAGTTAACGAATTCAGGTTCTCAAGAGTTCTTTGGTGAAGTTTTTTTGTATATAGAATTTTACAGGTAGTCTGGCGTAATTATACAGCACTGTGAGACCTCATAGTATTGGCCCTTTGTTTTGACTAAAGGCACGTTTTTTTTGCCGTGATATCTATGGTTTATTCGCTGTGTGTAGGCACGGTCGTCAACGTTGTATTGATCACTGTGGCAGCTTGTTGACTGACACACTTTCTACGGCGCGGCTTATATGCCGTACCGTAAAGAAACCATGCCGTGTATAAAGGGCCTTATAGAGTCGACGCGCTACAAACTCATACTTTTTGTAAAACTCAGACATATTGTAACTAAGCGAAAACTTCTATAGTGAGCTTTTAATAATAATTTCAGCGATTGAAAAGAAACATGTCACTTGTGTCGATAAGGATGCTGTCCTTGCCAAAGTACGCCGGAGTGACAACAAGTGTGATATCATAAGGGATATCCGACAAGGTAAGTGGAATCTCCAGACGGCTTTTCTTAACATAACATCATGCTTTGTTGCCTCAAAAGGTTGAACAGAGATGTACAGACGCCAGCACATCAAGCTACCCGAAACTGTCAAATTTTGCCAACCAACTTTGAACCTTATGATTTAGCGATAAAGTTGAAAATCTATTAAAGAAATTTGACAGATTGTAGTAGCTTGGTGTGCTAGCCTCTGCACTTACCTATAGCACACACTCATTTCACCAGCTATGTTTAAATCCCATGTACCTGTTACATGGGACTCAAACATAATGCGAGCGAGCCTATTGCCATGGAACGAGCACAAATTCAGACTCCAGGCTGCTACTGAGAAATTCCAGACAGAAAACCCAATAACACTTAGCCTGACCAGTGACCTGAGTATCGAACCCAGGACCTCATGCTCGGCAGAAGCGCTTGACCACTAGATCTACGCGGCAGTCGGCGGCTCGGGTATACTTACAAAACTCCACTCTGCACTTAACACCTGTCACAACACCAATTTATCTCGTCTTCTCAACGTCCGTGTGTCACAGCAGGGATCCAGCAGAATATCAGCGTCAGGTACATTTCCCTGACACATGCTGAGCTGGACTCCCATTTGGTGCAATCTTAAGACACACACCGCACTGTGTATGTTTATTAATTTTATTTTAAGTATTCGTCATAGTGTCACTTTTATTTCGATGTGTTTACATTTTGTTTTTTTATCGGCACCTTGTTTTATAATCATGTGGGTAATTTGGTTATCATCTAATATTGTACTTTTGTATGTTGTGCTGTCTTCTTGTGTGCGCCAAATAAATGGTTTATCTATCTATCTATCTATCTATTCTTTGTGCCATATCATCAAAAAAAAACTAAATGAATATCGTATAATTTTAGCGGTAAAAAAGGGGCAGCTACCTCCTGATATTGTCAGTGAAATACTTGCCACTTTAGAACCAAAAGACACTAAAAATAAAATCCTGGAGAAGGTCCGACAAGGTAAGTAAAAAATAAACATTTAAAATTAAATCTATATATTCTTTTATAATAAGAATTATATGTTCTATATTTTATATTTTAAATATATATTTTATCAATCAATTATTATTATTTTTTTATTTATATTAATTAATTTTCTTACTTTAGGGGATTACCCCCTTTTATTACTTTTTTGAAAATATGTAATTATGGTTACATCGCGCACTGTTATTATACAAAAGAATAGTTTTTGCTGGAACGGTTATTTGATTGATTCGTTTTTCTTTTAACGATGTTCTTTATCGCACGTTATAGAACTAGATCGAAAAAAGTGTAACATTTTAACTCTCAGTCAAACAAAAGTCATCGTATCGTAGTGTTTTACGAAGTATCCAAAAATGAAGGTATTGCAAAGGCAAAGTCAAAATGTTTTTATTCCATAGATTCTACCTTTCCAAGTCCTACCACCTAAAATACTTATTAAAAATATTTCTATTTGATTACATAACTGAAGCAATAATCATAATATGTAACACAACAGTCATCGTCTAGACGAAGCGATGTTCAGCTTTAATTTGTGTGTAAATATTTTTAATATATCATTAAAGCTATCTTTAACTCTATTTATTTCGGTAATGTGACACTTTAAGATCTTGTTCTTCTCTATGTCCTCTATCTGTATATGTATATATAGGTAATATCGTGAGACGCCATTTTGAAAAATAATCAAAATGGCGAACTGGGACGAGGCCAGTCTCCACACAAAAAAGTTCGATCCCTTTAGCACATTGGTAGACCATGACCTAAATTAGGATATAGAATACTTTTTATCTCGATATTCCCACGGAATCGAGAGTTAAGGCTCCTTTAAACAGGCGCGATACGACACGCGACACAAAGGCACCGAAGGCGCGCGACGAGCGCACGCGAGCGTGCCTTTGTGTCGCACGCGATTATATCGCGTGTCGCGCCTGTTTGTAGGAGCCTTAATGCGGGTGGAATCGCGGAGCGCAGCTAGTACATTATAAACTGCGAAAAGAAATTCGTCCCAACCTATTGTCCCACGATAGCTCTCGACTTTTTTTTTGGTGTTTTTTTCTTTTGTTATGTTAAAGAAACACTTAATTTGATTAAATTGCAGCGATATTAAAGAGACACGTCCCGCCATGTGTCATGAATAAAATCCTCGCTGGTCAACAGCAGAGTAAGACAGACGTTCTTAATAAAATCCGTAAAGGTAAGTAAAAACAGGTTCAACATACAAACAAATAAAGAAAAGAAAGAAAAATTGTTTATTCTCCACAAACAAAATACACCTTACAAATAAGAAAAAGACATAAAAAAAGACAAATCTGCAGATTTTATTCCTGAGAGAGAAAGTATTTGGTTTGGTTTAGTTTAGCCTTTTCTCTCAAATGCTTTCGTTTCTCAATTGTTTATTTTTATTCATACCTTTACTTAATTATGGGATTAAATAAACACCTATAATAAACACAAAAAGTTTTATTACAGCAATAGGAAAAGGACAACTGACACCTTCTGTCATGGATGATATTCTCTTCAATGTGCGTCCTAGTGATAAAGAGTATGAAATAACAAAGAAAGCCCGTAAAGGTAAGTCAAAAGTTCTTTCAAGCACATTTGTAATGAAGATATGTTAGTTTTTCATTAATGTGATTCTTCTTCGTATCGCTGCTGACACGACACCGACAGTTACAGTGCGTGCAACGTAAGAAGAGACTTGACCCCGCCTCCCCCGCTCTTTCCGCCGCCCCTACGACGTCCGGTTTCGTCCCGCACTCAGACCTCATACCGCCAAAGATACCTAAAATCGTGTTCTGCGTATGTCAAACCACGTGGTGTGTCAAGTCTCTTCTTACGTGGCACGCACTGTACTAAATTTTGTTCGCCCAATACTTCACCAATTCCACGGCGTTATCGGTGGCAACGCAGAGGTCACATTGGCTGCATGTTTTTGGCCACAAAGGGTAGCATATGAATGTGATAATCTGAACATTATTTGAAACAAAGAAAGAAAAAGTGTTTATTGTGACTCGCAAACGAAGATCACAAATAAAACTAAACACTTCTCTAACACTGTTAAAACGAAATAATCTTTAATAAGTTCAGAGTAAGAGGGTTTAAAAATGTGATGGAAACTATGTAGGAATGTAGTATATAATCGTTTTTTAATAAAACTGAGTTTACATAACAGTTAAGCACGAAGTTTACTTATGTCCAGACTAAGTGACTTATTCCAATTCCAGCTATAGAAAAGAAGCATGTCACTCCCTATGTCCTGAAAGATGTACTTATGAATGTATATGAAAGTGAAAGCAAGTCTGATGTCATCAAAAAAGTCCGCAAAGGTACTGGGAAAGTTAATATGATACCGTAAAGGCTCCTGCAAACAGGCGCGACGCACGACGCGAATCGCGCGCGACACAACGGTGCGCGACTTGCGGTGTCTTTGAGTCGCGCGCGATTTCATCGCGTGTAGCACCTGTTTAAAAGAGCCTTAATTCGTCTTTCTATAACTATTGAAGTGCTCATACACACGACCGACACGCATCAACGACAAAGGCAATAGCAACTGTCGACATTCGTCGATGGTTGCTGTCAACACGCGTTGGCGGCCGTCAACAACATTCCCCTCATGTAACGGGCACAGTAGCAGTTGCACGTGTTGTTGTTGTTTGTAGTTGCAGTTGCACGTGTTGCAGTTGCACGTGTTGTTGTTGACGCGTGTAGCTCGTGTGTATGAGCATCTGATAACCTGACATTCAAACTAATTATTATAAATCCAGCGGTAGAAAGTGGGCAACTTCCACGTGCCGTTCTGATTGAATTACTTGGTAATGTGCGTCTGAAGGACAAAAAGAGTGCAGTCATCACGAAGTTTCAAAAAGGTTCGTCGTCAATTTACTATTTGCGTTGTTATCTTGAGATACACAGAGTGGCATCGTCGTGCAGCTTTGACTGCCTCGTGGGTCTCGTGGTTGCAAGCGCGACTGCTGAGCGCGTGGGTCCTGTGATCAATTCCCGGGTCAGACAAAGTGTTAATGGGTTTTCCATTAGGGACTTCTTAGTAACAGTCCGTAGTTTGGAAGTTGGCGGTTTAATAACCCCGTGCCTCGGAAAGCACGTAAAGCCGTTGGTCCTGCGTCTGATCTCTCCCCGGTCGTGTCGGATTGCCGTCCATCGGAATATGCGAGTAAAGGAACAGAAAGTGCACCTGTGTTTACGCACACACTTGTGCACTATTATATCTCCTGCGTACCTAACTAATCTCCGTTGAGATTGGCCACCGTGACCGAAATCGGTCGGGAGGCGATTATTTTATTACTTACATCATTCTTGACCAGAAAAATTTGCTATTCCATATATTTTGACCGCGTAGGTACAGTATCCGGCGATAAATATTGCACATTGACCTTTACCTTTTTGTAATTTATACAAAGAATAAAAATAATTATCAAAAGATGCAAATCATAATTGTTTTAACAGCTCCTAATAGATACCGGACTGTTTGTATTTCGTGCGACAGAGATAACGCTCTACGAAGCCGAAATTAGCCGATTGTCTCTTTCCAAAGGTCGATGTGCAATATTTATCGTCGGGTACTGTGTATATTTTCTATAAAGCAGCAGATTTTTTTTTGTTAACCGACCCAAAATTTCTACGCTACTGTCGGCACTCAGTACCGACTCAGTGTCGGTTTGCGCACTGCTTGATTTCTACCTGTATTTTACTTTTTATATTACCATAATGACCAAAACCATGATTTCAGCGTTAATAAAGAGATACGTGCCAATGCGCGTCATGAATGATATTCTCGCCAGTCCGAGTGACAGTCAGTCAGAAATTGTAAGAAAAATCGAGAAAGGTTTGTATTAAGTTTTCTTGAAAAAATGGGATCCAGTTTAGAGGACCATACATTGGCCAGGTATTTGTTATTTATTAAAGAAAGAGAGAAAAGATAAATAATAAAATAGGTAAAGAAAAAATATGTACTACCATGCCAATTTTTAACCGACTTCCAAATAAGGAGGTTTCATTCATTTGTTCAGAGGGGCCCGTGGCTAAATAATAATAGCCGCACAGATCGATCGATCAGGTTAAGCTACGCTTGCCGCGTTTGGTCTGTGGATGGGTGACCGTCTTTAAATACCGAGACCCCTCCGTGCCTTGGAAAGCACTTTAAGCCGTTGGTCCCGGCTGTCATTCTTGGATCTTTAACAGTCGTTACGGGTAATCAGAAGCCCGAAAGTCTGACAACCAGTCTTACCAAGGGGTATCGTATTACCCAGTAACTGGGTTGTGGAGGTCAGATAGGCAGTCGCTCCATGTAAAAATTCAGCTGTGCATCCGATTAGACTGGGAAGCGGACCCCAAGATAGCTGAGAAAAAGCTAGGTAGATGATGATATCTCAGAACTCCGTTATTTATAAGCCGATCTACAAAATTCGAAAGTCGTGAGCAAAAAACGAAAATGCAAACCCAACGACACTGACTTCCGAAATTAAAGTTATTTTATACTTTGTACTTTACAGTGTCTTTTGTGGAAGCTGCTTATTTTTTTTTTGTAAATATGTTTTTTTTTTAATTGTATTGTTATTAACTTAATAAGCTGACTTATGAATGTGTGTAATCAAAATCTAATTTATTAATCGAATTAATTACAGCCATAGGAAAGGGAAGATTGTCGCCTTGTATTTTGGATGATATAGTCGCTAATACAAAGATTGGTGACAGTAGAACGCAAGTTCTAAAGAAAATCCGTAAATGTAAGTCTTAGTAAATAGGTAATTGGTTGATAAAATTGTATTACCGTCAAACAAGCCAACTTTGCCCGTTTTTTTAAGAAAATCGAATATATTACAAGTTTTTTCTATGGGACTTAAGTATATTTTTTCATTTACTACAACTATATGACCATATGCACGCATTTGCTATGTAAAACATTAAAAAAATTAAAATTTAGACCAAGATTTGTTCGATTTTGATGGCGGGCAAAATAATCCGGACTTTTAGCCAACATTGCCCACTCGATTTTTGACGCAAATCAAGCTCTTATAAATACGTAGAAAGCACCACGAGTACAATTTGAGGCAATCTTAACCTAAGTTTTAAAATACTGTTTGTAGTTTAAATATTTTCGTGATAAAAACAGTGGGCAATGTTACCTAGCGGTTAGTGCCCTTTTCCATACAAGGCCCAACAAGCGGTTTAAGATTTTAATGGTTGTCACATTGCAGTAAAATTATTAAATAAATGTTATTTTCACTTTTCTTTTGTGGGTGTTGGGTGCATATGAATAGACGTTAAAATGGTAATGAAATGAAACATTGTGTTCAAAATTAAATGTTTATTCCAATTTCGTCGACAGTTCGACATAAGATACCGTTGTTCTATTTTGAACATTTCAATAAAGTTAGCTTTAAGCTGTAAATGCTATATCAAAAAATGAGATCAATATATGTCCAAACTTGAATCAACAGCAAAACAAATCAACAAGTAAGTACCTAATGACAATAATAAAAATCTTTTATAAGTTCCGTATGCATAGAGCCCATGAGGAACAAAATCACAATTAGTAGATAAATCACATCACACGGTATATATTACAAACAGTCAAAATCACCGCTAGGAATCGTAACAATATTCAGTCAATAATAATATTAATCAATACCGTTGTTCTGTTCTGAACACTTTAATAACTGCTTCGCAGGCAAGCTTTAACATCACGTCGGAGTCATTTTTATATGCTCGGGACCCAATTTCAAATCTTGGCTTCTTGGTCTAATTCTAGACTTGTGTTTGTTTTTCTGAAATTAAAAATAACAATAAAATTAAAGCTAAGTGGATCTGCAATGTACAATAAAAGCTGCCATCTACTCTAATGAAATATACCCTATATCCTATCCCTATACACAAACAAACATACAATCACAAACTTCACCTCTATACATATACTGGGTGAAATTTTAATCACTGTTTTCCTCTTACGGGGTCATTGTACTCATCATTATGAACAACTGTTACTATGGGGCCAAACCTGAAATCGTGAAAATCGTTTCTGTGTTTTTGCGTTAATTCAACCTGTTACAAAATAACTAAAAGTGACAACCCTGAGTGCTTTTTGATAACGGGCAATGTTGGCATGGATGGGTCTGAACAATTTAGGGTAACTTTGCCCATCATTAGAAGTTTTGATTTATAAAGTCCTGAATAATGAAACTATATTTAAAATACTCAACAACTAATATTCTATAACATACAGTAAAATACACTTACCTGTGTTTTCGCCATGAGGTAAAATCCACAAACACTTTTCATAGGAAATTTGCCCGCAAAAAAATACACCGCATTCGACAAGTTCTGGCAAGTTACTAAATGAACTTTGGAACGAATGCGTTAGATAGTGCTGCCACAAATATAATCAACTTTCCACCCAAATAATAAATGTTGCCATAAAACTAAAATTGTTTCTTATGTTAGCGGATTTGCTTATAAATTGCTTTTAGGGCAAAGATACCTTGATTGGCAAAGTTGGCTTGTTTGACGGTACAAGGTTGAAATTACAATTTCTTTAATAAAATACTTCAGTTACAGTGCGACCACACCCTATATTAGCAACTTATGTATTTAATAGTTATAGTTAACCTCGTAATTGCTTTACCACTTTTGACAAAAACTCCCAGTAAATTGAAACTTCACTAGGGTTGAAACCATCTAACTGTCACCTTGTTCTTAAACCAAAAATAGAACTTGACGTTGTTATAACGTGCAAGTGACATTGAACCTTATGACCTTATGTTAATTTCAGCGGTAGGCAAGAAGCACATGACTCCCTCGGTGATGAATGAAATACTAACTGATGTAAGCAACAGTGACGATTCGACTGAAGTTATGAAGAAACTTCGTAAAGGTAAGTCAAAATATATTCAAGGGGTAATTGAAATAAAGGCTCCTACAAACAGGCGCGATGCGCGAAATAATCGCGCCTGTTTGAAGGAGCCTTAACAGAAAAAGTTGTTCATAATAATGAGAACAGTTAGGTACCAACCCGTTAACTGTTCTCATTATTATGAACAACTTTTACTATGGAATCAACTCGAAATCGGGAAAAGAAAATCAGCACACTTATCGACGCGGAATCGCTTCAGTTAGTCAGCATCCTAATTAAACGCTATCTCAATTACGATTTAATAATGATTTATATCATTAATTACCATCACGCTTTTATTAATACCAACCGACTACCTTTAGCGGCAGACAGGGGACACATACCGCCTTCAGTGATGGATGATATACTGGCACACGTCTACCCTGACGATGATAAATCGGATGTCGTGATGAAAGTCCGTACGGGTATGTTCATTTTATCTTTTTGTTTAATAATATTGCTTCCTCCAACAAAATCTCTCATTACTGAACACTGTTGTTGTTTGTGTCATTTCATTTCATTTTCAAATATCTTTATTTACCAATGGAACAATAAACAAAATGCACTTATCGTAAGTTACATTAACTCATTAAAATTAGGCACTTTATGAGGCTAGCGATTCACCTTTCAAAGCTTATGACAGATATGTAGTTTTAACTGCTTACAACATACACTTTGCACACAATAACCATGGGTACATGATGACAATATACAAATTCTTTAGTTATAATTTACTGATTACAAGGTATAAAAAAAATTACGTCCATTTTATCATTTTGTTTAATAATATCGCTTCCTCCAACAAAATCTCTCGTTCCTGAAGCGCTGTGGTTTGAGTTTTTATGGGCTAGACGGGTGTTGACGTTCTTCATGAAAACTGATCAAGTTGTTACCTATATTTTATTAGCCGAAAGTGTCCCACTACTGGGCAAAGGCGTCCCTACTCTCTTTCCACCTCTCTCTGTCCAGAGCTGCCAGGGACCAATCTTTATGAAAGGAGTCCAGCTCTTCTCGCCATCTCCGACTGGGCTTGCCGCGATGTAGTTTGTTTACTTACATACCATTACTAAAAAAAAAAAAAAAATTGCGAAGGAAATTTTGCATAACACTAGCTATGATGATTCGGAACAATTTTATTAATATAAAGACCCTCACCTGACACCAAATTAAACGAAGCACAATGGAACAAACACGCACACTTACACACACACACACACACACCAGACGCACACACACCACTTACACGTCACACATATACACACTCACCACACAATATCACACATACACACATACCATACCATACCTGAAATCACCTCTCTAGTCTCCACTCTGGAACTCGTATTCCGAGCCCCAAGATACAGACTAACTGTCTAGTTTGGGGCTCACTAGTTAATACTATATTGTAACCTAGCTATAGGTAATATTTTAAGCTACTCATGTCGTCTTAACTTACTGTTAACACCTGCTTACTGTATTACCTGGAGAATAAATATTTTTCTATTTTTTCTATTTCTATTTCATTAATAAAAACCAAACATATTTCAGCCTTAGAAAAGAGCCAAATACCAAAAGAAATAATAGAAGTAATAGCCGAAAAAATACGCCCTGAAGATGAAGAGGCAGTCATGGCACAGGCTCGGAAAGGTAACTACATATCACCCAGAGAAAGTATGCGCTTCTGCAATCATCGTCTGTGTTCGGAAAACGAACGGGCGACGATAGGACCTGTGCACTACTACGAGTACAAAAAGCTTTGCCTCTGTGTCACCAAGTTCGTACTAATTCACACGAAGATTACCGAAGCGCAAAAATTGTCTGTTTTAACTTATAAGTGCTTCTCTTAAATATGATCTTATCTATTCTATTATTTTATCTTTCCGTAATGTACTAATTGCTAATACAAATTCCATTTCAGCGGTAGTAAGAGGAAAAATGTCGTCAAAATTCGTGAAAATGTTACAGGGATTAAAAAAAAGTGATTCAAAATGCGATATTGTCGATAAATCTGCAGTATTAAAAAAGATTCGTAAAGGTAAGATTTAAATGTTGGCTAAAATAGAAAAAAAACAGTCAGTTGTGCAATTATTATTTATTGAAATACTGCATAATTGGAATTAAAATTAATTTTAGTTGTAGCAAGGGGGAAGCTTTCGCCCGCTGTTTTAGATGATTTAATCGCCAATGTAAAATCAAAAGAAAACATGTCTGAAGTTGTCAAGAAAATCTGCAAAGGTAACTCGTAAAAAAATTACTTTAATAATTAACGCATTGTTTTTTTATACTTTGCTACTTCATGCAAGCTTTTTATTACCTTACTAGCTGCGCCCCGCGGTTTCACCCGCACAAGTGTCGATTCCGTGAGGATATCGGGATAAAAAGTAGCCTATATGTTAATCCAGGGTGTCAGCTACCTCCATACCAAATTTTATCAAAATGGATCCATTCGTTTGAGCGTGAAGAAGTAACAAACATATAAACACACACACACACTCTGAAACTTTCGCCTTTATAATATTAGTGTGATTGCTGTGTTCGTATTTGTTTTCGGTTGCTCTGTTTTTTGCTATACCACCAACCTAATTGTTCATACAAACGAGTAGCACGCGTCTACGGCAGAAGTAACAGCAGCCGCCGACACTCGTCGAGACGTCTACGCCTGCCGTCGACAACGTGCCGTGTCGTGTTCGTGTCTCGATTCGTCGCCCGGTGTCGTCGGCTGCAGTTACAATGCGTGCCACGAAAGATGAGACTTGACCCCGCCTCCCCCGCTCTTTCCGCCGCCCCTATGACGTCCGGTCCCGTCCCGCACTCAGACCTCATACCGCTAAAGATACCTAAAATCGTGTACTGCGCATGTCAAACCACGTGGTGTGTCAAGTCTCATCTTTCGTGGCACGCATTGTACCTTGCCGCTCGTGTATATGCACACTAAATAGATTACCTACACCTTCATAGATTGCATTGCTAACAGTTCATGACGACTTATTTGTTAGAAATATTTTATCCTAAATTATTATTATAGCCATAGCAAAGAGACACATATCGCCATTTGTCTATGAGGATGTTCTCGCTGATGCCGCCGCTAGCCATGATGGACCTGAAATTGTGAACAAGATTCGAAAAGGTAACAGAAAGATAACAATTTATGTATAAGTACGTGTAATACCTAATAGGTTGCGAGAAGAAAGGGGGTTTTCGTGAAAATTTACGACACCAGTTGGCACCACTTTGATAGGAGGTCTTCCATTTCGACAATGAATATAAAATATATGATGACGTTCATCATTCGATTCATTCATTCGTTCATCATTCAGTCATGACTAAAGAAAATATAGGCTCATTGACAGATGCCTGGACCTGACGTGTCAGTGCTGCCACCTAGCGAACGTCATTTCGGAAAACCCTCATTGGATATAATTCAGCTCATAACATGAACTTTACGACGTCTTTGCTCCCAGCTCCTATCTACAGACAATTATGATTTCGGGTATTCCCTTGTTCCCCACCGTTGCGGCCCTACTGGTGGGGATAATGGGAATGCTTTTATTTTCCTTTGCATTGTCCTCACTGATCATGTTGTTGGGGACAACGGCAACAAAATTATAATTTTATCATATTCCTGTGTCCTCTCTTGTAGGGACACAGTGGACGGGACAACGAGAATACACGTTATTATTGAATGAATTTCTCATTTTATACAAAACGTTTGTAACGAAAATAAAATTAACCTAACTATTTTAGCTGTAGACCAAGGGATTCTGCCGCCCGATGTCATACATGACATTCTCAAGAATGTACGCCCGAAGGACACCAAGGAAGAAGTGATGAAGAAAGTCCATGATGGTAAATCTGATTATGATTTAGAAAATATACTCTATGTATTTGATTTTGAACATAAAATTGATTACCCATAAAATACTCTTTCAGCCTTAGAAAAGAAAAAAGTGTCCCCTCATGTTTTGGATGAAGTACTTGGAAATCTACAGAAAAGGGATAATAAGGCTGAAGTTATTAAGAATATTCGAAAAGGTATACTGGCTTCATTAAGTTTAACAACATCTAAATGTTACTTTAAGCAAGCTTGCATCATCGTCAACCACATGTTTACTCACCATCAGGGACCTGACTCACTGTGACCACTCGTTGATTCCTTACTTCGAAACCACGTTAATTCTTTAGCTAATCACGCCAATCGTCGGGATCGTTCGTTGGGATTCGCCGAACAAAAGACCACGACAATCACGTATTCGTGCGACGATCGCTTTTTATTAGGACACCAACAAAGCTATTAAATAATGATCAAAAAAGCCGCCTCTATTTATCGGCGTTTTATTGCCTCATTACAGCGGTAGAAAGTGGGCAACTGTCACCGCATGTCCTGGATGATGTACTCGCTACCGTCCGACCTACTGACACCCAATCTCAAGTCATGAAGAAAGTCCGCAAAGGTAAGTGTTGATTTCGTATAATGGCGCCCTCAACTTTATGAAGTTTTATTATTAATAAAATAATTTCTGTTACCCTTTCTGTATACTAGCCGGCAAACTCTCTGTAATCTTGAATATCTGGTTATAAAAATTTGCCCAAAAAATGGACGTGTAAAAGTGTCTTAAATGATTTACTCAGAAATAAACATCATTTAATTTAAAAACCGGCCAAGTGCGAGTCGGACTCGCGCACCGAGGGTTCCGTACAAACCTGCAAGGTTTACAAAGTTCGTTCATTACGACAATCGAGTCATAACTATGGTATTTTTATTGTTCATGAGGAAAAAAGTAATAAATTTATATTTATTAAAAAATAAATATATATTTTGTAATGTAACTAAAAATTTAAGGTTTTCGGAATTTTTCCTTTATGTGTGCTATAAAACGTTGCTTCATGCCAAATTTCAAGATTCTAGGTCGACTGGAAGTACCCTTTAGGTTTTGATTCCCTTGCGAGTACTTGCGAGTTTCAAAATATGCAGCTTAAATTGCTGTTTCTTTTGATTGCGTTGACATAGAAGTTTGATTTTGTTACAGCTTAAAGGTATTATAGACCTGAGTATTTGGTATGAATTTCAATTTAATACCTCTACGCGTTTATGAGGAAATGGGTAGTAAGTTTAAAATTATTAAAAAAATATATATTATGTGATGTAACTAAAAATTTATGGTTTTCGTAATTTTTCCTTTATCTATGCTATAAGACGTTGCTTCGTACCAAATTTCAAGATTCTGAGTTCACGGGAAGCACCCTGTAGGTTTTGATTCCCTTGCAAGTGTCGAAAATTTGCGGCATAAACGGCTGTATCTTTTGATTGCGTTGGCTTAGAAGTTTGATTTTTTCACAGCTTCAAGGAACAGTAGACCTGAGTAATTGATATAAATTTCAGCTTCATACCTCCACGCGTTCCTGAGAAAAAGGGTCTTGACAGACGGACGGACGGACGGACAACAAAGTGATCCTATAAGGGTTCCGTTTTTTCCTTTTGAGGTACGGAACCCTAAAAATGGAGCTAACTGCGCAAATCCCGCTCTGACTTGTATGGAGAGGCGCGCAGCATCTAGTACGTTCCTGAAACGACCCGTACTATAGTTTTTAATGCAAGTTATTTGCTGGCTATTATATTCTCTATATGCAATACTATGCTTTTAAAATTTTAATTATGATAGGTTGTTACTTTGAATTCTTCATTAAAGTTATTTTATAAATAGTTGTGAAAAAAACTCTTATTTCAGCGGTAGCAAAAAGGCACGTGTCTCCATCTATCAAGGAAGATGTACTCGCACATATATGCGCCAGTAAAGATAAATCTGCAGTTATGAAGAATGTACGCAAAGGTAAGTAATTATACATAATCTGATAGTTCATTTCCCATGCGCTCCAAAATGTTTTAATAAAAATTAAGGGAAACAATATTGAAGTCTCTCTCAGAAGCTCCAAAATTTTGAAAGTAGGTACTGTTTATAACTGTTTCCCTATTTTGGATTTAGTTAACATTATCTTAAATATTTTAGTATTTAAAGATATAGGTACCAACTTCCTACTAAAGTTAGTTTTTTATTAGCTCTGATTCAGTTATCATTACAATTTTTTCCTTCAGCGGTAGAAAGGGGAGAATTACCGCGTGACGTCTTGGGTGAAGTACTCGACAATATTAAACCTGATGATACAAAGTCTGTAATTTTGGAGAAAGTTCGTGAAGGTAAGAAAACAAAACAGAAACATGGCAACATACTATAATAATTATAAGCCCCATATTAAATTATAATCAGTCTAATCATAATTATATAAAATACTGTTATTTAGCTGCACCTGCTCCTTAATTGCGTAACACACTATTAATAAGAATCTGAATCATTTTGAAGGATATTGCTAATCCATTGCTTTATATGTTCTAAAAATTAATCTGCTCAACAACGTAAATAACGCAATGTATGTTGATAAACTGTCAAAATGAAAGCCGTACCTACTGTTAGTTGGGAAAAGACTATAATAGGCAGGTGATGATGATTCATTGCAAACAAAAGTTGAAAAACAGTTGCTAAACATTATTTCTCGTAACTTCAAAATGTTACTGGAAACAATGCTGCGCAACCGTTTTTAACGTGAACACGAAAGTTTACCTACACGTTGCCAACAACACTGCAACAATCCACGTTGCAAGCCTCGGAACACAAAACATATTGTACAGACGCCAGCACATCAAGCTACTACAATCTGTCAAATTTCTTTAATAGATTTTCAACTTTATCGCTAAAGCATAAGGTTCAAAGTTGATTGGGAAAATTTGACAGTTTCGGGTAGCTTGATGTGCTGGCGTCTGTACATAACTTTGTTTCAAATCCCATGAATACGGGGCGTGTATTTGAATATAATATGAGTAATATTATTTCAGCGATGGAAAAAAGACAAGTTCCGCCAAGTCTGATGGATGATATCGTCCTTAACCTAATGCCTAGAAGCGCAAATAAAAATGAAGTTATAGCAAATATACGAAAAGGTTCGTCAACCCTGGAAACTCTGTAACGTCAACAATTTTGTAATCCTATTATACCGATTGTATTTTAATTCGAGTCTTGATACCAGCATGTCCTAGATGCTTGGTTCTAATGCTTGGTGCATTAGAACCAAGCATACCAGCATACAACCCACCTTTGTGTCCAACAACAACATTTGTGTCCGAAAGGGTTACCGCTGGCTCGGAACATAAAGGGCTAAGGAAGCAACACGGGTGGGTTTTAGTCAGTAAGAGTCTGACACTCCCTTCCGCTCCACCCAGAGCGGCATTTGATAATTTCCGATCCTGAAAAAAAAAAGGGTTACCTATGTAATTGGTGGCGTTCTGTAGTTTCTGCCTTCCCCATACGAAAAGTAAGTACAGTCACGAGCATAAGTATGTATACACTTGGCTTTATTCAAAGACGATTTTCTCCTTTAGTTTGAATAAAATTTTATGTTATTACGAACAAAGTATTTTCGAACCCATAGGTTTGTGAAGTATTTCAACGTTCATTCGATATTTCACGAAAAAATCGCAATTAAAAGTTGCCAAGTGTTGACATATTAGTACTGTTGACTGTACGTATGTAATCATAATCAGCCTCTAACGTTCCCACTGTTGGGACACAGGCCTCCTCTCTATGAGAGAGAGTGACCAAGCGGGCCCACTGCGGGTTGGCGGATGTCACATGTCTTCGAATTTTTGGTTCTAGGACATGCCGGTTTCCTCACGGTGTTTTCCTTCACCGTTTTGAGGGTAGTGGTGATAAAATTAAATAGGTACACAAAGTAAAGTGCCTGCCTGGATTCGAACTCACGACCTTCAGCTCGTAAGTCGGGACCACCACTACTCGTACGTAATACTTATGTATATTTCAGCTGTAGAAAAAGGACAACTGTCGCCTGATGTCTTGGATGATGTACTACTTAATGTACGCAATTATGACAACAAGTCTGAAGTCATGAAGAAAGTCCGTAAAGGTAAGTTACGTATACTCTATTGGCATTATGTTGGCATTTTTGTTTTTATAGATAGGTACCTAAAATTTTTGATCTGTCAGTCTATTCTGTAAAAATTTCATCGTGAAAACTTAGGTGAAGTTAGCTGACATTCACCTGTAGCTAGGTTTTGACATAATTAATTCTATTCACATAAAGCTCACTTGACCTAAGTTTTCATGGTGAGATTTTTACATATGTCAGTCTTCGGCTGTTCTGTTATGAATGGGTATATTTTATAGGGACTGTCCGTAACCTCTATGACTATAGGTAAATTCAAGGAAAATTCGTGCTTAGGTAAATCTGTGGATTTTTGACAGAATGAAATAACATTAACATGGCAATTTGACGTAGTGTTCCAATCTGCTGAACTAGGTATTCATTTCCCTGACTATACCAAACTTGTTTCATAGCTAAATAAGCACAGTTTGGTATAGTCAGGGAAATGAATAGTTTTTTTTTTTTGTAGCTAGGTTGCGGTCTTGCGTCGATTGCTTTAAAACACTAAGTTGTATTTTTAAGTTACCCAAAAAAGAAGGTAATACTAAAAATAATAACTTAATATTATTTGCAGCGATAGCAAAGAAGCACGTAACACCATCAGTCGCGAATGAAATGCTCGCCACTGCAGGCGCCAGCCGCAATAAATCAGAACTTATCAGGAACCTTCGTAAAGGTAAGAAGATAATTAAACAAACATTACGGCCGAGATTAAACATTAGCACGTTCTTTCGCTTAGCATTATATCTGTCACTGTCAAAATACAAGTGCAAGGTAGAGACAGGAACATGGGAAAATTAAAGAAAAAGCATTTGGAGCAATTCTTGCCTAACCGAGTTGTAACAGTATGGAATAGGCTCTCGGCAAATGTTGTGACGGCTCCTATACTGAACTGCTTCAAGAACCGGCTGTACAGATTAAATTAAGGTGAATGCGCAGTTGTAGCCCGCGAAATTCAAATTTTCTTAAGTTTTTTGCAAGTTTCAGGTCGGTTTCAGGCTGTGCCTTGATCAAGATATGATTCGCGACTATGACAGGTACGCATTGACAGAATTATAATCATTAGAATCATTAATACATCTTTCTAAGTTAGATTGTTTCACAAGAACAAATCTCATGAGGAAAAGTGCTTATGGAACAATTCTAACTTAAAGAGATATATTAATGATTCTAATGACTATAATTTTGTAAATACATATCTGATAAAGTCGCAAATCATATTTTGATCAAGATACAACCTGACACTGACCTGCAAATTGCAAAAATGTAAGAAAATTTAAATTTCGCAATCTACCACTGCGCATTCACCTTAATATCTCCATATTATTTGAAACACACGCAACAGCTATAGCTGTCAGTGTATCTTACCAATTAATAATAGCATAATTATCTAAGCCTAAACACAAGCTAAGTGACGTATCAATCTCGACCTAATATTTTCCCCATCACGGCATCCATTGTTTTATACATAATGAAAACTTTGAATTGTAGCGGTAAACAAAGGAAAGATACCGCCAGATGTGATGGATAATATTCTCGCCACTGTACGTCCTAGCGATGATAAGTCTGAAATCATGGAGAAAGTCCGTGCAGGTATGGAATACTATATTATGAGCGTACAACTGTAACATTTTTGTAACATTTGATATTATTATTTTATTATTATTTCTTATTCCACTAGCTGCGCCCCGCGGTTTAACCCGCATAAGTTTCGATCCCGCGGGAATATCGGGATAAAAAGAAGCCTATATGTTAATCCAGGATGTCAGCTACCTCCATACAAAATTTTATCAAAATTGGTCCAGCCGTTTGAGCGTGAAGAAATAACAAACATATAAACACACATACACACACACACACACACACACACACACACACACGCACACCCACCCACACACACTCACACACTCACAAACTTTCGCCTTTATAATATTAGTGTGATAGTTGATCGCTACCAAAGAGAATACTCGCTCAGCGACCTGAACATTCACTGAGTGACTCACGCTTGGTACATACGCATACCTGCGAGTGATCGGTGTACAGACGCCAGCACATCAAGCTACTACAATCTGTCAAATTTCTTTAATAGATTTTCAACTTTATTGCTAAAGTAGAAGGTTCAAAGTCGATTGGGAAACTTTGACAGTTTCGGGTAGCTTCGTGTGCTGGCGTCTGTACCATATGACAAGTGTAGTACTACACCCACATTTCGCATGCTACATATGTTGAAGTCCCATGTACTAATTACTGTTTAACAAATTATAATTTCAGCGGTTAACAGGAGACAAGTGTCACCTTATGTCGTGGACGATATAGTCGCTGGCGAAAATAAAGATGAAATCATACAGAATCTCGTTAAAGGTACGTAAATCACTGTAAGATCCAAAAATATATATTTTATAAATCACTTGGACTGTCTACGCACGACAAAAGCCATGCAATTCTGTAAAAAATTCACCGTGAAAACTTGAGTGAAGTGAGCTTCAAGTGAGCTGTCTTCGACCTGCATGTCGATTCTGTAAAAATCTCACCGTGAAAACTTGCGTGGAGTGAGCTGTCAGTGTCATCCCACTGATGCTAGTGATTGGTTATGGCTAGCATACATTTACAATCATAATCGAGATTTTAATAATATTTTAAATGCTAATTCTATTGATCATTTTATATAACGTAAAAGCTAGTATTTTAGTTGTCTAAACATTAATATTTTATGGGGTTCTAAAATAAAATAGCAAAACTGAAACTCTGAATCTCAATGTTGTTTGTTTTTTCTTTTTTTCCCTACACTAGTAAGTCCTTATATAGCCTGAGGCGCGAACGCGTCACGCACCAACAGTAAATAAAATAAAACATTCACGCTTAAGACAGCTACGACTGATGAAAATACGCATCAACATTGTTTGTTATTATGAGCGATGGTAGATCAAGTCTAGTAAAGACTGCGTCGATGTTCAGCGTTGTTATTAACCCAAATCTATTCAATTAGAAGAGATAACCGAGTGTGTCAAGACATCGAGTGCTAACGGTGTGCCTGGCTGATGGACCATAGAATTTAATCCCACGTAGTTTGTGTGGCGTGATCACTTCACCCGATTCACGACATTTAATGTCGTGAATAAGTGAGAAAAAGAAAAAAAAACAACATCGAGATTCTGACTGAGTTTCTGTTTTGCTATTTTATTGTAAAACCCCACAAAATATTAATGTTTTCACCACTAAAATCCTAGCTTTGAAATTATATAAAAATTTCAATAGGATTAGCATAAAATAATATTATTAAAATTTCGATTATGATTGTAAATGTATGCTTGGTCAATCCCTAGTATCAGGTGGGATGACACTGATAGCTCACTCTACGCTCACTTCACCTAAGTTTTCAAGGTGAGATGGTAACAGAATCGCACTGCAGATGCTAGGGATTGACACTATTGTTTCACGGTGAGATTTTTACAGAATAGCACTGGTCTAGACTAAGACCCATTTGTACCACAAATTAATAAACGCATTCAGCGCTAAACCAATTTAAAATATCATTCTGTCTCAGTCAACATCAAACGATGGATAGAAACAGGATGATGTTTTAAATTGCTTCCGCGCTAAACGCTAAAATTTAGTGATTTGTGGTCCAAATGGGTCTAAATATTCTGTATTTAATTGAAATACCATTATTTATAATACATATTTTTTATTTCAGCGGTAGATAACGGGGAATTAGAACCAGCGGTCATGAATGAAATACTCGCCGATTTAAGTCTAACTGACGATCAGTCAGATATTATGATAAAAGTCAGAAAAGGTAACTAATCAAATTTTATAAATATACGTATACTATAAATTCGTCTGCTCGACAGGCGTAAATAACGACTTTGGCTTAGCACCTTCAGTAGCATCCATTAGCCGGTCGATTCTGTAAAAAACTCACCGTGAAAACTTAGGTGTAGTGAGTTTGTTTTTACTAGGAATTGACACTATTGACAGCTCACTCCACGCTCACTTCATCTAAGTTTTCACGGTGAGATTTTTACAGAATAGCACCGCTGTTACTGTAACGTGCAGGAAACAGGACTCGCTGGATACGATATTAACTGCCCCATTGTTTGTGGGACGATACCCCACATGTTTATCAA
This sequence comes from Luperina nickerlii, assembly GCA_963855955.1. NCBI lineage: Eukaryota > Metazoa > Arthropoda > Insecta > Lepidoptera > Noctuidae > Luperina > Luperina nickerlii. The sequence goes on from OY979669.1 coordinate 6,450,168, forward strand.
AGATAGTCGACCTCGGAATTGCTTTACCACTTTTGACAACAGGTCCCAATAAATTGAAATTTCACTTAGGTATAAACTAAGTATTTACTTAAGTGACATTCAACCTTAGGGTGGTAAAGCAATTATGAGCGCGACTATACTATGAAAGCTCAAATATCATATCATTATAAAATCGGCTATTCTTATTTGTAGTTACGTGTATGTTAAATATGTTTAGGTTAATGCCTTTGTTAAAATACTAGCAGCGCTCCGCGGTTTCACCTATAAAAACTATCCTATGTCCTTTTCCGGGATGCAATCTATCTCTCTGCCAATATTTGTCGAAATCCGTTGTGGTTTAAGCGTGAAACATACAGACAGACAGACAGAGTTACTTTCGAATTTATAATATTAGTATGGATTTAATTTCAGGTATAGCCAAGAACTACTTGACACCATCAGCTATGAATGTGGTCCTCGATAAGGTTCGCGCCAGTAACAATAAGTCCCAGGTCTTGCAAAACGTCCGGAAAGGTAAAACTCTATTTTTTCTATAGCTTGTCAATTTATATTATTTTTGCACACCAAGTGGAGTCATATACTTTCGTTTTTAAGTCACATTATAATTTTGACGTCATCTTGGGAGATAATTTCGGTTAAGTAATCACAACCTAACGGGTCAATTGATATAATTAAGCTACGTTTGCCACGGTTGGACCGTGGATGACCATCTTTACACACCTCGGAAAACACGTTAAGCCGTTGGTCCCGGCTGTCCTTCGTGGCTCTTTGACAGACGTTACGAGTCGTCAGAAGCCTGAAAGCTTGACAATCAATCTTGCCAACACGTCCATGTCTTGTCTATTCAGCTGCAATCGGTTAGACTGGAAGTCGACCTCAACATAGTTGGGAAAAGGCTAGGCAGATTATGATTTTCTAATGATTTACATGATCGAAATACTGATAATGCATAGTTATGTGATATTTGTTTCAGCCGTAAAGAACGGACAACTACCACCCGCTGTATTGGATCAAATACTCGAAGAAGTGCGCCCTACTGATAATATGTCTGAAGTCATACAGAAAGTGCGCAAAGGTAAGTTTTTATTAAATTTAACGTAACAATTTACCTTCTAGTAAAAAATCAAATGGAAATATTTGATTGATCCTCTTAAAAACTTATTGACCATCTAATGATGTATGCTTTTTGGACGAAGTTCTTTAACGAAGCTTACGGTAGGAGAAATCGCCACGTAACGAAAAAGCGTTATGCCCCCGCCATGCGACTTTTTATTACTTAAATAGAGAGTATCCGAAACAGAGATATCGTTTTCAAGGTTTTCGAGGATGCTGAAGCCGATAGTGAGGTCAAAATGAAAATCCAAGATGACAGATGCAAAAACCTTAAATTTTTCATCATCAGTGACGTTTTTATGGTTTTCAAGGGAGCGGAAGTCAATAGTGAGGTCAAAATAAAAATACAAGATGGCGGCTGCAAATATTTTCAAATTTTCGCAGCTGCCATCTTGGATATTCATTTTGAACTTCGTTCTTGCCGGGGGCCCCGACCCCATACATTCTTTGTTTAATCTAATGAACCTCTAAAAACTTTTTGGGCTTCTAATGATGCATACTTTTTTTAAATAAATATGCCTCATTTAAAGAAAAACAAAACATATTTGTTTTATATTGATTTGGCAAACAAAGATGTTTTTTTTTCTAGCCTTTCACGGTCGGTCGTAGTAACTAGGGTACCCCAACCAAACGGGTTTGCATAGGTAAGAACTATGACCAACCACGCGCGAGCCAATTTGGTCGCAGTAACTAAGCTAGATAGCTAGAGCACCCCGAACAGGTTCGATTAAATACACGCCAAAATAATAATGCATGTAATGAAAACCGCCAAGATCAAGCGTTCCTTCAAATTGTACTTTAATATAGTCATAAGGTATCTAATATAAAATATTTCATTTCAGCGATAGAAAAGAGAAAAATGCCAAAACATGTGATGAATGATTTAGTCGCAAAAATACAACCAACTGACGATAAGGCTTATATTATGAGGAACATCCGTCGAGGTTCGTCAAATGTCGTCATTGTCTTTTACTATAATCTATGATATTTATATTCTTGATAATCATGCATAAGGCCGCTATCCCACTGGCGTTTTACGAGCGTTGACGTCAACGTCACGTCTGCTCAGCGTCGACGCCGCGCAGACGCGACGTTGACATTGCGTCGTCGCGTGGCAAGCATTAACGTCCGCTGAACGCGGCGTTAACGTCGCCCACATGTACCTGTTGCCAACAAACGCGACGTTAACGTTGCGCAGACGCGACGTCGACGTCGCGTTCAGCGGACGTTAATGCTTGTCACGCGACGACGCGACGTCAACGTCGTATCTGCTCAACGTTAACGCTGCGCAGACGTTCGAGAGAGTGCGAGCGTTGACGTCAACGTTACGTCTGCACAGCGTTGACGCCGCGCAGATGCGACGTTGACGTCGCGTCTTCGCGTGACAAACATTAACGTCCGTTGAACGCGACGTCGACGTCGCGTCTGCGTAACGTTAACGTCGCGTTTGTTGGCAATAGGTACATATGCGCGACGGTAACGTCGCGTTCAGCGGACGTTAATGCTTGCTACGCGACGACGCAACGACAACGTCGCATCTGCGCGGCGTCGACGCTGCGCAGACGTGACGTTGACGTCAACGCTCGTAAAACGCCAGTGGGATAGCGGCCTTACTGAAGCCGTTTTGGAACAGCGATTGTGCCAGTGTGGGAGAAAGATGTAGCTATACTACGTAGTAATTGCGTAACACACAATGGCAATGCCTTTCATTTTGACAGTTCAACAACTTTCATTGCGTTCTTTACGTTGTTGAGCAGTGGAATTTTTTTAACCTATGAAGCAATGGATTAGGAATCTTTCAAAATCCTTCGGATTGTGTTTGAAAGTGTGTTTCGCAATTAGGGTGTAGGGCGGATAGCGCCATCTCTTTCTCGAATCGGGACAATTATAGTTTTAACTCCTCATAAGACGGCCCCTATTCCAGCGGTTGCAAAGGGACAACTATCACCTGGTGTCCTGGATGATATACTCGCGGATGCATGTCCTACTGATAATAAATCTATATTCATGAAGAAAGTCCGTAAAGGTTAGTCATATAAAATATTTTTTTAATGGATAGTATTGTGACTGAAACACGTATTTATAATTGAAAATTAACAAATGTCTCCCATAATCTGCAAGTAGAAACATGAAATAAAATTATTTACGCTTTTGCAGTCGACCTCATAATAGGGAATATGCATTAATTTTTTTCATGGCATTTATTAACAAAATATGAAAATACCGTAGTAGAGATGACAAAAAGTGAAATTAAAATTTAAATCGGCCAAGAAACACGGCCGATATGAGCATTTAAAACTATTGATTAGTTGATTACACACCAATTAGACAGAGAGATCCGACATAGACTGTGACGTCACATGTCACTACGGCCATATAAACTCCGTGTTAAATTTCGTTTTGCGAGAAAGAGATAGAAACAAATCTTCGATTGCTCATATATTTTTTAATTTCATAGTTATCCGAAAAACAGTTTTACTAAACTGTTTATTACATGAATGAGGATTAATTTTTTAAATAAAAAAAAAATCATGCATATTCCCTATTGCTTTTGACAAAAATATCTAAAACTTTACTAAGTTTGAAACTATCTAACCGCCTTGTTGGTATAAAAGCCAAAATAGACTTTGTCATTGTATGACGTGCAAGTGGCATTCAACCTTACGGTGGTAAATCAATTACGAGGTTGACTATACACCAAATAATAACATACACCACAATATTTTTTATTCGCTGAAAATCATCGTCAGATGGTGCTTTATGTTGTTATCTGACATTATACTGAGCTTAAGCCCTTTTGGCATTAGCACATATATCAAATCGGAAAGGGATCGGCACCGTATCGCCTTTCGCCTCGCCATCAAACAGGCGTCAACCTAACGTAAGCACGTAACCAAAGCGGATCAGAAGCTCTTATACGTCGACTCAGCTACGGCTAGGCGACGCCGCACTTACGGTTCGCCGACTGCTGGTTGATGGTACAGCAGGCAGGCGGGAGGGGTGAGAGGGGCAAGGGGACGAAGAGGCGTAAGCTCGGGTACGGAGAGACGTAAGCGCAGGGACGGCGAACCGTATGCGCTGGGACGACGAGCCGTAACGCACCGCACCGCGGTTCGTGAGCTTGTCCCGAGGCGAGGCGATTACGTTACGATTCCGATTAGTGTTTATTGCAGTAAGGAGTTTCATACAAAGAATACTGAACGGCTCGAGTTGATACGGTGCCGATCCCTTTCCGATTTGATACATGTGCTATGACCTTAAGGCATTAAAAGCATCGTATTTTTCTTTCTCCATTTATTTCTATTGTACCTACATAAATAAATTTCAGCAATCTCAAAGCGGCACGTTTCGCCTTCCACTATGGAGGATATCATGGCTACTGCACGCGAAGGCGACAAAAAAAGTGAAATTTTGAGAAACATTCTCAAAGGTAGCTCAATGAACAGTTTATAACAATATCTAGGCTCTTCGAAAGTTTAAATAAAATTAAGAAGCATAAAAACTCCATTCGATGACGTCACGGTGTCTGATTTATACATTTGATAGTTTTTCCTCTCTTTATCAATATTATTTAACAAAATAAATGGTCTTGGTTTGGTTCCTACCGGCCAACTCCTAATATCGCAAAATTGCATTATTACATGTAAGTATAATTATATAATTTATAAATAGCATTGTGGTCAGCAATCACACACACAACCTTAGTACAATATTAATAGAATCGTAATTAAGTATCAGCAAAGCTAAATTAAATACTTATTTCTTATGTTTTACCATTCTAGCGACAGAAAAGGGGCAACTTCCACTCGATTTCATGAACGACCTTTTAGACAATGTAAGATCGTGTACCACTAAGTTTGGAGTCTTAGAAAAACTCCGACAGGGTAAGCTTATACAAATAAATATGATAATGTACGGTAGAAGGACTGTCGTATATGAAGGAGCACAACTCTACAATCAATTGGTTACCTAAAGTGATTAAGGAATAAACTTCTCTTCCAACTTGTAAAAGGCTATTTAAGGAACTTGCAGTTTTAACGTGAAAATGTTTAAATTGTAAGTTTTTACCAACAACTTAATAATTATGATGTATTTTCTCATAGAAGTGAACAATTGTAGTCAAATCAGACAGAAATAAAGTGCTTCTCGAACGAACTAAGGTGCGTGAAGCATGGACAGGTCGATAAGGCGACGCTTGAGGGAGGCCCTATGTCCAGCAGTGGACGTGTTGTGACTGAAATGATGATGATAATAACACTACCTATAACTTGGTTACCCCTCTTTTGGATAATTATCAAATGAGATAGGCAGTCGCTCCATATAAAATACTGGTATCCAGCTGCATCTACTGCCGACCCCAACCTAGTTGGGAAAAAGGCCAGGTCAGATGATGATGATGAAATGTGATGGATGTTTAACCCAAGCTTTCAGAGCAATTATTATACCCGTCCTTAAAAATTAATTCTTTGAAATAGTATGCCACTTTTCTATACTACAAATATATAAATTTTAGAGCTTGAAAAGAGGAAAGTGACGCCATTAGTTGTGGATGAAATTTTAGCACTTCCACATCAGCAGCCAAGCGAAGACCGGGAGGAAGCTTTGCAAGTGATCCGTGATGGTAAGTCAGAATACAAGCTGTTCGCTATAGAAAAATATAGAACTATTTAAAAAATTTGAAAAACGCGTCTGTTACTGAAAAGTTCTTTTTTTCCAAAATATCAACACGATGGGTGACGATCCTCAGCACTGAGAGAGCAAATATAAAGAGAATTTGTGTTATTTTATTGGAATCGTCTCCTCAATCTCTTTATTTTAGATACTCACATGGTCTTATTGGTCTTGGTACTAAACTTTTTTTCAGACGTTACTTTTTGACGCCATTTTGATTTTATAAATTAAAAAAAACTATCACACGTCCTACACGAGTCAATAAACACCTCGTGTTTTTAAAACCATCCAGCTGTTTGGATGCTTCAAGGGTATAAAGAATCTCACATACACTGATATATTTTGGTTAAGTATGTTTTTTTTAACAGAGATACGAGTGAAAAATATAATCCTGTTTTACCTGTCGCGGTGCGCGTTCAAAATCTCGGTTTAATATTTGCGCTAATTTCATACACTAAACGTACAGACTTATGTCGAGATCTCTGTATGCACGATTACACATCAAGCTAAACATAACCAGTATAAGCTGATATCTGATTGTACGAAAAACCTATACAATACGAGGTCAGCTAAAACTGGAAATGTGTAGACCGTGAGTACCTTTATAATATTCATGAAAAATATATATTTCAGCGGTAGAAAGGGGGCAACTATCATCCGATGTCATGGATGAGGTAATTAAAAAAATAATTCCAAAGAGCAGAAAGTCTCAAGTTTTAAAGAGATTCCGCAATGGTAAGTTCAAATAATACCGGAATAAAAGTAACCAACAACATTTATTTATTTTATTATATTTCATACAGTTTAGATATATCATTGTGAAAAGTAATCTTGATAATTGGTGGGATCGTGGTCGATCGCAGGTTAAGCTACGCTGGCCGAAGCCAGTTCGTCGATGGGTGACCATCTATTACATACCCAGACTCCTCTGTGCCTCGGAAACCACGTTAAGCCGATATGGTCCCGGCTGTCATTCGTAGATCTATAACAGTTGTTACGGATAATTAGAAGTCCAAAAGTCTGACAACTACTTACCAAGGGTATCTTGTCACCCAGTAACTAGGTTGTGGAGGTCAGACAGGCAGTCGCTTTATAGACAATTCTGGTACAGTCAACAACAAAAGTCGAGTAACACTTCAGTTCCTTAATCTCAGTTATTGAGCAAAATATTTGTTCAAAATTGCAGCGTGGGTGGGTACACTGCAATTATGAACAATTTTTTTTTATGTTAGTCGACTTTTGTTGCTGACCGTAGGACCTATTCAGCTGCAACCGGTTAAAATACTACTATACCTATCCAGGTGTTGCATATAATAATACAAAATATATATATAATAATACAATAAATACTTATAACATGGTGAAAATAGTGTATGGAAATTATTTCCATACAATATTTTCACCATGACTTAAGTAGGTACTCGCAGCTCATTAAAACCTAATACATTTTAATTTCAGCGGTAACACAGAGACATGTGACACCATCTGCAATGGATCAGGTACTGACCGAATTAGCCAAAGATGATGATAAGTCTACTATACTGAAAAACCTCCGGCAAGGTAGATATTAAAGAATTCCTACTGATCTTATCTTCATTGTGTAAATATAAATGAATATGATAACTATGGTTTAACTTAAATAGTTTTGGTTTAATATAATAATTAACTATCGTAACTTTTCAGTCGTGATGAGTATTTCAATAAACTAAAAAAAAACATTAAATTACGCCTGTATTCCCCGAATGGTTAGGCAGAGGTGTAGAATAAATACTCTTTTATCTACTTTCATGTCGTATAATTCTAATTATAAAATTTTAAACGAGTTTATATTGATATACTTTATAAACACAATACCGAAATAGAAAAAAAAAATTTCATTATAACACTATTTCTCGAACAAAATAATGTTATAAAATAATTTTTTTTCCATTACGATACAGGTTAACCAAGAAGTTAAATCACTAAGGAGAATGCATAACTTTTTTTAATCGAACTCGTTAAGCCCCATCCACATGCTTGACAAACAATGGCAAACAGCCAACAGCAAACACGGACATGTGGATGGGTGTTTGTCGTTGTTTGCCTGTTTGTGTTTGTGTTGGGCAGTGTTCGGCATCGGTGTCGGTTTTTCTTGCCAGATCAAAGGATGTTTGGCACTTTGTTTGCTGTTTGCGGTGTTTGTGACAAACAGCCAGCGTGTGGATGGGGCTTTACATATATACGGGAGCGTGAAGTTTTGGTGTGTAAATTTTACTTATCTGTGGTTGCGCTAAAGTGCGGTGAAGAGCTGGGTTTTTGGCGCCATTTTTACGTTTTTTCTGAATTTAGTGTTTTATTCTATTATTGCTTAAAAATGTCTGATACCAGTGAATGTGAAGGAAATTTGACTCCGCCCGATATTTTAGATGCGGCGACGGAAATGACTCATACAAAACTACAATAATTATCATAAGCAGTAAGGTATGTCTTACTTTTTGAACTTTGATCTTTTATTTAGTATATTCAATCTCAATGTATGAAAGTAGATAAAAAGTTGTATAAAACTGCACATAATAAGGTATTAAACACTCGTGTGATACTATTACAAACCTCGCTCCGCTCGGTTTGTAAACACACACTCGTGTTTAATACCCCTCATTATGCAACAGTTTTATAAACTACTATTATTATGTACACCACATAAATTACACACATAATGACATATATATAATATAGAATATATAATATAATATAATTTTACAAAGGAGGACATATTTGGCGGCCTTAGAGCTTATGAGCCATATTTCAAAGACAACTTTTGGATGGACTAAAAAGGGGAAAGAGAGAGGTGTACCCATAGTTCACCCAAATTTGGCCAGTTATGTTTCAAGTCCCATGTAAGGCATAGGGGCCAGTCAGGGCCGAAGCCTGCCCGGTCAGCGGGATTGTCCGAAAGGGTTATCGCTGACCCGGAACATAAAGGACTAAGGAAGGAACACGGGTGGGTTTTAGTCAGTAAGAGTCTGACACTCCTTTCCGCTCCACCCAGAGCGGGGCGGGTCATTTGATGATTTCCCATCCTGAAAAAAAAAGGCATAGGGGGCGGGCTTATTGCCATCAACCAGTCCATACTCCAAATGTAAAAATCCAATACCTCTGCCTGACCCGAGAATCGAATCCAGGACCTTATGTTCAGCAGTAGCGCGTAACGAGACCAACGAGAAAAATAAAAGCATAATTTTCAACTAACTACGGGCGATATGAAGGATTTGACCTCATAATTAAACGTTTACTCAAAATTATGAAGTTAGAAATCGTTTTTATTGCTATATTACCGTCACGTGAAGTTTGTCCAGTTATTTAAAAAAAAACACCCTGTATTTTAGCGGTAGAGAAGGGGCGTCTACCGCCTGATGTTCTGGACGAAATACTCGATGATGTGCGTCCTGGTGACAATAAGTCTGAAGTCTTAGCGAAAATACGTCAAGGTATAATTTATTTATATGTTTTAAAATGTTAACTGGTATAGCCCTAACCGGTTGAATGCCGTAATTATAGAAACCACGCGAGACACCTAAACAACGAGATATCTAGGAAGAATGAGAAATGTTGCGCCGACCCCTAATAAATTGGGATACGGGCAAGAGAACGTTGATGATGAGTCCAAGGACTTAAAGACGAGGTGTCGGTCACAGGCAAAACCTGGATTAGGCTGGCACAAAAGCGCGGGTATTGGCGCAAGAAAGGAGAGCCCTATCTCCAGCAGTGGGTGAACTTGGGCTGTGGATGATGATAATGATGGCGAGCATTTATATAAAAACAATTCAATTTTCAGCCTTAAAGAAGAGGCAAATATCGCCACTAATCATGGACGACATTGTCGCCAGATTAGAACCTGACAAGAAGAGCAAGAAGGCAGAAATCAAGAAAAAGATCCTTAAAGGTAAATACTTGGGCGGTTTCTTTCATATTTCTTTTTATTCGTCTTTGTGTTTTATAGTCTCATCCGTAGCTGCCCGTGGCATGGTAGGGGCAATTCTCTGATCTCAGTCTCTATCTGTTAAAAATACCTATAATTTCCCTAAATTTTTGTCAGTGATTGTCACCGAGATGATATTGAGTCTAGATTTTGAATGCTTTTAATTACGGGAATTGGCCTTCTGAATACAGTCAAGGAAATCAAATATAACTGAAACACTAGGTTAATTTGCTGTGTTATAGCCATTTCATACGACTGTTACAGAATGACAGTTGTGATTTGAATATATTGACAATTTAAGATGGTAGTCAATATAATTTTTTTTAAATGACATTTGTCTATGAATGTTGCCGCTTCAAACTGAGATAGAAGTTTTCTTAACCACGGATAAGTATTTTAAGATTATTACTTAATATAAATTAATCATGTCATCACCTTTGCTAACACAATAAAAAAACTAACAAAAATGTACCTACTTATGCTTAATTTAGCGGCAGATAAAAGGAAACTGGCGCCAGGTGCCATGGATGATTTAGACGCCATCGATGTTACATCGTGTGACAGTATAGCTCAAGTTATGAAGAAGGTCCGCAATGGTAAGTTCTAATAAATCCCTCAGAATAGCACTAAAATACAGACTCCAACAGGCAATGTACCTACCGTCGTCCTTGGAACCTGTACGTCAATGGAAAATACAGAGTGTTACAGTCCGTCCACAGATAATTTACTTTTGACAACAGCAACCCAACAGAAACCTTATTAGAATGAGAATAAAGATCACTGTGAGTTTGACATTGATGCAAAAACAAAGATAAATAATAACTGTGAAAGGACTGTACATATTTTGTTGCCTAAATGACATTGACGTTGTTGGTAAACAGTGTCACAGAAATTGTATTGACAAAACAAGATGGCGACATTAGTTCCGATTTTGGCCAGGTATCATAATAACGAAGTTCGACGGCTCACCTCCCTGTGTTGACGTCACCACATGACGCTGGCAGAATAGTCGACATCGGCACAGTTGCAAAAGAAGGGAAAAAAGCCTTGTAGTATGTATTCAGTGGTGTGGTTGTAGGTCGTAGCTTCGAACCCAGTCAGGCGCTTTACTTTGTGTAAATTATTTCATCACCACTGCTCTCAAAATGGTGAATTAAAACAACGTGAGGAGACCGGTATATCTAACTGTCAATCTAACCGAAAATTAAAATACATGTGACATATACACCACACTAGGCCCGCGTGGTGAATTACGGCCCACTCCCTCTGATAAAGAGTAGGACTGTGTCCCAGAAGTGGGAGCGTCGTCGCTGATTATGCTATGTTTTCTACTATAGTAGGTATGAATTGAAATTATGAAGTGTTTTGCACAATATTTTCTCACTACTATAATGAATTGCATTTCAACAACCACGCTCATCGAGAAATTCACTTTTGAATAAATTTTGGTTTATATAGATTGATATCTCCACGTACAGACGCCAGCACAACAAGCTACTACAATCTGTCAAATTTCTTTAATAGATTTTAAACTTTATCGCTAAAGCATTAGGTTCAAGGTTGATTGGGAAAATTTTACAGTTTCGGGTAGCTTGATGTGCTGGCGTCTGTACATATAGTAGGTTTAACAAATGAACCTACATATTTAGGGATGTTATCGGAATTATAAACTCTCATTATTATTCTCATGTTCCTGTCATTATCAAAAACCACATATGTGCGTCATATGCATTCCTGGTGTTTCCTGGAAACAGTTGTAGCTCTATGATGAAATTATATCCCTTTTTATTTATCCCAAAAATAAAATTTACGATAACCTAGCAGCTCCAGTTAAATATAGCCAGTAATTATAAAAAATACAGTCTTCGAAACTTGATCTTCATTAAAAAAATTTAATTACAAAATTAATGTAAACATAATTTTGTAATTAAATTTTTGTGACAACAAGAATAGGTCATGAAACATTAAACAGTAAACAGGAAAATGGAACATGAGTACCCAACCCACACACATACATAATATTATAAATTAGACGAGTACTATGTCATGTTATGTAAACATGTTTATTTTAAATTAAATTATCTTTTTCTTACGCATTCGTTATTGCCAACATGTTTTACTAATATCTCCGACTGCAGACTGAAAAATTTTTACTAAGAATTTCGCTTTTCCCTTACACTTCTCTTTTAATTTTTTTCTACCCTTTTATAACCTCGCCTTACGCCTACTTGTGCTCTTTGTACTTGTGTATCGTGTGTATCGTCATCTTTTCATGCTCATAACCTCGTGTTAATCTACGGTTTCGTAAAAGATTGTTGGCCGCCACATAACGGCCGCAGTGACAACTGTCATATAAGTGATGGCAACGGGGTTTGAATTTAGGTGACTCACTTCACCTAAGTTTTCATGGTGAGATTTTTACAGAATCGATCGGCAGTTGTTGCTTTTATCATATATCTTTTCAGACCCATTCTATGCATGTCTCTGGTGTACTGTGTGTCTTTTAGTATGTGCTAAATAAATGTATTTTCTTTCTTTCTATACATATATTCATATGTAAACTTCATTGCAGCTTTAGCAAAGAAGCACGTTGTAACACCTGCCCTTGCAGACGAAGTAGTCGCCGAAGCTCGCGCTACTGAAAATAAGTCTACAATCATTTGGAATGTCCGTCAACGTAATATGATAAAAAAGTATTTATGTAATGTAGAACATAATAATGTGAATATAAACATTTAATCCCTCTACAGCGGGGTAATTACGTAACAAACACAAAATGGCAATAGATCGCAATGTATTTCATTTTGATAGTTTAGGCACGTTCATTGCGTGATTTACGTTGTTAAGCAGACGAATTTTACAAACCTATGAAGGCATTGCTATCGATTGCCATTTTATGTGTGTTACGCAAATACGCGGGTCAAAGAATTTATCATACAGAAGACATCATTTACTACAGATATACAAGGTCAAATGAAATTGATAATTTTCCCTGACTGTATACATCATAAATTGATCATTTTAGGGATTAATAAGGGAGAACTGCCACCAGCACTCCTAGATGAACTACTTGCCTGTCCTGATGACAAAAAGTCAACAATCATTAAGAAGTTTAATGAAGGTAAAACTATTAAAAATCATACAAACGTACTAGAGCCTAAAAATTACTCGTAATTTCACTTTAGCAGTTTAGTTTTCACTATAAGGAAAACACGCTAAGCCGTTAGACCCGGTTGTCATTAGAAGATCTTTGACAGTCGTTACAGACTAGTCAGAAACCCAAAAGTCTGATAACCAGTCTTACCAAGGGGTATCGTGTTACCCAGTAACTGGGTTGTGGAGGTCAGATAGGCAGTCGCTCCATGTAAAATACTGGTATTCTGCTGCATCAGGTTAGACTGAAAGCTGATCCCAAAATAACTGGGAACAGGCTAGGTAGGTTTTTTTTAGAGAAAAGTAGTTACAAATATTTTGAAGTACCACAAAAAAGATAGCCATTTTATTCCCGCCAGAATAAATAATTGAATCAAAGTTGCTTAACTGAGACTACGCAAATAAGTGTCGTTCTCATGTCATATTGACTTTAGAAAAAGTTGGGGTTTTCTAGGAAGCCTGCTCTGTCACGCTGTGTGACAAATTTTAATTTTTTTAGCCATTAATCTCCCACTGCTGGGCAAAGGCCTCCCTACTCTCCTTCCACTTCTCTCTGTCCAGAGCCGCCAAGGACCAATCTTTTATAAAGGGGCCCAGCTTATCCCGCCATCTCCGTCTTGGCCTGCCGCGATGTCGTTTGCCAATGAGTGTGACAAAAGCTGGACTTCTTTCTAAAACTGGATGTATTATATACGTTGGGCTACAGTAACGTACTGTTCCCAATTTAACATCACGCTAAAAACCAATAGGAGTCATGAAAAACGAAGTAACACTCCGGGCACGCTATGCATTGCGACGTGAATCGAAAGGAGTTTTATAAAAATGTTTTTGTCATTTTAGTTACTTATAAATTGTGGTGTCTTACGACTTCCACGTGAATGAAGTCGCGGGCAGCAGCTAGTCTTCTTCTTCGTGTCTCTGGAACGTCAGTTATTCAAATTTTGTTCGCCAAAAACTTCGCCGTTTGCACGCCGTTATTGGTGGCAGCGCAGAGGTCACTTTGGCTTCATGTTTTGGGACACAGAGGGCAGGATTGGAGGTGGAGTACAGTTTGCAACTCAGCTCCACATCCACACCTTGCTGCCTTCGAGATAGCCCCACTTTCGAGGTTCAACTTACACTTTCCCACTTCGGGTTCGGAGACGGTTCAGGAACTTCCAAGTGGACCACGGAAGGACACCCTGCGGGAAGATGCTTGTTTGCTGCGGTAGTATTTAATGAACATCATAGATACCATATTTCTTTCTATTCAGCAACTGAAATAATCACAATTTCAGCTGTAAACAAGAGGACGTTGCCAGCCAGTGTCTTGGATGACATAAAGAAGTATTTAGAGCCTCCTGATTATAAGGCTGAGGCCGTCAAGAAAATTCGTAAAGGTAAGTCGAAAAACAGAGGGGCAATTCTAGTAATTTCATGTACGTTCACAGTCTTATCTCAGTCTCTCAATCTGTCAAAAATACGTCTAATTTCCCTACATTTTGACAAGTTTTTGACATTTGTTTGTCGCCGAGATGAGACTAGATTTTGATCATTTTAAATTACGAGAATTGGTCTTCAGGTCCAACAAAGTTTTAGTTGAATTTATCTCAAAACTAGTCTAAACCTTACTGTAATACGAGTAAACAGCACTAATGGTCATAGGATTGCTCGCAACAAGCTCCCTGATAAGGTGGACCGATAACCTAATGAAAGTCGTAAGAAACCGCTGGATACGGGCAGAGCGTGACAAGTCGTTACTTTTGGGGAAGACATACGACGACGAAAGATAGGGAAAAGAACGAAAGGCGTCCACTGCTAGACATATCTAGCACCGGACGTCGTGGACGTCTGTCGACTAAGATGATGATGATGAGCAACATTACGTACATTTTAATAATAGACATTTGAATCACTTAACTTTTAAGAATGCTACTTCTAGCGGTCGAGGATGGTCAACTGTCACCCGCAGTCTTAGACGATATACTCGTCAACATACGTCCTACTGACACTAACTCTAAAGTCTTGAAGAAGGTTCGTAAAGGTAAGTGCGAAAAACTTCATACTAATGATCTACTAAAACATAAATATAATAATTTGTATATATGGTAACCGTTTTAAACATGTAGATATAATTTATTGTCACTAAAGTAGCACTAAAAATAATTCTCTAGAAGTTAAACCAAAAATCCATTCTTACAATGGTAATCCTACGGTGAGTAAAAGCAATGGTGACCCAGTACGAACGGCGCGACTTACGAGTTGTAGGTCGTAGGTTCAAACCCAGAGAGGCGCTTTAGTTTGTGTAAATTATTTCATCACCTCTACACATCTCTCAAAACGGTGATGCAAAACATCGTGAGGAAATCGGCATGTCTTAGAACCAAAAATTCGAAGACATGTCACATCTACCAACGCACTGGGCCCGCCTGGTGGATTACACCCACTCCCTCTCACAGAGAGAAGGTCTGTGTCTCAGAAGTGGAAACATTATAGGCTGACTATGCACTAAATTTTAATTTATTTTTGCAGCGATAGCAAGGAGACACGTGTCGCCATCCGTCATTGATGAAGTGATCGCCAATGTACGCGCTGGTGAACATACGTCGTCAGTCTTGAAGAATGTCCGTAAAGGTAATGAATAGAGGAAATAAGTTTAGGTAAACGAATAGAAAACGATTTAATTTCAACCTCCAATCATATTAGGGCGACGCACTGATTCCGTCCCATTATGAATCTGGAGTGGAGACGCGTATCGGCAAGGGTAAAAAAGTGTCTGGGACAGATTGGATGCGGATGACGGAGCACAAGGTATTGTGGCGCAGCCTGGAAGAGGCTTATGTCCATCAGTGGACTGCGATAGTCTGAGTCGATTGATTGAAATTTTGAGACCCAGAAAATCACTTTATATGTATTTTTCTTCTATAACAATTATATTTATTACAGCTATTAACAAGGGACAACTACCACCCGATGTCATGGATGAAATAAAGACTAAAGTCAGCCCAGCTGACAATAGATCGGAAGTTATAAAGAAGGTTCGAGAAGGTAAAGCAGTATTCTATTTTACGAATTCAAATATTTTACGAATTATAGCTGATACTGAAAGTGATGGTCCAATGGTGACATATAAACAATGCATATGCTTCGTATGAACGTGGATCCGCGAGACCCAATGGCTTTTTAATTGTTTCTATAATTACGACATTCAACCGGATAATGGACAATAATAATCATACAATTGTCATAACCAAGCCTGGGTAACGAATTTGTGATCTCAATTTTTCAATTTGTTATACTCCCGAAATCGCCTTAAGGAAAAGGAAGAACCATTAATTGGAACTATATACGAAACTAGAGAGGAATTTGATATTGATATTGGCGTGTGTTAGCTGATATATGGCAAATAATTTAATTTAATGTTTTGGGTTTCGTAATTTCATTTAATAGGGTAGTTGACTAAGAAAATATATTTAGTCCATCAGTTAGATTACTAAAAAATATTGTATACGTATTTTTTCTTTTGTCTGGCAAACAAAAAATTACGAAGATACAGCGCTTGGAAATTTCGTATGACGTCACGCCGTGCTACAAATTTTAGCACGTTATTACGTCAAAGCCCCCCACTCCTGAACTTTGATGTGATATATCTTTGTAATTTTTTATCTAATTGATAAAACAAAAAATACGTGTTCAATATTTTTTAATAATCTTACTGAGGGACTAAATCGAATCGATTTATTTTTACCCAGGCAACATCCCTATTGTCATTGTATAGAATCAAATTCTAACAGAACAGACGTCTGTGCTGCTGGGGAGTTCGATGCGCCACTTCTTCTTCCCAGCTAAAGTACTAGGGAATAGTGAAGGGTGGGCATTTGATGTAATGTCTAAACCTAGTTTGAATAAATTACTTTTGATTTTGATGTAAATCTAATATTACGAAGTTTTGTCTAACGTAATTTGTAATGAAATGTATTTTTCAACCTTATACCATAAAAAATAAGGCACTTTACTACAGGTAAACCGAATACATTGTTGTTAATTACTATAATTACAGTGATAGAACAGAGGAAACTGTCGCATTCAGTCAAGGAAGACATAATGATAATTCTAGAATCAACTGACCGTAACGAAGGAGCTATAAAAAACGTCCGAAAAGGTGAGACCATAAACAAGTTATATTGAAAGTACAACAAAAAGAAGATCTAAAGATTAGTATCGATGTTTAATCGATACTAATCTACAGGGTGACCCCTATCGACGTGCAACATGTTACTCTGTAAGTATTCAGTACATGATTTTGAACACCTCTGCGATAAAAATTATCGTCAGTTATTAAAAAAAAAATAAGCTCTTCCATACATTTTGACAGCGTAGGTAAAGCACTTTTCTATGAAACAATTGATTGCGCGTCGATGTCCCTCCCACCCTTTATACTAATAGGTACTATAACAAAGCTGAAGAGTTTGTTTGTTCAGTGGAATTTGAAAAAATCTTTTTGCATTTAATATTGTTGAGGAAGGCTACTTAACATCAAGCTAGGATTTTAAGCAGCAGAGCAAAAAACAAAAAAATCTTTAAGATGAACGCTAAGCTAAAACGAAGTAATAGCGCGGGCACGCGATGCGATGCGACGGGGTGGGTCGGTAGAACAAGAAATTTCGAAGAGTAAGAAGCTAGTTTTATATAAGACCAACGCATACTTTTCTTTTACGACATCCGGGAAACAACATAGGGTTTGTTCACTATTCTACCTGGGAATATGCTACTGAGTAAATTATATTAATTTCAGCGGTAGAAAATGGCCATCTGGCGCCCGCAGTCTTGGAAGAAATAGTAGCCAATGTCCAGACCGATGACACTAACTCAACTGTTATGAAGAAGATCCAACAAGGTACGTCGTACATAATCTTTAATAGGTACAGATTGTATCTTTTGGAATTTATGAAGATGATTGAGCAAAAATTTTTTAAAATATAGCATTTTTTGTTTTTCGTATTTTCACGTTTTGCTGCCCTACGAACTATGCTACGGCGTAGCTCGCTCCATGCTACGGCGTAGCTCGCTCTATCCTACGATTGCGTAGCATCTACTGAATGCCTATCAATTATTTGTTTTTAAAAAAATTATTGATATTGGCAAGCATATTTCAATTTTTAAAAAGTACTCGACTGCTTCGAAAGGATGGTTGTATTTTTTTCACAAGCATGTTGACTAAATACTTTTGTTTTTTGTTTACTTACAGCTATAGAAAAGAAGCACGTGACATCATATGCCAGGGCAGAAGTACTTAGGAAAATAGACAAAAGTGACAAGAAATCGCAAGTCATTAAACACGTCCGCCAAGGTAGTGTAGTCTCAATTCGTATAAGTAGAGTACGTTCATTTTGATGTTGCCTTAATTTGGCCATTCAAAATAAGACATAGTTTTATTTTTAAGTTTTGTTACTGCCTTCAGAACCAATTGTTTCTTATTTATATCAAGGTGAACTAATCGAGAATTTGCCTCAAGGCTCATATTGTTGTATAAGGATCTTTTGGCGCGTCATGAATAACGTGCCATCAAGTTTTTTTTAATACGATTTTGCGAAACAATTTCACATCACAAATATTTACCAACAAATCACCAACAAGGATTTTTCGCGCTTGAATGACATTGACAGGGGGGCGCTGTCAATGTCATTCAAGCGCCAAAAAATCCTTGTAGCCCTCTACTTACTATTTTATAGAAAATCCTGGTGGTGTGTCATAGTGTACTAATCGAGAATGTACCGCACGACTATACATGGTTAATTTTCAAAGACCAGCCAAATTTAAGGGTGTGGTACAGACCATCAAGTTCAACAATTTTGTCCATGGGACCAACATTGTAATCGCGAATAAAAATTCAGCCGTTCCATACATTTAGGTCAAGCAGGTATTGAAGTTTTCTATGGGACAGTTGATAAATTTTTCGCGATTACGGTATGGGTCCCATGGAGAAAGTTGTTCAGTTCGATGGTATGTACCACACCCTTCAATTTGGCTGGTCTTTGAAAATAAACCCTGTAAAAGGTGGCAAGGACATCCACTCGCAACCTGCTACCATGGATTCAAATAAATAGCTGTTCGATACATTTTGACCGCGTTGGTGTTGCACTTTTGTATGACTGTAAATTTTTTTGTTAATAACCAATGAAAAATGTCTGCGCCTAGATTGCAATTGTTTAGAATCGTGTGCTGAATTCATGGTAGCGCATTGATGACCCTGCCATATACCACCCTGTATTATACCTTATAAATAATAATTTATTTAAAAATTAAAATATTTCAGCGGTAGACGACGGAAAACTACCACCAACTGTATTGGACGAAATACTTGACGATGTACAACCTAGTGACGACAAGGCTGCTGCCGCGAAGAAAGTTCGCAAAGGTAATGACCAAAAAATTACTATAGGTACTTACAGCAACGCACGACAATCATTGGTTTAGACACCCTGTAGAAGACGTTATAGCCGTAAATAACAAGCATTTTATTCAACATGATATAGCTCATAATTTACCATATTTTTGTTTTATTGGATTTTTTTGTTAACTTGCCATTTTACGGGACCTCGTGAGTTTAATTAATGTTTTTTTTTTATTAGAGAAATGACGTTAATTTTGTTTGTATATGTATCAACATTTATTTTTACAATTTAAATTAAATTAAAAATCTTGGTAACTCGGTACCAAGATTTATGTATTTTTATTATTGTATACCTACTCAAACTCAAAACTCAAACTCAAAGCATTTATTTCAATTAAACCTTGTACAGGCACTTTTGAATTGTCAAAATTTAAATAGTCTGTCAGTTAGTCAGAAAGTTGAAGCTAGTTACTCATTGATGAATACAAATTCCAGCGTTGGAAAAGAAGCTGATGCCACCGCACGTCATAGACAAAATAATGGATGATTTAAAACCTAGTGATAATAAAAAAAAAACGATGGAGAATGTACGTAAAGGTAAGTCGACGAAATAATCATAATCGACAATAAAATAAACCGCACTTTTGAGCAGAAAATGCTCGAGAAGTTCTAATTGATAAATGAACAAAATTATAACTGAAATAAAGTTGAAAATAGTATAAATAACAAGCCAAAACGCGTTGAAGGGAAATTAGTTGTGCCTTTTTTTTTCTCAATTAAAACTGCTTGAGTTTTTTGCCACATTACGTACGTTAGTATCTAGTAGCATAGTAGGAAGCAGATTTTGCGAATACAATGCTTATACATAACATTAACTTCAGCGGTAGAAGAGGGACAAATATCGCCCGAGGTTATGGATGAAATAGCCACCAGTGTACGTCCCGGTGACAACAAGTCACAAGTCAAGAAGAAGATCCGAAAAGGTAAGTTAACAGAGACTCCTTTGTAAATTGTACATGAAGGTGACTTTTGAAGAAGTTTAGTACTGGTGGGCGTTTAATACCACAATTATGATGAAGTCCCATTTACACGGACGAATCAGCATGTTTCTGTGGCTCTATCTTTTTCTGTCACTTCGAGGCGTCATGCGCTAGAGCGAGAAGTCCGCTCGCAAGCGTTCGCAATGAAAGCGCGTTTAAGTGCGGATGGAATTTTTGGCTTCACGTATAACGCGACTAAAGGACAGAAAGAGATATAAGAAATACAAGCATTTCTGTGATTGTGTGTCATTTCACGTAAGGTTAAGATTGATTTTGATTTGTTGATTACAGCGGTACAGAAGAGGTATGTGACGCCGTCCGTTGCGAAGGTTGTCCTCAAAGATATAGGGAAGGGAAAAAATAAGTCTGCTGTCATGAAAAATGTCCGCCGAGGTTCGTTTCCTTTATTTATAGCTACTTAAGAAATAACCAGTACAGTTAACCAACCCAGCCATAA
This sequence comes from Luperina nickerlii, assembly GCA_963855955.1. Taxonomy (NCBI): domain Eukaryota; kingdom Metazoa; phylum Arthropoda; class Insecta; order Lepidoptera; family Noctuidae; genus Luperina; species Luperina nickerlii. The sequence goes on from OY979669.1 coordinate 6,470,933, forward strand.
ATATGGCACATCAAGGTTTAGGACAAAATCTGTTTTGTAGACTTTATCTTTCGTTCGTCTTTGTCTTTCAGCCCGGGTACTATACCTACCTAAAAGTTTACCTTAAGATCTAATTTATCCTAAAGACAACTTGAATTAATTACAAAAGCTTCTAACTTCACTTTCGAGTTAAGGCAAATATGGCAACATTATAACAACGACTTTTCATCACAATTTTGTTTATAGCTATTGCCAAGAGAAAACTACCACCCGAAGTTTTAGATGATATTAATGCTGACAATGAGCCTGGCGACACTAAAGCTGAGGTCATGGGTAAACTCCGTAAAGGTAAGAAAAAATATAAATATAACATTAACAAATAATCTGTGACACTCTTGATACCTTAGGTCTTACCGTTCTTATAGTAAAACCTGTTCAGTTGGAGATTCATAGATGACTCCGCCCTAGAATGTAAATGTAGTGCTGATCCACAAATGATGCGACACATAAGGTCGTGTCCTGCGTGTCATATTGTCTGCACGCTACAGGAACTCATGAACACTACTGTTAACGGTAAACTCGCAGCCGATTTCTGGGCTGATGTGCAATCTACATAGAGTTTATTTAGATTGCTATCGACACGATAAGAAGATGGAAACCATTCATAAATTTTCTTTACGACAGTCAAAATATATGTATATATTGTGATAGGTGTATTGTTGGTTAATTGATATACCTAAAATATTACTTTCAGCTGTCGAAAAGAGAAAAAAGACACCGAAAGAAATAGATGAACTAGTCAACGATCTGCGACCTACTAACGAGAAGTCTGAAGTCTTGAAGGATATCCGTAAAGGTATATTAAAACTCTTGATTTAATTATAAAAACGATAATCTGTGGTATAATAAATAATAATTTACATTTCAAATCATTGTAATCTACTGTAAAACTAATCGTTGATAATATTACAGCGGTAGGCAAGGGACAACTTTCGCCCGCTGTCGTAGAAGATGTACTTGCCAACGTACAACCTGGTGACAATAAGTCAGTTATTTTGATGAAGGTCGAGCAAGGTCGGTTAATGAAAAATATTATAAGTTATAGGCAAACGACGTTATAATTCTTCTTCATTCATAGTGTGAAAGACGACATTAATGGAAATCAATTGATTGATAACGTGACAGCTGATAGGGGAGAATGGAAGAGAGAAAAATTACGCTGTTCCCAAGTAAATTGGGACCAGTAGGCCTAGCAAGAACGTGCGGAGTAAACGAAACCTTTATTCGAACTATTTTAAAATAGAATAAACTTTTCTCGCAAATAATAATTATTTACTAAGTTTTATTAATATTTATGGGTGATAACAGAGGGTATCGTATATATAAAAATAAAATGCTAAAAGAATCGAATCGATTCACAAGCAACGAACTATTCTTGACACCAAGTATGTTGTTAATTACAGCGATAGCTAAAAAGCACGTGACACCGTCGAACGCAGAGAAAGTAATTGCTGATGCTAGCACTGGTGACACCAAAGAAGAAATCCTTAGAAAAGTCCGTAAAGGTAAGTCGAAAAATATGATGACACAATACAACGTTAGTTTGATGGAATTAGTTGGCAAAACTTCACAGATATAATGTAAGTATATACGTTAGAAATATGATCATATTTCTAACAGAATATCTTGGTTTTAATATTATTGTATTTATTTTAGCGGTTCACAACGGACAGCTTCCCCCCGGTGTTATGGAAGATATACTTGCCGATGTTAAGCCTGATGACAAAAAGGAAACCGTCATGAAGAAAGTAACAACAGGTAAGCCAAGACCTCCCATTAACATAATGTCCAGAAACAAAGTGTATAAGATAAAGTCAGATTTAATTAATATAAAAAATAACATTACAGCAATAGAAAAGAGGAAAATACCTGAAAATGTTATGAAGAATGTAGTTGCTTCTGCAGAGCCCGATTATAAGAAAGAAGCTTTGGAGAATTTACGTGCAGGTAAACAAACCTAAATCCTTTCGGTTTCATACATTACTTCTTTTAATGGCATCCGGACGTTAATATGGCACATCGAATTTTATGAGAATGTCACACTGGTACAGTCCGTTTACAGATATTTTACCTCTGACAGCAGCAACTTAACAACAACCTTAGAGTGATGAGGATAGAAAGAAAGAAAGAAAGAAAATACATTTATTTAGCACAGACTAAGAGACACACAATACACCAGATAGTTAGATAATAGTCGTACATCAGATAAAAAAATAAGATAAAATTAAAAAGTGCAAAGTCTGATGTAAGAAAAAAATAAAAATAAAAAAAAATAAACAAAAAAAAAATAAAAAAAGAGATTAAGATCACAATGATTTTGACAGACTTGTCAATGGCAGTAATCCAACAGCAACCTTATTAGAATGAGAATAATTATCACTATGATATGGACAGTGATGCAAAATCTAAAGTAAAAAAACTGTGAAAGGACTGTATGATTGTCAAAGACGCTGTAGGTACAAAGCCGACTATGTATTTTCTAAAGATATGCCGTATCAAAGATGATGATGGTGATGATGGTGCTGTGGTTAATGTAAATTAATGTCTAACTTCGACCGTGTTTTTATATTTCAGCTGTGGATAGGGGTGAATTGTCACCTGCTGTACTGGAGGATGTAATGCATGAAGTAAATCCGGGAGACACAAAATCTATAATTATGAAGAAGATTAATAAATGTAAGTTAATTAACATAATTATACTCAGAATTATAATCGTCTTGTTAAAGTTCCACCATGACCTAACTTAACCTAACGTATGCAGCAAAAATGTCAATAATTCTTAGCATATGGAATGCAAGATCTAAAAAATTTAGGTGATACAAAATTAATTTTGATTATTCAGAAAATTATAATATGACTATCTGAGAGAGTAAACTTTGAATCTGACGCAGAGAACTCAATACTTTCGACAAAAGACTGAAGAAGACTTATAACGTGATATATTCTTATTATATTTTATGTGCTTTGATGGCCCAACACAGTTTGTAAAAGACTAGGCAGATAATGATGATAGCAAATCATGTTCCAGCAATTGCTAAGAGGCAAGTATCAACGTCTGCTGCGGAAAAAGTACTGACTGATGTAGAAAAAAGTAAGGATAAGGAAGAAGTCATGGCGAAGGTCAGAAAAGGTAAGTAGATAAACATAGATCTGTTTGGTGAAGGGTAGTGACCGACGCGGAGTTTGCGCGGCACAAAGTGAGTTGACGGGATTACGTTGCACATGTCGCCACCCAAAATGAGTCAAGTTAAAATCAAAGAATCATATGGGTAATTTCATGACACATTTTCAGTGACGCAAATTATGCTGGCTTACAAACTGCACCATTATTTTATAAGGAAACTATTAATAAAATTGCAACAAATGGTTATTATTTCACATCAGTCATCAATTTAATTACAAAATTATAATTTTAGCCGTTGACAAAGGACAACTGCCGCCCTCTGTCCTAGCTGAACTCGAAGACAATGTAAAGATCAGTGACAGAAAGTCTGAAGTTATAAAGAAGGTCCATAAAGGTAAATTCTACTACAATCCCTGCAATTCACGAGCGCGCGTCAATTGACTTTTGCATTGTTGTTATACGGTATAAACTACAATGAATCACGCACGTTCGTGTAATGTAACAACTATACACCTTTATCTTACAAAGTTAAATTGCTTCTCATTTTAACTGGTACCTCTAGAACTTACTGTTTAAAAACTACTTGTAGATATTATATCAACATCTGGTTGCCTTCATGAAGCACTGATAAATTTAGAGTTAACATCAAGTTCATTTAGAGTTAACATCAAGATTATGGTTTCATTTTCAAGCCAGGCTATTTTTAAATACATGGTTCTAAAAAAGATGGACACGATTTTCATAGAATAAGCCAAACTTCGCACGGACGCAAAAATAACGCGGCAGGATTTTATCGCACACTGGATTTTCAACACTCGCTATTGGGCCGAGCATTGGGAATCCAAAAGAGCGCATCCCAGAGCGTCAAAAAACCACACTGCTGTCCATGTGAACTTCTGCTTAGTAACTGGAATTACGGAGTTTACCTATGAGATATAGACACGCTATCATCAGTCAGGCAAATATAGTAATTGTAACAAAATGTATAATAACCCTATAGAGCAGGAATGGCCAACCGGTCGATCGTGATCGACTGGTAGATCGCGACTATTAGTCCAGTCGATCGTGGCAAGAAAAAAAATATAAATACGTAGAACAGGCTGCGCAACTTACCTAATGCCTAACTGCTGCACGCATCATCTTGTATCATTTTTCCGCCGAATCGCCGTTCCGTCACGTTATTTATCATCTCTTCTATTCAGTATAGCTCTCTTTTGTTTTCGGTGCGCGATAACAATAAGCGGGAAGCGTGTGGGACGCGGGAGTGGGGCGCGGGTGGTTTTTAATCCGCCAGTCAGTTGACGACAGATACGAGTTATATTTTCCCTCTTAATAAAATAAAAAATACTTCATAATTGGGTATACTGAATGAACTATGCTGTTTCATTTAAGATTTCAAGAAGTAGGTATGTAATTCGTAGATCGCACAGGGTGTCGTCAGTGAACAGTTTAGATCTTGGGTCTAGCCAAGTTGGCCACCCCTGCTATAGAGAGTATCTCAACTGGTATTCGCCTAGTTGCGCAACCATACATACATTTTGTTGGCATCTCTAACTGGCTGCGCGGCCATGGCGTCCTAGTGAGATATATGGACCCTAAACTTCTTTTGTCTCGTTCAATGCTCACCAAACGATTAAAGGAATATGTAAACATACGATAATAATAATTACAGCGATAGAAAAGAAGAAAGTGTCGCCAGTTGTCGTGGCTAATGTAACCGAAGATACTGCGGCAAAAACTGTAAAGGCTGAAGTCATGAAGAAAATTCGTTCAGGTCAGCTTTACGAACTATTGTATTCTTATTAGCTTAACGATGGCAAAAAGTTCAAACGTTTTTGGCCCAAAACTCAGCTGTGTGAACTCCGCTCACAAGGTAATACAGTAACCGACGATAAATATTGCACATCGACCTATTCGATCCTATCGATTTTATACAAAGAATAAAAATAATTATCAAAAGAAGCAAATCATAATTGTTTTAACAGCTCCTAATAGATATCTACCGGACTGTTTGTATTTCGTGCGACAGAGATAACGCTCTACGAAGCCGAAATTAGCCGATTGTCTCTTTCCAAAGGTCGATGTGCAATATTTATCGCCGGGTACTGTACTAGGGAATGCGGCGCAGGATGGAAGGTGGGCCATTGTCTGTGGGGAGGTGCTGCATAAGCATTTGAGATCTGAGCCATCCGTGAACCCTATCTGTGGAGATTGTCTTTGCTCCGGCCGACATGTGTTCGAAGTCTATTTAAATATTTAAAGTCTAGACTACAATACTGATAAAAGGGCATTTTCTTTCGCCAATTTTATCAATAATGGCATGTACGGACGCCAGCACATCAACCTACCACAATCTGTCAGATTTCTTTAATAGTTTTTCTACTTTATCGCTAAAGCATAAGGTTCAAAGTTGATTGGGAAAATCTGACAGATTGTGGTAGGTTGATGTGCTGGCGTCTGTACATTAATCGATTTCCAAATAATTCTCATTTTACATACATACAAAACATCACGCCCGTAATCCCCGAAGGGTAAGGCAGAGCTGTACCTATAGTACACCCACATTTCGCCAGTAATGTTTAAGTACAGACGCCAGCACATCAAGCTACTACAATCTGTCAAATTTCTTACGGGCTGGTATCCGCAACTCCACGTCAATGCGCGTATTTTGCGTAACCTTTTGAATATACAGGGTTTATTTTCAAAGACCAGCCAAATTTAAGGGTGTGGTCTAACCCATCAAACTGAACAACTTTCTCCATTGGACCAATATCGTAATCCCAAAAAATTTATCAACTGTCCCATAGAAAACTTTCAATACCTACTCGACCTAAACGTATGGGACGGCTGAATTTTTATTCGCGATTACGAGGATGATCCCATGGAGAAAGTTGTTCAGTCTGATGGTCTGTACCGCACCCTTAAATTTGACTTGTCTTTCAAGACTAACCCTGTATATAAAAATCCAATAACGGTCTGGCATAGTCTGACCTGGGGAACGAACCCAGGAACTCATGACCAGCAGTAGCGCTTACGAACAGTAGACCGAGGAGGCAGTAATTCCCCTAAAAATACTAATCGATACTCTAATAAACTCACTGATCGTCTTTTGTATGATGTACCCTAGCCTAATAATTGCGACCAACTTGCATTTATTCAACGTGGTTGGTCACAGTTCCCTAACACATTTACAGTCCTTTCACATTTATTTTACCTCTGACAGAGGCAACCCAAGAGCAACCTTATTGCAACAAGAATAAAGATCACTGTCATCCTGACAGTGATGCAAAATAAGATGTAAAATTACTGTGAAAGTACCTACTGTAGTCGGGAAACGCTAGCTTAATTAATGCGACCAACTATAACGGTACAAATACTTGATTTAATCACCAGAAATTAAAAAGATCATTCATTTAAAAAGGCGATCATCATTAGAAGATCAAAATGTTTTTTAAGGGATCAAAGAAATATTCCCCATGGGTTATTACTTGTGTTTTGTTTAACCATAGCTGTTGAAGACGGTCATCTAGATCCCGTAGTCATGGAAGAAGTTATGGCGAACGTAAAGCCTGGTGAAACTAAGTCCCAAATTATGACAAAGGTTCGCAAATGTAAGTACCTAGTCCTTATAAGATTCTGAAAATTTTCTATATACAGTCAGAAGACACTATTGTTAAGCAGATCGACACCACAATGCCATTCGCCGTACCTACTAAAGTCTATTCTATTCTATTTTTAATTATGGCAAGTAAAGCCGATGTCGACTATTCTGCCAATGTCAAAAGTGAATTGGAAAAACAAGTGTGCTTTATGTATCAAAAAAAAATAATTATATGTATATAAATATGATACAGCTGAACTTTGTAGATCTTGTGGGCGCGCTATAGTCGTGTCATATGGCTGTCAAAGAATGACAACTGTCATTTTAATCTAGATGCGGGCAATTTAAGTTGACAGTCAATTTGCTAATCTTAGATTGACCTCTCAAGTTCCGCTAATGAGACACAATTGATTTTCTATTGTATTGTACTACTCGTACTTAGAGCACGCGCGAGACTTGACGGGTTAAAATTTAGCATGAATATTATTATGGGGTTATGATAACGGTCACTAAAATATCCGCTTCAAGTAGTAAACAATTAGCACTGTGCATACAATTAAGCACAAAAAATACAGTATAATACTTCATTGTGATCCCAATATTATGTATACAGTAAAATATCGTAACAGGCGCGACGCGGCTCTGGTGGACCAATTTCTGTGAAAACTTGGAAGCATGGAAGTTTTTCTAGCAATACGCCGTCTAAATGTAGCTTTAAAAAAGAGTAGTGTGATATTGACGTTTCATTATAGTTACTACCATCTTATTGTTGATTTCAGCGATAGGAAAAAGGTATGTAACACCTGGAGTCATGGAAGCAGTACTTGCCTCTGTAAATGAAACAGACGATAACAAGACAATTATACACAAGATACGTAAAGGTGAGAAAACGAAAGGTAGAAGAAATGTTATGATGGGTGGGAAGCAGCGGTGAAGGATCGATATAACTCGATTCCTACCGGCTCCCTTTGAATAATGGCACAGTCAGTATTCTATAGACAAATAATATAATCATATTAAATATATCCACTCCGGCTTACAAAAATTTACCCTTCGAAGTCCACTCACATAACCCGCTTTATAGGGGATTTTGGTAAACAATGTAGTAGTTAGATAATGAAGTCTTAAAATATATAAAGATGTGGGTTAGTTCTGATTACCCCCGTTCTTGTTTCCACCCGAAAAGTTATACACTTTATAATCCCGTTTTGTCAGCCGAAATTGAGGTAGTACAGTCAAAGGAAAAAGTACTAACCCATTATTAATAAGTTATAATTAAAATACAATATTAATATAAGTACATATATGTTGTATTGGTACAACTTTGAGTAAAAATAACTTAATTATATTTTGGTGTGCATAGTTATCATTGAGCTGATTTCTTGCAGGCAAATATTAATCAAAATTAGTTCCTAAAAATAATATTTCTGCGGGTGCACTTTCTCGTTTCACTGTACTTAATTTTTATATTTCAAGAATCTTAGTAAACTATATTTTTAACCGACTTCAAAAAAGATGGTTCTGTATTCGACCCGTATGTATGTATGTTTTTATGTTCGCGATTTTCTCAAAAACTAATGAACCAATTTTTTATTATAACTTTCGGGGGGAAACAGGAACCAGCAGTAACCCAAAGCTGTATATTAAATTAATTTAAACGATGCGTTTTAATTAACTGTGACATACCATAAATTGAAGCAACAACAGATTTAAGTAGGTACCTATTATCTACATCATTACGCCGGACTAATTGATGCAAAAATAAGTCATATTTATTTGTCCTTCTTTCTTTTGTATGGCAATATTGAAAAAACTGGCAACAAAACATCTGACAACATAAAAACTCTAACATAGAGTGCTACAAGGTTCTTATGGTGCCTGAACGACATCGGCAGGGGGGCGTTGTGCTTGTTGGTAATCATTTGTGAAATTGTCAGAGAGATTGTATTGACAAAACAAGATGGCGGCTTTAGTTCCGATTTTGGTCACGCGCCAAATTACCTTGTAGCGTTGTACGCACGACGACACATCAAGCTACCTATAGTTTTCCAGTATAGGGCTGATTTCTCATGTTACGAAAAGTCAATGCGAGGTCAGCTAAAACAGGAACGTGAGCGAGTACCAATCCTAACAACAAAAATTATAATTTTAGCTGTAGATAAAGGTCAACTACCCCAATCTGTTCTGGATGATATCCTCGCCAATGTATCGCCTAGTGACGATAGAGAAAAAGTTATAGCAAAGGTTCGCCAAGGTAAGCAATACAGTGTTATTAATAAAAAAACGGGTTTCTGAAGAAGTTCCGACAAATATTTGTCACACATCTATCTATACCTTATATAAAATTCAAAGTCCTAACTGACTGATATATCAAAGCACAGCCTAAACCGCTGGTCCTAGATGACATGAAATTTGGAGGTTATGTTCTTTGTGAAGAGTAGGTATCCACTAGAAAGAGTTTTTCGAAATATTTAGGGGTTTTACATCTACCAACCGCCCGCGTGATGGATGACGGCCCATTACCTCTCGCAGAGAGGATGCCTGTGTCCCAGCAGTGGGAACATTATAGACAAATGACATTATGTTATATATTTGGTACCAATTGTATTTTTAAAATTTAAAATGCTCTAATAAAACTTTCTATTAATATCGTTCAGCCATAGAAAAAAAACAAGTATCACGAGAAGTGATGGTTAATATAATGCTGCCCGGTGACGATAAGGCGCCAATCATAAACAAAATCCGTGTCGGTAAGTTGCAATGTTCGCATAATTATTAAGTGTAAAACATTCCTGCGAAAGAAATAAATAAAAAGAGAAAAAAAGAAAATATATAAGATTATTCGACTCTAGGAATCTACTCCCTAAGCACAAAATCTGTGGTGTCGGTAGTTAGTGCGACATTTCATACAAACTTTGAAGCCCTTATTTTTCGAAATGAATGAATCGATTTTAATAAAACTTCATACGCTTAAACAGAATACAAAGGTCTAAAAAATAGTACAGAACATTTTCGAAATGTCTTATTAAAAAAAAAGATAACTGGAAATCTCTGTTCCTATGGAAAATTTAAAATCTGTGTAATTTGGCTGTAACACTATTTTTCGAAAATGTTCTCCACTAACTTTTTAGACCTTTGTATCCTGCTTACGCGGATGAAGTTTCATTAAAATCGTTTCATTCATTTCGAAAAACAAGGGCTTGAAAGTTTGTATGAAATGCCGTACGGCGTAAACGCTCCTAAAGCTGAGTAGTAATTACTAATTAGCGACTGTTTAACAATACATTTTTGACATTTAAACGTCACGTAACTTTAATCATCGTCTATAGATAAACCTCCGAGATTTAAACAGAATAGACCGGCTGTTCAGCTTTTTCTCTGGGATGGCAATACTGTGCCATGTCTCTGGTATAGCAGATCATCAGAATCATCTGACAACAAGTGAGCAATTTGCTTGCTTGCCGAACAGTATGCCATTAACATTAATTTCAGCCATAGAACAGAAGAAGCTGACGCCATCTGTCATAGATGATATAGCCCTCCATGTAAGTCCTGATGAAAGAACTGAAGTCATGAAGAAAGTCCGAAAAGGTTAGTCATAATCTATAAACTTATACTTACTAATAATAAGATTGAAGAGTTTGTTTGAACACGCTAATCTTTGGAACGACTGGTCAGATTTTTTTTTTGTATTTCATAGCCCGATTCTTATGGAAGGCTATAGGCTATTTAACATCACGCTACGACCTTTAGGGACCGAGCAAAAACAAAATAAAAGTCGGAACGAGCGCTAAGCGAAAATGTATAATAATAATAATAAACTTTATTGCAGACCTCGGTCCATAATGTTAGTAATACATGAAACTGACTTGCTTAACTAATATTAGTAACACACACAATCAACAAGTACAGTACAAATAACAACAGACAATAATATACAATACAATGTAGAAAACAGAACATAAAAGCACATAAATGACGTATACCTTAGATACGACACAGGTCGACTCAAATTATAATACGTGGTGTCTTACGACTTCCACGCGAACGAAGTCACGGGCAGAAGCTAGTGAGATAATAATTCGCCTACCAGTACGTACATTTTCGAAACATTATTATCGCATGCAATAAGCAGAACGATACATAATATGTATATATTGAAAAGTTTCCGCTTAGTTTTTGGCTAATATAATAACAAGTAGGAAGGAAACGATTATTTTTGATATGTTTAACTGTCCAAAATCTCGATATAACGTATACTCGTAACGTGGGTAATGAAGGTTCTGATTTACATAAATTATATTAGGTAAGTACAATGTATCATTTCCATAAATGAAAACCTTATTGGGTGCAGTATAGTACGAAAAATGAGTGCTATGATGTGGAGTTGCGAACAATAGCCGTATTACCAATTACCTACAGTAGGTACCTATATTATTGTTGGCCCGTTTAGGCTGGGGGTCCTGGGTTCCCAAGTCGGAAAAATTGTTATTGGGTTTTTCCATTAGAAATTTCTTAGTAACACCCCGGAGTTTGGAAATGTGATACCCCCGTGTCTCGGGAAGCACGTTAAGCCGTATGTCCTGCGCCTGATCTCTCACCGGTCGTGTCGGATTGCCGTCCCATCGGACTGGGAGAGTGAAGGAATACAGAGTGCACCTGTGTCTGTGCACACACTTGTGCGCTATAACATCTTCCGCGCAAAAAGCTAGTCGCCGTTGAGATTGTCGCCATTTCTGAAATACGGTCTGGCGGAATATAATTATATTATTAAAAAAAAACAAAAAAAAATAAAAAAACAAGCAAACTGTGACAAGAGCTATCTACCTATGCTAGTGAATGTTCTAAAACAAAAAAGTTAAAACAAAATCTCGAGATCAGGGGACCTAAAAAGGCCACTTTGGTAGAATCATAAAAGGATAACATTATGAATTATAATATGGCGAAGACAGTCCATGTTTTTCTTTTTTTCGCTGCACTACGTAGGTATACTCAAAGAGATTGGGATTGGATTTGGATTGGGTTGATTAGTTTTGTTACCACAGACAAAAAAAAACAACTGAAAAATTCCTCACCAATGGGATTTGATACGATTAACGCAACAGTTAACTGTCCATTACGATTCACAATTTTACCCTTTTATGATTCCGCCAAAGTGGCCTTTTTAGACTCCAAGTTCTAAAGGCAACAGCTACACTGTTTGGACCGTAAACCATTTAGAAAGAAAGGTGCTTTTCATAGTATGGCAACCATGAACTGAGAGGCGAAGTATAGGTCTCCGCTACATGGGACAGATAGTGTGTTAAGATCATAGACAGCCGCAAACCACTTCGTTGATGGGTCACCAAATTCCATAACGAAATCCAATGTCCAAGAGTGTAGCAATGGTGGTAAAAGGCTAACTATAATATTTTAAAGAAAACTAAGTATATTCGTTATCGGCTGAAGGACACTGAATGAGACACAATAGAAGATTTATTGTTATTACATCTGGGAGCGTTTCGTCTCCCGCAAAGTGTTAATTGCTTCCTAATAATTATGTATAAGCCGCGCAGATAGAGAATAGATCTGAAAATGGCGTCTGCTCGCATGCGGTCTCGCTCTCTCTCTATCGCTGTCTATACTCACACAATGCAGTACGCGCTACAAAAAAATAGTCAGTCAGAATTCGCTTTCCACGCTACTTGATGCACTCCGAGTTATCGTTAAATTCGTTCCGTTATTTTGTTGTTTTCGTTGATATTCATTGTTGTTTTTGTTGAGTTTGATTGTTGTTTGCGTTACGTTTGATTGTTATTTATTTTCATTAAGTTTTTGTTACGAAAATTGACATTTTGTGATTGATTGAACAATAGCTTCACGAAAACGAGGACGTGACTTTATGTATGTACTCGTATGTGAGGTGGTATTTTTGTAATATGATTCTGATATGTCGCAATTAATAAAGACAAATTTTAAAATCCAGTGTTATATTATGTACCCTTGCTCATTATTTATTTTATTAATATTTTTTAACATTATTTCTACTATTATTAATTAATAATATTAAAAAAGAATAATTTATAACAAAAAAAGTCAATACAAAAATAAAAATCGATGTTTGAGAAATTGTTTTGCCAACCGTACCATGAGTACCCGCCGCCATTTTCAGATCTATTCTCTATCTGCGCGGCTTATAATGGTCATTTCAGCGGTTGAAAAGGGACGTTTGTCGCCATCTGCCGTGGAGATGATACGAGACATAGATGAAGCTAAAAAATCAAAAGATATGGACAGTGTACTCGATGATCTCTATCGCAGTAAAGATAAGGCTGAAATCATGAAAAATCTCCGTACAGGTAAGTCGAATAATTAGGTTTCAAATAATAGTTGCCTTATGAACTAGGGATATACAAGTAATCATGATGAATAAGAAACTATAGCAAAATAAGTCATAGACGTAGAACTTTGCTTTAAGTCAAACAAACTGACAAAGATTGTACTAATTTACGACACTTAGCGTCTTATTATAAAACAAGATTGATTTCTAGACCCAGGTTTAGCCCACGAAGCTGTTTTTGAATTTCGTATTAAATTCCGACTACAGTAGGATTCTGTTTACAAAACTGTCAATTTAGTATCAGTTCTGTATAACGAACTCTATTTCTACCATAGTTAGGTTCCTAATACAAAAACTGGGTCGGTGGTTTAAACCATGTCAGAAGAAAAACCTAGTTTTGTAATAAGACGAACAATGTTTCAGCGGTAGACAATGGTAAAATACCACAATCTGTCATGGATGACGTAGTTAAAAACGTAAAACCTTCTGACAAGAAAGAAGAAACAATAAAGAAGGTTCATAAAGGTTAGTCGTTAAAAATATACACCAAGCAATTTAAAAAATATAATTATAATGGATTGCAATTATACGCTCTTTTAGTTCTACTTTTTACTAAAAATCCATTTTCCAATCTGTGGTTACTGCACTGTCTTGTCTATGGAGAAGCCCTTTTACCAAATTGTTATAAGTTGATAATACCTACATACTGTTATAATCATCCATCGGTGCTCCATGGAGGATATGTTAATTAAATTTCAGTAAAACACACAAATTATTCTCATTTTCAGCTATAAAAAAGCGCCAATTACTGCCAAAGATAATAAAACTAATGAAAAAAAAAGAAGGACAAGCTAATGAGGCAATCGTCAGTCTCAGTCCTAGTGATTTAAAAATGATCAATGAAGGTACAACCAACTATTTAAAATTATCTATAATATATATATATTTTTTTAATATTAATTAATACTTGTATGAAAAATAAAAATTTGAAAAAATTATGACATTTTGAAAAAAAATATTTACCCCTTTGTTCAATGATGAAACTTTCTTGGAAGCCACGCATTTATTTTCTGAATATTTCCTCATTAATTGCAGCTGGAAAAGCAGGAGAAATTTCGCCATCGGTAATGAAAATACTAAAGGATGTAAACTGTGATATATGTTGCAATACAGAAAAAGAATCGCCATTGAATATGCTTCTGAACAGAATACAAAATAAAATTAATATTATCGTTCGCAAGAAAGATATAGTCGCACATATGACCGGTGCCGACACCGACGGTCAGGTCTTACAGAGGGTCAGACAAGGTAATTATCAGCCTATCTCAGGTCCAGATTTTACGCTATATTAGGGACAAATTTCACCAAACTTTTTAGAATAAGTCTTATCCTCAGAACAAAATTTTTAATTTTTTACAGTTTTTCCATACTAGAACAGTCAGACGTCAATTTTATGCCACGGATAAAAGATATCTGACTTAAAATCAGCCCTGAGGAAAATAGAGATCACTCTTTTCCTTAGTATTAACATAATAATAGATTATACATATCTATCAAATCTATGGGTAAATTCATTAATACGTTATTTTATTTATTGCAGCAATAAAAAAAGGAGAAATTACACCGTCTGTAATTAAAATGTTATTAGATAAAGATAATGCTGGCATTATATTTTCGGAAGAAGTTCTTCGTGAACTATGCCATGAAAAATGTAAGCTAAGCAAAACTAAGTTAGAGACATCCAAAAGCTTAAAAACGACAGCAGCAAGCGAGTGTTCATCACTCAAAACATGTAAAAGTGAACGTTCCACGGATGCTTCGTGCAAAAACAGAAAAAGAAATCCGTTTTGTCCACAACTTTCTTGCGATTCCAAACATAACTTTACATGTGTCGGTGATGGTATGCGAAAATATTCAATAATGTCTATCGGCAATATTCTAACCTGGCCCAAACCTTGTCAAGCTGCAAAGATACAACCTTGTAAATGTGGAAGTGAAATATGTCGAAAACACCTAGAAAAAAATAGACCGTCGCAGACGAAACTAACTGCAAGCGAGGCAAAGCTTATAGCATGTGTATGTGGGAGTGACATATGTGAAAAAGAGCGTAACAAGATACTTGAAGCTCTTTTAAAGGCCAAACAAGCAAAAGCAATGACAACGACAAATGAAAAATATAAGAAAGAGAACGAAAAAAAAATGAAACTAAATACAAACAAGCAAGTAAAAGCAAGGCTAAAGAGAAATAAATTCCAAGAGAAATGTAAAAAAGTGCGACAGAAAATAAAAAAGAAATTGGATAAACGTGCTTTAAAAGAGGTGAATAATAATCAGGCATCAGATGGTGCGTTGGCAGCCGAGTCAGTTCTAGATCTTGGCAGAATCGGCTGGAATGCTTTTTCAAAGTCTTACAGAATCTTGACGCATAAGCAGACCCAATGTTTCTATCATGATGAGGAACAAATGTATGAGTCAGCAGCAAGAATAAAGCATAGAATACGTTTTATAGCTCAGAAGTATTTCAAAAAGAAACGGGTGAGACGCGTGAGACCTCCCAAAATAGAATGTGACACAGTGTATCAGACCTATGTGCACACGCGAAATAAAAAACCATTTTTGTGGGTATTTCATAAGTACCCACAGTTTTACCCTAGATGTATTTCTTTGTTTACATTTTGGAAACAGTTTTTTCATATGATTCTTTTTATATTAGCTATTATTGTATGGAGTCCGTGTTTACTGTGTACTCAACTTTGCACGCAAGTCCTTTGTTGTCGATTCTGACTGTGATAATGTTGTATATCAAATTGAATCATCAGTGTTGAAGAAAATGAAGTATTTTTTCGATTGAATTTTGTGTTTAATTATATCATCTATGCTCTGATATATCTCTGTCAAATAAGCAGAACAATACAGGAGAATCTAGGAAAGCTTTCTATCCCTATTTCTATCTCATTGCTATCTCATTTATTTTACTGAGCTATTTATTAAACTAAATAATGGGCCTTAATATTGCAGTTGTGAAATGTTTAGGAAAAAAAATAAAAAGTGGTTTATTATTTTATTTATGTAGATCACTGACCTCTATCATACAAGACTTGTATAATACAGGTCAGTGATGTAGATCTTTTAAGACACTTTTAAACGTCAATATTTTTTTGGCCAATATTTTAAAAACTAGCCCCCTTTTTTAAAACATTGCTTAAACTTAAGTAATGATAATGATTAACGTCTGTTTAACCATATATTTGCTGACTGATCCCTGAGAGCGAAAGAAACTCAGAGATCATGGTCTCTTTTAAAGTCCAAACATTATATTATTAGGATTTTATGTGAGTCTAACAATGCAGGGCCATGCCTGGAAGGGCATTTAGAAGAAATAGCAATTGCAGCTTTGAGTTGACCTGTCCCATACAAGCGGCAAGCATGCATCAGTCATCGTGTAGCTCAATCCTATTTTAGAGAGCTCAACGACCCGTCACACGCTGTTTTCTATTGAAATTAATGGCACCGCGAGACTATCGATTTTCGATGCAATCAATAGGTAATATGACCGGTAAAATAATACGCAAACTTCGTTTCTGACTATAGACAGATAGTAGTGCCTTAACTAACTAACTAACTAACTTACCGTGAAAGGAACCAATGGACAATAGGAGCAAAACTAATAACCTACGGGCATAGCTTTCTACAGGCATGAGCAATGGTGGCCCCGACTTGCGACACAGGACTCAGGTCATCAATTCTTACCCAGGCAGGCGCTTTACTTTGTGTAAATAACTTCATCACCACTGCTCTCAAAACGGTGAAGGAAAACATCGTGACGAAACCGGCATGTCCTAACAACAAAAGTTCGAAGACGTGATATCTACCAACCCGCACTGGCCCGCGCGGTGTTGAAACCCACCGCCTCTCACAGAGAGGAGGCCTATGTCCCAGCAGTGGGGTCAGTATACGCTGATTATGCTATGGCTTTCAATACTCCTTTGAATTTAAGTTCGTCGTAAATTGGCCTCGCTTCATATAAGTTCCTCCCGAAAAAAGGTAAACGATTTTTCAAAATTATTATTAAAATCATGTTAAGGAGCTACCTCGAAAATCTAAAATCCTCGAAATCCTACTAAGCGAGCGAAAGTGATGCAATTACTTTTGAAACGCAAAAAAAAAGAGTGATGGCTACAATGTGTGTGCGTTCGGAATAAAACCACGTATTTATTCCTTTTTTAACAAAAAAAAAATAAAAAATTGATATAACTTTGCAATTTTTTTGTATCGATAAAAAACATTGAATCGTGTATTCCTTTTACATGATATCTTGTATCATGTAAAAGGAATAGGTAAGGTACACGATTCAATGAATTTCCAAAGAGTCAAAAACATATAATAAAATGTGAAATCCCTATTCCGCATAGGTTAACAAGTTACACGAAATAAAAAAACAACATCTTGTTCAACATATTACCTTAAAGTTTATACGACGATATAGCTTTATACTGTTTTATACTTAGTTAATGCTCTAAGGTTTTATACGATGGAAGCACAGACTACAATATTATGATGGAGAAGAAAAAAGAATAGCTACCATAAATCCGTGTCACATAATATGCCACTTTTGACATATTTATTTAATACGTTCGTTGTAATGTGCTAAGTATAAAGGGAAAATACTTTATTATTAGTATTATGTATCTTAATGTGGTCAGGAGAAATTAGTATTGTATTTACCTGTGGACTGTAATATATATCTCCTATTCTTCAGATTAGGAGCCACAATGCATCATCTACTAATACATACAAAGTTTTTTATCTAATCTTATTATATTGGTATGTCCACGACAATATTACAATAAATCCGTCCCATGAGACTATGATAGTGAGGGAAGAGAGAGTGCACCTTTGTCTGAGCCTCTAAACACACACTTGTGCACTGTATTATCTCCTGCGCTAAATGCTAGTTTCTAATGAAGTCGGTTAAAAATAGGGTCTAGAAATACGGTCTGAAGGACTATTTTTATTACTTTAAATCTTCATTATAATATTGCACTATTTACGTAATCTTCCCGTACGAGACCCAATAAATACTTTTACTTCCTTCGTTTCACTAAATAGGTAGATAAAGGCAATAATAAAATAACAGATTTTTTTTTCAGAATTACCATTTTTTTACCAATGATTAAATGTGGAGGATAACAAGATACAACACTTATAATAGAATTAATGCTAACTATAACACCAACATAACATTAAGCTTGTATTTCCAGAGAGGGTAGGCAGAAGTACCCTACCTAGGTTCGCCATTTCATGAATAATTTGAGCAATTTTTTTAAGACAAACTATGATCTAAATCCAGGGATGGCAGGTGCAATGCAAGTAATGGACGTCATATATGAAAACACGTCTAATCTTTGAAGCCGTTTTTTGTATTGTTGTATACAGTAATTTTTTGTGTACCTAATCCCATTTATTTTGAACACAAAAATGCCTAAGAGCCGCAGACTATTTTCTGTACGCGGCCAACCAACATTATGCAGTAATTACTATAAATCACGTGAACAAGGAAAAACGATACCCTTAGAAATAAAATCTACAAGTGAATTCAGCGTCAAAAACCCCACGGAATCAAAGCCAACTTCGTTACGACGCAAGGATTTGAAATCTTTGACACATTTGACCAACTCTTTTAATGAGAGTAACCAACCTATTCCATTAAAGTCGTGTCTTTCATCACAAGGGCACAATGAAAAAATAAAGATGAAAGTAAAATTTTATCTCAAGAAAGGGGACAATCAATTTCGTGACGCAATTCACACAAGTTCTACACATGAAATAAATAAGAACATAAGAAAAAGAAATGAATTTGTAACAACGCACCAACAAAGTGCAATGTTACCTAACAGCAACATAGGATTTCATAGAAGAGGTATGGCAGGTGACAATGACTGCATACAAATGAATATAAAATCAAAACAAAAACTACATTATGAGAAAACTGAAGCCAACAATCAAATTAACATGTCATTCTTGAAAAAATCCTTTGCAAGCAAGATTAAGAATATCATTGTGGAAAAGTCTAAACAGCTATCAGACACAAGTATAAGACATAGACATATGCGAAAATATATTAAAATAAGATCTTTTAATAGCTATTCATCTATAAATTACGATAAGTTTAGAGAAAGGTTGAACAAGCGTGACATGAAAAATCAGATTCTGAATAATATTAAAAATACAAAAAAATATTTTTCTAGTGCAAACCATTCACCGAGCACGAAATATAATCCAGTTCCGATAAACAATCTAAGACGAACAAATATCTCTAAACAAATTTATAGTCACTATGACGTAGGCAATTTGCCTAATAATCAAAATTATCAACGGGAAAAGTATGAAAACTTGGAAAACAACTTATCTGCGGTAGTTTATCAAGATATTTGTGTTACAGGGAAAAAGCTTGAGCTATGGAAAAATCAAACTAAAAATAAAAAGAGACGGGAATTCTCCATAAGAATCAGAAATAATACTTCTAGCAATATTATTAAATACTATTCCAACAAACAAAGCACTAAGACAAGACTTCGCTAAGCGCACTGTCGCTTAGCGAAGTAAATATGTCTAAAGCAAATAATGACTTCCTTGAGAATCAATTGAATTTGGCAGACAAGAAATTAAAAAAAGAAAATTACAAACACAAAGCTATGAGCGAACAAGTCGATCGAACCTCTGAAGTATTTAGAGAACTTTTTAAAGCTCATGCATATAACTCTTCAAAAAAATATACGTCTACTATAATTGATAAAACTTCATATAATGAACATCCAAATAAATTAGAAGTAAGATTTAAAAATTCTCACTACGATTACGATGTTAACTGTCTAGAAGGTGCCACTTCTACGGGAAAACGACAAGAAAAAGAATCTGAAGAACCGCAATTGTGGAATGATCTTTTAGAATCTTCCATTAGAAAGAAACATGAAGAAGGCTTATTTATTAGAAAAACACGTCAAAAAGGTAGCCCATTAATATTCAAAGAATTGACCGATCAATTATCGCCTGTAGCCAAAACACAAACCCAGAGAAATAACATAGAGAGACAAGGTAAGAACGTAAGGGGGCAAATATGTATTTATCCGAACGATAAACTACAATCTAACTTGCCAATGCACAAAAAACAAAAACGTTTAGCAAATGATGGTAAAATTGATGACGGCAATCAAAAGTCAGAAAATTTGATAACAGAAAAACAACTATCTAAAGATATAGGACAGAGGGCTAGAAAGGATGCTAATCTAACAAAAGCTGAAGATAATAAACATAATAATTCTATATTAATTAAACTGTCAAACGTACTAAGGAAACTGTCATTTTCGTCTATAAGAAATAATAATTCCCATTTTGAGAAACATACCTACAAACCAATGGTAAAAGAACCAAGAAAAAAAATATCTGAAACTTCAAAACAAATTAATAGTCTCGAAGGTTATATCAAGATACATGAACGCCTAATAGATGTATCACCAAGAAGACATTGCAAAGAACATTCAACAGATAAACTTGGTAAATCCGCGTGTAGCTATAATGGGAACAACCATGCAAGAAATCATTTGATTGACAAACAACGGTCAAACAAATTTACTAACAAAAAACTATCCAAGGAAATAACTAAAAGCAAAAATAAAACAAATGATGACAAACAATTAAACCGGGCTATGAAAAAAAACCTGTCAGATGAACTAAGTGAATCTGCCAATAAAATTAAGCGTGATGAGCTGAGTTGTAAGGTTCCTTCGCAGAAACACAAACATTTAAAAATAATTGTTTCAGGAACAAAGATATCGAATACAACCAAATATAAGATAAAACATAGTAGCAGTCGTGATAATTTACGTAAAAAATATAGTACAAAGCGGATGGATAAAACAAAACCAATAAAGGAGCAACCCACTGCTGAAAAGAAAGATTCAAAAGTGAAATATGTATCGTCGAAGAATAATCGGTTTTTAAAAGAAAAACAACAAATGTTTAATGATCAAAATAGTATAATTAATAACAGTCTTCACAAAAAACGTACTGAACATTTATTTTTATGTGAAAGTCATCTGGACGAAATAAAACAACAAATTATCCGCAAATGTAAAAAATTGCGTTTTGAATGCAAGTCTCTCCAAAATCAACACCGAGAAATTGAATGTAGTAACCGAAACATAAATAAAAGGCCACAGACCAAATGCTTTGGACAACCAAAAATGTGTAGTAATAATTCCGATAGCGACGTACAACCTCTTAAATTACGACCACAAAGTATGAAAGTACATCCATCATCAATAAGAAAAGGTGAAAGATACACGGAGTCGTACTTAGATGCTGCAGAAAAGAAAAACTTAAACAGAAATTGTGTGCGAAGTGGAAATTGTACCAGATTAAATAGCAAACAATCATCAGGATGCAAGTGTTCTCAGAAACAATACTCCAAATCTGAGCCTTTTTTTGAACAACATGGTGAAAGAAAATATTTAAGTAACCATAATCTATATGAAAGTAACCATTCTGTTGATTCTAAATGCAAAGAAATGCAATCGGAATCTTTAAAAAGTGACATTTCTTGTTGTATATGTAAGAAACCATCTCCAGAATGTAAACGTATTTTTAATCAACGTACTGAACGTGAACATGTTCATAAACAAAAAAAATATTGTATGTGTTTTAATGTTCATCAAATTGACCATAATTTTTTTGGCATTCCTGCAAATGAGTACGCCAAGTCATTAAGTAACCGTTATTTGGTACAAAGTAAACAAAAACTGGATCCTGAATGTGTTATCAACCAAGGGACTACAGGTACAAGTAACTTTCATCTAAATGAAAATAAACATAACGCCAGTTGTGAATGTAAACTACTTCCCGAATGCGTTATTAACCAACGGACTAAAGATACAAGTAATTTACATCTAAATGAACGTGAACATATTCATAAACAAAAAAATGATTGTAAGTGTTTTAATGTTCACCAAATGGACCATAATTTTTTTGGCATTCCTGCAAATGAGCATACCAAATCTTTTACAAGTAACCGTTATTTGATACAAAGTCAACAAAAACTAGATCCTGAATCTGTTATCAACCAACGGACTACAGGTGGAAGTAACTTTCATCTAAATGAAAATAAACATAACCCCAATTGTGAATGTAAACTACTTCCCGAATGCGTTATTAACCAACGGACTAAAGGTACAAGTAATTTACATCTAAATGAACGTGAACATGTTCATAAACAAAAAAATGATTGTATGTGTTTTAATGTTCACCAAATTGACCATAATTTTGGTATACCTGCAAATGAGCATACCAAATCATTAAATAACCGTTATTTGGTACAAAGCAAACAAAAACTAGATCCTGAATGTGTTATCAACCAACGGACTACAGGTACAAACACCTCAAGTCATGAAAATAAAAAAAACGTCAGTAGTGAATGTAAACTGGATGCACCGACTAAACGTAAATCTCCCAGTAACTTACATCTCAATAACAGTAAATATCTTTGTGGATGGAAACAATTTTTTAAACAACTTACTACGTGGGGATTTATAAGTAAATTATTTATTGATTGTAAATATACTCTCCAACATTCTAGTGACGATAAATCCATAATTAACCAGGATCGGCATCAACGTAAAAGCAAACAGCACACTAAGCGTGAAAGTAAAAAATCAGGAAAGTTTAAAAAACCATCCCAACAACCGACCAATAAGAAACATAGAAAGAGTACCGACAAAAAGATAAAGAATTCGAAAAAGACAAGAAAACGTAGTTTATTTAGGAATATTCAATTTATTTCAAAGCGTGTGGAAAGGGTATGTTGTCCCTTCCCAAACAAAGATAATATGGAGTTTTGCATCGACACATTCCAGCGGAAGCCACCTTTGTTATTCATATATAAAATGTTCCCACGTGCCTATCCACAATTTTTACATTCTATCCTTTCTGTCAAACAAGCTTTTCGCTTCGGTATGCATTTTTTGGCCTATATGACTTGGATTCCATGGATTATAGCACTGTTATTAGCAATGTTAATATTTAGATTAGTTTTTTGCTCATGATCGAGTTTAAAGCAGATGTAATCACAAGGAAGATTGATTTTTGAGGATACCTTAATGTACCTATTACGTCACATAAATTGAGAAGATTTGAAGGCACGGCTTGGGGCTCAAACGCATCGACGGCGTGCATACAATTTGTGTAAATGTCTTTGTTGATGGTAATGTACTGGTAATAAGTTACTTTCATCTCTAGTAGTGTTATCTTGTGTGTTATGTTAGTGTTATCTTATTAGCCTTCGCTCAATCGCGTATGAAACTAAAATCGCACGTGAATGAAAGCGTGTCTTAATATGTTAGACCGGAAATGCAAGGCCTAATTCTCGCGCGGAATCCGCGTGGTAGCGTGTACGCTATCAGCCCTCGCAAAAGAACGTATGTATAAAAGTGACATTGTAAAATATACTAGTATATGTACATTCTACGTTTCGCAATATCCTCATTCATACAGAAATAATGATGTTATCATTTTATCCTCATTGCAATCATGCTGTGTAAATCATTTTTGTGTTATCTACCTACTTTTGGTTATAGTCGAATGCAGATTATCTCTTAACGATGAATTATTGGTGAGGATGTAACACGGAAAACTATCGGACATCTTTAATTTGTTGTCTACATTAGCGGGGTGTTCACTCGTATTTTCAATTCCTATCTCGGACATGCCGCACCGTCAAAAATCAGATCTTTTAGACATGCCTAATCAAGTCGAGTCGGTAGTTTAGTCAACCTCGTAATTTCTTAACCACCCTAAGCATACATGCCAGTTGCACATCGTAAAACGTTGCTTTAACCTGTCATATGAACGTAGATCAACATTCCAAATTAAGTTAAAGTAGGCTGCTGGAGCGTATATCTACGCGTTATCTACTATTGCACTCGCGTTGCTGCGCGCGCGTCTCGTCGCGTAGTTTGTGCGCGTTGTGGCCGCAGTGTGAAGGATCAAGGGACCAATGTGACTTTCAACTCGAGTCGTTTCAGTTTACTGGAAGTTTTTGTCAAATGAGATAAAGCAACTACGAGGTCGATTATACTTTGTAGGATTCATTTAGGTAAATCGAAACAGTGTTTGTTACTGTACCTAACCAAAGTTGACAATACATTATAAAATAGTTTAATGTTCATAAACATTATTAACGTTACAAATTGTATGAAGTTATGTAAATATATTATAGTATATATTTTTCCGTTTTATTTACCTAAATGGCGGCTGCAAAAATTTTAAAATGACGAAATTTGTAACAGTCGCCATCTTGGATTTTCATTTAGACCTCACTATCGACTGCAGCCGATAACTGGTTTTCGAGGGTGCAATGAAAACGACACCAATTACAAATTCTTAAATTTTCGCAACCGCCGTCTTGGATTTTCATTTTGACCTCACTATCGACTTCAGCGCCCTCGATAACCAAAAAAACGATACTTATGACAAAAATTGTGAATTTTTATAGCCGCCATTTAGATTTTAATTTTGACCTCAATGTCGGCTTTCGCACCCTCTAAAAGCATGAAAACGACACCAATGGCGAAAAATTTCATTTTTTCATTTAGCTTCAGCACCCTCAAAAACTATAAAAACTGTTTTTCACTATCTCTCTCTCTTTCTATTATAAAAAGTCGCATGGAGCATAACGCTTTTTCGTTAGGTACGTGACGTTTTCTCCAAGTTTACTCCTACCGCAAGCTCCGTTATAGAACTTCGTTCCAAAAAGCTTTTTTCATGCTTAAACTTTCATAGTTAAAGATCAGCTATGGATAAAAATTGCCTTTCAAATTCATAATCAAAATGCCTTTCTTTTAAAGTAATAAAGATTCTCTCGGTAAACACGTCAAATTTCACACGAACTATCACACACTAAAGGCATTAAGGGCTCATTTTTCAATCGACAGATAACTTTTATTCATGTAATTTTATCGGAGGAATAATTTTGAATTTTTGACAGTTCTTCCATAGAAAATCTGTCAGACGTTAATTTAGTCAACGAATAAAAAATATCTGTCGATTGAAAAATCAGCCCTAAGTTAAATTAATTACTTATAACAAAGCATTTATTTCAAATAGGCACATAAAAGGCACTTTTGAACGTCAGAACAGCAGATTAAGTGTCGTATCAAGAACAAGTAAGAAACTCTTCAAAAATTTTCACAAAACCAAAAAGATAATAATACTAATATAAGTTACTAGCGGTCGCCCACGGCTCCGCTCGCGTGGATGTCGGTTACCGCTGCAAAAAGTCTACCTAGGAAAGACACGGTCAGCAAAATGATTCCCAGGTCAATTCACAGACACCGACACTAATATCGACGACGCAGTCATTATCCGCAGGCTGCATATATTGTCTTTATGAGGATGTTAAAGTTGTTAATGATGAAGATATTTAAATGTAATTAATACTAAGTTTTCACTTCTGCCGGCAGTCCCGGAGTGCAACCCGTTGTTTTAGGATAGATAACTAAAGCGATTATTGTAGAGCTTCTCTATAAACAACATTTGACGTTAAATTATTTTCAGGTAGCAAAATATACTGATGGTCTGGAGCCCCGACCCGTGATAGGGCAACGTAAAGTTGCCCATGCGTAAAACATTGTTTTCGTAAATAAATTCTTACTAATTTGAATGTTTGGCCCTGGGATTTGTTTATCGTTAGTGCGAAAGAAATTTTTACTGGAAATTGGAGCCTTTTGAAGGGTAATAGGCAAATCAGTAGGAATCATGGGTATTCTTGGTTTATGAGCTAATTCACCAGCTGCAGGGCCGGTGATAATCTTCGCTACTATTAAATTTTCTTTTAGCTGCTTTATAAGAAGTCTCGTGCCATTACACATGTTGGGGGGCTTAAATTTCTGAGAAGCATTATCGGCGTGCCAACTTTTAACGACAGTTCATGAGGTGGTAGCCCAGCGGGGTTCAGAGAATTTAAAAATTCCTGGGGGTAGTGCACTGTGTCGTCGATGTTAGTGACGGTGTCTATGGATTTATAGCACTTAACTTCACCCGGTACTTTCTGCATAATTAAATATTGTTTATTTCGTTGACTGTTTCATTCCTGGGAGAAACTATTGCTCTACAACACTGCCAACGAAAGTCATTTCGATGTAAGTTTTCGATTTCAGGATATATAGCATCTATCGTTCTATCTAAATTAGGGACTATTTGGCCTAGAGACTCATCCAAAGTAACTGCATAATCGGTGCCCAAAAAAGATGTTAAGATTCCTTCTCCAAGTTTTAGCAGCTGTTGTGGAAAATTGCTATGCGTATTTCCATGTAGATGAGCTCTCATATTGGTGCGCAAATTCAAATGTTGAACAGATGTCCAAAGTTGAGACGATTTTAAACATGCCTTCATAATATCTGCTCGCGTACCTCTGTTGACGACTTTCCAAGCGTTTGTCGGAAATCTCCAGCAAATACAAAAGTGATACCACCCATGACATTAGCAGAGCTTCGGAGGTCTTTTAAAGTACGGTCCACGGCCTCTACATGAGCTCTATGACTCATGGTGCATTCATTTCATATTACCAACGACGCGTCTTGTAGTAACTTACCAAGAGGCCCATTTTTCCGAATAGAGCACGTAGACCGTTGATCTAAAGATATGGATAGCGGGAGTTTAAACGTAGAGTGAGCAGTTTTTCCTTCGTTCAAGAGAGTTGCAGCAATTCCTGACGAAGCAACTTTAATCGCTATCTTCCCTGATTGCCGTATCTTAGCAAGTATCAAATTTGCGAGAAAAGTCTTTCCGGTGCGTCCTGGTGCGTCCAAAAAAAATAATCCCCCCATGTTATTGTTCACGCTATCCACAATAGTCTCATAAGCATGTCTTTGATCTAGTACTAATTTTGGTACATTGTCATTTACAAACGCTGTTAGATCATGTCTGTTATAGTGTTGTATGTATGTACCATCGTGTCAATAGTATTATTGTGGGTACGAAAATCACACTTCGCAACGGGCCGTGCAGCTGAAATCGTAATATTTTAATTTCGCCATAACTTCAAAACCAAACGTCCAATTTTAATCAATCAAAAGACCAAATATTGTCTGCATAAACTGTACTTAGTGATGAAATAATTTATTTTGATAAGAAATAATAGCATGAGTAAAATAAATGCGTTTAAATGTAGTCCAAAAAAAATTCAAGATTTTTTAATAAAAAAATGGTTGTTGTGCCTCACTCGACATAGATAGATATAGTGTGTCGCGGACTTTTTGTAGATATTTATAAGATCTACAATTAATTAGAACATTTTATGGTTCTATCTTTTATAGTTTAGGCAGCGTACGCAAAATAAGTAACTTTTCTGGTTGATTTTTTACACCTTGTGTCCGAAAAACCCAAATATCTTACAGAACCCTATTTTTTTCCAAAATAAAATTTAGCCTATGTTACTCGTGGATAATGTAGCTTTCGAATGGTGAAAGAATTTTTAAAAACGGTCCAGTAGTTTTTGAGCCTATTCATTACAACCAAACAAACATACAAACAAAGTTTTCCTCTTTATAATATTAGTGTAGATATGCATTGTTTTATTTTTTTACCAATAAAACATTTATTTAAAAACTTATTTAAATACAAACTGAATTTTAAAAGCTAACAATATTAAAATAATAGTAATAATATGTACAAGTAAATAAAAAGGAGGGAAAATAATCAAAGGGCATCAAAAAATTCATCCGCATCGCTGTCAACAGGAAACGTGCCCAAAAGACTGGCAGCATTGCCACGTTGTATGGTAATGCTGATTCTTTGGCCCAAAAATAAGCCAGCCCTCTGGTCACGTGAAGAGTCGACCAATCGCTTGGCGATGTCTCGAACAGGCATTGTTATATAATGTATCAATGGTTATAGGTCGTCGCATCGGAGGACACTCAAGTCACCATCCAAACAAGAAAAAAAATCGGTTCATCCTTTTGGGAGCTACGATGCCAGTCAGACGCACGTCTGTGTATCTGTCTGTCGTCTACAAATACCGACAACACTCACCCCCGTCACCCTTTTTGACGTTTGCTGTGAGTGCATATTTCGCTTGAATCTTTTCGAAGCCCACGGGCGCAGTCCTTCTTCTTTTAATCTTGCGAGAATGCCGAAAGTAGTATAATTACGTGGTTTCGTTTATATAAAATGGCGTAAATGAGAGCATTATGAACGATGGTGAAGATTACTTTATCTGAAGATTATTTAGATTACTTTGGTGCAGTGACAACGGACGTCAACTCGATGTTCACTACGCATCGCCAACTGTCGGACTTAAATTACGATACTTGCAAGATACTATAAGATAACATGACCAAACCATCTAAGTATCCTCTCAGACTTAGGGACTAGTTACCTCGGGGTTAGTGACTTTATTGATTATATTCTTAAGAACGGTCAGGTTACTAAATAACCTGACCGCTCTCCGTTCTGTTCGTTTCGTGTTCCGTCCGTTTCATTCGATCATACACGCATGCCGGTTGCGGGTATGATCGAATGTATGAACGTAGATAAATGAAGCAGAAGGAGAATAAGGATTGTAGCAGGAACCGTTCTGTAGTTTCTGCCTACCCCCAGGCCCCGTGGGCCCTGCTTGCGACATCGTCAGCGTGAAATTTCTTGTTCCACCGACCCACCCCGTCACATCGCATGTTCTCGTTTGTTTTCGCTAAGCATTCTCCCTGCCTTTTTTAGTTTTTGCCCGGCTCGTAAGGGTTTTAGCGTGACGATAGGTAGCCTATAGCCTTCCTCGAGATTTTTCCAAATCAGAATGGCAGCTCCAGAGATCAGCGCGTTCAAAAAAACAAATTCTTCAGCTTTATTATTAATACTAGCTGACCCGGCGAACTTCGTGTCTCCATCGAAATCAGTCAATCCGTTCTCGAGATATCATCAAAAAAGCCGTTCCATACAAAATGTGTGAGAAAATTAGGTATCTTTTTTTCGAAAATTTTTCCCATGTTTTTATAAAATAATAAAATAAAAAAAGATCATAAAAATCCCTCCAGCCGTTCTTGAGTTATGAATGGTGTAACTAACCCGACTTTGTTTTATATATATATGTAAATATAGATAGATTATCATAATCATAACAGACGTTCCTGTATTATATTGTAGTCTGTGCGTCCAAGTCACGCATCCAGAAGGAGATTAGGTACGCTGCAATTCGGGCGCCTTATAAAATTATATGAATATAAAAAAGCGCTAGTCTGTAGGGCATGCGTAGTAATATTTAATATTCTAAGGAACACTGAAAAAAAAGAATTGTTGAATGTACTAAAGTAGCGTAGGTTGAGTAATGAACTGCCATAGTCAACCCTTTTCATAGTTAATTTTACTATAACAAGAGTGAATTTAACAAAATCCATTGGTAAAATCAACAATTTCGTGTGTAGGACCTAACCCGCGGATTTGATAAAATTTACGCGGAATTTAGTAAAATCAATCATTTTTTTTTCAGTGAACCATGGAATTAGTGTATACTGTATACAAGAATTTATTTCATCACCACTACTCTTAAAACGGTGAAGGAAATCTTATAACAATCTCTTCTTCGCTGAGTTGTCAACAATCAGAGACATCCACAGACCTCCATGACCAAATTCATGGTCAGGGAAAAAACCAAGCATCTGACAAATGTGTGACACCTTCAATTGACATAATATTTTTAGTATAGACATTCGCTGTAATGTGCTAAGTATATTTAGGGGAAAATAACTTATTATTAAAATGATGTAACTGAATGTGGTTTGGAGAAATTAGTTTTGTATTCAGCTAGCTGTAGAGTGTGCGTGCATATTATTATCTACCCTTAGTCTAGATGCCATCATGCATCATCTTCTGACTCAAACATAGCTTAAATTATTGGTATGTTCTTCACATCATTGTATTCATTTTTTATTATATCATCATTCTACTGCCCTTATCCAAATTTATTTGGGGTCAGATCAACGTGTCTTTTTCTCTCATACTTCTCTATTAATCGTCATCTAGGTCGTCCCTTTCTAACCCTTCTAACCATATCATCATTAAATTTTTATTATATGAATGCACTAAACATAACAATATTCAACAGATGCTTGTTTTTTTTTCAGATCAACCATATTTTATACCGATGATTAAATGTTAGGAATAATAAATATTCCACTTATTATAAAATTCATGCTTAACACAGGCTATTAATTTATTCTAAGGCATATTGGAGCTAAACCCAGAAGTGGCAGGCACTGACAAAAGTAATGGACCTCATTTAAGAAAAAACTTAAATACATCTAAATTTTGAAGCCTATTGTTGATCACAGTAACTTTTTGTGTAATCCCATTTACATGATACACAAAAATGCCTAGAAACCGTAGATTAGTTACAGCACGCGGCCAAACAACATTAAGCAGCAATTACTATAGATCACGTGAACAAGGAAAAACAATACCCTTAGAAAGAAAATCTACAAGTGAATTAAGCGTCAAAAACCCCACGGAATCGTCACAAAAGCATAGTGAAAAGATAAAGATGAAAGTAACATTTTATCTCAAAAAAGCCAACGATCCTTTTCGTTACCCAACTCATGCAAGTTCTGCACATGATATAAATAAGAACTTAAGGAAAAGAAACGAATTTGTAACAACACACCAACAAAGTGCAATGTTGCAAAATAATAAAACAGGATTTCATCGTAGAGGTATGGCAGGTGACAATGACTGTGTACACATTGATATAAAGCCAAAAGAGCGTCATGAGAAAAAAGAACCAGTAACTCAAATTTACACATCGTTAATGAAAATATCCTTTGCGAATAAGATTAAGAATATAATTATCGAAAAGTCTAAGCGGCTTTCAGATACGAGTTTAAGACGTAGACGAAAGCCGGTTAAATTAAGAGAGTATAACAGTTATTCAAGCGTCGTAAATTGCGACAATCGTAAACTAAAGTTAAATAAGAGTGACGAGAAAAACCAGATCCTGAATGAACATAAAAAGGACAATACACTAAGCGAGAAATATAAAATCGCTCCTGCAAAATATGTAAGATGCCCGAAAATATGTGACAGATTAGATATTACCAATGAAAATATACTTATCCCAAATCAATTATCAATGTCAACTTTTGACAAAAAAAAGAAGTCGAATAATACACTCAATTATTTAGATAGAGGCAAATCACGTAACAATCGAAAATGTCGACTGAACCACTCTGATAGGACGAGAAGACCCTTTCCTGTAATAGTTTTTGAAGATATTTGTGTTACGGGCAGAAAACTTAAGTTCTGGAAAAATTACAGTAAAAATAAAAAGACACAGAGATTATCCATAAGAATCGGAAGGCAAACTTCTAGAAATAATTTTAAATATTACTCCGATACCACAACTACCAATTCGATAAATTATAATTCCGATAAACAAAGCGCTGGGACTACCAACAGTACGCTTAGTGAAGCGTTTTCTCATATCGCTAAGGATGTAATTAATACATGTGTAAGGAATACCATTAAGGTCTGGGCAAACAAACAATTTAATGAAAATATCAACAGAAGGAGAGAGCACAAATCTAAGAGTCCAAAAGTAAATCAGACCTATTCTACTGAAGTAAATAGAAAGCTTTTAAAAGCTCTAGTCGATAATCCTTCAGAAAAACATAGGTCTAGTATAATTGGGCAAAGTAAAAGTGATGAGGTTTCAATTAAAACGCTTAAACTTTGTAACAACATTCATTTTAATAATATACGAATGAATGACACTGAATGTCAAACTGAAATCCCGAAACCTACGTTAACTAATATTAAGCATTCCAACGAAAGGAATAAAAATAGTGATTCAGATATAAACCATATTCATTGTATAAAAATTGCGGTCACTTCAAATAATGAAGCTTCTCAAGATAAAGTGCAAGCCCAAGAATTATTGAAAAAGCAATTGTCGAATGACCTTTTAGAATATTCAAATAAGACGCAAAACGTAAACTCACCAATGAACAAAATACATCCGTCTGCATATAAACAGCAGTTAAACTTGAATATCAACAGTAAATTATCTGAAAAATTTTCTATTGCTTCAAATAATATTAATACAAAACTTCTTGATAATAAGAAATTTGACGAATGTCAGTCTAAATACTCGTTAAATACCAAACAACAAAAATGCATTTCTAAAGATATGGCAGTGTCTGATCTTCCTCAACATCCTATGTTTAAATTATTACAAAAACTTAAACTTTTTTTTTCAGTTGATCTTGCAACTGAAAAAAAAAGAAACAAAGCAAAAAAATATAAGAAGACGCATACAATTATAAACAAACAAGAGAATTCATATACCTTACCAACAGTAAAACAGATACAGTCTATTCCAAAACTAGATCAAAATAATATAATTTATAGAATTGACGAACAGCAGTGCGACAGTTCAATAAATCTAAAACTATTTCATGAAATAACAAGTAAACAAGACAACACTTCGGGCTCAGATAAAGGGCTAATTAATATGGCAATAATGAAGAAGCTATCTTATACACTTTTCAAATCTTCTTCTAAGAAAATGTCTACTAAACTCTGCGAATCTCCCAATAAAAAGGGAAATAACAAAAACTATCATAACCAACGTCAAAAATATCAAGGCCTTTCAATGGGAAATTTATCTAAAAGCATACAGATACAATGCCAACAATCATCTAATAAAAAATGGCTCGTAGGAAAATTCAAAAATGTATTTGGGCCACAAAATAAGCACAGACAAAAGTTATGTGAAAAGCAAAGTAACACTACAGATCAGAAAATTGAAAGTAACCCAAGTAGCGCTCATACGAACGACAAACAGCAAGAAAACATTTTTAAAAATAAAAAAATTGCCAATAAAGATTTGCTAACTCAGAACGATACAGATATTTCAATAAAAAATATTACAAGAAATAACCGATTCCAACAAACAGATATTAAAAAAAGTTCGTCGAAGTCTTTAGGAAATCTCAAAAGCATAAATAAACTTAAAAACTATTATGATAACACTTCGCAAACACAGGAAAAAAATAATTTTGTGAGTCATTTGTCTGATAAAGGAATTGAAAAAGAAAATAATATTACTATTAGTAATAAATATCAAAAATCAAGTTCAGAACGTGGACGGTATCTCAATAAACATGAAAGAAAACAAGTTACTTCTAGAAGGCCTCATAGTACATCCCTTAATAAACCATGTTGTATATGTAATAAAATACCAAGTCCTTGTGAATATTTTTTGCAACAACACAGTAAGAAAACATTATCACCATTATGTTTATGTCCTTTAAAACAACGCAGTAAGAAAACACCATCTATACGTAAATGTGCTTTGCAACAACACAACAAGAAAAAAGCTACATTACGTGAAAGTCCTTTGACACAATATGCTGAATATGTTGGATGCCTTCGTAAACAACTTTGTGGCTGTCGATTTTATTTATTAAATCAAATTCAACGTTTTCGTCCAGGCAAATTGAATTCAGTCATTTGCAGTGAATGTAAAACAACTCGATCTGAATGTAAACGCAAAAAGCAACGCAATAAAGGTAAATCATTAAGGTACCGCCACATAAATAAAAGTCAACAACAACTTTCAAATGAAAATGTGAAACACGTGTGTAATAAAATATCGTATACATTATCTGAAAGTCCTACGATACAACATAGTAAGAAAATATCCTGTACATTATTTGAAAGTCCTACGATAAAACACAGTAAGAAAATATCATGTACATTATGTGGAAGTCCTACGATAAAACCCGCTAACAAAACTTCGTCTACATTATCTGAAAGTCCTATGAATTATTATGGATTTATTCGTAAACTAGTTTATGGCTACCAAGTTTTTGTACTGCATCAAATTCAACGTTTTCTCTATGGCAATGAAAATGTAGCGATTTGCAGTAAATGTGAAAAAAGTCGATCTGAATCTAAATGTATTTCAAAGCACACAAGCAATTTTACAAGATGTATTAGAGGACGTCAGACACGTTCTGACTGTGGTCGTAGACAACTTCGTTGTATTCGTAAAAAAAGAAAATATAGTAGTAACCATCAAATGCCCCCGATCATTCCGAAACGTTGTAGAGGCAGGAGGAACAAAAGTCGTAGGAAAAAAGTGTGTGAAAAAAGAAAAGGCTGGCGGCATTTGAAAATCTTTTCGAAAATTATTCGTACTGCAAAATGTGTGTCATTAAGACTTGAAGGTGATTGTAAACTTTTCGCGTGCACCGTAAAGAGAAAGCCGTTTTTATGGATTTACAAAGTGTGCCCAAAAGCCTACCCACACATTTTATCTTCTCTAGCTTTTGTTAAACTGGCTTACCGATTATGTTGTTATAGTTTAGCCGTTGTAGCCTGGGTGCCGTGTCTTTTATTGCTGAGTATTTTGAGAACATGCATTTTTTCTATTTGTTGTTTATAAAATATCTATTAATCAATTAACATTATTTTTTTAATTATTTAGTTACTAATGTTTATTAGATACGTCACAAGGTTGAGGACAGGCCCAGATCGATGCCAAGACACGAAGACTATTTGTGTTTCTATGAAACTATTCTTGACGAATTTAATTACCAGCAGCGCCCCGCGGTTTTACCCGCATAAATCACAATCCCGTGGGAATATCGGAATAAGAAGTATCCTATGTGTTAATATTGGATATAAACTATATAATCTAATTACGCGTGCCAATCATTCAAAACCGTTCAGTAGTTTTAGCGTGAAGAAGTAACAAACATACAAAAACACTCACAAACTTTCGCTTTTACAATATTAGTGTGATAAATCAAGACAAGCTTGCACTTCGTCTTGATTTCTTATCTGTGACGGTGCGTTTCGTCTGCGAAAATATAGGCTTTAAAGCAATTACGCGACAATGACAACGTTAATATCCGTCGCTAAGGCGTGAATTATACACAGACGGCGTAAGGTGACGGCGTAAGTGTAATTCACGACACGTCGCCTTCGTACATTTTGTATGAAAACGTTTTGAAGCGGCATCATGCATGCGCCGCGCCTTCACCTTACGCCGTCTCTGTGTAATTCGCGCCCTAGAGTGATGCAAAGTATACAAGATGCTAGTGCCTAATATAACTTGGCGCGCTAAGCTGCAGCTGCTGTAGCGGAAAACCTCATGTAGCGTAAATATAACAACTTCGCTCATCTCCTTTTTAAAGAAATCACCAAGCGGTGATTGCTTGAAATCACCAAACGGGGGGCTTGAGTTCCCGTGACCAAAGGGCTGATTTTTACATTGGCCAAAGGCTAAGCATTGCCACTCAACATCGCAATGATCATTTGGACGCGCTACCAGTCGATAGCGATCCGGAGGAATTTTTTTATTCCCTATTTTAGTTTTACATTGACTAGCGACATATCAAAACATCGAGATATCAGGGAGCCTAAAAAGGCCACTTAGGCAGAATCATAAAAGGATATTCACTGTCTTCGCCATATTATGATTCATAATGTTATCCTTTTATGATTCTGCCAAAGCAACCTTTTTAGGCCCCCGTGCTAGTAGAAAAACCGAGTCACTAGTTCTCCCCGCCATTGTGATCTTTTTTTTGTTCTGGACAGAATTGAAGGTCAATGTTCTAACTTCTTTCGAAACTTAACCTTGTTTTCAGTGCATATTTATTTATTTTATTGTGTTTGGGTGGCTTACGCAAAAATAATAGGATGAGGTAATTCAAGACAAAATATAGCTTAACTTTTACTCTTGTACCGTTGCATTGCATGCAACCAAAACCACAATATTATGCGTCTGTTTTGTACATTGCGCGCAGCGTTAAACAGCGATGTTTTACACCAAAAGTCGTTTACCAGCAAACATTTTTGCTTAATAAAAATAAATACTAAAACAAGTTTGATATTTATATAGATAACAGTTAGGTGATGGATAATTCTACAGCCAGTATGTAAGTTAAATATTAATGTCTTTTTCTTAGCGTGTCGATAGCAATCTAAATGGAACCACGGCCCAGAATTCAGCTACTTGTTTGGCGCCATCACCAGCGTCCATCAGTTCCTGTAACATGCAGTTGATAGGACACGCAGGACACGATATTAAGTGTCCCATCGTTTGTGGAACAGCACCACATTTACACTCAAAGGCGGAGTCGTCTATGAATCTCCACCTGAAAAGGTTTTCCTTGCTTCGGTCAACCTGGGTCCGGAGTCTGTTAAAAGATTTCCAGGTTACCCAAGGTAACCTATGGTTTAATGCTCTAAGGTATTGTGCCATTAGGTACGAGTAGTACAGACGCACATCAAGCTACCCGAAACTGTCAAATATTTCCAATCAACTTTGAACCTAATGCTTTAGCGATAAAGTTGAAAATCTATTAAAGAAATTTGACAGATCGTAGTAGCTTGATGTGCTGGCGTCTGTACATTTCCGATTTAGAATCAGACGGACAACTGTACGACGTTTGCTCCTGTCACCAATTCTGACACTCAATTTTAAACTGAATATAATTTCTGTTTTCGGAATCCAAAGTTTAGAAGATGCAATTTGTTTCGCAGAAGGAAAATACGTTTGTACGTCTTGTAACCACAAAACAGTGCAAATATACTCTATCAAACACAGTTTCATTTGAACTAAATGTTCGTACAAAGTTTTGAGTAAACCGAGGTACCAGAATCTATAAAATGATTTCAAGTAGATCATATAAATTAATAAGCGTTATAGAATTTATCCCTGCAATTAGCGACGCTGGCATGGGCCACTATAAATGTCACGACCCAACGAAGGATGAGATGTTTTGTTACGACTGGTTACGTCGACTAATATTCGTAAAAACACCGACAAACCAATATGTATTTATTCTTTAACTTACGTCGAAATTTATTAGGGCTGATTTTTCAATCATCTGGTTTTAAAAAAGTTATCATATTCGAGGAATAATTTTGAATTTTTGTCAGTTCATACAAAAACTGTCAAACGTAAATTTTATTCCTCGAATAAAATTTATCTCGCGATGGAAAAATCAGCCCTAAATACTAGTAATATAGGTCAATGACTAAATACCTAGAACATATAAAGAATGTCGATATTTTCGATTTGTTAAAAATTAAATTTCAAAAACTAGTCATCCTGGTTTCATTCATATCACATGTAGCGAATACCCTCTTAATAGCGAATTCTTAAGGAATATCGAAAAGTAATATGTTTTCAGATGCAGGAGGCTCATTAAAAGTACCTATTGTATTTTCTTGAACATCAACAGTACTGGACTCAGAATTTTAGTAGGTAGGTAGGCACTATACACTATTACTACTACATGACACAAAATTTTCAAAAATATTAACTAAATCCATTAATTTCTCTGTGTTCCAGGTGGCTCCTCAATTCAGATGTTTAGATTGAGGAGCCATTTTACATTGATATAAAGTTGGATATATTTTACTACAAATTTCAGAATTTGGCCTACAAATTTATTTACTTTCCTACTATAAATAAGGGGGTGAGTTTCCTTTTAAAATCTGAAGCGGCTCCTTAATCCATACAGACATTTATATTTTGGCTACTGAAACCAAAATCATAAACGTAAAGGGAAGTTTTACAAAAATATGGTTGTTGTTTTAGTATATTGCGGTGTCTTACGACTTCCACGAGAACAAAGTCGCAGGCAGAGCTAGTTATACATAAATGAGAAGTTATTGAGATACATCAACGTTGAACGAAGGTTTCTAGTATCAAGTTTTCGATCTGCAACCCTCGGGATTTCAAGAGAATCTGTTGGGATACCCAAGCACAAAAAAAAAATGAAAATTCAGATTTTAATTTTATAAAGTATGGATCAGTATTACAAACGCTACTGCATACACCCTAAACAGCACACGCAGCCACGACACAGTTCACAACACAAAATACAAGGCGTCCAAACCACAACAGCTAAGCAAAACAAACACATTTCAAATAACTTGATGAAATTCGTCCTCAAACTCAAAAATCGCGGGTAAAAGTCTGGACATATGTGGTACACCCACAAACATGGTGTTTTCCTCATAGTCACTAATAGTATATCGCGGCATCCATGCACAGCTGCTTTTCTTCTTTTTCGAATTCGTTGCTGTCTTCTTTTCTGTTGTGCTTCCAATAATTGTTTCTCCTTTTTAGTTGCACCTTTAGGTGCAAATGATGTATACATTGCAGACTGTTTAAACTCGTCGGTAATAATGTTTATAGTTCGTGAGCCTTTCAATGATCTGCTTATGCGAAACCTTTGGAGTCTCCACTTGTTTGTTGCCCAACTCTGCACTTTTTCATATGTGGTACGTGGATTTCTCATACACCGTCGAGCATATCTGTAACTTCTTCTTGGACGTGTAATTATTTTGTATACTATATAAAGGAGACTGTGTACAACAGCAATTCCCAGATTGCAAAGTCCTATAAAAAAGTCAGCAACACAATTAGTGTCGCCTGCTTCATCATGTTTGCTCAATTCTTTCATTTCTTTACGTTCTTCCTTCAGCTGTTTAGCTAATAACTTATTTTGTTTCTTTTGATTCTTAAGTTGTTCTTTTTTTAACTTCTTGTCCTCGTTCTCAATTTCTTCGTCTTCCGCCTTTCCTTTTTTTATTTTTATTTGTTTCTCTAACTCTTTTGCACATTCACATGCACTGAATGATTGCGATTCCCTGACAGGCAACGAAGGCTTGGATTTTTTGGGTTTTTTTTCGACGGCAGCTGGTTGCTTTAACTTAGTATGCTGTGTATGACGAAGGTTTTTCAACGGCAAATTCAACCCGCTCCTTTTATGATAATTTGCTTTAATCACTGGTTGCTTTTTTCCCTCCTTTAAACCTGATAACGCACAACTCGTTCGCTTAGTGGCTTCTGATCCATTCCAGATTTCTGAAGTTCTTTTAAGTCGATCACAAATAAAAGAAAACATTGATTTTATTTTTGATATTTCATTTGTATCAAAGGGCTCTCTTTTCATTTTATTATTTGAACCATAAATTTTTTTATTAGTTAATTTTGACATCCAATAATACAAGAGATCAACTGGACCTTCTTCATCTACACATGTTCTTTCAGAACATTCTGTAATTTCAGGTTTTTTTTGCACACATTTGCATTTGAATAAGTTTCTGTTTTCGCATCTTGCCACTGCACACGTTCCACCAGGGCAAACTTCATTAGCCTCAGCTTCTATTTTAGCAATTTTCCGATTTATTTCTTCAGAATTTAAAAGGCACATGCTTTTAGCGTCCAACTTTACCTCAAACTGAGGTTCAGACATTTCACCCGATTGAATACACCTCGTGGAGCATTTTTTATGTTTTCTTTGAACAATTTTACTACCGCAAGTTCTATCGGTGCATTCTCCTCCCTTATCTATTATATGCTCACATTTACAATTAAAATGTGTTCTCTTATCTTTAAACATTTTTTGACAAATCCTTCCTTCACATAGATTTTTTGAAAGGTATTGTTCTCGACGATTGTTATGTGAAGGACAAATACAAGTAGATTTCCCTGTAGTCTTTTGACTTAGATTTGTCAGTTTGTGCTTTATTTCATCGGGGTTTAACACACACCTCTCAATAGCATCAACTTCTATTTTGATTATTGGTTCTCCTGCTTGATCACCAGCATCTTTTGGGAGTTTATTAATACAGTCACGTTTTACTGTTTTCTTGAGTGATTTATTGTTTTTTATATTACAAGGATAAATATATGCCGTGTTATGAAAAGGACTAGTTGGGTTTACTTTATTCTTTTGACTGAGATCTGTCAGTTTGTGTTCTGGGCATAAGACATTCCTGTCGATAGCATCATCTTCGATTTCACGTATTTTTGCTTTCTTGGGTGATTTCTTGTTTTCTATTTTACTTATGAAGCAAATATTTTGATATTTTTGCTCATAACTATTATCCCTTTTAGCCTTTATTGCGACTTTAAGGTCTTTTATGTAAGCATCAGGTTTGCATTCGAAGCAAATCCTTTGATATTCTGGCTTTTTATCCATTATTGGTTTGGCATTTACTGGTTTATGAAGTATCTTCTTATTCGATAACAGTTTTTTTGAATTATAACATAAGCATGCTATTAGACTCGTAATCTTTGTAATGTCTATCAGACTTTTACTTTGTGCGTTGTTGTTCATATTAGAAATAGCACAAGTTTTAGCCGTGCATTCATCTGGCTTTTTCTTACGTTTACAAACAAAATCTCTGTTTTCATTAGATGCTTCAGCACAAATACCCTTAGCGCAATCTTTATATTCATTACTTGACACATTTTTGTTCTTCTTTGAAATTTTATTCATTTTATATTGATTTGGACGTACATCTAATGTATAACTTATACATTGTTTGTGACATTTGATGTTATTGGAAGCATCAATTTCATAGTCTTCATTTACTTTCCGAGGCCATACGTTTGTGCATCGACGTCTACGTTTTTCTAGCCATTTACTAGATTTTTTAGTTTGCACATTTTCAGAAATTTCTATATCATTTAACTCATTTTCTGTACAAAGGCATGCGACATCCAATTTCTTTTTTTGCTTGGAGTGTTTTGATTTGATATTTCTAGAAGT
The DNA here is from genome assembly GCA_963855955.1 of Luperina nickerlii. NCBI lineage: Eukaryota > Metazoa > Arthropoda > Insecta > Lepidoptera > Noctuidae > Luperina > Luperina nickerlii. The sequence goes on from OY979669.1 coordinate 6,511,636, forward strand.
TTCAATTTCCTCGGCATCATATTTTTCTTTTGACTGTGTGTAAATATTTTTTTTCTTAAAAATTCCGGTACTTTTATTCTTTGTTTCGTGTACTCCATTGGTTTGTACTATTGTGTCAATATGAATGACTTTTCCTATACATGTACATTCCGGAAGGTTAGCATTTGCTTTCCTTTTTTTGTTGCTGGGCGAACGTTCCCTTTGTTTTCTTGTATTGGAGTCCCCTTGCATGTTAATGTTAAGTAAATCATTAGGTTCTTCTCTTTTATCATTTATTCTGCCTTCAGGATGGGCGAGATAACGTGTGTCTAAAGGATATTTTCGTGAACATGCGGCATTTTGACAAAGTATATACTTATTTAACTTTTTTACTCCCTTTTCCCCAATGGCTTGCTTTAAAGTAACATCATCTATGCAGTAATTGAAAGAAGGTCTTTTGCCGTGTTCCATGTTTAACAATTCACTAAAATTTATGTTGTCTCACCCAAGGCAGCTAGAATGCAATGTTTACTTGTTTATTTATGCATTCATTTTTATACGCTAAATTTTGATCATTATAGGCGTAGACAGAGAATACTATAGACAAATTGATGTCTTTTGTCACGTTCACACAAGAAAAAGAGCAAATTACGCCTATATCGTGTAAAGAAATGAGACGGAACGATGAGATTTTTTGTTTCACGTCGCGTGCCACGATTTTGAAGGTTAGCATAGTACTTTGGTAAACAAAGTTTGACAGTTATCGTGCAGATAGTTATCGTCTTCTTGTAAAATTCAGTTTTTATGTGCTTTATGTTCATTAATTTATGTTATTTTATGTTGTGAACAATTTAGACTTAATATTTCAATCATTTAAAAAAAAAAGCATGGTGCGGTGTAGCGTTTTAAGGTGTAAAAGTGATAGTGGAACAAAAATGCCAGATTTGTCCTTTCGTTCGTAAGTGTAGCACTTTTTATCAGTAAATAGGCTATCAATAACTTTTTACTGTGTTCATACATTAAGTATAATGTACCCTAGACGTAAATTCATCGATAAAAAGCACAAAACTAACAATTATTAAGTTCTGACTTAAGAATTTAGGTGTTGCCAACTTTTCTATAAATTATTACCCACTTTTATGGGAAATCTGTATTCTGCAGTATGTATCCTAATTCTATCTAATATTATAAATACGAAAGTGAGTTTATTTGTTGGTTTGTTTGTTACGCTTTCACGCTAAAATGGTTGAACAGATTTGGATGAAATTTGGCACATCGGTGAACTATGACCTGGGTTAGGACTTAGGATATTTTTTATCGCAATATTCTCACGGAACCGAGACACATGCGCGTGAAATCACGGGGCGCAGCGAGTTAATTATATCTGAAAGATTAATGGCTTGTTACAGTTTTCCTGAAGGTGGTGATTTACGTCGGAATCATAGCTACAGGACGAACAGATTGGACACCAAAACCGTCATCAAAAATTTGCAGCAGACATAAAAAATGTTAAATAAAAAGAAGAAAAATAATTGAAACATTTATGCGAAGCTTGTTTTATTTAAAGGGCAATCAATCTAATTAATAAAGCTAATTAAAAATAAATTTGTTGTATTATTTACTCACAAAGCCAGATACTACTATCATCTTAAGGAATGGCAGGTATTTAGAATCACATCATCATCATACGTCGTCACTCTCTCCTGCTCTTAACGCAATTTATTTGAGTTCAGGAGCATGTCTTCTTCCATACATCACATGCTTATACCGATGATAATCGATTTATCAGTCACTTTCAAGCTTTCTCTTCCACTTTCATAAATTGTGGGGTAAATTTTTCCTCACACGGTAACCCTAAATATGTGACGTATTTTTGTTTTGTCTCTTTCTGCGACACGCTTTGCAGGCGTCTATAGTATTCTCTGTCTACGATTATAGGCGATATAAATTAGATATTTTTGCTTATCTTAATTAGTCATGTCAAGTTAGACTGATGAAAATTATTTAATTGATAGATGTCAAAGGGAATCTTTGGAATATTATTTTTAAACTACTGAGATGGGACAAGTATTGAGAATATCTATGGTTACCTACAGCTTATGCTAGGTATACACGCAGCAACTTTAGTCGCAGGCTACTAAAATGGCGACTTCAAAATCTCACATTCCCAAATAGATATATTTGTTGCTAGCGATGTAAAAATCTGTGTGTGCTGAAGATCCGACCTTTTGATCTCACTAAAATAGTACCATGTTGGCGTGCCGGCTAGATTAATCGCCTAATTATAATGCGGTGTCGTCGGGCGTGATTACCTACGTGAAGCAAATAACTTAAACTAAAACTAACTTTGAAAGGTTTAAGGGCTGTAGCAGACACCATACTTTTATCATCTTTTGGCAATTCACGGCCCGAGGGTTTCAACCCCAAACGGCTCGAAAATATAATTGCCGATAAGGTTTTTATACTTTTGCCGCTTGAGGTTTTCCGTAGCCGCACCAGCAGGAAGATGAGATGGCGCAAGGGTATTGATACACGATTGCGTCCCACACTAAAAGGCCTACCCACCTTCCATGGAAATAAAAACATGCCGTCCAGTCTCTTGCCATCGTCACGTGCCAAACCATTGGATTCTAATTTAGCTGGAACACCGACGGTGGCAAGAACTCGTCGGATGATGTCATTGGAGGAGGTGCTCATTTAAAACAGTTTCTGCATCGCCTCCCAAGATTCCATCATCGAGATACCAAACCTTACATTTGGAATTTAGCTGTCTATTAATAGCTAAACTAAACATCACTGGCCCGAAGGGGTCACCTTGTTGACAGCCAACAACAGATTCCAGATTGTTGTCGCGATACAGTAATTTAAAAGGGTTTATAAAGCCGTCATCTACGTATTGTGTACATCAAACTGAGTAACATTATCCAAAAATAATTGCTGGGAAACGAATTTTTTTGGCGTGAAATGTCTATATAGGTACTTTAGGTATACGCAATGACGCTTGGATCAAAATATTACCGAAAAGGTTACATGCTTTGTGATATTACCTAATATATAACTTATACATGCAGTGCACTGACCTGTATTATACATTTGTATGATAGAGGTCAGTGATGTAGTGTAACCGGGATAAGTGGGATCTCAAATCATCTCAAGGGGGCTGGTGTATTTATCACTTCATTTATCCAGTTTCTCAAGTAGTCAGGTTTAATGATACTTGTCTTATTTACATAAGCAGCGAATACAAGTCGAAATGTACCTTATTCGGCCGTAGAGATTCATTTAACTACAAAGGTTAAAATGTTCAATAAATAATGAACAAAATTAAACCACAAAAAATTAAATTATTATTATTTGTCATAAAAATACAAGCTATTGAACTACAAAGTCCCAATGATAGATGTAGAAATCGAAAAATCTAACAAAGCATACTCTGATAAAAAGGTTTAATTATGTCGGGACCTCATTGTGATTATCAGTAGTAGAGGTTTCTCAGGTATCCAGGACCCACTTAACCAGCCGGTCGATTCTGCAAAAATCTGGGTTAGTTTCACCGTGAAAACTTAGGTGAAGTGAGTTTGTTTTTGCTAGGAATTTACACTATATTGACAGCTCACTCCACGCTCACTTCACCTAAGTTTTCACGGTGAGATGGTTACAGAATCGCACTGCAGCACTCTAATTGCGTGACACACTATCAATCAAAACCTTAATGATTTTGCTAATCTATTGCTATATATATTCGAAAAACAATCTGCTCAACAACGTAAATAACGCAATGAAAGTTGTTGAACTGTCAAAATTGAAAGCCATTGCTACTGTATGGATAATATTTATTTACTTAATCAAAATACATAATATTAACATAATATAAGCTAACATTTAAAATAATAATATGTACAATGCGCGCCACGAAAGATGAGACTTGATCCCGCCTCCCCCGCTCTTTCCGCCGCCCCTATGACGTCCGGTCCCGTCCCGCATTCAGACCTCATACCGCTAAAGATACCTAAAATCGTGTACTGCGCATGTCAGACCACGTTGTGTGTCAAGTCTCATCTTTTGTGGCACGCATTGTACCTACATGTACGAGTATATGAAAAAATAAGCAAAAGAATCATAGAGCATCGAAAAATTAGTCCACATCGCTGTCAACAGGAACAGTGCCCAAAAGGCTGACAGCATTCTCACGTTGTATGGCGATGCTAATTCTTTGGCCAAGAAACAAGCCAGTCCTCTGGTCACGTGAAGAGTCGACTAACCGCTTGGCGATATCTCGAAAAACCAAGTGGGCACTCGGACCCCATGGCCCTAGTGTTTCAACCCCAAACGGCTCGAGCATATAACTCCCAATCAAGTTGGAATTTTTTCGCCGTTTGAGGTTTTCTGCACCTACAGCAGCCTCCCAAGCACAGCTCACCGTGCTAGGAAGATGGGATGGCGCAAGGGTGTCGACACATATTGCATCCCACACCAAAGCTCTGCTTAACTTCCAGGGCGTTATAGTCATTCCATCTGGTCTCTTAATTCCCATCGTCACGTGCCAGGCCGTTGGGTTCTAAAACAGCTACCCCAGCGGACAAGAGCACGACGGATAATGTCATTAATGCTGGCGTGCCGTGCTATACGGCCTGCGCTCCTACTGCAGTACTGTAGGACAGGCCATGGTATCCGAAGCAGTCGACAGCTTCACCGCACTGACAGTGATGCGGAGCCCGCAAGGAGCGCTAAACGTAGACAGGTAGCGAACCGAAAGGTCCAGTCACCGAGCCTAGTGCCAATGTTGGGTGAGGGGAGTGCTTGAAGCCAGAAATGCTAATGTTAGTGTGTAACGCAATACCCCGCAAGTTACACTGTATATACATATATATTTTTTTTATTTTAGAGGTTTTTGTTTGAGTTGGGGATTTTTTAATTTTTACACCCGTTATAAACTAGTAGGTCCCTACCAGTCTATCAAAAATTACTCTGTGGTCCCTACCTACACCTTTGTTAATATCGCCGGATCTCAACACGTGACCGGAGTGCACAAAAGACCTTACTAGGTACCTATTCGATGTTACGTGTTTAAAGTCATATAACAGAAACTAAAATTCACAATAATAAAATAAAATTCACACTCATGATGGGGAAAACTAAAATTAAATACGTTTGAAATGTAATACCGGAAAAGTATTCAGTATATTTATGATTAATAATGGGAATTGCCGCACGTACCATTTAAGGAAGAAAATCAGACTACAATATTATGTTTATATAAATTAATTATGGCCACGTCACTCAGTCTGTGATAGTGTCATTGGGCGATGAGCTTTAGTGCCGTAAACATGTGTCGACTTGTGATAACTGTTATTGTCATCTCATTTGTTTCCTGCGGTAAGCATTTTTTCTATTTAATTTTCTATCGTGTGTAAATCTGTAAAGTACACAGGGTGGTATGGACATTGACCCGCTACCTGTTGAACCCAATGGATTTAGTAAGTGATTCTGTCGAAATAAATTTGCCGTCGGTTATTTTTTATAAATTGCCATACACTTTTCTATGAAACAGCAGTTTTATATAACCGAAGAAAAATTTCAACGCTAGGGGGTCTAGAATCATAAGCTAAATTCACGGTTAAAGTTTGCGCGACGATGTCTTTGCCATCTTGTATACTCATTTATCCCTTTTTTTTTCTTGATAGGTAGTGCGTTGGTAGGTTGACTAGTCGATATTTTTTCCATACAAATTTTGGGAGAGTATTACTCCACTGTTTGACATTTTGCATCCAAAGTTAAACATGATATCGTTTTGACATATTATTAATTATGTATGTACGGAAACAGAATAGTAAAATAAAAAGCCCATTAAAAAGTTATGAGCCAACAAAGATTCGTTTTTCTTGCTATTTTTAACGTAACTATGGGTGTAAATAAGTAATAAAAGAACTATAAAATCTTCAAAACCAAGTCCGTACCGAGCGTACCGTATATTTCCAGATAAATTAAAAGTATCAGTAATAAAGCCAATTTTTAAAAAAGGGGATAAAGTTAAACGTCAGTAATTATAGGCCCATAGCTATTATACCTATATTTGCTAAGATTTTTGAAAAAGTTATATTTAACTCCCTGTATAGGTTCTTTGAGAGTCACAATATATTTACACCCGCTCAATATGGCTTTAGGAAAAATAAATCAATAAATGTGGCCATATATAACTTTTTATATGAAATTATGACTAACCTGGACAAAGGACTCCCTGCTGTAGCTCTATACATGGATATTTCTAAAGCTTTTGACCGCGTGGATCACAACATCCTCCTAAACAAAATGTATGCATATGGTGTAAGAGGTAATGTTTATGATCTCATTAAATCATACCTCACAAATAGGAAACAGTTCACTGAAATAAAAAAGCTAAATCTAGCAACAAAAACTGAAGAAGTCTATGCTTCAGAAACAGAACCTGTTCGGCTGGGTATTCCACAAGGCACTATTGTAGGCCCGTTATTCTTCCTCGTCTTTATAAATGATATGCCTTCCGTGTTAGACTATGAAACCATACTTTTTGCAGACGACAGCACTGTTTTATGCACAAATAACAATCCCAATAATCTAGAAAACGACATTAATCAATCTTTGACTTCCATAATGAATTGGATGAATAAAAATAATCTATTCCAGTATATTATAAATATCAGTATTTTTAATTACCATATCCACAATTAACTTATTTTATTACAAATTAATCTTAGGTTAAATATTGATAAGACAACAGTTATGAATTTCCGAATAAGAACCAGCCGTACCCCCCCTTTAAATATTATATATGTACAGAATAATATAGCAGAAACCGAAGTGACAAAGTTTTTAAGATTAAATATTGATAATACAATTAATTGGAAAATACATATTGATAAATTATGCAAAAAACTAAATCAATATTCATATGCACTAGGGCATGCAAAACCGGAAAGTCATCAAAACCGGTTTTGAACATCGTTTTTTTGGGACCAAAACCGAAAACCGGAGCTAGGTCCGGTTTTAGCAAAAAAAAATCGAATGTAGTATAATTTAAAAAGAAACACTGTAACGGGGTAATGTGTGAGGAGATAGTTTTAAACGCGCAATACAAACATTAACAAAGGTTTATTTCTAAAATAACTAATTCTAAATTACAATGTAAAGTCCTAATAGCGAAGTCCCTAGTAGCGACGCGTATTATAAGTTGTTCGTGCGGTTTCGCTAACGAAGTCAACACAAACAACGAACAATACACGCCGCTGGGCCAGTATCCGATAAGATGCGGGGGCGCGGAGGTGACCGACCTAAGTCGATGCAGAGAAGCGCACCCGAACCGTACCGAACGCTGACTGACTGAACTGGCTGGGGCTCGAGCTTTTATAGGCGCCGAGGGACTCGGCGGCGTGCGCGGCGGGGCGGCGAGGACGCGCATGGTCGCTCGGCCCGCGCCGGAGTTTTATTGATGCGACGCTGTTGTTGTGGTGTTACAGTCTCCCCCTCTGGTCCCGAAGACGACCCGGCGAGGAGACCAGTTTCTGCCTCCGGAACTGCCTTCTGCTTTCGTGGTCTGCCGCGTCTGTGCCCTCCCCCTGCACCAAAACAGCTCCTATATCTGTTAATGCAAACATTGCTAAATCAATAATAGGACCAAACAGCGCATTACTTTTTGGTGACAGAGTCACCTCAGCGTTGTTGATGCTCGCTTGCGCATCCCGGAACAGTGACCCGACAAATCTTGGTGAGTACCCATTTAGTGCAGGTTCCTTTCTCGAGGGCGATTGTGGAGGAGTAATGAAGTTGATCAAGGGCGGTGGCCCATATGAATCCTCCATTTCATATTCTTCAGGTAGGTTTGAAGGTGGGGACGGAGTCATGAGCATTGGGCTCACAAATGGTTCCAGAGACGTAATTTTGGCGAGTTTTTCGATCACCGTCTCGGTTTTCGCAGGCTCCGTTTGCACCGTGGACACGGGTGCGCCATCTTCTTCCTCAGGAAATAAGTCATACTTCCGGCCGGGTTCATCCAAGAAGTGGAACAACAGCTGTGGCACGTTGAGTGCCATGTTGGCATCTTGGAGGAAGTCAACTCCTAAGAGGGTCCGGTTATCGTGCGATTCTGGCAACACGATGAAATTGGTGGGGATCGTCCGACCACAAAGCGACACAGGCACCAATGCAGTCTGGATTTGCTGTCTTCGTCGCAGGCCATCAGCTAGAGTGATTGCAGCATTCTCCGAATGGAACTTGATGCCCTTTTGCTGCAACACTCTGTACAGCGAAGTCGAGGCGACACTTAGTTTCGCTCCTGTGTCAATATGGGCTTGACCTTTGACACCGCTGATTGTAATCCTCAGTGTTGGTCTAGATCTTGCTCCTGATGCAACTGTGGGACTTAAGGCATAAAATCCCACTCCAACTGCTCCAACTTTGGTTTTCGTGCATTTCGGGCATTTGCTCCTTACTACGCCGGGTTCGCCACAGCCGTAGCAAGTGATTTTATTGTTTGGCACAAATCTGGGGTTAGGCCTGGTAGGTTCGTCTGTCGCAATCGACTCACTCTTGACGGCTTTCTTCCGGCACTCCTTCTCACTGTGGCCAAATGCGCGGCAATGTGTGCACCTTTGCCTTTTCGCCACTGGAGTGGTGCTACTATAATTTGCCGATCGTTCAGCAACAACCTCTTCAAGCTGCCGAACCTTCACAAGAAACTCGTCGAACGTTTCAATGGAGTCTCGTGGTATTCTGTCTCGTACGCTGATATGCAGGGAAGTATAAAGCAGATCCAAGCTTTGTGATTGTAACAGGGGCGGTTTAGGTAACTCTGCCATTAGTGCTCGCTTCTTCGCGACGAACACTTCCGTACCTGACGGAGTCTTCTGCTTGTCCATGACAATGTCATCGTATATCCTGTAGGCTGGCCTTTTTGGCGCAAAGGTGGATCTTAACAATGCCGTAGCCTCATGCCAAGTAGTTACAGTGCTCTTGACTCCAAGCCACCAGATCGACGCATCTCCAACCAGCAGCAGTGTAAGACCTTCAATGGCATTCTCGTCTGTAATCGACTCAATATTCTTGAAGGTGCATACCATCGACAGGAATGCCTCGACTACTGCCGTGTCACGAGATCCATCGTAACGGGCAGTACAAGTAGTAAAACTACCTGTTTTCCTAGCTACTGAACTATCCCTATTAGCCAGGACTCCTAACAGATCACGGAACTGATCATCAGTAAAGCTGACGTTTGCCATGTTTTGTTTATTTCTTCGGCTACGTCTAGGCAAAATATGATATAACTCAATTTTGACTATAAATAACAAAGCATTCAATGGCCTAAACTATAACTACAACCTAACTCCTAGACTATGATAACTACAATAAACTAACTGACTAACTACAATACGCATCTAACTCCTAAACTATTAAAAAAAACTACTAACTCCCGGACTATTATAAGAAAACTATCTCCCTGACTACAACAATTACTCCCTAACTAACCTAATCAATACCTGGGCTGAAATTGTTTGAAGAAACGAAATAATAAAAAAATTAAAAAAGTGAGGGTAGGAAAGACTTTTACTTAAATCGGTTTATCCAATAATGAAAGTAAACAAAACTAACTAATAACTAATATGGGAACTGCCCGCGGTGGGACGCCAACTGTAACGGGGTAATGTGTGAGGAGATAGTTTTAAACGCGCAATACAAACATTAACAAAGGTTTATTTCTAAAATAACTAATTCTAAATTACAATGTAAAGTCCTAATAGCGAAGTCCCTAGTAGCGACGCGTATTATAAGTTGTTCGTGCGGTTTCGCTAACGAAGTCAACACAAACAACGAACAATACACGCCGCTGGGCCAGTATCCGATAAGATGCGGGGGCGCGGAGGTGACCGACCTAAGTCGATGCAGAGAAGCGCACCCGAACCGTACCGAACGCTGACTGACTGAACTGTTTTTTTTTTTTTTTTTTTTTTTTTTTTTTTTAATATGGCATCTCGTAGTTGACCTTGAGAGGTCGTGACTACTTAACCGGACAATCCTGCGGCTGCCTTGAGAAAACTCAAAGCCTCCAGCCAGGGGCTTAAAACTAACTAAATAAACTAAGCGACTACACGCTAAGGGCACCCCCTGTGGGGTACGAGCCTCGGCTTAGGGCGTCGCTGGGGGGAGGGCAGCAAGTTGGGACAGGCTGGATCTAATTTTGATTATTTAACGAACGATGGGGCCGGCATTTCCTAATTGACTACTCTGAGAAGAAATGCCGAAACAAACTCAGAGGTCAGAGTCGGGAATTTAAATCTACTGGCTCAGCTGCGGCGCGGGCTGGCACTACATCGAGCAAGGGTCGGTGGGGGGAATTTACTTGGGGACGTCGCGAGGGACCTCGTCGGCGAGGCCGGTATGTCGGTTTCTTGTATCTGTTTTTCCTAAGCGTGCTGGTTGCCCTACTGCTCTCTTGGAGGACGGTTATAGGGTCATCTGGGTCGGTGAGAACGTGCCTTGGACGGCGGAGTTTACTGATTTGGGAGGGAGTATATCTGGCGGCCTCGACAACCAGCGGGTTTCGATGGTTGGGGGCGGAGTCGAAGAAGTGCTTGGAAAGGCGCTTCATGAATTGGTGGATAGTGGGGATTTTGAGATCGACATGGAGGATCTCATTTCGAACGAACCAAGGGGCTCCCGTAGCCTTTCGGAGGAAACGGTTCTGGAGGGTCTGCATCCTATGGATGTGGTGGGGCTTTGCGTGTGCAAAGACTACGCAGGCATAGGTCATGATAGGGCGAATGCACGCTGTGTAGATGCGCAATTTGCACTTAAGTGACAATTTGCTGCGTGCATTTAGCATCGAGTGGAGGCTACCGAGGGCGAAGGCGGCGCGCGAGCGAACCGCCTTTATGTGCTCTGCGAAGGAGAGGTGCCTGTCGAGGATAACACCGAGATATTTGGCTTGCTTCTCCCAAGGGATCGGCTTGCCGAACATGGTGATGGGTCGGGGTGACTGAACTGGCTGGGGCTCGAGCTTTTATAGGCGCCGAGGGACTCGGCGGCGTGCGCGGCGGGGCGGCGAGGACGCGCATGGTCGCTCGGCCCGCGCCGGAGTTTTATTGATGCGACGCTGTTGTTGTGGTGTTACAACACCATTTTTTTTAAAAACCCACTAAGTCTACAAATAAAACAAATTGTATGATACATTTCTTTTTAATCCAAACCATAATAATTGTACAGATAAAAATGAACTTATAATAGTATAAAGATTAATTAACTGAGATCAAATCAACAACAAGTAAGTTTTTGGTATCTTTGGTACCTATTAAGTCTGCTATCAAAAATAACATATTTTAAACTTAGAAAACACAATCAGCATCTTTAGGGGTAGTGGACGGAGGCGTGTAAGTGGGTGGATGTAGGCTGTGTTCGGTTCGGATACGTTTGATGCCTCAAAATTAATTATTTTTTGAGTGTTCGAAAAAAATGTTGATAAAAATCAAAATGTTAATTGTTACTCAATAATGGGAAAACCGGAGCTGAGCTCCGGTTTTGGCTCTCAAAACCGGTTTTCAAAAATCGTTAAATTTTGGCCGATTTCCGGTTTTGCGCAAAACCGGAAAACCGGTTTTGCATGCCCTAATATGCACTCTACAGATTAAGAAAGGTGGTCAACAGGGCAGTGTTATTAACAGCGTATCACGGATATGTAAGTTCGACTCTCAGATATGGCTTAATATTCTGGGGGAACAGCGTAGACAAGGAAAGAGCATTCAAGGCTCAAAAGCGTTGTATCAGGTCATGTTTAATTTGCATCAGACCGATTCTTGTCAGCAATTTTTCACAAACCTTAGAATACATACTAACATTACCATGTTTGAACATATTCGAATGCGCGGTATTTGTAAAGAGCAATATTCACTTATTTGAATAGGTACCGTAGCCAGCACAATCACGAGCAAGACACGTTTTCTGCAGCAAAGTGTATTGTGGGTTGCTCCAACAATATTTAATAAAATTCCAAAACATATTAGAAGCATCTCAGAAATTAAATTATTTAAAAAGAAACTTCATGACCTGTTAGTCGATAAATGCTATTACTGTTTAAAAGACTTTATGTCAGACAAGTCCCTTTAAATAATGTTTAGACCAAGACCATGGTGCAGTCAGTGCTGCTTACTATTAATTTTAAGGATATTTAACTGATCTCTATTTTGTGTTTATTTTTTGTTGTAATATTAGATTGTAACTACACACCTAACCAGTTAATTTAATTTTTCCTTAAATTGCAATAGTAATGTTATTTTTTGTTTCTTTCTTTGTTAAATTAAAATAGTAATGTTAATTTCTTACATAATAATAGGACACAATGTTAATAATTTGAATAATTTGTATTGTATGCCTAAAAGGCGGGACATAGCTGATCAACATCACTGTAATTCTTAACACCTGCATCAACATCCACAATAAACATGATTGATTGATATCTGATATTCATTTATTTAATACTTTAAGCCAATACGTCATTGCTTTAAGCACACAATTGTACCTTTGTACGGAGGCAGATTCTAATCCTTTTTTCTGAATTGATCTTATTTCCGCATAAAGAAATTGCAATGTTATGTTAAAGTAAATTATGTTGCTTTCAGAATTACTAGTTTTATTAAACAGTAATAAAACATTAAGTTGTACCGTACACTACGCCCTAATTGCGTATCACACTGTCAAACTCAATCTGAATCATTCTGAAAAATATTGCTAATCCATTGCTCCATAATTAGGTAGGAAAATATGTCTGCTAAACAACGTAAATCCAATGAACATAACAATGTTCAATGTTCAATTATGGCTATAATTTAAAAAAGCAAAAGAAAAAACCGAAGAGCAGAAAGCAAAAAGCAAAAAAAGCCAAAAAGCAAAAGTTCAGTCAAAATTATAGCCATAATTAAATAAATAACATAACATGAATTTATTTTAAAATTTGGTTGATATAGACGATCTACTCTGCATGATACGAATCAGTTTCCCTATTTAAAACCAAACCTAATTAGGAAAAAATATCACTTGTTCCACACAAATCACCCAATGAGCGAACAGCTGTTTGAAGCGTGATTTAATTCCATTTGTCGACTAAATAAATATCTCGAGGACTAAATTATTACTTATTTTATACCTAACTACATTTTATTTCGTTTTCAGTGCTAGCGGAAACGGATGTTGAGAAAGAAGCAAAATATTGTTGGACTACTCCAGAGGTCAAAGTAAGTACCTACGTACCAAATTTTTAAAATTATGTTAGTACCTATAGTCTCTTGTAAAAAGTTGCCAACCCTTGCATGCGATTATGATGTAGTCTGTGGCCAGCATTATGGCTGGTGATGGCGATGTAGTTACGCTTAGTGACCATTTTTTTTTAAACAAGCCGACCGCGACTTCTTGTCAGCCACGTTAAAACAAAAAGTTATTAACTGATTAATAAATCATAGAAATCATTTACATATTTAAATAAATGGTAAGTCATTTATTTCAAAAAATTTCAGATTGATAGTGTGTTACGCAATCATCCTGCCTACCTAACAGAATTTCAGGAATTTGATGGCCTTGTTTTTAATATCTACCTGAATACTTACATTTATTTTTTAGGCTAGCAAAGAAGGTGTGATGAAATGCTTCAATAACACTGTGGCTGTACACTTAAACTCAAGCATTGTACCAAATACTGGGTAAGCAGTAAAACCTTATTACCGACCGCCAGCAGTGTGTAAAAATAGGTCAGTGCGTGAGTTCTGAACTTAAGAATAGCTGCTACGGAATTCCACAAGGCAGTATTTTGGGTCCTACTTTGTTCTTAATCTATATAAATGAGCTGTGCAATTTGACACTCCAAAAAGGTATAATTATCTCATATGCGGATGACACAGCTCTACTGTTCGCAGCTAAATCAAAGGCCGAAGTCTATGAGGTAGCACAGAATGGTTTTAATACTGTGTCTAATTGGCTTCATAAAAATCTCTTAACATTAAATACAGATAAAACCAAGTACCTATTATTTACAATGAGAAACACTAATCCAACGCTTACTAACCTAATCATTCGAGCGCATAACAATTGCAATTTACATTATGCTGACATTGCGTGCACTTGTCCCACTTTAGCTAAAACCGACCATATTAAATATCTAGGCGTCACGATTGACACAAATCTGAACTTCCGCAAACACATCGATTTATTATGCACCAGAGTGCGCAAACTAATATACATTTTTAAAAATTTACGTAACATTGCTGACTTTAAATTAATTAGACAGGTTTATTTGGTTTTGTGTCAATCTATTATTACCTACTGTATAACGTCCTGGGGTGGTGCCGCAAAATCAATTTTGCTACACCTAGAACGCGCCCAAAGAGCAGTTTTAAAGGTTGCTACTTTTCGTCCTTTTAGATTTCCTACACACCAACTTTATATGGCATGTAAGGTGCTAACAGTACGTCAATTGTTTATTTTGAATGTAGTTTTATTCCAACACACTGAACTTTATTTTAACCCAGTACCTTCAGATAAGAGAAGAAAAGATCTGGTTTGTGCTAACTCGCAGACTAAACATGCTTTTGCTAACCGATTTTATTTATTTTTAGGACCCTACTTGTATAACCAGTTTAACAGAGTGCTAAAGATTTATAGTTTAAGTTATAATAGGTGTAATTTACTAGTACGGGAATATTTAGCAAAACTTAATTATGCAGACACGGAAAAACTACTAGAAATTTTAAAATAAAGTCTTATCTACCTACTCTAATATAAGTCTCTTCATTTAGCTAATTAATAATAGTCTTAACTTTATCTACTTTAATATTATTCGCTAATTTATTTAAACAATATATCTTACATAATCTAGTTTTAAAATAATATATACCCAAATATTAACTATTTAAGACATTATATTACATTTATTGTTTTTCTTTTTTAAATGTTTGATGTAAATTGATAGCCTGAAACACAGGTTTGCCATAAACCTAGATCAGGCAGGTCTACATTAGAGTTAGAATTTAATTTTTCCACGATTGGAATTAATGTAAATCCTATTTTTACTTTACTTTCTTGAATAAAATTTTATTATTATTATTTTTTTTATTATCCCGCACTTAATCTAAGTAGGTAGGTATGTACTTTGGTAAACAAATAATAAATAACTGACGAAATGTGAGTGCACTAGTAAGTATCCCCTCTGTTATCCGTCCGTCCGTCAGTCACAGGGCTGTATCTTTTGACCCGTAATAGGTATCTAGACACTTGAAATTTTCTGAATCTGTTCTACTATGGCCTCTATAACAACAAAGGGTCCCCATACAAAAACGTGTATTTTTCGGCGATTTTTTAAACTAAAATATTTAAATAATACTTATGTGTGTACATTATGATATAGTGCGGTAAGTTGAAAATTACAGCCGAGGCGATATTGCTTGCCCGAGCCGTAGGCGAGGGCTAAAAGAAAGCAGAGGCTGTAATTTTCAAAGCGCACGTATGTCATACGACGTTTTATAACATATTTGCGAGGAAATAAA
Organism: Luperina nickerlii; assembly: GCA_963855955.1. NCBI lineage: Eukaryota > Metazoa > Arthropoda > Insecta > Lepidoptera > Noctuidae > Luperina > Luperina nickerlii. The sequence continues at coordinate 6,527,169 of OY979669.1, forward strand.
TCAAACTCGGACTGAACTTGCATATTTGCTTGTTTTCCATATGATGAAATTTCGATACGCTTGTAAGTATCTATCGGTCGATTTTTCGGGCGAGGCTTAGAGTAGCCTTTTTCGCTGCCTCTGAGACTTCTGGCGGTGTGGAATTAATAAATTCATCATTACTTGACGACATTTTCAAATAAAAAAAAGTACAGCGAAAAGAAAAAGCGCGCGGAATAATTTTTACTTCTTAACAGATAAGCGATGCGCGCGCGTTCGCGCTTTTTTTTTCAGGAATAGGCACAAAACAGCCAGTATTATTAATAAAGTAAATTAATATTTTTGTTTTTGTTACAGATATTAATGGTTGTAATTTATTGTCAAAATTAATTAAATTAAAGAATTAAATGTTTATTTATTATATTTTATCTCCCAAAATTAATTTTATTCATAAAATGTTGACATCTTTTCTGAAATAAAAACTCTTTGCTAAGATTTAAAAAAGTACCGTTCGTTTTGTCGGAGCATCTTGATAAACCGTGCGATTTACTTTATATTACCGCACAAGTGCGTAATGAGATACATTACGATATTGAAATTGGTGAAATAAGAGACCCTTTACGAGCAAATATGTTATAAAATGTTTTACGGTGGTACCTACAGAACCCTTTTTCGTTTATAACTGCTAATATATTGTTCTCATCATGTATAACTAATTGCTTTCAGAGAATGTCGAAATGCTTCCGATTTTGGCAAAAAGCTCAACGAACATATACACACTTTGAAAAAAACATGCGACAACATAACAGTATCGTTTAACACGACAGAATTCATAAAACTTGTAAATTACAGTTTACGAAATGATTCTTTTAAGAGTAAGTTATGTTTTAATTATATTATGGTTTTAATTTCTTTTTAATCGCGCATAATATACGACCTGCATGCACCCTAATTGCGTGATACACTTTCAATTACAATCTGAATCATTGCTTCATAATTATGTTCGAAAAAATTGTCGTACCTACATAAATACTTAAGGCGAAAGCGCCAGGGTAGCCCGCGAAATTCATTTTTTTAGGTTTTTTGGAATTTGCTGGTCAGTATTAAGTTGTACCTACATTGATTAATATATGAATCGCGGCCGTAAGAAATATGTGTTTACAGAATTATAATCATTAAAGTCATCAACACAACTCTCTAAGACCACGTAAGTCACAAGAATAACTGTTTCATGAAATCATCATTCTTTGGACTTACGTGGTCTTAGAGAGTTGTGTTGATGACTTTAATGATTATAATTCTGTAAACACATATTTCTTACGGCCGCGATTGATATATTAATCAACGTACAACTTAATGCTGACCAGCAAATTGCAAAAAACGTAAGAAAATTTGAATTTCGCGGGCTACCTTAGCGCTTCCCCCTTAATGCAATGAATGTTGTTAAACTGTCATAATGAAAGCAGTGCTACTGATAGTGTTACGCAATTACACCACTGAAAGCGAAGGACATCAGGTTATACCCAAAAATTAAAGCGCCGGCCAGAATAAAAAAGTACTAGGTATTTCCTTATGGGAAATATGTACTCTTCACAAAGAACAGACCCTCCAAAATTCATGTCTCTAGGACCAGCGGTTTAGACTTTGCGTTGATACATCAGTCAGTCTGGACTTTGAATTTTATATAATACATCTTGAGCATGTTTTACTATTACAGCGAAAGTCTACGATTAACCCCCGGCTGCTATTTGAGATAGAAAATGCCAAGAATCATATTATTATATCAAGTGTTTTAAAAATAAGCGTTAGCACACGCTGTGCAATAATGGACTACTTAAGTCACACGTGTCGTAATGTACAATTTAAAAGTAGCGTGTAATAAAGTAAAGCTGTATTTTTATATCCCGTTATCAGCTAACTACATATGCCTTAGTTTACGTTCAAGTTTCTAACCATACTTCACCTTTTCCAGAATTTTACGACGACTTCTCTTGTGTGAAAAACCTTGAATATAATATAAGTAACACCTGTGTGAAAGGTGTAGTGGGATTCTTCCACATAACAAAAGAGAGAAAACACACTTCGTGGTTCCGCAAGGCAACACTGGGATACAATGTAAGTCACTTTTTATTTTATTTCTGGCTCGTATTTAATCCACCACTGCCATTGGCCAAGTACAGGCGCATTGAGGCCTGCGGGTGCACGCAAGCGGGCTAGTCCCGCGTGCTTGAGAAAAATGAGCAAATCAAATCACCATCTATCTTCCTTTCACTACTAGACTACCAGACGTAGGTACAGCATGGCTACCCTGCAGTACATCCCCGTATCTGCGCTGTGTTTTGTTTGATATCCGGACCACTCGTACTCAGCGGTTCTCCTCCACATTTATTAAGGCCTATTCAAACCTGAGCGATATTCGGTGCCGCTGTGGGTAGAGGTATATACCGCGCGGGTTTCGCTCAGGTATTTAGTAACAAGTACCGCGGCGAGAGCGACCTGAGCGATATTCGCTGCCGCTGTGCGTAGGTCTGTACAGTAATATTACCGCATACCCACTGGGTTTTCTCTGCCGCAGACGGTAGCGAATACCGCTTAGGTCTGAACAGTAATATTACCGCATACCCACTGGGTTTTCTCTGCCGCAGACGGTAGCGAATACCGCTTAGGTCTAAATAGGCCTTTATGCGCACGGCCAGTGTGGATCTCTGCCAGCGTCTGTGATTCCACATACAATAACCCGCTAACTTTCTAAGCAATATTGAAAAGGCATCTTCTGGACACGCCCGTTCCATCGTAGACCTCATCCATTGCTTTCCATCAGGCGAGATCGAGGTCGAGAATAAGCCGAAATCGCAATTTAAAAAGAATATTAATTTGATATATTTTACCTTTAGAAAATTCAGTTAATAAAATCTATATTTTTGCTGTCACCCAATAGAAGTTATTTGTAACAGTTATATGCTATTATTACAGAGCCAAACATGCACCGCAAGTAAAGGTGTGAAAGAATGTGTGGAAAATACACTAAAAACATGTGATGACTCTACTCGCGCGTACGTCGCGTCACTATTTAAATATGCGCGAGAACAGGCAGATTGCACCCTGATCGAAAGTAAGGTACCTACTATTCCCCCGCCACGTGGAAATGTTGATAAAAATGTAAATGTGAGTATGACAATAATATTATTAGACTAATTAAAAGGTAGTGGAAGCAACACTGGTAGCAGTCAAAGCGACAACAGAATGCGATCGAATCATCCGATCCGATCTGTAGAGCAACACGATGTACTATGCGATCAGTGATAACACTTGCACTACGAAAATCGCCCGTACTGCTACGATATAAGGGCACTGTCAATGTTATTTATTTACTGCTGATGTGCGGTTGATAGAATCTCTCAGTGCGGCCAAATATGCATATCGACCAGCATTATGGCAAAACTATAACCAGCGACGAAACAGTGGCTCTGACTGTACAGTGCATTTAAACTTGCTTGCCTTATATGGTAAACAAGCAGGCAGGTCCAGCTAACTTGAACGCGCGTTAGGGTTTTGTTCTCGCATCGCCTCGCGCTGAAGAGAGACATGACTATGCGTTAACAGTAGATTATTCAACGAGGGGATAGTGTCTTTTGTCACCGAGCGTAACGAAGGATATTAATTTTTAAGTTCGGCTAAGATAGACACCTGTATCCTGTATCCCCGAGAATAGGTAAACTTTTCACACCTTCTGCAAAGTAATAAAAAGCAGTTCGATTTTATTTTTAAGTTTTCATCATACGGTTCATAGGTTTCAAATTCAAATCACATGATTCACCAGCGGGTATTTATGCAACTCAGTACAATATTATTGCCTAGCTAGACCTGAGGGCTATTATGACTTTCTTTAGGTAAGGTTTTCATGAAAACACAAAAACAACACACAAAAAAAACACAAAAACATGGTATCGCTCAAACTTCCAAAATCTCTCTTGGTCCAGTCATCCTGCGCAGACCATATTGTAGGGGTATCTACAAACGCCAGATGCGAACTAAGCGTAATACTGACGTCACACAAAATCCTGCATCTCGCAAGCAGACTTTACCGCGCAACTAGCATATATACAATGAATCATCGGGCAGTTGCCCGCCAGACACAACACCCGTCTGGGTCGGAGGATCCTCCCACAGAGTATTTTTTAATAGACTATCCCCCTTTTATATGCAGGATGAGTGAACTTTACACCCTGTTCCTCATACCTCTATAATATAATTTGTCATAATCGAGCAGGTGATGTGAAAATATATTATTGTTACGTTTCGATGGTCGCGTCGTCGCATTAAAAAAAGAATGAGTCGGTAAAATGTTATGCACCAATTATTATTTTTCAGGGTGGTGCTGTGCCGCTGACTGCTTCTTGGTTATCCGTACCAGTAATAATCATAATTACAGTTTTAAAATGTAAGGATAAATAGGTAAAATGTAAGTAGAAGCTACCCACATGAGGAAGAAATATCAACCTCGTTGATATTCCGTTTACAATGCTCAATCATTATCACCTTTATCACTATACATAATATGTTCTGCACTCTCTATTTGTCATCTCAATATTCATATAACCCATCCATCAGTTTTTTTTTTCAATATCATTATCATATCCATTATCCTTACTCAAAACATTCCTCACAACAAGTATGTAGTATCCGGCTCGAAGGACCAAAATAAATGCAGGCATCCCTTCACCTAGTTATATGATAACCAAGCGATTCTATTGGGATGATAAAATAAAACCGACCGCCACCACCGTGAATGTTCGTTAAACAATGATTTATTGAAATATATTCTTACATATTATTTGCAATAATAAATCAAATGATGTGTGTACAGAATGCACGGCGCGTAAGTCGTTGAAGTAATGTACGGTTCCGTACAAAGTACTTCATTCGACACACAATATCGCATTCCCATGCCATGACGATCGATTTCCATACAGCTTTTCGGTCACTGGCACCACTTTCAACTTTCTGTCTCATTTCTAATTTTATATATATTTGCGTAACACATCCTTTATCATATTAGCACTCTGATCTCACTATCTAGCTGCATGCATTTGGCATTCATTTAAGTATATGGTAGTACAACATCTCCCGCGCCGAAGGCTCTCCGATGAGATTTGCCGCCATAGCCGAAATTCGGTCGAGAGGACTGTTATTATTATCTGGTGGTTCAAAATTAAATAACAGTTACTGAAATTGCGAAATGTTGTAACAAAAACATGTATTTATAATTATTCCTAATTTCTCATTTCGTTCTCCTAACTCAAAATACTGTTTTTGTGTATAGCTTTAGTAAGTACCCGTATGAGAGTAGAGCAGTGGATGCCGAGTGTCATGGGCGGCAATTAACGATTTGTAAGTCATAGGTTCGAACCCAGGCAAGCACATTACTCTGTGTAAAATATTTCATCACCACTGCTCTCAAAACGGTGAAGTAAAACATCGTGAGGAAACCGGCATGTCCTAGAACCAAAAATTCAAAGACATGTGGTATCCACCAATCCGCACTGGGCCCGCGTGGTGGTTTACGGCCCACTCCTTCTCATAGAGAGGAGGCTTGTGTCCCAGCAGTGGGAACATTATAGGCTGATTATGAAGTATGAAATGTTATGTAAAATAGATGGTACAGTTAAGCTTAGTAGATACAGTACCCGGCGATAAATATTGCACATCGACCTTTACCTTTTTTTGTATTTTATACAAAGAATAAAAATAATTATCAAAAGAAGCAAATCATAATTGTTTTAACAGCTCCTAATAGATACCGGACTGTTTGTATTTCGTACGACAGAGATAACGCTCTACGAAGCCGAAATTAGCCGATGTCTCATTCCAAAGGTCGATGTGCAATATTTATCGCCGGGTACTGTACTAAGTCTAACATAGCTCGTAAGTATACATAAGGCTCTAGTACTAGATATCTAGAAATAAATAATTTATTATATATACCATGGCGGATTCGGCGTGTACCTATTGGCAGGAGTTTCTGCTCTCTGGAGCATTAACCCCCTGAGGCTAAATTATGTAATGCAAATAAATAACATGCCAAGTGTATTTTAAACTTTATCCCAATTGACATAGGACATATTTTGTATTGCATAAATAACGCCAATTTTTGGCTTGAGTTATAAGTACTCAGAACTGAATTCTAAGTTTGTTATTGGACACACGTGCCCTATGTGATTTCCCATCGGCAAAAATTACAAAATTTCATCCCTTTTTTAAATTCTTTAGGGGTAAGTAGTGTTTACTTTCGCTATACAATATATAACATAATTAACGCAAGACATAAACCCCAATTAGAGTTTTTAGTTAAAAGCACAATACAGTGGCCAAAACAATTTTTTTAAAGCTATTATTACTAAGAAAATCGTGTTGACCCTAGCATTACTTTAAGCATTTAAAATTCAGTCTTATTGCCATAAAATAAGATTTAATTTTCTTTGGCTCAATCGGCAGTCAATATGGCTAAATACATATTACAATTTTTGAAAAACACCTATGTATATTAAAACTATTAAAAGTTACTGAAATCGATTCAGTAGTCAATTATGAACAAACTACTTTCAGGACTTGCGTTTATTTTGTTACATCTTTTTTAAGGAAATTTTGTGCTTAATGCATAATGCTTCTATACCCAGCGGGGTTTTGGCTATGCATTGAATGTCAATGAATTTAAGATTTTTAATATTACGTCCATCAACATTGGGTAAACGTGACAGGCAAAATTAATAGACCGTACTGACTGTATATCTATGTATGTATCTAATAATTTTTAATGTTATTTTTACTTGGCCTAAATAAATAGTTGTAAAATTATTATTATTATTTTCATATAATGATTAGTTACTATTTAAATTAAGTTATTGTGCCCGGTCTAGTTAGTGTAAAGGTCTTGTAATACACATTTATAAACGTTACTTAAAGTTAAGTAATGGTTAGCGAATATTTAACGATACATTTTTGACGGTTAAAAGGATTTTAACTAAACCCATCATACAATAAAGTATTGAGTACGTAGTACAGTACCCGGCGATAAATATTGCACATCGTAGAGCGTTATCTCTGTCGCACGAAATACAAACAGTCCGGTATCTATTAGGAGCTGTTAAAACAATTATGATTTGCTTCTTTTGATAATTATTTTTATTTTTTGTATAAAATACAAAAAAGATAAAGGTCGATGTGCAATATTTATCGCCGGGTAGGTACTGTACACGACATTTTAAGCTATGAATTTCCAGTTTTAGCTGACCTCATATTTTATAAGCTTTTCCCGGAAATGTATTGTTTGATATTGATATGTAGTCGTACGTAATAAGGGCTATTTCAATCGTTTTTAAAATGAAATGAACAATTCTTACACTACACTCAGTAAAGAGAATTAGTAACGGATTCACCTGTATTTTGGATGTTTCAACTTGTTCTTTCAACCATATTTGTTTGATTAAAATAAACAAACTGTAACATTGAAAACTAACTACTCAAATCTAATCAGTAAATTTGTAAATAGCACTGAAGTTAACGCGTTTGATATAAGTTTGTTTTACATTTCGGTTAAAATGGATAGAAACAGCCTTTATTTATGTTGTTTCAATACTAAATTGCGAGCAATTAATTAACTAATTAGCCCATGTTCGCAAGGACGTTTTTTCCCGCGGTGATTTTTTTCGCGCACATTATTTTCAACGTACTGCTTTTCCTCTTTAGCGCCGAAATTTTAAAATCCAAGTGTGTTTTTTTGACGCGCTAGGATGCGCTCTGTTGGATTGTCAACGCTCAGCTCACCACTGAGAGTTGAAAATTCAGTGCGCGATAAAATCCCGCAGCGCTACTTTTACGATCGCGCGAACGTGGGCTTATGTGAGTTGTTGCAATACTAAATTGCGAGCAATGATCATTTAATCATATGAGTAGTAAAAGATAATTTGTAATTAAACAGTACTTATTTATTCTTAAATAACTAATAAAATAAAAATTATAAAATATAATATTTGAACAATGAGATTGAGATGATGATTTTATTTACCGATGTTAGCTTAGTCTTTCCTGAAGGGCTCTTACAGATGCTTCTAACGCACATTGTATGCCTTGCAATGTTCGGTTCATTCGCTCCTGCGCAATATGGATTCCTTCCAGGGCACTCGCACAAAATTCAGTGTTAGCCTGTATGCCTTCCAAAGCTCGTGATGACTTCTCTTCCACAGCGATCCTTCTTTCCTCAATATGTCGGACCCATTCCGCCGCAGGAGGTGCTGGGCGATCTGGAATTGAAATTAGACTGATTACTACATTTTTTTTGACACTCTCTTATCTCTTACCTACTGCCGAATCGTGGCGCCATTGTGTTGCGAACTGACTTTTCTGGTGCACGGAAAGAGTCGATACCGATATAAAAATGTCAAACTTGTTTATATATCGATGACGCCTACTCACGATCAAATTTAAATTACGTAGAACCATTGGTAAGTCATTGCAATGTAACTCTTAAATTATTTTGGTAAAGTATAAATTAGAATGATTCTAATTTATGCCTTACCGAGATAGGCATTACATTGCAATGACTTACCTACTAATGGTTTTACGTCGATCGTGAATGTCCTACATAAGAGACCTCGCGCACTACGCTGACCAGCCATGGTCATGGTTGCAATCTTGGCCGCAGAAGCTCCGACCAAGTTGCTTTAGTTTTAGTATTGGTCGCAACTAGTCGGACGACTTTTGGTCGGTGCAGGCAAGTGCGCGATGTGCATTTGTTTACTATAATTTAACCTGTGACGCCACCTGGCCGTGGTCGTAGCCGTGTAGGGCGCGAAGTCCCTGAATGCTTTTGCATCAAGCGTTGGCCCAGCGTATGCGTAACTAGGAGTCGCGCAATAAATGATAAAATATTTAAAATAATTCTACGCAATTTCATAAAACTTTTGGAGTGGTAGATGACGATCTGCGACCGGAGTAGGTAACCCAACAGAGAGAAAGCTACATACAAACGCTTATTGATAGGTACACTACCTCAAAGAGCGGCAGTACAAAAATTAGGTCTCTGTTGGGGGTTAAACTCTTTACCGAAGCGCATAACTTTTCTGGTTTACCTGTAAAGACAGGTTTGGTAGGTAAAGGGGAGGCCTTTGCCCAGCAGTGGGTCTCAATGTAGATTAACAAACAAAAAAGTATTAAAAAATTCAAGAGAGAGAGATTAACTTACATCGTTTCCTTGTGTGTCCATAAGGGGCTGAATAAACTCTTGTTGATGAAGCTGTTGATTCATAGGCGGCTGAAAAAAACAAGACTATCATGTAGGAGCATAGCAACAACACCAGTATTATACTAGTGATGTGACTAAACTAACCTAACAAACAACAGAGTATACATACAGAGTGGCAGGGATATCGACGCGCAAACTGTGACCATAAATTCAGCACATGATTCTAGAACCGCTAGCAAAGAATTTATCCATCGGTTATCAAAAAATAAATCTGATCAGCCGTTTCATAGAAAAGTGCAATACCTACATGGTCAAAATATATGAAACAGCAATTTTTTTTAATAATCAACTACGTAAACATTTTTGGCAGGTTCTTCCCGTACATGGAAAAGAGGGAATAAAAAAAAATCAATGCACATAAACCGGTGATGTAATGTTGGATCCCCATATTTAAAAAGATTGTTTTTTTAATTTAATTCAATAGTTTTTGCGATACGGGATCTTTACAACCGAGTGATAACTTTGTTTTACATGGTTTTTGTGAGAAATACTATGAAATACAAGCTTATTTTTGCAGTTTATAAAATCAATACTGTGCATGAGTAAATATTCATCCCAACAAGGAACCCTTCACTGTGAGTAGTTTGACATACATTTGGGCAGTTTTTAAACCAGAATTAAAATAAACAAATACCTTTTCGTTTCATTGCTCGGGCCCAAGCTAGCTTGGTTGGTGGTGGGCACATTTCAATAAGCGGTGTATATGATAAATCTGATTCTGATTTAGCTTCACATTCTTCCAATTCTGATCCGACTTTTGGCTTTAATGGAGCAGCCAATCCTGGTGATTCTTCTGGAGGTGGTGGTGACTCAGGTAGTGGTAAATCAGTTGGTGAAGCACAGGGCTCTGATGCATATGGTTGTATTATATCTTGTGGGGACTCAAGTACTCGAAACTCCGGTAACGGAATCCCCAGAAGTCTTAGCACCCTCTGCTCATTTTTTGTTAAAACCAATAAGTTTATTCGTTCTCCTTTCATGATTGCTTTCAACTGTTTCCGAATTGTACAAACCTTCGTTCGTGCTTTGTATTTCGCTTGATTCCAGTACTAGGAAGAAAAATAGAAAATGTTATTTAAAACAAATACATACTAATCACTTTTCAATAAGACTTGATTTGATTTGTAGAATAATTAGGTTTGATAATTATAGTTATATTGTGTTGTCAATATTCCCATAGGTTTGCTACTATTTGGTTTCATTAGACAAGATCCAATTTAACTAAACCAAGACTTTCCATTTTATTTTTTTAAATCTTTCAAACCATTGATTATATTTAGCCATTTTTACACAGTGGGAGCTTATTATTTTCTTGTATTTACTATTACTGTGTTGATAATCTAAAGCTTTTAAATAGGTCACAAGTCTTCGAATGTTCAATCCTGGGACTCAAATATATAGGTGTATTAAGACTTATATAATATGTTTATGGCAGTATCAAATCAATGATTTTACTATTTGGGTTAACCACTACATAATATAATGTTAAATGGCTAGGTACAGGATTTAATGGTATGTAGATTACTGATAAATTACGCTATTAATTAGAAATTTCACTTACATCTCGCCATCCTTTTTCGCTCTTTTTACAGGTCAGCGATAAAGCATTTAGTCTGCACATTAACTCATTCCATTTGGTCCTACTTTCATATCTTACTGTGAGCGTAGCCAGATTTGGATTCACACCCTTGGCAAAATCAGGGTTGGTCTCCATATGATCAAGCAAAAGCTGCCATTGGCGGTCTGTGATACATTTTTTTGCAGGCATATCTGAAAAATATGAATGAAAAATTAAATGATAGGTATTCTAACAGCTAATTTACTCGAAAATAAATTACGAAACGTAGGAATTCGAGGCAGAGAGCAAAGAAAACTTTCTATAATTTCCAAACTCCAGCAGAGAAGTAGGCTTCACATTCACAAGCTCCTAGTCCACTTTCACTTTCACCTGTGAAGTGTGATGTAAACATTAGCCACAGATAAAAATGCTAACGTCAGACAGCAAAACGTTTAGTTTACGCCTGTGGTTTATCCTGTGATATTTATCAGCATCATGGACCTATAAAAAAAATTTTTTTAGGTCCATGATCAGCATTCTGTTGATAAAGATGTTTCGGGTACAGTGTGCAGTGTGATTGGTAATTGGGTGCATGAAATGATAATACTCAATGAGGGTTTTCTGAATTAATGACGTTTGCTAGGTGGCAGCACTGACACGTCAGGTCCAGGCATCTGTCAAAGAGCCTATAATTATGGGAACCAGCAATGCACAACACAGCAATGCACGGCACGAGAACGCACGACATTGGAATGAACGTGTTTTGAATTCCAATGACGTACATTGTCATGTCGCGCATTCTCGGCCCGGACCAAGAGTGTCCGGCTTGATAATGTACAGCACGGGAATTGGAATCAAAACAAACAGTGACGTCACAATAAAAAAGTAAAAAGCCATGTGAAACTAGGGATGAGATTTTGATTGATTAAGGATTGATTTTGATTGATTTTGTTTCATTTGACGTGTGGTTGACGTTCAATCAATTATTATTGAAGTAAATCTGTGAACTATTCGTTAAGAGGAAATACGGGCGGAACGACTTTTGAAAATTATATTATAAGTATTTGAAGAAACTATCGCTGTCGCTCTGCGAGCCCCCGCCCTCTAATGCGTGCGATAAGGACAACTGCAGATCCGACTGAATAGCCTAAGTAAAAAGTCACATTTTCGAGGTTTGGCTCTCGCCTATTTTCTTCACCAATATTGAACCAATTTAAAAGATATTTCATAAACTGGATAAGAAGGATATGTACTGTGCCGCTACATTATGGTTAACACCCCGACTCAGAGTACCCCGACTCGGATAGGTTAGGTTAGAAGGCTAAGGCGGGAGCGAAGCGTAGCGGAGCTCCCGCCTTAGCCTTCGTGGTTATTTTTTTTTAAACCACCCAGAAGTAGGAGCCCCGCGAAGCGGGGCTCCGTCGACCTATCTTACACTCTGAGTGCTTACCAAAATTTTATTAAACATGAGCAGCTGATTGCAGCTTATATAATTAATATGCTGTACAAAACTCTTTTTATAAAGACTTCTCTGCTTAAAAACTTATCAATCGCGCAATCAATCGTCTTTCGGAACAGCACTATCTAGCTCAATTACCTAGTATCCAAGTCCCAAAATTTCGAGTCACCTGATTGGCCAACCAATCGGCCAATCACGCGATGTCGCCAATTCATGTGTTGTACACTCTCGGGTCGGACCATCAAGGTACACCCCAGGAATTGGAGACATCGCGATGTCGCCAATTCTTGTGTTGTACATTCCTGTGTTGTACAATCCAGTGTCGTGCATTGCTGGTACGTGCATTACAGTGACGTGCATTATAGGGACTCATAATTATTTTCTTTAGTCATGACTGAATGATGAACGAATGAATGAATCGAATGATGAACGTCATCATATATTTTATTTTATATTGGAAAGACCTCTTGTCAAAGTGGTGCCAACTGGTGTCGTAAATTTTCACGAAAACCCTCATTATCAATATTTATTCAAATATTTATTCACGCGCCTCAGAGATGTCAGCATCATTTGAAGGGGCCCGTTAGGGCCGAAGCCTGCCGGATCAGCGAGATTGTCCGAAAGGGTTACCGCTGGCCCGGAACATAAAGGGCTAAGGAAGGAAGACGGTTGGGTTTTAGTCAGTAAGAGTCTGACACTCGAGGCGCGCGTGGAACACGTACGTGCCGTCCGGCACGCTGCCGTGGCATAACTAAAATGCCGTTATCCGACATGTGGTCGATTTTTAACTTTTAATGCTATTATAAAAAGAAAAAAAAAATCTATCGATCTGTGTTTCCGAATTTTCAATACCTTGAAAAGTTTTGGAAATAATCATTTATTCAAGGTATTGAAAATTCGGAAACACAGATCGATAGATTTTTTTTTTCTCTTTATAATAGCATTAAAAGTTAAAAATCGACCACATGTCGGATAACGGCATTTTAGTTATGCCACGGCAGCACGGGCCTGGTCCTGATCGGACGGTGAGCTACCCATTACTCACCGCCCGCAGGCCCGCGCCTACGGTGGCCGAGAGTCGTCGCGCGGCTCCCCACGCCCGGAGCGTCTGCCGCGGTGGCTGGGGCGGGAGGCTCTCTCCCTCAGCCGTCCCGCCGCCTCCTTCGCTAACATGACTGCTTCGCAGAAACAGGCGACTGCCCCCCACTCCCTCTCGCCCCGGACCATGGCTTGAACCAGGCCCGGACGCGAGAGGTCGCTGCCGCTGCCGATCGCCTCAACGAGGACACGGCGGTACTCCGCCCAAGCGGGGCAGACCTCCACCGTGTCCTCTGGGCGATCCTGGCAATGGTGACACCCGGGTGTTTCCTTCCGCCTGAATATGTGCAGGGACCTCCCCAAACTTCCGTGTCCGGTGAGGACCTGCGTCAGGCGGTAGGTGAGGGCGCCGTGACGCCTCTCTAGCCACTCCTCAAAGAAGGGTCTTACCGCCGTTATCGTGGCGTGCCCTGCGCTGGTTTGCACAGTCGCTCTTTCCATGCCGCCGTGAGATCGCGCCGGGCGGAGGTCCGTACGCTCCGCCGCAATTTGCTGCGGAAGCGAAGTTTCCCCCCGGCATAGTGCCTCCGCGCGCCACTCATACAGGTGCGCGAGGACTATCGCCTCCAGATCCCATGGCGGCAGTCCGGCAAGGAGGCTTGCCGCTTCGCCCGAGATCGTGCGGTACCTTCTGGGGCGCGTTCAAATAATGGGCGGCTCGCCGCCGCAGTGAACGCGCCCACACCGGGGCCCGTATAAGGCCATGGACCGCACGACCCCCGCGTAAATGCCCATGAAACGACATGGCCTCGGACTTGTGCAATGCCACCTCGAGATCCAACTGCCGGGTCCTCTCCACGACTATCGCAACCCCGCGTGTCATCGCGTCGGCCGCCGCCTGATGCGACCTCCCCTGCGCCAGGACTAGCGTATCATCAGCGTAGCAAACCACGCTGACGCCATCAGGGAGGTCGGCCCGCAGCACCCAGTCGTAACCGATGTCCCACAAGAGCGGCCGCAGAACAGATCCCTGTGGGACACCGCACGACATCTCTCGCCGGTTCCACTCCCCATCGCGACCGGGGTAGATGACGGCTTTATCCGTCAGTTACGCCCCGACTACTCGAAGGAGGTAGGTCGGCACCCGGTGATACCGGAGTGCCTCCCCAATGCAGCCCCAGGGCAGGGTGTTGAACGCGTTGGCGATATCGAGTGACACCGCCACGACGACCCCACCCCGGGACACCGCATCCCCCGTCGTGAGGGCTCTTACGCGCATGATGGCATCCACCGTCGAGAGCCCCTTGCGGAAGCCAAACTGGCTGTCCGCAAGATCCGGCCCCGTCCTCACCAGGTGCCCGACGAGGCGGCCCGCAATTACTCTCTCAAAGAGCTTGCCCACCTCGTCGAGCAGCACAATGGACACCGGTCCATTGTGCTGCTCGACGAGGAGCGGGAAGCCTCGAGGCCAGGACCCAGGCTTTACCTGGCAAGCCGTCGGGTCCTGGGGCGGTATTTTTGGCCTTCAGCCTTCCTACCGCCGCTCTCAGATCTACCCCGGTCACTTCGGGGATGTCGTCGTCGTCCATGTGGTCCGCTTCGGGCACCGCAAGTGGCAGAGCCATAGGCGGGGGAGTGTGCTCCCCCCGTGAAGGGAACAGAGCTCTCACCACCTCCTCCACGAGCTGGGCGCGGAGACTCTGCGTCAGCGGGGGGGCCCAGGTGCGGAGTTTATTCCGCACCAATTTGTAAGGGCGCCCCACGGATCTCTGTCCAATCTCCAGCATCTCCTCGCGGGCCGTGTACTTGGCCCGCTGGACAGCCTCATGGAGGGCGGTCTTCGCCGCTCTGTACCCCTCGTACAGCTCCGCCTCCGTGGCTTCCGCATCCGGAGGGCGGAATAGGAGCTTGCGGTGCCTGGTGTACAGGTGCCGCGCGTCGACGCACGCCTTAGGTATTTTGACCATTTGGTATTTCAAATGTTGGTGTATCAAACTTAGGTGTAATAAACTGTTGATATGTTAAACATTGATATTTAGTCTAATCAGTATTTTAAACATAGGTAATTTGTAGGTAGGTGTTAGCTGCTTAGGTATTTAGATTTTTGGGGATTTTAAACGTAGGTTATTTTACGTTAGTTCTTTTAATTTTAGATATTGCAATACGTATCCAAACGAGCTTTTTTATTTATTTATTTATTTCATTGCATCTGCAATCTGTGGTTCAGGTTTGATTGGGTGAGATTGGATAGTAGAATGAAAAATGAAACATAATGAGACTCATTAACTTAATACATTTTAATATCTTAAAGTACATTTTTCTATAATTTAGTTACAATAGTACTGCTTATTCTTCCTAGTAGGTATGTCTTCTAATGACATCTACAACTGCTTCTAAAGTTTAATCATACGAATGTCCGTGACTACCGCAGGACCACCAACGCCAATCGCTTCCATATTTGGTAAATAATTAGTGCTCAATTGGTACTAATTAGTACTCGAACAACAAAATTGGTACCTTAGTAGTTTTCGAGAAAATCGACTTTGAAGGTGGCCCTGCGGTAGTCACGCTCCCTTCAGCAGCACCACCATGAGCGCCGAAAAAGGGCCCACGCTACAGCTATTCTGAGTATACAAATAATTAGTACTTACCCATAAATGTGATTTATTTCGTAAAATAAAACAGAACTGTAATATTTGTATTTACCGAGAAATCAACGATGATAACTTTCTCGTAATTGTTCAGCAGGACCACGATTTTTAATGTTGATTCCAAGCTAGAGAAGCTTGTCGCTTTCCTCAAACCTACATAGAAAATTAGTACCCTGCAAGATAAAATTAGTACCCAAAATTCAAAGTTAATACTCCAGTAGTTTACGAGATATACCATGCCATTGGTGGGGTGGCGGTAGTCACGGTGCCAAATTTTCATTTCAAGATTTCTCTATTAAAAACTGATGATGAAAAACTTGAAATGATGAAAATGATTTCTTCCCAAATTTATACAAAAATTAGTACTCCTAAAGAATTTAAAGCGACTAAAAATCCAGATTCCTAAGTGTTGTATTATAAGAGAAATTAGCTTTCATTACTTTTCCATACTAAATCTCCGCGTATAACCCGACCAAATTAAGTTGTCAATGGTATTGAGCTGTTTAAGAGATGTACACTCGTGCACATAAATTTATGGATGTCGAAATAGTATTAACAACAGTTCAATATCTAAATTTTTATACAAACTGTGTATCTATTGCGTGACCTTTTTGAAATTGCATACATTCATTTCTCTAACTAAAAAAACAAGGGAATAGGCAGCAATGGTGGTACCATTGCTGCCTATTCCCTTGTTTACAAACTAAACTAAATTTGAGTTTAGTGCATCTTTTTCTTTCTATTTCATTAAGAAAAGGACAAAAGATAAGTTTTAGTTTAGTCCTATTAAATTAATCAGCGTCTGACGTAATTGACGTAACATTAGTAGGCATGTTTTTAATCACGTCTAAACTTGTATTGAGTAGTGTCAGGCGCTGATTACTTTGACAGGACTAAACTAAAATTTATTGTCTGTCCTTTTCATAATGAAACAGAAAGATAAGATGCACTGAACTCAATTTAGTTTAGTTTGTGAACAAGGGAATTGGCACCGTTGACAACTTAATTTGGTCGGGTTATACGCGGAGATTTAGTATGGAAAAGTAATGAAAGCTAATTTCTCTTAAAATACAACACTTAGGAATCTGGATTTTTAGTCGCTTTAACTTTTTTAGGAGTACTAATTTTTGTATAAATTTGGGAAGAAATCACAGAGTTTTTAATAGAGAAATCTTGAAATGAAAATTTGGCACCGTGACTACCGCCACCCCACCAATGGCATGGTATATCTCGTAAACTACTGGAGTATTAACTTTGAATTTTGGGTACTAATTTTATCTTGCAGGGTACTAATTTTCTATGTAGGTTTGAGGAAAGCGACAAGCTTCTCTAGCTTGGAATCAACATTCAAAATCGTGGTCCTGCTGAACAATTACGAGAAAGTTATCATCGTTGATTTCTCGGTAAATACAAATATTACAGTTCTGTTTTTTTTACGAAATAAATCACATTTATGGGTACTAATTATTTGTATACTCAGAATAGCTGTAGCGTGGGCCCTTTTTCGGCGCTCATGGTGGTCCTGCTGAAGGGAGCGTGACTACCGCAGGACCACCTTCAAAGTCGATTTTCTCGAAAACTACTAAGGTACCAATTTTGTTGTTCGAGTACTAATTAGTACCAATTGAGCACTAATTATTTACCAAATATGGAAGCGATTGGCGTTGGTGGTCCTGCGGTAGTCACGGACATATCATACGATTATAGAATTTAATCATACCTATCTATCTAATATGCTCACACGCAAGTTGATAAATACGTGTTAAGTTTCTTTGGAACGGAGTTCCTTATCGTACGATAAACTCTGCACATGGCGAAGGAGGTGAGCTAGACGGATAAAGTAAATTTGTTGTGTAACAAGCCAACACAGAACGCAACACATAAGTTTCGTAACTGCTAAAATGTTACACTTTTTTCGTTCTAGCTCTCATTTGCTATGTGTGCAGGAACTTCTTTCCAACCGGCGGGCGGAGTAATTGCATAACACACTATTAATGGCAATAGGTTTCATTTTGACATTTCAACAACATTAATTGCGTTAATTACGTTGTTGAGCAAACACATTTCGAACCTAAGAAGCAATGGAATATTCTTCAAAATTATTTAAATTGAAATTTGATAGTGTGTTACGTAATTAGAATGTTGGTGTTCCACTTCCACGACACCACTGGAGTTTTTTTAGTCGCTAATTGCGTCTTTCCTGCAGGGCTCTTGCAGATGCTTCCAACGCAGCTTGTATGCCCTGCATGGTTTTGTTCAAGCACTCTTGAGCATATTGAATTCCCTGCAGAGCGTTCACACAAGATTCTGTGTTGGCGTGTATGCCATGTAGTGCCCGTGCTGACCTTTCTTCAGCAGCAATTCGTCTTTCCTCAATGTCTCGTACCCACTCTGGCGCAGGAGGCGCAGCTTGAGTATCTGGAATCAAAATAGGACCGATTATTGGGAAGGTAGAGACCGACTTATTTGAAACTAGCTGCTGCCCTCGACTTCGTTCGCATGACATTAATACCTTTTGATTTTCCTTCATTTTATTGTTTCTAAAATAAAAGTAAACCTAAGTTACTGCTTATAACATCAGTTATCTTATCAGTCAGTGAAAAATAAGCCGGAAAAACAGAAAAAATTAAAATTATATGTACGGACGCCAGCACATCAACCTACCACAATCTGTCAGATTTCTTTAATAGATTTTCAACTTTATCGCTAGAGCTTAAGGTTCAAAGTTGATTGGGAAAATCTGACAGGTGTAGCTTGATGTGCTAGCATCTGTACATTAGTTTGCAGCTCTTACATTATTACCCTCAAATGGAGGACAGGCGGTGTCCTACTGGTAAAAGGCCCCGACTTCTGCCGTTGTGGAAACCCGAGCAGGGGAGAAGTTTATTTTCAGAGGGTGCATCTTCAGCTCCAAGAAGCGAGCTCGATCATTTTTGCACTTCACCTCCGATAAGTCTATCGTTTGTCCATTCATACAAGGAGTGACTTTGTCGACTTATCCAAGAGCGAGCAAAGTGAGCTGTATTTGCATCTCGCCTCGAAAGGTATAGTTTTTATTTCGTCCATTCATACAGGAAAAGGAATCACTGTGTCCATTCATACAAAGAAGTTTAAGGATCAAGAGAGAGTAGGATGCAAGAGCGAGCGAAGCAAGCTCGATAATGTTAGCACCCTGCCTAGGGTCGATTAGATTTTCGGAAATAGGACTTCGGTACTTTTGTCGACTAATGCACAAAAGCTGTAGAATTAAGAGATTGCAGATTTAAAAACGAAAATTTTAGGAAGTTGGTATGAATAGTTAAGTTCTCTATTATTGTATTAGGCGTTTTGGATATTTTTATAGTTTTGATTGTTTTTACACCTATATTTTATTTTGAAGCAAGCAAGGTGCAATCTCTTGCACCCTGCTCCCGGTGCTCATATCATTTACTTTTTGCAAAAGGCTTACCTTTTCGTTCCAATGGGACCCAATTAAATGGTGAAGCAAAACATGGTAAATCTGGTTCAGCTTTAATTCGTCGAGTTGGTATATCTGGAGATGGAGTAGCCGGTGGTGACATGTCACACTGTGGCAGTGACGCATCTGGTGGTGATTGTGACCCATCCGGAGCTGGTGAAGCTGGTGGAGATTTTATGTTCATCCTGTGTACCTGTCCTGGTATCGGTATCCCCAGACCTTTACCTTTTCGTTCCAATGGGACCCAATTAAGTGGTGAAGCAAAACATGGTGAATCTGGTTCAGCTTTAATTCGTTGAGTTGGTATATCTAGAGATGGAGTAGCCGGTGGTGACATGTCACACTGTGGCAGTGATGCATCTGGTGGTGATTGTGACCCATCCAGAGTTGCTGAAGCTGGTGGAGATTTTATTTTCATCCTGTGTACCTGTCCTGGTATTGGTATCCCCAGACTTGTAAGCACCCTCTTTTCAATTTTCGTTAACAAGAAATACCTGTGAAGAGGTTCACCGTTTGGAGTTCCTCTCATTTGTTTCCAGATGGTGCAAGCCTTTTTGCGCGCCTTGTATTTTGCATTATTCCAATACTAGAATGAAAAATAAAAGATTTAGCAATATGTTTATATAATTGTTAGAGGTTTTTAAAGAGTTTTGTTTCAATGGTTAAGGCATAAAATGTAATTTCAGAGTGTAAATAAAAGGTATATTATGAATAGGTGTATTTACAACCTCTAACACAAAAACCAGTCAGGTGAAAGTTAGACTTGCATATTAAGAGTTACATCAACATGGAAATTTCAATTACCTAAATATTACATTTCAAAAGATACAGTCCCATGACAAACATAGATAGGGTCTCTACTTCACATTTTTAGGTATGGAACCCTATAAATAGAGTATGTCAGCTGACATACTCTATTTTTAATAACTTCAGAGCTAACAAACAAACACAACGGAACAAACTTCTGAAGTTTTTTTACATGTTATTACAGAAATATAGTATGACTTTATACAGGTAAGTTTTTAAACAGGCATTATTATGATGTTCCAATTTCCAAATACATCTAGCTCTTCAAGCATAAGTAGGCCAATAAGGGTTTTTACAGCTAAAAATGCCTGCTGCCCTGTTCACAAACTCACCTTTAGGTCAAGATAATTATATAAAATTATAAATAATTGCCACTACACTTACTTCTCGCCATTGACCATAATTCTTTATGCAGCCACTCCCGACGTTATTCAACCTGCATGCTAAGCGTTTCCATTGGGCATTGTTCAGTTCCTTGGTTTCCTGCCCGCTCCTAACACCGGCTACGCCTTTAGCAAAAGTTGGATTGGCCTCCATGTAATCAAGCAAAAGCTCCCATTGGGCTTCCGATAGAATTTTTTGTGCAGGCATTTCTAAAATATTCCAAATAAGAAATGGTATTATTAAACCTTGTTATTAAACTACTTCGAATACTCCGTGAAAAGTACGAATCCAAATTATTACTTATTCCTAAGTTTCCAAACTTTCACCTGCACCTTCGGCCAAGTAAGCTTTATTTGAGTCAACTTGAGTAAAAGTAGTTCAGTGCAAAAGTTGAAAGAGAGGAAATACTATCACTTGGTTTACATTTTACTTCACTGCAGTGTGATGTAAACATTGGCCATAAATTGACAGTAGACAACTAATTACACACAGAATAAAAATAAGTAAAAGTAACTTGCACAGATCAATACAAAAAAGGTAGCACGTAGTAGCAAGCTGGTTGGCATACGTATATTATAGTTTAATAATATTAGCCCTTGCGTAGTTAGAGAATTAATTCTCCATGCCAAAGCAAAACTAGTAGAAATGGTAGACAATAAGGATTTTTGTCCGTACATGGTTCTCCGGTTTCTAACGATTCTCCGCTAATGCTAGGTTTACACACAGCGACTTTAGTCGCCGGTGACTCGCTGGCGATTTCAAAATCTTGCCTGGACACAAAGATTTTAACAGCATAATAATAATCTTAAAACTGGAAGCCCAACATAGTCAGGAAAAGGCTACGCAGATGATGATGATGTATCATAATTAATCATATATTTATCTCAACATTAATTACAGGCAGTGGATTTAAGATGCACATTCTTAAATAGAAAAGGTGTACATGTAGAAAGCAGGAAACCTGCGCCGATGTCAGTCCCTATCGGAACCAGTCTGTGCAGGTAGTCGGTGCAGGACTCAGATAAAGTAGTACACTTTATCTGAGGTGCAGGAAGTCGATACCGAGTTTCTATACGAAGTGCCGAACCAGTGCCAATAAGCCCCGAACGTGGCCGACAAGTACCAACTTTGTTGCTTTTTAGATACACATTTTACATAATTACACATTATAACATAACTTCACGTGACGCCGTGAGTCTTCGAAGAGTTGGTACAGGTTTTATCTATGTTAACACACATTCACACATAAAACCTTCGTTCTATGAGATCGAAATTTTGCACGCTACTCACACAGCCAGTCCCTGCTTATATCCGCTTGCTTTATATAGCGGTTATCTGAGCGGACCAGTAACTATATAAGCGCTGGTAGCGTTTTCTACGTGTATACGCCCTTACATCACTTAAACAGGACATGAACGAATAAAGTCAAAATACATAAAATAAGTGATAAAACTATTTTATCAATATAAAATAATACTCGTGGTTGTGACATGTAAAAATATAATTTCATTGTTATCAGCGGTTTCTAGGCAACATCTGACATAAGTTTAAAGTGCTATCAAAAAATAATAAGGTTCTAGTATAACATACTCCTTATCAATAAGTAAAAAACTAAAAAAATATATTAGGTCAACGCTTATACAAATAAAAGAAAGAGAAAGTAAATAATTGGCACCCAGGCAATATCTAAAAAAAATTGAATTTCGCGGGCTACCCTGGCGCTTTCGCCTTAAGGGGGAAGCGCTAAGGTAGCCCGCAAAATTCAAATTTTCTTACGTTTTTTGCGATTTGCTGGTCAGTATCAAGTTGTAAGTCGAACAAAATATGATTCGCGACCATAACAAATATGTATTTACAAAATTATAATCATTAAAGTCATCAACACAACTCTCTAAGACCACGTAACTCCAAAGAATGATGATTTCATGAACCATTATTCTTTGGAGTTACGTGGTCGTAGAGAGGTGTGTTGATGGCTTTATTGATTATAATTCTGTAAATAAATATTTTTTACGGCCACGAATCATATATTAACAACGTACAACGTAATACTGACCAGCAAATTCCAAAAAACCTAAAAAAATTGAATTTCGCGGGCTACCCTGGCGCTTTCGCCTTAAGGGAGAAATGCTAAGGTAGCGTCATCAGTATAGCTCTTTGGGCTCTGTCTAAATTGATCATTTGTATGATAGAGAAGTACCGCCCCATGATGTAATACAAATATATTAGCAACTAGCAGCGCCGCGGTTTCTCCCGCATAATTGTCGATCCCGTGGGAATATCGGGATTTAAACTATCATATTATGTCCTTTCCCGGGACTCAAACTATCTCTACACCAAATTTCATCTAAATCGGTTCAGCGGTTTAAGTGTGAAGAGGTTTCTTTGGGCGCATTATGTCTAATTTGTAAAATGTCTAACTGTTCAATTCTCAATTGGTCCGGTTCGCAAATGGTCCAGTTTGTAATTGGTCCAGTTCGCAATTGACCTAGTTCGCAATGTAAGAGACAGACATACTTTCGCATTTATAATAAACTAGCGACCCGCCCCGGCTTCGCACGGAAACATTATTATTATTATACATATAAACCTTCCTCTTGAATCACTCTATCTATTAAAAAAAACCGCATCAAAATCCGTTGCGTAGTTTCAAAGATTTAAGCATACAAAGGGACATAGGGACATAGGGACAGAGAAAGCGACTTTGTTTTATACTATGTAGTGATTATACTAAGGATGGATTACAAACTGCTAGCAGTTTTATCGCTAGCAATTTCAAAATCTGTGTGGATGTAAGATTTTGAAATCGCCAGCGAGTTGCTGACGACTAAAGTTGTTGCGTGAGTAACTGAGTACAGACGCCAGCACATCAAGTTACTACAATCTGTCAGATTTCTTTAATAGATTTTCAGCTTTATCACTAAAGCTAAGGTTCAAAGTTGATTGCGAAAATTTGACAGTTTCGGGTAGCTTGATGTGCTGGCGTCCGTACCTAGCCTAAGACGTCTTCGTCTCAGTTCGTCTTATTCAGCATTCAGTTTAGAATAGTGGGCCAATCCGTCCAATCAGTTAGGCAGTCGCGTAGTCGCACAAGGCAGTCACGCTGGTGAATAGTATACTCTGAGCCAGTGGGGGCATGACATGGGGGCCTAAAAAATCCATTTTGGCAGAATAATATAAGGATAACATTATGAATTATAATGGACAGTTAACTGTTAAGTTAATCGTATCAAATCCATTGGTGAAGGATTTTTTGTTACCTATTTTTTTTTGTCTGTGCTAAAATACAATTATACTTATCAATCCAATCAAAATCCAATCCCAATCTCTTTGATTATACCTACGTAGTGCAGCGAAAAAAAGAAAAACACGGACTGTCTTCGCCATATTATAATTCATAAAGTTATCCTTTTATGATTCTGCCAAAGTGGCATTTTAGGCCCCCTGTACTCTGTACTTGTGGACTACGTCAATATCCTTGGTCAATATTCAGATATTCAGTCAACAAAGATCATCGATTCTATTTCGTTCATTCAATTTGTTTATTGTCAATTTTGACACATGAATGTCTTCTTCTTCTTCTCTTCGTTTTATCCATAGATATAAGACATTCAATCACAATTCCAACCAATGAATGCCCAACCCCCCCAAACCCCATTCACTATGAGTGAGCAGGAGAGAAATACTGACAGAAAAGAAAGAGCAGGCCATTGACTATTAGCTATTTAGCTTTGGCCTGTACGTGTACAAGTTGAAGTTATAATACATAATACTCTTTGGTTGCAAGTAGAGATGGGTCGTCGACGTATTTTGCGTCAACGAAACTAGACCGTTGAATTTCGTTTATCGACTAGTCGATCAACTAGTTGAATTCGTCGACTAGTTTACGCGTTAACTTGATAAACGTTGTGACGAAGTCTACGGCGGCGGCACGACCGACCGGTGACGTACGCTGTAGACTAGTCTCCCGCGTGCTGTAGGTACCTATTAATATGAACTTCCCTTCATACTTTTCCAGGCTTAGGACTGGCTGAATACGGAATATTGTACTTTCGTAATTATACACCGGTTTAACTCTGACCTTGAGCGCAATTAGTCACACACTGAACGTCGAAAATTCAAAAATCAAAACAAGATGAAAACATACCAAACAAGTACAAACCGGTTTATTTAGCATCGTTCGACCAGTCCATCGCCTATCTCTTTTTCACATGCGAAACTACCATTTATGTATCCTTTTCTTCACGTAACACAACAATTATTTTTGCGACTAGTACAAATATGAACTCCCTCGAGCAAACAAATTTGAACTTTAATAATGCTAATACTTAAAGTTCAAATTGGTTTGCTCGATTATTTCATTTCATCAGACGAACATGTATCGAATACGTTCGTCGTCGGTCGTTGCGTTCCAAGTTTCAGTTTAAAAGCGTCTGAGCCGTCTACGAATTCGACTAGTCCATCCAGTATCAGTGAACCGTCGATTCGTTCACAGTACTAGTGATGTTCAAATCCGCTATAAACTGTAAACGTGTTATAAACTATAAAATATATTCATATAGTCTGTTATTTTATACGCTATAATTATAGCGCGCTATTTCAAAACTCGGGCGCAGTCTGAACGCGGTGACGCTATAATTTAGCAACACGCTATCACGCTAAACGGACTTGATGAATTGATGATGCGCGGTAGATATTAACGCGCTATACATTATAGTCGCTGACGCTATCTTGCTATCTCGTTCTGGCCCCGCTGTGCGAACGCTATCTTGCTATCTCGTTCTGGCTCCGCTGTGCGCGTTTGAACTTTTATTCGTTGAGTAGGTCGAGGCGCTATAATATAGCGCGAAGTCCGAGGCGCTATAATATAGCGCGAAGTCAGAGCCGCTCATAGCACACGCTATACGCTATGTACACATAGTTTGTTATATTTTGGCGCTATACGTTTTATTAACCACCACTACACAGTACGTCGACGGTCGAATTAACTAGTTCGTTCATTCAACGCCCATCGCTAGTTGCAAGACGTTTGCTGTGCTGTGTAGTAAAGTCTCATATATTATAATATTAAAGTGAGTGGTAACGTGAATCGAGTGACTATTCTGATAGAAAAAAAGAAACTAGTTTCACATAATGGCTTGGATCTTCATCATCTTGTCCGTTTTTATATGTAAGTGTGCATTCTTTGGAAAACTCATTCTGCCGCATTCGCAAGTAATTTGTAAATTGTAACAGCGATGTTTTTTCTTCACACTTAGCTAAATGCCAAAGGTATTATGATTGTTTATTAAAGTGTCAGTATCTCTGCATTTTACTCGATTTTAAAACATGAGAGGGTAACCTACACAAAGCAAGCACAGAAAAAATTGTTGACCATTGAACTGATTTAATTCAAGATTCTAGCAACCTTGTTTACGTTGGTAGCCAATCAATAGATTCTAATTACTGTATGATAAAAATTAATGAGGTTCTGATAATGGTGGTGAATCCTAACATTTTCGTTTTTTTTTGTTTATTCCTGGTGCATAGTTAAACTTCTTGATTTCCCGCGTAAATACATTTTTTAATTCTTTCGCAACTCTGTTGTTGTTAATGTTGTGAAAGTAATTAGTAGGACATCATATTATTCCGTCTACATTACTTACTGATCTATACTTACCTACCCATAATTTGTTTTACTGTTCTTATCTAGCATACTTTTTATGTAGCCTTAGAATGGTTAGGTAATTAAAATAATGTTTAAAAAAAACAAAACACCGGCAACAACAATCTGGCCATATAATTTGTTTTTTTTTCAAATGCCGAGCAACACTAACTCACTCTTACTCTTAAGTGTTATGCCTCTGCAGATTCGAGAATACCATGTAATTGGTCAAACTTAAAATAAAGTAACTTCTTCAAAATATATTGAAATAAACTGTTTTATAAGCCTACATAAACAAAATGGAAAAATTACTCTATAAAATTATACTGGCAGTTAGATATTGTCACTATCTGTCATTAATTGATACTTAATTTAAAAGAGTATGGCTTTGGTACTGTTGCCTTTTCTGTTCAGCCCTCATTCAGCTACATCTGACACAGTCAGCAACAAAAGTAGGTTTACACCATCAGAAATTATAGATTGTTAAATGAAAACTGGCAAATATTGACTTCTTTGGAATAAATGACCGAAGAGTAGAGAGTAGTATTTTGCAAAGATATCTAAGAGAGTGACTCTCATAATATTAAGGGTATTGTGATATATTTAAATAAATAATTATTTTTTGTTTTTGATGTGCAAGAACAAAAGGGCAGAACTGAACACTGGCTGTCCAACATTATCACTGTTTGACTGTTAGAAGCAGTTGAAATGTGACATTTCATGATAATATGTAATGTAGCTGAGATCCTTTTCTGCTCAGTTTCAAGTTAATATGGAGAGAATGATATTCTGGTGTCACTGAAATTGGACCCTGCTTCCAATTACAGTGACAATAGTCTGAATTAAGGCGATTCATTTTGTGTACAATAGTTCACAAAACCCTAAACTAATTGATTATGATCAGTAACGAAAGCACAGATTCCAAACTATTGACCAGTAATTAAGAGGTCACGTTACAATAGTCTGAATTAATGCTGATTCGTTTTATGTATCATATTATCCAGTAACTGGGTTGTGGAGGTCAGATAGGCACATCTCTCCACATAAAATACTGGTCTTCAGCTGCATCTAGTTAGACTGGAAGCCGACCCCAACAAAGTTGGGTAAAGGCTAGACAGATGATGATGGCTTCACAGAACCATAAATTGATTTTAATGTCAGTAATGAAAGCGTATATCCCAAACTATTGACCAGCAATTAAGAGGTTGGAGAGGAGCTACGCTTGACTGTTTACATAAAAGTGAGGACATCAATAATTCTCATTTAATAAAAAAATATACTATGGGCCAAGGACAAAAAACTTAGACAATTTAATTTTTTGGAGGTTCATATGTCCATATTCCCTTTCATATTTAAACTGTTAAAAATAAGGACAGAAATTGGCGTAGGCTCAAGGTCTCAATGTAGGGCCCAACACCAACAGCCCAAACCCCAAAACAATTTTATTATGGGATCCCCATAATTTAAAGCTCTTCTGTAAAACCCTGTACTTTTTCTCTAGATATTTGAAGAGATTTTCTCACAATTTAAAAACTTTACAGGTACTGCTACAGCTCAGTTTGATGATGTTTCATCGGCAAACCCCATAACATTGCCACCGGAACTACAGCAGAAATTCAATGAAACGGAAGTAGAAAAGTACAAGACGCAATACTTGGAACAGTTCAAGAAGAAATGCGAGCAAAACGGGCATCCTGAACTATTTGAGAGTGCACAGGTAAGTTATTTTTGGCTATTTGAAAATAATAAATTAGTTAATAAAGGTACCTATCAGATAGTAAAAATATCTAAATACTTAATAATGAGCGCGTAGAGTTCGCGCGAAGAAAAGAGCCATTAATTTTGCCGCTAAGTTATGCAAGCGGATTTTGCGTGAGGCACGTTTTGACCATGTCGGACGTATTGGGATCAAACGAGCATCGCACCCTCCAGGTAGTAAACAGTTCTGGTCCCTGTCTAAAGCGGTTGAAATGAATTTCTGTCGTCCCACTTTACCTCATAGATTAAACCTGATGGGTCGCTGGCTCACTCTGTAAGTGAGAAAGAAAATTTATTTGCATCTCTCTTTGCAAGCCATTCAGGTCTGGACGCTGACTCCCAGCAACCACCCACTGTACCTCATTGTGACTCCTCGATGCCCGAGATCGCAGTTCACATTAAAGAGGTTCGACGAGTTTTATGCAGTCTAGATGTGAACAAGGCATGCGGGACTGACGGTATTCCAGCGAGAGTGTTGAGGCAGCGTGCGCCTGAAATGTCTCCTGTGTTGACACGCTTGTTTCGCCTCTCTCTTGCAAAAAGAACGGTGCCAAAATCCAGGAAACTTGCAAATGTATAACTAGTGCCCAAAAAGGGCGATGGTCCGATCGCCATTACCTTCATTCTGTGCAAGGTTATGGAAAGGGAACAGAAACGGAGCGAAAACGGAAACTGAACAGTAAGTTGCTGACCTACCTTGAAGACAATGATCTCCTCAGTGACCGTCAATATGGCTTTCGCCGGGGACAGTCAACCGGCGATCTTCTTGTGTATGTCACGCACTGTTGGGGCAAAGCCATCGAGAAACACGGCGAAGCACTTGCTGTATCCTTTGATATCTCGAAGACCTTTGACAGGGTCTGGCACGCCGGTCTTCTCAGCTAGCTTCCTACTTATGGCATCCCAGCTGATTTTTGTAGCTTGATATCAGACTTCTTTAATGAGCGGTCGATCAGAGTAGTCATTGACGGCTGCTCCTCTGACCTAATGGCTATTAATGCCGGAGTTCCTCAGGGGTCTGTTCTCTCTGCAACTTTTTCCTGCTGCGCATCAATGACCTACTTCAGCCTGGTATTCTTGGGTACGCAGATGACAGTACTGTTTCAGACAGATACTTGTCCAGCACAAAAGCCAGCGGGGCCGAAGTTTGTTTCTTGAGAGAGGCCATGGTAGAGCGGACAGATTTGACCTTAAGCCTTGTCTCCCAGTGGAGTGATGACAATTTGAATTCTTTCCGGTTTCTTTTAACGCCACCAAAACACAGGCGTGTCTTTTTACCGCCAAAAGGAGTCGTTTCGACCAGACTCCTACTTTTCGGGGTGCATCTGTTCCTGTAACAGATCGGCTCGAGCTCCTAGGCATGGAGTTGACATCTAGTCTCAACGTCGACGCCACCATTTATACCACATAATTATATATTGGTATAATATATGCCTTTTCCCAATCAACTTTGAACCTTATGCTTTAGCGATAAAGTTGAAAATGGATTAAAGAAATTTGACAGAATGTAGTAGCTTGATGTGCTGGCGTCTGTAGGTACTTAAGTAGCGAAAAATTTTACCGATGGACTTATTTTGGTTTATTATAGGTTTTTCTGATAGGCACCATTATGTAGGTAATTGCAGACTTACAACAATACAACGGCAACCGCATACTATTATAAAAAAAATATGCGTCGTATGTACTTTGTACGCCAGTTTGCACGGCTACTCATCAAGCTATACATAACCAGTCTAAAGCTGACTTCTGATTGTACGAAAAACCTATACAAGACGAGGTTAGCTTAAACTGGAAATGTGTAGCCGTGAGTACACTACAGTCAACCAACAATTTCCTCTATATTTTACTGCTTCGGCAATTATCATTACATTAGCTAATAACAAGAAGATAAGATAAACTTAATTAATAATATTTATATAGTAGGTACCTACTTATATTATTTATCTTGGTGGCCGAGTTAGCGTTACCACTATATCATATCGTCATATCGTGGGATAATGAGCTCGAAATATTTTTCTAATGATTTCAACGCCTCAGAATGTTTCGAGTACTTATTCTCGAAAGAACGACTCCTTTATCTTCAGAGAGGTACGAGTCTACGACTATAATTAAGTGTTGATAAATAAAATGAATATAGGATATTTAGTGGTTAAATAATAATAGCCGCACAGGTCGATCAAAGGTCAGGCTGCGCTTGCCGCGGTTAGTTCGAGGATGGGTGAACCGTCCGTGCCTCGGAAAGCACGTTTTGAGTCGTTGGTCCCGGCTGTCAGCCTTGGATCTTTGACTGTTGTTTGGGGTAGTCAGAAGTCCGAAAGTTTGACAACAAGTCTTACCAAGGGGTATGGTGTTACCCAGTAACTGGGGCGAGAAGGTCAGATAGGCAGTTACTCCATATAAAATACTGGTGCATTCAGCTGCAACCGGTTCGACTGGAAGCCGACCTCAACATAGTTGGTTAAGACCAACGCCAAAGGACAAGGCCAAGGCCGAGGTTGGTTGGGACACGGTTGGGATGGTTGGTTTGGTTGGTTGGGTTGGTTGGTATAGAAGGTAATATTAACACAAATAGGCAAGCGCTCTTCCTCTCCTCTCTCCTACTATGCTGTGCCTGACAAGGTTCATAATTGTTTCATTAATTTGAAGCCTACCGACTGTTTTACCAACATTATGGAATGCAATGCAATAAAGAATTGAGAATTGAATTGAGTCTAGGTAGATTGGTTTAAGTGCGATACATAGGTAAACTTGTGGATCCTAAGCCCAGCACATTGAAACTGAGTGTCAGACAAAATTGAGCATACCATTCTCATACAAAATTCCATCATATTTTGGTAGGTAAGTATAGAAATGACATCTAAACTTTATCGTTGGCAC
The DNA here is from genome assembly GCA_963855955.1 of Luperina nickerlii. Classification (NCBI taxonomy): domain Eukaryota; kingdom Metazoa; phylum Arthropoda; class Insecta; order Lepidoptera; family Noctuidae; genus Luperina; species Luperina nickerlii. Next base: position 6,558,082 of record OY979669.1, read on the forward strand.
ATAAATCTGTCTATCGCCAGATTTCAAAATTGAAGTTCTATTTCCTTCGCTAAAGTTAGCACCAATTTTAATAAAGATTTTGTAATAGTGTCAAGAAGTGATAGGTACTGTAAGTTATTATGAACGGATGTTTATGTGAGAAGCTAATAAAAAGTACCGGTTCTGTAATGAGTGACCTTCGTTAGTTGACGAGGTTGAGGTTCCAAAGATCAACATAGATTTTCTTCTAAGATTCTCTGGCTTTAGTTGAATACATACATTCTTAATATGGATTTTTGGGTCTACGTTTAATGCTTTATTTATACTAAGAAAGGGTTTTCCGAAATTCCACCCGAGGGGGTGAATGGGGGAAAGTCGCGGGCAGAAGCTAGTAACATATATAAGCTCACGCTTTCTTCCCATGGGGGTAGGCAAAACTACAGACCGCCACCCGCTACAATGTTTAGATACTCCTTTTGCATCATTTACGTTCAAGTAGGTATAATATAGATTAAATAATGTAGGTTAAGTGGGTACATAAATATATACCCATAAAAAATAAAACAAAAATAATATTCACTGAATAAAAGGCAGTCTATTAATTACTCAGTAACTACTATTATTTTATTTTAACCAAATCTAAAACTAAACAAAATACATAACTAAAACTATACAGAAACTAGAAAATAGCGTCGAAAAATTAATCCGCATCGCCGTCGACTGGTAATGTACCCAAGAGACTGGCGACATTATACCACGTTGTATGGCGATGCTTAGCTTCTGACCAAGTTAAAAGCCAGTCCTGGGGTCACGGGAAGTGTCAACCAGCCGTTTAGAAATTTCTTTAAAAAGACCATTAAAACACTATTATTAATAATTAATAATAATAATTATCTATACTTTAATATTATAAAGCTGAAGAGTTTGTTTGTTTGGTTGAACGCGATAATCTCTGGAACTACCAGTCGGATTTGAAAAATTCTTTTTACATTTGATAGCCCAATTCTTGAGAAAGGCTAAAAATTAACATCACGGAGGAAGGTTATAGATGAGGAAGGTTATAGGCTATTTCACATCACGCTATGACCTTTAGGAGCCGAGCAAAAAGAAAAAAAGTCAGAAAGAACGCTAAGCAAAAACGAAGTAATAGCGCGGGCAGGCGATGCGATGCGACGGGGTGGGTCGGAGTAACAAGAAATTTCACGCGGACGAAGTCGCGGGCAGAAGCTAGTTATTAATACTTACATTGAGGAAAATAAAAACTAACGTTACCTAACGCCTTTGCCTATATTAGTATATGTGTCATCACAAAATAATCTACCTAACTATCAACCATTAGATATAATAAAACCAACCTATTTCATTACAGGATATCGATTAATAAGTCTGTCACAGAAGGTCGAATGGAAAGTTTTCTCCTTCCGCCCACGTAAGGAGTGTCTCTATGTACCAAAATACCCGGAAAATTGGGTCGTCTGCGCAATTTCGTACGTTTGACGATAACAACCGTGTTGTCCCTCGGCTAATAATTTTGAAGTACATCAGTCAATATAAACGAGTAACATACAAAATATCCAGATATATTATGGTTGTTATACCAGCTTATTATTGTCCCTATTCAGCATGACAACTGTCTTTTCTCATACAGAGAAGGCGGTGAGCAATGATCACCAAGCTTGTCCAAGAGGGGTTGGTGATTTTCGAATAGAATACTCTTTCTCTTTACATTTTAACTATTCTCTCAGATTTACATTTTAACTATAAGTCTTATGTTTCCACACATTGCTTTTCCTGAAATTAATGCAATGTTGTTTGGAAGGTTCTTATTAGGGGGCTTACAGGACCTAAACACAATACCTAAGCGCAAGTTTTAGAAACAATAAAAGTATATGATAGACTACAGTAAACAAAATCGGAAAAATATATGATATTCTGCAGGATATATTCTAGGTAGACAGTGTGTTGAAAACACAATACAACTAATTTGATACGACAGAAAAAAATCATGAAGATACCTCTAAAAACTTTCTTTTTACAATAAAAACCATACTAATATAGGTACATACTTACAATAATTATGATTTTTGAAGTGAAAACTTCTTTAGCGGCGCTGTGTACTTTTTTTGGAATGGGTAAAAACTTCTAAACTGGCGTCAGGTCACGTGACCCTGATCGAAAATTCGTAAGACGTAAAACGTAAGACAGCGCCATCTATGCACATCGGGAAGAACTACGAGGGCCTCGCGTACTAACTACGTAGTTCATCCAACAACGACGAGATGGCGCTGAACCACGGATATATAACATTTTGTTTATAAGACGATTCACAAAATACACTCGTAATTGTTCAAGTTTTCACTTCTGTCGGCACTACCGGAGTGCCAGTGTTTTATTTTTTGTCAGATTATTCTACAAGCAACATACTAAAACACTAGTGCTTTAATTTTTTAGTCCAAACAATAGATTTTTTGTAATTAAATAATTGCTTCATATTTTGCAATAAATTACCAGCGTTGTGTCATCGCGCTTCTCTTTCTTTTCTATAGATTCAGTTCGACAGTGACCGCGTTTTAGGTCATGTAAGCCCCTTAACCAGCGGGGTAATTGCGTTACACAGTACACTAACAGTAGCAATCGATTTCATTTTGACAGTTCAACAACATTCATTCCGTTTTTTACGTTGTTGTGTAGAGAAATTTTTCGAACATATTATGAAGTAATGGATTAGCGATATCCTTCAAACAAAATTATTCATATTGTGATTTATAGTGTGTTACGCAATTAAGGTGCAGTTCTCCGCGAAACGTGTACACCTGTTTTCATGAGAATTTTTGAATTTTTGTAAAAATGTGCTTATAAAATATATATTTTTTATACGATTTTACTTAAGCAACAAAAAGGTTATTGTTTTGTCAAGCCTATACTGTTCCACACTGTTAGGCAAATGCCTCTCCCAAGTCCTACAAGGAACTCTTTTTCCGAGCCACCTCGAACCAGCCCTCAGTGCCGGAGCACACGATGCGTTGCGGCGCCGCACCGCAAAGATTTCGACGTATCGGCGGGCACACAAGCAGCTCGTGTGCTCGCCGATTCGTCAAAATCTTTGCGGTGCGGCGCCGCAACGCATCGTGTGCTCCGGTACTTACGGTACCGACGCGTCCAGGTCGTCTCGCCACCTCTTTCTGGGAGGCCTCGGGAGCGCCTTTATTTTAATTTAAATTCATTCTCTCGTGTATTAAATTCAATTTTATTGATGTTGAGGTCGGCAGCAGATATTTATTGACACTATGATTTAACGACACTCGTGTAGTTTTAAACAATGGAAATCTATGTCCTTTGTTCCAACACACAAGGCTTCCGGGTAAACCGTATGAAAAACTTCAGACTTCGAGGTCGAGGTATTTACGTGACAGTATTTGTCTGTTTCAGCATCGCGCTAGCTTTTTCGAATCGTCGTGAGGTAATGCAGACATAGAGCCTGAATACTCTAAGTTTAAAAGTGTCTCTAATGTAGCACGATACATATATACTTCAGAAACTCTCATAAATAATGTTTCTTAAGTTTCGATTCTCAACTCTATCAATATCTTGTAATTTAGGAACATGTAAGAGTTAATTTTTTTGGCACTTTAAAAGATTTAACTTCACAGAGAGATGTCTACAACACATCGTCTGTTTCCTAACTCAAAGTACAACACGCAGGGCTAGTATTTTTACTCCTAACTTAAGGGGCTTACAGGACCTAAACGCAAGAAACGTAAGTTTTAGAAACAATAAAAGTATATGATCGACTACAGTAAACAAAATCAGAAAAATATATGATATTCTGCAGGATATAATTATGCTAGGTAGATAGTGTGTCGAAAACATAATACAACTAATTTGATACGACAGAAAAAAATCATGAAGATACCTCTAAAATCTTTCTTTTTACAATAAAAACCATACTAATATACATACTTACAATAATTATGATTTTTTGTCAGATTATTCTACAAGCAACATAGTAAAAAACTAGTGTTTTAATTTTTTAGTCCAAACAATAGATTTTTTGTAAATAGATAATTGCTTCATATTTTGCAATAAATTACCAGCGTTGTGTCATCGCGCTTCTCTTTCTTTTCTATGCAGTCCGAGAAAGACCGCGCTTTAGGTCATGTGATCGCCTTAATGCAACAAACAGTCTACTGTTTGTTACCTTCTAAGGTACATTATTCTTTCACAACACATCGTCTGTTGTTCCCTCTAACTCATAGTACAACACTCAGGGCTAGTATTTTTACTCTTATCTTAATGCAACAAAAATTAGAAGGTAAGCTGCATTACTCATCTTAGCAAATATTATTAACGGTGAAGGAAAACATCGTGATGAAACCGGCATGTCCTAGAACTAAAAATTCGAAGACATGTGACATCCGACAACTCGCACTGGGCCTGCGTGGTGGATTTATATGGCCCACTCCCAAAGAGGAGGCCTGTGTCCCAGCCGTGGGAATGCTTATGCTCTTCAATCAACAATACTAGAACTAGATTTCCGATGAGCGCATCAAAAACGGCCAGGAAAATAAGACCATAAATATGTTGTGGTCTTATTTTGGAACATAATATTTTAACCTCATTTTATTGCTTGGAAATTATGTTTTATTTTTCCATTAATATTTTTGTTTATTTTTTTGAAGTGAAAACTTCTTTAGCGGCGCTGTGTACTTTTTTTGGAATGGGTAAAAACTTCTAAATTCGCGTCAGGTCACGTGACCCTGATCGAAAATTCGTAAGACGTAAAACGTAAGACGCGCGTTGTTGAGGACAGCGCCATCTATGCACATCGGGAAGAACTACGAGGGCCTCGCGTACTAACGTCAGACGTAAAACTTAAGACGCGCGTTGTTGAGGACAGCGCCATCTATGCACATCGGGAAGAACTACGAGGGCCTCGCGTACTAACTACGTAGGCCTCGCGTACTAACTACGTAGTTCATCCAACAACGACGAGATGGCGCTGAACCACGGATATATAACTGACGACGAGCAAATCTGAATAAATTCCTTTCACGAGAAGAATAAACCAGTCACTTTGGTCATCATACCTGATTTGCAAAAAACCCTATAAAATAAGGAACACACCTTAACACGCGTGTTTTGTTTATAAGACGATTCACAAAATACACTCGTAATTGTTCAAGTTTTCACTTCTGTCGGCACTACCGGAGTGCCAGTGTTTTTTTTTAATAAATACGTTTACTTCTTTTCAATCAAAGTAGTAAATATATTTGAAATGATAATAAACTTTATGTTTTTATTTAAAAGTTAAGGTTTATAATCAAGTTATATCCAATCGCGGCCACTTCAGCGATGCGTTTTTGTTCCTAATCCTTAGGGGTTGTTTCACGTCCACTTGATGCACGCGTACAGTGCGTGCCACGTAAGAAGAGACTTGACCCCGCCTCCCCCGCTCTTTCCGCCGCCCCTATGACGTCCGGTCCCGTCCCGCACTCAGACCTCATACCGCTAAAGATACCTAAAATCGTGTTCTGCGCATGTCAGACCACGCAGTGTGTCAAGTCTCTTCTTACGTGGCACGCACTGTACCTGCAAAACAATCCATTTTGGTCAACCTTATGTTATCGGCGTCAAAAATGTTGCAAATTAACTCTAATTAAATATTGTTAAGAAATTAGTTAATTGTCTTAAACTAATTGTACCACGCGCGCCTCAAAGAGATGTCAGCATCAATGGAAGGGGCCCGTCAGGGCCGAAGCCTGCCGGGTCAGCGGGATTGTCCGAAAGGGTTACCGCTGGCCCGGAACATAAAGGGCTAAGGAAGGAACACGGGTGGGTTTTAGTCAGTAAGAGTCTGACACTCCCTTCCGCTCCACCCAGAGCGGGAGGAGTCATTTGATGATTTCCCATCCTGAAGAGAAAAAAAAAAAGACCTCATGCCACCTGTAATACAGGTTTATCCTATTACTGGCATACCTATTATACTTTGTAATACTAGGTATTTCTAAGATTTGTATTTTACCAATTTTTATTTTTGAATAAATATTGATAAGTGGGTATTATCATTTCAGACTTGACCCCGCCTCCCCCGCTCTTTCCGCCGCCCCTATGACGTCCGGTCCCGTCCCGCACTCAGACCTCATACCGCTAAAGATACGTAAAATCGTGTTCTGCGCATATCAGACCACGTGGTGTGTCAAGTCTCTTCTTACGTGGCACGCACTGTACCTATACGTAAAAAATGGCGCTATCGTCAAACTAAAAAACGCGTTGGTTATAATTACAATTACTTACAAAAATATGGCCTTGTCTTACGGCAAATAATAACGATTCGTAATCGTTATTATTTGACGTACGTATGTTACGTTAACCAACCATTTCAAATGAAACAACCGGCCCGTGACCTGTCAAACTCTGCTAATGAGAAACAATTGATTTTCTATTGTATCGTATTACATAGGATACGCGCGGAGCTTGACGGGTCTAGTGCTATTATTGTTAATTATGCTATTAGTTTATAGCACATTCACACGACAACATACTAATTATATTTGTAATCCTCGGTTTGTTCAACAAATCTAATCAGTAATAACCTTGATTTATCAGTCAGAGTACTAGTTATTCCTAATTGCATTTGTCAAGAGGATGTTGATAATTAATCGTTGATAAGTGTCGGGTTTCAATCTACATGTTGTTCCATACGTGTGATAAAAACAGATTAAGTGTAGGTTAGTAAGTCAGTTATTTTACATAATGTTATCACGCACGTATTTCTAAACTATCAAAAGTCGATTTGTTGACTAAGAATTTTACCAGTTTTCAAGCTATCGTGTACTTCAGACTACACGGGACTTTGATATCACACAAAGTACTTTAGTCTCCTAATTAAAATAATGGGTAAAACCTGTTATCTGTAAGTATGTGTCATACTAGTAAATTATTATCCATTTATTTCAGGCATCAAGGCCCATATAAAACAAAACAATAAAAGGGTCGGCAGTTGAGTCACTCCCTGCCCTACATCGTGATGACACATGACATGCATTTATTGCGAAACAAAGCAATCACAGTCGTGGCTGGGAGAATCCCAAACCGTTTGTCTAAAAAAAAATCTCTTATTAAATTTTTCCACATTACTGTCTTCTGTTTTCTGTCTTCTGTTTTCTTCTTACTGTCTTGTTTCTGTCTGTCTGTCATGATGATTTTATGTAAAGTTCCTGAAATTGACTGTGACTCAGCCAATGATATGGTATCATATACATAGATTCAGCGTATGAGGTGCTAAATATAATAATTGGCAAAGAAAGATGAACATGGATCATTTGATCACAAAAATAAAACATTTCCATAAAATTAGAAAGATGATAAGATAATCATTTATCAATTTGTTATCATTTAATTGTGCTTTAGTGTCTTGTGCTGTCTTTTGTGTGCACTAAATAAATGGTTTATAAATCTATATTTATCTTATTGGAGCTATGAGATAATGAGACCCTGCATGGATTTTTCTCATAAATAAAATCAACATGGTATTCACCACACTTAGCGAATTTAGTCCGGAGATTTCCAGTTTCTTAGTGTTTGTTCAGTGAATGTTTAGTCTAAGGGTCTACTCCTTAAGTCCGTCAACGAAGATATGGGCCCGTCCGAACGTAATAGATCCGTCAATCAGGGGCCGAATAAAAATTTTCGGACGCGCAATTTTTCACATCGAGGCAACTGTCAAATCGTGTTGTCTTTCAATCTAAGTTCTGCCGTTAGTATAGTTATTCTGGGGTTTTCTTCGAATATGTCCGTAAGTGATACGGAGTAGGTGACGCCTGTAACTTCGGCCGACACTACGAAATTCGTGCTAGGAGTCCAATTTATTGATGTGATGGGTCTGCAAAAGATAAATAGTTGGAAGTTCAATATTCTTGCCCTTTGGCGTAAAACGTGCGTCAATATTATAACTCAACCGGTTTGCAAAGTATTTACTTTTAATGTAAGAAGCGGCTTTATGTTATTGGTTTTTCGAGATATCGCCAAGCGGTTGGTCGACTCTTCACGTGACCAAAGGGCTGGCCTAATTCTTGGCCAAAGAATCTGCATCGCCATGCAACGTGGCAATGCTGCCAGCCATTTGGTCGCTGCAGTGATGCGGACTTTTTGATACCCTATTAATTATTTTGCTTCTTTTCCATATACATGTACATATTATTAATTTTTATCACACCTGCTCTGAAAATACATACTAATTATACCAATTAGAGGGAAGAAACGCCTTTATCCCGCCCTTCAAATCCTTTCATCCCAAGGTATGGAAGTTTGTATGAAAATCCTTCCGACCCAAGGGTGGGAAATATGTATGAAATTCCATTACATACCCGGTTTTTCTTTTTTTTTTAATTTGTCAGCAGTCATACTGCCAAGAGACTTTAACTGTCTACTAATTAAATTTCAAGTAAATTGTTACTGGCCACATACAGTTTTTTTTTTACCAGTGTCCAACCTCCTTGGTGCATACAGAAAATTAAAAACGAAATTATTTTTGTATATAAAACGCGCGGAATCACGGAAGAAGTGGCTGCATGACCTTATGATCTTAGCCTACTCCAGAAACGGGCGAATAAAAAATGGAAAAGCCCGCGCATTTTCGCAAAAACACATTTATCTTTGTGTTTTTTGTAAAATATGGATACTTCGAGCGACAGTGATGATGTTATCCCTAACACACCGCCAGAACTATTAGAGACGGCCCAAGAAGTTGTTGATAATCTGTTGCCGTGTCTCAAAATATCAAGATACCCGGACAAAATGTAACATCTTATAATAGCTGCACTTTTAATAATTGTACTTTTAACTAAATATATTATAAACATTTCTATGCATTTATGTCCATAATTTTCCTCGTAGGTGTAATAAAAAGCACTATACATCCCTCAGGATAAAGTACAGTTCCATACCTCAAATGGTTACCTCAAGTGGATACCTCGCAAGCTCGTGGCGCAAATGCCATAATCTCGGTATGGAACTGTCACTTTCTTCCCTCTGAAGTAATGTACTATTAAGTCTGTTATTTTATATTATGTAAATATGTGAAATAAATCATTGTTTTTACACGTTATATTTACAACTATCATAATAAAAAACAACATTTAGAATAATAAAAGACTGGGTAGTATACGGTATATCCGGTTTCGGATTGTACAAACTTAAAGGGGGGTAGGTAGTTTGCTGTTTTTTTCAATAAAATTATTCTACATGTGGGGTTGTAACCAAACCCCCCTGAAATTACTTTAACTTTTTGGAATTTAATGTCCAATTATCGTAAAAAAAACCTAATGGGTTTGTTTGTAGTCCGAAAGCGGACTGTACCTATACTTCGTTAACAATTTATTTTATTAGCAGCGCCCCGCAGTTTTACCCGCGTTCGCGTTAGTTTCGATCCCGTGGGAATATCGAGATAAAAAGTATCAAATTTAAGGTATTAAAAAATTTTAATCCGTTCAGTAGTTTTGCGTGAAGAAGTAACAAACATACAAGCAAACTCGTAAACTTTTGCCTTTATAATATTAGTGTGATTTACCTAGCGGATTTATGGTGTCATAGTGCGTTTGCCACACAGCCGTATGTACGGACGCCAGCACATCAACCAACCACAATCTGTCAGATTTCTTTAATAGATTTTCAACTTTATTGCTAAAGGTTAAGGTTCAAAGTTGATTGGGGAAAATCTGACAGTTAGGTGTAGCTTGATGTGCTGGCGTCTGTACATAATATCATTTCATTACTTCGATCAATTTAGGTTTGCTGCTGCTAACGTACATAAATAGTTTTACATAGTTAAACTAAAACCTAGAATTTACTCGCCCGAAACGGGTGAATCGACACTTTTAAATAATAAAACTTTAATGCGCATATGATTGCAGAAATAATAATTATTACAATAGGTTATATTTATATTAATCACACATTTTCCGCTTCTATTTCCTTTTTATTTTACACCTAAGTATCTTTTTTTTATGTTTTCCTCGATTCGATGTTTAAATGCTATAGGCGGCACATCAAGCTACTACAATCTGTCAAATTTCTTCAATAGATTTTCAACTTTATCGCTTAAGCATTAGGTTCAAGGTTGATTGGGAAAATTTTAAAGTTTCGGGTAGCTTGATGTGCTGGCGTCTGTGCATTTATAATATCGAAAAATAAATAAAAATACCTCCAATAAAATAATATAAAAAGGCACGTTTCAGTTATAAATTAATAACAGCTATTCTGAAGGTCGTCGACCGGTTGCCTGATTTGGGTAAACGAAGAAGGAATTCTTCATTGCATTGACCCGTCGTGCCCCTAATCAAGACGTATCTATTGAGTTTATCGACACACAGGGCCAAATTATATTGACCTAAATACGTACAGACGCCAGCACATCAAGCTACTACAAACTGTAAAATTTCTTTACTAGATTTTCAACTTTATCGCTAAAGCATATAAGGTTCAAAGTTGATTGGGAAAATTTTACAGTTGCGGGTAGCTTGATGTGCTGGCGTCTGTACAAGCTTGGGTGTATTATCGTTGGCCCTTATTTACTCAACTATACCGAGTAGCTTGCAATGACGAGACTAGGTAGATTTAAACAAACATTGGAGCAATACGATTTTGTAGAGAAACACGCCTTCCTAGACCGTTCATCCCGGCTGCCATTTGAAGACCATTGACAGTCGTTACGGAAAGCCCGAAAGTCGAAGCCCGTTGTCGTAACCCGAAAGTCTGGCAGCTATTCTTACCAAGGGGTCTCGTATTACTCAGTATCTGCTTTGTGGAGGTCAGATAGGCAGTCGCTCCATGTAAAATACTGGTATTCAGCTGCATCCGGTTAGACTGGAAGCCGACCCCAACATAGTTGGGAAAAGGTTAGGCAGAGGATAATGACCCCTTCCTAGACGTCGGCAACTTACATAGCAAGGTAAGGTTAGGTAAAGTCAGGGTAAATCATTGTTAAGCAAATTGAATAACAACTTAAATTGTCCGTAGATATACAAATCACAAGCGTCATTCTTTGACAGTTGTATGAAATGACTATAATGCGGCAAATTGACGTATTTGGTCAGCAACGAAGTCGATACCACTTTTTTACCTTTAGAGTATTGAGCACAATATTTGAAGAATAAAAAACACATGGAATGAGCACTGAACGACTTCTGTTGCTGACTGTAGGTAAATATAATTCTAAAAGTATCATATTCAATGTGAAACTACTTAAGGAACCGACACAATAAATTAACATGTTTTATTCATCGAATGAAGGTCGAGGAAGAGTATGTAGACACAAACAAAATGATTTGCAGAAAGTCCAAATGCTCTTTATAAGTAACGAATAATTTGGTAAATGTAAAAAAATACATTAGGTAATAGGCTTGCCCCTGTTACATGCGACTTTTACACAGGAGGAGGAGGAGGAAGGAGGTTCTCAATTTGGATCAAATCAAATTTATTTCTGAACCAAAAAGTTTTACATTAGTTGGTGATTGGAGCCTCCTGTTGAGCAAGTAATGCCTGTTATGTATATATATATTATTTTTATGTATGTTCGGGCATAACTCGACGGAGTACCTGTACCTTTCTGGTTCAACAAAGGAAGGAAAATCCGTCTATATATGACGATATATACACGGATTTTCCTTCCTTTGTTGAACCAGAAAGGTATAGGTATTGCGTTGGTATTGTTTTAAAAGTTTAAATTCCCTGATTCCTAAACTTATGATCGAATCCCCTAATGTATTATAAAATTGGTTGAACAAAACGTCTATCATTATATCACTTAACAAGTGATGTACCTACACTACCTACGAGTATATAGCAACGGATTTAAATGCCTTTAAGAAACCATTCTGTTAAAAGAAAAAATAATGTAATATGTCCCGTAATGGGTAGGTAGGTATATATATACCTTTTGCCAGCTGTAATTAGTATGTGGTACTAGCAAAGAGGTTTAAGATATTCTTAAGTAAATAAATTAATGTCTCAGGGCACTAGGAATCAGCTCAAAAAATTGGGCTCGGAAAATAGTCAGGAAGAAATGGAAATATTTTATTTTTACAAAAGATGTAAAGCAAAACAACATAAAACTTCAAAAAACTAAATGGTTAGGTATTTACAATCAATACATAAAAAACAATCATAAAAAATCCTTAACATCTACCTGTGACGGAACTCCATATGTCTGGCTGCTCAAAACCGATACCTGAATTGAAAATGAAGAATCAAAAAACGTCACCTAATTTGATCAAGGTAACAATGGCTCAGTGTGCCTTCATTGTAGCAGGATGTCACCTTGTGGGTCTCATTGGGCAGAAGGTCAACCTATTAGGTCAGTCCTCATTAAATGTATTAAGAATTTTTAGAGTCAAAGTCCATTCCCATTCCATGCATGGTTGCTATCTAATCAGAATCGGATGTAGTTATTAATAGGAAATATATAATTGCGGTTGCGTAGTATTTACTTAGCACCTACAGGATGATGTAAACATGTAATTAGTTAGTAAGTAACACTATATTTTTGAATGCTGTTTTATCGTCACATTGGAAGAATGAGTGATGCAGCTTTATTTATTAACTTTATAGCTTTTGCCCGCGGGTTTGCCTGTGTGGTGGTCGGAAATTACCTATACCTCGGGAACATACTATCTACCGGAACAAAAAGTTCTTTGTGTTATCCCACGGGATAGTAGGTGCTACCGGCGACTAAAAAGTCTTTTTTTTAAATCCAGGTTATAAACTGAGTGTCTTTCATTCAAATCCGTTCAGCCGCTTTTGCGTGATTGAGTAGCAAACATACAAAGTTTTACATTTATAATATTAGTAGGATTTACTTTACTAAGAGCTGATTTTTCCAACGCCGGTTCCGAGGAATAATTTTGAATTTTTGACAGTTCTTCCATACAAAATCTGTCAGACGTCAATTTTATTCCACGAATAAATATTATCTGTCAATTGAAAAATCAGCCCTAAATCAAATCAATTCAAATAAAAATCGTTTATAAGATGTGGTAGGTATAAAAGATGATAATATAAAAAATTTCAGTGCAAAGACACAGTCCGCCATGTAATGATGGCATGAAACTATTTATGTAATAAAAGAACAGCAACAACAAATACATTTGCAGCTTTGTTTGAATGTGTACCTACCTACATCAATGTTAAAAATAAAAACCAACAAATTGGATAACCTAAGTACAATGTACAAGGTCAATTAAATACCTGGCGATATAAACGTGATCTTGTGATAAATTATGAGTGAAATATTAATTTTAGTTTTTATCAGCATTGGATATCGATACGGTCTCTTACGTTTTGCCAGATATTATAATTTGACTTTGTACTTTTAAGTCTGAAAGTGACACCGGGGTGATTGAAAAGTTGTATGGAAATCGGTTGTCATGGTATGGCCAATTGGCCATGGGCACGAGATGCAGAGGATTAAGAGCTATTACGCATTGTCGACTGGTCGTCGGCGACTCGATCCCTCGGCGACCAAAACATAGGCATCATCTGGCGACCAAGTACGTAAACACCTATTTAATCTATAGTAAATCGTCGACCGAGTCGCCGGCGACCAATCGACAGTGCGTAATAGCTCTAAGGCGAAAGCGCCAGGGTAGCCCTCTGTACGGTCTCATCAACCGTACATTTACTTTGCAAACGCAGCAACCTACTTTGGTGGCGTGCGTCACAAAATATTACGCTATAACTATAACTTTTCACGCTAAGCAGAGCGAGTCAGACAACAACTGTGGAACTAACCACTTGTCAAGAGAAAGAATCGCTACCACTCTACCTTGGTAACTACAACAGTTAATATAACCTTAAAACTCTACTTGTGGTTCTTTCTGTGTACTCCGCAACTAAACCAACATCAACAAAGTGATAGTGTACGGTGCCTACAACCATTGGCCCCTACACCCTCTATGTTATGTATGTTACCTTTTCACGCCTAAACCACTGAACGGATTTCGATAAAATTTGGCAGATTGCATCTCGGGGAAGGACATAGGATAGTTTTTATCAACATATCTCGCGGGCGAAGCCGCGGTCGGAAGCTAGTATATTTATATTTCTAATATATTTTTATTTTCTTTCTTTTATATTTCTTTTTTTTTATATTTATTTTTCATTTTTTTTTCTTTCGCTTCTATGGGGGAGACCATAGAAGCGATGGTTGGACTATATGATGTAGAAAGAGAGTGAATATCGAGATCATGAGTAATAGACTTTTCTATTACATAAAATTGTGGAAGAAAAATACATGTTGCGCCGACCCCATTGATATAAATTAGGGTACCTCAGGAGAATGATGATGAGGTTTGTAGTTGTAGTTTACTGCGTTAGAATGTATGATATTATATGTATATGACTTCGCCCTGTATGCATCACTGCGATCGACGGTATAATGTGCGCGTCGTGATTAGAACTATGGGTCAAAAGTCAGAACTGCTCTTGCATCTATCGTTACTTACCGAGCTAGATAGTAGACGATATATTGTTAGGTAATGGAAATTTACTTATGCATGTCTAGTAAACTGGTAAACTGGAATTATAGCTTTTTTTTTAAATTAGTGTTATCTTCTGTTTATTTCCACAAACAAATGTTGTAGGTATAATTGTAAAATATTAAAAAAAAAACTTCCTTATTTAATGTAGGTAATTATGATTTTTTTTTTCATCTTAATCATAAGAAGAAAAAAGAATCATAGAAGATTGTTTCAAAGATTGTAGAAGTGACTCCTTCATGTTGATAACCTTTAAAGTAAATAAAGACTAGTTGATTGTAATATTTATAAACTAAGCTGATTACACTGTCCATTTTAGTCCGACGACCTTTGCATAGAATACAAAAAGTAGGAAAAAAAAACTAAATATCTACGTGACGAGAAACTTGCATAGTTAGGTAATGTTTATTATGGTAATGTAAACGTTATCTACTTACTAGCGTTGCTTGCAACACAGTACAGTCACGTGCAAACGTATTATGTTCCATTGACCATTGACCGTCATTACGGGTAGTCAGAAGCCCGAAAGTCTGACAACCAGTCTCACTAAGGGGTATCGTATTACCCAGTAACTGGGTGAAGATCAGATAAGCAGTCGCTCCATGCGAAAAACTGGTGTTCAGCTGCTTCCGGTTAGATTGGGAGCCGACCCCAACATAGTTGGGAAAAGGCTAAGTGAAATTCAAAAGCGATTGTCTTATAAATGAGGTGTTATAGGTACAGACAGAATAGTTAAACTCTATTTCTATAACATTTATTTTTTTGATAGAATCGATACTGTACCTGCAAAGAATGGTTTGAATTTCGCTAAGTGTGTACAAGTTTTATGCTATGCACAGGTGAGGTGTCACCTTTGCGTAGGTACCTATTCACGATAGGTAGTTATTTTGGCACGTTTACAATAAAATGACTAAGTACTTATTAGTCTCAAGGCTCCTTCAGGCGCGCGATTCGCGTCGCGCGTCGCGCCTGTTTGTAGGAGCCTTTATGCTGTATTTGATCAATTTCTTTCTATCACATTATACAGGGAGGCGCAAACCATAACCTTCATGGCGCCTCCCAGTTTCAGTACATGATTCTAGACGAAAAATTTCTACACCTCTGTGTTCAGAATCATGTATTGTGCTGAATCCATGGTCCCATAACAGTATGCGCGTAGAGGTCCCTGCCACCCTGAATCTATAACACTTCTCCTATTCATGGGGGAGCCCAGTAAGGCTAGACACAAACGAACCACCGGCCTCAGCCGCCGGTAGACCAGCGACAAGCAGTTTACATAATTTTTCATACGTTTTGTACGGATTCGTCGCACACCTGGTGGCGGCCACCTGCTACAGCACAGCAGTACTCAACACCGCAGCAAGGGGCGACAGCCACCAGTTGTGGCCAGTGGCTCGTATGCGCTTACCTTAAGTGATAAAAAAGGAAGAAAACTGCGTTTAATGGCATTAGAACAAAAACAACTTGAAAACAGAAAAACATTGCGTATAATACCAAATGGGCCTCAGTTCAGCATAATATCAGATGACACCATACAATATATTTCTAAGCCAACCTCTAGGTACATCAACAATTCTACACCAGTTGTAATTTTAATGCCTTCTTTAATTTCAGACAGCGGCCACCAATCTCATGACATGCTTCAACGAATTGGTGAACGTGGAAGTCTTGCAGCAGGAGATCGAAGATGCCAAGCCAACCGGACAGGTCGATGAAGTGTTTAAGAAGTTAGTATTAAACATGCAAATATGGATCTTAATGATCATAGGCATAAATGTGATTTTCTTTTATACGCGACTCGCCACAAAAAGTTTGTCTTGACTCGAGCATGGCTTCCGAGACATAGGGTCTTTCTGGCCGCAATCCCCAGGTCCGGCTATGTGTTACATGGGACGTCAACATAAATAGACAGTAACGTGAGCTATCTCAAGTCGACTAATAAGAACCTATCAACAATCCGCCTGACATAGCATAGATAATAATTACTTCGCTTTAAAACGTTGCAGTAAATAGGTCATGCACAAACAAGACGGCACCTAAATAGCCACGATTTTACGCGACATTATCATAATTATGTACACTGTACAGACGCTAGCACATCAAGCAAATCAACAACAACACAAACAACAATCTATCAAATTTCTTTAATAGATCTTCAACTTTATCTTTAAAGAATAAGGTTCATTGTTGATTGGTAAAATTTGACAGTTTCGGGTAGCTTGATGTGCTGGCGTCTGTGCATAAACATAGAAAGAATGAAAATAAGTTTATTTGCGGCAAACATGACCCAGAGAAAGATCACAAACACACATAAAAACAACAAGTTGGGGCAAAATATGCTCTACGTGTTTGGGAAAACATGCAGAGGTGTTCTGGTAGCACACACATTTTGCCCGTATGACCATACCATATCTAGATAGATAGAATATATTCTTATCTAACTGACCCGATAGACGTTGTCCTGTCCAAATTTCAGACGAAAAAAAAATCCTAATATTTATTTCACTAAACACCTTCCTCTTTATTCATAAACATTGCTGTAAGTTAAGTAGCGATTAGTTAGCGACTGTTTGTCCATACATTTTTGACGTTTGAACGTCTCCTTATTCGTCCGCAGTGTTTTAGTTTTAATAAATAAATAATCATCGTTTATAAATAAACTCCCTTATTACGAATGTTTTAGAACAAAAAGCCGCCGTTCTCAAGTGATGCGCTTGCCAACGAACAAGCATTTCATGTTTATTTATATAGATTGTAGACCATATGAGTAGTACAATATTATTATTATGAGAAATATTATTTGATGAGTATTCTATTCTATTCTACAATTTATAATATGAAGTTCCACACTATCCTACCCACAGGCAACTTCTAGAATAGATAGTTCCGTCGTAGATCTCTTCCATCGCTTTTCATCGGGCGAGTTCAAAGTCAAGAGCGGATCCATTAAATAATAAAATAAATATGCGACTCTCATACCAACGCCATTTGCCGTACGACTATGAACCTTGAAGTCGAGATAACTCAGTTCAATTTGGTTTCCAGATACTGCGTCAAGACACCGAGTTTCAAAGGATGTTTTCGCAATATGACAGAGACGATAAAGCCTTGCTTCACGGCCCCTGAACAGAAAAACTTCAAGATTTTGTACAACGTTACTGAGCAGCTGGCCGACTTTATCTGTTTTAAAGATGGCGACCGGATCGCATGTAAGTTTGTACAGAAATGTTTTATTTAACACTTTGAGCTGCTACGCTAAAATGGAATTGGGAGGAATACATTTGCCGCGTGTCAGACGACCAATGGGCCAAACTTACTACCCAATGGGTCCCTCTTAAGGCGAAAGCGCCAGGGTTGCCCGCGAAATTCAATTTTTATTTTTTACGTTTTTTGCAATTTGCTGGTCAGTATAAGAAGAGAGAAGTGGAAAGAGAGTAGGGACGCCTTTGCCCTGTAGTGGAACAACACAGGTTTTTAATAATTGAAGGACACTAAACTCTCATAGGCGTACCAAAACCATATTGTAAATTGTAATTCTCACAGATTCCAGAAGCTCGCTCCAACATTTGGCTCGGTGTACCTCGACCTTTCGAGGAACACCGATAGCCTACACTATACTGAAAATTATTTTGAAGTTACAATCTGACGGAAAGCACGTAGTCCTTCAATGGATTCCATCACATATTGGAATTAGAGGCAATGAAATTGTTGATCAACTAGCCAAGCAAGCCATATGTGATGGAATTCCTGTTAACTTTTCTCCTTACTTTTCAAACTTTATACCAAAAATTAAACAGGACTGCTTTGGACTTTGGAAGGAATATTTTAATAAGAGATCTCGAGATAAAGGAATCTGGTACAAAACGATCCAACCACATCCCTTGAACTCGCCATGGATAGATAACCAGTTGTTGAACAGATGTGATACTGTTATTGCATTAAGGCTTCGTTCCGGACACATTCCGTGTAATAAGTTCTTATACCTAATGGCAAAATCAACAACGGATAAATGTGATTTTTGTAATAATTCCGTTGATGATGTTTATCACATATTATTGGCAGAATGTGTCCGCAACGCAGAATTTAGACATAGATTAGATTGTAGGCTTAGAGAAATAGGTTACTGCAACAGTGTTCTGGCTGCGCCACTTTCTGACCCAGCTAGAGCACTTTACAGACTAGCTATGTTAAGATTTGGTTAAAGACTGTATTATTAGTTAAAAATTGTAAACCTTACCAGGGCGGCATAATCGCATGCGCGACAAAGCCCTTTTTCTAGAATAAAAAAAATAAATAAATATTTAAATTAAAGTTCTATTGTGTCTCGTTCAGTGTCCTTCATCCGATTAAACAAGAACAACTGTTTCTGAAACTGTCGAGTCGGGATTGCTAAATAACTTACGCAAAGAGTTTTGGTAATAGTAGAAAGCTATTTGAGACGACGTTCGTCCGGGGAAGCATCTAGTATCACCTTCGATCAATACTAGTACTAGATTTCTGATGAGCGCATCAAAAACGGCCGGAAAAATAAGACCACAAAATAATGTTGTGGTATTATTTTGCAACAGTTTTTTCAACCTTGTTGCTAGCAATTATGTTTTATGTTTCCATAAATATATTTGTTCTTATTTTAAAAAGACGTTTACTTTTCATTCAATCAATGAAGTAAATATATTGTAAACGACAATAAACTTTGTGTTTGAATGTTAAAGTTTATAATCAAGTTATATGCAATCGCGGCCACTTGAGCGATGTGTCTTTGTTCCCGATCCTTAGGGCGGGTTGTTTCACGTCCACTTGACGCACGCGTATACGTCAAAAATGGCGCTAACTATCGTCAGATTAGTGGTAACGAGCCTAAAAACCGATTGCAATCGATTCTCTAGTTCGAGAAAAAATCGTTAAAAAATAATTATCCTAAAAGATCTAGAAAAATTGATACACTCCATTGTTTCCTTGTGTTCATATTATTTATTACAGCTTCAATATTGCCTAGTAACTTGTAATCGTTTTGTATTTAGATTTTTTATTATTTTTAAATACTTATGTTTTTTTTTATAAAAATATTATACTTTTTATTCTATGCAGTGAAGTGATTCTTTTATTTCGCTACAGTATGTTACGTTAACCAACAGTTTGAAACAACCGGCCCTAAATCTAGTGCTATTATTGTTGATCAAAGATTATCACTATAGTTATTTCTACCGCCAAGCACCGTTGCTGTGGCCTTTGAAGGGTATGGGTGCCAGTGTAATTAAAGGCAAATGAGTCGTTTCCTAGCTTGTTTGCCGTTCAATAATATAAAAACATTATGTAAGGCAATGTAGCCCATAAGGAAGGAAATGTAGTCCATAAGGAAGGAAATGTAGTCCATAAGGAAGGAAATGTAGTCCATAAGGAAAGAAATGTCCATAAGGAAGGATATATACAGGATGATGACAGTTCTACCCAAGAATATGAACAACATTCACTATGGGACCAACTCAGAAATCACGAAAAAAATCAACTGTTTCATACAAAAGTTCAATACCTACTTGACCAAAATGTATGAAACAGCTGAATTTTTTTTCGTGATCACAGAGTTGGTCCCATAGTGAAAGTTGTTCATATTAATATAGAACTGCCTGTAAAAATTTGGAACCGGTAAAAAACATCATTCTGTATAATATCTACCTACTATATTATCGCAGACACAAAAATTACCTACGGCTACGACCTATATCTACCATCAAGTGTGCCGTTGGATTATACAAGGTGTAACAGAATAGACGCAAGTCCTGAAAGTAGTTTGTTCATAATTGACTACTGAATCGATTTCAGTAACATTTATGTATTTTTTTCAAAAATTATGTATTATTTTGCCATACTGACCGCTGAGTGAGCCAAAGAAAATTAAATCTTATTTCAAGGCAATAAGACTCAATTTTAAATGCATAAAGTAATGCCAGGGTCAACACGATTTTATTAATAATACTCGTAATATTTAACTCAATCCTCTAATTGGGGTGTATGAGTACTTGCGTTAATATGTATTGTATACCATACCAATTACTTTAGAATAAACTGTGAAAGTCGTATGTTTAAAAAAACCATATTTTTTTCAATTATTTTCAGTATTCATCGCAGAAGGCGGCAAGGAGTGTTTCCAGGACAAATCGGAACTCATTCAGAACTGCTTGAACTCGACTTTCGACTCGGAGACGACCGAGAACCTTAAGAACATCAGCGAGTCTGGAAATTTGCAGCTTGAGTTCAAGGTAAGAATAAGAAAATTTTCAGAGGGGTTATTCTCGTAACTATAAGAACGTTCACAGTTTCGGCTGTCCCATTTCAAAACCTAGTAAGGGACACTTTTTACAAAAATCGTTTTATTGCATAATCTTGCTAACCTAGAAGGTCTCTACCAAATACAAAAACACCAGCGTTTTAAACTTACATAAAAGGAGATATAATATTTAAACATCGATACCTAGTAAGTGCACCTTTCACTCCCTAGTTACCATTTAAAACCTAGTAAGTCACTTTAACCAATTCAAAAAAATACATTCCATAGGCTGACCAATATTACGTTTATGCGCTCTCCTGTAAAATTTCATTTTAAGTCCTTACTAGGTTTTGAAATGGGGCAGCCGGTTTGATCTCAGTCTCAATCGGTCAAAAATACCTCGGAATTTCCTACATTTTCGACAAGTTTTTGACATTGATTGTCGTTGCGATGAGATTGCGACTAGTTTTTGAACGTTTTACGGGAATTGGCCTTCTGGTCATCATTAACAATTACATGTTAGGAGCTCTTGATGATACATATTCGTTACGGTCGCGAATTATATATAAAACCTGACACTCACTGCAAATTGCAAAATACACAAGAAGGTAACCATAGTGCATCCCCCTGAAAAAGGAAACTTTTATGTATTTCTTTTAGCTCTTTCATTGATGGAAACTTATTAGGGTACACACTCAAAGCATCTATAAAACCTAAGCAATGTTTTTTTTTTATTTTAAAGTATTTGTCACACTGGATGCGGTCTGCGGTCAGGTCAAAGTGAACACAGCCCGTATCATGTGTGAACAACACTTCACTTTGACCTGATCGCAGACCGCAGAACGCATCCAGTGTGACAAACCCTTAAATCGTTGGAGTCGGCCAATAAGGCACCGTTCGCATCTCGTGTTGGCGTTCGTCAAACAAATGTATCGCTGTGCAGCAACGCCTGTCGATGTATAACGCAACTTCGATGCGGCATTAACCCAACGACCACCAACGCTTCTCCTGCTATAATGTTGTTTCTCGTTATTAAAACATTAAATCAATTTTTTTATATTTTCAGGAAAAGCAGTGCAACCAAATGTCGATATTACAGAAGTGTGTCGTCAACGTACTAGAGAAGTGCCCTAAGCCGACCTCTGCGAACATCGTGGACTCACTGTTCAACTTTATTAGGAAGGCGACGCCTTGCAAGCAGTTTGTTAAAGTAAGTTAATACATAGTCATGGTGAAAAATATTGTATAAAATAACATCTGTGCCTTCGTAGTTAACGTTCATCCAGCATAGGCGTTCGTCGAACGTATACGCTGCACAAACGCGACGCTAACGCCGCGACAGGTTTAAATCACGGTAATCCGATATAATCTACGCATCGCTAGCGCAGCGTATGCGTTTTTCTGGCGTCTCCGCGGCTTCAATGCAACCTATGCTGGAAATACGCTAAGTGCTAAAGACACCATTTAGTGGATGTGTTTTTATTTAATTAACTAAAAACTCATCGCACAAACATTATGATAATAATGCCTTCTTATGTCTAATAACAAATAATATCTATTTAAAATTTAACTGACTATCTTTACTATAATTTTATATATTTTTTAACTAATGATTTTTATTTTTTATGTAAATAACACATATTTCACATTACACTTAGCACTGCCACAGTTTTGCTCACAGCAATATTGTCAAAACTAATTTATGTATTGCACTAATATGTTATTATCACGCATGTTTTAATAGGCGACTGACAAACCCAAAGGCGGAGGTCGGATTTCTGTAAGTTGTATATCATGCGCACAAATATCTATAATCATTATATCATAAAGTGAACGTCTGCTAAATTGCAATGTTATTCACTACACAGAGAAATTCAGAAATGTAAGGATGCCTGAAAATGAAATAATTATTGAAGGAATATATTTAATACACACACACACAAACTCAAACTCAAAGCATTTATTTCAGTTAATTCATTTACAGGCCTTTTAATTGTCAAGGAGTCGGTCAGTCAGAAATATGAAGCTAGTTGCCCATTCCAAAGCGTACTAGGTATACATATGGAGAAGAACGCGCAAGAGACTCCATGGACACTCTTTTAAATGATATTGTTACGATTTACGAAAATATTAGTTACATCATTCATGTTGAATTTATAATATTTTATATGTTTGAACGATGTAAAAAAAAGACACACACACGGGTTATACATGGGACTTAAACATAACTGGCAAAATGTGGGTGTACTGTAGGTACACCTGTAGAGGTGTACCTATTGTACACCTGTAGAGGTGTACAATATACACCCACATTTCGCCAGTTATGTTAAAGGGTGGATAGCCACCCTTTCGCGGAAACAAGGCGTGATGATATTATGTGTTGTGTATGAATATATTTATTAGTGTCAGTAGAAATCAGAATGTTTGAGTTTGGCCTTTACACCTTTCTTTGACGGCTTTTCACAATGTACAGACGCACATCAAGCTACCCGAAACTGCCAAATTTTCCCAATCAACTATGAACCTCATGCTTTAGCGATAAAGTTGAAAATCTATTAAAGAAATTTGATAGATTGTAGTAGCTTGATATGCTGGCGTCTGTACCTACGAAGCTGAGAAGATTTTTGTTTTCGTTTTCGATTCACACTATCAATCGCAATCTAAATAATTTTGAAGGATATTGCTAATTCATTGCTTCTTATATCCAAAAAAATGGTCTGCTCAACAACGTAAATAACGCAAAAGATGTTGGTAAACAGTTAAAATGAAAACCATTGCTATTGTTTAGTGTGTAATTAACACACTTTCTCTCTTCTGTGTATTATGCTCTTGTGCTTTGCAATATCAGTCTCGCTCCTTCCTTCATTATCAAAAACATGATACTACTCACCTGTGTTGTCTTTTTTGTTTGTTGTTCACCTTATTTCAGAAAACCACAAAAAAAAAAGAAAAAAAAAAAACAAAAAAATCACAAAAAATATGGGATCCATTAAACATTTTATATGTGACGGCTCAAAAATTATACTCCACATTTTAACATTTTTATTTCAATTTTCAGACTGATGAAAGTAACTCGCCCGGCGCAGCCAGCGGCCTCGCAGTGACGACAGCAACGCTTATTACGGCTTTAGCTGTAACATTACTCGCTTAAACACTTATACTAGATTAAGCTAAGCACTCATACAGTTACAACTTTAATTACTACAACGCTATGCGAATACAATCATAAACATACCTAATGTGGTACAAAAATACAGGTCGTATGCGATCTCAAACGCTGGTGCTGCCTCTATAGTAAAATAACAACAAATATGTTGCAAACATAAAAAATCAAAATGACAGTTATAATCATAAATATTTTAGGCGCATTTTTTAGATACCTATATTTTAAAGACGAAGTCGCATATTTCTCTTTTTATGTGATTTTTGGAAAGGCGTGGGATAGAACAAAGTACATAATTGTAAGGTGTATACGATTGTTGTGAAACGACACTATGAAGGTAAAAGTCCAAGGCTCGGAGTAGTAAGTATGGAGTGATACCACATCAAATAAATGCCGAAATTTAACCACTCGTGAGTTGAAATGAACGTCTGTCATTGGACAATCGCTGACATCGCGTCATATAGCTTATTTCCTATTGGCCACTGCACATATGATCGCGGCGTTCGTTTCAACATTATTTCTTTATCCTTACTACTTCAGAACCAATCAGAGTTAAGTGATAAAATAAAGATAATGTACATAAAAGGGCTCGAGTTTTGTCACCAACACGAGTATAAGTCTCGACTTGATTTATTAGGCAAAATCAGCGAAATATCAGAAAATTATCATTAATATTATATTTACATTCTATTATTTTGAAAAGGGGCCCGTGGCTAAATAATAACAGCCGCACAGGTAGATCGACCAGGTTAAGCTACGCTTGCCGCGGTTGATCTGTGGATGGGTGATCATCTTTACATACCGTGACCCCTCCGTGCCTCGGAAAGCACGTTAAGGTGTTGGTCCCGGCTGTCATTCGTGGATCTTTGACTGTCATTACGGGTAGTCAGATGCCCGACTTTCGGGCTAGGCAGATGATGATATTTTGAAACGTTTATATTGTGAAAACGAAAGAAATAATGTGTTAAGAGAATCGTGCACTTTTAATATTTTTATAAATTATATTTACATTATTTAGCACTTAATTTTTTCAGGTGATTTGTGTTCCTTTAAGTCATCATCTGCCTAGCCTTTTCCCAACATAGTTGGGGTCGGCTTCCAGTCTAACCGGATGCAGCTGAATACCTGTATTTTACATGGAGCGACTGCCTATCTGACCTCCACAACACAGTTACTGGATAATACGATAACCCTAGGTAAGACTGGTTGTCAGACTTTCGGGCCTCTGACTACCCGTAACGACTGTCATAGATCCACGAATGACAGCCGGGACCAACGGCTTAACGTGCTTTTTTAAGTATATTCTAAATTAGCATAATATTGCTAATGCTTAAAGACTGTGATTACAACACTTAATATTACATTCCAATTACATATAATCATCCAAAATTTTACAAAAAAAGTGAGACATTTATCGCAAAGTTACATATCGTTACATATTTTCATAATATATTTGCCAAATAAATGTGGCCAACGACATCGTAATGCTTAGCTTGGTAGCATAAGTCAAAAATGTAGAAAAATCGTCCTTTACGACAGATAGATAAATTTAAAAGACCTACTATAGCATCTATAACTAGGATGGAATCTAGATGTAGCCAGCATTAAATATTAAAATGCTTTTTTGCTTTTATTTTTTTTAACAACAGCCGTCCGAAAGATGTACTTCATCATTAAGAGCACATCTTCAAACACCAGAATGTCCTTATGGCGAAAGAAACCGGAAACACTGTAATATGAACTTTAGTGTGTAAGTTATAAAGTCGATAATAGCAAGTAAAAATGACAAGTCTCGCTTAGTAATTATAAATTTGATTACTGCTTCTGTCCATTATATTATTGTTTTTAGGAGTCAACGAAATTTGGTGTTAGGGTTGGTGTTTTAGTGGAATAGTTTTAGGTATGTATGTATGTAGATCATATTTAAAAAAAAAAACATAGTAAAAGAAATATTTCGTGGAACTGGGTATATCATACTTCCCGAGAGTATAATAGCAGTTGTTTCTCTTTTCGTCGGAGTATTATTTCCTTTTCTATGTTTTCAATACTGTCCTACGAATAATAACTTAGATGCCCAGCAAGGTTTTTGTCTCCGTCTCCTCGCCAAGATTTGGACGATACGCACACGGGAGCGTCAGCAACGCTACTTTTTTGTAAACTTTTCGATTGAGCGACAACTGGCTAGCCGGGTACTTTTTGTCGCCGTGCACACACTTGCGTTGGAACCAATAAACGGGCGACAGTTGCGTCCAAACCGGCGGATAAAAATGTCTTCCAGCTGTCGCGTCGCTGCATGCGTACACTTTCATACAAACCCGTAGACTTGACGTGAGAGACAAATTAGTTGCGGACAAAAGTTGACAAAAAACAAAAGACAAAAGTTGCTTTTGGGCGCTCCCAACTGAACATTTTATAGTCAATATGTATGATTAATGGGACAGAATAGTCCGTTAGTTTATGTAGTTATTAAAAGAAACATTCAAACTGAAGGCAGGTATGATAAAATACATAGACATGCAGTCTATGTATTTTATAATAGTGATATTCACTGAAAAACCATGGCCTTCGCAGTTAAATATATAAAATCAGATTGTGTACTATGTGGTAAATCGATTGTATGTATTCTGTTAAATAAATATTTTTATATTAATATATCCTTATTATTTTATTGGTTTGGATTGTATACATCGTGCGGTGGCGCTTGATAGACCAAAGGCATATTTATGTGACATTTATTATAGGCCGACCGCTAAACTGAGACGTTGCCTGAGGTAGCAGCGCGGTGCGGGAGGGGTGTGGTGACGTGATGCTAGAGCTCAGTGATTCGTCAACTTGTGACAACTATCACCCTTCCCGTACCGCGTAGCTACCTCAGGCAACGTCTCAGTAAAGTGGTCTGCGTATAATACGGATTTTCATTTAGATCCATTATGTGTTAGTCAGTGCTGCACCTTAACTGGGATTTAGATCATTATGTGTTGGTGTGTGCAGCGCCTTAACTGGGATTTAGTTTAAAATGTACAAGCAGATTATTTTAATCAACTACCTAGTTTCCGGTTAGACTATCTATCCATTTGAACGGGGAAAAGCTTATAACGAACTTCCACTGACGTCATAATTATCTGTGGCATTTTAATGGTTATTTACTGCCTGCGGGGTGGATCATTGTGTAACACACTTGCAATGGCAGTGGTGACCCAGTGGTAACGGCCGCGACTTACGAGTTGTAGGTCGTAGGTTCGAACCCAGAAAGGTGCTTTACTTTGTGTAAATTACTTCATCACCACTGCTCTCAAAACGATGAAGGAAAACATCGTGAGGAAACGGTCATGTCCTAGAACCAACAACCATCAACCCGCACAGGACTCGTGTGGTGAATTATGTCCCACTCCCTCCCACCGAGAGTATCCCGTGTCCCAGCTGTGGGAACATTACAGGCTGATTATGCCTATGCTTGCAATGGCCTTTCATTTAGAGACTTCAACAAAATTCATTGCTTTATTAACATTGTTGAACGGATGATTTGTTCAAACCTATAAAGCAATGATGTTAGTAATTTCTTTCAAAATGGGTGATGTGTGATTCCCGGTCAAATGAACAGACAGCCTTATTTTATTGATGTGACAAAATACTTAGCCATTTTATTTCATTTTAACTAATAGTGATGGATAATTATGTATAAATGTATTTTATTTGTACACAACAGCTCTAGAAGACGTTTTTTTTGCCGTTTATAAAGTGCTGCATCCTTTCGAGTGCCATTACCTATCTCTAACATAATAGCACGTTTTTCTTCTATAAACGGATTAGATACAGAAATGAAGTAGGTATTGCTTAATTGACTGTTTAATTAATACGAGCCATATTATTGTCTATGTCAATAGGTGCGTAGGTCCGATGTCCGGTAGGTAGGCAACTAGGCATTTGTATATGTTGCTACGTGGTTCCTAACCATTTTACAATATTTGCAAATAAATGGTAAAAATAGGTATAAAATAGTTTGTTTTATTTTATTCCTACTAAATAAGGAGTGCTACACATTATGTCCAGGTCGGTCTGATTCGGTGAGGATAGATGTGCCGTGCCAAATCTGTGCCGAATATGTGTGAAGCACCCCTAAGTGCTTCATGCACTCGAGCGAGATGCGTTAGGCGATTGGCACACTGCACCGCATCACGCAGCGGGACGCAGATAACGTGCCTCCGCGCGTGATTTTTTACATACAAAATCAATAAAAACGCGCTTCCGTGTAGGGAATTTGTCTCCATTGCAGTGTGCCAATCGCCTTAATGGCAGTGGTGTCCACGGCTGCCATTAACGCGTATCGGCGGCTGCCGTCAACGCGTGTCGGCGGCTGCCGTCAACGCGTGTCGGCGACAGCCGTCGATGCGTCACCGGCTGCCGTCGACAACATGCCGCCCGTGTATTTCAGCACCGTTGTCGACGGCTGCAGTTACCTGTGCCGTTGGCGCGTGTCGCTCGTTTGCACAGAGTACCTCGTTTGGATGCACATTTACAAAGCATATTGCTTGAATTCCTCGAAAGGTGTAGACAGGTGTACCTACAATATCAAGTTTATCTAGGCGAGTGTTGAATTATATTATCTGTAAAAATGCGTACTTACGGTTTTAGGTTGTTATTTTCAATTTACAAGCTAAGACTAAATTTTATAAAATATACACGTAGGTACGTAATAAGAAATTAAAGAAAAAGGGAGGAGCTCATTGGGCATCAAAAAATTCGTCCGCATCGCTGTCAATGGGATAAGTGCCCAAAAAGGCTGGCAACATTACCACGTTGGATGGCGATACTGATTCTTTCGTATATTTACTGCCAATTTATCACAGAACTGCATTAGCTATTCACATATAGAACAATAAGCTTATAACGTTCCTCCTGCTGGGACAAAAGCCTCCTCTTCGCGAGGGATTTTCGTATAGGCAGCTTCTGCAGAAATCAATAGTAGATAATATAAAATTCAAAGCCCTGAGTTCCTGACTGATATATCAACGCACAGCCTGAACTTAAAATAACTATAGACATGAAATTTGGAGGGTGTGTTCTTTGTGAAGAGTAGGTATCAACTAAGAAAGGGTTTTTCGAAATTCCACCCCTAAGAACCCTCTTACCCCGCGTGAAATTTCACCCGAATGGGGGGAGGGTGAAATTTCACGCGGACGAAGTCGCGGGCTGAAGCTAGTAATAGGTAGATATAACGGCTGATAACTTCAGGGGTACGGGCAATGAGTAAATAATGCTCATATTGGTCTTATGTTTATGTATTGAAAGTTACAGTTCTTGCACAGCGATTTAACACATAATTATTATTGGCACTTATAATCACACCCAACTCTTGGACAATCAGCGACGAATCAGTTCATCTGTAACAAAAAACAAATTAGTGAATTAAAAGTAGGTAAGTAAATATTTATATTCAACCGAATTGAAAACATCCTCCTTTTTTTGAAGTCGGTTATTAATTGAATCAGTGCAAAATTTTATTTTAGAAATGGTGGATCTGGGTTTCGTTCGCAAAAGCAATAGACAAATCACAGGTCTAAACGTACAATGCGTGCCACGAAAGAAGAGACTTGACACACCACGTGGTTTGACATGCGCAGTACACGATTTTAGGTATCTTTAGCGGTATGTCTGAGTGCGGGACGGGACCGGACGTCATAGGGGCGGCGGAAAGAGCGGGGGAGGCGGGGTCAAGTCTCTTCTTTCGTGGCACGCATTGTATAAACATAGAAACCTCGCAACGACTATTCTGCGGGTACCTAATTGCTTAACACATTAACAGTAACAATGGCTTTGATTTTGACAGTTCAACAATATTCATTGCGTTATTTACGTTGCTAAGCAGACAATTTTTTCAAACATATGAAGCAATGGATTAGCAATACATACATACATAATCAGCCTATACTGTTCCCACTGCTGGGACACAGGCCTCCTCTCTGTGAGAGGGAATGGGCCGTAATCCACCACGCGGGCCCAGTGCAGGTTGGTAGATGTCACATGTCTTCGAATTTTTGGTTCTAGGACATGCCGGTTTCCTCACGATGTTTTCCTTCACCGATTAGCAATAGAATTGAATTGGATTAGGAATATCCTTCATTCATTCAGATTGTGATTCAAAGTGTGTCATGTCACGTAATCAGGATGCTGTTCTGGACTGTAGAATACTTATTATACTATTCTTTTTCATAATCGGTATTCTGTTGTCAGCATCTGAATCAAATACATAATGGAGTTGTCGCTATTTAACCAAGAAAAGCCTTATTTTTCATAATTTTCGAGTCTTAATTTAGCGTCATGCTGTCAGCATATCTTACTGACTCAACCGACAGCCAGTGCGATTGTGGTGCTCCTGACCAATGTCCCATGTTAGAGTGTCCATATAGGTACCTACACCTGCATTTCCGAGGACCTCAAAATCGCCACCGATGCTGCAATGGGCGTGATCACTGCCCCGCTCATGTAACATACTTAATGTATTTATTTTCACGCGAAAAGAAGAAGAAGCTGTTACGTTTAGCTATGAAATTCAACTTCGTTTAGTATCATTACCTGCTACTGCAAAGCAAATAAAAATTAAATTCAATTATAATCAATTCTCACCAGAAATCAATTTTTGTTGTCTTTGTTGCACGGCGATCCTTTGCGTACAAATCTGAAGAGGGACTCAGCCATGTTGCTCGGGGTGGGTGTTTCACAGCCTTCCAACTTTGTGACAATACAAGCCGACAGTTCGTCGAAAGTCGCGCACTTTTGCTGTGTATCAAAATAAAATGGAATTAGACTTATTTCAAGTAGGTAATAATTAATAGGTACGTAATCATTTAGTTTTTGAAGTGAAAAGTTCGTTAAGCGCGTTGAGTTAGTTTTGGTAGGGCTTGTGGGCCTTTATATCGCAGCAGTAGAAAACAACCTCGTTGTTGTTCAAGTGTACCTAATAGATATTGCATGTAGGTAGATACTTCTACTAACACCTATTCCTAAATTGTGCCCCACTGCTGGTCAAAGCACTCCCCTTTTCCTTTCAATCCTCTCTATTTTGTGCAATCTCTGGCCATGTTGGCCCCGGAAATATGATTAGATCGTAACACTACATTAGACGTGTGATCTACACGCATGTAATTTTCCATCTTCAAAAATACAAAGACTGATTAGAACTTACGTCAAGGCTGAGGGCCCTAGCGGCTTCGATGCTGGAGAACTTGTCCTTGATCTTGTTGGCGCACTCCCTGACTTCATTGGCCTTGCTCGTGAAGCACTGGGGTCCACCTTCGGCGATGAACACTGCCAAAAAATACGAGATTAGTACAAGGCCCCCAAGTCAAGGCCAAAGGCAAGGGTACCTATGCCTGTTTCACCAGTGTTTGTTATGAATGGGTAGGTTAAAATAGTTTAATAGTGTACCTAACAAAATAAGCAAAAGATACCCCAATGAGAATCGAGGTGTGGAATGAATAGCAAATGAGTGAGGTTCAAAAACTACCTATGAAATTTTCAGAACTTTCGTTTGTTATATACCTTTTGCACTGTTCGCTCTGTCCATGATTTCCGGCGGATTCGCCAGATTTCGATCAGAAGTTTTTTGAGTGGCAATGCCTATTTGTATAGATTCGGAGACCCTGAATGCACGCATTTCATACAAAATCGTCTCTAAGCGCATACGTTCTTATATTTTCTGGACAACACAATATTTAAGAACGTACCTATGCGCTTAGAGACGATTTTGTATGAAATGGGTGCATTCAGGGTCTCCGAATCTGAATTTCTGACCAGGAAACCGAACCCGGAAACCAGACGTATGCGGCCAGCCTAAATCCTAATCCAATTCTTTATTTTTTAAGAAATTTCACTTCTAACGCGCGTACGGTGATGCATGCGTAATTTTTAATACGTAAAGCTAAAGTATAGCTGGATAGATACTTACGGGCAATCCTGTCACCGTCCTTATAGCAGATAAAGTCGATGAACTGGTTGGTGCCGTTTTTGAAGGAGGACATCTGGTCGCGCGCGTTGGTGTCTATGCAGGGAGACACGCCATCCAGCAAATTGTAGATGCATGTCTTCAGTTCAGGAGTCTTGGCGCAGTATCTATGGGTTAGAACGATTGATTAGATTTACCTAGTTAAAGTCTGCTTTAAGGAACTAGTGTTCCTATCTAGGTAGGTAATTACTTCAGATTAGTAAACGATTATAGCTGCTTCAAAAAATGTATCGCACGGCCACTTACAACTAACTTGAAGACCTTTCCATGTCAGGTTTAGTTCCCTAATCATTTTTCTTTTTAAGAGAACCCGGTTCCAGTGTATTTTTTAATCGGTGATCTGTCTAATAGTCGGCTTCGGAATTGTTTTATCATCACAAAACGACAAGGTCTAATTCTCTGTGGTAGTTAGATAGTAACCTAGTGAAGTGTCAATTTCCTTTGGGTGTTGTTGTTAAAAGTTGTCGACTATACCTACCTGCGTAATGATATCTCCATAAATAAGAATCGTCTCCATACAGGTTCAGAAAATAATCCTAACGATTTATAAGTAGGTACTTACTTCTTGAAGACCTCATCCAGAGCACCATTGGGCTTGGCTTCCTCGATTTCTCTCTGCAACGTCGGCACGTCAATGAGTCCCTTGATGCACTCCACGAAGGCCTTGCCAACATTCTACAAATAATAAATGGTACACTTTATTGAAAATGGAGATAGTCTGGACAATATTTTAACGGAAAATGCCCATAACTTGCATGTAAGCAACGTCGATTTTGGCAATTTTCTTGCACTAG
This sequence comes from Luperina nickerlii, assembly GCA_963855955.1. Lineage (NCBI taxonomy): Eukaryota > Metazoa > Arthropoda > Insecta > Lepidoptera > Noctuidae > Luperina > Luperina nickerlii. The sequence goes on from OY979669.1 coordinate 6,590,816, forward strand.
ATTGGTACCTGCTTAAGTAAGTGTATGATACACCATACAGATAAATTATATGTAGATGTAGCTGTGGTTTTTATAAATAGTAGCATTTTTGAAGCCCATTTTCAGGTTCTAAATGAGACATCGGCCCTAGAATTGTTTATTAAATTCACAATACACGTGAGGTGGTGGATTTGACTTTTTATCTTCCTAGCTAAAAGTCATGCAATCCTATCATACAATCCCAGACTCCTGAGTGGTCATACGAGCGGTTGCCTTAGAAAATGTACTCTGTGGTTGCCGTTGGCAAGTGCCGCTTGTATTATGAACACTTAAATCGAGCCACCCTGCACTTGTTAAATTGGTATAAGTATTATAAGTTTTAAATGGTCGCGAATTCTAATTCGGAACAATGACGACACCAAAATGATGGCCAGTACCTATGTATGGCTTCAAAACTGCTTGAAATCTTTGATTCATCATTATTTTGATGTGTTAGACCTTTATACTTCACATGGAATTGTACGGTGGCTCGATTGAGTGAGACCGAGAATGTATGTCTGTTTTTTTCGCATAGTTTTTGTAGTAGAATCAGACATTTTTACAGGCACGTTTTCATGGCAAGACTGGCCATAGGCTACATACCGTAGTATGGAATACCCATATCGTATCGAAAATCACGACACCGGGGTGTTCCGGAATCGGTCTTTTAAGAGGAACCGGGACCACCCCTATGTGCTGATGCTGATCACCGGGGTGGTTTTAGTCAAGTAAGAATCTCACACACCCCGAGAGTCTCTCCCTCCCCGGTGATCGGGTGCCTTTTGAAGGTTTCCCCCCGAAAACAAAACGTTTGGTCAAAGATGGCCCGAATATGGGCTAGCAACCTCTTTAGTATTCCAACTGCCTCAGTTCAGAAGTATTTGATGTTAATTAATACATATAGCGGCAAAAATTCTATGAACAGATGTTACTTCTTATTGTCATGTTAATGGACGGTAGATATTATGTTGTAAACATCGGAGTATTATCTACATTCGTGGTCCATATGTAGGTATACCTAGGTACATAGCTACAATTCGCGTCAAATAACTTTGCCGCTCTGAAGCTAGGCTTTGCGCTAGCCGCGCATGCGCGCTGCTGTTTTATTCAGAGGATTAACTACTGCTCAGTAATTTGTTGCCTACTTCAGAGCGGCAAAGTTATTTGACGCGAATTGTTGTTGTTGTTTTTTGAACGAATCTACTGAATTATCCATTGTAGATACTTAGGTATAGATAACGTCATAGAACGTGTCATAGAATATTGGCTTCTGCTCTTAGTACGGTACTTGTACCTTTTGCATGACGGTAAAATATAGGAAGAGAATTATGAAAACCACCACGTGAAATCATAAGGTAGACTTAAATTGCTTATTAGGCTAGATTGTAATCAATTTTACATATCTCGGGACCATGGGGTCCCAGTCCTTTGGAAGGCCTTCCAAGCGCCGAAGCCAACTCGCAGAGGCCCTTTAGAAAATTTTAATGAAATGCGGCACCAACCGACGATTATTCCTGTATGCACTATGCAAGTGCACCCAAGGATAACCCCCGGTTGGTGTGGCCAACACCAACCGGGGGTTATTGCAGGATGTGGTAAAATAAAAACTTGGACTATTGGTTTGGGTGGCTAAAGTGGACTGGTACCAGGAACTATGGAAGAACTATGACCCCTGCCTGATCAATGTTTTATATTATAATAGATAAAAATAGATAAAATATAATAATAAAAAAATAAAAAATAAAATAGGTTTTAATATTATTATTATAAGGTATATTTTTATTATTAGGCTAGATTATACTCAATTATTATTAATAAAAGAAAATTACATTTTACTTAAGTGTCTTCGTTTTAGTCTATTTTAATCCAACTCCCCTACGCTAGCATGAGTACGCTAGCTTGGAATCCATCATAGAACTCCTTCAGAGTTCCAACAGGTACCTACTAGGTACTAGGTATAGTTCGTTTTTAATCCCAGAGATTAAACTGACAGGTGTAATGTCAAACTTCTATAGTAAAAAATGCAAACACAAAAGACTTAAATGTCAGATTAGTCTCTAGGATAAAAACGAACCTTTAAGTAGTCTTTAAAAAATATTTTTCTTTCTTTCTTACCTCAACTTGCTCTACTTTGTCTTCGGCGTTGTTCTTTTGGCATTGTGCTCTGAGCATCTCACGTAGTTGAGCGCGCTTATCATCGGGTATTGTGTAATCGTCGGCCAACACGGCTGGAATCAACAAATTTATAAATAAACACGTTTTCTAGGAAAAAAATAAAAGAGAAAAGGGGTATGTAAAGATCGTAGAAGGTGGCGTTCTGTAGTTTCTACCTACCCCATGGGAATCGCGTGAGTTTATGTACCTATGTATTTCTAGGAAAACTACTGCATTTATTCGAGGGCTCTTTAACTTTTAAAATATCACTATTGGGTAGGTACCAACCTCCGTGATAACCAAAGAATTACCTACCACTTACATTATCGGGACAAAGAGAGCAAAAATTATAACAATTTAATAATATTGTATTTTATATTACAATACAATAAAAAATTATCATAACATAATTTATTGCCCATTCTGTTTCTTAGAACAAACTTATCAAGTGACACCGATTCGATTTAACCTCTTTATGTCAGATAGGTTAAACAATATCGAGATTATTAAAAAAATATATAATCAAATATGAAAAAAATTATATTTTTCATTGGAAAGAAATGTATTTAACCGATTTATTTATTTGGGTTTTGGTAACATAATTTGCTGTACAGACGCCAGCACATCAAGCTACCCGAAACTGTTAAATTTTCCCAATCAATTTTGAAGCATATGCGTAGCGATAAAGTTGAAAAAATTTGACAAAAAAAAATTGACAAAAATTTGAAAATAAAATTTGACAAAAAAAATTACAGATTATAGTAGCTTGATGTGCTGGCTAATGTACATCAGCCGTTTTTGAAGTGAAAACTTCTTTAGCGGCGCTGTGTACTTTTTTTGGAATGGGTAAAAACTTCTAAACTGGCGTCAGGTCACGTGACCCTGATCGAAAATTCGTAAGACGTAAAACGTAAGACGCGCGTTGTTGAGGACAGCGCCATCTATGCACATCGGGAAGAACTACGAGGGCCTCGCGTACTAACTACGTAGTTCATCCAACAACGACGAGATGGCGCTAAACCACGGATATATAACATTTTGTTTATAAGACGATTCACAAAATACACTCGTAATTGTTCAAGTTTTCACTTCTGTCGGCACTACCGGAGTGCCAGTGTTTTTTTTTCTGCGGAAACAAGTGCGTAAAAAGCTCACTTCACCTAAGTTTTCACAGTGAGGTTTTTACAGAATAGATCGGCTTGGTTCTAACGTCTTTAGGGTACGCTCTATTGCCCTTGTCCAAATCTCCACTAACCTTGAGTATTGCTACATCTACAGCTCGTTCACAGTTATTTAACCTCTGACAGCAGCAAACTAACAGCAACCTTATTGTGATGAGAATAAAGATTACTGTGTTTTTGTCAGACCACTGGCATCAACCCAACCTTGGGACCTAAAAAGGCCATTTTTGCAGAATCATAAAAGGAAAACATTAAGAAATACAATGGACAGTTAACTGTTAAGTTAATCGTATAAAATCCCATTGGTGAAGGATATTTCAGTATTTTTTTTTGTCTGTGCAAAAATACCAATCAATCCAATCCAAATCAAATGCCAATCTCTTTGATTATACATACGTATTGCAGCGAAAAAAAGAAAAACACGAATTGTCTTCGCCATATTATAATTCATGATTTTATCCTTTTATGATTCTGCCAAAATGGCCTTTTTAGGCCCCCTTATTAGAATGAGAAGCAAGATTTCTGTGGTTTGGGCAGTGACGCAAAATCAAAGGTATGTCTGTATGTATCCACAGATGGACTAATTCACTTGAAATGCTAGTGAAAATTACAGATTCATGATGGTGGCTACTTATAATATAACGGAACCGCTTTTCTAGGACACCGTAGCGTTAGTGCGTGTGTTAGTGTGTGTATTTGATGGCCCAGAAATAGAGCATATTTTAGCGATACTTTCGCTTAATCAAAACGAAGCCAGTATTACTTATCTCCCTAAAACAGGAATAAGAAATTATATTAACTACAGCTGTTAGTAATACCTACAATGTAAAATGGAGTCATCCTAAGACCTAAAACGGTGTTCCATAAAACAATTTGCTAGTCTGGACCTTGCCCTGTGCATCGTTGCATCGTGTCTCTCAAATAACACAGCGGTGACACTGCGAGCAGAGTTCAAAGGATAGTCTTGATCGAGTAAATTGGTAAATGGGCTGATGTAGCTCGCAGGAAGTGGGGGACGAGTCGAGTGGCCAACTGTGGCAAATATACAATCATCATATACAATATGTATTTCAGTACATGCGACCTGACAATGTACTCGTGGATGAAGAAAGTCATATGCTGTAGTCCTTTGTAACTGGCTGACCAATGAACTGGGTTATTGTTGGCCCATTAGACAGGTATACGAAATGCATTTGATGTTGCACGGGCTTTGCAACGTGTTGCTGATCGTTGACTGAACTTTTTAAAACTACTTACAGCTTTACGGCTTTATTTTTCAAAGAAAAGGGTTCCTGTAACTACTGAAAATCTGAGAAAAAAAATGAGAATTTGCTGGCGATGCTCACCTATTTGTATCACGCTTTAAATCTTTAACAAAGTGTTCTTGATTCATGGTTTGGGTCATATGGTCATCTACTTACGTACCTAAAATAAATTGCTGCCCGATAAACAAATTATCAGTAGGTACAAAGTTATTGTTAAAGTTAATTTTGCAAAATAAAAATACCGTGAATTATTGAGGCAATATCTCAACGGGTGCAGCCGGATTTACTAAAGGTCAACAATAACATTAGTTATTGAGGCTAATTAACTAAGTGCATATTTTTATTTCATTGTTTATTTAAAAATCGTCATCCGTTATCTGTGTACGAATACCTAATTAACGTAAAAAGTTGTTGTTGTTTTTAACCCAAACTAGGCATTTGACGTATCAACAATTGTTATCATTTAAATTATCAACAATTTTCTTGTTATTTTTCGAATTGGTAACTTTATTTTCACTGTCGCAGACCGAACGACACAACTAATAATTTATTTAATACTTCAAGCACATAAATGTACAGAGGCGGACTAAATTATGATCGAATAGCAATTCGTAATTGCTTATCAAAACTGCATACTTATAGGTAATATCAATAAATAATTATCTAATTAAAAGTTGTATAACATAATTAACTTAACACATTTACTAACGTTAAATAATTAATTGTAACTTTATTGACAAAGTTCAAAGACCTTTTGACAGATAAGATGGCGGAAGGGCGCGAACGCCAATCAAGCAGTAAAAGACATTATTTCACAATTTATTGTTTCCCGGGAATTGCACATGGCGACACTTGAGTGGGCTAATTTTTTAACGACCGACGTCAACTGCCTGTCTAGATAGACACATAGCAACGATACCTAGAGGCGTATGTATGTTGTTCCGGAATATATAACTGCGATTAATTAACTACCTACCATAAACACAAGGGTTACAAATAGTAGGTACCTATTACCTATTTCATGACAAAAGAAAACGAAGCAAAAGGAGTTTGTAAGGATGGTAGCAAGTTCAGCGGGATTGTACGAAAGGGTTACCGCTGGCCCGGAACATAAAGGGCTAAGGAAGGAATACGGGTGGGTTTTAGTCAGTAAGAGTCTGACACTCCCTTCCGCTCCACCCAGACCGGGAGGGGTTATTTGATGATTTCCCATCCTGAAAAAATAAAATAAAAGGATGGTAGCAGGTGGCGTTTTGTAGTTTGTGCCTACCCTCGGCACACAATGAACAACAAACGCATGCCTTCTTTCCATGTCTTCATAATTAAAACATGAATAATAGTTGGTAACTTCAAAATTATGTCCATAGACACATTGACACAGACCCGTTGTTGTCGTGTACTTCAGACAACAACAATATTGTGTCTGTTGAGATAATTTCGCAAAATGAAAGCAATTTTAGAACATTCTAACATTAGCTACTCTAAGAAATGCGGACTAGTACAGTCAGCAACAAAAGTCGATTAACACTTCAGTTTTTTTAATCTCAGTTATTGAGCAAAATATTTGTTCAAAATTGCAGCAGAAGTACAATGCAATGTTGAACAAATATTTTGCTCAATAACTGAGATTAAAAAAAACTGCAGTGTTAATTTATTTATTTATTGGTCTACCAACGATTGTTTACACCAGTTATGGGCAAAAACCAAAACTGTAGATTTATTCAGATGGGTAATAGGAAAAGAAGTCAATTGAAGATCGGAAGCAGTTGCAACACAAAAATATATCTACGTGCTCTGCAATAATTCCTCTAACTCTCGGAAATCATAAACTACTTACTAACTGAAGGGAAACTTATCTTTATCTGAGTTCCTACACGCAAGTCATAAGTCATCTATGGAAAACGGGCGAAACTGGTTCTCTTGGTCGATGCTACTTTATGCTATATTGCAATCTTCCAATTGTCTTTAGCTACTCATATATCTTGTATAGGCATCAGAATAATAATTGTTTCCTAGTATGATGGACACTACTGTAAGAGCCGCAAGAGGTGTTATTAATTGCACTATGACTCTTGTTATTCTATTGATCAGATGCAATAAAAATGAAGGATTAGCTAAGTGCCAAATTTTTTGCCAATATACTCATTGAGTAAGTATAGATTTAGAGTATGAATTTTACAGTCCAAAAGGAATGGTCCTCTAGGAGGAGGTTGCTTTTTATGACACTTGTAAAGAAACAAGTTTTTCTAACTGAATAGCAGCTGTGCTGCTGAGGAGTTTGTTGCGCCACTTCTTCTTCCCTGCTAAAGTACTACACTATTTGCGCTGTAGCATGGTGCGGGTGACAGTTGCCCGTATGACGTTGACATTTGTCAGTACCACGTAGGGATGTGAGGTTATGCAATTCATTTTTATCGCTAACGATACTCGCAGCGTGAATCTAGTTCTCTTTAATATTGTTATGAAAATTAGTGTATTATTCAGTTGTGCAGTGTAACTACGTGTGTGCTACGTGTATAAACTTGTCAATATAAATGTTTTATGGCTACATAATTATCTTTGTACTTATATAAAATAATCAAAATCGGGTTTATGTCTTTTTTTTCGTGACAACATTTTTGCTCTATGGTGCATCGGCGCGGCGGCCATGTTGTTTACCCGTGCGATGCTGTGAGTGCGAGTACGAGTGCAAGCGCGTTATATTGTGACTTAATGTGACACGTATTACGATTTCATTGTTTGTTTTCATTTTTGTTAAATTGTTATTTGTTATAAGTTTGTTGAGTTTGTTGTTATTACCATGCCTAAGCATACAAAAAAAACTGTTTTGGGTAGTCAGGCCAGGGAGCTTGTTGTTCGCCTCCGAGACTACTTTGAAAGAGAACAACAAAATAATGGACCGTTGTTACCATTGAATCATATTGTAGAACGAGTAGCCGAAGCTCTTGATATTGGCCGCAATACTGTTTCGCGTATAACACGTGAGAAAATTGGCCAAGATGGGATGTTTGAAAATAAATTATCGACACCCAACAAAAAGCGGACCAAGGTGAAGCCAATCACAGATTTGGATGATTTTGCTAAGGTTGCTATTAGAAATCATATTTATGATTATTATAGAAGAATGGAGCTACCCACATTGCTCAAGCTTCTAAAATCATTAAAAGAAGCTGACTTGTTCAAAGGAGGTATTACTTCGCTACGGCAAGTTATAAAAGATATTGGCTTTGTTTACAAAAAAGTTAACAAAAGAAAGATTATTATGGATAGGACTGACATTGCCCTAGCAAGATGTAGATTTTTAAGGAAGGCCAAAAACATAAGTGATTGGAGCAAAGTTGTCTTTTTGGATGAAACGTGGCTAAACGCCAACCACACAGTGGGTAAAAGTTGGACCGACGATACGGCACAATCGTGTACCAAAGTGCCGGAAGGCAAAGGCGAACGCCTTATTATTTGTCACGCAGGTACAGCAAGTGGATTCGTCCCTGATTGTTTGCTGGCTTTTAAGTCAAAAAAAACTACGGAGTATCATGAGGAGATGAATTACGAAAAATTTAAAGATTGGTTCATAGGTCTATTAAACAATTTAAAAGAGCCTATGACCATAATAATGGACAACGCACCCTACCATTCGGTGCAAGTTAATAAACCCCCAAACCAATCCAACCGCAAAAGCGAGTTGGTGAAGTGGCTGAGTGAAAACGGAGTTACAGCAGATATAAAAATGTTAAAGACGGAGCTTATTGCCTTAGTCCGACGCCATAAGCCACCAACTCCTACCTATGCTCTGGACGAGATGGCAAAAGAAAAAGGCCACCAGGTCCTTCGACTACCACCCTACCATTACCAGTATAACGCTATTGAGCTGATTTGGGCCCAAATAAAAGGTATGCTTTTAATTTCAATTCCCATTTTGAAGCTTTATAAAAAAATCAGCTTTCCGATCGTAGCATGTACCTAGTTTAAAAACATTACCAGATACTAGATTAGGCTGATTGATGATTATTTGAATACTTTTTTTTATAAGTTCGTTTATTTTTAGGTTACGCCGCAAGAAATAATACTTCGCCGCCATTTACGGCAAATAAGATGTTGGCCCTATTACAAGAGGCCATCAACAATGTTCAACCTGAAGACTGGTCGAAGGTCGTGAATAAAACAAAAAGGGACATTATGTCTGATTGGGATCGTGACATACATATTGACAACATAATTGAGTCATCGTTAATAATATCCGTCACAGATTCAGATGATGAATTGAGTGACAATTCAGATGTTCCTGACTCTGATATGAGTTTAGACGAATAACATGTATTTTTTTTTAGCAACCTTTTAAGCAACCTTACCCTTTAGATGTTCTGTTGTATAATTAGACCTTTTAAAAATAAAAATTGACCTACGCACAATATACGTTTTTTATTATAAAAAATATCGACTATCCATCGTAGCAGTACATCCCATCACTAAATACGTCTATGGCGTTACGTTATACGCATAACACTTTGCTTAATTTTTCATTCAATTTGATTTTATTTCTTGATTAGAACATTCTGGTTGGGTTTAATTTAATTTACTACAGTTATTAATTATTTAATATATTACGAATGTGGTACAACTGAAATATTAAGTCATAAATTGTAAATCGCGGCAACTTTCAAGAGTGAAACGAAATGTTACTGAAACTGTCACCCGCACCATGCTACAGCGCAAATAGATTAGAAAGATGTGAAAGGCGGGCGTTTTAGGGGCACTGACTTATGTAATTTTGACGTGCAAAAAGTGTTGATTCGCAGCCTCAATCAAATGACTTCAGCTATGCTATTCTCTAAAAATACAGCCTTGCGGACAGCGCTGCCGCAGCGGTGAAACTTAGTTTGGTATTCACTAAGCTGCGTACAGCTACACTAGCGCTCAAGGCTGTGACGGCCGTGAGTTAAACTACCCAACGGCACAGCCACCGGAGGGCAAATTGACAGTTCTTCATACATTTTGGCATTCCCTAAGAAAAAACAGCCTCGAACTCGCTTACAGCCTCGCCCACAGCCTCGATTCTAACTGTCAAATCAAAAAGCTCTAAATATTCGGGCGTAGACTGACAAAAATAATAAACTGTACTTAATTTTTTAAATATTTCGATTCTTTTACTACACAATTGAAGCTACATTTATTAGAAGAAGCTAAGAAAAGTGATAAATTGAAGAAAGCTCGACAGGCGAAACAAATAAGAAAGTTTAAAACAATATTCCGTGATACAGATTTTATCCATATTTACAGGCTTTGTGAGGATTTAATTAATATATTGGAAGATGGCTTAACTCCATATATGCGTCCGCGACTTCGTTCCAGTGGTTTAACCAAGAGGCTAAAGGTTTGTTTACATCTAGGTTTCTTGAGATATGATGGGTATACCTCACCACACACCAACAAAAGCCTATTGAATTCCTGATGTTTCAGATATTATGCACACTATCATTTTTGGCTAATGGAAGTTACCAAAAAATCATTGGGAAGAATGTAGACACATACATATCTCAGTCTTCTGCCTCTAGGGCAATCCACGAAGTTATTATTTACAATACAATGATAACTAAACGCAAGTCAAGATTGCACTTAATTCTAGCTTCATTCATTGATTTCAGGTGACTCAGGATATCCTCAAAGGCCTTATTTAATGACTCCCTTTAGTAATTCAGAAACTGAGACTCCAGAGCCATTACAACAATTTGCACAGCAGTGCAAGAAACAGTGTAGAGGACTATTGGAATCCTGAAAGGACGGTTCAGATGTTTATTAGTACATAGGGTATTGTACTATGATCCTATAAAAGTGGGAGAAATTGTGATGGCTTCCTGTGTTTTAAACAACATATGTAATAGCTCCTATGATGATGAGACCAATGTGACTTAGATGAAGAATCTAGGTTACTTGGAATCCTGACACATCAGGCTCCAACACAAATGATGACTTAGAGAGTAGGCTGATAAGTAGGCGAGATTTAGTTAATCAATTATGGCGAGCATGTTGTATCTACAATTTATGCGTTCCTTTACAGATGTGGTTAACGTGTTTAGATAGAATATACTCACCATTATTGATTAGATACAATAAATAGGTATTTAAATTATTAATAAAAATAATATTATAATCAACAATTATGTCATAATATTTAAGATGTGTATTTAAAGTGTGGTGTTTAAAGTGTATATGATTAGTATAATATCAATAGCCTATAATAATATGTGCCTATTTATACCTTAGTCCCTATTTGTACTGTATTTTTAAATAGGTAAGAGTGTATACAGGGGCATGAGAAATTAAACAGATAACTGCATTATTTTCTTTTTTATTTACTATTAAAAACAATCAATCAAATCAAAAGTCATTTATTCAAAATGACTTTTGATTTGATATTCAGTTAGAAAAACTTGATTCTATACAATAGTAGGCATGCAAAGTAATTAACATTACAAGAAACAGGACATTTAATTAAATAATTTAGTATATACAATGAAAACTACCCAAGCAAAACAAAATTAAATAAGTACCTAAATAAAAGCCTGCAGGCATAAAGAGCATGCCCGCTAACAAACATTGACATTTACTACAAAAAAACAGTTCTTATACTTAAATTTCTTAACATCCATCTTAAACAAACTAAAAATTATCTAAACATAGTACTAGATCCATGTTTTGGAGATTCAACTTCCTCGACTGATGGATGCTCATAAATCCTGCAGTGCCTGGGTCTGCCTTGACCATGACTCACTTATTTCCTTAAAAGTCGAACATCCTCTGCTGGTTGTCAATAAGAAGTCTCTCATTTTCCAAACACCTCTCTTTAATGGCGACAAAACATTCAGTCAGGCTCGCCATTTGGATTGCCTTTGAGAAGGTGGTGAGTGCTGGATCAGACGGCGGTGTGCCGTTCGATGCCTATGAGATGCTATGAACATAAAAATGCAACAAATTACTATACAGAGGTAAAACAAATATGTAAGTATCATCAACATCACATCACTCTCCCTCTAAAGGAATAGATATTACAATGTAGTATACATATTAGATGTAGTCTATATCTTGATCTTGATTGAATAAGGGCTGCTGTTGAAAAAACCTACAGAAAATCCCAACAAATTGGCCCAACCCGGGAATCAAAAGTGAGACCACTACTATGTAGTGCTTTTTAATTACCAAATTATAATTAAGTTAACCTTACATGAAGATGCAATTGGGGCATTACTCCTATGATGACGCATTGCAAGACTGCAAGTGGTGATCTAGCCTCAAACTGTAATACAAAAAAAAGTTATCTAAATATCCATTATAAAGTTAAAACATATTATTGTAAGACTTTTATTTAAAACTTCACCTTTTGTTCTGTATTAGGCTGGTTTTCCATTGGCACATTGTCCCTATACCAAGATGGGCCTGGTTGTATGTCCGTTCGTCCTGCAAATATAACATTACATTATTATATTTTATTAGAATTAACTTACTGGTATTGAAGGTGTGGACTGTTCGGTCTGGAGCATGCCTCTAGTAGATTGTTCTACAGGCAGTAATTGGTCAGTAGGTCGTCTTAGGGGTTGCTGAGGACTCTACAAAATTAAATTTGAAAATTATAATTTCCAAGTATACAGTTTTCATATTATGTAATGAAAGTATAGCACTTCTTGGCATGCTAAAATACACAATGTTACGTTACAACAATAAAGTTATACGTACATATTATAGTAAAACAATAGCTAATCATGTAATTTACTTAAATTTTATTAATATCTCGTGTATCATACAATACTCGTGGATGAGACAATAGTAATAATAGCCATATACTATCAGTGAAAAAATCATAATACTCACATTTCATTAGGTAGTTGTATTTATCCTCTTAGTCACAGAACTACCTATGTTAAAAGCACTCGCTGATACAAATAATCAAGCACCCAATAGTTTAAAAACTACAAATTCAAGTGATTTTGTTAGCGTCGCGTCATCGGTTGTTATTGTTATGTCATGTTGACTTTTTTTAATTCATCGTCGCGTCGCGTTGCACGAATAGAGCAAAGGAATCGTCATTCAGCCTTAAAATGTAATAAGAAATATGAAATAAGCTCTTTTAAATATGATTTTGGTTATAGTTTAACTGTATTCCTTATAATACTTAAAGATAGACCTTTAATATATATTTTAAACCTATAAAACTCTCAGTCGAGATTGATCGATTATAATTTATAGAATTTGTGTCAAGCCCTACGTTCGTCTGAGAAACAGCGACGGGAGGTTACAGCCTTGGGTTCGACGACGAGCACAACCACGTTAGTGAATACGGTTTGAATCAGCGCTGCACGCTCGGTCGATCTCAAGGCTGTCTCGTCGACGAGCTCGTCGCAGCTTACAGCCATGAAATTGTCTTTTAGAGAATAGCACTGCAGATAAGAAAGATCCCTTTGATGGAGATCTGGAGATCCAGATCTCTTGATCTCATCAGTTAATAACATATTGCAGGCTCTTAACCAATGGAGAGTAGGCAGTAACTTTGACATAATCATGAAAGAGAGCATGAATATTTATCATCTCAAACAACTGTAATATTTCTACAATAAGAAATACCAACAAAGAGAAGGTCATTAGGTAGTCAATCTTTAAATTCAATAAAGAATTGTTTTCTTTTAAACGCTTAGGGCTAATTTGATGTAACAACATAAGCAAAACAAACACTGCACTTTTGTAAACTAATACAGGTATCATAACTAATGTGTCATCAGCATCATCATCAACGACGCCTGTCCCTAGTAATGATTCTTACCTATTGTTACATCAACAATGCAACAATATAGTCACCGGTAACAAGCTGGCGTAGAGGTACAGACAACGTCACTATTTGACGACCCCTCATTTAAAAAATAGTCATCGGATGCAGCTGGGTACCAGTATTTTACATGGAGCGACTACCAATCTGACATCCACATCCCAGTAACTGGATAACAAAATATTACAATGTAAAACATTTAATTTGTTACGACTATTCTAAAGTACCAACAATAAAATCTTAAAATGGTGAAGGAAAAGGTCGTGAGGAAACGGGCATGTCCTAAAACAAATAATTCGAAGACATGTGATATCTAGTAACCAACCCACTGTGTGTCCCAGCGATGGGAACATTATAAGCTGATGATGCGTTCTAAAGAATACTTTCAAAAACTCGGATTTGAACTTGCGTGTGTTTTTCTGGGGTAACTATAGGCCGACCGCTTAACTGAGACGTTGCCTGAAGTAGCTGCGCGGTGAGGAAGGGGTAATAGTTGTCACAAGTTGACGAATCACTGAGCTCTCGCATCACGTTACCACACCCCTCCCGCACCCGCTGCAACCTCAGGCAACGTCTCAGTTAAGCGGTCGGCGTATGGTTAATGACGCTCTGTGTACGTAAGTTTCATTGTGAAAAGTATGATTCACTCGGCGATTTCCTAAGTATACTGACTGGATAGAGAGCTACGAAGTACCTAAATGATCAGCATCGTATAGATTTTTATTCAGAGATTATTTTTTTTGAGGATGAGAAATCATCAATTGACCCCTCCCGCTCTGGATGGAGCGGAAGGGAATGTCAGGCTCTTACTGACTAAAACCCACCCGTGTTCCTTCCTTAGCCCTTTATGTTCCAGGCCAGCAGCGGTAACCCTTTCGGAAAATGCCGCTGACCCGGCATTTATTCTGAGATTGGGATCGGCTTTCAGAATGTATCTAAATGAGACTCAATATGAGCAATATCCGACCTCTGTAATACGATATCTATGCCAACTGTTTTCGGGCTTCTGATAATCTGTAATGACTACCGAGAAATAACGCTGATTAGACTCGCAAAAAAAGTTTCACTTCAAATTTCTTGATGTTCATTTTACCAAGGGGAACAGATATAACCTTTATCACCTCTTGAAAAATTGATTATTTTTTACAGTGACATGAAAACATGTAGCTAGAACTAATTTTTGTTATCCTCAATCGTGCAAAAGTTTTTAGCTATAAGTTTTCCAAAAACTGTAAAATAAAATAAATTACAAATCCTCTTCCCATCCTGAAGAAAAAAAAACCTAGCTATATTATGCTATGCACCAAGTATTAAGTTGAGTTTTAATAGAGTTTTCTAGGATTTATTATTGCCTTTCGTCATGAAAGTAATAGATAGGACTCTTTTTATTCCCCCCAAAGCAAGAACCTTGAATCACCCCTTAAAACTTTACAACCGGATGCTGCTCTAATGAAAACTAAGCATCTAGGTAGGTACCATCTTAAAAAGTTTTCTCGAAAAATATAAATTATACTTAGTTATAGTTCTTTTCTCAAAATGTACTTTGATAAAAGAACTATTTCATAATATGCTTATGATAATACTAAGTTCGTAACACCATAAAATACTAATATTTTAGAAGAATATCGATTTTGAATCTTGCGAAAGTGTTAGAATGTATTAATGCTCGTGATTGTAGGTACTTTAGTTTATATCGAATAATTCCAGCCTAGAAACCAGAATTGTGCCTCCTGACAGGCTGGATTAGGTTCGAAGGAAATGACGCGAAAACCCTTTCGTGCTGATTCCAAATCAATTAAATAATAATTAGGAGTATCTTTATTGTCTTCTTAATAGCTGTTTGTCCCGACAAAACTTAAATTACAAGCATAAACTTCCTGTGTAACAATTATATGAAGTAGGTACCAATATTTCAATTATTCACACCAAAAAAGATCCTTTTATTAGAACTGATAATCTTTAAACTATTGTAGTAGGTACTAATTTATTTATTTACCACCAAACCCATTACACATATAAGAATTATACAGATATCTTTGTCTTTTTATCTTAGATCAATGAATTAATTAATCACAATGTTTTATTGTCTCTATTTATACACGCCAAAATTGGTTATAAAATCACTTTAAAAAAATCCTTGACAAAAACTTACCCACTGCTAGTACGGCGAAAACAAAAGTTTTCAGCATCATTTTATAGCACTATTTAATACTTTGTGGTTACAGAACCAATGCCGAACGCGGACTGAGGCTCCGTCAGTAGTATATCGCGTTTTATACACACGGTATTAACACGATAACTCACTGATGCGATGTGGACGAGTGTCGCGAACGCTACCGATGTTACATGAAAATTCATGGGTGCGTATTTAAGATAGCTGCTACACGTCACTTCTCGGAAATTCCCTCTGTAAGAAATTCGATGTTCATTTTTAATTAATGATGAATATAAAGATTTCAAATATCTACCTATACCTAACATATAAAAAGTCGTGGATCAAACGAAATAGGGAGATAAACAAGGAATATCCAATGTTTTTAAAGTGAGAACTAACTTTTGGTAATGCTTCAAAATTTTTGGAAAAAATTAATTGAATTGAAAAGAATTGAAATTTGATACCAGAGCCGCAATAGAACATTTGTGGTGCTGATACATTATCTAGTAATAATACAACACCGTTTGTTTTATTATTTTAATTATCATATTCTTTTTAAATTAGTCTAACTGTATCGGTATACAAAAATATTCATAACTTTTATGGCAATTGAATTATGGCCATGCTGTAGAATGATTTTTTGTCAGAAATTACCTCTTTTAGCTCCCTATTTCGTTTGATCTACGACTTTTTGACGACCCTGTATATAGATCTATCTATAAGATAGATAGATTACTTTTTATTATGTACAGACGCCAGCACATCAAGCTACCCGAAACTGTCAAAATTTCCTAATCAACTTTGAACCTTATGCTGTAGAGATAAAGTTGAAAATGTATTAAAGAAATTTGACAGATTGTAGTAGCTTGATGTGCTAGCGTCTGTACACTATCAAAGTTACAGATATAAATGTACAAATTTTGCAAGGGGTGACACAATAGGCGGTCTTTTCGCTAGAAGCGATCTTTTAAAGACAACCTTTGGATAGATTTAGGGAAAAGGAATTTCAATACTGCATTTGTGCAAATATTATGAGAAAAAAACTAAGTTCCACAAAATCTGTTTATTTTTTCTTACAGCGCGCATTAAATTCTGGGAATATTTATAATCCTTTACTGAAACGAAACGAAATCTTTAGTATATGTGATTAGACTCGTCGCTAACTTTTTAAAGAAAATAATATGTGCTACGAATTTCGCTCAGTAGATGTGTTATCAAATAACTAACAACTAAATCATCATAATATTCATCGTTATTTTAATAATTATAATTCTGTAAATTCATATTTGTTAAGCTCGCGAATCATATTTTATTCAACATGACATAGACTTGAAAATAGCAAAAAACGTAAGAAAATTGTAATTTCGCGGGTGACCTAGCGCATCCCTCATACTAAATATGTATGTAATTACCTAAAGTATTACACATATTGTATATGTAACATTAGCACGTGTTCTTGAGAGGAGACCGCGAATCGATACACGTAAGGTAGGACGCCCTCAAGCTAGGTGGAGCGAAGTTCTTCACAGGATAGCAGCTGGATGAGAGTTGCCGAAAATCGAGTTGAATTGCGTGCAATAGGAGAGGCCTATGTCCAGCAGTGGAGTGCTATATGATGATGAATATTAACATGTAACGTTTTTGTTTTTCTTTTGTTTGAAATTGAAGAGTAATTCAAAACATCAAAAATTTTCTAATTAGACAGTCGGCTCAATACACCACAGGCAGAACAAATTTGGAAGAATTGTACGCGTTCGTTACGCCATAGTCAGCAGCTGCCTTTTATATGACAATAGTCGTCATCATATTAACCGAGACGATATCTGACCGAGTGTCGACGACAACTGGTGGACAATATGTGGACACACGCATGTTTTTCACCACTTTATATAATATAATTTCTTCGGCAAAGAGGCGATGGGATTATCTTACATTCTATAGGTACATAATTATAAGTCTCCTCAAGAAACGCAGCTGATCTGGGTTAACTTTTTGTCAGAGCGAAAAAATAAATAAATAAAGAGAATCCCTTCAACTAAGTACCTACAGCCAGGGAAATTGATTGTTATGCAAATTGACAACCTTCGTCAATTTGCCTTGTAAAGCCATTTGATACAACTGTCAAAGAATGATAGTTGCGATATGAATATACGGACAAATTTTTTCGTTATAATTATCGAAACTAAATCTTATCGATAACACTACCTAATGAGGCTATTGTGTAGCAACAATAGCATAGTATAATCAGCCTCTAATTTTCCCACTGTTGGGACACAGGCCTCCTCTCTTCGAGAGGGAGTGGGCCCAGTGCGGGTTGGTAGATGTCACATGTCTTCGAATTTTTGGTTCTAAGACGGCATGTCCTATGGTTTCCTATAGTTTCCTCACAATGTTTTCCTTCACCGTTTTGAGCCCACGAACTACAACTTGTAAATCGAGGCCGCTACCATTGAGCCACGAGTGCTCACAATAGCCTGGAAAACACCATAATAAAAAAAAAACAGTGGCACTCCGGGAGTGCCGACAGAAGTGAAAACAAAACACAAACAGAATACTTTGCCATCACTCACTGACATATCGGATTTAAAACCGAGTACATCCCGAGAACATAGCCGAACGCCCATCTCAGCATAATGCTGCGTTATTATAAAAAAAATACCACAAGGCTGGTATTCTGTAAGGCTCGCGTTATCCTTAACTTTGAAATGATTAACTTGAGTAATAGTCAGTAGTCGTACCTAATAAGAATGATGTAGTAAGAATATGCAACATTCAGTAATGCAATGTCCTTTGTGTTGTCGCAACTAGGAACATTTTTTTCCTTAACCAGAATTGCCATAAAGCATCACCTGTTTGATTCATAGTCTGTTTTTATTCATTGCAGATTGTGCAAGAAAATGTTGAGAGGATAAGACTATGAAAATGGGGGCAAACTATCTGTGGTCATTTAGGTAGAGGAAGTATAGTACATTACTTCAGAGGGAAGAAAGTGACAGTTCCATACCGAGATTATGGCATTTGCGCCACGAGCTTGCGAGGGGCGCAAACCATTTGAGGTATGGAACTGTACTTTATCCTGAGGGATGTATAGTGCTTTTTATTACACCTACGAGGAAAATTATGGACATAAATGCATGGAAATGTTTATATTTAGTTAAAAGTACAATTATTAAAAGTGCAGCTATTATAAGATGTTACATTTTGTCCGGGTATCTTGATATTTTGAGACACGGCAACAGATTTATCAACAACTTCTTGGGCCGTCTCTAATAGTTCTGGCAGTGTGTTAGGGATAACATCATCACTGTCGCTCGAAGTATCCATATTTTACAAAAAACACAAAGATAAATGTGTTTTTGCGAAAATGCGCGGGCTTTTCCATTTTTTATTCGCCCGTTTCTGGAGTAGGCTAAGATCATAAGGTCATGCAGCCACTTCTTCCGTGATTCCGCGCGTTTTATATACAAAAATAATTTCGTTTTTAATTTTCTGTATGCACCAAGGAGGTTGGTAACTGGTAAAAAAAAAACTGTATGTGGCCAGTAACAATTTACTTGAAATTTAATTAGTAGACAGTTAAAGTCTCTTGGCAGTATGACTGCTGACAAATTAAAAAAAAAGAAAAACCGGGTATGTAATGGAATTTCATACATACTTCCCACCCTTGGGTCGGAATGATTTTCATACAAACTTCCATACCTTGGGATGAAAGGATTTGAAGGGCGGGATAAAGGCGTTTCTTCCCTCTAATTGGTATAATTAGTATGTATTTTCAGAGCAGGTGTGATAAAAAGAATATACTTATTGCAGGTTAGCAGGTAACTTACAGTGCGTGCCACGTAAGAAGAGACTTGACCCCGCCTCCCCTGCTCTTTCCGCCGCCCCTATGACGTCCGGTCCCGTCCCGCACTCAGACCTCATACCGCTAAAGATACCTAATATCGTGTTCTGCGCATGTCAGACCACGTGGTGTGTCAAGTCTCTTCTTACGTGGCACGCACTGTACTACTTCGTTAGTCTAATGGTCGCAAGCGAGCATGAGGTCCTGGGTTCGACCCCATGTCGGGCAATGTCATAGAGTTTTTCCGTCAGGAATTTGTCAGTAGCTGCCCGAAGTCTGGATTTGTGCCCGCAGGAAAAGCTTTTTTTGTATGGCCCAAAGAGTAATTAATAAGTTACTTTGCTCAATAAAATGTCTAAATTTAGTATATTTCAAGCGTAAATTACGTACTATATTAATACAGAAATGTTACTATTGTCTCAGTGAATATTTTGATGACAGCTCTTTGACAATATAATAATATATGTTTCGTAAAATGTCTATTTATGCATGTCGACTCTAATAGCAATTATGTGGACAATGTCAATTTTAAACATTTTTCTTATCAGTAACTTATTGACATTATAATTATTTATCATTGACATTATCGCATTTCGTTAGATATTGTCATTACCAGACATTAACTATTGCATTTTATTAAATTAATAAAAAAAGCGATATTGACATTAATCAAAAAAGAAATTGACATTGATACTACTGAATTACTATAAATTAAGATACCTAATTGGCCTCCCATAAATGTATATTTGTACGCCAAATGGCAAAACACAGAGAAACTATAATATAACAATCATCTTCCACACTGTTGGAACCTATGTTTACAAATAAAGACTATTGATTGATTGATTGATAAACTTGGACATGGAAGATTCAATGCACATTTAGCCATTTAGCCAGAATAAAAAAACGCAAACACAAAAGACTTAAAATGTCAGTTTAACAAACTTTAGTCGATATTTTTCCATACAACGGGAGAGTATTAGGTACTCCATCCACTGTTTGACATTGTGCATCCAAAATTAAATATGATATCGTTTTGACTTATTATTAATGTTGTCTGTACGGAAACAGAATAATAAATATAAAAAGCCAATAAAAGGTTATGAGCCAACAAAGATTCGTTTTTCTTGCTATTTTTAACGTAACTTTGGGTGTAAATAAGTAATAAAAGAACTGTAAAATCTTGAAAACCAAGTCGGCATCGACAAAGCTCAGTTATAAAAAAAAATCAATAAAAAAGAGAGAGAGAGAGAGTATATTCAGAGTTCAATAAAAATGATTTGTAATTACTTTATGCAGTGTTTTTTTCATAAAACTCGATTTTCCGAAGCATATAGCACATATGAGTTCGGAACGGTGTTTCTGTGCGTGAGAACTAGACGTTGTTCGGTAGACTAGCGTCTAACTTCTCATCACTGCTACTATCTCTGTCGGACACGAAGCCACATGAGACAGCGTGCTTTTTGGCCATGACCACCAGTGAGTTCGAGCTCGCGACTAGTAGACTAGTACTCGTAACTTAACTACTATTTTATATTACTGTTCCACAAAAAAATTGGAAATATCATGCAGTTACTCATATTATTTTTATTTATACTTCTTCTCTTTGTCTTATTAATTTCATGAAAACGATTGGCAGTTTCTGGCCCTCTCTTAAGTACCTACTGGGAAAATACGTTTTTCGAAAGTTTTTCTTCTTTTGAGTATTTTGTTGATACTTGTACCTACGTTTTTTTATGTATTTTCCTCTTAAATTAACCTAAAAGAAGGCATTTTTTTTTGTGATAATATTGGTAATACCCGAACTAGATAAGATTCTATGAATTATTTACCTTTATATAGGTAACTAACTTTTATCTACGACATTTTTCTAAGCAATATCAATAGAAAAACATCTAATGTAGGTAACCTTTAAACTAGTAGGTATGATTAAATATTCCAAGATGTTAAATAACTTATTAGAACCAGTTCTACTTAAATAGACTTCGTCCTTATCGGTTGGAATAGTTTATAAAGTACTTTTATTCATTAGTACATAAAGAACAATAAAATTAGTTAGCATAAGGATTTTATTATTGCTTCTTAATGAGGGTTATGTACCTAGAATAGTAAATAATAGAGATCCCACGCATAATCACCCTGTTCCCACTGCTGGGACACAGGCCTCCTCTATGTGAGAGGGCGTGGGCCATAATCCACCACGCGGGCCCATTGCGGGTTGGTAGATAACTGGAAATCTCTGTTTCTATGGAAAATTTAAAATCGATCTAATTTGACTGTAACTTTATTTTTCGAAAATGTTCTTAAGTAACTTTTTAGACCTTTGTATCCTGCTTATGCGTATGAAGTTTCATTAAAATCGGTTCATTAATTTCGAAAAACAAGGGCTTGAAAGTTTGTATGAAACAAAAACGCGCGGCGCGCAGCGTAAACGCTCTTAATACTGACCAGCAAATTACAAAAAACGTAAAAAAAAATGAATTTCGCGGGCTACCTGGCGCTTTCCCCTTCAAGCTACTGTTCGATTTGTCACTAAAATATTTTTGAGCCCAGTTGACAGCAATAGGCTCGCCCTGTATTACATTGGCGAAATCTGGATGTACAGGTATAGGTGCATCTCTACCTAACCCTTCGGGGAATACAGGCGTATTCCCCGCATATTTTTTATGTTATACAGGGTGTTTGGAAGCTGAGTGCAAAGCTTTATTAAGCATGTACCTTATGACAAAGACACATCGAATCATAATTAAATAGCCAATTATTTAGACTGTCCATCAAATATGCGGATTTGTTTCAAACTTTTGATTCACACCACATAATAAGTAGTATTCATAAAGGTGTTCCAATGGTTCCATCGCATATTGCACTTAGATTAGGAGCCCTTGAAAGTCAACCACGATCTTTTCGGGTTTTTATTCTGAACAGAATTCACTTTGTAGACGAAATTAACCATTAACATTTTCGAGATGCCATACCATTTACAGCATTTTGAGCCATACCTACATGTCTTAGACGAAGTATGTTTTTTTTTTATTTTTTACTACAAACATTTAGTCAAAATAACATACCAACTTTAACTGAGAAAAAAAAATACTTCGTCTAAGACATGTATGGCTCAAAATGCTCTATATGGTGTCAACTATGCTTCCAAACACCTTAAATATATGTTTTATTTTTCAGTTGTCGTCTTCGACACGAGCATAATTATAAATTGGGGATGCCCAACAAGTGTCGAACTTGACCCATGTGGTCACGCGGCAAGGTCAGAAGGCTTGCAAGCCAGTCATACGCAAATAATTACTTTAGCCGTAAACAAAATTAAGAATAAAGGTCAACGCACACGTGTATGCACTGCACGGCATCAGCATCGTTTCAACTCGAGCCGTTCAGGATTCTTTTTATGAAACTCTATACTGTTAAAAGCATCGCCTCGGCTCAGGATCTGCGGTGCTATTCTGTAAAAATCTCACCGTGAAAACTTAGGTGAAGTGAGCGTGGAGTGAGCTGTCAATAGTGTCAATTTCTAGCAAAAACAAACTCACTTCACCTACGTTTTCACGGTGAGATTTTTACAGAATCGACCGGCAGGGCACGTAGTGGATGCCTGTGCGTTTAGATTAATATTGAAAATAATTGTCCCTCTACAACTCACTGAATGTCACGAAAGTGTCACGAAATACGAAACAAAGAGGTACATATTATATCAGAAAGGAAAAAAGGGTTATAAGTACGAATCCACTGCTGGGCAGTGTTGAATAAAGACTTCCCTGTCTTTTTTTGGCTGCAATTACAAACTTAAGGGCCTAGTCTTCTATTGCACAATTTAAGAATCGCGTGCGGCGAGTCCACGCGCCGTGCGTCTGCACCCGGGCTCCCTGCAGTCCCCGCATTCATCCTACCTAGCGATATTTGACACGGTCGGAAAGTTGCTCTACTAAGTAATAATCAATATTTATTTATATTTGAATGGTACCTTGGCGGGGGTTGCTCTTCCTTCGCGCCTCCGGTTTTTATATAAATTCGTTCATGCTAGATAGTAATAAGTACCAAAAAACAAGTTACGACCGATGAAGATTTTCAGATGACAAAAAAATAACTCCTTAAGTAAACGGAACCTACTGACCAAAAAAGAGATGAACTACAGAAACAGACGATAGACCAAAGTTTCGATCACATATTATGGTAGAGATAATGGACAAAAAGCATTATCTCTGCAGAAAAACGTCACAATTGCCAGCTGCGGTCTTTATATTAAACAAACAGTCCAATATTTAGGAGCCAGTCCCGATGGTACATATTTATAAACACAAAGATGGAAAAACAGGACTGGTAGAAGTAAAATGCCCACTTTCTGCAAAAAATATGCAATCTGAAGAAACGATAAAAGAAAAAAAAATGGAAATGTAACATTAGGAGAAATACGTTTGCGATTGACAAAAACCACGTCTATTATTTCCATACTCAGAGCCAATTGAACATTACGGAGATGGATATGTGCTTATATGCCGTATGGGCTGGAGTGGACTACTCAATGAAAGTCGAATAATATAAAAAGAGACCCTACGTTCTGGCACTACAAAATGGTAGGCCCATTGACAAAATTTTATTTGCATTGTCTGCTCCCTGAGCTAATTGATTCCCGCCTTAAAAGACCCGCCATAAATATAATTCAACCTATTGAGAAAAAAGTAAAAAGAAATAAGAACCACGTCTTTTACCGCAGATTTTGTGAAATGACAACACCCACAAGACCACTACACATCACATCAGACACAACACAACACAGACACCAACACATGCTCATCGCAGACTTATATTTTATCGCCTTCAAAGTATGCTCCTTCAGAAACGATACACTTACGCCAACGAATAATCCAATCATCAAAACATTTTTTTTTTATTTGGAATTGGTTTGCTTTTGACTCTAGTCTAGCTCAGAGGTGACAGAGACAAAGTCGACGATGGAGTGAGCTTACCCAGAAGAAGCCTATTCACTCTCTCTTTGAAGAGATTCAGGTTGTATGCGCTCGGTAACACATTTTTAAACGCTTTTTCCGGAATTGAGTTTAGTTCTCGCCGCGAATATTCCTTTGTCTTACCGAATGAAAACGGTGCCACGAAGTGGTAATTTGAGGTTAGGAAAAAGAAAGAAGTCGGCTGGAGCCATATCTGGTGAATAAGGTGGTTGCTCGATTATCACGAATCATGTATTTGTTGAGCTTTTGGTCAAAAATTTGTTTACAAAGATGGCCTTGTGCGAAGGCGCATTATTGTGGTGCAAAATACAACAATTTTCTTTCCACTAATCTGGCCTTTTTCTTCGAATTTGCTCTCTTAAATGCCGCATAACGCTCAAATAATATACTTTATTTTTTTCGATATATACTTTATTTATTTCGAGCTTCTGACAAGTTGGTAACATCTGAAAAAGGTTGCCGAGAGCCAGCAGTGGACCTGTGAAAATAAAAAAAGTCATAAATATTAACAGAGTTTTCAGAAGTACCTATTAGTAAAAAATCATCGTACTAAAAGATATCCGACTTTGGTCTAAATAGCCCTAAAGTATAGTAGACTAGCGATCTAATACATACATAAACACCAAAAACACAACCCACCCCATAAATTCCCCTCACACACTCACCCCCCATACACACACCCCCACACACTCACTCCCCATACCTCATACAGATACATCTATCAACACATAATCACGCCCTCCCCACATACACTCACGCCCCCCACACACGTTTAGATATCGATACCCAACACTTTTGCGGAGTTTCGCTATCTAATTTAATTTGACCCTGTATACGATATTATCTAAACACGACGAAATACAAACAATAAAGATTTGATGATTTTTTGGGGCCAATGACCGCTGGTAGTATTGTTACTTGAAGTGTGAGTTGATAAAATCTGTTTCATCGTGTTGAGATATCAATATCCATCACGTTTGTGGAGTCTCGCTAGCTAATTTAATTTGACCTTGTAGTTAGGCCCTAAACATGAATACTGTAAACAGTTCTACTTACCTTTGGATTCTATTTCTCTTCATCAATTCTACGTTTGAGGCCAATTTTCTTTTTCTTGTACAGGCATATTTTTTTTTACGTTTACGATCCATTTTGAAGTCAAATATTTACAAAACTATTACTGATATACAAATATTTACAAAAAACTCGAAAAATTATATACAAAAAATAATAAAGTAGAGCAACTTTAGATACACAACAATGCGCATCCTATGTTAGAGCAGGAGCAAAGTTAGAGCGAGAGGGAACAGTTAAAATTCGTCGTGGACCACATGTCTGAACGCTCCGACCGTGCAGTGGCCACTAAGAAATTTCTCTCTCAATTCTTGTTTATAAACCCCTTTTTTGTAGGTCTTTTGAAAATATTACTATTGTTAGGGTAAGGTGATTTAGGTGCTATTTTTTTTTGTATTTGCTTATTGAACTCTTGGCATTAAAATAATCTAATTAATACATACATACGATGCATAGTTATTATGAAAAAAACCGTTTATTAAGAGATAAAAACAGAGAATTTTGATGAAATTGTGACGTCTAAATTAAGAAAATGGAATATAATTAGAAAAAACTAATCAGCACATTTTGAAGACGATAATGTTGAGATAAATATGTGCTGAACAGATTTCCAAATTAATTCTTCATTGCCCTAAACTAAGCGCCCAAACAGAACTCGAAATGATGTTGGGCGCGAAAGAGCTGTATTTAACGCTTGATTTACCTAACTTATCCCATCTAAATGAACTTAAAAAAAATAACTAGCTATTACTTATAATGTGGTTATTTATGTGCAATAATAAAATTTCATGTTATTTCATTGCTTTGTTTAAAAAAAAAAATACAAAGTTGCGCAAATAATTCGCCGCGAGTGAATTTTGCAAGACTGCAGCCTTAAAGCATTTATTTCAATTAAACCATTTACAGGCACTTTTGAATTATCAAACAGTCGGTCAGTCAGAAAATGTGAAGCTAGTTGCCCATTCCAAAGCGTAGGTACACTCTTTTAAATTGTATTTTTAAAAAAATATTAGTTACATCATTACTGTTGAATTTATAATGATATGTGAGTGCGATGTAAAAAAGACGTACGCGTTAAAACCACTGAGCATGACCCTCAATCACTCTTATACAGGGTGGTAAGGAAATCGACTCGTAACCTGCGGGGTAATTGCGTTACACACTATATCAGTAGCAATGGGGTTCATTTTGACAGTTCAGCAACATTCATTGCGTTATTTACGTTGTTGAGCAGACAATTTTTTCGAACATATGAAGCAATGTATTAGCAATATCCTTCAAAATGATTCAGATTGAGATTGATAATGTGTTACGCAATTAGGGTGCAGTTACCGTGGATTCAGTACTTACATGATTCTAAAACCTCATTCGGTGAAATATTCGTCGATTATTGGTGTTCGAATGGTTCCATCGCATATTGCACTTAGATTAGGAGCCCTTGAAAGTCATCTACGATTTTTTCGGGTTTTTATTCTGAACAGAATTCACTTTGTAGACCATTTACATTTTCGAGATGCCTATGTGTTCTTTCTAATGACCATACTTGAATATAATCTGCTAGTACTTCATGGACTGACCATAAATATAGTTAAGTACTTATATTATATTAGTTAATAATTTTAGGGGAACCCGTGTGTGGTAATCCACTTAGTTTTAATGATTGTAATTTGTAAGGTTGTGATAAAGACTCATCGTTAATTTGCTCAGCTTCAACTGCTTCACTATAACTTTATAAAATAACAAGAAATTCCACTTCACAGTTTGTATTTACTCACCTTCCTTTATTTAATTAATGAGTTGGAAAAATATTATTGCAGTAGATCCTGTCGATTATCTATAGTTACTCATGGCTGCTAAGATAACGTCTCCTCAAGTGTTTCAATATTTAAGATTTGTTTAATAGGTGCGCCTGTAACAACTCTACAGCAAGTACCTATAACAAAGGTGTGGTGGGTGCGGTACAGACCATCACGCTGAACCACTTTCTTCAACAAATTTATTGACGACGGCTGACTGATTATTTTAGCATAAATGATTTTTAATGTTATTATCATTCCCTTAGCTTACACATAAAGTTTATATCATCACAAGGGGACTTGAGCATACCTATCGTGACCATTCGTCCCGGTTTGGGCGGGACAGTCCCGCTTTCAGGCTGTCTGTCCCGTTCTCCCAACCAGAGCAAAACTGTCCCGCTTTTATAAAGAGACCAAACTATATTCAATTCAATTTATTCACGACCAATTTACATACATATCAAATATAAGACAGCATAAAACGTAAGTAGCTGATAAATTTTAATTACAAAGACTAACAACATCGACAAATCATGTGACAAGCTCCATTCCTACCCGGAATAACTCTTAAAAACTAGCAATTACATAATAATTATTTTTCATGTCCTTTTCTCTTGTTAATAAATACCTAGAAAAAAGATTTTCTTTGTTTAATTTCGCAAGCGTCCCGCTCTAACAAAAAAAAAACTGGCACTCCGGTAGTGCCGACAGAAGTGAAAACTTGAACAATTACGAGTGTATTTTGTGAATCGTCTTATAAACAAAACACGCGTGTTAAGGTGTGTTCCTTATTTTATAGGGTTTTTTGCAAATCAGGTATGATGACCAAAGTGACTGGTTTATTCTTCTCGTGAAAGGAATTTATTCAGATTTACAAATAAGCACACAGGATAGACTTCAGTTCGTGGTGTTGGTCGCGGCAGTGGTAAGAGAAGCAAGCCCATGGAGCTCGTCGTCAGTTATATATCCGTGGTTCAGCGCCATCTCGTCGTTGTTGGATGAACTACGTAGTTAGTACGCGAGGCCCTCGTAGTTCTTCCCGATGTGCATAGATGGCGCTGTCCTCAACAACGCGCGTCTTTCGTTTTACGTCTTACGAATCTTACGATCAGGGTCACGTGACCTGACGCGAATTTAGAAGTTTTTACCCATTCCAAAAAAAGTACACAGCGCCGCTAAAGAAGTTTTCACTTCAAAAATAAATGGTCACGTTCAGCATACCACAGGGAGGCTTATTAATGCTTTGCCGTGCCACCTTAGTGTCCACCACCCTTATTACTTAATTATTAAATAACAAAAGGTAATCAGGAGTCGTCGACCACTCAGGCGCTTCGTCCGATACTGTTTGTGTGTCTCTTGACCTTAGCTCATACTCATGCTGATAGTAAGAGGTTATCAACACATCTGAGTCACACGTGATAAGACGGCGAAGCTAGGAAAATTTTATAACACCACGCTTTTGAGACGTACCTATTAAGAGGAACTATTGTGCTAATACACTGTACAGTGTTTTTTACGACAGATATTTATCAAATACAACAAAATTTCAATGTCAAAAGTCAAAGGTTTGTTTACAGTATTTAAACTCTGTTATATTTTGCCCTGACACACTTACAGGATACACGATATGAGGCATGATAAGCCTATAACATGCCCACTGTTGGGACTACTCTCGGTGAGAGAAATCCACCACGCGGTCCCAGTGCGGGTTGCTAGATGTCTCATGTCTTCGAATTTTGGGTTCTAGGACATGCCGGTTTACTCACGATGTTTTCCTTCACCGTTCTGAGAGCAGTGGTGATGAAAGTGGGAATGAACTCACGACATACAACTCGTAAATCGCGACCGTTACCACTGGGCCACCACTGCTCTCTGATATGAGGAAAATGACAATTTTTATTTGAGTGTTACCTCTCAATGTGGGTATCGACCATTGTCTACCAGTAAGTACAGTAATAAGTATATAGCCAAAAGCTTTTTTCTTTTTCGGCTCAATTCACACCGAGATGGCAGCGGCCGGCAGCGAAGCGGCGAGCTGTTTCAGTGTCAAACAATTAAAAATTTTATCTACTTTACTAAAAATATATAGTATCACTTGGAAGTTGGGAAACTCGCGGCGTCACGAGCTGTCCAGCGACCACACAGCGTTGTTAATGTAGAATGTAAACTGTCCCAATGCATATCGCGAGACTGCGTCTCTTGGCGACACTACTTGTCGAGATTGACACGACATACAAACCTACATACCTCTTTATAATAGTAGTGTAGATTTATGATTGTCAATGGATGGGTTCACATTCATCATCAGTGTATTCAGCATCTCGTAATAGAGGGATGTCTATTGTCTGTAACCACTTTTAAATTCTATCTCTGGTTCATTCGTTCTTGACCTTTTGATTTCGTTATCAAGACTTCTATGACGCATTTCACTGTTATTATCATTAGACTGGGATACTACAACACACACTCTCTCCTCTGTTTTAATATCTGTCTACGGGCAATCCCTATCACTTTTATTATATCCCGGGAGGTTAGTACAAGATTTTGCGGTGTATAAGAGTACAGTAGAAATCATCCTACTGTTATTTGCCAGTACATTATAATCGACCTATACTGTTT
Organism: Luperina nickerlii; assembly: GCA_963855955.1. Classification (NCBI taxonomy): domain Eukaryota; kingdom Metazoa; phylum Arthropoda; class Insecta; order Lepidoptera; family Noctuidae; genus Luperina; species Luperina nickerlii. Next base: position 6,620,704 of record OY979669.1, read on the forward strand.
TTTTTTTAATTTTTGGTGTTTTCCTTCACCGTTTTGAGACCAGTGTTGATGAAATTAAATACACAAAGTAAATTGCCTGCCTGGGTTCGAACTCACGACCTACAACTCGGTAACTCGGGGCCGACATCACTTAGCCAACTTTGCTCTCAGCTGGAGTATTTGAATTTAACCTATTTCTGGGTGAACATGAAGTGGTGCTTAAAAATAACAACGCACAATTTTGTTCTATTTTTTATTTTAAACATTATATGAATATTAGTGGCAATTTGTGGAACTCTACTGACTGAGTATAATTATAGTTATACTGTACTACGGATTGTCAGAATCCAAACTGCACAGACAGAAAATGCTTATTAGTTTTAAATTAGCTGAAATGGCTTTTCGTGCTTGGCTATCATATTTAGGCGGGAAAAGTCGGGATATTAACTTAAGAAACAAGTTATAATTGGTACAAACAGCTTACTGTCATTTTAAACATTGATATGATATCCATTTTTGATTTGTCATATCGACGGCGAAGTGCCAATAACTCCTAACTGACAAAGTCAAAAATTTACACATACTGGAAAAAAACGTTCAAAAATAGACACGTTGTTTTAGTTGGGAGGTACATATTTCCACATTTTAATTTAATGCTGTTGACACTAAAAATACACTTAGGCAATTTCACTAAAACATGCGAATAACGCCTTTAAATTCAAAACGAAGAAAAAAAGGAAATTTCTCAAAACAAAATCAGTTAGGAGGTATTGGCACTTCGCCGTCGATATATAATTGTATACGCTGAACGTCTTATATAATATATTGCAAAGCAATAATTAGGTATTAAAATTCCTTGCCATCTTGACAAGCGAAGGCAGGATGTTAATTAAAGCGTGGCAAGATTAAAAGAGAAATGGCAAGTGTAATTTCGTTTTGCGTTCTTATGGTATCATCGACTACTTCATTTATAGTTCCTAAAAAAGCTCTTCTAAAGTTCTAAGTGTTCTGTTAAAGATAGACGGGTAGGTAAGAACATTTCTCCTAGAATGCCAAATGCTCTGAATCAACACCCTGCATCTAAACATCATAATTATTTCGTATTAATATAACGTTATATAGACATTACTTAGGTTTACCATAAACCATTTATCAAGTCTCTTCCATTTCAATAATATTGTTCAAAACAACACAAAATACAAATTAATTTTGTTCAACGGAAAATCGTCAACTAACATCTACCACAACGATTAGAAAAACATTCGAGTTCTTGTCACACAAGAGTATGTTTGTTACAATAAAATCACAGGTAAGTACTTTATCACTAAATACATTTAACTGCTATAATTCTCTTTAAGAGAATGAAAGGTTCAGCCCGTTGAGGACGTGAATATTTCTAACACATATGAGATCGAGTATATTACGCAATCACGAACATATAAAGGGAATAAATTAAAAGTTAAAGCAAAAAATAAAGATTACCACATTAATAAAGACTTAGGCGGTAAGTTATATATTATTATTAAACTCGATTTTTTTTTGTCGCTCCCAATTTTGTCGTCATCATCGTCAATCCAAATATCCAAAGCGTTAAGCTTCGTCCACATCGAGGTTTTATTCTACTTTTTTCAGGTCTCGTAGTTATACACATATAATAGTTATATAACTATTTTTAGAAGTAGCTTTAACATTTAATAAGATTTAAAATACAGGGGTATATGATCGAAAATTTTTTAGAGTACCCCTAATTGATTTTGTCATAGTTTTGTATTATGTACATGCCATAGTTTACACATATTTGAATGCCATTCATTAGCCACAAGTAGTTTCTACAGAATCCCCAAATATCAAAACACCCAAACACCAAAACACCAAATACGTTTGAAAATCCGTCAAACGAACCAATCAAGTCCATTTTCTCCACAAACTTGTGGTATACTTTCCCATCCCTATTTATATGAGAGTACACTCAGTTGCAAAAGTATTAAATTCTTTATCATCTATAATAATAATAACTGTACGTTCAGCTACGAATATTCAATTAAATAGCTTTTGCAACTATTTGTACTAAACCGCAATAGTATTATTATATTGTATATTATTAATAATGTAAAACATTTAACGTGTTTATTTAGTATATATGAATTCATTTAACTAATAACTATATAGATTAAATACTGCTTGTACTTTGCTTCTGAACCCATTCTTATTATTATGGTCAAATGTACTCGTATTGAAAATCAGTGTTCTTTTACATTGTTTTGGTTACGAGTCTAAAGTCGAGTAGAGGGCAGTGAACAGTCAAAGATTTACAAGTTTTTCATAATTTTGTAGCATATTTATTATTCATATTTCTAACATGTACCAGTACTACATCAAAGTCTATTAAATAATATTATGTACAATATTAAATTGGGGGTAATTGCAATATTAATCAGTGGATCAATTTTACCCTTAAGGTCTGAATAAGCACTAGCGCAAAACTTTTCTAAACAGTTTACAAAACGTTATTATGTATAGTTTTTCACATAATATAAATTAGGATTTAAATACATATTTCCCTTTATTAACTGTCAATAATTAGACCGAGGCTTAATTTATCTTGACTGCTAAGTTATTATTATGTACAATTACAAAATTGTATAGAATGACAATATTTGGCACTATACAATTTCACAAATAGGTAACCAAAAGCAATTAAACGTTAAACCCGTAATATCTTGTAAAGACATTGGGGCATTAGTACTGAAATATATACCAATTCGACATTATACATCAATTATATTAAAATATTCGGAAGCACTAGATTTTGATGACGTCATTTTCGATTATACAAAAATGGTTGTATTTACGCCGAATTAACAAATAAATTATTTGTAACGAACTCAATTGCCAAATAAGTTAACATATCTTCCGTTGACTAGTCTGTACACTATATTATTTAGTATGAGAGAAATTAACATCAAGACATCGATACAGCAGTAAGTATAATAATATTTTATTATACATAATTATTCATTAATCATAATTTTATTTATAAAACATGAACAGTCTGGAAGTGACAACCCTATCCACAGAGTAAGAATATATAGAAGCGACACTGCCACTCCGAAAGAATTAATAATGTTTAATAGTCTCGTTGTCGTGTTGTAAGACAAGTTCAATGTAGTGATGGTTGTATCGTCGCTTGTGACATTGACAATGCAAAACTGATTGTGACAAAAGGTAACGCGGCCTGGGTCATAGAGACCATTCACAGATTTTACCTGTGATTTAGCATCACTGTCCATATTACAGTGATCTTTAATCTCATGACAAGGTTGATGTTGTAGTGCTGTAACTGTTAAATCTGTCAAAAGCACTGGATCTTTATTCTTGTTGTGATAAGGTTGTTGTTGGGTTGTAGCTGTCAGAGGTAAAAAAACTGTAAAAGTACTGTAGTGGGATAGCGAATTATTTCGTCAGAATTGGAGCAAAAGACAGTTCTTGAGTCTCGCTTCTATACGGTTTCTAACTCTATGCCTTTTACAAAATAGGGCTGTCGCACATATGAAGTGCTTTTACAACCAAGAAGAGTTTAAATGAGGCGCATTTGTTTTGAGCACTTTTATTTTTGGTTTATTTCGGAGTTTGATTATTAGTTAGTGTTTTCTGTTTGTTGATAAGCGCGTTGATGAGTTTGATCCTGGCTTTGACAGCTTTGTATCTGAAGTATTCGTCCTCGTGGCCTTTCTTGTCATCTCTCTGCACCTTCCTGCTGTTCTGGAGCTCGAAGCTGACTTCGTACTCTTTTATGGTGCGGCGTAAAATCTGAAAAATAGAGGGTGGAGAAAGAACACTTTGAAAGATTTTTATAAAGTTGTTGACGGAACCATTAACTACTGTAGAGCCTGTAGCACAATTTCTAACGCTCATTATACAAAAAGCCTGACCAGTGAACAGCTGTAAAGTTAATAAGAGATTCGACAAATGAAATTCTTTCCACAACTTTTCTTTCGACTTTTCTGTCTAACAAGATGCTAAATACCGTTGATAGGAACTGTACAGCTTACGAAAAAACAGAACCCATCAACAAACCCAGAAACTCAAAAATCAAACTTACAGATTTCTGCATCTTAGCTTCAGTGAGAGCTTTGTTCAATTCTTCAAGGCTGAGGCAGTGTAGGCCTTCGTTGGAAGGCGTAGCCTCCTCGCTGGTAGCAGACTGAGCTGACGACGTGGAGGAAGGAACCTCCTCTGGTACTACGGCACTGTCACGTGTGGGGGGTGACTGGAGGGGTGTATCGGCTGTCTCCTAGAAAATGAGAAGAACGTGGGTTATGTTTTGGGTCTGGGCGTTTGTGTTTTGAAAGATTTCTGTATTTTACTCACGAACGACGAGCGGCGGGGACTTGTGGCTAAGCCGCACGGGTCGATCGATCAGGTTAAGCTACGCTTGCCGCGGTTGGTCCATGGATAGGTGACCATCTTTACATACCAAGACCTCGCCGTGCCTCGGAAAGCACGTTAAGCCGTTGGTCCCGGCTGTCATTCGTGGATCTTTGACAGTCGTTACGGGTCGTCAGAAGCCCGAAAATCTGATAGTAAGTCTTACCAAGGGGTATCGTATTACCCAGTAACTGGGTTGTGGAGGTCAGATAGGCAGTCGCTCCATGTAAAATACTGGTATTCAGCTGCATTTTTGGTTAGACTGGAAGCCGACCCCAACATAGTTGGGAAAAGGCTAGGCAGATGATGATGAGTCAAAAATCGCTGTGTTGTCCACACAACGATTATTGCCGTTCTCACGAGCGACGACTAGAAACAGAATTCGTCGCTACGTTAGCTAGCAATAAGGAAAAAATGCTTGACTAAATATTATGTCGTGATTTATTTTCTTATCTTTATTATTCCATTATCATAAAGGAAAAATAAGATGACATATTTCAGCTATAAGGATAATCAGAATATAAAAACGTCCTGATGTGGTTGAGTTATAACAGCCGCACGGATGGATCGATCAGGTTAAGCTACGCTTGCCGCGGTTGGCCCGAAGAGCGTGACTATCTTTACATATACCCCTCAGTGCCGGAAAGCACGTTACGTCGTTGGTATCAGTTGTCATTCGTGGATCTATGGCAGTCGTTACGGGTCGTCAGAAGCCCGAAAGCCTAACAAGCAGTCTTACCAATGGGTATTACCCAGTAACTGAGTTGTGGAGGTCAGATAGGCCGTCGCCTCATGTAAAATATTCATATTCAGCTGCATCCGGTTAGACTGGAAGCCGACCCCAACATAGTTGGGAAAAAGCTAGGCAGATGATGAAATTCCTTATCCATTTATTCTAAAGAACACAATTTGCATAAACATCCTCAGAAAATTTTATATTTTTGATAATTGAGGTAAAAAAACATACGCAAACATATCCTCAAGGTATAATATCTGGTACAAACGAGGACAACATCAACCTACAGCATTTACATTGATTAGCATCTATATTAATCATATTTACCTGGGATGAGTCTGAAGGTTTCTCCTGGGAGTCACTGGAGCTGTCGACGCTTGAGTTGAAGAGCATAGTTTCATGTTCATGGATCGTTGCCAGTTCGCCGTTGGTGCAGCCTATGATCTAGTTTTGACAAATATTGCAATAATGATTAAAAGAGTAAAATTTTCTGGATCTCACGTCATACGATTCAGCCTTTCAAGGAAAGTTAATGCTGAGGAAAATGTGTTACTTAGCAAGGTTTGGCCTGTTGCGAAAGGTGTAGACTCAGTGTGTGTCAGATAAACTTATGTAGGTATAGTAGTTTATATTGTGTAGCATTTGTGGTAGAGCGTTGTGTATATTAATATTATAATTGTTAATGTGATTGGTGTTAAACCCCAATGAAGTGCAATTTTTAGCATTCAAGTGTATACAAAACTTACAGCATCAGGTCTAGAAGACGCAAGCACCCTCTTGACAGCCCTGTACCGCTCGTACAGGTGACGTGCGGCACCACGCTCCGCTGAATGTGCCGGTGGGCGACCCCGGGCTGCTTCCAGCCGTAGCAGCACTCGCTGGACACATAGCTTCTCAGCGGCCAGCTGAGAAGACGTCCAGGTCGCCTCAGTTGATGATGGCCGCCCTGACGCCTGGCGACATCCCTCTAACCACTGGAGAAAGGACCACAATAAATCTGTGCAGACACTTTCCTGACTATCCGAAAGATGGTAAAAAATTTGGCTAAGGGGCTTACATGACCTAAAACGCGGTCACTGTCGGACTGCATAGAAAAGAAAGAGAAGCGCGATGACACAACTCTGGTAATTTATTGTAAAATATGAAGCAATTATTTAATTACAAAAAATCTATTGTTTGGACTAAAAAATTAAAACCGTAGTGTTTTAGTATATTGCTTGTAGAATAATCTAGCAAAAAATCATAATTGTTGTATGTGTATTAATATGGTTTTTATTGTAAAAAGAAAGTTTTTAGAGGTATCTTCATGATTTTTTTTCTATCGTATCAAATTAGTTGACTTGTATTATGTTTTCAACACACCTACCTAGCATATATCCTGAAGAATATCATATATTTTTCTGATTTTGTTTACTGTAGTCGATCATATACTTTTAATATTTCTACAACTTGCGCTTAGGTCCTGTAAGCCCCATAATTAATGCTGTGATGTGTTAAGTAAGCCAATTATTTTTAAAGAGATAGTGATTGTTTAATTTCAGGCAAGACCTTAGTGAGAAGATGAATGGTGGCAAAAATGTTTTGGTGAATTGCTACCGTGGTTTTATATTGTGAACAAATTTATTTAAAATTAACGTATTTACTAAAATGCTGTAAATGTACTATTCGCTGGTTTAAGCTATAATAAACAAAGTTGATTCCAAAGGAACTAAGTCGGTTTTATTTAAAGTAAGCGAGCTAAAGGTGGAATAATAACATTTCCCAAAATCACCTCTTCAATGTCCTTAACAATATCAGTCATAGGTTTGTCGCTCTTCAGCGATTCTTCGAGCTTGTCATCTCTTTCCTTCTGCTGCTTGGCTGCTTGCACCTTCAGGGCATACTCCACAGGGTCAGTCTTGATGAGGCGTTTTTCTGCCTGCAGTCTGCGCAACGTATCATTCATTCGTGTCAGAGCTACGTCTGTGATCCTGTCACTCTGTGTCAAGGGATGACCGTTCTTGGTTTCAAACTCGCTTTCGTACTTGGAGATGTTCTTCTTGAGTACGGAGATCTGGAAATTGTAAAGAATTATTTCCTGCCTCCCTTTTTAAACCCTGCTTTTTTAAGTCAAGCTTTTAATAGGTAGTTGGATAGAAAAAGCAATATTGCATACAAGTGTTCCAAAATAGACTAAAGGATATTACTTCGTTAGATACCTTCTTGTTGATCTTCTCTAGCCGTCGATCAGGTACTGGCTGCTCACGTCTTACGACGTTGAGTGGGGCGGCGCTCCGCTCGTCACTGCGGGCCCGCTCGGCCTCCGCGCACAGGGCCGCGCCCTCCTCGCCGACGCTTTCCGTGCGGCCCACTACCCTGTGCAGCGCCCCCGCGTCCAGAGTCTCCGGTTCCTCGGATACTGCAAAAATATTCTAACTATCTGTCTGTGTATCTACGTGAACGTCTGTGCGTCTATGGAATGCAGCTATCAGCTAGTTTTCCCCCACCTCCTTATTTTCCTATACTTACGTTGTGGTTTCTGCGCGACGACGTAGTCGAAGTGTGGCGGTGTGCTGCATCTGATCTCTTCAGAAGTTGTGAAGCACTCGTTCTCCTTCGGGTTCTTGGGAGCACGGGGCTGGGCACGACGTCGCTTGCCACCGAACTGCGGACGACGAGCACGAGACAGCCGCTCGGCACGACGTTCCGACTGCAAGTGGTTGAGAGGATTGATTGCGTCTGGATTGAACAGTGGCTGTGGAGAGCTAGAAGGTGCTGCTCGGACTTGACGGTTAGATCTAAAGTAGAAGAGCAAGGAGCTTAGATAAGGTTTTCTATACTGCTTTCCATTTAAAAACACTTTATGGCATGTCATGTAATTGTATCAGCCGTGTGTAAGATTTGAGTAACTAAACGCTAGATTAATCTTCAATGCTCTGCAAGTATTTGTGATTTCCGCTTGTATAATCTGGTGTATTTCCTCGATCTTGGTCGTGAACTTTATAATAATAAATAATTATATTAATAGCTTTATTGTCAGGCATAGATAAAGTAGGTACACAAATAATCTGCCAAAATAATAAAGATTTACAAATTAAAAATAAAATAATTATTTTATGCATCGGTCTCTTACCTCAATGCGGTTATGGTCGTGTAGCGGAGGCGGCGGCGGGGGCGGGGGAGGTCGCTCCTCGCTGTGCGGGCGCCGCTCTTTGCGCTCGTGCGCGCACCCCGAGTCGCGGCGCTCGCGGCGCTTCCTTGCCTCTCGCTCGCACTCGGGCGCCGCCATATCTTCCGTCCTCTCGCGCTCGCGTTCGGAGCACTGCGCACGCCACCCGAGCCCAGATATTACTACCCGATGCTCGCTCGAACGCTCACTTTCCTGTCCGTACCCCTAACGTATCCAGTATGAGTCAATGTTAGTGTAATGTGCGAAGAAATGTAAATTTTCAGTGTCAAGAAATAAAGTTGATTTTGGAGTGGGTGGGGTAAGCTGATGTTTGCGATTCGTATCGAATAGTGAGGAGAATGATTAGTGTTGATCATGTATGATACAGTAAATTGTATAGATATATACGTAGGTACATATTAAGTAAGGATATCTTTGCTTAAAGCTATATTTCTAAATCTATCAAGGGACACGGGTTATTGAAAGCGTTGGTTTTCTACTAAACGGCTGTTACCTACTAAATTTATACAGGTTAGTTGGGCAAGCAACTCAAATACTTGTAGGCAACTACTAATTAGTTGTTAGTTATCTAACCGTTAAGAATGGCATATAATATACATACAATTTCCCAGTATGCCCATGTATTTACGTATATATTGCAAAGCGTATATGTATAGGTATAAGCTAATTGTTTATATTTATAAAACGAGAAACTATTAATTGTTAAAGTTACTAAAATGATATGTGAAGCCCCAGTATCTAATTTTTCAAAATACCTGTAAAATTTCCAATTGTACCATTTTCGCTAACTTGGAAAATAATTTCCAATTTCCAAAAGTTTTCAGCCGTTAATGGGACGATTCTGAAATTAAATCATGTTTTGGACTAATGCAACTCAACGCATCTAAAAAAAAAGCTTCATTGTCTATGGCTCAAACAAAAACCTTCATAGATGCGACCTAACGGACTTCCCTTGTTACAAGTTTAAAATTAGAACTTTTACTTTAATTTATAATAAGGCATACTCACAATGCAGTATCTAGCAGCACCAACTATGGAATCCAAGATTCTGGATATGTTTTCTCTGGTACGGCTGGCCAGGGTCGCACTGGGGCCCGCTCGTGGGCAAAACCCCAACCAATGATCCACAACCAAACACTAAACCACCGGGCTATTGCTTATCCTTTGATATAAAACAAATTGAAAGAAACAAAACGAAACGGCAGTGCAGAAACGCGCGCCGTTTTGACGGAAACTTGACACTAGACTATATAGACACAGCTGTCTTTACGTCCTGTATAAAACTTTATTTGATGATGTCACTCCTCTGCACCGACATGTCCCGATCACGGCACATATTGGTACGGCACAAACAGTCAATTGAGAGTAGGCCTTTTAACAATTTACGGCTGCTTCAAAAAATGCGTTGAAACCAATCTGTAATTTAGCATTGATGGTCCGAATGTGATTGGTAGAGCTTTGTAGCCCTAAATCGCTGTTAATGCGACGTATTCATTATCAAAACTGTCGAAGTATTTATCAAGATCGTGAAGAGTTTCACTTTAGCGGCGACACGGCGTCGTCAATTGTCTTCTATCATATTGATGTCCATGTTCGAACACTTCACAATATTTTGAGTCGGAATGAGTTGGCAAGTTCGTTTACGGCAGTTTGGATCTGAAACGGAAAAGAACAAATTTTTAATGAGTTGGAAGCATGCCAAGAACTGAAACCAGGGGGCTATAGTCCAAAAGTGGTGGTGAGATACTGAGTGTGTTTCAAATTCAACGCTCGTATTGCGTTGGAATTCTAAACAAGCTAAAACCCGCTGCTTACCTACACTAACACTTTCATAAATATTAATGAGCTTGAATAATTTTACGTCTATATACAGTAGGCTGTATGTAAATTACTCAGCCAATTAAATAAGTTCAGCCATTTAGGAATGGCTGAACCTATTTATGTAATTGCCTGAGTAATGTGAATCCACAGTAATGTGTTCGAAGTTCACATAACGACAGGTGTAAGCCATAGCGTTTTATTTCAATTATAACAAGTTACAATTGACCTTGCCTACAACATCAAAGGTGGTCCCTTATGTGACATAATTTTCAGTGTCTGATATAATTACAATTCTGGGAACAATTAGCTAATTGTCTGTACACACGGTGAGTCCATGACCGTTGAAAGTCAAGTGTTAACCGATACACCGTCGATCACGCCACAGCATAAATAAATGTATACGTATTTCATGATCACACTGTCACTTTCAGAATAATTGACTTTCAAATTTTGTTTACTCGCAGGCGTGGTGAATACGTTATTTAGTCTGTGCTGTGATACCGGTTATCTGTTCGGTCGATGGTAAAGGAGATCACCATTTTATTCGGCGGCTTGGTATAAAAAATAAAAAGTCGACGGCCAGAAATGAATTACATTTTATTTGAATGGTCGCAGTAGTAGAAACATTAATTTGAATGGCGACAACGCTGTAATGAATTTGAGAACAAAGATATACGACGATCTTGAGTTATACATATTTGTACTTTAAAAATATGTTATTATAGTTGAAGGCCGCCAAAAACATAATCCAAGAATGGGTGATATCCTTTCGTGGCAATTTATGCCTGGAAGTTCCGTGGATATGATCGACATTGTATCAATATTAAGTGTAACCTTGTGGAAGTAGTCGTGTTTACTCATTTTAAAGGTTATAGTTTATGTGGTATTGACTTGAAATCCATAACACAAAATAAATGTATCTTTTTTTTTCAGAATAAATATTTATCCTAACCTTTTTAGTCGAGCTAATCTTTTACTTCACTATCTATTTTGACTATCAAAAAGGTGCATACCTAAACTTAGACCGCGATTCATAGATGACAAAATATTTCACCTCATAATATGTCACACGACACCTTGCACCCTAAAATCACGTCCTATTGTAAACGTAAAACTAAGAAGTCTACTACATCACAACTCAAACCAAAATCCAATTTCAATCACGAAAATAAACCTAGCGAATCCCCAAACGAAATTAATTATTAGGTACGATTCTAGTTAGCTCTACGTTATTTCAGTTCAAATTCTAGGAGTTCTCTTATTGATTATTCAGCTGGCCAATCCTATTTACTGGGTTCACTCACCCACGTGGTAGATATCGCTCAAATTGTATACAATACGGCACAGAGCAGCGGGTGAGACTGGGAAGTATGAAGTGAATTTTAATGGAGTGATTTGGAGGTATTGTTGCGTTTTGCCTTTGTAAGTCTGCTTACAAAGACAAAACGCAACAATACCTCTGGTCTTGAACTACAAAGATGTTATGTCAGTCTTAGCCAAAACTTAGTCGTGGAATTAGTTTTTTGTGTGCATTTCAATGGGTCATCAGACTCTAGGGTAATTGGCTAGTTATTGGTATGGACCCATGGTGTTGCAAAGAGCGTAAATGCAGTAAACTACGAATAAAAGTTGGTTATTAATAAAGAAACAAATAAGTAATTATTGCACAAGGTTTCAAAGTTTTTTTTTACGAAATATGAATCATGTAGTATTCTCCAAACGTACATCACTAATATTATAAATTCGAAAGTAACTCTGCCTGTCTGTCTGTATGTCACCTTTTCACGCCTAAACCAGTGAACGGATTTCGATAAAATTTGGCAGAGATACATTGAATCCCGGGGAAGGACATAGAATAGTTTTATAGACATACCTTGCGGGCGAAGCCGTGGGCGGAAGCTAGTATAAATTATAAATGCTTACCTAGGTACATAATAATGCTAATTGCATCTCAACCAAATTAATACCCAAAAACATATTTTTACTCGTATTTAAAACTGAGCTATTATTTATAATGAAATTACAAGTTACTAATCCCAATGAAAGTGGCACACAAAAGGCTTCGATAATTCGTCAGCATGTCAATGTTATACAATGTTTATTTACGTTTAAAACAGGCTTCGACTGCTTGACCGGCCACCGCGGGGAATCTAGCGTGACGTCAGCGCATGTCTTTTACAGAATGCTCTGGGAATGACACGTTTATTATAGTGATGACATTCTTTTAGGGCTAACGATAAGAATAACCTGGTTTTATATAATAGGTGACAAAATATGAGTAGCAATGATAAAACTATTACACTATTGGCTTATTCACCTTTCAACTGCAGTTAACCCGAATTTTCGGTAGGCAGTTTCAACTTTGCAGAAATACACATATATAAACATAACCAGTTTGCGTGTATGACGAGGTGTATGAACGGAAACGAAACAAAAGAAATATGTATGGATCACAGATATAGATAGACCTAGATAACGCAAGTATCACGATCTGTATGAAAACCAAGCGTGCCATTTTTTGACTACCTACTATGACGTCACAAGCACTATTTAGTGATGGAAAATCAAATCGATTCAAAGACGCCGCCGTGTGCGGCCCCCGTCTCGCCCCACCCCCCTCGCCCCACCCCCGGGGCCTAGCACCAATGTTCACGCTCACCCAACCAGCAGTAGATAGGACTGAGCGCGAAAGTGGCGGCTTACGATTTTTGCACGTAAGCTGGTGCGATTTTTGGCACGCGAAGTTGCTCTTGCGTTATCTAGGTGTATCTATCTGTGGTAAGGATCGTAGCAGGTGGAGTTCTGTAGTTACTGCCTACCCCATGGGAGAAAGGCTTCGCAAAAATATTAAATCCAATCTCGTTTTTAAGGAAACTCGAGTAAATGTAGATGAATGACACGGTTGCTATGGCTATGGCATGTTGCTAATAACAGCAAAGTTGAATAAAGTATTTTCCAATAAACTACCAGAAGGCTAACTGGAAATATGTAGCCATTCACCCTGTTTACTGGTCATAACACAATCCACTATACAAAGTAATACAAGTAATTCAGTAGTAAGTAATTCTGCCTATTTTATTGTTTTCGTTTCGAAATTCAGTCTAGTCTCATACGAACTCATACCCATTTATAGGCAGTATAGTATATGCCACATAAATATAAAAATCAAAGTAATACACGACCACATTTTAGTACTGTGATACCATACTAAATAACGTCTGCCGAATACAGAAAAATCATATAATGGAATTCAATACGAGCTTTACCTACTGAATGCGAATAGGAATAGTCCAATTCACCTCCATTTATCCTTTTAGTCACGCTAAGTATTGTCGAAACGAAAACCATTTCAGCTCAAATAAATGTAACATTTACAAAAATGTTACATAACTTTCGCGTAGAGGGTGAGCTACGCCGTAGCTGGTGAACTACGCCGTAGCCCGCGGGTAAGTACCACCGCGTAGCGGTTACGGACCACGAGGCAAAAATATGTGAGAGCCTCACATTTTGTAGATGTTTTTATTATAGCTGTATACAAAAATGTATCTAGGCATAAGCCTACGGAATCTATACGTAAGTATAGATTCCGTTTCTGGTAAGTCATTACTTCAATAGAGATATTGCTTGCATAAAAATGTCAGGCGTTAACTTATTAAAAATTGGTGAAGACAGAGAGAGAGGTAAACTTGGCATTACAAAGCATATTATAGTCTTAACGTATTGCATAAAATATGAGACATTTATTTTCTTATGTAGCACCTTTAGCTGGCCAACTTTGTGTTCTAATTAATAGGTACATCCACAGAATAGTTAAAAGAGGTGGTATATCTCTGATTCTTTCATAATTAAAATTATGTTCAATGCGAATTCTACTATATGAGTAAAGTATACGCTCAATATAGCAGTACCGAAGCGTACCGTTTAAAATATCGCATCCTAAAATAACAATCATAAATTATTTTATGCGAAAACGAAAAACTTAAAATAATCAAGAAAACGTTCGTAGCGAGGGATGAGAGCTACGGCGTAGTAGCTCCGACGTAGTACGCTACGGCGTAGTTAACCTTTCCCGCTACGTAGCGGTTGCGTATTATGGACCTCGAGTCGATTTTCTGAGAGCGGGGTGTATTTTATAGGGTCTGAATTTGGCCAGAGATAATTCATTGATGGATAACAAACGGGATGGGGGTTCATTCAAAGATGGATGATGAATTGATGAGACAAGTATGTCTGGAGTTTTGTGAGAAGGATTTGTTAATCTAAGAGTATGCTTAGATGGTTTGGTCACGTTGAGAGGATGAATTACAGATGACTATCAAAAGGGTTACACAAGGCAGATGTAAGTGGACACGCGGGGAGGGGACGTCCTGGATGGACATTTACGCTTTTTTAATATTTCCCAACGATTGTCTTTACTGTAAATGGCCGAAAGTGTTTTCTTATTATTATTTATTTATATTTCAGACAACAAGATCTATTTTGTTACTAAAAAAAAATATTTTAAAGTAAAATAAATCAATAATCAATGTAAAAATATGTTTAACAAAGCCGAGAGTCGACAGAGACGAGAGAATCGAGAGTGGCTTGTAAATAGTGATTATTCACACCGAAAATAAAAGTCGTTTCTCAGCAATTAGGTATTTTTGTACAATTTGACTTAGTTTGATGAACAGAAAGTGTAAATGACGGCTTTTTGTACACCCTATGGGTATAGTTTTAATGGTATTAGGACGAGTCAGGAAGAAGCTCGTCTGTGGAAATACTACTACCATAAACCTAAAACCGCTGCCAAACAGCGTTGCTGTTTTCCTGTATGTATGGCATGGGGCCCAATGTAATTACAGCCGTATGAGACATTCCAGCTTGGTCTTTCAGCTTTGTCTCTCATTGTGCTTCCTAGGAGGGGCGATTTCCGCATTTTTCAGAACGTTTGCATTGTAATCTCGGGCTTAATCTGTCAAAAAAAATACTCAACTTCAACTCTTGATTAATGGCTTTTGTGGAATAAACACCACAATTTTGCCAATTTCACGTACTAAAATCCACTAAATGAAAAAATTAAATCTCTCCGACACGTGTGACAGCTATCGGACTCTCGAACGAGGTCCGACCACCAAAAAAAAAAAATTTTTGTAATGCAATGTTAAAAGTTTCAACAAAAAAATGATTGAAACGCGCAGTAATTAAAGTAATGACCATCTTTGAATGATTCACTTATTATTTCCACTATTCAGCAGTGCGATTCTGTAACCATCTCACCGTGAAAACTTAGGTGAAGTGAGCGTGGAGTGAGCTGTCAATAGTGTCAATTCCTAGCAAAAACAAACTCACATCACCTACGTTTTCACTGTGAGATTTTTGCAGAATCGACCGGCAGTTATTGATAAACTATTTTTTTTTTGTAAGTAGGTTTGTACAAACACCTTTAAGGAGGTCGGAGTTTCCTATCTGACTATTCTGAGAAGAAAAGCCGAAACAAACTCAGAGGTTTTAAAGTCCAGACAAAATCTTGGTCAGATCGTGTGAAGACCATGTAGATTGGTGTCTAAAATGATCTTTTGAGGAAAGAACCACACAGATTGAGCTGATCTGTCCAATCAGTGCACGCATTTGTCAAAAATCGTGCAGCTCAACTCAGAACTTGAGGAGCTCAACGATTTTATTTGTTTATTAAGTTGTTTCATCTGAATTGATAGGCATAAGTGGTTCGTGTCCTATTCCCATGAAACAAAATTAATAAATGGATAACAAAGTGGATGGACATTATTGATAGATGTGGACGCCTATCCATTACAGTCTGTTATTTTTACTAGCCATACACAAAACACGTTGACCTAATTCCCATTGTTTGTTTGCGACTGTGAGCTATTTTGCGACGCCAATAACTATATTGATTGATCCTAAAATACGACGGACTGCATGGTATGTAGTGCCTAAATCTCGTCTGTAGCGAATATAAAATAATATTAAGCCGGATTTACATTACTGTGTTGTGTTGTGTCGTGTCGCAGAATACACCAATCAAACGATTCTGTACAGGACGTCAAATTACAACGAGTTTTGATTGGCTAAAACTGCGTCAGAAAGCGACACAACACAGTCATGTCAATCCGGCCTTGTAGGTACATTTATTTTATGATTTGTAACACGCTAATTTGACACCCACCAATAACTTTTATTACACGCATAGACTTTTGCCAAGGGGGCTCGTGGCTAAATAATAATAGCCGCATGGGTCGATCCATCAGGTAAAGCTACCCTTGCCGCGGTTGGTCTGTGGATGGGTGACCGTCTTTACATATCAAGAACCCACCGTGCCTCGGAAAGCACGTTATGCCGTAGGTCCCACCTGTTATTCGTGGATCTTTGGCAATCGTTACGGGCAGTTAGAAGCCCAAAAGTCTGACAACCAGTTTTACCAAGTGATATCGTGTTACCCAGTAACTGGGCTGCGGAGGTAGGCAGTCTCCATGTAAAATACTGGTATTCGGCTGCATTCGGTTGGACTGGAAGCCGACCCCAACATAGTTGGGAAAAGGCGAGGCACATTTAACAACCATAAATTAACCTTAAAAGACACGTATACTTTTGTTAATTTCAGCTTTCGAACAAAACATGTATGAAGTAAATAGGTACGTAGGTAGGTAGTATATATAAATAAATAAATAATAAATACCTAGTTAAAGCCAGAAAGACCCCCCCCCCTCGGGGAGCTACGGACAAATACAAATATTTTTTATTTTGTTTAACATACGTAGGTTAGGTTAGGTTAAAAAAAAATGAAAATGGAAAATTGCATTGTACTTCTGCTGCAATTTTGAACAAATATTTTGCTCTATAACTGAGGTTAAAAAAACTGAAGTGTTAATTGACTTTTGTTGCTAACCGTACATATGTTGTAATTATTAAAGGACGTCTATGTCTAGCCGTCATATGCGTACAAATATTATGTTGGTACAAACATGCTGATTATAATAAATTATCAAACAATTATCACACATCACACTAATATTATAAAGGCGAAAGTTTGTGAGTGTGTGTGTGTTCTTCACGTACAAACGGCTAAACGGATTTAAATGAAATTTGGCACACAGATAGTTAATAACCAGGATTAACACATAGGCTACTTTTTATCCCGATATTCCCACGGGATCGAAACTTATGCGGGTGCAAACGCGGGGCGCAGCTAGTTAATAAATAATTCTAATTAAAACGTATATAGTTCGTACAAAGTCTAATTTTTAGCCTTCAGGCAACTTACTTGACTGTCTCTGTAATAACAAATCGCTAAAATTGCTATTTGTGACTGTACCGAAAGAGGCCAAACGTGGGAGTAACCGAGCCTATTATTCCCCAAATTGCTAGACAGAATGGACACGTGCCTAAATTATCTAATACACATTGTTATTATATAGCTCAAAAACCGGCAATAAACTTGTAACCACTGACATGAACTCAAACTCGAAGCATTTGTTTAAAAAAACTATTTAAAATACTGACTTTCAAAAGTGCCTTACGTTTGAATTGGCAAAGGAGTCAGTATTTCAGGAAGATGTAGCTTAGTTGCTCATTCTAAAGCAAAGGTTAGGTTAGTATCAATGGAGAAGATCGGACTTGAAACTCTATTGACTAAAATTTATTTATTTAACAATTTATATAAACAGATAAGAAAAAAAGGACAGACAAATACGTGTACCTGGGATAGAGAGTAGATAAAAAGAGATTTAGACAACGTGTGTACCTTACTAATAAACGTATTATTACAGATGAATAGTTACACACCGATTTCTGTGTTTCAGTCGTCAGTAATTTTACTTTCGAAAGAAGAAGACAAAGCGTTGTGTAACTATACAGACGCTATAAAACGTTTAAGGCTCCTTCAAACAGGCGCGACACGACACGCGACCGCAAGTCGCGCAACGAGCGGTGCCTTTGTGTCGCGCGCGATTATATCGCGTGTCGCGCCTGTTTGTAGGAGCCTTTATTAGTAAGGGAGCTAGAGCAGAAGAGCAAAATACCTAAATTCAAAAACAATTTAATAATTTAAAATATATATGACAGAGAAGGTATGTGTCTCTTGATATCATCAGCCATATTTTAATTATTGTGGGCGTACTACATTATGGGTAATGTTGGTTATTGCGCAATAGAAAAATAGTTTGCAGTTCAAATCAAATAATTTACTAACAAGTTAGTTACACTAGCGAATCACACACTGTAGGTACAGGACGATACGGAACGCGAGACTGTTTCTGAGCACATGTTGACTCCCACGAACTCAGGCTAGATTCTGTCGAGCGGTGCCTGGCGCCGGCGCTGGCGCGAGCGTCCCGTATAGTCAAACGAATGACTCCAACATACATACATATATTGTTACAAAATATTAATTACATCATTAAGCCTTTGTATTTCCGGAACGTGGATCCACACGAGACACAATGACTTTTTGTTTCTGTAACTGAGGCATTCAACCGGTTAAATAAGTAGTACTTATCTTCTAATTCAAATTGTAAAGGCCTTTTTAATGTAAAATGAATTGTTATTGCAAACTACATAGTATTTCAGCGGCAAAGTACCGCTACAATCTATTAAATAGCCCTACTAAATAATTGCTCATTGCGTTCAATTTATAAAAGACAACTACACACATCAAAAGTGTCTAGGGATCAACATATATTTTTGCAATAACTGTTCTCCTGATTGATATTAATTAAAATTTTCTTTAAGGATTCATCAAATAAAGTGTTTTCGTTTGTCACAGTAACGATAAACCAAGTCACCTTTGCATTAATAAAGAAATTTGCCATTTTCCTAATAAAGGGATTTTTGACATTTGAACCACTAACATTAAAGTTCGAAAAAAAGACTGAAATAACAGTTTTCTTTAAAATTTTATTGGGTAACTTAAACAATTAATAATCCGTGTTTCTACCGCGAACACTAACAACACAAGAACATCGGTTTGGCATACTCAAAATGAGTTCATCCAAATCACGCTGTGGAATGGCCGCCCATGTTCGTTGCAACAACAAAAAAAGGTCTTCTTGCGACTGGATACCCTCCATATTCGGCAGAGCTTTTCTCTGTAGCATATCCCATGCATGCTCAATCGGGTTCAAGCCTGGCGACTGAGCAGGCCGGAGCAGGACATTGATGTTAGCTGCGGCGAGAGTCTGTCTTACAACTCTTGCGGTGTGCGGTCGTGCATTATCATGCATTAACTGAAATAAGGGACCGATTTGCACTTGTAGAGGAACGATGACGTCAGATACAATCGTCTCAGCATAAATTTGAGCGTTGAGGTTGCCTCTGATCCAAATCAACTCAGTTCTTCCGCCGATCCAAATACCCGCTCATACCATGATGGTTCCACCACTATAAGGATGGACTTCCTGGCAGGATTTTAATCGCTGTTGGCGTCCAGGGGTTCTCCAGTGTCGTATACGTCTTGTATCCGGTCTCATACCAAAACGAGACTCATCAGAAAAGCACACGAAACGCCATTGTTCTTCTGCCCAATTTCTGTGTTCAAGAGCCCATTGATATCGAATCCTACGATTGTGCATTGCTATAGGTGGTACCCGTAGCGGTCTTCGGGAATGAAGGTTCACTTCATGCAAGCGGTTTCTGACTGTTTGGTCGCTAATTAAGTTCCCTGAAGAGTGATGAAGCCTCACGGCTAACATCATGGCGGTTATTGTTGGAGCTCTTCGAGTTAAGATTTGAATGTATCGGTCTTGTCTCCGTGTGGTGCAGCGATACCGTCCTCCATGGCGCTCAGCCACGGTACCAGTGCTTCGGTAACGTGTCCAAAGTCGACTGATAACACTCTGACTTGTATTCAGAGCTAAAGCCACAGTACGTTGCCGGGAACCAGCTTCTATCATTCCCACGGCTCTGAGCATTTCTTCCCTGCTTAAATGACGTCGCCACTCCATAATAACGTTGGTTTTAATCAGTAGTAGGGAAACAGTAGCACTAATAATGTCTTCAATGCGTTGTATGTTTTTATAGGGAAAATATTGACAGCTAATTTTCATCTTTTACTCGAATTTGATTAACAGTTCCTGTTTCAAATTATGAAATGCACCAAAAAGGATCCATATAAATTTATAAAATCATAAATTTATTACAAAGCCACATCTCAATCTCAAGAAATCCGCATAAAAATGCTTGATCCCTAGACACTTTTGATGTGTGTACATTAACCGAGCTATTTATAAACTAACAATAATTTTGCACTACTGCAAGCACTAAACAGAATTGCTGGGATAGTTTACTTAATTGCAGCCTGGATACGGAATGCGGAAACAGAACGTTTGTGGAGTAATTTAGGTCAGAACATATATCCTGCAATGACGGGCAATAAACTAATTCCTCGGATTTCCATACGAATAAGTTTTGTTTAGGAATGTTAGTAAGTATTATGAGCATTAATGAGCTTTCAATAATAACTTTACGAGTAGGTACCTATAGTTAGCCCCGCTACAGATCATGCTGGCTAAATGAATCTATTTGACCGTGTGAGCTATATTCTTCTTTGAAAACTAAGGAAAAAGGATACCCAGGTTAGGACC
The DNA here is from genome assembly GCA_963855955.1 of Luperina nickerlii. Lineage (NCBI taxonomy): Eukaryota > Metazoa > Arthropoda > Insecta > Lepidoptera > Noctuidae > Luperina > Luperina nickerlii. Next base: position 6,641,414 of record OY979669.1, read on the forward strand.
TAGGTATCCTTTTTATCTTTTACTATTTATTTGAAATGGGTTTGCTCTTGACTCTAGTCTAGGTCAGAGGTTACAGAGAAAGTCTACGATGGAGTGAGCTTACCCAGAAGAAGGCTGTTCACTCTTACTTTGTAGACATTATGATCTGCATGGTTAATATATTCTAGTATATAAGTAAGTTATTAGTATTAGTATATAAGTCAGTTAAGAGATGACCAGTCTCAACCGACGGCGCCCGTTCACGAACATGACGCGTGGATCAGCACCATCCAGCTCAACCATTTTGTAGGGAACCGAACGATCCAGCACACGCGCCACCATCGATGAAACATTTAAGTGAGCATGACACGTTCTCAACTGCCATGCTCTTTCAAGTCGACGTCAAAAAATCATAATAAACGGATACATGGTTCTTACATTTACAAAATTAAAAAAAAATGCTTCTAAATTATACAAAACTATAGTTTGCAATTTATTTAAGAGATTAACAGAATTTTACTACCAAACAGGAAGAGATATTTAATATTGAAGTATTCAACAATTAAAACTCGATTGAATAAAATAAAAAATAAATTAAAGTTCGTAAACTATTTCGTCAGAAGTATATTATTTAATTGATGTACCTCTCTTACAGTACCTAAGTCTAAATTAATTCCTGAAAGAAGACTGAAGCTTTTGTTAAGTAAACATTTTCAACAGATCAAAAATCTGCTTTGTCAACAATGAAAATAACACGAGACAAGATAACAAAAGTCGGGCCTAAGCAAACATAAACACAATACAGCTAAACATATGGCCTAGTTTGACCGCAGCAGAACCACAACATCCACAAAACACGGTAAATGAAGTTTCGGTAAATAAATAAATGTCTGAATGTTCTGTGTTTGGCTACGCTGAAAGGAAATACTGCCAGCCGGGCACTCTGCCAAGTACCCGTAGACGCGTAGCCTTGAGAAGGAGTTTGTCATACTACACTCAAAGCTAGGAACTGCGAGCTCCAACATCCTGGAATAAAATCTGGACTTACTTGCCAAAAAGCTAATCAAATTGCACAGATTTTATGAGGGTTGTTTCTTTCAATGTCATCAGCATTTAAAGGTTCTTGCAATTTTGGTAAGAAAGAGTAAGAGATTAATATTAATTGTTTAATGCAATATAAATCTGCGTAGTCTTTTCCCAAATATGTTGGAGTCGGCTTCCAGTCTAACCAGATGCAGCTGAATAACAGTATTTTACATGGATCGACTGCCTATTTGTCCTTCACAATCCAGTCTTTTTGGCATGTCGATAGCAATCTAGGACTCGGCCCAGAATTCGGCGACTTGTTTGGCGTCATCACCAACGTCCATCATTTCCTGTAACATGCAGCTGACAGGACACGCAGGACACGGCTAACTTAGTTACTGGGTAACATGGTACTCCTTGGTAACACTGGTTGTCAGATATTTCGGCTTATAAAATACCCTTGTTGACTGTCAAAGATCTACGAATGACAGCCGCAACCAACGGCTTCAAGTGCTTTCCGAGGCACGGAGGTCTCGATATGTAATGGATGGTTACGCATCCAGGAACCGTCCGCAGCAAGTATAGCTTAACCTTCAATCGATTAGTGCGGCTGTTATCATTTAGCCATTAGGTAATGCATGAAGTCCAAAATTAATTAATTGGCATATCGATAATACTCATACTTTAATAAGACAATCGGTTGGCGGAATTTCAATGTTCAGTTTTACATATAACTGAATTTTTTTCAGCGGATTTCTATGATATTCAAAGATGTAAAAACAAAATTAGTGTATTGCTACCTGTCGGTCTACGCTTGGGTCTATGTCAATGCCTCCTGTCATTTCTATGCCTTAATAAAGAAAAATACTTTAATAAAACAATGCCTTAGTCTGCCTTAGGCCTTTCAGGTTCAAGTTTGGTTCAATAAAAGTCTATTAAGATAATGATAGTCTTGTTACGAACACATTTTGTCAAGGTTTTCAAGTTTCGGCGTTGTTTGTCATAACGCCCACAAAGCGGCACGGAGCTGGAGTAGGTAATCCAAGATAACACAAAATGACAACAAAAGTGAACAAAACTTGTAGCACTTAAAAAAGTATTCCTATTGTTTAAGTGGTAGCCTGGTAGGTACAAGTTTGTGTAACCGAAAGAGGTTAATTTATCAGTATCTACCTTCTTTCTTGTTTTTTAAACTTAAAGAATATACAGTAGTGTCTTCTACATATTTATTAACAGATTGTTTTTTTTTTCAAGAAAGTCTGTTAATTTGATCGCATAAATCTAAGGCTCAAGCATTACTAAACTAGTTTCAACCAATCAAATGGCTTTAAACTAATTTCAAGTAGGTAATGTTTGTTTTTTGAGCGAGTTTCTGTAACAAACGCCTAGAGGTGGCAATCATGGCATAATTACTCTCACCCTTATGTTTTTTAAATAGTCAAACATCAGATATGCTAGCTAATAAAATAAAACCAAAAAAATCCATATAACTTACTTAATTTTGAAGCATTTCATAGCCGCAATATTGATCGCTAACCATACATAGAACCCTTTCAAAGTGTATTCCATTAACTTTTAGCTAAAACGATTTCGTTGTTGGATAAAATGAGTTATGGCTGGAGCGATCGACAGTAAAATTACTTGTCATGTACGTAACTACGATCCTTAACACTATAAACATTATTGGTAACAATTGGCGCCTTTATGTCGTAGCGATAAGGGCGATTTTCGTTGCGCTAGCGTTACCACTGATGTACGATGGACTTTACGTACTAAACTGCGTTATGAAGCCGTTTTTGGTTTTTGCTACAAATATTATGTGAAAACACATTACACCATTTAGAGCATTATGAACCATACATGTCTTAGACAAGTATGTTTTTTATTTTTTCCCATTTGAAAGAAAGAAGAAAGAAAGAAAATACGTTTATTTGCGGTAAACATGACGCAAAAAAGAACAAAACAAAAAAAAAACAATAAAAAAAGGTTGACATGCGTCACATCCACGCAAAACAGCTATCACTCAGCATTATGCTGCGACCCTATGCAAGACAGAGCCCCAGCGCTGGTTTTCAGCGACAGCCGGCGCCGACGTGATGACGTACGGTGCAGCAAACAATTATTATTCATCAAAAAGTATTAAGTATGACAAATTATTTATATTTTTAAAGTTATTAAAACGCTTTACTGGTATAGCGTACAAAAAGCAAAATAATACAATTTAATTTAAAACGTGATTGATACAAACAGGAATATAAAAAAGGAAAAAAAAACATACAAAAAAGGAAATATACATGCTAAGAGAATATCATCCTCTATAAACGATTTTCGCTTTATGTAGTGGCAACATTCAGAAACGTCATAATTGACGTACGCGCACCCAACTTGCACCAAAAAATTATGATGTACAGTGCGTGCCACGTAAGAAGAGACTTGACCCCGCCTCCCCCGCCTCTTTCCGCCGCCCCTATGACGTCCGGTCCCGTCCCGCACTCAGACCTCATACCGCTAAAGATACCTAAAATCGTGTTCTGCGCATGTCAGACCACGTGGTGTGTCAAGTCTCTTCTTACGTGGCACGCACTCTAAGGAATTACAAAATGGCCAATGATGTGAATGATGTAATGTGTTATGCAAAGGTTATGTACCTATCAGTGCTTTATGCGTTTGTGAGTGAAATTGAAAAGTAAAATATGAGATGGACCCGATAAAAAGGCAAAACCTTGGATACATTTAAAGTTGGTATGTTTGTTATTTTTGACAATATGTTTGCAGTTAAAAATAAAAAAAAACATACTTCGTCTAAGACATGTATGCCTCAAAATGCTGTAAATGGTGCCAACTATCGCTCCCTTAAAGCGTTGCACTCAGCTTTCAAACATCCTGTATATACTACGGCCGACTTTTTTTTACCGTCTGGATAAAAACAGGTTACATTCAATCCTTTGATTGCAAAGGATTGAATCATTGAATGTCGCTACGAACTCATTGATAATTTCCGCGCGTAGCGTGAGTGCCTTTACGTTGTTTTTTTATTATTTGTTTTTTTTTACAGCGAATATCACTCGACAGTTCTTGAACAAAGTGAATATATGGACAATGGACTGGCCTACACTCAGGCCAGATATGAATCCCAACGAGCACTTATGGGACGAGCTCAAGAGAAGGGTCTGGGCCAGAAAACCAGGCCCTTCAACCATAGAAGAATTCTTCTTCTTAGCGTCGTATCGATGGCAAAAAGTTTAAACATTTTTGGCCTAAAATTCAGTTGCGCGAACTCTGCTCACTGACACAGTGATAAGATGATCAAGTGACAGGGCATGCGGGGCATGATGGAAGGTGGGTCCTTATCTGCGGGGAGGCGCCGCATACGTATTTGAGATCTGAGTCGTCCGTGAACTCTATCTGTGGAGATTAGATTCTGTTTGCTCCGGTCGACTTAGGTTCGAAATCTATTTAGAGACTTCCAAGTGGACACGGTACCGCGTGCCCAAGCGGAAGGTTCTCAGACGGTTCGATAAAATTGTCAGGGATTTATACAGCTCCCGCCATACTCACATTTTGCTATGGAGGCGTTACTATTGGCTGTAAATAGTACCCAGCCAATAGTATAGAAGAATTGAAGGCGGAGGAATTTTTAGAGGAGTGGGACGGAATTCCTCAAAGAACCCTCAAAAAATGGATCAGATCAGTGAATAATCGACTGCAAGCTATGATGGGGGGCACTAAAAAGTATTGACAAAATAAATTATTGTATGTCTTTTAAAATAGTTTTAGTTTAAATTTTTTTAAATAACTTACCACAGCACATTTTCCTTATTTCCCATTTTCCCTCTATTTTCACCCAGATAGCATTAATTTTAAAAGTATTGAATAAATGTTGACAAAAATGACCGTGAAATTTAAATTTTCTTACGTCTTTTGCAATTTGTAGGCCAGTGTCAGGTTGTATCTTGATCAAAATATGCTTCGCGACTATAATAAATGATGTATTTAAAGAATTAAAATCATTAAAATATCTCTTTAAGTTAGCTTATGTATCATAAGCACTTTTCCATTGAAGACATTTGTTCCACAAATCTAACTTAGAAAGATGTATTAATGATTCTAATGATTATAATTGAAATATCTTCTATCTGAGGTATTTAAGTAGGTATAATAATTATGTATGTCGGGCGTAGCTTAAGGAGGCTTGTGGCTAAGTAATAACATCCGCACGGGTCGTTCGATCAGGTTAAGCTACACTCGCCGCGGTTGTCCTTGGATGGGTGACCTTCTTTACATACCAAGACCCCTGCCGCGTGCCTCGAAAAGCTCGTTAAGCCGTTGGTCCCGGCTGTCATTCGTGGATCTTTGGCAGTCGTTACGGGTCGTCAGAAGCCCGAAAATCTGACAACCAGTCTTACCAAGGGGTTTCGTATTACCCAGTCACTAGATTGTTAAGGTTAGATAGGCAGTCGCTCCATGTAAAATACTGGTACTCAGCTGCATCCGGTTAGACTAGAAGTCGACCCCAACATATGTAGTTGGAAAAGGCTAGTCAGATGATGATGTATATCGGGCGTAGGTTATTCTAGGAATTTAAAAAGGCTAGGATCAAACCCTGAACAAAAGTTTTGACAACAATGCCTATAAAGCTCATAACAGCCGTAGGGCCTACTGTCTTGAAAACGAGGGCAGCGAAGGAGTTTGACTTTACGGTGTCAAAAACGCTCTCTAGGATAACACACCACTAACTTCCTTAAATAACCTTTCAGTAACTTCTACTAGGAATCCGTAGCTTTAGGCAGAAACTATGTAATGCAGGTATATACTATAGAATGTCGTTGTCGTTTACAATGTCAAAGTCAAAGTAAAAGCATTTATTTCAAATGGGCACACAAGGCATTTTTGAACGTCAAAAATTTCAATAAAATAGAATTGATTCAAGTCGCCCCTTCCAAAATATAGTTCTCGTATGGAGAAGAATGGGCAAGAAACTCCACCGTTACTCTTTTAAAATGTTTTACAATATTTTGCATACATTAATTATAAAATAATAACTTGTGAAGACGATGCACCTAAAATAAAATTACTATACCACAGTAAGTAAAAGAATTAAAAATGAAACTATGACATATAAATTAATTATATGATAGATACATGGTGCTCACATATTTACAAACATGGTAAAAGTAAACGATTTTCATTTAAAAAAAAAATATAAATTAACAAGTAATAAGTCAATGTAGAGAAAAGGCCTCCCTTTCCTTATTCCACTCAACTGCATCCTGAGCCAATATGGACCATACCCTCGTACCTATAGGCGTCAAGTTCGTCTCGCTATCTACGCCTGGTTCTTCTGGGATGCCGTTGGACGTTCTCAGGCACCCAAGCTATGGTGGTCCCTTCTTTAAGGAGTAGCTAGAGAGGCGTCACGGCGCCCTCACCTACCGCCTGACGCAGGTCCTCACCGGACACGGATGTTTCAGGAGGTTCCTGCACATCATCAGGCGGGAGGAAACGCCCGGGTGTCACCATTGCGACGATCGCCCAGAAGACACGGTGGAGCATACGGTGGAGGTCTGCCCCGCTTGGGCGGAGCACCACCGTGTTCTCGTAGAGGCGATCGGCAGCGGCGGCGATCTCTCGCGTCCGGCCCTGCTTCAAGCCATGGCCCGGGGCGAGAGGGAGTAGGAGGCAGTCACCTCCTTCTGCGCAGCAGTCGTGCTAGCGAAGGAGGCGGCGGGATGGCTGATGGACAGAGCCTCACGTCCCAGCCGCCGCGGGAGACGCTCCGTGCATCGGGAGCCGCGCGACGACTCCCGGCCACCGTAGGCGCGGGCCTGCGGGCGGAGAGTAATGGGTAGCTCACCGTCCGATCAGGACCTGGCCGTGCCGGACGGCACGTACGTGTTCCACGCGCGCTTCAAAGAGATGTAAGCATCAATAAAGGGGCCCGTTAGGGCCGAAGCCTGCCGGGACAGCGGGATTGTCCGAAAGGGTTACCGCTGGCCCGGAACATAAAGAGCTAAGGAAGGAAAACGGGTGGATTTTAGTCAGTAAGAGTCTGACACTCCCTCCCGCTCCATCCAGAGGCGGGAGGGGTCATCTGATGATCTCCCATCCTCGAAAAAAAAAGGCCCACACTGTATTCGACATGCGGCAAACGTGTCCGGCCCAGTCCCATTAATTGATCTTTGCTGCTTTTTGGGTGACGTATGTGTAAATTTACAACGTAAGACAACGTAAGGCTCAGGGGATTGTCAGAAAGGGTTACCGCTGGCCCGGAACATAAAGGGCTAAGGAAGGAACACGGGTGGGTTTTAGTCAGTAAGAGTCTGACACTCCCTTCCGCTCCACCCATACCGGGTGTAATTTTTTTCAGGATGGGAAATCATCAAATAACCCCTGTTATTTGATGATTTCCCATCCTGAAAAAAATTAAAAAAAAAGACAACGAAAGGCGCAAAACAAAAAATAATTAACAGTGGGTCGAAAGACCAATAAATAACGGGAACAACAGAAAACAGATCGAAAGACTAAATAAATAACAACAAATTGCGTCATTAAAAAGTTCAGTTTTCATTACGCTTTAGTTTCATAAGAAAACAGTGAACTCATCTGCCTAGCCATTTCCCAACTATATTGGGGTCGGCTTCCAGTCTGTTCAGATGCAACTGAATACCAGTACTTTAGATGGAGCGACTGCCTATCTGACCTCCACATCCCAGTTACTCTCGGTATGTAAAGATGGTCACCCATCCAAGGACCGACCGTGGCAAGCGTAACTTGACCAGAGTGGCAATTCACGTAATTTTAAGAATGTTCACAGTCTGATCTCAGTCTCAATCTGTCAAAAATATATTTAATTTCCCTACATTTTTGACATTTGTTGTCGCCGAGACGAGACTGACTAGATTTTGAACAATTTAAATTAGGTACGAAAATTGGCCTTCTGGTCGATCGATCCGTGCGACTGATATTACCTAGCCATGACAGACCGTCACACCTAACACGTATTAGTCCATATCTTGAAAATTACTGAATCGATTTTGATGAAACAGGTTAGGTACTGCTCAGGTTAGGTTAGGTTAGGCCTTATTTGACATATTTTTGACATCTTATTGTCAAATACTGGTGAAAATGACAGATTTTCATGATGGCCGATATAATATACGTAAGTCTTAGCAATATAATTTTTATATAAGCAAAACTGTAATAATTTTCATGCCTTATAATTTTTGAATAAATATTTTTTTTTATATATGACGGAATAGCTTTCCTAGGACTACCAAGCTTTAGATAATAAAACTAAGCTATCTACTTATCACCTTGAAAACAATAAATCTTGTGTTGTGTCTTCTATTATGTCCTTGAACCGATTAACCCTTCGTATGGCCAGAACGTGGATCCACGCGAGACACAATGGCTTTTTAATTGTTTCTGTAATTACGGCATTCAACCCGTTATAATCACATCAAATATTTAAGTACTTCGATTCAACGCAGGGTAAGTCGTTTATCACATAATTATGTAGATACCTATAAGGTCTGTCAACAACTCAACACACGAATAGCTTACGGCAGCTTATTAGCATTAGAACTGCATTGATGAAGCCAATTGGATGTTGCACGGTAGGGGATTATGTTAACACGGCGCTGCACAAGTCACATAGATAATCTAATATGGTTCGTAGTTTATTTTTTATATCATTTCGCGGTTCAACCTAGGAGGTTGTCGTCTGCTTAACCGGGCTTGCCTGTGGATTCCTCAATAAATTAAGGCGGAGGCCTTGGTAAGACTGGTTGTCAGACTTCCGGGCTACTGACGACCCTACGACGACTAAAAAAAAACACTATAAGTAGGTATATTTCTACGGTTCTGTTTCGTAGCACGTTGGTTGCACTTGGTGACGTGTCTTTTTACACCCGTTATTTGAAAGACCTTTGCCACTTTATGATAGTCAAATACAAACAATTTTAAAGTAAAACCACCGATTGCGTTTAAAATCTAAACAGGAAAGCGCGAATGCCATGTAAAGTCAGGAAAACTAAATGTTAAGCTAATATTGTACTGCCAACTTAAATTGTCGGTATATTCAAATCACATAATTATCATTCTTTGACAGTTATGAAATGGCACGGAACATCGATGTAGGGTGTCAATTTGGTTAACAATTAATTTCCCTGACTCTCGGTACAGTAGCTCGGTAACTAACTCGTATCCATACAGAGTGACTTGTAATATAACGTATTCCTGACGAACGCCTAAGGGCTAATTTTTCCAACGCCAGATAATTTTATCCGAGGAATAGTTTTGATTTTTGACAGTTTTTGTATAAAATAACTGTCAAAATTTCAAAATTATTCCTCGAATAAAGTTATCAGATGATTGAAAAATCAGCCCTAAATACTATTGCACTGCTTCAATTCTATGCTTTTATTTAGACATTCCATTAGGTGTCACATAGTATTAATGAAAACGGGTAGGTATATAGCAGGACACTTGATATATAGATAGCAGTCTGTTATAATCACAATTTTTAAACATTGTTGAAAACAGTTTGTAAATAATGGGGTCCATTTTGCGATTATAATTTTGGTAAATATCCGCGGACCTCCTCAACGACGCATTTAATTTACACAGCAAATATTCCTAAGTAGGTATAGTCCGAACATTTATAACTCCCGGGAGGTGGTTCGCCCTTTCAAGTGAAAAAAACCGGTCAAGTGCGTATCGGACCACACACAATAAAGGGTTCCGTAGTTGGAATGAATTTATCCCAAGAGCAAACTTAAAATTGTAGTTGAAAAACATGTTCTTCCATACATTTCAACTGAAAATGTAAGTTTGTACGCACAATATTGAGAGATTTACCATGTTTTTTTAAGACCACGGACTTCTTTTAGGTTTTCCTGTAATCCATAGGTATAGAACTATTTTCTGTATTTTTTTCAAAATTTTAGGCTCAGGAGTTTCGGAGATAAGGGGGAGAATGGTCGATTTTCGTCTATTTTCTTAAATAACTTTAATACAATTTACATTAAAATTATTTTAAAAAATTGATACTAGCAGCGCCCCGCGGTTTCACCCGCATAAGTGTCGATCCCGTGGGAATATCGGGATAACAACTATCCTATGTCCTTTCCCGGGACTCAAACTATCTCTATATCAAATTTCATCTAAATCGGTTCAGCGGTTTAAGCGTGAAAAGGTAACATACAGACAGAGTTACTTTCGAATTTCTAATATTAGTATAGATCCTCACAGTAAAACCCCTTCATTTAATATGTCACAAACTCACAAGGTACAGATTGCCGAAACATGTTTTTAAATTTTCTATTTACCCCACAAAAATGACCCCCTTATTCAAAATTCATTTATTTACGATACACGTCTATGTTTGGGTCACAGAGATTCATACGTGTACCAAATGCCAACTTATTCGGTCCATTCGATTCGGAGTAAATTGGCTGTAACAGACGAACGGACAGACTCACTAGTGATCCTATAAGGGATCCGTTTTTTTCCTTTTGACTAACGGAACCCTAAAAAAGCCGGTCAATTTAAAAATTCACAGCAATTAGCCGGCAGCGTATCCCGAGTCCCGAGGCACTTTAATCTAGCGAGTGACCCTATTTACTGGGGTCAATGAACTGAGTGTAGGTACTAGTGGAATAATTAATAAGGAAGGACAGGTAAAAAAAAATGTGCTCGAAATATTGGTTGTGGGAATGGGAATGTTCGTTGTGATAATGGTTGAGGCTAAATGCGGGTAAATGGAAGCTGACTCTGAAGTTAAGGGTTGAAGGTGATTGATGATGGTAGGTGAGGACATTATTTATTTGTTTTATGTAAGGTAACTTCACAGTTGGCAGTATGTATAAGTACAGACGCTAGCACATCAACCTACTACAATCTGTCAAATTTCTTTGATAGATTTTCAACTTTACCGCTAAAGCATAAGGTTCAAAGTTCATTGGGGAAATTTCACAGTTTCGGGTAGCTTGATGTGCTGACGTCTGTACTTAGGTACAGTAGGCGCTTTCCAAACATTATGCCAATAACGAAGTACGAAAATAAGAATGGCAGAGAGTGACATAATTATAAATATTTGTAGTGTGGTGATTACGCTTAGCTAATTTAATAAAAGTCAACCATAAGAAAAATTTGTGTAAAAAAATGGAGATGCGACCTATACCTTCCTAGGCGTGACTGTTGGTCATGAAAAAGCTGGGTTCTGTCTGCATCAAGACTTTTTCCCTCTGTCTGAAATTGGTAGTTTTAGATATCACATTTACCCTAATTTTATGTGCTTCTGGAACATTCCCACATTTAGGCGTGATAGTTGGTTGGTGTTTGATGGGGCCCCTGGCTAAATAATAACAGCCGCACAGGTCCATCGATCAGGTTAAGCTACGCTTGCCGCGGTTCGTCTGTGGATGGGTGACAATCTTTACATACCGAGACCCCTACGTGCCTCGGAAAGCACGTTAAGCCGTTGGTCCCGGCTGTCATTCGTGGATCTTTGACAGTCGTTACGGGTCGTCAGAAGCCCGAAAGTCTGACAACCAGTCTTACCAAGGGGTATCGTATTACCCAGTAACTGGGTTGTGGAGGTCAGATAGGCAGTCGCTCCATATAAAATACTGGTACTCAGCTGCATCCGGTTAGACTGGAAGCCGACCCCAACATAGTTGGGAAAAGGCTCGACAGATGATGAGTTGGTTGGTGTTTGTGAGAGTTGTTTGTTTGGTTGGTTATTTGTTTGTTTGTTGGCTGGTAGTTGGTTCGTTGTTGTTGTTGTATGGTTGTTACTTCAGAATGTAGGTTATTAGGTAGGTTTTAGTGGTATTCTTTCTCTATCAAGACCTTATTCTCTCTGTCTAAAATGCAATAGTAATAGAAATTACAGTTACAAGCTACATTCATTTTAGGACAGTTTAAAGACATTTAATTTTTGTTGGTGGTGGTATAAAATTGGTGTTTGGGTGATGTCCCTGAGTGTGGAAACTGTGACTACATTTGTTGTAGTATTGGGTTTCTGTAATAAAAAATATAAGAGGTAATCCATAGCCATACTAATATTATAAATTCGAAAGTAACTGACTCGTCTGACTGTCTGCTTGTCTGTCTATATGTTACCTTTTCACGCCTAAACCACTGAACGGATTTCGATCAAATTTGCCAGAGAGACAGATTGCATCCCGGGGAAGGACATAGGATAGTTTTTAACTCGATATTCCCACAATCCCGGAATATAACAAATAAAAATAAATAAATAAATATTCATAAAAAATATTAACACTTTTAGAATATTTACACATTCTGGCATTTAGTACCGCAATGCTATTATTGAAAATAAGTTTACTTAGTCATAATGCCCAAGATAGGTGTAATGATCTGTCAAGGTGTTTCCGCCGAATTTTTCCAGTCTACTAGTCCTTTCTATAAATATATATAAATCTAAAAGTACCTCGCAATGGACCGTAACGACATTATACATTAGAAAAATTAGGCCAAGTAGACTATATACAGACAGATAACTTTCTCTACCGAGATACATATAACGAGACACTGCTTGTGAAAAACAGTCTTGTTAATCTCTTGGGATTGAGTTCTTGAGATGCTTGCTAATTTTATGTGACATCATTAGTAGTTAGTAGTTATTTCCTGTTCTGTGTTACGCGTGAAGGTTTTTCTATTTTATCCTAGAATCGCTATAAAATAGCCTCCATGAGTGGCGTACTGCAGCGTACCTAAACTAGGTACCTAGTCTCGCTTCCTCTTTGCTGATTGGGTAATTATATTTACAACAATGCTTATTGTGATTTAGTTCGTGCCTGTACGAGAGAATTAGACCCTAAGTTTACTGTTAGCCCTTTTTACACAGATGTTTTTCTCGTTGTGAAAAATTACGGTTCCTCCGCCGTGTGTAGGGACGGTCTTCAGTGTTGTATGCATGATCACTATGGAAAATTGTTGACACACACATTTTTTCTACGGTAAAGAAATCGATCCATGTACAAAGGGCACAGTTCAGTTCAATTCAGTTTATAGTTTACCAAATAATTTTAAAACCGTTCGAATTTGATTCTTTAAATTGTTTTTAAAATTAATTAAACATTTCGTCTTATTATCTACTACAAAACACACAAACCGATTTACCTATATTCAGTTTATGGTAATTAGATATAAGTAATTTAGTTACAAATCAATGTTATTATCCTATAAAAAAATAACAAAGAACGAATTTGTAAGCCCTTTATTTTTGATCCTCCCACTTTATTGTAAAACCAAACTCTGAATTTTATGTAAAACCAAATATTTGAATACAAAATAGGTTGGTCATACATATTAAAGAGCGCGCAGATCTGAGCACTAATGCAGATAAAGAGTGTTTGTGGTTATGTTTCCACCAAAAAGGTGCCTAAATATTTCTTCATAACAAAAAGAGGCATTTTAAGTCGACACTCATGCTTGAAGATAATGATAATAACAACTATTCTGAGGAAGAAAAAGGGGAAGAGCTTAATACTGTGTTGGATGAAGAATATACGTTTCAGGAGCCCCAACATATTAAGAATATTGATTCCAAAAAAAGTTGCCAACAGCATAATCAATATCAGGGATTTGATGCCACGAAACAATAACTAATATACAAGTTGACAGGAACATCGACGCGCAAACTGTGTTAAAAAAATTGGTTGTCTGTAAAGTCGGTTTACGGACGATAGTTTAACGTGACAACGTCATAACAAAACATTAATGAAATTGCCGAACGCGGAGGCCGATTCGGCAGCGTTCGACATCATCTGTCTCTCTCCTACTCATCGCTCGTTCCGCGCTCTCGCTTGCACTTCAAGCCGCCATGGCGTACAACGCTACAGAGCAAGGCCGCGAGGTAACGCTACATGAGTCATGTTTTTTCGAGTGTGCAGCCAGCTTCATCGATTTATTAGACGTTGTCACGACAAAAATTCAAAATTCAGTACATGATTTTACCCCTAGCGAAGAAAATTTCCTTAGGTTATCAAAATAAAAATCACCTGTTTCATAGAAATGTGCGCTATCAAAATGAACAGCAATTTTTTTTTTAATAACTGACCAAACATTTTAACGCAGGGTTCAGAATCATGTACAGCCGATCGATTCTGTAAAAATCTCACCGTGAAAATTCAGGTGATGCGAGTTTGTTTTTGCTAGGAATTGACACTATTGACAGCTCACTCCACGCTCACTTCACCTAAGTTTTCACGGTGAGATGGTTACAGAATCGCACTGCTGAATTCATGGTAACGGGTTGCACAGCGATGTTTCTGCCACCTTGTATATGACTATAGGACACGATTCTGTCAATATCCTATTATACTATCTTATGCAAGACTAGTCAATAAGATAAGTTAAAGAAACGTCAAAGAAAAAACACTGAAGCATCAACACACAAGAGACAATTGTTATCTGAATATTTGCAAGTACATCTAAATGATTACATTCCTTATCTCTACTTCTTCCTTACCCGACAATGGCGCATTTAAGACAAGAAATTCATCTAGTAAATATTAGTGCTGAAAATTCCGACTTTTATCTAGTACTAGCTTCTGCCCGCGACATCGTCCGCGTGAGATTTCACCCTCACCCTATTCACCCTGTAAGGGGTGGAATTTCGAAAAACCCTTTCTTACTGGATACCTACTCTTCACAAAGAACGCACCCTCCAAATTTCATGTCTCTAGGACAAGCGGTTTAGGCTGTGCGTTGATATATCAGGACTTTGAATTTTATACATATACATTGTAAACAGGGTTATTGGTAAAACATTAACAACCTCTGTCTTAAAAGGTCATTGTAAAAATATCAGCTGTTCCCTACATTTTGACGAGTTATACGAACATAAATGTAGGGAACAGCTGATTTTTTTTCGCGATTTCAGGTTTGGTTCCATAGTAAAAGTTGTTCATAATGATGAGTACAATGACCTCTTAAGAGGTTGTTAATGTTTTACCAATAACTCTGTATAGACAAGCGACCAATCCCTACTTGGCCCGGTTTTACGATTTGAGAAAACATCGAGACTTCTGTGCTATATGTATACAAACCTCCTGGAATAAATACTTTAAATTATTGTAAAACCCATATTAACATCCATTGTGTAGTTTAGAAGATCTAGCCGGCAGGAGAAGAGGATTTGTTTTATACTATGTGTGAAGATTTGGTATAAGGACTAAATTAGGTATCTTGAATGAATATTTTACTGGTTTGGTAAACCATATCAAGGTATGGATATGATGACTATTGAAGCAACTGTGCATTAAAACGTGCTCTACTTAAACCTACACAAGTAAGTCGACAAATAAATACATACTTAGTACCTAAATCCATACCTACTAATTTATAAATTCGAAAGTAACCCTGTCTGAACGGATTTCGACATTAAATATTATTACCTAGCTGAGCCGAAAGGTCGAAAGGCCGAAAGGTTCTGGACTGGCGACCGCGTACCGGAAGACGTAGTGTTGGATGGCCTCCAACAAGGTGGTCCCGATGGCCTTGTGAAGGCCGCAGGAACCCGTTGGATGCGAGAAGCACAGAACCGGTCGAAGTGGAGGTGCTTGGGCTCCCCCTCTACTCTAGGCTCTACTTCGACTGGTTCTGTGCAGTGGACGTCTTTCGGCTGACATGATGATAATGATGATGACCTAGCTGGGAATTTTTTTTTCGTGAATTTTTCCCATGTTTTAATAGTTATTCTTCTATTCGGGGCGGAAAGTTGAGTTATAAATGGTGTAACTAACCCGACTTTGTTTTATATACATATATAGATACATTTGGCAAGGAGATAGATAGTATCCTGGGTAAGGACATAAGCTACTTTTTGTCCCGGTAACATGTTCCCGTGAGACAATTGTAGTACGTTAAAAGTAGTTACGTACCTAAGTATTGAACTTCTGTAATAAACAGCTGATTTTTTTTCGTGATTTCAGACTTGGTCCCATGGTGAAAGTTGTTCAATTCGATGGTCTGAAGCACCTCATAAAGTTTGTTGGGTTCATTTTAAAACACCTTGTATAAACGAAGCCACTGCTCACCTCCACAACCCGACAAGTCGGGAACACTGACAACCGTCGGCATAAGGTCAGACCATTTGTCAGGCTTCTAACAACTGGCAACTTCTATAAATATAACGAAGATCAGTAGACTTTGGGGCCTTTTATAAACGCAAGGGAACCCCCAGTGTTTCTCCGAAAAACTTTACCTATTAGAATTGGCGCTTCAAGAATTTTATTATGAAAAGTTTTTACAAGGTTTTATTTTTTTGTTATATTACGGTTCACGGATCGACGACATAACTAAAGGTTTGATTTTCGGGCTTCTGACTGCCCTCAACGACTGTCAAAATCTACGAATGACAGTCGGGATGAACGACATGGAGTGGATATAATACCAGCCTTAAATGTGCGTGACTAATTCCTGAGCCCTTTAACTCAAGTTATTTCCTGCCTTCCTTTGGGTGAAGACATAAAGAACCAGCATTACTTCTTGGTTATGACATTCGACGCATAATAAAAAAAAATTTGCATACCAAATGTCTTTTTACGTCGCCGCTCTAATTTTTTTTTCATAAATAGATAAGGAAATTGTCGAGCCGTCTCCTATTTCAAATTGGTGGCTATAAAGCTTCGGATTTCACGGTTAACGAAGCTATCATTTTTTTTTTATGTTTTTAGTAGGCTGATATAAAAAGCTTTTAGTACATACTTAAATGCAGCCGCCACGCCCGTTTTCCTCTAGGGAGCAAAGATAAGTTTATTGTTGTTGTACTCGGTACACTCACCTTTATTCATAAAACTGGATATTTTAAATCCTTCACTACCTGTCTTTTAAATCTTTATTAAGAGTTCATACCGCCATAACACTTTTTTAATAGCCTTTTGGACACTTTTCCTATTGACAATTTGACTGCAATGCGGACGAATTTTTTGATGCCCTTTGATAGCTTCCCCTCCTTTTTATATACTTGTACATACTATTATTATTATTTTAACTTTTCATATTAAGTACATATTAATGATGAATATAAAATTAACTCTTTTTAATAAGAGGTTTATAATAATAGATTAAGGCCTTTAACAACATAGGATCCCAATGTGATAGGAACAGTCTTTGTTACGACACAAACTACGAGCAACTCCGGGTTACATAATTAAATGAATAATTTACCAGAAAAATCCAATAAGGACCAAACTCACGATGCCATAAATTCCCGGAACCGCATGCGGCTATAAACCCGCACCTTCCGTGTTTTTTTTGGCAACATCAGCTTTTTTGAAACCCTTACAGTTTGTTTGAAACAGAGGACGAAACCATGGAAAAAGAGCTTATTTATTAATGCACAAGTTTTAGAACGATATTTTAAAAGTTCGGTTTAAAGAAACTTTATTCCCAATAAAGACATAGTCACTTACTTGAGAACAATACTAAAAATACAGATTACAATATGTTCGAAGTTATAATTAATTGCTTAATTACGAGTTGTAGATTGTGAGTATGAACCCAGACGGGCACATTAATTTGTGTACCTATTTAATTTCATCACCTCTGCTCTCAGAACAGTGAAGGAAAACATCGTGAGGAAACCGGGCGTGTCCTAGAACCAAAAAAATTAAAGACATGTGACATTCACCAACCTGCCGGTCGATTCTGTAAAAATCTCACCGTGAAAACTTGCGTGGAGTGAGCTGTCAGTGTCATCCCACTGATGCTGAGGATTGACCAAGCATACATTTACAATCATAATCGAGAACTTAATATAATATTTTCTATGTTAATTCTATGATAATTTCATATAATATAATATTTTCTATGATAATTTTATCTAATTTCAAAGCTAGTATTTTAGTTGTCAAAAGATTAGGTACTATTTTGTGGGGTTTAAAATAAAGTAGCGAAACAGAAACTTAGAATTTCAATGTTGTTTTTTTTTCTTTTATTTCCTAGACTGTGCAGTGATCACGCCACACAGACAATGTGGGATTAAATTCTTTGTCCTTCACAAAAAAACATAAATGATCAATCGAATTAGCATAAAAAATATTACTTAAATCTCGATTATGATTGTAAATGTATGCGTGGCCAATCCCTAGTATCAAGTGGGATGACACTGACAGCTCACTCCACGCTCACTTCACGTAAGTTTTTACGGTAACATGGTTACAGAATCGCACTGTTGCACTGGACCCGCGTGGTGAATTATACCTACTCTCTCTTACAAAGAGGAGGCCTGTGTGAGCTGATCATGGTTTGGTTGTCTTCAAAAGTTTGCTTTTAGCAAAAAAGACCGCCCATTGTGACACCCATTGTAAAAGTTCTACATTTATAATATCTGTAATTTATATGGGGTACATAATAAAGAGTATCTTCTGTATCTATCGATTGACGTAAAGGACCAATTAATGACTTGAACAAGCAGAACTGATACTTATTCTAACTACAAAGAGCTTATTGTATTTGCATTGTTATAATAATAATTGTTATTATAATTATTTCGCATTGTTCATAATCTCAAATAATTTACATTCCATCGCCACTTAATCAATTATCTACTTTAGTGAAAT
The DNA here is from genome assembly GCA_963855955.1 of Luperina nickerlii. Taxonomy (NCBI): domain Eukaryota; kingdom Metazoa; phylum Arthropoda; class Insecta; order Lepidoptera; family Noctuidae; genus Luperina; species Luperina nickerlii. The sequence goes on from OY979669.1 coordinate 6,660,016, forward strand.
GTGTTCTAAGTTGATTTTTGAGCGAACATTTGTAACAAAAAGGTCCTAATAAGTTTTAGGTTGCAATGGAATTTGAACTTTGTTAATTATGAAATTCAGTTTGTTGTTCCATAATTTGAAAATTATCTCGAAATCCTAATTCAAATATAACTACTGAATACTGATAAAGCTCTTACATAAATTTAGACCCCAATAATATTCAAAGATCAAAGTGCTGATAGCTCTGCGTGTCTGATTTAAAAGACGATAAGATTTAGGTCATATTGACAGGGAGTCAATGACAAATTAGGCATAAAACTAAAAACTAGAGCCTGTCAAGCAAGATTTATAAATCCCTAGCAGCGCCCCGCGGTTTTACCCGCGTAAGTTTCGACCCCCTGTGGATATCGGGATAAATACTATTCTACGTCCTTTCCCGGGATGCAATCTATCTCTCTGCCAAATTTTATCGAAATCCGTTGAGTGGTTTAGGCGTGAAAAGGTAACATACAGACAGACAGAGTTACTCTCGAATTTATAATAACAATGATTATAAATTGTTATGGCGCTGGAACTAAAAATTCGCAGATATATACATCTACCACCTGCACCGGACCCGCGTGGTGGATTACGGCCCACGAGTCCCAGCAGTAGAAACATTATAAGCAGATTCTGCTGTGGTGTTACAAGCGACCCGCCTCTGCTAATAAGCACAGGTACAAAAATGGCGGCATGACAAAACTTCGAGATTTCTGAGCTCGAGATTTCTGAGCTCGAGATTTCTGAGCTCGAGATTTCTGAGCTCGAGATTTCTCTGCTCGAGATTTCTGAGCTAGAGATTTCTAAGCTAGAGATTTCTAACTTTTACCTTACCAAATAATCATTATGTACCACAAACTATAATAGGCTGATCTCAATAAAATAAAAAGTTGTATTACTTATTTAATTTTAATAGCATATTTTTAAAATTGCTTATTGTCAATTTGTGTCCTAAATTTATTATAAGATTACATTTTATACCTTTTGCTGTGCCCTACAGGGTTCATAATTGTACCATAGCTTTAAGCCATTGTAACACCTCTACAACATTATGGAATGCAAATAAATATATGAATATGAACTTAAATATATTAATATTTAAGTTAGTAATCTCTAGCTCAGAAATGTCAGGCTTGGACATTAGTCCATGCCATGTACAGTCGCCGTCAGATATATTGTAGCAGACAAGGTGACCAAATACTTCTGAACAATTCAAAATGTCAATAAGTTCCATACACTACAAGTTACCATTAATATCTGAACATTCATTACTTCATTAATATCTGAACAAATGCTTGTCAATAATTTCTATACACACAACTAACCAAAAATATCTGAACACTTACAACGTGAAGTGTATCTAAGCAGACAAACATTGAGCTTACCTAATTCGTTGCTGCGTGATATAAAGGACGAACCAAAAACGACTATCGACTTGACTATCTGTGGTTAGTCCAGTCAGTCCAGTAGATACACTTGACGTTGTAAGTGTTCAGATATTTTTGGTTAGTTGTGTGTATAGAAATTATTGACAAGCATCTGCTCAGATATTAATGAAGTAATGAATGTTCAGATATTAATGGTAACTTGTAGTGTATAGAACTTATTGACATTTTAAATTGTTCAGAAGTATTTGGTCACCTTGTCTGCTACAATATATCTGACGGCGACTGTACCCTATGGAATTTACCGTCGGCAAAGATGACGAAAAATTTCCCTCCTTGGTTTTTAATTTCGTTATACCTACACCTACAAGGAAGCCTAGACCCAGCCAGATTAAGGCAGAGAGTTGTCTGTCATTACATTAAATTATTATTTTTATTAAATAGAAGATTATACACATTATAACCTTCAGTAATAAATGTTCTAAATGATAGCGACTTTGTTTTGTACAGACGCCAGCACATCAAGCTACCCGAAACTGTCAAATTTTCCCAATCAACTTTGAACCTTATGCTTTAGAGATACAGTTGAAAATCTATTAAAGAAATTTGACAGATTGTAGTAGCTTGATGTGCTGGCGTCTATGGATATAGATGAAGGGGCTCGTGGTTAAATAATAACAGCCACACGGGTCGATCGAATGTTAAACTACGCCTTCCGCGGTCGCTCGTGGATGGGTGACAGTTCATCACACGTCGACTCCCCTCCGTGCCTCGGAAAGCACGTAAGCCATTGTTCCGGGGCTGTGTTCGTAAATCTTTATCAGTCTTTATAGGAAGTAAATCTTTATCAGTCTCAAAAGGAGTCTTACCAAGGCGTATTATGTTACCCAGGAACTGGGCAGTGGAGGTCAGACTGCAGTCGCTTCATGTAAAATACTGTTATTCAGCTGCATCCGGGTAGACTGAAATCCGACCCCAACATAGTTGGGAAAAGTCTAGGCAGATTGACATTGTATGGATATAGATATACCTAGAAGATGCAACCTCAGTGTTTACTTTTTCCGAACTAGGTACAGACGACAGCACATCAAGCTACTACAATCTGTCTAATTTTTTTAATAGATTTTCAACTTTATCGCTAAAGCATAAGGTTCAACTTTGATTGGAAGAAGTTGACAGTTTCGGGTAGCTTGATGTGCTGGCGTCTGTACTTACTTCATCATTACCGAAAAGTAATTTAAGCGAGACGGTTTCTACCCGGGCCGGCGCCGGGCCGGTGCCGGGTAAGCTTATTCACGAGCCGGTGTCGTTAACAAACCTCCATAGTGGCCCATACCTAACTGACGACCGGACATAGACACGGTTTAAAACCGTGCCTAGATCCGGCTGAAAACCGTCTCGTTAACAAGCGCCCTTACGGTGTGACGCACGGTATATTTTATGGGCAGTGAGTTACAAAGTAAACCTTTACATTACAAACGCTGTTAAAACAAAGTAATGATCAATAATTCTGACGGAAAAATAGGAAAAACGTTGCGGTTACTATACCTATGAATACAGGCGATTGCATCATTGTCTGCGCATGTAGGAACAGATAAATGGATGTGGAAGGACCAAAACAAGTAGGTATGGATGAAACCGGACGTGATTTTATGCTGATCTTAAACGAACGAAGCCTTAGAGATCTACGATCAGTATATTCAGTTTGTGTATCAGTGCTTACATACTGGGGGCCTAAAAAGCCACTTTGGCAGAATCATAAAAGGATAACATTATAAATTCTATTGGATAGTTAACTGTTAAGTTAATCATTTCAAATCTCATTGGTGAAGGATTTTTCAGTAATTTTTTTTTGTCTGTGCTAAAATATCAGTCAATCCAATTCAAATCCAATCCCAAACTCTTTGATGATACCTACGTAGTGCAGCGAAAAATGAAAAACCCGGACTGTCTGCGCATTATGATTCATAATATTATCCTTTTATGATTCTGCTAAAGTGTCCTTTTTAGGCCCCCTGAAAATCATAAAACCGGCCAAGAGCGAGTCGGACTTACACAATTAAAGTTCTAAACCAAACTACACTCAGCAGTCTGTGAAATGGACGCTGGCGTGCCGTAATTACTGTACTGCGCGTAACTAATATACATATCTGCGTTAGCTCCTAAACTAAACACAATGTCATAGTGTCAAGGAAAAAAAATTGGTTATGGTATATACAGATATGATTCAGCTGCATCTAAGAAAAAAACGTGATTTTATAATTTTATTGTTCCGTGTTCTTTTTTTAACTTCAGAACATTAAAAACAAGAGAAGAGAGAAACTGTGGTTTTTAACCAAAAAATAAGGGTTTAAGTCATGTTCCCATTCAATATGAACCAATGACGAAAGCCGGTTCCAGTGCAAACGAAAAACTCCTTTAGTAGCACATGGATCAATCTATATAAAAAAATCCAATAGCCTTGCCTTAGTCTCGCAAAAACTCGAAAATGGCTCGACCGATTGTGATGAAACTTGATAAGTTGGTGTTTGCGTGCGGAGAAGATTCCTAACAATTAAACGTAACACGGTACTTGCAGTTTATTGGCCTATTTTGTTTTGTAGATAATTTTCCAGATTTAGTCGTCAATATATGAGAGCAGTGATGGTGTCCCAATGGTATCTAATGGGCAAGACTTACGAGCTGTAGGTCGTAGGTTCGAACCCAGATAGGCGCTTTACTTGGTATACAGACGCCAGCACATCAAGCTACTACAATCTGTCAAATTTCTTTAATAGATTTTGAACTTTATCGCTAAAGCATAAGGTTCAGAGTTGATTGTGAAAATTTGACAGTTTCGGGTAGCTTGATTGCTGGCGTCTGTACATTATTTCATCACCACTGCTCTCAAAACGGTAAAGGAAAACATCGTGCGGAAACCGGAATGTCCTGGAACCAAAAATTCGAAAAAATTTGAGAATATGTGACATCTACCAACTCACGTGTGGATTATGAGTCCACTCCCTCTCACTGAGATTAGTCTGTTTAGTGAACCTAAGATTTCTACTACATTTTCTGTTTTTACCCATGTAATTGGTTTTATGTCTCATATACTATTGTTATGCTTCTGTTATAGCTATTTGTTCTCCTATAAATAAATAAATAAATAACATTTTAGTGCACTGTGCACGTTTTTATCTCTCGACTTAAACAAACGCAGCAGACGCAACTCTATATTTACAAATGCAAATACGTAAACGCAAATTGTTTGGATTCCAAGGTGTTGTTAAACGAATGCTTACATAATCATCGGAACTGGTTGGTGGTTGACCCGATTACCGCGGGTTCGTTGTTCGCGAGTGGGCGTGTCGTTCGTTCATATTGACTAACATTCAGTAAGGAACAGGTCTAGTGATGTAACGCTTCTAGTTCGAGCGCGGGTGAAGGTTTGTGTATCTTCGGTGCAGGGGTGAAGCGAGTGCAATTTTGACGCGTAGTAAGCTCAAATTGAAGTTTCGGAAAAAATTGCATATGTCTGCTTAAAATAGAAATACTTTGCATTGAGAAGAAGCAGTAAAAATTTCCAAAAAGTCCTGGAGATTTGAAAATATTTGAAAAAAAATCTGCTCCAGAAAATATATTTAATTACTAAGAAAATAGTTTTATATAAGTATACACATTCTGAAGAATATGAGAAATGCAGTGCTAAAACCAACTATTTTCGATTAAGATTTAAGATTAGGCGAACTACGCATCATCTACAAAAAGCCCAGCCCTATGCACCTACAATGTAGATACCGCCTTCTTTGCCTAGGTCAGGTCTGAAACGTAAAATCCTAACGTCGTCACTACTCCGCTGATTTATATTTATTTACATTCACCGAAACATCAACAAAACATGTCAACAAAATATCGAAAGTACCTACACTCAAAAATGAATGTCATATAAGTAGGTATGCACCTATATGCAGTAACTGAACAGAAACGTCCTTGCGAGGCCATCCCGTTTTAGGCATCTTAAAATAAACATCAGTATTTACTGCAAAATAAATTAAAAAATAAACTCACCAAAAGAAAACTGCTTGTTCACACGATATTTCCGTATTTAAAATTCGAATGATGAATGAGTAGGAAGTGTTTAGTGCACGGAATGGCGCCGCGGTTCAAGATGGCGGAGGGGACGTGCGTTCGCCAGCGCCCTGCGGACTCAACTGAAGCCTGCCTGAAGGGAGGTTGGGCGGAGTCGCCGCTGATCAAGCGAATATTTTATCGATACTTTTGCTTTAAGATAGGAAATGAGAGACAATTATGTTTAACTAGCGATTGCGAAGTTCAACTATGCTATTAAAAGGTTAGGAAATGCAGCGTTTTATTGAGTTGCAACATGCTATGTTATAAGTGGAGTAATAGTTACTGCGTAATAGATTTGATGCATCAGTTTTGAATGAACTTTTTTCATTTACCTACGGATTTTTTACATTAATTTTAACTTAGTGTTAAAGAGAATTTTTAGATTTCATTGAACCGAAATTGCTGATGGGACCTAAAATCAACTCCAAAAAGATCAAAATCACACACATCTAATAAACAAACGTACTATAAATGTAATATGCAATAAGCGTAACCTTAAGCTTCAGAGGTGATGAAGATCATCCATCAACATAAAATTATGCGATATATTAATGCAATGTAAACATGTCGAAGCGCACGTTGCCGGCCGGCGAGCCAGGGCGTCCTAGAAACCATCAAATTCACCCTTTTATCTTCAGAACGAAACATTACATTTTCATTAAAAACTAAATTCATTGCGACTTAAGTATCGCCGGTTACCAGACGCTGCAGTGAAAACAAATCAATGCACAGCGCAAAAAGGAAAGTCTCGTAGCAGAGTCTACGCCGTAGCACTTTCTACGGCGTAGAGGGCTCGGCTACGCAAGCGAACACGCCCGCTGTATCTCATCGACATGAATCTACATAATACAGTCAAGTTCAATATAACGGAAAATTGAAAATTCCCAGTAAAATGGAATTCCTTCTAATCGTCACCTAAGAGGGGTTGAATTGATTTTCATGACAATTTTCCTTTGTCGTTGAGGAACATCTTCAAAAAATGAGAAGGTTAATTAGGGAGGTTCCAGGTGGTTTACCGAGAATCTTGAGACAAGAGGTGGGTGGTGCAGATAAGTGGCAGCTCGCTAATTATGTGCTGATTTACCGAACTATGTGTTTTGGTACATAATTTAGAGAGATTGGTACCGATTCTGTTGTTCACAAACTAAACTAAATTTCAGTTCAGTGCATTTTTTTCTTTCTATTTCATTAAGAAAAGAACAGAGGATAAATTTTAGTTTAGTCCTGTCAAATTAATCAGCGCCTGACACTACTGAAGATTTCACTGATGTAAATAAATCTAGTTCAAATTTTGATAACGTGGTTGCAAATGCGTTGTATTCAACGAAAGTGTACATAAACCTAGGTATCAGAAAAGTTTAGGGTAAAATTTTATTCAATTATGTATGTACTGATACTTGTGCTGAAAAATCTGAGTCCCTTTGTAAATGCGTTACCAAAACAAAAAAAAACATATCTTTGGAAGAAACATCATAAAGACTTACCTGCTATTGCATATTACATCGAGGTCACACGAAGAAAGTCACTAGAATCACCTTACTCGAGACGTTACACCCCAAACTTTATGTTCGTCAAAATGCATTGTTGCGAACCGAACTGAATCAAAATCCAAGCTTAGATAACTGTTATCAGGACCCTCCTCTATTTCTTTGTTTACTAACAGTCTGCCCACCGATTCCCATCCGACATTTTTCCGTGGGACAGAGACAGATAATGCAACAGATAGGTGTGTCCCTTTCCCGCGATGCGTCGATCGATGTGACCTTGGCAGTGGGGGATATTTAAACCTTAATAGATGAGGAGCAACCCGCAGGGAATATTAAGGGGTATTATGGAAATATGGGAAATACCTTTATGTCGATAACCGCAGAGAATTTGACAAAACACTATAGTCTAATAACACGATATCCTATGATTCTGAATTTAAAATTATAGTTTTTGTCTCGACATCTTGCGTGAGCTGTGTCTTGAAATTGCATTTGCATGTAAGTGCCAATAATATAAGAAACTGCTGTCGTAAACTATTGAGTCATCTGAATGAAATAGGTCATGTCATAGGGGACATTCAGACATGGTGCAATCTTTCACAATCTACATTCTATTAAAGAGTGCAAATAAACTTGTTGTGAATGTTCGATCAATGGTACTGAATATTTATTAGCTGTCTTTAACGTAAACAAACGAGGCCTTGAAATTAAGCAAGTCATTCTCATGAGAGGAAGTTTAACATAATGTCTTTTAAAAACAAGATTTTCTCCTGAAACAACATTTTACACAAGTAAGTTATACACATCACCGGTCGATTCTGTAAAAATCTCACCGTGAAAACTTAGGGGAAGTGAGTTTGTTTTTGCTAGACATTGACACTATTGACAGCTCACTCCACGCTCACTTCACCTAATTTTTCACGGTGAGATGGTTACAGAATCACACTGCTGATACCGACTGCAGAGCAGCGGTGGCTCAGTGGTAATGGCCCCGACTTATGAGTTGTAGGTCGTGGTTGCGAATCCAGGCAGTCGTTTTACTTTCTGTAAATAATTTCATCACCACTGCTCTCAAACGGTGAAGGAAAACATCGTGAGGAAACCGGCATGTCCTAGAACTAAAAATTCGAAGACATCTACCAACCCGCACTGGGCCCGCGTGGTGGATTACCGCCCACTCCTTCTCACCGAGAGGAGACCTGTGTCTGTGTCCTAACAGTTGGAATATTAAAGGCTGATTATACAATATGTAACATAATTAACGCAAGATCTCATACACCCCACGGTTGGCGCAGTGGCTGAGCGATCGACTGCTGAGCTGCGTGTCGCGGGTTCGATTCCCGCACGGAACAAATATTTGTATTGCCTACAGGTAGTTGTTGCGTGTCTGGCTGTTTGTGTATGTGAATTTAAATGTTTGTAAACGCACCCACGATACAGGAGTAATTCCTAGAGTGGGGCAACGTTTAAAAAAAAAACCCAAAACATATCGAGTTAAAAGCATAATACAATGACCGAAACTTAATTTTTTTTTAAAGCTGACTATTAATATTAAGGAAATCGTGTTGATCATAGCATTACTTTATGCATTTAAAATTGAGTCTTATGGCCTTGAAATAAGATTTATTTTTCTTTGGCTCAATCTGCGAGCAGTATGGCAAAATACACTATTTTTGAAAAAAATACCTTCGTCGAATCGATTCAGTAATCAATGATGAACAAACTACTTTTAGGTCTTGCGTTTGATTATGTTACACCTTGTATACTCGTATATACTTAGGTACCTACTTAATTTAATGGGCTTTAACGAGTTACGCAATGCAGTTTATAATTCCAAGTCCAATATGAAGAAGTTAGTTACCGATTTCATATTGGGTTGGGTTCTTAGTTCTAGCCTTGAACACTTCAAAGACTCCCCCTAAATAGACCCCTACATGACATACTACCTAACCCAAACTCTGAGGCAGTTGAAAACTAATAGAATCAACACAGAGCGAATGTATTGAGTAAACACAATCGATCATCTCGGAGCAATAGCTCAGGCTCATGTCTCCCCGAACTTGTCGGCATAGAAACATTCGTGCGCGGTACTGTTGTGTCGTGCAGATTTACGATTTGTTGTTGGCTGTGGATTAGTTCACGTTTATGACACGAGAAAGCACGTCAGAATGTACCTATTTATTTGTAAACAAGCAGATGTGTGACTACCGTAAGCTCCGCTTTGATTCATTTAGTGCAGTTTGCTACAGACACAAAACCGGCAAACAAATATTTTGACGAAATACATAGACAGGAGTTTATCGTTTATGTAACGTAGGGTTGATTTTTCAATCATCTGATAACTTTATTTGAGGAATAATTTTGAGATTTTGACAGTTATTTCATACAAAAACTGTCAAACGTCAATTTTATTCCTCGAATAAAAGTTATCTGGCGATGGAAAAATCAACCCTAAGTACTCTAACTATAATTATATACTAATACTAACCTAGCAGGACTACCTTTAGATATTGTGTACTATATTTTTAAGCTCTTAGCAGGTGACTTTCTATACTTTCTGCCTAGCCTAATAGGAAAAGGCGTGAATTTATGTATGTGTTAAAATTTATATATCTGATAAAACTCCAAAAGTCACTCTTGCAGTAAACAACTAAACATATGTATATTACAACCCTATTAATATTACATTCAAGACGGCAAAAAAAAGAGTATTTTCTCGTACAGAATTAGATTTCGTACAAATTCTTACTACATTGAACCCGAATCATGGCTACCAAGTACCAAGTCACCATAATTCACACAAAAATAACCCTAAAACATGACCAACAACAATGGAAATCAACCTTGAAATCAACTCAACATCCAAACTTCACGTAGAGTAGTAACGTGAATTATTTATGACCTTACCCACGAATAAATTAATACTACATGTCTCTCACAAACTCAGTATTATATTGGTGAAAACCTGAGCGTATTCCGGAGAGGGAGAGGCTGGAAATAGAACCGGTCGCTGCAGTTAAAGATTGTCGTTAGTACTAGGTATACCGTTTATCAATGTAGTATTAAATTTCTTGCGCTCTGAAATATGATAGGTTTATTAGGTAACAGTCACTGGTACTGTAGCGAATACGAAAGATAAAATTTTTTGATGGAGAGCGTTAAGGGGCCGGCGAGCTACACATTTTTATTTATTTACTAAAATCTCCCTACCACTATCATTACAGGTGTATACCTAATGCGATAGCGTGGTCTTAAAATTATCTTAAGATCTTACAATTTAAAACTATGAAAACGTAAAAACTAGTAATACAAGTACATATTAAAATCTAAAAATAATATTATGGACTAAATTCCCTAAATAAAATAAAATAAAACAAAATAAAAACAACAATATATAGCCTACTCTAATCTCCATTATAACATAAAAAGAACAGCAGTATTTTTGCGAGTTCACTCAAATGGCATGTAAATATATCGATCTTCACGTGAAGATCGTTAATAACCCGAATAGCATTATGGACTAAATTCCCTAAATAAAATAAAATAAAACAAAATAAAAACAACAATATATAGCCTACTCTAATCTACCTTATAACATAAAAAGAACAGCAGTATTTTTGCGAGTTCAATCAAATGGCATGTAAATACATATATCGATCTTCACGTGAAGATCGTAGTCTAACCAAATACGCAACAAGCGTGAATTCCCGTCGTACCCTCAGTTGATTGTACCCGACCATACCGAGCACAAACAGAGTGGGGTACTTCAACGGGTAAAACGGATATACCCCATATAGTTTCTTGTACAAGTGGCGCGTGAACTTGTTCTGAACGCGTTCTAGCATAACTGAGTACTTGGCCTCATGCGGAGCCCATATGACAGCACTATGTTCACTATGTAGCCCATATGACAGCACTATGTTCACAATATGACAGCACTATGTTCACATGCTAATGCGTAGTTCATACAAACGTAATACCAAAATAATTTGTAATTTAAACATATTCTTAAGGTAGTGTGTATTTATCCCGATTGGATTACAGAATATCCTAGATATTCTGTAATCCTAAATATATAATTCCTAAATATATATTTTGAAAGGACTCTCTCTGATATAAAGACGAGATATAAGGAATTTCAAATGTCTATAGATAACTTATTTTTCTCATAACTCGTCTTTAAATCAGTGTCCATTCAAAATATATATTTGGGAACATAGATAATATATATACCTAGATATATTTTAAGGTTTTAGTTGAAATAAGTATGGTAAAGGAAAACATCGTGTGGAAACCTAAAACCGAAAATTCGAAGACATGTGACATCCGCCAAACCGCACTGGGCCCGCGACGTCAGCTCTCTTCCTCTCACAGAGCGGAGGCCTGAACCCGACCAATGGGAACATTATAGGCTGATTATAAATCTTTTGATAGCTAAACTATTCTATCTGCGTTCATCAGCACTTAAGAAAGCAGACCATTTAAAAAAAAAACATAATTAAGGTACCTCATTTCTGTAATGATGATTTTCAAAGCAGTTTTTACCTAAGGTTCACTCTACGACCTGCACATTCTTTTCACGTTCAGTTCACCATCATCATTTCATCGGAAAGACGTTCACTGCTGGACATAAGCCTCTCATGCACCAAGCACCTCCACTTCGACTGGTTTTATGCTTCTGGCATCCAATGGGTTCCCGAGGCCTTCACAAGATCATCGGTCCACCTTGTGTGAGGCCTTCTAACGCTCCCCCCGGCGGGTTCCCGCATTGTCAAGGCGGGGGGGGTCAGTAGCCGTGGCTTGGTCCCCACGGTGAAGCGAAAAGGAACCCGAGGAGGGGCCGCTCGTCAGAGTTTTTGCCGGTAAGCCGACGACGTAGCGGCCAACAAGTAGGTTGCGGTGCCGCTTGGGCGACATTGCAACCGAGGCGGGCTGCGATGCCGTATGGGAGGCATCGCGGCTGAGGGTTGGAGGCCGTGGCTTTGACGGGGTCGCCACCGACTGATGGCAGACGCGGTTGGGCCGCAGGAGAGGAAGAGTGTTGGTATGACGTTGGCAGCTCTCCCTATTCTCTGCGGTCAGAAAATTAGCAGGCGGTGGGGCTAAAGACCTGACCCGTCACAGGGGGACCAAGGGGGCCCAGACACGGGGTCGTCTGGCGCCGCTGGTTTGGTCCCTGGGGTGGTCACGGCGTGCTATGTATTCTGGTGCGACGGCTACGTCTTTCGTTATGTGGTCACCACTCCAGAACTTTTCGGCCCCATCTACCATCTGTTCTGCGAGCAACTGCCCACTGCCACTTAAGTTTGATAATTCTTCGGGCTATGTCGGTTACCTTGGTTCTCCTGCGAATCTCTTCATTTCTAATTCGATCACGCAGGGAAACTCCAAACACAGCCCTCTCCATTGCCCTTTGTGTGACTTTTTGCCTTGTAATAAGGCCCATTGTCCGGCCGGTAAGGCCCAAGCGACCTCGTTTCATCATTTCAGGTCATCACTGTCAGTTACAATAAATAAAACTGTATATACCCAATGATGGCCAATATAAAAAAATGGTTTAATGACAGTAGGCATTCATACCATTGATGCCGCTCCAATAAACATACAACATTCATCCAGCTTCGATTACCAAAAGATGTATTAGAGCGCAAACGTATTTAGTTAATAAGGGGAATGGTTTTTTATTGTGTTCGTAGCGATGTTTATACGCTCGTAGCGTGTGTTGTGACTTTTGATGCGCGTAGCGATAAATATCGCTCGTAGCGTGTGTTGTGACTTTTGATGCGCGTAGCGATAAATATCGCTCGTAGCGCTTGGCGTAGCAATCTGTCCCTAGTTACATAAAGCTATTGTGTACAGTGCGTGCCACGTAAGAAGAGACTTGACACACCACGTGGTCTGACATGCGCAGAACACGATTTTAGGTATCTTTAGCGGTATGAGGTCTGAGTGCGGGACGGGACCGGACGTCATAGGGGCGGCGGAAAGAGCGGGGGAGGCGGGGTCAAGTCTCTTCTTACGTGGCACGCACTGTACCTATGGTGCCTGCCTGGCCTTTTCCCAAATACGTTGGGGTCGGCTTCCAGTCTAACCAGGTGCAGCTGAATACCAGTATTTTACATGGAGTGACTGCCTATCTGACCTCCACAACCCAGTTATTGGGTAATACGATACCCTTGGTAAGACTGGTTATCAGACTTCCGCGCTTCTGACTACCCATAACGACTGTCAAAGATCCACGAATGACAGCCGGGGCCAACAGCTTACTCATCTATAGCATAAAGAGGTAAAATGTATGTATAATAGGGGGTTCTACTTATTCTTTTCGCGTCGATGGTACTCTCTTCGACATTTTATATTATTTGAGCTCAGTAGGTGGCCACGTTAATTGCGACATCAGTGGCATTCATTAACTCATCCAAGGTGCAGGTGAACGGGCACTTCAGGACGTCAGCTAGTGAGGCATGGTCTGATTAGAAGTAACCTTCGGAACTAGGTACTTATTCGAATCCGAAAATTCTATCACTTATAGGAAGATACATTATTGCCGAGTGTCATCCTAATAAGAAATTTCACGCGGACGAAGTCGCGGGCAGAAGCTAGTCTGGTATAATTTAGTTGTAGAACAAAACTAAATCATAATCTCTGTCTTGCGTAAATTAGACAAGTTTTTTGTTACGGCTTTCAATCAACCTCCAATACCTCTCCAGAACTTCTAGTTTACCATTTTATATTTTGAACCAGAATTCATCTGCCTAGCCTTTTCCCAACTATGTAGGGTTCGGCTTCCAGAGTAACCGGATGCATCTGACTACCAGTATTTTACATGGAGCGACTGCCTATCCGATCTCCACAACCCAGTTACCGTGTAATACGATACCCCTAGGTAAGATGGGTTGTCAGACTTGACGACCCGTAACGAGTGTCAAAGATTTACGAATGACAGCCATATTTTAAACCAAAATGTTTGTAAATATTTACTCTATTAGACCCACAAATTAAAAACAAAAGAAGCCAAATAAGTACCACTAATAACATTCAAAACTCACAAAAGTACCTTTGTACGACGAAAAATTACGGCTTCTATTGAATTACACCCAAAAAACATTAAATGCGAACTTTTACTGTTTGGATGTTACGAAACTCAGTCAAACAGCCATTATAATAATACCTTTTAGAAAAGTTTTTAAACCTACTCGTGAAAGGAACAAATCAATCTACATTTAAAAGTCATGGTTGGCGTAATAAGTGCCAAGTTTTGTTCTCTTTGTCACTTAGGTCTGTCAAAGAATTTCAAGTCGTAACTCAGAGGCAGCGTAATCATATCTATCCTTTGTTTGGGTCCTGTGAGCACTACATTCAGCTTTTAGAGGTGGGGGAAGGGGGGACAGTCAATAGCTTCACGCCTGCGCACTTTATCTTCCTAATTTAATTTAAGGTGAAGTTTAAACCTTATGCCAATGGTGTAAGGTAGTCTTACCGTGCAGCCTTATCAATTGGACGACAAAGGTGTCTGGGCGCTAGATTCTAGGATAACAAAGAAAATTGCCGGAAATTGCTTCTTATTTTCAGTTCAGGCTTTGCTCTGTAAACATACCAATTGTATTGGATTTAGTATCACAAACAAAATAATCAATGCATTTTGTTAAATAGGAAATTTTTTCGCGGTATCATCATTCTCTTGTCCATCACCCTAATTGTACCTAATTGTACACCGTAACACGCTATGAATCTCAATCTGATTCATTTTGAAAGTTATTGCTAATCCATTGCTTATGTATATTAAAAAAGGTGTTTGTTCAACAAAGTAAATAACGCAATGAATGTTCTTAAACTGTCAATATTAAACCAATTGCTACTGACAGTGTGTTACACAATTACCACACATATCCCCATTTATTCAGGGTCTGTGCAACATATATACCTTCTTCTTCCATACTTACTTCTCTATTAATCGTCAGGCGGTAATTTTCATTTTTTTAATGACTTTTTTGCGTATCGTCGCCTTAGAGTGAAAACCTCGGGAATGCAATACCTCGTAAGTAGCATTTTATGCATTCCATACAATCTTATAGTATCGAACAGCTCTGGGTATAAAAGCGGATTTTTTGAAAAGGCTTTTACTTCAATGCACTATTGGGGATTTAACATCGTGAAATGAAATCATAAAAAATATACTGAAGAGTTTGAAAGTAAACAGATGACGTCAAACTTTGCAAGATTAAGGAAAATTATATTTAGGTGAAGTCATAAAAACACGGCCTTATAAAAAAACTCAATTGTTACTCCTTCTCTATCTAAATCGGAACGCATGTGAGTGCTGTAAGGGATTATAGCTAATTCGGAATGCGGCCTAGATTGCCTAGAGGTTTTCATCTTTGGGAAACCGTTTATTTCTATAAGATGCTAGTTTATTTTTCTAATGTGTTCCATATTTTTGAACACTTAAAATGGTGTAGAATGCTTAGATACCCTTGGTGGGATGACTGTTACCATATTTATGGCGGTTTGACTGAACCTATCTATATGACATTTTAAATGTCTCGACCTTTTGAGCGACTATATTGTTGACAACAATAAGGAAACTTTGTTTGTACCGATATTATTGACTTTTTGGTTGCGTCTATTTATTTGAATACCCTGAGCGTCACTAACTACGCTGACTAACTGACGTTGATTGTATTAAATTAAAAACTTTGGCCCAATGGTTAAAGGCCCCGACTTACGAGTTGTAGGTCTGGGTTTGAACCCAAGCAGGCGCTTTACTTTGAGTAAATAATTTCATCACCACTGCTCTCAAAACAGTGAAGGAAAACATCGCATCGTAAATACAGTGACTTTTCTGCGCAGTCTTTTACATGGAATCAGTACATGACTCTGAACCCCTCTGCGTTGAAACTTTTCGTCGGTTAAAAAAATAAAAATTAGTGCTGTTCCATACATCTTGACCGCTTAGGCACTTTGCTAAAAAACTTTTTTTAACCGGCGAAAAATTTCGAACGTAGAATTCCATCGGTTAAAAAAACAAAACTGCTGTTTCTTAAAACATTCTAATGTCATGTGCCAGGGTTACTTTTTGCTCGTCTATAGTCGCGCTACCCTGTATCTATAAATAGATAAAATCTAAGCTAACAAAATTGAATAAGCATTCACACTCCATTACTGCTTGATTCTCCCAAGATGAGTAAGTAACTAAGTACCTTACTACTACATCCAGTTGTACCTATACTACTGTGAGATAAAATCAAAATCAGAATATTTTATTTCACATAAACCTACATGGGCACTTATGAAACGTCAGAAACTAGGTGCACAGTTCCAATTGGTCGTTTTCTATGGAGAAGAACCGGCAAGAAACTCCACTGACACACTGATAAGCTGGATTTTTTTTTCCAGGATGGGTTATCATCAAATGACTCCTCCCGCTCTGGGTGGAGCGGAAGGTAGTGTCAGACTCTTACTGACTAAAACCCACCCGTGTTCCTTCCTTAGCCCTTTATGTTCCGGGCCAGCGGTAACCCTTTCGGACAATCCCGCTGAAAAATAAGTCTTCTCATCCGCGGATTGAACTCGAGACCATCGCATTGCTAAGCCGCAGCGTTAACCACTAGACCAACATGCCACTTACTGATAAGCTGGATGAGCCCCACAAAGTAATTATACACCGATAGAATTTCTTTTAATTTATATTGATTGATAGGTTACACATTCCCGTGTAAGCTAGCACTGACTTATCTAAACAAAAATACCTAATAAAATATCTTACACTTGCTTGAATGTTCGAATGGAACCCGCGCTAAATTATAGCCAGCCTGCACTATAAAAGGTTAGGCTACATAGATAGCCTCTACAGTACATCAAGCTACTACAATCTGTCAAATTTCTTTAATAGATTTTTAACTTTATCTCTAAAGTATAAGGTTCAAAGTTGGTTGGGAACATTTAATAGTTTCGAGTGGCTTGATGTGCTGGCGTCTGTACATACACCCCCTTAACCTTTTCATGTAAATTATAATGGTTTTATTTTTGTTTTCTGCATGTAAGTACCTAATACCCAAAATAGAACAGTTCCTTCTTATATTCAAGCGATTTTTGACAAAAAAATAGACACCATAATTCGTGTAAGAAATCAAATTGCTTATGTAATCAACCAGGTACCTAACTACTAGGTACATGTGACTCCTTGTGTTTTCAAACCCCAAAACATAACGTATCGCCTCTGTCTTATCCTTTACCTTTTATCCTTATCCTTTACAGGTGTGAGCAGGAAAAGTCAGAGACGCATCTATAGCACATCCCCCAATTAACCTTGTAAACTATATGGTGTTATTATAATTTTATTCATGAAGGTAAGTACCTAACACCCATAGTAGAAAACTTGCTTGCAATTTTCCAGCTGCTTTTCACAAAAGAATAAGCTTCACTTCAACATTCGTGTAAAAAATCAAATTACCTATTGTAGAATATCGATGCAAATCCAAAGACAGTTCATGCGAGACTGATTTATTGTTCGTGTACCCACATCACAATATATTACACTTCCACCCTCACAAGAAATAAAGCTAACTACAAAATCTTATCCAAACTAAAAATAATCATAATTAAGTTAGTGTTACAATAATAGGTGTTCATAACTTGCATACATGCTTCGACATAATTATACTACCTACCTCTTACTTTTTTAGAAGTTTGGTAGGTTGCTGGTTACTACGTACATTTCAGTCAATACCTGCCTACAAAATTTTATTTTCATTATCCTACTATTACAATCCTTGTCACTTAATCAGGTTTACTAATGGAATTTAAAAATTACAAGTTATTATTTAACTTATACCTGAAGTACACAGTCACCAACACGGCTTTTATACCTACTGCTCAGTTAAACCTCTTAAAAACATGAATTAATCAATGTTGATATTTTTTTCTGTTTCTTGGTCTATTGTTGACCCAATCCCCGGAAGTAGACGGTTCAACCGCGGAATCGCTTTGAGTCTCATGTACTCGTATGACGGGCGAGTCATATGAAGTCTGTAGTGATGACGTCACCGGTGAATTAGGTGCAGACTTCCATGTTTCTTTTTCAGTGTTTTCTGTTTGATTAACAGTATCTGTGATTAGGATTAGAGTACCGTGTGTTTCTTCGTAATGGCATAATTTGATATGTTTTCGGTGTACCCCCCTGGTCTGATTTTTCCTTATACGTTAATATTTACCTTGGTATTGTAGATAATTAATCTACGAAGTCTCGTCCAAGGTTCCGATGGCCATACATACGGTACAGGAGTGTGTCGCGGCGGCGCGTCCAGCTGCGCTCGGCAGGCGGCACACGAGGCGGCGCTCGTCTCAATGTCAGCGTCCAGGGCACGGCCACCATACGTAGCCGCGCGCGATGCTCTTCATGCGCACAACGCCCACGTGTCCCGCGTGCACTTCCTCCAACATCTGTGCCCGCTGCTGCTTCGACACCACAATCCTGTATCCCCTAACTATGCACCCGTGATCTATATGTAGATCTTCACGTCGGTGAAAATATACCTTCTCGTCTTTAGTACCTATCATCTGTGAAAGGCCATCCACTCATTATGTAACCGTTCCCTTTCCTTATTATTATTATTTTTTTTTTTTTTTAGTCGCCTGTGCATCCTCTTTGTGACTAAGAGGGAAACTGTCCTCAACAAAATGTAGATATGCCGCGTCGTCTTGGTCCTCCACCTTGTTTTTCGTCAAGGTAATCGTGATAACCCATCTGCATTGCTGTTCATTTGTGAATTTACAAACACGATGTTAAAATCATAAGCCCAAATATATAACTTAATGCTTTATGATCGCTCCGTAAAGTGAAATGCCTGCAAAATAGATATTCGTTATGGCATTAACTTTAGATGTGTCTGTATAAAGACCGTGCTTGCTAACTCTGTAACCTAAGTAACAAACCTCGACATTTAAAAAAAACTCGCATTTAGTAAACTTTATTGATAAACCAGCTTCTCTTAATCTAGTTAGCACCGCCCTTAAGTTTTCCAAATGACGAGATTTATCCCTACCACCCACACAAATGTCATCAATAAAGGCTACCACATTTTCTAGGTTATTTAATTTTAACGTATCGAAAACCTTTTTTTTTTTTTTTTGGAACTTTTCAGGTAGGCACTTAAGTCCGAAAGGAGCCCTGCGTTATACAAACGTCCCTACATGGTGTTGTAATCGCTGTAAGCTGTTGTGTGTATTGTCTGATAATTCAAGTTGCATAAATGCGTTTTTAAAAAAAATCTAATTTACTATATTGCTCCCCACCACTTAGCGTTGCAAATAACTCTTCTATTTTCGGCAATGGAAAATGAAAATCTTTAATTAATTTATTTACGGTCACTTTATAATCGCCGCATAAACGAATAGAACCTTAATAATTGGCACAATTAAATAGGAGTTCCATAATCGTATCTGTCTACTTTGTAAATTATACCTTCGTCTTGTAAGCGTTTAAGTTCTTTTTCCACTGGCACGCGCAGCGCAAGTGGTAGGGGACGAGACTTGCAAAATACCGGCGTGTTATCAGTCAAAGTACAGTGATAACTTATGTTTATAAGTACCTATTTTTTTCTGTAAATACTTCTCGGAATTCTGGTTTCAATTCCAAAACAACAGGATCAACCTCTTCTTTTAGTTGAAATAAATCTATTGTCTTTAATTTAAGTTCGCGCATCCAGGTGCGCCCAATAAGCGGAGGTCCGCCGTGTTCAATAATAAACAATGGCAACAATATGGCGTCCTCTGCGCCAGCACAGCTGACTCGCACCGCAACCCGGCCTATCGGTATTATTGAGTCACCTGCATATGATTGTAATTTAATGCTATCTTTTCCAATCGGTAAGGTAGAAAGATGTTGATCGTAGAATGTTTTAGATACCGCCGATATTTTGCTGCCCGTATCGATTTCAAATAATACATTTTGATTTTCAACAATGAGTTCACATTTATATGGACCGTCTTTTACATTTTGAACTGACTGACCTTTAATAATTATAAAGTCCTTCAAATTCCTCACCTCCTGATTCCGATGATTCTGTTTCAATGAAGTTTTGATATTTAGAACCAGACCTGCCCGCACTCACTTTATTTTTATCACATACGGACCCCAAGTGGCCCTTCACTTTGCACTTGTCACACACATACGACTTGTATCTGCACTTGTGCGGCGCATGGCCGTCCCGGCCACAGCGCCAGCACCTTTTGCGTCGCGGAGCCTCGACGTCACAACCGGCGGCGCTAGCCTGCCCGGCCACGCTCACCCGGTGTACCCGCTCGCCCGCGTCTGCCTGGAGTCCCGCTGGACCGGCTGCTACCCACGGCGCGGCCGGCGAGCTCGTCACGGCCTTCGCCGCGTGCTGCTCGGCCGCCTCCAGCGCCAGCGCCAGCTCCACTGCCTTCTTGTAATCGAGAGTGGTCTCCACAAACAAGCGAGACCGAATCTCTTCGCTTCGAAGACCCGACACGAATTGATCTCGAATGTTCACTTCCAACTGTTTTTCAAAATTGCAATAGGTAGCCAAGTGTTTCAAATTTTGTAAGAACTCTTTGATATTTTCGCCTTCTCCTTGCCGCCGCTGGCGAAACACGTGGCGCTCTGCTATTTCTGATCTTTTGGGTTCCAAGTGATTTTTCACAAGCTCCACTAACGTGGTGATAGTTTTATCCTCTGGATTGTCTGGAGCACACAGGTCACACATCAATCGGTAGGTCGGCGCTCCGACATGCGTCACTAGCGTGGCCACGCGTAGGTTATCTTTTATGGCGTTTAACAAAATAAATTGTTCCGCTAAACGCACATATGCTGACCAGTTTTCACCTCCATCCAGATCAAATACGTGTATTTTCCCGATCGACATCTTGATATTTTCCTTTTTTATAATTACTCGTCGCCACTGTAGAATATCGATGCAAATCCAAAGACAGTTCATGCGAGACTGATTTATTGTTCGTGTACCCACATCACAATATATTACACCTATATAAAAATTAATTTTTGCTATGAATTGTGTGAGAAGCAACTCATAACCTGATCTCTTTTTACCGATGTAGGCACCATATGAAGTAATGAACTCACTCTCCCGTATAAAGTAAAATAGGACATTCGCTTTGGTTCAAAACGTAATATATGAAATAACAGGAATACAATAAAATAGATTCCAAGGAACTCTGCAAGGGAAATGAATGAATACAAAAACAAGTTGAGTCAATTTTCTACGAAAGAAAATTGAATAAAATGCCGATGAATCTTTGTACCGAGAAAATACAACACTCTAGGTACTGGTTTAGTCGCTGGAATGATTACCTACTGCGGTATGCAAAGTCTTCGTCTTGATCTGAGAATCTCGTAAAACTATATCAGTGTCGTCCAAGGATAATACGAATGTTGACAGAATAAGAATAATTTATTTGCAGAAAATATAGGTGTTACCAGTTGTAAAAGTTAGTGGTTTAATGTACAGACGCCAGCATATCAAGCTACCCGAAACTGTAAAATTTTCCCAATCAACTTTGAACCTTATGCTTTAGCGATAAAGTTGAAAATCTATCATAGAAATTTGACAGATTGTAGTAACTTGATGTGCTGGCGCGTACAATCTGTCAAACAACCGACCGATCGATCGACATGCGTGTGAAGACCAACTGGACTTTTAGGGTTGAGAAGACGCGAGTCGCGTCACAACACGAAATTTGCGTTCGTGGTGCGTGTTCCGACATATCAACTCGATAAGTTCGTCAAGGAAGAGTTCTGGCCGAAGGGTGTTGTGTAGGTACCGCCGGTTTCGTGGCTGGCTACATGATACCAGTCAGCGAAACACGACGCAGACACTTCGTGTGCGTTAGTTTTTAATTACATATAATGTTGTATGTATTTATAGTATTCTTAAGTTATATTAATATTGTATTGTGTTTATATGGGCCTTGATGCCTAAAATAAATGGATGTATAAATAAATTAGGTAAAAAATGTAATTTTTCACTTTGTTATTTTTGATCATTACATCATATATGTTTTTTTATTAACCATTAATGTCCCACTACTGGTCAAAGGCCCTTACTCTCTTTCTACCTCTCTCTGTCAAGGACTAAGCTTTATATTTTGTTTATTACTTAATTTAAAAAATACCTAATTGTTAATAAGTAATCGTCTACCTAAAGGACAGCGACATATATAATATTATTTTTTAAATTGAAACCCCAATGAAACTAATGGTAATACCTGCCTTAAGTCAACTTAATAACAACCAACTCGCGTACCATAACAACGCGTCTCAATTTACTCTCGCTCATTAGTCAAAAACATTTCACCCCTGAGGGTAGGAGATGGTATTACATACTCAATGTCTCGCTGGTGCGTGCACATTGTTTGTTACTTGTTTCACGTTTGGCAGAACTCCATTACTTACGTAGAGTTATTTACAGTGCCTATGTAACTGTATCGTAAGTAACGAATAAGTACCTATTTTTTATTTTAACGTATGGGCTAGGATGCAATTAAAACCAAAGTGTCCAACACTATGTCGAAGGTACGCGACCGAAGTCCCGCGGCTGATTTTTTTGTTAACGCAACGTAATTTCGACATAATGTTTCGTCAGTAATTCAAATTATAGCATTGCAGGGTAATCGTGCCGATCTTCGGTCGCGTACCTTCGGCATAGTGGGATTAGACGTTAAACGGCTGGGAAGTAAAACGATTTAAAGTAACGCTCCCACAGACAGGCGCGACGCGACCCTGTTGGAGCAATGTCCATGAAGTTTTCATAGAAATTGTTCTAGCGAGGACTAGAATAATTTCAGTTTACCATACACGCTGTTTAGCGTCGTAATATAGTGCATAAGTGTATGCGCGGGTTGTCCGATGGGATGGCAATCCGACACGACCGGACAGAGACAAAGAGAGAGGATAAAGTATCGACAACTGTTATATTTAAAAGAAAAAACTGGATAAAAATTGATAAATTAGGTTGGTAGGCAGTAAAATTAGCTTCACGTAGGTGGGCACTGTTACCTAGCTACTAAACTGGATTTAGTTTTCTAGGAAGTCTATTCCTGCTATAGTGTTGTAAATAGATCTTTGAAATACACAACAATATGTAGGTAGGTATGTATATAGAGCCAGTTCTATCTACGATACCGAACTTATTTGTAAACACGTAGGTACCTACTTAGGTAGTTTATATTCTGTACCATACAATAATAGATAGGTATCATACGATTCAAGATTTTATTTTTTAAGCAATGTTCATCGTATCTTCAAATCGTAAAGGCTCCTTCAAACAGGCGCGACACGCGATGAAATCGCGGGCGACACAAAGGCACCGCAAGTCGCGCAACGAGCGGTGTCTTTGTGTCGTTCGCAATTATATCGCGTGTTGGGCGTTTGTAGGAGCCTTAAGGGTCGCCCACGGTGACTTTTTGCAGCGATAGACCGCGGTAAAGTCGCGCGCGATGATGTCGCTGGTCGTATACCTGCGCCCACGTAACCACGATTCTACATCGCTACTATCGCGATACAACTGTGATTTAGCATCGATAATGTCACGAAGCAAAATTCATACAGACGCGATGCAGTATCGATACAATCACGTAGCGTCAGTTGCAATATGGACTCGGCAACATTGATAGTCGGCAGTCGCATGTTATTGATGCTGAATCAATGCAGTCGCGTTTGCATCGATACAGGAACGATGCTGATGATTGATACTATAAAATAGTGATAAAGACGCGCGTAAACGAAACGCGCATCACACGCCAAACACGCTACTGAATGGCTGCAAAAAGTCGCCGTGGGTGACCGCCCTTGCCCATAAGTGTTAGGTTTTTCAACACCTATGTCCTACTGTCTTGAGCTAGATGGTAAATGCGATGTAGATAATGGGTGTAAATTCTTACTTTGAGTCCAAAATTTGAAATCGAAAAACCCAATACCTAAAATAATTTGGGAAAATTCAAGGGCTAGGAATCAGCCACGCTCAGCAGTGGCGCTTATTTACCTTATCTTATGTAAAATATCGGGCATATTAGTTAGATACCATATATTGTTTTATCCTCTCTATAATAAACAATTTCCTTTTAATTTCTATGGACAAAACTTTCCCACAATTAATATTTTTTAATAAGTAATTTCCCGCAAGAAACGTTCGAGCTGAGGCCTTGTTCCTATGAACTGAGGCTTCGATGAAAATAGGAAAGTATTAACAATAAATATTATAAATTCTCTTGCGAAAGTTGTGAACGAGTTGGTCGACTAATAATGTGGCCAAAGGTACAGACGCCAGCACATCAAGCTACCCGAAACTGTCAAATTTTCCCAATCAACTTTGAACCTTAGATATGCTTTAGCGATAGAGTTGAAAATCTATGAAAGAAGTTTGACAGATTGTAGTAGCTTGATGTGCTGGCGCCTGTACAATAAAAAGTAAGTATGTAATAAGTAGTAGGTAGGTACATAAAGTACCTATTAAAGAGCTCTTTGTGAAAGAGCCTGTCTGGGCCCGGAGAACTAAGTACCTACTAGGTGCCACCATTGGTCATCCGATTCTGGTTTAAAAAGGGTAAATAACACATTTCCGCATTGCCTCTTAGTGGGACTGCCACTGCAACGGCCGGCGGTCTCTACTCACCTACAATCAAGTGGGCCATCTGCTTGTTTCAGTAACAATATCGAAAGAAATGAGTACTTAGGTATATAATATCATCTTTCCGACTTCAACATAAAACTTGCCATTTTTTTTGCGGCTTTTTGGACTTTCGATTAGCATGTTACATGTTATAAAATACTATTTTTGCATTATATAAATTCATATCCTAGTATTATATAATTGCATAGCACATGTGAGTACCTATTACATATAAAGCTTCCATTTACTGGGTACGCCTTTCATTGACTTGAATGTGCCCTGGCAGCTGAATGTCATGCTCACTCAAATGTCTCGCTGATGGTGGCGCGTGTGTTGGATCATTTAGCACCCTTCAAAATGGTTGAGCTGAATGGTGCTAATACCATGCGTCATGTATGTGAACGGGCGCCGTCAGTAGGGACTGGTCATCTCTTTGCTGCCTTGTTTTTTTTATTTTAATTTAATATTTGTATTGTTTTTTTTTCGTCTTTTCATTACGGACGCTATTAACGTTCTGCATCGTTCTCACATGCATAATTTTTAACATGAATGATGTAAACAACACTTTGTAACCGTATTATTTTGATTTAAAAGAGTGTCCATGGAGTTTCTTGCCCGTTCTTCTCCATACCTACACTTCGGAATGAGCAACTAGTACTTCATTTTTCTGACTGACCGACCCCTGACAATTCAAAAGTGCCTGTAATTGGTTTAATTGAAATAAATGCTTTAAAAAAATATTGTTGCCAAAATTTTAGCCAAATTGACCGAAAGGCTTTTTCCTAAGATTTTGTGCGGAGTCCTTTATTTGGCTCATAAAAATATGAGCCCTCCAGAACCTACCTACCTTCTTAAGTACTTAAGATACTGATAGGTGCAGTAGGTATTACAGATCTTTATCTTATTAGTGAATTGCCACCGTCTGTGACACTAATGTCGTTATGAGTTGCCAACTATTAATCCTATTTAACATGTTAAGCCGTATACCCATGCTGAATAGAATGTAAACGGATCAGTTTCGTGGGGAGTCTAATTGGTTCAAAGTTACCTTTGTTTCAAAGTTATAAACCGACTTACCAAAGCCATGCAAAGGTTTTCGAAATGTATTTACTCTTCACGTGACCAGAGGGGTGGCCTATTTTTTTGGCCAAAGAATCAGCATTGCCGTACAACATGGCAATGCTGCCAGACTTTAGGGCACTTTTCCTGTTGACAGCGATGAGGAAAACTTTTGATGCCCTATTTTTGATACACATTGTTGTACATACTATTACAATTGTACTTGTACCTACATTTTACTATTATGTTAAGATTTTACAATATGTAAATATTAAACTTTAACAATCAAAAAATTTAAAGATACCTATATTTATGATAGGTAATAAGGTAGCTAAGAAAGAAAAGGAGCCATGTTGTTCCCAGTTTGAGTTTGGTCAACAGTGCAGGATATCTGCATTCTCTCGCAATGGCAATATGCTTCAGGTAATAGTACTACCTACTACTAAAGTAGGTACTAGGTAACTGGTAACTAGAGACCTGCCCCAATTTTTATTTATAATTTTATATCCGGTATATTTATAGCTGCATCCGGTTAGACTGGAAGCCGACCCGAACATAGATGGGAAAAGGCTAGGCAGATGATGGATAATGATGATCCGGTATTAATGTGTGCAACTTCTCAAGGCGGGCAGAATAAGGGTAGTTTTCAGGGAAAAACTTTCTTTCTATGATCTTAGAGCACGAAAAGTGCAGGTACGCTTATCCGCGGAAAAAATAAGAAAAATAAAATAAACAGTAGGTAATACCTACGTACCTTATTATGCGGAGTTATCTTTATACTTACTTACTTATTTAATTTTTTTAATGTTTAGTTACTGCGTAGCTCGACCAGTATTCCCAGGGCTCGGTACGAATAAGATGCAGCGGTGCATTGATCGAGCACGACCTACTTGCAGGTCAAACGGGCAAAGGGGTGCACCTACCTCCCAGCCTGACCCTGCCCACCCCACCCACATTCATTTGTTTAATCCGGATGCACTGGCAATCATGCGGGGGAAATATATGCAATTTTTCTATGCTGTGTGAGTTTCAGGGTCAATAGGGGAGGCGATGTGTGATGTTTAGGTGTACCGATCTAGTGAAATCAGAGCAGCAAACTTAATTGTTTTTCGACATGAGTAGCGCAGTGGTGGTTGCCAAGAGGCTTGCCATTATTATTGGATAAACAGATACTCCATTATTATTTACTAGCGTGTACCCTAATATGACTCGTAGATCGAATTTGGTTTTAAATACCCGGTCACAACTAATGCAATAGGGTTGGCCGGCAGCGGCGAAGAAAAGTGTAGCCAAGTATAAGGAGTGCTTAGGCCTAAAGGCTTCTAAAACAGGCGAAACGCGCGACGCGAATCGCGCGCGACACAAAGGCACTGCTCGTTGCGCGACTTGCGGTACCTTTGTGTCGCGCGCGATTTTATCGCGTGTCGCGCCTGTTTGAAGGAGCCTTTACGTAGATGGCTTTTTCGGGTAGTATATCGAGTCGCTTATATACTCGTAGATATATAGTTTAGACATAGTTTAAATTCAATGATCAAGAGAACTAAGTGGCATAGGTACAAAATTAAAATACAACTAGTCAAAACTTTCCAACTGACTGTATTGTAATAAGGAAATTGTAGGTACTTACCCAGGCAGAATCTTGTACATTTTCAATGGTTTCCAGAATCGGCTTAGTTACTTTTTGAATTTGTGTGGATGTGATGGATTGTTGATTTTTTTTGACCTGACAGACTCTCTTAGTTTAACTGGAAGGAAATGTCAAGCCACAGTGTCAAGGTATCCTATGGGTAGCAAAGAGGTAGGTACCCTATGAGATGAGTTATCAAATAGGTTGAACATCGAAGAATGGACGCGGTTCTGTAAATACCTCGTTTAGGTACACGTGGGTCAGTAAAGTGGACCTCCCTACCTGCTTGCTATACCCAAGCTTCAAGCACCACTTTAAGCTTCCGCAAGCTGTAGGTACCTACTCGACCGCTATTCATGACTTACGTCCCAACTAGCATTTTGGTAATAAGAATTGGTGATAAAAGAGTTATTTAAAAGTGAATTTGGCAAGCAAGAGTGATACAATGGTTTTAGCAATTGGTGTTAGAGCACGCTCTAACCCCTTACAAACTCTCGATTGGGCCCACGTCTTATAGCGCTATAAGTAATATAATAATTTTAATGCTCACTCTTTTAACACTGAGAGTTACATAATAGTTATAGGGTGGCGTTAGTGGCAAACAATTTCTTGTATCTATAATGGTGGTATAATATAAATCTAGCTACCTCAAGCACTTTAAAGTCTGTATTATGGTTATAATAAAAACTATAGGTAGTACACAAGTTCTGAAGTCTACTGGTATGAATTTTATAGTAACATATTAGTTCTTTTTTAGGTCCATTTTTTTCTTGGATTTGCTTTATGTATCTTGATCAGTGTTGATTAGCAACTCAGGGCTGTAGCGTGTTTTCTTTTTCTATTGTTTTGCATATACATTAGTTCCAAAAGTGTTACTTTATTTCTCAAAAATGATGGCAAACTAAGGAGTTGAAATTAAGTGAATTTCAAGTTACGGATTGTCAATATCTCGATGAGTGAAGTTTGATTTCTTTATCACATGGCTAAAATTTATTGCGAGGGTTACTTTATTGAGAAAATAATATATGTTTTGCGTCTCAATTTTGCAGGGCCTTAAAAATAAGTGATATTTAAAGTAAAAATAAATTGCATTTTATCATGCGGGGCATACACTCAATCTAAATTTAGATAAAAACAGGATATTGGCTCTGTCTTTTACATTTATTGTGTATTGTAGTAAATATTTTGCGTTTTAAAATGAGAAAATTAAACAAAATATGAGTTTTAAACTAGTTTTTTTCTGATTTATTTTTAGGTTATGTTTGATTTAAAATGGTGTCTACTCCTTATTATCCTAGGTTCCTATTATTACTATTAATGAACAAGAAGTACTGGATGGGCTGTAGTTAGAACTATTGTAGCACTTGTTATACCAGAATAGGGTTTTAAATGTTTAAATTCCGTGTTATTATGGCTTAGAATAACATAAAAGTAAATTTGAACCCCACTGTAACGATTAGGGCTCTAAAAATAACTCCATAATACCAATTGCTATCATAAATAGGGGTTTTTGATTACTGAATTAAGTAGCTGTAAATAAGTTGCAATTAATACTTTTATAGCAACGTAGGTGGTAAAAATATTTTGCTAACTATTTTCAAGAGCTCTTGTCGGTAGAAAGAGTTATAACAAACTATAATATTACTTTTAGTAATTTCTGTTACTTGAATTTATAAAAGCAGGTGCTATGATGGTTGCGACTGTACCGTTTATACCTCCTTAAGTAATAATACGTTTCCTAGGCAAGATAGGTGGTATAAAACATTTACTTAGCACTCTTTAAGAACACTTGAAAATAGTGAGACTTATTAGAAATCCAACTATTACCTTAGGTACTTATTGTTACTTGAAGTTACTACACCTAGTGTTACTGTGGTTCAGCTTTTATCTTTTATACCTACCTTAGTCATATTATGTCTTCTTGTTACCGTTACTCATCTTGATGAGTTATTTAGTTATAGTCATGACCATTGAATAAACAAAAGTTTTACTGGGCGCTTTTATACACCCGTTAAACCAATACAAACGATAACAGAGGTGAAAATTAGCGTCAAAATGTTGGTTGGGGTATATGGGGTGGGTAGGTCCGTCCTAGAAATAGTGATCCATAATAATATTATAAATTCGATATTAACTATCTGTCTGTATGTTACCTTTTCACACCTAAACCACTGAACGGATTTCGATAAAATTTGGCGGAGAGATAGATTGCATCCCGGGGAAGGACATAGGATAGTTTTTATCCCGATATTCCCACGGGATCGACACTTATGTGGATGAACCTGCGGGGCGCCGCTAGTATGAAATAAAGTCATGACAAGATAGGGTCACATTAAGTGTAAAATAAAATTGCGATTAATCGTTATTGTAGAGATTATGATTTGCATGGTTTGTGGCATGAAACCTTTTTGGTAATTATAAGATAATGGCAAAATAAAAATATTTTTTTTAAGGATCAATGAATGTCAGTTATAATTTCCACTTATTTATTATATTTATTTTGCAGGAGAGGTGTGTGTGCACTCTGGCCAGTGTTCCACTAGCATAGCTTTAAGTATCTACCTTCTAACATAATATGGACTTGTATCAATAACTGTGTGCTTGGTCTGAATTATCTTTTTTTTTTCAATTTTTAACTAGGTACCTACATTGCTAAAGGCCAATACGAATGGAGAAGGCAGAAAACGGTAGGTGCGTCAAATTTAGCTGACAAGGGGATGTCAATGTTGATTAACACTTTCAAAGACACTAACTAACACACGACTATTTTCCTGCTCAAAATAATTCATAAATACAAAAAAAAACTCCCCCGCCGCTACCGCGGCGCGGCCAAACCTTCCTATTAAATACACGAATAAATAAACGGTATCCGATTTAATAGCAATAAAATGTAGGTACTCTGTGGCTATAGCCGTCATAACAATAAAACTTCTATTGTCTCTTCTACCGCGCCAGAACAAAAAAAAAGATCATGATAATTACGCTATATAAAAGTAAATAATATTTTATTAATTAATCCAGGTACAGTTAGCATCCATCCGATGCTAACATTATTAACTAGGGGAAAGATTGAAAATTTAAATAAAACCAAAAAATCCATTTACTCTTATATTTCAGCAAACAACACAAGCAGTATTGTTCCTAAGAATACATGAACAATTTGACACTCATTGATTGTTTAGTTTAGAACTGTTTTGCTGAAAGCTTGGCTTTTCATTCCGTTTCTGATACAGTATAACTTTTCAAATTTAGGACTTTTTTCTTTAACATTAAATACTATAAATACACATGACATGGATTTTCGTCAGCAAATTGTTGTTATTCCTTTTATATTTATAACCTTTGCAGGACCGACTTACATTTCAACACAAAAAATCGGACAAAATAAATCGGTGTTTTTGCATATTTGACTTGTTATTACTTCTTAGAGCAAGTCAAATATGCAAAAACACTGATATTTTTATTGTCTGTTGCTAGGTTTTGAAATTGCACAGCCGATTTCTGCTTGAGGTTTTAGTAACTAAGTCAGAAATATAATACAATGTTTACTATTAAAAAATATCCTTACTTATCCATATTTTTTAATTTCTTCCAATATCTGATGTTTTTTCGTCTTGATTAGACTGTATTCTCAAATCAGCGGTGCTCAACCTTTTTACCCGACTGGGCGACAGCAAAGATAGAGTAAAGCTACGGTTTTCTAAAAGAGCGGTTGTCGTATTAGATCGGCCATCATGAAAATCGGTCATTTTCACCAGTACTTGACATAAATGTGTCAAAAAACGCTCTATATTTGGACAGCCGTCAGTCATTGATCGTAATTTTAAGAACGTTCACACTGTGAACATTATTAAAATTCAGTCTGATCTTAGTCTCAATCTGTCAAAAATACCCCTAATTTCCCTACATTTTTGACATTTGTATATCGCCGAGATTACGAGAATTGTCATTAAGAGCTTTACTGATACTGTGACGGTTCGATGTTGTATTCCATACCATGAAAGTATATCTAACACCCTTGTTTTATAAATACGTAGCACGAGAACTAGAACTAAACTAAAATTATATTTACAAGAATAACCTAATTATATTAAGGGCTGATTTTTCAATAGTCAGATAACTTTTATCTCAAGAATAAATATGACAGTTTGACGTATTTCATATACAAAAGCTGCAATATTTATTCTTCAGATAAAAGTTATCCGACTGTTGAAAAATCAGCCCTAAAAGAAATAAAATCTTTCGCGTGACCAAAGACAGAGCAACGCTGTTTTGGACCTAAGAAAAAAGGAAGTAATATGTTTAGTTCATATTTTACAGAAGTTGAACTGCACCCCAAGTGACTTTCCAAATGTAGGATTTACATTATTTATAATTTATAGTCTTGATTATTTAACAGTAGAAAACCAGATTTTTATTGTATATTATACTGTAATTCTAATACAATTTCAGATAGTACATATTCACAATAATAAGCATTAATACCAATAATATTAGCTCTTAAAAAAAATTATTATTGATAAAAAAATCTTATGCTAATTCTATTTTTACGTCGATTATATTATATTGTTTAATGTTCTCTACGTAAATGTATAAATATTTTACAGTACTTATGCATGGTATAACTTAAAATATAAAAGCAGGCTTTTTTATTGGCAACAAAATATACTTACTCATATAATTATATTAGAATAAGTGCCCATAGAACAAACAAATACCAAAAAAATATCAGTTAACACTCAAATATTTTTATTAATAAAATTGTCCCATCTGCACTTAGTACATTATCACATTGCACAACCCTATCCATTGTCTATGGTTACATTGTTTCCATCTTTGTTTACTAACTTGGACACTTATTCTAGAATAGATTATACTTGGCTTGTTGTGACAAGTTTTTATTACATTTGTATGTTTACTATTTAATTGCTTGGAAAGCACATTTTTCTTAAAACACATTTTTCAAGAGAGTAATTAATTTCTTAACTTTTGTATACAAGAGTATTATTATTTCTATTCTACATTTAATTGACTTCACCTAATATGCTATGGCAGATATATTATTTATTTTATTTTATAACATCAATTAATAAAACAATTAATAATAATTAATACAAAATTGTAAATATGGTATTTATTTCTGAGTCGATATAACAATTACGGAATGCGTAATTTGAAACTTATTTTTATTCTTATTTTATATTGAGAGGTCTTATTCTAGGCGTATACTTAGTTGCCAATAAAACGGCCGATAACTTTCCCTGTACACAACATTGTTTTTGCACTAAAACAGTTTTTAACACTGCACAACTTAACCCTTTTTATTGTCACTGGTTTGTTCACACATTATGGATTACATGAGGTGTTGAAGTGAATATTATACCTTATCATCACTTTATATCTGAGAAGATGGCGAATATTCAGTCAGTCATCAATGAGACAAATTTTCGAACAAAAATGTACCCGAGTGGATAATTTGCCGTAACTCTTAATTTTATTGGTTACTTAATCAGTTTTTTTTAATGAACTGGTTTCGAGATGCTTTTGTGATTTATTTAATTGCGCGAAGAATACACGTTTAATTTAATTTGGTTGGCCGCGATAAAAATGTTTATATAACATCATAAATGATAGTCACTTAAGCCGTTTTAGACATATTAAACTTTTAACAGATCTAGTTAGTTAGATATGCTATTCAACTTTTAAATAAGCGACTATAACCTTAAATCCTTTTTTTTTCTCTATCATCACAGTAATTAGACTTAGGTTTTTAACCGTTTTATTTTTATAGACGCATCACACATCGAACCCGCATACAAAACACTCACACATCAATAAATAGTGTGACGAGCTTGGGGTTCGTGACAATAAAAACTGCCGATATAAATTACCAAAAATGACACTTTAATTAACAACACTAATAACAACTCAAACTCACTAATTATAAAACACAATTGCACTACTGATCGCTTTAAGTCGCACTTGAAGATCGCTTCGATGTATTCGCTTGTATCGCTTATCCAACACTGACTCGGGTCGTGGCCCAGTCCAGCCTTATATTACAGTCGACTTAAATTGACTTTTCAGATGGCGTAAACAGAGAAAAAAATTAAATTGCTCTATTTGGATTTGTTTACATTATTGGAAAATCATATTAAAACCGACTATACTCAATCCCATTTACATAAACATCGCATCGCAGTGCCAACCTTAAAAAAAGTAATTTCTTCCTACAGGATGTATTTATTCACTTCATCAGCTCATGTACGAGAGCCCTCAGTAGTATGTGCTTCATGTGGTGCAATTGTGGGGAGCGCGGGGGGCGCCGCGCGGCCGAGGCTACGCCGGCTTGCCGGACTGCCGGCGAATGATTACTAGCTAATAACGGTGACGGTTCGGATATATGTTGGGGTTCTGAACATTGCTGGACTGCTGAACCGGATACCCTTGAGTTATGCTGCCCGGTTTCGCCGTCTGAACAAAAAGTTTGATTAATCGATCGTCCGGAGATACCTTTTGACCACCATTCATTAAAATCCAATCGATTGTGAACATCGCCTTGAAAAAAGAACAACGAAATAATGCTACATTCATGTATGAGAAGATGTTTATAAGATATGAAATTATGAGAAGAGCATGCAAAAAAGCAATGTTGAATGTTTGATCAATTTTGACAATGGCGACGTATTATCGTGCCGTGGGCAGTCAAAAGGCTGAAATAATAACACACACACATATATATTTATGTTTAAATTTAAGTTCTGGGGCATAATTACTATTTTTTGAATTATTCAGTTGTGCTTTTGATTAGTTTTTTATATATATTATTAGTATTTACAAAATAGCTTCACGCTCTTAATCTTTTTAAAGAAGAACAGAAATCCAAGCGGAATTACTTACACTTGGGTTTAAAAATCACAATTATGCCCTAGGGCTATATGGAGGGCAAGTCTTTAAAAAGGACAACACATAGCTCGTTGTCCTTATAGTGTTACCTTTTACTTTGAGGTGAGCGACTAGCATAACAGAGCATAATTAACCTATAATGTGCCCACTGCTGGGACACAGGCCTCCTCTCGGTGAGAGAAAGTGGGTCGTAACCCACCACGCGAGCCCAGTGCGGGTTGGTAGATGTATCATGTCTTCGCATTTTTGGGAGCAATGATGATGAAATAATTTACACAAAGTAATGCATCTGTCTGGGTTCGAACCTACGACCTACAACTCGTAAGTCGCGGCAATTACCACTGAGCCATTACTGCTCCTAGAGCGACTAGCAGTAAATTCTACTAATGAAGGTATTTACACAGAATTGTGATCAATTAACCCAACTAGTGTTAAGTATTGTACAGACGCCAGCACACCAAGCAACCAGAAACTGTAAAATTTTCCTAATCAACTTTGAACCCTATGTTTTAGCAATAAGGTTGAAAATCTATTAAAGAAATTTGATAGATTGTAGTAGCTGGATGCGTTGGCGTCTGTACTTGTCCGACTGCGCGACAGCAAAAACAGGGTTTATTATGTTTTTAATTCATTCATTCGCTAAAGCTTAATCTGCTCACCTCGTAAAGGACAACGAGCGTAGAGATAAATAAAAAAGTCTTACAAAGTTTTCGAGTAGGAAAGCCGCTACGGTCTATTTGGTTCTGATATATCCAGTAGCATTAAAATCATACGGAACTTGTAACAAAATGTTAAGGTATGCACACATGACGCCGGCCGCAGCGGGTCACAATTACCAAGGATGAAAACATTAAGGGGGAAGCGCCAATGTAGCTCGCGAAATTCAGATTTTCTTACTTTTTTGGAATTTGCAAGGCAGTGTCAGGTTGTATGTCGAACAAAATATGATTCGCGAACGTTACAAAGTATGTATTTAGATAATTATAATCATTAAAATAATCAATACAACTCTCTAAGTTCATATTACCGGACTGAATGACTATTTCATGAAATCATAACATGTGCGGCCAATTCTGACTTACGGAATTGTATTGCTCATTCTAACAATTATTATTATTCTGTAAAGCCATATTTTTCACGGCCGCGAAACATTTAGATTTACAGCCTGATACTGAACTGTAAATTGCAAAAAAAAACGTAAGTAAAATTTAATTTCGCGGGCTCCCCTGACGCTTGCCTTAAGCACAATTTGGCACAGAGAAGAAAATTAAAACTTTTTTTTTGATCGAGTTATTTCTTACGTGTGACATTGCATTCAATTGTATCTACGGTTTGTGTATGAGAAGCCCCTGGATAAGGTCCACGAATAACACCTTACTTATCGGTATTCTCATCGACACGAGGGTTGAGAGTCCATTGTGTATCCCGTTGAGGCCCAGCATAATCGATAAAATAATCCTATTTTATAGGTAGTGGCATTCATTAAAAGTTATGGCTCTAATACACTTGGTCGTTTACTCGCATTCGGACACCAATAGAATTCGGACTTAAACATAACAACTGGCGAAATGTAGTAGGTATAGGTGTGCGATAAGGGCACCTCTGACTAACCCCTCGGGGAATACAGGCGTGATGTTATGTAGGATTCCGGTTTGCATATCAACTACGCACCATAACGCTCAACTATATACACAATAACGCTCAACTACGCAATATAAGTGCTTGGCCAGAAAGGCAGCGCGGGGCTGGGACGACGCGGGTGCAGGAACGCGCGCGATCTGCCTTTCCGCATTCGAGCGCGGCTGTGTTCTGCGTGTTGTCATGTCCAGTGTTTTTCAAAATATAATATGGATGAAGAAGACTTATTTTTATTAGAAAAAAGCCCGAACTAGTTTGAGAATCCCGGTCCCCGCGCATACCGCCCGCGCCTCTACTGCGGCCACTTGTATGAAAGAGCTATGGCATAAGTTGCCCGCGCGCTCCTCGCGCCAAACAGCCCGCGCCGCTCACCGCGCCCGCGTGCCCACTATGGACACTCAAATGAAGTTCTTGCTTGTACAAATTTGTTCGGAACCCTCGGTGCACGAGCCCGACTCGCATTAGACAGGTTTTTTTTTTACCCTGGTCTCCCCCAAGTCCTTCCAGAAACTCTTTTCCAGCGCCACTTCGTAAAACATAGCATTTTAGGTGTCCAAATTCGAATAAAGTTATTTGGATACCCGAATGCGGGCTAACGACCAAATGTGATTGCTCCTAAATTTTGTTAGTTATCAAGCAATGATTTAACTTTTTAATCAAGCTTATCTGGATTTGTCACCCATAGCAGGGTTAGCAGTACGTCTTTAGCTTTTTACACCCAGGGGGATAATAGGTCTACTTCTGAAATTGTTTTAGTAGGCAAGCTCACATGACAATAAGCAATGATTCGATTAATTAATATTAATATAACATAGGTCGTCCGTCGATATAGGTATATACAGGGTGGCGGGGAAATCGACACGCAAGCTGTAACCATGAATTCATCACATGATTCTAGATGGCCCCATGGCTTCGATTTTTAAACGACTCATAAAGCGAAGAAGCATTAGAGAGTGCTTTACGATCGAAGACTTTTTTTTGCCTCCTTTATGCAACTGTTTCTATTGTTATACTCAGTGGCGGTACCTTCATAGAAGCCGAAAAGCCCGGCTTGCCCTAATAAAATCATAATTCACAACAACAAACGTACTTAAACCTATCAATAAAAAAATTTTTTAAAAAATACCAGTCAAACATTCGCAACACACACGTACACAATAAGAAAATCAGCCAATCCCGCAGTTGGCCGTTTTTTTATACGTTGAAAATCTGTGGGCTTTCCCTAATTTTGACCCCTAGGCACGCCACTGGTTATACTCCTGCTTTATACACAGAAACTACTTAATGTATATATGTACCATTGTATAGACAATTTAATGGAGATTAATTCTGTACTTTTCTAAAATTGATTTAATGCAGTAGAAACGAAAAATACATCAAAATATTTCTTAAAAAAATCCCGTCAATCAAGTGTGAAAACTGAAAACATTGTAGCTTGCGAAAAAATCAATTGAATCCATTTTTTTTTTATGGAGCAGGAACCCTATTGAAAATGGCTCTTTTATTCACAGTAGTTTAATAATAGTTAATACAAACGAACTACTATAATATCTATATCTATGGCTTTTTATACGATCAAATGAGCATTATGAGTCGTGCACTATTGGATTTTCCATTTTTTTTTAATAACTGACAAAACAGTTTCAACGCAGGGCTGTTCGGCATCATGTACTAAACCCATGGTAACTGATTGCGCGTCATGTCCCTGCCACCCTGTATAGGTAGTCCAAGGTAATTAAGCGCAAGCTTTACAGCACCACTATGAATGTTCTAACAAAAATATCCCTGGGGATCGAACCCAGGATACCACAATTTTTATCATAACAAGAATCGACTGGTGTAATATAACGCTTAAAATGTCATGGCAGATTGGAAATTTATATAGATTAAAGTATAATATATATATATACATAACAAGCTTCCATAGATACAGGCAGAGTTTGAACACGACTAATGTTTACATAGTTTATTTATTATTTATTTAAACTTTTCGCACAAAAAGGTACAAAGTAAAGGTACTAACATTGTTCAAACCAAAAAAGCATATGTAACAGACTAGAATATTTTACGATACCTTAAAAATTAAACAACCAAAAATAAATATAATACAAGCCTGATATCCTTCACCAAACCAAAAAACTCCATAGGAAATCCGGCCTAAATGCTATTTATACTAAAACTAGACTGGTATGTACCTGCATATTGTTATGTTGTGGTGGCGGGTGAATGGAGAGGTGGCGGGACACGGGCGGCTGCGCGTACGACACACCGCTGCTGACGGACGGGTGATGTGCCTCGCTCAGCCCGATCAGGACTTGTGGCTGACGACAATGTGTGGTTTTTTTTTTGTTACATATGAGAGAATGTAAAGCTTATGTTGGGAAAAGTCTATTCTTCTTATCAATGAACACTGATTCCGTATAATGTTGATCAGAACATGGCAAACAACAATAAAACGTACGTGTCACGTAATACTACATAATATTTCTATTTCAAAAATTCTGTATGAATTCACTTCTACATTCAGTGGCCTACAATAGTTCGTTGACATTTTTCCACTTCAGCTTTGACACACCAAATTATGATTTAAAATTCTGTTGATCCAAGTGTTTGAACTGCTATTATTCAACTACCATAAACTTATCATTAAAAAAAATAATCAAGTAATCCCTTAGGACTACCTGATTCCTTTTATATTTTAAATCATAATGCGGCATCACAACTGAAGTAGAAAAACGTCAACTAATTTTTAAAGGCCATTGTACAGACGCCAGCACATCAAGCTACCCGAAACTGTCAAATTTCCCCAATGAACTTTGAACCTTATGCTTTAGCGATAAAGTTGAAAATCTATCAAAGAAATTTGACAGATTGTAGTAGCTTGATGTGCTGGCGTCTGTACATACAAACACAACATTATGTAATCATGCTGTCACAATCTTCAATTGATCATGTCATAGGTCCGATCACCGACACTGGGTATGTATTTGGCGTCTACGTGGCCGATCTTTCGAGTTACAGCTACCTGTAACCCAAGATTCGAGCTACCAGTTCGAATGGCACGCGAATCTGTCATCACAGCCTTCGATCTAATTGACTCTTGCTTAGGAAAATACACAAAAAAGTCATTGTCATTTACAACCCACGCACCTGAGCCTCTTTCTTCTGCTCTTGATGCTGCTGTCCATCTCTATTCTTCAACATATCGAGGTACAGTTGCGGCGGCTGCGGCGCGGGCGCGTACATCAGGTTGGCGTGATGCGGCGTGTGCGGCGTGTGCGGCGTGTGCGCGTGGTGCGCGTACAGCAGCGGAGGGGGGCGCTCGCCCACCACGCCCACTACGCCGGACGTCGGCATCGCGTAGTACGCAGTAGATGATACGGAAGAACCGCCCGATCCATATTGAGCTGGCTCTGCGAATTTGTATTAGGTATGAGTATTCATTTATTTAAAAAAAAATTGATTAGGTTTTGCTGTTTTTTGAAGATGGTGGTACAATTAAACACACGTGAGTAACAGATTGAGATTGGAAGAGTTTTGATTCCGTAGCAATAATAGCGGTTTTCGTAATTGACGTGCTGTTACCGACTGACGTGCAGTTTAATTCACTGTAAGCGCTTAGCACACTAATGTATGGTTTATCAGTGTACGTTACCCCAGCAAGAAAGTGTCTCCTAGAGTTATAGGAGTAGGACGTATAATATGTGCCCTATCTGCTGTAAATGTGCCCCCAAATAAAAAATGTGTGCCCCCTGTCGTTTTCGAATAAAACGGAAAAAACGATTCCTGCTGGGGTAACGTTTTTCTAGCAGGAAAATTCTAAACGAATGATCGGAGAGAGAAAAATTGTGCATGGCCAGAGAGCTTATATGTGTGACAAAATGTGCCCCCAAAAAAAAAATCTGTGCCCCTTCAGGTTTTCGAGATATTGCATTTCCTGCTGGAGTAACGTTTTGATGAATCGTATATCTCTACAACCATTGCATGTGCCCCTGTGGAGTAAACATACACGAGTAGCTCTTAATGTGTGCCCCTTAGTGCCCTAATTAGTTTTAAGAAAATATTTATAGTTTTCAAGTTATAGCGGTTTTATGAAAACCCAAAAAAACATCGCAGCGCCTAAATTAGACAAGAAACAAGTTCGCTGAAAACTGTATTCGGTCCTTCTTGACGCTAATAATAACCATACAAAGTTTCAAAACTATTCATGCATGCGTTTTTGCTAAAAGTCAAAACGATGGTGTCCTAACTTTGACGGCAAAATACAAGGAACCGGCTCAATCCGAGATGTGTAGGTGTAAACCAAAATCATGTGCCTTTAGTCAAAAATATATGGTGAAAATATTCAGCTTGGAATGTTTCGCATTAAGTAAATATTAACAAAAAACCAAAATATGTAAGCAACGGCTGGTTATCCGACCAAATTTGAATGACTACTAAAAAGCGACGGATTCATACATATCGATGACCTTCTTTATTGAACGTATTATACCTAAGCTGTTGTCCGTACAGTCGCGTTCAAAAGTTTTGGGGGCTAATTAAAAAATATATTAAATGCACCTTGTGACTATAATAAATGAAACAGCTTGTTGATGTGGAAATTATTATTTCTATTCCCTTAATTTTAATTCTTAAAGTAATTATTGCATCAAATCACAGATCAAAGTTCCTACCTATAAATATTAGAAATTAGTATATAAAGTAATGAAAAAAATCGGTTGTCTGTAAAGTCGGTTTACTGACGATAGTTGAACGTGACAACGTCAGAAGAAAATACTGATGGAATAGTTGCATTGCATTTGTTAATATTCGCTTGCACTTCAAGCCGCCATGGAACGCTACAGAGCGAGGCCGCGAGGTAACGCTACATGAGTCATGTTTTTTAGTGAGTGCAGCCAGCTTCATCGATTTATTAGACGTTGTCACGTCAAAAATCCAAGTACTTGATAAGACAAGTATTTTTAAATAGGTAAGTCAAAACAATGCCATTAAATACTTACCACCGCAGATCGTGCCATAAAATTCAACACCCCTACAACCACATAATTGTTATAAAATGCTTAATACGCCACTTTCAACCAACTCAAAAAAAAGTAAACAAACAGTATCAGTGCAACTGCGTGACTCAACGTAACAGTGTCCTTGGCGTCATAACATAACTGCAACTGTTTACCAATACCAAGTAATAATCCAAACGCACTTCCTCAATAAACACTTCGTACCTATTATTCATAATAGAGCGACGTTACACGTAACCTGTCTCTGTCACACTAACACCGTACGCGTACTAGCTGTCTCACTTTCTCCAAGCTAGACAAAGCGACTCCTTGCGACACGACGTCAGCGGATGCCGCGGGGCCAGAGATATATGCAGCGGTGTGGGGAGGCGAAAAAAGGGAATCTTCTATTAAGTAAGGTGAATGCTCCAACCAGCCCGCAAAATTCAAATTTTTTCTGTTTTTTTTTTGTTCCTACGCCTTTATGAACTTGGAGGGTTGTATTGGTGATTTTGATGATTATAATTCTGTAACTATATACGTCTTACAACCGCGAATAATATTTTAATCAACATACAACCTAGCACTGGCCTGCAAATTGCAAAAAACGCAAGAAATTTTGAATTTCGCGGGATAGTTGGAGCATTCCCCTTAATGATGAAAAACTTCAATGCGTGCCACGAAAGATGAGACTTGACACACCACGTGGTTTGACATGAGCAGTACACGATTTTAGGTATCTTTAGCGGTATGAGGTCTGAGTGCGGGACGGGACTGGACGTCATAGGGGCGGCGGAAAGAGCGGGGGAGGCGGGTCAAGTCTCATCTTTCGTGGCACGCATTGTACTGTTAATTTATCTAACCTACGGCTTATCAATAAATATATATGTACCTAATACAAAAAGACAAATACGGGCTTTTTATTTATATACAAAAAAGAGCTACCTCTTTTTAGTAGTAGGTATTCATCACACATTTCATGAACTATATTTTTTTTTAAACATCGGGACCAAGTCAAAGACCTGGCAAATATCTCGATGTATTTCTTTCGTTCACACATAAATTACTGGATGTATTTTAATGAAATTTAGAATCGAGAAGATAGCTTACCTTGGAATAGCACTTAGGCTACTATTTATAATGTACTTAATCATGTGTAACGTCATAGAAACAGCTAGTAGAATATAATCCAATAACAACTTTATTTAATTATTTCCTTTATTTATTTTTAAACAAACTTATTATATTTTTAAATATTCTTTAGAAAAAATAAATAAAAAAAACATATAAAAATATAAAAAAAAAAAAATTAATTACTTATTACTTTTGTAAGTCAGTGTACTCAGGCACAACACGTGTGAACCGGTTAGTGAGTAAAGTAAAGAAGGTCACCGATATGTATGAATCCGTCGCTTTTTAGTAGTCATTCAAATTTGGTCGGATAACCAGCCGTTGCTTACATATTTTGGTTTTTTGTTAATATTTACTTAATGCGAAACATTCCAAGCTGAATATTTACACCATATATTTTTGACTAAAGGCACATGATTTTGGTTTACACCTACACATTTCGGATTGAGCCGGTTCCTTGTATTTTGCCGTCAAAGTTAGGACACCATCGTTTTGACTTTTAGCAAAAACGCATGCATGAATAGTTTTGAAACTTTGTATGGTTATTATTAGCGTCAAGAAGGACCGAATACAGTTTTCAGCGAACTTGTTTCTTGTCTAATTTAGGCGCTGCGATGTTTTTTCGGGTTTTCATAAAACCGCTATAACTTGAAAACTATAAATATTTTCTTAAAACTAATTGGGGCACTAAGGGGCACACATTAAGAGCTACTCGTGTATGTTTACTCCACAGGGGCACATGCAATGGTTGTAGAGATATACGATTCATCAAAACGTTACTCCAGCAGGAAATGCAATATCTCGAAAACCTGAAGGGGCACAGATTTTTTTTTTGGGGGCACATTTTGGCACACATATAAGCTCTCTGGCCATGCACAATTTTTCTCTCTCCGATCATTCGTTTAGAATTTTCCTGCTAGAAAAACGTTACCCCAGCAGGAATCGTTTTTTCCGTTTTTTTCCAAAACGACAGGGGGCACACATTTTTTATTTGGGGGCACATTTACAGCAGATAGGGCACATATTATACGTTCTACTCCTATAACTCTAGGAGACACTTTCTTGCTGGGGTAACGTACACGGTTTATCAACATCACGAATGCGTACGTCGCTCAGCAATTGCTGAAGGGGATGCGCTAAGATAACACGAGAAATTCTTTACTTACGTTTTTTCAGGTCAGTATGTTTAGTGATTAAAATATAATACGAGCCATACGGTTAATAAACAGCGCCTCACAAAGGCTTGACTCTCGATTTATTAACTAGTAAATGATAATCATTTAATCACATTATCGCATTGAGTGTGAACCTGTAAGGATAGTTTAAAATGGTATAAATAAATAAATAATTCACGAACATAACAAATATGGCTTTACTTAACAAATA
The DNA here is from genome assembly GCA_963855955.1 of Luperina nickerlii. Lineage (NCBI taxonomy): Eukaryota > Metazoa > Arthropoda > Insecta > Lepidoptera > Noctuidae > Luperina > Luperina nickerlii. The sequence goes on from OY979669.1 coordinate 6,703,408, forward strand.
TCATTAGAATCAGCAATAAAACTCCTAAGTTAGAATTTGCCTCAAATTTCATAATTTCATGAAATAGGCATTTAACAGGGTAGATAATAATTATGACTATAAAGAAAGATGTATTGATGATGTTTATGATTATAATTCTACACATAAATATTTGTTACGGCCGTGAATTATATTTAGATCAACACACAAACTGACCTGCAAATCGCAAAAAAACATAAAATTTGAATTTCGTGGGCTTCCCTGACGCTTCCACCTTAACAACTTTATAAAGAGAGGTATTCATTAAAGAACTATAACTACAAACATAAAACGCCACACATTATGACCATGCAAGTGTTAAAGTTATAAATAACAATAAAACAAAAATAACAGTGTTTGAAGGTCTGATAAATGTGTATTAATATTATGGATAAATAGAATAAAGATTAGGGAGGAAAAAGGAATACAAAAAGCTGCGATAGATTAATAGTTGGTTATACGAATGATGATATCTTGTAAACAGTGGTGAATTTTAAGATGAAGGCTAATACGGAAGAAGGCAAGAAATAAATTGTGTTAAGGACAGGAGTATGATTAAACGGTTGAATGCCGTAATTACAGAAACAATTAAAAAGCCATTTTGTCTCGCGTGGATCCACGTTCGATACGAAGGATTAATAAACAGAAAGGGCAGTACACAAGCATGAAGATGAGAAGCTGGAGACAATACAGTGACACCTAGTAAAACAACTCACTGTTCCAAAGCACTGCGCGGGCCATCTGACGGTTCATTCGGCTATCTTGGTCTACCTCTGCAAAAGAGTTATATAATACATATGTTACAATATACTTATATAGGATTTAAATACAGTCTAACAATGTGTCGTAGTAAATAAGTGTTTTATTATAGTAAATAAATATTTACATAGTAAATTACCTACTATATTTTAACGCTTTTACTCTGCAGACTAGTGTCATTTTCTTCTTTGGCCGATTTTCTTAAATACGAAAAGGATAAAAGATTTGTTCTAATAAGATATAAGGGCCAGATGTCGCAAAAAAATTGGCGTTTTATAAGGTTTTCTGTAAACAGTCTGTCATGTATTTATTTGGCAGATCAAAGTTGATGTTGTAACTGGCCCCTACCTTTTTTCTCTAAGGGCCGGTTGTTTCAAACGGTTGGTTAAAGTAACATACGTACGTCAAATAATAACGATTACGTACAAGTAATTATTTGACGTATGGCAAGGCCATAATTTTGTAATTTGAAACAACGCTTTTTTTATTTTTTGTCGACGTATACGCGTGCGTCAAGTTGACTTGAAACAACCCGCCCTAATTCGCTTGGCTTAACTTTTTCTCAAAAATTCATGAGAAGAGATAATAACTCACTATGATCCGAGTACACTTGCTGATGCTTCATCGGAGGCTGGTGCAAACGATGCGCGTAGAGTGCATAAGTCGGTGAGGGACTTCTTGGTCTTTTCACACCACCAGACTGTATCGGACCACGCACAATCGTCTGCTGTTGTGGAAACAACATGTGGTTTGAGTGCTTATGCTTAAACAAAGGAGAATAAACACGGTAATACAAACAGGTGCAACTAGTGGAGTGGTTTTGTGATGGATGATGGACTAGCGATGAGGTTGTTAGCGGTGGTAGTTTGAAAGATGGGAGACAAGAGATGAAAAGTAATTATGCAGTCAAAATTGCCAGTGGCCTACATAGTCCATTCAACAAATAACCTCCAATCAACGAGTATGTTTACTCCCTAAGCTCCCTGAACAACTTTCAGAAAAAATCGCTTAGGGCCCAGCTCACGCACTCTATAACTCCTTTGTTAAGTGGACTATACAATACAATAATTATTCAATTATTAGACAATTTGAAGTGAAATTATGATTTTTTTATTTACATTCTAGACTTCATAGTTTTGATACATACTCCCGGTGTTCTTTATTCTGGGTTAAAAAATATTGGAATTGATTCTAAAGATTTGTTACAGGGAGAATGCATTAAAATGAGGACTCAACGCAACTGGAACACGCAACTTGCAAAGGTTATAAAAATGACATTCAAATTGTAATGTGCAAGGTCAAATCAATGAAACTATTTTCACACAGTGAGGTCCAAAAAATATTGTTAATAAAGAAGCTAATAAAAGCACTCTGCGTGATGATGATCAATAAAACTCCTTACTCATAAACTACTTATACCTTGGTCATCATATGAGATGTAAGCGGTGGAGGTCGTCCTTGATTCTGTTGCTGTTCTTGCCCAGTACTCGTAGGCATCGGGAACATGGGGATCTGAATGTTGCCCATTGGCTGCATCTTCATTGATTGCATCTCACTGGAAAAGTCGCTGTTTTGTTTTTTTGGGGATCATTAGTTTGTCTACAGAGTGGCAGTGGTTAGTAAGTTTTGGGTTAGTAGGTTGTTAGTTTTACCATGAAACCTGTTGTTACATACAGGTTTCGTAGAAGATAATTAGACAGTAATTTCTGGATTTCTGGAGCATTAAGAGAATACTTCGGCACCTGCTTTACTTCTTGACATAGATTTGTTTTTACAAAATAGCAACATATTTTATACTTTTTTAACCAACTGCCCCAGAAAGAGGGTATTATTTTCTTAAAGATAAGCCAGTTGAGTGTTTGATACTCTTTATAAGTTAGATCTACTATAATTTTTAAAATTAAATTATACATTTAATGAATACAGTCACATGATTACATAGAACATTATTTATGTTATTATTTTTCCTGATGTATCCCTTAAATTTTACCAATTTTAATAGCCACTTCTCACTCACTACAAAAAGGCGCCATTTAAATGACCAGAAACAAAAAAATAACAGAAACTGTTTATATAACAATCATACAGGTTTCCCATACTCACTTAGTTTCCTTTTGTTGCTGTCTCTTTCTGATTTCATCTTCATTCAGTACTTTCTTGAGTTGCATGAACAGTTGTTGTTTCTCTTTCTCAAGTTGTTTTAGTTTCTGTTCCAACTGTTCTATTTGTTCCTTTGTTTCCTCTGAAATAGTAAAGATTAAATTGCAGATGTTTGTTATTTTCTGTTGTGGAGACTAGGTAAGTATAGAGTGCCCATTTTTTTTTTCAGAGTGGGAAGCTTGCGGAATTAAACAAAAAAAAATTATTATACTCTGTATTTATTGAAAAGGACATGAAAAATAATTTATTAGCTAAGTATAATGTAACTTTAACATTACATTGAGGTTGAAGACGCATTACTTTTGTATTTATCAGTGGAGCAAATTAGTTTTAAAATTTCAGGTGCTAGTTTTTAAGTAGGAATGGAGCTTATCACATGATTTGTCGATGTTAGTCTTTGTAATTAAAATTTATTGACTACTTAGGTTTTGTGCTGTGTTATATTTGTTGATATTCAGATACAATGTAAATATGGAATAAATTGAATTGAATATTGTTTCGTCCCTTTGTTAAAGTGGGACATTTTTGCTCTGGTTGGGGACAACAGTACAGACAGCCTAAAAGCGGGACAAATGGTCATGTTAGGTAAGTATAATCATTTGGTAAAGTACTGGATGACCTTAATTTTATGGCTGACTTACCCAATTTGGCCTCAAGGTAGAATAGGGGAGAGGGGGGGGGGGGATTTGGGGGATTTTAGAATGTTATACTTAAAGAAAAATGACAATAAAAGCACAATTTGTAAGACATATTACCAAGTGTCATGACATCCTGTCTCTCTCTCGCTTCCCTTTCTTTTCGGAGTCTTTCTTCTTCAACCTCGGCTTCATATTCTGAAGAAAACAAAACACAAAGGTGTTTAAAGCCCTAAGCCTGTTGGTTTATTAGTCAAACAACTATTGAAAGTGTAGTGTAAAACATCAAAACTGAATTGAGTAATAATATAATCCTACTAATATTATAAAGGTGAAAGTTGGTGAAGATGTTTGGATGTTTGTTACTCAATCACACGTAAACCGTTGAACAGATTTGGATGAAAATTGGCACATAGATAGACCATTTCCTTGATTAACACATAGGATACTTTTTATACCGATGTGCCTACGGGATCGAAACTTACGCGGGTGAAACCGTGGGGCGCTGGTATTTGCATAATTTATAAGCTGTTTTAAAATAATAGTAGAAAGTATATAAAAAAGAGAGGGGAAATAATAATACCTTCTTTCTTCCTTTGCCTTTCACGTATAATATAGCGCTTTAGAGCGCTCCACATCTTCTGATCGGCTTCATTTTGCTCCTCTGTAGTTGCAGTTACAGCAGGCATCTTGTTAGGATTTCAATACGAAACCTCCATGAAAATAAGATTCTTTGTAGCACTTTTTCGTTATATTTATAGCCCCAAAGAGAGCATTCTAACTTAAAGCGTAGAAAATAATGTCTATTTTGGGTTTACGAGGTTCTATTTTATTAGTTTCAAGATTTCTTGACGATTTCAAGTTTCAAGATTTATTTGCGTTAGTTATACGTATTTGACAGACAACAGCAGCAGTGTGACCATCTTATAAATGGCGAATCTGCAACCAACAGATTGGGCAAAAAACCTGCCAAAATCTGCCACACTTGGCGCCAAAATTGCCAAAAATATGCCTTGCCGTAATGGAAACGGAAAAAAATACACAACGAATTCAATTAAATTACATACTAACGGTAGCAATAGCAGCGTGATCTTGATTTGTCCGTACAGCGGGCGAATCTACCCCGTAGATTCTACGGGCCAGCATGTTGCCACGGACTGACAGAGCCCTGCGCTCCCTCTCTATGCCAACAACGTCTAAGGTCGTCGGTAAGGTAATGTCCGAGGTAACTTAAACTGCGACACTCTATCTAAGTTAACGTATATTACAAAGTACTCTGTGAACACCATTCAAAGTAATGGGTGGAACAGATTCAGGACTTATCAATCATGGAATAGAATTGCGTTATCAAAGTTTTCGTTTTTAGGGTTCCGTAGTCAACTAGGAACCCTTATAGTTTCGCCATGTCTGTCCGTCCGTCCGTCCTCGCTTAATCTCTGTAACCGTTAGCACTAGAAAGCTGAAATTTGGTACCAATATGTATATCAATCACGCCAACAAAGTGGTAAAATAAGAATTGGAAAAAAATGTTTTTATTAGGGTTTTTTATTTCAACCCTAACGTGTGATATATTGTTGGAAAGGTATTTAAAAATGAATAGGGGTTTACTAAAATCATTTTTTGATAATGTCAATAATTTCCGAAATAATCGCTCCAAAAATAAAACACAATGTGTCCCCCCCTCTAACTTTTGAACCATAAGTTTAGAAAATATGAAAAAAATCTGAAAAGTAGAACTTTATAAGGACTTTCTAGGAAAATTATTTTGAACTTGATTTAAACAACAGTTTTTGTACAAAAAAGACAAAAAGTTGTACAAAATAATTTCTGGACTAAGTTTGTAGTATAATCATATATGCAAGCATTTTTTTAACTTCGTTTACATATTTTATTATCCTGAACGTATCTTTTTTCAAAAAAAAAACAAAAAAAAGAATTATTAAAATCGAATCCCAATATTTTAAGATCTATGATGGACTACGATTATTACGCGAACATAATGGATACCCACTTTTAAACTCATAAATGGGAACACTTATTGTGACGGACGGAAAACTACGGAACCCTACACTGAGCGTGGCCCGACACGCTCTTGGCCGGTTTTTTGAACGACTGTTTTGTAAACGAAAATGTACCTACGCAGATTCGCGGAACAAGAGATGACGCGACGACGGCTACGCGACGGACAAGCGTGTGATAGAGTTGACCCGTTGCATTCTCGACTGTATTTTCATCGACGTAAAATAAATAAATCGCACCAAGTACATAATTCGAAGACTGGTTTGTGTAACGAAGACTGTTGGAACCCAGGACGTAAAACGGTTACATCGTTGCACAATGACGATGCAAAACGGTCTTTGTACGGACGCCAGCACATCAACCTACCACAATCTGTCAGATTTCTTTAATAGATTTTCAACTTTATCGTTAAAGCATATAAGCTTCAAAGTTGATTGGGAAAATCTGACAGATTGTGGTAGGTTGATGTGCTGGCGTCTGTACATGGTTCGTCGTCGCAACGCACACCTGGCTGGACCACAGCATGACTGTCGTGATTCGACAATCGACAATCGGCTGCATCGATTTATTTTTATTTGCCAAACTATTTGGCTTGTTTCGCAAAACAAGCTACTGGAATTGCTGAACGACTTTTATGCTGTCAGTGTCAACGTCATCCATCCCCGCTCCTTCCCCCCTTGACCCCTCTCTGATTCAATGTCCCTGCAGTGTGACCAGATTCAGTATTTTAATACTTTTTCGGTATATTTTATCGACTTTTCCGAGCCTCAGTATATTTGTAGGTATATTGGCGGAAGTAAGTATTTTTGGGTATATTTTGGATATAAAGCTATGACAACACCATAGCGATCGTTCCCGCAAACATATATGTTCAGGGAATTACCCTTATTTAGTCTTTATTTAATTCGTAAGCAAAGATCAGTAAGTTACAGATATTGTAGGACATGATCGGCAGCTGCCGTAGTAGAATACAGTATCGAATTTAAGTAAAATGATTTTCTGTTCTGCACTTGACTTAGTCTTTGAGGGTTTTCTTTCGATAATTCGGGAATTACGTTTTTGTCGTCAGCGCGTTTCTTGTTTGTTTTTATTTTACTTGACCCATCCATCCGGAAAGTAGGTATGTCCCTAGTTTTCAGCAAAATTATTTGGCTAAGTGGGAACTTTCGGAGCTTTCTTCGTGGCTTTCACGTTATAAAGATGACGAGTACGCCGCCTTTTGCAAAGTATGCAGTGCGAAACTCCAAAGAAGATTAGCATCTATAAAACAACATGCAAATATTGAAAAGCATAAATCGAACTTGAAAAAATATAAAGTTACGAAGTTCGGAGATATTTTAATTAGTAGATGTTCAAAACTGTCTAACAAAATTTTTATTTGATTCCAGATTCATACATTTTTCAAAAAGGTACCACTGAAAGACTAAATAAAGAAAGCTGAGCTGCGTTTATGCAGTTTTCTTTCAAAACACAACATCCCTTTTATCAATTACTGTGATGATGAATGAATAAAACCTTTTTGAAAATCAGTATTTTTATTGGTATATTTTCCCTGTGCAATTTGGTATATTTCAGTATTTTTTTGAGGTGCCTCGGTATTTTCGTAAAATTTAATCTGGTCACACTGTGTCCCCGGCAGCCCGCTGTTTCTGTTCTGATAATCCGATACCACTGATACCAGTCAAATTTTAATGCATGCTAAAATATGCAGTTTTTGTAATTAACTAAGCTGAATTTCTTGTTTCTAACGTAAAAGTTCTTTAGTGACGCTCTGTGGCTCTGTGTGCCCCAGAAATCACGTAAAATGGACGGACCATCAGGGCCAAAGAAAAAACTCAAAACAGTAAGTGTAATTTAGTATTTTATTTACTACTGTACTATCTTGTAAATAAATCAATTATCATTATCGATGCTATTCGAGTCTTTCGTATTTGGAATCTTATAGATATTTTAAGTGTTGCTACGAAATACCTGTCGGAAAGAAATTCGGTCAAGCGGATATTAAACTCGGTGTCTGCTCATAAGACGATGTTATGTTATGTTATTGTGTAAACAACTCACAATGCAGATCTTGAATCAGACTACAGTCATAACACAAAGCGATATGATTGCAGATAACATTCAACACTGCCTTGTTGCTATGATAATCTTAGTTCTGTTAGTGCTAATAAGTAGTCCAAACAAAATTTTTATTAGAATAATGATATAATTATTAAGAATGAATCTCCTTTGTGGAAAACATAGAGCGGGCACTAGTAATAATAAAAAAAAATAAGGTATGATTTAATCAAGTGTCTTCTGCCTTATGGTCAAATTAAAAAAAAAACAAATCTCATGTATTAGGTACTTATTTATTTACACACTCTACTTTATTTTAAGGATTTAGGGAAAAAGGGAACTAAAAATAACAGATTTTATTACACAAGACTCATATTGATTTTCCTGCATTAAAAATTTACCTTAGTAAAATGCATGTAAATACATAATGTAAATATGTACAATAATGTAGTTTGTTGTATGATAATTGATAAAGTATATTCCATCTTTCTATCTAGGTAATATAGGTAACCCACCAGGCTGATTAATTATAAAATATTGGCATTAAATTCCATTCTATTTTTCTCTCTACTAGCTCAACTGTCACTAATGAGACACAATTACAATGCGTGCCACGAAAGATGAGACTTGACACACCACGTGGTTTGACATGCGCAGTAGACAATTTTAGGTATCTTTAGCGGTATGAGGTCTGAGTGCGGGACGGGACCGGACGTCATAGGGGCGGCGGAAACAGTGGGGGAGGCGGGGTCAAGTCTCATCTTTCGTGGCACACATTGTACTTTTTCTATTGTTACCAATCTTTCGGAGATTTCGCGACATTGGAGCAGCTACTGCAACTGCAAACTACCTCTTGTGTTCACAAGAGGTAGTTTGCAGTTGCAGTTTCTGGGTAAAAAGCTTTTGATATGAAAAGCAGTGCCTTTCAAAACCTAGGGGGTTAATTTTAAGAACATTCACAAACTGATCTGTCTCGACCTGTCAAAAATACCTCTACAATAATTTACCTACACTTTTAACAAGTTTTTGACATTGATTGTTGCTGAGAGGAGATAGTAATTAGATGTTAGATGTTTTTAATTACGGGAATTGGCCTTCTGAGAGTTTGTAGTTTATTAACAGAATACTTCTATTAGAGTATCCCTAAAATGTTTATAGTCCACAGAGGTATAGAAGTGTACTTATTGGGCGTTCTTGAAAATTTTATCTCTTTAGTATTTGGACTGTGTTACTTTACCATTATTAATATACCCTCAGGAGGTTCTTGTTTTAGCATTTAAATTGTTTGTATTATTGCAGTAACTTGAAATATTTAAAATAAAATTTTTTATGGACATTCATATTTTCTTCTCTGATTGAAATAAATTTTATGTGCAAATATGTGTTTTGCACATAAAATTGTTAATAAGTCAAGCTTCTGTATTTTTTACCGTTTTTCTGTTCTAGAATATAGCCAGCAACATAATTATCATCTAAAACTTTGATACAGTAGGTACCTACTATATAGTGTCACTTTTCAGCTGTTTTGTTTTTTCTTTTAAATTGTGTTATATAATTTTATAAGACTTACTTAATTTTACAAAAACTGGTCAAGTGCGAGTCAGACTCGCACACGAAGGGTTCCGTACCACAAGGCAATAACGCCGAAAAAAACACGTTTGTTGTATGGGAGCCCCCTTAAATATTTATTTTATTCTGTTTTTAGTATTTGTTGTTATAGCGCCAACAGAAATACATCGTCTGCGAACATTTCATCTGTTTAGCTTTCACGGTTCATGAGATACAGCCTGGTGACAGACAGACAGACAGTGGAGTATTAGTAATAAGGTCCTGTTTTAACCCTTTGGGTACGGAACTCTAAAAACCAACGTAAATAAACTAAAATGTTTTATTTACTTTATCATTGTGTAGTTTAATATTAATTAATAGTAATTTGGGAGAAACTAAAATAAATTGTTTATTTAAATGAGCCAATAGATTAGCAATAATTGTTGTAAATCAATACTCCCTAGATTCAATCAACACCTATGCTCTCTTTTATTTGAATAGACAATAAAATTTTGCAAATAAGGGTATGTATTAGGTGTTAGGAATACATTAAATCTCAGCTACATTTTTCATCATTCAGCATGCAAACATTTACATTATGATTCATCATCATCATCATCATCATCATCAGCCTATAGCAGTCCACTGCTGGACGTAGGCCTCCCCTAATGAGCGCCATAGCGCCCTGTCTTCAGCTTGACGCATCCAGCATCTGCCTGCAGTCTTTCGCAGATCGTCATCCCACCTGGCCGGAGGGCGTCCTACACTACGTTTGCCGAGTCGCGGTCTCCACTCAAGAACTCGTTTACCCCAGCGGCATTATGATTCACTGAAGTTTAACTAAAAGCCAGATCCATCAATCCAGAGCAATTCAGCCAATTGTTTTCTCTGATAAAAAACTCAACAATACAACAAAAGTATGAAAGTTGTGTTATTTTTCGTTCAATAGAAGAGATTGTTGAATCCTACTTTTTCTCTGCTCTTGACCTATTTATGGTCAAACAAATTCCACAATATGATATGGTTTAATTTATGCTGTTTATCAGCACATAGAAACATATCGTTTCACCTGAATATGTACATATACTATCAGCGACTGATAAGTGTGAATGTAGTTCTATGATAAGCAGTGGTTTTGGTAATGATTTTTTTTTACCAATATTTAAACGATTACATTGAGTTATTATACGTAGTACATTATAACTCAATGAACGATTACGATATTTCTTCCATTACGCCCAAACATAGAGCTCTTCTGTTTTTCACGCAAAATTCGCGCTTGTACGTGGAGTTGTGGACGTAGCCCGTCACACCATTCGCTCTTCTGCTTCGGCACGAGCTAATTGAATAACTCAGAAAGCATTAAATGACGCAGTAATTTGTAGCAGGGTTGACTGCCTTGCTTGGGCATGCGCCCATGTGGATCCTCCTAGCACTCCGAATGGATACACTCCTTCTGTCTGCCTTCTACGTAAAAAAAACTCACTGTGGCTATCCTCAGCACATGTGGAGGTGTTATCCTCAATTCAGTGGAGTGCACGGGTGCCCCTCTTATGCTTCGCCAAGTCCAGAGGAACTTGTTATCTCCCACAACAACAAATAACCACCACATAAAAGAAAGAAAGAATAACGTTTAATTGAATACAGTACGTGAAAAACAAAATATAAATAAAAAAGTGAAAATAATGTTTTAACTACAATAGTAGTAAAAGGTTAATTTCAGCATTAATGCCAGACAGATGTTGTCTGACGCTGGTTTCCTAATGAACCTTTAGTGACCATAGGTATCATGGTACCATCCTACTCCTTTTGAAGCATATAAAAACTCTCGTAGAACAAGACGGTCTTTGCGTCAGTCAGCAAGTCTAGACACTACTTAACACTTTTTTTCTAACCCCTTTTCTTCCACTGCTGTGAACCCTCCTTGTACCTCGTTGTGTTCAGATCTGCGTAGGACCAATTTTTGTTAAAGAAGGCCTGCTGATCCCGCCTTCTCCACCTGGGAAATCTGGTCCTACCATAAATCATAGTCCTGAGTTTGGCCCATTCATCGTCTAACATACACTACACTAACTATAAAACCTCCACCTTATGATTCGATAATGTGTTTCAAAACTGATTACGACACCAACAAAAACTCACGATATCCTAATACTTATATTAATTAATAACGTAAAGAGTGAGTCATTGTTTTATCGTTTCATCACAGGGCTTCTGTGAACGCTATCCCTTATAACAACGCGAAAATACTTTAGTCTGAATCGTTGGATATGTATCGGCTATCACATTGTTTTCGTCTCGTGATGAGTCTACCCGATCGAGTCTTAAGAGCGTTTGTCCCCCATCGTCAACGGGACGTCAACGAGAACGAGACGACGGCCCGAAGTAACGACACATACATTTACTAAGGCCGCGGGTCGTGGACGTCACGCTCTGTTCGAATAATCTCGTTTCTCGTTCACGGCCCGTTGGCGGTGGCGGGTGGACAAACGACGTAAACCAGCCCCTATTCGCGACAGCTGATTACGAATAAGTACCTCAGTTCATTAGGAACAGATATCTGGTCTCTTTTTTGGGTATAGAATGTTAAGAGCCATCTGCTTTAAATCAGCTTATTCCAATTGCAAAGTGGGAATAACTATCGCTCTCGAATTTACTGTAATTACGTCAGTCGTCAATAATGAGTAAAAGGAGATTTGATCCATGGTAGCACTATGACCTGTAGTGACGTAGCATATCTGTAGATTGTCGTGTCTGCAAACGTATCCAACATGTTTTCTACTTCTGTGGTTAACCACAAGCAAGACCGCAAATTAAAATGTTATTGGGTCTGTGGTGTTTGCCCCAAGTCAATAAAGTTTGCGTAGGCCGAAATTACTGCGAGCGGGACTCTTTTGCGAGCAGAAGAGCAATTGGTACAGTTGCGGCTAAACTACGACTGCGGACTGGTATGATATGGTGAACCCTAAAAAAACTGGAGAATAATTCGATTGGCTCCACAGTAGGCAAAAGTGTAGATTTCCGAATGAAGTGGATGGGATTTCACTCTAAATCAACAATACACAGACCCTGTTAGTCACTCAGTGAGTTGTGTTTAAGAAAATTTTGTCTGAAAAAGGTTAGCTATTGCTAAATGTGATCCGGAAAAAAGTCGAGGGATCAGATTTTTTTCCGGATCCCGTTTAACAATAGCTTTTAACATTATTCCAAAAATGGTTGTATTGTAGGTTATACCTAATAACTTTGTAAATTGTTTTCGGTTACTTATAGGTATTCTTACCGTTACGTACTTGCATTTAAATTCATTTCATAAGATAACCTATATCTTACCTACACCAAGTACCTTTTGCTGAAGTAGGTACTCGGGCCCGAATTGGCTTTGTCTGGGCTCCACAATAGCATCGCCTTTTTGTTCCATTTTATTTTCAGCCTGCAAACTTGAACACAGCGGCGTAAAGTTCGCAGCCAACTAAATGAAAAATTTTGAATGGCGCGAATATATACTCCCCTAAAGTGACAGGCTTGACCGGTAATGCGAAAAATAGGTAGTAACTACACAAAAGCAAAACAAATGACTGTTTTCCGGATATACAACAATCATTTTCTAACAAGGCTAAAATGCAGTGCAACTGTTCTGTCGTCCAATAAACTACTACCATTATTTACTAGCAATTTAAAATACAGTATCATTCAGCGAGCGCGCCAGTGTTGTGCACAAAGGCGTGAGCGACGTGCGTGCTGCTGCGTTCGTTGTATAACCGGATTTTTTCGAACGCACCCGTTCACGTTTGGCGGGAAAGTTTTATTTCACGTTTGTTTTATTAATTGCAATTATGAGTTTGGAGCAAAGGAACAAGAAGGTGACGGACGTGTTTGAAAAATATAAAATTGCGGAATGGGGCAACGGCCACGGGCCTAAAAGAGCGGTTAGTGATTTTGCTTTATAGCTTCTGAAATAATAATATTTATATTTTGCAATAATTCTAAATATGATTCTAAATAATGGGACAAAACTTGTCTATTAATACTACTTGTCTTATAATACTACTTGAATATTTATAACCATTTAAGTATATATTAGGAATGCCGATAAAAAAGTGTTGATTTTATTTGTGAAGTGATTAATCGCAGATACTAGTAGTAGCTATTAAGTAGTATTTAATTTAGAAACGCCATTAATTATTTGAACTTTATTACAGTATGGAACCTTAATTAATACTGTTTTCCTCTATTACATCATGTGGGTAATGCTTTCTCGGTTTACGTTGTTTCATTAAAAGTTTTAAAAGCACTTATTAGCTTTCTATCCGGTCTTAAATATTTTACTGGACTTTCGCTCACAAAATTAACAATTTGGTTAATAAAAGTATGTATACTTATGAAAATAATAATATCTATTCCCACTACCACTACTTGCCCCTACCTAGATTTCGCGTTTGTTGATAACGTGAAAGTGTTCATTGTTGTGTTTGTTGTGAGTTAATGTCTAATCGGATTTAATAAAGGCCTTTTAATATTTCCATAATAATCTTTCTTTGCATTTTTTTCTGTCTTTCATTGACTGAATTTAGTCATAATATGTGGCCAAAGTTAGTCAAATTGTCCTCAAAAACATCCTTTTATGATTTTGTTCCATTGCATGTTTTTGCAATAGCGTAGCGTTTCATTCTCTTTGACGTTCAAAAGTGCCTTTAATGTGCCTATTTGAAATAAATGATTTGACTTTGACTTTTGACTGTATTCTCAATCGACTTCGAGAAAACAAGTCGCTTAAAAAAAAAGAAGTTTTTACATGCACCACTAGAACTTCTAAACCCCTGCAATTCTTAAAAACTCATCATTCCTACCTCCTTTGTTATTCTAGAATACCGTAGCAACAAACAAAAGCGATATTTTTTATAGTTCAATCATAAAACAATATTTTGCATTTATAACGTAATCTGAGTGTGTAACAATATAATCTTGATAAGCTAAACTAGTCCTTAACTTATGATAACTTTTACGTAAGTAATCTCTTTTGTCTCCACCTTCCACAAGTGGTCTCCCACAAAGTGAACCGACGACCTTGAGAAGGCCGCAGGAACTCATTGGATGCGAGACGAAGCACAGAACCGGTCGAATTGGAGGTGCTTGGGGGAGGCCTATGTCCAGCAGTGGACCTCTTTCGACTGAAATGATGATGATGATGATGAATCTCTTTTATTGCGGTATTTGTACTTTTCTACTTAAAATCTTCCATGATATCATTGATATACCTACCACGATATGCTCATATTTTGTAATTGACGTTTCAAAGTGACAGAACAAGTACTCTATCTGGTAAGGCGCAATTTTTGTTATCTAAGTAGAATGATATTAGCATGTGGTTTTTACCGAATAAATTGCCAAAACAGCGTGACATGTTTATTTTTGTTGTTGAATGTACTTATAACTGGACACTGGGGCAGTGAATAAAGAGCAGTAAAAACTTAATATTGTTAACATGGAGACTTCGTATAACTTGCTCTGCATCCATATAATTTATTTATGACGCATGTTTAGAGAACGATCCTTTCCTTTTCGTAGCTACGCTAGTTCGACGTCCGGCCTTGCAAGCGAAAGCCCTGATGATGATGATGGCGAAACAAGTTTTCTTATCCTAAATTACATTTAAGTATTGAGTTTTTTATTGGAGGTACTTTCCCTCCTCTTAACATCTGTTATTTGTACAGTATGCTGGTATTACTATGACACGTATCGAGCTTTAGAAAACACTGCCACCCGGGCGCTAATGTACCTAGTATCTCCCGGGCCCCCGACTCATGGTAGTGGATGGAACCGTGGGGCTTATGTCGGTAGGACTCCGACATAACCCTTCGTTCTCCCCAGACGGAAGGTATCTAAGAGAATTTCCCCATAGAAAAAAAAGTTTGAGTGACACGTGTGAACTTTGTGTCATACTCGAAGTGCTATATTTAGGTACAGTGACGCGTGCTGGCTGCGATTGTCTATGTCGTTAAACCCAATCAGTTTCCATCGCGGAAGAGCACAACAAGACACATCCGCTTATGGCAACTGGTTTCTCAAGTAACATGCACAGTTCATCTGTTCTCTGCAAAAATGCATTTTTACAACTCCTAGAGAAATTTAAATAGAATAATATGCGAAAAAAAAGAACTGATGGAAACACTCTGTAAGCCTGTACGTATAGGGCACGCCACGATAGCGGCGGTAAGACCCCTCTTTGAGGAGTGGCTAGAGAGGCGTCATGGCGCCCTCACCGCCTGACGCAGGTCCTCACCGGACACGGAAGTTTCGGGAGGTTCTTGCACATAATCAGGCGGGAGGAAACGCCCGGGTGTCACCATTGCCAGGATCGCCCAGAGGACACGGTGGAGCATACGGTGGAGGTCTGCCCCGCTTGGGCGGAGCACCGCCGTGTCCTCGTAGAGGCGATCGGCAGCGGCGGCGACCTCTCGCGTCCGGGCCTGGTTCAAGCTATGGTCCGGGGCGAGAGGGAGTGGGGGGCAGTCGCCTCCTTCTGCGAAGCAGTCATGCTAGCGAAGGAGGCGGTGGGACGGCTGAGGGAGAGAGCCTCCCGTCCCAGCCGCCGCGGGAGACGCTCCGGGCGTCGGGAGCCGCGCGACGACTCCCGGCCACCGTAGGCGCGGGCCTGCAGGCGGAGAGTAATGGGTAGCTCACCGTCCGATCAGGACCAGGCCCGTGCCGGACGGCGCGTACGTGTTCCACGCGCGCCTCAAAGAGATGTCAGCATCAAACGAAGGGGCCCGCAAGGGCCGAAGCCTGCCGGATCAGCGGGATTGTCCGAAAGGGTTACCGCTGGCCCGGAACATAAAGGGCGAAGGAAGGAACACGGGTGGGTTTTAGTCAGTAAGAGTCTGACACTCCCTTCCGCTCCACCCAGAGCGGGAGGAGTCATTTGATGATTTCCCATCCTGAAAAAAAAAGCCTGTACGTATCATATAAGTACATTGAGGTAATGAGAATACGGTTTCTGATAAAATAAAGTAGAAAATATTAATTTTTTAAAAGGAAAACATTGTTTTGTCCTGCACTGGGTGTGTGTTTTGTGCAAACTGTAGGTACAGCCCGGCCCGATTCAAACTTTATGGCGGCTCTGAAGTGCGCTAACACTTCGCAATACCTTACCCCTCACCCCCGCGGACAGGTGAATTTGTGACAGCGCAGCGACTCGCCTCATGTTACCAGTCGCCATAAAGTTTGAATCGGGTTGTATTGGCGTAATTGCGGAAAAAAAGCTGCTCTAGATATTTATGTTCGCATAACTCGACATAATGTAGGGAAGAGCTGATTTTTTTTTCACGTGTTCAGGTTTTGTCCGGTAGAACAAGTTGATGAATACAATGACCCCTTAGAGGTTTTCAATTACACCTTGTATAGGCTAATCACCGAGTGACGCAGACTCAAAAGAACAGTGGATGCTCTTTACTTGCAGGGAAATGCAAGTGAGATTCCACGAATATACGTACTTCGTCGCAGTCACCACTTATTGCTCAAGTACTCTTTTTTCGTTAATCTAAGTGAGAAAAGTGGTCATATCTGTCTGTTTTATGTAGACAAGTAAATATAGGCGTTGTGGTATCCTATTACGCATAGTTGCACTCCTTAATGCATCGTTTCTCATTAATTCAGCTTTATGCAGGTGCAACTTGCAGGGCTCTTGCATCAGAACTCTGCATACTGGACTCTATAAATCATAGGAGAGGTAAACTTAACAGTTGATTTCTATTAACTGATTCTTTGGTTTTTGGTGTCCTTATGCAGGAATTCTAATATACAGATACGATATTCAGAAAAGATTTGTGAATTCTCTTAAAATTCCTAAAATTACCTATGCCAACTGTTCAACGGTTGACATAATTTTATGAACGGCAGAATTGTTTTAACAAGGCGCGGGTCAAAAATATGTGGAAACATTGCTATACCTACAAATAAATGGGATGCTGAAATTAGTTGTACTTAATAAAAAATATAGTGATCTTCCCTATCTTCTATTGCTTAAGTACACGGTGTTGCTGTGCCCGCCATGGTCCAAAATGATCACGTCTTTGTAAACCTACTACCTAAGTGCTCATATACACGAGCAGCGCGTCAACGGCTGAGGCAGCTGCAGTCGCCGACACGTTTACGGGTGCCGTCGACCACGGATATTTGAGCACGGACCACGGTGCAGTTGCCTCTGCATGCCGTTGACGCCAACCGCTCGTGTGTATGAGCACTAAGTTCACATTGTGGAATGAAATAAATGAATTGAGTGCACTGTCACCACACAAACCTAACAAAGAGCTCCAAGAAGATATTCGAATCGGTCAACAGAAAACTCTCTTCACTTCACCAATAGATACACCTTCCTAATTGTTTACCATTCCCGAAGTACGAACATTTTCGTAAAAACAATTTAATTCTAAAGGCGACAATGCTGGATAATAAAATCAATTAATTTTTAGGGTGTTGCCTGTTTACACGGTTTCCTTCGTACACCGAACGTGTTATGTTTCGTTCGGGGAAAGGAAAAGGAATTATAAACAATGTTGTTTATTCAAAGGCGATGTAATATTGATCTAGGCTGCGGCTAGCTCTTTCACCACATTTGCGATTTGGACAATTTGCGAATTGGACGTTGTGAGAATTGAACATTTTGAGCCCACTGGACATTTTGCGAATTGGACATAATGCGCCCAAAGGATGTGTAGTATATTAGCTTAATCTTCATTTCATGTTCAGTGAAAGATCGTTTTTTTTCTCTCTTGCTAACAGTCTCCGATTAGGTACACCACGCTTACAAAACCATACTATAAAAAATAACAAAAAATCGATCTTTTTTATGTTTAACTGCCTATAACTTAGTAGCGACCAGCTCTTATTTCGCACGGTCTAATGTACTTATGTGATGAGATATCAACGCATAGAGATGTCTTCGTCGAATCTTCCGGAATAAATAATCTTGAATGTTGATGAAAACCCCGTCAATATCCATTGTGTAGTTTAAAAGAGCCACACATATGTAATTATAGACACGAAAAGCGATTTGTTGTATATTAACCTGTAGATAAGCTAATAAGTTATATGAACGTTTCCACGCCTCCTTATTATAGGTATACTACACACATCAAAAGTGTCTAGGGATCAACATATATTTTTGCAATAACTTTTTTCCTGATTGATATTAATTAAAATTTTCTTTAAGGATTCATCAAATAAAGTGTTTTCGTTTGTCACAGTAACGATAAACCAAGTCACCTTTGCATTAATAAAGAAATTTGCCATTTTCCTAATAAAGGGATTTTTGACATTTGAACCACTAACATTAAAGTTCGAAAAAAAGACTGAAATAACAGTTTTCTTCAAAATTTTATTGGGTAACTTAAACAATTAATAATCCGTGTTTCTACCGCGAACACTAACAACACAAGAACATCGGTTTGGCATACTCAAAATGAGTTCATCCAAATCACGCTGTGGAATGGCCGCCCATGTTCGTTGCAACAACAAAAAAAGGTCTTCTTGCGACTGGATACCCTCCATATTCGGCAGAGCTCTTCTCTGTAGCATATCCCATGCATGCTCAATCGGGTTCAAGTCTGGCGACTGAGCAGGCCAGAGCAGGACATTGATGTTAGCTGCGGCGAGAGTCTGTCTTACAACTCTTGCGGTGTGCGGTCGTGCATTATCATGCATTAACTGAAATAAGGGACCGATTTGCACTTGTAGAGGAACGATGACGTCAGATACAATCGTCTCAGCATAAATTTGAGCGTTGAGGTTGCCTCTGATCCAAATCAACTCAGTTCTTCCGCCGATCCAAATACCCGCCCATACCATGATGGTTCCACCACTATAAGGATGGACTTCCTGGCAGGATTTTAATCGCTGTTGGCGTCCAGGGGTTCTCCAGTGTCGTATACGTCTTGTATCCGGTCTCATACCAAAACGAGACTCATCAGAAAAGCACACGAAACGCCATTGTTCTTCTGCCCAATTTCTGTGTTCAAGAGCCCATTGATATCGAATCCTACGATTGTGCATTGCTATAGGTGGTACCCGTAGCGGTCTTCGGGAATGAAGGTTCACTTCATGCAAGCGGTTTCTGACTGTTTGGTCGCTAATTAAGTTCCCTGAAGAGTGATGAAGCCTCACGGCTAACATCATGGCGGTTATTGTTGGAGCTCTTCGAGTTAAGATTTGAATGTATCGGTCTTGTCTCCGTGTGGTGCAGCGATACCGTCCTCCATGGCGCTCAGCCACGGTACCAGTGCTTCGGTAACGTGTCCAAAGTCGACTGATAACACTCTGACTTGTATTCAGAGCTAAAGCCACAGTACGTTGTCGGGAACCAGCTTCTATCATTCCCACGGCTGAGCATTTCTTCCCTGCTTAAATGACGTCGCCGCTCCATAATAACGTTGGTTTTAATCATTAGTAGGGAAACAGTAGCACTAATAATGTCTTCAATGCGTTGTACTTGTATGTTTTTATAGGGAAAATATTGACAGCTGATTTTCATCTTTTACTCGAATTTGATTAACAGTTCCTGTTTCAAATTATGAAATGCACCAAAAAGGATCCATATAAATTTATAAAATCATAAATTTATTACAAAGCCACATCTCAATCTCAAGAAATCCGCATAAAAATGCTTGATCCCTAGACACTTTTGATGTGTGTAGATTATATTCCATCTAGACGAAATCTAATTCTAAAGGCTCCTTCAAACAGGCGCGATTCCTATCGTGCATGAACTACGCTCGTAAACATGCTATAGTTACAATCTATGATATAATGATTTTTATTTATGATGACAGTTGATTCCCTCTAAAATACTGGTATTTAGCTGCATCTGGTTAGGCTGGAAGCCGACCCCAACATAGTTGGGAAAAGGCTAGGCAGATTTGATTCCCTCTTCTTTTCCCCGTTTTTATTCTGTTTTCTTGCCAAGAGTTATAGTATTACCCAGTAATTGGGTTGTGGAGGTCAGATAGGCAGTCGTTCCATAGAGAATACTGGTATTCAGCTGCATCTGGTAAGACTGGAAGCCGACCCCAAAGTAGTTGGGAAGAGGCTAGGCAGATGATGAGTTGATTCCCTTTTCCTTACCGTTCCGTTTTTTATCCGTTTTACTGTACCGCGCTATCAGTTTCATCTTGCTAATACATCGATCGCGCTTTCGTAAACTTGTAGTAATGAAAATTCAATTAAATCCAATTCCAATCACTGAACGTGTTCAAAGAGTATAAGTAACAAGTTTCATTTTGCTGTTTTTATTATACTGTCAAATTTTTATTTCTTCACGTGTAGAGGCTATGCAATGGGCACACGGTGGATATTGGATTATTTTGCGAGTAGCTTCTGCACGCGGCTTCGCTCGCGTGGATTGATGTTGGAAATTATCCCATGGGAATGTGCTATCGAGACCAAAAATAACCAATGTCCTTCCTCAAGATGTCATCTATCTCCATGCCAAATCCATCACCAATTTATCGAAATCCGTTCAGTGGTTTAGACGAGAAAAGGGAACATATAGACAGAGAGACTTTTGAAAGATTTATTCCGGTCTGGATCCCCTGAACTCCCCCACCCCCTCCTTCAACCCCTGCTAGTTCATCTTCTGTTTTGATCTCTGTCTTATCCACTAGTATGGAGGATTATCGTCTTGCGATTGATGAAAATGTGTTCGTGTAATACCTGGAATGCGAAACATTGTGCCAAGTTATTGGTGGCAAAAATAGTGGCCAGAGTCAGCCATTTTAAAACCGTGATGACCTCTCGATTAACACAATGATTCTATCCTTGACACCATTTTATTGTAGGTTGCACGAGATGTAATATAGTTCTTTAGCCAAAAAGTATGGGTGTTTGCGTATGGGGGGCATCAAGGAACTGCACCCTAATGGCGTAACACTATCAATCACGATCTGAATCATTTTGAAGGATATTGCTAATCCATTGCTTCGCATGTTTGAAAAATGTGTCTGCTCAACAACGTGAACAACGCAATGAATGTTCTTGAACTGTCAAAATGAAAGCGATTGCTAGTGTTACCCCGCAGTTGTGTGACTCTTGGTCCACCGCCACTTCTAAAGCTTTGTTTGTGTGGAATGCTATAGTTGTATAGTTCACATACAACATTATAGCATACAGGTGTGTAGCATTATGTCACAGTTACGCTACTGGCATTAGATTTACGTAAACATTTGACTTTCTCCACATTTCTCGCGCGGATCCATACGAATCGGAGGGGCTAGCTACTAGCCACTCACGCAGTGCATAGATATTGTAGGTATCTACTGGTTTTTAGATTAACAAGTTTTGACGACAATGGTGCCGATTCTGTTGTTCACAAACTAAACTAAATTTAAGTTCAGTGCATCTTTTTCTTTCTATTTCATTAGGAAAAAAATAAATTAAAAAATTAAATATTTGTTTATTTATGGCAACTAGGCCCAATTGTTAGTAACATAACATTATTCCTAAAAACTATTGTTAGTAAACCAAAAACACAGAAAACACAAAACAAATAGAAAAAGTAAAATTGTGAGGTTAGGTGTGGGGCCTTCTGACCAGCACCTCCACAGCGTGCGACAACCAAGGTGCGTCGAACTTCTCTATCAACATACTTAGGATGCTGTTAGAACTAGACCGCGCTCTTGACAAGATGGAGTTTGTCTTTTTGCAAAGGGCAGAAGATAAATTTTAGTTTAGTCCTGTCAAATTAATCAGCGCCTGACACTACTCCATACAAGTTTAGACGTGATTAAAAACTTGCCTACTAAAATTATGTCAATTAACGTCAGGCGCTGATTAATTTGACAGGACTAAACTAAAATTTATCTTCTGTCCTTTTCTTAATGAAATAGAAAGAAAAAGATGCACTGACCTTAAATTTAGTTTATAACATATTTGCTCGTAAAGGGTCTCTTATTTCACCAATTTCAATATCGTAATGTATCTCATTACGCACTTGTGCGGTAATGTAATGTAAATCGCACGGTTTATCAAGATGCTCCGTCAAAACGAACGGTACTTTTTTAAATCTTAGCAAAGAGTTTTTATTTCAGAAAAGTAGTCAACATTTTATGAATAAAATTAACTTGGGAGATAAAATTTAATAAATAAACATTTAATTCTTTAATTTAATTAATTTTGACAATACATTACAACCATTAATGTCTGTAACAAAAATAAAAATATTTATTTACTTTATTAATAATACTGGCTGTTCTGTGCCTATGCCGGAAAAAAAACGCGAACGCGCGTGCATCACTTATATTGCTAAGAAGTAAAAATTATTCCGCGCGCTTTTTCTTTTCGCTGTACTTTTTTTTTATTTGAAAATGTCGTCAAGTAATTATGAATTTATTAATTCCACACTGCCAGAAGTCTCAGAGGCAGCGAAAAAGGCTACTCTAAGCCTCTTGCCTCAGAAATCGACCGATAGATATGTAGCGGTATCTATAACGCCACATGCAAAACAACGCGTCATACTGACGTCACGCAAATCCTGCATCGCGCAAGCAGAGTTTACCGCGCAACTAGCATAGATACAACGGCCCGACACGAATCAATGGGCAGTTGCCCGCCAGACACAACACCCGTCTGGTCGGAGGATCCTCCCTTTTCTATAGAGTATGAGTGAACTTTACACCCTGTTCCTCATGCCTCTATACTGGTGACCCCGACGTACTTACAAGCGTATCAAAATTTCATCATATGTAAAACAAGCAAATTTGCAAATTCAGTCCGAGTTTTATTTATTTCCTCGCAAATATGTTATAAAACGTCGTATGACATACGTGCGCTTTGAAAATTACAGCCGAGGCGATATTCTTGCCCGAGCCGTAGGCGAGGGCTAAAAGAAAGCAGAGGCTGTAACTTACCGCACTTATATCATAATGTACTATTAGTTTGTGAACAACAGAATCGGCACCAGTATTATTCGTTGTCAACAGAAGCTATACAAGAATAGCTGCATGATAGCGGGGCAATCTGCCATCCTCGCAAGATGTTGTTAAGTATCAAGGTAGACTTACTCCAGTTATCCAAGAAGACATCATACATAGTTCTAATGAAACTGAACTAAATACATAACATATACATCTATACATTAACTCATGCTTCTTCCAATGGGGTTAGGCAGAAACTACAGAACGCCACCTGCTTATACATTATGGTCCTTAAATACACCTTTTGCTTTATTTACGTTCATAAATCTGCGGGGTAACTGTGTAACACACTTACAGTACCATTGGCTTTCATTTTGACAGTTCAACAACATTTTTTTGAACATAATATGATGCATTGGATTAGCAATATCCTTCAAAATGATTCAGATTGAGAATGTTAGTGGTTTCCGCAATTAGAGTGCTGCCGGTCGATTCTGTAAAAATCTCACCGTGAAAACTTAGGTGAAGTGAGTTTGTTTTTGCTAGGAATTGACACTAGGTATTGACAGCTCACTCCACGCTCACTTCACCTAAGTTTTCACGAAGAGTTTTTAACAGAATAGCATCGCTGGTCATACATGGACGTCGGTTGCGAGTGCTACCCACCTGACCTTTGAACCGAATAATTTTTTAAATTAATCTTAGACACTCGTTTTATTTGTGTTGACTTCATTATTCCAGTTTCTCACGCGTACTTAAACAGCCAAACAAATGCCTGTACGTATCTGTTTTTATTTTCCCATCATTGTAATAAGCGCTGTGTTGTTTCACTACAATGCATAATGTAAGTAAGTACTTAATAACTAAATATTTACTTAGCTGTGTAAAGAAAGCCATTGAAACAATTGCTGACTGAATTATCATCGAGTTATTTATTTAACATTATTACCTGCATTATGGATACTTCAATAGAGAGATAACAGTTGTGCAAATTGTTATTGACACCGAAAAGTTTTTCATTCGCTTTTGGGCGTTTTCTGACAATGCTATGTCGGCTATGTCGGTTACATTGGTTCTCCTATGGATCTCCTCATTTCTGATTCGATCACGCAGGGAAACTCCAAGCATAGCGCTCTCCATTGCCCTTTGAGTGACTTTTAGCCTTCTAATAAGGCACATTGTGAGCGACCACGTTTCAGTGCCAAATACCATCCACGTAAAAGAAAAAGATACATAAGTACGAAAAAATAGATTCGTAACAATAGTAGGTTTATTCCATTGACATTCATTTTCGAAGGCAATGGTTATTGCATTTAATAACTTGTCCAAGGTTGTACTATAATGCCCTTCACCGTTGAAATTGCACATTAATTTATCCAATTTGCATTTCAGAAATTAATTAGACGAATGGTATTGGATCTCGAGTAATTATTATGGTATTTAGGCGAATGAGCTTTACACAGTAACAAGTTTGACGGAAATAGTCTATTAGGACTGTGTGGAATATTTACAAACAGTCTATCGGCTATTGGCTAGTAAACTCTTAGGGTCTAAACAGACGGACTGCATTTGAACTGCATTCCAACTGCAACTTCGCAGTTTGGATGCAGTTGAACTAACTAGGTTTCGAAGCAGTTAAAGTCAATTACATCCGATCTGCGATGTTGCAGTTGGTCTGTAGGAAGCCTTACTAATAAGATGTCTAACCCAGAGTTCAAATATCATTCTCTTCACTGTCCTGCCCTTATCACAATTTATTTGGGTATGGCGACTGCATGCTGACCTGTAAGCTAGCTGTTGGACCAACTACGTTGCGTTGGAGCAACTGTTGCTTGAACTGCACGTCGACCGTGCAGCTAGCTTGCAGTTAGCGTGCAGTCGTTGGAACTGCACGCCAACTGCACACCGACTGCAATCGGGCTGCACGGTTGGTTTTCAGTTTATTGCAGTCGTACTAACTGCATTCAAACTGCAAATTTACAATCGGAGTGCAGTTGAAATGTAGTCCGTCTGTCTAGAGCCTTAGTAGTAGGTAATGTGTGCATGTATGGCTTGCACGAAGGTTTACGCCACGGGTCATTGGTTTTGTTAATCATGCCAGAGTACCATGATAAAAGATTGTAATGCTTCTGTGAAATCTGGACGCTTGAATGTCCTTGGTGTTAGAATGTAAAATATATCAGCTATATTGCAGGATAATTGGTCCTTGTATTCGGAAAATTGCAAAAGGTTTTGTTATTAGGGGCCGTTCAAGTAGTACGTAAGCAGATTTCTTGCAATTATTAACCGCCCCCCCCTTCCCCTTTGTCAGCAAAAGTAAGCACAGCTCTTACCCCCCTGCCATGCTTACGTACAGACGCCAGCACATCAAGCTACTACAATCTGTCAAATTTCTTTAATAGATTTTCAACTTTATCGCTAAACCATAAGGCTCAAAGTTGATTGGGAAAATTTGACAGTTTCGGGTAGCTTGATGTGCTGGCGTCTGTACATGCATTTTTAATGTGTTCTGGTTTCTTTATTGATTCATGAGCAACAGTTAAGTCCCAGTAGAATCCGTGAAAATGCGTTTCGTTTTCAAGCATAGACAAGTAGGGTTGCCAAAATGTGTGTTCAAACCAAAATCGACTAAATTTTGTAGAAAATTCAAAAAAATAAATACTGCTGACGTAATTACCATCCAGACCCTCTCATCCCCCATGTTATCAAAAATAAGCAAAGCAGACAATACTTGAATGGCTCCTTAGGAAAATTTTAGAAATAATTATTAGTGATAAATTTATGCAACTTTGCATTTTTGCAGATGCCTTGGGGTCTACATTTAAACAAAAAATTACACATCTAACATTTCGTAACTCATCATCTGCCAAGCCTACGACAACTACGTTATGGTCGGCTTCCGGTTTAACCGGAAGCCGACCATAACGTAGTTGCATTTTTGCAGATGCTTTGGGGTCTACATTTAAACAAAAAATTACACATCTAACATTTCGTAACTCATCATCTGCCAAGCCTACGACAACTACGTTATGGTCGGCTTCCGGTTAAACCGGAAGCAGTTGATTACCAGTATTTTACATGGAGCGACTGCCTATCTAACACACCCCAGTTACAGGGTAATACGATCTCCCTTGGTAAGACGTGCAGTCAGACTTTCGGCCTTCTGACGATCCGTATTATAACGACTCAAAAGATCCACGAATGACAGCCGGGACCAACTGCTTAACGTCCTTTCCGAGGTACGAAGGGGTCTCGGTATGTAAAGACGGTTACCCATCCACGACTTGACCGTGGCAAGCGTAAGCTTAACCGGATCGATTGACCCGTGCGGCTGTTATTAATTAGCCATAACATTCCCAAACTAAATCCACATATTCTAAGGAAGAGGAAGTTATTTTACCAATGATTGAAACATTGTACTGTTATTAAAAAAACTATGTTCAAACGTGTATAAAGCACATGTCTGACCTTTATCGAGGCCGAGACACCGAGTTATTTGATTGTGTTTATAGTTTCCAATCAAACCACTCTCAATGACCATCGGGCACTTCGATGTATGCCTACATAGTTTCCTGATTGCTATTTTTTATTGCTATTAACTAAAATAGATATTGGTTGCTATTTTTAACTGTACCGGAAAAAACCTGTTAATTCCTTATTCGGAACTTTATTGTTATTTAAAAATAAGTGTGTTCTTGACCTCGATCTCGCCTGATAGAAAACGATAGAAGAAAACTTCTTCCATGAGATTTATCTGCGAAATGTTCTTTTAAGAAGATCAAATAAGCATTACATATTTTATATCAGCAGAAAATAAACTGTCTAAACCCGTTTCATAAGGTTACCTGCATTTCAAAAACGTTTTAAAACGTCGAATGACACATCACCTTTATTAACCAAAATGTTATCATATTTAAATTTAACCTTATTAACATGCAACATTTTCTATTTCCATTTATTTATAAAAACAAATTATTTTTTGTTTCAGTGCGCACAAGTGGCGACAAATGTGGTCGAGCAGAAGCACCAGGTGTCTAGAGCGAAGAGAAGTCGTGCGCTTGGAAGCAGGGCTTTCAGAGGCAGCACAGTATGGTTCACAGGACTCAGCGGGGCTGGGAAGACCAGCATAGCGTTCGCGCTTGAAGCTTACCTGGTTTCTAAAGGTTGGTATCGCTTGTAGTGAAAGTCTGAAAGACATGGTAGAGATGAATGTAGTAGGGCCAAAAACATCAAGTACCTATTCAGACTTCCAGAATCTAAGGATCAGTGTTTCTGAAATCTCAGCATTTAGATGCTTTCGGTGCTACCTCATGTCAGTCATAGAAACTATTAGTGCTATGAAACGTAATTTCGTGGAGGACTTAAATAAGATTCTCAACAGCTGGATCAACTTTAATAAACAAAAGAACTCCTAGTAATCAGGAAATGTTTGAAAGAAGTTTGTTACTTTCTGAGAGATGTACGCAAGGCATACATTTACAAATTAATTTCATTAGTCGTTACTTCGTCATACTAATCAATTTTTAATTAATTATTTTTGTAAAACTATGCGTAAACGCGGCGTTTACTTTAGCTTAACTGGGCTTGTGTCTAAGGAAACATTTAACAAATAGGTAAGTATCTAGAACAAAGAAATAAACTTAAGAGACATTTGAGTGACTCTAGCCAGTATCTTTCAGTAACTCCGACTAGGAACGGAAAATGCACTTGAAGCATTTTCTTTATTTACCTAATTAAATATTTTTATTTTATGTTCCCGTCTATTATACAATCAGATGTTTAAAAATATATTTCTATAATGTATTTTTTAAACAACTTACCATGTTTTATGCAAGAATATACATTAAAAAAAAACATATAAATATTTTCTTATATATAGCATGCGAATATTTTAGGTTATATAGAAAATTATAGGTTTTGTTACTTAAATGTAACTCATAGCGTACTAATTTTATTAGAACACACGAACTTCATTATATAAAGTAGGTAACTAATTAATTAAACATGTGTAGACTGGTGACCCACATAAGGTAATTTAAAACTGTAATTGGATACTGTAGTATTAGATATTTGTGTAAATGTACACGCCTTCACAGGCATAATTAATTATCAATGATTAGTAATTATTTAAATATGCTCTTAGCTATTGCTAAAGAAGCAAATAAAATAATTATAGTATATTTATTATTCTTGATTCCGGTTATAATCAATCTAACTTTAGTTTATTTAACCGAATCGAATCCCAAGAAATCTTATAAGTACCTAGTGTAATTTAATTCGTCATAGAAATATTGTTCGATTTGAAAATAATCGTATTTTATATCGTTGAAAAAGGAAAACGGAGAATCTTTATCCCTCTGTAGTATTCTTCGCGGCATTGACGAGACTTAGGTATTCTTAGGCTGATTATGGTACTTCACATAAGTATTAGAAAAATTCGGTTGCTCGACAACGTAAATAATGCAATATAATTATGTTGTTGAACTGTCAAAATAAACGTTATAGCCATTGTAAGTGTGTTAAAAAATAATGTAGAAAATGAAAATTATTATTCTGAAAAGAGCTTACTTGGTGTAGTGCTTAGTCAATCATTCAGTGTTTGGTGTAAATTACAATTAACAGGAGAATACATAATCGATCAAACAAAACATTTTAAGTTATAATACGACGATATTTCTAGATAATAAAGTCACATAAATAACTCTTGTGGGTTAAGGACGGTTAAGTCTGGAAAACAGACATTTCTCAGAACCTTTGTAACTGTTTATTTGTATATGCGAAGTCAATTTAAATAACATAAATCGAAGGCGACCTTAGTATTGTTATCTTACTGATAAGGTTTAATAGTAGGCGGGACATGTCAAATGTTTTGTAGTTCAATCTCCCTGATAGGAACCTCTTTCCCTCTCTTTGGAACAAAGTTGAAAGGGCAACTTTATTTGTTCAAAATTCGAAGTTCTCACAGAGTATTAGCATAGAGTTTTTAATTATACTTTTTTTTTTCTCAGGTATCCCAGCATACGGCCTCGACGGCGACAACATAAGGACTGGTCTGAACAAGAACCTGGGATTTACTAAGGAGGATCGTGAGGAGAACATTAGAAGGGTGGCTGAGGTCGCCAAACTCTTTGCTGACAGTGGTGTCGTATGCCTTTGCAGTTTCGTCTCGCCCTTCGCTGAGGTAAACATTTAAACAATAACAATTTTAAGGTGTAGTCAGGGAAAGTTATTGTTTAACAAATTGAGTGAATATAAACTAAGTAACTTATTTAAAAGTTATTAATCAATTTGGTAAACAATTAAAATGACCTCCACAAATTAGTTGAAATTTTTCCACTTCAGTTGTGACACACCATTTGATTAAACATTGTACTGATCCGAATGTTTAAATTCGTATAACGTTATGATTAACTAATTTAACTACGTTTGACTTATCATAAAAAATAACAAGTAGGTAATCCCTGAGTTTTTAAGGCATAATGTGGCATCACAGCTGAAGTGGTAAAAAGTCAACTAACTTTTGGAAGCACTGTAATTTACCTGACGAAACCCTCGCGGATTAGTCAATTGTCGAGATAAAGATTCACTTGCTGATCACTCAATGTGAATGTATACCTTTTTGTACTATTTGAGAACCTTCCTTGAATCTGAGAGCCTTGACTTGTTGCTTTTAATTTATTATTTTTGTTGTGCCTCATAATCTTAAAATGTCGGTAATATTTATCTCCAGTTCAATGACATTTCGGACGGGCTGGGTTATGTCGAGAATTGGTCAAAATTATTTATTAAAAAATTATTAACCTCGGAAATTACAATCTTTATAATTATTATGTTTCCTAATTGCGAGTGATCTTTGCATAACATTAGATAGTCGACTAGTCATCTGATACTACGCTTCGCATCGGTATAGTGCTCACCTAGAAGTAGCCTAAGTGCTTGGTCAGACTGGCAGCGCGGGGCGGGAGCGGCGCGGGTGCGGGAACGCGCGCGCGCGGTCTGCCGGTCCGCAGTGGAGCGCGGGGCTGAGAGCGTGTTGTCGTGTCCATCTGATAATTTTTCGCGATTACGATGTTGTTCCCATGCAAAAAGTTGTTCTGTCAGTCTATGTCCATACACTTTAATAAGACCACACATTCTTGACACACGCTGTGTAGACTCTGGCAAACACTTTCACTCTTCTTGATCTTCCTAACTAAGCAGAATTTCTCAGGTCTTAAAGAGACCTTTTCTAGCAATAGATTGTAATACTGTGTATAATTATTTTAAAAAATCTGCCTATAATGTTCCCACTGCTGGTACAGACGCCAGCACATCAAGCTACTACAATCTGTCAAATTTCTTTAATATATTTTCAACTTTATCGCTAAAGTATTAAGGTTCAAAGTTGATTGGGAAAATTTGACAGTTTCGGGTAGCTTGATGTTCTGGCGTCTGTATATAGGCCTCCTCTCGGTAAGAGGGAGTGGGCCGTAATGCGGGTTGCAGACCAAGAGCTACGCTCAGTTAGTCTAGCTTGGCTCGCATAGCTGAAGTAATTTTTCATACTTCTACATATGTAGTTTGCGGTCTGCACACAGGTATGAAAAACTGCGTCAACTATGCAAGCTATGCTAAACTAACATTAGCTTAGCTCTTGGTCTGCAACCCGCATTATTCACCACGCGGGCCCAGTGCGGTTTGGTAGATGTCACATGCCTTCGAATTTTTGGTTCTTGGACATGCCGGTTTCCTCAAGATGTCCTTCACCGTTTATAATTTTATATTGATGAGAAATGAAACACAATAGCTCTATTAAATAAACAACTCGATTAAATTTGTTTTAGTGTTTGCTATAAAAAATCAACAATACACATTTTAATTAAAACATCAATGGTTGCTATTTAACGATTTACTTTTTGATAAAATTCTGATTGTGTGGCACTCTCTAATTTATTATAATGACTATTATTTTAACTTTTTATGATAAATGTGGGAAGTATTTACATGATGTTGAATGACGCAAATGTACCTTTTGTTTAAATAAATAATAGATGAAGTAAATGTTTCTTAATTGCATAATTAAATTATAATTAAATAATTTAATTATGCCATTAGTATGGTTGAGTAAGGTAATTTGCGTATATTTGTTACATTCGTACCTACCTTGGATTTACGTCAATTGGTAAATGGCAGAAAAACAGCTATAGTCTTGAGATCAAACACACCTACCTGCTAAAGTTATTTAAAGGCAATTTGGTATCTACGTGTAAGCAGGTGCGAACACTACATTAGAAAGGAAATAAACACTACCTACCTACTTGTCTTTGTTATGAAACTAGCTCTTAGCTCACGTCTACTTCGTACTTTTCCCTACGACCTTCAAAACCCCCTCCGCCCCCTTTTAAATACTAAAGATCGTAATGACCCCTTCATTACGATCTTTAGTATTTACCTAGAAAGTATACCTTTATTTCTTTCTTTTTTAAAAAAAAAAACGTTGCCCCACACTAGGAATTACTCCTGTATCGTGGGTGCGTTTACAAACATTTTAATTCACATACACAAACAGCCAGACCCGGAACAACTACCTGTGCGGGAATCGAACCCGCGACACGCAGCGCAGCAGTCGATCGCTCAGCCACTACGCCAACCGTGTCGCCTACAGTGAAATGTGCCTTTACACTTTGAAGTATACCGGAAAACATGATAAAAGAAAAAACTTGAGATACCGTATCGCGCATTATTTGATTGTAATGAGATCAAATGTCAGTGTTTTATGTTACTGATAATTACAAACGGTTACTGCTGTTGTTACCATTTTGATTAAAGTACAATGACGTGATTTGTAGATTAAAATACGTAAAATGTATTCGTGGAAACGACCGCGAATTGCGAGTTGCAGTCTAGTCAAATGTATGTTTCAAAATTATGTTATTTTTACATACAATCGGCGTTATCTGCGTCCCGCTGTGTAATGCGGTGCAGTGTGCGAATCGCCTAATTGCTTTAATCAGTCTTTCTAGGGGGCCCCCATCTTCGTGTAACATCCATCTCACAAATTCCTTAAGAAGAAGGTAATTTTCTTAACTCCCCATTTTTCTATACAGGACCGTGAGGTAGCTCGTCGCATCCACACGGACTCCGACTTGCCTTTCTTCGAAGTCTTCATAGACACTCCACTAGAAGTGTGTGAACAAAGAGACACCAAGGGACTCTACAAGAAAGCCAGAGAAGGATCCATTAAGGTTTGTGATAATATTATCGTTATCATCAGTTTATATTGTTACCATCGTTGGAACCTCCTGTAAGAAGTGAGCCGAAATCCACCACACAATTCGTGAGAGTCAAGTATAATAGAATACTCAAGTAATTACTTAAATTTTTTTTGTATGTCAATCGACTGATGACAGTTACTAAATTGGTTGTTTAGTCTGTCCGGTCGAGGCACTCAATATTAATAAATAACACATCTGGGTGTTCAGAAAATCTACCTACCTGAAATTGAATATTATTATAGTATATTGTTTCGTAAATTGGGTAAGTATATTTATAACCTGATATTGGTATGATTTGCGTTTAGAAAAAAATATGCATAATTCAAAATAAAGGATGCGCTTGCGCATTAGAATGCACATTTACTTTCTTATTTAACACTATGCTGCTTATCATTAAAATAAATACACTTTTTACATTATTCATGATAAGTTTATCTATTCAGTAATTGAGTAAAAGCCAATATAAATATTGTAACGGAGCGTGTGTCATAAATTATGATATTTGACATAACTTGTTTGTTACTGCGTATTATTGCTGAAGTCAAGACCATCCTTTATCAGGTGTTGCAATAACGAAATGGGCTTATGTCTTAAGGCTTTGAAGTGGAGTGTAAATAGGGTATAACTGTCCCGCAAACAATGGGCACATAATAATATCGTGTCCAGCGTGTCCTGTTGTCTGCACACTACAAGAGCTGATGAACGCAACTGAAGGTGCCAAGTTCATGGCCAAATTCTGGACTGACTCTATACCCGCTGACTTTTTTTTACAGTCTGGACAATAACAGGGTAGAAAAGGTGAACGAAGTTTCTACTCCGTTCACCTAAAAGAAGATTCTTTCTTGTCACAAAAAAAACTCGTTTTTTTCCCTACGAATTAATTGATTTATTAAGCGCGTAGAGTAGGGTGCCTAGAAGTTGAATTTTTATGTTGTTTGTTGATTTAAGTAATTGTTTTTTTTTATTGTGAAGAAAAAGAGGGTCAGAATACCAGCGCTGCGACGCTTAAAAAATAAATGTCTCAGCGTTGGTATTTTGACTCATCATGCTGAGATAGAAGCCTTTTGGCCTCGTATAGGATTTTCCGTTTGATTTTTCTTTTTGTTACTTTTTATAATTTGTTTTTGTTTTTACTGTGTTTAGTTTAGTTCGTGATCTTCCAGTACGAGTTGCAATAAATAGTTACACTTTTTTTCAAGGGGTATATTAATATTTGCTGTATAAGGATACAGCACATATTAATACGACTGTTTCTTGGTGTTCGGATAGGCACTACACTAGACACAGAATCATTTTGAGATTATCAGCTGCTAGATAAGTTAACGGACTTATACGGATGTTGTAAAACAGGTGACTACAAGCTTTCTAATCGTATTCTGCACGTATTAATAGTATAATGATATTAAAATATTAATATTTAAATAAATATCTTTGTATCACAGGGCTTTACAGGCATCACACAGGAATATGAACGCCCCGAAGCGCCGGAGCTCATCGTGCAGACTGTGGAGGACTCTATTGAGGAGTCCACCATGCATGTTGTACGCCTACTCGAATCACAGGTAATACTTATTCCCTTTATTTCTTTCTTTTAACATCGGTCTAACACAGGTTTCAAAAGACCTCTTTTCAGGTCCGTTAATCAATGCTTGATTGTCGGTCTTGGGGCCTTTATTGATTGATCGTACTCATTATTGATCGTACTCATTTTTTTTTCTCGTTTACAACTACCTACAACAGCTTTATAGTTATCGTCCGCATACGTACGGGGTCCAAACTGGTATGTTTCGCCTGTTAATCAAAAAAGGCCAAAAGGCCTTGTAGATCAGTTCCTTTGCACACCAACAACGCTAATACCTTATACTTAAATTCAAGCTGTTTAGTTTTTTAAGTATCGATTAAAAATTAGTATATATTATTGTAGCCTGATGAACCAGGAAATAATCCCTGGCTATCAGACTGAAAATAAAATACGCACAAAGTTGAAGATATCAGTAAAATTGTTGACATTTAAAACATTGCGTGCTTGCTCACAAATCTGTAATAAGTATTCTACATTAAATTTCACGTAAATGGGTCTTTTTTATAAAAGTTATAATTGAAGACGTCGGTCGTATCTTTATTCTTTTTTTTTTTTTAAGAATACCGGAAAATCTACACTGAATTTAATAATCATATAAAATATTTTTAATTTACAAAAATAAAAATAAACCCATTCACACGTTGAACAGCCTATTGTTTTATTTTAGTACATTCACATAATTGAATTTAATTATTAAATAAAAATACTTAACCTTGATACTTAATATTATTATGTTTCCTGCCTTTCTCCAGACCTTGGAAATACACGACCCAGATGGATGATTTTCCTCATATTATTTACCCACACAATTCCCAAGAAAACAAAAAGTTTTTAACATTTTTGTTTCTTTTTTGTTTGTATTTTACCGCCATTCCCTTCTCAGGGCCAGCATTGAATATATGTATATGACTAGGCAATATAAATAAAGTGTTAAAATAAAACCTAATAACAATGATTACTTCCTGCAATGATTTTAAAATTGATTGCATTTTTATTGTGTCAGTAAATTGTAATAGTGATTCGTGGGAGTGCTGTTAACTGTATTGTAAACCCAACACGTTATTTTAATAGGCCATGAAGTACAAATCTAAGATAGATCTTTAATTTGTGATTAAATAAGATTTATTTATTTAACTGATCAAGGCATGGGCCTTAATTAATAGGAAATACAAAACAAAATCACAATAGAAAATCAATTGTGTCTCATTAGCGGTGATTAAGCGGTTAAAGGAATCCGTCTGCAAGTGATGCACATTCTTATTTAAGTTAGGAAAGATCTCCCTACAAAGATTAAAAAAAAAACTCGTTACTATTGGAGCGGTTTATTTATTTGCCATTTTTTACTTTATCTTCTCATACACACAATAATAGAGCGTGACAGGGTCATCAACGCTCAAACTGTAACTACGAATTCAGCACATGATTCTAGGGTAAAAAAAAAAATAGTAAGTTATCAAAAAAGAAATCTGCTGTTTCATAGAAAAGTGCAATACCAACGTGGTCAAAATGTATGGAACGGCAATTTTTGTTGCTCAATCAATTCAAAATTTATTTACTCAGACAAGAAAGATCCATAATGTTGGTAATATCTTATAGCTAGTGTTAGTAAGTAAAATTATTATTAGGAATTTAAGTTTGAAGCCTCTTGCACGGATGACGGCAAAGTAAGGTACAAGTTTCTCACTTGGCCATCCTCTACACAAAATGCCTCAAAATGGGAGAATAGCAATTATTTGTCAGAATCACGTATTGAACCCATGGTAACGGGTTGCGCGTCGATGTCTCTACCACCCTGTATTACAATCTAAATAGGGAATATGCATGATTTTTTTTCATGGCATTTATTAACAAAATATGAAAATACCGTAGTAGAGATGACAAAAAGTGAAATTAAAATCGGCCAAGAAACACGGCCGATATGAGCATTTAAAATTATTGATTACACACCAATTAGACAGAGAGATCCGACATAGACTGTGACGTCACATGTCACTACGGCCATATAAACTCCGTGTTAAATTTCGTTTTGCGAGAAAGAGATAGAAACAAATCTTCGATGGCTCATATCTTTTTTAATTTAATAGTTATCCGAAAAACAGTTTTACTAAACTGTTTATTACATGAATGAGGATTAATTTTTTAAATAAAAAAAAATCATGCATAATTCCCTATTGTACAGGGAAGTTTCTGCAGTTATGTAGTCGACCTTTTTTACCACTTTTGACAACATTTCCCGGTAAATTTCAATTTACTATAATTAAATAATTTCAATCATAGTGAGATGCACCTCACTATGATTGAAATGATCTATTACATAGACAAGTAGAACTTGTCGTTTTATGATGTGCAAGGGGGATTCAACCTGAGGGTGGGTGGTAGAGAACTTACGAGGTCGACTATACCTACTGTAATTGATTATTCTTTGAGTGAGACTTGGACGTTTTTGAACATTGTTACTTGCTTAATATGAAAGCATGAATAATATCTAAATATCTTTTCACAGGGCATCATCCCCTGTATGGAGAACAGCCGCAAGGGTGTGGAGGAACTGTTCATCTATGGCAACAGGCTGACCAGCGCTGTTGAAGAGGCTGCAAGACTGCCGCAGATTGAAATCAACACCTTGGACTTGCAGTGGGTGCAGGTAAGGAAGAGTTTAGTGATCTATATTGCATAACTAGATCCAGGCTTGATTTAAGCACGATAAGTCGTTGGGCCTGCGCCAGACCTCTCTCCGGTCGTGTCAGATTGCCGTCCCACCGGACAATGAGAGTGAGGGGAGAGAGAGTGCACCTGTGTCTGCGCATACGCTTGTACACTATATGAGATGATAATCACTAACAGCTGTCATGAGATTTCACTTTTTCTTTATTTTACTTTATTTGATAAATTCTCGATGCCGAAGTCCAAGGTTACATTTAAAGGCCAATAATGATAATTTGGAGTTGCATACTGGAATTATAAACGTTGTTTAATCTCTTTTTGAGAAGATAAAAAAAAAAATACAAAATATCAGATTAGATTATAACAATGATTGCAATACATGATGACTTGCGTAATAAGAATATTGTTGATTGTGATTATGTTTGTTTCAGGTACTGTCCGAAGGTTGGGCGTACCCTCTCAAAGGATTTATGAGGGAACATGAATATTTACAAGTAAGTATAAAGATGTAACTATAAAAAGGAATATGGAAGAATTCGGCATTAGAAAAACACAAAACTCTCCTTCAAGAGTCATTTATCCACAACATACATTATTATTCTAGTTTTTTTGCGCCTTATTACAAAAACCAGAGGGGCGATTCTCGTAATTTTAAGAAGGTTCATAGTCTAATTTCAATCTGTCAAAAATGCCCCTAATTTCCCTACATTTTTGACAAGTTTTTTAAATTGATTGTCGTTGAGATGAGATTGAGATTTTGAACGGAATAAATTTCCTTTTTCCTTCTTTTTTCAATTACGAGAATTGGCCTTCAGATGTAATTTCTTGAAATAATTTAATGGTCTGGTACGGTCAGCATCAAAAGTCGATTAACACTTCAGTTTTTTTAAATCTCAGTTAATGAGCAAAATATTTATTCAAAATTGCAGCAGAAGTACGGTGCAATTTTCCACAAATATTTTGCTCAATAACAGAGATTAAAAAAAACTGAAGTGTTAATATTTTGCTCAATAACTAAGATTAAAAAAACTTAAGTGTTAATCGACTTTTGATGCTGACCGTACCTACATCCAATAACTTTATTGCGAAGACTAGTGAAAAAAGAAACATTTTTTTAACTTATGTTCTCTTCAATGAGTAATGCCTAATTGGAGAGTAAAAAAAAACCATTAAAACCACCATTAAAAATCTTAAAAACCGGAATAAAACTAATTAAAATTGAACTTTCTTGTCTTCCAGGCACTCCACTCAAACTGCCTAACCCTGGCCGATGGCTCAATAGTCAACCAATCAGTGCCCGTCGTTCTACCCGTAGCGACAGAGGTCAAGGAACGTTTGACAGGAGCTAATGCCATCGCACTTACATACAACGGCAAAGCTGTGGCGGTACTCAGGTCGCCTGAGTTCTACCCGCATAGGAAGGAGGAGAGATGTTCCAGACAGTTCGGGATCTATCATGCTGAACATCCTTATATCAAGGTACGTGTTTCTTCTTAGTACGTCGATGACTATCTAAGACCTGCGCAGTAATGGCGTAACACACTGGGAATGGCTTTCATTTTGAGAGTATAACAACATTCATTGCGTTATTTACGTTGTTTAGCAGACAAATTTTTTGAACATTCGAAGCAATAGATTAGCAATATCCTCCCTTTTTTATAAAATATATTTATTACTAGCTTCTGCCCGCGACTTCGTCCGCGTGGAATTTCTTGTTACTCCGACCCACCCCGTCGCATCGCATCGCCTGCCCGCGCTATTACTTCGTTTTTGCTTAGCGTTCTTTCTGACTTTTTTTTCTTTTTGCTCTGCTCCTAAAGGTCATAGCGTGATGTTAAATAGCGTATAGCCTTCCTCAAGAATTGGGCTATCAAATGCAAAAAGAATTTTTCAAATCCGACTGGTAGTTCCAGAGATTAGCGTGTTCAACCAAACAAACAAACTCTTCAGCTTTATAATATTAGTATAGATTATTATTATATCCTTCAAAATGATTCAGATTGTGATTGATAGTTTTTTACACAAATAGGGTGCTAAGCCTGCCAAGCCAAGTCTGTTTAAAGACTTTTAGGAGCCGTACTTTGACGTCTTTGTGACATAATTATTCCATTGTAAAAAATGGATAGTACTCCTCGTCCTGTATAGCTCCATCTCTCTCTCACACTAGGACAATGATGGCTTTAACACGTTATAGAACCTTTGCGGAGGTGGCAGATTTTTAGCTTTAAATATTTATGTTTGCCTATACTGCCGTGGCATAACTAAAATGCCGTTATCCGACATCTGGTCGATTTTTTACTTTTAATGCTATTATAAAGAGAAAAAAATCTATGGATCTGTTTCCGAATTTTCAATACCTTGAATAGCAAGGTATTGAAAATTCGGAAACAGATCCATGGATTTTTTTTTCTCTTTATAATAGCATTAAAAGTTAAAAATCGACCAGATGTCGGATAACGGCATTTTAGTTATGCCACGGCAGTATAAAACCTCTGTTGTATTTCTCCTTTCTCCTCAGATGATAAAAGAGGCCGGCGAATGGTTGGTGGGCGGTAACCTGGAAGTGTTCGAACGTATTCGTTGGAACGACGGCTTGGACTCGTATAGGCTGACGCCCAACGAGCTCAGGCAGAAGTTTAAGGAGCTTGAAGCTGATGCTGTATTCGCTTTCCAGGTTAGTACTTATTTATAAATAATAATTAGCTAAATTGTTATTTACATTTAAAAGAAATTACAAAACAAAATACATGGGCACTTATGAAACGTCAGAAACTAGATGCGCGGTTCCAATTGGTCGTTTCCTATGGAGACGACCGGCAAGAAGCAGCTTTTTATTTTTTTATTTAGCCTACGCTGTCCCACTGCTGAGCAAATGCTTCCTCCAAATCCTTCCAGGCATCTTTTTCTAGCGCCACCTCGATCCAACCCTTGCGATACGCGCCTAGATCGCCTCGCCGCCTCCCCGGGGGGCCCCCCCGGGCCCCACGTGGAGCCTGTTGCCCAGCGACCACTGCGCCTGCGGCCAACGTGACTC
This sequence comes from Luperina nickerlii, assembly GCA_963855955.1. NCBI lineage: Eukaryota > Metazoa > Arthropoda > Insecta > Lepidoptera > Noctuidae > Luperina > Luperina nickerlii. Next base: position 6,743,040 of record OY979669.1, read on the forward strand.
GCCCAATCACATAGCAGCTTATACAATGTTATCAAATTACAGTGTTGATAGGTACGTGCGGATAATGCACCTGTAAATATCCGCAGATTATGATAAAATTCATAGCGTGAGCGCTGATACCGCATTGACGCAGTTTTATGAGATTGGTATTATCGCTAAAGGATCAAGTGAGGAATATAATAGTCAAGATTGAGTAATACCAGTAATACACATAATCTACCTAACAAGCTAGAAGACCTTGACGAAAATAAAGAAAGATTACTAAATATCGATGGTTGGTAAAATACGCGCACGTACTTGTAAATAAGGATCAATTTTATTTGTTTCAGCTACGTAATCCCATCCACAACGGCCACGCGTTGTTGATGCAAGACACGCATCGTCAGTTAGTCGAGAGAGGATTCCAGAAACCGGTGCTTCTCTTGCATCCTCTTGGTAAATATGTTACAAATTTATCCACTAAGACTTTTGACATTTTGAAGTGCATTCATTAAAAGACCGTCTACGAGTGAGGATAATTACATATGTGTGTTTGGTGCACCTGGGCCTTAAACAGAGTCAAGATGCCTAGCCTTTTCCCAGCTATGTTGGGGTCGGCTTTCAGTCTAACCAGATAGCTGAATACCTATACTTTACATGGAGCGACTGCCTATCTGACCTCCACAACCCAGTTATTGGGTAATACGATACCCATTGGTAAGACTGGTTTCGGGCTTCTGACTACCCGTAAGGACTGTCAAAGATCCACGAATGACAGCCGGTATGTTGATACCGGCTGTCATTCGTGGATTGACGATGCTGTCATTCGTCAGACCCTCCGTGCCTCGGAAAGCACGTTAAGCGGTTGCGCTTAACGTGCTTTCCGAGGCACGGAGGGTCTCGGTATGTAAAGATGGTCACCCATCCACAGACCAACCACGGCAAGCGTAGCTTAGCCTGATCGATCGACCTATGCGGCTGTTATTATTATGCCACGGGCCGTAGATATAGTAAATTCACTAAATTTAATTAAAATTATAATGAGACATAGACATATTTCTTAGATCCAGTATTAAGTGTAAATGAGACAGAAATATGTACATATTCTCTATCTCCTTCGCGTATGCAAACATTTTATCTGGCCCCAGTTGTTGAAACCTACGAAACGGCTGCCACGGTACCATTTCTTTGGAAAGTATTACCCGACCGCGTTAGATAGTAGTACCAATTTACAAGGGACTATCAAAGACTATTGCTATCTCCAAATTCCTACTCTACCAAAATACTCCCAGTAAATTGCAACTTCACTAAGATTGAAACTAATTAACTGTCACAATAGTCGTAAACCAATAATAGGTATACATTTTATGACGTGCAAAAGATATTCAACCTTAGGTTAATTGTGGCAAAGCAATTACGAGGTCGACTATACATCTTAACATATTATAACAAAATAGCTTCTAGCTTATAAAGAAAACTAAGTTAATTTGTCTTTCACTAGGTGGTTGGACTAAGGACGATGATGTCCCTCTAGACGTGAGGATCAACCAACACAAGGCAGTACTGAACGAAGGTGTACTGGACCCACAATCTACCGTGTTGGCTATCTTCCCTTCACCTATGATGTATGCTGGACCTACTGAGGTATGTAGACTACGGTATATTATACAAAAGTAGTCGTAAGCGCGTGTTCAATCATAAATTAGTCAAATTAAATTCGCTCGTGTAACGTCACAGACTTAATGGGTATTAATATCTAAACATGATAAAAAAAATGATGTCTTTTGTGGGGTCTACGACCGCTGGTAAAGCCATAACTTTTTTGGGGTCTACGACCGCTGATAAAGCCCGATTCAAACTTTATGGCGGGTCGGAACATGGAGCGAGTGGCTGCACAGTAACAAATTCACGTGTCAGAGGGAGTGAGCGGTGAGGTACTGCGCAGCGAGTGGCGCAATTCAGAACCGCCATAAAGTTTGAATCAGGCCGTACTAGTTACTAGAAAATATTATTAAGGTAAATGGTAATCATAAAAAAATGCTCAGGATTCAACATCTTAGTATTTTGAATATTTTTTGATAACGTATTGTCATTTAAATATTGACTTTTAGTTCCTAATAAAACCTTGCGACTCTGTGCAGTCAATGATTCTGGGGCCGAGAGAACGGGCTACTCAGTCATCCTTGAGTGCGCTCGTAACTTATGGGACTAATAATTTCTTCTTTTCAGCTCCTCTAGGTCGGTTTCAGGTCTAACCTTTTACTACAATACGAATAACACCATTTATTCCCCCACACTAATGGACCATTCGTCACCAGGTACAATGGCACGCCAAGTGCCGCATGAACGCAGGAGCCAACCACTACATAGTGGGGCGCGACCCGGCCGGCCTGCCGCACCCGGCGGGCGGCGGGGACCTGTTCGACCCGAGGCACGGAGCTATGCTGCTCAAGGTGGCGCCCGGGCTTAACGAGCTGGAGGTAAAATAATAACACCTGATAATAATAACACCTGATTTAATTATTTAACACAGATTCTAAGCCGGGGATATACAGGGTGGAAACTTTCAGCGGGGCAGTAAGGGGAAGTACCTTATCCGTTGCAGCTACGCGAAAATGGTCTTAGGAGACTATCCATATTTTTTTATAGAATTTTAATCCCCATTCACAGATTTTCGAAAAAAATTACAGTTAGCAAGAAAATAGCCATTTTACACAAAAACATTTTTTGATGCCAATCGATCCTGTTTCTAATACTGATCAAAAACTTCTATGGGACCAACCATCGTTGGAGTACTCAAAAAGTCACAAATTGCAGAAAACTTTTCCCTTAGTCTCCTAAGATCATTTTTGCGTAGCTGCAACGGATAAGGTACTTCCCCTTACTGCCCCGCTGAAAGTTTCCACCCTGTATAGTCAATACATGTGGGATGGTTCTTAATGGAGAACCACCTTATGTAATAACCGATGACAGATTAAAATAGAGAAAAAAAAAATATCTAGGCATACAGCCTGTCAATTTCGGTACAAAATAAGGTATTATTACTATACCATCTAAATACTGCTAATAAGACAAAACCTCCACAGATCATTCCATTCCGCGTAGCTGCTTACGATACGTCAGTTGGCAAGATGGCGTTCTTCGATCCCACTCGCAAGGAGGACTTCGACTTTATATCCGGAACTAGGATGAGAGGTAATTTGGTTGTTGTGACATAATTCTCATAAACATATTTGATTTCTAATGACATTAAACTCAACATTAGCAATGCTCGCATTAACCAACACAATAGCGGCTTAATTCGGTAAAACAAAATAATTTTATCACGTTTCGTAACGGTATTTTGTTGGAGACTATACTATATATTTGTAGTAAGTCCAATCTGACTGAGAAAATGGAATGCAAAACTTTAGTTTATTCGTACACATGGCTACATTGTCTTCAACATGACGAAATGCGTATTTGCGTAGCCCATCTTCAGCTTCCAGATTGGCTTATCACCTTGTAATAAGGTAAAAAGGTAGGTTTAGGAAAGCCTTGTAAAAAGTTAGGTTTAGAAATAGCAATTTTTGAAGGAATATCTAAACAATATTTTATTTTTCAGGTCTTGCCAAATCCGGCAAGGAGCCACCGAAAGGCTTCATGGCAACATCAGCATGGAAGGTTCTCTCTGAATACTACCAGTCTCTGAAATCCAAGATGGACACCAACTAAACTATCGAACTTAGCAGCTAAATCTAAGTATTATTTAAAACTGTCAATGCGTAATACTAGATTTCATCAGCGATGAATAAAGAAGCTTTATTTTTATGCAGAATTTATTGCTTTTCGATGCTTCGATTGAACTATGGTAAGTGAATATTTTCACTTTTTGTCGTACCTTTAAGACTTTGCAGAATTTGCACAATACATTTTTTTTCTAAAAGCGACACATTTTTTTGTTACTAGCTATAATTTCAAAATGGTTAGATTACTACTTCGATGTATTTATTTCTTTTACACATTTCGATGAAATTAGGTTCTTTTTTTACCCATTTTTTAAGCTAGAATATCATACTCTTTATAAAAGTGAGATTTTAAAACTATATTTGGTAGATCATATGAGGCGAATGGTAGGTTTATTTTTAAATTACCTTGAAAATACAATTTTATTTATTTCGTACTTAAATTATTTACATATAATATGCTGTGCAATATTTTTGTTATTAAATTATGTATATTTTATTTACTTGTGATAATATACACATTCCTTGGAACACAACTTTATTGTGTGTATCTATGTGTACACATTTTTTTGTTTATATACGTATTTTAATTCTGAAGTTGTGCGTTGACGTATGAGACAATAAATCCGACGATTGGACACTATAGTTTATTCTTAGAAATATAATGGAACTTTTTAATATCTATGTAGGTTTTATGTGAACATTAACATCTGTCAATATGCAACCTTTTAGCTACCAAGCTGGCCTTCCTAAAAGGCTAGTATCACAAACTTATCGTTTTAGATACCACTAAGAATGCTAACTTCTTAAATATTTATTGTTAAGTTTGTAGTGATTAAAGCGCGTGTACTCAGGTTCACTGCAATTGTCAAAAGGTCAAAATCACATATTTTTTTGTAATATACTATTATTGTATTGTAATATAATATTATTGTAATGTATGTATAATAACTATTATAATATATTACTTATAAAATCCCATATTTCGAAGTTTCATTATACTTATCTATATGACATTATGATTATTAAAAGATCAATGAATAAAATACAATGTAATATGAGATTGTATTAATTTGTATTATTTTGTAATTACGTAATCAATACAATGATATTGTGAAGGGACGTATTGTTATTTTATAAGAGGTTTAAATATAAATTGTTGTAATATTAGTGAATAAAGGTGCTTTTAAAATTAATGTAAAATAAATATAAAAGTGATATTGACTCCGTGTTTTATTCATAGGATAAAAAATTAAAAGCTTTTAACCGACTGCGCGACAACAAAGACAGGTACTTATTTATTTTTCACGCGTATCTTGTTTATCTAGGGAGGTAGGTATATGTGTATCTTTGTATGTGGGATTCTTTATACCCTCGAAGCATCGTAACGGCTGGATGGATATTATTAATGGACACATTGACTCGTCTAGGTCGCTCGTTGTTTTTTTTTTTTTATGAAATAAAAACTGCCATGAACTACTCAGACTGCTTGAAAAGCGAGCGTTTTCGGTTTTAGTTGCTCTTTAAGATTTTTTTAATGAAATCCTGGCTTTTTAAAATTTATGATCGTTGACCCTGATAACTGTAATTTTAGGTATCATTTGTTTTTTAGCTACTCAACGTTTTTTTTACACTCCTCATTCTTGCCGTGATTCTTAGATCTTATCACCAATGATTACATTATCTTCGATTAATTTGACACCTACGTAGTTTAATCAACGCCCAGCGAGGACTCAAACAATTATTCTAGATAGTTTTAATTTTATAGATTTTATACAAAAACAAAAGTATGTGTAGTTGACCTCGTAACTGCTTTATCACCCTGACGTTGAATGCCACTTGCACGTCTTAAAACGACATGATATATACGTCTGTGTAACAGTTAGATGTAAGGGTTGGATCGAGGTGGCCATGGAAAGGGCTTGGAAGGATTTGGGGAGGCCTTTGCTTAGAAGTAGGACAGTGTAGGCTAGCATTAAAAAAAAAACAGATAGTTTACAGTGTTTACACCTTGATCAAGTTCCTTACTCGTGATTTACTGTAAATTGTTGTCAGAAGTGGTAAAGCAATTTACGAAGTCGACTATAGACAGTGATAGAGAGCATCTCATCATCACACTATATTTGTATTTCTACACTTTAATTCCCCGCCTTTTTTGTGATGCGCATAAATATTTTACATTATGTATACAATGGTAGGTATGTGACTGGCTTTGACCCTGACTTTTAGATTTTAACATAAAAGACTACGTCGTTTACTTAAAAACAATTAAAACATGACAAAATATATAATCTTATTACGTTTATTGTTATCAAAACTCAATCGTTATCACCGAATGAGTACATTACATCATAATCCTTCACATTATCTTGTTCGTCAAGCGAATTGCGTCGGTATTATCGATACATAGAGTATATTTTGAATGTTTAACTTCGTTCGATAATGGTTTAGTTTGTTTACTTCTCAGTACCGCGTTAACTTTATGCAAGGAAGGTCGCATCGCATCGCAATGGCAGTTCGTTTAGGTTGTGTTACCAGTATTTTACGTAAATGTACGAGTAAATCCGTTACTCGATGCATGTCTCACTATCCGATCGACGAACATATTTTTGGACTTTCGAGTGAACAACAACAGGCAAGTACTTACTTTAAAGTAATTATTATTATACAAGAGTTGAATAACATAATGATGGTTTGATAATACAGTTGTGTCGTAATAAGTTAGGTATATTGAAACAAGTTTATCGATGCCTCTACAAAAGTGAATAATTGTACTTATAAATAATGGTTGACTTTATGACCCCGGTTGACCCGGATTGAACAACTCGATAGTAATGGATTTTGTATTATTGTTATTAGCGAATTCTCATTCACAATATCGATATCTACCGACTGATAATGGTAATTACCTACCTATTCTATGAGTAACGTTTCTAACTGGGAGTTTTTGTCGTTCTTGAGCCCATTAATTACGAACGTAGCTACAAGGACCATAATTATTTAAGTACTCTAGGTGTACTATTTATTCTGTGCTCTAGAGGAGCGCTCTATAACGTAGACCACCTACCACCACCCACCACCACCCACCAATAATACCACCACCACCACCACCAATAATACCAATCCACCACCCACCACCCAACCTATAATACCAATTTATATTACTAGCTAGCAGCGCCCCGCGGTTTCACCCGCATAAGTGTCGATCCCGTGGGAATATCGGGATAAAAACTATCCTATGTCCTTCCCCGGGATGCAATCTGTCTCTCTGCCAAATTAGATCGAAATCCGTTCAGTGGTTTAGGCGTGAAAAGGTAACATACAGACAGACAGACAGAGTTACATTCGAAATTATAATATTAAGTAGGTATGGATAGTATAGTATAGTATTATAGTATATCTACAGACAGGGTTATCGATAAAACATTAACAACCTCTTAAGAGGTCATTGTACAAATCATTACAACTTTTACTATGGGACCAAACCTGAAATCGCGAAAAATAAATAAGCTGTTCCCTACATTTATGTTCGTTTAACTCGGTCAATAAGTAGGGAACAGCTTTTTTTTTTCGATTTCATGTTTGGTCCCATAGTAAAAGTTGTTTATAATGATGAGTACAATGATCTCCCCTGTATATGTAATGCATATTTTTGATTCACAGCTTCGCCAATCCGTGTTTGACTTCGCCCAAAAAGAGCTGGCACCGAAAGCGAATCAGATAGATAAAGAAAATTATTTCGCAGAACTAAGGGAATTCTGGAAGAAATGTGGCGAGATGGGACTTTTGGGTGAGTCTTTGAAATACTGGCCTAATAATATGCACTGAAAAACATCGTGAGGCAACATAACGTAGGTAATATAATCAGCCTATAATATTCCCACTGCTGGGACACCTCTCTTCAATAGGGAGCTAATAATCTACCACGCGGGGCAGTGCGGGTTGGTAGATGTCCAACTGTCCATGTCTTCGAATTTTTGTTTCTAGGACATGCCGGTTTCCACACGATGTTTTCTTTCACCGTTTTACTAGCAGTGGTGATTAAATTATTTACAAAAACAAAAAACGCCTGTCTGAGTTCGAACCCACGACCAACAACTCGTAAGTTGGGGCCATTACCACTGGGCCACCACTGCTTTACTTCAACTAATTTTATATAACAATCACATCGTAAAATATAAAATATTCTTAGGGCTTATTACTAGAATTAAACTTAAAAATCTACTATTTATTCCTTTTTAAGGCCCATCTAGCACACATAAAAATCCACGTATAATTCAAACATCAAGAAGTAATGCATTTCTGATTGCTATTTAGGAAATGTATAGATTTCCTAGGAAAAGTGCATATTAAAAATATATCATAGATTTCCTATGTATTTTAAAATTTATATTACTTTAGTATACAATAACGGATTGCACACGGATTAAATGGCAGGGGGTGACTTGCACACTCAATAATGCGCCCCTGTCGGAAACTGTCGACGAACGAACGTTGTCGCTACGTCACTATGTAGTGACATAGCGACAAGGGGGCAACATGTCCTGAGGTGCTTGAGGAGTGGAGAGTCCACGGCTATCAGAACAATTCCAGAGCCCGGAAGATCCCTACCAGCACTTACTGGAATACTTCCTTCCTCCGAGAACGTTTGTTCTTGCGAATCTCCACTCAAGCCGATCAATAAAGGCAAGAAAGAGGTGGGAGCTTTTTTCTCGTCAGTGTTCACTCCAGCCGGCCAATAAAGGCAAGCCTGAGGTGAGGAACAAGACTATTCCCGGGAAATAGGGTCCGTAGGGTCGCTGGTGCCTAACAGCTAGCCCATCATGCTGTCCTGAAGGTTTCTGTATCTCTCTTACTCTCGCTCCTCACTCTAGACCCGTTAGAGCAAAGTAAACTTTACCGGCACAGACCTAGAGTCTTCCCTTCTTTTTTTCCATACCTACATCGGTATGGACAGAAAAGAAGCGAATGCCTTATTCACGGCAATTGCTGTTTGATTTGAATCCCTTACGAGGGAAAGTGGTTCACGGTTCGTAAATTTTCGTAAAGTTGAATAAATGCGAATTTATTTGAATAATATCCACTTTTCCTCTACAAAGGTGCATAGTACTATGTGACTTAGATTACCTACTATGGATTAACATACATTTCGGAATGTTTCAGGTATAACAGCGAATCCAGAATATGGCGGTACAGGAGGGAAGTACTCTGACCACTGCGTCATCATGGAAGAATTATCAAGGTAACATTTATCTATTCTAAGTACCTACTAATTACATCATTGGACTGGGCTTTTCCCAGCCACGGTGACAGTTTCACCTGAAAAAAGAATGACTAAGATAGAAAAACTCCGACCGTTCTCGACTGGATCCCATTTAGTAGTGATGACCCATTCAGGGACTGATACGAGAGATCGCAGCTAAACCCTCAACATGTAGCTTTAGCTGTTATAAATAACTCTAAACACCTAGTCAAATAATTGAAACGCAAAAATACAAAACAAAGTTCGTTTCAGGGCCAGTGGTGGAATAGCGCTATCATATGGGGCACACTCCAATTTGTGCATCAACCAAATTAACAGGAACGGAACTGACGAACAAAAGAGAAAATATTTACCAAAAGTAAGTACCTTAGCCCACCACCTAAATCTATCCTAAACTCCTGAGCCTGTTGGCTGCCATGGTACTTAACTCTTAAGAAAGCCCGCACTGTCCAGAATCATGATTCTAGCTGTAAGATTTTGTGATGAGACTCCTGGGTAAAATGTGAAACTATGAGAAGTAGAGCCAAGAGATCCAACACATTTTCGGAGAATATTAAAATTGCATTATTAGAGAACCTATTTCTTAAAAGCACTCAGAAATCCCAAGATTATTGCAAAATAAACAAGCAGACTTATTGTGCTAAGCCGTTACAAAAACAATTCACAGTTATGTTCAGGAGAACACATAGGCGCTCTAGCCATGTCAGAGCCCGGCGCAGGCAGTGACGTCGTGTCTATGAAGATGCGCGCTGAGAAGAAGGGCGACTACTACGTGCTTAATGGAAACAAATTCTGGATTACCAATGGACCTGATGCTGATGTTCTAGTGGTAAGCTTCTAAGGCTGATATCATATTTACTATGTGAAAGTTTGGATTTTCGAAACTCGTTCATAACGAAAGGGCTGAGAGAATTTCTATAAAATGTAGTACGCAGGTGACTATAGGACCTGGAATACCACACGGGATATTATTGCCCAAGAATATGGTTTTAAAAAGGTTCGAAGGGAACTGTGGGACCTACAACGCTTCGATGGCAGTGTGGGGGTACCTGTATAGTAAAGGGATGTTTTTTTTAGAATGAAGCATACAATGGGATTCTACCCGGTAAATTCCCTGGTAAATTCAAATTTTGGGTAAATACCGGGTATTTACCCGTATATATTCCCAAATTATGGGTACGTATTTATATAAGAACGAATTTATTCAAACGTATTTGTAATAACTTTTTTGGTTGATGAGAGCAGTAAAACGGGCCACTTTTAATATGTCAGCCATTATTAGTTTGCACCGCTATGAAATTTACCCATAGTTCGGGTATTTTCTGGCGTAATACCCGGTATTTACCCAAATTGGAATGTTCCTGGATATTTTCCCTTTGACTATTTTGGGTTATGGAAGTCAGATAGGCAGTTGCTCCATGTAAAATACTGGTATTCAGCTGCATCCGGTTAGACTGGAAGCCGACCCTAACATAGTTTGGAAAAGGCTAGGCAGATTATGATGATTTTTCCTTTGGGTATTAACCTGTCGCCCATCTCTAGAATAGAGTGACCCATTCTAAAATGTTGGTTTATAGTTTAGCGATGACAGTATATTGATCACTTTCACGACGCAACTGTTGCCCATGCTAGAAGAATCTTAAATCATCTGCCTTGCCATTTCACAACTGTGTCGGGGTCGGCTTCCAGTCTAACCAATGCAGCTGATGAATCTTAAATCTGAGTAGTAACTCAATCTTTTTCCTTTTTATAGGTATACGCCAAAACAGATACATCAAACAAACCTCAGCACGGCATATCAGCTTTCATCATTGAGAAGGACTTCCCTGGGTTCAGTACTGCACAAAAATTGGACAAGCTTGGCATGAGGGGCTCCAACACTTGCGAATTAGTGTTCGAAGACTGCAAGGTACTAATTTACTTTACTTCCAACACGCCTGCTTTCCGTAGAGTTAGGCTGCATTTCCACCAGAGATGAGCGAGGATGCTTAGCGAGGGATGTGTGCAGGGCCGGATAATCATCTCGGGGCCCCTAGGCACAGCTCGGGCCCCCCCTTTTTCATACCACAACAACGCAATTTGGCTTTTACCTTATAATGTGAAAAAAAAGTTTCACTTTTACTTTTACATAAAACCACACAATCCCCTTTTTTTTTCTTTTTTTAATCGGGAGTGCTGGGCCCCTGGTCATAGTGGGCCCCTAGGCATTGGCCTAAAGTGCCTTATGGATAATGCGGCACTGGATGTGTGTGAAACGAGCCAATAACATCGCTTCATTTTTATAGCTTGAACTATGTTAGCGTTGGTATTGGTTAGTTTTACACACATTCCTCGCTACGCATCCTCGCCCATTTCTGGTGGAAAACTAGCCTTAGGCAGAAATGTACCTACTTATAGTACCTACACCCACATTTTACCAGTATTATGTTTAAGTTCCTAGTCATTGGGCGCAAACCTATCGCCAACAAACTGGCACAAATCCAGACTATAAGCTGCTACTAAGAAATTCCTGATTGAAAACTCAGTAACACTGCCCAACTCAGAAATCGAAAACCACTACTGCTGAGAATGAAATCCTCACAACACTAAACCAATGAGGCAGCATTATTGACTAAATTCTTATACTTAGCATCATCGTATCAGCCACGTTATAAAACTCGTATGTACCTAAGTGTACTTTATCTTAAAAACTAACTGACCCTGCGAACTTGTCAGCGGGATTGTCCGAAAGGGTTACCGCTGGCTCGGAACATAAAGGGCTAAGGAAGGAACACGGGTGGGTTTTAGTCAGCAAGAGTCTGACACTCCCTTCCGCTCCACCCAGAGCAGGAGGGGTCATTTGATGATTTCCCATCCTCAAAAAAAAAAACCCTACGAACTGCAGACCGCCTCAGAATCAATAAGTAGGAAATGATAAATTATCTTCATTTTTTTTGTCAATTGTTCCCATGTTTTGATAAGTAGTTATTCTGCTTTTCGGAGCGCAGACAAATCCAAGAAATCATAGATCATAAAAATCAGCCAAGCCGTTCTTGAGTTATAAATGGTGTAACTAACTCGACTTTGTTTTATTTATATAGAATAACACAAGAAAGGCAAACGAGACGTAAGGCCCATACAAAACTCATCTACACTAGCGTCTCTTAGTAATGTGTTTCATATTCCAAACCCAGGTACCCGCAGCTAACCTCCTAGGAGCAGAAAACAAAGGTGTCTACGTACTTATGTCAGGTTTAGACCTAGAACGACTGGTACTAGCAGCTGGACCCGTCGGTCTGATGCAAGCGGCGATAGACACTGCCTTCGAATACGCACACACTAGGAAACAGTTCGGAAAGAGTATTGCAGAGTTCCAGTTACTACAGGTGAGATAAATAAGGTACCTACCTACCGATTCATGGGTTTTAAAAAGGGCTGTTGTAAATTCCAAGGATCGACGCCAGCAGTCTTACAAAATGTTTAGATACCTTGAAAAGTGCTAACATCCTCCTGAAATTGTCATCCCTTCTTGGGTCCTTCCAAGTATATAAATGTTGCATAATTAACGAACTCGTATGAATTATTCCAATTTATACCTTATCTATACTAATATTATGAAGCTGAAGAGTTTGTTTGTTTGGTTGAACGCGCTAATCTCTGGAACTACCAGTCGGATTTGAAAAATTCTTTTTGCAGTTGATAGACCAATTCTTGAGGAAGGCTATTTAACATCACGCTATGACCTTTAGGAGCCGAGCAAAAAGAAAAAAAGTCAGAAAAAACGCTAAGCAAAAACGAAGTAATAGCGCGGGCAGGCGATGCGATGCGACGGGGTGGGTCGGAGTAAAAAGAAATGTCACGCGGACGAAGTCGCGGGCAGAAGGTAGTTACGGTATAACAATAAAAATAAAGTCCTACAGACCGAATTTCGGCCATGGCGTCCAATCTCAACGACCAGCCTTCGGCGCGGGAGATATTATAGTGCACAAGTGTGTGTGCAGACACAGGGGCAATCAAATACGACAGGAGAGAGATAAGGCGCAGGGCCAACGGCTTAACGTGCTTTCCGAGGCACGGGGACTTAACACAGCCAACGACCAAATTTCCGGGCTGTTACTAAGAATTTCCCAATAGAAAAACTCAATAACACTTTGTCCGATCCGGGAATCGAACCCAGGACTCCACGCTCAGCAGTCGCGCTTGCGACCACGAGACCAATGGGGGAAGTCACACAATAACAAAGTACATACGCCAGCACATCAACCTACCACAATCTGTCAGATTTTCCCAATCAACTTGGAACCTTATGCTTTAGCGATAAAGTTGAAAATCTATTAAAGAAATCTGACAGATTGTGGTAGGTTGATGTGCTGGCGTCCGTACATAGAGGGTTAAAAACCCACAATCTGCCTTTTCTCATGTTGCATGAATTCCATTGTGACATTTGAACTACGAGTATGATAGCTAAAATAAATTGCTTATTCTTTTGTAGACATAAGGTGCAGTTTTTTTTTAAGGATATTATTTCATAGTACAATGCGTGCCACGAAAGATGAGACTTGACACACCACGTGGTTTGACATGCGCAGAACACGACTTTAGGTATCTTTAGCGGTACGAGGTCTGAGTGCGGGACGGGACCGGACGTCATAGGGGCGGCGGAAAGAGCGGGGGAGGCGAGGTCAAGTCTCATCTTTCGTGGCACGCATTGTACCTACCTACGTGTTTAAAACGAGAATATGTTGTATGAATATAATGATATACATATAATATTAATATGGTATATGAAATGCAATAATTTCAGGGTAAAATGGCAGACATGTACACAACACTAAGCGCTTGCCGAAGCTACCTCTACAATGTCGCAAAGGCGTGTGACGAGGGACATATCAACAGTAAGGACTGCGCCGGAGTCATTCTGTACTGCGCTGAAAAATCTACGCAAGTTGCTCTAGACGCTTTACAAATACTTGGTAAGTAGGCTACAGTCTAAACTACAAGTCTTTATACGAGGTATTTTTTAGGGTTCCGTACCAAAATGGTAAAAAGGAACCCTTATGGTGGGACTCAGTCTGTCCGTCTGTTCTGTCACAGCTGGATATCTCAATAACTACTAATGCTATTGCTACTAATGCTAATAAACTTGAAATTTGGAATAGTTTTAGATGACGTTGTCCCAAATATTTTGAAAATAAGAAAGAAATAAAATTATATGTATATTTTTTGCAACAGGGACTGAAAGGGGGTCTGAAAAATTGGAAGTGGGTCTACTAGGGCATGTGGGGTATCATATGAAAGAACTCAGTTTGCAGTTTTGCACATTCTCAAATTTTTTGAAGTGAAAACTTCTTTAGCGGCGCTGTGTACTTTTTTTGGAATGGGTAAAAACTTCTAAATTCGCGTCAGGTCACGTGACCCTGATCTAAAATTCGTAAGACGTGACGCGCGTTGTTGAGGACAGCGCCATCTATGCACATCGGGAAGAACTACGAGGGCCTCGCGTACTAACTACGTAGGCGTCGCGTACTAACTACGTAGTTCATCCAACAACGACGAGATGGCGCTGAACCACGATTTGTAAATCTGAATAAATTCCTTTCACGAGAAGAATAAACCAGTCACTTTGGTCATCATACCTGATTTGCAAAAAACCCTATAAAATAAGGAACACACCTTAACACGCGTGTTTTGTTTATAAGACGATTCACAAAATACACTCGTAATTGTTCAAGTTTTCACTTCTGTCGGCACTACCGGAGTGCCAGTGTTTTTTTTTCTTTTTTTTAGGCTGCATACGTTTTCGACTTTTGATGAAAAATTAAAAAAAAAATACCGTTCCCCCCCTTATCTCCAAAGTTTGCATACAGAAAAATCTGAAATTATTCTATGTGATAAAAGTTTATGTAAAGATTACAGGAAAATAAAACAATGTCTCTAAATTTTTTTGCACACGTTTTCAGAAATCATAAACAAAAGTTACATTAGTTCCACTATCGGTCAAGAGATGGCGCTGACCTAAAACTGCAATATTCTACACCGCAGCGTGCGTGTTAAAATTCTCTGATGAATATAGGCCTCGCCGATGAACATTTAAAAACATATGATGGTACGGACTACGGAACCCTCGGTGCGCGAGTCCGACTCGCTCTTACCCGGTTTTTTTATATCCCATAACTAGGGTATGAATGAGATCCTATCAAAGAATCAACTAGTTAGTAGGATATTATTTTTCAATTAAGTATTTTTTTTTGTTAGAATTTTTCATACAATTTAATTCGATAAAGTCAAGAATATTAACCCATACCCTGTCCCATGAATCACATATGCAAAATGTTGATTGTTTAACTATTGTGTCTATGTCACAGAACATATATACCATAAAGGGGTCTATGTCTACTTTGAGGACACGTGAAATGTGACAACGTCGCATTTTCTTAGTTTTAAATATGAATGATTAGTTTGAATGAAAATGAATTGAGGACACGTGAAAGATGACAACGTCGCATTTTTTTAGTTTTAAATATGTCGGCGTGGAGTAACGAAAACATCTAGAAAGGCGCACGTGCGCAACGTGACATCATCGTACCACTCTATGAGTCAGGCGAGGTGGGGACGAGCTATTATAAGGCGGCGCGCTAGCCGGCTCAACACACACTGTTTGACCGAAGCAGTCGCAGCGTCAACACCTCGGAATTGTGATGCGGATCACACCTGAGTCATAATTGTAGTTTGTTGTTAAAGTTGGTTTATTTGTTTCAGGAAGTAGTCAGTTGATTTAGTCAGTTGATTGTTTGAATGTGGTTTTGATGTAGTAAATCAGTGATCAACTTTGTATTGAGGTTTTCGTCGCAGCTTGTCTGAGGATCAGACGGGGGCCAGCCCCGGTGACCTTATAGAGGTATGAGGAACAGGGTGTAAAGTCCACTCAACCTCCATAGAAAAGGGAGGATCCTCCGACCAGACGGGTGATGTGTCTGGCGGGCAACTGCCCATTGATTCGTGTCGGGCCGTTGTATCTATGCTAGTTGCGCGGTAAACTCTGCTTGCGCGATGCAGGATTTGCGTGACGTCAGTATGACGCGTTGTTTGCATGTGGCGTTGTAGATACCGCTACATCACTCCCCCCCGGAGACCGGAGGTCGATAGTGGGCTGAGTCCTGTATCTTGTGATGCTTGCCAGGCCAGCTGAGGTTCCAGTGAGTCGGAACCGGTTGCCGCATAGTTCACGGTGAGTCGGAACTGTCTGCGAAGATGTCCCCAGTGAGTCGGGGTGGCGCTGCGTTATGCTCCAGTGCGTCGGATGTAGTACAGCGCCGAGTTGAGGCTGGCTGCTGCGTCGACCAGGAGAGGAATTGAGCTCTTCTTATTGACCGGCCGAAAGTGCAGTGTGCTGTGCCGAGGTTGCTGATGAGGCTGAGGGTGATGACCAGGTATGCGCGGTCGCTGCATGCTGGTGGTCAGGATACCCGTTGAAGCCGTGGGAGCTGGCTGGCTGGGTGACTCGCCGCTAACGCTTGCGGGAGTGATGATGATGACGTCACGCTGAAGTATTTGCACGAAGGCTGCGCTGACGTTCATGTTCGGGGTCACCAGTATAGAGGTATGAGGAACAGGGTGTAAAGTCCACTCAACCTCCATAGAAAAGGGAGGATCCTCCGACCAGACGGGTGATGTGTCTGGCGGGCAACTGCCCATTGATTCGTGTCGGGCCGTTGTATCTATGCTAGTTGCGCGGTAAACTCTGCTTGCGCGATGCAGGATTTGCGTGACGTCAGTATGACGCGTTGTTTGCATGTGGCGTTGTAGATACCGCTACAACCTCATGAATTGCCGCCCGCCTTCGCCGATTCTGCGGCGGGTTTTGGTTCGAAATCAGAAGTGAGATGGACCTCGGGTCTTCTTCAGCCCCATCTGCTCACATGGAGGAAGGTGCCAATATCTTTGGCGCCAACCAGGTCTTGTCTGCATTGGCCAGTGTCATTGAAAGGTTAACGCGACAGCAGCAAGCAAGTATGCGGGCTGGTCGTGGGTTTTTAGCCGGACTATTGGGGTCGGGCTGCGGCACCAGCAAAACGTCCAAGAACTCTGTGAAATTTGTATTGCGTCCTTTGACCCTGATGATGATGTACCAGTGTGGGATTGGTGCGTGCACGTGGACAGGGCAAGGAGTCGCTGGCGGTGGCCGGTTGTGAAGTGTGTACAAGAATGGCTGGCTTACTGCAGGGTCGTGCTAAAACTCTTGGAGGTACATGGTCGGTGGGGTCGGTATGGTCAGACATGCGAGAGGCGTTGATGCAGGCTTTTGAAACCCGAAGCACGATACTCAAGCGATGTGGTGAAGTTGCGAAGTTTTGGATTTGATATGGCACATTTGGCTGAATCCATTTCCAGAGCTTGGAGTGTCTGGAAACGAGTTGTCAATGGTGGCAGGGACGGGGATGCTATGGAGGCCATGATTGGCTGCGTAGACGGTGAGTTCCTTCGATTAAGTCTGTTGTCTGGTGGGTGTTCCACAGTTCCTGAATTGATTTCGGTGGCGGCTACAATCAGACAGCGGGAGCCATGACGGGGTGAACTGCCTGCGAGGCTGCCGGCTGCCTGCGAGGCTGCCGGGATTGAGAGGCAGGGATGATACTATGCTTTGTTTTGAAAGCGGGAGGCCTGGACATGTGCAGGCGTATTGTGACGGGGGCAGCGAGGGGGCGCAGTCGGGCGGTCTTGGGCCGTTGTTGAGTATAACTAATTCCAACGAGTCCTTGAACCGCACAGGGTGCCCATGGCCCGACTCGTGCTGTGGCAGGGTTGGCCATATTGAGTCGACCTGCTTCGGGAAGATGGCAGATGAGGCTGGGAGGGTTGATTTGGCCAGGGAATAAGAAGTATTGACACCGATGGCTGTTAGTATCAGTAATCACACATTTACAGCATTCTATGATAGTAGTGCGGCACGCGCTGCGGGCGGCAACGGCGAGTGGATGTGCTGCCCTCAGGCACGTTGGAACATAAAGGTGAGCTGTATTGTTTTGTTTGCGACTCTGGTGCTGATATAGCTCGTTAGTAGAGGCGAGTTGTGCAGCAAAGTTGGGTGCCGGACGGGTTGATAATGTTGCTGTTATGCGTTGACTGGTATTGGTTAAACGCGTACATTCAGCACAAAACAAATCATGGGAAGCGTTGCGAATAGCGGGCCACAACTTGAGATTTTATTACATTTCTACACGACGTTTACTTGCAAAGTAATATCTTGGGTAGGCTATTTTGTGTTATTGGAAAGCGAAGAGTGAAATCGGACTAATCTAGATCGGAAGTTCAGAGGTTCATTTGGGGTAGTGGTGGTTTTGACAAGTGATCTCTGTACGTCGTAGGCTTTAGATTCTAATCGTACTTACAAGTGTGCTCGCGATCGCATACGAAGGATGCCTCTGAGTAGTGTTCCTGGCGAGTTGAACGTGGCAGACTGTGAGGATGGTTCCTCCACCGAGTAGTGGAGCGCATACCATGGCTGGGTCGCACGGTGCGTGCTTGTCTGTAGTCGTGGCTGCGGCTCGCTTGTGAGTTGTTCAAGGAGCGATGGGCGCCTGGTGGTGCGGCGGCGACCAGGGTCTCAAAGGAGACTATTGTTGTGTTGGTTTTCTAATGACCAGGGGGGTTCGTGGACTCTATGGGAAGTGATGCGTGTTGGTCGTGTCACTTCAAGTGGTGACGATATGGGTGGCATGAGTGTCACTGGCTGCTGCGGCAGCAGGGCCATGAGCGTTGTATGTGATCTACTCGTGAGTTGATGCACTTCCTGAACAATTATTGCCAGGGCTTACAGGAATCTTTTGTTATCAATGATTGTTATTGTTTTTATTGAATGTGGTCAGAATTGGCAGAGTGGAACACTTACTGCTGTTGTTTTTTTGGTTGCGGGTTAACACACGAGGACGCGTGCAAGCGGAATGGCAGTGGTGGACAACGCTGCACTTTTTGGATCTCCTGTGTGAGTGATCGCTGATCGGGAACGGTGCTTTTCGAGCGGGGAGTTTCGCGACTTCTGCCAAGGAAACAGTGGATTGCAACCACTACAGCCATTAAGCCGGCTACAGATCTATTGTCTACTGGGTTTGGTGAGTCGTTTTCATTTTATTTTGACTCGGGTACCGAGTGCTTCCCTGGTAAATAACACCAAAAAACGGTTGCATTGTTGGGTGTAGCCCAATCTAGTTAACGATGCAATTTTTGGATACGCTCACGATAGGTTACGAATGATGCCAGTAGGTCGTGTGCCAGTCGAAGTGGATTGTGATCACGGTGATGGTGAGCTATGGGCGGGCCTAAGTAGTGGGAGCCACGCGAGTAAGGGTTCTCTATCGGCCGCAGTAAAGTGTAGTCACAGGGTGATACACATGGATCCATGCACTGGATGTGTGAGAGCAATGCGATTGCTGGTCGGCCGGAGTGCCGTGGCGTTAGAGTGGTTTACTCTTCTGTGGGTTTCCAGGTGTAAGGCTCTTAGTGAAAAGTTGATGTTTTTTTTTTGTGATTGATTAAAGTTTGATTACATGGCTCTGGTTGAATCAAGTACGCTCATGAGGCTAAGGCATATGCCATGGCACCAGCCAAGGGATCAGAGTATTAATGACGAATTTGAGGAAAGCCAAGTAAAAGTCTTGTTGATGAAACAGAGTAGAGGTTAAAGTCGAGTGACAGTGGTGAATCCAATACGGCTGGTCGGGGACCGTACCAGTATTTATTACTTGGTCTTAGCCCGGGAGAAATCTCTAGCGGCAACTCAAGTAGTCCATGGGTACACGTTGCGTGTTTAACTCTGGCGGAGGTCGGGGTCTTGTAGAGACCATAGAGTCCGTGGGATTCGGAATTCAGGAGGAATTCAAAGAAACAAACATGAGGTTTGTTGTAGGGGCTTAATGAAAAGCCACAGGCCACGAATAAGATTCCTGCTGTGTTTTGTGATACTCTAAAGATGTTTTATTAGCTGCTCTATCATGTTTAGTTGATTATTTAGTTTGTGATCTTGAGATTTGGGTATCAAATAATGATTAATACTCTGAACTCTGCAATGGGCATTGTTCATATTTTTTTAAATGTTGTAATTGAAAAACCATTTCGAGGAATAGCGTTATTGATCATTACGGATTAATTAATTATGAAAAATAGTCATATTTTATTGATATTTTTGATAAATTCTTTGCCCTTCAAATTACGTCGGTATTGGCCGTACAGTTTTGTATCGTTAACTCAGAAAAAAAAAGTAAGATTGTCCACAATCTGTCAAATGTCAAATTATTATAAATATGTCAAAAATATAAACATTCTTGTTTATATTACATTACATACATTATTTCAACACTCGACAATATATGCTGGTAGAGTTATGGAATACAGGAAGTGCTTTGTTCCAACTTGCAGCAATAATAGTAATTATGTCGCCGCGTGCGTTATTATTCTATTTCTAAGACGCCGCGTCGATTGTTCTAGTGACGATAGAGAGTAGTATATTCCTTGGAGGACACTTACACATAAAAAAAAAACCATTCGTAAAAAATACGCTAAGATAGGATTCGATTATTTAAGACTTCTATTCGGCCTATTGACACTTTGACAGATGTGACAGTACTCTTTGGATTGATGACGTTGTGTTGACAGATTAAAATTTTTAATTATGTACTAGTCGGGCAACGGCACTTAATCTTTATGCCACTGATAACGTCACCTACCTTAATAATTTTGTTTTAAATAACTATTGAGCCAATCATCATAATATTCAAATTAGTTTCCCAAAATACTCTAAATTTTCAAAAAATAAAATACAATCTAATGGTTAGAAATTTTGGGCAATCCCCATTCTTTTAGTTTGTGCGAATTTTCATTGTGTTTTTGTGTTGTTGTCCTTACTTTGGCATATGTGTCAAATGTAAGTTGAGGACAGGGTCCTCCTTACTTTGCCATATGTATCGAATGTAAGTTGAGGACAGGCGCCTCCTTACTTTGCCATATGTATCAAATGTAAGTTGAGGACAGGGGCCTCCTTACTTTGTCATATGTATTGAACGTAAGTTGAGGACAGGGGCCTCCTTACTTTGCCATATGTATCAAATATAAGTTGAGGACAGGGGCCTCCTTATTTTGCCATATGTATTGAACGTAAGTTGAGGACAGGGGCCTCCTTACTTTGCCATATGTATCGAATGTAAGTTGAGGACAGGGGCCTCCTTACTTTGTCATATGTATTGAACGTAAGTTGAGGACAGGGGCCTCCTTACTTTGCCATATGTATCGAATGTAAGTTGTTACGGTCGAGGGCGACCTTTATGCAGAATGGCCGTGTCGGCGTGGAGTAACGAAAACATCTAGAAAGGCGCACGTGCGCAACGTGACATCATCGTACCACTCTATGAGTCAGGCGAGGTGGGGACGAGCTATTATAAGGCGGCGCGCTAGCCGGCTCAACACACACTGTTTGACCGAAGCAGTCGCAGCGTCAACACCTCGGAATTGTGATGCGGATCACACCTGAGTCATAATTGTAGTTTGTTGTTAAAGTTGGTTTATTTGTTTCAGGAAGTAGTCAGTTGATTGTTTGAATGTGGTTTTGATGTAGTAAATCAGTGATCAACTTTGTATTGAGGTTTTCGTCGCAGCTTGTCTGAGGATCAGACGGGGGCCAGCCCCGGTGACCTCATGAATTGCCGCCCGCCTTCGCCGATTCTGCGGCGGGTTTTGGTTCCCTCCGAAAAATATGAATGATTGGTTTGAATGAAAATGAATTGAGAACACGTGAAATATGACAACGTCGCATTTTCTTAGTTTTAAATATGAATGATTGGTTTGAATGAAAATGAATTGAGGACACGTGAAATATGACAACGTCGCATTTTCTTAGTTTTAAATATGAATGATTGGTTTGAATGAAAATGAATTGAGGACACGTGAAAGATGACAACGTCGCATTTACTTAGTTTTAAATGAATGATTGGTTTGAATGAAAATGGTTGAATGAAAATGAATTACTTGTATTAGTCAATGAAACTTAGATACTTACAATACATGATATCTTCGAAGCTATACATTTTTGGGCCACATATTCTAGGACTTTTTGTATTATTTTTACTCATAGAATACAAGCAGCGCCCCGCGGTTTCACTCGCATAAGTGTCTATCTCGGCGAATATCAGGATAAAAATTATCCTATGTCCCGGGATGCAATCTATCTCTGCCAAATTTTATCGAAATTCTTAGGCGTGAAAAGGTAACAGACTGACAGAGTTACTTTCGAATTCATAGTATTAGTTCGGATAACCCTAGAGTTATGGGCTATAAAATAAAACACGTTGATGTAGATCATTATGAAAATACTGACTCATAAGCGATGTCTGTTGAAGGGTGGCTACGGAAGGAATGGATGTTGGGGTCCATACAAAGATCTTATGGTCATTTTAAGATTTAAAAGAAAACCCGACTCTTCAAGCTAAATAGTAAATTTTGTGAAACATTAAAAATAATTATAGTACCTACCTAAATGGTTGTTCATGACTGTTTGATAAAGTCATTTCAATGACTTTTCTGGTACGGAATGCTTTTTTAATTATTTCATGACTATTTTCGTTTATTTTTATCTTATAGTAGTACTGAGGAATGTGTAAATGTAAACATGCTGTAAAAGTCAATGCAGAGTAGATTTTTTTCATTGAGGTAACATTTGTTTTTTCTTTCCCCAGGTGGAAATGGCTACATAAATGACTACCCAACAGGCAGGATACTCAGAGATGCTAAACTATATGAAATCGGCGCCGGGACCTCAGAAGTCAGAAGGATGCTAATAGGAAGAGCACTGAATAGTGAATACAAATGAAATAAATAGTCAATATGTTATAACAAAATTTGTAATTGTTTATTAAAGTTTAAAAAAAACTTAATTAAGTATTTTTTATTTGTTATTGGTAAGTATAATAATGCACATTGGGTTATGCTTAATTGCTATTTAATTAGCTGCCAAAATTCCTTTATAAATGGAAGACTTGCCACCTTAATACTAATTATATTCTAAAGTGATTAAAAATACAAATGACTAAATAATGACTGGCTAAAATTGTTTACAGGTGTTGAGGTCAACCATCTTTCATAATACTTTCCGTTGCCATTAAAAAATCTGGCATTGTAGCCAAGTAAGCAACACACCTGAATCATCAAAGATATCATTCCCACCAAAAGCTTACTGAAAAACTAATGGACAGTGACTCAACAAAATGCCACCATTTTGGTGGAATATAAAGCATTTGTCCAGGTTTTAGAATGCCGTAGTATGGAGTAGCACTTTTATATTTAGGATATTTTTCTAGATCTGGCTGTCTGGGATCTACTTGAGCTGTATTATCCAGTAATTCATGATCATGTGGGTAGAGGTATTGTGAATCTGAAGGTGAAAATAAATATAGCTGTTTTTCTCCTACAACTTGCGTTAGTAAGTTCCTTTTTGGATCATGGTGGAGTGGTGAAACTGTGCCCTTAGGACCATACCATGCCATAACATCTACAGGGTCAGTACTGTCAGAAAAACAGCAATATTCTGGCTCTGTGATATCATTCTTCAGTTCAGGGATTTGGTCAAACAGCTGGTACTGGGCAAGGTAACCAGTTGGGCCTTTGGTCTGGTAAATGTACTCTTTGATAAACTCTTCTATTGTTATAAGTCTTTGTGTCCAATCAGAATCTGTGTACTTGCTTCCAATTTCAATTGATACTGTCCGCCGTCCAGCTAAATTAAGGAAATAGTTTTGATCTTTCCATTTTTCTAAAGCTGGCCAGTGATTTATACAGTTATCTAAAATAACAGGTTTTTCCATACAAATGTAATTTTTAAGAAAGTGCTCCATGCTTGGACAATCAATGATTTCTATTGGGGTTGCATTGAATCTACAAGCTTCTGTAGTAGAATTACTGGGTGCACTATCTTTATTTGATAAGTCCTTGAATATCTGGGTACTTTGTTGAACATTTACAGAACTTAGAATTGTCGCACAACTTTGCAATAGTTTGGGTTCTTTTTCCAAGGGGCATCCGAAGAGTATCCCGAAGTCTATTATTTTGAAAGCCTGCTTTACCATTGTATCCGTATCTTCATTGTAAAATCTCACATGAGCTAATAACTTTAAATATGTGGCAATAGTTATTGCTTTTCTTATGTACAGTTTTACCTCTTTCCAGTTGCCAATATTGATTTTTTCATACATGTAATCTAGGATAGCTTGAATTCTTATGAGAGAAGAAGGATCTGTTGACTCAGTACTGTCTATATACCTCTGTAATAACGATTTGGATGCTGCATCTAATTCGTCAATTTCTGGTAATGATGTAGCGACACTGGCTTTATATTCTTCTAATTTAATACAAATATCGCGTAATGCTAACATTGTGAATTTATTCAGTAATTTGCGAATTAATAAAAAAAAGCTCTTTAGTTGTTGTTTACAATCTTATAACCTACAAATCAGGAAAGATCAATGACATGACATCATTCACTTTCCCGATGTGTTTCAGTTTACGACACAGAGTACACTATGATACTGGGTTTACGATTTCATTTTGAACACCCATTCGATTTTAAAGTTTTGCACCTGACATGACTTTTAGCCTACCACATCAAAAAAAATGTCAGATGAAAATATGAATGTCACCCAACCCAAACTACAATTTATATAAACTAGTAATTAAAAAAAACGTCAGAAAATTTGGATTTTTTGGGCTGCCCTGGCGCATTCACATATTAATAATTTTAACGCCATAATTATTATACACCGTGAAATTTTAATGGTTGTTTTCCCGCGGCAGAACGACTTGCCATAAGGAGTACTTTCGAAACATAGAGTAAAAGTAAAAAAATAAAAATGTTTTTGTTTTAAAATAATTAAAAAAATATTCAACAACTCGAAAAAGTGAGAAAACATAGTAACACTAGACGCGATTTGTTGTAGGTACTGTCGCACGCGCCGGCGCCATCAAAAGAAAACAATGCATAAATTAATGTTCAAACCAAAATAAGCTCCCGCATGTGGTGATACGGCATAAAATAGCTTGCACGCAACATTGCAAAAAATCACCTGCTAAGCCGCCAAAGCAAAGACCGATTTAAAATGTTCAAACCAAAATAAGCTCTCATACGCGGTAATACAGCATAAAATAGCTTGCATTTAACAATACAAAAATCTACCGCAAAAGCCGACAAAGGAAATCCCGACAAAAGAAATGTTCAAAGTAAAATAAGCTCTCGCGTGTAGTGATACAGCATAATCTAGCCTGCGCGCAAAAATTACAAACGATCGAAACCGCGTTTCGACGCCTATTGTATCCGTGCGGCGGTAACATACAAGTATTAGTTTTCCCGCGAATGTCGTACGCGCAGCACACGTCCGCGTCGCACAGTGGTCCGGGTTTTCAAAAAGGCGGACATAGGATCGAAAATGCATATTTAACGTAACAAAAAATAGTTTCGTATAGGAAATTTAACGCTGATTAATACTTATTACTACAACTTTTCAAAAAAACAGCTCCTTCACGTCAAAAAAAAATATTGAAAATAAAAATGTATGGGAGAAAATCTATTTTATTTTTTTTCTCCGTTCAGTATCAAAGTGTAGCAAGCAAACCTTATATTCTGGTAAGTACCTATTGTTCTTAATACGACAACATATAAATTGCTTGCGTATCCCTGCGGCCTTGACGCCTACGATGCTTCAAAGTTTAAAATTTTAATGTTGAATTATCTTAATATTATTAACGAGTTTTTCAATTGAAATTAATCCAAAATATCATTTTTAATAAAAACAAGCCCCCCGCGCGCCTCATCCGTGTATTAAGCTCGCCCCCTATTACATGGGACTTAAATATAACTGGCGAAATGACAGTGTACTATAGTGTAGTATACACCTTTGCCGAACCCTTCGGGGAATATAAAGCGTGATGTTATGATAAAATAAGCATTTCTGCTTATTTTTTTTTTAATAATCATCTGTTGGTTATTCTTTCATCTGTTGATATTTCCTATTGATAAATCATGGTTGATATTGTTGGTTTTACTACTAACGTGACTCATCTTAAAAGAAACAATTAGAAATAGATGTAGCCCTTAAAAGGGCTTTTTCTGAAGTCCTGAAAAGGACTATTTTAAGTGGTCCTGAAAAGGACTACAACTCAACTACTACTACTACTAACAAACTCAATTCTAACAATAACAAAATCACTAAATCTGTCACGTTTACATTAATGGATCATCTTCAGGCTGCAACTCCTGTAGATCCATATTTTCAGTTTCTTCTGTTACTACCTCAGGCAACAACAAAAGCTCTTTAACATCTGGAAAAAAATCGAATTGCTTTGAGTTGCTGTATTTTGGTCGAATATGGGATAAATATGGGTCTGAACTAATTAAAAAATTATGGAGCAAGTCCTCGTTGGTCTTCATCCTGTTAAATTTTCTTGTGTGATATTCACGAACTCTTCGAAATTCTTTATTTCTTGCTTCTCCCGCTTCTTCGGAAAGAATGCCAATTGGTAGGAGGCCAAAGTGATGACAAATGTCTGCACCGTGTATGAGTAGCTTGTGCACACTTGCGGGCATATAAAACCATGGGTATAGATGAACAAAGATCTCAGCTGTTTCTCTGCAATAAGTCCTGAATTTTTCTATATCTATGGCACATCCCGATGAAATCGTTTGAAGAATAACCGTAAAATGCTTCAGTAGGCCTTTGTCAATATTGGTTATTTCGGCAGATTTCTCATAATCTCTAAAAAACCTTCTGGCTGTGTTTCCGTCGTTTGTGGTTCCAAAGCCTTGCTTCACAAAATCCACAAGTATTCCCATTTGCTGTTTGAATTCTTCTTGTGTAAAATGTTTCTTCGCAGCTTTTAGTTGCTTGTTAGCACCTCGTGCAGTCCACATCTCAAAGTCCATGTTGTAAGATATGTGTAGAATACACTCCATACAACGAATCCACATATGAAGAGTAGAAAGTCCATATTTATAAACATCTTCTCGAACAGGTCTTGAAAATACTTCTGACAGTTTGTTCATCTCAGTCGGCTTAGCAAGGCAAATATTGCAGGCAGATGCAGACGAAGTATCCGTTATAATAGTGGCCACTTTTCCGTCGATCATTGTCATATGAAGCTCGTGACTAATCTCTAGCCCGACCCATTTTGTAGAATTGATGTTCTTTATTTCTTCCTTCAATGCAGCTTCTTCTTGCTTGATGTATTCTGCTGTCTCTTTACAAAACTCGAACTTAATGGGCCTGCAATAATGTGTTGACGAAGGTGTTGGGTTTTCCCATATGGTGCTATTATTAGAAACTAATTTAAGAGGGACAAGACTTGACATGAAAACCGATGAATCACTGAAGTCTACATCTTCACTCCTTTGCTTGTAGGTGCTTTGTGAAGAAGCTCCATCGAAACCCCATTTACTAATTAACTTCAATCCTTCAGTTGACGAATCAATCTGGGTACCGGTAATTTGAAGAATCTTCTGGACTGTCAGATCCAATAGGGCTTGAAGCTTCACTCTGGCTCCTCTCTCGGTAATTTCTAAATCATGTGGATAGCATCTCTTTTTAGCTTCAAGGAGTTTGTGATACGATGGTAACACTGGAACTTCACAATCTAACAGCGCTTTCCTTAAACACAAGTATTTCCATTTTGACAGGTTCAATGATGTATAAAGACCAAGAGCATGATCTTCATCTAAAGATTTTTTCCTATTTTTCTTAAACAATGTGGCTTGAACAATAGTAACACTATCAGGGTTCTTCGTTATATGATCAATAACACAAGCTAAGTCATTCTTCTTGTCTATCCTAAGTCTTTCGACTAATGCAAAAGTAAGTTCTTCCGGCGAATAGTCCAAAAGAGACTCTGAACGTCTTTTCTTCTGTTTGTTGCTGAGGTCAACAAAAGGCTTCCTAATCTGAACTTCGGTAGATGTGCCCACAGTTGCTGTACTTGATGTCGACGGAATCACAGCTGCTGTAGTATCGATGTCAACTGAAGTATTGTCTGACGATATGTTTTCGATAACTTCATCTTGGGCTTGAAAAATCTCGGATAAATTAACAGTAGTGCAAATTGGCCAACTAATATTTGATTCTAACCACGCAGCATGTCTATTCATGAAAGTCTTCTGATTTCTAGAAGCACTTGCCCATCTGCGATTGATATTACTCATGTAGTTCTTCAAAAAGGTCTTGATTATTTCTAAATCTTCCGAACATGTTTCAACTGGGATATGTAGAATAATAGCTTCATAGAGTCGTGCCCAATTTTTCATGTCTCCTTCAACACGGAGGAACATAAAAATGTCCAAGTTTGTAACAAATGCAGCCATAACGAAACTCACTAAACTTTCACACAGCACGGATAATTGATGTTGCTTCCTCAAGGGTTGAGAAACAAGTGCCTTTAATTGTTTCATGCACAGATATTAATAACAAACACACGCTCGCAAGTAGTGACTGACGAAATTAGTACCACATCTTCAACAGCCAATCAGCGTCGTCGAAATCTCCGGTGGTGGGGGTAAATGATTCTTTTACCACAGGAGTCGTTTCAGTCAGTTACAAATAGGCTACGAATCAGCACGTGTCCTTTATTACATAACTAAAGTTGAAGACTTTTATTAGTACTTTTTATTAAAATAAAATAAACAAATACTTGCCAAATGCTTGAATGCGTATGTTTTAATTCTTATATAATTAAAAAATTATATTTTGAATTCAGCTTAATTGAAAACCTCGATAATAATTTAAAAAAATCCCAATTGAAATTTTAAACTTTGAAGCATCGTAGGCGTCAAGGCCGCAGGGATACGCAAGCAATTTATATGTTGTCGTATTAAGAACAATAGGTACTTACCAGAATATAAGGTTTGCTTGCTACACTTTGATACTGAACGGAGAAAAAAAATAAAATAGATTTTCTCCCATACATTTTTATTTTCAATATTTTTTTTTGACGTGAAGGAGCTGTTTTTTTGAAAAGTTGTAGTAATAAGTATTAATCAGCGTTAAATTTCCTATACGAAACTATTTTTTGTTACGTTAAATATGCATTTTCGATCCTATGTCCGCCTTTTTGAAAACCCGGACCACTGTGCGTCGTGTTATCTTTGCAACATGGATCGACATTACAACTACTGCAATTTGGAGTACGTTGCTATGGTGCAACTTTATGCTAGAGCTAATTATGACTCCCATGCTGCCCGGCGACTTTACGCGGAGCCGCGACACCTGCAGTTGCTCCGTGTTCGCGGGATTCTGAACCCCCAAGTGCCATCGTCACGGACCATCGTAGCGGCATTGCAGTTAAAAAAGTATTTATGACGGTCCTAAGCCCGTAGAAGTATGAAGGGAAAATTTGAATAACTTGTTGGATAGCAAACAGCTGATTGAAACGCACGCGGGTCAATGGCCGTGCGGCTCTTCCCGTAGATATCGGGCGGTGTTACTATTAGTTCGTGATCACTTTCGAGTTTTGTGTTTCACAATGCTAAATCTGTCATTTCCTGTTTCTAATATTTTATTTATTTATGAAACGATTATATTACTAAGACAAAACTGTTTCGCTGCGGGAAAACAACCATTAAAATTTCACGGTGTATTATTTCTTGCTAAGTATCAAAATGTTTTGTTCCTTCTATACTCAGTGATACCACATGACTAGAATTTTTCGGGATCAACTTATAAGAGCCAAAGTGTGTGTCATCTAATAATTCTAATATGCTACCGAGCGACTCGTAACGACGACGTTAAAATAATTATAATAAGTCTGAGCCTGCGTGTAAAGAATTAGTAACATGATGTCTATGGTTGAAGGTTGCTGTACTTTGATGCGAAATTAAAATGCAGACATTTTGATTACAAAAGAAGTTATTCTTTCTCTGTCTACATTAAAGATAAACAAAATAATGTCCGTACATATTTGTGACAAAAATAGAGAGGATTTCATTGACCTTGACCTTTCAGTAAAAGTAAAAACTTCTTGTCTATGCTAAATCATATGACTTTTGCACGTGATCTGACATATTATTTACATTAAAACAAAGTGTTTCAAAAAGTTTTTTAAAACAACCTTTTCCTAATTAGAATGCCGATAAGATGTTATGAAAGTCCCGCAATGAAAATGTCGTGAAATGTTACGTGTGACGCAATGGCCCTTTTCGACAAACTGTTTTCTCTCAAGAGAAAACTTGATGATCGCGAACTACGAAACCGCGACAGGTACGTCATGATGAAACACTTTTCATTCATTTTATTCTATTTTTGTGATTGGTGTGGTATGCGATGGTGGGGTTGACGCACGAAGTGTTCACCCGTGCCGGGAGACAGGTCTTCACGAGGGCACTATGTGGACCTTCGCGTAGAAGAGGTGACGCACGCCAGTCTGGCAGTGCAGTGCGACGAGCATGTGATGAGTGAACCAGTGAACGCGGGACGAGGGCGCGGGCGTAGGCCAGCCGCTAGCGCGATCACGTCACTCGCGGGAGGGGCGGGTCGCGCTCTATGTTTACTTATTATTTACATTACATGAGATGTAAGCTAGTACATCAGCACATTCCACTGCAAACGGACGCTCGCCGGCTGATACTCGCCTATCGATGTGCATTTAGTGTTATTCATTATCAGTGGTTGCATTTATTTGATCAGTGAGTGCATATGACACAGTTTTGTCTCTGCAACTTTGATATTTTGGTGAGCAGCCGTGGACAGCTGATGTGACTATGAAATAAAATGAAATTTAGGTAACAACTGTTTACTTTGTGCTTTCGTTAGATTTAGGCAAGAGTGCTGGTTGTGTCTAGAATTTAATTATGAAGTCATTTAGATTGCTATCAACACGCTAGGAAGAAGAATTATGAAGTCAGTTGCTCTGTTTATTAAAGTTTGTATAATGTTTAGTTTGAGGCAGTGTGGACTTGTTTGAGACAGGCAATCATAGTCACATTCTAATGGAGTTTATAATGTGAATGGCAATGGCCATGTTGAGTTGATTTAGTGTCTGCTGGTGTTCTGATACATCAACATGATTGCTGGTAGATATTTTATTGAAATTCTACTTGAAATTATCAGTAGCACTCAAATGTACACAGTGATTTTGACATGAGAGAAAAGAAAGTTTTTACATTGTTTACTTTTATTGAATACATAGTGCTTCCTCACATGCAGGTTGTTGACCAATTAGATTATTAATAAATGTAGAGTTTAAATAAATACAAAATATTTTCACTGTGTTTTGTTTTAATTTTTTTAAACTATGGTCACAAAAACTTTGATTACTTACATATTTTTTGTGGCAAACATTCTATTGGTACCAACTGATTTATGTTGTTTCTTTGGTATATTAGGCGAATGATATTCTAATTAGTTTTTTTTATCAAATCATGTCATATTCATTGACTAGTTCCATCTTATCTTGAATACTTGGGACTTTATTTTTACTTTTTTCCAATCATAACATCTGATTACTTCAATGTGAGTGTAATGACTAATGACAATATTTAAGATTCTTATTTGAATAATTCGGGATAAATATAATTTAAGCTGTTTCTTCAAACGAGTGCATTAAAGGACATTAAATAAAATATTTACGTTTTTTTTTATCATAATTTAAAATGTTTGTTAAAGCCTACATTCTTTGTATTGTGATTAAGTTATCAAGTAAGTTAAATATGGCCGAAAATATAGTTAAATTATGTTTACAATAACTTTTATTATCAGTTTGCAAATAAAAGCTTTGACATTCCTTAAGTTTTAATAAATCATTTTATTAAGCTTGCATAAAGCTGAATCATTCTCTGAGAACATAAAATTAATGTCTGCTGATATTAAAGATAAAGTAGGTGTGTCTCATCATGTGAATATGTGATATATTCACTTCTTTCTAGTCAAATACTTATTAGTTGTGTTATTTTTGGCATTATTACTTCTTCTTCCTGCCTTTGTCCAATGTTACTTCGGGTTGGTGCATCAAGATTTTCTCCCTCCCTCCTCTGTCAGCCGTCACTCTATCATTCACAAATTTTTCTTTCATGTCATATCTCACACAATCCATCCATCTTTTCTTTAGTATTCCTCTCTATAGCGATTCATCAACATGTGAATATGTGATATATTCACTTCTTTCTAGTCAGATACTTATTAGTTGTGCTATTTTTGGCATTAGTACTCCTTCTTCCTGCCCTTGTCCAATGTTACTTGGGGTTGGTGCTACAAGTTTTTCTCCCTTCCTCCCCTGTCAGCCGTCACTCTATCATTCAGATATTTTTCTTTCATGTCATATATCACACAATCTATCCACCTTTTCTTTAGTATTCCTCTCTATAGGGATCCACCAACATTTATCTTCATCACTCTTTTAGTTACTTGCCTTTCATCCCTCGACATCACATGCCCATGTCCAGGCAAATGATTCCCTTTTAACTTTTCTGTAACTGGTGTTCACCTTCATGTTTCACGTGTTACCATGAATTCAGTAAGTACATGATTCTGAACCCCTGAACTGAAATTTATGGTTGGTTATTAAAAAAAATATAAGCAAGAATTTCAACTCTGGGGGGATCAGAATCCATGGTAACAGGGTACGCGTCGATGTCCCTGCCATTCTGTATAGTAATTTCTTACTCTATGTAGTCTTGTCATTCCACATTTCCATCTCAACATTAATTTTGGGATAAAGACTTATTTATTTTTTTCATTGTTGAATGGGCCTCTTGACCTCGATCACGCACCACACACAACACGCATCACTAAATAAAAAATCTTCTTAATTTCTTAAACTGAAAGTTTTAAGTGTTTGGTACATGCAGCAATATTCCAATTGTTCGAAACCAATTTCTATTGACAAATATTTCAAACCAATCTATACTTTCCTATACTCCCCTTTAGCATCCAGTGTCAATCAAAAATCTTAACTTAAATTAAGTTATATCTATTTGGCGTATTTTGCCCAACCAGGTCCTGTCAGATAAATCCGGAGCAAGTGCGGCTGCTTCTATTCAAGGAGTGTGACTGGAGGGGCAGGAAACTCTTGTTCGACTCTGCTGCAATACAGAAGATCCCAGCAAACAAAAATGACAAGCCAAATGTCAGACAGTCGGATGAAGTGCCATGCATTCTGGAGGTGTCTGAGGGGTTCACATATCTGGTAATTATAACCAATGATTTGTGTATTTTATATTAAGTTATGTTGAACTTAGGTACTATTGATAAAATAATAGTATTTCGTCCATTAACAAAACAGGACGTATTACACGCTCTCAGCTCTGTTTCGTTACGTTAACGTGGGCGTATTATACTCCCTGTTTCGCTCGAAGTTGTTGCTAAAAGCACTATTTTGAATGCATTCAAAACGTGACTTTCGGTTTTATACGTCCTTTGATTATGACTGTAGTTGATCCCCATAAGTTTTCATGTACTTAAAGGGAACTGAGTAGGCAGATCGATTGGCTAGTAGCCGATTGAATAAATTGTTTTCGCTAAACATTTTGTAGAAGCACCAATAACCACCATATACATACTTCCGGGAAGATGTAAGACATTCTCATCACATGCAAAGCTTGGATCCACACAGAATTATAAACAAGCGAAGACTACGACTTCCTGTTATTTAAATCATCTCTTCCATTTCCTGCTAAATTAATATCCACCAAAATTTTCGAAGACTACTGACGTAATCTCCTCTTAATGTTAACAGGAAAACTCAATAAGGAAAGTCGTGATACAAAATAAATAAGTAACAGAAGCCAAGTTTACTTATCGATAAAATTAGGAGCACTACGATAGTAGAGTAGAGTACATGAATGAGTAGGATAATAATAAGACTGACGTAGTAATGCATGAAGCCACAGATACACATACCTGAAGATTTGTACAAAAGTAGGTAGCTAAGAAGCTTGAATGCATCTTCTGATTGTTTACGGTCCGATCCAGCCTGTCCCTTGCTGCTCTGCCACAGCGATGGCCTAAGCCGAGGTCCGAACCCCACAGGGGGTGCCCTTAGCGTGTAGTCGCTTAGTTTATAAGTTTTATGCTCTGACTGGAGGCCTTGTTTTCTTGAGGCTTCCACAGGTTATCCCGGTTAAGCAGCGAACACCCTCCTAGGTTGATCTGCGAGATGCCTTGCCAAAAAAAAACTTATTAGTGAACGTCACTATGGCAAGCAAGCTCTACTTGCATACTTTTTCGCAAGTTACGCGCATGTGTATTACGTGCTTTAGGAGATATAACAGTGCTCCGTTCTCCAATTAGGCCTTTGTTTAAAGGACACCGTGAAATAGCAATTATACGGACTATTGTTGTAGTTTCACTTGTCTGTATCAATGGTGTGAAAGAATGTTGAAAGTTCTTGACGAAATATACTTGTGCTGTTAATTGGTCTAGAATGTGATTTATAGCATTACATCTAAGCCATAGCATAATCCGCCTATAATGTTCTCACTGCTGGGACACAGGCCTCCTCTTTGTGAGAGGGAGTGGGCCTTAAACTACCACGGGGGCCCAGTGCGGTAAGATAAGCCTGGTGGAATTTCGAAAACCCTTTCTTAGTGGATACCTACTCTTCACAAGGAACACACCCTCCAAATTTCATGTCTCTGGGACCAGCGGTTTAAGTTGTGCGTTAATATATCAGCCAGTTAGGACTTTGAATTTTATATAAATAGATTAAGACAATGTTGTGTCTGTTTTGCTTTCTAAAATACAAAATAGACGTCTGATTTACTATCTTCTTTGATACTTTAATTTAATCATTGGACAAGTATCTATTCCACTAATA
This sequence comes from Luperina nickerlii, assembly GCA_963855955.1. Classification (NCBI taxonomy): domain Eukaryota; kingdom Metazoa; phylum Arthropoda; class Insecta; order Lepidoptera; family Noctuidae; genus Luperina; species Luperina nickerlii. Next base: position 6,777,810 of record OY979669.1, read on the forward strand.
ATAATATGTTTTACTACAACAAATTAATCCGTGTCGTATTAAAATGAATTATGATTGTACACATCGTTTTAATATTTCCGAGACTCGAATGCGTATGTAGGCCGTTTACCTTAGTGTGTGATAATAATAATACGGCCACGAACACTGAAGCACGTGACTAGCCAGCTGCTTACGTTCATACCGGCAACACGATGACGCGACATCGAAACCGTGCAGTATTAATCAAAGAATTACAGAAACTTAACTCAATTTGTGAACTCGCCAATTTTGGTACGGCGCCAAGGATAGGACCTTTAGGGAACCCAAGTCGAAATATTTTATTTTCAAACTTTATCTATGCTATATCGATAAGATAGTATGTCAATGTACTTGATACTATGTATTTACGTGATGTCACAAACGGGATTATCTCAAGTAGCCGTTGCAACTTGTAGAAAGCTGAGTACATCGACTGATAACGCCGATCGAAAGCTTTAATAACAACATTAAACAATTATGGATATAAGTTAATGCTGTTTTGTTTCTGTTTATGTATTTTTTATTTACTTTATTTGTTCGATTCTACTCTCGCCAAGAGCTCGTCATAACGCGACGGTAAGATAGAGATACATTATCTTCATCGCTTAAGTCTGTATTAGTTTAAACAACTGAAACAATTTACTCAAATGGTATATCCTTGAAACTCAGCATCTAGAGCCGGCCAGTTAAGAATCCCTCGTATTTATAAAACTTGCCTTGTCATCATGAGATGGACTATAAATCTTTTGCATCATTATCATGTTCTTGGCAATGTAGAACGGTAGTAGCCACATGCAGTGGGAATGGAATTAGTATGATGGACACGTAACGTATCATGCTTTCTAAATCCATACAGTTCTACGCAGTAACACTTGTCTAAGGTTTAGTTTGATATTATTTTTCAAAAAAAATGTTAATTGACAGTAGTGCGTCGTCGTGGTGAAGTTTCAACGAGAACTTTCTTTTTTTTTACAATAACTTTTGTAGGCTCTGTTAGAGCTAATAATTAGAAGGTTTTGTTTTATATAGTTTCTTTATTATGATCGTTAATAAAATAATGCGGAAAATACAACATATTTTTTAGAAGGGTTATTGGGTGTGTCCTGTCAAAGTCAAATGTCAACCAATCACTGGCCACTGGAACGCCAATTACGTTCCAGGTCTCTGACATCCCCCTTTCTAAGCGTAGCGCTTGGGAAGAATGACTGGCCGGCCACTGCGAGTTGTTTTAGGCAAGGCGAGTCCATGATCCGGCGGCGGCTGTGTTGCTGGCAGCGGTTCCAAGGGCACTACTGATCTTGGCGGTGGTTCTGGTGCTGTCATAAGCAGCGACTGTTCTGTAGGAGACACTTTATTCAACTCCGTCTGTTCATTATGAACCATCATGTTTAGGTTTTTCAATAGTTCTGGTTCAGGTACATTATTTAAGTTTCTCGCTTCAGCCACAGTATTATCTGAAACGAGAACTGGTTTGTTATGTGAATGTGAGCCTGAGCATCTAGATATTGGTGGAAGCGATCGCAAATGCCAGGTGTTTCTTCGGTAAATTGAACCATCTGGCTTCTCGACTAAGTAGGATCTAGGTTCTGAAGTTGGAGCTATGATCTTGGCCGGTACCCAAAGTTTGTGGTCTTCTCTCAACATCACCTGTTCACCGCTAAAAAATGTTTCTCCTTGTTCTTTCCCTTTGTCAGCATACTTCTTTTCCTTTTGTTTTGCAGCTTTTAAGTGCTTTTCAATATTTGTTATGATTTTTGGTTTGAGTAATTTGTAATTTATGGGTAACAATGTTTTTGTCCTTCTGCCCATTAGTCTTTGAACTGGTGAACCTAGATTCTCTCTAGGTGTGTTTCTGTGATGCAGAAGGGCCAATTGTACATCCGAATTTTCATCCAAGCATTTTTTCAACAGGTTCTTTGCTTCTTGGACGTACCTTTCGGCCAATCCATTGGACCTGGGGAAATGTGGGCTAGATAATCTGTGTTGGAATTGCCATTGGTTACTGAATTCTTTGAATTGTTCACTATCATATTGTTTTCCATTGTCTGTTAGTAGACATTCTGGAATCCCAAATGAAGAGAACCAAATTTTCATTGATTTAATCACTGTAGAGCTGTTTAGATTTGATAATTCATGGAAATCGAAATATCCTGAGTATGCATCTGCAATGACTATGAAGTTTTTTCCCTTGTGATGAAATATATCAGAAGCTACAATACTCCATGGAAGTTTAGGTACTTCTTGCAATAATATTGTTTCCATTGGTTTGTCTTTTTGTGTTTTTAAGCAAGTCTGACAACTTCTTACATAATCTTGTACATCACTGCTCATGTTAGGCCAGAATACATTGTCTCTTGCAAGCTGTAGTGTACCCGCTGTTGATTTATGGCTAAGATGACAATGCTTTAGTATAATTGGAACCATGCTTTGGGGAATTAATACTCTGTTGTTTTTGAATATCATGTTGTCATATACACTTAATTGTTCTCGGTAGTACCAGTATTTTTTTGTTTCTTCTGGTAGTAATTTTATATTATCTGGCCAACCATTGAGTATGATTTCTTTTAATTTTCTTAGTTCTGTGCTTTTTTCAGTTTCATCTTTTAGCTCTTGTTTCCGGTTTTGTGAAAATGGTATTATGGCGCATATTTCAATTTTATCTTCATTCATTTCTTGACTGCTTAATTCCCTGCAGTCTCGGCTTAAGGTGTCTGCAATGAACAATTCTTGCCCCCTTTTATAAATTATTTTAGCATTATATGGTAGTATCTGGTACAACATTCTTTGAAGTCTGGGTGGTGCTTCTGACAGGGTTTTCTTAAATATAGTTTCTAATGGCTTGTGATCAGACTCTATGGTTAAATCTTTGCATCCCCAAATGTATGTGTGAAATTTTTTACATGCTACTAAAATAGCATTAGCTTCTTTTTCTAATTGGCTGTAACCTTGTTCGGTCTTTGTAAATGCTTTTGCGCAATAAGCTATGGGTTTGCCATTTTGCATTAGTACACCACCACATGCATAACTGCTGGCATCAACTGACAAAAGTATGGGATCTTTGGGATTGTAGAAACCTAGAACCGGTGGATTTTTTAGCAGTTCTTTAAGTTGTTTGAAGGCTTCTTCTTGAGAATTGTCCCAATACCACTCTATATCTTTTTGTAATAGCTGCCGTAATGGGTTTGTAATGTGGGATAAGTTTTTAATGAATTTTGATAGATATGTGATTAGCCCGAGGAACCTTTGTAGTTCTTTGATGTTTTCAGGTCTTTTTATTTTATTTATTGTGTCTAATTTTTCAGGATCTGGTTTGAGTCCACTGTTTGTAAAAATGTGTCCTAGGAACTTTATTTCTTGTGTGTTAAAGACGCATTTATCTGGGTTCAATTTGAGTCCAGCATCTTTAAGCTTTTTTATGACCTCATTAGTTGTGGCTTCCAATCCCGCTTTGGTTGGATGATGGATAAGGATATCGTCCATCGAGACCTCCACATTGTTTATACCCGTTAAGAGTGAGCTCATTATTTGTTGGAAGACCTCTGGAGCTGATGCCAACCCAAATGGTAATCTGAGGCACGAGTATCTACCGAAGGGTGTACTGAATGTTAAGTACTTTGAAGTCCTTGGTGTAACTTTCAGTTGCCAAAATCCTTTTTTACAGTCAAGAAGGCTAAACCATTGTGATCCGGTGACTCTTGTAGCTATTTCTTCAATGGTATTTAGTGGGTAGAATCTTCTCTTCAAGTTTTTATTAATTTCTGATGGGTCAATACACAGCCTTATTTTGTTGTTTTTCCTTACTACGACCATAGGTGAAACTGCTGGTGTAGGTTCTGTAACGGGAATTATGATATTATCTCTTACCATGTTATCAAGTTCTTCTTTAACTTTATTTCTTATTATATGAGGTACCTTCCTTGCCGGACAAATTGGTAATCTTGGGTTATCAATTAGATCAATATCATACTCATAATTTTTTAGGCAGCCGATTCCTTCAAAAACGTCATTTTCCTTTGTTAGAGCATCAACTCGCTTTATTAGATTCAATTTTATACATGTTCTTCTACCAAGGATCGGTGAAAAGTCTTGTTCAATCACATAGTATTTTATTTTAAATATTTTCTTTTTTACAATGGTTTCCATAACTGTTTCACCAATAACTGTCATTTTGTGTTCTGAGTATGATGTCAGAAATTTTGTATCTGATGAGGTAATGGTTGCTTTTGCCTTGATTGCTATTTTCTTTGGTATCACGTTGCACTGGCTACCAGAGTCTAATTTAAATGTGACTTTTTTATTTGTTGGTAGTAGTTCTGCTGCCTCAAACCAATCATCTTTTTCATTAATGACAGATAGGGCTGATACATACCATTCATCCTTGCTGGACTCATCTTCACTATAGCTGTCTTTTCCATTAGGTTTGTAAATTGCTTGAACTTTCTTTGACCTACAACATTTTGCGAAGTGGTTCAGCTTTTGGCATTTTGTGCATGTTTTTTGAAATGCTGGACATGCTCGAGGCCCGTGTGTCATGCCACACCTATTACATTCTGATGTAGAACCAGATGTCTGCTGGGTTGCCTTCATCTTTTTCTTAATTATCGCTACTGTAGGTGTTATTTCACTGTTACTGTCCATTTTATTCATTTGCAATTTTAGTTGTTCCGCAGCCCTGCATATGTCAACTGCTTTTTGCAGATTTAAATCATTTTCGATTAGCAATCTTTCACGTGTCGTTTTGCTTAGTATGCCAATTACAATCCTGTCCCGCAAGATACTATCCTCTAATTTTTCATAATCACAATTTCTAATTTTGTTCTTTAGTTTGGTCAAGAACTCGTCAAAACTTTCTTCGTTATTTTGAATTATTTGATTAAAAATATATCTTTCGTATGTTACGTTGGTCTTTGGGATGAAATATTCTTCGAATTTCTTTTTGATGGTTTCTAAGCTCTGAGATTCCTTTTCCGTCAAGCCAAACGTATTATAAATGATGGCCGCTTCTGGTCCAATGGCGCTCATGAACATTGCCACCTGAACCTCGGGTGGTCTCTTGTCCAGTCCTGTGGCTGTCGCGTACCATCCGAACTGTTGACTCCACAGTTTCCAGGTCGAAGCATTTCCTGCTCCGCCATTTTCTATGGCCATCGGCTTCGGCGGTCTTATTCCTGTGCCGCCGGCACTCGTCGTGTTTTCTTCGTTACTCATTTATATCCCTGGTTTCGGCACCATGTAGGCTCTGTTAGAGCTAATAATTAGAAGGTTTTGTTTTATATAGTTTCTTTATTATGATCGTTAATAAAATAATGCGGAAAATACAACATATTTTTTAGAAGGGTTATTGGGTGTGTCCTGTCAAAGTCAAATGTCAACCAATCACTGGCCACTGGAACGCCAATTACGTTCCAGGTCTCTGACAACTTTATCAGCATAACGTGCTGCATACACATGGAGTGTTAGCGAACCTACCATCGCGATAAATATATAAAAATAACACAACAATCGACACACGGAGCGGTCACAAGACCGACAATTTACTATAACATTATCACTGGAGCATTCTATATTTAGATCACTTAAGATGTTAGCCTTTTCGATTATAAAGTGTGCCGTAAGTGAGTCTTATGTGTGCAGCTGGACCGTAATTTTAGCTGGATTCTAATTAATTGGCATCACATGTCCCATTATAGTTGTGACAATTGTCTCTCTCATCTATATTTACTTTGGAAATCCACTTTGTCACGTGATAATTTATTGTCCATTACACTCCAGGCTGTAGTTAGTTATGGCTTGTCTAACTCAGTGTTTATTTATAGACATTATCTTTATATGGAATCTAAATTGTTATGTTCCGTGTGAGAATCGTTTGAAAGGGTTGCCAAAGTGCGTTGTTTTAAATGACGGTTATTTTGAACGAGAAGTTCGAATTTTTTGTTTCCTTACCCTTGTTTTTTAAATAAACTACTGCTAACTGCTTATGTAAAAGGAAAATCCGAGTCTTATTTGGGCACTGAAGGTGTGTGCTGTTTTAATTACGACAAAAATTAAGGTCCTTTCTATAAATGGTATTGTTTTTTCATCTTTGTTGTATTTCACATTTGTCTTTTAATTAGTAAACTATGTCATTTGCTGAACAAGGATTTATTAACTATCGTGTACGATCGGATGTTAATTTCTCTATCAACAAGAGACATCGCACCTTAAAAGTTTAGCGAGATATTTTTGGAAAATATTTCTCTAAAAAATATTTATCACTTTACCGTGTTACGTCGACGTGGGCGTAGCTGTGAATAAAGATATTATTTTTGGCCTCCATTGACGTATTTGGTCGTACGACGTTTGTACCCAACCTGTCATGTAAATCATCGCCTTGATGAATGAGTGGGCTTTGTTTTGTACTGTCTTGGAAGGTCGAATGGTACACGATGCCCTTTTACGCCATCGTTGCAGATTTAGAAGGTGTTGAGACTGACATTTTTGAACGTTAAGAGGGCGCCGACCAAACGCCGACCGCGCAGTGGCGCCCTCATCGTTTGTTTGGTTATATCTTTTATTTTAGAACGAAAATGCAGAAAATAAGTACTTACGTTAAGTTGTGCTTCACAAGATTATACTCGTACACTCGGCAATGTTAATTAGTTTACATCACGCAATCATCGGTAACTGTCAGTATTATTGTGTGCGTATACGTATGATACATTCACGGTTAGAGATAAAATAAACGGGTTCACAGTGAAGGAATTAGACCCAACATTTTAGACTAATATAACATAGTTCCCTTAGTTAGTTGGTGTAAGCGCCTGCGATAGCTACTGATGTAAGCTCCTTGACGTGAGTTCGATCCCAGCTGAGGAATTTTGTTTTGCTGTTTTTTACTTTTTGTTTTTTATGTGGTCAATAAAATCACTCAAGCAAAAAAAGGTAAATTAAATAAAAGCATTAAATTAATTTGATTTTTTATTATGTAAACATATTATTATTTGGTATTGGTTGCAATGAGCGAGCTTAACGCTTACTAGCAAATGATCCCACTCGTTTCTTCCAATATGTTCCTTCCTTACAATGGTTGTTTTAAGGTTCCGGGACCCATCGAAGACATCCAGCCCCAATACCCCACAGTAATTCGGCCACTAGTCCTACAAGGCAGAAGGTTACATTCCTTATACCTTTCTCCACCTTTCCTCCACAATATTTTACGCCCATCCTTATCCGACTTAAACGATTTTTCGTCGCTAAAAATCACCACATTGTTCTCCCAATCAAAATTGAGGTATGACCTAGCAAACTGTAGTCGGTTTTGTCAGTGCGCAGTGGACAGTAAAATCTTCCGCGCTGGCTTACTACAACGTAAACCAGCTGCATGAAGATGATTTCTCACAGTTTGTAAGCACACATTGTGTGCTGTTGCTGTTACGCGGGTGGACAAGAAGGGATCAGCCTTGTGCCTTGCTACGATGTCGTGGTGTCGAGCCGATGAATTTGCCTTTGGTTTTGGCCCACGTCGAAGATGTTCTACGTCTCCAGAATCCTCATATCGGCGGAACCATAACTGCACGGTTCTCCTCTGTAGATACAAACAAAACAGTAGAATAGAATAGAATACTCTTTATTATGTACACCATATACCGTATCACCGCACCGTATTTAATATACTTATAGTAATAGCTATTATTAAATAAATATATAGACTATATTTGTTATATTTATATACTACTAGCTGCGCCCCACACACACACACACACACTCACAAATTTTCGCCTTTATAATATTAGTGTGATGTATATATAATATACCTACTTTATTTACTTATATATATACCTAATTAATATTACTTATATTATATACAATACATATGTATACCAGTTAAAATAATAAGTAATAATATGTCTTAAATATACACTTACATCAGTAAATATAGGTAATAATCTATTTTTGTTTACGTTATTCGAAGGCTTTTATTTAATCCGTCTAAAGGCCCGGGCCGTAGTGAGACAAAAATTGGCTAGACCAAGTTAATTCTATCATAATCATCTTATGATAAAAAAAACTGTAATACATTTTATGATAATATTATATTATTATTAAAGTATGGTAGGTATTGCAGATAAGTTACATTAATTTATTCCTAGGTAAACATTGAAAGGTGAGATGAGTTAGTTAAGTTGAAGTAGGTATAATATCAACGTAATATCTAAGTGTTACTCACCGATATCATTAAGCGCTTTGCAATTTCACTTATAGATATGTATGTTTTGCTCATGCAAAACATCAATTTCTGCCTTTTTCAACATTGATAAATGTTGCATGGTTGGATCCACAGAAATAAATCCGCACACAAATATGAGTAGGTAGTAATCAATAAACTCAGTAAGTAATGCAAATACTCGTAGATTGACAACTAAGAATGCTATTTTTTATAAATTAAGGTGTTTGAAAACAACTTTTTAAAATTGTGGGTAGTTATTTTTTAAACAGTCAAAATAAAATAGCCTGAGAGTTCCGTGGTCGTCTCAAACGTAGCAAACTTCATTACTCGTCCATGAACGGGATCGAATCGTTATAAATTCAACTTTAAGCAATGTTTTAACATAATAATGAATACAAAAAGATATATCACTCACCCAAGGTTTGAACTTACGACTTCTCGTTCCCTGACCAAAGACTATAGCCATTGTGCCAAGGTTACTATAGTAATATCATGCGAAATATTATATCTCATTAAGAAACATAAATGAATGATTACTATTATATTGGTATATGGTAATTGGTATGCCATACGCACACTAATAAAAACAGAGCTCGCTCGTATTATTTAGTGTGTGTGTGCATAACTATGACTTCACCCACACATATAAAATGTAAACTAATTAGATGGGTCAACTGTACGTTAATATCATTATAAACGGTAGTTTTACATTGTTTATATTTATTATAATCACTAAAACGGATAATAGTGGCCACTATTTGCCCAAGTTGTGTACTTACCTACTTGTGGGAGGAGGTGTAAAGAAATGTTTAGAAGATGTAAATTGGTCCAGTATGATTCGGATAATAAGTTCTAAATATACCTAATTCCAAATGCAGAAGACACCAGTCTAATCGTATTTATCAATAAATTAACTGATTAAAACTTTAAAACGCCCAAGTTCACAATCTAGGACACCTAATGACCTGTTGCTTTTACTATTCATATACCCCAAGCCCGAAACCGTGTCTTATCAGACAGTTACGAAGCATCACATTTTGAACAGCCCTCGCAGTCAAGCCTTTATTCCTTTTACAGTCTTGTACTAGCTAATTACCACGGAGTCCCCGACGGTATTTGTATAAATATTAGATGTTTAAATTAATTATTAAGGGGGCCCAGTGCAGTAAGATAAGCCATACGATACTTATAAATATCTCATACATGATATTCCCTGTACATCGTCATTATCATTCAGCCTACAGAAACACGTTCCCTGCTGGAAATAAGCCTTCTTTTGGATCGCAATTCCTGGATATATAGAAAGCTCACTTTTATGTTACAGACTAGCTTCTGCCCGCGACTTCGTCCACGTGAAATTTCACCCTCCCTCCATTCACCCCCTTAGGGGTGAAATTTCGAAAAACCCTTTTTTAGTGGAGACCTCTTCACAAAGAACACACCCTCCAAATTTCATGGCTCTAGGACCAGCGGCTTAGGCTGTGCGTTGATACATCAGTCAGGACATTGAATTTTATGTATATAGATAGATGTCTGTGTAAATAGATGTTTTGTTTTGTCTGTACAGTACAAGGGACCGGCGGCAGATGCGAATGTACTCGGTGAGATGATATTCGGCGCAGTCGCAATGAACTACAAGAGTGTATCGTTGAAAATCCACATCATGGATGAACCAAGGAGGTAATAAGACTATTTCATATATTTATTGAATTCCACAATGTGAACTTAGGGTGGGAGGTTTTAAAAAGACATGATCATTGTGGACACTGTTGGACACCGCAAAATAGGAGGTAGGAAGAGGGCTTTCATTTTATTGTTAGCCAGCGGGGTAATTGGGTAATACACTAACAGTACTATTTTGACGGTTCAACGACATTCATTGCGTTATTTACGTTGTTGAGCTAACAAATTTTTCGAACGATTACTAATGAGACGCAATTACTTTTTCTATTGATACCAACCTTAATAAGTCTTCCTAACAGACGAGTGGCGAAGAAAGCAATGGATTAGCAATATCCTTCAAGATGATTCAGATTGTGATTTATAGTGTGTTACGCAATGAGGGTTTTCGTGAAAATTTACGACACCAGTTGGCACCACTGTGACAAGAGGTCTTCCAATATAAAATATATGATGACGTTCATCATTCGATTCATTCATTCGTTCATCATTCAGTCATGACTAAAGAAAATATAGGCTCTTTGACAGATGCCTGGACCTGACGTGTCAGTGCTGCCACCTAGCGCACGTCATTTCAGAAAACCAATTATAAAGTGCTTCGTCGTCATTATCATGCTCTTATCAGGATTTATTTTTTATCATCGCATTTAGCATCGGCGCAACATTTTTTTTTCTTCCATACTTCTCTATCAGTCGTCATCTTGGTCTTGGTAGTCACCCCCTTTCTAGCCATATCAGTTTTCGCACAGTCCATCCGTCGGTTCTTTGGTCTTCCCCTACTCTTATAGCCATCCACATTCAAAACTTTCCTAAGTGCTTATTTATCAATATTTATTCCTAGGTTGATGTGCTCAAAAGTGTTTTGCGTGCCATCGCGACGGATTAGCCGAGTGGACCGTAACCATGAACGGAGAGAAGCGAGCGGTTGCGGAGACAATGGCGACCGGTCCAAACCGTTCAGTGTCCCCCTTGTGAGGGAAGAAGGAGTGTCGTTGAGCTTCTCGCTTGATAGGGGAGACTCGGGTGAGTTGGACTTAATATGCATTTAGAACACATTTTTGTATCTTAAAAATGTTAAAAAGACCAGTTTCCTCATCTGAATGATATCCATACCAGGTTTTTTTTGTTCTTCGAATTGTTCTTAGCGATATTAATATTCTGCATATTCTATAGGTTGTATCGACACAAACCAGCTGCATTTATCAAAAAATTACGTCTTGTGGTTTTAACTACCAGATATTTTTGGTCCATAAATATGCTTGCTACTAATTTTGTTGATATCGTTATCAAAAAAGAATCTGCTAATCTTTCATATTCATTTAAAAAAGAAAGCTTGAATACTGTTAGGTTCTTGTGGTTTTGGCGACCAGATATTTTTGGTCCTTTGAGTCCACCAGTACGCTTTGTTTATATTATTATATCCATTGAATGTCGAATCGATATTCAATGATTGAATATCGACATTGTCGATATTTAATGGAAGCCTTGCTAGTAATTTTATTGATATCATCATTATCATCTAAGCGTCTATCGATGTGAATATTTGAGGCATTTTTGACAGATTGAGACGTGAGATCAGACTGAACATTCTTAAAATGATGAGAATTGCCCCTCTGAGTGTAACGCATTGCGCCTAATTATTTGAGTAGCTTTAATATTTAAACGATTCACAGAAGTGACCTTAATAGCTTATCGAATGCATCCGTCCACTTATTGTCCGTTTCTCTGTTTAGTTAATTAATTCATATTATGTACAGACGCCAGCACGTCAAGCTACTACAATCTGTCAAATTTCTTTAATAGATTTTCAACTTTATCACTGAAGCATACGGTTCAAAGTTGAATGGGAAAATTTGACAGTTTCGGGTAGCTTGATGTGCTGGCGTCTGTACATAGAAAATAAGGATAAAAATTAAATGGATATTAATAATTACCAATTTAATTCCGTTCGGTTTAGCTCGGCGGAAACGGGCCTTGACTCCACAAAAGAGCAAAATTACGTTTCTTCCTCTATGAAATGGTTTCTAAACCATTTTATTGACATGTTCAGTATTTTTCAGGATATTATGGAGATCATTCGCCTTACAGCAGTGTGGGTTCCACGCACGATTACTTTTCAATGTGCGATATTTGGGATAGCAACAGCCAAGACGATTTCTGCTCCTTCCATCGTAAGTATACTTTTAACATGATTATTATTATTGATTCATCCCCACCCTCAAGTTTTGTTTATAACACTAATATTATAAAGGCGACAAATTGTGAGTACCTATGTTTGTATGTTTGTTGCTTCTTCACACACAAGCGGCTGAACGGATTTAGATGAAATTTGGTACACAGATAGTTTATAACCAGGATTAACACATAGGATACTTTTTATCCCGATATTCCCACGGGATCGACACTTATGCGGGTGAATCCGCGGGGCGCAGCTAGTATTATACATATAAACATACATGAACTCACGCCTTCCCATGGCGTAGACAAAACTTTGCTGTTTTGTCTTTTATTGTTTTACAAACATTTCTTCTTACTGCTTAATGTCAGTAAATCTTAATGAAATCACTTTAATGTGGTATCTGGTGTAGGTCTATTGAAAAAGTTATAAAAATGTTTGAAGTTGTAGCGTAAACTGAACTTTATTGTGTAAGAATTAAAGTTATTTTTCCATTCATTCATTTTGTTTACGTTTTTGGCAAATAAATCGCGAACGCAGATTAGAATCATGTGATGAATCTATGGTGACAGGTTGCGCGTCGATGTCCCTGCCAGCTTTTATGTATTATAACACCGTAATTTCTCTTGTTGGACACGTCAGAAAGGCTAATAAAAGAGGCTGATATTGAAATGAAAATAATGCGAAAGTTGATAAAGAAGTCACAAGTTCTTCAAAAGAACAGAGAGTTTTAATATTCAAGTTTACTTGGAATGTTTATTTGGGCAGTAAATGTCAATACTTAATTTTATTAAATGACTAATAAACCAGTTTATGTTTTATTTGCAAGATAAAATGTGCATTTGGAAGGACATGACGTTACCTTAAGCATGTAAATAAGAATCATGTGCCGCTTATTATTAAACGTACTTTTTTTTAATAAAAAACATGAACAATAATTCCATCATAATAAGTACATACATATTTGGAGACAGACTAATAAAAAATAAATCAGAAGTACTTAGATAGTTTTGCACAAGAAACAGCGGAGATTTGAGTTATACTTTTATATTATACTCTATCCTGCAGTGCGATTCTGTAACCATCTCACCGTGAAAACTTAGGTGAAGTGAGCGCGTGGAGTGAGCTGTCAATAGTGTCAATTCCTAGCAAAAACAAACTCACTTCACCTAAATTTTCACGGTGAGATATTTACAGAATCGACCGGCTGACCCTAATTGCGTAACCTACTATCAATTTGAATCATTTTGAAGGATATTAAAGTAATAAAGTTAATAAAGAAACTTTTAATGAACGATGTTGAACTGTCAAAATGAAAGCCATAGCTACTGGGGGCCTAAAAGGCCACTTTGGCAGAATCATAAGAGGATAACATTATGAATCATAATATGGCGAAGACAGTCCGTGTTATTCTTTTTTTCGCTGTACTACATAGGTATAATAAATAAAGGATGTGATTTAGATTGGATTGATTGGTATTTTAACACAGACAAAAAAAAAAACTGAAAAATCATTCACCAATGGGATTTGATACGATTAACTTAACAGTTAACTGTCAATTATGATTCATAATGTTACCCTGTTATGATTCTGCCAAAGGGGCTTTTTTAGGCCCCATTATAGTGTGTTACGCAATTACCCCGCGGGCCTACTCTTAGCCAGATTCACCCTGCGAAGATCATCTTCACGTAGCTATAGCCGTCCCATACCCTACGTTTTCTGATTTCCATCCAACTACCCTTAGGGCGTCCTATACCCAACGTTGGCCGATTTCCGGCCTTCAGTCAAATATGCCTTCTAAAGATTATTTCATTTCTATCAGTACCACCTGGCAGAAAACTGAGTACCTCAAGCAACGGCAGTTGGCAGCGGAGAACGTTCCAGAATATGGCGACCAAGTTTGACGTCGGACATCAAAGTGGCAACACTACCAACCTGCTAGGAGTTCCAACCAAAACTAGTAATGCTGCCAGTTCCGATTCACAGGTTAGTTGTTCGATATTCAAAATGCTTTCGTTTTTTCTCTTTTACATTTTTAAAGGAGAAAAGGATTTTTGGAGGAGGATGTTTAAGACTTCTGACCTTTTTGTCTTTGCCAGTTGCCTCATTTGTAGGACATCAAAAAAATAAAGTAAAAATGTATTCCATTTTGTGATACAGTCAACATTATTTCCATGGTAACAATTTGACATTAACAGCGCATTTATTTTGTAGCAATAAGAGTTTTTGTAATTTTAAGAATTTACTGACGCGCCAACTGCGCGTCAGTAAATTCTTAAAATTACAAAATATACTCTATTTTCAAAATCCCTTTTGCATAACTTTACACATGTTTTCCACTGGACGTTCTAGACATCAAAATTGGCAATATATCTATAGAATAACATCAATTCCACAATCTATTTTCCAAATAGACACGTCATAGTAAATATTGAAACGGTGCTATAACAATATAACTGTCTGTCAATCAAATTATTTGATGACGTCAGAGCTCTCGTGAGAAGACGCTTCCTGTTTGATGTAAATTGCATGTGATAGACAGTTGCACAGGTAAATGATGGATTGACTCTGATACTCGATGTAATGTATGTCGGAATTGAAATAAAACATGGACAGAGGATCTTCTTTAGACTAATAGAAAATTATGAAAAGGAAAGACAAGTTGTGCCCATCCATACTAATATTAAAGCTGTAGAATTTGTTTGTTTGAAAGCGCTAATCTCTGGAACTACCAGTCATTTGAAAAAATATTTTTGTATTTGATAGCCCAATTCTTGAGAAAGGCTATAGGCTACTTAACATCAAGCTATGACCCTAAGGAGCCGAGAAGAAACAAAAAAGTCAGAAAGAACTAAGACTAACTAACTAAACGAAAACGAAGTAACAGTCCGGGCAGGCGATGCGATGCAACCGGGTGGGTTGGGGGAACATGAAATTTCACGTGGACGAAGTCTCGGGCGGAAACTAGTTTCAAATAAATTGTGATAAATCCAAGAGGATGATGTTTACAGACGCCAGCACATCAAGCCACCCGAAACTGTAAAATTTATCCAATGAACTTTGAACCTTATGCTTTAGCGATAAAGTTGAAAATCTATTAAATAAATTTGACAGATTGTAGTAGCTTGATGTGCTGGTCTGTACTTAGGTTTAAATTTTTGGAAAGTAGAACTTGCAAGCAGCATTGTTGACTCCCGATTTGAAATTACAGGCTTATGAGACACTAGCTTCCGCCCGCGGCTTCGCCCGCGACGTATGTCGATAAAAACTATCCTATGTCCTTCCCTGGAATGCAATCTATCTCTCTGCCAAATTTTATCGAAATCTGTTTAGTGGTTTAGGCGTGAAAAGGTAACATACAGACATACAGAGTTACTTTCGAATTTGTAATATTAGTATGGATTTCAACGTTGTCTTTGGCATAGCTACGCATTGCCTTGCCTATAGTATTGTAGATTTCCATAGGCGTCGATGACTAATAGTCAGTGGGGTGGCCAGTGCCGTATTATCCATAAGGCACTTTAGGCCAGTGCCTAGGGGCCCACTATGACCAGGGGCCCAGCACTCCCGATAAAAAAATGAAAAAAAGGGGATTGTGTGGTTTTATGAAACCACGGTAAAAAGTGAAACTTTTTTTCACATTATAAGGTAAAAGCCAAATTGCGTTGTTGTGATATGAAAAAGGGGGGGCCCGAAACGAGCTGTGCCTAGGGGCCCCGAGATGGTTAATCCGGTCCTGGGGGTGGCCTGCTTGTTAGCAACCCATTTACAACACAAAATACGCGCTTAGGCGAGGAGTTGCGGACACCAGCCCGTTATACAATGTAACCGTAGCAAAACAACAGTAACAAAAGAAAGCCGGCGAGCCAGACTGAACATTTCGGCTGTTGTAGGTCTACTTGAGATCTACCAGCGGGGCAATTGCGTAACACATTATCAATCGGAATCGGTTTCATTTTGACATTTCAACAACATTCATTGCGTTATTTACGTGTTGAGCAAATAGATTTTTCGAACTTATGAAGCAATGAATTAGCAATTTGCTTCAAAATTATTCAGATTCCGATTAATAGTGTGTTATGCGATTAGGGTGCAGCGGTGCTATTTTGTAAAAATCTCACCGTGAGAACTTAGGTGAAGTGAGCGTGGAGTGAGCTGTCAATAGTGTCAATTTTAGCAAAAGCAAACTCACTTCACCTAAGTTTTCACGGTGAGATATTTACAGAATCGACCGGCTGTTCATTGCGATAGGCTGAGTTGATTGATTGATCAAAAAACAAACTGTTGATATGAATAAGTACAGTCACATCCAAAATACACACTGACAGCAATCTATAACCATGAATTCAGCACATAAGTAGTTGCGTTGAAATTGACGAGTTATAAAAAAAAAATGCTGTTTCATAGACAAGTGCAATACCTACGCGGCCAAAATGTATGGAATGGCATTTTTTTTAAATAACCGAAAACGCAGCTCAATCCATGGTTACAATTTGCGCGTCGATGTCCCTGTCTGTATATTTCGCAAATGGCCAGGCCATTTTTGAAATATACTTACTAATAATTTACGGTTTTAGGTTGATGTCAACTCGACATTGGTCAAAGGTATGCTAATTTAATATTTTTATCAAGAAATTAAATATAATTTCTTTGCAATAGTCTGCTCAGTGTCGTAGCTTCACAATGCGTCCTGACTTGATAAACGAAAAAGAATATGAAAACTGAGGAAGATATAAAAAACTTGACTGCACTTACCATCAAACAAAAACAAATGTTATCGATAGCTACGATTGATAGCCCTAAAATAGGGTAAATTATCACTAGGGGCCATTCAGTAATTGTTTACAAACAAACATTACGGGAGATAATGCTGATAATCAGCATTATCTCCCCCGCGTGATGCCGGTCACATGATGTCCAGACTATCATTCAGTCATGTGAGCCGTTATCAGGACAATGACAGAATTCTGAAGGTACTTCTAGAGCTGCACCCGCTTTTGTTATGTTTGATTGTGGTCGGTGATACAATTAGTAAGATGTTTTTATTGTAGGACTGTTGTTTTAGTAGTAGGTATCCATGTGAGGTGGAATTATTCTGCGGTATATCTTTAGGTAGGTATGGGTGTAGGAAGTAGGTATTCTCTTTCTTTCATTCTTACTGGCCATGACTTGTATCTCGTGCTGTGATAAAAATATATCAGTCAGAAAAGTTTTCGCGGGGAGGACTGACGTAGGTGGAAGGTTCTCTATTCGTGGGGGTTTTTTAAAACACCCCAGACTCTAGGGGTATATCAAGATTTAAAGCCAACGTTACCCGCCACCAATGCAAAAAGCATGAATATCGAAATTATAAGCAAATCATAAGTCTTGAACTTATATCTCTATGATCATTATTTAAGGTGAAAACCCTCGAAAATCAAAATTTCTTTGCAAAGTACGTAAGATATTTTGAATTTCGCGGGGTATATTGAAGAAATCACCTTAAGTTATCCTAAAGTAGAGATTGAACAGTTCTCAACTTGTAATTTTCAAATCAGAAACTGGGTCTGAGGCCATTACGAAGTTCGGTCGAATTAGAATGAGTTTCTTCAAATCTTGACACATACGACAAGGGATAAAAAATTGCTAAGGTACAACGGATGCCATCAATTACATTAACTCGCTTTGTGGTCCTTAATTACTCTTCCGGCATATAAAAAGCTGCAAACACAAGGAAATGCTTGTTTTTAATGAAACTGTCAAAACATGTCTATAAATTTTCTTCTTACGTCATGAGATAACATTTTGAATTTATATATCTACGTCAGTTCTATAAATAATTTGAGAACTGAAAGTCAAAACCCTACCGAATTGTGGCCGAGGGTATGAAAAGTGAATAAAAATTCTTAAATTAATTTAATTCAAGACCGCAGTATCAGAAACCGGTTCCAAACAGAAATATCGAGGTTCGGTCAGCAACTCGAATCACGTGAGGGCAGTACAAAGCAACTGCACCCTCGATTTGAAGTGGTAAAGGTCAAATGACTCCAAAAAGGATGCCGTTTGTCGTGTTGTATGAAACTGAATATAATTTTAGAATGAATGAATCTTTACCTGTAAATGTATTAGGCATTAAACCTGTAAAGTTATTATCATTGTTTATTGTTAATAACACCAAAGAGATTTGAACAGATGTGGTTTACAAACATATTTCAAATACTAACATATAATAGAGGACACCCTAGCTTACTTCTTTTCACAAAACATCAGACATACACGCATAATTCTACTCCATTCATCGGCAAATAGATCACATTCAGGATTGGTGATCAGGAGGGCGTTAAGCATCCTTAAAGTACGACACACTGGGGACTCAGGTCTGGCGACAGTTTTAGATGACGGCGGCGCGGCGGGCGGCGGCGCAAACAGATTGTGTCGACGGTTTTGGCGATGTCGGATTTATTTGTCGGGAACATATAGCCGACAGAAAAGATTGTAGAGTTCGGGACTGTCGATGCGTCCTCTGAGAGTTTTGCAGGTTACTGTGAGCTGTTTAAAGCCACGTGTAACTGTTTATGTAGAAGATATAATAACGCATAATCCTAACTTTGCTCTGTCTTCTGCAAGGGTCAGACGGTAGATGCTCGAAAGAAATATAGATTTCCGTTGTATTGCAGATGAAAAATGTTCTTTTAATCGAGTGCCCTTTTAAAAAGTCAGGCCCTGGAACAAATCTAAAAAAAAAGTACGGCAAGGGACTTGGGTACGCACCTAAAAGGTAAGTAGAAGAAGTTCGTCTGTAGGAGCCACCGAAAACACATTTCAGTATTAGGCAAAATATCTGTTATCTCGTGATGTGAAACCGAAATGCAGTTTGTTTGTAATTTTGAGAACGCAAACATGTCAGCATTTCGCGTTTTGTTTGTTTATTATCCTTTTTGGCATTGATATGGATTTGCATGTCGTCATACCAAGGTAACTAAGCTAAAAATAAACTTGTAGACACAATGAAAAACCTGTATTACCTATGCACTTGAATATAAGTCAGGTTGGATTTTATAACACTCGAGACACAAGTGTTTTCCGCGATGTTTGTTGATAAAAAATATTCCTACGATACTTTTCCATTTCAGACGTTAACGTATGTTGAAGTAGGTACCGACGAAAATCAAGACCAAATGAGGGTAGCTGAAAAAACTCTCCCTTCACAAAAGTAACGGTCAGTAACGTGGCTACTTGTGAAGTCTCTTGACCACCGGCCAGTGCAATTCGGATGCTACGACTACATTGTCGCGATAACGCGAACTACACTTCGCGCGCTCTTTCTAGCACACCGCTCGACGTCTCGCTGTATAACAGAAAGCGCACGAAGTGTAGTTCACGATTAAGGGGCTTACAGGACCTAAACAGAAAAAGCGCAAGTTTTAGAAACAATAAAACTATGAAAAATCAAAAAAATATATGATATTCTTCAGGATATATGCAAGGTAGATATTGTGTTGAAAACATAATACATCTAATTTCATACGATAAAAAAAAATCACGAAGATACTTCTAAAAACTTTCTTTTTACAATAAAAACCATACTAATACCTATACATGAATATACAATCATTTTGATTTGTCAGATTTATCTACAAGCAACATACTAAAACACTACTGTTTTAATTTTTTAGTCCAAACAATTGATTTTTTGTTATTAAATAATTGCTTCAAATTTTGCAAAAAATTACCAGTGTTGTGACCGCGCTTTAGGTCATGTAAGCCCCTTAAGCGACGATGTAGCCGTAGCAGGACAAACGTCGGCAATGTAAAGGTATCGCACTTTTTGTCGAAAAATAGATCTTTATCCAAGTCAGACGTGCTCAAATTACGAATACTATAGTATAATAAGTAAAGGCGGATTAGATTAGCACTTCTACAATCTAAATCACGATAAGTGATGGACATACCGGATCGACTTTTGTTCTAACACATGCACTATCAGTTCGCCATAAAGTGCCTCATACAGCTAAATCAACCAGACAATCTAGAACGAATTCATTTGCCTAGTCGTCTAGTAGATAATCGTTCCCATGTGTTACTCGATCAATTAGAACGACTTAACAATCGAGCGATTAATTGCTCGAACGGAAACGTTGGCAATGCATCACGTGCTTCTTGCATTTGCATACGTTACTAAGTAATTGAATATTCAAATACAATACAGGCTGTTGACTTTCTTTTTGGCAATAACTTGTGAATGTAGGACGATTGTGTGATGTGTGATATAGTGTTTAGCGACGATTTATGAACAATGATAATTTATCGATTTCAAGTATTGCAATTTTAGCAGCATACCAGCAGCGTATGTTTACACATCGTAAACACACTGTATGTTTGTTGTAAACCTCGATATGTTTGTGGACGTCTTGCTTTTACCTACGGCTTCGCCCGCGTGGTGGTAGGCAAAAATCTCCTACGGGAGCGTACTAAATGGTCATGGTCTACTTATCTGTGAGCCAAATTTCATCGAAATCCGTTTAGCCGTTAAGGTGCGATAAGTTAACAGACAGACAGATAGACAGTTACTTTTAAAAAATTCAGCTGTTTTATACTTTTTGGTCTAGTAGGTATTGAACTTTTGTATTATACAGCTGATTTTTTTTCGTGATTTCAGAGTTGTTTCCATAGTGAAAGTTGTTCAGTGCGATGGTCTAAAGTTTTTTGGGGGTAATTTTGAAACACCTTATAGATATACACTACCTACTACCTACCTACTACTAACCTAAGCCGCAATTAGCAACTATGCGCTGCAACATTGGAGAAGAATCAAAATGGCGATTGACTATGCCACTTGGATTAAATGTCCTTTTACTCACTTATTAAATTCCTTCAGCTACTCCCTCTTGCTTCGACTTCTCTATATTTACCGTATATTTTTGTCAACAGCTATACAGTAACAGCACGACGAGCGGTACAAACGATAGCATAGCCAGCACAGGGTCAGCGATGGTGCACAGGAAGAACAAGCTCGGCCTAGCACTGTTGATCAGCGTCAATGATTCCACGCAAATGTGAGTACGACTCTTTCTTTTATAGCTTCTTGGTCCTTTACCCGTGCAATAGGACCAATCTTAGTTTACAGTGTGGCCGACGAGAGAATTCTTTCTTGACCCTTGTCAGTTTCATACAAGCGAATACGTGTTTTGCGAATTTAATCTATATTAGCTACTAGAATTGTCTCACTGGCAGGTGGTTTTCCAATCCCTGAAATAGTCCCAAACCTTCTAGCCGTTTACAGACTTTTTATCGTATCTCGGTCTTTGCACCATCAATACACAAATGGTCGAAAACAAAGTAGCTTTTCGTATCTGTCATGTTTTTCTAAACTGCATAATGGATTTTAATGGGGTTTTCACTATCGTTTAGAGAATTTATTCCGGAAGGCTTATGTGTATAATACATTAATATTTAACTTAGATTTAGCATAGAAATCTCAATGTAATGACACATTGCATCCGTGCGAAGTAGGGTCGGGTCGCTAGTAGTAAATGAAAACTGATGCTGAATTTGGTTACTGCTACAACAACCGTTGTATGGGAATGGAGCAGCCATTATGTATGACCTAAATAGGCTACTGTGTATAGATGGTTCACATTATTACGCATGTTCTAAGCCACAGTTGATCCAAGGCGCGTCTAGCATATCTGTGTAGCGGTATCTACAACGCCACATGCGAAACAACGCGTCATACTGACGTCACGCAAAACCCTGCATCTCGCAAGCAGAGTTTACCGTACGTTTGTCTTTTATTCGCATTATTGAAAAGATGCATCATACATTCATAACTGACTTACATGATTTATTTATCTTAGAAATTATCAATGCATTAACGTTTTACTAAAGGCCAAGTATACAGTTTTGACATGCCGGGCTAATCCCAGTTTTGAACGACATCAAAAAAAGGAGGTTATCAATTCGACACGTATCTAGTAATATTATTGGAATTGCATTATATTCACATAGTATGACAATCTATTAGGGCTTCCAAACAAGTATACTAAATTTTATAGAGGTATGCATGTATGTATGTTTGTACACGCATTTCTCCGCAACTATCAATCGGATCGTGACCATTTTTTATTGGTTTACATTTACTTCAACTCAGGGAACAGTGCAAGTTTCATCAAAATCGATTCAGTTATTTTCAAGATATGGACTAATACGTATAAGTGTGACGGTAATTTAATTAAAATTACTTTTTAGTTACATCACTCAAAACAAAAACGGCATTCACAAGAGGTCTCGATGTAAATGTAGGTTTAATAACATGTGTGTTAGCTCTAAAATATTATAAATAGATGCTAACCTTGTCACGGGAAAGGATTTTATTTATGTTTACGAAGCTCTAACTTGACCTGAGATGAGTCGGAAGGTCATGCGAGTGTATGAACCGTTCTATAGCTAATTTGTTTTTTTGCTCGGAGTATCGTACCTAATCATCATTGTGTAGTTAAGAGTAAGAGGTAAGACCAAATTATGTTTGGGCAAAAATGTTGGTCCAATATTGCGCAATTGCTTCGTGTCTTATGGCCAATTTTAGCCACTTTAAAATAATATGTCTATTTAACAATACAATAGTTTTACACTCATCGATTGTCAAACTGCATCTAGCTTGTTATGAAAAATAAATTACGTTAAGTTACAGGTACTTGGACTTTCTTTTGGTTATTAGCGGTCAATTGCTACTTGTCTGTGAATGTGTAGATATTTTCGCGTGCATTTTCCGGGAATATTCAACAACACCTTTTTGGTCCTTTCGTCCGCAAACATAAGCACGCCTGCTAAGCTTATTGGTTTCGTGTAAAATTATGATAGCCACGAGTATTCCTTTACTTTAGAGGCATATTTGAAAGTTCAAAACTTCGTCTATATAATAAATGCCCTTATCATAATTTTCCAATATTTTGTCCAGTGACGTAGTAAGGCGATGTCTGGAACACTCGCCGCAGCTACAAGCACTGGTGTGTCGGTTGCGACTGGCGACTTTAGCGGCCGGCGCCACCGGCGGCCGCGTGTCTACGTTGTACCGCACGGCCGAACATGCGGCCAGCTGGTGAGTGACATATATGTGTGACGTAGTGACATGTCTGGAGCACTCGCAACAGCTACAAGCACTGCTGTGTCGGCTGCGACTGGCTTTCGTAAAGTCATAGATGCTTGTTAAACTGCGAAAAAATGGTCCTTAGATACCCTTTGATTCAAAAGACCAAAAACCTTACTACTGGTCTTTTCCTCGAAAGGCGAGTATCGCCAATGAAATTGAAGCTATGACCACCTGAACCGCGTTCAAGAGTTGTCAATGTCGTCATTGTTGTTGAATATTCACACTGACAGCTCTGAAACGCGGTTTAGCTGATCGCGTTCCGATTCAATAGTGAAATTCTCCATAAAAGACATTACGCTTGGCTTTACTACCTTTTTCTTTAGGTTATCAGACCTGGTGTACGGGCCTCGGCTCCAACCGGTGTGGTTGAATCTAGTCACGGGCGACTCGCGGGCGTCCAACAAACTCGCCGAGACTCTACTGTCCGATCTCTGCTCTGTACTGTCTGTGGGAGACACAAAGACCACCAATTTGTAAGTTATTTTTTATAATTAGTTTTAAGTTACTACTTACTTGATTCCTTTTATAAAATATGCTAGCATCATCTTTAGAAGCTGCGGATCTAATTACTAATTTGTTATTAGCTACTGAAGTTATAGGGTATAGCATTTATATACTTTAAGAAATTTCTTCAAAACTTACGAAATCGAAACTAATCCGCGGAAGCATCACTATCAAACCCCAAGTAGCATTGCTGAATTCCGGTTTGATATGAGTGTTTTAGATGTCCATAAGCGGCTGTAACCACTTTCAATCAGAAAGGCCCGTTTGTCAACCAACAGCATAAAATTACCTCCTAAAAACTAGGCCTTAGACATCGATACATGAGTCAGATGCTATCAATATAATTCCTTAGTCATCGTAACAATATAGGAGAAGCTAAAAGTTTATAATTCGTAGTCTATTCTTGTCTAGGTTGTTAGCCCCATTATAAACTATTTTCAACAAGAAAAAAAATATATTCGCACGATAAAGTCTAATCCAAATAAATTGTAGTATTCTTATGCCCACGCAAAACTGAAATGAATGAAATACTGAATGGAAATTCTGTTTGCTTATCTCAAGCGTGAATTGTTACGATCGATTGAGTTAATCGGGCCACTATAATAGTAAGTACCCGTACCCTGGAATATACAGACTATTTCAATAAAATGCTATATAAAATTCTTTTCTATTTAAATAGATATGAATACTATCGACGCACAACCTGTAACGATGGATTCCGTAAATTATTCTGAACCCAGCGTTAAAATTGATGTCGGTATTTTAAAAAAAAAAGAACCTTAAAAATTTTTTAACAACCACTTGAATAATAAAATGCTAAAGGGTGGATTTCGAAGAAAAATAAAACAAATTCCAATTATGTTCATTAATTTAAAAGAAATTGATTACAGTAGTTACAGGGGCCTGACTTGTACCGGTCAGCGCTACAATTAGTGTTAAATCACTTAATAAAAAAAAAACATTTCTTCCATTATAAAGCGGAACAAAAAAGTCAGATTATTCAATAGATCGAGAGATTTGTTCTTATAATTTTAATCATCGACACGACAGCATTTAATTAATACAACCTACGTATATATTTCAACATACCACCACTTTCTACGCCCAAATAGCTGCCTAGTGACTGTCTTCAACAATTATTTTTATCTTGATAGTGGCTCGATCACATGATGTTAGGACTCGCACAATGAAATAGATTAATACGAATGGCGCAGAAAAGTGGGTCGTAAATCACGTAGTAGACATATAATAAAAATCCGAAGGGAAAACATGTTGTAGACTACAAACTATTTGAACAATAAAAGTTAAAAAAGAAGTTTTAGTCTTCTACTTCGTTGTCGCTGTAACGACAGTGTTTCAAATGGGAAGTTCTAGTAATAGTAGCCGGTATTTACTACCATACCTGTCGCCAAGCCTTGTTGCAGTCTAGTTGAAAACCAGGCACTAGTTGTCTCGCAGTTTCGTTGAACTGGGCCTTATTGGCGAAGCCGTGGGAGGCACACTTTCCTGCTAACTTCTTACACCACACTTTACACTTCTTTTTTTTATTCTGATGTACCTATATAATATGCTTTTTAGTTACGTCACGTTTTACTAAATAAATGTATTTTCGTTCCTTCTTTTTTTTTTTTCTTTTCTGAGGAGCATAGCGGTTTGAAGGTGGCGCTGTTAACAGGCAGATGAGACATTTTTCAGCATTGTCTCTGGGATGGCAATGCAACTGCTTCTGGTTTTACCGATGTCCATAGGTGCGGTGAAGGAAAACATCGTGAGGAAACCGGCATGTCCTAGAACCAAAAATTCGAAGACATGTGACATCTACCAACCCGCACTGGGCCCGCGTGGTGGATTACGGCCCACTCCCTCTCACTGAGAGGAGGCCTGTGTCCCAGCAGTGGGAACATTATAGGCTGATGATGATAATGATGATAGGTGCTGGTGACCGCTTACCGTGACCTCTAACTTTTTGCTTAAAGAGATGAGTCAGTCAGGAAATCACTACATGTTTTGAAACAAAGTCCCCCCCCATGGACAGAGTGATTCTTGAGGAAGGGTTATGTGTATTCGTTAACCTTTCTTCTGGTTTTGTGTAAATTGGCTGAAATATAACGATGATTGTTGAAGATATCCGAAAAAATCAACCCGACTGGTATCTTTACTAGCGTGTACCGCGTAAACCAATAGTTATATGAAAACAATTTATAACGGAATTATTCCTCTAGGGTGGGTACTTTTAATCCCGGTAGTACGTTCCCGTGGGTATTATTCGACTTCCACGCGGTCGAAGCCGCGGGCAAAAGCTAGTAAAATATAAAAGTAGTATTGCCTAAAAGGGAAATGATCACTAAATGCGAACTCACGAGTCACGATCAACATGTTAAACCACGAATGATTTTGTTGTAAGAACTGTGAAGGATTATCACATCTTCATCTTATAAATAGTACATGGTCGCGAATTAAGAGCAAATAAAAAAATAAATAAAAATTTATTACACAAATACGCGTCACATCCGCGCTAAAAATGATGGAAGTAAACACAACAATTTCACCAGGATGGAAAGACCACAAATAAAAAGCATGCAGATAGTAGGACCAAAACTAATGACGCATGCGGATGGGCCTTAAAATTACAACAAAGGTTGCGGATCATCATCATTACTTCAGCCGACAGACGTCCATTGCTGGATATAGCCATATTATATAATTTAGTAATCTGTGGAAAATGTTGTGGGTAGTATATTTGTTAAGTTTAATTTTAAGACAAAACTGTTTATGCTTAATATACTACTGTTTGTTTTCCCAAATGTAATAAATAAATAAGTAGATAGTTGTCCCCCAAGCACCGCCACTTCGACTACGACGTACTGCTCGTTGCGGATAGAAGGAAGGCACTAAAAGGACCGATTTTCCAATCGTCAGATAATTTTATCAGAAGAATAATCGCTTATGCCAGACTGTCATTAGCTGTTAAACGGCAAATTTAATTTCTCAGAAATAAGTTATCTGAACATTGTAGAATCGGCCCTAAATCAGTCAATTGTAAATTCTCAATCAATCAATCAATCAATCAATCTTTATTTGTGAACATAGGTACATATAAAAGGTCTTAAATATACATATTATTGTAGTCGAGCTCAATGTTCTACCAATGAAATTGGTGTACAAATATTAAATTTTTGTATTACCTATATCATAAAGAAAATCTAGATTAGACAGTAGTTAAAAAGTAAATGAAGTTAAATAAATGTCAACTAAATGTAGAAATGTCAATTAAATTAAATTTTACATGCATGTCAAAGGAAAATAATATTATAGGAATTGTATCATAATTTGTCATTTAAAAAATCTTCAGTAGAGTAATACGTCTTGTCAATTAGAAATAAAAATAAATTACTTTTAAATTTGTGGACATTTTCTTCACTTCTTATACATTTTGGTAATTTATTATATATTATATATCTTTGGAGCCATTACAAAAACACTGTTCCTAAACAATTCTGCAAACAATACACATTTGAAATAATACACAAATAAATAAGTACATAGTTAATTTATGTCGGGTGTGGAGAAAGAAGTATTTCATCATTTTGTTCGTAAAATGTCTTGATTGGTTGATCTTAAATTGTGATGACAAGTCCCACCCACTAGGAAATTCCTAGAGATTCAAACGTGTATCATTTAGTAATGCCATGTCTTTTTAATACACAGGTGTTTTTGGCAGCCCACACAAAAATGTTTCATCCATTTATTCCAGAAATAATGTTTATTATTAACTAAACACATAGATCATTGTTAAATAATCCAAGTCTTATCTCTACATGTTATAAAACAAAGATCCCGCGCCGTGTCTGACTATCTGAATGCGATAAACTCAAAAACTACCGAACGAATTTTCGTACGATATTCACCAATGGACGAAGTGATTCATGAGGAAGGTTCGGGTGTATAATTCATTAAAGTTTTGTGTAAATTGGCTGAATCATGACGATGGTTGTTGCAGATGTCACAAAAAACATGGGGCTGGTGTGGGCCGCGTAAACCAATAGTTTTATGAAACGACATCCACATACATCCCGTGGCTAAATAATAACAGCCGCATAGGTCGATCGATCAGGTTAAGCTACGCTTGCCGCGGTTGGTCTGTGGATGGGTAACCATTTTTTACATACCGAGACCCCTCCGTGCCTCGGAAAGCACGTTAAGCCGTTGGTTCCGGTTGTCATTCGTGGATCTTTGACAGTCGTTACGGGTCGTCAGAAGCCCGAAAATCTGACAACCAGTCCTTACCAAGGGGTATCGTATTACCCAGTAACTGGGTTGTGGAGGTCAGATAAGTAGTTGCTTCATGTAAAATACTGATATTCAGCTGCATCCGGTTAGACTGGAAGCCGACCCCAACATAGTTGGGAAAAGGCTAGGCAGATGATGATGATTTCCGACATCCACACAGGCGAAGCAGCGAGTTTAAAATCTAGTTAGTTACTGAATGGCGAGCCGTTGGTAAATTCTCATTCACAAATAATTTGGCTCGAGTTCCTAAATAGTGTAGAACGTATGGAAGTCAACTGACGTAAAGAGAAGGATTCATTAGCGATAGATTACCAACTTTCTGTACAACATCATAAATTTTGGTACTTTAAATATTACAACTCAACCAATTGAAGATTCTATATGAAAAAGTTGATGACCACTGTATGTGGTTATGGAACTCAGGTGACCAATCGCGTCGCAGAAAAATATACTTTGCTAAACTGCGCGAGCGCTTGCAAATGTACACATAGCGTAACATCACGCCTGTAATCCGCGAAGGGTTCGGCAGAGGTGTATCTTATAGTACACCCACATTTCGGCAGTTATGTCAAAGAAAGAAAGAAAAAGTATTTATTGCGACTCGTTCCGTTCCGTGTCCGTCAACTGGTTCCGTTTGTGTACTTTATTTGCGTCATGTTTATCGCAAATAAACGTATAATTTTTTTTTCTTTATCAACCGGCCACAAATCCAGACTCCGAACTGCTACTGAGAAATTTCTGATGGAAAATCCAATAACTTTTTGCCCGAGCTCGGAATCGTACCCAGGAATTTATGCTCAGCAGTAGCGCTTGCAACCACTAGAACAGTGGTTCCTAACCTTTTCAACATTATTACCCCTGGATCTATTAAGAAAACAGATTTACCCCGACCTTAAAATTTTATCAATAAACAATGAATTAAGTAAAAATAGTTTGTGTGATGTGGTATTGTTTTGCATTCACAAGTTTTTTTTATGTTAGGTTTAGTTTCGCTTAAAGCGCATCTTCAGTGGTGTTCCATATTGAGACGGTTTCTGGCCTTTGTTTTCAGTGTAACCAAAGTTAAAAAAACTACTCTCACATCTATAGGTGGTAGCAAAGGGTATTAGCATTTTTTACGCTATGTTAGCTATAACAGGATAAAACAGACATGGCGAGACGTCCGCGACGACATGCGACAGCTTGAAAGAGATGCCACGTGCGGTTCTTATTGTGCGGCGAACTATCATTTTTTCTTTTTAAACGACTGCGGCGTAGCCCAAAAGGAGGGTTATTAGCTAGGTATTTTATTAGATTAGGTTCTTTGTTACCCCCACAGAATAGCTGATTTACCCCCGCGGGGGTAATTACCCCCAGGTTCGGAACCACTGCACTAGAACAACGGGCAGGAGGCTTAAAATTATTTATTACTATTTACTAGCAGCGCCCCGCGGTTTCACCCGCGTAAGTTTTGATCCCGTGGGAATATAGGGATAAAAAGTATCCTATGCGTTAATCCAGGAAATGGTCTATCTATGTATGTGCCAATTTTCATCCAAATCTGTTCAACGGTTCACGCGTGATTGGGTACAGATGTTCTATGTCACGAAGTCCGTTTGGCTATGAATGTTGTCAAGCGTGCACATGCACATTGTTTATTTAAACCAAAATTTTATTTTGATTATTAAATCTCGACTTGAATATTATATCAGATTTCTTTGTTAACGTTACCCACTTTTACACACACAAGCGCGCTTGTCGGGATACGTCACTACTACAATCAAAGCCGAACGGACTTCGTGAAATAGAATATCTGTAACAAATATCCAAACGTCTTCACAAACTTTCACATTTATAATGAAATATTATTGGAAGTAGGATTTATTTATTATTTTAATGCCTATGTTGTTCCACTGCAGGGCAAATGCCTCCCTTTCTCCTTTCCACTCCTCTCTGTCTTGAGCTAGTGTGGACTAATCCTGTTGTATCTGCCTCGTTGTCGCCAGACGTTTTCTGGGACCCACATGGCGGTAGATTTGGCCCATAACTCGTTTGACATAAGGCAAAGGTATAAAAATTGCACAGGTACACGGTTGTAATGGTTCTCATTTCAAATAAAGTTCCGCATCTAACTGCCAAGCGTCCTTCTACGGATTCCTAACATCGTGAAATTCTTGCGTTAATATTTTATTATTTCCTATAAAATTCACGTGATGTGTGTAGGCGATAGAGAGAGATATTTCACAGTCGTTAAATATATATGTTGGTACTTCGCGGCGTTGATTATACGGCTCAGCAGATAACTGGGCATGAAAACAATCACATGATTTTCTCAAAGCTCCCACAATCTGTTAGCTGTTGTATAATGTTTTACAAACGTTATAAATGTGTTTGCTTTGCATATGAAAGCGGGTGTTTGTGTTACAGCTGGTATTTGCATTTATTTTTTAAACGAGTTATGCTTATACATTGAAGTGCATGCGGCCATTTTGCGTCATTGCAAGAGCTTAATATTTCAGATGGTTCATGATTTACTGGGGCTTGAGAATATGTATACATAAATTGCTATATGAAGAGAACTATATTACCAAATATCTAAATTTATTTTATTGTAACACAAATGTCGTTTTTACGCATGATTTCTCCTTTATATGTTTGCTGCTCAATCTCTGAGTAACATCAGTCACCTCAGGGTTACAAAACACAGTACCTAGCTTTGCACAAACCACTTGTACATACTCTCGCAAAAATATTGACGGTGTTTCGTTCACAAATATATACGAGTATATCAGCCTATAATGTTCCAACTGCTGGGACATCGGCTCCTCTATGTGAGAAGGAGTGGGCCATAATCCACGCGGGCCCAGTGCAATCCGCACTGGGCCCGCGATACGATGACAAATCTACAAAATCCGCGTAACATAAACAGTCCATTATGTTTAAAATAAAAGTCGTTTCATTAGTCATGTATATCATATCAGACCGCATCGCACCCACGCGACAATTATGTAAGTTCGATAATCAATCTCGACTCCAGACGTGACTATCGCCTCGTTCACCGTTTGGAACGCGTCCAACACCGCCGATTAATGACGAAACTTAAAAAAAAAATACAACAGAAACTATGCTTACATTTTGGCGCGATTTCGCGTGTCAACTAACTGAAACAAAGTGTGAATGGAAATGCTGTCCGTTTCTTTTCTTTAGGTTATTTTTCAAAGTTAGTCAGGTAATGCTACTTAGCTATTCCCGTCGTAATGTTTACGTATTAAACTCACGTGATTCCTGATGTTGTTTTTTTTTAATAGATTGACGTCCGCTCAACAAATTGCTCGACATTGTTGTGCAACATAGGTCTTCGAAAGAGTTCGCATAGCTAGAAATACATTGGCGATGATTTGAACACGTTTTCGAACGATTTATCTAATACTAGCTTCTGTCCGCGGTTTCGCCCGCGTATATGTCGGAAATTATTATTATCTTTTTTTAATTATTATCCCACGGGAACTTGCTACCGGGACAAAAAGTAGCCTATGTCCTGCCCCAGGATGCCATCTATCGCCTTGCCAATTTTATCGAAATCCGTAACATACATACAGAGTTACTTTCGAATTTACAATATCAGTAACTATGGATTGAATAGATAAATCGAACAGAAAAAAAATTGTCTATGCCATGTATATTTCATGTACATATATTTAAAGAATTGTCTTTAAATATACCTACATAGACGAATTTTTTATCTGTTTGTTTTAATTTAAAACAATGGACTCGAAAGTGTTAATTGAATTAGTTTTATCAGATTATATAAATCGTGTCAATTGAAGCGTTAACTTGTATTTGTGTTATTTGATACAATGTCTACAGTCAATTCGATATCCTTTTACGGATATTTACATTAAATCGACCGAAGGCCACTTTACTTAAATAGTTTACTTTTTCAATTAGGTACTCAGTGCATATTTATAATGCGACACATTCCTTAATAGCAATTTTGTTTAATTTAGGTAATCGTGAATCGTGATCTGTTAATGAGCGAACCAAACACCGATTCAATCGTGATCGTGACTGCATACGACATTCTAACGTGGTTTTTCTTTCGTTACAGTTTCATCAGCACGCTTCTAACGCACGTGCTGACCTACCACCTGGGCTGGGTGGCCACTGTGAGTCCGTACGACACCATCGATCACCAGTCGAGGCCACAGGACACTCTCGAGTCCTACAAGCCTTACAACGCGCTCTGGGCGCAACTCAACGATCTCTGCGGAAGCATCGGCTTCCCTCCCCGCGCCGCCCGCACCGTCATCAGCGGCCCAACCAACACACAGTTCCTCAACAGGCTCCTCGCAGTACTCACCTACTTCTTTCGCTGCGGTGACGTCAAACGAAACGACTTCCAATTCCAAGACTGCATCATCAAAGAAAGTAAAGTCGTAAGCGTGACGCCGACGCCCGAGCCCACCGGCCTGCGCAGGACCGCCACACACGTGACCCAGCTCGGACAGTGCGCCGCGGACAGTTTAACAGTGCCGTCAGTGAATACTCAGAACAGTGATAGTAGTGTTAGTACGTTAGCGGCCAGCGAGGTCAGCATCAAGCGATCGTCCACGCTCGCCAACTTAGGTCAAAAGCTCTCTAATGGCTCCGAGTTCGCAGTTATAGATTGTAGTTCTACTAGCGACGTACCAGTCCCCAGCCAACTGAAGAGGAACTCGACCAAGATGCTGTCGTTGAAAGCTTCTTCGGATTCTAGTCTTAACTCGTCGCTCTCAGAGAACGAGACGGATGAGAAGAAAGTCGTGTTCGTGTTAGGTGACAACGATAAACTAGTAGGGCTGAAGAACAAATCAGCCGACGGGAAATCCGTGAAGAAGTCTTCCAAAGTCCAAAATGAACCACTCACCCTTGAAGTACCAGAGAAGATAAATGAAACGTGCAAGAAAGTAGGCTGTGAGCAGGACAAGCGGGCTGACAGTCCGTCGAAATGCTGCGGGCAAACGCTTCAACATTCCAAACCAATCAAACATTCCGGTTTTAAATTTGAGTTCGATAAGTACCCTCAGATAGTCACTAATTATATGAAGAGCAAAAACTTAGAGATATTAGATAGGCACTATATTGGTAAACCGGGGAATTTGAAGTTGGATAACTTCCAGTTTGACCCGACAATCGTGCCGCCGATACAGGAGGAGCGGTGTGAGACTTGTGTGAAGTGTCAGATGATGGAGTCGTTGCTGCAGACGCCGACCAACGCTTCTGAGATGGAATATATGAACGACATGCCTCGTCAGATAGAACCTCAGTTCGCTAAGGAAACCATTGTCGAAACATCTCCTGAAAGAGAAGTGTCACCTAAAACATTTGTGCGTCAACGTAAAGAAAACACAGTCGTCATTAACTTCGTGAAGTCTAAAGAAGAAGTATGCGAGCCAAAAAGGCCTGAAAAGAGGTTGAATAGGCAGAAGGCTGCGGAGAAGCTGGTGGACGTGCAGCAAGTGGTGGAGTTCCCGACGGGACCGCTGCGGTCTGCGTGCGGCGTGCGCGCGCGCTCCGGGTTCGACGCGTCGCTGCTAGGAGCGGTCACCGATCACTATGTACCTGATTTAATTTTACAAGGTTAGTTTATGCTGTCGTTTTTGTTAAGCTGAAACACGATCCTAATAAGTT
The DNA here is from genome assembly GCA_963855955.1 of Luperina nickerlii. Taxonomy (NCBI): domain Eukaryota; kingdom Metazoa; phylum Arthropoda; class Insecta; order Lepidoptera; family Noctuidae; genus Luperina; species Luperina nickerlii. The sequence continues at coordinate 6,811,461 of OY979669.1, forward strand.
TGCTGGGAACTACGAATCATGAAAGTCAAGAAATGTAACTCAAGTTCAAAAATGGCACCACGCAAATGTTTACCGCGGTGGGCGTTGCCGAAAAGGCCACCGCGCACCAGAACCAATCACAGCGCTTGCCGGAATACAACTCTACGCGAGCGAAGCTGATTGGCTTATTTGCATGTGTGTTCTTTTGTTCGAATACTCGAGGTATTTTGTCAACGTTTGTTTGAACGCGCTAAGCTCTAAAACTAAAAGGCGGATTTGAAAAATTATTTTTGAATTCTATAGCCCAATTCTTGAGGAAAGCTTTCTATTTAACATAACGCTAGTAGGACTCTTAAAAAAAGTAAGAAAGGACGGTAAGCAAAGACGTAGTAATAACGCGGGCAAACGATGCGATGCGACGGGGTGGAACGGGGAAACAATAAATTTCACAAAGACATAGTCGCGGGCAGTAGTTAGTATCCTTATAATTTGGAATGTAAACATGACTCTGCCCTCCAGGAATTATTCTAGCGCACTTTTAAGTACTAGATAAAAATTTTTATTCGCGGATGTTGTTCTGTCTTCGTCGGAAACAAATAAATTACAAAGTAATAATAAACTAAGTACTTTCACTGTCACATACAATTTATGTAACATATTCCGTTGTCATTACAGGAACAATTGCCAAACCGAGTGCGTGGGAGCCAGAGCTACGTCGCGACTTGGACCTGACGTCGTACATCAACAAGACGACGGAGTCGCCCGTGCAGTCCGTCGCTATCATAGGAGATATTAATACTTGGTAAGGGGATTAGAGGTTTTTATATAGAGCCTGGCTGGCATACCTACCTACCGTCCGCCTTCTTTTTTTCAAAATTGCGACCACTCATGAAACTTATTTAAATCGATAGCTAACATCTATGCAAGCAGAAAACATACAAGGACCAAACCCCGTAAAGATATTAACGTTCAAAGTTGATGACGTGACGTTTCATATTTTTTTAAACTTGCGTTCATGTTGTTGCATAGATGTTTGAAATAATAGAATAGAATACTCTTTATTATGTACACCATATAAATTACAGACATAAATATAGAAACTGTACAAAGGGTGACACAATGGACGGTCTTATCGCTAAGAGCGATCTTTTAAAGACAACCTTAGGATGGATTTGAAAAGGGGAAGGCCAGACAAATACTGTAGGTAGTCCGCGGTGTACCATTTACATAATACAATAAATACATACAAAGTATATTATACTAATCTAAATAAATATATACACATACATATAAATATATCCATATAATAAACATGAAACAGGAGTAAAGAAAATATAATGATGATGTTTAAGGAGAGAGGAAGTGCTTTTTTACCATAATTTTAAACGTGGATAAAGATTGAGCACGCCTTACCGACACGGGCAAGTCATTCCATAACCGTACTGCTTGAACAGTAAAAGATTTGTCATAAAAACTGGTGGAATGCATTGGCATCTCTAGTCTCAAGTTTAGATATTTAGAAATAATCACTCTGAATGATTAAAGTAATCATCTTACACACGGCACTTCCACGGACCTTCAAAGCCTCACAGTTTATAAGACAAGCATTTTTGCATTGATAGGACGAGCATAGTTTTTTGATTTCTAATTAATTCCATCTACATATTTTCAAACTCAAATCCGCTAAATATACTGCTTCATGATTACTTAAGTTTTCGTGCGCATTAGATAGCGCAAAAATCCGTAGAGTAAGTATATATTTTTCAACAGTGACAATCAAAACTTTCATTGGCGTCATTAGTCGCCTGTTTCGCAAGAGTTTGGATAGTACAGAATATTTCCATAGCAAAAATGGTCTGTACCGATAGCAGATGCACTGAATTTTAGAAAATTTGATCGTGGGTCTTGTATCTCAGGGTACTCGGATCGGAAACACCGTTCAAGACATATAGTTTGAAAAACAAACCTTAATTTTTATGTGTAAAGGCGTTTTTTTGAACAATTGAAAGAAATAAATATCATTTATCCTACTGTTCGAAGAATCACCGTCCCCCACCTTAGAGTTTTAATATTTTTATTGTCCTCTTGTAATCTAATGTTCATATTTGTCTTGTTCCCAGGGAAGTGCGTGTAATAGGCAGAGACTGCGGCTCAGGCGGCATGTCGACATTGGTGGGTGCCATGTTGGACACACTACCCGCCATGTGGAAGGCCAGGGTGCCTGCGCAACAGGTGACTATTACTAAGTTTCATTTGTTCTTTATCTGTGAAAGAAAGATACATAATTATATTGATATAAAAAAAAAAACAAAAAGGAATGGAAAATGATGATAATGAACAGGTACTTAATGAGAATAATATGTAATATTAGTATCGCCATATTAACTATAGTTCTGAAACCATAAACAAAAAAATATTTAAACATCGCACATTACAGATAGAGATTAATAACGATTACGCTACATTTATTATCTACATAATCTACTTTAGAATCAAAACAACAATCAAAACTAATAAATCATTAAATAATCATTCACCAAAATACCTTTACATTGTAGAATGCAAAGAAAAAATATTGACTAAGGGCTGATTTTTCAATCATCTGATAACTTTATTCGAGGAATAATTTTGAAAACAGTTATTTCATTCAAAAACTGTCAAACGTCAATTTTATTCCTCGAATAAAAGTTACCTGCCGATGGAAAAATCTGCCCTAAATTATATAAAAATTAGATTTCAATTTATTCGTCATCGTCGAGATTTGTATCCATTTTTACTATCTTTCATAGAAGATCTAATATCAGTACTTTCTTTTTTTCCAGTGTATATCCTTCCTCGAAGGCAAACTCCGTGAATTCTGCGTGCTATCAAAAACATTAGCCGACATGCTAATGTCTACCGACTTCTGTGACATCGCCACGTTGACAAAATCACTGAACATTGACGTGAACGATGTACCTTTGCTACTAGCAGTTGCTACCACACATACGCCACAAGTCGCGACAAGATACGGTCTCAGTTATGGATAGCATTGAAGAAGCGTGGGTTATACCACGCTTCGGTTTGGTTGAGTAAACAGATAAAAGATAGAGTGTTTGAAAAGTTTTACCGTTCTGCTGGCAGACGTAAATGTCTGAGTGTTCATTAGGTAGAGGAAAACTTCTTACAAAACGCAGATACAGTCAGAAAGTTTGAATTAAGCTAACTACGTAGGGATTGACTTTATCTACTAAAGCGGCATTGTGTGATGAAGCCTGGGCTTACAAATTATAATAATACAGCTTATCCATTCGATAAATTAAAGTTCCAGCGGTACGTAATATTGCGGTCCGTACAGCAATGTAGTATGCCATCTGTTTCCTCACATTTAGTATTCAATAATAACGGAAGCTCATAAAAATGAGCAATCGTCACAAGCCATCATTCAGTGTCGCCATTATAGTACGCTTAAATTGTACCTATGTACGGAAGATTTTTTCTTAATTCGGACTTTTTATACGAGCTTTTTGAATAAGCTAAATGTTACAATAAAAATCACAAATTATTATATACGCACTTTTTAAATGACCTATGCCATATTTTAAATCTATTCAAAGGTCAATGGTACGTCGCATGATATCGACATTTGGTTGGAATTTCTTCTGCGCTTGCGTCGGCTTGTGACGTCGCTACGTGTCATGTTTGCGTCACGGAGTAGTAAATAAATGGAATGCCAACGTTGCGTCCAATGTCCGCAGATGCAGTGCGTGTGTCGCCGATAATGGCCATTCCAATGCAATTTGGAATGCTACACTAGACTGTATAAGGCGCCATGACTCGTGCGATCTCTTCCGCAAACGTCATGAAATTTCAAATTTTATTCTCCGAATTGCGTGTTGTTTTTTTGATTGCTACGCGCATCCGTTGTCGACGTAGAAGGAATTCTACATCCAGTATCAAAGTACACAAGAACACTTTTATATAATCACTACCAAAGTCTGATGACACAAGTATCAGTCTGCATTGCTTATATTCCTTATAGTTGTATGACCAAGTTGTATTAGGTATGAGTGGCAGTCAATAATTATGATCCGATGTGTAGTTTGAAGGGTCTAAAATGTAGCTGATGATTCCCTACGCTTGTTGGTAGCTATGGCACAATATTCTTCTTATCACCTACTGTAAAGGTATAAAATAAGATGGCATAAATTAATCGTTAGGCAAATCAATATTGGAAAGCGGAATTTTAGCGGCCCGCGCAGTATTGGCGTATTTATTAGTGATCGTTCATAATACCCTGCTGGGAACCCACGAAAGTAATTATTTAATTGTATATAGGCAATTAAAAAAAAAATCGCTACAATGCATAATAATCATTGATGTCATTAAATTATTAAAACTTGCCATAATGTTACAACAGTATGACATAGATTAAATTCTTACTATTTCAGAAGTTTAACTTTGAAATACAAATTCTTGCAAAGGCGTTGCGCGGGAATCTGTGATGTTTTATTTATTTTTTTAAATATCCAATAATTTTTGTAACTGTTGCGGGCGAAGTCCACTAAATATGGAATGCGGCCGTCTTCCGGGCGATGGCAGCATTGTCATACTGAATTATAATTTACAAAAACGGTGAGCACTGCCCAGTCGTTGTCAACATTTTACGAATAGCGGACTTCGCTCGCAGCACAGTATCTATTTTGATTGTGATAAATCGTATAATATTATTGGGAGTGTTGGTTATTGTGATTTTAAATCAGTTCAGGTTTTAAAAGGCCTACGTATAATTGTGATAGTCAATTAAATTTTATAAATTTATTTACACATTGTAAGCTGTCAAGATATTTTATGATAATATATTTTTGTTTATGAGCCGCGTTGTCGATGCACAATATGTTCAATAATCGCGTAGATGTAGGAAATTGGCAGTACTCGGCAGCTAGGCAGTGATATAAAGCGGCAAAAAAAAAATACTGCCTTCGTATTAAATAACTTGTCAAAATTAGACATTATACGAAATAACGTATAAAGTTAGATATATTATTCTACTAGCAGTGAAGTTACCGGTACAAAGTGGATTTCGATAAATTGAACAAATAATAATCAAGACTTAATATAAACTAATTAGAATGGCTCTGGCCCTGTTGCGCACCGTCACAACTAAACTTAAAATATTGCTATCTCATTCTCTTATACAATAGAAGAAGAAGATGGAAGTAAATTACAGCTGTCAAATTAGGTGAAGCCAAAACATAGAGACGTCAGTGAAATAGTTTGACAGCTCTAAACGGTTACTATCCCTTTCTTGCTTACGCCAGTGGTAAAGTATAGCAATACTCTTAGTTGAGTTGATGTGCCATAGAACCAGTACCAAGTATTCTTCACAAAATATAATACTCATCGATTTTATAATAGAGCGAAGTTGCCAATCACGATACTTTTTATGCAGAAACATTCCATTGCGTGTTTTGATATGCGCTTTTTGTAGTAGTTGTTAGAAATAGCGTGATGGAGTATTTGGAGTTTCGTGCTTGGTATATTCGTAATGCCAATCGCATACAAATGGCTGAAGTCCGTTACACACTAGCTCATTAATGATTAAATGAAGAAAAAATAAAATAAAGCAATTCGTAGTAGCTCAACTGTCACTAATGAGACACACTTACTTTTTCTATTGTTACCGATCTTTAGGAGATTTCGCGACATCGGAGCTGATATTACGATAATAAAAATCATTAAAATATTAATATACGGGCTGGTGTACATTATGTACTAAAGCTCTTCATTTTAAACGCTTGAAAATTTGTGTATGAATAAATCTTTTGTATCTCTAGCGGCTAGCGCAGATACTACGGTAAGACTTGTTATAGAAAAAAAACTTATCTCTATATTATAGCTACGTGTGTAGCGGTCTTTATCTATTATTAGAGCTGCATACTGTAATTCGTAGTTTAAATATATTCGCCCTAATGTTCGTTATGTAATAAGGGACATAGCAAAGTATGACTTTAACGTATAACGTTCTTCCTTTAAAAAAATTAATTGTATGCATCGATTTGGTTTGCGTCAGTGCTTTTATCGATCGTAGAATTCGAGAATTTTGCAGCTTCTTTAATGGTGTGGCATTTTGGGCATTAATTGTAAGTCTGCATCGATGTTCTTATAATAATGACAACTAATTACATCATACTCTAACTACTAATTTCAAGTTTCATTTTCGACCGATAGAGGCGCTGATGTCAATCTCTTCAATACTTCTGGATAAATAAATTAACATCACATTATTAAATTAATTTGTCAACCTGTGTGTGAAAGGCAACTCCTGTATTAAGTCTGAATACACATGCTACGTAGTAGTACAAACGCATGCTGATTTCGAGCAGATGCTATCCAGTAGCACACAATTGGTATAGTATTTTTATCTCACGAAGCGACGCGCGCTTTACTTGTGGTTGCCAAGTATACAAACACGCTGTGAATGTCTGTGTAAGCGCAGGAGATCTCGGTACTGTCCGATACAATGGCGAAGTCGAAAGTGTGTATTACGTGTTGACGCTACTCGTCTTCACGCACACGTTCATAGCGTATGTTACACTTGGTAACCACAAGTGAAGCGCGCGTCGCTTAGTTACGAAAAGATGATCATTATATTACTCACGCGGATAGCGTTCTATAAATAAGCATGCTACTTAATATCAAACAATTGTTTGCAATCAAAAAGCATGTGTATTTCAGCCTTGACTATAAAGTTATATACATATCCGTTTGTACGTATACCCGTGCCTACTGTTACCTATCTTCTGTACCTAAGTACCTTGTCTGTTTTCGTGAGGGTGATATGTATAGTTATTTTATAAGTTCTCATTTTTAAAACAATGAGTAATATTTTCTTTTTATACTTTAATCTGATAATAAATTATTTTTTTTCATATTGAAAATGTGTTTTAAATACAAATCTCTTTCCTGAACCTCATTGAGGATGGTCGTATGATAATGTGCATCTGGAGTGAGGGGCACTTCTAGGCTGGCAACAAAAAAAAAAGTACAGACGCCAGCACATCAAGCTACTACAATCTGTCAAATTTCTTTAATAGATTTCAAATTTCTTTATTAGATTTTCAACTTTATCGCTAAAGTATAAGGTTCAAAGTTGATTGGGATAATTTGACAGTTTCGGGTAGCTTGATGTGCTGGCGTCTGTAGGTTAACACGACAATGAAAACACTGGCAATAACTAGTGAATAGGTGACACTATAAAATAAAGTCCTAACATCAAAACTTAATAAAAAACAGTGGCACTCCGGGAGTGCCGACAGAAGTGAAAATTTGAACAGTTACGTGTGTATTTTGTGAATCGTCTTATAAACAAAACACGCGCGGTACCGGCTACGGCCATCCGTCTTACGAATTTTCGATCAGGTCACGTGTCCTGACGCGAGTTTAACATTTTTTACCCATTACAAAAAAAGTGTACAACGCCGCTAAAGAAGTTTTCACTTCAAAAAATAAAACAAAGTATTGGGCCGACTACGAATGAGTTTTTCCTTTCAGCCGACTAGCTATAGCAAAGATCTATAAGTTATAGGTGCAATCCCTCTTCCCTCACTCTCATAGTCCGATAGGATGGCAATCCGACACAATCGGAGAGAGATTAGAGGAGTAATTCTCATAATCATCGGTATCACACCGCCGACTTCCAAACTCCGAGCTGTTACTAAGAAATTCCTAATGGAAAAACTCAGCAACACTGCTCGACCCGGGAATTGAACCCAAGACCCCGCGCTCAACAGTCGCGTTAGTGACCACGAGACCAACGGGGCAATCAGATTTTTTATTATTTTTATTACCATCGATCATTATGATTGATTTTTTTAAATGCAAATTTGTCATAGGCTCCACATTTTGTAACACTGCTGAGTGCCAATACAGCCCAGCCTAGTTTTCTATGTGGTAAAACTCTCTCCTTTGTACACAATAATTAAATTTAGGCAATTTTCAAACTACATAGCTTAGTTGTTGAAGTTAGAGAGGGTTTCGCTGACTCATTCCTGCCAAACTTGGCTTACATTGGGGCCAAACTTGTCTTCCTAAGTTAAGGGTGTAACCACTTCTGTATATAATTACGTAAGCCCTGTTTAAAAGTTGCCTACCGTCCGTTTTATCCACAGAAGATTAACGAGTGAGTGATACGGTCAGAAAATATAGTCGATTCACATTATTACTTTCGCTTAAAACGTTTTAAGAAATGACACGAAATTATTAGGAACATTGGTTTTCACCTTTAAATGTATATAAGTATATGTATATTTTTTAATATTAGGTATGTAAAATTAGTACCTAGATACTTAACTATTTATGATTCCGAAGCGACAAGGTAGCCCGCGAAATTTAAATCTTCATACGTTTTTTGTAATTTGCAGGTCAGTGTCAGATTATATAATAATAATAATTATTTATTTATTTCAGACATAGGTAATTCTAGTCCATAGTTTCAAATTCATACATTTATAAGAGTGTCCATAGAGTTGCTTGCCCGTTCTTCTCCATAGGTACCTACGCTTTGGAATGCGTAACTAGCTTCATATTTTCTGACTGACCGACTTCTTGACAATTCAAAAGTGCCTGTAAATGGTTTAATTGAAATAAATGCTTTTAGTTTAAGCTTGATACTCATACATTAAATTACTTATAAAATATAATATTAAATTCAAAACAGATGAAAACTCAAAATAAAATTGTGATCAATTAAAAATAATAAGTAATAATTAATATGTAAAAAAAAATGTCAGAATTGAATAAAAAATAAAAAAAAAATAAAAATAAATAAATATATTATGTTGAACAAAATATGAGTCGCAACCATAAAAAGTTTTAAAGAATATTTATAGAATTATAATCATTAAAATGATCAATACAACCCTCAGTTCATATAACCCTATCGAATAACTATTTCATGAAATATTCATTGTGAAAGTTACGCTCGCAAATTTTATTTTGTTCGACATACAACCTGACACTGACTTGCAAATTGCAAAAAAAATAAGAGGTCGGGCCTAGCGAAAAGTGGGTGTAGGTACAGACGCCAGCACATCAAGCTACTACGATCTGTCAAATTTCTTTAGTAGATTTGCAACTTTATCGCTAATGCATAAGGTTCAAAGTTGTTTGGAAAAATTTGACAATTTTGGGTAGGTTGATGTGCTCGCGTCCTTACTAGACATTAGTCTGTGTAACCCTGTGGGGAGCACGCATGGTTATGAAACTATATAAAAAAAAAAAACTAAAGCTATATTCGTCTTTCATTGCGGACTGTACCTACGACCAACACAACTTTTATTATTTGCGGTTTGGATTTGAGTTCGGTGCAAAAAGTACCTATTACGTATTTTTTATTTTAATGACGGCAAAACAAAACTCATTTGAATTGCCTTCGGGGCTATTTGTGGCGGGCATTGTAATTTGTTTTTGTAGGTAATGTAACAAATTAATGTTTGTTTTGTGATGAAGCTGTATTTGTATAATGTTTTGCTTTGGAGGCTTAACATACGCAGTTATTTCAATGCATAATTACTGAAAGCGGGAAAATTTCATATTTTTTATCGCTCTTATAATAGTTTAAAAGCAAAACAAGGCTTAACGTGCTATCCGAGGCACGGGGGATCACGTTATATAAAGATGGTCACCCATCCCCGGACCGACAGCGGTAAGCGTAGCTTAACCTGACTATATGCCTGTAACACAGTTATTACTTATCCACGGGCCCTCAAAAAAAAATACCTTATATTATGTGCTTAACTCTGAAATAATAATACAAAATTTGTACCGACTTGGTTACCAACAGACTACCAATCCTATTAATAATCCACAACTTTTCAGTATAAAAATTCTACCTGAAAATAATATCTGGATAAACAAAAATACGTTAAACCTACGAAATAAAAATCTCGGTTTTATATTCCTTACAAGATGTCTTACATTTTTGCGGTTTCTTATAACAAAACAAGTAATTTTCAAGACTAAATTGAGTCGGCAATTTATATTTTATAGATAGGATCATGAATTTGAAGGCCACTTCTCGTAATTTAAAACGAAAATCTAGTCAAAATCTAGTCGTAGTCACATCTCGGTAACAAACAAATGTCAGTGTCAAAGACGTGTCAAAAACGTAGGGAAATTAAAGGTATCTTTAACATATCGAGACTGAGATCAGGGGCCTAAAAGGGCCACTTTAGCAGAATCATAAAAACATAACATTATGAATCATAATGGACAGTTAATTGTTAAGTTAATCGTGTCAAATCCCATTGGTGAAGGATTTTTCAGTTATTTTTTTTTGTCTGTGCTAATATACCAATCAATCCAATCCAAATCCAATCCCAATCTCTTTGATTATACCTACGTAGTGCAGCGAAAAAAAAAAACATGTGTATGTCTTCGCCATATTATGATTCATAATGTTATCCTTTTATAATTCTGCCAAAGTGGCCTTTTTGAGGCCCCCAGAGGGGTAATTTTCGTAATTTTAGGAATGTTAGCAGTAACATCTGAGTCTCAATCTGTCAACAATTACTCGAATTTCCCTCCATTCGACTGTCGCTGAGATAAGATTCTGAAGAGATTTTGAATGTTTTAAAATACGGGAATTAGCCTTCAGACTGTGAACGTTCTTGAAATTACGAGAATTGCCTCTCTGGTTTATGATTATAACTAGCTTCTGCCCGCGACTTCGCGTGAAATTTCTTGTTACTCCGATCCAATCCGTCGCATCGCATCGCCTGCCCACGCTATTACTTCGTATTTGCTTAGCGTTCTTTCTGACTTTTTCTTTTTGCTCGGCTCCTAAAGGTCATAGCGTGATGTTAAATAGCCTATAGCCTTCCTCAAGAATTGGGCTATCAAATACAAAAAGAATTTTTCAAATCCGACTGGTAGTTCCAGAGATTAGCGCGTTCAACCAAACAAACAAACTCTTCAGCTTTATAATATTAAAGTATAGATCACAGAGATTTGTTCTTTAATTTAAAATTCTATAGAATTGTATGAATGGCTGGACGTAGATAATTACTAAGTAACGGGACAATGCTGAAATTATTTTCTTTCAGTGACTAAGATTTAATCAGTGGCTCAGGATTAGGTATAAGAAAAGATATGACTCCGTTTTTATACATCGAAAAATCTTGTGATTATTAAATCTAAAAGGAGATTGAAACAACATACTATCTCTGTCCTTCAACACCATTATTTTTGCACTTGTCTCATGATTGTAATTGTATATTTTTATAATATGTTAAAGTATAATATGTTTTTGGTATATGTATGTATTTATTGTATAAGTACGGTATCAATGGGTACAGCAGTGCGATTCTGTAACCATCTCACCGTGAAAACTTAGGTGAAGTGAGCGTGGAGTGAGCTGTCAATAGTGTCAATTCCTAGCAAAAACAAACTCACTTCACCTAAGTTTTCACGGTGAGATTTTTACAGAATCGACCGGCAGCACAGACTACCTTCAGTATTGTCTCTCCTTTCTCCCTTAACCCATCGAAAGGTTGTCTTTAAAAGATCGCTTTTACCGATAAGACCGGCCATTGTGTCATCCTTTGTAAAGCATCTATAGTTTTTAGTTTTTATCTGTAGTTTTTATGGTATAAATTACTCGTAATAAAAAGTATTCTGCCTATCTACCTAATTGTAAATATTCAGCTATGTTGTGTTCCTACATGTATGCGATCATACATTCTTCAAGCAGGTAGAATAAAACTGGAAAACCTGCATAATTTTGGTCGAAATATCCTCAAAACCACAACGTTTCATACCACGTTAATAATTTCCCAAAGTAATTACACTACCACACAATAATTCTGCATGTAACCCCGCGATGCTCACGTCCCAGCTAAGCTAATAAGTAAAGCGTACTGTGTAGGCTATTTCACTAATTAGCCTCGCGCGGCCCAGCTGGGCCATTACCGGGATTACCTTCGCACAAAGCTAATATTTTATGAAAGGATCACTTCACCCCGTTACGACTGTGCCTCATAGCTACGTAGGTTACGTTGGATTGCACTTTAATATTGATAATGGATCCTTTTAGTGCGAATTGGAGGCAGTCATTTTATGAATAGCTCAAGAAATGAGAGTCGTAGGCTGCTACGATTACTACGCCGTAGCAGCGTCGTAGCTTTATGTTTTAATGTTGTAATCGACGTTTTACTGGTTTAATGTTCTATTTTGATGATATTTTCAAACAGAACTCCGGACGGTAGGCAGAGATAAAACGTAGCTAATGAATTAATGACGTAAAAACTCAACGTTGTGCGTACTTATTAAATTTAATGTATTCTGTGTGAACAACCCATTCTTTTTTCGACAAAGCGAGGAATTAGAAGGAATTATAAAAAATAATTTTGTCCAATAAAAATAGGCACTCTCATTTCTAGTTTTCAACCACAAAATACCTATGAACCCTACTGTCCTTCAAAAAAGTCATAAAATATTCCATTAGAGTAGGTAATTTAAAATTTTATCGCGTAACCGTAGGTTTTCTAGCTAACTGACAGAAACACTATGGGCGGGCAATTTACGAGGTTTTTATAGCCTATTTTTATCGCTTACATCCTCTTGGAGGTAATCTCATGTGATTATGTAGAAATATAGCTCTTAATGTAAGTAATGTTATGTATGTCTTAATGTTATATAGCTGGTAGAGTGAATGGTAATAAATGGTATTTTACACAGACGCAATTATGTCATTAAAAAAGATTTATGAAAGATATGGGTAGGTCCTTATGAGTAGGCAGGACAAAGTTTGATCTAGGTTATGTACCTACATCAAGTTTTTTTATTACCACAGCTCCTGCATGCAGCTGATGTATAATCGAATTGATGAAAGTATTGTAATGATTGTGCGTTAATCGGGTAGTTAAAATGTGCTTATAAGCCACATTACAACCGCAAAAGGCCGCAACGCAAAGCTCAACGCATTTTCATATGAAAAGGTCAGTACGGTCTGCCTGTTGTGTGCGTTAAGTTCATAGAAAATGTACGAAAGTGATTCATAGTCAAACAAAACATCACATTATTTTTGGTCCTGGTTTCAACATGTTCTAGAATGATAAAATCGTTAGTTGTTTATCGTCGAAACAAAACGTTATCGATCACACAGCCGGGTATGTTACCTTCGAAGAATAAATGAATCATTCTCTTTCTTCTTACAAAGGCACAAATATAAGACAGAAACACAGCTTAAAAAGAATTCGTTATAAACATTTCCACGTACGCCTATTACATATTTACCGGCGTCTACCCGCGAAACAATCCAATTAGTGAAGAACCCGGGCGTAGCTTTTTCGGCACTCAACCCTCGGCGGCTCGGAACCGCTGGAATACCGACCGCGTATGAAATAATCTCATATTCTAGTATTGTTATGAAATATTCTTTCGCCGCGTTTTGCCCGGGTTCCGTCCGACCCTTAACTTGGTATGTAATAATGTAGTGAGGTGTATAAATGTTTAAGCAACTTACCTACCTAGAATTGAAAATAAACCTACAATGCGACCTCACAATTACAATGGTTCCTACAACCATTGTAACTTGTGTGAATTGAATTATTTGAAAATATAAAATAATTAAGACAGAAAAGAAAATAAGTTTATTTGACCCAGGTTTAAAGTACGGCGTACAATATTTACACAAAAACAAAAAAAATAGAAAAAAAAAACTTAAAATAGTATTGTACCTTACGGCTGCGCCAAATACGCCTAGCTCAGCATACATATCAGACAACTAATGCCTAACGCAAATTACGCCCGCCTGAATTAGGTTACAATTTTGGTAAGTAGATTTAATTTTGTATCGTTAAAATTCCTGGGAACGTGTCAACATGTTCATAATAATACGAGTGATTTGGTAACGAAAACATACATTCCTTATTCAAATATACTCGCACATAGTATAACCACAAGACTGCGATAAAAGATTAACCACCCTTCTTGACTCCCATAAATGAACGAAAATATAAAAATAACGCGTAGCTTTTCATCCCCTTTCATCTCTTGACAAGCCCAAAAATTATGTGCACATACTTGTATATAACATGACAACCTCATATTCTCGTAACACGAAAGTCCCTCTTAAATCATGTCAGAAAAGAGCACGATTCAATCAATTCTAGCTATCGAGAATAAAGAACGAATGGCTGTCTAAAAAACTTGTTTAAGTAGTTTTCGAAACATAATGCGTTATGATTTATTGATTTTATAATACTGGTTGGTATAGCAAACATTTAAAAAATTGTAACAAAGATCGTTAAGGGCTGATTTTTTAATCATCTGATAACTTTACGGGGAAAAATGTTGACAATTATTTCATACTAAAACTGTCAAACGTAAATTTTTTTCCTCAAATAAAAGTTATCTGGCTATGGAAAAATCAGCCCTAAGATGAATAAAATAAAAACATATTTTACATGAGCACCTTGAATTTACTTAAATCTTATTTAACTACGAGATAAGTACGAGCAGGCGGGTACCTTTATTGTGCGTCATATTATCACACTAATATTATAAAGGCGAAAGTTTGTGTGTGTGTGTGTGTTTATATGTTTGTTACTTCTTCACGCTCGAACGGTTGGACCAATTTTGATAAAATTTTGTATGGAGGTAGCTGACACCCTGGATTAACATATAGGCTTATATACTTTTTATTCCGATATTACCAAGGGATCGACATTTACGCGGGTAAACCGCGGGGCGCAGCTAGTCTTTTTATAAAACTTAAGATATTTATTCAAAACACAAAATTACTTCTTTTCATTTCAACTTAAACAAATTTTCTTATCCGGCAACATATTAACAAAATTTAGGAACTTAGGTACCAACATTATCAATAACGGGAGACAAAACGTTATAGCAACCTATGTAGGTACCTATATTTTACGAACAAGCCATGGCAAATCGATTTAATTTATTCAGAGTAATGAGGGGCATCTATTTTACGAACGTGTGGTGCGTGATATCGAGTGGATCGAGGCAGCGTTCAATCGACTATTGCATGATCTTACCGGATCTTGCGTTAGTTTGCTAAGAGATGGGCGAATTCCCATCTCTTTACAAACTAACGCATCCATTTCATATTATTATTAATTACTAAACCGGTTAAAAAAAATACAAGTTAGAACTTTGCTAGGAAAGGATAGCAGACAGATAATAATTATCTACATCTTTTTTTAGGGTTCCGTACCAAATTAGGTAAAACGGAACCCTTATGGTGAGACTCAGTGTGTCTGTCAGTCTGTCACAGCTGGATATCTCAAGAACTACTAATGCTATCAACTTGGAATTTGGAATAGTTTTAGATGACGTTTGCCCAACTATTTTGCAAATAAGAAAGAAATAAAAATATCTGTATATTTTTTGCAACAGGGCCTGAAAGGGCGTCTGAAAAATTCGAAGTAGGGCTACTAGGGCATGTGGGGTATCATATGAAAGAGCGCAGTTTGCACATTCTCCAACATTTTTTTTTAGGCCATAATGCTTTCGACTTTTGATGAAAAATTTAAAAAAAATACCATCCTCCTTATCTCTGAAGTTTGCAAAGAGAAAAATCTGAAATTATTCTATGTGACAGAAGTTTATGTAAAGATTACAGGAAAAATAAAACAAAGTCTCTAAATAGCTCACTGTTTCAGAAATCATTAACAAAAGATACATTAGTTCCACTATCGGTCAAGAGATGACGCTGACATAAAACTGAAATATTCTACACCGCAGTGCAGTGTTAAAATTCTCTGATGAATATAGGCCTCGCCGATGAAAAATTAAAAACATGATGGTACGGAACCCTCGGTGCGCGAGTCCGACTCGCTCTTGACCGGTTTTTTACATAGTGATGATCTATATAGCATTGCATCACATTTATATATGTATTGAAAACCACGAAAGTTTGCTTGCTAGAAAAGGTATAGTATTTTTATCTCACGAAGCGACGCGCGCTTTACTCGTGGTTACCAAGTGTACAAACACGCTGTGAACGGACACACACACACACTTGCGACTTTGCCATTGTCTCGGACGGTAACGAGAACATAGACAATAACTGCTTGTTTGTACACTTGGTAACCACAACTAAAACGCGTGTCGCTTCGTGAGATACAAGTTCTGTACACTTTGCTTGGATTACCGTCCAGCCATAGTACCATATGATTGTAGGTACGAAAGAACATCTTTTCTTTAGGTACAGCTATAACCAGGTATATCTAGCTTGATGTGATCGAAGAACCAAAGAATGTTTAAAATCCAGGCTTCAGTTCCAGTAAATTGAACATCGAGAATGTACTGTTGTACCTACCTACCTATCAAATAGAGTAGGTTTTTTAGCACCTCATTAAAATAGCGTTTGTTCGACTAACCAAGCTGGTATGTTGTAAGGTATAACCAGCCCACGCTACACTCAAATTAATTGCGTGAAGTTAATTGGCGTATCCTTCTGCGATCGGCATGGAAACTCGAAGCTTTTGCTGGAAAACGTGCTTCCATGTACAGTCAGGGAAATTAATTGTTAAGTAAAGTGTCACCCTACTTCAATTTACCGTGTTATAGCCATTCCATACAACTGTCAAAGAATTACAGTTACGATTTGAATGTACGGACAATTTAAGATGCTACTTAATTTGCTGAGTTATTAATTTCCTTTACATTACTATGGAAGGTGTTCGGTAATTGTATTTTTATTTTTATAAACAAGAAATTAAAATAAAATTACCTAAGTAAGTGACGTAAATTAATAGAATTTTTTCGAAAGTCACCAGCTTGAATCTTAGCCAACTTAACAGCTTGATGACGTCATTGTAAAAAAAATGCAGAGTAATCAGCCTATAATTTTCCCACTGGTGGGACACAGGTCTCCTCTTTTATTGAGAGCGAGAGGGCCGTAAACCCACACACACTATCACATTGCTTCATGTAAAAAATGTTCAACTCTGCAATAGGGCCCAAATTATGTAATAAATCAGGACTTATCAGGTGGTCAAGAAATTAGCTATCATCATCATTATCATCATCTGCCTAGCCTTTTCCAACTATATTGGGGTCAGCTTCCAGTCTAACCGGATGCAGCTGAATACCAGTATTTTACATGGAGCGACTGCCTATCTGACCTCCACAACTCAGTTACTGGGTAATAATATAATACCGCTTGGTAAGACTGGTTTTCAGACTTTCGGGCTTCTGACTACCCGTAACGACTGTCAAAGAGCCATGAATGACAGCCGGGACTATCGGCTTAACGTGCTTTCCGAGGCACGAAAGGGTCAAGAAACTAACTATATGTTTTAAATATTGCTATTACAACTGCTTCTGGTTAGAGAGTTGTCACGCAAGCTACGAGTAGGTATATCTCTATATCTCGTAATGGGACAAAATAAAAAGAATATGGAGGCATGAGGAATAGGGTATAAAGTTCACCCATATAGGTTGTTGTGGCGTGTAGTGTAGATGGCGCTATAAGTTAAACACTTTTGAGTATTTAGAAGAAAAGAGTCTCGGCTATAGACTTATAGAGGTCGGCTCCCGTCTTGATATACAATTATGTGAGTTTATAGTATGTATGTTTTTTTATATTATGCACAATATGAACATTTATTTATAGAAACAATATGCCTCTAGTAAGCCATACTAATATTATAAATGCGAAAGTGTGTCTGTCTGTCTGTTACCTCTTCACGCTTAAACCGCTGAACCGATTTAGATGAAATTTGGTATAGAGATAGTTTGAGTCCCGGGAAAGGACATAGGCTATTTTTATCCCGATATGATGACGACACGGTTGGCGCAGTAGCTGAGCGATCGACTGCTGCGCTGCGTGTCGCGGGTTCGATTCCCGCATGGTACAAATATTTGTATTGCGTACAGGTAGTTGTTCTAGGTCTGGCTGTTTGTGTATGTGAATTTAAATGTTTGTAAACGCACCCACGATATAGGAGTAATTCCTAGTGAGGGGCAAGGTTTAAAAAAAAAAACAAAAATATTCCCACGGGAGCGACACTTATGCGGGTGAAACCGCGGGGCGCTGCTAGTGTAAAATAAGCCTTTTATGAGAGCAGTGGTGGCCCCGTGGCAACGGCCGCGACTTACGATTTGGAGGTCGTGGGTTCGAACCCAGACAGGCGCTTTACTTTGTGTAAATCGTTTCATCACCAGTGCTCTCAAAACGGTGAAGGAAAGCATCGTAAGGAAACCGGCATGTCCTAGAACCAAAAATTCGAAGACATGTGACAACCCGCACTGGGCCCGCGTGGTGGTCCCTCTCGAAGAGAGTATCGAGGCCTGTGTCCCAGCAGTGGGAAAATTTCAGGCTAATTATGTATATTATTTATTAATTTTATTAATTTCGGTACTGTAAGAGCGCTAAACTCTTGTAGTACCTATCTACCTACTTAATTACGCGTATTAGGTATGCAACACAAACTCAACGTCTTCCACTTATCTCGAAGATCAACACAAGATTTAACTGAGTAACGTCTGCATAGTATCGAACTTGCTAACAAGGACATCCGAGATATCGATCTTAATTAGAAGATCGATTAGACATCTAACTGGCGAGATGTGTGTCGGTAATGCATTTATCTTGTTCCAGTATTAACGCGGGTTCTCTTAATTACTGAGAAATACTGGTTCCGAAAATGTGTGGGTGTTAAATTAATTACTTTTTAGTTTAGTTTTGATCGAAGAGTTTAAGTAATGATTCTAAAATCTAGTTGGTTTAAGATTTCATTAAATTGTTAACAATCTTTGTTTTATAATATTGTATCGGTGTACCCACAAAACATTACGCATTGGGTACCTACTTACTTAATTGTAGCGACATACTTCTGTATAAGCACAGTATCATGGAACATAAATTGTAGACGATCAATCAATCAATTGTCCATGTATACCTACAAGAATTCATACGTCCTTCGGTTTCTCGTGTACAGTATCTTTTTGAGGCTGTCTGTACCTACTTATTAGTTGGGCTTTATCTGGATTGGTGACGCACCTACAAAGCCTCTGGTAATGCGAATATCCTAAGGTCGTTGTGACCACTTAACTTTATCATCAGGAAAACAGCTCACTGCTTTGCTAACTAATAACGTAAAAGACTAGAATTTAATCCAAACAGAATAGCTTTCCACGTTTCTGCGAAAATAACATAAACTTGATTGAATATTGCTTTTATATCTTCTATTTTATACGAACGAACGCCGTAAAGCCGCGCACTAACTGGACCGAGCGCCGGCGCGGCGGAGCGGATTATTGCAAGATGCGCCATTGTAATCCCATTTTATGCGGCAGGTCTGCGTTATTGATATTACGTACGGTAAAGTGGATTATGCTTGAATTACGTACCTGTATCTGAATATTGGTTTAACGTACTCAGTTATAAATAATGTTTACAACTTTGTTTGCAGACCTATTAGAAAACCGGGGCGAATTTGTAGGTATACTCAACCCTAGATCAGTGGTAACACTTACACTGAGAAAATCGTTTCTACAACTACGGTGCGGCGGCGCTTCCTGAACGTAGGACACATTAGATGAAGTTGCCGGCAGAAGTTAGTGCCTATTTCATACAAATAAAATAATATCATGATTAACAAGCATAAAACAGCGCTCTTTACAATGTTGTTGTTGTTGTTTGTTGTAAAACATTGTAATGAGCTCAAAATTTTGAGCGTAAACTGTTATATTTTGTGTAATGATAATAAAAGGAATTCTATCAACTAAAGAAATACCTAAAAATCATTCCACTGAGTTGCTGGTTGGTACCACAGGACCACCACTACTCTTTTTTCATATTCCATATTAGATGTTATTATTTAGACGTCATAATACATTCCTTACGACAAGTTTCCGTGACTAAGTCCCAATAAAGTTGTACAACTGTATCTGTTGGCACGCACCAGCAAACGTTAATGTAAGCCAACTACAGAACACGTTGAATCACAGTTTAACTTGGAATACGTTAAGGTATTACCAAGTGTAGCCCATAACAACAAGTTCTGTTACAGGAACTAAGTTGAAACGAGCTTGCTATTTTAATGTTGAACTTCTTTGGTAAGTTGGGACATAAAATAAGCTGCGATGCGCTTTTTTCAATTAACTAAGTTTGTTTCTTACCGCGCCTTAAAACTTAAAAGCTCTGTCAATGTCAATTTGTTGCCTGCCAGTAATATGCGGTGAATGTGCTTCTCACCCTCACACATACTTAGGGCTAACTTTCGAGTGAGCCTGTGTGAGTGTGTCCAGATAAACGTACTTTCTTATAAATCATCATCATAAATTGTGAAAGCAAAAGAATCTTTCACTTTTTTGAAATTTCGTCGTCATCATAATGAATCTCCTGCGTCCCTCCTACCACGTACCTTTTGAATGATTATCGTCTTGAACGAACATTTCTGACCAGCAACTGACTCTTGGATGCCTCTGAAAAATGGTGTACCTACGAGTATGTACGTAATGTAAAAAAGAAGCACAAAAAATATCAGTTTATTGTTAAGAGTCGAAATTAGGTTTGCAAAGCAGGATAAAAATAACTGTACAATAATAATAATTTATTTCCAAAAACTTAGTACTACTTTACAATGGCAATGTGGCAACAAAAGAGATTAGCGTCTGTAGCCGAACTAGGCACAGCCCGTATTTCGGCTATCAGCACATGTATGATGGTCTGCTTAGCTCCGTAATGGTACAGCGGGATGATAATCTTTTTTATTTTACTCTCCTACCTGTCCCACTCCTGGTCAAAGGCCTCCCTCCACTCCTTCCATCTTCCGCGAGCCCGCGCGTCCTCCTTCCAGTTTTGACGGAACCTGTTGTTTCCTCCTTCAATAGCTCGGTAACTTTATAATTGAAACACCAGAAAATTTAGTTTAAAGCAAAACTGTATTGTAAGAAAAACTCGTCCGTACACTTCTTTATTTTCGCTTGTCTCTTTTTTATACAGATAAAAAAAACTAAATTCGGATACATTCTTATGTTCTGTATCGAACATATTGGGGCCTCAGCCAAAAATAACAAAAACTCAAAGTTTATAGAACTTAAAGTGTATACCTAGAACTTAAAAGTGTATAGAGAACTATCATTTTATGTATACCTACGCATAAAGAACTTAACATTCACTTTTAAGTTTTCACTTTTAAATTAACATAAAAATAACAATCTTATTAGAGCTGAGAAACTTCAATGAACAAAATTTTTCAACAATTTGTTCCATGACATTACTACTATTACTTACTTTTACTTAATTTAACTTATTGTATGCATAAAAATAAAAGATTTATAAACCTTACTTACTACTTCTACTTACTTTTACTTAATTACCTATTTTAACTTATTTTGCCTGAATACCAGGTGAAAGTCAGCAAGCGAAAGAAAAGCAAACTACATTTTATGTTATTTTATTTTTAACTGTAATCTATAGGCAATGGACATACTTTCATGAGGGATGTTGTTATAACAGTCCCTTTGGTTGTTTTTACCTGAATAGCTCTTACCTTGCCGTCTTTCCCTGGCATGACTTCAACAATTCTGCCCATTGGCCAGTTTAATGGCGCAACATTGTTATCCCTAAGAAGAACTAAAGTCCCTTTTTCTAAATTGGGTTTTTCACTTTTCCATTTAGGTCTATTTTGCAGCATCACCAAATATTGTTTGTGCCATTGATCCCAGAAGTGCTGTTGCATTTTAACACATTGTTTCCAAAAACTTAATTTACCAATGTTTTTACCAACAACATTTAGTTCAGGATAAGAGGTCAAAGGTGAGCCTGTGAGGAAATGCCCCGGTGTGAGATAAGACATATCGTCAGGATCTCGCGACATAGGCGTCAATGGTCGGGAGTTTAAAATACTCTCTACCTGTACAAGCACCGTATACAGTTCCTCATAGGTTAAAACCGAATCCCCTATCACACGTTTTAAATGGTATTTAACACTTTTGATGCCTGCCTCCCACAAACCACCAAACACGGGCGAGTAAGAGGGTATAAAATGGAACGTTATTCTTTCTGTGCTACAATAGTTGATAACAGTATCTCGATGGGCAGCATTGTGCATCTCAAACAACCCGTTTAAAACGTTATTAGCACCTTTGTAGCAGGAACCGTTATCACAATATATTTTGGACGGTTTATTCCTGCGTGCAATAAACCTTTTTAAACATCCTAAAAATGTGTTTGTGGTCATATCAGAGGCTAACTCGATATGAATCGCCTTAGTGACGAAACACACGAATATGACAATGTATGCCTTTGTAATTACCGGGTTACGAACTCTTGTCTGCTTCACCCGAAATGGCCCGCCATAGTCGGTGCCGACTATTTGAAATGGCCGCGTAATATTGACGCGATCGATCGGCAGAGATCCCATTAGCTGAGTCGTAGTTTTTGCTTTTAATTTAAAACAAATAACACATTTATGAATTGCCGATTTAATTTCTCGGTTGGCGTTGATAAGCCAATACTGCTCATTGAGTACGCTTAGAATCAGTTTCTGCCCTGCATGCTTGAGTCTTAAGTGTTCCTTTAAAATTATGAGTTTAGAAACAGCTGACCCTTTGGGTATTATTATTGGATGACGCTTGGAAAGCGGTAGGTTGGCATTTTGCAAGCGCCCGCCAACTCTCAACAACCCAAAGGTGTCTAGGAATGGGTTTAAACTATTTAAGTTTGTTTTTATTGGTGAGCTTGATAAAAGATTTTTAATTTCAGTTTTCAAATATTTACTTTGTTCAATCTTTATTAAAGTATGCAGCGCAGATTCTAACTCTTCAGGACATAAATTGCTACTCCTTTTATTAACATTTTCTTTTCTACAATTAAAAATAAATCTTTTTATATATGACATTATTCTAGTCATTTTATCTATGCTAGAATATTTCTCACAAAACTCATGAAGTGAATTTGCTTGATTACACGGATTACATGACATTGGAACGCTTTGTAATTCCAATACATCATCATTTAACTTTTCATTATTTTGAAATTTACAATGAATGTAGTTTGAATTTTGTAGGTATTGTGGTCCATGCCACCATAGCAGACTCCCCTCCAGAGACTGAGGGTCGACACCTCGTGATAAACAATCTGCCGGGTTGTCAAGTGTTTTTACATAACTCCACTGAAATTCAGTAGTTAACTCTCTGATTTTATTTACTCTATTTGCTACATATACGCTGAGTTTTATAGGCTCAATCTTAAGCCAAGATAGCGCAATTTTTGAGTCTAAATAAAGAAACACTTTTGCATTGTATTTGAGAGAAAAAGTGTTATATACTTTTTTGGCAAGCATTGCTAACAACAAGGCACTATTCAATTCAAGTCTGGGAACTGTCAATATTTTATTTTTTGGATTAATGCGCGATCTTGAGCATAAGAGATTGACCTTTACGTTTTTGTTAGTATCGATAACTCTCAAATATAAGCAACATCCACAGGCTATATTTGACGCATCTGCAAATCCAACAATTTCAATAAAGCTTGACGATTGTACATTAATATTTCTAGGTATAGAAATACATGACATTTGAACCAAACTTTGCGCAAAGTCAACCCACTTTTTATTAAGGTTCGGTGGCAACTCATCATCCCAGCTTATATTGTTAAACCAGACCTGTTGCATTAGGTATTTTGCTTGAACTAGTATTGGTCCCACAAGACCCAGGGGATCAAAAAACTTGCTTATAAAACTCAACATCTGTCTTTTGGTATATTTTTCCTGGACATCTTTTTCCGGACATTTCATATTTAGTGTGTCAGACGCTACATCATAGGTAAGCCCTAACGTTTTTACATAAACATTATTTTTATCAAAATCCCTGTCACCTAAGTGCTGTGATTCAACGGGAATGTCTTTCAAAATGTCTTTGTGATTTGAACACCATTTATGCAATGAAAAGCTGGCCTTGTCCATTAACTCTATCAACTCCTGCTTTATTTTAGTAAGCTCGCAAATATCATTACTTCCGCACTGAATGTCATCCACGTAACTGGAATGCTGCAACGCAAAAGCCGCTGCTGGATACCTTTCCTTATATTTGTGCGCCAATTCTATTAAACAACGAGTCGCAAGGAACGCCGAACTTTTTAACCCGTAAGTTACAGTTTGTAGTTGAATGCACCTTACTGGATCGTGCTGAGAATCTCGCCACAATACATTCTGTAAGCGACGATATTTTTCATCAACAAGGATCTGTCTATACATTGTTTTTATGTCACATAATAAAACAAACTCAAAGGTTCTGAACAATGTTAAAATATCGAAAAGGTCACTCTGAACAACTGCACCATTCAGCATGATATCATTCAAGCTCAAATTGTTTTTACTTTTCATACTAGCGTCAAATACCGCACGAACAGGAGTTGTTTTGCTGTTTGGATTAATTACAGGATGATGCGGAAGAAAATAAACATTACCCGCATTCAAATTATAGTTTGAAATATTAAAATACCTAGCATGGCCCTGCTCAATGTATTCTTCGATGAATTTTTTATATTTTTTATACAAATCACTATCTTTACAAAACCGTTTTTCTAAGTTATACAATCTCTGCAATGCACAGGAAAAGGAATTTCCCAACTGAACATTTTCTACCTCAACTTTCAAGGGCAAGGCAACAGAAAATCTTTTATTTTCTAACCTAACAGACTCCATAAACACCTGCTCAGCCAATTGGTGCTCCGTGCTGCCCTCTTTAAAAATGATAGGTACTTTTTCACATTCCCAGAAATGTGACATTGTGGTATCAATTTCATGACATGGTCTTTCCTGTGCATTACTGATTAAATTAGGAAAATTGTTACCTTGAGCAGTTAGGCATAAATTAGCTGAAGAGATTTTGCAAGTATGTACCGGAACTGGTAAACTTCCAGCCAGCACATAACCAAAGCTTGTATTTACCAAAAACGGACCCGATGGAGTAAGCGGTAATGATTCACGCTGCAGCACCTGAAAGAACACGTCGCACCCCAATAGTAAGGATATTTCACCCGTTTGGTTGAATTTTTTGTCTGCTAATTTAGCATAGGATGGAATATTAAATTTTTTAATATCGAAACTTTGCTGTGGCAGCTGGCAAGTAATATTTCTAACTACAGCACATGAAACCTCAATTTTAAAATCGTTTATTGACGAATATACAGCAATATCTGCCTTTTTATTAATAGTTTCAGCATTATTGCATATGCCAGCGATCAGCTGAGGTGAGTTCAATATTTTACAGTCTACTTTGTTTGCTAACGCTTCTGATACGAAAGAAACTTGGCTCCCGCTATCGAGCAGGGCTCTGGCATAGCTAAATGTACCATTTTTATTAATCAACCGGACCATAGCCGTTGGCAATAAAATATCTTTAGTGCGAGTGGTGCCTGACAAAGTTACCACAGCATTGTTGTTGTTGGAATCATCACTAGTAGCACTGTTAGGCGCATTTGCATGCATAAGCGTATTATGCTTCTTGTTGCAAGTAGCACACTTAAGGCGCAGTAAGCACTTGCCTTTATGCTCATTAAGACAAATTATGCAGAGTCTCTTATCTTTCACAAAGTCAGCTCTTGCCTGCTCTGTAGCCATTTTAAACTTAGCACATTCATAAAGCTTGTGAGACTGAGTGCAATACTTACATGTTGAAGATTTAGAAGAAACCAGACCACTCATCGGCTTAGGAGCCGACTTCTCAGGCTTTGAGACCTTAGCCGGTCCCTCCTCAGTCATGGTTTCCATAGCAGTTGCACGCTTTTCTAAAAATTCAAGAAATTCGCAAAGTGTGGGAACCTCTTTCATATTCCTCTCTAGGTGAAAACCCCTATAAGTGTAGATATCTACCTTTTTTGCCAAGATGTTGACTAAAAGCACATCCCATTGTTTTACTGGCTGTTTTAAATTGTTTAATGCAGCTAAATGCAACTGTACATTAGTGACAATAGAACGCAGGTTAGAAGCAGTGCATTTTGTGAAAGACGGCAAGTCCAACAAGCAATTTATATGATAGTTAATTATTTTAGGAATATTATCATACTTATTTTTAAGCAACTCTAAAGCAGCCGCGTAGCTTTCATCTGTTAGTGTAAGGTTTTTAATAAGATCTAAAGCCTCACCACACAAAAAGGTGCGAAGATAGTATAATTTCTCACATAATCCTAACTTCTCATCGGCATGGATTACAGCCTTGAACATATTAATGAACGGATAGTAATCAGCGATATTTTTCCCATCAAACGTTTGGATATTGATAGCAGGAAGTCGTTTGAACTCACCTTCAGGTTTACTGTTATTTTCTACGGTACGCGTTGAATCAGATGCATTTTTCCGAGCACTGTCGATCGCCGCAATTGAAGTAAAATACTTTTCTTCCGTCGCGAAATAATCCTCAGCATCATCAGGACACAAACGTAAAATCTCCCTGTTTATGTCGTCGTATTGTTTCAATGACGTAACCAAACGTACACGCATCTCATGTAATAATGCTGGCGCACTTTGGGAAAACTGTTCAGAATTACAGAAGTTTTTAATTCTAGAAATTCCTCCTTTAATGTATCCTCTATCCTGTCTCATAACTTTCAACCTTTCCTTGCCTTCTGCGTCTGACATCCTTTGCACCTATATAATATCTATACCTAGAAATGCTGACTTTCTTTTGCACCTATATAATATATAACAAACAAGCGCCGAAGCCCAATTAAGTGAGTGCTTTACACAAAATTATACCAAAAGATACTTGCAGATGCGCAAAATTTTGAAATTACCTGTTTCTTTTTTCGATAATACAATAAACTAGTATGAAATACTACTAATTAACTTAATTGTATGCCTTTTTACATTAAAAATTACAACAATTGTCGAGCACAAAGAAAATCTGGTTTGACAATTGAAAAAAGTATGGCGTCTGCGCTCTTCGCTGTGATTGGACGAAAATTTTTGTTGAACGTTCGGATACACACGGTGCTGCCACTTTGTTGACCCGTAGAACACCTAGCAAAGATGATGCAGGTTGTTTTTTTTTTTAATTTAAATCAGACAATACCTTCAACTTTTTGATGATTGATGAAAACGATGAATAAAAATTACAGTTTTCTTCTTGCAAAACGCGGAGAAATGCCTCCCGCGCTGTTTGCAAGCGTTGAATGTCGCTTCCACACAGTAAAATACCGCTGGATAGACTTTTTCTTCTTTGCTGCAACCTCCGAAGACCTCTTCAAATGAAGTTTATAATACTTCCTCGAGTATTACGCAGACGGAGTAGCGCGCCGCGTAGATTTGCGCCTCGGGAGTGTATCTTCTTGAGTGAGAATCTTCTTATTCGTGGATTTGCAGTCAGATAACCTCTCCTACATTGATGCGTAGTAGCTTAGCGCATGGTACTCCAACAAGTGTTAATTATATCTTCTTGTTGACGACGGTTCGAAGGACCATTCTGTTGTTTCCTCCTTCAATAGCTCGGTAACTTTATAATTGAAACACCAGAAAATTTAGTTTAAAGCAAAACTGTATTGTAAGAAAAACTCGTCCGTACACTTCTTTATTTTCGCTTGTCTCTTTTTTATACAGATAAAAAAAACTAAATTCGGATACATTCTTATGTTCTGTATCGAACAGAACCTATCCAGTTCGTCCTGCCATCTACTATGTGGTCTGTCGCGACTCCGCCTCACTGTCTCTGGGCACCAATTCTGTGCAAATCCCATTTAAGTTGGGCAGCCTTTTAAGCCACGTCAGTTATCTTTGTTTTGGCGCGCAGTATTGTGTTTCGAACACGATCCGTAAATTAGTTGGCTTATCACAAGGATAATAATTTATAATAATCTGTATTTATCTGTTAGATTCTTTCGGGCTGATTTTGCAATCATCTGATAACTTTATTCGAGGAATAATTTTGAAATTTTAACAGTTATTTAATACAAAAACTGTTAAAGGTCCATTTTATTCCTCGAATAAAAGTTATCTGGCTATTGAAAAATCCGCCCTTGTTAGGGCTGAATTTTTATTTTTTTTATTTTCATGACAGTTTTTATATGAAATAACTGTCAAAATTTCAAAATTATTCCTCGAATAAAGTTATCAGATGATTGAAAAATCAGCCATAAGTGAAGTAATGGAATAAGGGAAGTATTATCCGATTTTTGACTTTTCCATTACTCAAACCCTAGTTGGTCTGATTCTCCAAGGATGACTGTTACATGCCTTTGAAAAATGGTGTACCTACGAGTATGTACAATATGGAGTAATGCCTATATCTTGCTACTTCACATTAACGCTAGACCTCCCAATGGGATAACGTGTGTCGAGTATCGGGTTTTAACTCGATTCAGTTCGTCTTTGCTTGTCCCTAAAGAATGTAAGTTTCAAATGACTTTTTCATATTCTTTTTATTTTGTCATGAAAGTCTCTCGACGAGGAGTTTTGTGGTAGATTTGTTGCTAGGAAAAGTAACAAGGAAGAAAAGTTATCTAAATGAAAGGCCGTTAAATAACTTACATGTTACTATTACTATTAGCCTCCATCATACCACTGCTAAGCAAAGGTCTCTCCCCATGACATAGGTACATATTGAATGGTGTTATTAATTAACTACTGTCATCATCATCATCTTTTCAGCCGAAAGACGTCCACTGCTGGACATAAGCCTCTCCCAAGCACCTCCACTTCGACCGGTTCTGTGTTTCTCGCATCCAACGGGTTCCTGCGGCCTTCACAGGTCGTCGGTCCACCTTGTGGGAGGCCTTCCAACGCTACGTCTTCCGGTATGCGGTCGCCACTCCAGAGCCTTTCGGCCACATCGACCATCTGTTCTGCGAGCAATGTGCCCTGCTCACTGCCACTTAAGTTTGAGTACTGTACTATGAAGAAAACACCAGATAAAACAACAAAGAAAAACTACTACTTAGTCTAGTCTGCTGAGAGCAAATAGAAATTAAAAGAAATAAAGATAGGAAAAAGTGCGAGCACAAGAATAAATGCAAATCTTTTCTTCGGGGAAATTAAAATGCATTATTAATTAAGTACTTAGCTAAGTGGACCACGTTACAAAGTCACCTCTACCCAACCCTTCAGGAAATATTCATATCTTTATTTGCATTCCATAATGTTTAAAGGTGTTACAACGGCTTAGAGCTAAGGTAAAACTATTTATTTATTTGCTGTAACTCACAGGCACCATCCACCAATAGTTGCAGAACCACACCACACTAAATAAAAAGCGCCCAAGTGCAAATTGGTCTCGCACACGAAGGGTTTCGTACCATCGCACATTATTTAACACTACATAATTTCTTAATAAAAAAAAAATATTTTAGTTTCGTTTCTTGTAAGTATAATATATAAAAATAATTTTATTATTTTTTTATGTTATGGCCATAGATAGTAGTAGCAAATTCTTTAGATTAATTTCAAGTGTCTATGTTTACGTTTCAAAAGATACAGCCCTATTACAGCCGGACGAACGGAAGCCCAGCGGAGTCTTAGTAATAGGGTCCCTTTAGCAGCCTTTGGGTACGGGACCCTCAAATGTTTCAAAGTAAATTCTGTTCCAACGTGTTTCCAACTTAACGCCAAACTTTACCAAAGAGGCTGAAATAGAAAAGTCTGCCCCACTAAGCAGGCGCAAAATAAAAACGAAGAGAAAAAAAAAGCACCGAGTTTCAATGACATGGTTAAATATGAGAACTTTGGAAAGTTTGAGTGAGACGGCCGGAGTTTGGTTTACGGCCGCGTTCTATATTCATGGAGATACCGTGTGTTACGCCAATTTGTTAGAATTTTGAAGTCTTGTGTCTCTTTCTTTGTGTTTCAAGGAAAATTACTATTTTTACTGCATGTGTAGTGGTCGCAAGTGTTACTGCTGCGCGTGAGGGTTTCTTTCCCCCGTCGGTTGGGCAAAGTGGTTCGAAACCGATGAAAAAACACAAGTTTTTCAATCAGGGATATGGACGACATTAATCAATTTTCTGATAGACACTAAAGCTAAGTATTAGTTAAGTTCAAAAGGTATGTTTAAAATTATCTGGCAGAAAATGATAACCAGACCATATCAAGAATTTCTAATTTAGTTGCCGAGAAATGGCAATTCTAAAAAATAAATAATCAAACTCGGTAGCCGTTTGGGAGCTACGATGGCGCTGACAGACACAGATACACACGTTAAACTTATAACACCACTCTGTTTTTGTCGTGGGTTAAAAATAGGTCAGGTGCGTAGTACTCGCAACCGGCGCGCGTCATGTATGACCAAAGGGATGAACGTAACCAAGAAGGAAAAAGGACTATGTAGGTAAGGGTCGTAGCAGGTAGCATTCTGTAGTTTCTGCCTAACCCTATGGGTATAAGAAAGAAAAGGGAAGAAGACGTGAGTTTATGTATGTATGTAATCTGCATTCGCGATTTATTTGCCAAAAATGTAAACAAATAGGAGTTTATGGAAAAACAACTTTAAGTCCTACACAATAAAGTTGAGTTTACGCTACAACTTCAACCATTTTTATAACTTTTTCAATAGTGCAAGTCACTCTTAAATCAACTTAATTACCATTAAAATACAGTTTAAATATTTGTTTAACTTGAAATAATATTAATTTGAAACATAAGTTTGAACTCACTTTGAACTCATACACCTCGTATGAGTTCAAATTTTAAAAGCATTCCTAACTTTAGAAAAATCGTCAATTCGTAAGCGTAAATTCTGTAGTTTTTTGAAGTGAAAACTTCTTTAGCGGCGTTGTAGACTTTTTTTGTAATGGGTAAAAAATGTTAAACTCGCGTCAGGACACGTGACCTGATCGAAAATTCGTAAGACGGATGGCCGTAGCCGGTACCGCGCGTGTTTTGTTTATAAGACGATTCACAAAATACACACGTAATTGTTCAAGTTTTCACTTCTGTCGGCACTCCCGGAGTGCCACTGATTTTTTTTTCTTTCTGACATCCTTCCATCTAACTTTATCTTTGAAAAAAATGCAATAAATCTAAACTGACAAAGAACAAGAGAAAGTTAAACAAAGAATGCAAACCCTGGCCTTTATTAAATGCTAAAGTATAACAATAAAACGTCTGCCAGGGTGATTTATATTGCACTCGGGCGCAGGGTATAAATTACCCCTCGCTTAGCGGAGTGACATCGGCGTTGAAAGGTAAGCTGCGAACTAATTCTGTAACACGAACAGGAATGTTAATCGGGATTATATAAGCTAGAAGCAGCTTAAAAAGAGGAAAATACGAGGAATAAGGGATATTTAATTGATCCTCTTAAAATGAGTTTTTGTCAATATAAGTATTGATCTTCTTACCAAGGGGTAACGTATTACCCAGTAACTGGGTTATGGAGGTCAGATAGGCAGTCACTTCATGTAAAGTACTGGTATACGGCTGCATCCAGTTAGACTGGAAGCCGAGTCCAACATAGTTGGGAAAAGGCTAGGCCGATGATGATGAAGTATTGACCTTCTATTGATGTACGCTCTCTTAAATTAATGAACCTCTAAACAATTTTTTGGGCCTGTTATGACGCATGTTTTATTAAATAAATGAGCCTCTGTTCTCAATTTTAGATTAGAAAAGTAAATTCGGAGTTATTCGAAGTTCGATTACATGCCCGTACAAAGTTAACTATGTTTCGATTTCTGGTCGTGAATGGTGTTTATTGGGACGTAATTTACCACGAAACAAAGTTGTGGAAATCGGGGCAGATTTGGTACTCACAGACTATAAGATTCTTGACTAAATCAAGGTACTAAGTACCTACTTTATTTAAAATTTTGCTGTGCCCGACAGGGTCCATAATTGATTCTATTATTTTATACTTGTCACCTGTATGTGTACTTTATGGATGCAATAAAGATTGAATTGAATTAAATACCGACTTCAAAAAAAGGAGGTTATCAATTCGACAGGTATGTATGTAATATTATTGGAACTGTATTATATTCACATATGCCAATCTATTAGGGCTTCCAAACAAATATACAAAATGTTATAGATGTATGTATGTTTGTCCAAGCATTTCTCCGCAACTATTAATCGGATCGTGACCATTATTTTTTATTTGCTTACATTTACTTCAACTTAGGGAACAGTGCAAGTTTCATCAAAATCGATTCAGTAATTTTCAAGATATGGACTAATACGTGTAAGTGTGACGGCCTGGCTTATTGATACGAGCTACGGGTGTAGTGTCAAAGGGAAAAAAACCTAGGTAAAATTGTTGTGCAATATTTACATCAAAACCATTACCTACTTATTACAAACGAAAACTCCAGTTTTTACTTAAAACATGAAATTACGAAATAAACAAAAGTTATTAAAAAAAATCATTAAAAATAAATTAAAACCTACGGGGATTACAGGCGTCATATTATTGCTGAAATAGATAAGTGATGATCATCTAAAATTGTTTTTGTGTATGTTATTCACAAAAAAAAACGACAATCGATATGTTTTAATATTGCACGACTCATAATGCGAAGCATAAAAGAGTGCTTCACGATCGGAAAAAAAATGTTGCCTCCTATCTGCAACTGTTTCTATTGTTATACTCCTGCTAGTACACAGAACATACTTATTTTATATACCATTGTATAGATAATTTAATGGAGTTCAATTCTGTACTTTTCAAAAATTGATTTAATGCAAAAGAAACGAAAAAAACATCGAACTAATTATTTCTAAAAAAATTCCCGTCAATCAAGTGTGAAACCTGAAAACATTATAGCTTGCGAAAAATCAATTAATTGAGTCATTTCTGTTATTAGATTCGTTTTACCCTTTGGAGGAACCCTATTGAAAATGGCTCTTTTATTCAAAGTAGTTTAATTATAATAAATAAAAAAACGAACTAATTTAATATCTATATTATGTTTTTTTTATACGATCAAATGAGCATTATGAGTTGTTCACTATTGGATTTTCCAATTTTTTAAGTATGTAATTCTATTATT
Source organism: Luperina nickerlii (assembly GCA_963855955.1). Classification (NCBI taxonomy): domain Eukaryota; kingdom Metazoa; phylum Arthropoda; class Insecta; order Lepidoptera; family Noctuidae; genus Luperina; species Luperina nickerlii. The sequence continues at coordinate 6,844,378 of OY979669.1, forward strand.
TACGCTGCGCACAATAACAGTGGATACATTTTTACCGTTATTGCAGTCTCTACATTATTTATTTTTTTATGATCTCGTTAAAAGATTTTGAAGTTGTTTTTGATCAAAGTTTACTGCGCGGTAAGCTCTCGTTTTCGTTTCAGGATCAACTGAAGGGGCCCGTCAGGGCCGAAGCCTGCTGGGTCAGCGGGATTGTCCGAAAGGGTTACCGCTGGCCCGGAACATAAAGGGCGAAGGAAGGAACACGGGTGGGTTTTAATCAGTAAGAGTCTGACACTCCCTTCCGCTCCACCCAGAGCGGGAGGAGTCATTTGATGATTTCCCATCGACAAAAAAAAAGCTCTCGTTTTTTTTATTTTTACAAGCATCAGGATCAATACTATTACATCAGGCTTATTTTTATTCTGACCTCGTTCATCGTAGTCGTAACCTGCTCTTTAAAATGCCTAGAGAGAAAATCAGTGATTTGAAAACACCCATTAATTAAAAACTAACATTCGATATTTCACCTACTTTAATCTTTTGAAAAAGAAGATTATTTTTTAACTCAACTTGTCCTCTAAAGCTCAGATTTAATTATAGCATCTTATAAACAAAAGTACCGGAAAATGCGCGCGTGCCGCGTGCGTAACTTCGCTTCCTATTAAGGCAGATTTAGACAGATCCAGTGACTGGCGCCGAAATCGAGACAAGCCAGCGCTGACCCGAAAAAAAACCCGTGTAAATTGATTTCAAGTCAATCCAGTGGCGGGAAGTCAGCGCTGGCTTGTAAATTCGCACACGAATATTTAGAAGCCAGTCTAGGCGCGGGCACTGGCGCCGATAACTGACTTGTGCACTGACCCTGTCTAAAATTGCCTTAATACCACGAGTCCCGCCACTAACCTGCTTAGTCATACTATAAAACATCTTCCTTGCTTCCGCTAAATGGCGTTCTTATTACACAGCGGATTAGTCAGTCGTGGCACGTTCGCCGTCTAGTTAGGACGTCTCGCACCGAGCTCCCCGAAGTCGGTGGCGGTTTAAGAGATTAAAATGTTTTTTAAATGGTAGGTAAGTTTTATAAGAGTTGTTGTTTGAAAGGCTTCTAAGTCACATACAGCGTCTTAGAAATACAATATTTTTGTATGTAAAGTAGGTAACAGATATATATATATATATATATTTATATTATGTACATATAAATAGAAAGAAATTATTAGTTATCTTAATTTTACAGAAGACAGACTAATGACTGAACGCCGACCTCATCTAGTTTAAAAAATATATGATTGACGTGTAAAAGTGTTTGTGCAAACCTACTTACAAAAATAAATCATTTATGATTATCATTTATCAATGACAACGCTGAACTAGTGAAAATAGACAAGGTACTTTTTTTTAAATAATTCTGTATAAGATGAAGTCATAAAGTAAATAGGTATTACTTTTTATTATAATAATTTTCCTCATTGAAAAATTTATATTTTGTGTTATAAATACTGCTACTATGTGCATAATAAAGTGTGCCAGTACCTAGGTATTTCATTACCTAAATACTTAGTGCCTTTTCACGCTTCCCGGTAACCGGGTAGCCGGTGCCGACTATCCGGTAACACTTGCCAGACAAACTACGCCGATACGTGTGAAAGCTAACGTACAGCCGGTGACCAACATTGTCTGACCCACACAACATAATGGGTTAAATAACAAGTGGGTTAGATAATGTTGGCCACCGACAGTACATGGTTATATACTTCGTCGCCGGGTACCCAGCACCGGCTACTCGGGACGTGTGAAAAGCGCCATCGAGCCCTCATTTCTCAAAAATGAGCCGCTTACAGCCAGCAAAGTATTTAATTTCAAGCCTTGAAAATTTTCTCAACGGTGAAAAATGAAAAAGTCGCAGTGTAAAAAGAATTCATTGGGGCAGGTCCGCTCTCATTTCGCTCAGTTTTCGCTCGACTTTCGCTCCACAAAGCTATTGCAACAGGTTGCAATGTAAAGATTTTCTTGAAGCTTGTACTTATGTACTTACTGTTTTGGGAAAGTATGTCGGATGAAATATACGACTGTTGATGTTACGTTGATATTATTTTTGTCATTATAATCTGTTGTTTCAGAAATATTGCTCTTTTATAGTGATTGGTCGGTTTTATGGCTGTGATGTTTGATTTGACTGATTAATGGCGTTTGGGTGGGTCAAATAAAACGACTACTAGTACTTTATTTGTCTTATTTATAACGTAAATTAATCGTCCATATTTTTTGCAAAGAATAAGACCTATAGGATTGTCATCCATGCTTTACCCAATCGATTTGTTCCACACGCTGAAGATCGCCCACCTGGACATTAAACAAACTCCGGATTGGCCGAAGCAAGGAAAACCTGTTCTACGATGCTATTCTGTAAAAATCTCACCGTGAAAACTTAAGTGAAGTGAGCGTGGAGTGAGCTGTCAATAGTGTAAATTCCTAGCAAAAACAAACTCACTTCACCTAAGTTTTCACGGTGAGATTTTTACAGAATCGACCGGCAGATGGGGATTCATAGACGACTCCACCTTGGAGTGTAAATGTAGGGTCCACAAACGATGGAACACTTAAAATCATATCCTGCGTGTTCTGTCAGCTGCACGTTACAGGAAACGATGGACGTTAGTAATGGCGTCACGTAGCTGATTCTGGGCCGAGGCCATTTAGATTGGTATCGACACTCTAAGAAGAGGATTATGTTGGAAGGTACCCGTGTTGGTTATAAAAACCTGCATCTATAAACCTGCATAATATGCTATAAACCTGCATCTCTACTATACAGGATAACAAGTCTCGATGGGTATATTTTATTTCCTTACTTAGAAATTCACATAAATACAAGACATTTTGATAGTTTTCTCCAGTTGGAGAAAAAAAATCAAAAATGGAAAGGAAGGCTTTTATTTCCCAATATTGAAAGTCATGTAACGAAGTTCTAGCTTCATAACTAAACGTAGATACTTCCAACGCAAAAAATATAATTTCGAGCAAATATACAATATATCAAGATCCTTTTATGAGAAGTTTATTGTTGTCACAAAGAAATGCTCTGAGGGATACGAGGGTGCCTCAAAGAGGTACGGCGGTGTCTATAGCCCTTATGTAGTGGGTAACTTTGTACTTCTACATACCTAGGTATATTTGAACAGAAAGTTGTAGAGTAAATCGCGCCGTAGAAATTTTAATAGGCGGTGACCACAGGGTGTTAAAAAATGATAAAGATGCCCGAATATTCCCGATTAGTAACACTTTTTTAACAAAACCTTTACTCTTGAATTAAGCATAATAGTTATGTACGATCGGGAAAAAGTCACATTCGTCAACACTGTGAACGAATGAAACTATTTTTTCCCACAAGGTGCTGCTGATCGGGAATATTCGCAGTTAACTGTAGGTTCTTTGTAATAAAAATTATTATTAATTTTATTATGTGTAACTATTAGAGATTATAAAATAATCGGAAGAATTTCGTGTAGTGCCAGAGTGTAGGCACACTCTGAATATTAAAATCTGTAGTTACAGATTTTGCAAAACGTATCTAACGGCGCGCCTATGTGTATATGTTGAGCAAAATAAACAATTACTTAAAAAAAAAAACAGTTATTGGGTCAAAGAAACATTTGAATATAATTCGTTTAGTTTCGGTATTTTTTTTATTTTTGCAGTCTTAAAATGCTGCGCATTCTGAAAAAGTTTTTTGTTATTTCGATACCTCTGGGCTCAAAGGGCGTATAGCACAAAACATAGGTTTTCAGAAGAAGCAAAAAACAAAAAAAAAAAAAATTTCTTCATGTCTCTCTCATTTTTAAAGCTACATAAAGTATCCAAGGGACAATGTTCTTAGATTTTTGATGTGTTTATGAAGGTTTTTTAAAAAATGGCCCTGGTTTTGTATTGACTGAGAATACTGAGATAGCGTCCACATATCTCTGTCCAGAGCTGCCAAAGATCAATCTATAACAAAGAAGCCCATCTCATTCCGCCACGTACATCTGGGCCTGCCGCGATGTCGTTTACCATTAAGAGGGGCCCATTGGGTCGTAAGTTTGGCCCACTGATCGTCTGACATACGGCAGATGTGTCGAGCCTAATTCCATTGAAGCGTGGCAGCTTTCCCAGTGATATCAGTTATTTTAGTGATGGAACGGATTGTTGTATTCTTAACCCGGTTAACCAGAATACTCCGTTCCATAGCCCTCGGGCAAACCTCGAGGGTGGACCTCTGCTGAATTATCAAAGACCATGTTTAACCATACGTGAGGATGGGAAGAATACACACAATAGGTAATACGGGCTGGTGTCCGCAACTCCACGTCAATGCGCGTATTTTGCGTACGGAAAAGAATGATAATAACACATATGTCGATGAGTCTTCTCTTGAAGTGATAGTGGAAGATCGCCCTTCATTTGATCTTTCATGGCCCAATAGCTGTTCCAGGTATTTTCGGTGCGTCTTGCAACTTCTTTGTTTGGTCTTGCCTGGAAAGAGACTATTTGACTAAGATAGAGATACTTGCGACACACGCTGTTCGTCATCAACTTGGTATTTGATACCTATATTCATTTGAAGTCCGATCTCTAGGCTTGCCGTGCTGAGATCTTCTAGCATCTGAGTCAGCTCGGAGACTGAAGACGAAAAAAGGACAATATCGTCGGCAAAACGGAGATTGGATAATCTTTTTTGTACAACCATAATGCCCCTTTTTGCCCAGCTTGCTGCTAGCTTTCTGAAGACTTCCTCTATAACGTCCGTAAATAATTTTGGAGACAGCGGGTCTCCTTGTTTAACTCCTTTATTGATCTGGAAAGAATAGCTGCGGTGTTGTTTCTATCAAAAGATGTACGTGGTGTCTATTTCTTGATTTTGTAAAGCGTTGAAAATTGGTGTATGGCTGATGCAATCAACAGCTTTTTTATTTTTCTATAAATGCAATACAAAGTGGGTGCTGGAACTCTGTATGTTTCTCGAGAACCCGGTTGATGGAATGGAGGTGCTCAGTAGTAGAAAGGCCGCGACGAGATCCGGCTTGTACGGGGGGCTGATGTTTGTTCAGGGCTCCGGCTATTCTGTTCTCGATTACTTAATGAAAGCTTTGTACAGGTGCGAAACCATACTGATAGGACGGTAGTTGTTTATGTCTGTTTTGTCACCCTTTTTGTGGAGAAGAATCAAAGAGTGACAAAATGTGCGTGGCAGAATTCCGGTGTTTAAAATATTGTTGAAAAAATTTGTAACATGTGGAAGAACGACAGGCTCTCTTATTTTTAAGGCTGCAGTGGTTACGCCATCGTCGCCTGGGCTCCTTACTATAACTTCATGCTACGCAGTGCCTTACGAATTTCCCAGCGTGTGAAAGGTGGAATGTTATCGGAGCACGAATATACAGTTGCGTTAGGTTGTACAGTCGGTTTCGCGTTTCTTATAAAATTCTGTACAAATGTTCAAAATTTTGTCTCTGTCGTTCTGTTTCACACCCGCACAATCCTTGAAACACGCAATTGTAGGTCCTCCTTTGCTTGATATTCCTTGTTTGTCTGATTTTAGTGAGGTGTTTTGTTCTAAAGCAATTTTTATGAGGAGTGTGTTACGGTTTCTTAAGTCTTTATGAATACTGCGTTTTTTTTTTTCGTTTTTCTAACACAAGTAGGCTACCGCTTTGTGTTCTGGTGTGTACATAGCAGTTGTTGTCTCTCTTCAATTAACTCCTTCGTTTGGTAACTAAGTTTATTCTCTTTTTATTTGTTCGTTTTTATTTTATTACTGACCTTTTTAATGCTGTTTTTATATATATTAGCGTATTGCGTTTGAACGTCATCTTCATCTGTTCTGTCTAATAAATTAAAATATTTTTTTAAATCTAAATAGAATAGCTCCTGGTTTGCTATGCGAGTGACTTTATTTAATCTTCTAATTTAGTTTTTAATAGAAATAAAAAGAGGATAATATAAATTAAAATTATGATGAGAAATAAAAATCGTTTATTTCACTTTACTATTAAAAAAAAAAACACAAAAAAATACTTACGTTACTTACCTTACTTACGTTCTTAAATTTATAATGAGATCACTTCATTTTTCATTTTCTTCATCATTGTTAATCAGGTCCCATAATTTTTCCAGTTTTTATGCTATTATAGAAGTGTATCACTACATAGTATTGTATATGTTCGAATTGTAATGTGGTTATCAATGAGTTGCTAGCCTTTATTTGTAACAAGATACAAGTGATGGATGAGCAAAGTATCGCAAATATCTGCGTTAGTGCTTTTACGGAAAGTGATATTCTAGAAGCGAAGAACCTGCTGTTTGAATCTGTTTCTACCTCAAAACGCAAGAAAATAAGAAGGAGAGAGGGAAAGACACTGCGAAATATTGACGATATTGTATGGATACTGAAGAACTTAGATCCAGAGGAAATTCCAATTTTTGTTGCCAGAGATTTACACAAACTACCTCCGGTTTTATTTGACCATGTAGACGTGACCCGCGTTTTGAAAGACATTGTAAAAATGCAAAGTGATATAAACCGTATTGTTAACGAGTATGCAACAGTGAATCAGATGAAGGAGCTTAGTGCTGAAGTGGAGTCACTTAAGAAGGCGTCAATTGTCAACAACTTTCCTCGGAATATTAATGTCAAAAGGGGCGCCTGCTTATTACCTTGCTTTGAGAATGAAAGTGGACCAATGGGGTTCTCACCGATTTGTAGTGATAAGAAAACGATGCAAAAATGTAATGAGTCATCATCATCTCTAAAACAGCAGCAATTGATTCGTAATAACGAGGGTAGTCCCATAAAAACTGCGAGTAATGTAACGAGTGGATTTACGTCGCCACCGCAGAGAAGCGAGAAGGCGAGCGTTTGCACACCACGAACAGCGGTGAGTCATGACCATGACTCTGCTATTACACCGGTTGCGGCCGTCGATGCGCTACACACAGTCCGGGCGGATGGTCAACAGAAATGTAAAAGTTTTGCGGATGTTGTGCAGAGTGGAGAAACAAAAATCCAAGAACCGACTGAAGAATGGAAGCTCGTTCAAAAGAGGAGATTGAGAAACCGATTTTTGGGTAAAACTGGCAAGGCTATTGTGGACGCCACCACTAATTTCAGAGCAGCGGAAATTAAAACTCCGATTTATATCTACAACGTGTCAACCGAAACATCTGTGTGTGACATCAAGGCATACATAAACAGTAAGACTAGCTTAGATGTGCATTTAGAAAAAATGAATATGAAGATTGCGAAGGATTACAATGCATACATTGTTTATGTCCCCAAATACAAAATTGATATGTTTTTGAATGACGATTTTTGGCCCGATGGGATACTATACCGCCGTTTTGTGGACTTCAGTCGAAACACGGGGGAACGTAACTATCGGGAATTGGCGACTATGAAATCTACTACTAATGGATGTTAATATAAACACGTCTAAGTTTGTAAGCTTCAATTGTAAAAACGTCATTCGTTCTGTTGACTGTGTAAGGAACCTATGTCGATCAGCGGACATTGTTGCGCGTCAGGAGACCTGGCTGCTTCCGCATGATATACCGTTCTTGGGAACAATCGATGACTCATTTTCATATACCGGTAAATCTGCTGTGGATATGTCTGCTGGAATTGTTAAAGGAAGACCATATGGCGGGGTCGCCTTGCTGTGGAAAAAGTCTGCTTTTCCGTCGGTATCAGTTATTGTTTGTCGAAGTGTACGACTCGCCGCGATCAAGTTAGTGCTTAACGACAGGTCGGTTTTAGTTATAACAGTGTACATGCCAACTGATACTTTTGAAAATTTGACTGAGTTCACAGAGTGTTTGAGTGAATTACACGCCATAATCGAGAGTAATGAAGTGGAAACTGTATTTATTCTTGGGGACTTCAACGCGCACCCAGGTGAGTTATTTTCTTGTGAATTGTTGTCGTTTTGTGCCGAACAGTCGTGGTCGTGCGTGGACATGGAAACGTTGGCTCCTGACGCATTTACGTTTATTAGTGAGGCACACGGGTGCCGGCGATGGCTCGACCACTGCGTGGTAACGGGTTCGGCGCGACGTACGATAGTTGATGTATCGATCTTGCATGATTCCTATTGGTCTGATCATTTCCCTTTATTGGTGGAATGTAACTTAAATGTAATTTTACCTAAAAGTCAAATAACTGCGTCTAAATTAATCAATCAAATTAATTGGGGTATTAGAAATAATGAACAAATAGAAATGTATTGGAATTATTGTAACTTAAAATTAAAACAGATAGATTTCCCATCAGAATGTACTTATTGTGCGGATCGAATGTGTGATAATGAGTCCCACAAGTTATTGATAAATGATATTATGTACAAGAGAATCGTAAATGTGTTGACTGAAGCCGCTAAGCGTAGCTATCACGAATATGTACCTAAGCGTAAAAAGCATAGATCTGTACCGGGCTGGAATAAGTTTGTCAGTGGTGCTCACGGGGAGGCCCGACGTTGTTTTCAGACTTGGATTAACTACGGTAAACCTAGTTTTGGACCTATGTATGAAGAAATGTGTGATTCTAGGAAATTATTCAAATCTAAATTGAAATATTGCCAAAACAATGAACTACAAATTAAAATGAACATTATCACTGAGCATCATGCGAATAACAACTTTAGCGATTTCTGGAAAAATACAAAACGCTTGAATCCTGTGTCGGGCCGTCCTGTGAGTGTCGGTGGTGCGCATGAGCCCAGGGACATAGCCTGTGCCTTTCAACGCCGCTTCAAGGTAGAATCACCGCTTGGGCCCGCGTCGCGGATGCTCGCCGCTGTCAATCGCCCTGGGGACGTTACTGTTAGATTCTCTGCCAAAGATGTGGCAGCTGTTATAAAGAGGATGGTTAGAGGTAAGTCTCCGGGTCACGATGGGCTCAGCGTTGAGCATCTGAGGTACGCGGGTGTACATCTACCGAGGGTTCTCGCTTTGTTCTACAATTTATGCGTGAGTCACAGCTACTTGCCTGATGACCTAATGTACACCGTAGTAGTTCCTATTGTTAAAAATAAAACTGGTGATTCTTCCGATACTTCAAATTATAGACCCATCTCGCTAGCAACAGTCATAAGTAAGGTACTGGATAGTTTGCTTGACCAACAGTTGGAAGAGCACCTGGTTCTGAACGACGCTCAATTTGGCTTTAGATCTGGCCTTTCCACTGAAAGTGCTATCCTCTGTCTCAAGCAAACTGTTCAGTACTACACAGACAGGAATACGCCTGTATATGCCTGCTACTTAGATCTTTCAAAAGCATTTGATAGGTACCGTAAATTATGACAAGTTATGGCGTAAGTTGCGATGCGAGACGAAGGTGTCACATGACATTATAACACTATTTGAATATTGGTATAGTCACCAGCAAAATAGTGTCAGATGGGAAGAGTCGCATTCGGACGTGTACAGGATGGACTGTGGGGTGAGGCAAGGGGGAATATCCTCGCCGCGTCTTTTCAACCTGTACATGAACCAATTGATCGAGGAGCTCAGCAGCACTAAGGTCGGTTGTTCCATTGATGGAGTCTGTATAAACAACATAAGTTACGCGGATGACATGGTGTTGCTGAGTCCGTCTCTTTCTGCGTTACGGAAGCTTTTAAGTGTCTGTGAAGCCTACGCGGAGGCCCATGGACTCAGATATAACCCAAAGAAGAGTGAATACATGATCTTCAAAGCTGGTGCTAAAAGTTATCTAGCTGGACCTCCTGTCACTCTTTGCGGCTCACATTTGAATAGAGTGGAACGGTTCAAATATCTGGGTCACTGGGTCTCTAATGATCTGTCTGACAATGGGGACATCGAGCGAGAACGAAGAGCGTTGTCTGTCCGATGCAATATGTTGGCTCGCAGGTTTGCGCGTTGTTCTTCAGAGGTGAAAATAACCTTGTTCAAGGCGTACTGCCAGACATTTTACACGTGCAGCTTGTGGACCAACTTCACTCAGCGGGCATACAACGCGCTTCGTATCCAGTACAACAACGCGTTCAGGATTCTATTGGGGCGGCCCCGATTCTGTAGCGCATCAGCGATGTTCGCTGAGGCTAGTACCGATGACTTCTATGCAATAATCCGAAAAAGGAGTGCATCGATTCTGCGTCGGAGTAGGGGCAGTTCGAACGGAATCCTGAGCGTATTGTCCGAGCGGTGGGATTCTCCTTTCTTACGGAGATGGCTGCAGTTGCATGCTAGCGCCTGTACACATTATGATTTGTGAAATTGTGACATTTGAATGTGAAATCTTAATTTATGAAATTTTTAATTTATTATATTTATGTCATTTTTTAAAAATTCTGTTTGTATTTTATTATTATTTATTATTATTATTTTATATTCATGTTTTTTTAAAATTTGTAAACTTTAATTAATTTATTTATTTTTCATATGTGTGACTTTACCTGATAATTATAAATAAATTTAGTTTTATTTTGTTTAATACTAATACTAACATTAGTTTTAAGTACCATTGTTACTAACAAAATATGGACCTGGTCTGAATTAAATGATTTTTATTTTATTTATTTATCACTACATAGTATAAAACAAAGTCGCTTTCTCTGTCCCTATGTCCCTTTGTACGCTTAAATCTTTGAAACTGCGCAACGGATTTTGATGCGGTTTTTTTTAATAGATAGAGTGATTCAAGAGGAAGGTTTATATGTATAATAACATCCATTACATAGTGGAGAAGTACTGTTATTTTTGAGGTTTCTAATGTGATGTCGTAAATGATTATATTTTTTCCGCTTACATTGCAAACGCAGGCTGAACCCTACGAGTTTTATCAAAATAATGTACTAAGTATTGTACACATTGAAAAGGTCTACAGAAAAGTCCGTGATGGTATATGTCTATCTCTTATGGATAACCCACAATAACTTTTTTTTGTCATTTACTTTTTACGACAAATAATGGCTAATTTTCGAAGCGATTTTAACCAATACAGCATTAATCCTTAACCAATTAAATACCTTGAATACATTGTTCATTTAATATAGATCTATATGGCCCTTTACACCGTATGATTTAAGTGAAAATTTTCGAAGATATTACAGATTTAAAAATTGCGGGACGTAGCGTTTGCGGCGGTACCGGCCGGCCGCCCGGTGCGGCAAGAGTGTGCCTATAAAAAAGCCGGAGCGGGCCGCTATGTTTTTATATACTTACAACGTTCACAGTTTTTCTGTAGTGTATTTAGTATCAGCCCTGTATATCAGCATTGCACCCGTGCGAAGCCGGGGCGGGTCGCTAGTCACTACATAGTATAAAACAAAGTCGCTTTTTCTGTCCCTATGTCCCTATGTCCCTTTGTATGCTTAAATCTTTGAAACTGCGCAACGGATTTTGATGCGGTTTTTTTTAATAGATAGAGTGATTCAAGAGGAAGGTTTATATGTATAATAACATCCATTAAATAGTGGAGAAGTACTGTTATTTTTGAGGTTTCTAATGTGATGTCGTAAATAATTACATTTTTTCCGCTTACATTGCAAACGCAGGCTGAACCCTACGAGTTTTATCAAAATAATGTACTAAGTATTGTACACATTGAAAAGGTCTACAGAAAAGTCCGTGATGGTATATATCTATCTCTTATGGATAACCCACAATAACTTTTTTTTGTCATTTACTTTTTACGACAAATAATGGCTAATTTTCGAAGCGATTTTAACCAATACAGCATTAATCCTTAACCAATTAAATACCTTGAATACATTGTTCATTTAATATAGATCTATATGGCCCTTTACACCGTATGATTTAAGTGAAAATTTTCGAAGATATTACAGATTTAAAAATTGCGGGACGTAGCGTTTGCGGCGGTACCGGCCGGCCGCCCGGTGCGGCAAGAGCGTGCCTATAAAAAAGCCGGAGCGGGCCGCTATGTTTTTATATACAACGTTCACAGTTTTTCTGTAGTGTATTTAGTATCAGCATTGCACCCGTGCGAAGCCGGGGCGGGTCGCTAGTTTTATAGTATAAAACAAAGTCGCTTTCTCTGTCCCTATGTCCCTTTGTATGCTTAAATCTTTGAAACTACGCAACGGATTTTGATGCGGTTTTTTTTAATAGATAGAGTGATTCAAGAGGAAGGTTTATATGTATAATAACATCCATTAAATAGTGGAGAAGTATCAGCATTGCACCCGTGCGAAGCCGGGGCGGGTCGCTAGTTTGTTATAATCTGCTTCATCAGTTTTTAAGCTTTATAATCTAATCAGGTCTCTTAGCTCTCTTTATTTTATAATAAAATGTAGGTGGCATAGCATAACTATATTTTTAGTAAAAAAAAAAAATTAAGGAGGTAAAGAGCAATATTACTTTTCGAACGAAGAAGTAAAAGACTATTAGTAAAATTACGATCTCACACCCAAAATCGTTGTATAAACCAATTTTGGTTGATCCAAAATTGGTTTATACAATCTGTCAATTATTGTTGAGGCAGCAATATGTTCCTTATGCCCCTAATCTTCAAATAAGTTGTGTTTACGTAAAGAAAATTACGAGATTGTATTCGACAATTTTTTACGAATTTCGCCATGTGGATTACACAGATCGATAGAGATTTAAAACAGAGTGAGAATAGTATAAAAAGTCAAAATGTGCTCTACGCCCTTTGAGCCCAGAGGTATTGATTTATTTATAGAAGAGTCAATAGCTGTAACAGATGAATAATTTGTATGTGAGGCATAAAGCCAATTATAGATTGTTAGTTTATGGAAGGAAGCACTTCTAATAGTTTTTCCAGAGCAGTTTCCTGTACCCACGCCACGTCCACGTCCTTAAGTTCTCGTCACGAGAATTTTCTTACTCATTGTAGCATTTTTTGGATATCATGATGAGAATTATTAAAAAAACACGTTTTATCAGAGACTTACCAGTAAAAAAAAACATGTGGGGTCAGGGGACCCCCGGTAGGACCAAATTTCAAAATGGCATACCTACTGTCGCGCCATTTTGATATTTTTACAAAATGGCAACCACGAATGAAACCTATTTAAATCGATAGCTGATATCAATGCAAACCAAAACATAATAAGAATACACTCGTAAAATGTAGGTGGTACAATGCTCAGACCAAATAAAAAGTCAAGACATAGCCCTGCGAACAGCATGTAAAAACTACACCTTCGCTCTGTGCATACACGCTCACATGCACATATTTACAATCAAACTATACCCCATTCGCAATAAGATTAGACATTGAAATAAATCTTTTTTACAGTCCGTTCAACCGATTTTGACTTCTATTGCGTTGGTGGCATGACAAATGGCAGATGCAATAAACAGTTGGTGTTATAATCACGTTTTTGCTTTTAATGCCGTCCTTATGCCTACGGAATAGAAGTAAAAATCGGTTGAACGGACTGTAAAAAGTTTTGTTTAAATGTCTAATCTTATTGTAAATGGAGTGGTGACCTCACTATGTGTACACATGTTGACGTAACCGGCTTCACTTTACTGTTGACAGCCCTCTGTTTTGGTTTTTTATTTGTTCTGAGCCGCCATTGTTCTGTTCGCCCCGCGGTTTCACCCGCATAAGTGTCCATCCCGTGGGAATATCGGGATAAAAAGTAGCCTATATGTTAATCCAGGGTGTCAGCTACCTCCATATAAAAAATTATCAAAATTGATCCAGCCGTTTGAGCATGAAGAAGTAACAAACATATAAACACACACACACACACAAACTTTCGCCTTTATAATAATTGTGTGATTCTGATAAGAAAACAGCGATCACGTCCTCCAGATATGTAAACGTTTACAAACACATAACCACAAAACTGTCGGACCGCGTTCCCGCCAACTGATGAGACCTCCCTTATCTCAGTCATACATCACACCTGTCTGGCGTGGGTTTACTAATTAAATTAATTAAAATTCTCCCGGGCAACACTCCCGGACGCGAAAGTTAACCGGCCCTAAGGGGCCTTTACTTTAACTAATAATGTTTGCTGTTAAACATTTAAGATATTGGAAGGATGGAGCGAGAGCCTTCTTAATAATTTAGTTTTATTCCTGAAAAAATAATTAAAATGAGTGGTTTTCAGAGACTAGGCCTGTACTCTTTTATAGCCTACTAGCTTCTGCCCACGATTTTATCCGCGTGAAATTTACACACTACACACACACGCTACTACTACTACTACACACTACACATTATTATTTATACACTTGTATAATAGAGGTCAGTGAGAGTTCACTATTATTTATACACTTGTATGATAGAGGTCAGTCCCCGACCCATCCTGCCGCATCGCATCGCTTGCCCGGACTATTACTTATTTCGCTTTCGCTGAGCGTTCTTTCTGACTTTTTCTTTTTGCTCGGCTCCTAAACCTCCTAGCGTGATGTTAAATAGCCTGTGGCTTCCTCAAGAATTGGGCTATCAAATGCAAAAGAATTTGTCAAATTCGACGGGTAGTTCTAGAAATTAGCGCGTTCAAATAGACAAACAAAACTACAAACAAACTGGTCAGCTTTATTATTATTTTTTTACTTAAAAGTTGTTTATGCAAATATATTTTACTACGCCGACGACACTGCTGTTGTTTTCATGGGCACAGCTGGTCTGATGTTAAAATTAAGGCAGAGATAGTTATGTTCCAAATTGCGACTTGGCTCGATAATAACCTTCTCACGCAAAAATACATATAGCATAAAATACATACGAGTAGTTATGCTTCTCCATCTACTCGTGTAAAAGTTCACAACCAGATGAAGTGTTCAACATTAAATTACACTCATGTGATAAAGCTATCAATAACAATTGCAACTGTCCCATAATTAATAAAGTTTTGGAAACAAAATAATTTGGTGTGATTGTTGACCAAAAATTGTCATGGTACTCTCATATTGAACATGTTACTGGTTTAGGAAACTAGGGTGGATTTTTAAAACCCTTAGATATATAGCGCCAAGAAAGTAAATAAGAAATTAGGCTCTCATAGAAATTTATTAAATGAAATATACATCTCTATAGCACAATCTGTTATAGCCTACTGTATCCCAACATGGGGCGGCGCAGCAAAATCAAAGTTTATACATGTTGAACAAGGACAACGAGCCTTAAGGTGTAAAGATGGCTCACTGACCTTGTGCATGTGGGCGGAGCTAAGCGTCCTACTCCCGATGCTTGCAGTGGCGCGCTACACTAAAACGATGATCAAAGAATATGCAGAGGCGCAGACATGCCGCACGTAGGTCGCCATTTTTGCCTACGATTCCAGAAGGGAATGGCGAATGCAAGACTGATATATTTTGTACTAGCTGTTACCCGCGACTTCGTCCGCGTGGAATTTAAGAAAAAAGTTATTGTTGAGTTCGCAGAGTTTACGATAACTTATTAATTCTGTATTCCGCGTAAAGAAATACCTATGCTAATTTTAATGAAATTCTTCTAATATTTCTCCATTTAGTTCTTTTTGATCGTTTTTGCATTTTTAGTTTAATTATTATTTATTTTTAGTTTTTCGTATTAGCCTTTTTATATACAATATTTGGTGTACGATTTTCTTAAACAAAAACACTAAGTAAGTATATTATTATATTATTTATTCAATCAATTTCTATGGAGATTAAGGAATCTTCACGTATAGGATCCACTTATAAACATAACTATACTCCGTTTCTTTATTATGATTTGATTACATTTGGAAGTACCTAATTAAACGGAGTATAATACAACCTCCCTATTTGAATCGGATATTATTCAATATTTCATTTCATTGATTTTAATTTTTTTTCGTTGGAACCTATTTTGTTTTTTTTTCTAAAATAAATGTACCTAGTCTAAGTAACTCCTTATTCACCTATATGCTAGTGAAAGTCCCGTCTTAATCGGTCTAGCCGTTTCAGAGATTAGCGGGAACAAACAGACGACAGACGGACAGACAGACAAAAATTGTAAAAAAAATATTTTGGTATATGTGCAATTTAACAGTCAGAAGTCGACTAGCAATCTCACAAAACTATGGCATAGCAATATTAGTACTTATGACCTTCTTCTATAAGAACGTTTGACAACACTACAAATTGGCAACATGATTGTTATTACAAATTTCAAAAAGTTTCGTAAGCGTTACGGTGGCCAAAGTGGCTAGCACTGTGCCTCGCATGGCGAACGTTCGGGTTCGAGTCTCACATCGAACATGAAAAATATTTTTTAAGTATTACATGTGAAATTAGAATGCCGAGTTGCTAACCAATAATTATGTTAAATATTCCACAACTAAACGAAGATTCTTTTGTTTTACAATTATTTTCAATCTTAGCGTCGTTTTTAAAACATGAGGGTAGATTTCAAACAAAGTGTTAAGTTCACTCTGTTTCAAATCTATCCTAATTTTTTAACTACTTTACTAGTTCACATAAATTATTCCACTATTCGCGGCAAAAATATATGTGCAAATATTGCAGCGTCTATGCGTCGACGTCTCATTAGCTGTATCGAGGCTAACGGAGGTCACACGAAATATTAAAAATCCTAAACAGGTAGGGTAATTTTGTGTCAGGGGACATAGTGGTCGTAACTTACCAAATTAGTATTTATATTATTGTAATATTGAGGTTAAGTTTCAATCCTCTTTTCATTGAGAAAATGAATAATTAAGCTGAAAAAATGATATAAATGATATCAGAATTTTCATAATATCCATAATATATAACCTAAAACCTTATAGTTCAGGCATAAGTATTCCGGCCTCAATTGATAAAGCTGCCTTATTTCGATTCGTCGTGAAATAGTGATCAACATATTCGCCACGGGATACAAGTAACCAGTTGGTCTCGGGGCATAGTGCCTGGTTAAGATTTCTCGCCGTGGGTTCGATCCCAGTCGGAGGATCTTCTTTGCGTCAATCAAGACATTTTGTTTTATTTTTATTTCGTTTTTTGGTATACTTTGTTCTATTTTTAATTGTTTTTTTTTTATATACTTTGCTTTATGTTTCTGTTGTTTACTTTTATTTGTTTCCGTTATTTAGTAATTAAGGTGTGTTTTTTAACATTCAATACTATAATAATAACATAAGTAAGTGTAAAGGATTTCTTATGTATAAAAAATATTACAATGTTACCATATCAAAATTTATTTCATTTGTTATCATATTATAATAATAAATTACCTTTATTGTAATATCTATTTGTTCAATGTAATTTACAAAAATAAATTACTAACACATAATAATAATTATATAAAACATCAAAAAAAACTGGCCCAACTCGGATTTGAACTCACATCTATCCCGATCACATTAGCGAGTGCAGCCTCGTTACCGATCTAGCTAATGTTTACTTATGTTATGTTATCGAAATTTTGCATTACTATGAAAAAAATAATCAGACGGTGATAAAAAAAACAAGTTACTGATATTGTCATCCTTGTCTAGCATTGACCACATCTTTAACTACTCGTAGCGATGCTACACGGCATGTTAATTTGTTAGCGTTGGAGCATCACTCACACGGATAAATATGCGCATGTGTGTATAGACGCCGCAGCCCGTATAGCGCAGGCGATAATGGTCATTGCGGTGTAAGTGGACGTCTAGAGGTTGACTGTACCGTGTATACATTCATATGCATTTAGTAAGAAGCGGTTGTTTTAATATTACAAACAGACACTCCAATTTTATTTATTCGTATAGATAGATAGATACTTATTAGTCCACTCAACGAATAACTATTAAGAGATAGAGATAAGAGGTGTAGAGTGCGTGAGCTGGGCCCTGAGCGATTTCTTCACAAAGTTGTTCAGAGTGCTTAGGGAGTGAACATAGGTATTAAAAGTCCCCGCGTCTAGGAGGTGAGCCGGAGTGGGGGGTATAAAAATTCCCACATTTGAGTTTTTCGCTAATATCTATAAAACGGTGCGTCGTCGTAGAGAAAAAGTATTTTTCTTGACTTGCTTTGCTTTGGCATTTTTATTTATTTACAAATTATCTTATATTTACAAAATAAACAATATAAACAAAAACAGTATTTAGAAATAACACCACTAATAAAGCGTCCACGCGGACAATAGAAATGGGCCCTCTGCAGCGAGCTAGTCTATAAACGCATACTGATACAATTCGTTCATAAATATTTGCACTAATACAGCCAAACGCGCGTAGTCGATCGATAGCCGGGCGGAGCAGCGAGCGACACAGCCACCCCGTCTCAGTGCTAACGCACGACTGCCGCCCGCGCCCGCGCAGAGCACCTCTGAAGCTCTATCTCAAAATGGGGCATTGTCTTTGCAACTGTTGATTGATTTAAAAACGCTATTTCAAATATGTAGTACTTCTAACCATCAATTTTTCAGTGTAAAAATATTTCCAAACATCAAAGCCGTTTAGAAGTTATAAGGAAATATTAGCCAAAATAGCGTTTTGGTAAATATTTTTTTAAGGCAAAAGTATTAGCTTTATGAAAAAACCCTGTTTCAAAAATGCTGTACATGAATCTATAGCAAACATATATTTTTTACAGACCTTCTAACCAAACCGTTAATAAGTTATAAGCTTCATAAAGTGACCGTGTTACGGTACTAAACGAGAGTAAGGCCCTTAATAAAAAAAAAAAACGGTCAAGAGCTAGTCGGACTCGCGCACCCAGGCTTCCGTACCATCATGTTTTTGATTTTTCATCGGCGAGGCCTATATTTGTCAAAGAACTTTAACACTGTGCACTGCGGTGTAGAATATTGCAGTTTTATGTCAGCGCCATCTCTTGACCGATAGTGGAACTAATGTAACTTTTGTTGATGATTTCTGAAAAAGTGTACTACGTTTTATTTTTCCTGTAATCTTTACATAAACTTCTATCAAATAGAATAATTTCAGATTTTTGTCTTTGCAAAGTTCGGAGATAAGGGGGGGGGGGGGGACGGTAATTTTTTTTACATTTTTCATCAAAAGTCTAAAACTATGCGGTCTAAAAAAAAATGTTAGAGAATGTGCGTACTGCGCTCATATCATATATAGCTATCTTTCATATGATACCCCACATTATGCCCTAGTAGCCCCACTTCAAATTTTTCAGAAACTTTTTCAGCCCCTGTTGCAAAAAATATACATATATTTTTATTTCTTTCTTATTTGCAAAATAGTTGGGCAAATATCATCTAAAACTATTCCCAATTTCAAGTTGATAGCATTTGTAGTTATTGAGATATCCAGCTGTGACAGACAGACTGAGTCTCACCATAAGGGTTCCGTTTTACTCTTTTGGTACTGAAAGTCTCTATCAGGATAGTGGACTGCTTTCTGTTAGAAAATTATACATTATAAACACCGTTCTAAAAAAAAACAAAAGCCGTTCTAAAAGAATCTACCATATGATCCGAATAAAATAACAAGAAGACGTAGGTAAAGATCTCATAGCACAGGTTCCACAAATTAAAACTAAATTTGCTGCCATTCAGTATAGTAAACTATCATGTCCACTTTATAATAGGATTAATAAAAAGATATTTATTATACACAATAAAAAATTACACGATTGTAAAAAAATTCTAACAAATTGGATAAAGACACTAAATTACGCAGACACTGAGACACTGAATTATACTCATATGCATACACCCACACACGCACACATACACACACACATATACTGTTTATATCTAAGGTACTGAAAAAAAATTATAATGCTATGGAAGAGCGGAGTCTCCTAACACAGGCGTTACTTGCTTAACAGGAGGCTCCAATCACCGACTAATGTAAAACTTTTTAGTTCAGAAATAAATTTGATTTGATTTGATTATTATATAGACAATGTACACACGAATTTTGCGTACTGCTCGTGTATAGTTTTGTAACGTGTACGCGCTCGTCCTGGTTCTAAACTATACTACATCACTTACGCCTGAAAAGAGTTGAGATATAGTTTAATAAAATAATATTTTATTCTGACTACTACCATATGCGTACTGGCACTGTATAGTATGGAATAAGGTAGTTAGTTAGGTCACTACGAAGTATACGCGAGTATTTGCGTACGACTCTTATATAGAATGGAAGACCTTAGTAAAAAGTGATTTCCAATCGATATGCGATTAGTTTCACACCATTGCGTTCTGGTCTTGTATAGAATGGAAATACGCGTCCGACGTTTTTCCATTTCTCTCCAGTATTTCAACGCAAATTCACTGATAAGGGATATGATTATGATTATAGAAACCGATTTTATTTTAGAGCCTTGCTGTCGTGGTCATCCATCTTTGAGGGTGACCTCTGTGTTAAAGAAACAATTAACATTAATTAACGGGCACTAAAATTGTAGGGGACATAATTAAAAGGTCTCTTTTAGGAGGAAAATCCTTTATTCAAATCCAATTAACGGAAAATTAAAGGCTAAAAGCAACAATTTTGTCAAAAATTACATCATTCCTCAACAAAAGGGGAATTTGTCTTCCTTTTTAACCAAAAATGTCGTAGGAATCTGTTGTAAAAAATACATTCGTTAGATTCCTTTGTGGAGTTTTTCCGGAGCGTTCCTTTCTGATTTGCGTGGTTAAGGGCCATGCCATATTTATTTATTTTTATATTTAATTACAAGTAACAAAGGACTCAAATAATAATATGTTAGTAAAAATATTTCTAAACAACTACGTTAGTAACCTATACACATGGCCTAAGGCCATTTACACGTTATGCCGTAGCTGCAGCGGCACTGCCGCCGCTGTGGCGCCATGTGTGTGTGTAAAGGTTCATACAAATCCAAAGGTAACTAATACAGCGGCACGGCGGCGGCGGCGGCGGTGCCGCTGCAGCTACGGCATAATGTGTAAACGACACTGCACAATATAGTTCATGCAAATCTCTGCTACAAGCTTAACACTGATGTGGAAAGTTTACACATCAGCTTACTTACTCTGCAAGTTATGTCGGTAACTCCAGGCGGTCATTCCTCGGTCGGTTGGTCATTTATGATTTTATCCTTTGAAGAAACTCCGAGCATAGCTCGCTCCATAGCGCGCTGAGCCTATCTCCAGCACTGGACTGCGAAAGGCTGAATTGATTAGGTAATTATGCCTGTTGTTTGATATGATTCCAATTCAAAATATTTAATCTCACGTAGACCTACATAGGCACTTATGAAATGTCAGAAGCTAGGTGCATGGTTCGGTGGCGGTAATCTCCTATTGAGAACAGTCGGCCAGAAACTTCGCTCTTTTTTTTGGTCGAAGGTTTGTTACGACTGTGTATCTTTGGTAAAACGTCTTACTACGCGCGGACTATAGTATTATAACATTTAAGTATGTGTATATACTCAGCCTATAATGTTCCCACTACTGGGACATAGGCCTCCTCTCTGTGAGAGAGGGTGGGCTGTAATCTACTACGCCGGCCCAGTGCGGGTTGGTAGATGTCACATGTCTTCGAATTTTTGGTTATAGGACATGTCGGTTTCCTCACAATGTTTTCCTTCATCGTTTTGAGAGCAGTGGTGAGAATATAATTTACACAAAGCGCCTGAGTGGGTTCGAACCTACGACCAACAACTCGTAAGTCGCGGCCGTGACCACTGGGCCACCACCGCTCTGCCTAAGTATGTGTACTAAGTACATATTTACGAAAAAAACTGAGAGTAAAAGCTACTTCAGATAGGTCAGGTGCGTAGGACTCGCAACCGGCATGCGTGTATGACCAGGATGTATGAACGTTAACGAGGCAAAAGGAGTAAGGATCGTAGCAGATGGAGTTCTGTAGGTTCTGCCTACCCCCATTAGTAGAAGTCGTAAGTTAATGTATGTATGAATAAGCCACTTTACTTGCCGTATTAAAACTTGGTTTTCTTAGAGGAAAACACTACATAAATCTGGTAAAATAATCTTATCTAATACATTATCTCTGTATGAGGAAGTATCCCGTACGCAAAATACGCGCATTGACGTGGAGTTGCTGACACCAGCTCGTATTATCTATTACCTAAGAGGAAGTATCAGGCACTAACGAGCAAGTCGGAGTCTGCTTTCTTGCTTGTTATTAAGAAACCTAAGAACACTGGAGTATGAACAGTGAACAGGATACTCCACACTTCCACAGTATATTGCAGCACTCATAGTATGAAAATTAATAAGCTTATTAGTGGGTATTGATTAGCATAGTACTTACCTATTGTGTATTTTTTCTTATTATTTGTTACGTTTATAAAAAAGTGTCAGTTGTTTGGTATACCCTATTTGGTCAGTTGTTTTGCTGCACCATACATTTATGTTTGCGAAATTCGATATTATTGAGAAGTTAAACAATGTACAGACGCCAGCACATCAAGCTACTACAATCTGTCAATTTTATTTTATAGATTTTCAACTTTATTGCTAAAGCATAAGGTTCAAAGTTGATTGGAAAAAAATGACAGTTTCGAGTAGCTTGATGTGCTGGCGTCTGTACATTGTAATTTAAGTTTGAGGAAGTACTCGTATAGTCATAAGTATATTAAATTGTTTACTTGTACAATGTTGTTCTGAAATTCTGGAGTGGCCATCGCGTACCAGTAGACGTTGCGTTGGAAGGTTTGTAGCCCGATGACCTGAAGGCCGCAGGAATCCGCTGGAAGCGGGGAGCACAGAACCGGTCGAAGTGGCGGTGCTTGGGGGAGGCCTATGTCCAGCAGTGGACGTCTTTCGGCTGAAATGATGATGATGAATGTACACATGTGTGACACTATTGTACAGACGCCAGCACATCAAGCTACCCGAAACTGTCAAATTTTCCCAATCAACATTGAACAATATGCTTTAGCGATAAAGTTGAAAATCTATTAAAGAAATTTGACAGATTGTAGTAGCTTGATGTGCTGGCGTCTGTACATGATAATAATTCGATCTAAGTATTTACAATATTAAACCAAGAAAAAGTCAAATTATTTATTCGCATATAAAATGCCAATAAATAATTTGACTTTTTCTTCGAAATATTCATATGGCCTTTAAATAGTTATTCTGAAAGATTAGATTTAGGTGTTTGTGCATAACCTAATAATATCAAACCATCTGAACAAACCTCGCTACCTGAAACAATGACCCAGAAGCGTGACACCAGAATGTTCTATGAAAAACGTTGTCCCAGGTTTGAGTTCCGCACCTGAGGGCACTTTAGATAACAAAGGGTTATTCCGCAGAACACGTGGCACGGGATGACGGGAGGGACTCCCCTCAATCACCCCCGGGGCGCTGCTAAGCTGAGAGCTTGTGGCGCGCTTAATAAAATAAAGGTGCCGTGACGGAGCGAGTTTTATGTCAGTATGAGTGTACTATTAGGTATATATTCTGCGGTATGAGTTGGGTAGGTAAGTAATTAGAGTGGAAATACATAGTTGTTGTACGGAGGGTTTTATATTAATTAGGGAATTTGGGGACAATTTTGCTTTTAAAATGCGGCGTGCGTGTATGACCAGATGATTGTATGAACGTAAACGAAGCAAAAGGGATCTGAAGGGATCATAGCAGGTGGCGTTTTGAAGTTTCTTACCCCGATGGGAAGAACACCTGAGGATAGGTATCTATGTATGTTGGCTTTTAAATCCGGAACATAGACGTATAAAAATCCGGAATAAATGATATTATATTTATTTGCAAGAATATAGGTAGCTAACATATTAAGTTCTTAAGATCTATGAGTTTCACTGGGTTTGGGTGGTTTAGGGTTGACTGTGATCCGGCAGAGAACCAAGGTTGTCGACACAGCTCACAGAATAAGCAAGCTGAAGTAGAAATGGCCGTAGAACCCATGACCGCTGGAGTAGACGTGTTCTTGAGTGAAGATCCGATCACGAATCCGCAAACGTAAGGTATGACGCCCTCAGGTTAGGTGGAGCGACGATCTTCGCAGGGTGGCTGGTAGCAGCTGGAGGAGAGTTGCCAAGAATCGAGCTGATTGGCGTGCAAGTGGTGAGGCCTAAGTATGTCCAGCAGTGGACTGCTGTAGGTTGATGATGCTGTTAGAATTACTTTTTAAGTTTCTTTACATATACAGTACCCGGCGATAAATATTGCACATCGACCTTTGGAAAGAGACAATCGACTAATTTCGGCTTCGTAGAGCGTTATCTCTGTCGCACGAAATACAAACAGTCCGGTATCTATTAGGAGCTGTTAAAACAATTATGATTTGCTTCTTTTGATAATTGTTTTTGTTCTTTGTATAAAATGAAAAAAAAAGGTAAAGGTCGATGTGCAATATTTATCGCCGGGTACTGTAAGTATGTTTGTGCCGTTTGGGGTTGAAATACTAGGGCCTTGGGATCCAAGTGCTCATCGAATATTTCGGAACATCACCAAGGTTGGTTGACTCTACGCGTGACCAGAAGGCTGGCCTATTTTTAGCCCAAAGAATAAGCATTGCCATCCAACGTGATAATGCTTCTAGCCTTTTGGGCATTCATCCCATTGACAGCGATGCGGACAAATTTTTTGACGCCCAATGAGATCCTGCCTTTTTATTTTTTTTTCCTTTCTTATTACATACTTACTTGTATATAATATATATTTTAGTGTTAAATTCTAAAAAAGGTTAAGTGTGTTAGAAAATATTAAAGTTCGTATTAACTGAATTTCAGAAACCTCAGATGGATGCGTCTTATTTTGCTAATCATCTAAACTAATATTATAAAGAGATAAAACAGTCCAAAAATACTTTCACTGATAGTAAACAACACTTTTACCGAGTGCCATAAAATATGTTTTATGGTATAGTTTGACTTCCACGGGGACGGGGTTAATGCCCGCATTTAATATCAATATAGCCATTTAAAATTGTCCCTGGGTACCTATTAAACTATATTCAAATAAGAGTCCTTTTCTGTATCTGAGAGTTCTTTTTGAACGTGTATTTATATTTGGTTACGAAGAGTTACCACTACAGTACCTAGCATTAGCATGATCAGCGTATAATGTTCCCTCTGCTGGTCCACAGGCCTACTCTCCGTGAAGACTCGTCTGCACGTAATGACTATGCTGTTCGATATTAATTCTGAATCATCAAATTTCCAATGCGGGTTGGTAGATGTCACATGTCTTCGAATTTTTGGTTCTAGGGCATGCCGGTTTCCTTCACCGTTTTGAGAGCAGTGGTGATGCAATAATTTACACAAAGTAAAACGCTTGTCTGAGTTTGAACTTACGACCTACAACTGGTAAGTGGTGGCCGTTACCACTTGGCTCCCACTGATCCAGATAAGATAAGATAATAAATAAATCCATAAGATATCATTTACGAATTTTCCCTTCTATTTTCATTTAAGTCTCACTTTCCGCAGTGAGTCTATTGACTTACTGCGGAAAGTGAGAGTTAACAACAACAACAACTAAAAAAGGCTAAGTTATTTTGTTACGTACACTATAAACCTCGTCACAGTCTGAATAAATGAAGTTTATTATTATTAAATGTTAGCACACGTATCAAACAGGAAAGACCCGACACCGTATCAATTCAAGTCGTTCAGTATTCTTTGTATGAAACTCCCTACTGCAACGCACACTAATCGGAATCGTAATGTAGGTAATCGCCTCGCCTCGGGACAAGCTCCCGAACCGCGGGCGGTGCGTTGCGGCTCTTCGTCGCCGAGCTTACGTCTCTTCGTACCCGAGCTTACGTCTCTTCGTCCACCCTTGCCCCTCTCACCCCTCCCGCGGCCTGCTTGCACCATCAACCAGCGATCGGCGAGCCGTAAGCGCGGCGTCGCGACGCCTAGCCGTAGCCGAGTCGCCGTATCGGAGCTTCTGATCCGCTTTGGTTGCGTGCTTACGTTAGGTTGATGCCTGTTTGACGGAGAGGCGAAAGGCGATACTGTGTCGGTCCCTTTCCGATTTGATACGTGTACTTTTAACCTTAAACCTGCACTACACTACTTGCGAAGTTGGTTGACAAAGTACAGACGCCAACACATCAAGCTACTACAATCTGTCAAATTTCTTTAATAGATTTCAAATTTATCGCTAAAGCATTAGGTTCAAAGTTGATTGGGAAAATTTGACAGCTTGATGTGCTGGCGTCTGTAGGTACTATGGCTGCCGCCAGATAGCAAAAAAATAAAAGTCATTGATCCGACTTGCACCAAAAAGTCCAAACTTATTCGATATAGATCGCTCGTCATACAAAACTGTCGCTAATACTGCTTCGGTCGAGTTCCATAATAGCGTCAGGGACGCCCCTTACCGCGATAAGTTTGTGTTGATCGTGTTAGCGACACTGCCTTTACATTTTTTTCTACCGTTTTGAAATATTGGAAAACATTGGTAGACGGGTGTCAACGACTTTTATTTTTTATCTGGCGGAGACCATAGTCGAATTTGACCGAAGTCCGAAGTACGTGACATACACTCATGCTAAGAACTACGGGACGCTTCGAGTCCTTTGACTTTCGATCAAATTCTCGAGTAGTGTAGTGCAGGCTTTACATATTGCCTATTTACACACAAATCCCACAAAATAACTTACAATACCTACCCATAAACAACAAGACTACCTTTACCCAACACACTACTCCAATTTTTCACACAAATTATACGCACCAATCACATCAGGCCTACACCTTTGTTGTTGTAACGACAGCACATATCAGCACATAATCCCTTTTTAGGGTTCCGTAGCCAAATGCCAAAAAACGGAACCCTTATGCATTCGTCATGTCTGTCTGTCTGTCTGTCCGTCCGTATGTCACAGCCACTTTTTTCCGAAACTATAAGAACTATACTGTTGAAACTTGATAAGTAGATTATTCTGTGAACCGCATTAAGATTTTCACACAAAAATAGGAAAAAAAAATTATGCGGGTTCCCCATACTTAGAACTGAAACTCAATTTTTTTTCATCAAACCCATACGTGTGGAGTATTTAAGGATAGGTCTTCAAAAATTATATTGAGGTTTCTAATATGATTTTTTTCTAAACTGAATAGTTTGCGCGAGAGACACTTGCAAATTGGTAAAATGTGTGTCCCCCCTGTAACTTCTAAAATAAGAGAATGATAAAACTAAAAAATATATATGATACACATTACCAAACAAACTTCCACCGAAAATTGGTTTGAACGAGATCTAGTAAGTAGTTTGCTGCTACGGAACCGTTCATGGGCGAGTCCGACTCGCACTTGTTTTAAGGCTCCTTCAAACAGGCGCGACACGACACGCAACACAAAGGCAACGCAAGTCGCGCAACGAGCGGTGCCTTTGTGTCGCGCGCGATTATATCGCGTGTCGCGCCTATTTGTAGGAGCCTTTATTCCGTTCGCGACAGCACAGCGGACGAGCTTGTTTTAATGGAGAGGATTTATGGGCAGGACATTTGTTTGGAAATTTATGTTATGTTTGTTTTTAGCTAATGAAGTATGAAATTATCATGGCCCGTGGCTGTTGCACTTGGCCTGTTGTAAAGGGTACAAAAAACTGAATTATAATGTAACGTAAATAATTAAATAGGTACAAACATTAAACCTGTTGACTGCCATAATAGATTTAATAATTTTTGGGTTACAATAGATATGGAGGTTGTGCGATGGATTATGGCCTATTCTCTCTTACAGAGAGGAGGCCTTTGACCTAGCAGATGGGAACGTTATAGGCTGATTATGACTTACAGTATAAGCAAGATTGGTTATTTGACGCATGATTCTTTAGGCAACGTCCTAATAGAACGCGAATGCGCGATCATCGTAGGTTCGCGCCAATTTTCCTCGTACGAACGCGCGATCAAACATATTAAACTCGAATAGGTGTTCTAACTGTCAATCGTACGACGCGGTCGCGCGACTCAAATGTTTGAAAATCTATTTGCGCTAACTTAGTTGGTACGAACGCGCGATCAAACATTATTGAATTCGAATAGGTGTCCTAAATTTGGTGCTAGTGCCAAACTAGGTACTTTACGGTCGCTCGCGTCGTAAATTCGCGCGATGATCACGTATTCGCGTTCTCTTAGGACACTCAGTTTTTGCTATCGCGCGAACACGCGATGATCGCGTCGCTTACTCGCGCGATGATCGCGCATTCGCGTTCTATTTGGACACCCAGATTTTGCTATCGCGCGAACACGCGATGAGGGTAAAGAAAATACACGGCTTCCACAGTTGGATCATGTGGTGTTTTGTTTTTAACATTGCTTGAGCTGTTTTTGTTTAGCTCGTGCTGACGCAAAAGTAGAAGCCATGCAAATGCAATATTTTTCGAATAATTAAATCAGAATACTTGAAAATAAAAAAAAAGTCGACAACCCCTTAACTCTATTTTAAGTTCAGGAAAATGGAAAGGGTTTTTAAGTATAAATAGTAAAAGAAGACCCACATTTTCTTTAGTCCTATTAAAAAGATCGAAATGTTCGGAAAACGTTGCATTAAAGACACATTTCTTTAAGGAAAAACTAGAACCTACGTGACACGATTTCAATGCAGAAAAAGGAAAAGAAGTATTGGGAATTGGCATCTAACTCTCAAAGGCGGATATTGCCGACAGGTTACACGTGGCATGTCTGGAAATACTCTCAGAGTTTCACGTCTCGGCACTTTGGTGGTACGTCCATTTTTTATTAGTTTCGACCAAGCATCTTTTGTTTGAAGCTTTTGGAGGTGAAACAACTTGCTAATGAAACTCTATTAAAAATTCGTTTTTCCGAATTCATTTTTCACATTTTATTACAACCCTGTAAATATCGTTAATCCATAGAAATTGTAAACGTCAACTAACTTTTGGCGACTGGAGTTCAAGTATTTGACAACAAAAAGCAGGTGACTTATCATAAAAAAAGACACGTTCGAAACGTATCGTTTCAAGTCATTGGCCAGCAAGTGGGGTAGAACGAAACGTTCTTCCGAGTTTTTAGTATTTAAAAAGTTGAAATGTTGTATGTGTAACAAAAAAATATACAATACAAATAATTATGGTCTAAATATCATTCTGTATTCGAAAAAACTTTCGGTGACATGTATTTGTATTTAGTAACATTTTTAGATTCAACTTTTTTTCTGTGGTATTATTAAAACATAGGTACTATTTGGCATGATAACACACATTATATGTTACACATTACATGGTATTGATTATGGATTACATGGTAACACAGGCTGCACGCTGTTACGTTCCCGCTACGATTCAGTTGGGATTCAGCTTAAGTTTAGTTTCCAGTTTGCTTATGAAATAGTAGAATGATTTTATAGGTAACTATCGAACGGCGATCGAAATCGAACTGTTGTTAAAACACAATTGAACGTGTAACGTTGCAAATTAGTAGAATCGGCTCCCTGGTCACGTGAAGAGTCGACTAACCGCTTGGCAATATCCCGAAAAATGAAGTGGGGACTCGGAACCCATGGCTTTAGTGTGTCAACCCCAAACGGCTCAAACATATAACTCCCAATCAGGTTGGAATATTTTCGCTCTTAATCAATCAATAATTGTTGGATTTCGTATTCGTTTATAATTTTCATTGTAGGGTAGAAGTAGAAATGACTTGCAAAATGCGTCACTATCCTACCATATCCCATCCTTTTCCCACATGCACACCTGGACTATCGCTGTCCTTGTCACCGCGACGGTGACTGTATGAAGACCCTCGTCCACTTGAACGAGAGTAGCGTTACTAAGAACATGCTCCCTTATTAATTTATTACAAATTTACGGTTTGCGAATTGCCGCGAGTGCATTTACGAACTATTGTCTAAAACACTAGAAAGTGCGTGTTTATGTGGTAAACGGCGTCTGCGCGCCCCCTCGTGCGCTGCCCTGAACTCAGCAAGGACTTGAACCTTCTGCCGACCCACGCGGAGGAAGACATTGAGACGGTGAATCTACAGGTCAGTGGTGTTGCATGGTTCCTGCCAAATTCCTTTGTCCTCATTCACAGCTTCGTCGTCCTAATTTCGTGTCGCATTTGCAAGGTCAGATTTATCCACGTACCTACTTCTACAACCCCGCAATAATACAGTCCACTATCCAACCAGCTCCCAGCGTCTGGGATAAACGCAATAACTTCTATTTCCGCACAAGTAATTGGTGTAAGGCGCCACCATTATTTTATGGTCACTTCGAACCGAATTATTTTTGGTCATTTTAGCCGCATTCTAAATTCAAACCGCATGGTCAGTTATAACTTAGCATTCACTGTACTACGTAATTAAATAGATTGTCGTTTATTCTTTGTATTTTCCCGCACCGACAACTATTTCCTTTTATTTCCGCACCCGCATTGCATAGTACAACACAACGTAAAAGTTATTTCTTTCCAAATTCATTCCATTTTGTGGTCCGCCATTTTGGATCGTTTCCTCTATGATTCGTGTTCTACATAACTTGTTCGTAATTGTTCGTTAAACTTCGGCTCGCTTCGTTGGCGCTCGTTCGCATACCAGTTCTTTTGATATTTTTCACTCACCCGCAATAATTTTATTTCATTTCGCTACTAAGTAAAATTAATTGTTTTTACGCTAATAACCGCTTATAAATACTTAGTTTACATATTCGTGTTACGTACTTAAAGCCGCTATACTATTTACATTAATTGTTCACAATGGTTAAGTCTAAGAGAAAGAGTAGTGAAACGGATCTGTTCTTCGACAGTACGAGTACTAATAAAAACCAGTTATCATTATACGTAGTCAAACGTGATGTTATTTACAAACGCGTAGAAAATATTTTCGAACTTGCACAAAAAACAAATAATGATCGACAATATTTTAAGTCGTTTTGTTC
Source organism: Luperina nickerlii (assembly GCA_963855955.1). Taxonomy (NCBI): domain Eukaryota; kingdom Metazoa; phylum Arthropoda; class Insecta; order Lepidoptera; family Noctuidae; genus Luperina; species Luperina nickerlii. The sequence continues at coordinate 6,875,081 of OY979669.1, forward strand.
CAGTGCTTCAAATATTGATACATTGCGTGATGATTATCAACAAGCTTTAGATTCCTATAATTTATTAAATTTACAGTTGAACCCCGATTCCGAGGTCGAATATGATTCCTGGTTATCGTTTGAGGAAATGTTTTGTTTTATAAAACAGGTTTTACTCAATAACAAACCCGAGTGTCCTGAACCTGAGACTCAGCCTTCATTACAAAAATCTAATGCTCGTCTTCCGCCTATTGATTTGATGTCATTTGACGGTAATGTCAAAAAATGGCCATTGTTTTATCAACAATTTAAAAGCATGATACACGATAACGCATCGCTCACTAATAGTGAAAAAGTATTTTACTTAGTAGGTAAATTAACTGGGCAGGCGTCGTGCGTTTGCGCAGGGTTGGCTCCAACCGCAGAAAATTATATTATTATTTGGGAGGCACTCGTGCAAAAGTATGACGATCCTCGCTCACTCGCATCCGCTTATTTAAACCAATTGTTACAGTTTAAACCGCTATCCATGGCTAGTTCTGATGGGCTAGATTCATTCATAAATAATTTTGATTCATCTGTAGCAGCGCTTAAGCAATTAAAACTTAATGATTTAACCGATTTTATTTTCTTGCATTTGGCTCTGCAAAAGTTAGACGCAGACACAATTAAATTATTTGAAATTACCTATCGTAAAAATAAAATACCTTCTTACCATCATTTAATTGAATTCATAAAGGAACAAAGTAAAGTTTTGTCTCGTTCTACGAACCTTAGTAAATCGATAGATAATAATCATTCTCAGTCTAAACAGCAGCGTCAAACTAAGCACATCCCTAAACCGTCCAAGTCTTTTGTGAATACAGACATAGGGTGTGGTCCAAGTGTAAGCGATAAATGCGCTTTATGCAATGACAAACAACATGAACATTTATATTCTTGTTCATCGTTTATTAAATTAACCCCGAGAGAGAGATATAATTTTATAAAACTTAATAATTTCTGTAACAATTGTTTAAGTATAAAACACAAGACTTTTTCTTGTACTTCGAAACATACTTGTTCTCATTGTTCAAAGCGACACCACACCTTATTACATTTCAATCCAACGCAAAATGATAAAACAAATTCTAACGTTGGTTCCGTGGTGTCCAACACCGCTAATCCTATTCTCGCTACCGCTCATGACGCGCCGCGCCCTACCCCGGCAAGCAGTCATGCAGAGTCCGCTATGACTCATTCGCTCGCCGCTTCTAATGCCCCTACGATTGTAGACAATGCATCGGTCTGTACAGTTTCGTACGATCGAGCATCTCGTTATCAAACGACTACGTTGTTAGGGACCGCAAAAGTAAAGTTTGTTGATTCTTTTAACCGCACTCACTTTTTGAGATGTCTAGTGGATCCTGGCTCTCAAAGTGATTATATTTCCGCATCTTGTTGTAAGCGACTATCGCTTCCTATTTATACTCAAACCCGCTATTCGGAAGTTCAAGGCATTGGAGGAGCTTCACAAAAAATTCTCGGTGTTACTTCAGTTAAATTCACGTCTTGCTTTGATAATAAGTGCGAATATTCTATAAGGCCGATGGTAGTAGGACAGATTACGTCACAGTTGCCGGACACCTGTGTTAATACCGCGTCTATTGAATTTATTCGTAACTTACCGCTCGCTGATGACGAGTTTTCTCAACCGGGAACTATAGATATACTTTTAGGTGTTAAACTTTATTGTGAAATTTTACTTTCTGGTCAAATTAAAAGCTCACATGATGGTATGCCCTCTGCCCTTGAAACGACATTAGGTTACGTAATTTTTGGTGACGCTCCTATTATTTCTCCGCAACCCGCTACCCGCACATTGTGTGCTTTTACTTCTGACTCGCTACACCAGATTGTCGAAAGATTTTGGGCAGTCGAGGAGTTACCTTCGCAGTCATTTTTAAGTCCCGACGATCAGCAGTGTGAAAATATTTATACTTCAACTACTGTCCGTAACTCCGACGGCAGTTATTCAGTTGACCTTCCTTTTAAAGAAGACCCAAATAATCTAGGCAATTCTTATAGTACGGCTAAAAAACGCTTTCTACTTTTGGAAAAGAAATTTTCTAAGGATCCAAGTTTAAAATTAAAATATGACGATGTTATTCGTGATTACCTAAATAAAGGTATACTGTCCCGCACCGCACCTGAAGCATTAGCCGCTCCAGGCTTTTATCTACCGCACCATCCTGTAGTTCGCAACGACAAGGCGACAACCAAGGTTCGTCCTGTGCTAGATGGTAGTGCCAAGACCGATACAGGCTTATCACTAAATGATGTCCTATATACGGGTTGCAATCTACAGGCTGATATATTTCATATACTTTTGAATGTTCGTGTTTATTCCATTGCCTTTTGTGCCGATGTGAAACAAATGTATTTATGCATTTATACGAATGCTCCGCACCGCAAATATCAACGAATCTTATATAGATTTTCAGAAACCGACCCGCTCGAGGTTTTTGAGTTCACTCGAGTTACATTTGGGCTTCGGTCTTCACCATTTTTGGCGCTCCGCACGCTACGTCAACTCGCTAGCGATGAACGGCATAACTGGCCAACTGCGGCAGCCGTATTAGAGAGGGACATTTATATGGATGACGTAGCTTCATCTACTTCTTCTCTCGAGGAAGCAGTCAAGACAGCTACCGATCTAATCCAGATCTTCAAAACTGGCGGGTTCGATTTAGTAAAATGGACCTCCAACTCGCTGGAATTGCTCGAACATATTCCCGAGTCGCACCGTCAATCTGAATGCATTTCCTTCGACGATGAAAATACATTTAAGATATTAGGTTTGTGTTGGTTACCCGCTCAGGATACCTTTGTTTTTGAAATATCAAGTCCCCCACCTGTTTGTACTAAACGCGCCATTTTATCCGCTACCGCTCGGTTGTACGACGTCTTAGGACTCGTCGGCCCTATAATTCTTTTCGCTAAATTAATCATTAAAGAACTCTGGCTTTTAAATCTCGATTGGGACGATATACCCCCTTCTCGCATTATTAAAATATGGCAACAATACTTATTAGAATTACCGCACATAACTAGTTTATCATTTCCACGCCATCTAGGTATAGAAACCGATTCTATGGTTTCCTTAGTCGCATTTTCAGATGCGAGCGAATCCGCATACGGTTGTGTGATTTATTTGCACGTCGTAAATGACGATAAATCGCCAATTACTTCACTCGTGTGCTCCAAATCGCGTGTTGCATCCGCTAAACCTAAAATCACTCTCGCACGCTTGGAATTAAACGGAATACTTTTAATGTCGCGAATTCTTAAAATCGTTTATGACACTTTGTCTAAACGACATAAAATTGGAAATATTTATGCTTTCTCGGACTCTGAAGTAGCACTCTGTTGGTCTGTTGCTTCGCCACACAGATTTAACACTTATATTGCCAACCGCATTTCTCAAATTCAGGAAAATATTTCACCTGAAAACTTATATCATATCGCTGGTTTACATAACCCCGCAGACTGTGTATCTCGTGGGCTCACGCCTTCGCAGCTCATTAAACATGAGTTATGGTTTAAGGGTCCATCCTGGCTTTCCTTGCCTAGGAAAGACTGGCCTATACAACGATTTTTACCCAACCGCTCTTCCTTACCGGAAGAAAAAACCGTTTCACACGTGACTAAAGTCACAGATAATGATAACCCGCTTTTAAAATTAGCTTCAGAGTGTTCCACTTGGGAAAAGCTGCTGGAAGCTACTGTTTTTTCTCTTCGATTTATAAAAAAATTGCCGCAAAACGATACAATCACCGCTGAAGATTTAAATACAGCTGAATTGGAAATAATTCGCGCGATCCAGTCTAAATACTTTTCCGAAGATATTAAGAATATTTCTAAAGGTCAACCGTGTTCGGCCAAGTTAAGGAAATTGTTTCCATTTTTATGTAACGGACTTTTACGTGTCGGAGGTCGCTTATCGAATTCGTCACTAGAATATTCTTCTAAACATCCGATTTTACTTCCCGGGCAAGGACATATTGTTAAATTATTAATTGAATTTTATCACCGCGACAATTGTCACGCCGGGCCGCAGTTATTGATTTCGATATTAAGATCCAAATATTGGATTATTTCCGCTAGACGTGTGGTTCGACAGTACATACACAAATGCAATGATTGCTTTCGAGTTAACCCTAAGCCTACGTTTCCGCTTATGGCCGATTTGCCTAAATGCAGATTAGAGCAATGCAAAGCGTTTTTACATACGGGCGTCGATTACGCAGGCCCGCTTTATATTACTCCTTACCGCAAACGGGGCGTACGAAGTGTAAAAGCTTATATTTGTATTTTTATTTGTCTTGTAACAAAAGCGGTGCATATCGAATTAGTATCCAACTTAACTTCTGCTTCATTCATCGACGCATTTAAACGATTCATATCGCGAAGAGGTCCTTGTAATTTCTTATATAGCGATAACGGGACTAATTTTGTCGCTTCCAAAAAGTATTTTAATGAACTTCATGAGTTTTTACAAACCGCTGATTACTATCAGAGTTTTAATCATGAACTCGCGAAGAACCGTATCACGTGGCGAATGAACCCTCCTGCAGCAAGTCACTTCGGAGGGATATGGGAAGCGAACGTTAAGAGTATCAAGTCGCTTTTATTTCGTACAATCGGCAATCAAGTTCTCACCTTTGAGGAGATGTCGACCATTCTTATTCAAATTGAGGCAGTGCTAAATAGCCGTCCTCTTTATGTTTTGAGCTCTGACCCATCAGAGCCGTTGGCACTTACTCCCGCGCATTTTTTGTCTACTTCTCCGCTAGAATGTTTACCCGCAGCCGACTTATCCGAACAACGAACAGATCTGTTATCTCGTTTCTCCTTAATGGATTCGATAGTTCAATCATATTGGAAACGATTTAAGTCGGAATATTTACATAATTTGCAACAACACGAGAAATGGAATACTCCGTGTAACCCAATCACAGTCGGTACCGTAGTGTTGTTAAATGTAGATAACGCTCCACCCTTGCAGTGGCCATTGGGAATTGTTACCAATGTATACCCTGGTAAGGATGGTGTTGTTCGCGTAGCGGAAGTAAAAACTAAGACCGGTACTTATAAACGACCAGTAGTGCGGTTATGCCCGCTTCCGACTCAATAGTCAATTTATCTTTAGGTATACATATTTTAGCTCATAAGTATTAAATAGCTTACGTTAGATAAGTTTAGTTTATAAATTTCATTATATTTATCCGCTCTAGTAATCAAATACTCGCTACTTGAAGTTGCTAATATAGCTATTTTATAGCTTTTCTAACCTTTTTTGAAGGGTTTCTTCAAGGCTGGGGGGATGTTGGATTTCGTATTCGTTTATAATTTTCATTGTAGGGTAGAAGTAGAAATGACTTGCAAAATGCGTCACTATCCTACCATATCCCATCCTTTTCCCACATGCACACCTGGACTATCGCTGTCCTTGTCACCGCGACGGTGACTGTATGAAGACCCTCGTCCACTTGAACGAGAGTAGCGTTACTAAGAACATGCTCCCTTATTAATTTATTACAAATTTACGGTTTGCGAATTGCCGCGAGTGCATTTACGAACTATTGTCTAAAACACTAGAAAGTGCGTGTTTATGTGGTAAACGGCGTCTGCGCGCCCCCTCGTGCGCTGCCCTGAACTCAGCAAGGACTTGAACCTTCTGCCGACCCACGCGGAGGAAGACATTGAGACGGTGAATCTACAGGTCAGTGGTGTTGCATGGTTCCTGCCAAATTCCTTTGTCCTCATTCACAGCTTCGTCGTCCTAATTTCGTGTCGCATTTGCAAGGTCAGATTTATCCACGTACCTACTTCTACAACCCCGCAATAATACAGTCCACTATCCAACCAGCTCCCAGCGTCTGGGATAAACGCAATAACTTCTATTTCCGCACAAGTAATTGGTGTAAGGCGCCACCAATAATTAACATCGTATAATAAGCTACCACAACATCTTTATCTCAATTTCTTCGAGCATGAATTAGCAGTATTTGAATATTTGGATATAACAACGAAAATCGTTAAACTGACGGCAAATGTACCGTAAGTTGGAGAAGCCTTTAATCATCGTAGATTGTTATCTTCAAAGGGAAGACTGAAGGGAGATCTCAAAGAAAGTATAGAAACAATTATGTAAGTTTGGGTAGGGTGACGTCATCGGGCGAGATACCAGGGTACTTTGGTAAAACATATGCCTGCAGGTCTATTCAGCCGGTCGAACTTAGGTGAAGTGAGTTTGTTTTTGCTAGGATATACATATATAGGTAATATAATGTAAACTGTATAACTGTAACATTGAGTATTACATACTTTTTAATATTTGTAATCATTTAAATTGCAATACCTTAACGGGCAACTAAGTTCTAAGAACCTACCTATTGTTAACATCTTCAAAATTCTGTACACTTAGTTCGCAATAAAGAATTTGAATAATTCTTTAAAAATACCCACATTACAATAGTAACAATAATTTTCTATCCATTTTAGTTTTGGAACGATTATAAATGCCTACATTTATAATGTGCGAGCCCAACTAGCTAAAAACAGAGGCTATAGGGGTACTGGTGGTGGGCAAAGCAGGGCACCACAGTTAAGCCCTCTAGAGGAAAGGGTTGTTGCCTTTATAGGGAGGGATGTCGGCCCACTTACTGGAGTCCGTCATAATCCAGAGATTGAAATTGAGGTGATTAAACTTTTATCAATTGCTGAGAGAGAGAGAGGCTAGAGTGCTGGCCTATTTCTTGGCCAAAGATATAGCTTCGGTGGCAATGCTGCCATCCTTTTGGGCATTGTTCCTGTTGACAGCGAGGCGGACGAATTTGTTGATGCTCTATGATTATTTTGCTCCTTTATTCATATACCTACATGTACATATTATTATTTTAAATGTTAGCTTATGTCATGTAAATATTATCTTGATTAATAAAAACAAACAGTAGATATTAAGATGTTATTTAATATTCCCCTTAATAATAAACGTATTTTATATTTCCCTCCCAAAGGTTTGCGTGTCTACTGAGCACCGTGCGATTAATTTCGAGTGTGTATTTATCTAATTAAATACGTCCAATATTTTACGAAGACTTAGAATTACGAGAACGTATTTATCTCGGCGTGAAATTCACGAAAGACATCAACCAAGTGTGATTCTGTTTGCACGGTAACATTTGATGCGTTGTCACATGAAATATTAAACTCATTACCCACGTTTCAGGGACAGTTGGTAAAAATATACCAAATTCTGCCTTACGCCGCAACTTGGCGTATACAAATGTATTCTGCGGATAAGTAGGTACTTGTAACGAGTACCTACCTACCTACATTATATAGTATAAGATAACAAATGCTGAAATGGATTAGGGAAACAGATGGCAGCGGATTGTGGCGTAGAATTATATTAGGTATAAGATAAATTACACAATTTATGGTAAAGGAAAATGTATAATTTATCGGTAAGCTCGTAACTTGCTACAGATATTTAAATCTAGTTGGCTAAATATGACTACATTTATTAACATGAATATATCATTGGTTCTGAAATTCATATTTGTTATATAGTTCGTTATACATAAATATTAATAATCAATTACAGATTCCTACTTCCAGCTGTTTCTAAGTTTAAAAAAGCTTTTCTACTCACAATTTAAAATCAATAAAGAATGAATTTACTTCCCCTATTAATCTATTTCCCTCACAGTCGTAAATCTCTCTGAAACCGACGTATCTTCAAGCACAGGCCGTAATTTCCACAAAGTTGTTCGTGCTATCGGTACTACCAAAGTCGTGGTCCGTACGTACCATGTAATTACGGACCAGCCTCCTAAGAAGTACTTCCCATTCTACAGGGTTGATAACAGTAACCAAAATGATAACATTTTGATGTTAAAGCAGAAATGTTACCATTGACCACGTGTAATAATGGCTCTTGTTGGAATAGTAAACATCAAATACTTATTATAGTTTATGAACAAATTAAGATCTTAGTTATACCTACTCTTTGATTAAGATTGTCTGATAAATCTGTCATGTCACTGTTTTAAGACTTACCGTCACTGACAAGCCGGTCGATTCTGTAAAAATCTCACAGTGAAAACAAAGTGAGACGGTTACAGAATCGCACTGCTGCGGTGCTATTCTGTAAAAATCACACAGTGAAAACTTAGGTGAAGTGAGCGTGGAGTGAGCTGTCAATAGTGTCATGTCCTAGCAAAAACAAACTCACTTTACCTAACTTTTCACGGTGAGATTTTTACAGAATCGACCGGCTGTATTGTACAAGTACCGTACAATAAACGTTGTTAAATTTTCTGTTTGAGTTTATAATTACTTTTCCACAGGTTATGGGCCGTCTCGTAAACCTAAATAGGCCCACAAGTTTAATATTTATTGTTATAAAGTAAAGTACAGTCGTTAATATTTATAATTTGCGAATACTGTAATACGTGTAACGTATACGTATAATACGTGTACGTATAACCTTCAAATCGAAAGATTAGCCGGTCGAGAAAATTATTGTACGTGGAAGAACATGAAGGATTATGGGAATGGATCGTTCCCGACACCGATTTCGACGTGAAGTGATATTTAAGCTAAGTCCAAAATCATTTTGTTGGTTGAACTAATTAATTACATTCATATTGAAAATGCGAAGTCATCCAAAGAAGTATGGACGAACTTACAAAATGCTTTCGAAGACCCTGGGCTATCAAGAAAAGTCGGTTTATTGCGAAATCTAATAGACACATCGCTTGATAACTGCGCGAGCGTCGAAGATTATGTGAACAAAATAATGACACAAAAGCACCGCTCGTTGCGCGACTTGCGGTGTCTTTGTGTCGCGCGCGATTTTATCACGTGTCGCGCCTGTTTGAAGGATCCTTAATGCTTTACAAAGCCCTGATCGAATCAACGATATCATATGGACTATCGAGCTATGGTAGGGCATATAAGACACACCTTGATAAAATTTACGCAATACAACTACGTATATTAAAAACAATAGGGTAGTTGACTAAGAAAATATATTTAGTCCATCAGTTAGATTACTAAAAAATATTGTATACGTATTTTTTCTTTTGTCTGGCAAACAAAAAATTACGAAGATACAGCGCTTGGAAATTTCGTATGACGTCACGCCGTGCTACAAATTTTAGCACGTTATTACGTCAAAGCCCCCCACTCCTGAACTTTGATGTGATATATCTTTGTAATTTTTTATCTAATTGATAAAACAAAAAATACGTGTTCAATATTTTTTAATAATCTTACTGAGGGACTAAATCGAATCGATTTATTTTTACCCAGGCAACATCCCTATTATTATTGTTCCGCATAACTTTAAGAAGAAATACAAAAAAGACTACCACAAATTATTTGAATTCTGCAAGATAATACCAATACATGAAAAACTAAAATCCACTGTTAAAAGAAGAATTTTTTCATGAAAATCTAAAGAAAACAAAAAACGTTAATAGTAATGAAATTAGGACTCTTAGCGTTATTAATGCTCAGCTGTTACTTCCAAAGTACACGAATCTGCACGGCAAGAGATCGTTAAAGTATATAATACCTTACCTTATTAATCAACCACCTATATCATTGAGGGACAAAATTACTCAGAAAAACATAAAACACTAATAAAAGCAATATTTTTTACAAAATATAAATACCTGTTGTATGTATATACGTAGATAAAGATACATTAATAAAAATATATTATTTAATTCATTATAGATAAATAGTTTAAAACAATCAAGCAAAAAGAATACAGGCTAACAATAACATTATTAAACAAATAAAATTTAAAATTAATTATTACTAAAAACATATATATATACTTTTAGGTACAGCCTGTATCAATCAAACACTCTCCACCACTATTTGTTTTAAGGACGGACGGCCGGATTGGTCACTGATGTGCACTGGTTAGTTTCAGCTAATATTTCGCTTATACCCGTTGTAATTTAGTTTTTTTGTTGTTACCTTTTGTCAAAGTCAAAGTCAAAGCATTTATTTCAAACAGGCACATAAAAGGCAATTTTGAACGTCAGAAATTACAACAAATAGAATTGATTCTAGTCGCCCATTTCAAAAAGTACCTACTTACTGTCTAAGTACCTACTTAAGTGGTTATTATTCTCTAAATTATGTAGTCCATGATTTTGGTTATGGTAAAACTCTAATGAGTTTGTGCTGGCACCAACTTAAATGTATAACATGTATGTGTACTACTGAATAAATAAAATAAAAAATATGGGGTAAGTAATAGATGATATAACAACAAAATCTCTAATATTTACAATATATAACAACGGAACCTATAATTTTATTTAATATAGCGATTAGTTAATATAATGAACGATTGATATAATTTTAAAATAACTAATTTTCATAAGCATAACATACATTAAATATAAAATCGTTTGACATACCACTCAAAAGATATAAAACTTATTTGGTCTAATTAAACAATAACTTTGTATTTTGTTTAAGCAATATTTAAAAGTATTTTTTCTTTGTTTTATTCTTTGTAAGTTCTATCGTAGTTATAGGTAATAGTCACCTAAGTAGATATTAAACATAACTAGTAACTAATTACCACCTGCGCTAAGATAGGTCGACGGAGCCCCGCTTCGCGGGGCTCCTATTTCAGGGTGGTTTAAAAAAAAATAACCACGAAGGCTAAGGCGGGAGCGAAGCGGAGCGGAGCTCCCGCCTTAGCCTTCTAACCTAACCTATCCGAGTCGGGGTACTCTGAGTCGGGGTGTTAACCATAATGACGTTTTTATATACATAATATTAAACGTTAGACTAATGATTTTCGATTAAATAAACAATATACATATTAAACGTTACACCAAATAATTTTCGATTACATAAACGTTATATCAAACAACGTTATACTAATTAAGTTTTAGAAAAAATAAATTTTATATGTAAAGAAATTATATCAACAGTTGGTATATCTCACGTTGATTATATCTTATGAACGATAATAAAATGAAATTAGACCAAATGAGCTTATACGTTATGAGACGCACCCAAAAATATGTAATACCAATAAGATTCTTATAGCTGACGCAAAACTAGCCAATAATATGTACAGACTCCCGTCACGGCACGTCAAGCTACTACAATATGTCAAGTTTCTTTATTAGATTTTCAACTGTATCGCTAAAGCATAAGGTTCAAAGTTAATGGAAAATTTTACAGTTTCGGGTGGATTGATGTGCTGGCGTCTGGCGTCTGTACAAGCTAAATTCTATTACTGGAAATGCTTATGCTATTTCATGTGAAAGTAAAACAGACATTGATACACGTATATAAAGAGATTAGAATCATGTGCTGAGGGTATAACTATCACCAATAAAGACTATATGCCCTATTGTGAAGCCCTTCACAATAGGGCATACTGTCTGTAGGCCCTATTGTGAAGCGAAACAAACACGATTACAGTCTCCAAATTCTGGTTCATTTCATTTCGCTCCCAAAGTTTCCGAAACAGACTAGCAGTAGCGAAGGGTAAATTTTTGTAAGAGGCAAGCCGGAGTAGCTATCTTTAATATGATTATATTATTTGTCTATAGAATACTAACTGTGCCATTTTTCAAAGGGAAGCCGGTAGGAATTTTGTTGTATGGAACCTTCGCCACTGCAGACTAGTATATTGAAAACTCCGTCAGAATTGGCCCACCGAGCAGGACGCTTCCGGGGAAACTCCGTCGTGTGGCACGCCTAAGTGCACAGCTATAGGTACAACAGGTACTATGGTACTTTAAGTACCATTACGTAGGCACCTAAGTACGTATACGTAATTAAATTGGAGCCGGCTTAGTTGTCGGCTCGAATACGATTAGGTCTGCTTTGTAAGGGTTGCCACGAATGAAGGTTTTAAAGGCTTTTAAAAAAGGTTGCTGGAATGAAATTGGGTTTATTGGTGATTTTTTCTTCGAATTTTATTTTGAGTAATGAATTGAAAAGTGTTGGAGAGTTACGAGTACCTATATTGATTTGAGCTAAGACTTGAACTCTGGTTGTGTTCATGAAAAATACATGCGTGACCATGTATTTTTCATGAATAGGATGTGGGTTGGATATTTTTTTCCGTACGCGAAATGCACGCGTTGGCGTAGAGTTCTCTACGCCAATGCGTGCATTTCGCGTGCGGAAAAAAAAATCCAACCCTAAACCGCGTGCAAAAGAGTTCCATAAAGTTCATAGACGAACACCAAGCGCCCAAGGGGAATATTGTAATACAGAAAAGTAAGATTACTTTTGGATTCTTTTAGTAGAAATGCGGCCCAAAGCTGCGCAGAAACAGTCAGCCAAAGTTTATCCGCTTATACGAAGTTAATGTTCATCGTTGTACCGAAGGAATTAGGAGCACTTGTCCTTTAGTTTTTTCTTACAGAGTTACTTTTTATGTGGTTTTATCTGAGAGATAAACTTGTTTTTCGCTGGGGTAATGAACGAACGACTCATTTCGTGTTCACGTTTCTAACTCCCAACATTTAAGTCATTTGGTAGGTCTGATTCGAGTTGATTTTTGTAAGTAGAAATTAAAATGTATGTCGTGTAGAGTATAAGCATAGCATAATTAGGCTTTAATGGTCCCACTGCTGGGACACAGGCCTCTGTGAGAGGGAGTGGGCCATAATCCACCACGCTGGCCCAGTGCGGGTTGGTGGATGTCATATGTCTTCGAACTTTTGGTTTTAGGACATGCTTGTTTCCTCACGATGTTTTCCTTCACCGTTTTGACAATGAAGCAAAACAACGTGAATAGATAGACCTAGGTATTTTCCAAAATAAATATTATCTGGCGCTTTATATTTCGTAAGCAAATAAAACCTACCTACGTCGCAAAGTTGGTTCACGTAAGATTTTCTGAAGTGTCTCTTGATCAAAGCCGAAGTGATAGCTCCGTGCAAACACGTGAGCAATATACCTACCTAATAATGCAATAAATATATTCAGCGTTTATATTGAAACAAATTAAATGATAATTAGACTGCTAAATCACTGACAGTTCTTCTTGATAGCAAATTAAAGGAATTTATTTGACCCTCCGGCGCTTAATCGAGTCCCGGCACCATTCATCGGACAAAAATATAGCCGCAGGTGAAAATCTCAAACGGTTCTTTTAAATAAATTGTTTCAATTAGAAGCCATTAAAGAAACGGGCATTTTAAAAGGCAATTCGGTTTGAATTGAGCTTTCCTTTTTAATGTATTAACGTGCAATAGAAAAGGGAGCTTCTGCCATTACTTTGAGAAACATGACCTAAAGCGCGGTCACTGTCGGACTGCATAGAAAAGAAAGAGAAGCGCGATGACACAACGCTGGTAATTTATTGCAAAATATGAACCAATTATCTATTTACAAAAAATCTATAGTTTGAACTAAAAAATTAAAACACTAGTGCTTGATTATTCTAAAAAAAGTAAAAGTTATCAGATCTCATGTAGAGCGAAGCTTCTAACTATTCACGCCCTAACTCTACAAGCCCTAATTTCACAAACTACACCTTAGTCAAAATATGAGGCTTGGCCGTTTCGTTACTACAAGAACTATTGTATAACAGAAAAGTAATGAACACTGAATAAATTTTTCACCTCGAAACGGTGGTCGCGAAACGGTCAACCCACATATTTTGACTAAGGTGTAGAGTTTGTGAAGTTAGGGCTTGTAGACTAACTCTACAAGCCCCAAGCCGTATAGAGTTAGAAGCTATCAGATCTCATGTAGAGCCAACATGAGATCTGATAACTTTTTGACAGTGCGAGCTATATGTGGTCTCATCTTGGCAGCAGTTTACATGAAAATGTTTTTGTTGGGAATTCACAACTTTTTGTAAATTGCAAATGAAAAAACACTTTTTTTATTTTTTTTTTGGGGTGATTTACGAAAAATCTTGAAACTCATATTTTATTATTTATAACAAGGAGTCCCTATATCAACTTTCGGACCTCGAGCATCAAAATTTTCGGAAGTCTCATACAAACTTCCATGCGCTAGTTGTAAGGGGTTGGGGAGTAAAAGTTCCAAGTTTTAGACTCTTTTTGTTATTTGTGTACTAATACTAGCTTACATACCAAACTTAAGCATTCTTGGATGTCAGGATGTACCCTAAGAATTTGATGATCATCAGTCAGTGATGAAATCGGGGTTTTTTAAATATCAATAAAATCTAAAGTATATGAGCTATGCAATTGAAACTTTATATTATGTCTAATAAGTTCACAATTGAAATCATATCCCAAGAATTTTGTTTATCTGGTATAATCCAAACCCAAGTTAAAAGGGTTCAAAAAAATGACGAAGCGCTGTGAGAAAAGGTAGGTAGTGCCCTTGCGCTTCGCTTGGCTCGTCCTGGCGGAGGCACCCCCTTGCCCCCAGATATTTTTCTGATTTTGTTTATTGTAGTCGATCATACACTTTTAGGCATTATAAAATTTGCGTTTTTAGGGTTCCGTATCTCAAAAGGAAAAAACGGAACCTTTATAAGATCACTCGCGTGTTTGTCCGTCCGTCTGTCACAGCCAATTTGTTCCGAATCTAATGAACCGATTAAGTTGAAATCACACACGTGTAACGTAAACAAATGAATACTGTGAGGATCTCAAATATATATTTTTTATAATATTAAAGTAAATTGTATTAAAGTTATTTAAGAAACTAGACGAAAATTTACCATCCCCCCCTTATCTCCGAAACTACTGAGCCATAAATTTTGAAACAAATATAGAAAATAGTTCTTTCTATACCTATACATTACAGGAAACTTATAAGAAGTCTGTGGTCTTAAAACAACACGATAAATCTCTCAATATTGTGCGTACACACTTACATTTTCAATTGGAATGTATGGGAGAACATGTGTTTCAACTACGATGTTAAGTTTGTTCTTGGGATAAATTCACTCCAACTACGGAACCCTTCATTGTGCGTGGTCCGATACGCACTTGGCCGGTTTTTGCGTTTAGGTCCTGTAGTCCCCTTAAGTAACTTTCGATTGAACCAGCTGGTCTATTCGGTAAATTCTCACCGTGAAAACTTAGGTGAAGTGAGTTTGGAGTGAGCTGCCATTCCATCTGATGCTAGAGATTGACACTATTGACAGCTCACTTCGAGCTCACTTCACCTGAGTTTTCTTAAAATAAAAACAGTATATAATCAGCAAAAAACTTGCTGTAAGTTTTTTACTGATTATATACTGTTTTTTTTTGTCCGTTCCTGTTGTACCTCTGATCAACTATTGAAAAGAAATCTTATAACCTAAGTGGTTATTTGCTACTGTTTCAGGAGCTCACAAGCGTTTGAACGAATTATTTTCCAAGTTTATCTTTTTTAGTTGACAGAGATGTTTTGGTAATATCTAGCTCGTACTTTTATGTAAGTATCATGAATATTAACGATATTGTCATTTTATTAATAAATCCGAAGTTTCCATGTTTTCGAGTCATTTTGTCAGATGGAGAAGAAAGAAGAACTTTGAAATTATTTCATTTATTTTTGTATAATATAATACAGCGATACTTTAGACTTTTTCGCTTCGACCTCGAAACTTGGAATACAATGTTACGTGACCAAAATAAGGGTCGAAAATACGTATTGGACGAGCCTTTTCCCCTAGAATCGTTTATTTATATAAACGTAAGAAAAAAATCTATAAAAAGAAATTGTTGGATTCTTTTTTTAAAAGCTTTTACTTTATAAAGATTTCTAATCTCCTTGCTCTGTCCAAAATGTTTGAGAAATGAGAACGTTTTGAGTAATGTAACGCGGTATTTCCAGAATTTAATTCTGTAGTTAGCTGACGCGGCAGATTTCAAATAACCGAAAGTACTTAAAAATGGTCGTAAACGCAAAATGATGGTCCCAAGTTACTTAACAGCGTTACGTATTAAGCGAATTCAGTCATTTTCGGGAGAGAGAGTGATTAAATTTTTAATCTCCATAAGTTTTTGTCTCTCCCTTTCAATTATTCATGCCGTGTTCCGAATTTAGAATATTTCGTGAAGGAGATTGTTCTTTAAATTAGGATGAAGGTAAATTGGATTATATTGAAGTTTGCTGCTCTGAATTATGAAGACGGTTTCGTTGTAATACTTTTGTGTGTCTTTAGAAATGTAGGCACCGCGCCCTAGTCTTTATATTGTAATCCGTGTTTTATGTTTTACAGTTTTACCTTACAAGCCTCATACTTTACAAGTACAAGTGGTTTAAAGTATTTGACTTTGAAAATTATATCGCTATCTCTCGCCGTTTTAAATATGTTTTATTTGTTGTATAGACGGACAAGTTACAATCGGTTGGAAAGCGTTGCGTATTTCTATAAAGACTTTCAATTAGATTGACTTGTGATATAGCTTATGTTAATTCAATACATTTTTAGGGTACCCAAAGGTTTAAACGGGACCCTATTACTAAGACTCCACTGTCCGTCTGTCTGTCTGTCTGTCACTAGGCTGTATCTCATGAACCGTGATATCTAGATAGTTGAAATTTTCGCAGATGATGTATTTCTGTTGCCGCTATAACAAGAAATACTAAAAACAGAATACAATAAATATTTAAGGGGGGCTCCCATACAAAAAAAAGTGTTTTTCTCGGCGTTTTTGCCTTGTGGTACGGAACCCTTCGTGTGCGAGTCCGACTGCACTTGGCCAGTTTTTTTACTTTTCCTTCATCGTTATTGCTGATAGAATGTCACTGTTTAGTCTCTCAGGATAAAACTACAATTGCAAAGTTTTTACTTTTTTAAAACATTTATCAATATGAATATGTACCTACCAATAAGTTTATAGTGTTTTATAAGCAACGCGCGTTTTACTTGTGGTTATCAAGTACAGGCTGTGTATGCGTGAAGACGAGTAGTTACACATAAGATAAGCACGTGACACATGCACACACACACTTCCGACTTCGTCATTGTCTCGAACGGTAAGTACCGAGAACTCCTGCGCTTACACACACTTTAACAGCGTGTTTGTACACTTGGTAACCACAAGTAAAATGCGCATCGCTTATAAAAATACTGTACACTTATTGATACATATTCATAGTGACAAATGTTTTAAAGAAGTATAAACTTTGCAATTGTAGCTTGGTGAGATAAAATAATATGCAAGTCAACGCCTGAAGCTAGCCTATCCCTTCTTCCATCCCACAGCAAACAACACATATTGTCGGCGTCTAGCGGTTACTGTCGGACTGCATAGAAAAGAAAGAGAAGCGCGATGACACAACCCTGGTAATTTATTGCAAAATATGAAGCAATTATTTAATTACAAAAAACCTATTGTTTGGACAAAAAAAAAAAACAGTAGGGTGAGTGGGGGGAAGATAGAAAACGGGGTAACACAAAAAGTTGTCCATAACGTCAGACTTAATGCAGTTTTTGCAGTTATGACAACATTGTTAAGATCGCCATTTTGTTACGTTGCACATATCAATCAGCGTTTACCGCTTTGAGTGAATGGTTGTGTGAAAAATGCAAATGTCTGCGCAGTGACTTTTACGCAAATTAATCGAGTGTTTTAATCTTACCCCGTGTTCTGTAACTTTACTTACGAGGTGAATACGAATGTTTTATTGGAATATCTACTCATTATTTTTAATTCTTAGTTGTGTTATTACATCCAAATATGGCTATTTTTCGTATTTTAGGATTTATTTCAATTTTCCATCTTTACCCACCGATATTTGACGGGGTAAGAAGAACATTTAAAAGTTTCGACCTTACCCCGTTTTCAAAAGTCATACTAATAGTCAGATGTTCTCAAACTGTTCATGATGATTTTATGATGTTCTTATAGAATATCGTTTATGCAAATTTTGAATGAATTAATTTTGTGTATAATTGATTAGTGATTACAAATATTATTATTATAAATACCAACTTAGGACTACCGAATGACTATTCAATAATTGCATTTCGTCAATTCAGAATCACCATGCCACGTAACTACGTCCGGACATCGGCCATAGAGAAAGTAAAACGGAAGGAATCTTTATAATATAATACGTCATAGTGTGAAAGAACAAGACATCCCGAAAAATCCGTGCCGAAGTCGAGATTATTATGTTAAGGCAATTTTAGACAGGGTCAGTGCACAAGTCAGTTATCGGCGCCAGTGCCCGCGCCTAGACTGGCTTCCACTGTTTACATGGTGTCAGTAGTCGCGGCTAGTTTTCACGGTGAGCACACGTTTGTGAAGTCAGTGAAGAAAAATGAATTCGCGAAACGGACGAAAAAAACATTTTCTCTTACTAGCCAGATGCAACGTCACCCCACAAAGCGGCGCCAGTAACTGACCAGGCTGTTTACACGGGGTTTTTGTCACTGGCGCGGGTGGGCGCGGGTTGCGGGGGGCGCCGACTGGCTTCTAAATATTCGTGTGCGAATTTACAAGCCAGCGCTGACTTCCCGCCACTGGATTGACTTGAAATCAATTTACACGGGTTTTTTTTGGGTCAGCGCTGGCTTGTCTCGATTTCGGCGCCAGTCACTGGATCTGTCTAAATCTGCCTTTAAGAATTAAGGTACAACTCGTAGCCAACTGCAAGCAGCAGCAGCAGGCGACGTGTCGCCTCGACACTACTGGCTTCTATGTGTTTCTATGAAATACCTTCCGTAGCTAGCGACACGTTGTTTTCATAGAAATATATAGACCCCAGTAGTATCGCAGCGACACGTCGTATTCTGCTGCTGTCTGCAGTCGACTACGAACTCGTACCTTTAGATGTAATAAAGATTAAAATTGAATCTTTAAAGATATTGATCCTAAATATGGCAAATTAATGTAAGATAAGTGATTTGTTATTGCTTTTTTGCCTTTGAAGAGTCTTTTTATGTTTTTGTTATGGGCATGAAGCCACACATTTTTTTTTTCTAAGTTGTTGCTTGGATAACTATTTAATTTTGAAATATTTTATCTTTATGTCACTTTTATTTGTTACGTATTGCGCTACATTTGTAGACTCAGATGAAAGAAAAATGCAAACTCTCTGTTTTGTAATATCTCGGTAAGTATTAGGATAAAGTAAAATTAAAGGATATATTTGATTGATAGCAATGTTTTATTTTCAGTATAACCTTAAGCAATTAAAGTGGAAAGTTTGAGAACCTCTTTGTCAATCTTCCCCCGGTGGGGTATGATTGAAATATATAAAAATATAAAAACGTTATATCTTTCTTAACTAAAGGAATTTTGACACTTCAGTCAGTTCTCAGTTTTTAGGGCACTTCAAACTATAGACTAGTGACCACCAACAGCGTCTGACAATCATTTAAACGATTTTAGAAACTATTTCGATCTTTCCCCATCACCCTTTCATCTTTCCCCTGGTTCATTTTCGTGATAAAAACATTTAATTTAATTTTTTTTATGCTTTGGAGCAGATTTAACAGGATGTTATTAATATGATAGAAAAATATACTCTTTGCTCTTTACTCAAACAAATAATTTTTCAGCATAAGCCCATATGTACTGTTCTACAAGACTTCAAATACAACACTGCTCATCTCATCAAAAAACCGTTCGATCTTGCCCCCACTCACCCTAGTATTTTAGTATGTTGCTTATAGAATAATCTGACAAAAAATCAGAATGATTGTATGTATGTTAGTATGGTTTTTATTGTAAAAAGCAAGTTTTTTATTGTAAAAAAAATCATGAAGATACCTCATCTTCATGATTTTTTTCTATCGTATCAAATTAGTTGTATTATGTTTTCAACACAGTTTTTATCTATCATATATCCTAAAGAATATCATATATTTTTCCGATTTTGTTTACTTTAGTCGATCACATACTTTTATTGTTTCTAAAACTTGCTTTTTGTGCGTTTAGGTCCTGTAAGCCCCTTAAGGCTGGAACCAATTTAAGTTCAAACATCAGATAGTGTCCGTAGATAGTTCAGCCGAGTTATACCGCAATCAATTCACTAAACTCGGCTAAGTCAAGGAGCCAAAGTTTGTAAACTTTGTCAATAACTATAAATAATTAACGAAATAACCGTTTTGGTCTCGCACACTAGGCCGTCCCGCGTCAGTGATAACAAAATCGGTATAAAGAACAACTTGCGCGTGAAGACCAACTAGATTTTGAGGGTCAACAAGTTGGAGTCGCGTCACAACACGAACTTCAAGTCGTTCGTGGTGCATGTTCCGACACATCACCTCGAGAAGTTCCTCAAGGAAGACTTCTGGCCGAAGGGTGTTGTGTACCGCTGAAATGCCATACAAAGAAATAAACACCATTTATTTTAATATTTACATTTTTTTCCGATGAACAGATTGCTTAGCAAACTTATCAATGACACTGTCATAATTTATTAACGGAGTTTGTCAAGTAAGCTTCTCTGAATAACTAAACTGTTTAAACTTTCTTCGCTTAAACGGGAACGTAGATATTTTTTTATTCTTTTTAGTAAGGGTTTTTTTTTAATTCTTCATGCCTAGTAAGTCAAAAGGAAAGGCGCACAAAGCTGAGCGCGAAGTGCGGCTTGCACCGTCTCTCGCAGGCTGCCGCCCCAGGCCATGGCCTTTTTGGCCCTAGGGTAAATACGCCACTGGCCTTCCTCAAGAATTGGGCTTACAAAATGTAAAATGATTTTTTGAAACTCAACCGGGTTTTCCAGGTTTTAGCTCTATAGATTACTTTATAGTTGTCGCGTTTTAGCATGGCAATAGCGGTCATTAACCCACCTACATTTTCTAGCGTTTGTTATTTCAACAACTGGAATAAAGTCCGTTAACGTCCTGAATCAATAGCTATAGTGATCTTCAACATATTCTAATAACGAAAAACCATAGAAGTTTTATTTTTTGGGTTCCTACGGAGCGATATGTGGGAAAGGGCAATGACCGCTATTGTTATTGCAACTATAGGCCAGCTCATGGTCAAAGTGTGACCAGATAAACGTGCGGTCGACTGTACTTCATATGTGATGGCGGTCGCTGAAAGTTCGCGCCGTAACCAAGAGGTGAGATGAGGTAAGATCAACAAAGGTTGAGCCGATAGGATTAGGTTTGTTTTCAACATGTACCTGTAAGTGTTTGGGTAGTTGTGTTTGAGTTAGGAAATGAACAGTAGGGAAGAGAACGGGAGGCAGTATTAATGTTATCGCCTTTTGTTTGAAAACACAAGATCAAGTAGGTAAGTACCTATATGGTCCCTACATTTTGAAGAGTTATACGAACATAAATGTAGGGAACAGTTAATTTTTTTTCGCGATTTCAGGTTTGTTCCCATAGTAAAAGTTGTTCATAATGATGAGTACAATGACCTCTTAAGAGGTTGTTAATGTTATACCAATAACCCTGTAAAGTATATGACAGAGAAGGTACGTGTCTCTTGTTATCATCAGCCATATTCTTTCTTCTTATTTCTTTTTTTTTTAAAACGTTGCCCCACACTAGGAATTTCTCTTCTATTGTGGGTGCGTTTACAAACATTTAATCTCACTTAAACAAACAGCCAGACCCGGAACAACTACTTGTAGGCCATACAAATATTTGTTCCGTGCAGGAATCGAACCCGCGACACGCACGTGCCTATTTTAATTACTGTGGGTGTACCATGGGTAGTTTTGGTATATTGCGCAATAGAAAAACCGTTTACAGTTCAAATCAAATTATAATTTCAAGAACAAATTAATCACACAAGCGAATCACACACTGTAGGTACACGACATGACGATACGGAACGCGAGACAGTTTCTGAGCACATGTAGTCCGTACGATGTGGACATCGTACGGACGACGTCAACGACGTCACCGAGAGAGAGCGAGACTGCGGCCCCACTTGACCATTGGAATTTTCTCTGTCTACGATTGGAATGGTCAAGTGGGGCCGCAGTCTCGCTCTCTCTCGTTGACTCGCACGAACGTCAGGCTAGACTCTGCCGAGTGTCACCTGGTGACGCTTGCGCCTCGGTCAGTCGAACCACAGACCAACGGATTTCCGACAAATACATTAAAATGACTTGGTATCATCTGAACGTAAAGAGATGCTTTCATTCACATGACATATCATTTTAATTGTAGAAAATGCCTCAGGCATTAAGTCCGCCTTGGTACAGTAATTCTTTTACTTGTGCATAAAGTTTTAATAAATAAATAAATATCAACACGCCTGTATTTCCCCGAAGGTACAGATGCCAGCACATCAAGCTACTACAATCTGTCAAATTTCTTTAATAGAATTTCAACTCTATTGCTAAAGCTTAAGGTTCAAAATTGATTGGGAAAATTTGACAGTTTCGGGTAGCTTGCTGGCGTCTGTACCTATAGTAGAAGTGCGCAGTGTTGCACACCCTTATTTAACTTTATTTCAATGATAATTAAGTTGATTTCAGTGACTAGCACTATTGAAAAAGTTATAAAAATGTTTGAAGCGCTGTTGTAGCGTAAACTGAACTATATTGTGTAGGATTTAAAGTTATTTTTCCATTAATTCATATTTGTTTACATTTTTGGAAAATAAATCGCGAAAGCAGATTATATATTACACCCACATTTCATCAGTTATATTTAAGGGGCTTACATCGATTTTCCCACCAGTACGCAAAATACGCGCATTGACGTGGAGTTGCGGACACCAGCCCGTATTACCTATTACCTATTACATGACCTAAAGCGCGGTTTAGTGTTGCCCAAATGCAAGACCAAGACAAGACCTTAGCCAGTCTTGGTCTTGGTCTTGCGTCAATACACCTGGTCTTGGTCTTGGTCTTGGTATTGCGCTCTCAGTCTTGGTCTTGGTCTTGCAGCAAGAGTCTCGCAAGTCTTGCGAGACTCTACTACTTAGACTAGACTACATTCAAATACCTATTAGTCTATTGCTCAGGGTGGCAGGGACATCGACGCGCAACCGCTTACCATAGATTCAGTACATGATTCTGGACCCTCCTGCGTTGAAATTTTTCGTCGGCTTTTTCTTAATTTTTACGTTTTTTTCTGCAATTTTTTTTACTGTAAACTGTATAAAATCATTACTTATTTCTATTTGACCCAATGAGATTTTTAATTAAAAAATAGTAAATTCACTTATTTCACTTAAAACAGCAATGTAAATAAAACTCGAAAGGGCTACCTGATCAGCTGTATTGCTAAAGTTCATTTGCGAGGTCAACAACTAACACTGTCTTCGCGCTCACGCTATTCGCTTTCAAATGACGCGACAAAGGGACCGCAGCGCCAAACGGTCTCCTCGTATTATTAACACACTTGAAAATAAACTTTAAAATTATTACATTAAAGTGCATAAATGCTTGAACCTGACAAAAAATGCGGAAGATTGCGGGAATCCCCGCGCGGCGTCGAGTCGGCCATGAATCCCAATGAATCTAACAGACGCGTCACATGAGGCATTTTAATCATCTACATAATTGAATGACCCATTTACTACTTTTATTTTAGATTCGTCATGAGGGGATAATTATTTTTCTAAAGCTTCATCGATTTAAGGGGGAAGCGCTAAGGTAAATCAACCATGAACCTTAATGCTTTAGCGATAAAGTTGAAAATCTGTTAAAGAAATATGGCAGATTGTAGTAGCTTGATGCGCTGTACCATAACATCGACTGGCTTAAAAACTGCTACTAGTACTAGACCTACTCGACTCGCTGTTAGTTTTAAATTTCCAGAATAGAAGAATAATATAAACTTTGAAACATAAATACCTAGGTACATAATTTTTACCAACCTACTAAAGTTAGATCTGCACATTAGACTTTTACAAGTATAATATAATACTCTAAGTAGATATACCTACAAGGTATGAAATGAACTTTGCTAGAAAGTTATGCTAGGTACTTACATTTTTATCACATATGGGAACAAATTTGTAAGTAACACGCTACCTACCTACTTAATAAATAGTCGAAACATATAATAATCAATACAATACCTGTTAGTGTTATGACGATACGGTTTTGATACTGGGGGACGTCTATCAAAATCGGGATTGAAACCAAATACCTACTATAACGCCCAAATCTCAGTTTGACTTAACTGCGAGACGCAAGAGTCTTGCAGGCTTAGTCTTGTTCTTGCTCAAGTCTTGCAGGGGTCAGTCTTGGTCTTGGTCTTGCCACAATAAGTCGGTCTTGGTCTTGGTCTTGGTCTTGCAAAAATGCAAGAACAAGACCAAGACTGCAAGACCAAGACCGATTTTGGGCAACACTAGCGCGGTTACTGTTGGACTGCATAGAAAAGAAAGCGAATCGCGATGACACAACACTGGTAATTTATTGCAAAATATGAAGCGATTATTAAATTACAAAAAAATCTATTGTTTGGGTGAAAAAATTCAAACACCAGTGTTTTAGTATGTTGCTTGTAGAAAAATCTGACAAAAAATCAGAATGATTGTATGTATATTAGTATGGTTTTTATTGTAAAATAGTACTTTAGTGATCAATGCACACGCGTTTCATACGACGATTTTCAACACACTTGCGAGGAAAAACCAGACTTGTATTGTTAAATACACACATCAAAAGTGTCTAGGGATCAACATATATTTTTGCAATAACTTTTCTCCTGATTGATATTAATTAAATTTTTTTTAAGGATTCATCAAATAAAGTGTTTTCGTTTGTCACAGTAACGATAAACCAAGTCACCTTTGCATTAATAAAGAAATTTGCCATTTTCCTAATAAAGGGATTTTTGACATTTGAACCACTAACATTAAAGTTCGAAAAAAAGACTGAAATAACAGTTTTCTTTAAAATTTTATTGGGTAACTTAAACAATTAATAATCCGTGTTTCTACCGCGAACACTAACAACACAAGAACATCGGTTTGGCATACTCAAAATGAGTTCATCCAAATCACGCTGTGGAATGGCCGCCCATGTTCGTTGCAACAACAAAAAAAGGTCTTCTTGCGACTGGATACCCTCCATATTCGGCAGAGCTCTTCTCTGTAGCATATCCCATGCATGCTCAATCGGGTTCAAGTCTGGCGACTGAGCAGGCCAGAGCATGACATTGATGTTAGCTGCGGCGAGAGTCTGTCTTACAACTCTTGCGGTGTGCGGTCGTGCATTATCATGCATTAACTGAAATAAGGGACCGATTTACACTTGTAGAGGAACGATGACGTCAGATACAATCGTCTCAGCATAAATTTGAGCGTTGAGGTTGCCTCTGATCCAAATCAACTCAGTTCTTCCGCCGATCCAAATACCCGCCCATTACCATGATGGTTCCACCACTATAAGGATGGACTTCCTGGCAGGATTTTAATCGCTGTTGGCGTCCAGGGGTTCTCCAGTGTCGTATACGTCTTGTATCCGGTCTCATACCAAAACGAGACTCATCAGAAAAGCACACGAAACGCCATTGTTCTTCTGCCCAATTTCTGTGTTCAAGAGCCCATTGATATCGAATCCTACGATTGTGCATTGCTATAGGTGGTACCCGTAGCGGTCTTCGGGAATGAAGGTTCACTTCATGCAAGCGGTTTCTGACTGTTTGGTCGCTAATTAAGTTCCCTGAAGAGTGATGAAGCCTCACGGCTAACATCATGGCGGTTATTGTTGGAGCTCTTCGAGTTAATATTTGAATGTATCGGTCTTGTCTCCGTGTGGTGCAGCGATATCGTCCTCCATGGCGCTCAGCCACGGTACCAGTGCTTCGGTAACGTGTCCAAAGTCGACTGATAACACTCTGACTTGTATTCAGAGCTAAAGCCACAGTACGTTGCCGGGAACCAGCTTCTATCATTCCCACGGCTCTGAGCATTTCTTCCCTGCTTAAATGACATCGCCGCTCCATAATAACGTTGGTTTTAATCAGTAGTAGGGAAACAGTAGCACTAATAATGTCTTCAATGCGTTGTATGTTTTTATAGGGAAAATATTGACAGCTGATTTTCATCTTTTACTCGAATTTGATTAACAGTTCCTGTTTCAAATTATGAAATGCACCAAAAAGGATCCATATAAATTTATAAAATCATAAATTTATTACAAAGCCACATCTCAATCTCAAGAAATCCGCATAAAAATGCTTGATCCCTAGACACTTTTGATGTGTGTATTAACTTGTATGGAAAATGGCATGCTGGTTTTGTTTTTTCGCAAGCCGCGCTAGCCAGTACTAGCGATGCGCGCGCAAGCGTAAATCTCTTTGGCGTAAATAAAAGCACTGACAAAACCGCTAAACAGCCTATAGAAATAATATAATAAACACAAAATAATGTTTAGACTGATCGTAGTCACAGTATAATTATTACCGTGTCGTAGTGTTGTCGTATGTCAAATTATGGTTTAATTAGTATGGAATTAGAAAGTACTATTGCATATAGAAATGTACATTAATTCAGTGAGAATCCCCAATAATAGAACGCCAGTCAGGGTCTTTTCCGTTTGGTTTCAGAAGGGACCACCAATTTAAATTCACCTTAAATTGTGAATGAAAATGAGTGAATGTGCAGGAATCATGGACAATTTTTGATTCGCGACTATAACATATATGTGTTTACCAAATTATAGTCATTAGAATAGAATCTTTAAGTTCGATTTGTTCCCTACGAACCTTTCCATAAGAGATTTGTTGTTATGGAACAAATTAAACTTAGAAAGATGTATTAATGATTCTAATGATTAAAATTCTGTAAAGACGTACCTGTTATAGTCGCAAATCATATTTTGATCAAGATGCAACCTGGCACTGACCAGAAAATTGCAAAAAACCAAAGAAAATTTGAATTTCGCGGTCTACTACTGAGCATTCACCGTAAAAATTGTTCGTGGTCCCTGGGCATTCACCTTAAGGTAAATAAATATTAGTTCATTTTGGGACCAAGGACAATACAGACTATTTAAAAAGAAGTGAAATATAGCCCGCGGATTTCTTTTGGCATGAAGTCTCTTTGATGAGATTAAAAAAGCGCGCATCTCCGACTAGTAAATAGTTATCTGTGGCATTATCACACTAGTGGAGTAACATAAAGAAAACGCACGCGTTTTAATACACTGCATTATGGACCTAAAAGCTGTTCAATAAGGGCCACTTTACGAGCAAGTGTGTTGAAAAGAAAGTTTTTATTAGAGGTATCTTCATGATTTTTTTTCTATCGTATCAAATTAGTTGTATTATGTTTTCAACACACTATCTACCTAGCATATATTCTGAAGAATATCATATATTTTTCTGATTTTGTTTACTGCAGTCGATCATATACTTTTATTGTTTCTAAAATTTGCGTTTTTTGCGTTTAGGTCCTGTAAGCCCTAAGAGAGGGAGAGAGAGTGCTGTGAGACTTATATAGTCTCATGTATTAGGGGCCAGCCTATTGCCAGCAACTGGGCATAAATCTAGACTCCGGGTTGCTAATATTGCTGCCTTCTGCTTTCGTTCATTTGATACTAATCGTGCGGAAACTTCATTCCTTAATAACACACAAGCGGTTTTAAGAAATTTGTATATTCGTGGCTTTCATCGGAAATGTTACGTGACGGTTTTGGACTATTCATTGAATGCCATTGTGAAATGCTTTTATTTACAATTTCCGATAGTTTAATGTTCCAACTTACCAAAGAAGGTCAAATCAAAATAGCAAGCTCGTTTCAACTTAGTTCCTGTAACAGAACTTGTTGTAATGGTTTAAGTTGGAGCTATAGTTCGTAATACCTTAACGTGTTCCAAGTTAAACTGTGATTCAAGGTGTTCTGTAGTTGGCTTACTTTAACGTTTGCTGGTGCGTGCCAACAGATACATTAGTTGTTGTACAACTTTATTGGAGCTTAGTCACGGAAGCTTGCTGTCATGCTATAGCAAATATTTATAGACGTCTAAAAATAATACCTACAAAATGTAGATGCGTTAAGGAAAACAGAGCAGTGGTGATCCAATGGTGACGGCCTCGAATTACGAGTCGGGGGTTCGAACCCGAATAGACGCTTTACTTTTTGTAAATAATTTCATCACCACTGCTCTCAAAATGGTGAAGGAAAACATCGTGAGGAAACCGACGTGTCCTAGAACTAGTCATTCGAAGACATCTGACATAGATCTACTAACCTGCACTGGGCCCGCGTGGTGGATGGCCCACTATTTAAAGTCAAAGTCATATTATTTATTCAAATAGGCACATAAAAGGCACTTTTGAACGTCAACATTTACAAAATATCACCCCTTCCAAAAGGTCGTTTGGTATGGAGAAGAATGTGCAAGAAACTCCACCGTTACTCTTGTGAAATGTTTTACAATATTTTGTATACATTAATTATATGAGAAGACGATGCACCTAGAACTATAGTTCTATATAGGGACATAGTATAATATCGTTCTTATTCTGTTTATGAAATATCTTTTAAATTGGTCCAATATTGGAGGAGAAAATAGTCGAGAGCCAAACTTCGAATTATGACTTGTTAGTTAGGCTTTTTCAAAAAGTCGCTCCGACCGCATTTCTTCTTAAAGTAATCACAAAATATAAAATCAATGTCATAAAAATTCAATTAGCAACTAGTTTGATTTTGTCTAGATACTGAGAGGAGGCTTGTGTCCCGGCAGTGGGAATATTTTAGGCTTATAATGCTATCAGTTTGTTAAATGGTTTGTTCAACGTTAAAGTAACGCGTATCTGCCATTGCTGACTGCAGACGGTACGACAAGCAATAAACCACATCACTATGGACTAATGCTTCTCGGTGTGTGGTATAACTTCTAGGACGCTCGTAACTCACAGCGTATGGTTTGTTGCAGTCTGTTGCAGTTTATCTTAGATCATCTATTTCGAAAGCGTCAGGGTATCAAACGAAGTTGTATGTTGATCTAAACAAAATTCGCGGCCGTAACGATACTATCCCATTGAATGAAAATTTCATGAAATCATGACATATCTGCTGATCATAATGAATATTATAGTCTTATTTGTTACGGTCGCGAATCATATTTTAATTAACACACAACCTGACACTGACCTGCAAATTGCAAAAAACGTAAGTAAGAAAAACACGTAGGACTTTAATTATTTTATTGTAGACTAGCCGGTGCCAGCGACTTCGTCTGCGATCCAGGATGAAGATGTCCCTATGTCCTTCTCCAGGTTTCTGCTGTTTTAGCGTGAAAGCGTAACAAACAAACTTACGTACGTACTATTATAATGAATATTGTTAATAATGGCCTACGCATATGAAATATCCCTAGACGAAAATAGATCTTCAAGTAAATTTTCAATAACCGCCTGTCCAAAGTTAAGTCGTTAACCGGATACCGCCATCCGCTTGAAATTGGAACGTTTACATGAAATCACTCAGATGCAGCCTACCCTACCTGTCGCGATAATTGTGGAATCCAATCAATTAAAACTTTTCTATCGGATACCTACATGACAACTGTGTAGGTGTAAACAATCGGAAAGTTTTCTCATTTTCTCTGCACCTCGCGAGCGGGATTAAAAGTTGTGACAGATACAAGTGAACGGAAAAATATTGGAAGGGATTTCTTTGTAGGGCGTTTCGTGTTGTGACAAGTTTGAGATTTAATACTCGTCGGAGATAACAAACAGGTGCACTAAGCCCTGCTTGTACACAGAAATCACTTAATAAGTTTAGCGCTTAACGAATGTTAAATCATTCGTTCAATAGAATGAATGATTTAAAATTCGGAATACCCAACGAAACGGCAACAGGTATTTGCAGCAGTGTCGCAAACTATGGTCCACCTCCTATCCTGCCCTCTATGTTCCAAATCATGCAGTGAAAGAGTCTGTGCGGCCACCGACAACGTCGTGGAAGTGGCGAAGTTTTGGGCCAACAAAATTTAAAATTACTGTCGTGCCAGTGAAACGAAGAAGGAGATTTTTCTATTTCTATAATCAAATATTTTTGAAGATGATGGTGACAGAGATGTTTTAAATATATTTAGAGCTAAACACGTTTTGTGATTTGTGGCAGCGGGCCTAAATATATAATCTCACAGTTGATTGGATACCTATCCAAAATGGCGGCCGAAATGCTACCATAAACCAACAACAGTGTCATAGCCCATTGGTGGTCCTTGTCGAACATAGTGGCGACATTGTATTGCTTGATCCTGGTCACGTTGCTGACAGCTTTACGGTAACAATAAAATCATATAAGGGACCACTTTTCAGTAAATATTCACCCACTAACCCGCGACTTCTTCAGAGTGTTTTAAAAAAATACGTCTTATGGCACTCGCAATAGCGTAGCTTTCTAATAGGATATCCTAAATTCGGCACTAAATTCCTAATTTAGGTACATCCTAAATTCGAACACTACCTCTTGATAATTTTGGTGTAGTTAACGAAGAGCATCCATCATGGCGATATATTACCGAGGACCGTTGGGATAGACGTGTTCTTGAGTGGAGACCGTGAATTGGCAAACGTAAGGTAGGACGCCAGGTGGCTGGTACGAGTAGTACCTAGCTGGATGAGAGTTGCCGAGAAACGAGCTGAATGGTATACAATTGGAGAAGCCTATGACCAGCAGTGGACTCCTGTAGGCTGATGATGATGTATGATGGATGTCACCAAATGAAGTCTATTCATTGCTTTAATTAAGTGAACATCAATAGCTAGAGCTATTGAGCACTTAACTGAAGTCTATAATTATGTAGGTACGTACAATGATGCAACTTGTTTTAAGAGAAGCTATTAATGCTAGATGCATTAGAGACAACAGTACTACAGTTTGAAATGATCCTGTTACATTGTGTAGCGGATGTTTGAATGATCTACGTGTAGTGTAGGATAAGGTAGTTTACGAGGTAATCATACAAGTTTTGACATCGTAAAAGCTGTAACTATGTATCTTGTAGTTTAATTCAGGACGATCATAAAATGCTGAAGATGGGAGAGAGGGTACAGGAAGCTAATAAAATACTGTAGACGCTACGCTATTTCTTCACCATACAGAAGGAAAGCTTACAGTTCCGTCGGAAAAATCTGGCAATATGATCTAATCTGGCCTTTGGCGTCCCCAAACAAAATTCTCCAAAAAAGTTAGCTACGTAGGTACAGAGAAGAAGATTAACATAGAAAAGTCATAACTGTTCAACTTCTAAAAGGGGCTGTGGATATTTGTTGATGATCAGTTCACCTTCTCCTATACTGCAAGACGTTGACGATAAAACAAAGTAGTTTTTAATGTAAACATATCTTTTCCTCTCAAGATTCACCACTCGTCGGAGGCTATGTTCAAATAGACGTAACAATGCTATAACCTTTTAGAATCTCAACATGAAGAAAATATGTACCTAGATAGGAACTATAGAATAGTTTCGTTCTTCATACGCATTAACTCTTGAACCTGGATTTCCCAGTGTTTTTATTGGCTTTAGTTATTTCTGTTCGTGGAAGCGTGTGTAAGCTAAACGTAAAATTGTTATGCAGACGCCCTGAGCTTGGTTTAAAGATGTACTTTTTATTCCGATGTTTAATCTCGTCCTGTTTTCTTCTTATTATGGATAATTTTATGACAAGAACTTGTTAAGGTATGTTAAATAAAAGTTTGTAAAGCATAATTTATTTATTAACTAGCTTGTGCCCGCAGCTTGACCCGCTTGGATGTCGGTAATTATCCCATGGGAATGTACTACAGGGTTAAAAGTATCCTATGGCCCACCTGTGTGCCAAACACATCAGATTAGCCTGTTTTGCGTGATTGAGTAACAAACATACAAACTTTTACAATGCTTAGGATGCTGCCATTATTTTCTGTGGTTCACGAAACATGACTTTAATAAAAATAAACAATATACGATTAGTGGTGAAACTGATTGTTTTGTCAAATGAAATGGTTTCGATAGTTTGATTGAATTTACGAATAGTTATTTTATTTTGTTCTCACGTTGCGGTTACCTATTCAATCATGAAATGCGGTCAGTGATTTGGTGATAATTACCGAAGTAATATCAACACATAACGCATAATAACTTAAAAGTAATTAATTACCAGAGCCCCACTGGAGCAGTGACCAAGTGGTCTTAGGTTCGAACACAAACAGGGGCTTCTTTGTTTACATAAATTATTTCAACACCACTGCATTCAAAACGGTCAAGGGAAACATTGTGAGGAAACCACGCCGGATTCCTCACGATGTTTTCCTTCACCGTTTTGTCATTACAAGAAACAATAAAAAAAAATTGAAGATATGTGACATCGATTAACCCGCTCTGGGCCCGCGTGGTGGATTACGGCCCACTCGCTCTCACCGAGAGGAGACCTGTGTCCCATCAGTGGATACAAAGGCTGATAATGCAATTCAATACCGGTTTTAATGATGGAAATCGGTGCCTAACTAAATCTTTTCCTGGAAAATGAAAAGGTGTTGTCTCAAGAAGTCTGAAACTTAAGCTCATATTAAATAGGTATTAAGGTCGAAAATAGAAGAAGTAGGGGCGTAAGTAATGTAAATTTGATAGGCCATCGCCGTCTAGTAACTTAGTAATCAATTTCCATCGAGACACTTATAAATTAGGGATGTCAGCCATTCTCAAGTGCCAAACTAAATTACAAAGTAATTGAAGATCACTTATGTTTATTAAATAAGTGTTTAATCTTTTAAATTTATTTTCATTTACTTTGTAATTCTCGGTATAGATATTCTATTTCACGAAGTCCGTTCGGCTTTGATTGTAGTAGTGGCGTATCCCGACAAGCGCGCTCCCACAGCGGCTGCCCCTTGCTGCCGTCGCATGAGGCTATTTCCGCGAATGTGTACCGTTTTACTTCACCGATTGTTGAGTCTCTGTTGCTCACAATGTGCATGTGCACGCTTGACAACATTCATAGCCAAACGGACTTCGTGACATAGAACATCTGTATTAGTTTGTATCAGTACTGTCTTGCATAGGGTCGCAGCATAATGCTGAGTGTCGAGAATATCACGCCGCGCCGGGCGACCGCGGGGAGCAGCGGTCGCGGAGAGGGGCTCGACGTGCGGGCGCGCACCGGCCGGCACAGCACTGCGTCATCGTCCACGCTACCGAGCGCTTGCACCTACCTTTTCTTAACGTTCGCGTTCGAGTCGTATTCTTTACCGTTTCATTCTTGTTAACTTATAATAAATGTAATACAGTCCACTATAATCGAGTTCACCGTGTTTTAGTCCTCGTAACACCAGGAGGATACTACCCCATTCTTTTCTACTGAGCGATAGCCGTTTTGCGTGGATGTGACGCATGTCAACCTTTTCTTATTGTTTTTTTTTGTTTTGTTCTTTTTTGCGTCATGTTTACCGCAAATAAACGTATTTTCTTTCTTTCTTTCTTTTCAGTAGCAGCCTGAAGTTTGGACTTGTGGCCGGTTGATGATAGCAATGGACTCTTCCATATGGACTTAAACATAGGTAGGTAATTATTGGCGAAATCTAGGTGTACACCCTCTGCTTAACCGTTCAGGGAAGAAAGGCGTGATATCATACTTTTCTGAATTGATAATTCGGGCTTTTGGCTTGGCCTAAGCCAACCCGACCGACCGATACCCGAACGCGATCGATAGGTCGACCCATGCGGCTGTTATTAGGTACTAATAATAACAGCCGCACGGGTCGACCGATCAGGTTAAGCTACGCTTGCCGCGGTCGGTCCTTGGATGGGTGACCATCAATACATACCGATACCCCTCTGTGCCTCGGAAAGCACGCTAAGCTGTTGGTCCCGGCAGTCATTCGTGGATCTTTGACAGTCGCTACGGGTTGTCAGAAGCCTGAAAGTCAGACAACCGGTCTTGCCAAGTGGCAAAGTGGCACCCAGTAACTGGGTTGTGGAGGTAAGATAGGCAGTCGCTCCATGTAAAATACTGGTATTCAGCTGCATCCGGTTAGACTTGAAGCCGACCCTAACACAGTCATGTATTTGTGAAAAGATTAGGCAGATTGACTTTCCTGAATTTGTATCTGTCATCTGACTATCTAAAGCCCTAATTATTTTATAAGTTCCAGTAGGTATTCATTAGTTATGTATACATATACTTAACTAGCTGCGCCTCGCGGTTTCACTCGCATAAGTTTCGATCCCGTGGGAATATCGGGATAAAAAGTAGCCTATATGTTAATCAAGTATGTCAGCTACCTCCATACCAAATTTTATCAAAATTGGTCTAGCCGTTTGAGTGTGAAGAAGTAACAAACATGTAAACACACACATACACACACACACACACACACTCAGAAGCTTTCGCCTTTATAATATTAGTGTGATTAAAAGAAGAACAAAGCAATATGTGTGTAATAAATAATAGCCTCCCGAGCGAGCTCGGTCACGGTGGCCAATCTCAAAAGAGATTAGCCAGGTGCGATGTAAGTACGTGTTATCTTTTAATTCCGGATCAGGCAATCCGCCTTGCATTACCATATTGAATTGTGGCATCCTCTCTTAACCGAATATGTAGGCACCGAAACCACTCGAGCACTTAGAAAAAACCATACTAATATTATAAATACGAAAGTGTGTGTCTGTTACCTCTTCACGCATAAACCGCTCAACCGATTTAGATGAAATTTAGTAGGTATAGAGATGGTTTGAGTCCCAGGAAAGGACATAGGATAGGAATAGTGGAAGACTTCTACTGATGGCCCGAGAATAGGAGAGATGGTAATAATAAAAGAAGATAATTCACCACCGCAACGCTGGCGTCTTGGACGTATCACACGTTTGTATTTGGGACCAGCCGGTCGATTCTGTAAAAATCTCACCGTGAAAACTTAGGTGTTTTTGCTAAACATTAACACTATTGACAGCTCACTCCACGCTCACTTCACCTAAGTTCTCACGGTGAGATGGTTACAGAATCGCACTGCTGACAACGTGTGTCGAGTGGTTGATATTTACACCGCCAGAGGCACTATACGGCGGGCGATTCACAACATTGTTCGTCTGCCAATTGAACCAGTTGAAAGCTAATCTTTCAAGGGCCGGAGGATGTCTACGCCTGAACGCAGCCCTTCTTCATATTAACGAACGCATCCAATGTCAACGGCGCTCGCGACAGGCTTCACGCGGACGAACCGGACGAACTTAACTTCACGATATTAGCGCGCACCGCTATACTGTTGTCGCGACACAATTATATAAATACAAATATAATATAAATACATGTTACAAATCATTGAGTTCGAAGCTCTTCTGTAATAAACTGGCTGTGATTTACTTTAAATAAAGTTTAATGTCGGGTTGTGTGCGGTCACTGAGCGAGGTTCCAAGCGAGGTTTACAGAATTATAATACTTCCACAAGAAAACTCAGAATAGGTTTTTTTAACAAAACGACAGTAAGCTCCTGGCATCGATCATGAGCGCACGCGTCTGTCTGTCATAAGATAACGGCTTTTGTCTTCCCGCCATAATTGAAATCGTGTCAAATCGGTTCAGTAGTTTATGAATTACAAACAGAGCCTGGGCTTGGCAGCTTATGTGAGTACGGAGATAAAACATAATATAGAAGTACACAATCTTTGTTTGGCTATGGAAGTTCATAATATAGATACCTAATATTTTGAATTAGGTAAAGTAAAACGGATGGAAACAGACTAAAGATCGTTTTTTAAACCCAGATACTAATTTGACAGGTGTAATGTCAAACTTCTATACTAAAAAAACGCAAACACAAAATACTCATATGTCAGATTAGTATCTGGGATCAAAAAACTAACTTGCAAAACTTTTAATTGATTGCACCCTCAGTTTCAACCTACTTGTAAAGGTTTGGCCTTAGGGCAAACATAATTCAATTTAGCAAACTGTTCAGGTATAATATGTTCCAAAAGTATCTTTGTTTTTTGGTAAATGGGCCTGCTCTTGACCCCGATCACGCCTGATGGAAAGCGATGGATGAGGTCTATGATGGAACGAGCGTGCCCAGAAGATGCCTGTTCACTCTTGCTTTGAAGGCAGACTGGTTAAATGTGGGAGGGAACACCGATAGGGCGAGAGAGTTCCTCACTTTGGCTGTGCGCATAATAAACGTGGAGGAGAGAGGGGCGCTATGACTCGTCGGAATATCAATTAAGTGCGTATGGTACGCTGCAGTACATCTGGTTGTCCGGTGGTAAAAGGGCGATGGTGGGATCAGGGCGTGGAGCTATTGCGCACACTCTCCGAAGTACAGTAAAGTATCTGATGAAAATGTAAACAAATGAATCAGAAAACGTACAGACGCCAGCACATTCAGTTACCCGAAACTGTCAAATTTTCGCAATCAACTTTGAGCCTTATTCTTTAGCGATAAAGTTAAAAATCTATTAAAGAAATTTGACAGATGTAGTAGCTTGATGTGCTGGCGTCTGTACCTGTGGATGTCAATTTGTATATATAGTGCCACTTACTTGCGTCGGTGTACTATAAGGTCATCTCTGCCTTACCCTTCTTATGTTATAGTTATAGGTTAGGGCTGATTTTACAATCATCTGATAACTTTATTCGGGGAATAATTTTGAAATTTTGGTAGTTATTTCATACAAAAATTGTCAAACGTCAATGTTATTCCTCGAATAAAAGTTATCTGGCGATGGAAAAATCTGCCCTTTAACATACAAATTGAGTGCATTGATTTGGATACTTAACCCGAATACTTATTAGACATTTTTCAATCGACAATTGAGGTTAATTTATAACCTCAATTTTCGTCGGTGATTTTTCATTAGATAATAATTTAACAATATTATTCAATCAATACCTGTTAGAAAAAGTGGTTTCCTTTTTTTTACACACATTCATCTGTATAGATGAATGTGTAACTTTTATACTGCTGACTATATTTTTCCAAGCTAGTAGAAAGCAATCAGAATTGTGTCAGCTCAGAACTTACGACGAGTATTTCAGTATCAGTAACATCCATTAGTTCTTCTGAAGTAGGTGTCAAGACATGCTGGACGTAACACCAAATGTTCCATCGTTTGCAGAACACCTCGAGTTTATTAGACGAGAAAAGAAAAATGGAAAATGTACACGGGTACCGGAAAAACCTTAAGGAGTATGTAGAAATTTTCAGTTTTATGATAAAATCATAATTATCCTAAAAATCATTTACACAATGATTCGAGAGTTAAGAGAAAAGTGATATTTTAGTGACGAAATTTGGAAATTTTTCAAAAATACATTAAAATGTATTTTTCAATTTTCGCCTAGGCTATATTTGTTGCAAATTGATCATACTATCGCGTCCTGAATGGAATACGTCAAATTATAAGTAACCCTGTATATCAGCGGGATTGTCCGAAAGGGTTACCGCTGGCCCGGAACATAAAGGGCTAAGGAAGGAACACGGGTGGGTTTTAGTCAGTAAGAGTTTGACACTCCCTTTCGCTATACCCAGAGCGGGTCATTTGATGATTTTACATCCTGAAAAAAAATAATAAAAAGATATATATATACCTATAAATAACCCTGTATACAAGTACTCATACAATAATAATTAGCTTTTTGTTTGAGATCAATGTCATGGTAATTGGTCACAGTTTTTAATTGTTTTCGTAATGAGAAACGTGACACCGCAAATTAATTATACTTTTGGAATTATGAAATTTATGCTGGGTTTTAAATTAATTTGGAATTATTAGATTTATGAGGGCGATATGGTCGTGGCTTTCACAGGATGGCACGTATCGAAGACCTAGCCGATACTAAGTGCCACCCACTTAGTATCGGCTAGGTCTTCGATACGTTCAAATTATTCGACTCTCAACAATTTTCCCCATGGTTTAGTGTTTTTATCATTAACATAACAGTCGTAGTAGTTTCCGTGACAGCAGATTATGGGCCACCACCAGATAAGGTCCCGGTTAACTTATCTGTTAGATTGAACCTATCCGCTATACTATGAGACAGATCCTATGCTTCTTTATTTTTTATTAAAATCTGTTTCAGTTTTCACACAAAACCCGTGCTACCTGACATAAATTCAGGTGTAAAGTTATTCCTGTTTAAGCACGATATGTAGGTATGTAGCAGTGCAGTCTATGTAGTTGTTACATACGTTGTAGCCGGCTAGATAGCGAATGTAACTAACGTTTCTGCACTATTTCCTGCCATTTTTACCTGACTTTTCAGGAGAAATTAAGGTGTGTGTGTGTAGTGATATTTAGGTAAGTAAACAAATCGATTCAGTTTCGTTATTGAAATGAAAACTTTGTTCCCTTGCTCGTATTACGATGAAACATCTGACACTGAAATATCTGAAAACCTGCAAATGGATCATTGTACTCATAATATTTTAAACAGCAAATTTTTATTTGTAGCTAAGTCCTGTAGTAAAAATAGTTCTCAATCGCTGTTTGGGCACGAATATTCATAACATTTTAATTATAATAATAGGCTCAGTTTCACCCTGTATACCTACTGCACTCGTGTAATATAACAGCTCGTGTAACATTATTCCATGATATTTAAGTAGCAGTGCAGTCTATGTAGCAGTTATATATGATGAAGTGGCCAGATAGCGAATGTAACTAACGTTCCTGCAGCGGCCATGGCTCTGGAGTTATTGCCTACCAAATCATTAGCGAAGTGAATCTTGGGAGAAGTGAATAGGATTGGAATGAGCGCCAAATTTTATGTAGTTGAAATTCTTGGAAATGAGTAAAGATTTTTCATGGGATATTAAGGTGAGTAGTGTGTAGTGGTAGTCAAGTTGGTAAGTAAAATCATGAATGGATTCAGATCCGTTCTTTATTTTTTTATTGCGGAAAGGTCCTGCTCTTTGTTCCTTGCTCGTATTACAATGTGTAATTGAAATAACTGAAAACCTGAAAAGGGATCTTTTTAGTCATCAGCTCTTGTTAAGGGATGGGACCAACACTAAAGTCGCGATAAAAAACACAGCTTCATCATATTGTTACGAGCTTGGGGTTCGTGACAATAAAAACTGCCGATTTAATAACCAAAAAAATGACACTTTACTCACCAACACTAATTACAACTCAAACACTAATTAGAAAACACAATTGCACTTACTGATCACTCTTAAGTCGCACTTGAATATCGCTTTCGATGTAATCGCATGTATCGCTTATTCGAAACTATGTGTCTCGCGGCTCGCGCCCGCCTTATATAGTGCCACAGAGCTATTCTATAAACATCTAGTATGTTCGAGTACACAGCGGTCCCGACTGACTCGACGTCGATAGTTCTCGGAATTACTAGTACTAATAAAAAGGTCAAGTAGGGTCAAGGTCCTACTACCAAGGTACTAGTTCCGCTACCCGATACTAGATGGCGCTAGTGGTAACTAATGTCGCCATGTATCAAGCATTATTTGTGGCGCGCAACAATATCACATACGTAAATAGTAAATAATAAAAAAAAATAGGAAACAGATGATTTTATTTGCGATTTACAAGTCAAGTAAAAGTAGATGATCACCCCTTACAATACAATTACCTTTTTCAAGCTTGTTTCAAATACACCTTGTATACTGTTGTTATATATGTAAATACACCTTGTATAATTTCCTGCCAGCTTCCACTAATCCCTTGCTAACTTTAAACTTAACCCATATAGAGTTTGAAGGGCTAATTTCTATACCAGGAACAAGACGATCTAAAGCTTGGGATTCTTACGACATCGGTGACCGCCATTTAACAGCCGCAGCTGTCATGAAAATGGTCGCACCTGGGTTTATGGTGTCAAATAAAACGCTCTCTAGGGAACCACATCAAATTAATAAATAACGTTTCAATGACGTCATTCGACAGTACCTACATTGCGAACGCTATGTGGCTGTCATCGTAGTCTCTGGCAACACTAGCTTAAGTTTGTCTAAAGAAAGCTGCAAATCCTAACTTATTATTATTTTATATACCTATATTTTTTATTATTAATATTATAAATGCGAAAGTAAGTTTATTTGTTTGTTACCTTTTCACGCCTAAACCACTGAACCGATCATACTGAAATTTTGCATATACGTTGTCAGGTGTACAGAACATAGGGGACCTATCATCCCGAAAAAAAGCTCTGTTCCCGAGGAAAACAACAATACCGTTATTATGATAATAGATGGCGCCACGTGTCTTTCGAACGGGATCGACATATATGCGGGTGAAACCGTGTGGCACTGCTAGTAAAGTATAATAATGACACAACCAAAAGAGTTATGTCTCTATTACCTACCTCATAAAAGTAGTCCTGAGTATGATCTAAAAATAAATTTATTGTACAGTTTATATAACCTTATCTTGAGTACATTTAGCATAAAGTTACATCGCAGTTGAGCGTCGTTTGTACGAGAAAAATATGCTCGAATGGTTTTATTTATCTGCTTGTACTAACATTTGAACTTTACCTATGTGGAGCAGAATGTTACTCTTTTTTTTCAGCGATTTGATTTATTCGTCGAAAATAATGTTATGTAGTTACAAATGCAAGATAAAAATGTAGGTAGGGACGCAATTTATCGTAGTTTTACAGAAAGTTAGTAGTAGAAGAGTACCTACGGTGTCGCACAAGCGTGCATTCGAACTATGGTGAGTCGCAGTACAGTTTTGTCGCACAAGTGTTATTCGCACATCCATTTGTCGAGCTCACGTAGTACACTCACGAAACTGTGCATCAATCAAATCAAAAGCAGTAGAAAAGTATCAATTTAACCTACAAAATTTTCCAGCTGTTAAATTTAGGTACTTAATAGGTCTCGAAAGACCAGAAGATATCTAAATGTATCTTTGAACCTCCAGAATTATTCGATTTTACTTAAGCGGAACACAATGATATGTACTTTTTTTTCAGCGATTTGCTTTATTCTGTATATAGGGCGTAGGTAAGTCAGCAAAATACGTATGTACAAATCTTCTCTAAGTACATAATATATTAAAATAGTAACAAAGTCAAAATTGTACATTGAATATTTTTGAAAAAAAAAGTCATTGCTACGATGTGTGGGGAATGAGTCTGATGCTGAAAATATAGTTTTTTAGATTTTTTGTCTGTTTGTCTGGATTAGGTACCGGTTTGGCGCAAAAATGGCTGAGTGGGTTTGGATGAACGGCACGCAGATATTTTATAACCTGGATTAACACATAGGGTACCTACTTTTAATACCGATAGTATGTATCCGTGGGATGTTTCCCGACATCCAAGCGGGTGACGCCGCGGGCAAAAACCAGTGTAGAATAAGGACAGTTAATTACTGCTATTTTTCGTCATTTAACAGAAACTAAGCAGTAG
This sequence comes from Luperina nickerlii, assembly GCA_963855955.1. Taxonomy (NCBI): domain Eukaryota; kingdom Metazoa; phylum Arthropoda; class Insecta; order Lepidoptera; family Noctuidae; genus Luperina; species Luperina nickerlii. The sequence goes on from OY979669.1 coordinate 6,916,276, forward strand.
TACAGTACAGTAATTTAGTAGGTAGGTCCTACTAAATTGTTCATTCGTTAAAAGTACCACATAGGTTTCCAAAGACCAGAAAATATCTACTTGTACCTTTTGAACCTCCGAAATTATTTACCTACATAGCGTAGTCACACTTATCACACTAATAATAGAAAGGCGAAAGTTTGTGAGTGTGTGTGTGTTTATGTGTTTGTTACTTCTTCACGCTCAAACGGCTTGACCAATTTTGATAAAATTTTGTATGGAGGTAGCTGATACCCTGGATTAACATATAGGCTACTTTTTATCCTGATATTCCCACGGGATTGACATTCACGCTGGTGAAACCGTGGGGCGCAGCTAGTTTGAAATATAAATAATACCGTATAATAATTTTCCCTGAGACTGAAGGGTTCATGACAGCAATCCAAGACCAAGTAATCGAGACTCGCAACTACCAAAAGCATATTATGCGAATCCCCATTTCAACAGATATTTGCAGGCGATGTCATAGTTCTTCTGAAACTATCCAACATATTACTGGAGCATGTAGAGCAATTGTTCAGACTGACTATAAGCACAGGCATGATCAAATAGCCAATATAATCCATCAAAAACTTGCTATAAAATATAAATTAATAAGTACACCTCCAGTACCTTACTACAAATATAATCCTGAAATAGTTCTTGAAAACACAACACACAAGCTATACTTTGATCGAGCCATCCTCACAGACAGAACAACTCATTACAATAGGCCAGACATAACTTTACTGGACAAAATTAATACAACTGCGCAAATTATCGACATAGCAGTACCAAACACACACAACCTACAAAACACTATTGCAGAAAAGCTGTCAAAATATACAGACTTAAAAATTGAAATAAGCCGAATGTGGCGATTAGGCAGCGTTGCCATAATCCCAGTAGTAGTCTCAACCACGGGTGTTATTCCCAAACAACTGCACCAATCTTTAAAAACGTTAGACTTATCTCCTTCCACCTACCAAACTTTACAGAAAGCTGCTATTCTCAACACTTGCAGAATTGTCCGAAAATTCCTTCAGAATGACAATGATGCCCAAATATCACACCTACAAACATCACCAACAACACAAAGTCTAAACATATCACCACATCATAATATTTTATCATCTATCGCTTAGGGTAGCACTTGGCTTAGGCCCGTGTTATCCTATAAAACCGGCAAATCAATGCTGAGATACAAAAATGTATACCAACAAATAATAATAATAATAATTTCATTCAAAAAAACATAAGGTATGGTGTTAAATACAGTTTTCTTAAATCTATGTTAAATTCACACATAATTTTGAGCCTGAACTAGGAAAACCTGTGTTTCAGGCGAGGTATGTACCGAGCTTGTCCACGACTTTGTTTTACATAATTTATTCGGGGCTCCCGCGAATGGCTTGTGGTCAAGCGGGCGGTCAAACACAGATGTGCCCGGGCATACAGTGGTACCAAAATGTTGTGTTTTGTTTCCTAAAATTTTTGTACTAACAGAATACCGAATGAGCTGTCAATAATTAAAGTGGGTATGAATATTTTGGCGTTTCATTTGCTTTGAAGAGTTGGCTTGAATATGACGGGAATACTCGAGTAATCGAAATAAATATAAAAGTGTTGGAAATATCGTCGCTCGCATGACTAAAAGTCCCATCTCATTTTTTAGTTGATCTGTATCAGGACAACCACACTCCTCCATTCGTGATTCTTTACATTTTTCACTAACCGTCGTACCTCTATGTTAATTGGATCTCAAAATATAACCATTTTGAAAGGCAACAAAATTAATGATGATGATGAATCATGAATAGAATAATGTAGCTGTCTCAACTCAAATCAGCTAAAAAATGAGATAAGACTTTTAGTCATGCGAGCGACGATTTGCGTCAGCGTCTTACTGGAAGACGATTACGTAGAACCATGGTGGCTGTTATTAGTCATTATTTAAAATGTAGTATTTCTACTACTCTTTATTTCGAAGCACAGAACCGGTCGAATTGGAGGTGGTTGGGGGAGGCCTATGTCCAGCAGTGGACATCTTTCGGCTAAAATGATGACTCTCTATTTGTTCATTTACCGAGCGGTCCACACTGCAGAAGACCGCATAACTTCGAGACGCGTCGTATGTGGTTGCGATCCTCAGGATTGAAGGAACGGCGAAAAAGAAGGTCTCTGGGATGTTTACAAAATAGGCACTGGACAAGAAAGCTCACTGGAACTGAATCTATTTTAAGGGTTAAAGGGCCAGTAGATGAGTAACCTACAGTACCCGGCGATAAATATTGCACATCGACCTTTGGAAAGAGACAATCGGCTAATTTCGGCTTCGTAGAGCGTTATCTCTGTCGCACGAAATACAAACAGTCCGGTATCTATTAGGAGCTGTTAAAACATTTATGATAATTATTTTTATTCTTTGTATAAAATCGATAGGATCGAATAGGTCGATGTGCAATATTTATCACCGGGTACTGTATTAACATAGAGGGCCAACCTTTTTTCTTCACAATTTACTGTTGCTACGAGCCAAAATAAACATTTTCCACTTCTACAAGCAACTTTAAGGCTTGTTACTTCAACAAGTATGAGAAGTACATTTCTCTCGTATATTCTTGTACTTACTTAGAATATCACGACAGCGTACCGCTTTGGGACATTTACGTCCCGCTTCCACGGTTTATGTACCTTGAATGTCCCAGTCTTATGTACCTTAAATGTCCCAGTGTTCGCTGAATGCGCTCGTAATTATAAAACCCTTTTATATTACAGAGATACGGTACGGTTCTGTGTATGATGGTTAGGTATAGGTATGTATGTGTATTTGAATGTAAGTATTTTTTCATTATCTTTATTGCTGTAAAGTGTCTACCTACTTGTATGTATGATAATTACTGGGATTGTACTACAGATACCTAGATAGATTGTAACTTAAAAGACTGCGGCACCTACTAAATGATTATGTTTCTCAACAGTTTTATTTTGTACGGTCAGCATCAAAAGTCGATTAACACTTCAGTTTTTTAATCTTAGTTATAGAGCAAACTATTAACACTTCAGTTTTTTTTAATCTCAGTTATTGTGCAAAATATTTGTTGAAAATTGCATCGTACTTCTGCTGCAATTTTGAATAAATATTTTGCTCAATAACTGAGATTAAAAAAACTGAAGTGTTATTCGACTTTTGATGCTGACCGTACCTGATATCAGAATTTCAGGTTAGTTAAAAGTTCTTTCATACTTAATCTACATTCGCGATTTATTTGCCGAAAATGTAAACAAATATAAATTTATGGAAAAATAACTTTAATTCCTACACAATAATGTTCAGTTTACGCTACAACTTCAAACATTGAAAAGCAGACATAGCAGTTTGTTGTAGATGTTTTCAGACAGTGAAAGCTAAAAGCTTACTTTCCTACTGGTGCACCAGCTTAGTGCGTGTAAAACACATACCATAACATCACGCCTGTATTCCCCGCAGGGTAAGGCATAGTAGGTACAGACGCCAACACATCAAGCTACCCGAAACTGTAAAATTTTCTTTCTTTGCTTTAGCGATAAATATGAAAATCTTTTAAAGAAATCTGACAGATTGTAGTAACTTGATGTGCTGGCGTCTGTACACCTACAGTATACCCACTTTTCGCACGTTACGTTTACGTCCCATGTAATAAGGTCGAGCCTATTGCTATCAACCGGGCGCTAATTCAGCACATGGAAAAAAAAAAGAGAAATTCGTGATGGAAAAACCCAATAAAACTTTGCCCCACCCGGGAATCGCACCCAGGATCTCATGTTCAGCAGTAGCGCTTGCGACCACTACACGAACGAGGCAGTCAAAGCAAAAAAAAGGAAAAGTAAAACACTTACTTATTTAAAAAAAAAGCAAATTTTTTTCATTGTTTTTTATTAAAATATTCAAACTGCAACTAAATAACGTTACATATTTCGCAACCTCATAAAAATGAACACAAATCTGACATCATGGACCATCTACAGTAATATCAACTAGAATGTTATCAGCAAACACAAATATGAAATAGTAGGTATAACAGTTAATAAGAAACGGAATGGAAGCCCTCTGCGGATTTCCCGTCTTAAGCTAGTGACAAAAAAGGTTATAACACCGTGAAAAATACACATAATATTTTTTGATTACCCTACCTATCCGCGTGAGGTTTGCCCCCCCTCATGTAGACTCGCCATTATTCTTGATTTCCTCGGATTTGTCCTCATTTCGGTTTCTTTGTTTGCATTCGAGAGCAAGACGAATGCTTGAGAAGGGCGTCGCCGGCGACATTTTATATTTGTTTTATTTAACACTTTATGTACCTACACGCAGTACACGGATCTGGATCCTGTGTACTGCGTGTAGGTACAGACGATAATTTACAGGTAATTTTCTTTGGAGTCTCGGAGGGTTCCCTTTATTTGGCAGAATTTTGATGATCCGAAATTTATTTGGCATAGGTAACACACATGGTATAATCTTCTTTAAACGAATGTTATTAAAGCTTAAAATTTTTTTAATATAATTTTTGTTTGGCCGAATATTTACATGTCCGAATTTACAATGGCATACTTTTGAGATGGCAGAATTTTATTTAGCATAATTACCTTTGGCAAAGTTAAAATTCCGCATAATTTCGTTTAGCATATTGTTTATTTAGAGTGACGATTATTTGGTACAGTTTCGCTTGGCATACTATGAAGATGGCAGAGTTTCATTTGGAATAATTTTATTAGGCATATTGCCGTTTATATAAAATAGCATTTTGAACCTTAATTAAAATTAAAATATTGTCTTAAAAAGTTAATATGTTGTGCTACAAAATTTAGTGATACTAATGAATCTCTGTAAAACCGACTTTAGTCTTGTCTGCCCTACCTCTAGAGTGTAATTTAAGCCCGCGTAGGCGCGGAGCGGCGGGGCGGCCTGAGAGTGTAGAAACTATCTGCGACGATAAGCTCGCGTGGGACCGCCGCGCGCCGCCGCGCCGGAGCCGTGACAGAAACCGTGCTTGCTGCATGTTCATTGCTCGCTTGCATGATGCATGGTGTATGCTTGTTTGCATGCTTCTTACAGGGAAATAAAAACCACATATGTTCACAATCAACTGTTTTATTGAGTGATAATTACGATAGTTGAGTCTTTCAATTATGATGGATATGAAATGTATACCAAAAGATGCTTCTAACTGTAAACTTTCTGATATATGATAGGTCTGTCTTTTAATGAGTATCGATATGAAATGCATGCCTAAAGACGATTCTGACTGTGAACTTTCTGCGATATGATGGTTCTACATTTTAATTAATAGGATTATACATTTATGCCTAATGATGATTCTGACTTACAGAATTATGAGTTTTGAATGTATGATAAATGAGTGTTTGCCAATTGATTTTCTGCGAAATGAAGTTTGTGCTATCCGCTTATAAGCAAAATAATATTATGACATAAAAAGTTCTGCTATAAGGGTGGACCCAGTATCAGATAACACTTCTCCGACAACCCTAACAAGCCTTTGACACTTAACACCAACGATTCTTCTTTTTGATCAGACAAACCGTGTTATTAAAAACGGCTTTATTAGTTGGCTACTTAATAATCTACCTACCTATAATGTTCACACTGCTGGGACACAGATTTCCTCTCTTCGAGAGAGCTGTCATGTACCACGCGGGCCTAGTGCGGGTTGATAGATCTCATTTGTCTTTGATTTTTAGGTTCTAGGACACGCCGGTTTCCCGTGTCCTAGAACAACTTTTGAGAGCAGAGTTGGGTAGGTACTTGTTCTTACAAAAAAGAGTTTTCAGAAAAAACATTTTTGTTTATCCATTTACAAAAACGTTCTACAGCTCGACTATTTTTTATAAATTTCCTTCAATATCACGGATGACAAAAACCATTTTATCCTTACAGAAACAAACACGTCTCCTGGCGACCCTACAGCAAGTAAGTACACTAGGTAGGTATATGAATGGCTCCCTGCCCTCCTATCTGCCACTTGCGATTTTTCCCTGTCGTGTGCGTAATAAGCGCAGACTCTTCCGCGCCTCTCATTAGACCGGAGATCGATCTGGGCGTTATCCTGCTTGTAAGTTTATGAGAATTTTTTATAGGGGAGTCTTTGAAGGGGAGTGTTTTTAGATTTCATATTGACGACTTTTACTGCAAATAGATAGTTATTGACAGAAATATTTTAACAAGATTTAGTTGCTTCAGGAGGATTTAATTAACTTTCTCCTATGATGTAGAATTTCAAACCGAATGTGCTAGAAACCACATTAACTACATATGCTATCCGTTACTTTCATACATGCACCATTAAAATAGCTTACCTTTAAGAGGAAATGTAGCAGGAAAATCTCTGAAACATGTGATTTCATAATGAGTAAGAGGATTTCAAAGCATTGCATACAATAAGCGATAAAATTATGTATCTGCAGTGGGTAACTAATAGTATCTATTTAAGAACTACGGCTCAGTAGTTAAGGTCTCGTTTCTAATGCACGAGGATGTGGGTTCAAATCTTGGCAAGTAGGTACCAATGTGACTGCTTCAATTCATAATTATTATTATGTACTTTTTGAGTTTATCTTGGACATTAGGTACTGTTGTCGGTGAAGCTTGATTTCTTGAAGGTGAGGGCCTTATGGCTAGGTAATATCAGCCGCACGGTTCGATCGATCAGGTTAAGCTACGCTTGCCGCGGTTGGTCCGTCGATGGGTGACCGTCTTTACATACCAAGACCCCTCCGTGCCGCGGAAAGCACGTTAAACCGTTGGTCCCGGCTGTTATTCGTGGATCTTCGACAGTCGTTACGGGTCGTCAGAAACCCGACAATCTGACAACCAGTCTTACCAAGGGGTATCGTATTACCCAGCAACTGGGTTGTGGAGGTCAGATAGGCAGTCGCTCCATGTAAAATACTGGTATTCAGCTGCATCCGGTTAGACTGGAAGCCGACCCCAACATAGTTGGGAAAAGGCTAGGCAGATGATGATAACTGTCATCGGTGAAGGAAAATGAGGTAATGAGGTGAGGAAACCTGAACTTACTTTTATTTAGTACAATGTAAATTGTACTATTTAGAATCAATATCTATGTATGTTATGGGTTTGGTTTTCGCACTTAGACCCTTAAAAGGACCATTGTGCGTGACCATTAGAATTAATATTATAATATTACTAGCTGTTACCCGCGACTTCGTCCGCGTGGAATTTAACAAAAAAGTTATTATTCAGTTCGCAGAGTTTACTATAAACTTATTAATTCTGTATTACGCGTAACGAAATACCTATGCTAATTTTAATGAAATTCTTCTATTTTATGAATGGATATTTTGTTTTTGTACATATTTCTCCATTTAGTTCTTTTTTTTCGTTTTCGTATTTTTAGTTTAATTATTAGGTTAGTTTTTCTTATTAGCTTTATTGAGAAATTCCTTTATGTACAATATTTGGTGTACGATTTTCTTGGGCTAAAACAACAACACTATATATTATTTATTCAATCAATTTCTTTGGAGATTAAGAATTCTTCACGTATAGTATCCACTTAGAAACAGACGCTTCAATTTTATTTAATGTATAGATGTAATTTGATATATAGCAGTAGGGTACATGTCTTAATACTCATTGTGTCATGAAATTTGAATGCATGCCTACTAACCAGTGTCTTACATGTTAGCACCACACACCACGCTGTGCTTCATAACTCAAGTAGCGGATGTTGGAGAAAAAACAGTCAGGCTGAAGTGGGAGTGGGCCGGACACGTCTCACGAATGCACCCGGAGAGATGGGCAAAGATCGTCACTCACTGGACGCCTGAGGCAGGACATCGCCGTCGAGGTCGACCGAGGCGTAGGTGGTGTGACGATCTAATACCATTTGCAGGGCCAGCATGGCCAGAATTCGCGCAAGACATGAAGGTTTCAAGGAAAAAGGGGAGGCCTTTGCCGAGCAGCGGGACACAAAATGGGCTAACAAAAAAAAAAAAAAACAGTGGCACTCCGGGAGTGCCGACGTGAAAACAAAACACAAATAGAATACTTTGCTTTTTTTTACTCACTGACATATCGGATATACATTAAAACCCGAGAACAGCCGAACGAATCCATAGCGGGTATTTTTTTAATCGTCTTATAAATAAAACACGCGCGGTGTCGCTTACGGTAACAGTGTCGCGAGTTCAATGGTTTTTTTCCCATCTCAAAAAATGCCCAAAGCGCCTAAAGAAGTTTTCTCTTAAAAAAAATTGTTAAAATATAAGTTTGAAAGCGACTACTCGTCTTGAGCAAGTGTGGTGATCAATGCTCGTGTCTTCTCTGTATGAGAAGAGGCCTTTGACCTGCAGTGGTACAATAATAGGTTGGTATTATGTAAGACTGCATGCTACACGATGAAACCCGACTACATTCTAATAATCTCTCACCGAACATGCCATCAAAAGTTCCCGAAACCACCAACTTGCACTCAAACATCTGTCCTTCAATTGCATGTGCATCAGAGCTCCATAATTACAAGTTGAGTTGGTTATAGTTTTGATGCACAAGACATTAACAAGTTTAAATGCCTGTCGAGACCTGTGCACAAAAGTTGAAGCTTTTGAAAGCTTATTGCGGTCGCTTTTCAGGTTTGTTTGAATGCAGATTGCGGTGTAACAGGGTTGGAAAAGTAGTTATGCAGTTTAGAAGGGATTAGTTTGGTTTGTTTTTGGTGTGGGTTGATGAACAGTTAAGGTAGGATAGGTTCAGCGGGATTGTCCGAAAGGGTTACCGCTGGCCCGGAACATAAAGGGCGAAGGAAGGAACACGGGTGGGTTTTAGTCAGTAAGAGTCTGACACTCCCTTCCGCTCCACCCAGAGCGGGAGGAGTCATTTGATGATTTCCCATCCTGAAAAAAAAAGGTAGGATAGCATGCATGCATGTACGGGCTCAAAGCAAAATAAACATTATAGATTGTAACATGTATTTGTCACTCCCCGAGTCCCCGCGTGTATAAGGCGTGACGGCGAAAAAATACAGCCCTTTTGCAAGGTATTTTAATCAAGCGGTACCTAACTAACGACACGTTGCACGAACCTTGTCATCAGAAATTCTTCCCCAGAAAATACGAAAAACAACCTTCGTCATAAAAAGCTTGTAAAAAGTATATAATTAGAGGTAAGCATGTGGGTACGTAACCCGAAGCTGTCGGCACTGTCACGTCGCCTGACATCACGCCGAGCGCTGGACAAACCTGTCAGTTCCGTGCTTCGCTGTACTTACTCTGTTCACGGAACACTAATACCCTAGCTCTGTTACTCTGTACACACCGAATCGAGGGTGATGGTCCAAGTGAGGAGAGGATGCGGTGAATTAGTAAACGACTGCATAAAGTTATAGATGTTTAGCGACACAGCCCAGCTTCAAACACTATTATATGACTTGACATAAATCGAGATTTCTATATCTACTATAACATGCAAATTTAATAACACACATAAACCTTTGTTCATCATCATCATTTCAGCCGAAAAACATCCACTGCTGGACATAGGCCTCCCCCAAGCACCTTCACTTCGACCGGTTCTGTGCAGGAGAACCAAGGTAACCGACATAGCCCGAAGAATTGCCAAACTAAAATGGTAGTGTCTAGTGGTAATAACTTTAAATAAAGCCAAGTTTACCTACTTAAAGGTAATAACTCCGTGCGCAAAATACGCGCATTGACGTGGAGTTGCGGACACCAGCCCGTATTACCTATTACCTAAAGGTAATAACTATAACAGATAGTTTTAACTAAATCATTGAAGCATACTTATTACTTATATTAGCTTTGTAATCGTCCATAGGCGAAAGCCTGTCGTTTTAATAAAATAACCTACTACAACGAACTTGAGTCCACCATTCAAAAATTAGCGCTCAGCGAAAAGTCGGCCCATTGTATATTTTGTAGTAATTATCTTATTTTTTTGTTATGTATTTTCTGGTGTACAATAAAGTATATATAAATAAATAGATAAAGTCGTTAAAAAAATACGAAATATATTCGATATATTGGAAAATGAATTTCACGAATTAAAAAACGTTTTTCTCTGGCCTCTTTCTTTCACCTTGCACCATACAATATATATACTATTTCACCTGAGAGGTTTTCATACAGTATAGATGGGTCAAATATCGCTCGCCACTTTGCACGTTCGTTCACAGAAACCTTATACTTGCTTCGTTCTCAAGTATTCATGTATTTTTGTTCTGCGTTTCCTTTTAGATTGCCATGTAAATAATAAAAATCGCATTTCTTGATTGCTCCATGAAAGATATCGATTCTAGTTCCATCTGGGTTAGTTCGGTACTTGTTAGGGCTAGCTAGATGTTTATTATGCTAGATTCGGCATAACATTTTAACTGTGTTAATGATATTAATAACGTAAAGGCAAAGAACAGAGAAAATCTGAAAACCTAGAGAAAGCCTTTACCAAGGAGGGGCCCGAACCAAGCAAAACAAAAAAAAGCATGTGTTTGTGCAAAACATACGTATGTTGTTATCTATTAGTATAATCCAAATACTACGTCTTGTGAGTACTATTATTTTTTGGTTTTGGAAATTACAAGGCTTTATTTTTTAAATTTATTTAATGCTAAATAATAATTATATTAATGGGACCATTGGAAACTATGCAACATGAATTGAAAATCGGTTGGGGCTAGTAGAATTTTGTTGCGTTTTGGGCGTTTGACAACTTGGTTATCAATTTTTCCGGAACGAATCAGAGATCTAATTTCTCGTAGCAGTTAACTTACCTCCTACGGTCCTACCTACGTTTATTGCTTCGAAATCGTAAATTCGACTATTGCCTGACATAAAATACCATAAATACAACAGACGTCGGCATCTACAGCATTTGGAACACCGTTTTTGGCAGTTGAAGTACCCACTGGATCCACCCTTAATCTTTTATTAAACATAACGACCTGCCGGCCCTCCAGTATTGTCCTTTGAAGCGGTGTTCTAAAGTAACTCTTATGATAAACTTTAGAGAGCTGTCAGCGAAGCCTTAAGTATACTTTGCTAAGTCCGAGATTATTTTGGGCGTGACTGATAGGGACTCAGAGGGGCTTGCGGTTAAGTTATAACAACCGCACGGGTCGATCAATCAGGTTAAGCTACGCTTGCCGCTATAGGTCAGTGGATCCATATAGTGTGACCATATTTACATACCAAGACCCCTCCGTGCCTCGGAAAGCACGTTAAGCCGTTGGTCCCGGCTGTAATCCGTGGATCTTTTGACAGTCGATACGGGTCGTCAGAAGCCCGAAAATCTGTCTATATAATCTTACCAAGGGAAGGGGTATCGTATTACCCAGTAACTAGGTTGTGGAGGTAAGATAGGCAGTCGCTCCATGTAAAATACTGGTATTCAGCTGCATTCGGTAAGACTGGAAGTCGACCCCAACATAGTTGGAACAAGACTAGGCAGATGATCACTGATAGGAATACAATTAATTTATTGTTGTTAAAAAAAAACAAGTGAAATGTGCGGAAAAGGGAAAGAGATGCCTTTGCTCAGCATTGAGGCAATGCCGGCTAAATAGATATAAAGAAAACTTAGAAACGAAATAGAAGACTTATCGAGATGTGCAGTGTTTAGGTACAGGTAGGCACACCTCTGCCGGACCTTTTGCGGAATACAGGCGTGAAACATGGTAATCGACGAATTACTTCTAAATAAATTTGATGTGAAATAGCCTAAAAAGATGTTTTTATATCACATGCGCGTTGTCATATGCAGGTAATAGGTAATAGGTAATACGGGCTGGTGTCCGCAACTCCACGTCAATGCGCGTATTTTGCGTACGGTGTCATATGCAGATTCAAAGTTATTTATTAAAATCTATGCAAATATTTGGAGTGTTCTCATGTCAGCGGGCTGGCATCGAATAGGTACGTGGCGGTTAGAGTGGTCGCTCAATACTCGATGCGACCGCATTTTATAATGTTCGCTGAAAATATTGGATACTACCACAATGGCAAATAATAATATGATTCACTACCTCATTATAGATAATACAAAATATAGCAAGTTTTTCTCCCACATTTACCTATGTTTTGTTCATACAGTCATGCTTCTACCAGACTATCATCTAATCAGTCAGTTTCGTTTCTATTAGCCCTTAATCCAGTTGTATTTAAATGTTTACGAAGGAGACATAATCCTTAAAAAAACTGGCCAAGTGCGAGTCGGACTCGCACACGAAGGGTTCCGTACCTCAAGGCAAAAACGCCGAAAAAATACACGTTTGTTGTATGGGAGCCCCTCTTAAATATTTATTATATTCTGTTTTTAGTATTTTTTATAGCGGCAATAGAAATACATCATCTGTGAAAATTTCAACTGTCTAGCTATCACGGCTCATGAGATACAGCCTGGTGACAGACAGAGAGACGGACAGTGGAGCCTTAGGAATTGGGTCCCGTTTTTACCCTTTGGGTACGGAACCCTAAAAAACAGCAGACGACCTTACCTTATTTTCCTGTCCCTAGATTGCAAAAGGGTTGATTCTCTGATAAAACGACTGCTTTTCTATCGATATGTAAATCAAAGATAACACAACCTATCTCATTGTGATACCTTACGGCGCAAAATATCAAAAAAATTCCATAAAGTACTCGTAGATTTTTCGAGTACACTTCCCATGTCAGTATGCCGGAATCCAATCAGTGTTGGCTCCAGTGACGGCTCGTTACAAACATTTCAATCGCAAATTAAACGTAAACACTGCCTGTTTTTCCGTAATTACTTTTACGATATTAAACAACACGGCCTGTCTCATGATTAAAACAAAAGTTCCAACACAGAAATATCCGAAATTATTAAATAAAATTCTCGTACATTTATCGAGTGTGCTCGAACCGTCAGGGCTGGCACCCAATCAGTGTTAGCTGGAGTGGTCGCTCGATCCGGCCGTACTTAATCTCTGATCAAACGTAAACAGGCCCAGCCCTACATGTTACGGGCGACATACGCGACAGGATTCAATTAAGCCTCAAATATTTTTTTCGCAAAGAATACACAACAGCAGTTCTCGGGAAAAAAATGTTCGGGATTGGAAGTTGATTGAAAAAACGTGGCTCAACTTTTATTGTTTTAAGGACTAAATTGGGATAATAGTTCCCTTAAATATACGTACCTAAGCAACTAAAATTAGAATAGCTTTCCGTTTCGTGTCTGTGTGTTCAAAAAGTTGTATTTGTACTTACATGCGGAAGAATGTTGGTTTGTTACCTTTTCACGCCTAAATCACTGAACCGATCATCCTGAAATTTTGCATATACCTACGTTGTCAGGTGTACAGAAACAGATATAGGGTATCTTTCATCCAGAAAAAAAGTGCTGTTCCCGAGGAAAACAACAATAACATTATTATGATAATAGAGGGCGCCACGTGTCTTTCAACAGGATCGACATCTTATGCGGGTTAACCGCGGGGCGCTGTTAGTATGTATATAATTTACTGAGTGTTACCGATAGTATCGCAATCATCAGAATTATCTACAGAGTCAGAAATGCCTTCCGCATCTACATATATAGGTATATTAAAGAGCTACTAATAGGTATCTATCGGACTTGGAACTTAGGAAGAGAAATATTTTTTCTCTTTTGGTTAATACTTTCACTGTAGTATTCAATGTGGTCTGTAGGTACATTTTCTAGACATATCTGACCTATAGACCTATCTGTATGACGATTTCTTAGAACATTTAGCGGACAGTCTTAAATATGTTTAAAGCAGCAGAAAGCCATTACCCTCCTTTCACTTCGTTTGTCAAAGGACTTCGATTTACACAAACCACTGACCATATCCACGTATAATAAAATCTCAGCATCTTATAGAAGGAATCTTACGCGTATTTACCTATCGTAAACGTCTTGGCTTTTATGAACCATCATTATTTTTATGCCCCATAATCTCCCCTGAAGTTTCATTAAACAAACTTTGCACATAAAAATATGATATTGCCAAATCGGGGATTGATTTGAACTTTATTGCTACGTAATAAGGACTTGTTTGCTTCTGACCATAATCACTTTGAGGAAAACGAGATAATTATAATCCGAATAAAATGTTTACTGAACTTTATGGGTATCTTTATTTTATTTGGATATCCGATTTCGTAGCTTTGAGTTTATAGAATTCAAGATATCGTTGGCTTCATAATAGGTAATGATTTACCAAAAAATAAATGCGGATTAAGCTTAGGTAGGTATATCACACTTTTCTTTGTATTATAAAATACTTTCACACATGGTTTGATCATGTTGAGAGTATGAATTAAAGGCAACTAACAAAATGTATTTACAAGGGAGATGTGATTGGAAACGCCGGGAGGGGGCGCCCTGGAAGGACATATAACGACCCTATAGCTAATGTTCTTCAGAAGGGCAGGTGAGTAGTACTCACAACTGGTGTGCGTGTATGACCAGGTGTCGTATGAACTTAAACGAGGCAAAAAGAGTATGTAAGGATCGTATCAGGTGGCGTCCTGTAGTTTCTGCCTACCCCCATGGGAATAAGGCGTGAGTTTATGGATGTACGAGCAAATGCGGTGCTCCTCGCGTTCCAAACCATATCTCCCTTCTATAGGATTCCATGGAACTCAAACGCTCAGGCAGAAAAGAAAGCTCTTCCCGGACCTCTCGGCGGCGTCTTCAGGCCACTTTGGGTTACCTAGTCGAACATTCGCTGTAAAAACGAGGGAACGAGGGAAAGGTTTATTCAAATTTGTTTGCAATTGATGTTATTTCAAGTTAAACAAATATCAACTTATTTCAATGGTTATTAAGTTGATTTCAGAGTAACTAGCACTATTGAAAAATTTATAAAAATGTTTGAAGTTGTAGGGTAAGCTGAACTTTACAGTGTAGGAATTAAAGTTATTTTTTCATTAATTCATATTTGTTTAAATTTTTGGCAAATATATAGCGAACGCAGATTATCTATGTATAATATCACATGATTATCCCTGCCGCGGCCAATCTACCCACTTATACCTTAAGGCCCGAAACGGGCAGTAATTTAACACTAATTAAGAGGCAACTCGGGCCGCGTTAAGCACATTTCCAACTCAATTTGTAGAGGTTCGGACTCGTGTTACCTGGTCCAGTTACATTCAGTTACTTTTGAGATACGAGTAGAGGAGTATAAATTCATTTGATATTTGTAAGGTTGTTTGGGTGAATTGAACGACCCTTCAAGTTCGACGATACTTAAAAGTTTCTACGCACCCTGAAACAGTCAGCCTCACTAACATATTTGCTGACTGGGAGTTTTTTTTTATTTTTTAGGGAAACCCAACAGTGACTCATTACATTTTATAGAAAGGAATACAAAAAGACACGACCAAATGTGTAACCAACAACATTTTTCCATGGAATACACATAAAAAATAAAAATCTTTACAAACCATGCGATTTAAACTAAAACCTAATTTAGGCTAATATTTTTAGTACGGTTTTCTAGCTATTCTTACGACGTTAGGTCGTGCCGACACGATAGAAGAAGAAGATTAACGATTAACCTTATAATATCATTGGCCACAGTCATGTATAGATGACAAACCAAAATGTGCCCAGCACGCCACGGTTCGACTACATGACAGACTTTGACGCTGAGGGCACGTTTTTGATTTTTTGACGTGTGGCGGTCAAATGGTTAAAAAGGGTTTAGACAGAACTTAGACAGTTCATAAAATTAGACAGTTCATTCTCACACTACCTTACATCTCGCAGAAATCAAAATCTGGTCTATCTGGAGGCACGGTAGTGCTCCCGCCAAGATGAGCCAAGCGAAGCGCAAGGGCACTGCCCTCCTTTTCTCGAAGCGTTTCGTCGTTTTTTTGAATGCTCATAACTTGGGTTTGGATAATACCAGATAAACAAAATTCTCGGTATATGATTTCAATAGTAAACTTATTAAACAAATAAAGTTTCAATTGCATAGATTTAAGACTTTAGATTTTATTGATATCTAAAAAACCCCGATTTCGTCACTGATTCACTGATGATCATCAAAATTCTTTTTCTTCCTGAAATTCTAGAAAGCTCCAATTTGGTATGTAAGCTAGTATTCACATGGGCGTAAGGTGAAAAATGTATTCACTGTTCATTACTTCTGTGTTTTGGAATAATTCTTGCAGTAACGAAACGGCCAAGCCTCATATTTTGACTAAGGTGTAGAGTTTGTGAAGTTAGGCTTTGTAGAGTTAGGGCATGTAGAGTTAGAAGCTTGGCTCTACATGAGATTTGATAACTTTTTGGCAGTGCGAGTCATATGGTCTCGTCTTGGCAACATTTTTTGTTGGGATTATTAATATCTGATACAAGCTTTTGCCCGCGGCAATGCCCGCGTGGATGTCGGAACACATCCCACGGGAACAACCAGGATTAAAACTACCATAATAAAGTACCTACACTGTATTAATTCCGTAACATTGTTTCTTGGTTGCAGCTGAAAGGTGGTACGACTTGTGTTGTCATCTGGCATTATGCTGAGCTGAGGCCTTTTTGGCAATAAAATATTTGTTTTTTAATAATCTTAGTTTGAAGATGTATTTTTTTTCTGTAATGCCAATAAACGTATTTTCCTTTCTATCTTTTCATATTACTCTATTGGTTTACATGGCGCACACCAATAAAGCTCCCAGTCGGCATGATTTTTTCCGACATCTTCAACGATCATCGACATATATCAGCCAATTTATACAAAACTTTAATTAATTATAAACTTAAACTTTCCTCATGAACCACTCCGTCCATTGGTGAAAGCCGTATGAAAATCTGTTTGGAAGGTTTTGAGTTTATCGCGTTCAGACAGACAGACACGGCGGGGGACTATGACATAAAACAATTATGTTGTAGTGAAATAGGTACTCGCTTTTTAGGTCATAATGTTAGTTTTTATGGTGATAATCTAGAAAACTGGTTGAACACAGTTGGGTTTTAATAATAAATTACAATTTTTTTTATTTCTGTAAGTAGGTTTGTACAGACGCCAGCACATCAAGCTACTACAATCTGTCAAATTTCTTTAATAGATTTTAAACTTTATAGCTAAAACATAAGGTTCAAAGTAGATTGGGAAAATTTTACAGTTTCGGGTAGCTTGATGTGCTGGCGTCTGTACAATAGTAGATTGTTGCATCGAGCGCAAACTGAGTTATTAATAAATTAACACGAGTGCATTAATTACTCACTTTAGCAAGGTGCGTAATCTACTTTTCTTTCAACTACCAATCTACCTACCGTGATAAAATATACCTACTCAAAATAAAAACTCAAGTTAATGAAAACGAAAGTTTTCGTAAGCTTTTAAATATTAATTCCGCGACTTTTGCGGCAAAAGGTTATTAACAATTTCATTTCCAGCTGTTTTTATATTTTCTGTAGTTGCATTCATATCGCTATCGCCATCGCTATTTCCTATTATATTATTTTTATTAACCTTTTCTTGCTAAAAAAAAATGGCGCGCATTTTGTTTTACAATAGTACAAAATGCGCGCCATTTGTTTTTTTTTTTTCACCAAGTCGGTTTTATTTATTTTATTTTCAGCCAGTATCTTTTTAATCTAATGCATACATTTTATATTAAACTTAATAGGAGACATTAAACCTCGGTGGTAAAATATCTAAACAATAAATAAAAACAGTGCATTAATGAAAAACTGTGCAATCATGAGATTTCATACAACATTTCTGCACTGTTTTGGTTCTAAGCAAAAAATTCGTCCTTTGTGATCGTTTTTGTAGTGATTAATGATAACATTACTACGTAGTTGAAAGAAAACTCTTTTACAAGTCATTCATACTTTTAAAACTAGATGAGGTCGGCGTTTCCTATCTGACTACGCCTGAACAAAACTCAAAGATCTTTTAAAGTCTAGACATAATCTTTGTCATAATAATCGTAATCATGGGAAAATCACGTAGTTTAGTGTCTGAAATGGTCTTTTGAGGAAAGAACCTGAGACCTGTCCAGTCAGTGCACGCATTTGTTAGTAGTCATGCAGGTCAACTCAGAACTTACGGAGCTTAATGATTCGACGAACAATATTAAAGAAAGGACATTTGGGTAGGCCGCAATAAATACTACACAAAATAAACGGAAACCGTTTCGTTAAAATGAAGAGGATAGACATTTGGCCTATAAATTCGGATAATACGTCAAATTAAGTTGTAATCCATTAGGGATCGGTTATCTGGATGTAACATGATTATGTACATGAATTATATACAATTTTCCTTCTTGTGAGCGATATTAAAACATTTTTGTTGGAGATATTGTCTGTTAATTTAACAAATTCTGTTTATGGTTTGGAATGAGAGGTTCCTAACAACGGAAAAAACTTAACTGAGTTATTTTTATTCCGTGGTTTGGCCTCTTTTAGTGTTTTTCAAGTGACAACTTCTTTAGCCGCGTTGGACATTTTTTGAGATAGGAAAAAACCAGTGGCTTGCTGTATAAGATAGAGGTCAGAGGAAAAAACAATTGAACTCGCAACACAACTGTGTTGCGAGTTCAATTGTTTACATGTATTGTGTGTAACAAAACACGCGCGATGTCGGTTACGGTAACAACCGTAACCGACACCGCGCGTGTTTTGTTTATAAGACGATTAAAAAAAATACACACGTAATTTTTCAAGTTTTCACTTCTGTCAGCACTCCCGCAGTGCCACTTTTTTTCTTTTGTAGGTTTCCAAGAGGCCTCATCTGCTTAAAGTAAAAAGGGGCCTCATGTCCATTTCAATATTTCCAATAGAAAAAATATCGTATTACTTACATAGGTACAGACGCCAGCACATCAACCTACCACAATCTGTCAGATATTCCCAATCAACTTTGAACCTTATGCTTTAGCGATATGGTTGAAAATCTATTAAAGAAATCTGACAGATTGTGGTAGGTTGATGTGCTGGCGTCCGTAGTCCGTACTTGGTATGTGATTTTCCAGTATTATTTATTTAATGGTATATAAAAACCTACTGATGGGGTTGTGGCTAAGAAATAACAGCCGTACGGTTCGATCGATCAGGTTAAGCTACGCTTGCCGCGGTCGGTCCTTGGATGGGTGACCATCTTTACATACCGATACTCCTCTGGGCCTCGGAAAGCACGCTAAGCTGTTGGTCCCGGCAGTCATTTGTGGATCTTTGACAGTCGCTACGGGTCGTCAGAAGCCCGAAAGTCTGACAACCAGTCCTTACCACGGGGTATCGTATTACCCAGTAACTGGGTTGTGGAGGTCAGATAGGCAGTCGCTCCATGTAAAATACCGGTATTCAGCTGCATCCTGTTAGACTGGAAGCCGAACCCAAGATATTTGGGAAAAGGCTAGGCTGATGATGGTATATTACAACCTACATCAATATTACAAGTAGAAAATAGCAACGTCTGACATATGTAAATTCGGAAAAGAACCGGAGTTACCAACATAGCTTGCAGAGTAAGCAAACTGAAATGGCAGTCAGCTCGACATGTCTGCCGAATGACCGATGGCCGGTGGAGCAGACGAGTCCTGGAGTGGAGACCGCGTATCGGCAAGCGTAGTGTGGGACGCCCCCAGCTAGATGGACGGACAACCTAAAGGTGGTTGAGGTAGACTGGATGCGGAAGGCGGAGGAGAGGGTGCTGTGGCGCAGTCTGGGAGAGGCCTATGTCCAACAGTGGACTGCGATAAGGCTGAGCTGATTGACATACGTACCTTGGGCAGTCAGCCTTTATAAATATTTAGCCGCTATCAACTTTGCCGAATGACTCACTTCTCACACGATCTATCTATTCTCATACTAGGTTATGCGAGATAAGAATATGAACCAACTGGCTTCCGCCCGCGTGGTATGTCGATAAAAACTATCCTATTTAAGGACATAGGATAGGTTTTATCGATAGATATAGATATAGATAAAATTTGGCAGAGAGATGGATTGCATCCCGGGGAAGGCCCCGGGATGAAATTTATCTCTCTGCCAAATTTTATCGAAATCCCTTCAGTGGTTTAGGTGTGAAAAGGTAACATACAAAAAGACAGACAGACAGAGTTACTTTCTATAATATTAGTATGGATACCAGTTATGTGTATGTACTGTAAAATTCAAATATGAATAACGCAAAAACCTCGGTTACCCATATAAAAAAGTAATTTTTACATACTTCACGTTACATTCGAAAGGTGTTGAAATAAATGAATAGGTTAATGTTATAAGGCGATGCAACAATAATTTAACCACAGGAACAGATTGTCTGGGGTTCACAATGTCCTCTGCACCAGTGATCACTGTATTACCTTGGGACAGTCCGCCTCTTCCTTGTCAACTGTTAATTTAACGTTATTATTATTTGCGCTAAATCTCATTAATCCAAGCACTGCTAATGCTAAACCTAGCATTATAAAACTATACACGCAGCGACTTTGATCGCCGGCGACTCGCTGACGATTAGATAAGATTCACAATTTGTTAACATATTTGGAGTTTCTGAGCTATAATGAACGAGCAATTTTCTCAATTTTACAGCTGTTTTTCCTATATAAAGGTATCTTTAAAGTTTTTAATAAAAAAAACAAACAACATTTATAATTCTCAGGTTTTTAATTGATTAAATAAAGTTAAAATATAACATTAAAGCGATTCAGGTAAACAGGTTTCCATCTATCTTTTTCTTGTCAAACCATCAAATTGATGGTTGATGAACTTATACTTAGTCGCAATTTAGTGCCCAATTTTTTGCTGTGAAACCTCCATAACTTTCTAGTGTTTGTGTTCCCGACTACCCAAAAACATATGGAGAATGCACAATGGTACATCGAAACTATATTAGCAACAATTAACGTAGTATTTATGATATTTTGTATGTGGTTTATTTCCAGAATAACTATTTTAAACAGGTCAATGACCATCTGTTGGAAACAGAACAGAAAAATCAGCATTATCATGACTAGGACAATTCGTATGTTTTTTTTGGCATTCATATTATTTTTTAGAGCAGATCTGAGAGCTAAGATTAGTAGCACTGCATTTGCAATTAATATAGGCCACTTGATTATGAATATATACAGGAAAATATACCTGCGGAATGGACCGTTCCCGACATGAAACATACCGTGTAGTAAAAAGGCAGGAATGATGGGCACAAGCCACGCACATAACGACACTTTCCAGATACTCCATCTTTCGGTGGTGAACACTTTAACTAAGCTGGTGTATATTTGGCCACTGAACACAAACATCCAAGCTACGAGTGCCATTTCCGTATAAATTATGATAAAAATGTCCAATAAGACAATGCGACCAGAATAAGGGCACATCTTTAAAAGTTTCTGAATATCTCCGAAGAATCTCACGAATGTGTACACAAATCTTGCGAGCATGAACTGAATGAGCAGCTGATTTTTGTAACTTTTTCTCCAGTCAGCGAACAGAACGGCGGTCAAAATAAGCAGCAACAAAGCTGCTGCTGACAACGCTATCCCCATCGAACTCCATGCTAAAGTAAAAATGGTCCAGAATGATGTGGCATTCTTTGTAGTGAAGATCACGTTGCCCTGTTCCGCTTCTATCAAATGCAAATGCAAATTGAAATCGTCACTGTACTGTTTATTTATTTGACATGAGCTGTTATTGTTCATATTTGGGATTATTTAGACACTTTAGCACATCATTACACACTCTAAATTATCTGTGGATAAAACACTATCTCCCGGCTGGTTTTATTAATAATTATGTTGGTATAAAACCGTCTCCTGCGCGTGTTTTTTGAAACATTACACAATAACATTAAAACAAAGAGGCGTGGCTATACACATTTGTGTATGAAAATACAATGTTTTTGTTTTCTGAGCTGCATGCAAAACATTCCGAGCGCGGGTGAAGAGGGGAAGGGTTTGTTTCATTTTCAACCGCCACGCGCACCGCGCATGTCTAGCATTTAACATTTTAAAAGCTTAATTCCAAGTGACAAAGGTTTTGAGGTTTAGTGAATAGTTGACACTAAAAATATTTTTATTTGCAGGAGACAGTTTGTGTTTGAAAACAAATGTTTGTGTGTAAGGTTTTTTGTGTAATGTTTGGAAAAAACACGCGCAAGAGACATAGCTTAACACCACTGGTACATGTTTTTAGCTCCATTATATTGCACTGGGATATCAACTAAACTTTTCGTTGTAAACTGCATCAAAGAAGCAAAAATGTTGCTTCTATAAACAATTGATCGTCAGACGCGTCCACTGTTTGAGAATAATTTATAGATTGTGAACAAGCAGTTACTAGATAACACTTTTTTATCTAACGTGGATTAGATTGGATATTTTGGTATCGAACAACATACTTAAAGATAATTATGTAGTTAATTAACATATAAATAAGTTTCACCTACGGCAGGTGTGGCCAACCGGTCGATCGCGATCGATTAGACTAGTCGATCGTGGCAAGGAAAAAAATATAAATACGTCGAACAGACTGCACAACGTACCTAATCACTAACTGCTGCACGCATCATCTTGTATCATTTTTCAATCGCCGTTCCGTCACGTTATTAAATTTATCCTCTCTTCTATGCAGTATAGCTCTCTTTTGTTTTCGGTGCGCGATAACAATAAGCGAGAAGCGTGTGGGACGCCGGAGTGGGGCGCGAGCGGTTGTCACTCCGTCAGTCAGTTGACGACAGACTTAAGGCTCCTTCAAACAGACGCGATACGCGATATAATCGCGCGCGACTTTATCGCGTGTCGCGCCTGTTTGAAGGAGCCTTTTAACGGAGTTACGAGTTATATTTTCCCTCTTAATAAAATAAAAATACTACATAATTGTGTACTGCAGTGCGATTCTGTAGCCATATCACCGCGAAAACTTAGGTGAAGTGAGCGTGGAGTGAGCTGCCAATAGTGTCAATTCCTAGCAAAAACAAACTCACATCATCTAAGTTTTCACGGTGAGATTTTTACAGAATCGATCGGCTAAACTATGCTGTTACATTTAAGATTTCAAGAAATATGTAACTGGTAGATCGCACAGGGTGTCGTCAGTGAACAGTAGATCTTAGGTCAAGCCAAGTTGGCCACCCCTGACCTACGGGATCATGATATTTACTTATTAATTTCAGGTGTCATTAACATGGATTACTTTTATATGGGGATATAATTATGTATATGTACGCTCAACTGCATATCTGGAGTCAGTATTCAGAATCAAAGTCGTTTCTCGCGCTTCGGTATCGTATGTATGTATACAGAAAACACGCACACATATGCATGTTATTCCTGCCATCTATCTATTTCTATTAGCACATAATGGTGAACTTGTGTGTCGCTATGATGTTGCATTTCTTCTCAACAGATGGAGCTAAAGTTCATATTCAGTTTAAAAAATGTTGAAATTGATGTCTTTTCCACTAATATTAGTTTTATTTATAAATTTTTATAGTCATACTCGATCACAAATAACATAATACTTTTAAAAAGTTTTTTGCACTGGATTCGATCCATGACCGCTCGATTACAAGTTGCGAGTCAAACCATCACGCCACGAAGCATTTACCTAACGTGGCAAAATTTACATCTATATTTTAGCTCCATGCGCATAAATCTGTCTGTGAAGTGAATATAATGTCATTCAAAGCCACAAACAATCGGTCTTGGTCTATGAATCAGTGCTACCACGCTACCCACTGGTATCGGTCATAACAACAAATTCAGTTCAGTCTACCCTTTCTTTCTGATACGAGTGTTTCTTGTGTATCGTCTTTATTCGAAATGCAGGCGAATATTGATTTGGAGGCTAAGCAACGTATTATTGCGTTGCACAACATAGGATATAAAATATCTCAAATAGTTAATGAGACCGGCCTAAGCGTGAGTAATGTTAATTGTTAATCTGGTTATTACCTACATATTTAAATACAGCAACTGTTTTAAATAAAGTTATGGTTTATTTAGTCATTGTAATCACGTGTTTTTTTTTGTTTTAGTGGAGGACTGTGAAACGTTGGTTGACTCGTTATGAAGAGGAAGGTAGTGTTATTACTCGACCGCGAAGTGGCCGCCCGCGTCTGCTTACTGATATCCAGCAGACAGCGATGATTGAAGCGTATGAAGATAATGGCTTTTTACGAACTAACGACTTTGCTCGGAGATTCGATATTTCCGTGGATACCGTTCGTCGAACCCTGCATAGACAAGGTATACACCATCGGAAGCCAGCAAAGAAACCCAGCTTAACCGAAGTGCATAAACGAAATAGATTATCATTTGCAAGAGAATATTTAGATTTTGATTGGAAAAATACTATATTTACCGATGAAAAAACATTCATGTCGTCTCAGCACGGTCGATTACATTTGTGGAGAAGAAATGGGACAAGTGTGGGAGGATTTAAGAGGAACAGACGTTTGTGAGAATATGGTTGGTTCTATGCGGAGGAGATTATTAGAAGTTATAGAAAAAAATGGAGGTTATACCTACTAAATATTAATAATAATAAGACATTTAATTCAGACGTAGTCCATATACTGTTAATAACACAAGAACCTTTATATTATTTATATTTATTAAAATAAAGTGTGTGTGTCGTGTTAAGATTTAGCTTCAATCCTCTTTTCTTTACGAAAATGAATACTTAAGCTAAAAAGAAAAGAAACGCGACATAGACACAATTTGTAGTTATCGAGTGATATGATTTTAATATTTTATAATATAATAACTGTAATAAACTAACAGATCATAAAAAAATCTTGAAAGTATTTGAAATGTTTTATTTTTAATAAAAACCAAATAAAATGTGACTAAACTGTTTTGTTTTTGATACGATTAATAAAAAAGATTCCAAAAGATCAAATAGGATTAAAAATAAGGTTCCAAAAATCAGACTCCAGCCGGAATCGAGCCCAGACTTCCGCCCACTTTCGCAAGTGTCACATTAGACCGCTCGACTACGGAAGCTATGATAATCAAGAGTAAAACAGCAAACCTATTCCAAACAGTTACTCACGCACACACGCAAACAGTTCATTCTTTGCAAGCCAATGTATACCCTACGGACTGACTGCAATTATGCTTGGAACTGTACCTCAACTTTTGAAGATCGTAACAAGGCTGAAATGAAAATGTAAGTAGAGCCTCAATTACAAATAATACCTATTGTGTGTCAGACACAAAAAATGATCATTACTCTCAAATTATTTTTCAATACTATATTTTTCTACCTCGATGGAATTCTAAAAATGAGTTTCGTCTGGCACGATCAAAATTGCGTAGAAATGAATTCTGCTGCCTAGAAAGCGATTTAAAAAATTGTATAGCATTCTATAAAAAATAATGATTCGCAATGTAGGATGGTTTAATAAAAACACTATATTAAGAAACACAGAGGATATATTTTCAGATATAATGCCACGACAGGTCAAAAACAAAACTCACATACGTGAGGAATAAGAAACGATAAATATATAAAACTCTATACAAATAGTTAACAAGGTGACAGTGTCTAACGATTATAGTATTAACATTTATTGCATTCCTACTGTACACTTGAGGACAATTAATTGTATTACAACTTTGACGAATTGTATATACTTCAGCTTTAAAGTTAAGTCCGTATCCTTTGTTATGTTTGTTTATGAGTAGAAATTTTACTTTCGTGATTCACTTCCTATGTTATTCCGTCCTCAAGTGTAAACATCTATTGAATTTCCCTTCAAAACACCTTTAGCTTGTTTGTGACAGATTGATATAAGAAGCGCAGAGTGTCGAGCCTTGTTTGTTTGTTTGAATATATTTGTTCAAATGCTATTCAGAAGAGTAATCAGTTGCCTATTCGTCTACAAGTAAGTGCATCTACTTATGAAATATTATTGCATCGTCTAATTTATACATAAGTACATAAGTAACGTCTAATACCAACATTAAAATTTTAGAAATTCTACACAATAAAATTTATTCTACTAATAGCATTATTACTCGCTGCTTCAATCAAATTTTAATTAGATAACTATAATCGATATTTAATCAACGCACTACTATTAAAACTGACTGAATTAACAGAAGTCATAATCCAGTTCAAATTCTAACACGAAGTCAATAGTTTTTTTTTTATATTATCAGACTTAAAAACAATAGATAAGGAAGTTAATAAATTTTTATCACACCTGCTCTGAAAATACATACTAATTATACCAATTAGAGGGAAGAAACGCCTTTATCCCGCCCTTCAAATCCTTTCATCCCAAGGTATGGAAGTTTGTATGAAAATCCTTCCGACCCAAGGGTGGGAAATATGTATGAAATTCCATTACATACCCGGTTTTTCTTTTTTTTTTAATTTGTCAGCAGTCATACTGCCAAGAGACTTTAACTGTCTACTAATTAAATTTCAAGTAAATTGTTACTGGCCACATACAGTTTTTTTTTTACCAGTTACCAACCTCCTTGGTGCATACAGAAAATTAAAAACGAAATTATTTTTGTATATAAAACGCGCGGAATCACGGAAGAAGTGGCTGCATGACCTTATGATCTTAGCCTACTCCAGAAACGGGCGAATAAAAAATGGAAAAGCCCGCGCATTTTCGCAAAAACACATTTATTTTTGTGTTTTTTGTAAAATATGGATACTTCGAGCGACAGTGATGATGTTATCCCTAACACACCGCCAGAACTATTAGAGACGGCCCAAGAAGTTGTTGATAATCTGTTGCCGTGTCTCAAAATATCAAGATACCCGGACGAAATGTAACATCTTATAATAGCTGCACTTTTAATAATTGTACTTTTAACTAAATATAAACATTATGCATTTATGTCCATAATTTTCCTCGTAGGTGTAATAAAAAGCACTATACATCCCTCAGGATAAAGTACAGTTCCATACCTCAAATGGTTTGCGCCCCTCGCAAGCTCGTGGCGCAAATGCCATAATCTCGGTATGGAACTGTCACTTTCTTCCCTCTGAAGTAATGTACTATTATAACAGCTTCGGTAAAACTTTTCCGCAGTGTGTAAAAGCGTGATAAAATGTTTTTTTTTTTTACAAACATCGATTTTAATCTTTATGGATTAGATATAATAATACTATTGTATACAAAGTTGCCATTGAAAAAATTTTAACTTCTCGTTAGTTCTTATTTGTAATTGTTAACATTAATTTGTCATAAATACTTTTTCAATCAAATTTTGTGACGTTGCAAATAAGAAATTAGAAAAGATAAAAAGGTTGTTTTTAAGTAATTAAAACATTTCAATAAGTAGATTGTGTCTAATAGACGATAATATTACACTAACTATTCATAAGGACAACTTTTTGTAGTTTGAATACTATGTGTACTTATATAGAAGTCTTTATAAGGGATCACAGTTGGAAACACTAGTTCGATACACAAATCGGGGAAATTACAATCTATATCTAATTACACTACGCTTTTATTATTTAAGTTAACACTATTTATACTTATTTTTAATTAATATTATTAACAGAACACTGTTGTTTAAAATATCAGATTTTAAAACATTTTAAGGAAATATTAACAGAATACAGAATATTCAACAATTATTCAAATTAGGGTAAAATTGGAAACATTTTCATGACGAAGGCTAAATACTTGAACTTTACGAACAAATTAATAAAAAACGTACGCGTAAACCCATAATGAATAGGTACGTAACTTTTTCACGCATACTTTATTTTAAACAAGCTACTAAATTAAATTAACTTTGGTGAAAACATTAACGAAATAAATAACTAAAACAAGTAATTTTATTTTTACAGCAAATTCGTTAATAACACCGAATAGGTGTAAATTAATAAATATAATTATGCTTAATATTTTAAAACTAATTAATATACTAAAATCAGTGATACGTAAAATCGACTAATTGCTTTAAAACAGAGGCTTAAAGAATACTAAGTTGCTAAGTACTTATTTCTAAAGTTACTCTAAGTTGTACCTACGTAATACTGTTTTTACTTACGTGTCTTATTTGAAAAACAAAAATGGCGTGCTATGATTTTAATGAAGCACTTTTTGATGTAATCAATACCGTACCAGGTAGAATAGCCCAGACTATCCCAACCATGCATGTAATTGAAACGATTATCTCAATATATCGTATGAAGTTCTTGAGTTTTAAGGCTCCTGCAAACAGGCGCGACACGCGACGCGAATCGCGCGCCACTCAAAAGTACCGCTCGTTGCGCGACTTGCGGTGCCTTGTGTCGCGTGCGATTTTATCGTGTACGCGCCTGTTTGAAGGAGCCTTTATAGTGTTATTTATAGAATGTTTCGAATTTTTGGTTTAAATTTTTAGTTTGGTAGGTGTAGTTTAGAAAGATTTGAACGTTATTATTAACTGAAAGAGTGAGATTGATGCAAGTGCGACAACTCGTGATTTTCCTACTGTGTTTGTTTACCAAATCAGACATGTAAGAAAAAACACACTATACATAACAATGTGCCGACACAGTTTCATAGCGTGAATCAAAGTTACAGTAGAGTGAACTACAAAAAGGACCAGTTTCCAATATTTTCGTTCAAGATTAGTATATTTATTTTGAAATACGTTGTTGGACATTGATATACTAGTTTATGCTTTTAAAAGTGGACATGTAAAGTGCTTTTTCAATAAAATTCGCTTAAAATATTTTTGTTTTAAAAGAAACTGGCCCCAAAAGGAAGCTAGTAAAGTCTAGAAGATCACAATGCGTACACGTTAATTTTCTTATTATAGTTTCCTACAACAGTATCAGCAATTTTAGCTTTAAATATTTACTTGATTCGTAATTTTTATTCTAAAGTCTACTTTTCGTAAACGTACTTGGTAATTTCTCAACTTTTAGACTGATTAACTTTGTTTTTGATGGGCTAATTAAAAAGATAAAACGCGAAAGCTCTTGAAATGTGTGAAATAACATTTTTATTGTGAAAAATAATTCAGATATTTCAGAGACATTACTATGATTTTCGAATTTACATAGAAAGAGACGCTTTTTGATATTTTTAAATGCAAACAAGATCAGTTTAAAGTTCAGATGTCAAAGTTTGAGAACAAATTAAATTGTCTGATAGATATTAATTTAGTTCTCACAATCAATCATCGGTCGTCAAAAACTAATCAAACAGCAGTTTGCGATTAATACTACAGAAGCGAGGCCAGCTGTTATTGAGGCAATCAAAATTTTGATGATATTTTAAATTGGGAAATTAACATTATTAAACCTTTTCCAATTACGCATTACTCGACCATGTGTTCTGTGAAAGAAAGAAATAAAAGTGATTTTTATTACATAAATAGTTACACATCCCAACCATTGTGTCAGGGACATCGACGCGCAACCTGTTATTGTGGATTCAGTACATGATTCTGAACCTCCGGTTGATATATTTCGTCAGGTTAAAAAAAATTGCTGTTCCGTACATTTTGAATGCTTATTCTGACTTGGTATTGCACTTTTCTATGAAACAGTAGATTTTTTTTGAAAAGAATCATGTACTGAACCTCGCCCTGTATACCGAACGCTGAATATTAATATAAAAGGATCGAAAAGTTTCTTCAAATAAGAAGATAAATCGATATCGCTATAAAGATGAAACGACGCATTGATGAAGTGAAAAGAAAAAAAAGACAACGTTTATCCCGACTTTGTATGCAAAGTATATCGTCAAAAGTTTTTAAATGGATTTTAACGTTGAACCTTTACTTGAGCATAAAATCTATATTTCAATATAATATTTTATTATAAAATTTCTAAAATATCCATCCTTATTAAGGTACTTTTCGATTTTCCTGTTAGTATATAAAATAATTATGTTTTTAGAGATATAAATCATTTTGTAGTCCCTCAAAAAATATGTGCTAAGTCGTTATAAAAACAATAACTGTTCTACCAACGGAATCAAAATAGCTAGAGTTTTAACACCATTTATGCTAACGAAGGATAATAATAAAACAACGCAATTGAGAATAAATTTAGAGGAGGTTACCTTGTTCCTCTACAGGAGTATGCTCCTCATCCGACGAGTCGAATCGACTCTCGATTAGCGAACTTTGTTTTTGCAGTGACTGAAACAATAGATGCAATTATCGGCGCTATTATTAGAGGAACATTGTTTTTAGTAGGTATTTTGTTATTTCCCGAACTCAACTAATAACAATATACTTTTAGTTGTCTAATTTTGTCGCTTAACTGACAAAATTAGACAACTTAAATAATTTGACTTCAAAATTTTTTTCATGTTACATTTTTGTGTGTTTGTTCGTTTACATTTTTGTCTGTAAGTAATTATTTTGTATTTGAGCAGATGTCTGACCAATATTACGTTAAATCTTTACTATAAATAAAATAAATTCGAAATGTAAAATAGCCCATATTTAAGCCCGGCATTTCGTTATAAAATGTCCACCATACCTTATTGGAACGTCGTCTCGGCGGCGATATCTTGTTCCATAAAGCCTCAAGCTGATCGAAGTGCTGAGATTGCGCTATCGCCGCTTCTTCAGGTCCTAAGCTCACCTGCACATAACGGTTTGTGTAAATTTTAAAGTTTACATCAGATAGTAGATGTTACTACGAGTTTGGGTAGATATTACCTGTGAACCTAAGTCTTTGTTCTTTGCTTCTTGTATTTTTGATATCTCTTCCATTGATGCGGAAACGGAGAATCTAAACAAAAACACGGTTTCAGATAAATGAAAAGAAGAGAATTCTATAAAAGAGTGTTTATCAAATCGCAAAAAAAAAATAGAATTTATATAAAAATTAAAAGTAGTGTTTTTACCTCCTCTTTAATCGTTCATCTACTTGAGCCATCATAGCTGCTGAAGTAAGATGTCCATATTTCTTCTGCCACGTGTAAGTATCCAAAGACACTTCTTTCTTCAATAACCTTCTCATTGGCCGCTTTGGTGCAAGCGGACGTAACTCTGGACAAATATATAACATTTTAATTCTTATTCTTTTTATATCCTCATGCAAGTTCAATATGGAATCAATATTTTCTTTTCTCCATTAAGTAATGAACTTCGCTTTTATAGTAGGAGTAAATAAAGAAAATACCAAAAGGTTCCATTACCGTAATTAAATGTATTTTGATGGCATAATGTTAGATGACAATGTCGTTTAAATATATCAATAAGTATACGTAATTGTATGTCTTAAAAATTGCATGTGTTAGTAAAAAAAGCTGTAACTTACTTGACTTACCATCAACATCTTTAGGGGCAGCGTAAGTAGGTATCTTAACGTACGTAGCTGGTGTATTATGTAGGCAGATCATCGGAAGACAACCTGGTGAAGACTTTGATGTGAGTCCAAAGTATTGTTAAAACTATATTTATATATATATATATTAATACGTTTCCCCACACTAGGAATTACTCCTGCATCGTAGGTGCGTTTACAAACATATAAATTTGTGTATGTCAAACAGCCAGACCCGGAACAACGACGTGTAGGTAATAGAAATATTAATTTGTTCCGTGCGGGAATCGAACCCGCGACACTTAGCGCAGCAGTCGATCGCTTAGCCACTGCGCCAACCGTGTCGTCATACTAAACAATATTAAACAATAGCATAGGCATAATCAGCATTATAATGTTTCCACTGCTGGGTCTCATGCTATCTGTGAGGAGTGGGCCGTAATCCACCATGTGGACCCAGTGCGGGTTGGTAGATGTTACATATCTTCGATTATTTTTTTTGGTTCTAGGGCAGGCCGGTTTCCTCACGATGTTTTCCTTTTGATTTTACCGATTTGAGAGCAGTGGTGATGAAACAATTTACACAAAATAGAGACCTACAACCCGTAAGTCGCAGCCGTTACCACAGGGCCACCGCTGCTCTAAATTAAACCATAAATTGATAAGTATTTTTGGTTAAAGACTCCTTCAAACAGGCGCGACACGACACGCGACACAAAGGCACCGCAAGCCGCGCAACGAGCGGTGCCTTTGTGTCGCGTGCGATTAGCGTCGCGCGTCGCGCGTGTTTGTAGGTGCCTTAAATCACAGCAAAGTGAAAGAGGTAAAAAAGAAACTTTTGGTTGTTTAGGAATAATTTATGCAATACTAGCAGCGCCCCTCGTTTTCACCCGCATAAGTGTCGATCCCGTGGGAATATCGGGATGAAAACTATCATATGTCCATCCCCGGGATGCAATCTATTTCTCTGCCAAATTTTATCGAAATCCGTTCAGTGGTTTAGGCGTGAAAAGGTAACATACAGACAGACAGAGTTACTTTCGAATTTATAATATTAGTATGGATTAGCCAGCTGCAGGTATCTAAGGACCCCTATATTACTTTTTACACCATAAGGTCTCAATATACTTACTGTTTGCTAAACACTACAGTATTTCATTGATGTATAAATAAAGAAAGAACAAATTAATCAAATAGAAGCGTTTTCATTACACACAAAGAAGGGATCGTACCTCTATCCAAAAGATGGATGGCGATACGTGCACAGTCACTAGTGATCTGAAAGCCAAGTAGAGGCACGTGGAGAGCCAAAGATGTCAGAGCCAGACCTCTTTTAGTTTCCCAGATGATGAGTGTTTTATCTTCAGCACCTATTTTGTTGACAACAATACATTTTGTAAGTAATTGTGTTTGAGAGAGGTATGATATTGTAAAGTTTTACATACAAAAGAATAGATAGAATTAAAATTATGTTTTTGTTAAGTCAGCAACAAAGTTAGGAGAGATTATTTAATTAAAATTTGCCAATTATAACTTGTTTGTAAATTATTAGGCAGAAAATACTTTGAAATGTTGTTTTTTGTTTATATGTAGGTACTTGAAACATCTATTATGTTAAACATTAAAGTATTATTCGAAAAGGCAATGGAATTTCGTTGCTGATTGTACATTTTGAGAATGTAGTATCTTTATTTGTCAAAGAGGCAAAATGTGAGAATCTCTTTATTTTAATAACAGTTTTTTTACTTACTAGACACGCCAATGGTTCCATCTCCTGTGACTTTCACGCAGGTGACTTTTCCAAGATGTCCAGATAACAGATGCAGGTCTGAACCTGTGTTGATGTCCCATACTATGAGGTTGCAGTCCCAAGACCCAGATACGATCTGAGTCTTGTTCGTGATCGACACAGCTACACAGGTTACTATGTCGGAGTGACCAACTAATACCTGTTGAATATATATGTTTTACTTGCAAATTAATATGTATTTGTTGTAACAATTTGTACCAAGGTTGTTGACGCTAATCTAAGAAACTAGTAAGGAAGTACAGACGCCAGCACATCAAGTTACTACAATCTGTCAAATTTCTTTATTAGATTTTCAACTTTGCCCAGCAGTGGGACAGCATAGGCTATTAAAAAAAAAAGATTTTCAACTTTATCGCTAAAGCATAAGGTTCAAAGTTGATTGGGAAAATTTGACAGTTTCGGGTAGCTTGATGTGCTGGCGTCTGTACCTATTGGTATCCCAGAAATCAGATAAAATTTAAACGTAGACGTAAGACTTATCAACAAGAACATATTACTGAATTGAATAATTGCCTTTAAAAATTTGAATCGGATCATTTCAAACACTAACCTGAGACAATTTTCCTCCATCCAACTTCCAGACTTTGAGCGACATATCCATAGAACCAGTGACTACATGTTGGGAGTCTGCCGTCAAAGCGAAACAAGTGATTCGTTCTGCGTGAGATACGTTCCTTTTTTCTTCTCCACTGTCCCCACCAGCTAATGTCCAGATACGAACAGAATTGTCACCGTCTGATAGTACCTGTATGATATCAACGTTATTGAAGACAGCATTATCGATTTCAGCTGGACTTGAGCTTAGCAAACAAAGGCAGCAGATTGTGTTGTTACAGTAAGTTACTTAGGAAGTTTCATAACTGGTAATCCAAATGTAATAAATATGAAGTTAACCATAAAAAGCTCCTCAATATTTTTTTGATTATAAAGTAAATTAAGTACAGCTAGAAATATTAGTAGAAGTAATTAGAGACTTTATCAACACCCATCGTTTACTTTGACGTTATCAAACATTAGATATGTAGGGTATGGTAATATGATACATACATATGCAAATACACCATCCAATTGCAACATCATTAAGATTTTATAACAAACACCTTATACCCTTAGAATAAGATTCATTTCGTGTTAAAAGATGTTTTAAATTAGTAGCAAGTAAGCTAGACCTAATTAGGATAAGTATTAGTTGCTAAAAACTTCTATATAATAGTATATTGATCAGAATTTTGTATCACTTAGTACGTTGTAATTTCTAAGTTTCACTTAAAAACT
Source organism: Luperina nickerlii (assembly GCA_963855955.1). Lineage (NCBI taxonomy): Eukaryota > Metazoa > Arthropoda > Insecta > Lepidoptera > Noctuidae > Luperina > Luperina nickerlii. The sequence continues at coordinate 6,950,613 of OY979669.1, forward strand.
TAACTGTCCGAAACACAGAAAGAAACTTCAAGAAACTGTAAGAAACTTGACAATCCGAAACACAGGAATATTGAACATTCAACTCGTAAAACCTGGAATCTATCACCTTAATCCAGTCTAATGTAGAATATGTCTAACTTGGTATACGAAGTTAGTTTGAAACTTACGGAGAACTTCATGTTCAGGGTAACATCGAGGCTTGCAGTGGGTGCTGCGGTTGAGTGCAGCACTATTCCGGAGTCGACAAGCCACACGTGAACATTCCGAGCTCGGTCGCCAGACATCGCACGTCTCCCATCTGACATCATCAGTAAGGTTTGCAGAGCCGCTGAATGTCCCTGCAAAAAGTCCACTCTGTTTATCTCAATAATTATAAGATTGTTGAAAAAGACGAAGACGAAGTTTTGAAGACAAAGATAGAATGTTTGCTAACAAGACGACTTTTTTAATTAAATGCTAGACTAAACCTAAAAGTTTTGGGTTAACGACCTTTATTTCTAAAGGATCTTGTTTTTTATATAGGTACCTACCTAATATAGCTCGAATATGAACTCTTACGAAGATTCTGGAAATGAAACCTTGTTCTTACTAACCTTATACGTCAATGATGGTGAATTATCAGCCAGTTGCCACACAACAATAGTTCTATCTTCAGAACCACTCAAAACCAGTAGATTGTTAGGAGAGAATGTCACACAAGTGACGTGTCCTAAGTGTCCGTTCAGTGTTGTTTGAAGACGATGAGTAGAAAGATGCCATACTCTGACGAGGCCACGGGCACAGCCGCTAGCAGCCAGTTGACCATCTCGGGAGATTTCTAGACAGCTGATTGGTATTAGTTCGCTTTGTTCTGCCTGTTAGTGAAAATAATAATGATGTATATATGTATGTGTATAAGACTATTACGATATATATTCATTCCGATATAAATCCATGCCTTTAATCTTTGTTGAGGCTATTATAAGCCAACCTTCCCTTAATCTTATTTCTATCTCTATAATCCGTGTTTCCGTATTAGCAATCAATATTGTGTCGATATATTTTTTTAATTTTTTTTTAAATTTTTTTTTTTATTTTACTTTTTTTTTATTTTTTTTTATATCGACAGAAAACTATTTGCAGAAAGAAAGATCTAAATATACGCCGGGATTTATATCTGTGATCATTATACCTGTAACATTGTGACATTCGTCATGGATTTTGTTTGCCGTCTTTGTCTCTGTTTTGTTGGTCGGAAATTAGTCAAGTTATCTTCTGTGTGGAATGAGTATATCGTTACTCGGTTACCGCCTGAAAATAAAATTATTATGTTAGCAAGTTATCCTATAAACAGGGGGTGTGAAATATCGAAAAGCTTTAACAATTTAATTCAAGCTGTACTGACCTTATTTGTCACAGTTAGTTTTCATTGCATGGTTTACAAGAAGCTATTATTTATTGATTTATTAAACCATTATACATAGTAAACAGGCAAGAAAAAAAGAGTATAAAAATAGGTACAAACGGGGTATGGGTAGGTACATAATTAAAACCGCAAAATAAAAATCCTGTGCACGTCCTAAAGGCTCCTACAAACAGTCGCGCCTGTTTGTAGGAGCCTTAATGCAGTGTTTTAGAAAATATAATTATTTAACAGTCGACCATTGAAATAAAGAAAATAATAAAGGCTCGTACACACAGGCGCGACGCGACACGCGACATAAAGGCACCGCAAGTCGCGCAACGAGCGGTGCCTTTGTGTCGCGTGTCGCGTCGCGCCTGTGTGAATGAGCCTTTAAAAGATAGCCCTTGAAAAACACCTATAAAAAGTTAACGTCTTACCAGCAGCCAACAAAAAGTGATCTTTATCAGCTACGGCCAGCGCCGCTAGATCATGGGCTACCGCCAGCGTACGTAAAAGTGTTGCGGTGTGCAGACTGTATAAGTAGATCCTCTGGTCTGCACAGCCAACTGCCGCTCGAGACGAGTCGTGGGCCACGCAGAAACATTTCACCTAAAAGGGTTAATTCCTAATAGGTTATTCGTTCCTGGTATCAAAAATTAGGTATGAAATCGAAGTCAATTAAGTACATAATATTAGTCGGAAGGGTCTACACTGAAAAAAAGAATTGTTGAATGTACTAAAGTAGCGTAGGTTGAGTAATGAACTGCCATAGTCAACCCTTTTCATAGTTAATTTTACTATAACAAGAGTGAATTTAACAAAATCCACTTTGTTGATTTTCATAATCAACCAGTTCTATTTGGTAAAATCAACAATTTCGTGTGTAGGACCTATATAACCAGCGGATTTGATAAAATTTACGCGGAATTTATTAAAATCAATCATTCTTTTTTTTCAGTGTACTGAGCCGAAAAGGTATTAAAGTAATCATGGAAACGAATTAAGTTTTGTTATACAACGTTTCCCAAAAGTAAAGGGTTTCATCAATATCACTGTGCCAAGATTTTATTATATTAAACCATACCTACGTAGACACTTAAAATTAGCTACAAGTTTAATGGATTGTGATTCTTTTGGAGAAATGAAAATAGAGATCTATATACTTTATTTCCATCAAAACGGATCCTAACGGCATCTCCATTAGGATCCCTAACGGGGATACCGTTAGGATTCGCTTTACCAAGAAAAGTATTGATCTGCTCTTCAACTTTTCTACAAGCATAGCAACTTCGAAAACTCTGTTTTTGCAAATATCTGCTCTTTCTAGACGGCTGAAGCATAAACTTTCTTCTTGTGGAATTAATTAAAGCATCAATTAATACTTGATCAAGCCAAAGTTTTCCATTCTATCCGCTATTAGTTGAAAGTTCGTTACTGATATCCGCAAGTGAACACCTGAAGTAATTAAATTTTGTCTCTGGATTTATTTCTGGATAGTTGTGAAAGTAGCAATTTAATTGTTCGTTTCGAAATTAATGTTTGTATTGAATGGTTTTCAAACTGGTGGAAATTAGTATCGGAAAATCACTCTGTAATCCATCAATGTTATGAGATCATATTTTTTTTTTTAAAAAAAAACGTTGCCCCATACTAGGAATTTCTCCTGTATCGTGGGTGCGTTTACAAACATTTAAATTCACATACACAAACAGCCAGACCCGGAACAACTACCTGTAGGCAATACAAATATTTGTTCCGTGCGGGAATCGAACCCGCGACACGCAGCACAGCAGTCGATCGCTCAGCCACTGCGCCAACCGTGTCGTCATAATAAATGATGAATTTAATAAAACAGGTGTAGTGAATATCTGTGAGATAACTTCAATTTTCCAGAACTAGTCACTAATAATAGGCTCTATCTACTTGTGACTACAGGACTTGTAACAACAGCATTGTGTAACTGGGAAGAAAATAGACGCTGCCAATACTGATATAATCCCTTTGACTGGCCGCACTATACATGAAACTGGTCAACAGTAAAGATGAAATCTGTATTACCAATAATGTAATATTTTGATATTACATTCCTGATATTGCAAAACTTGTAATACTCCAAGAAACTGCCTTTACTCCAATAAACAAAGAAAGTTCCCTTATCCACATTATCGATGTTAACGTAATAGCACCGCTTAGTGGCGCTTCCACAGAATGTAATAAGAAATGGGTCAAAGAGCACTTAAAAGAAATCGGTGGTAATCTATTTTCTCTAACGAATAAAGAGCTAGAACCAATTTAGTGATCCTCTATAACGTAGGTTGAATGTGCCTTAGATGTAAGGCTGTATTGAACTGAATATTCCGGGGACAACAATTTGGTCAAGGCTTTCAGGAAGTTTGGATTTATTAGGAATTAATTATTGGAATCTGAAGTTATTGGGGTGATAGAATTTCGTAAGTAGATTTATAAACCGATTGAATGGAATGTTCTTCGAATTCACTGAAAAATGTACCTATTTCTTGAGCTTTTGTAATATTAGTGAGACTAATAGCAAATTAGTATATTGCGTATTTTGTTTGATTTGCCTGTAAAATCTAAACCTTACCAATTACCATTAAAACATTTATAAGTACCTCTGCTTATATTTAATCAAAATCAACAAGATGTTGCAAGATAGCACTAACTTTAAAAACTAATCAGGCCGTATCTATTTAATTTAACTTAATCCTCGCACCGTAAGGTGAGTTTAACGTTGTACCAGATAATGGGAAGGTAATGCTGAACAAAATTTTAAGATAAAGTTATGTACGGACGCTACAGAGTTCCCCTTTGAATAAACTTGTTATTTTTTACACCCGACTGAAAAAGAGGGGTGTTATTGCTTCCAGTGAACAAAATGAAAGAGATTTAATAAAAATAAAAGTGTTCTACGTCGTGGCGGTTGAATTTGTGGTGGAAATCAGATTAATTTGCAGGGACTGAGCGCAGCAGATCACTAAGACTGGCCTAGCCCCTACAATAATTGCGTCATCTATGCTCAGTGATATTAGATTATCAACTGTACAAGCGACAGGCCTGTTGGGAAACTACTCTCTATTATAATACCTACGGGACCCACAGCGGGTTTATAAGACAAAAGATTCCTTGTCTTTAGATAAGACAATAGGACCCGTTGTTGTATTCAAAGTTCAGTCTAATTAACTTTAGTATTTGTTTCATTTTTCCAAAATAGCTACAACCGTGATTAATTAAATTATATTTTGTTGGCTGTTATTTTTTAACGTGTTTTGTCTAAAGGGAGCAATGTTTTGGGTTTATAATAAGTAAGCGTTATTTATCATGCTTTAGTAAAATAATAAAATTGAATGTTTTATGTACATTGGTTTTTTATTTTTGACTGCGTTTAGTTTAGTTTGTGATCTTCCTGTACGGGTCGCAATAAATACTTTTCCTTCTCTTACATTTCGGTACTGAGTGCGCATCATTTTTTTTAAATATCATCTTGCAGTTCAACCAGTCATCTGCTTAACCGGGCTTGCCTCTGGATGCCTCAATAAAATAAGGCCTCCAGCCAGGGCGAGCACGTATCCGCGCAGTGAAATATGTAGTAGGTACTTTTATTTTATTTATTAAAAAATCAAAGTAACAATATTTGTTTTTTTTTTAATTCATGTTGTCTATGCAATTATTGACGGCTATTTTGGTATAAATACTGCGTGAAAATGATGTAGAAGTTCGGAGATATTCAAACTTGTTTCCAGTAGAAAATTGAATTAGGTCCAGTCGTTTTTTATTTATTTGTGAGGCATATAAGCAAAATATATTCTATTATTATAAAATTATAATAATATGATATTTTTGTTATGAGAAAAATTGTTTTGATGGATTATATTCAACAGAATCTGCAAATTAGAGCTCTCAAATCAGCTTTCCAAGAGTTTTTGCCTATACATGTATGAGGCGAACGATTATTGCTAAATAAATAGATAAATAATAAAGAAATCGCTTTATTGTTATTGTAGAAGAGAAAACGAACTACCTTTATCAATTAATTGTTATTTATACCAACCAACGAATAGTATTCAATTTCAACGAGGAAATCATGCATCTACGCGCATTTTTGTAATCCTCGTCATAAAGAAATACATCGTCAACCGTCTCTTTCATAGCATGTACCGTTATGAAACGTATAAAACAAAAAAAAAAATGTCACCTGTCACTTCCATAGCACCTATGAATTCATCAAAACAAATGAAATTGTGGTGTCTGTAATGTCAAAATATCAGCTTTTTACTAAATGCGTATATACAGTGGTTATAACAAAAAAACAATTGTACAATTTTTTGTCTGTCTGTCTGTTTATTCCGGCTGATCGCCGAAATGACTGGACCGAATTTGACGGGACTTTCACTTGCAGATAGCTGATGTTAAAAGTTAATATAGGCTAAATTTCGCCATCCACATGGACGGGCCGCCGACAGCTAGTCCTATAGTAAACTTACAAAATGTTCCATAAGCTGTACTTACCTTAGCCTTATGCCTCTTCAATATATGCAGATGTGTCCCAGTGATAAACGTTCTGACATGCAGTTCGTTCTCTCCTTGCAACGTTATAAGGAATACATTGTCGTCTGTCACTTCCATAGTATTTATCGGTACTCCTGCGTTCACAGTACTGAGTAAAGTGAAATTGTCGACGTTCCACGTGCATACTGTCCCGTCTTGGGAGCAGGTGACGAGGATATCGCCATCTTGGATGACTTTGACTGCTGTTACTGAACCTCGGTGATGGTCCAGTTTTGTTACCTGGTGAAAATGGTTGTCGTGAATAGGGCTGCCCCAAGTTTTAATGAAGGGAAATCTTAGTTTTATTGGACAATAAAATCTGAAAGCTTTGAATGTGTTTATGAAATGGTCCACTCATTTAGTGCATCATGGAAAATAATAAAATGTAGACCTCTCTATTTCATCATCGTCATTATTTTCGAATAAAACGAAAGTACGTTTACCTATTTACTTATACAATATGCTACATAATTAACGCAAGGCCCTAATTGATACAACGATCAAAACAATTTTTTTATAGGTAACTATTTATTATTAAGAAAATCGAGTTACTTTACTTTATGTACTTATTTAAAATTGAGTCTTATTATCTGGAAACAAGATTTAATTTTCTTTGGCTCAACCGGCGGTCAATAATTATTACAATGCATTATTAAAAAAAAATACCTACTTATATTAAAAGTCAATTCATAGAAATCAATTCAGTAGTAATTTATGAACAAAATACTTTCAGGGCTTTTATTCTGTTACACCTTGCATAAATGAGTCCAACAAAAGGTTCGATTACTTTATCTAATAAAGACGTTTATTTTCAGTAAAACACACACAACAAAAACATGAGTCCCTCACCAATGCGCCATCAACAAGCGAAGTGACAATAACCGCAGAGTCTTCTCCCCCGCTGATCACTAATGACCTGTTGACGATGGCTGCCACGCACAGCACTGGCGCTATGTGTTCTCTGACAAACAAAACACATGGTTACATAAAGATATGTAGGTATGTAGGTACAGTTGAACAAGAGGATTGGTGTACAGGCAAAAATTCGTGTTCACATTTACATTAATATGTAAATGAACGATGAGACGATAAAATTTAAATGTCTATTTCAACTAATATATATATCACATAAACTTAGGTCTAAGATAACAAATTGTTCAAACACCACATTGTGCTATTGTGCCAACTCAATAACTACTCTGTAACCACTGTCTCACAATAAAGATCTTTGACTTTGACTAACTTTGACTTTGACGAGAAAAATCGAACTACTGAGGAGAGCACGCACGCACTTTTAGGCTCACATTTACTGACTTCTGCCGTCAAAAATTTGAATAAAATACGTATTTTTTATCCATCTTTGGGAGGTCATTTTATAGATATTTAAACGCTTATGTTACTTAGAATGATTCTTAATTCTTTAATTCTTCTCCTACCTAACGTTATTATTATTAAAAAACAGTTCAAATATCAAACCGGATCTAAAACAAAAAGATTCAAAAGTTTGTAATCAATTTTCAAGCTCCATTAGGTCTTATTGCTCTTGAAAATAATAGTAATTTGTTCACGTTACAATACATATTTCTGGGGCCGATTACATTAATTAAAAACGTTCAAAATCTAGTCGCAATCAGCGACAATCAATGTCAAAAACTTGTCAAAAATGTAGGGAAATTAGAGGTATTTTTGACAGATTGAGACAGATTGAGATCAGACTGTGAACGTTCTTAAGAGCGTGTATACAGAAAGTGGGCAACGTCGCAAATAGCTGTCAAATATTTCGCTGTTTAGATTAATTAGTCAATATTACTGTATGAAAATAAGAAATATGTATGGCTAACTAATGAACTAGAATATTGATTATGAAATGTAATAATTAATATCGTAACACCGAATATTTAGTTTTAGATGTAAAAAAGTATTTGGAAACTTTGCAAATGCCTTTTTTACACCTAAAACGGTTACAACATCAAATTCAGTGTTTTAATTGCAATTCATTATTAATATTCTAGTTCATTAGTTAGCCATATTTCTTATTTTCATAGAGTATTATTGACAAATTAATCAAAACAGGGAAATATTTGACAGCTGTTTGCGACGTTGCCCACTTTCTGTATACGCGCTCTTAAAATTACAAGAATTGCCCGTGTGATCTAAGTATATGTTCAGTAAAACGACTCTTGTAAGTAGTATCTTCAAAAAGAACTTATTTGGTCTTTGTTCTAAGGGATAATGGACTGAAGGTATCATGTAATGTTGTTAGTACAATGGAACAAGAGATCAATTAGGTAATTGATTACTTGTTCGCCGTGTACTTAATCTTGAACATGGGGAACCTTATTGGTGGTGTCGTTTGTTAAGGCGTGATTATATGGTTCACTTAATTCTTCTTGTGTTGTTTAATTAAAAGACAACTCTCTTTGTTCAAACACTAAAGAGATGTTATAACATAGAGTGTATTTAAATCCTCTCACTTAGTTACAAGCACAAGTAAAATTTTTAATGTATTTTCATAGGTAAAAATCCTACATTCCCCTACCTCCCTCCCCGAAGGTCGGGTGCCTTTTGACGATTTACCCTCGAAAACAAAAAATAAAAGGTATAATAAGGATGTTTTATAAAATATTTTTTTTTATAGTAGGGACTTTCAAAAAAAAAATATTTACTTCTATCTTATGTAAAGGCAAGGAAATCAATTGTTAAGCAAATTAACTGTCAACTTAAATGGTCAGTACGTTAAAGTTACAACTGTCATTCTTTGACAGTTGTATGTCTATAACACGGTTAATTCACGTAGGGTGTCCATTTGTTTAACAAATAATTTCCGTAACTGTACCAATATAGGAGAGATACGTAAAACTACTTACAGTATTTTTGTCTTGACTGCCAGCGTGTGAAGATCCCAGACAATGACGCTGGTATCTTCAGAACCAGTCAAGAGATATTGTGATTCCCTTGTTACGCACATGCATAGGATCCTTCCTGAATGACCTGGTAACAAAAGAAGACGATAAATGACAACTAAAAGTTTTAATAGATTATTAACGGGGCATGAAGTGAAGTGATTTCCACATTTTCTGCAGGGTAATAATGTCAATGTGTCTCTATTGTAAACCTTCTTCTAGCAGTAAAGTTGTTTTTGTTTTTATTGCAAACTAGGCGTGCTAACAAATTAGATTTCATAGGTTTTCATCTTTGCGCAGAACCCTAATTTTTTTTTTATAAAAGTAAGTAACTTTTTTTTTTTCAGCATGGGAAATCATCAAATGACCCCTCCCGCTCTGGGTGGAGTGGAAGGGAGTGTCAGACTCTTACTGACTAAAACCCACCCGCGTTCCTTCCTTAGCCCTTTATGTTCCGGGCCAAGGACAATCCCGCTGACCCGGCAGAAATAAAAGTAACCTAAGTTACTCTTTGTATAATTACATATCTGGCAGTGGAAACCCCGTCAAAATCGGTCCAGCCGTTTCAGAGATTAGCTGAAACAAACAGACAGACAGGCAAAAATGTTTAAAATTGTTTTTTTGATAAAGGTACCGTATATACTTTCATATGAATTTAGTACAAAAGTCTTACTTTGAAATTACAAACAAACACTTCAATTTAATTTATTTGTATGTATGTAGGTATTATGATATCTACATTATTATTATATTATTATTATATTATACTATATAAAGCTCGATTACCACTCACTGACTCACTGACTCACTGATTGACATAATTGTTCTCCCAGATGGTGAAGGGGGAGGTGGGTATATTTTTACAGATTCGTATACAAGTAACTCTCACGAGTATGGGAAAAATCCCAAACCTCCCCTTTTCCACCCCACTCTCCCCCCTCCCTATCGTATCTCGGAAACTAAGAGTCCCGTGTTTTGTTGTTTTACGGATTCGTATAGAGGAGGCTCGGAAAAGTAAAATCCATTTTTCAAAGTTGCCCCCTTGCCCCCCTTCTCCCCCCCCCCTCTAGGTAGATCTCGGAAGTTAAGAGACTTGGAACATTTTTTTTTTCAGATTCATATCAAGGGGCCCAGAGTTGGTCAAAATCATTTTTCAAAACTCCCCCTTCTCCCCCCCTTCACCCCTCCCCCCATTGTATCTCGGAAACTAGGTAGCGGTAAAGCGAAGCGTTGTTCTCCCAGATGGTGAAGGGGGAGGTGGGTGTATTTTTACAGATTCGTATAGAAGTAACTCTCACGAGTATGGGAAAAATCCCAAACCTCCCCTTTTCCACCCCACTCTCCCCCCTCCCTATCGTATCTCGGAAACTAAGAGTCCCGTGTTTTGTTGTTTTACGGATTCGTATAGAGGAGGCTCGGAAAAGTAAAATCCATTTTTCAAAGTTGCCCCCTTGCCCCCCTTCTCCCCCCCCCCTCTAGGTAGATCTCGGAAGTTGAGAGACTTGGAATATTTTTTTTTTCAGATTCATATCAAGGGGCCCAGAGTTGGTCAAAATCATTTTTCAAAACTCCCCCCTCTCCCCCCCTTCACCCCTCCCCCCATCGTATCTCGGAAACTAAGAGTCCCGTGTTTTGTTGTTTTACGGATTCGTATAGAGGAGGCTCGGAAAAGTAAAATCCATTTTTCAAAGTTGCCCCCCTTGCCCCCCTTCTCCCCCCCTCTAGAGGTAGATCTCGGAAGTTAAGAGACTTGGAACATTTTTTTTTTCAGATTCATATCAAGGGGCCCAGAGTTGGTCAAAATCATTTTTCAAAACTCCCCCCTCCCCCCCTTCACCCCTCCCCCCATCGTATCTCGGAAATTAAGAAACCTGGGTTTTGTTTTTTTACGGATTCGTATAGAGGAGGCTTGGAAAAGTAAAATCCATTTTTCAAAGTTGTCCCCCTTGCCCCCCTTCTCCCCCCCTCTAGAGGTAGATCTCGGAAGTTAAGAGACTTGGAACATTTTTTTTTTCAGATTCATATCAAGGGGCCCAGAGTAGGTCAAAATTAGTTTTTTCAAAACTCCCCCCTCTCCCCCCCTTCACCCCTCCCCCCATCGTATCTCGGAAACTAGGTAGCGGTAAAGCGAAGCGTAGCGTAGCGTAGCGTAGGGATAAGGTCACGATAGCTTTCCGGTGGTAGGTAGGTCCTGAGTGGAGCGAACCTGCGAGACCGAGTTATTATATTATCGGGCAATCAGCATTCGCTCAGAGACTATGAACGAATGCTATAAGTGCGTAATTTGCGAAGTCACGTCGTTAGATTTAGTCAACACGAGTTTTGGTGACATCTATATTATTATTTAGTAGCATAAAATAAAATGCTTTCAACTTGAGAAGTTCGAAAACGCATTGGGATCATTATGCTAGCCTGTAGTGTCTAATTTGGATGGGTAATAACTTCACAGCGCTGTCACTGTCAATGTAATAGACATAAGATTTAACGTGGGAGCAAATGAGACAGAAAGCATTATACAGTGGTTTTGTGTTTTTGAGTGTTATTGAGTGTTGTTGAGTGTTGTTGAGTGTTGTTGAGGGTTGTTGAGGGTTGTTGAGTGTTGTTGAGTGTTGTTGAGGATTGTTGAGTGTTGTTGAGTGTTGTTGAGTGTTGTTGAGTGTTGTTGAGTGTTTTGAGTGTGGTTGAGTGTTGTTGAGTGATGTTGAGTGTGGTTGAGTGTTGTTGAGTGTTGTTGAGTGTTATTGAGTGTTGTTGAGTGTTGATGAGTGTTGTTGAGTGTTTTGAGTGTTTTGGGTGTTGTTGAGTGTTGTCGAGTGTTGTTGAGGGTTGTTGAGTGTTGTTGAGTGTTGATGAGTGTTGTTGAGTGTTGTTGAGTGTTGTTGAGTGTTGTTGAGTGTTGTTGCGGGTTGTTGAGTGTTGTTGAGTGTTGTTTGTTTTGAGTGTGGTTGAGTGTTGTTGAGTGTTATTGAGTGTTGTTGAGTGTTGTTGAGTGTTGTTGAGGGTTGTTGAGGGTTGTTGAGTGTTGTTGAGTGTTGTTGAGGATTGTTGAGTGTTGTTGAGTGTTGTTGAGTGTTGTTGAGTGTTGTTGAGTGTTTTGAGTGTGGTTGAGTGTTGTTGAGTGATGTTGAGTGTGGTTGAGTGTTGTTGAGTGTTGTTGAGTGTTATTGAGTGTTGTTGAGTGTTGATGAGTGTTGTTGAGTGTTTTGAGTGTTTTGGGTGTTGTTGAGTGTTGTCGAGTGTTGTTGAGGGTTGTTGAGTGTTGTTGAGTGTTGATGAGTGTTGTTGAGTGTTGTTGAGTGTTGTTGAGTGTTGTTGAGTGTTGTTGCGGGTTGTTGAGTGTTGTTGAGTGTTGTTTGTTTTGAGTGTGGTTGAGTGTTGTTGAGTGTTGTTGAGTGTTATTGAGTGTTATTGAGTGTTGTTGAGTGTTGTTGAGTGTTGTTGAGTGTTGTTGAGTGTTGTTGAGGGTTGTTGAGTGTTGTTGAGTGTTGATGAGTGTTATTGAGTGTTGTTGAGTGTTGTTGAGTGTTGTTGAGTGTTGTTGAGGGTTGTTGAGTGTTGTTGAGTGTTGTTGAGTACGGTTGAGTGTTGTTGAGTGTTGTTGAGTGTTATTGAGTTTTATTGAGTTTTGTTGAGTGTTGTTGAGTGTTTTGAGTGTTTTGGGTGTTGTTGTGTTGTTGAGTGTTGATGAGTGTTGTTGAGTGTTGTTGAGTGTTGTTGAGGGTTGTTGAGTGTTGTTGAGTGTTGTTGAGTGTTGTTGAGTGTTGATGAGTGTTGTTGAGTGTTGTTGAGTGTTTGAGTGTTTTGGGTGTTGTTGAGTGTTGATGAGTGTTGTTGAGTGTTGTTGAGTGATGTTGAGTGTTGTTGAGTGTTGTTGAGTGTTGTTGAGTGTTGTTGAGTGTTGTTGAGTGTTGTTGTGGGTTGTTGAGTGTTGTTGAGTGTTGTTGAGTGTTGTTGAGTGTTGTTGAGTGTTGTTGAGGGTTGTTGAGTGTTGTTGAGTGTTATTGAGTGTTGTTGAGTGTTGTTGAGTGTTTTGAGTGTGGTTGAGTGTTGTTGAGTGTTGTTGAGTGTTGTTAAGTGTTGATGAGTGTTGTTGAGTGTTGTTGAGTGTTGTTGAGTGATGTTGAGTGTGGTTGAGTGTTGTTGAGTGTTGTTGAGCGATGTTGAGTGTGGTTGAGTGTTGTTGAGTGTTGTTGAGTGTTGTTGAGTGTGATTGAGTGTTGTTGACTGTTGTTGAGTCTTATTGAGTGTTGTTGAGTGTTGTTGAGTGTTGATGAGTGCTGTTGAGTGTTGTTGAGTGTTTTGAGTGTTTTGGGTGTTGTTGAGTGTTGTTGAGTGTTGTTGAGGGTTGTTGGGTGTTGTTGAGTGTTGTTGAGTGATGTTGAGTGTGGTTGAGTGTTGTTGAGTGTTTTTGAGTGTTGTTGAGTGTTGTCGAGTGTGGTTGAGTGTTGTTGAGTGTTGTTGAGTGTTATTGAGTGTTGTTGAGTGTTGTTGAGTGTTGATGAATGTTGTTGAGTGTTGTTGAGTGTTTTGGGTGTTGTTGAGTGTTTTTGAGTGTTGTTGAGTGTTGTTGAGTGTTGTTGAGTGTTGATGAGTGTTGTTGAGTGTTGTTGAGTGTTTTGGGTGTTGTTGAGTGTTGTTTAATGTTGTTGAGTGTTGTTGAGTGTTGTTGAGGGTTGTTGAGTGTTGTTGAGTGTTGTTGCGTGTTGTTGAGTGATGTTGAGTGTGGTTGAGTGTTGTTGAGTGTTGTTGAGTGATGTTGAGTGTGGTTGAGTGTTGTTGAGTGTTGTTGAGTGTTGTTGAGTGTGGTTGAGTGTTGTTGACTGTTGTTGAGTCTTATTGAGTGTTGTTGAGTGTTGTTGAGTGTTGTTGAGTGTTGATGAGTGCTGTTGAGTGTTGTTGAGTGTTTTGAGTGTTTTGGGTATTGTTGAGTGTTGTTGAGGGTTGTTGAGTGTTTTGGGTGTTGTTGAGTGTTGTTGAGTGTTGTTGAGTGTTTTGAGTGTGGTTGAGTGTTGTTGAGTGTTGTTGAGTGTTGTTAAGTGTTGATGAGTGTTGTTGAGTGTTGTTGAGTGTTGTTGAGTGTTGTCGAGTGTTGTCGAGTGTTGTCGAGTGTTGTCGAGTGTTGTTGAGTGTCGTTGAGTGTTGTTGAGTGTTGTTGAATGTTGATGAGTGTTATTGAGTGTTGTCGAGTGTTGTCGAGTGTTGTTGAGTGTTGTTGAGTGTTGTTGAATGTTGTTGAGTGTTTTGGGTGTTGTTGAGTGTTGTTGATCACAACAAATCAAAAAAGACGTTAAGCCGCGTCCCCACTAGAGGCATGCGGCTTAACGTCTTTTGGCGCGAAAACTGTTTGACGCGCTAAAATAAGAAAAAAAAAGACTTATTTTGTTGGTTGACGTATTTTGTAGAAACAATTTTCTTGGTAGAGTTTAAAGTTTGGCGGTGTAAATCACAAGTTAAAATAAGTGATTCCAGTGACAATTATAGCAATTTATTAACAACAACTCCACAAGTGTAGTATAAAGCAGTATATATCACTCGAGGGTAAGTACAGATTACTCCCCTTGGTGAATAAATAGCTATTATTACAAAATCCTATAAGTGCTAAGGATTACTGTCCAATTCTCAAAATTTTACAAGGGTAAGAAATACTCCTCAAAAACACGACCCCGCGAGCTGCTTGCAGCTCGCGCAACGCCCAAAATCTAGTATATATATAAAATTCAAAGTCCTGACTGACTTTATATATCAATCAACGCACAGCCTAAACCGCTGGTCCTAGAGACATGAAATTTGGGGGGCGTGTTCTTTGTGAAAAGTCCCTATCCACTAAGAAAGGGTTTTTTGAAATTCCAACCCTAAGAGGGTGAACGGGGGGTAGGGTGAAATTTCACGCGGACGAAGTCGCGGGCAGAAGCTAGTGTATTATATTACACACAGACACATCAATTTTATTTATTCGTATTTAATGTATTGTGTTTGCATAGACAAATGCTTGGTAGCATAGTCAAGGTTGATTAAGAGCTATCTAACGTTAAGGTGCTTACATGACCTAAAGCGCGGTCACTGTCGGACTGCATAGAAAAGAAAGAGAGGTGCGATGACACAACGCTGGTAATTTATTGCAAAATATGAAGCAATTATCTATTTACAAAAAAAAATATTGTTTGGACTAAAAAATTAAAACACTAGTACTTTAGTATGTTGCTTGTAGAATAATCTGACAAAAAATCAGAATGATTGTATGTATATTAGTAAGTATGGTTTTCATTGTAAAAAGAAAGTCTTTAAAGGTATCTTTACGTTTCTATTCTCTCATATCAAATTAGTTGTATTATGTTTTCAACACACTATATAACTAGCATATATCCTGAAGAATATCATATATTTTTCTGATTTTGTATACTGTCGTCGATTTTAAACTTTTATTGCTTCTAAAACTTCAGTTTTTTGCCTTTAGGTCCTGTAATCCCCTTAAAGTAAAGCAAGAGTAAGAGCCTTTAATAAATTGATACTATATCTTTGTTTACACAAAGAAAAATTGATAGAATATGAATAACATGAACATTCGCTCGTTTGTCTAAGCCCACCTTAAGAAACAATAAGCACAAACATTAGTCAATGTCTGGAAAACATTATAGAGGTATGAAAGGGGATAGGGTGTAAAGTTTATTCATCCTCCAAAGTAAAGGGAGGATCCTCCGGCCTGGCGGGTGTGGTGTCTGGTGGGCCACTGTCCGATGGTTGATATTGGGACGTTCTACATACGCAAGTCGCGCGGTAAACTCTGCTTGCGCGATGCAGGATTTTGTGTGACGTCAGTGTAATACGTAGTTCTCATGTGGCGACGTAGATGGCCGCCACAACCGTTATTAATAGCTATAATATAATAGCATGCTCAGCAGCTTATAATTATCTTTTTCTTTTTGAAAATCTTGTTTAACAACTTAACTGTCCATAAAGTAGACACAATAGTTAAACAATCAACATGCATCATATATGACTCATGGGACAGGGAAACTGTTAAAGCGGTACATATACCTATGAGTATGACTGGCTTGTTAGTCTAGTGTTCGCAAGTACTACTGCTGAGCATGAAGTCCTGGGTTTAATTCCCAGATCGGGAAAAGCATTATTGGGTTTTGCTTTCTAGAATTTCTCAGTAGCAGTTCGAAGTTTGGATTTGTGCCCGGTTGATGGCAATAAGCTCGCCCTCTATTACATGGGACTTAAAAATAACTGGCAAAATGTGTTTGTACAAACGCCAGCACATCAAGCTACCTGAAACTGTCGAATTTTCTCAATCAACTTTGAACCTTATGCTTTAGCGATAAAGTTGAAAATCTATTAAAGAAATTTGACAGATTGTAGTAGCATGATGTGCTGGCGTCTGTACTATAGGTACACCTCTGCTCAAGCCTTCGGGGAGAGAAAGCGTGATTTTATTATTACTTCATACGTATGAGTACTATGAGTATTTAAGCACCAAAGTTTATACACCCAAAAGCGCAGAGTAAGAGGTGCCCAGGATAAATCTGCAGAGAAATTTACCCAAACACCGCCCGTCGTTGACCGGGATGTGTCGGTATGTCCTAACGTGAACTAGATCGAAACTGCATCATACACGCTTAAAAACCACATTAAAAATATCCATTAGGCTTTTGTTAAACAAAACACAATCGGCCAGTGGTGTTATAATGATTTTAGATTCAATAATATCCGCTAAATGGTTACCAATGTAATGGACCCGGAGATAGGAAACCGAACAACGTGACTGGAAAAGCAATAATATTGAGTCAATAGCTCACCGATCAATCACGATAATTACAAATGGAACATGTTAATTTTGTTAGTGATGCGTGAAAGGTAAATATTATGTTCTGGATGGACGTAATTTACGGTATAATCTGTATAAATAAAAATGAAATGCGTTGATAAGCGCATCACTTGTCATCACACTTTAAAAAAGTTGCCCGGAAAATTGGAAAATGCGGGAAAAACTACAAGTACTTTTTCTATGGAATTTTTGTATGAACTCAAAACCATATTTAAATTTTGCCAGGAGCAACGTCTGTCGTTTTAGCTGGTGCTCAAATAAAACTTAGTTTTAAAAAGCCGTTAAATCTCATGACCTCTCTGTCAATTTAAAATGAACTGGACAAATAGAAAGACTTTTAACAACTTCTTTGACTTATCTAAGTGGTTTTTAGCAGGTATTTGGATCGTCTTTTTTGTCGTGAGTTTTTGATCTTGTAAGAAACTTTACCTCTGTACGATAACAACTCACATTTCAAACTCCCGAAAAACCGCTCGTTGCGCGACTTGCGGTGCCTTTGTGTCGCGTGTCGTGTCGCGCCTGTTTGTAGGAGCCTTTATACCTATACACCTATATACCTTATATGAGGTAGAAATGGGTTTTGCAAAGAGGAAATCTAATCTTATAGATTGATCTTGGACATCGTCCTCGCGCTGAAATTGATGGGTCGAAGTAGACTATTGATATAAAATTGGTATAGGTACTCTTCTGTTACATGAGCGGTAGAACTGCAGTTTTTAAACTTTGTCGCTGTAATATTAGGAACCTATGAAATTAGCGTTTTGTATGGAGAATTTTAAAGAAGTTGCATTTTTCATACTAACTTTTTCTTAATTTATTTAACAACCATGTTTTAAAACTTTTATGCACTAATGTTTAAAAACTAAGATAACGTATGCCACTTAAATAAGTTTTGGCTAAGTTAAAACAAATACATAGTGGTCATTTCTACTAACAAAAAAGGAGTCATTTTTAAGGTATTTTTTATGTTTAGAAAACTATATGTAAGTACTAAGGTTTTTTTACCATTGGTAGTTGTCTATGATGCTTATAATCCGATAGAATATCAAGCAATTGATGAATATTTTAAATAATAGAAGTGACAAGGTTCTTTATTTGTGAGAAAAAAAACGCCAATTTCATAGGTGGGGACCCAATATTTAAAAGCGCAGTGGCTGGGTAGTTGCCTTGTATGCTCGTGGTTTTGTGTACGTACGGAAAAAGGGGATACAAGTTATTGTTGTTTGTTGAGGGGCTTGTGGCTAAGTAATAACAGCCACACGGGTCGATCAATCAGGTTAAGCTACTCTTGCCGCGGTTGGTCCGTGGATGGGTGACTATCATTACATACCAAAACTCGGAAAGCACGTTAACGATCCCATTTGTGATTCGTGGATCTTTGACAGTCTATGGTCGGCAGAAGCCCGAAAGTCTGACAACCAGTCTTAACAAGGGGTACCGCAATATCCAGTAACTAGGTTATGGAGGTCAAAAAGGCAGTCGCTTCATGTAAAACACTGGTACTCAGCTGCATCTGGTTAGACTGGAAGCCGACCCAATATAGTTGGGAAAAGACTAGGCAGATAATGACACACTTGACTGAGACGACATTCTACAAAGCTAAACTTTTTTTAAATCTTGATATACTATATTCCCGCCCAGCACCTATGTAGTTGAGTAACACGCTTCAATCTCAATCCGATAGTTTTGAAGGAAGTTCATAGGTTTGAAAAATTCGTCTGCTAAGCAAGAATGAACGTCGCTCAACTATCTAAGTGAAGGGTGAAGTGAAATGTATTGCCATCTATTGCCATTGCATGTGTGTTGCACAATAACATTACGCCACAGGTTCTGTACAGCATTTTGTTACTCAAATATTGTGAAGGGATTTGTTATTTACTTAGTTATAATGACGAGACGAGAGCAAAGTTATTTATGGAAGAAAAACAAAATATGCGAGGAACACTTGATTTATTATTTGAGTTCAAAAGTTGAGCGCTGACCAGTTTTAATTGCTTCAAAGTTTTTAATTAAACGCTATTTGTAATGACATTGTACAATAAAAGTAGTATAATATACGGTCTACTGAAGGCCATACTTTTTACTGTACACCTACTTAATAATTTTGAAGAAAAAAAAATCTTATTGCCGTTCGTACCGCCGGGCGTAACGCTTTCAGTAAGTTAAAATTTTCATTTGAAACTTACGTCGGGAAGACCTTCAATTTAGATATTGTTCATTTGCCTGCTGATATTAAATAATTTTCTTAGCTTACGTATGGAAAAAACTTATTTCTTGGATTCTTAAACAGGGTATGGTTTTTGGGCAGGAAAATGTTGATGATGATCCCAATGGAAACTAAATATTGGAACTAACATTCAAGAATAGGAAACAAACACAAAAGGATTTAAAAATTATACAAGACTTAAGTAAATAAATAAATTTTCTTACCTTTAAAAGTATGAACTCTAGAATTAGACATGACGTGCCACAGTTGAGGATCTCCAGCCGAAGGTGCAAGTACCAGGTGTTGTCCTGATGGCGCCAGTTGCAGAAGGCGTGCACCCGCGCCAGGAGTTGACCCACCCACGGAGAGCACCCGAACTGTTGATGCTATTGGTGGTTGAAGCCTAGGAGAAAAAAACAAGTGAATATCAGGTTTAAAATACAGGAGAATTTTCTAAACACATAATTTCAAGTAAATACACTCAGCGGCCGTTGACCCTGTAATCAGCTGTGTAGACTTAAATTGAAATGACGAGTTACTACCACATACTTAACCCGACTTGACAAAATATCAAGATTTTTTAATAATATTTATAAGTTTATACACATATAAACCTTCCGGAATAAATACTTTAAGTTCCGTATTACAGAACGTCACTCAATATTCCAGCATTAATTAATACTAGTTTCAACCAATCAAATGGCTTGAATCTAGTTTTAAGTTATGCTTGAATAATGAGTGACGCTCTGTAATACGGGCCTAAATTACAGTGGTGATCACTTAAAAATCCGTTGTAGTTCAAAAGAACGACGGAGTCACAATGTCAGATACGAAAAGAGACTTTAATTTATACTATCTATCTATACTATATAATATTATAAGCTGAAGAGTTTGTTTGTTTGTTTGGTTGAACGCGCTAATCTCTGGAACTACCAGTCGGATTTGAAAAATTCTTTTTGCATTTGATAGCCCAATTCTTGAGGAAGGCTATATTTAACATTACGCTATGACCTTTAGGAGCCGAGCAAAAAGAAAAAAAGTCAGAAACAACGCTAAGCTAAAACGAAGTAATAGCGCGGGCAGGCGATGCGATGCGATGGGGTGGGTCGGAGTAACAAGAAATTTCACGCGGACGAAGTCGCGGGCAGAAGCTAGTGTATGTATGAACGAAAATGTTTATTTTTTTGTGTTATCGTCATAAGATATCGATACTGTATGTCTGGTCTGAAAAGTTTTGCCAACTATTTTATTTAATCTTACAAACCATCATCATCATCGGCTTAGCCTTTTCCCAACTATGTTGGAGTCAGCTTCCAGTCTAACCAGATGCAGCTGAATACCAGTATTTTATATGGAGCGACTGCCTATCTGACCTCCAATCTTGTGTAACCATATGTATATCATAATGCCATTTTACTGCTGCTTTGACCTCTAATGACGTCATAGCAGACCTGTAAAACATTGCGAAATATGAAGTTACGTCCTAATTGTATTGATGTGACTTTTAGTATTAGCAGACACTGGTATCTATTTCGTAAGGTGTTTTTAAACAAACATCGTACTTAGTATTTTAACATCTTCGAGTATAAACGAATTAGGACACTGTTTCTAAGAATCCTTCTAAAGGCTCCTTCAAACAGGCGTGACACGACACGCGATACAAAGGTACCGCAAATCGTGCAACGAACGGTGCCTTTGTGTCGCGCGCGATTATATCGTGTGTCGCGCCTGTTTGTAGGAGCCTGTAATCTAAATTAAATTCGCCGAGTAAAGTTATATAAAACGTAGACGTTTGTCGCAGTCTTGCAGCGTATTGTACGATGAAATGCACGGATTAATTATTTATGACAATGTGTTGGAACCTGGAAGTCAGGCATCTTTTAAAACAGGATTTTTTTGTTCCGACTCGTTTCGTAGAATTACTTTATTTACATGCTAACGAAGGTCTATCAAGCGGCATACTCATTTATCAGTATTTTTTGTTTATTTTTGCAATGTTATTCAACTCACACTATTCATATACATACTAGCTTCCGCCCGCGGCTTCGCCCGCGAGGTATGTCATAAAAACTATCCTAT
Source organism: Luperina nickerlii (assembly GCA_963855955.1). NCBI lineage: Eukaryota > Metazoa > Arthropoda > Insecta > Lepidoptera > Noctuidae > Luperina > Luperina nickerlii. Next base: position 6,971,579 of record OY979669.1, read on the forward strand.
GTCCTTCCCCGGGATGCAATCTATCCCTCTGCTAAATTTTATCGAAATCCGTTCAGTGATTTAGGCGTGAAAAGGTAACATACAGACAGACAGAGTTACTTTCGAATGTATAATATTAATTTATTTTCTTTAAGTACACACGTCACGTTGCGGTTTAAAACTGATTTACATCCGTCACCTCACACATCAGGTCCAGTTGAAAACCAGCGTCAGGTACTAGCTGTCTGGCATTTTTGCTGAACAAGGCCTAACACGAGCTCTTAACGCGATCCATTTAGGACCTAAACTGAACTGTTCTTCTGGGCCTTTTTGGTGCAGTTGTGAGGCATACTTTCCTGCTAATTTCTTACATCGGACTTAACACTATTTGATTTTTATTTGTTGCTATCTGATGTATTTATCTGGTGCATTGTGTGTCTTTTAGTCTGTACTAAATTAATGTATTTTCTTTCTTTAAAAGCCGTACAATATTCTTCAAGAAAGAAAACAATAGCATATTCTTCTCTTATTCATTACAATTATTTCCCCCGGATTTCTCATTAAGGATAATCATCTACTGTTGTCCCCGGGCACATTAATTACGAAAACTAATGGGAAAAGATAAGGGGAGTGATTATCAAGTTAATTAACAATAAACGTCCAAAGCTAACCTTTTAGGCTGTTTTGGGTAAAAAAGTAATTTGTGTTAAAATTTACTTTGTAATGAAAAATGCGTGTATTATTAACTGCTATTATTCATTTGTGATATCTTTACGAATTATCTATGAAAACGTTTCAAATAATTGTGGAACTTGGGTTCATTATTTCACATTGTTCGAATTTATTACTAAATAGAAGCAATTTATATGAAAAGCCGAATAGAAATAAATTGCGCTGAAATAGATACCAACTGGTAATTTCATTTCAACTATCGAATTACTTTATAAGAAAATCCCATTTTAGTTTCTTGAAACACTTCAATGAGGGTTTTCGTGAAAATTTACGACACCAGTTGGCACCACTGTGATAAGAGGTCTTCCAATATACGTATGATGATGTTCATTATTCGATTCATTCATTCGTTCATCATTCAGTCATGACATGACTAAAGAAAATATAGGTTATTTGACAGATTCCTGGACCTGACGTGTCAGTGCTGCCACCTAGCGAACGTCATTTCAGAAAACCCTCATTCTTTACGGCTTTTATTTCATTTATTACAAAACATAGAATCGGGTAATTTTTACGATAGCTACCGATACCGAGGCATACATACATTATAGAGGATAGGATGACTGAACTTTACACCCTGTTGCTCATTAGAGGAATGAGCAACAGGGTGTAAAGTTCATTCATCCTCCATAGGCAAAGGGAGGATCCTCTGACCAGACGGGTATTGTATCTGGTGGTTGCCCGACGATTGATGTCGGGACGTTTTATAATATGCCAGTTACGCGGTAAACTCTGCTTGCGCAATGCAAGACTATACGTGACGTCAGTATGATGCGTAGTTCGAATGTGGTGGTGTAGATATCGCCACACCACTGTACTATTTTAACTTTTTCTAAGACAGTTGGTCTACTCTGTAAAAATCTCATCGTGAAAATATAGTTGAAGTGAGCTTGAAGTGAACTGTCAATAGTATCCATCAGGAGGGCAGGGATCCCTGGAATAGACGGCGACCCTCTTGGCCGGATCCCGCCTTGGGACCTGGAGGCGAGAGCACTCGCGGTACTATATCAGTGGTGCGGGGAGGCTCTGGAGCGGGGCGAGAGACCCCTGCTTCGGGTTATTAAAGTACGGCGGTACGGCGGCCCTGAATGTGGATTGGAAGACGCGACTTGTGCAAACCACTGCTCGGCAGCTTGTTATAGCGGTGGTAAGTCCCGTCATGGAGGCGTGGATCGAGAGACGGCATGGCGCCCCTCAGCTTCCGGCTGACGCAGGTACTCTCTGGTCACGTCTGCGTTGGGAATTACCTGTGTAACGTATAGTTCGAGGGCAGATACCGGTGTATCACCACTGTGCGGCTTGCCCGAAGGATATGGCGCAGCACATGTTGGAGGAGTGCCCAGCTTGGGCAAGTCTGCACCATCGCGGCAACAGGTGGGAGCGATTTATCGCTCCGGGCCGTCGGTCAATCGATGGTCGAAATGGGAGTGCATGGGACGGGGTTGCCTCCTTTTGCGAGGATCTGCGACCTTCATGAGAGGTGGCCTGCGGCGGGCGGCACGCTAGGGGCATCCGTCGTTCGACCAGACAGGCCAGAGTTGGCGCAGTTCCACGCGCGCCACTCGAGAGTCGGTGCGGCCATTATGGTAGTGGCCGCACGGGGAGGTCGAGGCCTGTCGGGGGAGCGGTGAATACTTATGCAAATTCCACACCTTCGGCCATAGGCAGAGATGGAACACTGCGGTGGTTTTAGCCGGTAAGCGACCGGCATGCCCCTCTGTCACCCCTACGATGGAGGAAGTCCAAAAGGATTTTCACCGCGCACCAAAAAAAAAAAGGGATCCCTGGCATAAGATGGATTCACAGCTCAGTTCACATAAGTTTTCACGGTGGGGTTTAATACAGAATAAACAGGTTGTTATGCATTTGATTCTAAATTGTCATGGCGCCATTGTATGTACCTATAACTAAAGTGTATGTAAGGTAGTGATAAGTCATTGCCTCATCACTCTAGTGACGCGTGCAATTGTGAAAAGAACCCTTTTCTTTCGGTTGACATTTATAGATTGAGCAGGAAGGTAACGATTCAATCTTTGTCTGTATTTTCCTCCAAAATCTACGAGGAAGCATATACTGTAGGAGCTTAAAGGTACATAAAGCTACTATTACGTATATTATGTTGCTTGAACTATGTTTATCCCTTTATTTCTGACCTTGAGTTAAAGCCTAGTGATTTAAGTTCAGGTAGAGTGCCTATGTAATGTTTTACTGTTTTCTACTGTCTTTTAAAGCAGTGGTGGCCCAGTGGTAACGGTTCCGACTTAATAGTTGTGTGTGAGTGGTCATGGGTTTAAACCCAGTCAGATTTATTATTTTGTAAAAATAATTGCTTTCAAAACGGTGAAGGACCACATCGTGAAAAAACGGGCATGACATGGAACCAAAATTTTGAAGACACGTTAAATCTACCAATCCGCATTGGGCCCGCTTGGTAGATTACAGCCCACTCCTTCTCGAACAGAGGAGGCCTGTGTCCCAGCAGTGGGAATATTATAGGCTGTTTATGCATGTAATGTTTTATTGTTTCTACTGTTTTTATCTATTAGAATTTCATATCTTGGGTTGATATTTGGATTATTTCTTTCCAGTTTAACAACTCAATAGCTCTTAGTTAAATCAAAGAAATTTCGATAGCAATGCAACGTATGTCGACACCCTTGCGCCATCCCATATTCTAAGCACGGTGAGCTGTGCTGGGGCGGCTGCTGCAGGTGCGGAAAACCTCGAACGGCGCAAATACTGCAATCTCTTTGGAATTTATATGTTTGAGCCGTTTGGGGTTGAAACACTAGGGCCTTGGGGTCCGAGTGCCCACTTATTATTTCGAGACGTCGCCATGCGGTTGGTCGACTCTTCACGTGACCAGAGGGCTGACCTATTTTTTGGCCAAAAATTCAGCATTGCCATACAACGTGGCAATGCTGCCAGCCTTTTGAGCACGTTTCCTGTTAACAGCGTTGCGGATGAATTTTTTGATGCCCTTTGATTATTTCCCCTCCTTTTTATATACTTTTATGAAAGTTAAAAACTATTCGCTAGCAGTTTAGCATAAAACACCGAACCGTTATTTAACCCGTCGGAAATATGCGTCCGGATTTTCCGTTTCGCTTACTAAGCCGTTTTAGGCTTGTTTTCAGTGTGCGGAGTTCAGTTTGCTCTTTGTTGGTTACATTCCCTTATTCCCATGTGAGCTATTCCGCCAAGGATCACATCTTTTCTGAATTATTCGCGTTGTGAAACAGTAAGTGAGTTAGCTGCAAAACGTGATTCGAATATTTTATAAGGGGAATAGATGGAAAGTGTAATATTGGAAAATGAATGATACTCTTGAGGGTAGATATCGATATAGGATGTTTTTATTCTTTTGAAATAAAGCTTTTGTGTTTTAGTGTTTTAATTTTTACGCGTTGGGTGTTTGTCATGAATTTTTTTGCTATAAATTCTTTGACAACAAAATTAAGATAATACAGAGTGCCGATTAGGTATTATCACATTAAACAGTACAGCGATTATTAGAAGTTGTTATAAGCCTGAAATAAAAAACAATTTTACTAAAAATAGAAAACTATACTTATTATTCAAACAAAATAAATAGCGTAAAAATTAGCACGACATAAACCACCCTTGATAATAAGCTAAGCGCAGGGCGATGGTTTCAATAATTCAACACAAACTTTATGGTCCGTAACGACTGTCAAAGATCCACGAATGACAGACGGGACCAACGGCTTAACGTGCTTTCCGAGGCACGGAGGGGTCTTGGTATGTAAAGATGGTCACCCATCCACAGACCAACCGCGACAAGCGTAGCTTAACCTGATCGATCGATCAGTGCGGCTGTTATTACTTAGCCACGAGGCCCTTCAACACAAACTTAACTTACCAAATAATCATAATCAGTTGTTAAATACTCAAACGAAAAGAAGGTCCCACGGCTAGATTGTTAATGGTTTTTAAATACTAGCTTCTGCCCGCGACTTCGTCCGCGTGAAATTTCTTGTTACTCCGGCCCACCCCGTCGCATCGCATCGCCTGCCCGCGTTATTACTTCGTTTTTGCTTAGCGTTCTTTCTGTCTTTTTTCTTTTTTCTCGGCTCCTAAAGGTCATAGCGTGATGTTAAATAGCCTATACTCTATAGCCTTCCTCAAGAATTGGGCTATCAAATGAAAAAATAATTTTTTAAATCCGATTGGTAGTTCCAGATATTAGCGCGTTCAACCAAACAAACAAAAAAACTCTTCAGCTTTATAATATTAGTATAGATTTGAATCGTGTAAGTTTAAAATACATAATGTAGAATACGTGGTTTCAATTAATGTGATAACCTAATCGCCAAACTATTGATGTAGGTAGTCCCCTTTGTAATTAGGTCACATTATTTAACAATGTATTAAAATTAAAATGTAAATAATCAAAACGTAGCACAATAGAACCTTTTTCCTAATTCCCTTATAACAACCCACAACTAATAGCTTTTCAAAAACTTACTCCAATTTCAGATTAAATTTTGCGCTTCTTGTGCGATCAGGTGCGCTTACTCGTGTCCAATCCAACTGAGTAGCTAGTCTGTAATTTATTTAACAGAACACTGGTAAAAGATGAAATGACTAGACAGGGGTGACTACCGAGATGTCTATTAAAGAGGGGTTTACACGGGTCGATTTTCGCCGTGCGGCTAGTTGCTTCACCAAGCCGCATAGTTAGCCCATTTACACAGGTGACTAAAATCGCATGCGGCTCGGCCATTGCTTCGAAAATGTTGAGCAGAATAGGTGTTTGTGCCGGAATTGAAATATGTAGTTAGTTATTCAATTAATCAATAATTGTTTGAAGAATAATTGATGTTTAACCAAACGATTTATCTGTACGTATAATCGCGGTGGTGGAACAACGTACACGAAACACTCCTTCATGCGGCGAGCGATCGTCTGCAACTGAACGTTTACACGGTCGATTTTAGGCAACAGCATGCGGCCGGTCGCCGCGGAACTTTGGGGCTTGCGGCTTTAGTCACTTGCGACCTAGCCGAATTGCCATTTAGACGGTCGATTTTCGCTGCGCGGAAAAAGTCGTGCGGCTTTAGTCACCCGTGTAAACCTAACATAATAGAGATTAGAGAAGTATGGAAGCGAAGAAGTAGGCGTTGCGACTATCCCAAATAAATTGGGATAAGTGCAAGAAAATGAATGATTATGATAATTGGTAATAGCATCGACCCTCTCTGATAAGTGTGACACACGAGCGACACGCTTCAACGGCAGAGGCAAGTGCTGCCATCGCGGAGTGTCGACGGCAGCCCTCGAAAACGTGCCGCTCGTGTATTTGAGTACAATGCGTGCCACGAAAGATGAGACTTGACACACCACGTGATTTGACATGCGCAGTACACGATTTTAGGTATCTTTAGCGGTATGAGGTCTGAGTGCGGGACGGGACCGGACGTCATAGGGGCGGCGGAAAGAGCGGGGGAGGCGGGGTCAAGTCTCATCTTTCGTGGCACGCATTGTACGGTGCTCAAATACACGAGCATGTTGTCGAGGGCTGCCGTCACCTCTGCTGTTGACGCGTCTGCTTGTGTGTATGAGCTCTAAGGTGTAACCAGCGAGGTAAATGCGTAACACACTATCAGTAGCAATGGATTTCATTTTGACAGTTCAACAACATTCATTGCGTTATTTACGTTGTTGAGCAGATACATTTTACGAACATATGAAGCAATGGTTTAGCAATATCCTTCGAAATGATTCAAATTGAGAATGATAGTGTGTAACGCAATTAGGTTGCAGACTGCAGTCGATCGATGCCGACTACGCTCCAAAACATATTCGATACTCCTTATTATCGATGAACAAGTGACGATCTATCGATATGGATGATCTATAGTCTATACTATAATATTATAAAGCTAAAGAGTTTGTTTGTTTGTTTGGTTGAACGCGCTAATCTCTGGAACTACTAGTCGGATTTGAAAAATTATTTTTGCATTTGATAGCCCAATTCTTGAGGAAGGCTATTTACCATTACGCTATGACCTTTAGGAGCCGAGCAAAAAGAAAAAAAGTCAGAAAGAACGCTAAGCAAAAACGAAGTAATAGCGCGGGCAGGCGATGCGTTGCGACGGGGTGGGTCGGAGTAACAAGAAATTTCACGCGGACGAAGTCGCGGGCAGAAGCTAGTCGTTAAATAAAACATTCGACGTCGATCATTTGGAATCTAGTTGCCATACACAACACTGCTCATCATCATCTTACCGAATACATCCGAATACCGGTACTTTACATGGAGCGACTGCTCTCACCTCCACAACTCGGTTACTGGATAATACGACACCCTTTGGTAAGACTGGTTGTCAGACTTTTTGGCGTCTAACGACCGGAACGACTATCAAGGATTCAAGAACGACAGCCGGGATCAACGGCTTAACGTGCTTTCAGAGACACGGAGGGGCACGGAGGGGGGGAGGTTAGGCTACGCTTGCCGCGGTGGGGGGGAGACCGTGGCAAGCGAAGTCCTAACCTGATCGATCGACCCCCGCGGCTGTTATTTTTTAGCTGCATTAGCCTGAACTATCGATGCCATTGATCGACCGCAATCTGGTCTCACCTTTACATTAACTAAGCCTGATTAATCACTTCTAGTGTTAGTTTTGTCTAATTAATGACTTTACCAAATGCTTTGGATTTCCTCCAAAGTGTTGGTTTATTAGAATTTATGTCTCTCGCTATCTGTAATGTCTCCGGAGCCGATGTCTTGTGTAAGGCTATAGAAGTTTGGCTTACTCCAGCCATAGTGTGCGGGAACTTAGCCTTCGTTTCAATGTATCTGGATTGTAGTTTAGTTTTAAATATTATGAACCTTAGTATCGATTTGATCGATCTATAATATAGGCTTTATTATATTTCGTATATAGAATACGATCACCTACCATGCACCTACTATGGTTTTTCTCTGCATAACCCTAGGGTAGATAGAAAATGCCGAGGCATTAAGTTCACCTTTGTGTGGTTCTAGTTTTGTATAATCCATACTATTATTATAAATTCGACAGTAACTCTGTCTGTATGTTACCTTTTCACGCCTAAACCACTGAATGGATTTCGATAAAATTTGGCAGAGAGATAGATCGCATTCCAGGGAAGGATATAGGATAGTTTTTATCCCGATATTTTTACGGGATCGATATTTATGCGGGTGGAACCGCGGGGCGCTGCTAGTACATAATAAGCAGGCTACAAGGATTCCACTGCTAAGGCACAGGCCTTCTCGGAGTGGGCCGTAATCTACCACGAGCCCAGTGCGGGATTGCATAAAGTTTCATTAAATAAATGAAAACTACCTAAAAAACACTTAGGTATATTCCTTACCTGATCTCTGAAAAAACACAAGTGGAAAACGATACGCTTATGAAATCATTTAGTATTTATTTATTTATTTAATACTTCAAGCACATAAATGTACAGAGGCGGACTTAATGCCATAGGCATTTCCTACCAGTCAACCTTTGTGTGATGCAGAGACAAACAGGTATTTATAGGTTTTCAATGAGCTACCTATAAAGCTTACTCGTATGTGATTTTAGAAATCTTTCAATTATGAAACAATATAATTTGACGTTTAATACTCAAAAATAATTTGGAAAAGGACTTACCTACAATATTTTAAATTATCTTGAGAACAACATAAACCAAAAGTAATTTTAGATAATTTCTCCGAAATTGGTTATGACTTCCGAAATAATTATAAACCGAGGTAAAAGAACATTATTAACTTTTTAGGTCATGTCAAAAGCATCCTTCTTCATCCTTCATCCTTCCATCTCCTCGCAGCTATACATTGAGAAGTTAAGAAAACAATAAAGTTTTTCTGTTAAATAAACACTATAATTATTTTTATCATCATCTTGTTCGATAGACAAGAACATTAATTGCGATGGTACAGTCAGAAACAAAAGTCCATTAACACTTCAGTTTTTTTAATCTCAGTTATTGAGCAAAATATTTGTTCAAAATTGCATTGTGCTTCTGCTGCAATTGGGACTTTTGTTGCTGACCGTATGTATCAAAACATGTGGACCCTACTTTATTCATATGTCTTAAGAGGTGACTATGACATTCCGCGAAAGCATGGGCGTACTCAATGTACAACCAGGGTATTTGATTGTTGAGCAGATTGAAATACTACGTCAATTTTCCGTGCAATAGTTTGAGAAATTGACCATCGTACTCTTTGGTCCTGTCGATCAAGTTCTTTGTTTTGACAAAAATATCTAAAAAATAACGAGTCACGCAATAACTTACCATCCATTGAGTGGTACAAGTATTGGTTTGTCGTAGCCATCGCACCACGCCATTGCGGCTGTCACCAGCGTTGCTAGAACTCCGCGTCGCGCCACCGCAGGCCGGAGCCAGGCTATTATCTACGAAAGAAGAAAATATTATAGATATAACTTACTAAAAACTATCTCTTTGGCTGGGTGAAATAAAGAGAAAGATAATACTCTTCATAGTGTACACTGTACATCATAAAATTACCAATCTATTTATTTATTTATAATTAGGTATATACTTTATTGTAGGTACACCACAAAAATACACAACAAAAAATAGATTTTACACTACAAAATATACATTGGGCGGCCTTATCGCTTAATAAAAAACAATGTCGTTTGATATAATGTAGAAAGAATGACGAGGAGTAACTGCGCGTAAAGTTACTGAAGAACTGACCGGTGAAGTTCAAAACTAGCCGAGGAAACCCGAAATATAAGCGTGCATAAAGCGATATTATACTACTGAATTTTAACTCAATGCTTTGCGCAATAATAAAGATTTTATCTAAACAAGAATTCGGAAGCTGATACTCAACACAAAACAGAAAAAACACAGAGGCCTCAGAAATCTTACCAAAATCACGAGAGTCTAACAAAATGTAAAAAATACGAAAGTAAAGTAAGAGCTATTTACTGAAGGAAAAGTAGGTATCAGTTCACATTACTTATGTTTTAAAATAAAGTGAAAGTCTCATGTCTTTATAGCTATCTATTGAGTTTGTGACTGTACGTAAACCAATTTCGAAAGTTGGGGAGAACAAAGGTTTATTGAAACTCGTTAAAGGGCTTTGTGGGTCCTGCTGACAACGACGGCACTTTATTGATTGATACTTGATCCGCGATCCGATATCTATCTTACGTCGCTCCATATTATATTTTTAGGGATGTATTTTTATAGGCTTTTCGTAAATTATTTTTACTACGTGACTGTGTAATATTGAGTTAAGTTTACTAAGAAATGGATTTCTTGAGAGAGTAAGGTGATACAAAGACAACACTGCCAATATTAGGCTGTTTCGGAAATATAAAACATAATTTGTTTTGATTTTTGTGGCATTTTGTGAAATATAGTTATCTTACCCCTTTCTGACACAAGGGTTAGGTCTGTGATCTAACAGAGTAACTTACCTGTCTTGTTAAAATAGTGGTACGTACCTATAATAAGGATTGTCCAAAATTTCTAACCATTAGATTTTATTTTATTTTTTGAAAATTTAGAGTATTTTGAGAAACTAATTTGAATATTTTGATGATTGGCTCAATAGTTATTTAAAAAAAAATATTGAATTATTTTTAGTTTTTAAGGTAGGTGACGTCATCAGTGGCATAAAGATTAAGTGCCGTTGCCTGACTAGTACATAATTAAAAATTTTAATCTGTCAACACAACGTCATCAATCCAAAGAGTACTGTCACATCTGTCAAAGTGTCAATAGGCCGAATAGACGTCTTAAATAATCGAATCCTATCTTAGCGTATTTATTTACAAATGGTTTTTTTATGTGTAAGTGTCCTCCAAGGAATATACTACGCTCTATCGTCACTAGAACAATCGACGCGGCGACTTAGAAATAGAATAATAACGCACGCGGCGACATTATTACTATTATTGCTGCAAGTTGGAACAAAGCACTTCCTGTATTCCATAACTCTTCCAGTATATTAAATATTGTCGAGTGTTGAAATAATGTATGTAATGTAATATAAACAAGAATGTTTATATTTTTGACATAATTATAATTATTTGACAGTTGACAGATTGTAGACAATCTTACTTTTTTTTCTGAGGTAACGATACAAAACTGTACGGCCAAAGCCGACGTAATTTGAAGGGCAAAGAAGGTCAATCGTATTTTATCAAAAATATCAATAAAATATGACTATTTTTCATAATTAATTAGTCCGTAATCAATAACGCTATTCCTCGAAATGGTTTTTCAATTACTACATTTAAAAAAATATGAACAATGCCCATTGTCTTTAAAAGTGTATTGTGGTAGTGGTTTATGGCAAACCGTGGTATTTTACAATATTAGTGTGATAAGCAAGGCTACATTACCTGAGCTCCCAACTGCATAGGATCCCTGGTGAGGATATCACTGGACTTCCTGACTGCTCCGTACACTAGTTCCACGTCTCGGTCCAGGATGTAGCATCGCACGTGCTCCAGGATACACCGGAGATAAGATATCGTTACTGTTTGTACCTGTGGGAGATAACATTATGGTTAGTTGAAAGAAATGTGCAATGTGCATAGTTTTTATTAGGTTAGGATCAAGCCCTAATGATTCTTCTTTTAATAAGTCTTTAGTTTGTATGGATGCTGTTACTTCAATATATGTTGTAATACTTTCAGAAACATGGTGTTTTTTTTTTCAGGACGGGAAGTCATTAAATGACCCCTTCCGCTCTGGGTGGAGCGGAAGGGAGTGTCAGACTCTTACTGACTAAAACCCACCCGTGTTCCTTCCTTAGCCCTTTATGTTCCGGGCCAGCGGTAACCCTTTCGGACAATCCTGCTGACCAGAAACATGGTGTTACAAACGATTTCCGAATGGCTTATCAACAAAAAAAAAAGGTAAGAGCCTGTCAAAAGCATGTTAACAGCTTTAAACAACAGCTAATTAAGTAAATAATTTACCAGTCTGTTAGTTGATTTTCGTTTTGATTAACCTTAATGAAACCGACTGTGAGTGTGATTGGTTTAATTATCTAAAAATAGCCGGACACAGTGTCATTCATTTCGAAAATAACATGTTTCTAAATCGGTTTGCTTCCGGTACGTAAAAAGCTTTCAGCTCATATACCATTCCATTAGTAATTTAAACTGCAATTCAAAATACACAACCCGATCGATACAACGAACAAAACAAAAAGGTTAGCTCTGATATCCATTAACAACTACCAACACTTTGTTTACAAAAAACAGAATATACCTATAACTAACAACTGCAGGTAACTGTTAACTTTCTTTAATGATACTATACAATACACTGTATTGTTTCCCGACCATTAAACTTGGTCATTTCAGTCCACGAATTAACGTTTTAATGGGTGTTCCGCCTTACGTAAACTTCGTAGGTTACCCGATTCCATTAACAGCGAAACTTTGAAAACTATCTGTTACGTCGTAGCTACGAGGGTTCGACCGGTACTAATTACACCTCTGGAATATTAAAAAGTGACTGTCTGTTAGACGAAGCGTTTTGTAATCGTCCGGTGGATCGTTAAACAATAAGCTTGCTGAAAGAAGTTTCTTTTAACAAATTAAATGGAATTGCTTGATCGGAAAAGCAGATACTTAAAATGAAAATGGTAGAATCTTAAAGTTGAAAGGCGTCGGCAATTTTCTACCTAAGAATAGAATGATTTATGGCCCGTAATGGTAATAGAATTACGGCCTAATGTTACGCTACTTTGTCCATTAAATGGCGTACCTAGCTCCAGGGGACATCAAAGGAGGTACGACTCCCGACAGAGATGGGAAGAAAATGAAAAATGTTTCCATGATTGCCATTATTTTTACCGACGAGTTTTACGACGAGACCGCTTTTGTGGATTTTGTTTTATTTTCATTCAGTTAGACTTTCTGTTACTCAAAGAGATTTTCTACATATAAATGCGGTGTTCCTGTTATTTATGTGGCATTCAATTCAATGCAAGCCATATATACTAAATAATTATTTTTTCAATAAGCTACTGGAACTGCTATTGAAATTCTATCCTTTGACATCAATAAAACGATTAGTTTAAAAGTACGAAATAGTTTCGAAGTTTGTTTATCTTTTCAATAGACGAATTGTATTCAATGGACGAATATTGGTTTTATGAAACCATTTAAATCAATGGTTGCTTTTTGTAACCAAATTGGAAACGTTAACACGTTGTGAAGAATGAAACAACTTACCGATGCTAGTAAAAAGTCGAAATTGCAGACAGTGAGGTCTTTTAGCTTAGAGAAGTCTCCAGCCAGTAGTAGATGAAGCCAGGATTCTTCAACATGTCTCTGGGTGAATGCAGCCGCTGTTCTGCTGGCCGAGTGGAATGGGGTCGAGTCCAGGAGGGCATCGTCGTCGTTTTCCACGCAGCCTATTAGGACACGGACTATTTTTGGGTTTAGTATAGCTCTGTATAACATAGTTGACAATAATATATTCAAAATTTAGAAAAAATGCATGAAATTCATCGTCATACACATCGTACTTTAATTTATCAGTAACTGAAACTTAAAGGTACTTCAAGCTTTCAGTCATACATATAATAGAAATACATAAAAGTTCCTGCATTTACACGTAGGTACTCGTGATGAATGTCCATTACGATACATAAAATATCCATTTATTTCAGAACTAATCCATGAGTGGACGTAACCGCGTCCCTCAAGGGCCTTTGTGTATAAAATCCATTACATTACTCGTTCCTATGTTAAAACTTGACATTTTCAATGCTAAAGTAAACAACAAAGTGTGTTACCCAATGATTTCAAAAGAGTATATATATAAGTCAATGGTGTTACCATTCTGGAAAGTGGAAATAATACGCCAATACGCCCGACTGAAATACGACGTGAAATATCCGCTTTGGCTGGAAAGGTTTGGTTTTCATCATCTCGGATATCTAAAGGAGTTTTCTTTGTGTGAAGGCGCAATAGATGTACGGAATTCAATCAAAAGGAATTGAATAGCAGTTTCACGTTTTGGTGTATTTGAGGACATGTTTTCGTTTAAACTGATAAAGTATTGTGCACCTCGCATTTGTTCCGTTCCGTCTATGTTTGAGACGGATCCTGTTTATTATATTCCTTATCACAATTTTGAGGGAAACTGGCATTTCTAACATACCAGAAACAAGAATTGGAATTTAATATGAATTTATTGGCGTTTCGGCGCGCGTCGTCGATTATGTCAATGAGTTTAATAAAACGAGCTTACGTGGTTCATTTGCTTAGGATCAGCGCCCTGATGGAATTTTGTAGGCATTATGAAAAAGGCACGCGAGAGGTGGAGAAGTGTACGGGGTAGATAGATATTTTAATTTCACCACAATTTAGTAATAAATCCACTGACTCAAAGTTAAATTCAAGTATTCAACTAAAATCTTGATGGTATAAGAAGCATGAAATGCAAGTTATATTTAAAGTTTACCTGTATCTTGTAAAATTAAAATGAGTAGGTATGTTTCTCTTCAGTTTGTAAATTATCAAATTTCAGCTCATGTATTGTAAAGAAGTTTGGCCCGAGTTTATCTCCCTGAGGGATGCTTGGGCTTGCTATGCACATTAAATGGTGAAGGAATCGATGACTCTCGTTTAGTATTTTTTGGGAATACTTCGTAACTAGTAATAATTTTGTGCAAAGATTGAAGATAAAAGTTTCCGCCTTGATCTTTTACGGCATCTACATCTATAGCGTCTTTAGAATATAAGAAGAATAATCCCCTGTGAGTTCCATTTCTAACCATTGAATATTTTTTATGCTATAACAAGAAAACTCAACTGACCAGGTTCCTGAGCTTCAGAAGTATCCGTATCATTATCCTCTTGCAGGAAGTTAGCGAAATGTAATGCAGCCAGGTCCGAGTGTGCATCCCGAAGAGCAGCTTGTGATCGCACGTAGCGACGTCGAGCTCGCGAACTAGCCGCCGCTGCTCGCCAACGCCACGTACACCTGCCCGATACTACGTTCTCCGATATTAAGTTTCCTGTTGAGAATTTAGCAGGTTAGTAAATATTGAACATATTTTTTGGAAAGCAATGTTTTAGTCCTATGATAAATGATTTTATTTTTGTAAGTAGGTTTGCATAAACACTTTTACACGTCAATCATATATATTTTTAAACCAGATGAGCTCGGCGTTTCCTATCCGACTACTCTGAGAAGAAAGGCCGAAACAAACTCAGAGGTCACAGTCTCTTTTAAAGTCCAGACATAATCTTGGTCAGGTTATATATGAAGACTATGTAGATCGATGTCTGAGATGGTCTTTTGAGGAAAGAACCACACACATTGAGAGGACCTGTCCAGTCAGTGCACGCATTTGTCAGAAATCATGCAGCTCAACTTAAGACTTAAGGAGCTCAACGATTCGACGAACAATACCAAAGAAAGGTCATTTGGGTAGGCCACATAAATTACTCAAACTGCCAGAGTATGAATAAAGAATGAATTATACAGGTTATAGGAGTAGAGGAAGACCAAGAAAGTTGTTTGGATTATTGTGCGGAAGATGATGGGGCTAGAAAGAGGTTTACTCTGTAAATATGGCGACAAACAGAAACGTTTGTAAAAAATAATGCTGGGACGTCTACAAATACTCGTACATTGGCATTAAGATAAAATACGATGATGATCAAATTATACATACGACCAATGATCTTTATGTACATAGCTACCAGACTGAATGGTTGATTAACCTCCACATAATATATGCGTGATAGTAAGTGGTAAATGGTGCTATTTCTTTGACAATGAGCAAAGATAAAAATTGCAAATAGGCTACGCTAGCATAATAAGCAAGCTTTATAACATTATCTTATCCACATAAAAACGCAACAAAACTCGAATGAAGACAATAAAAAGTAACAACCAATTTATATTTATGTATTGCGAATCGATATATTGTTCCATAATCAGACAGCTTTGCAGATAAAATGAATAATAACAATGAAACAAAATTAGTGGAACGAATGTTATTAGCGATATAGAACACGTACCCTGTAATAATATCAAGTAAAAAATGTAGGTGAATTGTAATTGAATAACATGACAACAAAGGTGGAACAGGTGCCACAGAGAATATTGTTAGTTATCGAAACGCCAGTTGTAGTTTGACAATTTCGATATTGGATTTCGTACAACCCTAGACACAAAAAGTCTGACGGTGCGAATAGACCCTGAATGATAAACCTATGTCTCTAAAATAGGTTTATCATATTGCTTTTCGCTCAGATGATTAATTGAACTTTGATTTAGCGGTAGAATGTTATAATTATGTTCGCTTTTTGTCTTCTGGTATCGAATGATAAATGACACACAGACATACAGATACAGATACACATACAGATTTAGGTGAGCGTAACATTTAATAATTTAAATCGAAAAAAACCGTGAGTTTAAATCAAGCGTGAAAGTGGAGTGTGGAAGTGGAAGCTTTTCATTTTAGTGAAATAAAGATACATTCCCTGGCGAGTCTTCTTGTAGTAAGAAGTTTAGTATAATGCATAGGTACGCAGGTACCTACGCATTTAAGGCATACTTAAGAATAGGGTAGATTTTAATACAGATTCTACTGACAATAGATTGGCTATGCCGAACTCTTAACCAAATTCTAGGCCGACTCCCATTAGATTGCCAATGGCACCAATGATGTATAAACTATAGATACGTTGCCCGCGCTCTGTAGTGGCAACATGAATGGAAGGTAATTACCGCACGACCATTTAGTCGCTTACCAACCTGTCCCGCAGCTGTACGTACGTGACAATAAAATTACTAATTGTGTGAATAGCTTCCTCAAATATAAAAAAATGCCGTCCTGTATTTTTAGGAAATGTAAAAATTATACTGCAACTGTGAAAGATAAAAAATTATCATTTCATGCGTAAGTATCAAGAAAAATATATTTTATTTAATTTTTTTTGATCTTCTAATTGCGATTCTTCTAATGGCGGCTGGTGCATGAGGTAAGTCACGTGCCATTAGAGGAAGCTGGGATACTTTGCATAAGTATTATTTTATAAAACCTACATTGTTTTTATTTTGATGAATTATATTGTTTGAATATAATTGTGTTATGGATCCTAATGATCAATATAATAATTAGATTACCTAAAGTTGGGCTTATGAGTGAAAAGTAGTTAAGCGTTATAAGGACTCAACGGCGTGAAGACAATTGACTAGGTACCCACAAAATACTATACTCTCGGGTCTGCTCGGAACATTTTCTAGCCAGCGACATAAAAAATATCGAAGAATATTTTTTATGTTTATAATAATATTACATTTTGTTTTATTAATTAATTAACAATAATTACTCTTGCGAAATACTACATTCATATTTTTAAGGATCGAAAATAATTTATTATTTTACCCGTAAATCTACTATCTATAATAAATCAACACGAGAAAATCGAGTGTCCATTTTTCCCCACATGCATCCTTTTTTACTCGCTCGGCCAATGAGCATACATGACATGCACCACAGAATGAAAACGTAATTAAAGAAATATATTTATCTCTCTCTAACAATAAAAATTCCGTAGATGATATTAATTTTCTTTCCCGTTCTTCGTGCGTATAAGTAGCTATTTAGCTACCGATAGTATTTACGCTGTTTTCGAGTGCTGTGATGTTCATGCATGACGCGTGTATTTATATTACGTCATTGAACGGCACGCTTGTAAGAAGCAATGGCTGTTTCATCGTCTTCCAAACACAGACACATTACACTGTGATCGACTGACAGAAACCATAGTCTAAACCGGTATGGTCAGAAGATATGGTCAGAAAGGATATTTTCAAACTCGACCACTGCGTGGATCCAAATAGTAGTTGAAAGTTGTATGCGAATGAAATGACAGGTACAACCCGATTCAAAATTATTTTTTGGCGTCTCGGAACATGAGGCGAGTCGCTACGCAGTAACAAATTCACGTGTCAGCGGGGGTGAGGGGTGAGGTACTGCGCAGCGAATAGCGCACTTCAGAGCCGCCATCAAGTTTGAATCGGGCTAAGACAGACCCGGTAAATATGAAAATAGCACAGAAAATGGGACTGAATTTGATTATATATAATACTTACTCATCATACATTTGGCGACACAAATAGTAGAAAAGTTAAAGTTGGCTTCTTTCAGCATTATAACTGCGTCACTGTTACTAGTCGGCATCAGCAGTTCCAATAGTTCTAGTTCAGTCAGCCCGAACTCCGAACAAGTTATGTAACCTACGGATAATGTCAGAATTGTAAGAGACAGTTTTGGGAGATGTAACGTATTGGATTAAAGTTTGGGTGTGCATGAAGGTTTTACAACAAATTGGATAAATAATACAACTAAAAAAAAAATACAACTATCGCTCATTTCATTGAATGTCTGAAAAGTTTCAAACTTTGATGAAAGGAGCGCTGATAAAACAAAATATTATATCGGAAAAATCAATCTGAACAACTAAGTTTTTATATTTTTATTCTTGTTTGCATTCTAATATACAGGGTTATTGGTAAAACATGAACAACCTCTTAAGAGGTCATTGTACTCATCATTATGAACAACTTTTACTATGCGACCAAACCTGAAATCGCCAAAAAAAAATCTGCTGATCCCTACGTTTATGTTCCTATAACTCGTCAAAATGTAGGTTTTTTCGCGATTTCAAGTTTGTTCCCATAGTAAAAGTTGTTCATAATGATGAGTACATAAAATGACCTCTTAAGAGGTTGTTAATGTTTTACCAATAACCCTGTATACCTAGGTATCCATTTTATCTAAAAGCAATGAGTCTTGTCTATCAATCTTAAAACTATTAAGTAGATACTTACTTGCTAATTTACTAAACGCTTTAGATCCGAAAACCACTTCTAAGTTATCGAAGGCACCATCAATAAAGTCTCCGTAGCTATTATTCTCCGGCGTCTCCTCTATCGCGTCCAACAAATAGTAGCAGTTCTGAACTTTGAACTTTTCTTTCTGAGCTGGCGTCAGCTGCAGTTGCTCTAACGATACGGCACTAGTACACACAAGGAACACATTTCTTGGCAACGACATCGGCAGCCAAGATAAGCCCGTCACTATATCACACTCCAAAGGATTCACTCTATGAACATTATCGATAAATATCAACAATATCTCATTTTCCATCTCCTCACATTTCCTAAGCAGACTTTGGAACCAATTGTTAATATAAAGAGGATCAAAACTCGCGTCTTTTGGCAAGTATCCTTCGGGAATGTTTAAAATTATCGATATTTGTTGACACATCACTCTTAGCAGTTCCAAGTTATAGGCCGATCTCGGTGTGGAAGCAGAAAATCTTACTATCCTCAAAACAGGCTTCGGGAAAATTTCCTCGCATTTGAAGTAAAGGTGTGTCAGTAAGGTGCTTTTTCCTGAAGCATCTGGGCCATATATTAAAGCCGGTGGATGCCGCGTTCGATTTTCGTAATTTTCCTTAGCGTTATTTAAAATACTTTTGGCTGCTTCTTCAATTTGCTTAACGTTAACCTTATACAAACGATTATGTTCTATACATATCCTAAGATGAGTGATGTGTTCCAGAAATACTTCCTGCAAGTTGAAAGGAAAGCCAATAAATTATTCATGCGAGGAAAGTTGTCACACGAAGGCAGTTAAGTTTGTTTCGACATTTGAGACTTTAAACTTGTGAGTCTGTTATTTGATGTCTTCTTGCAGAATTTATATGAGTATTTGTTCTGGGAGTTAGTTTAAATTTTGATGACTTGGATTTGGTAGAATGTTCAAACGTATTAAAATTACCTGTACAGTCTTTTTTCTTCCCTTCCCCTGATCGGGTTCGGTGCTAAGGCTCTCGTCGATCAATGAACTGACCACAACTTGTACCTTCTCCCTGAAAGGAGCTAACTTCTCTTCGTTGTCAGATGCTCCGTCTGTTCTTGACGAATCTGCTGACAATGACCTATGGAGAGAGACTACATATTTAGAAAAAAATATAGTAAGAAATACTATTTTCTGGTAAGGTCAAGATAGATTTGAAAAGCTCCGGGCATCACTCGACTTTGATAAATTGTATCCACTGCTCTTTGACTTTATCTAAGAAATTGGCAATGACGCTTGCCAAAAACTTTTACCGAGTGTCCCGTATTTGAAAATTTAGTAAAAAATGTTATTACAACAGTCTATCTAATA
The DNA here is from genome assembly GCA_963855955.1 of Luperina nickerlii. NCBI lineage: Eukaryota > Metazoa > Arthropoda > Insecta > Lepidoptera > Noctuidae > Luperina > Luperina nickerlii. The sequence continues at coordinate 6,991,500 of OY979669.1, forward strand.
TTATATGTTTGTATATCTAATATTTCATTTTATTTGTTGCTATGTAAAGCTGATGTGCTTTCTTAATTGCATTAAAGTTCTACGTAATTTCTTTTACCTTCATAGCCTCATTTTCAACGTTAAAAGCTTTTTCCAGAGACAAGACTAAACATTGATCTTAATGAATTTATAATTTGAAAGCCTTGAACTTCATTAACTTTTGAGAAAAGTTAAAAGTTCAGTCTTGTAGGTCTCGAGCTATTAAATGTAATCAGTTTATACTTAAAGTATGACGTATAATAATGGCGAATTTTGAGTAAAATTTTCACAGAGATCAAATTTTAATGAACCTGAAATTCATTTAAATGATTAATTATGGTTCTCTTGTCTAACTAATATTATAAACGTGCTGAATATGAGTTTGTTAATGACATTAATAGCTTATTCATAAATTAATTAAATGTTGAAGGTGCTGTTCAGTTCTGTAGTTTCTGCCTACCCCCACGAAAACAAGGCGTGAATTGATGTATGTAATTGAATGTTTTGATGCAGTTCAATAAAGTGGTAGAGGTACTATCATCATTTTGTATTGTAAAACGAAAATGAGTATAACGGAGAAGGTATGTGTGTCTCATTATCATCAGGCATATTTTAATTACTGTGGGCGTACTATGGGAAGTGATGCTTATTGCGCAATAGAAAAACCGCTTACAGTTTAAATCAGATTATAATTTTGCAAACAGTTTAATCACACTAGCGAATCACACACTGCAGGTACACACTCAACGATACGGAACGCGCGACATTTTTGGAGCACATGTTGTCTGTACAATGTCCAATGGTCAAGTGCGCCGCTGCACGCCGCTCGACCCCCCCACATACTCAGGCTAGACTCTGTCCAGCGCCACCAGATGGCGCTGACGTTCCGAATAGTCAAACGAATGACGTATTTCCTACAACTACATAATAATATTATCCGAGGACTTGCAAGTTTTGTTCTGTTTTTATAAAACCTCACTGAGATTATATGTTCAACATATCATTACGTCACACCTTGTTTCTTGGACAGAGGTGCACCTCTTATAGTATACCCACATTTCCCCAGTTATGTTTAAGTCCCTTATAATAGGGGGGAAGTCTATCGCTATCCACCGGTTAAAAGTCCAGACTCCGCCGGGCTGCTACTGAGAAGTCCCAGATAGAAAGACCCATCAATATGTCTTAGGGAACCACTTATTTTGCTTATCAGCCAAATAGTTGACACAGTGCAAAGGAATAAAAAAATTACAGAAATATGAAAGAGATAAGTATTCAGGATCGTCGGATATAGTTGAAGTTTAATAAGAAACCGATGATTGTTGTCGACTGAAATTTAATTTGATAAATGAGCTGTTTCTTTTCTATTAATAAAATTAAATTTTATTCGAGAAGTTCCATCGGTTTCTTACTAATCTTCAACTATATCCGACGATCCTGCATACTTATCTCTTTTGTTCACTGTACATAAGTTCAAGAAAATGCACTATTATTTTGCGAGTAATTTCTATTTCAAAGAAAATATTTTTTCTTTTATTCTCTTTGACATAACTTGACTCGTAATATGTACGTCGAATAGAACCTTAACTGCGATAACGACTGACAATACTAAAAGGCAGGAAAACCTTTTGTTATATTGTCTTTTGTTATCTTAATCACAAGCCAGAAAAGTCACGTAGACAAGGTCAAAGGTCTTGAGGAATTTATCATGAATGATAAGGAAAATATTTGTCATAGAACTAATTTCCTAAGTACAATTTTACAGTAAGGAAAATGTGCAGCGAAAATTTTCATTTTCATTATCTGTACATAATTTCGAAAGCTATATTATTTTTATTAAGTAGTTATCTTCTATATACATAAAACAAAGTAGGGTTAGTAACACCATTTATAACTCAAGAATGGCTGGACCGATTTTTATGATCTTTATTTTGTTGGGATTTGTCTCCGCCTCGAATAGCAGAACAACTATAAAAACAGAGGAAATATCACTAAAATTTTCTCATGATACATTCGTTCTTATTGATTCTGAGCAGGTACAAAGTTTGCCGGTACAGCTTGTTTATCATAATCGCCGCATTTTGGACTTTGTGTAATAGTAGCGGCCAGTGCTGTTTTACATTGTAGAGTATGTAAAGCAGCCTGTCTGGGTTCGAATTCACGACCTACACCTCGGAAGTCGGGGCCGTTACCACTGAGCCATCATTGCTTCCTTCTGCTATTGTTACTTGAGAAGTTCGGTTTGTTAACCTGCATGTCAGGACTATAATTTCTTGGAATATGAATAGGTACTTACTCTAATGTAATGATGTGTGTCTCAGGCAACGCATCTTCCATTTTTCTTCTTAATTCTTTTAACCTAGTGTGAGCCAGCACTGTTAATTTGGAGTCATCTGGTTCCAGGTCTGGTACATCTCTTACTACGGCTACCACCCCTTTTGAATGATTGCCACTTGTGAGGAGTTCTGAAAAGAGATAATGGGTTAGTTTCAATGGAAATTGTTGTTTGCTGAGAGTTGTAGAATAATGTAATGGAATAGAGTACTGATATAATAGCAGCATAAGAAGCCTTTAGTTTTCCCACTGCTGGGACACAGGCCTGTGACTGCCTGGCTTTGTGAGAGGTAGTGGGATCCACCACGCGGGCCGCGTGCGGGTTGGTGGATATAAGAAAAAAAAAACCGATTTTAATGGTATTGGTGAGTTGAATACTCTTATTCTGTTGACTATGAGAATAGCTGTAATTTTGAAATTGGAGTTCGACTAAATCTAAAGTTAAATGTTAACAAAATGGCGTCTGGGTTTTTAACCAAACAACGGTTATTCATATGATTGCGATATGAAGTCATATTTTAGTTACAAAACAAATCCAAAAGCTTTCGATTTAACCCCATCACAACTACTAAAACTGCTTCACAAAAACTGTAACATAAACAAACGACCTTATCGTCATTCGTAAAGAACATTTACATTCCGCTGCGCAAAATAATACCAACATCATTTTCAACAGCACTAGTGAAAACTAAAAGTTGGATAAAAACATTCCCTGTACAGTGGGAGGTACAATACGGTCAACAAAAAAGTTTTGTATGTAGACAAAATATTTTATTATAGCATTTTTGCATTACATACCTATGCTGGCAATATTGATTATTATAAATTTGTACAAATCAAGCGTTGACTAAGTACTCATACACACAAGCGACACGCGCTGACGACAGAGGCAACGGCATCCACCGACACACGTCGACGGCAGTCGTCGTCCTATCGGAAACTACAGTCCGTTCAGTTATTTTTCCTCTGATTTTGTATCACAGTGTAAATCAAAGTGTCTTTATTCTAATACCAATAAGGTTGCGGTTGGATTGCTTCCAGTATGTCAAAATTATTGTGATCTGTATTCTCGTTGCAATAAGGTTGCTGCTGTCAGAGGTAAAATAACTGTGACCGGACTGTACACATATTTCAAATTCAGAACAACTTTATAAAAAAAATACAAATGAGGCTAAAGCAATCTAGAAATTTGTTTTTTACTGTGGGTACATAAAAATGTTAAAAACTTAAAGCATGAACTCATTAAAACAATCATAATCATTGTTTATTCTCTTGCCCATAACCCAATTTATCTGTGCTCGGCGAAACATGTCTTTTTCTTCCATAGGTCTCTATTAGTCGTCATGTCGGATCTCCCTTTCTAGCCAGATCATCTTTCACATCATCCATCCATCGTTTCTTTGTTGTAGCCCTACACTTAGAAAACTCGTAAAACATTTTTGTGGGTTTTTTACTACTTTTACACGGGCAGACCCCCTTGAGGTCTACGAAGTAACGGGCATTTCTTACTTCTTATTACCTACGGACATAAGTTTAGTTCGGGGGCCGAACTAAGGATGAATGACAATCATTGACTTATACAACGTGTGTCGTTAAATCCGCAAAACCTCTTAAGAGGTCATTTTACTCATCATTATGAACAACTTTTACTATGGGACCAAACTTGAAATCGCGAAAAAAAATCAGTTGTTCCCTACATTTATGCTCACATAACTCGTCAAAATGTACTAAACGGCTTATTTTTTTTTTCGATTTCAAATTTGGTCCCATAGTAAAAGTTCATAATGATGAGTTAGTTACACCTTGTATATTACTAGATTACAATACGATTTGTCAGTTGTTTTATAATTCCCGATGTGTTTTTTCTTGTCCGAAAAAGTTAATTAATTGGGAGTAGGGTTCATTCCAAACCAGCGAATGATTTTCGGACGGGACCGTATCTTTGTACACGGAATACGACAGTAGTCCCCAAGATTTGAAACGCATTTCCCGAAGTTTTACGCAGTAGCTTTCAGCCAATAACAATTTCGAGCGTTCTCGAAAACATAATTGATAGGCGTAGCCCATAATATTGACCTGTGATAATAAATTTTCCGAGCATTAATAATTGTTCTTGTTTATTGTTGACAAATCAACCATTTTTCCTTGTGTTGAATTTCTGTTTTAATTGGATGTAATTGATGCTAGGAAGTATTTTTGGTATCATGTGGATTTGCTCTAGCACGCGTGTTGCGGTGCGCCCGCAATGCTCCCTTTCATAACATGTTTATTATGATGCTTGTTAAAAGATGCATGATAATAATAAAAGATAATTAATATTGAAAAAGTAATAATTCTATTTAGCTTTATCTGTATAAATAATCCTTTTGATATGTCCTTTGTTTTGTTCATTTTATTAAAAACATTGCAAATTGAAAACCTAACGAAAAACCACCGTCGCGCGTCGTCTTTTAAGGAAAAGATCGATAAACAAGGTATAAAAAAAAAAAAAAACCAAATGTATGAACGTAAACGACGCAAAAGGAGTAAATATGTGAAATTTGCAGTACGTGGCGTTCTGTAGTTTCTGTAGCGTAAACTGAACTTTATTGTGTATGTAACATTTAAAGTTATTTTTCAATAAACTCATACCTATTTGTTTAAATTTTTGGCAAATAATTCGCGAATGCAGAATACGTATGTATTAAAATAAAGTGTTTATTACCTAAAGCTAATTCGCATTGTAATTCGATGGGACTTCGGAGCAGATCAGCTACTTCGGCGCCATTCTCTAGAGCTTCAAGCACAGTAGCGTTGAACGCCTTTTGCACCTCGAAGAGTCGACTCCGCTGTTCTTCGCGATCCATCAAATCGCTGAACCTGTGGAAGAATACTGGTGTTAATGAAATAGGTAGGTACAATCAGGGAAACTAATGCGAATGGACACCCTATCGTAATTTACCGTGTTTTGCCGTGTTATAGACATTTGATACAACTGTCAAAAAATGACAGATTTGATTTGAATATCGGTACAATTTAGGTTTTTAGTCAATTTGCTTAACAATTAATTTCCTGACTTAAGATTATTTCAGCTTACTTGACCTAGGAGACCTGGGGGCCTAAAAAGGTCACTTTGGCAGAACCATAAAAGGATAACGTTATGAATCATAATATGGCGAAGACAGTCCGTGTTTTTCTTTTTTTCGCTGCACTACGTAGGTGTATAATCAAAGAGATTGGGATTGGATTTGGATTGGATTGATTGGTATTTTAGCACAGACAAAAAAAAATAACTGAAAAATTTTCACCAATGGAATTTGATACGATTTAGGAACTTAACAGTTAACTGTCCATTATGATTCATTATGTTATCCTTTTATGATTCTGCCAAAGTGGCCTTTTTTAGCCCCCTGGTATGGGCACGTGATACAGAGGAATGACGAAAATGTCAGTAAAGTTTTAAGTAAGAACGTGGATGGCTATACGGGTAGGGGAAGATCGAGATGACGACTACTACACTGAAAAAATAATTTCTTACTACAGCACATTAAAGCGATTTCATTATGACTTTATACAGTAAGAAGAAATGTTTGTAAAACAGTAAAAGACAAACCAATAACTTTTAATTATTGAACGTCATACTATATTATGAAAATAAAAACAACAAATAAAGAAAAACCACCATTACTGTAATCTAAGCAAATTTCAATGGTTTGAACGATATCACCAAATGAATAAAATAGTTAATTTTGAGACCTTTTAGCTACTTAAAACGTTAAAGTTTACTGTCATGACGGTAACATTTTGCCTCAAGCTTTAACTGTTTTCGGATCAGTAAAAAACAGCCACCATTGATGTCTTGGATCACCGGTGGTATTCTGTAAAAATCTCACCGTGAAAACTTAGATGAAGGGAACGTGGAGTGAGCTGTCAATAGTGTCAATTCCTAGCAAAAGCAAACTCACTTCACCTAAGTTTTCACGAGAGAGATTTTTACAAAATCGACCGGCTGATCTTTCTCTGACTGGGTCTGCAGTTATTACAATAAATAAAATACCCTCTTGATTGCACTTGCAACCTAGCGTAGGGATCCCGAAGTATTATACCTTATTTTTAACCGACCTCAAAAAAGGAGGAGGTTCTCAATTCAGATGTTAATATGTTTTTTTATGTATGTTCGGGCATAACTCCATCATAATAATTATAAAGACGGATTTGCAAAATTATATTTTTGTTCGAAAGAGGTTTATTCCGAAATGGTCCCATTTTTGTGTGGGGTAGGTAGGTAAACGGTAAATAACAAAAAAGTGAAAAAAAAAACATATTTACAAAAAAAACAACCGACTTCAAAAAAAAACAACACTACAAAGTGAAAAATAACTTTAATTTCGGAAGTCGGTGTCAAAAAACGAAAATGCAGAACCAACGACTCCGACTTCCGAGATTAAAGTTATTTTTCCTGAATACCTACATTAGTTTGAACAGAGAACTTCTTTTCGTAGGTGTCAATGTCATAAACGTGAAGTATGAATGAAATTTTCAGTTACTTAGATATAATTTTCAGTTTGTAACAATTCTCAAGGGGGTTCGTAGTTCTTACAGAACAGTTAACCGAAGTAGCTATAAATTTACACGTGAACTTATCATCGGGCCAAATACATGTCGTGAGAAACAAAATAATAGCACCTATTGTTATTGTAATTTAAATAGGAGTTGCTTGCTTACATAACTTGAAGATACTTAAGTATGAAAATACATTGTAGTGTTTTATGTTAGTTTTCATAACAATGACTGCTTTGTATTTACTCTTCGAGTCACTTGAGCGGGTGTATTATAAAAACTTTGCTAAGGAAAAGCTTGTAATGGTTGTTCATTATTATACAAAGACTTAAGTAAGTGACAAAGCTAAATTATACCTATTTTTTCAGTGACATTATTACTTAATAAATAAGTGACTAGATAAGCTTATTATTTCTGTTACATTATTATTGCAGAAAAGGTACGCTTTGTCGTGAATGTAATAAAGAAACAAAGGAAAATAAATAGAGCACCTATTGTGAGAAGAGAATCCCTTATCATCGCATTTATTTTTATCCGCCATTGTTCTACTAAAGTACATAAAGGTCTACGCGAGCGGTCCTTCAGAATGGTCCATTTCCTCCGTGTCTATTGCTTCTTTCTACCCTCATATTTTGGGTTCCCTTGTCGCCGCAATAAAATATAACATGTGGGAACCACTTGAAGGTGTAGCAATATTTATGTGAACGGAACCCTCGGGTCAGACAATAAATTATACTATATTTTACGATCCCGCTGAGTAATCGGACCACGTGCTAAGGTACCGATCGTAAATTGATACGGCCTAAATAGATGAACGCGATAAAGGATGATTCGCTTTTTCTTTATAAATTATTGAAAGAAGTTGTAGAGTATAATCAAAATATTTTGATAAGGATTACTTATTATAATAAAACTTTGGTGATGAGTAAAAATTATAGTAAGTTCCGACCCATATATTCAAAATGGTTAACCCTCGATCACTCGCGTGGGGTTTTAGCCTCGTGAGCACTCGCGGGGTGTTGTGGCCCCCCCACATACTCAAAGTCTATTTTTATATATATAATATCAGTTAGTGGAATTATACTAGCATTTTATTATTTTGTGTTGTATGACGTATGTAAATAAAAAAACGTTAATTTTATAATCAACTTTATTACTGTTCTACACAACATTATAATAATTAGCCTTTTTAGTCATAATATTGAGATCTGTCCTCAAAGAACCACAAAAAAAGAAACTTCGTCGTTTTCAACATAAACTTTCTCATTAAAAAACATAAATGTAAAGATTAAGTAACAAAATTAAATAAAACAATCTTATTTTTCGTAACAAGAACTGCAAATTAACTTCATGTGTTTTTGACACATGGTTAGTTTGCAAAAAATTGCATTGACTCAATGTTTTAATGTCTTTAGAGCGTGGACAAACTATACAGCGGTGCTTTTTTGTTGGTAACCCTCCTTCGGTGCTTGATCCAGGAGCATTCAACATCCTCTTGAGTGCTTTGGGTAAGCCTGGTTGAAAACAAAAAAAAAATAGAAAAAAATGTTACATACGGACAAAGCACACTAAACAAAAGTTTCTAAGAACAAAAACCATTAAATAAGCTTAGAAATACATCATTATTTATATTATATTAAATAAGGGTACAGTTAAATAATTTAGATTTACAAAACAATTGAAAACACTTACCTTGTTGATAAAGTAACCTCCGCAAAAGTATAGCTCGAGCGCTCGCGGGGTGTCGTGACCACCCCACGAAAACTTTGACGCGTCCTCACGCTGCTAGCCCTCGCGCTACACTGCCCCTCCCACCCCGTATCGGCGCGTTTAAAGGTCACTTAAAGGTACTGAGACGGGCGGATGCGCAACTAGAGAAATTATTATTCATTTTTACGTTCAAAAATGCGTGGGGTGCCGACAGCACCCCGCGCGAGTGATGGCGGGTTAACGAGTGTTGAACTTAGTTTTAAGTTTTTTATTCAAAGCTATAGTTGAGAGATCTTGAGAAAGGAATAGTTTTTTTCACTGCAATTTTTTTAATGAGATATTATACATACCTAATTATGAAATACAGTACTATTGGGATTTATTCTGGCATTTCGGCAATTATTTATAATTAATGTTCTGGGCTTGTTGATGCTTAATATCAACGGGCTTTAATTTTTAAGCACGTCACTCATGTCGTTTTGTTGATATTTGTCACCCAATTATGGCGCTTATTATTACTGAATTGTGACGTTTAAATTGGCTGCTTCAAAATCATTAGAGCGTAATTAACCCTTAAGCCTTTAGGAATATACCCTTTGTTAAATAGGTTATAATTATGCCGTCTGCCTGGAGTTTGTTTTGTTCGTTATCCAAATCATCACTTAGGTACTTATCATCAGTGGGGTAATTGCATTACACGCCATCAATAATAATAGCTTTTATTTTGGCGGTTCAATGACATTCTTTGCGATATTTACGTTGTTGAGAAGACAAATTTTTCGATTATGACGTGTTACGTAATGAGGGTTTACTGAAATGACGTTCACCAGGTGGCAGCACTGACACGTCAGGTCCAGATATCTGTCAGAGCCTATATTTTCTTTTTTTCTTTAGTCATAACTGAATGATGAACGAATGAATGAATCGAATGATGAACGTCATCATATATTTTATATTGGAAGACCTCTTGTCACAGTGGTGCCAACTGGTGTCGTAAATTTTCACGAAAACCCTCATTAGGATGCAGGTGTAAATGTGGTAAAATAAAAGCATTAAAGACTTCCCTACTAGCATACGACAGGACGATGCATTCCTTTGCGTTTTGAATTATCCCGTAGTTATTTTGAAAAATCTTGCTCAGGAAATTCACTTCTTTGGGCGATAGTCATAGTAATGACCTGTCTACTTACCACTTATCCTCTCCCTCGAGGTGGTAGCTACCATCTCCGTTCAGCCTGTAGCAAGCCCGAAAAAGTGCCGACTGGGCAGAGTCCGACTTGACCAGCTCATCGAAGGTAGCTTCCGGGATCTTGAAGGGAAGAACTGGCTGGTATGCTGATGCATCGCCGCCGATGAGGCACTAGGAGAAAAATAAAAAGTTTTTGTTGTATTTTAAGCCAAACTTAAAGCTGCACCAGAAGGATAATCACAGTTGCGTACGAATAAAAGAGTTCTTCCAGCTGCATACATTAATCCGTTTTAGAAAGCGTTAAAAAATATTGAATAACTTCATCCATCTGACTAGCGTTTTCCCAACTATGTTTACGTTGGCTTCCAGTCTAACCAGCTTAGCTGAATATTAATATTTTACATGGATCAGACTTTCACACCTCAGTTACTGGAACACATAATCCCTTGGTAAAGAGTCCCTGTAACGATCAGTTGCAATCAATTGCTATTGTAGTAATATTGTCAATTGCTTCAATTGCATTTGGTAGACAATCAATTTGCACATCAACGTGTATCAATTACGAAAATATTGACAATAAAATTGTTTTTAATCGTTTCGCGAACCTTTAAGACTGGTTGTCAGACTTTCGGGTTTGTGACTACTCAGTGGTGGTATGGAGGGGTTTCAGCATGTAGCAGTTTTTACTTAGCCATGAGCACCTTTAGTAGAATAAAGAAGTTTTCTTGATCGTTTTTCAGAAAGTTAAATTTCAATACAAAAAACTAAGAATTTCAATAAAAAAGCATTATAAATACTCCACTAAATATCTACAAAAAAAATGTGAAAAAGAATCTCAAAAAACTTTCCTTTCATAAAACGTTTAATTTTCACTTTCAATATAAGTTTCATAATGTTCGGAGCTCTTTGAAATCTAAAAAGTATTATGTAAAAATTCTTAGTAAAACGAGCTGGCACTAAGTTCAAATTGCCCATTCCCATTAAAAATAATTACTTCGTAGAATTGAAACCATCAATTTTGTGTGGGTTTAATTATTGCTACCTACGTATTTCTTAAATCCCGACGTAAAAATATGATTATTTATATATACATATTTCCAATGCATTGACTTCACTCATAAGAAATAGAAAAAATATTTTTTAATTTTATTCATTAGTGTTTCAATATCTAATGACCTACCTAATGTTCCTAATGTTCAAAAATAAAAACTTACTTGCGAGTAAAATATTTTTTCATTTCCCTCCATTAATAAAACAAATGAAAAACAAACATTATGCTGTCATTTAGTTTTGTGAAGCAAAGGTATTAAAAGTTTAAAACCCACAATGCCTCGTATGAACAAAATGCAAAATTATTTAAAAGCTTTTATTTTATGTGTCATGTAAAGCAAAAGTATTCATTCATTCAGCCACCTTGTCTTTTTAAATTAATTTTTCAGTGTCCAAAATATGCAAAAAAAGGCTACCTACATACTTGGCCTGTGGTCTGCCAGCTAGCCCGAATTTTTGTTTCCTTTTCACTTACCAGAAAATAACCGGCTTTCGATGTATGGTTGCAGTATTGTATTTCTTCGAGGTAGTGGTGAAGTAACGCCGGATTGGCTTCATCTCCGCCGTCGGTACCATAGTGCATGTCCACAAACTCGATCTACAAAGGGAAAATCATTTTAAATAAATTGTGAAAAATACCTGTAACCCTAACCTAACAGTTTAGGTACTTACACGAAATAAATATAGCGTCCACTGTAAATATTTTTTTTTTATTGACTTTGACTTTGACAGAATCCAGTTCTCAGGTGAATGATATCAAATTAATTTGAAACGGTGCTAGCCAATACTAGCTTTTTACATCTGATTCGTTTACCATTCACATGAGTAGGTATAACATATAGGTAAATGGGAATAAAATCGTTTACATAATTTTTACATTTGATTAAAGAGTTTCCAAAGATTTTCTTTATATTTTTCACAAATGACTGGCAGCTTGGCTGAAATAATCTGCGATTCGATAACAGTGCGATTTAAATTTCGATTTTTTTATAAAAAACATTCAAACCTTTTCCGAAGGTATGCACAAGTTGAGTTTTTTCACAGTTAAAAAAATATCAATAGCCCAGAAGATACCAGCTGAAGATAGACGCCTGGTGAAGTTATCCTAACTTCGTAACTAATCATCAGGTCAGGTGTACGAAAACGGATATTAGGTACTTTTCATACCGAAAAATTATTATGATAATATTATTATGATAATAGATGGCGCCACGTGTCTTTCGAATGGGATCGACACTTATGCGGGTGAAACCGCGGGGCGCTGCTAGTTGGTCATATTTTGCCATTAGCAAACTTCTTAATTAAATTTTATCTAATATTTTCCACGAACAACATCTCAGACGCACATTAACCGTCAGTTAATACCACAAAGCTAATCCCGCAGTTAACAAACCTCCTTTGATATAACAAAGTAACACCCAACAACATTTAATGCCCTTTAAATGTTGCTGCACATGCCTTTAAACCAACGCGATGCGAAGTTTCTCTTGTTCAAGTATAAACCGCATCCTACATAAGTTTCAACTTCTTACTTTAGTGAGCGGTTTGGCGTGGCGTTTAAGTTATATTGATTTAGTTTGATTGCGTATTACATACTTTTTCGTGGTATTCTTTTTTGAATGTTAGGAAATGAAGTTTTTAGAATATTAGGCTGAATTGTATTTGGGTTTTTCATTGTCACTATTTTGCTTTTCAGGGTTCTGTACCCATGGGTGCCAACGGGGTCCTATTACTAAGACTCCGCTGTTAGTCCGATCGTTTAGTAGGTGTACCCGTGTAACCTGTAGTTTACTTAAGGCTACGCCGACCGCCTAGTGGCGCCCTCATCGTTTGTTTGGTTATTTCTTTTATTTTAGAATAAAAATGCAGAAAATAAACACGTTAAGTTGTGCGTCACAAGATTATACGTTAATGTTATTATAAACGGTAGTTTTACATTGTTTAATTGAAGTGAAAACTTCTTTAGCGGCGCTGTGTACTTTTTTTGGAATGGGTAAAAACTTCTAAATTCGCGTCAGGTCACGTGACCCTGATCGTAAGATTCGTAAGACGTAAAACGAAAGACGCGCGTTGTTGAGGACAGCGCCATCTATGCACATCGGGAAGAACTACGAGGGCCTCGCGTACTAACTACGTAGTTCATCCAACAACGACGAGATGGCGCTGAACCACGGATATATAACTGACGACGAGCTCCATGGGCTTGCTTCTCTTACCACTGCCGCGACCAACACCACGAACTGAAGTCTATCCTGTGTGCTTATTTGTAAATCTGAATAAATTCCTTTCACGAGAATAATAAACCAGTCACCTTGGTCATCATACCTGATTTGCAAAAAACCCTATAAAATAAGGAACACACCTTAACACGCGTGTTTTGTTTATAAGACGATTCACAAAATACACTCGTAATTGTTCAAGTTTTCACTTCTGTCGGCACTACCGGAGTGCCAGTTTTTTTTTTTTTTGTTTTTTTTTTGTTCACTAAAACGGATAATAGTGGTCACTATTTTCCGTTTGGTCGGCGCCCTCTTAACAATTTAGTATGATTGATAAGGATTTTATTACTATTTCAAACACAGAATTTAATTTCAAGAATTCGAGCACCTCAAGATATATCTCAAAAACGAATTCCAATATTCAAAGGAATTCCAATAACTAAGTATATTGATACTTGCACGAATAACCTCACCACACATAATCCGTATATCGCACTCAATTAAAACAGTTCACTCCGATCTCAGCAGTTCAATTATGTGGGTTGCATTCATTCATTCATTCGCCGTCCAAGTTGCAGATGCAGTCGAACATACGTTAATGGCGCCCGCGGCGCACTCCATTTCACTGAGATATAAAGTACACGATGTTCTGTTGAATTTACGTAGTTTTGTTTACGTGTGGAAAATGTTCGTTTCTTTTGTTTTCAAGTGTGTAAATCCATACTTACGAGATGCAAGATTCTTGCCTGTGGCATACAATAAAATTTAAGCAGCAAATGACTTGCATCGTATAAACACAGTTTGACGGTGTAACTTTTTTTGTTGCTTCAACTTATGGTACTTATATCAACAAAAAATCAATCGATCTTCATTTAAATCTAAACCAGATTTAGTGTGGAATGCTAGTGATGAAGCGTCGCGTCGCGGTCCATAGCTTAGAAAAGAAGCTTAATTATATGATTGATATTTTAAAAGTGTCTATCAGTTAAAATTGCGGAATTTTTTGAGCTTTCAAAACTATGCTACGTTGCTGTGATTGGTACAAAAATTCAATATGGCGGACGTTGGACCACCCAGAACTTTAAATGTATAATTATTAATAATTTCATTCTTTCCGTAGACTGATTATGAATTAATTATATTATTCACTAAGAGTAAGAACAAACTAATTCAATACACCCCTAATTTAACCGTTGTTTACGACTTAATATCCCAATATCCATAACACGATTAAATATGAATCGATTGTTAGTAAACCTGACCAGAATGTGGGATAGGAGGTTAATACGGGACCCCTAATTTCTACTGGGTTAATTAATTCTGATTGCATAATGGAATAAAACCACCATGAATATGGTCGCGAAACACTCCTGCGGGGTTAATGTGTAACACATTAAGGCTGGTTTTCCACCAGAGATGAGCGAGGATGCGTAGCGAGGGATGTGTGTGAAACCAACCAATAACATCGCTTCATTTACATAGCTTGAATTAAGTGGGCGTTGGTATTGGTTAGTTTTACACACATCCTTCGCTAGGCATTCTCGCTCATCTCTGGTGGAAAATCACCCTTACAATGGCAATGAATTTCATTTTGACAGTTCAACAACATTCATTGCCTTTTTTAAGTTGTCGAGGAGGCGAATGTTTCCAACATAATGAAGCAAAGGATTAGCAAATTCCTTCAAAATTCTTGAAAGGATTGTAATTGAAAGTATGTTAGGTACGAACGCCAGCACATCAACCTACCACAATCTGTCAGATTTCTTCAATAGATTTTCAACTTTATCGCTAAAGCATAAGGTTCAAAGTTGATTGGGAAAATCTGACAGATTGTGGTAGGTTGATGTGCTGGCGTCTGTACAATGCGTGCCACGAAAGATGAGACTTGACCCCGCCTCCCCCGCTCTTTCCGCCGCCGCTATGACGTCCGGTCCCGTCCCGCACTCAGACCTCATACCGCTAAAGATACTTAAAATCGTGTACTGCGCATGTCAAACCACGTGGTGTGTCAAGTCTCATCTTTCGTGGCACGCATTGTAATAGAAGTGCCAGGCCGCCATTTTAGTTTCTATTTTCGCTTTTTTTATAATTGCTATTGCTTATTACAGTACCTGTTATTGCATGAAGCTGTTTCCTGATTTATGGGACGTTTTATGAGCAGCCATTTACAAGATTTTCGGTGTTGTAGAAATATTGCATATTTTTTTATTGGAATTTTTATCATATAATTTTAACAGTCCTTCGTTCATAAAACTCAGCTTAAATATATCAATAGTGGGTTTTTATAGAGTTTCGTGGTACCTAGTTTTTTACTCCTCTCAAAATACGATTAAATAGATTACTAAAATTTTACGTTACGTTGAACTAAGCCATAAAACAAACTTGTTAAAAAAAGTTAAAATCATAATGCCAGACTACCTACGTATTTGAAATGAAATGTTTTCTCGTGTGAAAGTGCGAGTTTTTGAATATTTTATGAAACCTTCGGATGTACATAGGTCCTCTTTCAAGTCCTGTAAGGTTTTCGAAAGAGCACTTAGGGGGATGTCGAGTGTGCTGAAAAAGGGAAAATTAAGTGAGTGAGTGCATATTAAAACTTAATGGAGGTTATGTTAACAACACGCTTTTTGTGGGAATCGATAGAGGAAAGAAATAACCAAGGTCACTCTTTCCGTCATCGTATTTCCACGAGCTGTTTGTTCCCTTTTATCTTTGTAATAACTTAGTCAGCAAATTTTGCTATAATTTGGCAGCTGGGCTGGCTGCCAAGGATTTGCGAAGGGTGGGTACGTAACTGTCACATGTGTAGGCCCTTCCATTTCACCTCGGAACCTCACTGAGGCGTTTATCACGCACCTACTAGAAATAAATTTTATATTCATTTGTTTTAAAGCCCAGTAGAATACAGGGTGGGTACGGTTATCGTTGTAACATTTTATGTAATGAGGGTTTTGCCGAAATTAATTTTTTTTTATTACTTTATTTGTCCACTTTGCTATCAAAGTGGACACCAAAATACAACAACCAACGTGTTTAAACAGCGATGCCTATCACATCTGCGGAGTATCACAAGCTAATTTAATTCAACAAGGTTGAATTAATTATACGAAAAGAAGATTTTAAATTAATTTAAATAAAATAAAAGGGGGACTAGAACTTACAACTTTCAAATTTTTTAACTAATCTAATAATACTGTAATGAGTTTCCGCGTTCAGAAGCGAGGCATAATAACAAAATAACAAAAGCCGTGGTCTTGTCAGAGAGGCTTAATAATAATCCAGGTGAAATTATTATTTTCCTTCATCTCCCAAATTTTATTTGACTTTTGTATTTTATGAGAATCGGTTTTGTTTTGAATAGAATTACAGGTAACTTTGATAAAATAATATAACTTACTTTAAATAATACTGTAGTCCTTATACAGCATGTATCAGAAAGGTGTGTATTTTAGGGTGTCGAACAGACCATCAAACTCGAATGTTTGGCGAGCAAAATTCTAAAAACAAAATCATGTATTTTTGAGAATAATTAAAAAATAAATAAAAAAAAAACTGAACAACTTTCTCCATGGGACTAACACCGTAATCGCGAAAAAAATATCAACTATCCCTTAAAAAACTTCTAAAATACCTACTCGACCCAAATGTATGACGGACGAAGGACGGCCTACTCGATCCAAATGTATGACGGACGAAGGACGGCCTACTCGACCCAAATGTATGACGAACGACGGACGGTCTACTCGACCCAAATGTATGACGGACGAAAGACGGCCTACTCGACCCAAATGTATGACAGACGAAAGATGGCTGATTGTTTTTTCACGATTACGATGTTGTTGGTCCCATGGAGAAAGTTGTTCAGTGGGATTGTCTGTACCACACTCTTTTTGAACACGCCTTTCTTATACATACATACATGTAGAAACGTCATAACATAGACATTCCTACTACGACATTTTGTCCACACGTAGTTTTCCTCAAATATTTGGGTCTACATCTGTTACATCTCAACATTACCCAGCTTTTTGCGAAGTCCAGCACATGGACCAGAAGTTCCAAACTATAACTCCATTTTCATTCCGCTAATACGCTCCTAGTAACTCTGCATCACAAACTTCAGGTAGCACCGTTTTGCGTCCAAAACTTTTGGCTTCGTCCATGTTCGCACATTTTGCGGCCATGTAGTTTAATGGAAACTTTGTGTACCTCTGTCAGTTGTAATGTGACATCCTACTTAGTTGTAAACTGAAATAAATGCGACCGTCGGTGTGGTGATTATGAGAAAGTTTGTTGAACAGGTGTTCGGGTTCACATAAGTTCGCTGGTTGTTATAAAATTAGTGTCAAATTGCTGAGTGACAAGTTTTTGTAAAGGTCTATTTGGTTTGTTTTCATAATTTCACAGAGACACTTGGGGGTTTTTTCGTAAACGTTGCTCAAAGTTAAGTTTAACCATATTAGCGACTGTTTGACCATACATTTTTGACGTTTAAATGCTGTTAACTTTAAGCAACTTTTATAAATAAACCCCCTGATGTTTCCTAAAATTACCAGCTTTCGAGCTACCTAAATAGATTTATTCTTATTGGTAAACGAAATCGTAATGACTACTGATTAGTTACAAAAATATATTCGATAAACTAATAAATATTTATTGTTACGTACTTCAAGGTATCGATCGTCGTACGTGGACTGCAACTCTGGTCCGACCATCTCCAGGATTTGTCTCCTTTCTTCACGGAATTCTGTGAAAAAACCTCACATTAATATTTTCCATACAACTACCTTACACAACTTACTTTTTGTGTGTAAAGGGTGCCTATCTGCTTTATTATTAGGACCTACAGAGACCCTCATAAGCAGCCTATGACGTTCCCACTGTTGGGATACAGGCTTCCCCTCTGTGAGAGGGAGTGGACCATAATCGACCACGCGGGCCCAGTGCGGGTTGGTGGATGTCACATGTCTTCCAGTTTTTGGTGCCGGTTTCCTCACAATGTTTTCCTTCACCGTTTTGAGAGCAGTGGTGATGATATAAATTAGAAAGGAGAAAGAGAAGTTGTAAGTCGGGGCCGTTGGCACTGGGCCACCAGTGCTCATAAAAGTCGAGACCCTATTGCAGTCTTATTTGACATTTTCCATCGAATTCACTTTATCAAAATACCGGCACAATTTCCTTCCAACAACAGGTTGAATATTATATTCCACAGTAACGATATAAGACCCTTGTCTGCTCTGCGGATACTCGGTACGCCAGTGCTCGAGCATCTACAGTACATTGATACAAGAGTATTCCCCTGACGGATTCCACTCCGCAAGGGAAATATAAAAGATGAGAATATTCAAGAACATGAGACACGAAAAGGCACTTGTGGATGCCGAGCGGCTCTTCAGTGCGTGCGATGCCGAGTCTCGTTGTTTGTTTCACGAGGGAGGAAATATTATGGGGAGAGATATAATTTTGAGGTGATTTTCATTCACGATAATATCACGACTGCGTGGCAGGGTTCTCGACTTATCGTTATTTTGTACTTCGGTAGAAAAACTATCCGATAAGTTTTGTTTGTTTTGCTGTCCGAACCCTAAGTATGTGACATCAGCAGTCATACCGAATACTCCACGGCGCGTCAGAATACTCCACGGCGCGTCATCAAGTCTTTACCGACTACGACAAAGATTATATACAGCAAGAGTTTTTTTTAGAATTCATTTTGAGGAATCCGTCGAAGAAGGTAATTTGAAGAACTGACTGACTCTGAGGTTACACTAAGAAGACGAAGATCTTCATACCATGAAACATTCGCTGTTTCTGTATTTCGAACCTTAAGTGAACGCAAGAGTCCCTAGCATTGAAATTGAGTTTCCTTCTTACAAGAAATAAAATATAACCCTCAAGTACTCACCATTGTAAACAGAGGCGACAAAGATCTTAACAGCACGTGGGCCGGGCCACTTGTCGCTGGATTCTGTGAACCCCTTCAGTGCGTTGAGCACTGACGGCTCGGGAGCGCTCATGGCGCCCCGCACCCCACTTCCTCACCCCGCGCCACTTACGTCACGCCGCCGCATTCTGGAGACAAAGGAAACATACTTTAGCATAAACATTCGGAAAATTTTACACTGTTTTGCAGGTGCATGATGCGGAAGATTTTGATAGAATTTGTGTCCAGAGCAGTACATAGGTGCAGAGCTTGAAATACGTTTACCGATAGAATTATATAATATATTATGTTTGCACTGCACCTTACAACTCCGCAGTAGAATTATATGGGTTAGTGCTCTGCACTACATCGTGTAGCTCAGCTCTGATAGACAGGTATCCTTATGTCAAGAAGTGACACAAATAGACTTAAACAAATTATAGTCAAAAAACGTCCGTCTGGCACACCTGGGGTAACTGCATGACCAAAAATTAAAATTCGCTGGTGCTGGTAGTAAAACAAAGTATATAGGTAATTATATATGTGTCAGTCACTGACCTTTATTAAAAAGTTTATAAAACAGGTGTCAATCAAATTTCTTCAATTTATCGGTATTTCAACAAAACAAAACCCGGCGGTCGCTATGTGCCATACTTCTCCGGTGGGTGTTGACTGTTGAGACCCGCCATACTTTTTTGAAATTGTTTATTTTTTTATTATTTATTTCTTACAGGCTGATTTTTTTTAAAACAATTGTTTTTTATTAATCTTGTACGAAAATCACCATGCCATACCATTCCGACGGTCCAAAATACCCGCCATACCCCCTCAAACATGTTATTTTTTTTTAATTCGAGAAACCATTTCTTTCACCTTAAAATTTGGTCTAGTAGTTGTTTTTATGATTAGAAACGTAATTGTCCTTCACTGCCTTTCGCTCCACCCAGAGCGGGAGGGGTCATTTGATGATTTCCAATCCTGAAAAAAAGCAATTCTTAGGCCTGTTTCAATAATTTCGTTTTATTTATATGTGGTTCAATTATATCTTAACAATACTCAATTTTTCAGCCCGTCCAAAAACAGAACCCTACCATCAATATGATTTCGTAAAGCGATTGTTGTGATCATAAATCATGAATGTCAAAAACAAGCATTGCCTACAAAGAACCCTTATTTTTTATCATACATACAATAAATTATAGTCATTTGTAGATATTTGTCTTCTAGCGAATGTTCGAGACATTTTGTCTAGTAATAGTTGGTGATATAATCTAATAAATTGACAGTAACAGTTAAACTTCTGCTATGATAACTAAACTTTATACTTTTCGTGATACAATTAATTATGACCACTTCAGTAGGTACCTACATAAGGTCAGGGTAATTAAGCTTAAGAGTTTCCCAAATGAAACCAGACTTGTGATATTTTTAAAAGAGGATACGACGTGTGACGTAACTTCTTATACTAAATTAACTAACAAACAATAAAAATAAAAATATATTAACATAATCTAACTAAAACTATTAATTAACTAAAATATGGCGTCGAATAATTCCTCCGCATCGCTGTCGACTGGTAATGTACCCAAGAGACTGGCGGCATTAACACGTTGTATGGCAATGCTTAGCCTCTGTCCAAGGTAAAAGCCATGGGTCACGGGATGTGTCAACCACCGTTTGGAGATGAACTTTATATTGACTATTAATTTAAATTGTCCGTATATTCAAATCACAACTTTCAACATGACTATAACACGGCAAATTGACGTAGTGTGTATAAACAATATTAATTTCCCTGACTGTACATTAAAAAAAAAACGATAAAAATAAATCCAGGAAAGTTTAAAGGTATATAAAAAATATTTGCCTCTCACTTTGTGTTTCTCCATAAAATGTTCGTTTGCAAACCCTATTTTCTCAAAATTATCAAAGACATTGAAAAAACATTATTATTATATTCTGCTTGAGAAGCACATCTTACGCTTGGCCTGGTGAATATAATGCGATTAAATCCGTGGACCCAGATGAGTCGGCAGTTAAAGCTCATTCTTTGAATAAAGCGAAAAGTACTCAGTCAACTTTTCAGATAAAAATATCAAAAATTATTTAGGTGTTGCAAAAAACTAAGAAGATGCGTCTCTTTAGCTTTCATAATGTGTAACTGAATTAATGCTCGTTATGAAAGTAGTTTGTTCAGAATCGTTTACTAAATCATCGTAATTAACCCCTAAACTCCGCTAATGAGACACAATTGATTTTCTATTGTTTCGTGACCCATCGGTCACGCGCGGAGCTTTACCGTTTAATATAGGTAATTTGTTATCTCAAAAATATATGTACGTGTGCGACTGTATGAGTGCGTAGATTTGTAATGTGACCAAAATTTAGTCCCACAGTTAGTAAAATTAATTTAATAAATAAACAATGTTTTATGTATATAATATTACGATTATAACATAATACTCTAATTGGGGTATTTGGTAGTGTGCGTTAATTCCGGGACATGTTGTACATACAAAAAAAAGTAAATATGAAATCCTCCAGCAATACTTTCACCCCAAAAGATTATTCAAATGATTGTGTCCAATTGATGAACTTATCTCCCCTTAAACGAATATCAACATTTTGGAGTTTAAAAAAAGTTGATTACAAGATGACCAGTACCTACTATAGAGAAAGTCATCATATGTTTTTGAAGTTGTAGCGTAAGCTGCACTTTACGAGTAGGTTTTTAAAGTTTTTTTCAACAACTCATATTTGTTTACTAATTTGGAAACTAAATCACGAACGCAGTATAGGTAGGTTGCTAATGCTGTAATTTACACGAATCCATCGTTTTCAATCTTACGGAGAACTGATACCTACCTTTTGAATCAGATTGCTCTTCCATCTCCAGCGTAAGGGTCTGTTATTAAAGTTCATAAAAAAGGGGGGACGGTTCTCGTCTCAGATTGAGCGGAACACAAAAGGGCACTAATCAAAAGATGCTCGCTTGAAATCTTTTTGTAGCTGGTCGTCACACGATGAAGAATGAAAAGCGGGATTTATAACGGAGATTTTAAAGTGCGAATAGTTGTAGATATCTACGATATTTTTAAAAGGTTTTTGTTCTGAATGCAATTCTTTTGTGGTTGCAATAGTATTAAACGTAGTTCACATGCATATTGCCCATCTGGTCGCGCCGAAATAGTTCGGTCGGCGAGAGTTGGGGATCGCATCCATTCACTCATCGCTCGCGCGTATATTATGCATGCGAGTGCGAGCGAGTCAGTCGTCTCATGGTCGTCTCTCGATCACCGCTCCGCTGAGGTGCTGCGTCCGCGCCGCTCCGTGCCGCTCCGCCCCGCGCCGCCATATTATAATCCATATAATTATCATCTTCCGCGATCATCGTAAAAACCCCGTTCAACTGGACGTGCCGCTTGTGCTTGCCGGCTGCCTCAAGTACCTACCTCTCCAAGAAGAAATCGTCAGGCAGGTCATCGTGGAGGCATTGCATGGTGAGTGGATTGCTTTTCTTGCTCTCGTCTGATTGAACATATTTTTGGCGTACCATACCTCGCCTTGCTCATATAATTTATTTCCCGCACTTAATCCAACCGCACCGCATCACCATAATTTTGGTCCATTTCGAGCCGGACTGAGCCAGTACATACCTTTTAAAATAATCCCTATCTCCTTACCTAAGTAATCCCTACATAATTACGTTTATAACTGTGCTATAATCAAGTAAATTACGCATCTGTAACTTAACAAAGAAGCACACGTGTCACGCGTGCTTCGAGTGATTTATCGACGTAGCGAGTGGATAATTGGTTCCATTATAGTCAGTTAAAAGTTTTAACTAGCGATAATCTAATTTACTTGTTCAATAATCCATAAATACCTACTTATTTTCTTTAAATTTTAACTCAAACACCGGGAACTTAGGTGACGCCACAAAATGGCGTCGGAAGCAAAATTGAAAATGATCATTGCAAAAAAAGAAACTATTTTCGAAAAAATCAATGGCTTATTCAAGATTGCAAAGAAAATAATTCCTTCAAATATTGATACTAGAAGTAAACAAGAATTTCTAGCCGCTTCTTCGAATATCGAAAAATTATATAATAACTTTAACGATCTTTGTGATCAACATAATACATTATTATTAGAAATAGACCCTGATTATAAAATAAGTTTTAGTAATTGGAGCTCTTTCGAAACATTATTTTCAGAAATACAATATATACGTAATAACATATTAGAGTCTAACCGCGCAAATGTAGTTAAGCCCGCGCCCGCGGTCGATTCATACTTTTGCCGCCTACCGCCATTGGAATTAATAAGTTTTTCTGGCCAGCCAGAAAGTTGGCCACTCTTTTATCAATGCTTCAAAACTAACGTTCATGATAACAAAAATCTGACTGATGATCAACGTGTACAGTATTTGGTAGGAAAATTAAATGGCAGCGCAAAAAATGTATTCGCGGGAATAGTTCCTAATGCGTCTAACTATCTTACGATATGGAATTCGTTAGTGACAAAATACCAGGACAAGAGGTTACTTGGGTCTATGTACTTAAATAATATACTCGACATAAAACCTACCTCGGGTTCACCCGGTCAATTAAATAATTTTATTGAAAAGGTTCATTCGTCTTGGTCCGCGTTAAGACAGTTAGACATTAGCGATTTATCAGATTTCATGTTTACTCATCTCGTTTTAAAAAGGTTAGACGCTCAAGTACTACAAAGTTTCGAGTTATCCATCCGCGATAAAGATTTACCCACAAGTGATGATTTAGTAAATTTTGTACGTCATCACATAAAGGTTCTTGAACGAACAACTACTGTTCGTCAGAACACATCACCTCAAAATAATCAGGGTACTAACTTACAAAATCGATCGCGATCTTCTGCATCGAAAACTTCGCATAGCTTTGCAATAACAGAAAAAAAGGAGGTTAGTAATATAACCGCTTGTAATTTTTGTAAAAACTCACAACATACTCATTTATACGAGTGTTTAGAATTCAAAAAATTGGATGTGAAAGATCGCTTTAAGTTTATTAAAGATAATAAAATGTGCATCAATTGTTTTAGTGATAAACATACCACATTTAATTGTGGTTCTACAAATACTTGTAAACATTGTAACAAAAAGCATCATTCATTGTTGCATTTTAATAATCGCGAGTTTATCTCGCAGCAATCTCAACCTAATGTATTAGGAGCCGCGTCGCTGTCTGGTGCAGGCGCACTGGATAGCGGCGCCAGCGGCGCGCAGCCGGTGTGTATGCATGTAAACTCAATCGCCTCGCCGCCGCCGCCGGTCGTGACATCTTCGTGTGCCGAGTTGAAAGAATGTACTAATTCTAAGAATTCGATCGCGTTGACGTCGCGTAATAATATAGATTTAGCTTGTGACCAGTTAAACACGTCAGTTGTTTTACCAACGGCACAAGTTTATGTTCCGATAAATGGAAAACGCTTTGTCATAAGATGTTTAGTAGACAGTGGCTCTCAAAATAATCTTATTACCCTCGCATGTTGTAGAAAATTAAAACTAAATATTCAACCGCTTGTTAACTCATCCTTAAAATCAGTAGGTACTATTTTCACTCCAATTAAAGGTTACGTGTCGCTTACAATACAATCGCGCGTAAGTGACGCTCAATACGAATTGACAATGTTAGTGATTGATCATATAGCTGATCCGTTACCTGTTCGCGCGGTACAAAGGTCCGTGATGGATCATTTCAAGAGTTTACCGCTTGCAGATGAATGCTGGGATGTACCTGGGAACATAGACGCGATTCTCGGTACGCAAATGTTCGCATTTGTTTTGCTCGGGAAAAGGGTTATACCAGCATCTACCTCTCAATCAGCTGATCGTAAGGTCACCGCTCGCTCCATACCTCATGCTTTAGAAACCACGCTTGGCTATATTGTCATGGGTGAGGTACCTTCTCTTCACCATGATAATGTAGCCTGGTCCTTCGGCCCATTAGTAGATAATTTAAATAATTTAATTTTAAAATTCTGGGAAATAGAGGAAGTACCTACTGTTAATAAAAAGGGTCCGGAATATCAAGAATGTGAAGATTTTTATAAATCGACCGTTTCACGAAATTCATGTGGGCGATATATTGTGTCGTTACCTTTTAAAGGTGAACCTACGTCTTTAGGTAACTCCTTCGTTCACGCTCAGCGTAGATTGTTTGCGCTCGAGCGCAAGTTTCATTCGCTTCCCGCTTTACGTCAAGCTTATAACGACGTAATTAATGATTATATAGATAAGGGTTATCTTTCGGAAATACCTTATTCTTTATCCGCTATAAATGAAGGCTACTTCATCCCGCACCACGCTGTTGTACGGCTTGACAAGTCGACAACAAAAACCCGCATTGTCTTAGATGCAAGCGCTAAAACTGATAGCGGCAAGTCGCTCAACGACTTGTTGCATACAGGGCCTAATTTGCAGGCAGACTTATTTTCGCTTTTGCTTAATTTTAGATATTTTAAGGTAGCAATTACCGCTGATATACGTCAAATGTATCTTAGAATTTCATTGTCAGATGACGATCGTAAATATCAAAAAATATTATATCGTTTTAATCATAACGAGAGTATTCGTATTTTTCAATTTAACTCTGTCGCTTTTGGCCTCCGCTCGAGTCCATTTTTGGCGATGCGCACCGTCCGTCAATTGGCTGAGGACTATCGCGAACGCTTTCCTCTCGCGGCAGATGTCGCCATGAGAGAACTGTACATGGATGATTTAACTACTTCTGTACCCTCTGCTGAAGATGGTACTCGTTTAGCGGACGAGCTGCTCGCTTTATTCAAGGTCGGCGGATTTGATCTCGTCAAATGGGCAAGCAACTCATCGGAACTTCTCGCTCACTTGCCGGAGTCGTATCGTGCTGTGATCGAGTTCACAGATGATGATGATACATTGAAAGTCTTAGGTTTAAAATGGATACCTACTTCTGATGTGTTCTCGTTCGCCACATCCTCCGCGACTACTTGTAACACTAAACGTGCCATATTGTCTACTATTGCTCGCCTATTTGACGTGCTAGGGTTCGTCGCACCAGTTATTCTTTACGCAAAACTTCTAATACAGGATCTTTGGCTTGCTAAGGTGGGGTGGGATGAAGAGCCCCCGGAAATCATTACTGAATGTTTCGTTAAACTCAAATCTGAATTACCGTTATTATCTAATTTACAAATACCTCGCCACTTGGGTGTCGCGGCCGGCTGTGTCGTAAACTTGCTTGGCTTTGGGGACGCTAGTATGAAGGCTTACGGATGCGTCCTATACCTGCACGTAACGAACCCTAACGGTAATATATCCATTCATTTAGTATGCGCTAAGTCCAAAGTGGCTCCGCTAAAGACTGTTTCGCTGGCAAGGCTTGAATTGTGTGCTTCGCTACTTCTGGCTAAACTAGTAAAACAAGTACATACGGTTTTTAATAATCGCTATCCTATAAAAGAGATTTTCGCTTTCAGTGATTCTACGATCGCTCTGTCATGGATTCATTCATCTCCACACCGGTGGCAAGTATTTGTGGCCAACCGTGTGACTGAGATACAGGAAAATTTATCTCCTGACCGCTTTTTTCACATAAGTGGGATAGAAAATCCCAGTGATTGTTTATCAAGAGGTTTATTACCCTCGCAACTCATTAATCATCCGCTGTGGTGGCACGGTCCACCTTGGATTTGCCATCCAATCGCTGAATGGCCAATTGCACCATTCAAACCGTCATGTGTTGAAGGTTCTATACCCGAAGCAAAGAGTTCTGTTACTCTAACAGTAATTCCTGATTTGGATACTTCGATACTTCTGGAGCTAGCTCTCAGAGTCTCGTCTTGGAAAAAATTATTACGCATTCTGGTATATGTCTTGCGCTTTCTACGTAAGTTACCTCCCGCTTCGGTAATTCAGGTCTCTGACCTTGAAACCGCTGAGCTCGTGATCCTTCGCGAGTTGCAAGGCAAACACTTTGCTGATGAAATCAAAAATATTAAAAAGGGTAGATTACCTTCGCCTTCTTTAAGAAAGCTCGATCTGTTTGTTGATGACAACGGATTGCTCCGCGTGGGTGGACGACTGACAAATGCTCATATACCTTTTGAAAGTCGGCATCCATTGTTGCTTCCTCGTCGACATCACGTAGTCGATCTACTAATAGATGATTGTCATCGATCCAATTGTCATACCGGTTCACATCTTCTTATGTCTTTATTAAGACAACGATATTGGATCATTTCCGCTCGAAACATTATTCGACAACGCATACGCCAATGTAACTTCTGCTTTAAGTTTGCGCCCTCTCATCCTACGCCTATGATGTCAAGTTTACCCCCTTCTCGAGTGCAAGAAGCTAAGGCTTTCACTCACACTGGCGTTGATTATGCTGGTCCTATAAATATTACTATCACTCGAAAGAGGGGCGTTAAAAGCCAAAAGGCGTACATTTGTCTCTTCGTGTGTTTGACTACCAAAGCCATACACATTGAAATTGCCTCAGACTTGAGTTCAGAAACGTTTCTTGACGCTTTTAAGCGTTTCCTGTCTAGGCGAGGGCCAGTGTCTGTTCTTTATTCCGATAACGGCACAAATTTCATCGGTGCAAAGCGTCAATTGGACGAATTATACACTTTCCTTTCTTCTAAAGATACATCTACCGCATTTCAAACTGAATTAAATAATCGTAAAATTACATGGCGTAATATCCCTGCTCGCGCCCCCCACTGGGGAGGAATTTGGGAAAGCAACATAAAATGCATAAAAACCCATTTGTATCGTTGCATTGGGCAACAATTACTGTGCTATGAAGAATTGTTGACAGTATTAACTCAAATTGAGTGCGTTTTAAATTCTCGTCCATTGTGTGCGCTGTCTGACCAGCCGCACACGATTATAACTCCTGCGCATTTTCTAAACACAACCCCTTTGCAGTCGTTACCTGCTTATGAGGTTGACGCATCTGTGAGTCTTCATAATAGGAAAAAACTGTTGGACAGTTTAGTCCAAAGCTATTGGAAAAAATGGCATGTAGATTATTTGCATACACTTCAACTGAGGCAAAAATGGAATACTCCTGATGTACCTATTCAGCCAGGTTTACTTGTTCTCATCCACCAGGATGATTCACCGCCGCTTCGCTGGCCTACCGGCATTGTTGAACAAGTATATCCGGGTAAAGATGGAATCGTGCGAGTCGCGTTAGTACGCACTACAGCAGGGACATTCAAACGCCCCGTCGTTAAGTTGTGCCCCCTTCCTTCGCAATAATTTAAACTTAATCTATCAACTAGCACAGTTATAAATTCGTTAATCTTAAGTATGTAATTTAGTATATCTTTAATTTAATCCACACCTTCAATATTCACCTCTTGGATGTAACCTTTAACTTTACTTCAATCCATTTGATCTCGCTCCGCTTTACTCTAAGATCCTTCCCTTAACCTCTCCTTTTTTTTGTTTCGAAAATCCTACGGATTTCCAAAGGGGGGAGGATGGTCGCGCCGAAATAGTTCGGTCGGCGAGAGTTGGGGATCGCATCCATTCACTCATCGCTCGCGCGTATATTATGCATGCGAGTGCGAGCGAGTCAGTCGTCTCATGGTCGTCTCTCGATCACCGCTCCGCTGAGGTGCTGCGTCCGCGCCGCTCCGTGCCGCTCCGCCCCGCGCCGCCATATTATAATCCATATAATTATCATCTTCCGCGATCATCGTAAAAACCCCGTTCAACTGGACGTGCCGCTTGTGCTTGCCGGCTGCCTCAAGTACCTACCTCTCCAAGAAGAAATCGTCAGGCAGGTCATCGTGGAGGCATTGCATGGTGAGTGGATTGCTTTTCTTGCTCTCGTCTGATTGAACATATTTTTGGCGTACCATACCTCGCCTTGCTCATATAATTTATTTCCCGCACTTAATCCAACCGCACCGCATCACCACCATCTACCTTTAAAAAAAATACTGAATATACTAAAAATGCTACTGCATGGATTTTTGTGCACTTGCACTGTGCGTAATTTAAATTGTAAAAAATTTTAGTCCGCAATCGACTTTCATGTTGGAATAGTTCTTCTAAAGTCTCGGAGAGAGTTTACCAAGTGGTCTTGGTCTACTTGAGCAAAAAATTGCATGTTGCAATGGTAACACGTGTTGCGTGACATTTTCGGCAATCATCGTGCGTGAAACTTACTTGTGTTATTTACTCTACACCTACAAATTCACTAATGAAGTATCCCATGGACGAGTCCCTATGTGACAAGAGGCGTAACATAAATATGTACAAGAACAAAAGAGATAAGTATGCAGGATCGTCGGATATAGTTGAAGTTTAGTCAGAAACCGTTGGATGTTCTCGAATAAAATTTAATTTTATTAATAGAAAACAAACAGCTCATTTATCAAATTAAATTTCAGTCGACAACATCCATCGGTTTCTTACTAAACTTCAACGATGTTCGACGATCCTGCATACTTATCTCTTTTGTTGACTGTACCTACTCAAAACTAAATGATGTTTAGATGGCCGTTTTGCGTAGTTGTGACGTATGTTTTGCGTAGTTGTGACGCATGTTTTCCCCTACTTGTTATTTTTTTGAAGCGAAAACTTCTTTAGGCGCGTTGGCATTTTTTGAGATGGGAAAAACCTTTGAGCTCACGCCACTGTTACC
Organism: Luperina nickerlii; assembly: GCA_963855955.1. Taxonomy (NCBI): domain Eukaryota; kingdom Metazoa; phylum Arthropoda; class Insecta; order Lepidoptera; family Noctuidae; genus Luperina; species Luperina nickerlii. The sequence goes on from OY979669.1 coordinate 7,021,167, forward strand.
GTAAGCGACACTGCGCGTGTTTTGTTTATAAGACGATTAAAAAAATACCCGCTTTGGATGTGTTCGGCTGTCCTCGGGATGTACTCGGTTTTAATGTAAATCCGATATGTCAATGAGTGATGGCAAAGTATTCTGTTTGTGTTTTGTTTTCACTTCTGACGGCACTCCTGGAGTGTCCCTGTTTGTTTTTAGTTTGTGTATTTTTTACGCGTCATGTTTACCGTAAATAAACGTATTTTATTTCTTTCTCTTTCTTTCTTTCTAAAAATGTGTCACTATACGTATGGTCGTCCACGAACCCCTACATGAATAAATAGATTACGTAGCATCAATAGCTGCTCATTGGCTGATACACGAGCGCCCAATTAAGGCAAAATGTGTCGAACTGAAGAGTGCAAATGTCATTAGTTGGCATTCCAGATCGAATGGAAAGTGGAAATGTCGTTAGGACGAATTACTGGTGCTCCGGAATCGAACGTCCCAATCAGTCTATGTATCTTTGTGGTGAATGTATTTCAAGGGGAGTATGTGTTGGTAATTACAAACACAAGACAAAACATACAAGACATTTCTTGTATAATACATGCAGTTATTAGGTTGCATTCATTATTATTGTGTGAATATATAATTTTGTGTGCTACACTGTAATAATAAAAAAAAAACAATTAAAACATTCCTAATTATTCATTTACTCTAGTTCTGTACCTTTTTTTTTGTTGTCGGGGGGAAACCTTCAAAAGGCACCCGACCTCCGGGGAGGGAGGTCGGGGAGTGTGGGATTTTTACCTCACTAAAACCACCCCGGTGATCACCATCAGCACATAGGGGTGGTCCCGGTTCCTCTTAAAAGACCAATTCCGGAACCCCCCCGTGCAACGCCTGTAAGGCACATCCCTGGGGAGACTGTAACGGCTCCTACACACAGGCGCGACGCGCGACGCGATCGCGCGCGACACAAAAGCACCGCTCGGTGCGCGACTTGCGGTGCCTTTGTGTCGCGTGTCGCGTCGCGACAGTGTGTACGAGCCTTAAAGGGGCCTTCCCTGAGCCTCGCTATGCACGGCAGCACGTGATCACTGTGCCACCATCTTCCCTTTCTAGTTCTGTACCTACGTTGTATTGAAGAATTTTAGTTGGGAAATGTTATAAAAAAACATAAAGGGTGTCAAAAGATACTAAACGAAGCCGAGAGTCAAGCGATGCATAAGATCAATGTTAGTATGGTCTTAAGACCACAGACAGCTGTCTTCCTTATTTCAAATCTTTGAAAATATTTACATTTCCGTCTTTGTATACATATATATTGGAAAGGACTTTAATAGTGGAAAATAATACACACCTTTTTTTTTCAAAATTTGTCGGCAGTCAGAAGCAATTCAATACGAACTCAATATGTAAATCAATTGTGTCAAGTTATAAGCGCACTAATGCTAAAAGTTATTTTTTTCTTTCGGTCTCTTTGTTCCGGTTAATCTCCGAAACGGCTGGACTGATTTTGACGGGACCGATAACCGATATCGTAAGAAGTAACTTAGGCTCCTTTTTTTTAAAAGAATTAGGGTTTTGCAAAAAAAATAAAACCTATGCAATTTCCGACATCTACAGGACAGGCGTTAGTTTTTAATAAAATCTCTACATAATTTACTACAAATCCAACAATACACCACAAATATAAACACCTAGGTATTATGTAATCAAACGCTTGGCACATTAATTCAGTTTGGACAATACGGAAACTAAAATCTACTGGCACAATATAACTCAAACGCATTGTATTTCCGCAACACAAACTGATTTGCATTTTGTTAAATAATTAATGTAGATACCCGCGTCAGCCGCTGTACAGTAGGATTATGCTGAATTCAGCGCTGTAATTGCAATTTGCGTATGTATTTGCTAACATTGAGTACTTAGTTATGTGGCTATGTGGTATGTTGAATTTATACATTGTTCAAGGTATTGTGGTGTGACTGGTAAATTACTTCAGAAGTGTTTACAAGTTTTATCTCTTTCGTCTTCATTACCTACTACAGCTATCTACTTACACACAAATATGTATAACACATAATATCACGCCTGTAATCGCCGATGGGTTATGCAGGGTTATAACCATATTAACACAGGTATTGTTACCTAGCGCAGGAGTCAGGGCTTCACTTTATTTGTACACATTTTTTATGCTAATAATTAATTTATTACTATTATTTATTACTAACTGCGCCCCGTGGTTTCCCCCGCATAAGACTCGGTACCGTAGGAATATCAGAATAAAAAGTAGCCTATGTGCTAATCCCGGGTTTCAGCTACCTCCATACAAAATTTCATCAAAATTGGTGTAGCCGTTTGAGCGTGAAGAAGTAACAAACATATAAACACACACACACAAACTTTCGCTTTTATAACATTAGTGTGAAGTGTGATAGTACACCCACATGTTGCCAGTTATGTGTATATCCCATTTAAAGGCTCTTACAAACAGGCGCGACACGCGATATAAAGCCTTAATGCGGGCGAGCCTACTAGCCAAATAATGTATGTAACCTTTACGTTTCCTTACATAATGTTATCTACATCTTTGTATTCTGCAAAAACGATTTCTAGCTAATTGCAACCATTTACACAAAATAAAGCATCTGACATGGTTCGAACCTAAGACCTACAACTCGGTAAGTCGCGGCCGTTACCGATGGGCCGCCACTACTCTCGACGAAGGAAAACATCGGGAGGAAACCGGCATGTCATCCGGCCGAAATCAACCAACCAATACACGGCCCGCGTGGTGAATTACGGCCCACTCCCTCTCACTGAGAGAAGGCCTGTGTCCCAGTAGTCTGAACGATTTAGGCTGATTATGGTAAGTATACATTTATAAATTCCCTGGAGTGCAGAATTTCTTCGATGTCAAATGTGTGTGTGAGGTCGTAGCTGAGCAATGAACTGATCTATTGTAAGGATAAGTCCTCGCACAAACATTTGCACACTGATTTCAATAATAATCTGTTTCCTAATCTTTATCAAGCATCTCCAGTTTCAATTTAATTGCATAATCAGCTACAAACGTGTATAACAAACATTGTGGTTTAGTTCCCGTTTGTTTTAATTAATGTAATTAACCAAAAGCGCAATTTGAAACAACTAACAACAGATTTAATGAATACTCTATTGGAACCGAACTGTTTGGCATCTAATTTAAATTGCTATTTCATTTGCCTGTGAAATTGGGAAATTAGATGCAAATAATTAGGAATAGCTGTTATTACCCGACTGCGGTGAAGCAAAAAGGAGGGTTATGATTTTGACCGGTATGTATGTATGTATGTATGTTCATCTGTTCCCTCATAATTTCAAAAGTACTAGTAATAATTTGACAAATGAGGTATCGTTAGAATCGTCTTGACCATCCGCTGGTTATATGCTATGTGACGTCATACTAAATTCAATATGGCGCCCTCTAAAGGACATAAAGTAATGAATATAAAAATAAATATGTTGGAATGGTGCCTTGTGGGGTATCAAATGAAAGGGCTTAATTAGCACATTTCAAAAATATAAATATTACTGGAATAAGCCCCAAAACAATTAAATAAAAAAAGTTTAAAAACTAAAACCCGACTACCTACTGAAAAGGATGAAACAAGAAAGTACCTTCCCGTGGTCGCATGCTACCATAGCTTATATGTACGTATGTTAGTACAGTGGCCTGCGACCACGGGAAGGTACTTTCTTGTTTCATCCTTTTCAGTACTCGGGTTTTAGTTTTTAAACTTTTTTCATTTTGGTTGTTTTTAATGTATCTTTGTGTTAGTTTTCAATGCTCCTTTTTAACTAGGTACTTATTTGTATTTCCTGTGTGTACCGAATATAATATTTTTCTTTCTTTCTTTGAAGAATAAATTTATTTACATAATTATATCTCCGTGTGTCTCCCGGGTGACTCCCGCTCTGGCTTGTTTTTGGTGCAAAGGTTAGCCATTGCCATCCAACGTGGCAATGCAGCAAGCGTTTTGGGCACCATTGCGCCGGTAATAGTAAGGCGTGGGTTATTTAACCAGGTTGACGTGTTGTTCTTATTGCGACTGTTATTATTATTATATTATTAATTTAGATAAGTATATTGTAAATTATTCAAAAAATATTATAACAATTTTTGTCCTCGACTGCACAAACCAGGTGGTTTTTATGAGATACTTAAGATGTTTTGTTACAGTAATTGCCGGTTGTAAGCACTAGGTTGACTTGCATTAGAACTCTATTGGTCATCAGGCCAGGCTCCATACAAAAATGCCCATCATTCTTTGTCTCAACAACGTAAATAACGCAATGAATGTTGTTAAGGGGCTTACATGACTTAAAGCGCGGTCACTGTCGGACTGCATAGAAAGGAAAGAGAAGCGCGATGACACAACGCTGGTAATTTATTGCAAAATAGGAAGCAATTATTTAATTACAAAAAATCTATTGTTTGTACTAAAACACGAGTATTTTAGTATGTTGCTTGAAGAATAGTCTGAAAAAAAAAACAGATTGATTGTATGTATGTTAGTATGGTTTTTATTGTAAAAAGAAAGTTTTTAGAGGTATCGTCATGATTTTTTCCTATCATATCAAATTAGTTATAGTATGTTTTCAATACACTATCTACCTAGCATATATCCTGAAGAATATTATATATTTTTTTCTGATTTTGTTTACTGTAGTCGATCATATACTTTTATTGTTTCTAGAACTTGCGTTTTTTTGTGTTTCGGTCCTATAAGCCCCTTAAGCTGTCAAAATGAAAGTCATTGCTGTCAGTAGGTGTGTCTAATTAAGTCGACCGTAAATAGTTATAGAATAGGCACTCTGTCGTCACCAAACAACTCACCGACGTGGACCAGCCGGACCTCGCCGTGAAAACTTAGGTGAAGTGAGCTGGAAGTGAGCTGTCATTCCACCCTATCCTTCTAAATCTATCTTTAAAAGGCCCTTTCAGACATGGCTCGGCATTGTTAGACTCACATGAAATCCTAATAATATAATGTTTGTACCATGACCTCTGAGTTAGTTTCAGCATTTCTTCTCAGTGATCAGTCAGCTAGGAAATGCTGGCGTCAGCTAGTTTTAAAATATTGACGTGTAAAAGTGTCTTAAAAGATCTACTTACAGAAATAAACATTACATTTCTATTTATCCTAGGGATTGACACTATTGACAGCTCACTTCACTTAAGTTTTCACGGTGAGATTTTTACAGACTAGCTAGATCGTCTGGTGTATGAACGCAAAACGAGTATGTAAGTATCCTAGCAAATGGCGTTCTATATTTTCTGCCCAAGGGAGAAAGGCGTGAATTTATGTTGGTATGTATGTATAACACCATCAAAACATAGGAAGCTATTCTCAGCGTCTTGACACTATCTAGGTACTTATATTTCAGCAAGACGTAGTTAGCACTAGATATATTATTATACCCACATCGAATTCATGCGAAAAGACTCCTACAAATAGGCGCGACACGCGATATAATCGCGCGCGACACTAAGGCACCGCATTGCGCGACTTGCGGCACCTTTGGTGTCGATTTTGTTCATAATACGAGCTGGAATTTAATACTAGGTGTAATGTTCTCATACATTCATCTGATATAAACTATCTAACGTATGCACATAATATCATATTTCTGGCAGCAATGTAATATTATAGTACAGACGCCAGCACATCAAGCTGCCCGAAACTTTCAAATTTTCCCAATCAACTGTGAACCTTATATACTTTAGCGATAAAGTTGAAAATCTATTAAAGAAATTTGACAAATTGTAGTAGCTTGATGTGCTAACGTCTGTGCATATTTGCTAGTTCATTCAACGTGTAAAGACATACAGACAATATTATATTACAAACTACACAGGGTGAGTTATTAAAATGCAACTACGACCTTTGATTATACGATGATATTTCTTTGCAGCATTTGATCCTTATCAGCAAAATTATACCTTGGTGTTAAACTATAACCCCCTTATTAATAAACGTATTAAATATCATTTCTTTCTATCAGTCGTCAGTAATTTAACTTTCGAAAGAAGACAAAGCGTTGTGTAACTATACAGACGCTATACAAAGTTTATTAGGAAGAGGGTTAGTATAGGGTGGTACTTTTCTGCAATAAACTGCAGGATAGATCTGCCGCGAAATTCATACACGCAGTAAGTCTCATAAACAAAAAAAAGTTAAGGCGTCCTTTTCTCGAAAGTGTTTTTGAGAAAAAGACGCCTTAACTTTTTATTGTTTTTTGAGGTCCACTCTTTTTGCTTTTGACACTCAGATTATATCCAAAGCCCGCAAAACCTTAGGTACTGAGAAAAAACGCGTGGAATTAGTGGCATAGTGGAAGTATTAACCCTTCGTATGTACAGACGCCAGCACATCAAGCTACCCGAAACTGTCAAATTTTCCCAATCAACTTTGAACCTTGTTATTATAAAGTTGAAAAGCTATTAAAGAAATTTGATGTGCTGGCGTCTGTACGTGGATCCACGAGACACAATGGAATTTTAATTGTTTCTGTAATTACGGCATTCAACCGAAGATCACGTGGCGGGTCTAAATTGGTTTCCAAGCAATGACAGTAGGGCGAAAATTACAAAAATTAACATATTTCTCAGGGAAAAGTGAAATCACTTGATTTAACGGGGAATCAGATTATTCGATTATATTAGATTCCCCGCTAAATCAAGATATTTCTCAAAAAACAAAACCAATAACAGTTTTTTTGTGCTTCAAAATTAAATTCGTGAATCCATACCATTATTCTCTGTTTAAAATACATATAGCTTAGCTTTTCTTTTACATTCTCATAACTAACTCTTTCAGCACATAAGTAGATATAGCTCTATATTCTGCAAAATATCGTAGGTACCTATTACAGAAACGGGTCACACCAAGAATTCTATCTCTTGTTTATTGATTCCTCATAGTCTGCGAATACACTAAATTATGCTCCACTTCAATTGAATTAATATTCAACGAGGACAAACTCTTGCACTAAAAGTGTCAGACGGCTCGTTTTCCCACTAATAATTGATACAGGTTTGTATTTCAACATTTTATCTTCATTTTTGCACGAGTTTTGCATTAAGAGGGAATTTTTGAGACCTAGTGACTAAAAAGGTGAAAGGTTTTTTTTTTCAGGTTGGGAAATCAAGTTAAAAAAAAATTCAAGTAGTTAATTTATGTGATTAATTTTTAACACATCCTTAGGGCTCCTTCAAACAGGAGCGACACGCGATAAAATCGCGCGCGACACAAAAGCACCGCAAGTCGCGCAACGAGCGCCTGTTTGTAGGAGTCTTTAACACGGTTTTACCTGTTATCGCAAGTAGAAACCTTGTGTATCAGTATAATGTGACTGAGTTCTGTTATACATGAGCGGAACGTTGCAGCGGCAATTGTCGACTTGTCGGCGGCAGTCGTCGATGTGTCAACGGCAGCCGCCAATGTGTGTCGACGGCTGCAGTTGCGTCTGCCGTTGGCAACGTACCGCTCGTTTATATGAGCACTACTAAGAAAACTAACTATTTCACATACTTATTAAACAGACCCAGAAAGTACCTACCAAGAATTTAAAATGAAGTAACTTCTTTACATTTTTATATACACATAGATGACGTTAGATAAAGAACTTTTTATACTTACCAGAGACTAAAGACACCTGTCACGTAGCCCTATTAAAGCAAGGTATACTACTACGAGTATTCCAACACTCTTACTCTCTATACTTGATTAACTTAGTACACTACTTAGTCTACTAATGCATATACTTAACATTCTTAGCCCGTATTGCGGCTAAGTGCGTCGTCTGTACTTAGTGCTAAGTGTAGTAACCTGTTGGATTCAAATACCACGGCACAGTTGTTAAAGAAATTTACTACTTAATACCTTGGCTACCTAATACTTGCATAATAGGGTATAATTAATTTCGTCTTGGGGCAATTTGAAATTTTAATGCTGTAAGATCCAGACTAAAATTTAGACTGGCATTGAAATAAACATAAGCCTATATAATTATAATGTTACCACAGCTGGGACACAGGCATCCTCTCTTTGAGAGTGGGCTGTAATCTCGGGCTCACTGCGGATTGGATGTCACATGTCTTCGATTTTTTGGTTCCAGGACATGCTGGTTTCTTCAGTGGTGATAAAATTGAAAAGACAGTGCTTGCCTGCAATGGGTTCGAACCCACGATCATCTCATATGTCGGTGCCGTTACCCCTGGACTACCTCTGCTCAGATAAACAAAGAATAAAACATTCCAGTTTGGCTACGTAGTATAATTATGTTAAAAATGTGTCCTTTAACGTGTACAAATAAAATGTTACGCCACAAAATGAGGTCAGGTCATGAAAACAGCAAAAGCATACAAACAATCTAATAAGCAGAGTCAGGACAAATAATCTTATTCCATAATCAGCAACTAAACATTTTCTGCCAACACACCAAAACAAAATGCTCCTTTGAAGGTCATAGTTCTCTCCCCCTCATTCACATCTATCATAACACAAGGATGACGGTACCCAATTTCCTCCTTATATCACTTAGGGAAAGATAATCCCGCCATGTTTTTCTTTCATTCGCAGATCAAGATCTTAGTACCCATAAAATATGGCGTCGGTATAATCCAGAGTGGATACTGTGAATAGAATTGAATATAATGCGTCTCATCCGGAGTGAATTATTCATTGGAAGATAAACTGCTGTGTTCGTATTCATAGCCTTTTATGTTACTCTGGAATGGGAGTGGTGCAGTGTTTCGTTCTGGAGAAGGAAGAAATGGAATGCTAACAAAAAGTTCTCTTGATTAAACAGGTCCTAAAACCATGTTGGTGTTGATTGCACCACAATTATCGTAGTTGCAATAATAGGCCAACCGTGACCCTGCAAACTACACTACTTACGCTAAATTCGCACGATACTTTTGACGTGAAAACGTATATTCGCTCGTTAAGTATAGCGATAGCCTATTAAACTTTCTGTTGTTACAAAATACCGCAAGATTTCAATCGCTAATAACTAACGGTTGAAGTCACAAGTTCACGATGGATAGAGCATGTTTGTATGTACGTGTTTGTCGTGCAGTATTTGTTTTGTCCGTGACGTTGTCGGATTGGTGTAGGGGCATGCGCGCAATTGTTGCGATTTAGCGTTGTGTAAAGTTATAAAAGTTATAAGTGTAGTATGAACACGCGTTTAGCTAGGACGTTGGTTCTGATGGCATTGTGAAGAGTTTGAGAAGCACTACATGGATCTTATTATCCCGACGTTTTCACGGAAAATATCGCTTTTTATGTCATTACGGCACATTGGTGCTCCATTTATTTCTACTCCATTTCATTTTATACGATACAACATAATAACGTGCCTGTATTTATGTCATCATTATGTCTTTATCCAAGTGCAGTGGAGCTAAAGAGAAATATTTTGTTTCCTTCATATTGTACTAGCTTTTGATGCTGGTAAACATGGTCCTTATATTCTTTAATGCTCATTTCCCGGTCTAAGCAGGCTTTTTATTATCTACTAACAAGCCTAATTAGGGGGCAGAATGCCGTAAGTCTTGCAGAGGTCAAGTAGATAGGTATATCAAAAATGTCATATTGTTATTTTGAATCAAGAGATTATATTATTGAAGAGCTGAAGCAAAGCAAGACATGTTTTATCAACTGTTTCCTTTGAAACGACATCCAGAGGAAATTGTATTTCGAAGTCTGTTTCGTATAATAATAGCTGGAATATTATGAGATGAAGGATCGCCGCAGGTCAGTCGTATAGTATAGCTTTACGAGTAGGGACCATATTATAGAGTTTTCTACTTTCATTACTGGTTTTAGGTTTGGACAAAGTGATTAATTTTTGTGAGTAGGTATTGATTTTAAAATGAAAGAAATGTCAAGGTGGTACAAGATTCTTGCTAAATCTAACTTAGAAATTATGTATCTCATAAATGATAAATTATTTATCACTGTAAGTGGGTTTGCAAAAACATTTATATACACCAATCTGTTTTTAAAAACTAGATGAGGTCGGCCTTTCCTATCTGCCTACTCTGAGAAGAAAAGCTGAAACAAACTCAGAGGTCACAGTCTCTTTTAAAGTCCAGACATAATCTTGGTCAGATCGTGTGAATACCATGTAGATGATGATGTCTGGTCTTTTGAAGAAAGAACCGCACAGAGTGAGTAGACCTGTTCAGTCAGTGCACGCATTTGTCGGCAATCGTACAGCTCAACTCAAAACTTTAGGAGCTCAACGATTCGACGAACAATACCAAAGAAAGGACATTTGGGTAGGGTACATAAATTTCTTAAATTGCCACACCATGACAAAAACTAACAAAACAGAGAGAAAAATAACAAAAAATAAATAAAGTCAAAAAATAAATAAAGTAAACCCACAAATTCATCACATTTACAATAATTAAAATAATACTTTACAAAGTAAGCAAAATGTCATTGTTAATGTAAACTTCATTATATTATTAGTGTCTGTAAAAAAATAAAAAAAAAACATTCAGTGTGTAAAAATTGGAAGTATTTCATTCTCAAACCTTTTCGTCCTCAATATAATCTTTAGGGATATAAAAGGCTTTCTGGCACAACTATTTATTAATGCTTGAACGTGGCTTGAAAGTTTATTATAAAAGTATTACATTGACATCTGAACGGGCCACCTATTTTTTTGAGCCTTGTTGTAGGTACACCAAATTTGTGTTTGTTCCTAATATTTATATTATGGATATTACTGTATTTCATAAACAATTTTATATTTTTACAGACTAAGTTACACATGGCCCCATCATGCTCCCTTGTAGTACACCATACTTATTTGTTCTTTGGAATAATATATCGTTTACTTATAGTCACCTTTTACATCAAGGGAAGGATGGTGTATTCTATTTTCGGGCCTCTAGCTCGCTATAATATTATAACCTAAAGCTGGAGCGAAAATATTTTCACGTAGAGCGCCCTTTTTACGTTAACCCTTCAGTGTTTATTGAAGCAGCTTTATTGTATTCAGCGCGAGTTATATCTATGATTGCTTAGCTGACTATGAAATATTCACGTATCTCTTCTATTATTCACCCTTTCTACTCCGCTACTTTGAGAACAGCTTAGGATTTTACATAAATTGTCAATTTCTTTCAAAATTAAAATATGTTCAATGTGTCTTCTACAATATGGGCGAGAAAATCTAAATGTATTTTAAGCCTGCTGTTGACTGGTCAATTTATCCATTGTGTATTATGTGTATAATACTATCCACTCGGTGAGAGGGAGTGGGCCGTAATCCACCACGCGGGCCCAGTGCGTTTTGGTACTGCTTTGTCACATGTCTTCGAATTTTTGGTTCTAGGACATGCCTTGCCATGCTTACGATGTTTTTCCTCTAGCGTTTTGAGAGCAGTGGTGATGAAATAATTTGCATAAAGTAAAGCGCCTGTTTGGGTTCAAACCATAATGCGTTATGCTTCATAATTTGACCGGTCCTGTGTCTTGTCATCAAATATTTGGTTAGCATGACACTTGTAAAATTATTTTCATTACTAAACATTCCACCTTAGTAATTACATATTTTATTCTAATAAAATATGTAATTACTAAGGTGGAATGTTTAGTAATGAAAACTAATTGTGTAAGGTTCTTGTTAGATCAAGAACCTTGCATATTTTAGTACTTATAGCAGTTCTAAGGTCTAGTTCCGAACTATGTAATTAGTAACAAAGGTCCGAAATTAATTAAGGGTCAGTCCATAGGTGTCTACGTACTTGGGCTTTGGCTGGAATTTAATTGCAAAGCTTTGTCGGGTCAGTGAAATCGTTCCACCTAGATAATAAGCACGGAATTGCATAACTTCAATTACTCGATAATCGATCGCTTTTGGTCGGAATGCGGAGTTTACTGGTAAGAGAAGGTTCGGCTAATTGTTTGGTTTCATATGCTCGGTTCTTAATGAGTTAGTTAGTCTAATATACGAACTTCTATGCGTTAGTTTTATATGTTTATGGGTAGAATTAGGTAATTATTTCATTAAAATGTTACCAAAAATAATTTCAGAGAAATGAATCTTAGATTCTAAGGTGTGCGGTGAAGGTGAGTTCAAGAGTACTTATATTCCTGCTTTTAGTATTATTTATGCATCAATAATAGTTTCCAACTTCAGTAGTAAAGGATTCGTTTAATGTTATCCGGCAAATCGCACGTTATGATTTATACGATTTTTCGTCAAAAACGTGTGGCCACTATAAATGCTTTTCAATCATACCATCGAATACATGACACTCTGAAAAATATTAAATTTTTCATCCAATATTAGCATAGACTGTTAAAATATCACCAAACAAACTCATTAAATAGAGTTCCCGTACCGTTTTGAGGCCAACCCCAAAACGTTAGGGTGACATATCACCGTGGCGACTGGCGACTAACGGTAAACGCACCTGTGGCTTTGTACGCATATCGATCTTGGTATTGTGTTAGTGAGCTGTTCTCACGCCATCTACGATGTAACGTTGTTTTGTTACGTTTTCGGGGGTGCAATCTTGTTAAATTAGATATTGTTTGGCGGTAAGGAAAGTGCGTGCGTTTCCTATACTTACAAATTTACATTTTCATTGCTCGACAATTCTCAAGGGTCTTATGAAATTAAACCTACACCACGGTTGATAGAATTTGAGATTGTTTATATCTACCTACCCATAAGATGACCGTCAAGTAAAGGGGTTTCACGGTCAATTAAGTTATGTAGCTTAGGAGTATCGTTGATGTGTGAAATAGTAGGTATTCGATTTGATGAAAATCCAAGTGAAGGCTTTCGCAGTTTCATTGTTTGGCAAAGGAAACCCATGCCAAAAGTACAACTTTGAGTGATCGTGTGCTTAGCTCTGCGCAGTATCTATACATATAATAAAGTAGTAACGAAGTTAAAACTGTTCATTTAACGTTTTTGAAAAAAAAAAGTTATTGTTACGAGCTGTTGGAACGAGTCTGATGGCGAAAATATAGTTCTTAGAATGTTTGTCCGTTTGTCTGGATGTGGGTGTAAAAAACGGCTGAACGAATTTTGATGCGGAGTTCATATCCTGGATTTACGTATAAGGTAATTTTAATCCCGGTGGGATATTTCCCGACATCCACGCAAACGAAACCGCGGGTAAAAGCTAGTTGACTGATATCTATGAACTTCTAATAATATATATTTAAATAAATGCTTTAGAAAAGTTGTTTTTCGTAGAAGGAAATGAAAAATGCAGCGCAATTGAAGTCAACAGAGAATTTAGGCCTATTTAAATGTCCAAAATTCTAAATGGCCGTAACTAGGACGTGATTTATTTTAATGGCTAATGTTTTAAGGGATGGCAATAAGTCAGTTGAAGATATTTAACGTGTTAGCGCCCTGTCAACTCCGTGGAATGGGCTATTAAAGTTGTTTATGAAGACAAACATTCAGCAGTTTGATAGACCGTTATTTTGTTTTTCATGGGACTGGAGACGCGCGCTAGATAAAGGATAATATACAGGGTGGCAGGTATATTGACACGCAAACTGAAACCATGTATTCAGTACATGATTGTCAACTACCCGCGTAGAAATTTTTTGTGAGTTATAAAAAAAAAATTGCTGTTCCATACATTTTGACCGCGTAGGGAGGTACCTATTGCACTTTTTCAGCAGATTTTTTTTGATAATCAACGAAATATTTCAACGCTAGGTATAAATTTATAGTTGATTTATAATTTTTTTAAATTTTTATCATGTACTAAATTTATAGTTTCAGTCGCGTTATCAATCTACTGACCGGTATACGTATAACCTTTTTACCACGGAATGAGCGTTTTTTAATAGATATTACCTACCTAGATTTAAGTAAAGACCTTCATAAAATAATGTCCACAACCAGGGGAGAAATACCTGGTTCTCAAGGGGGAAGCGCAAGAGTGCCCGCAAAATTAAAATTTTCTTACGTTTTTTGCTACTTGCAGGTGAGGTTTTATGTTCCGTAACAAGTTTCCAATTTCATCCTGTATAGGCATAATTATGAATAACAATCGGTATGTTACATATATAATACAGCTTTTATTCCTACCTCTGTGGACCTAATCAATCTGAGTGAGTGCGATGTTTGTTTCAGGAATGTTTTCAGGGGAACTAAACCCGTACTTTATTTGTTTTGTAGAGCAAGGCCATCCGAGTCTGTTCACATTTTTATTATACGACAAACACGCGTTGTTTACGAAGATTTCCTCATATGAAATAGTGAAAAATATGAGCTAGCTATTTACATGAATGTTTTGAAATAATCGTACAAAAATCTCACACATTAACAGAGTCTATAAAAAAAGAACAGTGGCACTCCGTGAGTGCCGACAGAAGTGAAAACTAAAACAATTACGTGTGTATTTTTTGAATCGTCTTAAAAACGTAATACGTGTGGTGTCGAATAAATAACGGTAACAGTGTCACGAGTTCAATGGTTTTTTTTTCAATCTCAGAAAATGTCCAACGCGCCTAAGGAAGTTTTTACTTTAAAAAATCTGACCAAATCGTAAATGGCCATTTGCATATGGCCGATATTATGTAAATATTTTTTGTATACCATTGCATTGCCCCGACCCGCATGTTTGCATCTGTATTGGTATAAAAAAATCGTGAAATTGACTTGGTTTAGGTAACTATGGTTTAGGCCTGTGTTCACCAACATTCAAACCGCCGGTTAGCTATTTAAACAGTTGAATTATGTCAAATTCCCTAAGGAAATTTTAAATATAGAACTGATTAAATATTTAATCAGTTGATTTAAATGTTGGTGAACACAAGGCTTAGGCAGGAATCTGACACGCATGACAAACTAAATCCCTATTCACACGATGCAAATCGTTTGCCTGTGGCATCCAATATAATTCAAGCCACAACACTGTTTAGATAGACGGTGCACAGGTAATTAAGTTGAACCAGGCGGGGCCATTGCGTAACACACTAGTTTCATTTTGACAGTTCAACAACATTCATTGCGTTATTTACGTTGATGAGCAGACACATTTTTACCGAATTCAAAAAAAAAGGAGGTTATCAATTCGACAAGTATGTATATAATATTATTGAAATTGCATTATATTCACATATGACAATCTATTAGGGCTTCCAAACAAATATACAAAATTTTATAGACGTATGTATGTTTGTCCACGCATTTCTCCGCAATTATTAATCGGATCGTAACCATTTTTTTATTGGCTTACATTTACTTCAACTTAGGGAACAGTGCAAGTTTCATCGATTCAGTAATTTTCCAGATATACACTAATACGTGTAAGTGTGACGGCCTGGTTTATTGAAACGAGCTACGTGTGTAGTGTCAAAGGGAAAACATCTAAAACCTTGGTCAAATTCTAGTGCAATATTTACAACAAAACTATTAACTACTTATTACAACCAAATATTAGTTTTTACTTAAAACTAAAAATTACGAAATAAAAAAGTAATTAAAAAAAAAACTTAAAATTATGAAATCACTTTAATTTCGGAAGTCGGTGGCAAAAAACTAAAACACAGATAGATCCCAAGACACCGACTCCCGAAATTAAAGTTATTTCATAATTTTGAGTTCACTTCTTTTTGAAGTCGGTTTTTCCAACGTTATGAAGCAATGAATTAGCAATATCCTTCAAAATGAGTCAGATTGAGATTAATAGTGTGTTAGGCAATTTGAGTGCTGCTAAGGTTCAATTTAATTGCCTCTAAAACCTTCAAAAAAATTACAAAGAGGAAATATTTGATATATATGTATTGTATTGTATGTATATTTATTGTATGTTTATTTGTTACGTTTTCGCGCTGAAACGGTTGAAGGAATGTGAATGAAATTTGGCATATGAGTAGACCATCACCTGGATAAGGATATATAATACTTGTCCCGATATTTCGAGCCTCAAGCGGGTGAAACCGCGGAGCGTAGCTAGTAAAGAATAAATAAGGCTTAATAGACATTCAGAAACTATAAAGTTGCACCAAAATTTCGAGGAACCTGTAGATGCTTCTCATATATTTACTTTCTTAGACATCCCAAAGAAAATCTTCGCCCTTCAGCACACGTTATCAGGTCCAGAACATCCCACAATTTACCTCTCTAAGCACCAACCCTACCTAAGTACATGACTCACGCTCGTTTAGATTCGGGCTAACAAAGCTAATTCGGGCCTCCGTCGTTAAACCCTCCCAGAGGTCTGCCTGCACTTACACCGAGACCGCAATGTGCCTAATTAGTGCGGTAATACACGTTTTAGTACGAATTTATGCGGATTAGTGTCACTTGTTAGTCCGTTATCTACTTCGGTGGACTATCTTTTTGGTCGGTTGCGTTTTTGTTGCATGTGAGGTTGTTAAGTGGGTCTGATAGGTTTCGGAATTTCTGTTGGAAAATTATGTCTGCATGAATTTCTCTACTGATATTTTATAATATTACGACAGTTATTCTATTATTCTACTACCTATTATTTATATAGATATGACCAATTTGACCATATTGCACTTTCAGGTACTAAACTGTCGGAACCTTTGATATCGTCGTTGGAGAAGGTTGTAAATAAAATATCAGTGTCCGGTATAAAGTCTATTGACTATAATTAATTAGCGCAGTGACGTTTCTTACATAATCTATTCAGAACACAAGTTGTAGCTACAGCGCTGGGAAGACGACTGCCGGCCACACTGTATTCGCGGGGAACATTGTATTTATATAGCATTGTTAGCATTATTGCTATCTGTAGTTCCTACACTAACAAATGTACTTAAAACACGGCCCATTAAAATACCAAATCATGATAAAAGTGATCAGACATTGCGCCATAGTGTAATTACCACGGATATCGGATATCTATGGTAATTACTAACGTCCATGCATTTTCAATAAAAGCGTACTTACCAATTTCTTCATTTGAGAGTTGTTCTCATTTCTAGTTTTGGTTCATTTTCTGATCGACGGAAGAATAGAAAAAAATGACAGATTTCTTTTGTCTATTCTTCCGTTGACAAACACCGTTTCTAAGGTGGTCATGCTACGCGTGTTTTATTGTTTTCACTTCAATTTGTATCTTGTTTCATTTACAATAGGTACTTCATTAGGAATATGCAGCAACGTTCATACCGATGCAGCAACGCTCCATGTGAGTTTCATAGACAAGCATAGCCTGTTGCACATCTGCCGACATGGCAATTTATAGCCACAATTACGTAGATTGAAATGGTGAGATTGTCGTGCCTACGCTGTGGTTCTATCGTCCTCAATCTGCTTTATGTAGAGACGCCAGCACATCAAGCTACTAAATTCTGTCAAATTGCTGGAGGCTGTACTACAGCGGGATACGTTTCCGCCCAAACTCAAAACAACCAAAACAAAACAAAACTAAACACAAAACTCAAAACTTTTCACTAAACTAAATTCAATAATTTAGTTTAGTGAAAAGTTTTGAATGATCATTATTTTAGAAGTTTGATATGGATTTAAATAAATGAGAAACTTTTGATATACCTACTAATGTTTGATGTAAGTGAACGTGAAAATTAGAAAGTAATGTAGGACAGCTTCTACGAAACAAGAATATGACTGAGTTCTGGTGATTGTATGTACGGTGATTCGCCTAATAAATTGACACACACACTTAAACAGTTTTTCACTTTACTGGCAAAAATAGCCAATGCGTTGGGTTTTCGCCCAACTGTAGGCAAACTTCTTATGGAAGCGAGTTCAGTGAGAACAATTTGTTTAGGACGAGCAAAGCGTGACTCGAGCCACTGCATTATCAGCTGAGGTTTGGCGGAACTTATAAGGCGAGAAAGTACTGCGTAGTACTTGTTTCAGTTAAGTATGTCTTTTTGGACGGCTGTTGACATATTTTACCGTAACTATTTGCTTCTAGCTGCGCCCAGCGGTTTCACCCTCATAAGTCTAGATCCCGTTGGAACATGGGTATAAAAAGTATCCTATGTCCTTATCCTTAAGTTAGACCACGAGCTAGATTAGGACGTATGATACTTTTACCATGTGCCAAATTTCATCCAAATCCGTTTAACCGTTTTAGCGTGAAAGCGTATCAAAACCACTTATTTTTTTATCTTTTTATACTTTAGTTTAGGCTAACTAATAATCGCAGCCTAAAACTGATAATTTTATGGAACGAATAACTAGAGGTATTCCAGCAGCGAGACAGCAAGAATAATCGTAAAAGTCGTACAGAAATCCTCTTGAAATTCTAACTAAAGTACACTTAGATAGGATAATAATCCACACTACTGGTAAAATTGCATCTGACATAGAAAGAGAGCGTACTAGGATATCAGGAACAGTCAGAATATGTTAGCCAATCCAATGTGCCGTGACTGAAATATATCGAATGCGCAGCTGTGGCCATCGGATTATCTAACGAGCTCAGTCGAGAGGACGTTCAGTCTGCCAGTGGTGACAAATACTATCTTTTACTTACAATCGGATGTGAAAATACGTAACACAAAGAGGCAGCTTCATATACAGCTGAGAAAAAGTCCATATAACCGTTTAAGAGGAAATGCGGTCGGAGAGACTTTTGAAAAAGCCTAAGTAAAAAGTCATAATTCGAGTTATATTGTACCAATATTGGACCAATTTAAAAGATTTCATGAACTGAATAAGAAGGATATATACTGTGTCCCATTTTTTTCTTTTTTCATTGCTTATTTCACAGCTTGATGTGCTGGCGTCTGTACATATTTGACTACTAGGTCAAATATGTACAGACGCCAGCACATCAAGCTACCCAAAACTGTTAAATTTTCCCAATCAACCTTGAACCTTATGCTGTAGCGATAAAGTTGAAAATCTATTAAAGAAATTTGACAGATTGTAGTAACTTGATGTGCTGGCGTCTCTACACTAGGCAATAGCGACAGTGACAGCGGCGGTTGACAGCGCGCGGTTTAAATCTGCATTTTTCGAGGGTTCTAGTGCTTATAAAAATAATGTATCATCAAAAAGGAAAACATAGGGACATACAAATATGTAGTTCATATCTATTATCCTGTAAAAAATCATTGCCCAGAAAGAAAACAGGCGAGAGTGTTACTATGGAGAAACGACCACCCGCATTTTCTCTTATGCGTTCATTTTTCATTTATTTTTAAACAGACAGAGAGACGCCGCTGTCTTGTCTTGACATCACATTGTTTTTTTGGTAATCGTTTTTTTTAACGTCCGACAACTATGTTATATATACATACCGTCTCTCTCGCGAACATTCTTCTCCATATCCGTACCTACCTTTTGGAAGGGTGCGCCTAGGTTCAATTTTATTTACATGTAAATTTTAACGTTCAAATGTGCCTTTTAATGGCCTACTTTGACTTTACTCTCTAGTTTGAAACGCTCGGATGCGTTATATGTTTTCTATTAAATAATCTGTTAAATATTCCTAATTTTATTCTTTCAGGGTGTCAGTCAGTAACTACATCATATTCAATCGTAGTATTGATAATCAGCTACGTATTAAAGCGAAACTATTTCTGCATTAAATACATATTATGGTTTATAGTGTCAAAATTCGTGTAATCTGCGGCTTCTCTGACATTTCAGCGAATTATATTATGTATGTGTGTATGTACATTTAATTAAATTTGTATACATTCATGATGTCACTATGTGGTCTGTCGTAATTTGAGCAACACAACCTTTTTCAGTATCGCAGCGTAATCCCTGTAACGTCGTCGTCGTATGTACATGAACAGTAAGATTACATTTTGATGTGGTTTTCCTGGTATAGAGAATTCGCTATTTAAGTTTTATAAATTAGGTAGGTACATACCGTTCATAATTAATTTTAGTTAATATTGACAAGCAAAATAACGTGCTGTCTATATTTTATTTGATTTGATAAATCATGATTATTATGAATCATCTCCCAAAGAAAGTAACTTAAAGCTGATTTACTTAAAATGTTTTTAATTTTAGTAGGTAAATGACCCATTCAACACCCAGTGCGAGTGCGGTGCTTCTGATCAGACTAGGCTCCACTTGCTGGAGTGTCTTAAATGCCCGTTCACATGCACCGCGGATGTCCTAAAGAATGCCAATGTTGCCGCAATCAACGTAGCCTCCTACTGGGCTCAAAGAATATAAAAAAAACCAGCGCCGGGGCTCTGTGTCGTATATGGTCTTAGCATTATGCTGAGCGATGGCCACTTTAGGTGGATATGACGCACGTCTTCCCCCAACTTGTGTTTTTTTTTGTGTTGTGTTCTTTTTATGCGTCCTGTTTACCGCAAATAAACGTATTTTCTTTCTTTTTCTTCTTTCAACGAAAAAGTGTACCATTGACACGACAAGAAGAAAAAAAAAATGAAAAGTAAAGAAAGATCGCGCCTTCCGTTTTTACACACGTTCCAAAAGCTGGTCTACAATGAGCAACATTATCATTGTTGTAAAATGTATAAATATTTAACTAAGCCTGTTCACTGCTAATATTGGAACTTTTTTAGTTCCGCTAATATATTAAAATGGTTGATATTTACCATCGAATCTATTTCACCCTTTCGAAGTTATTCACCCCGATTACCTAAGTGTATTGCTTCGACCTTTTAATTCTATTTGTTACCAACTTCCCATATATCAAATGTTATTCGTGCTACTGTCTTTTCTAAATTGGTAGACAAATGTATGGTTAAATGAGTTCTTTTTCACTCCTGAATAAATGGTTATTTAGAACTATCCGACCACTATAGGCATAATAAACCTTTATAGTTGTGGTTTAAAATTTATCTGCAGGTGGTAGGTACACGTTTGACTAAAGCTACCTAAGATAATTCTAACTCTTCTGTTTTGTGGTCGTGATTATAAATTTATTTTTATTTTCTTATTACTCGACTTAGGGCTGATTTTTCAATCGCCAGATAACTTTTATTCGTGGAATAAAATTGACGTCTGTCAGTTTTTATATGGAAGAACTGTCAAAAATTCAAAATTATTCCTCCGATAAAATTATCTAGCGTTAGAAAAATCAGTCCTTAATCTATGTAATTGTATGCAATAACAAAGCTGAAGAGATTGTTGGAGTGCACTAATCCCTGGAAATACCAGTCAGATTTGAAAAAATATTTTTATATTTGATGGCTCAATCTTTGAGATGGCTAATAGACTACGATCTCATCACGTCAGACTATGACCCTTAGGAGCCGAGCAAAAAGAAAAAAGTCAGAAATAAAGGCTCCTACAAACAGGCGCGACACGCGATAAAATCGCGCGCGACACAAAGGCACCGCTCGTTGCGCGACTTGCGGTGCCTTTGTGTCGCGCGCGATCTTATCGCGTGTCGCGCCTGTTTGTAGGAGCCTTAATGTTAAACGAAAACGAAGTAATGGCGCGGACCGACGATGAGCCACGACGCGGTGGGCCGGAAAGACAATTAATTTCACGCGAACGAAGTCGCAGTCAGAAGCTAGTTATCTATATTTGTATGCACTTGTTTCTGTGACAAATAAATCTATTTTCTTTCATTCTTCCCATTTCTCTTACAACTCCCAAGGGGCGTGAAGTTTCCCTATTTATAGTTCAGGGCCTCGCCTTCTTGGGTGCATTTACACTAAAAACAAACTATTCAACTTGCCTCCAAAAGTTTCCCATTTAGCCAGGACCCTAGTCTCTAGAGTGAAATAAATACACGCAGCAATAAATAACACCATCAAGGAGCTGGCTTAAAATGTTTCCCGAACATAAAATACTAACGCAGACCAACGTAAAATCGCGATAAAAGCTGGATTTTATTTATCTTTTTTTGCAAGCACGAAAAATAATTCTTACTGCGCGTTATTGTCGGATCGCGTGCTCAAAGGTACTGAGTCATGGTTGTAATAACCGTGCAGGAACCGTGACGGTTGAAAACTGACGTTGTACAGTCACGAGCATACGTCATATGAATGCAGTTTGCAAAAATCAAAAGTGATTTTCCCGTGAAACCATCGATATATAAATGACGAACTACAATACAAACTTTTATCGCCATTTATACTCCATAAGGGAATGAATTTTCAAAAATCTTTTCTTAGTGCTCACTTTAGCTATACATATAATTAACTCTTGGGCAAAATGTCATGCTTTTGGTCCTAGCAGTTTAGACTGCGCGTTGTCTGTCAGTGAATGAATTTTTGATTTGATACCAATGGCAACTTTGAGGTAACCATCATAATAAAGTAGGTATGAGTTCAAAAATACATTATTCGTAACACCATAAAGTTTCAATCAAGATGTTAGAAGGAAATCGCTTTTAATATTACTAAGTGAAAGATATTTATGCTTGCGACTGTACAGCCAGAGTTTAATCACAGTCCTGCCCTAAATACGGGGTATTAAAATGGTAGCTGTGAATGTATCGCTGGCTTTATAATAATAGCAAACAATAGACTCATGCTCGTATTAATCCTTGTGTGTTGTAAAATGAATATGTAAGGCGCGGTTTACATAGAGTGGACATAGCGTGGACATGACATGATAATTTTTCAAACATATCTGCGTCTTATTTTGTCAGGACGCGTATTCAGCCTTCATAATTGATATTACAAGCGTAGGTATCCCAGCAGTGCAGTGGTGGCCCAGTGGTAACGGCTCCGACTTGCGAGTTATAGGTCGTAGGTTCGAACCCAGACAGGTGCTTTATTTTGTGAAAATAATTTCATCACAGTTGCTCTCAAAACGATGTAGGAAAACTTTGTTAGGAGACCGCCATCTAGAACCAAAAATTCGTAGACATTTGACATCTACCAACCCGCACTGGGCTCGCGTGGTAGATTACAGTCTCTTAATCTGTGCTAAATAAATATATTTTATTTCTTTCTTTCTTCTTTACAGCCCATTCCCTCCTGAAAAGAGGAGGCCTGTGTCCCAGCAGTGGGCGCATTATAAGCTAGGTAAAGCTTAATTATTTTGCGTTTCATGCCAAACATTAAAATATATGATAACTATAAATGAGCTACTCAATCCTGTCTCATATTTTATACAGAGATGAAATTCCATGTAAACTGTAGAGTCTGTAGATACGAGTAATAATGTGCATGGGGCACACAAGGGACGGACATAAATGGATTATGGTAAGTCTGCGTCACATCCGCGTGACGTCCACGTCTTTTTTTATTTTTTTTGAGGATGGGAAATCATCAAATGACCTCTCCCGCTCTGGGTGGAGCAGAAGGGAGTGTCAGACTCTTACTGACTAAAACCCACCCGTGTTCCTTCCTTAGCTCTTTATGTTCCGGGCCTGAGGTAACCCTTTCGGACAATCGTGCTGACCCGGTAGGCTTCGGCCCTGACGGGCCTCTTCTTTTGATGCTGACATCTCTTTGAGGCGCGCGTGGAACACGTACGCGCCGTCCGGCACGGGCCTGTCGTCAAGCGGTAGTTGAGGGCGCCGTGACGCCTCTCTAGCCACTCCTCAAAGAGGGGTCTTATCGCCACTAAACGTCCACGTCTTGCATGTACAATCTACGTTAACTATGATTTAGCCAACCCTATTGAAATATTCATGGAGTTATTTATGTTTGAATAAAGGCGGTACCTATGTCAGTAAAAAAAAACCATTTACCAGTGTGTAGCCTTTTTTTAATATTCAGGCTCTATTTGTTTTTATTTTCATTGGATTAACTGGGACTGGATTAAGCCGGGTCGAAATAATTTGGTGTTTGAAATAACTTTTATTTGTTAGCCAGACTATTATATAATTTTTTTATGTAGACGTGACCAATATAAAGGTAATAAATAAAATATGGAGTTTAATTAATTCACTGTATGTATTTGTTGGGTATTCTCCTTTATTCACTTTGCTTATTTTTTATATTTCAGGTCCTAAAATCGCGTGCCTAGGTTGATTATAGACTTTCATGTTCGTGTGCTATTTATAATTCAATTATCACTATCTGCTGCACTTTTTATTGCCTGCACTACGCGTGTGAATAATATTAGACTTAATTTAATGGCGGTTTGAATGGAGCTGAAATATTTAACACTTTTCTAGAGACGGATACTGAGTATTTTCTGAAAATAAGGGAAAATTACTGCCTGTTATTATTGAAAATAATACAAAAAACTGTTTCTTAAAGCGTCAGTTATGTTAAAACATCTAAGAGTCAGTTTACATGACAAAAAAGGTATGTGTAAACTGAGAAAATAAATATGAGAAAATGAAACGTACGAAAAGTTTTGTTTTTAATGTCACCTAGTTTGGTAGGCGTTACGCTGGTGATTGTGATACAATGTTTCTTTCATTAATAAAGACACCAACGATACACTTATTTCTGGAATGTTCTATTTTTACATGGAGAATTGATTTTGCGAACCGTAAATGTGTTTTTTCTGATTTTTTTATGATGAACTAAACTTTATAAGAATTATTTAAACAAGGTACAGATATTGAAGGTTATCTACACAAAGAGCAAACTATCATTGAAGGTCGCAAACGGCAAACTAAAACTTTGTTTTTAGGCCACGAATCTACAACCTCGAAGTGAGAATATTTATAATGTCAACACGTTTTAGGGAAAAAATAAGCAAGAAAATATATCAATGAAAACGGAAAAAAAGGACACGAAAAATCTCTTAAAGGCTTAAGCAACGAAATGGATAAAAGCGCAAACGTGTTAAGATTTCCATTGGTCAATGAACTGCGATGATTGATTCGATTTGGTGGAAGATGTTAAATACGAATGGTGGTTTGGTTTGTGTTGTTATTTCCACATAGGTAAAGTAAACTCTTTGATTTTAGTCAGTATTACGTTGAGTAAAATTTTGTGATTGACACTCAAGTCATATAATCACCACTGAGCAAGTGTGGTGATACATACTTATTAATTATTTTTCCGTAAGAGAAAAAGCATTTGCGCTACGATGGAAAAGTAAAAAAAAAACATCTATAAGGTCTATCTATTCACACACGAAATCTCTTAAGGGGTCAATGTATTCATGATTACGAACAACTTTTACTGTGACCAAATCTGAAATCGCGAAAAAAAAACAGCTGTTCCATACATTTATGTTAGCGTAACGGCTCCTACACAAAGGCGCGACGCGCGACGCGAAACGCGCGCGACACAAAGGCACCGCTCGTCGCGCGACTTGCGGTGCCTTTGTGTCGCATGTCGCGTCGCGCCAGTGTGTACGAGCCTTAACGCGTCAAATAGTATGAAACAGCAGATTTTTTTTGCGATTTCATGTTTTGTCCTATAGTAAAAGTTTCTCATAATGAACAACTTTTACAAGTACAATGACCCCTTCTGATATTTCGTGCATGAATAGATAGACCTTCTAAACGGTGACCAATTATAATAATCTTTATTGATGAATATGAGACAACCGTACCTACAGGGTAACTTAATAATAAACCCACTATAGACAAAATTGGAATGTAGGTAATAAGGCCACCATTTTTAGTTAGCGCTAAATTTTACGCTTTTTTGATATCAAAGTCAAAGCATTTATTTCAAATAGACACATAAAAGGCACTTTTGAACGTCAGAAATTACAACAAATAGAATTGATTCTAGTCGCCCATTCCAAAATGTAGTTTTTGTATGGAGAAGAATGGGCAAGAAACTCCACCGTTACTCTTTTAAAATGTTTTACAATATTTTGCATACATTAATTAAATAATAATAATATGTGAAGACGATGCACCTAAAATAAAATTACTATACCACAATAGGTAAAAGAATTAAAAATTAAACCATGACATATAAATTAATTATCTGATAGATACCTACATAATAAAAAAAAGAATAAATGTACAATTAAATTTGCAACCCGTTTGATTTTATCTAGACTCTAGAATGTCCTATGGAGCAGGATCAGCATGTATCCACTATTAGTTAAAAAGTAGCAAATGCGTTATGCACAATGACGATCGCAAGTATTTCAGTAATTTTATCCTAAAGTTCCTAAACGGATGGAAAATCGTTTTTTTTTCTGTAGGGTTATCTAAAGGG
This sequence comes from Luperina nickerlii, assembly GCA_963855955.1. Taxonomy (NCBI): domain Eukaryota; kingdom Metazoa; phylum Arthropoda; class Insecta; order Lepidoptera; family Noctuidae; genus Luperina; species Luperina nickerlii. The sequence goes on from OY979669.1 coordinate 7,047,182, forward strand.
ACGTGTCTTGGTGGAATACCTAATAAAGTATGCGAAAAATTGTTGAAAAACACGATGAGAAAGCGATCGCATTGTAAACCAGCAATAAGGTGGAGATTTGGCGGATGTTATTTTTCATACAAATTGGCAATTTTGTCTGCATAATATAATTATGGAAAAATATCTGGTCACTTTCCAACCTGCATTCTTTTTCGAAAAATTTATGCAACATCTAGCGCTCCTACTATTAAAGGTACGAGTCAATTTTCAAATCCTCCAATTAAAATAATAACCTACTCTTAGTAGGTAACAAACGTAAAAGTTATGTAAACGTTTATGATATTTCATACTAAGAGCTTCATCAAAATAATAAGACTGAATAGTCAAAAGCATTACCTACCTACATTATTTATATTACCTACTGTGTAAAGGAATAAAAGGCATAGAGCTAGAGTCAATTACTTTCCTGGATGCTATTTAAACAATCTGGGAATACTCGAAAATCAGAACATTCATAATTTAGATTCTTTGAAACTCATTATGATTTTTTCTTTTTTACTCATTGTCCAGTTGCTGTAAAGTCAAGTAATTTAATCTTTCCCGTCTTTCTTTTGGAGGAAAAATGCTTTAAAATTTCATCATGTTTACCGTCCAGCCTTAGGGCACATTCTAATAAATTAACTTTCCCTTTGTTCTCGAACTGTACGAAAGTAATAGGATTCCAATTACGCTCAAAGAATGAGACTGAAAGTCGGTAGGTAAATTGGGATTGTTATTTATCATTAATTCTTTCTTTGTGATTGATGACCCACGGCGGGGTACGCGGGGGCGGGCCGCCAGTGACGGCACTCGCGCTCCCATTCGGCTATCATCGGACAGACTCGTCTCCGACTCACGGATGAACGCACGCGTTTTTATTGTCGTGCCGATTCAAATATTGTAACCGTTTTAATTTAATTGTACAATATAATGCATTCATAAGTCCAGTTGTCATTATTTCACGAGGCTTAGGTATCCAGCTATCAATATAGCGGACCGGGCCCAACAGTGGTCGTTAGGCAATTACTTTAAAGTGAGCTAGATTTTGTACGCAATCTGAGCCTGAAGCTACATATTATTACGGCTATCCCATCGGCGTGATATTGCCTGCTTTTATTATGCGTAATTAGCGTTCCCACTGCTGGGACACAGGCCTTCTCTCTGTGAGAGGGTGTGGGGCATAATCCACCACACCGGCCCAGTGCATTTTTTGGTTCTAGGACATGCCGGTTTCCTCACGATGTTTTCCTTCAACGTTTTGAGAGTAGTAGTGATAAAATAATGTACCTACACAAAGTAAAGCGCCTGACTGAAATCGAACATACAACACATATCTAAGTCGCGGCTGTTACCAATGGGCCACCACTACTCACTGCCGCTTTTATAATGCTGGTAAAAAAACGTGTGTATTTAATTTGTAATGTGGGTCGTTCTACTTTTTTACCGACAATAGTCTGTCCTTGGTCTTATTATGGCATCTCGTTGGAGTATTAATATAAACGGTTTTTTAATTCGGTTCGAATAAACGTCCATATTTTTCTTATCTATTAATATTATGCCATTTTTCATGTTCTCTAACCAACATATTTTATACGTTGTTTTCCGTAAAATGGCGTGACAGAGTGGTAAACTGAAATGTAGTCTCTACAGAAAAAGGCCACTTTGTCACATTATTTCTTTAAAAACTAACATTAAAAAAAATCAATATTAGCCAGAAAGGAAACTTTAATTGGTCCTAATGAAATACAGATGCAGTTTTTTTTAAATCCCACACAGAAAACAAAATTATAGATAGTTCAAAAACCAAAAAAACAGAAAAACATCGTTTCATTGTCGGTAAAAAAGAAGAACGACCCATGTGCGTTTTGTTTGTGCAGAATAAACAATTTTTCTTTTTTCGTTCCGTCTTTTTTGTTACGGAAACCAAACACAATTTCGTTCATATTTGCGCAATTTGCTCCAGAATTTCCAGCATACAAACAAGCCTAAAAATGTGGAAATATTTGAATGCCGGCGATCTTATAATCCACCATGTAATACACTTTGGAATCCGGTACGCTGCTCAACTTTAAGCCTGCGACAAGATAATGAGATTTAAAACTTTTTGACGCGTTACCTTGCTTTGGGAATTAATATTAAATTGAGCAATGGGAAATCACGACTTTAAATTCCCCTCGATTTTATTGTAATTAAATAATGGTGCTTTATATATTGTTTTATTTAGGTATTATAATATGTCGGAGTCATTCGTTTGACTATTCAGAACGCCAGAGCCGCCCGGCGGCGCTCGACAGAGTCTGACCTGAGTTCTTGGGGAGTCGAGGAGAGCAAGCAGCGAGGTGGAGTGGCTCTTTTGGACATAGTACGGACAACATGTGCTCTGAAACTGTCTCGCGTTCCGCATCTAGTTGTGTCGTGTATGTACCTACATTTATTCGTAAAATTGTAATCTGCTTTGAACAGCCAACGGTTTTTCTATTGCGCAATAACCAAAACTACCCATAGTACGCCCACAGTATCTAAAATATGCCTAATAATAACGACACACACATACCTTCTCCGTCATATATATTATGATTTCAGGCATTTTTTGTAACTTTTTGTAATTACTTGTTATTTGAATGTTATAAAAGAAACTATAAACACTAAAGAGTCCTCCGCATCGGTGTCGACTGGTAGCGATCTCAAAAGACTGGCAGTGTTGGCAATGGGTGGCAATGCTTGTTTACTAGCTGAAGTAAAAGCTAGCTGGTCAATCATGGAAAGATATCAACCAACCCCATTATCCTTAAAAAAGAGAATAGCGGACCCTTAACCCGAGGGCTTGCCACCCGAAACGGCTCGAAAATATAATTTCTTGTAGGTACGTTTTGCGATCCTACATAACCTAACGTCTACTTTCTAATCTACACAGTATTTTGTAAACTAATAAAACAACACACGAACTGTAAAGAAGCTCACAGTTGAGGCAAATATAGCGTAACTTTGTGAACAGAATTTAGTTTGTGCCTACATACATAGGTAATGGCTAACTTGGCGTGGTTGTTAGGTACCTATATAAAATAAAGTAAGAGCCTGTTCCCTAAGTGTATTTCGATGAACAGTTTTCACTGAAACTGAAAATATCAAATCGCAATTTCAAATAATCATGTACGACATTTTCGAGTGCCGTGAGTAAAATGGGTAGAATACAAAGACCCTGATACCAAATTAATACTGTAATGGCCGTTCCCAATAATTCGAAAGTTAAATATTGGTTCGTTCCATCTTTTGTTTTGGGCTATATCTGGAGACCGACTGATTGTGTAGATATTGATTTTGTTCAGCAATAAAGTCTTACTTGCTTCTACTGTATGTTGGTAGATTTCACCTTATTTTTAGATATTTTAATACCCTTTATGTGAATAGCAACAAGAGCTCTGACACTGTGCACAAGACGAATATTTGTGGTCACAATATGATGGGAATCATCTGTAAGGGTTAAGTGTTATTCCTGTCACTATCGCACAACTGTCAACCGACAAGTGCAAGAAAGAGATGGGAAAATGTCAATGGTCAATGCCAAGTAACTTTTTACGGGATATCTCAGAAATAACCTCAACTAACTTCAAAACTATCAAAACTTATTTTCTTACCCACCTTCATCACCTTGGTACAACAAAACCACGATTGTTTGCTGCCAATTCCCATCGAAACATGCCCGATCTGTCCCAAGTCATCGCAACTGTCTCCACCAGAGTGGCCAGTGCAATAATTTCAATCTCTCGATTTTATTTAAATACGCATTTTCGACGTCAGTATGGCCGCAGATCGATTTGATTAGTTGATTTTAAACCAAGTAGTTAATAAAACCTTGCACAGTTTATAAACCTGGACCTAAGAAGTAACTACTCACGCACAACCTAAACAAAGGAAGACCTTTAACAAGCAATCAGGATCTTATCAGAAAACACGCTGAGGTAAAAGGAAATTAGGAATTATTAATGTGACCCCCTAATTTGTGGGAGGGGTGAGATTGCGTGCCTTCATAGTCGGTTTACTGTGAAATATAGCCGTTAATAGCCCTAATTTAGTGTTTTGCGATTTAATGGACGTTTACAACTGAATTTACGGGGTCTGGTTTAGTTAACATGTCGGTGTTAAATTAGGTAGTTTCTTATTGATGTAGGTAGGTATAAATTGCCGATATGATTGCCTACTATTTAGTTTTATTTTTGTGTAACAAAATGTGTTCCTATTAACACGTTTTTTACTGTGAGTTACTGCGGCGCATAGGTAATAGCGATGATGACATATAAGCAGATATTGAGCCAAACATTCAGCATCCAACAAAGCGCATCCCAGAGTTCATAAAATACACCTTTGGATTTTCAACTCTCCGCGCTCAGCTGTGCGTTGAAAATGCAGTGCGCGAAAAAAAATCTCCGCGACAGAAAATTGTTCGTGTGAACCTGCGGGATAATTGCGTAACACAATATCAGTAGCAATCGCTTTCATTTTGACAGTTCAACTACATTCATTGCGTTATACGTTGTTGAGCAGACAAATTTTTCAAACATAAGAAGCAATGAATTCGCAATATCCTTAAAAATGATTCAGATGCAGATTGATAGTGTATTACGCAATAAGGGTGCTGGGCTTAATACTCGTACAGACGCCAGCACATCAAGCAACTACAATCTGTCAAATTTCTTTAATAGATTTTCAACTTTATCGCTAAATCATAAGGTTCAAAGTTGATTGGGATAATTTGACAGTTTCGGGTAGCTTGATGTGCTGGCGTCTGTACAAGTCCGAAGAGAATATTCGTCACCATCAGCCCATACCACGCACTGCCGGACACCTAGGTCAGTCCAATCACAAGCCTTTTAAAGGCTCCTTCATACAGGCGCGACACGACACGCGGCACAAAGGCACCGCAAGTCGCGCAACGAGCGGTGCCTTTGTGCCGCGTGCGATTATATCGCGTGTCGCACCTGTTTGTAGGAGCCTTAACTCGATGCTCGGTACTCTTATCTAGCTGCCCTTAAATCGTTGCTCCTACCCTACGTTAAGACGACTTAGCAAAATGACAATATTGTGTTGATATTACTATGCAGGCTGAATGATAATAGAAACCTGAATCAACACCAAACACAACACAGTTCAATATTCCTGAACGAAGAAGGTAGGGTTACCTTCCATAGGCAATACCCCCAAACGACCCCCTATTGTATTCGCAGGCTGTATAAAAATACTTTCATTATAAAAGTGCGTATACACGGCCATTGGGGGCCGCTATCCCGGGGCACCTGTTGCGGGGCGCATTAATATCGATCCTACCTTCTGGCCGCAAGCCGCCATTTTTAATAACGTGACCACACGATGCAACATTGTCAAAGGAGGTTTTGGGGACGCCATTATGGGACAGACTGTGATAAATAAAATCTATATTGAGCTGGATATTTATTTGGTCAAAAGTGTGGCTGGAATAACGAAAATGTCAAGAAGAAGTCTTCTCAGAAGAGGGCTGTGTCCAGCGGACGTGTTAGGATGAGCTAATTGAACAAAAGACACGCAAGTAGCTAGTAGAAACTGATAAAGGCTTCTCTTCTACAAACAGGCGCGACACGCGATATAATCGCGCGCGACACAAAGGCACCGCTCGTTGCGCGACTTGTGGTGCCTTTGTGTCGCGTGTCGTGTTGCGCCTGTTTGGAGGAGCCTTAATTGTGAATACGGGAAAGCCATAATAATAATTTTAATACATACATACATAATCAGCTAATAATGTTCCCACTGCTGGGACACGAGCCTCCTCTCGGTGAGGGGTACCTAGTGGGCCGTAATCTACCACGCGGACCCAGTGCGGGCTGGTAGATGACTTTGAATTTTGGTTCTAGGACATGCCGGTTTTACCTCACGGTGTTTTCTTTCACCGTGTTGAGAACACTGGTGTTGAAATAATTTACACAATGTAAAGCGCCTGACTGGGTCCGGAGCGTGTATAGACACGATCTATTATAGCTCGTAATTAGTCGCAGCAGTTGCCACTGAGCCACCATTGCTTTCAATAATTTGAATACATGAGTAATAAGTATGTCAGAATATTCAGAATTGGTAGATGTTAACTGGCAGTACCAGCCATATAATGTAATTACGCTACGTTAATTTGCGAATATTACTGCACTGCCACTCAGAAATTTGATTAGGCCTACGTAGCTTGTTGCTATAGGTACTATGTTTACCTTGTATAAGGAAGCATAAAGACGCCAATAACGTGATATTACAAGCTTGTTACGTAATACGGGGGACTGTTTACAAAAGTGCGTGTACGAAGGCGTACGGCCGTACGACCCGCTCCCTCGGCGCACCTGTTGCGAGCCATTAATATCGATCTACACAATTTTTATGGCTGCCATCTTTACTACGCATCCCCATTTTGCGAACTTTATTTTTAAAGGAGCGTGTTTTGATTTTATGCCCCTTTGCGTTGGTACCTTTTTAGGGGTTCGTACCCAAAGGGTGCCAACGGAACCCTATTACTAAGCCTCCGCTGTCCATCCGTCGTCTATGCCTCTGCGGGTTGTATCTCCTGAACCGTAATAGGTAGAAAGTTAAAATTTGCACAGAATATGTATTTCTCAAAAATTTAAAATAAGCAACCAAATATACAAGAAAAGAGTTTTTTAAATATTTATGTTGTGTTAAATATTGTACGGAACCCTTCGTGTGCGAGTCCGACTCGCACTTGGCTGGTTTTTGTTGTTCATGGGGATGGGTATTTATCACGAAATCGATAATGATAATCTGAGTTTTTTTTTAAGCGACTTTTATAACGCGCATTGATTACAATTTTTGAGGTATTCCTTGAAGCGCACCAACTTTGAAACGCACCAAAAGCATTCATCGAAACACACCATTCAGGTGCGTTATGGAAATCGAAATAAAAATTATTAAGTATAATTTTATTCCTCGAAATGCTTCAACGATGAAAAAACATAGAGAAGACCATGAAGGATTCGTAATAAATGATATCGATAGACGTTTCATTTGGTGCATTTGAATGTTGGTTTGTTTCGAGGAATACCCCCAATTTTTATTTCAGTTGTTTAATATTGTAAACGCATAATGAATATCAATTTTAAAAGGAGCATATTTGCCCTCGTTAAACGTAAAACGTTAAAATATTTTACAAGTCGAAGCTTCCAAGTCTGGAATTGTTCCGGTTGATGGCAACACCTCACCCCTATTACATGCGACTTAAACATAACTGCCAAAATGTGGGCGTAATTTATTTATGTATTTATTTCAGGTGACGCAGGGCCATAGATATATACCTTAACCTATACATACATATTTTTACTATAAAATAGTACTTCACTAGCTTGTTCTTGTGCTGTTCTGTAGTCACGTCCTGCGGCCAGTAGTCTTCTTCCATGACGACGGGCATATAACAATTCGGTACGCGCACCACGAACGCCCACACCACCTAATATAGCTGTCAAATTTTCCCAATCAACTTTGAATCTTATACTTTAGCGATAAAGTTGAAAGTCTATTAAAGAAATTTGACAGATTGTAGTAGCTTGATATGCTGGCGTCTGTACACCTCTGCTTAACCCTTCGGGGAATACAGGCGTGATGTCCTGATACGTGTTATGTTAAGTTATACTTGAAGCTTTTAGGGCTGATTTTTCCAACGCCAAATAATTTTATTGAACGAATAATTTTGAATTGTTGACAGTTCTGCCATACAAAATCTGTCATACTTTAATTTTATTCCACGAATAAAAATTATCTGTCGATTGAAAAATCAGCTTTTAGATATATTAAAATTGAAGAAAATTTTTGAATATGTTCTTTTGAGGACTATACAGGGTGGCGGGACATCGGCGCGAAATTTTTGGTCGGTAAAAAGAAAAATTAAGTGTTCCATAGATTTTCACCGCGTAGGTTAACAATTTTTTTATAATAACCATCGAAAAATGTCAACCTAGGAGGTCCAGAAACATGTACCAAGTCCGTGGTAACAGGTTGTGCGTTGATATCCCTGCCAGCCTGTATTTTTAGCACACTCACAGTTCTTTTCCTTGATCATATTTCTTACAGAAGTGGCAACGATAATCTGAGTAACCTTATAAAACGGAGGTTGAACCATTCTTGTTTTATGTTTTATTTTCGTTGAGTATGCTTTTCGTTGAGTAGGCTTGTGGCTAAACAAAAACAGCCGCACGGTTCGATCGATCAGGTTAAGCTACGCTTGCCCCGGTTGGTCCGTGGATGGGTGATCTTTACATACAAAGACCTTCCGTGCTTTGGAAAGCACGTTAAGCCGTTGATCCCGGCTGTCATTCTTAGATCTTTAACAGTCGTTACGGGTCGTCAGAAGCCCGAAAGTGTGACAATCGTATTACCCAATAAGTGAGTTGTGGAGGTCAGATAGGCTGTCGCTCCATGTAAAATACTGGTATTCAGCTGCATCCGGTTAGACTGGGAGACGATTCCAACACATTCACAACACACAACACATTCGATTAAGGCCAGGCAGTAGGCCTTTTATATTTTGCACGTGAAAATTGTAAAAGTATTAGACATACGGAAACAAAAAAGTACTTATGCTCTATTTGCTTCAGCTATTTGTTAAATTTTTTATTTATGTTCCTATTTGATAACAAGGACTTAAAAATTTACATACTATTAAAGTATCTTAAATTTTTTCTAGTCAATAATAGTTTGTTTGTTTTGTCTTAACTATGATTATAATGAGAAAAGATTTGATTTTTTGTATGTTTGTTTGTTACGCTTCCACGATAATACAGTTGAACGGATTTGGATGAAATTTGCCACATGAGTAGATCATGACCTGGATTAGGACATAGTATATTTTTTATTCCGATATTCGAGACTTATGCGGGTACCACCGCGGGGCGCAATTAGTTGATTATAAAATGAATTAGAAAAGTTGATGGAAATCCCCATCAAAGAATATCTGGCTATACAAGTGTGGGATTATAGTACGGGAAGAACAATTTTACGCATAAACGAGCAGGTAAATACTGTAAAAGTTCAGCGAGCAGGTAATTAAATAAGTAGGTTAAAACTAGCAAAAGAAATGAGAATTTTATGCGCGGTTTTAGGGTTTGGGTTACATAAAAGGTGAGAAATTATATGTCTTTTCACAAGTTTTTTTTTATTTGTGGTGAACTATTCAATGATGTATACTTTGTTATACTTTCCTTTTTTCGCTTATAGCAGGACAAAAGCCTGCTCTATTCACAGCTTAAAATGTACGGTTACCGAACGACTTTTTTAAATAAAAAAAATGGTACAGTACCCGGCAATAAATATTGCACATCGACCTTTTTACACAAAACCATTTTATACAAAGAATAAAAATAATTATCAAAAGAAGCAAATCATAAATTTGTTTTAACAGCTCCTAATAGATACCGGACTGTTTGTATTTCGTGCGACAGAGATAACGCTCTACGAAGCCGAAATTAGCCGATTGTCTCTCTCCAAAGGTCGATGTGCAATATTTATCGCCGGCTACTGTAATTGCTTTTTACTACGAAAACTCCTGTGTGTACTCTTTATTGAGAACTAATGAGAATCTAATGGTTTGGATATCGATGACCATCACGTCTGCGGAGTTTCGCTAACTAAGGTCCTGTAGGTATATTGCGAATTTAACCAGATTCAGAGCCCTGCCGATGTATTCTGTAAAAATCTCACCGTGTAAACTTACAAAGGTAAAATGAGATCACCGTGAGCTCGAAGTGAGCCGATGCCCATCATGTCTGCGGAGTTTCGCTAACTAATTAAATTTGGCCCTGTAGGTATATTGCAAATTTAAACAGATTCAGGGTCCTACCGATGTATTCTGTAAAAATCTCACCGTGTAAACTTACAAAGGTAAAGTGAGATCACCGTGAGCTCGAAGTGAGCCGATGCCCATCACGTCTGCGGAGTTTCGCTAACTAATTAAATTTGGCCCTGTAGGTATATTGCAAATTTAAACAGATTCAGGGCCCTACCGATGTATTCTGTAAAAATCTCACCGTGTAAACTTACAAAGGTATAGTGAGATCACCGTGAGCTCGAAGTGAGCTGAAGCCCATTACATTTGCGGAGTTTTACTAACTAATTAAATTTGGTCCTGTAGGTATATTGCGAATTTAACCAGATTCAGAGCCCTGCCGTTGTATTCTGTAAAAATCTCACCGTGTAAACTTACAAAGGTAAAGTGAGATCACCGTGAGCTCGAAGTGAGCCGTCAATTTTTAGAATCAGGCGGATGTTAATCCGCCTGATTCTAAAAATTGACGGCTCGGCTCGGCTCGGCTTGGCCTCCTGTTAAGGAGGCCAAGTCCCGTCATCAAAACGTTCAAAAACTAGTCGATCTAATTTCAGCGACAATCAATGTCAAAAACGTCAAAAATGTACGGAAATAGGGAAATTCCTCTAATTTCCCTATTTCCGTACATTTTTGACAGATTGAGACTGAGATCAGACTCTGAATCTCTCAGGTCACTACACCGAAGTTTTCACGGTAAGATTTTTACAGAATAGACAGGCTGATTTCATTTGATCTTTCAGGTTAAGCTTCTTTTGTTTTCAAAGTATTAGAGATCTATTTTCGGATAAAGGTTGGCAGACCTTTGATGTATCACAATACAAGGAGACCTTTAAAGGATTTGACTAACGATGTCATTCCAATATAAGTATAAGTTCTTTCTTTTAAATATTTGTAGGAGAAATTTATTTATTTGTTTTAATATAACGTAAAGGCTTCTACAAACGGGCGCGACACCGAACACCGAACCGCAAGTCGCGCAACGAGCGGTGCCTTTGTGTCGCGCGCGATTCGCGGCGCGCGTCGCGCCTTTTTGTAGGAGCCTTTACACAACTTCCGACACCACAATGATTTCTTACCAAGTTTCAGCGATCAGAAGAAGCCGTTCACTTGACTACCTGTATGAGCATGGTATATGCGATAATATTAAGCAAGTTTCAAACAAATTTCTTACCCACATATTAGGCGCATGTCACCTTTTCCGAACCGAACTGTAATTATTAATCAAAATGTGGGCAATAAAGTAGGTAGTCGGAAAAATAAACAAGGTTAGCCGACCAATAGGATAATCAGTTGGCCAATCTAGCCGGATGCAACTGAATAGCAGTATTTTACATGGAGCGACTGCCCCAGTTACTGGGTAATGGCTCCTTCAAACAGGCGCGACACGCGATAAAATTGCGCACGACGCAAAGGCACCGCAAGTCGCGCAACGAGCGGTGCCTTTGTGTCGCGCGCGATTAGCCACAAGCCGCTCTCTGTGCCTATCTACAACATGCAATAAAAAATGTTCTTAGTTACGAATAGCTATATACCATTACAACATAAACTTGGTATAATTAATGTACTGCATTTAATCTAATGATTAGTTGCTGTTTTAATGATCACTGTAGGTATGAGGTTAGACTGGTACAAATGGAAGCACAGAACTCAATTTATCTGTCCACCGTTTTCGCTAAATGATTAAAACCATTAATTTTCTTTGTTTTATACGTGAATTTATTTAAGATAGTAATTGTAGTGCTATTGAAATATGTATGTTGTTTCGATGGTTTTAAAGTCTGCGTGTTTAGCAAAAGTTGCACAGTATATTTTATTTTATTTTATTTCTTAAGAAAACTTACAGCTAGGATACAGATAGTCGACAGATAGTTTCAACATAGTTTGCGCAATGTTAGAATTGTTCATGGTTGCGGCGTGTAAACACTTTTACATAAACCGCTTTAAGGCTTCTTTCGCGCGCGATTGTATCGCGTGTCGCGCCTGTTTGTAGGAACCTTTAAAGACAGACGCAACTGCCAAGCCAGACATGTAACGACGGCCGCAAAGTGCACATACAACAAAAACCATTATATTTTCATTTTGATTTCTGTTATTTACTGCTGAAATAGGTAATAGAGGTACCGTGTAAAATCATGTAACCTCAAGAGCGATTTTTGTATAAAAATTACTACTAAAATGGTTAAAATTGTAATATGTTAGAGTAAATTATCTGGTATATCGAATTCCTAACGGTGGATTACTATTTACGCCACACCCTGTATTAACATTATTATTACTCTGTCGTGAAACAAATGAGCTCTTAGAATCCATTTTATTTAATTTGCAAACAGTCGGTTGGTGTGCTAATGTGCCCCAGAAGACCTGAGCTTATTCGTGCTACAGGTTGTCCCTTGGGAAACCTTTTGCGAAATGCTTTATAGGACTTTCGTGTGAGGGGTTGTTTTTGGAACACCTTAATTAGTAATGTGTTTGGTTGGCGTACAAGTGAGCTAAAGAATTTAAAAGGTAAAACGCACCACAATTTTTTTTTTGAGTAGTCGCTACAAACAACAACAAAAAACTTGTGCGGTCGGGGGACGCCCGTCAGGAACGAAGTACCTTACGCGATACTCGCACGCACACACACACTCGTATTAGAGACAGAGAGAGAGACAGAAAATGATGATTTTTATTTCTTCTTTCAAAATTCGAGCTTCGATCCAATTAACATGTACCTAAGGCTTGTTTCACACATCATGGCGACATGGAGAGTGCGACTGTCGCAACCCAATGGTTGTATATTATCAGTGAAGTAAATATGCACGCAAAGTGTTACATCACTAAAAGCAAGCTTACACAAAGAACGTAAAAAAAGTAATTACTCTGAAAATTAAAACAACATCTAAAATTTTAATGTCAATGTTTGTAGCAATTTTTTTTCGGTTTATTCTTCGTTCGTCCCGAAGTTTTGTCCCACATTCCAAAAAATCCTTTTTTGTCCCACGCAATATGCTTCCTTCGTCCCAAAATAAAAAATAAAAATATTTATTCGAGCTTCGTCCTATTTTATATTCCTTCTATGGCCCATATTTTTTTTGTATATGCCAAAACACGGCTTCAAAGCGAAGCCTGTTCGAAACAAACTTTTAATTTAGGTAACACCACCGTGTTTGTGTGTTTCTGTTTACCCTGTTACCGAAAACGTGACAAAACATATATACCTAATATCTAACCAAATAAGCCTAAGGATTATAGACGCCTCGTGAATTTTACGAACTTCCTCTTCTCGCGACATAAAATAAACACGTAGCTATAAAAGTTTCCCCAACCGTGAACATAAATTACATCGGTTAAAACATGTGGAAACATGGCCGAACCATGGAAACTCCATAATGTAGGAGTCAGTAAAGTTTTATTTCGAAACTTTCGCTCTTTACACGAAATGTCGTACTATTGGCTGGGAAAGCCGTTCCGACTTCTAAGGGTAATAATCAAATAAGTATACGTTATGGTTATACTTCTCACCCACAGATATGGATAGACCTAAATAACGCAAGTATCACGAACTTTATGAAACCCAAGCGTGTCATTTTTGACTACCTACTATGACGTAACAAGCACTTTTTAGTGATGGGAAAATCAAATCTATTCAAAGACGCCGCCGCGTGCGGCACCCGTCTCGCCCTACCCCCGGGGCCTAGTTCCGCTCACGCTCACCCAGCCAGCAGAACACAGGACTGAGCGCGAAAGTGGCGGCTTACAATTTTTGTACGTAAGCTGGTGCGATTGTTGGCACGCGAAGTAGTGGCTTTTTTTTTATTCGAAATGGGTTTGCTCTTGACTCTAATCTAGGTCAGAGATGACACAGACAAAGTCTACGATGGAGTGAGCTTACCCAGAAGAAGCCTGTTCACTCCTACTTTGAAGAGATTCGGGTTGTATTGTATTCAATCGGAAACACAAACGCAGGTAGAGAGTTCCACTCTCTGTTTGCGGATGGATAGATTAAAATTATGCATAGGTATATGTCTTGGAGGGGTGCGTCTCATAACGTATAAACTCATTTGGTCTAATTTCATTTTACTATCGTTCATAAGATATAATCAACGTGAGATATACCAACTGTTGATATAATTTCTTTACATATAACATTTATTTATTCTAAAACTTAATTAGTATAACGTTGTTTGATATAACGTTTATGTAATCGAAAATCATTTGGTCTAACGTTTAATATGTATATTGTTTATTTAATCGAAAATCATTAGGTCTAACGTTTAATATATGTATATAAAAACGTCATTATGGTTAACACCCCGACTCAGAGTACCCCGACTCGGATAGGTTAGGTTAGAAGGCTAAGGCGGGAGCGAAGCGGAGCAGAGCTCCCGCCTTAGCCTTCGTGGTTATTTTTTTTAAACCACCCAGAAATAGAAGCCCCGCGAAGCGGGGCTCCGTCGACCTATCTTAGCGCAGGTGGTAATTAGTTACTAGTTATGTTTAATATCTACTTAGGTGACTATTACCTATAACTACGATAGAACTTACAAAGAATAAAACAAAGAAAAATACTTTTAAATATTTCTTAAACAAAATACAAATTATTGTTTTATTAGACCAAATAAGTTTTATATCTTTTGAGTGGTATGTCAAACGATTTTATATTTAATGTATGTTATGCTTATGAAAATTAGTTATTTTAAAATTATATCAATCGTTCATTATATTAACTAATCGCTATATTAAATAAAATTATAGGATCCGTTGTTATATATTGTAAATATTAGAGATTTTGTTGTTATATCATCTATTACTTACCGGTCTTGGAGTTCTGTGAGAGAAAGTATGCAAGGGAGTCCACTGTTCCATGTTAGTTTTAAATTATATTATTGTGAACGTAATTATTGTCTCTATATTAATTAATGTAATTGATGTTTTACCGTTTTAATCAACTATAAATAAATAAAATGTAATAATAGATCTAGTCTTCACATCTTTAGAGCTCAATAGAGTAATGAAATATCATATTTATTGAAGAATCTTGGTAACAGAAGTACCGTGTCATCTAAACATGGCTAATGGCTACCACATATTGTGTAGTATATGATTACAACGGCACATGCCGCGGGACTCATGTTTATCATCTCTATAGTTGATTTTATTCATATTTTTTAATGACGCAGTATAGAAGAAATTATAGGTACATCCATAAGATTCACATGTTTTAACAAAAAGCCGTACTTACTTCAATAATTTAAACCGATTTTTTTTTATCAGGATGGGAAATCATCAAATGGTCCCGCTCTGGGTGGAGCGGAAAGGAGTGTCAGACTCTTACTGACTAAAACCCACCCGTGTTCCTTCCTTAGCCCTTGATGTTCCGGGCCAGCGGTAACCCTTTCGGACAATCCCGCTGACCCGGCAGGCTTCGGCCCTGACGGGCCCTTTCAATTGATGCTGACATCTCTTTGAGGCGTGTGCTAGGCGTGATTTCTATTATATATATAAATTGAGATACTTAATTGAGATACACTGCACCGCGTTCCGTCGCGCAGCGCAGGATGACAGTTTCTGCCAATCTGCGCGGGAGCGCGGGGCGTGCCGCGGGATATGACACACCGGCTCCGCAGTTTCGGGCGAGATTTGATACTGTAAAGACGTTTGCACGATGGATCTCGACGTAGACAACGAGGCCGTCGTAATCTGCATCACCGCGCGGGGGAGCAGATTACACCGCTAAGTACAATTCGGATAATCCCGCTGACCCGGCAGGCTTCGGCCCTGACGGGCCCCTCCGTATGATGCTGACATCTCTATGAGGCGCGCGTGGAACACGTACGCGCCGTCCGGCACGGGTCTGGTCCTGATCGGACGGTGAGCTACCCATTACTCTCCGCCCGCAGGCCCGAATTTAAACCGATTAGAGCGTGTTTAATATGTAATTTTCCTGTAGTTTACAGATTACTGTAATTTTGAAATATTTATTATTCGATATAGGACGGGTTATGTATAATGCAGATCTACAACAATACCCACCAAATGGAATGGGGCTATTGCCACCTAAGAACCTCCTGCCTCGTTGGTGTAGTGGTCACAAGAGCTACTGCTAAACATGAGGTTCTGGGCTCGATTCTCAGATTGTGAAAAGAGTTATTGTGTTTTACCAACAGAAATTTCTCAGTAGCACCCTGGAGTCTTGATTTATGCCCGATCAGATAGGCAGTCACTTCATTTAAAATACAGATATTCAGCTGGGAAAAGGCTAGAGAGTTTGATTGTTCATCTGCTCCAATATTTTGTAAATTTATATAGGATGAAATTTAATAGGTGCGACAAATTAATATATTTCAACGTGTTTTAAGTAAATTAGCATGCCATTAAGGAAAGGCATGCTGTACATACGGTCGCGTAGGCGAGCGATTTGGCAACGTCATCGCGCGCCCTTTGTTTCGTAGGAACGGTCAAAATTAGATAAATACTGCTAGATTAACGCGTTGCCAACTTGCTTCATGTGAACTTTGCGATGAATGGATTACATAACGGACGCATGCAAAAATTTAAACTTTAATTATTTAATTACTTTGATAATTTTGAAAGAAAAAACATACTGGAACGACGATGATTCGTGTCTACTTCAAGGGAATAACTGCATTATCTACGACGATAATTATACATTTTTTTTCATACATTCTGGCTTGGGACAGTTTAACAGTTACTGCACCTCCTATTTCGATTTTTCAATTTTTCGTTTTCAATTTCATCCTGTATATTACTTTCCCATTTATTTCTCAGTTAACTACAGTCCTGACATTTATCAAACGCAATCGTAGAGCATTATCACGTAGGAGCCCATAAATTAATCAGTATTCATTCATTTTCGAGTACGCCATTATTCCCGTTCATTTCTCGCAGGCTGGCACTATAAATTATCCGAGCCGACTCATCGCGTCCACTGAATTTCACATTACTAAAGCTGGGAATATCTCAGTTTTTTTCTCTTATTCATGAACCAAAAGCTGTACTTAAAATGGACAACAGTGTGTCAATACTGAATGTTCCGTATTTTTGAAACAAAATAAATTATTGTTTGACAAAAAACAATTATAAATGTACGCTTTTGATGGTGTGACTGCCCTATTCAGGAGTGTATACTTACTGTAGATAGGTACTTAGCTAATTATATCAAACATACGATTATGCTTCTGGGATGTGTGGTGTTACACGAATGGATAGTACCTATAAGAAATGAGTACATAAGACGAAGTCTGAAAGTGGTACCGGTAACTGAAAAGTTGTGTGGAAATCAGTCATCATTGTATGGGCTTGTGATGCAGAGTGTACGAGCCTACTTCTCGTTAAATACATTTTTATAATATAATCTGTGCTCCATAAGTGGCAACACTAAAGGCTCCTACAAATAGGCGCGACGCGCGACGCGAATCACGCGCGACACAAAGGCACCGCTCGTTGCGCGACTTGCGGTGCCTTTGTGTCGCGTGTCGCGTCGCGCCTGTGTGTACGAGCCCTAATATTCACAGATTGTCTCTGTGCGTCTTCTCGGAACTGTCATGTCGGGACCGGCGTCTCCCCGCCTTTTGTAATACAAGAAACAATGAAACTACTGTTCAAAATCCGAAGATTTTCAATGAGTGTGCCTAAAACACATTTCAATTATGTGCGTAAACACAGAGGAATGAGGAAAATATCGTGAGAAAAGTTTTGAGTATGAATGTCGATGTCTATAAGAGTAGGGGAAGACCAAAGAAACTGTGGATGGACATGGACAATGTGAATGATGATATGGTTAGAAAGGGGGTGACGACTAATAGAGAAGAATGGACGAAAAATACATGTTGCGCCGACACCAAATAAATTAGGATAAGAACAGGAGAATGATGATACTATTATGCTTCTATGTCTTGAAGGCAGTGATATATATGGCAATGTTGTAGGTATACTAATATAGCGTCTGTATAGTTGCACAACGCTTTGTCTTCTTCTTTCGCAAGTCAAATTACTGATGGCTGAAAAAGAGAAATCGGTGTTCTGATCTCAGTCTCAATCTGTCAAAAATACCTCTAATTCCCCTACATTTTGACAAGTTTTTGACATTTGTTTGTCGCCGAGATGAGACTGCGACTAGATTTTGAACGTTTTAAATGATGAGAATTGACCTTCTGATATAATACGTTTATTAGTAAGGGGGTAATTTTGCCAGTTATGTCTAAGTCTCTTTTAATAGGAGATGAGCCTAATACTATTTAAATAGGCCATAAATTCAGACTCAGGACTGCTCCGAAGAATTTCATAGAGAACACACTTGAACACTTACGCCACGGCGTTTAGACTTACAGTAGAATAAAAAAATCTGATAACATAACAACAGGCCTGTAATCCCCGAAAGATTATGCAGAGGTATACAGGCCTATACTGCCACCGTAAGTAAAAGGGGCGCATCTGAGGAAAGGGAATGGAGAAAAATGAGCCTTAATGGATGCGCCTTTTTTTGTTTAGTAAGGTTTATTTTTCTTTACATTTTCAACCGATATGCGTCCGTCTTGCTTACTGCGACAGTATGGTACACTTGCATTTCGTCAGTTATGTTAAAGTCCCTTATCATAATATGTATGGGATGAGTCTATTGCCGTTAACCTCACACAAATCCAGGCTCCTGGTTGTTACTCAGAAAAATGTATCATGTGTGAGAAAAATTGAATAGAATAGACCTGGATAGATATTTGTTATGTACACCATATAAATTACAAACATAAATATAAAAACTCTACAAAGGGATACACAATGGGCGGTCTTATCGCTAAGAGCGATCTTTTAAAGACAACCTTAGGATGGATTTAAAAAGGGGAAGGACAGACAAATACTGTATGTAGACCGTGGTGTACCATTTACATAATACAATAAATACACACATAAAGTATATTATACTAATCCAAATAAATATATACACATACATATAAATATATCCATATAATAATAAACATGAAACAGGAGCAAAGAAAATATAATGATGATGTTTAAGGAGAGAGGAAGGGCTTTTTTACCATAATTTTAAACGTGGACAAAGATTGAGCACGCCTTACCGACACGGGCAAGTCATTCCATAACCGTACTGCTTGAACAGTAAAGGGTTTGTCACAGAAACTGGCGGAATGCATCGGCATCTCTAGTCTCAGTATTTCTTTATCTACAATTCCATACAAGTTATCATTCGTTGGCGTAGTATGTAGGGATTTATAATGGTATTATAAAGCAGACGCCAATCAAATGCCAAAGTCAAGTTTGATGATGATTGATCTCAACCAGCCAGTGTAATGCCTACATGGGTCAAATACAATGCAAAGGCCACAGTAATTGCTTTCTGACATCGACAGACAGAACAATTAAGTACCAACAATCGAAACACAGAGCACTAAATTAGGGTTACCATTTGGAAATATGAAAAGTCTTGTTGTCAAAAAATTTTCCGGAAAATTTACTTTTCTCATTTTTTTTTATAATTATAAAAGAATATGCATGAAGTCTAAAAATTCGGACAAGTGACCAGGCTGGATAACGACCGGACGGGAAGCAACAAAGTCGGACAAGTCCGGATGGTAACCCTAAACGGAATTGTATTACGCAGATGTAAATAAAGATTACGTAATGAAATATTTCCTTGTAATTACGAATACAGGCTGAAAATAAATTGAGTACAAAATTGATACACGGACTTTTCATGGTTCATTTATCTTTTTGTACGTTTTATTTACGGCTTGCTTTTTCATTATTTACTTCGATATTATTATGAAATGAAATCCCTCTGTTTGTATACCTATACATGTATAATGTTACAAATTATTTTTAATGTTTACTGATCGAGAAGTAACTTGATAGATTAATTTAGAAAGACACGATTTCTTTTGGTATCAGAATAAGTATGATACCAGCCAGTAACAGACCTCTTCTAATATAGAGAAGACTCATAATAATAATAATTGCGTTACACACTTTCTGCGACAATCCGAAGGATTTTCAAGGAAAGTGATCCAGTGCTTCATATGTTTGAAAAATTCGTCTGCTTGTCAACGTAAATAACGCAATGAATATTGTTGAATTGTCAAAATGATTGCGTGTCTTAATCAATTAGCCCGCTGGGTTTCTTTGTAATGATTTTCTTCACCATGAGGACATGAGAGGTATCCGAAATTTATGTTATAGCATTATACATAACATTATAATAAACAATGTATTTCTAATGAGTAGCGGTATCCCAGTGGTATTCCCACCGAGTTACGAGTTGTAGTACATAAGTTCGAACCCAGACAGGCACTTAATATATTTAATTTCACCACCACTAATCTCAAAACGTTGAAGGAAAACATCGTGAGGAAATCGGCATGTCTTAGAAAGAAAGAAAGAAAATACATGTATTTAGCCCAGACTAAGAGACACACAATACACCAGATAGTTAGATAACAGTCGTACATCAGAAAAAAACTAAGACAAAAATAAAAAGTGGAAAAATTCTTAGAACCAAAAATTCGAAAATATGTGTCGTCCACCAACCCGCACTGGGCCCGCGTGGTGGATTATGGCCCACTCCCTCTCATAGAGAAGGGACCTGTGTCCCAGCAGTGGGAAAATTATAGCCTGATTATGATGACATAATGAAAATACTTTACAAAACAGGTCTACGGGCTTGTAGTAAACATTTACCTACCAACTAACTTATTTATTTATTTATTTTGTTAGGGAAAACAAACAATTGTGCATTATATATTACATCTAAGACTACATTAGAAGTGGGTAAATGTACAATTCACAATGTTTCCATAGATTACCTAGGTTAATGATACAGTGAAGACACAATATTCAAGTTACTGAAACACAAACAAGAAGACAGCAAGAGAATAAAGAGGCTGTACTTATTTTAAACTAAAAAAAATTGTACTAAATACAGTTACTACGAAAACAAACAAAAAGAAAAGACACTAAACATCACGCAAATGTAGACTATTCACCAAATATTTCTTAAATTTTTGGCGATCTAAAGCGAATATGTCCAAATTCACAAAATGTTTATTGTAATTTTTAGCTAGTCTATGCTAACTTGTTATGCTAACTTATCCATTTTTCACAATGATTTATTTAAGAGGCAGTATCAGCGTCTGATATTTATTGCTTAGGGGCGCGGACAGCTGACGCGCCATAAATATTAAGGTGGCGCTCACTGAGTTTAAGGGCGACGTTAATTAGTTCATTATTTTACATCAGCGTAGATTTTTTCTACTTTGTGTCTCTTTTTTGTTGTTATTGAACTGAAAATTTCTTTAGGCGCATTGGGCATTTTTTGAGATGGAAAAAAACCATTGAACTCGCGCCACTGTTACCGTAAGCGACACCATGCGTGTTTTATTTATAAGACGATTCTAAAAATATCCGTTTCGGATAATGGCCCACTTATGATGCAGGCTAACAGTAATCTACTGTTACTGTTAGCCTGCATCATAACACTGCTGTGCAAAGGCCTCTCCCCATGACTTCCAGCTCTTTCGATCCAGGGCTAAAGTGCACCACTGGTCGTTTGTTTTGTCCAGCCCGTCCCGCCATTTTCTACTGGGTCTGCCGCGACGCCTTCTAGCTGTGTCAGGGCTCCCCGTGGTGGTTATTTTGGCCCACAGCTCATTGGGCATACGGCAGACATGGTCAGTCCAGTCCCACTTCAGCTTAGTGGCTATTTGAGCAACGTCAGTAATCTGTATTTTGGAGCGCAGTGTGGTATTGCGACTATGGTCTGTCAATTTGACGCCTAGTATACTACGCTCCAAGTGATGGAAATGTATAATTTGCTTGTCTAATATATGTTTACGCGGCACAGGAAATTCTAATATGAGGTTATAATACATAAACCTAACAATAATAACAGTACGTATCTATATCTAGCAAATTGCCCGTATATATGGTTTAGGTACCTACATTATCTAGCCGATAATGTTCCCACTGTTGGGATACAGGCCTCCTCTGTTCGAGAGGGAGTGTGGGCTGTAAATTACCACGCGGGCCCAGTGCGGGTTGGTAGATGTCACATGTCTTCGAATTTTTGGTTCTGAGACATGCCGGTTCCCTCACGATGTTGTCCTTCACCGTTTTGAGAGCAGTGGTGATGGAATTAGTTACATAAAGTGCCTGCCTGGGTTCGAACCCATGACCTACAACTCGTAAATAGAAAGAAAGAAAATACATTTATTTAGCACAGACTAAGAGACACACAATACACCAGATAGTTAGATATTAGTCGTACATCAGATAAAAAATAAGATAAAAATAAAAAGTGCAAAGTCTGATGTAACAAATTAGCAGGAAAGTGTGCCTCACGGCTGCGCCAAAAAGGCCCAGTTCAGCAAAAATGCCAGACAACTGGTGCCTGACGCTGGTTTTCAACTGGACCTGAAATAATCGGGCCTGAATAAATCGGGGCCGTTACTACTGGGCCACCATTGCTCATAGTTTGTTTACGCGGCACAGAAAATTCTAATACGACGTTATAATGCTTGTACGGTCAGTATCAAAAGTCGATTAACACTTCAATTTTTATTTAATCTCAGTTATGAGCAAAATATTTATTCAAAATTGCAGCAGAAGTACGATGCAATTTTCAACAAATATTTTGCTCAATAACTGAGATCCAAAAAAAACTAAAGTGTTAATATTTTGCTCAATAACTAAGATTAAAAAAACTGAAGTGTTAATCGACTTTTGATGCTGACCGTACCTAACAGTAATCCTACTTTCCTACTAATATTATAATCCTACTAATACTTTAAATGCGAAAGTTTGTGAGGGTGGATGGATGGATTTCGGTGAAACTTTACAGTTATAATGGCTTATACATCAGAATATCACTTTTATTCCGATATTGCCACGGGATCAACATTTAGCGCTGCTAGTTCTAGTATATATCTAGCACTTTAGCTGTATAGGGTTTACCTTTATTGATAAAATGCTGGGGAAGATCAATGTAACCTTTTTACGAAAGAACCTTTAAAGTGCAAGCATAGACTAAGAATGTCAGAAATAACATGAAAGGGACTTAGTTAGTTACGCTCAAATGACCATGAAAGAGATTGATGAAGTCTTTTTTCTTTATGAATTTTATGGGATGAAACACTACTGTAATTGAATGGTCATTAATGAATAATGAATCTGATAACTAGATTTACCATGATATCCGATTTTACTCAATGCTATAAGGGAGCATTCAACTCGCGTGGTCTGGCAAAGTCGCATTTATAGTGTTTTTTTGTGATTATTTTATAAACTTTAGTTTATCTACGCTGATTTGCTATTTTTTCAGCCAAGTACTAGATCGTTGGTATAGGCGTTTTGGGGCACTGTCTCATGTAATTTTAACGTTCAACACGTGCTGATTGCTAGCCTAGTTTGAATAAATAACATTTGATTTTGAATTAACGACTTATTTTTAAGGTGTGAGCCAAATATACTTCAAAGAAAAGAAGGAAAACAAGTTTATTTGCGGGTAAACATGACGTAGATAAAGAACACAAAAAAAGAATAAGTTCGGGTAAAATATGCGTCACATCCACGCAAAACGGCCATCGCTCAGCATACCATTAAGGCTCGTACACACAGGCGCGACGCGACACGCGACACAAAGGCACCGCAAGTCGCGCAACGAGCGGTGCCTTTGCGTCGCGCGCGATTCGCGTCACGTGTCGCGCCTGTTTGCAGGAGCCTTTATGCTAGACCCTATGCGAGACAGAGTCCCAGTGCTAGTTATCAGCGACAACCGACGTTGACGTGATGACGTCAACCTATGCAACATACACTTCACACTTCTTCTAACATCATCGTCCACCAACATTGTAAAATGAGATATTAATTTAAATTAATCTCTCGTACTGTAGGTACACTTTATACAGATACGGAACGAACTGAAATTAATTTTGTTGATAATTCTGATTGCGTGCACTTAACTGCAGCACATTTCACAAATTACTCGATAGAATTTTGAGCTTTAATTTTAAATGATGATTAAATTTTTCTGAGATTATTTTGAATTAATGAAATTTAATTCCATTATAAAATATGTATAAATAAATACCTAATTATATTTTTCGTGCGTTTCGTTGTTTTAAGATTATAGGTAGTCATTATTCTGATATAATATGTATGATGTGATAAGTAAAATATTCCTCTAAAATAATTAACTAAGTAAATTAATAGCAATAATATTCAGCAACTACCCGAACCCAGTTAGGCGCTTTACGTTGGGTACATTAATTTATCACCATTGCTATCAAAAAGATGAAGGAAAACATCGTGGGGAAACTGGCCTGTCCTAGAACCGAAAATTCGAAGACATGTGACATCTACCAACCCGCACTGGGCCCTCGTGTGTTTCCGGCTTACTGGGATCTAACAAACACAGGCCTCCTCGGCCTGTGTACCAGAAGTGGGAACACTATTGGCTAATTATGCTACGATTCCAAAGTGATGTAATATTGAAAAAAATCAATCTTCAAAACTTAAGATAAGGACCAATTATTTGTCTTTACGAAAAGTACCTACTTACCTACCTATAGAATATAATTTTCTAAGTAGATTACAAAAGTCCTCATTTAGGTAGACTTCTTAGATTCTGTTCGTTCATTGAATTCATTAAAATCTTCGCATACCTACTTTAGGTAGTACAAATCTTTTGTAACAGCAATCCTCCTACGCGTTAACAACGTACCAAACAATAATATAAGATTAAAAATTAAGGCTCCTACAAACAGGCGTGACTGTTGTTGAACTGTCAAAACGAATCCTGTTGCTCATGATGGTGTGTTATGCAATTACTTTTTTAACTTTCCCGTTCCGGTCAACAAGATTACTCACTCCAGCACCCAGATCAACCAAGAGATTTGACGGATGCAGATAACACAGATATTAATTCACTTATCTAACACATTTGTGCGATAATTCACGCATTAGGCGATAATCCACATGACCTAATTCTGAAATAATTACACCGCAAGCGATCGTGACGAACAATAGGTACACACATTGCGCGCTGTTGGTAGATAGTAGACGCTTTTGGTTAGGCTGTATGTACACTGGAGAGTAGGGCGACGCGGCGCGATTTACTAGGTCATAATCTGCCTAGCCTTTTCCCAACTATGTTGGAGTCGGCTTCTAGTCTCACCGGATGCAGCTGAATACTTTACATGAAGCGACTGCCTATCTGACCTCCACAACCCAGTTACTAGGAAATACGATACCTCTTGGTAAGACTTGTTTTCAGACTTTCGGGCTTCTAACGACCCATAACAACTGTCAAAGATCCATGAATGACACCTTGTCCAGTGCTATTGGTGCCTATAAAAGATATGAATTTTGAGTGACACTACAATTAGTTATGCACGTTACAAATAGGAGCGCGTGCAGAGGCAGAATAATTTCTCACACTAGCCTGACCCCGATTTGCGAAAAAAAAATATGCTTATAAATAGTTCCCGAAACATGCGACGCATGATGAAGGCGCGTTTTATCGTAATAAACTGAATGGTCTGTTCATACAACAAACATAAATATTCCAACAAACAGACAACGCCTGTTAAAAGAGAATTAATAATTTTATTTCCCTGCGAAAATAGCGTCGACGTTGTTCATTGTGGAACTGCATAAAGCTGTAAATCTCACTGACTTGCTACTGCTGCATACAAACGGATATTCACTAGTAAACGGAGATTAGCTGATCACTGGGAACGTTCGGGCGAACGGAGTCGGCTTTTGTTAGGTTTCCGTCGGCCAACGCCCATTAAAAGCCTCATTTGTTGATTGAATACATTTCTACATTTGTTGGATTTGACTACCTCTGATTTATTGAAATCCTTATCTACTGATTCGTTTGGCGATACGATTGTCCTAGTTTCTATGCCCATACGGAACATATTTCTTTGGTTTGTGCATAGATTTGTAGGCATCACGGTCAATTTTCCGAACAGATAAAATAAATGAGGTAACTCAAGTGCGAATACTATGGAGTTTTAATTGGTTTGATCAAGTTTCTTTAAGGATTAATCATTGAAAATCATTTGTCAAGCTAGGTATCTATACAGCCAAGTTTTGAATAGCCGTGCGTCTATAAACTAAAGACGTTACTGTGTGCACTGCCTTAGCCGCGTTTAGAACATGTGTTGCTTACGTAAGAACATATTCCATTGTTGTTACGATAATAATAAGATGTTGGATTGTGTCTTGATATTAGTAACATATTAATTCCATAAATATGAAGCTTATAGCTATGTACCTATCCAGTAAATTTAACTTCGTTAGGTATGTGTGCTAAATCACTGATTAATATAATGTCCTAGATTCCTGCTTACCATCTTTGTAATAGACTCTTTTGTTTTCTTTTCTCTTTATTTTCTCAGATTCTGTACATACCTACCTTTGTCTTGATTTGAATAGGTACTTCATTTTAATACCTACGGAAATCTCATGTTGCTTTCTCCTATCCTGCCCTCTGTGGACTAAAACATGCAGCCAAAGTGACTTTCGCGCTGTCACCGATCAATCAAATTAGCCTATTGCAGTAGACATAGGCCTCCCCCAGTCTGTCCCAGCCACCTTCTTTAGGTCGTCGGTCCATATAGCTGGGGGGTGTACCACACTAAGCTTACCGATACGCGGTCTCAACTCCAGAACTCACCAAGCTACTCGCTGCCACCGATATCGCCGTGGAAATGACGAAGTTAGTAGAAGCGACACGAAGAAGAGCACACGTTGCATATTTCTATCTAAACACACGGTAAATGACTATATTTGTTGTTCAATAACTGCCAATTAACAACCACAAAAAATTTATCGAAAGTAAAGCACCTATCTGGGTTCAAACCTGCGATTCACAACGCGTAAGTCGCGGCCGTTATGACTGGGCCACCACTGCTCATAATACCTAATACAATAAGCTAATTATTATAAATAAGCTTGAATTTAACATACAGCACACGACACTACGTTGGCTCCATGTAAGATACAATAATATTAATATTATAAATAAGCTTGCATTTAACATACAGCACATGACACTACGTTGGCTGTATGTAAAATACAATTATATTAATTATTATAAATAAGCTTGCATTTAACATACAGCACACGACATTACGTTTGCTGTACCTATGTAAAATACAGTAATATTAATTATTTTAAATAAGGTTGCATTTAACATACAGCACACGACACTGCGTTGGCTGTATGTAAAATACAATATTACAGGTAATTACATAAGTACTATGTAGATATATAGATGCATATAGTAAATGCGAACAGCACCCGGTACGTCGTCTAACGGAGAGAGATAAGATAAATTGAGCAAACTTAGTTTGGTACATAAAGTTAAATCCTTAAGCAAAGACCTTTGCGTTTATATTGCTTGTTTGTTCCACAAGTATATACCGACCTTACCGAATACCGGCCTTATGTAGGTATATTGGAGGCTATGTATTACTAAATTGCCTCACTATAAAGCAATACCTACCTTAAATTTTTCAAAGAGTCTTCATTGCCAATTTTCCACTAATTGACATTTGTAGTGGCTTAGATATTGAATGAGACTGAACAGATGTGGTTTATGGATCAATAGCGATACGGTTTTGATATTTGTGTAGGGATACGTCAACTTTACTCTTGTGCAAAGAAAGTGGCATCGAAATCTGAACCGGCAATTTCACTTAGAAAAATAGACTTTTAGAATTTACAAGGGCTTGCACCTTAAGGTATGAGGTATCCCTACACAAATATCAAAACCATCTATTAGTCCTTATACCACTTCCCATACAATTTAGACCAGTCTCCTTTGCTTCTGTGATATCGATCGCGGGTTCAATTTGGTGCTGATCCTTGCATCATCTTCTTGAATGTCAGTTAAGACTGGTCATCTCTGAGGTGCCACGATATTTTAATTAATTTATTTTTGTTTTTTTATTTGTTTCTATTTTTTGTACTCTGGGCGCTTTACTTGTACGTCTTTTTTCCATCGTTGTCCCATATAATTATAAATTCAACACTAATGAAGTAACTAATGTTTTTATAACAATATAATTTAAAAGAATGTCCGTGGAGTTTCTTGCCCGTTCTTCTACGTACCTACTAGCTTCATATTTCTGACTGACCGACTCCTTGACAATTCAAAAGTGCCTGTAAATGGTTTATTGAAGTAAATGCTTTGAGTTTGAGTTTGGCAGAGAACAAAAAATTGTAGCTGAAGCCTGTTTTATTTATTTTATAATCTATGTACACACAGTAAAATACATAGGGATATGACATGATTATAATTTGACTTTTTTTTTATTTAAAATTTTAATAATGTCAAGCATTCCTATATGGAGATGACGTCTACAAGTATAACTAACTTACGTCACCAAGCACCCTTGTCAATACGCTATCAGAACCGCATGTTCATTGTGTAAGTAGCCGTGACAATGCGTCAGCATGATATATTTATAGATACCCTCATGTTAAGTGGGTTTATGATTAAGTATTCAACGTGATTGTGTTGGGAAATGAATTTAAAGCGATTGATTTACGGAAAACAGAGAGAGTCCTTTAGAAAGCATCATCTTTGTACGTACAGACGCCAGCACATCAAGCTACCCGAAACTGTCAAATTTTCCCATTCAACATTGAACCTTATGGTTTAGTGATAAAGTTGAAAGTCTATTAAATAAATTTGACAGATTGTAGTAGCTTGATGTGCTGGCGTCTGTACTTTTCTGTTCCTTTCTTCTTGTCTGTTTGTGTGGTGTTTACATAAACGGTTAATTAAATAAAACTGCGGGAGGAGAGCAAGCAGCCAAGCAGTTCAGTATAATTTTCTAAACAAGAATAGATTTTGAACTAACAGACTATAATCATCATTCAAGAATTTGGCTATCAGATGCCATCATCTGATAGCCACAACGACTACTATAGTCTTTAAAAAGAGGTTAGCGGATCATTTGCATGGGCAAATGATCCGCTAACATCTTTTTCAGTCTTGACCTTGAGTAATAATAATGAAAATTATACAACTATGATGTTATACAGAGAAACAAACATTATTAATAATATAGTAATCTGTATACAATTTATTACACTTGACGCCCGCGCCATAAAACATAAATCAATGCTAACTCCATAACATAACACATCAAAAAACATGATTTTTAATCCCCACGTCTACTGCAATGAATCATAGCTGACGAAATCAACTAACAGTCCATAAAAAATAGAAATAGAACGCGCACGTTTACTTTACATCTGGTTCGTGGTGATCATTTGTTTTTCGTATCTAACTTTAATTCGCTGAAATTGTGTAATAGTGACTTGCGTGTTTCGTTTCAGTAGGTGATGATCATATTTTTGTAATCAAGGTTACCGTTTACTTTATTTTCCAATCAAGATACGTAACATGTTTCATACCTAAGTAGATTCTTCTTTTTTATTTGTTTAAACCATAAAGTTTCTGAGTTTTAATTTATATCACATCTGCCAAACTGCAAAGCAATTTTTCGGCAATGTTCTCATAGATTTTGCATGGATCTTTGCTTTATTAAAATTAAGATTAGATGATGATGTTTCTGAGGAACATCATGAGATCATCTATCATTCGACCGTAATATGTGATAGTGTTGATAGTAAATGGATAGGTAGGTATATAAGATGTACTCAAATACTAAGTATTAAGAGAGTTCAAATTCACAGACACAAGACGGCTTGGTTAATTTATAACAAGCCACATAGCCCAAAAACTTTCAAAACTGCTCTAAAACTTTCAAGGATAAAACAATACGTCAAGTTCTAGCCTCAGGATGTGATGATAATTACGAAACGTCTTATAACAAGTGGAAAGTGTCATAAACTCATAACTTGTAGGTAGTTCCAAGTTATCGTACTTAACTGACTTAAGAAATTGGACTCAAACTTCATCTCACTTTAAACTTTCGTTCGAGAGGTTACAAGTAAAGAGGTATTTCGGCTCCGTAAATTGAAATTAGTTTTTAAAGTACCTAAGTACCCACTTGTTGCCTTTGTACAAAACCTTTGTCTGAAAATTTCCTTTTTGCTTCAGAAAAGGTTAACGATTTTGTTGGAAAATATCAATTCACGGTTAAATTGGTTTTATTAAATAAAACTTTGAAAGCGTTAAAAATTTAAAGTTTCGATAGGTATTCTTTTTGTCTGCAATTTTTTTGGTAGGGAATTAAAAAAAAAATCAAACTATGCTATAATTCGTAATATTTAAGAGTCATAATTACCTACATAGCAAAAAAAGAAATCATATTACCATGATTATGATTGGTCTTTGAATCATAGATACATTCTACACATCACAATCATTGCACTTAAACTTTGCACACGTAAAATAAAGACAGAAATAATTAAACGACCCTCCAAACAAAAATTGCCACAATAAAATCTTGTTCTATATTAAACATTATAATCTAATTGGCCTCCGATCATCGTTCACAGAAGATGTCAATCTTCTGTGAACGATGAGTGGCACATGATTGATTGATTGATATCTCATACGTTTTTTACACTACATCATTTTAATGTGAACAATTTTGATGACTCAAAACTGTTCAAAATCATTTTAATGTGAACAATTTTGATGATTCAAAATTGTTCACATTAAAATGATGTAGTGTAAAAACCGTATGAGATATCAATCAATCAATCATGTGCCACTTACCTAACGTGCGTGTACACTATCATCGATTAGGCACATGACGCCCCCAAAATTATACTAGTTATTGCCTGTGGTAATACTCCTAAAAAATAAACACTTATCGTGTTCAAAGAGCTGTTTTACATTTCTAGTTTTTAAATACTTATTGTATAATGGTTGGTTCTGAAGTAAACATTACAGTTTCTTTTATTTTAGTGTAAGTACCTACTTCCTAATTTCTAGTTGGTTAATTCACTTGGGTTTTAAAATTATTTCAAGAAATTCGAATCGATTAAAAATCAAATATTTAGATTGGTATGCAATAAAATATGTTTTCATATAGACTCAGAGAAAAAGAGAGGTTTATATGATCCTTTAAACCCGCAATTTTAATAAAGCACACTGTAAAAAAAACCTCTTCGACAGACGGACAAAAAGCGATATTATAAAGTCCCTATTTTACGTTTAATATTTTTAAGTTAAGTACACGTGTACTTAAAGAAAATTTGCACACCTCTTACCTATAACGTTATGATTATAATACAGTGTACTTAATCCAATATTTGTAACATCATCCCATAAACCTGTGAAAAGTAAATTGATAAATTTACAAAAGAAAATTGAGACAAACACAGGAATAACAAAAAGTAAAAGGAGCATTAAAAACTAAAAAACTAAAAAAAACGATAAAATAAGGCCTATGCGAGGCCAAAAAGGCTACGATCCTTTAATGATGCGATATTAAAAAAAAAATACAGCAGCGCTGGTATTCTGATACGGCCCGCTGTGCTGTGTGATGGCTGTGATGATGGCACAACTACGGACATCAATAAATCCCACTATAGTAGTAAACAATAAAAAATAAGAAAATAAAATATAGTTTAGAAACGAATAAAAAATAATAAAAACCGTACCCATAAACCTATCTACAATGAATTTGAATGGTCAGAACCCTAAAAATAAATTCTTAAAGCGCTTCAGAAACACACATCTTGCAAACAAAAGTGTATAACGAATAGAACCACCTAAATATGTCATTTAATGATATTTCAATACTAATGTGAGCGCTTATCTACTTTCTATTATATCAAATAGATTTCCCAGAGGGCGTGACGTAATTTGTATTCCATGTAAGAATCATGGATTATAGTAAATTGGTGGGTGTAGCGTATCTCAATTAAATACCGATAGATTAGTCAATTACTGTTATTAAATGTGCGATACTGTATTGGGAATTGCGTAATATATATTAATACTAGCATCGCCCCGCGGCTTCACCCACATGTGTCGATCTCGTGAGAATATCGGGATAAAAACTATCCTATGTCCTTCCCCGGGATGCAATCTATCTATCTGCCAAATTTTATCGAAATTAATTATTGTTTAGGCGTGAAATTGTAACATACAGACAGACAGAGTTACTTTCGAATTTATAATATTATATAGTATCGGGATATAAACTATCCTATGTCCTTCCCCGGGATGCAATCTATCTCTCTGCCAAATTTTATCGAAATCCGTTCAGTGGTTTAGGCGTGAAAAGGTAACATACAGACAGACAGACAGAGTTACTTTCGAATTTATTATATTAGTATGGATGGGCAAGGCATGCAAACTATGTAGTCAGGCACCTAACAGTGTTTTTAAATAATAGTAGATATTTTAAAAATACCATTTCAGGCTCTAATCAACATTGTCCTCACAAGATCTAACCAAGATTATGTCTGGATTTTAAAAGAGATTTTGACCCTTGAGATTTTTTCGCCATTATTTTCTTCTCAGGGGTAGTCAAGATTTTCCTATCTTCTGGTCGACTCCACCTAGCTTATTTTTTTATAACACGATGAGTAAAAGTGATTCTGATTTCCTAATTATAGGATAAACAATTTAATTTCATTTGAAACTAACTTTCTATTTCATGTCACTTGAGATGAGGAGAAAATATATGAAAGTATTTTGTAATCTATAATTAGATACATTACTATGAAAGTATGAACCTACTACTAAGTATAGACGCCAGCACATCAAGCTACCCGAAACTGTCAAATTTTCCCAATCAACTTTCAACCTTATGCTCTAGCGATAAAGTTGAAAATCTATTAAAGAAATTTGACAGATTGTAGTAGCTTGATGTGCTGGCGTCTGTACATTTTTATATGAAAAGCATAAAAAGAAAAAAAATACAATTTCGCCTGAAACCACTAAAGAAGCTAATTTTAACATCAGAATACCCTAAAAATAAAAACTACTTGCCCCTGTCATAGCCACAAAAAAATAAGGTCGACAAAACAAATACATTACTTTTTCATGTCGAAAGTTGAACTGGCGAAAAGCACTTTTATTTTTTACCTACCATTTTGCGTATCAACCTTTGTAATTCAAAGCCGGTAGTTAACCGCAAGAGACGGGTTCTTGTTTGTTTACAATAAAAATATCCGCGGATACAGAACATTTTGGCCGTTTTTCGATCTTGATGTGCTGAAAAGTGAGCTTTCAATTACAGTATCGAATCTGCGGTGGTTTGTCAAGAGTTTTTGAATGAGATTGGATTGTCCGGAAATTGTTTAATGAATGAAAAACACAGATTTCTTAGTATTATAAACAGACTTAAAAATACAATTGAAAAATATGCATACAGTACCCGGCGATAAATATTGCACATCGACCTTTACCTTTTTTGTATTTTATACAAAAAATAAAAATAGTTATCAAAAGAAGCAAATCATAATTGTTTTAACAGCTCCTAATAGATACCGGACTGTTTGTATTTCGTGCGACAGAGATAACGCTCTACGAAGCCGAAATTAGCCGATTGTCTCTTTCCAAAGGTCGATGTGCAATATTTATCGCCGGATACTGTAGATGGTTTGGTCCTGTTGAGAGGATGAATGAAAGGCGACTAACAAAAGGTATTAAGAAGGCGAAATTTATGTGGAAACGCCGGGAGGGGACAACCCTAGGAAGATATATGTATATTGACCTATTATTTTTTTTGCAGGATGGGAAATCATCAAATGACTCCTCCCGCTCTGGGTGGAGCGGAAGGGATTGTCAGACTCTTACTGACTTAAACCCACCCGTGTTCCTTCCTTAGCCCTTTGTGTTCCGGGCCAGCGGTAACCCTTTCGGACAATCCCGCTGACCCGGCAGGCTTCGGCCCTGACGGGCCCCTTCGGTTGATGCTTACATCTATTTGAGGCGAGCGTGGAACACGTAAGCGCCGTCCGGCACGGGCTTGATCCTGATCGGACGGTGAGCTACCTCTTCATTGCCCTTTGGGTGACTTTTAGCCTTCTTATAAGGCCCATTGTGAGCGACCACGTTTCAGTGCCATAAGTCATCACTGGCAACAGGCACTGATCAAAGACTGCCATTGACATGTAGAAGGAGGGAAAGAAGGCCTTTTCTTTGCAGTTTGTTAATAATTTCATGTTGAATCTAACACAGTTTATACATTGTCTGGGTTGTAGGAAAAGGAATCAACAAATACTTAAGTTTCAATCAAATAGGTACACTTTGTGAGATTGTATGGTCCCGTCTTCAAGTGACTGAGGGAGGAAAATACGAAGACTTTGTGAAGGAACTTGTTAAAACAATCCCTAAAGCTATTGAAGACTGAAGTTTTTCTTTCAGAATATGTCAGCTGTCCATACTCAAATATAGCAGAAATTACAGCTCTACAATAGGGTAGTTGACTAAGAAAATATATTTAGTCCATCAGTTAGATTACTAAAAAATATTGTATCCTACGTATTTTTTCTTTTGTCTGGCAAACAAAAAATTACGAAGATACAGCGCTTGGAAATTTCGTATGACGTCACGCCGTGCTACAAATTTTAGCACGTTATTACGTCAAAGCCCCCCACTCCTGAACTTTGATGTGATATATCTTTGTAATTTTTTATCTAATTGATAAAACAAAAAATACGTGTTCAATATTTTTTAATAATCTTACTGAGGGACTAAATCGAATCGATTTATTTTTACCCAGGCAACATCCCTATTAAAATAAATAAACGACAGACTTCGTCGTTTAATGAAGACAAAAATAATTTAATGTTCTTTGTAATAAAAAGCCTAATTAAATGAACACGGAAAACCATTTTAGTTATTTTCGACATCAAAGAAAAATCGCGATTAATCTCTAAAACAATTTTTGTTGATGTTCCCTGTCTTGCTACCTACTTCATTAGCTAAATAATATAGTAAAAAGTATCAAGAAAAAGTTTTTATAATCACACAAAAAGAAAGAAATCACAGTGCTACAAAAGAACATTCATGAACTCGCTGAGAAAATTAACGTAATTTTAGGAACTATTTGCCAATATAAACATTTGGATGCTAAAACAAACCCCGACATTGATGCTCGTTTTAGAAATGTTTCGTGTAATCATTGCTTCTCAATCAATTAAACAGTAACGATTATTTGGCATGTTTCCTGCCAGATACTCATTTGTATTGCATCGATAAAAGACGCAGTGTGCAGATGAGTAAACAAGTTTAGAGCTTCATAATGCAACAGTTAATATTTTGTTTTAGACTGCAAAATAATTGTTATACAGTGAAATGTATTGTATTAAAATATAATAATAATAATATAATAAATTTATACATATTTTTTTTTTGTTTTTTATTCATATTTTTATATTTTAAGAAATATTTAAAAATGTAATTAAATAAGTAAAGTAAATAAATAAACGAAATAATAAATTTGTAGTGAAATGTATTGTATTCGGTATTTGAATAAAAACCAGAAACCTTTTAGCATTCCGTACCCCAAAGGGTGCCACTAACCCTATCACTAAGCCTCCGCTGTCCGTCCATCTGTCTGTCAGTGGACTGTATTTCATGAACCGTAATAGGTAGGACAGTTGACATATTTACAGAGTGTGTATTTTTATTGCCGCTATAATAACAAATATCATCATCATCTGCCTAGTCTTTTCCCAACTATGTTGGGGTCGAATTACAGTCTAAGCGGATGCATCAATCAACTCAGCTTATTGCAGTCCACTGATGGAGATGGGCCTCTCCCCAGGCTACGCCACAGCACCCTGTCCTCTGCCTACCGCATCCAGTCTGTCCCAGCCACCTTCTTCAGGTAGCTGGGGGGCGTCCCACACCACGCTTGCCGATACGCGGTCTCCACTCTCGGACTCGTCAGCTCAACCGGCCATTCGGTCCTCCGACAAACATGGCCACTATGGCCAGCCCACTGCCACTTCAGTTTGCTAACTCTGCAAGCTATGTCGGTAACTCCGGTTTTTTTAATTCCTGATGATATATGATGTTTTTTTATTTATTGTTATGGAGGCATCTATAACAACAAATAATAAAAATAAAATAAAGTTAATTAAAAATTATACAATAAACAAGAAACGTGTTTTTTGGCGTTTTTTGCCTTGTGGTACAGAACCCTTCGTGTGCGATTTCGACTCGCGCTTAGCCGGTTTATTATTATTGGCGACTAAAGTCATCAGTCATTGATGTATTAAATTTTCATTCATCACAGTTTTGTAGGTCAACCCATTGAGAGTATCTTGAAGTAACAATCTTTAATATAGGTTGTTAAGATAATTATGATAAAGTTTAAACATCTGAATATTTATAGAATAGGGAAGGCAAATTAGTGGTACAATGTAACTGATCGCAACTACTAACAATGTTTGAATAACACTAAACACAATATGGAACAGACTGGTAACGTCAATGTTTGCAGTGACAATATTAACACGCTGTCACATGCAGGATTCAACTGAAATGAACAGCTTTCACATTCATATTTATCTGTTAATTCAACTGTAATTTAAATGTTAGACATTGACTGAAACATTGAACGGTATAGAATTTAATTTGAAGCAATTTTAGATCGTACGGTGTCCCTGTAAGTAGTGGAAATGGAAAGAAGAGCCATTCCTAGAATAGAATAGAATAGAATAATCTTTATTATGTACATCATATAAATTACAGACATAAATATAGAAACTATACAAAGGGTGACACAATGGGCGGTCTTATCGCTAAGAGCGATCTTTTAAAGACAACCTTAGGATGGATTTAAAAAGGGGAAGGACAGACAAATACTGTTGGTAGTCCGCGCTGTAACACGTTGTGTGGTGTGTCCTAAGCACTGGTTTTATCGCATAAGTCTCAATCCCATGGGAATATTGGGATAAAAAGTATCCTATGTCCTTATCCAGATCCTAGTCTTTCCATGTTGTCAATTTTGTCCCCACAAAAATAAATTTGAGGAAACGGGCATGTTGTAGGACCTGTTTTACTTATTTTTGAAGTGAAAACTACTTTAGGCGCGTTAGGCATTTTTTGAAAAGGGAATAATTTATTAAACTCGCGCCACTGCGACACCGTGCGTGTTTTCTTTATAACACAATTAAAAAAACACCCGCTTCGGATGTGTTCGGCTGTCCACGGGATGTATCGGTTTTAATGTATATCTGATAATTATGTCAGTGAGTGATGGCAAAGTATTCTGTTAGTGTTTTGTTTTCACTTCTCTTGGCACTCACGGAGTGCCACTGTTTTTTTCTACTTTAATAGGAATTCGAAGATATTGTGACTTCCACCAACCCGCACTTCGTCCACGTGGTGGATTACGACCCTTTCCACCCCCAGAGAGGAGGCCTGTGTCCCAGTAATTGTAACGTAACGACTGAATTATGATTATGCTAAATGCAAGATTTAGGAGTCAAGTGCCGTTGAAATTTTGTAATGAATATACAAGAGACATTTCAGTGTTTATCATTTGTAATGATTCTGATATTGAAGATGTCCATTTGTTTGATTAATTAGGTGTCACCTAGTAACATAAAAGAGAAAAAAACTCAACAAAAGTGTCCTTAAAACGTAAAACGTAAAATCCTTCCCTCAAAACCTGCTGCCAATATGACTAAAACACAAAACAAGGCAGGTGATATCTAAAAAAGATAAATTACAAGTAAATATTGTTCTATACTCAGAATGTCACGCGCGTGGGATGACGTGTGACGGCTGGTGTAGGGGGACTGCACACGATGTAGTTTCTTCTTATCGTTTACTAGCGAGCCACGGTTTTTATGATTTGATAAAACATCGAAATTTATTCTTATGTTTAATTTGAATGTGCGATGCGAACCTTTCGGAATGAATTCTCTCAATGATGGTGAATACCGCATCAAAATCCGTTGCGGAGTTCAGAAGAACAACGCGGTCATACAGATTATCTGCATTCGCGATTTATTTGCCAAAAATTTAAACAAATATGAGTTTATGGAAAAATAACTTGAATTCCTACACAAGAAATTCAGTTTACGCTACAACTTCAAACATTTTTATAACTTTTTCAATAGTGCTAGTCACTCTGAAATCAACTTAATTGCCATTAAAATAAAGTCGATATTTGTTTAACTTGAAAATATAATATTAATTTGAAACATAAGTTTGAATAGACGTTAGGCACGAAAAGCGACTTTAATGTAAATATAAATATTAAACTATATTACGAGTATGAAGTCTATGATTGAAGATGATTAGGTTAAAGGTGATGATTGAATAAATTGCGATTTTACTCCAATACTAACTGCCGTTTACCTGCGTTACGTTAGGGCCTAAAATCGATAACTTCAGTGAAACTTATATCACAGAAAATATCTACCCTCACTTTACAACACTACACCCTCGTATTAAATCGGCAAACAAAGCGACACTCATGTGTAATCCCCCTAAGATACTCGTGTTCATCTGAGTGGATCGACAAAGGCGTCTCCCGT
Organism: Luperina nickerlii; assembly: GCA_963855955.1. Classification (NCBI taxonomy): domain Eukaryota; kingdom Metazoa; phylum Arthropoda; class Insecta; order Lepidoptera; family Noctuidae; genus Luperina; species Luperina nickerlii. Next base: position 7,085,502 of record OY979669.1, read on the forward strand.
CTAAACAAGCGTTAGTAACTCGATTGAGCACAACCAAAAAGGCGAAATGCGATTGCTGTATTAGCTTAACTATGCTCCAGAATTTTCTCTATTCGAAAAACAATCGAAACCTTCTCGACGATTTTGAAAATAGGAATTTGTTTTCCCAAAAGCTTTGAGATACTGAAAGTCTTTAGTTAGTTGACACAGGTGTCTACGTACCATTGATCGAGATTTAGAATAGGTACTTCTAAATCTAAATAATTCATGTATCTATAATGAAAATATGTACCGTGTATGTAAAGGTATTATTCAAAATAGGTACAAAGGTATTTTATCAAAACGAGGCTGGTAGGTGGACGAAGGCCTTCGTCAAAATATACGGCACGAGGGGTACAGAAATCTAATAGAATTGCGAATAGAAATGCTAATATCTAAAAAGATCGTACAGGTATATGAGTACGCAATTATGTTGAACAAATTGGTAAGGTTCCAAAGTTTTTGATAAAAAAATTAAAAATGTAGTCTTTCATCATATTGGACGAAAGCCCAATGGACATTGTTATTGTACAATGTTCGTATAACTTCATTGTTCTTTTTTATATATTAATGACATTGGGAAAAATAATTTCAATATACACTTTTAAATTACGCCAAGTAAGTCTGCTCCGTTAGTCTAGGGCACGCAAGAACTACTTCTGATTATGATAAGATCCTGGGTTTGATTGCCAGGTCAGCAAGGTGTTATGGGCAGTCGCCTCCTTCTGCGAAGCAGTCATGCTAGCGAAGGAGGCGGCGGGAGGCTGAGGGAAAGAGCCTCCCGTCCCAGCCGCCACGGGAGACGCTCCGGGCGTCGGGAGCCGCGCGACGACTCCCGGCCACCGTAGGCGCGGGCCTGCGGGTGGAGAGTAATTGGTAGCTCACCGTCCGATCAGGTCCAGACCCGTGCCGGACGGCGCGTACGTGTTCCACGCTCGCCTCAAAGAGATGTCAGCATCAAGTGAAGGGGCCTGTCAGGGCCGAAGCCTGCCGGTTCAGCGGGATTGTACGAAAGGGTTACCGCTGGCCCGGATCATAAAGGGCTAAGGAAGGAACACGGATGGGTTTTAGTCAGTAAGAGTCTGACACTCCCTTCCGCTCCACCCAGAGCGGCAGGGGTCATTTGATGAATTCCCATCCAGAAAAAAAAGGCAAGTTGTTATTGGGTTTTTCCATCCGGAATAAAAATAAATTTAATTGATTGATAAAAAGGGACTCGTGGCTAAGTAATAACAGCGCCACGGATCAATCGATCAGGTTAAGCTATGCTTACCGCTGTAAGTCTGTGGATGGGTAACCATCTTTACATATCGAGACCCCTCCGTGTCTCGGAAAGCACGTTAAGCCGTTGGTCCCGGCTGTCATCCGTGGATCTTTGCCAGTCGTTACGGGTCGTCGGAAGCCCAAAAGTCTGACAACCAGTCTGACCAAGGGGTATCGTTTTACACAGGTACTGACTTGTGGAGGTCAGGCAGGCGGACGCTCCACATAAAATACAGGTCAGCTGCATCCGGTTAGACTGGAAGCCAACCCTAACATAGTTGGGAAAGGCTATGCAGATGATGTTTGATAAATATTGCTAGAAATAAAATAGAGAACTTACTGACAGTTTAACTAGAGTTTTATATATAAAAAGAAACAATTTAACGGGCCTTAATAAAATGCAAAATTCAGTACAATGAAATCTCGACTAGTTAGTTATATAAATAAGTCTATATTAGTATAAATCTCAGTTCAAAATATGTTCAACACGTCTTTCCGATGTTACAAATAATTAACAGATATTTCATCCTGTTCTGCGTAAGCGACGGTGTGACGTTTCTATGCTTATTTACCGTCTGGCTAAATGGACTGCAATGATTAAATTTTGTACCAGTAAAATGTCTTATGCGGTTCAACGTTATGCAGATTGATACTATAGGTGTTCTATTAAAAGAAATAAGTCTGTACATTCGGCATATGAAAACCTTGACTATATTTAGATGTCGTATTTTATGACGGAAGTGATCAGGTGCGTATATATTCGCAACCAGCGTACGCGACATGTGTGAACGTAAATAATGTAAAAGGAGTATGTATGGATATAATGTGGCTTTCTGTAGTTACTGCCTTCGCCTATTGTCAAGACGAGAAGACAAAAACCTCTAAAGTGATGAAAGGATTTTCAAGAAACACTGCAAAAACAAATTGATTGTCATGTACAGGATATTGTCTTAGATGCAGGTAACAGATACCTTGATTGATTCCGGGTCGATGCTAACCTGAAACAAAAAGAAAAACAACTTTAGTTTCGATTTATTCGTGGAAGATGTGACATAATAATGATGGCAGGAAATATTATGTCGTTTTGTTTTCTCTCATACAAATTGATTGATTGCAATCAAAGAGAAAGAAACAATTTAGGCGCAGAATGCCCACTTCTCAAAACGGCAACTGAGTCTCTTTACATCTTAGTTACAGTTAATGTAGTGATCGATAGTGACAAAATATACAATCTACAAAATTGATCAAAACAACAGAGAAAATAAAAATAGGAGAACCTCTTTATTTCGAAAGAAGTGACAAATCATCTGAAATATGGCTCAATAAATAATATAAAGTGACTAGTTTACTAGCTGTCAGTACTCGTAAACTGGTAGAATTTATTCACTGTCGAATTAAGTTTCGCAAGTAAACAGCTAACACAACATTAAACATGAGTTATGTTGTAAGGAAAAGAGGTTCAGGAAAAAACTTTGAAGTAGGAGTACTCTCTTTCAAAGTTCTTTATTAGCCTGATTACTTTATAGTGGTGATTTATGAATTGTGTACATAATTATACCAACCCGAATTAAGCGCTGCTGCCCGCTACCCACGCTACGCTATCTTCCCATATCTAATTTGAACACTATTTAAAAACCAATTATTTTTAAAAGACCAATGGATTTTCTTGCCGGATCTTCTCCATAGGAAATGACTAATTGGAACCGTGCACCTAGCTTCTGACGTTTCATATGTGCCCATGTAGGTTTATGTGAAATAAAATATTTTGATTTTGAGGCCCGCGTGGTAAATTTTAACCCACTTTCTCACTGAAAAAAAAAAGAATGATTGATTTTACTAAATTCCGCGTAAATTTTATCAAATCCGCGGGTTATATAGGTCCTACACACGAAATTGTTGATTTTACCAAATAGAACTGAAGGCCAATTCTCGTAATTTAAAACGTTCAAAATCTAGTCGCAGTCTCATCTCAGCGACAAAGAAATGTCAAAAACTTGTCAAAATGTAGGGAAATTCGAAGTATTTTTTGACAGATTGAGACTGAGATCAGACTGTGAACGTTGTTAAAATTAGTAGAATTGCCCCTCAGGTTGATTATGAAAATCAACAAAGTGGATTTTGTTAAATTCACTCTTGTTATAGTAAAATTAACTATGAAAAGGGTTGACTATGGCAGTTCATTACTCAACCCACGCTACTTTAGTACATTCAACAATTCTTTTTTTTCAGTGCTCTCGAAGAGAGGAGTCTTGAGTCCCATCAGTGGGAACATTATATGCTAATTATCCTTATGCTTATACAAGCATAAGTATACACTTACAATGGTTTTGTAAATTGATCATCATCTGCCTAGCCTTTTCCCGACTATGTTGGGGTCAGCTTCCAGTCTAACCGGATGCACCTGAACACCAGTATTTTACAAGGAGCGACTGCTTAACAAATCCCCACAACCCAGTTACTTGGTAATACGATAACCCTTAGTTAGACTGGTTAATCTAACATCTGTAATTAATACAGATGTAGGTAATTTGATTTCCAGTCAACAGTATATGTCAGTAAGTAGATAGATACTTGGTTGCACCAAGTCAGTAGTTTACGCAATGTTTTCCTAGTCAGAATCAGGGTTCATAATGTCAATGTATAAATAATTTAACAGGTCAAATGCCGTAATTACAGAAACATTTAAAAAGCCGTTGTGTCTCGTGTGGATCCATGTAACATATCTGGCCGATATACCGAATAAAATAAATTATCATCATCTCTCATCGCCGCAAGGTTGTCTGCTTGTCGGTCTTCTACAGATTGTACTTCGGTGAATGTGCCCAAGAACTCCACGACCTCATTCCACCAGCCACCTTCTACCTTCGGACATCCAGACGCACTGCAAGTTACCATCCCTGCCTAGTTGCTATTCCACCAATTCGCACTAAGCATTTTCAAATGTCCTTTATAATGCGCACAACAAAAGAGTGGAACTCACTACCTGCGTTTGTGTTCCCGAGTGCATACAACCCGAATCTCTTCAAAGTAAGAGTGAACAGGCTTCTTCTGGGTAAGCTCACTCCATCGTAGACTTTGTCGCTGTCATCACTGACCTAGACTAGAGTCAAGAGCAAAACTACTTAAAAAAAAAATGCGCACGGCAAGAGTGTGGTGGAACTCTCTGCCAGCGTCTGTATTCCGTTCCACGTATAACCCGGTCAGCCTTTAAAGCACGAGTGAACAGGCATCTTTTGAACTTGCTCGTTCCATTAAAACCTCATCAGTTGCTTTCTACCAAGCGAGATCGAGGTCATGAGCTGGTCATAATAGCATTTTTTTTTAAATTTGGCATTTAATTGCAATTTGAAAATGGAAAAACGATTCTAAATAACGGCTTTCTAGTAGAACTAATATAACACTGAAAGCATTTAGTAAAACCAACATTAAGGCAGTAACATTAGCATTATTTATCGCAAACTTTCGAAGATTCACCTCGAAAGTTTGCGATGAATAATGCTAATGCTCGTGATTCCGATCGATAAAAAAATCAGACTTTACTTAAAAAAAAAACTTTTAAAAAGCATACCTGCAGTATTTTTCAAACAAATGACTGATGCCATTCGTCGAAGCAAATTACTGTATTGTCGAAGGGGACTTTTTTCAAAAACGGAGATTGCAACGGGGCCACGAAATAAGTCCGGATATTGCGAGGAAGGGAAACGGTGATATCCTATTTTAGAGGGAAACCCTCGATGTCCGTCGCATATTATTTAGATGTGGCCATGTTGATCTTTTGAGCTGTAAATCAGACAGTGTAGATTTGGTATTTCACATGAAAAGTGTATTCGTCTTAGTTTTTCATTATTATGTACCGAAACATCATACAGATCCTTTACCTATACCTATGTATTTTCTATAAGGAACTGCCGGTAGATTATGTAAAAATCTCACCGTGAAAACTTGGTGAAGTGATTTTGTTTTTGCTAGGAATTGATACTATTGACAGCTCACTCCACGCTCACTTCACTTAAGTTTTCACGGTGAGATTCTTACAGAATAGCACCGCTGTTTACAAAAGTTGTTGTGCGAAAGTCATGCTTCTAGATCCAGTAAGCTGTCTGTCAGTGAATGAATCAATTTAAGATGTTTATTAAGTAAGTTAATAATCCACATATCTACTATTTGAGGTTTGTAGATTTTAACACTAGACAGACTACGCACTAGACAGTATTTCTGGTCTGAAAGACTACAGATCACTTTATCTCAATAAAGTAATATCTAAGTAGTCTTCCAGACAAGAAATACTGACTTCCAAGCTAGTGTACTTTATCACCTTTTTTGACGCATAACATTGATCAAACGCCAGCCTATCTACCATTGTAATAATAATATTCCTCTAGACCGAAATTCGACCAATCTCACCGGAGACTGCCTTCGGTGCGGGAGATATTATAATGCCCAAGTGTGCGCGCAGACACAGGTGTACAATCACGAGCATAAGTATGTATACACTTGGCTTTATTCAAAGACGATTTTCTCCTTTAGTTTTGAATGAAATTTTATGTTATTACGAACAACGTATTTCAACGGTGCATTCGTTATTTCACGAAAAAATCGCAATTGAAAGTTGCCAAGTGTTGACATATTAGTGCTCGTGACTGTACTCACTCTTTCCTTACTCTCATAGTCCGAAGGGACGGCAATCCGACACGACCGGAGAGAGACAAGGAGATACAGTACCCAGCGATAGATATTGCACATCGACCTTTGGAAAGAGACAATCGGCTAATTTCGGCTTCGCAGAGCGTTATCTCTGTCGCACGAAATACAAACATTCCGGTATCTATTAGGAGCTGCTAAAAAAAATATGATTTACTTCTTTTGATAATTATTTTTATTCTTTGTATAAAATCGATAGGATCGAATAGGTCTATGTGCAATATTTATCGCCGGGTACTGTATATCTTTATTTAAATACTTAAAGAAACAGAGTAGGGAGCAAGCAGAGGATCTTCTTTAACCGATATTCAATTCGCCTTTAAAAAAAATGTTGTGGTTTTTTACTCTAACCAATTTCTATTCTTACCATGAAGATTTCAGGGTGTTTGCCGTGTCTATCAGTCGAATAAACTGAATGAAATAACCCAAACGCTTGCTGAGTGTGATTAACAATATCAATTTGGTTTTCACTGCCGTTACAGAACTAAATAAACTAAAACTTTAACTAATCGTTACCACGTTACATTGGGTTACCACGAGTATTCAGTGAATCTGGCCAGTCAAAGCTATTTACGTATTAGTCAATTTACAATGGACATTGATAATGTCTTGTCATGTTTTGTGCTGCCGGCGGCTTCGTTCTGCGTGAAATTTTTCTTGTTCCCACGTTGCACACCCCGTCGCATCGCATCGCATCGCCCGTCCACGCTATTACTTCATTTTCGCCTATCGTTATTTCTGACATTTTATCTATATACTTGATTCCTAAGGGTCGTGGCGTGATGTTAGCCATAGCCTTCCTCTAGAATTGGGCTGTCAAATGCAAAAATGGTAGTTACAGAGATTGGCGCGTTCAAACAAACAAAGAAAGCTTTATTATTACTGTAGATACATAATTATAGACAACAATCAATTGAAGAGTGATAGAGCAGTGGTGGCCCAGTGGCATCGGCCGCGACTTACGAGCTGTAGGTCGTAGGTTCGAACCCAGACAGGCGCTTTACTTTGTGTAAATTATTTCATCACCACTGCTCTCAAAACGGTGAAAGGAAACATCGTGGAAACCGGCATGTCCTAGAACCAAAAATTCAAAGACATGTGACATCTACCAACCCGCACTGGGCCCGCGTGGTGGATTACGGCCCACTCCCTCTCACAGAGAGGAGGCGTGTGTCCCAGCAGTGGGAACAATTTAGACTGATTATGGTGAATCAATTGAAGTATGCCTTCATATTTCTGTGCATCCTGAGGTAAACAGAGTTGCAATCATATTTTCCATTAAAAAAATTGTATGTTAGTCAGTTTCTGATTGATGTAGCGACTACAAAGATTTAATTAACCTGTCTAGGTATCCTAAGGTAACATTAATAACAATATCGTATAGGATTCTAAGAAAACCACGGTGCGGTTTCCCATAGTCAAATGTTCCTAGTCGTGGATGAATTGCTGCTCTCAGAAAGCAAGTGTAAACTTACAAGGAGAATCTTGCTAGAGCCTTGTCACGTAGGTAATCGAGTTTCCTTTGAAATACACACAAGACGTCCACTTCAACGTTTGATTACATTATGGTATCATCTAGTGTATACAGTAACCCTGTGGTAACCTCCAAAAGTTATTTGACATTTTCCATTTCAACTTTGACACACCACATTATGATCTAAAATTCTAGTGATCCAAATGTTGGAACTGCTGTAAGGTTTTTATTGACCAATTGAACTACTTTTGACTTGATATCATAAAAAAAACTGGTCAAGTGCGAGTCGAACTCGCATTCCGAGGGTTCCGTACAAAATTGGAGGTATGTAACTACAAATTTACGGTTTTTAGATTTTTCCTTTACTTGTGCTACATGAAATTGCTTCTTGTTCATGATTCTAGGTCAACGGAAAGTACCCTATAAATTTTGATTTCCTTGAGAGTAGTTGAGAGTTTTATGCGGCATTAACGGCCGTATCTTTTATTACGTTAATTTAGAAGTTTGATTTTTTCACAGCTTTAAAGGACTGTAGACCTGATTGTATGGTTGTATTGATAATTTCAACTCGATACCTCCACGCGTTCCCGAGATAAAGGGTCTTGACAGACAGACAGACGGACAACTGCAACTTGACCCTATAATGGTTCCGTTTTTTCTTTTGAGGTACGGAACCCTAAAAGTTATGAAGTAATCCCTTAGGAGTACCTGAATTTTTTGTTTTTATTTTATAATGTGGCAGTGGAAAAATGTCAACTAACTTTTGGAGGCCACTGTACTTATATCGCAATAAACACGCCAAGATAAATTATGTTATAAAAACAATGTAGGTATTTGTTTGAATTTGATGTTCATTTATCTTTCTGTTTTAAACAAGCATAAGGCTGGTTAAAGGCCGAAGTCACAGTTCCGGCAACGCGTCCGTACCTACAGGTCCGTATCAGTGCTACAGTGAAGGTTCCTGCAAACAGGCGCGACCCGCGACGCGAATCGCACGCGACACAAAGGCACCGCTCGTTGCGCGACTTGCGGTCCTTTGTGTCGCGCGCGATTTTATCGCGTGTCGCGCCTGTTAGAAGGAGCCTTGATGCGGCAGTGCTCCATTCACACATGTCAGTATTCAGTTCTCTACGGATCTTCAGACAAGACATGTGCGAGTTAGGAATCTTCAATAATGCGAATTAAGAATCTTCAATAATACGGAACTAGCGATGATAGCCATTGTACGAAAAAGAAGAGCAGCATCGAGGAAAGAAAAAAAATGAGTGCACAAATTGTTTTTGTATTCTGTATCCATGTACTTTGTATGAGACAAATCATACAAAACATTATTCTCATGAACCAATTCTATCATTAGCTCGTCCTTCATTTTGTTTTTGATGCAGCGGCGTCCGTGATCCGTCAAAAAATATCGTCATCGCCGATTTCGTCCGTGAAGGCCGGCGGCAGCACTGACACTGAGGGCACTGTGACGACAATGAAACTGACAGGTGTGGATGCGTTCATAGGCAGTGTTTGGAAGAATTTAAGCTAAGAATTATTATCACCGTGTCGGAACTGTGGCTTCACTCATATGTGTGAATCTGCCTTTAAAAATGATCGCGCTAAGTTCATTCACGAAAGTATAAGATATATTAAGTCCATGTTCGCACGGATGTAAAATATCGCGGCGGGATTTTTCGGGCACTGGATCTCCAAAGCACTGTTTAGAGCCGAGAGTTGAAAATTCAACAATGGGTTTTTAACGTGCTGGGATGCACTGCGTTGGATTCTCAACGCTAGGTTCAACACCGAGAGTGGAAATTCCACTACGTGATAAAGTTCCGCTACGATAGTTTACGTCCTTGCGTACATGGTCTTACAGCCCAACTTATCTTCGCCCAATAACATTTACCCTAATCTCTTTCACGGGACATTTGTACAAAACTCTTGTACAAAAAAAAGTAGGTTCCTTACTTGTGAATCTCCTAGTTACGTTTAGGAGCAATCTCTAAATCTACTTAAGGCTGCAGTCTTGCAAAATTCACTCGCGGCGAATTATTTGCGCAACTTTGTATTTTTTTTTTAAACAAAGCAATGAAATAACATGAAATTTTATTATTGCACATAAATAACCACAATATAAGTAATAGCTACTTATTTTTTTTAAGTTCATTTAGATAGGATAAGTTAGGTAAATGAAGCGTTAAATACAGCTCTTTCGCGCCCAACATCATTTCGAGTTCTGTTTGGGCGCTTAGTTTAGGGCAATGAAGAATTAATTTGGAAATCTGTTCAGCACATATTTATCTCAACATTCTCGTCTTGAAAATGTGCTGATTAGTTTTTTCTAATTTTATTCCATTTTCTTAATTTAGACGTCACAATTTCATCAAAATTCTCTGTTTTTATCTCTTAATAAACGGTTTTTTTCATAATAACTATGCATCGTATGTATGTATTAATTAGATTATTTTAATGCCAAGAGTTCAATAAGCAAATACAAAAAAAAAATAGCACCTAAATCACCTTACCCTGACAATAGTAATATTTTCAAAAGACCTACAAAAAAGGGGTTTATAAACAAGAATTGAGAGAGAAATTTCTTAGTGGCCACTGCACGGTCGGAGTGTTCAGACGTGTGGTCCACGGCGAATTTTAACTGTTCCCTCTCGCTCTAACTTTGCTCCTGCTCTAACATAGGATGCGCATTGTTGTGTATCTAAAGTTGCTCTACTTTATTATTTTTTGTATATAATTTTTCGAGTTTTTTGTAAATATTTGTATATCAGTAATAGTTTTGTAAATATTTGTGTATCAGTAATAGTTTTGTAAATATTTGACTTCAAAATGGATCGTAAACGTAAAAAAAAATATGCCTGCAGAAGAAAAAGAAAATTGGCCTCAAACGTAGAATTGATGAAGAGAAATAGAATCCAAAGGTAAGTAGAACTGTTTACAGTATTCATGTTTAGGGCCTAACTACAAGGTCAAATTAAATTAGCTAGCGAGACTCCACAAATGTGATGGATATTGATATCTCAACACGATGAAACAGATTTTATCAACTCACACTTCAAGTAACAATACTACCAGCGGTCATTGGCCCCAAAAAAATCATCAAATCTTTATTTTTTGTATTTCGTCGTGTTTAGATAATATCGTATACAGGGTCAAATTAAATTAGATAGCGAAACTCCGCAAAAGTGTTGGGTATCGATATCTACACGTGTGTGGGGGGCGTGAGTGTATGTGGGGAGGGCGTGATTATGTGTTGATAGATGTATCTGTATGAGGTATGGGGAGTGAGTGTGTGGGAGTGAGTGTGTGGGGGTGTGTGTATGGGGGGTGAGTGTGTGAGGGGAATGTATGGGGTGGGTTGTGTTTTTGGTGTTTATGTATGTATTAGATCGCTAGTCTACTATACTTTAGGGCTATTTAGACCAAAGTCGGATATCTTTTAGTACGATGATTTTTTACTAATAGGTACTTCTGAAAACTCTGTTATAATTTATGACTTTTTTATTTTCACAGGTCCACTGCTGGCTCTTGGCAACCTTTTTCAGATGTTACCAACTTGTCAGAAGCTCGAAATAAATAAAGTATATCGAAAAAAATAAAGTATATTATTTGAGCGTTATGCGGCATTTAAGAGAGCAAATTCGAAGAAAAAGGCCAGATTTGTGGAAAGAAAATTGTTGGATTTTGCACCACAATAATGCGCCTTCGCACAAGGCCATCTTTGTAAACAAATTTTTGACCAAAAGCTCAACAAATACATGATTCGTGATTATCGAGCAACCACCTTATTCACCAGATATGGCTCCAGCCGACTTCTTTCTTTTTCCTAACCTCAAATTACCACTTCGTGGCACCGTTTTCATTCGGTAAGACAAAGGAATATTCGCGGCGAGAACTAAACTCAATTCCGGAAAAAGCGTTTAAAAATGCGTTACCGAGCCCATACAACCTGAATCTCTTCAAAGAGAGAGTGAATAGGCTTCTTCTGGGTAAGCTCACTCCATCGTCGACTTTGTCTCTGTCACCTCTGAGCTAGACTAGAGTCAAAAGCAAACCAATTCCAAATTAAAAAAAAAAATGTTTTGATGATTGGATTATTCGTTGGCGTAAGTGTATCGTTTCTGAAGGAGCATACTTTGAAGGCGATAAAATATAAGTCTGCGATGAGCATGTGTTGGTGTCTGTGTTGTGTTGTGTCTGATGTGATGTGTAGTGTCTGTGTGAGCGATTTCATGGCGTTCTTTGGGACTAGCGCATTTTTTTTTCTTCCGTTGAGGGAATTTTTCAATTTTGAATACAACCATCTCTCGACGGTTATATTGGGGTAGATTTCTGATAATTCTCGTGGTCTTGTGGGTGTTGTCATTTCACAAAGTCTGCGGTAAAAGACGTGGTTCTTATTTCTTTTTACTTTTTTCTCAATAGGTTGAATTATATTTATGGCGGGTCTTTTAAGGCGGGAATCAATTAGCTCAGGGAGCAGACAATGCAAATAAAATTTTGTCAATGGGCCTACCATTTTGTAGTGCCAGAACGTAGGGTTTCTTTTTATATTATTCGACTTTCATTGAGTAGTCCACTCCAGCCCATACGGCATATAAGCACATATCCATCTCCGTAATGTTTAATTGGCTCTGAGTATGGAAATAATAGACGTGGTTTTTGTCAATCGCAAACGTATTTCTCCTAATGTTACATTTCCATTTTTTTTTATCGTTTCTTCAGATTGCATATTTTTTGCAGAAAATGGGCATTTTACTTCTACCAGTCCTGTTTTTTAATCTTTGTGTTTATAAATATCATCGGGACTGGCTCCTAAATATTGGACTGTTTGTTTAATATAAAGACCGCAGCTGGCAATTGTGACGTTTTCCTGCAGAGATAATGCTATTTGACCATTATCTCTACCATAATATGTGATCGAAACTTTGGTCTATCGTCTGTTTCTGTAGTTCATCTCTTTTTTGGTCAGAAAGTTCCGTTTATTTAAGGAGTTATTTTTTGTCATCTGAAAATCTTCATCGGTCGTAACTTGTTTTTTGGTATTACTATCTAGCATGAACGAATTTATATAAAAACCGGAGGCGCGAAGGAAGAGCAACCCCCGCCAAGGTACCATTCAAATATAAATAAATATTGATTATTACTTAGTAGAGCAACTTTCCGACCGTGTCAAATATCGCTAGGTAGGATGAATGCGGGGACTGCAGGGAGCCCGGGTGCAGACGCACGGCGCGTGGACTCGCCGCACGCGATTCTTAAATTGTGCAATAGAAGACTAGGCCCTTAAGTTGTATTTGTGTTTACTTTCGTTCACCTTTGGTGAGAGGATTCCAACTATTACACAGAATTGGGCGGATTACAGGGGAAGGAAAGTTGTCATATAATAATTAACACGGTAAGTATTTTCTTGGAATAAAGGGTCCTGCAAACAGGCGCGACACGCGACGCGAATCGCGCGCGTCTCAAAGGCACCGCTTGTTGTGCGACTTGCGGTGCCTTTGTGTCGCGCGCGATTTTATTGAATGTCGCGCCTGTTTGAAGGAGTCTTTAACGTTATGTAATAGATAATCACGCTTGTTTTACCCTTGTAAGACCAAGGTGTGTTTATAGCGCATACCTACATTTAGCCAGTTGGAGGAGCTTATGGCCAAGTAATAACAACCGCATGGATCAATCGATCAGGTTAAGCTACGCTTGCTGCTATGGTCCGTGGATCGGTGACCATCTTAACCTACCAAGACCCCTTCGTGCCTCAGAAAGCACGTTAAGCCGTTGGTCCCGGCTGTCATTCGTGAATCTTTGACAGTCATTACCGGTCGAAGTCTAATAACCAGGCTTACCAAGGGGTCGTCTTCAGGATTCCTCGTCTCTATACCTAACTCGTAATTATTTAAATAATTAAATCATTGTTTATTTTGATATGATGACATGCACTTTTCAGCTAAATTGACTCCTAATTCTTTTCTGCCTTCTAAATTTTTATTGGCAATTTATATCAAAATTTTATGCCGTTATCATACAATTGGTACTAGAAAAGGAAGCATGCTATACCTACGTCTCATTTAATAGGGGGTAAACTTATGGCCATAATAGCCTTTAACAGGGCACAAATACTCCGAGCTGCTACTGGAAATGTCCAAATGAGGAAACTCAAAAACACCTTGCTCGATCCAGAAAAGAAACCGATGACTAAAGACCAAAACAAACCAACGAGAAAGTTTTCCCAAAAAGCTTTTAACAAAGAGACAACTTTTTACTTTGTCCAAAGAATTTTTCAATAAAATCGATCAGGCGGAAAAATTCGACCGTAGAGGTTTGTGCAAGAACTCGGCGATAGAAAACCACTCACAAATTGATTGAACCCACTAATTACAAGAAGTTTTCGGTTTGACCTAGTAACGAAGGAATTTTCTCCGTAGGGATGGGGAAATTAATTACTTTGTTTACTTGGTATGAAATAGAGTAATAGTAATTTTATTTTCAAACTTCAGTACACGTTACATCAATGTGTCGACCCCTGATCTAACAGGGCTCGAGGTTTCGACAGTAATATTGATCAGCATGATATTAAGATGGCTCAGACTTTAAACAATATAGGTACACTTAGTTTTTAAAATAATTAAAAGTAGACGAAAATTTAAATAAAATAAGAAATACAAAAATTTAATGACAAGATGAAGAAGAGTGAAAGAGTGAGTGAGTGATCTTTGGTATTGTTTTCATTTTGGGTCTTATGACATGGTGGGGACTATAAGCTAGTGATGAAACACTGACAGACTTCTGGGGTATTCTTAACCGTTATTGGTTCGATGTCATGACGCATTCTGTAGGAGTCAGAACATTAGTCATAAGAAGAACTTCTATCTAATCAATAGTTATTTGATTGAGCTCGCAGCAGTAGTTCTCTCGGAGCCACCGCCGCGCCGTGAGGCACGCTATTTTTTTATTTTCTACTAACTGCGCCACGCGGTTTTTCCCATATAAGCCTTGATCCCGTGGGAGCAGCAGTTTTAGCCTGAAGGCGTAACATATATGTAAACAAACACACAAAAAATCAAATCTTTTCTCTTTATAATTTTAATTTAGACAGCGGAATACATCATTTTTGCGATTTATTTTGCAGAATATGTCTTTTAGGCTTTGCTAAATCATTATATTTTCTTTATTTCCATTAATAAGTATCATTTCTTAATTTATGAATAGGGTAAAAAGGTATAAAACAAAGTTTTACTGTTCTAATATTATTCTAACCATAGCGAAAATCATAAAAAATATAAAATAAACTATTATCCCTAAGTACTTACAAAGAACCACTTGTTACTTTCTTTGTTCTTCATTCTTTTGAGTTTAACAGTTTATTAATAACAGTGTTTTATTATTAACTCCCGACTTAACTGGGTCACTCACGTCAACAAGTTAATTTATAGTCGTGAAAATACATCAAGATACATTTATAACTCCTGACGTTAATTTCCTTTATAACTTTTCATAGTATTTTATCGTTTTTAACACCTTGCTCAAGAGTTATAAAACGTGTTTTGTCATAATAAGGTTAGGTCTCTGGTCTCTACGTCTGTTTACCTTATATTTTCTCCGATTTTTAAGCAAATCAGTATGAGGTCACCTGTTTATAATGGCTTGGTACGCCCCATGACGCTAGCAAAGCACTTGTACTGGTTAGTAGGCACAAAACAAAAACGAATTAATTTTTGGAAAATATCAGTCAAACTAGCTTCTGCCCGCGACTTCATTCGCGTAAAATTTCGGTCCACGACCCATCGCGTCGCATCCCATCGCCCGCGCATGCTACTACGTTTTCGCTTACCGTTTTTTCTGACTGTTTTCCTTTTGCTCGGGTCCTAAGGGTCGTAGCGTGATGTAAAGAGCGTTTACGCCGTACGGCATTTCATACAAACTTTCAAGCCCTTGTTTTTCGAAATTAATGAACCGATTTTAATGGAACTTCATACGCATAAGCAGGATAGAAAGGTCTAAAAAGTTACTTAAGAACATTTTAGAAATGTCTTGTTTAAAAAAAAGTAAACTGGAAATCTCTGTTTCTATGGAAAATTTAAAATAGGTCTAATTTGGCTGCAACACTATTTTTCGAAACGCGACCACGAGACCAAGGAGGCAGTTCTAGCTAGCTAGGTAAACAGTAAATAAACACCAAAATAACGCTTATCAAAAGTGTTGTTCTCCCAAAACGGCTCAGAGACATTGTTTCGGAAGGAATCCGCTAAAATTGTTCAGTTGTTATAGTCTTAAGGGGCGGCGGCCCTTTGGTATAATCTAATTGTTGCTGTTCTAATTACGCTTCTTGAGGCATTTTGAGTAGCGCATTGTTCGTGATTGGAGATTTTATTTCGTTCCTATAAATAATATTTGGGAACCGGTACCATTGGCTTTGGTGTGATACCGGTACCAGAAGTAGTACCTGTACTATTGGTATTCCTAATTAGTATCGGTACCTATCTGACCACCACAACCCAGTTACTGGGTAATACGATACCCCTTGGTAAAACTGGTTGTCAGATTTTCGGGTAAGAAAACAGATACTTATAGTAAGTAAATAGTATTTAATAGGCATTACAAAAATAACTCAAGGTTGCTAACCGTTCGAGGTTACATGTACAAATATGAGATTTGTGGTACGCGCCAGGTACCTGAATTTGGCACTTGTAAAGTGGAGTACCGGTACCTGTCTGAAACTGGTACCCATCTGGAACCTGTACCCAGGTACCGAAATTATCGCCAAATCGCCAATATCGACAAATGAGGTATCTTTGGAAGCGTCTTGATCGTCCGCTGGTTATAGGTTATGTGACGTCACAGTAAATTGAATGAGGCGCCCTCTAGCGGACATAAAGTCATGATCTAAAAACATTTTTTTTAATCATGCCGTGTTGGATATCAAATGAAAGGGCTTAATAAGCACATTTCAACAATATAAATATTACTGAAATAAGCCCCAAAATAATTAAATAAAAATGAGTTTAAAAACTAAAACCTGACTACTGAAAAGGATGAAACAAGAAAGTATCTTTCCGTGGTCGCATGCTACCATAGATAATAATGTTAGTACAGCGGCATGCGACCACGGGAAGGTACTTTCTTGTTTCATACTTTTCAGTAGTCGGGTTTTAGGTTTTAAACTAGTTTTTTTTTAATTTTGAAATGTAACCAAGAAAAGAGAAAATGTTGTCAGTAGTTACCGCCTATAAAGGTAACAAATTCTTTTATTAAACGTCTTAGAGAACAATATGGAAGCCTCCCCAGGGTCATATTTCAAAAGCGAAATTAACGTTAATGTTCCAAGTAGGAATAGGTCTTTAAAACTAAGTGGTTCTTTGTTCCAAAAAATAAAACTTTTTCCTTCAATTCAAGCGTTATGACTTTGATTAATGTTTGAATATTAATGCACGAGATAAAGGAGTATTGCTTAATTTGACGGTATTTATACTAACAGCTTAAATGAAACTGTAAATGTCAACTTAATTAACTTAGCTAAGTACCACGTACCTATTTATAAACTTGACGAAATTACTTCTACATAAAATTAATATTTCCTGTCCTTGTCAGTGATAGCGAAATTAACACCATTTTGTTTTTTTTTTTCTTGTTATAAGACGTTTTTAACAAGAATAACACCAACATACCGACTGCATTCTGAATACCATATCGGGAAGGATCGATTTCCCGGTTGTGAGGCACTGGAATACCGGTCAAGGATCTGGAGGTGCCCTTTGTAATATTAAAAAGCGCAATTATAAATAATATAAAATTTTAATAAAAAAAATTAGTAAAATTATTATTCAAATTACTCTGAAATAAAGTCATCATTTCCCTAGCCTTTTCTCAACTATGTTGGGGTCGGCTTCCAGTCTAACCGGATGCAGCTGAATACCAGTATTTTACATGGAGCGACTGCCTATCTGACCTCCACAACCCAATTACTAGATAATACCCCTTGGTAAGACTGGTTGTCAGACTTTCGGGCTTCTGACGACCCGTAATGACTGTCAAAGATTCACAAATGACAGCCGGGACCAACAGTTTAACGTGCTTTCCGAGGCACGGAGAGGTATTGATATATAAAGATGGTCACCCATCCACGGACCAACCGCGGCATGCGTAGCTTAACTTGATCAATCGACTCGTGTGGCTGTTTTAGCCACAAGCTTCTCCGAAACCGTAATAACTCGTATATAGGTACATTTAATATTATTTTTCTCATCTCGACCGTTTTGCTGCCCGTGGTGAGTCATTCAGTTAAGTTGGAGGAAGGAAATTACTATCTTTTTTCATACTCGACTGATTCCTAATGTGTCTGTGGTTTTTGCCAACGATTTTTGTCATCCTGTAGCTTGACCTGAATTACAAAGCACGGAAACGCTAGAGACGGTATAGTCAACAATTTTCGTACAAATCAAGCGTATAACCGTTTACTCACACTTCGAGTCTTTGAGACGATCTATCTATAACTATAAAAATAAATAAAATAAAATTAGTCTGTTTGTGTCTGTCTGTTTGTTCCGGCTAATCTCCAAAACGGCTGGACTGATTTTGACGGAGCTTTCACTGGTAGATAACTGATGTTATACTATTTTAGGAGTAACTTAGGCTACTTTTATTTTAGAATAATAAGAACGAAGTCGCGGGCTGCAGCTGGTAACGTGTAGTGACGTCTTTGAATAGCGGTCAGTGACAGAAGCTGTGCGTTCAACGCACGTTCGACGCCACGAATTTTATTAGTACTGCCGATTCTAGAAGCTGCTGGCGGTGGCGCGACGAATTTGTGCTATGTGGTTCGATTGAAGAATTGTGTTAAACCTGAAGTAGTGGTTTCTTCTTTTCCACTGATTTCTACTAAATGCGATACAAAACACAAAACACTGAATATTCTTGTGTAATAAATGCTTTAGGAATCTATCTATGAACACACGAAGATGCCTGCGTATAAATTAAATTTTATGTTATTGAGTAATATTTATTCATATCATTGTGGTCGGTTATGTAGTTGCTGTATATTATAAGTACTATTTGTTTTATTTTATTTCGTGACGTATTACTATAGTACGAATCATTTGATCTGACTTGGTTTCCGTACGTCCCTTTCGGGTAACCCCAGAAAATCAGCGCTATGCTGTGAGTCCCCTATAGGTAGCACAGCATCACGCTGAGTGGAAGCCTTCTTGTCACAGTCATGACGTGCAGCCGACGACTATTTCTGCTTTGTGCTCGTGAATTTAGATATATTTTGTTTTTCCTGTTATTGGAATTAATTATCTATTTATATGCACGTGTTTCTGTGAAAATTAAACCTATTTTTACCCGACTACGGCGAAGAAAAGGAGGGTAATTACCGACTACGGTGAAGCAAAACGGAGGGTTATGATTTTGGCCGGTATATATGTATGTATGTTCATCTGTTCCCTCATAACTTCAAAAATACTTATAATAAGTCACACTAAATTCAATATGGCGCCCTCTAGAGGAAATAAAGTAATGAATTTAAAAAATAATATTTTGGGATGGTACCTTGTTGGGTATCAAATGAAAGGGATGAATTAGCACATTTCAAAAATATAAATATAACTGAAATAAGCCCCAAAATAATTAAATAAAAAATAAGCTTAACAACTAAAACCCGACTACTGAAAAGGATGAAACAAGAAAGTACCTTCCCGTGGTCGCATGGCGCTGCACTAAACTAACATACTGTTGCGCGCCACAAATTATGCCTGATACATAGGGACATTAGTTACCACTGGCGCCATCTAGTATCGGGTAGCAGAACTAGTACCTTGGTACTAGGACATTGACCCTTCATGTACTAGTAATTCCGAGAACTATCGACGTCGAGTCAGTCGGGACAGCTATGTACTCGAACATACTAGATGTTTATAGAGTAGCTCTGTGGCACTATATAAGGCGGGCGCGAGCCGCGAGACACATAGTTTTGAATAAGCTATACAGGCGATAACATCGAAAGCGATATTCGAGTGCGACGTAAGAGTGATCAGTAAGTGCAATTGTTTCTTAATTGTGTTTTCTAATTAGTGTGGGTGAGCAAAGTGTCATTTTTGGGTTATTAAATCGACAGTTCTAATTGTCACGAACCCCAAGCTCGTAACAATACTTATAAGCTATGGTAGTATGCGACCACGGGAAGGTACTTTCTTGTTTCATCCTTTTCAGTAGTCGGGTTTTAGATTTTTTTTTTTAAATGACGTCTGCCAAGCAGCAGTTTCTTTTTATTATCTATTAATGTACAGACGCCAGCACATCAAGCTATTAAAATCTGTCAAATTTCTTTAATAGATTTTTAACTTTATCGCTAAAGCATAAGGTTCAAAGTTGATTGAGAAAATTTGACAGTTTCGGGTAGCTTGATGTGCTGGCGTCTGTACCACTGCTGTGCAAAGGCCTCCGTACTCTCTTTCCACCTCTCTGTTCAAAACTGCCAAGAACCAATCTTTATTAGGTACATGATTCCATCTCATCCCGCAATTACTCTGCCGTATGACCTACAAATAGTGGTCTACATTGGAAAGCTTTTAGGTGTGAGCGAGCCAATTAATAAACGTACGGTGATGAATGATTTGAGTTCCTAAATTTAGCCTCTCTTGAATAAATAAATACAGTTTTCAATTGAATATTAATAAGTTTAATATTTGTTTACAAAATCGAAGGGAATTTGATTAGTTTTGTATTTATTTAGGATCGCTTTACATTGAATGCGAGCCTGAAAGAATTCATTTTTAATCCTTTTTTTTTTTCGTTAGCCTTCGGTATATTTTACAGTCATACGCTCAATATTAAACCTTAAACCATTTTCTGTTTCTTCACTATTTTAAAATAACTAGCTGCGCCCCGCGGTTACACCCGCGTAAATGTTGATCCTGTTGGAATATCGGGATAAAAAGTAGCCTATATGTTAATCCAGACTGTCAGCTACCTCCATACAAAATTTTATCAAAATTGGTCCAGCCGTTTGAGCTTGAAGAAGTAACAAACATATAAACACACCCTCACACACTCACACACTCACAAACTTTCGCATTTATAATATTAGTGTGATTATATAAAGACAAAACTAGTTTTAAATAAGCCTTCTTTAATATAAGAGCACCTCATCATCATCATCTGCCTAGCCTTTTCCCAACTATGTTGGGGTTGGCTTCCAGTCTAACCAGATGCAGCTGAGGATTTTACATAGAGCGAGTGCCTATGTGATCTCTACAATCCAGTTACTGGGTAGTACTATATATACCCTTTGCTAAGACTGATTGCCGACTTAAGGGCTTGTGACGACGCGTAACGACTGTCAAAGATTCACGAATGACATCCGAAACCAAAGGCGTTCTTTCTGAGGCACGTAGGGGTCTTGGCATGTAAAGATCACACACACACACACACACACAGACACATCTAGATAATTTATTTGCCTATTACCAACCCATGTCAAATGGAAAAAAAACTAAAGCCTAGTTTAGACCAGTCAAAAATAGTGAAGGCAACTCGACCGATGGCCCATTAATAATGAATCCAGCATTCGGCTATGGTGGCCTATCCAAATTATTTATTTAAAAGCGACCTTATTTCGTGAAAGTTTCGGTGTTGTTTCACGAAATTCTATTAACAAAAGTAACAGACGAATTGCTTTGCCTTTTGGCCTCGTATAGGACTTTCTGTTTCATTTTTCTTTTGTTACGTTTTTTTAAATATAAGTTTGTTTTTTATTTTGCTGTAAGTATTTAGTTTAGTTTGTGATCTTCCTGTACGAGTCGCAATAAATACTTTTGCTTTTTCTTTCTTTCTTTCTAATGTCGGGCTGTAAAAATTGTATTAAATCCATACTAATATTAAAGTGTGTCTGTCTGTCTGTTACCTCTTCACGCTTAAACTGCTGAGCCCATTTAGATGAAATTTGGTATAGAGATAGTTTGAGTCTCGGGAAAGGAAATAGGATAGTTTTTATCCCGATATTTCTACGGAATCAAAACTTACGCCGGTGAAACCGCGGAGCGATAGTTTCTAGTTTTATAACGGTTTTAGTAGGCAATAGTACAAGATATTGTGTATCGCTCAACGTCATTCTTTAGACTAGAACTTTCAACTATAAGCACAGAAAATAATTATTTCAAACCAAAACCATGCGCTGCTGTTAAAAAAAATACAAATGGCATCTAAGCGACCCTGATGTCGAAAATATTAGCACTTTCTGTGTGAAAAAATACCTAACTAAGGAAACACATGAAAATAATCAAAACCAATACCTAATTACCTACAATAAAATAGACCTGTAGATCAAATTTCTGCCAAGGCATTTTCAGCAGAGACTACCCATCGATGCGGGGGATATTCCTGTGCGCTCAATCTCATAGTCCGATGGGACGGCAATCCGATACGACCGGAGAGAGATCAGGTGCGAAAGCACGAGAGTATCACACCGCCAACTTTGTAACTCCGAGCAGCTACTGAGAAATTACCAATGGAAAAACCCATTAACATTTTACTCGATCTAGAAATCGAACTCAGGACCCTCAGCAGTCGCGATAGCGACCACGACACCAACGGGGCAGTGATTAGTCATATTAAACAGTAAGTACAAAAAGACACGGGAACTTCGAATCTCCAAAATGATGTTACAATCTAAACTTTCGAAAAGGTCAGCGGGATTGTTTGCTCAGCGGGATTGTCTGAAAGGGTTACCGCTGGCCCGGAACATAAAGGGTTAAGGAAGGAACACGGGTGGGCTTTAGTCAGTAAGACACTCCCTTCCTCTCCACCCGGAGCGGGAGGGGTCATTTGAGGATTTCCCATCCTGAAAAAAAGACTTTCGAAAAAGAACAATTATTTTAATGTCTTTAATTAAACATAATCTACAACGAAAATATAAAAACACACAACAAAACCCGATTCGAAAGTTGGAAAACTTTAAGTAGAAGAAAATAATTGGATGTAACTGAGGTCGAGCGCTTTCAGAGTAGTTTAAGTTGCCACTCGTACCTCCACAATGTTCCTCCGACCGCATTACTTAACTAGCAACTAGGTTACAGCGGGAAAATATGTCTACCTCGGTGTGTAAAGTCTAGAAGCTAGAGGTCAGGAGCTAGCAAATAAATATGTTTTAGAAACTGCATAGAAGAGCAATTGCCATTCTAATTTCAGTCTTTATCGAGAGGCTTCTGGCTAGGCTAAGTAATAACAGCCGTAAGGGTCGATCGATCAGGTAAAGCTACGCTTACCGCGGTTGCGTAGATGGGTGACCATCTTTATATATATACCAAGACTCTCCATGACTCGGAAAGCACGTTACTCCGTTGGTCCCGGCTGCCATTCGTAGATATAGAATATTTTTTATGCTAATTCCATTGATCATTTTATAATATTTCAGTTGTTAAAAGATTACTATTTTGTGGGGTTTTAAAATAAAATAGCAAAACAGAAACTTAGTCAGAATCTCAATGTTGTTTTTTTTTCTTTTTTTCCTAGACTTGTCCTTATATAGCCTGATGAGCGACCGCGACAACTAAAAGCTTTGAAGTGTATATATAAAATGATCAACAAAATTAGCATAAAAAATATTATTAAAATCTCGATTATGATTGTAAATTTATGCTTGGTCAATCCCTAGTATCACGTGGAATGACACTGACAACTCACTTCACCTAAATTTTCACGGTGAGGTAATCACAGAACAAAAGAAAAATGGGGCGAAAATGTGGCGCGCGGCTGGTATATAATATACTAGGGGTCAGCCTTTTTCAATGCAAAGGAAGGCACTTGCTTGAACAAAGGCAGCATTTCTCAACACAATCTGACCTTTTATAATTCAGTCGAGCCAACCACAGGTCGGCCAAGCCCGGCCGCGGTCAATATACTCTTCCTTTCATACTCTAATTCACCTTGCCCAGTATTAATGAAGCTACGTGATAAGGTATATATTTTTGTGTTTATAAAGAACCTATTTTAATGAATGAAAAATTGTGAAATGTGACTCTTTTAGGAACTACGAATAATTACCTCCGGTTGCATTATACATAACATAACATCACGCCTGAAATCCTAAGGGTGCGGCTGAGGTGTGCCTGAAATCCCATTTAATATAGGGGACGAGACTATTGCCATCATCCAGGGACAAATCCGGACTCCGGTTACCGAGAAATTAGTTATGGAAAACCCAAAACTCTTTGCCGGATCTGGGATTCGAACGCAGGAGTTCTTGCTCAGCAGTTGCGACCAGTAGACCAACGAGCGAGTCCCGAAGCATTTATCTAGAAACCTATATAGGTTCCGTCCCATCAAGTAATATTAGTTGATGGGTCGTAAACGGTATATGAAATCAAAATCCGTGAATATTTAGGTTACGTTTTATGATCTATATAGAGTTGGTAAAATGGTTGGTTGATAGAATATGCTGAAATATTCCGTGAAATTGCGCTTAGCCACAGAAAGTTTATTTCAATACCTACCAAACACCAATGTTTTAGTTTCCCAATTAGCAATTTAGCTCGACCATTTCACCCACAACTTTGGAGTACCTATTCTCAACTCAATTATCTAACTCCCGGTATCACAGAGTGGGATCTTCAAACATTCACATGCAAATTTCAGGCTCCTGTGTGATCTAAGCCCATTCAACTTTACCTGATGAACTCGAAATCTTCAGATAAGATACGCAGAACAGTCGTAGTAGTATTAACAACTCTAGTTCCATAATGTGGAATAAAATATGTTTGGAATTTTCTTTTGAAAGGGAGTTCATTTGCATAATCTAAATAGTTTAAATGAATTTTGTATCTGTATCGGTTTATATTGAAATTCATGAAAATTATTTTCAGGTTTTTTCGAGGATAAAAGAAAGGTCTATAATAATAATAAGTTTATTTATTTTCTCTTCACAAATATACAGTAGTAGTGCTTAAAACTAGCTTAAGGATAAGTTTACATTTGAGAGAGACTGGTGCTTGAAATAGGCATTGCAAGCAACGCCTGTAGTACAGACGCCAGCAGATCAAGCTACCCGAAACTGTCAAATTTTCCCAATCAACTTTGAACCTTATGCTTTAGCGATAAAGTTGAAAATCTATTAAAGAAATTGGACAGATTGTAGTAGCTTGATGTGCTGGCGTCTGTACAAGTTACCAGGTCTATCAATCGTTCCCATTTTAGTAACCATCACAATTTTTCTAAAAATATCTTTGCCATAATATTATTGTAGTTTGTTTTTATAACAAACTGACAGTATGCAACTGAGTTCCCAAAACAATTTTTTTGATTTGACAGCATACCTTTGATTATAAAAATTCTAACAAAGAAATTTAGTTAGAACATTGTTTTTTATTTCATTCGAAAATTACTAGGTACATGCCTATTGCATGAATTATCCAAGGTGAATGATCCAATTATCAACGGCGAAGGAAAACATCGCGAGGAAATGGGCATATCTTAGAACCTAAAATTCGAAGACATCCACCTGCACTGGGCTCGCGTGGTGGATTATGGCCCGCTCCCTCTCACAGAGAGGAAGCCTGTGGCCCAGCTGTGGGCAAATTATGGGCTGATCATGATGTTCATTCTCTTAAGTAATTTTCGTTGTCCTCTAAACAATTATGTTTTATAACTATGTATGTAGGGGTATAAGTGATGACTAACCACGCGAGGTCGCTCCCAATTACATTCCCATGTAATTGGGATCTCGCGTGGTTAGTCTGGTGTCGAGATTGGCCATTTGTTTTCGAGATTTTCTAGATCAAAATTTCGTCTTGTTTTTGAAATTGTCCGTTTTTTTTAATAAAAAAAATGAAATGATAACTACACCACCCACTAGATTGAATCTCGAGAAAATGCTCTATTTTGAGATTGCTTTTCATATGTTCAAGTACATTATATTATTATAATTATTTAATTAACCAAGTTGGAAGTTGACAGCACATACATCTTACGAACGAGTAAGTAGTAAAACAGACGCTATGTTTCAAATGCAAAGCCTTTAAAGCTACTAGAACGAAACTCTATCACCGGCTCAGCTCGAGATCTAGCTAGTAAAATTAGTTATTTCTCGCTGCGAGGATAGCGTAACCAGGGAACATTGCGTACTGGAATACGGTTATAAAGCTAGACGAAATGGCTTTGAATAATCACTCTAGTTCAGCAAATGCGACTGTTTGAAATCCATACGCGTAGGTAAGTACTTTTGTTATAGCTAAAATTAAGTGTCGTATCTTCGTTTTATTTAGTTTTCAGTTTCATGGTATAAAATATATGTATTCAAAAAAATACAGGATGACATTTGTTAACTTGCGACAAATCGAAATAGGAGGTTCCTACACTAACTGTTATATAATACCATATCTAAATTCTTGAATAAAACGTGTTATATCGTCTTAGATAGTGCCTTCAAGTAGACACGAATTATCGTCGTTACATTTGTTTTTTCAAAATTATCGAAACGAATAAGAAGATTAAGGTATCAATTTTAGCGTGCGCCCGATAAGCAATCCATTCATCGCTGAGTTCAAACCATGAAGCAAGTTGGCAACGTATTGCACTAGCGGTATTTTCTTAATTTTGAAGTTCTTACGAAAACAAGAGCCCGCGACGACGACGCGACGCGCGACGTTGCAAATCGCTCGCCTACGCGCACTTGTGTGCATCCCTTTCCTTAATAACATGCTCTAAATTCTAACACACACACACACACACACACACACACACACATGATCACACAATCATCATCATGATCATGGTCACATGATTTTACGAATATATCAATAAACTAGCACTTTGATAGTGACTTCGTCCGCCCTATATTTCCTACTAGCTTCTGCCCATGACTACATCCGCGTGAGATTTCTTGGTCTCCCGACCTACCCCTTCGCATAGCAACGCCTGCGGTTATATTAGTTCGTTTTTTCTTTCTGCCTTTTTTCTATTTTCTCAATTCCTAATTATATGCTAGGCATGTTAAATAACTTCCTTAAAAAATTGGACACGGCAAAATTATTTTTTTCAAATCCGACTGGTATTTCCAGAGATTAGCACGTTTAAACAAACAAACTCCTAAGATTTATTATAAGTATTAGTATAGGTTAGTATATGTAGATTCCGTGACAATTCGATAAATCCTTAGTCATTCGTCTTCTTAGCGTATCGATGGCAAATAAAAAAGTTCTTGAACAAGGTCAAATAATATGTTTGGCCCAAAATTCAGCCAGCTATTCATTGTCTACGTCATAAAGGGAACCTCCATGCTAAATTTCAAGTTTTTAGTTCCAATATTTTGGGTTGGCCGTTGATGATTCAGTCAGTGAGTGAGTCAGGACTTTGGGATTCATGGCGATCAAAGAGTGAATGGATTAACGGCAATAAGTACCTACTTTGATTTGGGTAAGCGGCTTAAGCCCTATCCCACATAAAATTAGCACGGTTTACGTCGCTTTTCATCGGAAATCTTCATATTTTCATAAGCGATTTATAGGATCACGTAAAACCACACCCACGACTCTAAGAATACCAGTGTGTAACGTAACGTTATACGTAACGTTTATTTGTTATTACTACTGGTATTAATAAATACCTCAGCGGTTCCTGCGATGCATTAAATCTAAATCGTCCATGCCGTTTCAGAAATAGATGCTGATAAAAATGTGACGAAGCAAAGCGTGGGTAGTAAATAGGAACGTCAAAAGCGCACAAGGTGTTATGAAGACATCATGAATTGTCATATTACAGTAGAATGATGCCTTTTTAGGCCCGTTATAATGTAGTAGCTATGAGCTTCTATATAACACGGTTCTATGGTGTACGGCGACAGCGCCGTGCCGTAGTGCCGTCGTGTCGTCAACAAACTTCCATAGTGACCCTTACAACCGACGACCGTGCCTGACACGAATAAGCCGTAGTTTTTCACGGCAAAGAAAACGACCATGTATTTAACGTAGGCAATCATGGTGTTTTTGGAAAGTTTTCCTGAAACTTGATACTACGCGTGAAACAACACGCTCATCTTTGATGTCAATAGGTAGGTAATGTCGGGTAGGTAAAACAACAAATTGGCGATTCATATCATATAACTTACATATTTTTATCAAATTCGGTAAATGTTCATAAGAACTGAATCTGTAGTAAAATCATAGGTAATATTAGTAATAATTTAGACAAAAATATTATTATTTACTTTTATGAATCATTGATACGTGTTTTGTCTAAGTGAGCTGTCATTCCGCTTCACCATCGCGATGAGATTTTTACAGAATATATCGGCTGATGTATCAACGTAAAGGAAGCAAAAGTAGTATGCAAGGATCGCAGCAGGTGGAGCTGCCTACTCCCATGGGATGAACGCGTGAGTTTATGTATATGTCAGGGCTAATAGCCGATGTGCGGCTAAACCTAGTTTTAGCCGGGTACAACTGCGGCTACACCTAGTTTTAGCCGGGTACAACTGCGGCTACACCTAGTTTTAGCCGGGTACAACTGCGGCTACACCTAGTTTTAGCCGGGTACAACTAGGTGCAGCCGGCCACAAGCGGTTCGTGTGTGCTTCGGGACGCGACGTAGGATGCAAGACCGAGCGAAGGGCACCCCGAGGTTAGGTTTGGTTGGGTTACTTTCAGTCGGGGGTTGCGGAAGGATCGTACGTTCCCGCAACCCCCGGCGTAGGTGTGAGATGGAAGACCGGGGTGGTTTTTAGTCAGTAAGAGTCTGACAGACCCCGCTGCCCGCCCCAGGGCGGCGGACATCCAGGAGGATTTTCCACCCCGGGAACAAAAAAAAAATGGTTAGGTTACTTTAAACCCCTTACAAAGAAATAGGAGTCCCGCTTAGTGGGGCTCCGTCGACGTAGGATTCAAGAGCGAGCGAAGGGCACCCCGAGGTTAGGTTTGGTTAAAACTAGGTGTAGCTTGACTTCGGCTATTACTCATAACATATGCATAGAGTTGCTCCACAACAAATTAAAATGTTCTTGCTATAAAATACGTGTTCATATATGAAGTTGTTATCAAAACTTTTAATCGTATTGAGTGGATGTCCATTAAATTTGTATGTCATACAAGGTTCGGCCAATTTGTTTGTCTTTTATTTATTGAAGTCCGATTCCAATTTTATTTAGTGTTTAGATTGAAAGTTTGTATGAGCTAGACTATTTTTGTAAATTCAGTTCATGTCACTAGTAATAGTTTATTGTTATAATTCATTATATTGATGTTCTTTATATATTATTTTATTGAGAACACGTAGGTATATATGATAAGAAAAATTACTGTACTTTTAAATATCGATACCGGAAATTTCAATTGTCGTAAAGGACAAAACACGACTTTTCAGTAGAGACAAAAAACAAAAAAAATAAATTGTTTTTAACTAATATCTTTTTCAAACAAAGTACAATATTCATGATGTCAAAAGAAACCCCAACTATTTTTTCGTGTTCTATCGCTTTAAATTAACAAAATAAACTTAACTTAACTATTGACGAAAATGAGAGTCCTTTACAGCCCACAAAAATAGAACTTAAGTACCTACTTTACAGCCACGAAAAATTGATTATAGTAAAGTCAGATGAGTCGTAAAGGACTAATCTTGATCATTAATGGGTAGTATAAGTCAATTAAATCAGAGACTAAGGGGGTAAAAGGAACAAAAAACTAAAGATCTAGTTAAGAAATACCTACAATAGGTAGTAAAACTAGGTGAAATAAAAGGTTTTTTTATTATTTTTTATTTATTAATCAAAATATTTTATAAAAAAAGTAACAATAATGTTATTCTAATATGAACTCAAAATTTAAACAAAATGTGATGCTATTTTTTTATTTAAATCGCAAGCAATCGTTACGATGCTGAAAAACAACTAAATTTTTTGAATAATCAGCTAATAAATTAATCTACTAACTAGTTTTTTTTAATAATTATTAATGAAACTCAAAGAATATTGATCAAAACAGTCTTATACTTAAAACTAGCTCCTGCCCGCGACTTCGTCCACGTGAAATTTCTTGTTCCCTCGACCCACCCCGTCGCATCGTCTGCCTGCGCTTTTAATTCGTTTACCTTTTTTCTGACTTTTTTGGTTTTTGCTCGGCTCTTAAGGGTCCTAGCGTGATGTTAAGTAGCCTATAGCCTTCCTCGAGAATTGGGCTATTAAATGCAAAAAGAATTTTTCAAATCCGACTGGTAGTTCTAGAGATTAGCGCGTTCAACCAAACAAACAAACTCTTCAGCTTTATAATACTAAGTATAGATATAATTAAAACAACCAAAAATAATAACAAATTTAGCCCACCAGAACTGAAAACTCAAACAATTGATATTCTAAAGTATAATTAAATGACAAGTAACTTCAGTCTTTTAAAATTATTAGTAATTAAACATAAACACTAAATATTTTTTTCAAAACATAGTGGTCTTTTATAATAATAAAATTAGAATAACCGTGTCCCACTGGGAACATTATTTAAACATTTTAAATGTAAAATCATAGAGATCAATTGCGTCGATATCGTCTTCCTCGTCAGTTTCAGGAAGAATGTCTTTAACAGTTCCTAAAGACGGTAGATCTAAATACTCCTATAAAAACTTTTTCACTTAGGTGTAATTTTGAATTATTTTGGCAATGTTTGAGATAAATCCTAAATAAATTTGTAGCATATTTAAATTCTTGAGGTAAATATGGACATGAACTCTTTTTACGACAATAATGCGAAGGAACGGCTGGAAGGCTTCGGATGAAAGCTTTTGCGTATGCTTTATCTTCATCACTATACTTCTCTGCATGACATGATCTCTTTTCTATGCTTGCCATATGCGTGCATTTTTCATTTAAATAAAATAAAATAAAAATTACAAGTAATAAGTCAAGTAGTTACAGAATGTAAAACAATTTAAATAAAAAAAAAGAATAAATTTACAATTAAATTAGCAACCCGTTTGATTTTGTCTAGACTTTAGATCGTCCTATGGAGCAGGACCAGCATGTTTCCAAGCGTTCTTATCTTGGACAATAATCTTCTAATTTATAGTATGCTTGTTTACAAAGTGTACATAGTGTGAGTTTTAAATTTTCTTTCATTTAATTTCAATATATCACAAGTTATTTTATTGTAACATTTAACACAGTACCCCATAAAAGATGTATGTACAGATGCCAGCACATCAAGCTACCCGAAACGGTCAAATTTTCCCAATCAACTTTGAACCTTATGCTTTAGCGATAAAGTTGAAAATCTATTAAAGAAATTTGACAGATTGTAGTACTTGATGTGCTGGCGTGTGTACCTTGGCTAATCTGAAAAATGTCCTTTACGACAATTGAAATTTCAAAATATCCTTTACGACAATTGAAATTTCTGGTATCGATATTGTTTATAATGTCGTATAACAAAGTTCAATGCAAAAATTACATTACGACCTCATAAATAATTAAAACATGACTTTACGCTCCCTATTGAAAATTATTTTTACGATACATCCCAAATAGTATAAAAAATCGAGCTAGAGCTGTTGAAAACCCAGGTCGTAAAGGGCTTTTTTTTAAAGATAGAAATATTTCAAATATACCAATCGATAGAGCTCGCGACGCTGATTCCAAATATGTATATAACTCATTTTCGGCAAAATGTCCTTTACGACAATTGAAATTTCCGGTATCGATATATACAGTCCAATTGCAAGTCATCGAGATAATCGTGATATCAAAATCTAAACGTTTTTAAACAAAAGCATAACATCACGCATGTAATCCCTGTAGGGTTAGGCAAAGGTGTAGCTATATTCAAACTCAAACTCAAAGCATTTATTTCAATTAAACCTTGTACAGGCACTTTTGAATTGTCAAAATTTAAATAGTCTGTCAGTTAGTCAGAAAGTTGAAGCTATAGAATCTAGACCCACATGTCGCCAATTAATTTGAAGTCCCATGTAATATGGGCTGAGTCTATTGCCATTAACCGGCTACCCGGGCTGGTACTCAGAATTTCCAGATGGAAAAACCCAATACCATTTTGACGGACCCGTGAATCGAACCCAGGACCTCATGCTCAGCAGTAGCGTTTGCGAGCACTAGACCAATGAAGCAGTCAGTATAATACGTTTTCGTTAATTTCACACTTAGCGATTCATTGATAGAATTAACCGTAGATGGGAAAATCCAATTTTACTCAAGCTTCTTATTTTAAACGTTATATAATTTTATACCACTCTCAATGCAATCCTATCTTCAAAGAAAAGTAATAAATCGCCGATGCAGTGCAAGTCGTTCTGAAAACAATTTTCACGTAGTTTAAAAGTAATAGCCCTCACAGATTTATAGTTTCCAGCTCAGAGTACGGAGACGTCTCGACGGCCGCTGCTAGAGGCAACATTGTCAACACTTTCCATACAAATTAAGCGTGTCACCGCGTCCTCGCACTGTGACACTAATGGCATATAGAAACTAGAACTAGAACTATGGTGGGATCCATGGCAGAAATTGTGCGCTTATGGAGTTATGGGGGATTCACAGTAAGTCAATTTTCGCCGTGCGGCTGGTCGCTTACTTAATCGCCTCACAAGCCGAATTGCCATCCCATTTGCACCCATCGATAAAAATCGGAGCTGAATAGTTCATTTTGCATTAAAATGTAGAACTTCAAACCAAGTGTGTCACCGTGTCCTCGCTTGGATTTGTACGGCTATAGCCGGTAAAGCCTGCATTACCGCACTTTGGCGCCACGAATTGGATTAGTAGGTAGGTAACGTCGTCTCCAGACGCTGCCGGCGCGGCTAACCCGCGCTCTGTGGTTTTCATGAACATAGCAACGACCACTTCGGCGCCATGATTCATATTTGGTACTTTGCATCATGTATGCATGATGCAAAGTACCAAATATGAATCATGGCGCCGAAGTTCTATGGCACAGCCTATAATGTTCCTAATGTTCCCACTCCTGGGACGCAGGCCGCCTCTCTTCGAGATGGAGTGGGTGGTAATCTAAAATGCGGTTTGGTAGATGTCACATATTCTTCGAATTTTTGGTTCTAGGACATGCCGGTTTCCCCCCGATGTTTTTCACCGCTTTGAGAGCAGCGGTGGCAAAAAAATTACACAAAGTTAAGCGCCTGCCTGTTTTCATACCCACGATTCGGTAAGTCCCCCGACTTACCACCATCTACTGCACTCAACGTTTGTACTTTATTGAAGTATTATACTGTAAGTACGTATTGTCTAATATACTGTCTAATATGATGAGAACCTCATTTAAAATTATTTATTTGATGTTTTTTTCAGTGTTAAAACTTTCACTAATTACTTAACTATTTTCAAGTTCACTTTTATTTAAAAGTAAAACAGTATTCCAACATTCCTTTAAACGATTTTCACGTAATTTAAAAGCAAGTAATAGTCCCCGAAGATTTATAGTTACCGAAGACCCAGTCACGTCCTCCCAGTGTTTCAAGCTCGCAGATTTGTTACAAAAACATTTTACAAAGAATGTTACATTTACACTCTTTGTATTTGCGATCCACCAACGTTTGTTTAGGCTCAGCCAATCTTGACTCCTGGCCTCGAAACGACGGGTCAGTGAAAAATTGTTCCAGTTAATGTAATCCAGATGCTTTCTTAGATATTTTTTATCGTTGCCTGAGAAACAGAATCCAATTCGGATGGTGTAATTTAATGGCGTTGGCAATCTCAGTAATGTTATTTAATTTTGTGTGAGTTATTGTTGGAAGGTAAATAGATAGGTATTTAAAGTATTCAAGGCAGTCTAGGTACCTGTTGGGGAAAATATATAATTTTGCAGTACTAAATTAATGATTTGGTTGTTCACGAACGTTTTACAGTTAAATTAGTTTTGTAGACTACAATTTATCTACTTAGGTAACAATTTAACGGGAAGATCTTTGTGCTTAACAGATTATAAATACAATATTCTATTGAGCGAGTTCTACCTTTGTAAAATACCTTTTAATGTTAATTATTACCGCGAAGCTTTTGGGAATTTAAACCGAATCAGCCCGAATTTATACAAAACTCGAAATATTTTTAAACATTGTTTTCATCAAAACGGATAACTCTTTAATGCAAAAATTTAAAGAATTTAATGGTAGAATTAAGCATAGACATATTTTTTTAAATTGTCTTTTATTTACATAATTATAGGTATAAGCTAACAGACTTTAAATAATATTAATAATATGTTTACTATATGTATAAAAAAGAAGGAAAATAATCATAGGGCATCAAAAATTTCGTCCGAATCGCTGTCACCTGAAAAAGTGCCTAAAAGGTTGGCAGCATTGCCATATTGGCCATAAAATAGGCCAGCCCTTTGGTCACGTGAAGTGTCGACCAGGCGCTTGGTGATGTCTTGATTTTTTGTGATTGTGGCAAGATGTTGAGTATGTACAGACGCCAACACATCAAACTACCCGAAACTGTCAAATTTTCCCAATCAACTTTGAACCTTATGCTTTAGCGATAAAGTTGAAAATCTATTAAAGAAATTTGACAGATTGTAGTAGCTTGATGTGCTGGTGTCTGTACCTAAATAATGTGTACCTACAATGTGGAACAACACGACAATAAATGCAAACACTAGCAATACTAATGCATAGGAGTATTCTGGAGCTATCAAATAAATATCAGCGAAATAAAAAACGTTTTTCAAACAAATAAATAGCGCGATGGGCTGACTATGTGTTTTGCCGATCCACCATCCATTTGAGATATTTAATTGAATTTTCATATGCAGGCTTGGAAAGTTATTAGATATACGCAGTTTAAATTAATGTCGTATTGTCATTTCCACCTTGCAGAAGCTCTAGATCAGGGATGGGGAAACTACGGCCCGCGGGCCACCTCCGGCCCGCGAAGCGTTAAAATCCGGCCCGCGACCATCAAACAAAAATCAAGTGAAGTTTTCGTATTATTAGAAAGGAGAATTGGTAAGACCGTACTCAGAGACAATAAACGTGTCCATACATGTCCCAACAAAGACCAGCGCTCTTCAACCTTCTACTTCGCAACTAATTTAAAAGTTTAATTTAACTGCAATTTGTAATTTCTTTCTTAATTCAACAGTTATTTTATAATATTGCACAATAAATTAGAGTTTCAGAAAACATATCAATATTTTTATAGCCAAAAATGCAACAACTTGGCCCGCCATATATTTCGTTAATAAATATTGGCACCCGAAGGAAAAACTTTCCCCATTCCTGCTCTAGATGGTTTTGAGTAATGTGCCTATTTCGTGGTCATGCATCGCAATGCAATTAGCTTGGAATGTTCCCACTGCTGGGACACAGGCCTCCTCCCTGTGAGAGGGAGTGGGCCATACTCCACCAGGCGGGCCCAGTGCGGATTGGTAGACATGTATTCGGATATTTGGTTCTAGAGCATGCTGGTTTCCTCCCGATGTTTCTTTCACCATTTTGAGAGCAGTGGTGATGAAATAAAATACACAAAATAAACTGCTTACCTGGGTTCGAACGCACAATCTTCAACTCGTAAGTTGGGGGGATAACACTGGGACATCACAGAATTTCGTGCTCATATTATCTCTAATAACAAATAATGATTAACTGTAAGTACCTATCTACAAAATACGTTTTAACATTACAGATACTCTTATCTGAATAATACAAAGTCAGAAATCAGTGAACCACGGAATTATTAATATTAGGCCTCAAATCTGAAAAGGGCCCTCGGTAACAAGTATTAGAAAAGGGAAATTTTCCTTGTGTTTCGCCAGACTGACAGCGCGAGCGCGGCGCGGCGAACTCAAACATAATTATGAACTTTCTTTGAGTGTCCATAGTGGGCACGCGGGCGCTATAAGCGACGCAGGCTGCTTGGCGCGGGGAGCGCGGGGGCAACTCACGCCATTGCTCGTTCATAGTGACTATAAACTTCATACAATTGGCCGCAGGCCCGCAGTGAGCGCGCGGCGCGGGCGCAGGCGGCCCGCGCGGGGACTGGGGTTCAAACTAGTTCGAGCTTTTTTCTCGTAAAAATAAGTCTCCTTCATCCATATTATATTTTGACAAACACTGGACACGACAACACACGGAACGCAGCCGCGCTCCAGTGCGGACAGGCAGCATGCGCGCGTTCCTGCACCCGCGCCCCAGTCTGGCCAAACACTAAGCAGTTAATATACTGGAACAAAAAGCGTTTGAACGATGCCCGTGTTTTCAATTAGAAAGTGGGAGTACCTACACAGAAAACGAATTTACATTTTCATACATTTTACTTTTTAAAATGTGTTTTGAACCACCACGTAGCACTGTGTACTAGAACACCACGTAACACTGTTTACTATAATAATTAATTTTAACCCCGCACTGCGCATTGCTGTGGACTGGAAATGTGGCCCGAATGGAAAAAAATTCTAATACATACTTATATTTTAAATCATGAAATATCGGGTATAAACAAACTTCGTAAATAGAAAACGTATTTCTATGTTTTCATCAATGTTTAATTTCGGGTTCGGGACACATACAGCGAAGCACCAAAATGTAGGTACAGATAATAGTTATTATGATAATACAGTAATTGTACTGACCAGATGACCACATACGGTACCAATACCGTTTGATGGCGATCATTACCGAACGATGATATTGCCTCGAAATTAATTAATCAGTTTTGTTAGGACATTAGTTTAATGACATTGCCGTGCACTGGTGATTACTTACCTAAGCGTATACCAACCAAACAATGATTTTAGTTTAATATTAATATTATATTTTATTATATAATTATGGGCGACTAGAATCAATTCTATTTTGTTGTAATTTTTGACGTTCAAAAGTGCCTTTTATGTGCCTATTTGAAATAAATGCTTTGACTTTGACTTTGAATAATTTAGTAACTGAGGGGCTCGTGGCTAAATAATAAGGTTAAGCAACGCTAGCCGAGGTCAGTCCGTGGATGGGTGACCATCCATTACATATCGAGTTTCCTCCATACCTCGGAAAGTATGTTAAGCCGTTTGACTGGAAGCCGACCCCAATATACATACATAATTGGGCAATGGCTGTTGGAAAATGGCTATATGTATAAGGCAGGTGATGATATTTAGCAACTTTTTATTGTTGAACCTTAGTAAAAAGCACATTACTCGTATGTCAAAAGTTTGCAAGGACGCAATTTTGTTTGGGAGTTAAATAACGAACTCCTTATTGTTTTGATGGTTTGAAGTTTAATCAGCAATTTTACAATGAGTAATACCTAAGAAAAATTGCAGAAAAAGACTGACACAGAAACGCATGTCATCATTTCTCTAACGGAATGGCGCGGGAAGCCTGCCGGCACATCCGGGTCTTTTGACATCTCAATGACACTGACGTTGATGACATTGATAGCGTCACATCTATAGCGATCCGCGACACGGTATAATTTATCTATACAGTATGCTATCTTCATACAAACGGTCGGAACGTGAGTCATACCTACGCGCCGCGAGTTCGGTTTACACTCGGTTAACAAACAGTTTCGAATGCTCCGCAGTGACGAACAAACGTCGGACGGTGTGATGGTTTTGTAAGCAGCGGTGCTATTCTGTAAAAATCTCACCGTGAAAATTTAGGTGAAGTGAGCGTGGAGTGAGCTGTCAATAGTGTCAATTCCTAGCAAAAACAAACTCACTTCACATAAGTTTTCACGGTGGGATTTTTACAGAATCGACCGGCTGTAACCGTGCGACTTGTGACCAATGTTCATCGAAATAAGTACAAGTACTTACTTAATATGGCGAAGAGCAATTTTATAGACTATATTGTGCTGTTTTTGGTTGTTTGAATTCGTCAATAAGTTTTTTTTATTAAATCTACTAATCAAAAAACAAAACATGTATTTTTTAAATAAAAAAATATAATATACAATCACAAAACTAGAAAGAAAGAAACTCAAGTAGGTTGATGAAATTAAAATACCGTAGGCAGGAGCCCTATCGCGTGGTTACGTACAGCGCGGCTGTAGGTAATTATTTTTAGAACAGGGCCGAGTCAGAATACTGTATAGATAATAATGGGTGCGTCTCATAACGTATAAACTCATTTGGTCTAATTTCATTTTATTATCGTTCATAAGATATAATCAACGTGAGATATACCAACTGTTGATATAATTTCTTTACATATAACATTTATTTATTCTAAAACTTAATTAGTATAACGTTGTTTGATATAACGTTTATGTAATCGAAAATCATTTGGTCTAACGTTTAATATGTATATTGTTTATTTAATCGAAAATCATTAGGTCTAACGTTTAATATATGTATATAAAAACGTTATTATGGTTAACACCCCGACTCAGAGTACCCCGACTCGGATAGGATAGGTTAGAAGGCTAAGGCGGGAGCGAAGCGGAGCGGAGCTACCGCCTTAGCCTTCGTAGTTATTTTTTTTTAAACCACCCAGAAATAGGAGCCCCGCGAAGCGGGGCTCCGTCGACCTATCTTAGCGCAGGTGGTAATTAGTTACTAGTTATGTTTAATATCTACTTAGGTGACTATTACCTATAACTACGATAGAACTTACAAAGAATAAAACAAAGAAAAAATACTTTTAAATATATCTTAAACAAAATACAAAGTTATTGTTTTATTAGACCAAATAAGTTTTATATCTTTTGAGTGGTATGTCAAACGATTTATATTTAATGTATGTTATGCTTATAAAAATTAGTTATTTTAAAATTATATCAATCGTTCATTATATTAACTAATCGCTATATTAAATAAAATTATAGGTTCCGTTGTTATATATTGTAAATATTAGAGATTTTGTTGTTATATCATCTATTACTTACCCGATAATAATTATACCGTGTCCGCGGCACCAACATGATTTGTGCAGACTTAAGTGGCAGTGGGCAGGGCACATTACTCGCAGAACAGAGGGCCTAAAGGTTCTGGAATGGCGACCGCGTACCGGAAGACGTGGCGTTGGAAGGCCTCCCACAAGGTAAACCGATGACCTTGTGAAGGCCGCAAGAATCCGCTGGATGCGGGAAGCGCACAGAATCGGTCGATATGGTGATGCTTGGTCCCGAGGCCTGTGTCCAGTAGTTATAGGTCAATATGATAGGTTAAAGAAAACTTTCGTAAGTAGGTACTACTTTCTTAATATACAATTATCCAATATACTGTGAAAAAAAAAAACACTGATTAAGTAATTTATATTGTCGAATCACTATTTTTTTAATTTACTTAAAGAGCCTAGAAATTTACACTAAAAATAAGGGGGAAAAGTGGAAAAATCAAAAATGAAACGGGGGATTTCTGGACTTTTTCTACATTAGAGTTCGGTTTTCCCCCTGAGGAGAATCTCTCAGGGGGAATAATGAAATAACCTAAAATGAAAAGGGGGACTTCTGGACTTTTTTTACGTTACAGTCCAGATTTCCCCCCTGATGGGGATTCTGTCAGGGGGGAAATAGTAGAATAAGCTAAATATTTATACGTATCGTGAAATTGCTTTTTTGTTTATCTCATAGATGTTAGATCTGCTTTAGTAGCGTGCTGACAGTAGGTAGGATCTACTCTTGATAT
Organism: Luperina nickerlii; assembly: GCA_963855955.1. Lineage (NCBI taxonomy): Eukaryota > Metazoa > Arthropoda > Insecta > Lepidoptera > Noctuidae > Luperina > Luperina nickerlii. The sequence goes on from OY979669.1 coordinate 7,124,520, forward strand.
TATTAGACCCGTATCTCATAAACGACGTCCTATATTGAAGTATGTGGGCACATCCGTACATAGGAGGTATATTACAATTCACCAGCATCCAGCATGCATCGGAAATGAACATAGTTACTGATAAACGCAAAGCTGGGCGAGTTATCCATGATAATATAAATAACGCGTTTTGGCTCCGCACCAGTCGCCGCGGTAAATAAATACGGACTCGTTTTAGATGTTGTTGTATACTGTGTGATAGCTGTGAAGATATACACCAGCTTCTGTCCAATGTCCTTCTCTTTCTCCTTCAAACAGGCGCGACACGCGATAGAATCGCGCGCGAAAAAAAGGCACTGCAAGTCGTGCAACGAGCAGTGCCTTTGTGTCGCGCGCGATTTTATCGCGTGTCGCGCCTGTTTGAAGGAGAAAGAGAAGGACATTGGACAGAAGCTGGTTATAAATTAGAAGTAAAATTAACTGTACATTGAATTGAAACACTCCGTTAATTTGCCGTGTTATTTACCATTTGATACAACTGTCAAAAAATGACAACTGTGATTTGAATATACGGACAATTTAAGTTGATAGTCAATTTGATAAACAATTAATTTCCCTGGCTTTACCCATGGCCTTGTTTCCTTAGGGGAATACAGGCGCGATTTTATGTTATTTATATTACTTATCTAGTGTAAATAAACTAGAAAAAAGCTACTTATGTTAGCCGGACAGGACAAAATGAGAAAACTTGGTTTCGTATTGCAGAAACTTTATTAAATAAATGAATTAATATGATCTGAATAAAGATACAACTGATTATTTTAATCCCGTAAATTCACGATCTTCACAATTGGGTAGAGTAGCGAATTCAGCGATAAACTTGGGTTTTGGCATTCTGTCTACCGATCGCCACGATGAATGAGTAAATATTTAATCGTTCTCACACGTGACTCTGTGCTGCATAATGGTTTCGCAATAGAGCGGTTAATGCGAAAATTGTTTCTTTGAATTAGAATCAGAAATTGGATCGCTGAAGTTTTTTTACAACGAAACCCTATTACCTACTAATAACGCTCCGCTGTCCGCCTTTCCGTCCATCTGTCACAGGGCTATATCTTTTGAACCATAATAGGTATACACATTTTTACAGAGAGTATATTATGGCCGATAAACCAAAAAATAAAAAACAAATTGTTAAATATTTTACCGTGGTACGGAACTCTTCGTGTACGGTTATTTTTTTGCACCGTTTGAGATGAAAACACAAATGTAAAAATGTTAATAGGTACGTAGGTACGCAGGTACGCTCTAGTAATAATATATTCGTTATCAAGAGTAGTTTAAAGTAGTAGGAATCTAATCTTGGGCCATCCATCACAAGTGGGATATTTATAGACTTAATTTGAACTACATTTGCCGACTGGCCTTGATAACATAGGTAGGTAATGTGATTCATGTTCTATTACAGTTTCTGCAGAAAAACCAACTCATTATTGGTACAGATGATGTTAAATGCAATAAACATTTAATATTTCAAATATGCCAATAGCTTAATATTTTTATTATTTATATTAAAGACGTGGAGTAGTAACTACCTACATATCGATGGCAGCAAAGAACAAAGAGTCAAATGCACTCTTTACGACATTCACTTTTTACATAATTCGACTCGGAATTCTTTGTCTATAGACGAGTATATTGGATATTTTTTTCTGTTTATTTCTCAATGTTTATTAATATTAACTCACGTATAGAAAGACAACTATATATAACATATACAGGGTTAATAGTATACCTAACATTAACAACCTCTTAAGAGGTCATTGTACTCATCATTATGAACAACTTTTACTATGGGACCAAACCTGAAATCGCGAAAAAAATAGCTGTTCCCTACATTTGACTAGTTGATTGAGTTGAGTAAATGTAGGGAACAGCTGATTTTTTTTGTTTAATAATTCCATGTACTAAATAGATGTTCAAACTAAAATAAAGGAACTAATAAGCATATTGCCTCCCGTCTTAGTTACAATCTACATCGGATTATGCAGATGAGCAGAAAAAAAACAACCCGGATGCTGAAAAAAAAAACTCCCCGATAAATATCCATTTCTGATTGATAATTCCCTAATCGTGCCGCTACAAAAAGTTTAACAAAAACATTCAAAGGCTGGGTAATAAATCACTCTACTTTAATTCTATCCGAGTAGTTCATTCCATAAGCTTTCTTTCATAGTTGAATCCGGGTTCCGATGCTAATTGGCCTATAAATAATATTCGATGTTGTAGGTATTCAATATCGCACGCATTCATACCTCACTAATTGCTAACTGATCACAAACTTAAATTCATCTCTATTTATTTTGTATTTAAATCGATTATGGGTATATACCTGCCGCAATCGTAGTTATATGCAACCATCGTAGACTAGTAAGTACTCGGAGACTGTTTCGTTGGTTACTACGACTATCAATGAGTTTTATTTGTAAGTGAAAACTTCTTTAGAATGCCCAAGGCGCGGGCATTTTTTGAGATGGTAAAAACTATTGAACTCGCGACACTATTAACGTAGCCGACACCGCGCGTGTTTTGTAAATGAGACTATTAACAATATACACACGTAATTGTTCAAGTTTTCACTTCTATCGGCACTCCCGGAGTGCCACTGTTTTTTTTTTGCGTTAGCCTGTACCTACTGTCCCAATGCTGGGGAAAGACCTCCCCCATATTCTTCCACCTTTCCTTGTGCTGTGCCTTCTCTGTAATATCTAAATATAATAATGTCTATTTACTAATAGTCATTAAAATGCATAGTTTTTTCAAACAAAAAAAAAAAGCCCTGAGGCCTCTTCTCATACTGAGAAGAACAAACACTGATCTTGACGCTTGCTGAAGATGGGTTGGCGATTTCAGACTTATATAGAACTAGCAGCGCCCCCGGTTTCACCCGCATAAGTGTCGATTCCGTGGGAATATTGGCATAAAAACTATCTTATGTCCTTTCCCGGGACTCAAACTATCTCTATATCAAATTTTATCTAAATCGGTTCAGCGGTTTAAGCGTGAAGAGGTAACAGACAGACAGACACCTTCGCATTTATAATATTAGTATGGATAGAATACTCTTTATTATGTACACAATATAAATTACAGACAGAAATATAGACATTTTACAAAGGGTGACACAATGGGCGGTCTTATCGCTAAGAGCGATCTTTTAAAGACAATCATTGAATGGATTATATTGACTATAAGTCCAGGTTTCCTCACGATGTTTTCCTTCACCGATGTCAGTTATGTCTAAGATAAACTCAGAAAGTATTTTACATATGAATTGAAAGAGTCACATCGGTACTTGCTCGAATTTGAACCCACCATTTGGGCCATCGCGACTGTTATTAGAAAAAATATATACAATTATTAGACTTGGTAATATCTGTTTAGTGATAGAACCGTGTATGCGCGTGAGCATCTGGTCGTAATGACGTCATCACAGCAGTTTACTTTTCTTTGTTTGCGTATGGTTATGATAATGTTGGGAACATTTCCAATTATGTCATCTGTCATAACATTTGATTAGAGTAATAATGATGATTGATATGGGTTGATAGTTTTTCTATTTTTAATTTCTTTGATCATTTTGGTATTTTTGTCCGCGCATAATATGGAAACGTAATTTAATTCTTTAGAATTAAATGAAATCTCCTGACTCTAAAATTCCGAGTATCTTCAAGAGGACTAGTAAAAATTTATCACTATTATACAATATTAAAAAAAAACTTAGATAATTCAACTCGATTTTTAGGCAAACTACGAAATTGAACAGAAAACAGCAATATGTATCTTTGATTTTTTGATCATTTTGGTAATTTTGTCCGCGCATAATATAGAAACGTAATTTAATTCTTTAGAATTAAATGAAATCTTCTGACTCTAAAATTCCGAGTATCTTCAAGAGGACCAATAAAAATTTATCACTATTTTACAATATTTAACAAAACTTAGATACTTCAACTCGATTTTTAGGCAAACTACGAAATTGAACAGAAAACTGCAATATGTAGACAGAATAATTAATGTATAAGTAATGTTTCGTCAAACGTCTGGGTTGGAAAAGGTCAAGATGTTATTTCTGGCTCGAAAATTAATATACAGTTTCGACAGGTATTTGTTGACAGTAATAGCTTCGAATACCTATTTTAGTTTCAAATTAAACCCGTTTTCGTCGCCATCATAATGATCTATAATGATCATTATGGTGCCTACCTACATCATTAATTAAGTAGAATCAATTAATGAGATTAAGCCGTGCGACACAACTCATACTGCGACCCTGACTGAACATGTCCACTCAAATCTATGTGGCTCTTTCCTGAAAAGACCATCAGACGCTAATCTTTTTTTTATTCTTTCTTTCTTTATTAAAAAAAAAACGTTGCCCCACACTAGGAATTACTCCTGTATCGTAGGTGCGTTTACAAACATTTAAATTCACATACACAAACAGCCAGACTGCATCTGCCTCACATGATCTGATAAAAACAATGTCTGGACTTAAGATACTGTGACCTCTGAGTTTGTTTCGGTGTTTTTCCTCACAGTAGTCTGACAGCAAACACCGACTTTGTCTAGTTGAATAATATATTTTTGACGTTTTTGAGTGTATGTACAAACCTTACTTGGGTACGGACATAAATATCGTTTATCATATGTTCGGCATCGTAGAGCGTTATCTCTGTCGCACGAAATACAAACAGTCCGGTATCTATTAGGAGCTGTTAAAACAATTATGATTTGCTTCTTTTGATAATTATTTTTATTCTTTGTATAAAATACAAAAAAAGGTAAAGGTCGATGTGCAATATTTATCGCCGGGTACTGTAATACATTCGTTAAGTTCAAGAAATACGTACTGTTATGAAACATCATTATCATCATCTGCCTAGCCTGATCCTAACTATGTTTGGTCAGCTTCCAATCTAACTGGATGCAGATGAATACTAGTATTTTACAGCATCTGCCTATCTTAGCTCCACAACCCATTTACTAGGTATTACGATAACCCTTGGTGAGGCAGGTTGTCATCGTGCTTCTGACAAAGATTCACGAATGGTAGCTGGGATCAACTTTCTGAAGGTGCTTTCCGAAGAGAACAAAACATTCTGTAAAATGGCAACCAAATAAAAAAAATACATAAATTAGTTATTATCTAATTAACGTGGTAAATAAATTTATTGTTGCAAATTAAAATAATATATACCTAAGCAAATAATAACTAATACCTATTTAATTGATAAAAATAACAAAAATAAATGCTAACTTAACTAAAACTATACAGAAACTAAAATGCAGCGTCGAAAAATTCATCCGCATCGCTGTCGACTGGTAATTACCCAAGAGACTGGCGGCACTACCACGTTCCATGGCAATGCTTAGCCTTTGGCCAGGGTAAAAGCCAACCCTTCACATCACGGGAAGTTTCAACCAGCCGTTTCAAAATTTTCTTAAAAAGGCCATGAACACTCGGACCCCACGGCCCGAGCGTTATCAAATTATTATTGTATTATTAAGTTACACATTGACATTAAGGATAGTAGCTATGTATACGAAAACATACTATAGATTTACATCCTATCCTTGAATATGATCATCATCTATATTGTCCTGCCCTAATCCGAATTTATTTGGGGTCGGCGCAACATGTTTTTTCTTCCATACATCTCTATTAGTCGCCATCTCTGTAGTCATCCCCTTTCTAAACATATCATCAATCACCCAGTCCATCCACCGTTTCTTTTCCTACTATTATAGTCTTCTACTTTCATACTTAAAATTTTCCTTGCGACATTTTCCTCATCCTATCCACGAACATGGCCAATATTATCAGAATGCAAATTCACGTAATTTAAAACGTTCAAAATTTAGTCGCAGTCTCATCTCGGCGACAATCAAATGTCAACAACTTGTCAAAAATGTAGGGAAATTAGAGGTATTTTTGACAGATTGAGCCTAAGATCGGACTGTGAACGTTCTTAAAATTACTAGAATTGCCCGCTGTGCTTCAGTAAGTATTACAATACCTATACATTCCTAATAAAATGTGTCTGTTCACTAGTCATGACGAGATATTTTAGTTGCCAAAACCATAATAATATACATAACTCATTTACATTTGCCACTTATCATAAAGGACATTAACCTATTTGTGTTACGGTGCCGTCTCATGTTGAAATAATCGCTTCACGCCCTTTGTAATAAATATTAAGAGAAGTCATTAGTTTTGAGATGTTCCTTTACGACTATTGCGTAGCCATGACTGGCTCCCTACATATTATTAGGTACACCAGACGTACAATCGGGGAAATTAATTGTTAAGAAAAATTGACAGCATACGTCAATTTTCCATTTCATGCAACTGTCAAAGAATGAAAAATAGGAACAGGTGAAAGTTGAAATAAAATAAAATATATAAACTAAAATACAAAACGTCACGCTTTGTTTCCCCGAAGGGTTGTGCAGAGGTGTACCTATAGTACGGATAGCATCAAAAGTCGATTAACACTTCAGTTTTTTTAATCTCAGTTATTGAGCAAAATATTTGTTCGAAATTGCAGCAGAAGTATAATGCGATTTTGAACAAATATTTTGCTCAATAACTGAGATTTAAAAAACTGAAGGGTTAATATTTTGCTCAATAACCGAGATCAAAAAAACTTAAGTGTTAATCGACTTTTGATGGTGACTGTACCTACACCCACATTTTGCCAGTTACTCTTGCGTCCCATGTAATAGGGGCGAGCCTATCGCCATCAACCGGGCAAAAATCCAGACTTTTAAAATATCTTCTAAAATATGAACTCTTACGCATACCTATATATGTCGCAGGTTTATGACAAAATCGGGTTTTTCATTAAAAACCTAGGCTTTTAATCAAGTACCTACCGGAAGAAGACAAAATTATTACTTTATGTTTTCATAAACCTGAGAAAATCCAGTTTTTTTTTATCAAAATCATGAATTTGTTTAGGTTTATGATAAAATATAAGCTCTTGACGCGATCGAATGAAAGATTTCGGTTGAAATGTATGCAAAATTATTAGATAACAGTTTTCTTTTATTTAAAATTATTTTTAACATTTCTTGAGGCAACCTCAATTAGTGGAGAACCAATATGGATTATGTGCTAAATGTCAAATCAAATCATTTATTTTTTGCCAACATGGGTAGGGGTATAGATGTTATACATGTTTTAATAATGTTCTCCATGCTCTGCCGTCACTTGGGTATGAAATAGCCTAGGTTTTTGATCAAAAACATGATTTAGTCATAAACCTGCGACATATACATACACTCTTACATATAAAAATCGACATAAGTTCGTAATGTGTAGGGTAGAGAGCGCGGTCCTATCTCTTTTATTGAGAGCAATACCAATCCAGGGCTATGATTGAATTTTTTTCAGTGAGTAGAACCCAATTATCCTTTTTACAGGATTTGGGATTGAAACCCAAGACTTCGAATACGTGCACAGCTTAGGATTTTTACGTAATGTGAAAAACTCGGGTACGTATCTAGGTGAAAATACCATCTAGTATTTATATTGCTGTAGGTCATAATCAGCCTATATTGTTCCCACTACTGGGACACAGGCCTCCTTTCTTCGAGAGGGAGTGGGCTATAATCTACCTCGTGGGCCCTTTATGTACCCATTGATTCGGCATTGCAATCTAGTTTTTTTTTTTACAAATTGGCTCATTGGCCTTTCTACCTCAACGGAACTGTCGATGCGTTCGCATTGTTGCATGCAATTCCACCATTACCCTTCAAACCAGAACACAGAAGTGCTGTTCGGTGACTGACATAGACATAAGTCCTTTCTAAGTAAGTTTCATGATAAGTCTTTTAGTAGTAAAAGTTCTTATTCGAACGAACGCTTTGACGAATAATCCTACCACTCCGCTTTGAGAGTTTTGGTCGAATGTGGCTCATTTCGAATCCCATCTCGAAAACACTCCACGGGATCTAGATTTCTGAAATAAGATGCTACAAAAAAAAGGAACAAATAATATTAAGTCGTACTACAGTTTCGTAGCACGCGTAGCACTCGTAGAGGCCACCTGTAGCAAGAATGTGCTACGAATCGAGACATCGACCTATGTACATTTTATAAAACCTTAGCGACCCGCTCCCACTTCGTTCGGTTTTGACTACTTGACAAAACACCCACTTTTTCTATTAACTACTTTAAATAATGGAGTAAACAGTATCAAAATCCATTGCGTAGTTTAGAAGAACATCACGGTCACACAAGCGAACACAAAGAGCGACCCTGTTTTTTATTATGTATACATTTTCCAAGACGAAAAATGTTTTATTTTTCTTATTTATTAATCAAAAACAAAACATAATAATGTTGAACAAATTAAACATACCACACAAACCATCGCGGGTTTAATAGCGGTATGGCCAACATGTCTGTTCTTCTACGGCATATTCAATTCATTATGTAGATATATTCGATTGAAATAAAACACAGTAGTAGGTGAACACGATACTCGCAGACATAATGACGTTAGTGTCAGTATTGGCACAGATACATAACTAAATGATTGATGGCATACATATACATATTGTAGGTTTAATAGAGAACCCTTTCATATCAGAACATTCTGTTCCATTTGTTACATAATTATTATCTATATGAATAAATGCACACATATCTACCTATATATGTATCCAACAAACACTTTTATAAAAAGCCGTTACATTTATTAAATAAACTGTTCTGTTCTATAATTATTTTGCCCATATCCCAATTAATATATTTGGGGTCGGCGCACCTTCTCTTTTCCGATTATTCCCGATGTCCACCATTTGTTTGGCCACCACTGGGGGACACCGAAACAACTGCTAAAAATTATTCTCGTTGTCCACTACTGGGAGAAAAATTATTGTAACCTAACCTCAAAACACTTTAAAGTTGCTTCTGCATCATTTCCTGCGCTGTAGGAAGTGCAACCCCTCCGCCTTCACGTAACAAAGGTGGGCACCCATGCTTACCTCCGTAGCTTCGGCTTGCTGGTCGCCTTTGCGCCTCCGGTTTTTATATACACTCTAGGGTTAGCAGCCAAAAGACTACGTGAAGTCGGGGGTGCTTCGATTCGGTTTTGGAACAGATTCGACCTTTTCAATCCATGAAGTGTCCCTCAGTGGTGGACAACGAGAATCATTTTTAAAGATTGTTTCGCTGTCCTCCAGTGGTGGACATCGGGAATAATCGTCTCTATTCCTTACATACTTTTCTATTACCTAGTCGTCGTGTTGGTGGTCACCCCCATCTAGTCATATCATGTTTTAAACAATCCATCTATCGTTTCTTAAGTCTTCCCTTACTCCTATAGCTTTCCAGATTCATACTCAAACCTTTCCTTTGCATCACCACACAACTTTTAAGCCACCGGTGCCACTTTTAGACTTCCTTTTATATACTAATTTTTTATTCTACCTTATCGACCAAAATTTAATGCCATAATCATGTTTGGTAGTCTGTGACGGTGATCGCAATTTCAAACTTTTAACAATGCCACTTCTTATCGAGACATAAAAACCATTTCGACATTTTAAGAGATTATAGTATGCTAAAAATGCTGGTAAAAGTAAAAAGTTCTGTGTTATAAAGTAAATAGTGACAGCACTAGAAATGAAGCAGTGTTGTTATCTTATCTCGGCTTATCTTCTAAACACAATAACTGATTAAACTTTACTATGAGCGTTGCACGTAGACATTTGTCTATATAAAGAGATTGCCATTTGTTACTAAGTTTCTATTGATTCTACGCAAATTGAAAAGGTATAGTAATAATATGCAAGATGATAATGTTACCGCTTAAGCAAACGGGTCACAGTACACAGCCACACACATTAAAATATGGAATAAAGCCAAACAAAGCATAAAACATATTAAAATCGCTGTAAACAAATACCATTAACAACATCACTTAATTCAATCCTTAATATAAATTCGGGTCATAATTCACGACGTAACAAAAACAAATTATTACTTACTTTTCATTACTATGCTAATTAAAATTAATATCAATCTAAAAACGTATTTATCATACTCGTCGCGAACAAAAGGTTCTCTTCAATTAAACCTGTAAGTGTAAAAATGACGACGTAAAAATGTATTCTATTATTCTGTAAAAAACTGCTTACCTTAATTCAACAAAGCTCAATTATAAAACCGCCGCTTAGTCGAACAGCGATCACAAAAAAAATAAAAAACTCACAGAGAGATGAAACTGAAAAACTGAAACACAAACACTTGAAACACACGTTTTCGGGAGTAAAGAGTTTTAATTCATTCACAGATATTAGAATTTTAATTCACGAATTGCAGGTTATTGGTTCCGCGGTAGTGCGGGAAATTGAAGCCACGATCGACGGGCGTCACTCGCGGCGGTTGGTAGGAGACTGCGGCGCGGGCGGAAGGCGCGGCTCCGCCAGACTTCCAAGTCCCTAAGTCCTCGATTGCCCGATTCCCCGGTTCCCCGAGTCCGGAGTCTGCCCGCCCTCCGGAATCGTGCGGATGCGATACCTCTTACTCCGCTAATTTCCTGCCTTCGTAAATTCAGATTTTATGTCGAATTGTAAAATTTAAATATTAATGGAATAGATTACGCCGATTGTTCTCGTGATTGTATTGTTGATTGAGATACTAAATTAAGAATTCGGGTAGCTCGTTGTCACGAAACATTGTTTATTAGATTTCATCATCGCTCTCAGTCTGATTGTGAAGGCACAGAAAAAGATAATTGTAGGTTTTCCAGTCCATTTAGGCAGACTTTGACACCTAAAATACTGGAAAGCAATTAAGATTTAGAAACAAGTTTTTTCTTTTTACGTTATTGTAGTAATTAGGGAGCCTATTTTGCACGGTTTTTAGGACTTGAAAAAACATTGAGATTTCAATGACACACAGGTCTCCACTCTTAGAGAGCGAGTGGACCATAATCCACCACTCGAGGCCCAGTGCGGGTTGGTAGATGTTACATGTCTTCGTATTTTTGTCACGATGTTTTCCTTCATCATTTTGAGAGCATTGTCGATGAAATAATTTTATACAAAGTAAAGCGCTTGTCAGGGTTCGAACCTACGCCCTACAACTCGTAAGTCGCGCTTGCTTCCACTCGGCCACCGCTACACTCTCTGTAGACACTGTAGTAATAAAATATTACAAGCTCCTGAAAAAGGCAACTTGAACGACCCAGTGTGAGGGAGACAGATGATAGCTCGGTAATATGTAGCAGAACAAAAGTTAGGCCCAGTTTCAGTGAGTTATTCCGGTCTGATCCCCTGAACGAGGAGAGGAGTTTGGACTGTAATAGGCTCAGTTCGTGTTGTGGAAATAAATATTTCATCGTAAACTCGTAATTTACGACATTGAATGTATGATGGAAAGGAGGTGCGTGTAACTAAATAAATACAGTGAGGATGAGCGGTACTTTTAGGCAGACTCAAGTCTATACAAGGTGTAACGTTAAATACGCAAAACCTCATAAGGGGTCATTGTACGGTCAGCATCAAAAGTAGATTAACACTTCAGTTTTATTAATCTCAGTTATTGAGCAAAATATTTATTCAAAATTGCAGCAGAAGTACGATGCAATTTTCAACAAATATTTTGCTCAATAACTGAGATTAAAAAAACTGAAGTGTTAATATTTTGCTCAATAACTAAGATTAAAAAAACTGAAGTGTTAATCGACTTTTGATGCTGACCGTACTCATCTTCATGAACAACTTTACTATGGAACCTAAGCTGAAATCGCGAAAAATAAAATCAGTTGTTCCCTACATTTATGCTCGCATAACTCGTCAAAATGCACTAAAAAACTGTTTTTATGCGATTTCAAGTTTGGTCCCATAGTAAAAGTTGTTCATAATGATGAGTACAATGACCTCTTAAGAGGTTTTGCGCTTTTAACGTTACACGTTGTATATAGCCTACCCACAGCAAGTGAGCTGTTATTAAGAAAATCCGGTACTTGCCCGTGGTCCCCCAGTTTAGTCCCCCTTGGGGTACCACGAGCAAATATTTTTGCCCGTGGAACCCCCTGATTAACAATCTCATCATCCTATAATCTTTCCACTGCTGGGGCACAGACTCCTCACGTCGGCTCTTTTCTGTGAGATGGGAATGTGGTGTGACCATTCTAAAAACATTTTATTTCTAGCAGAGACCCATATCTGCATCAGCGGGTACGTTAATTCTTTGGTCTCCGGGGTAATTATGTAACACACTATCAGTAGCCATGATTTTCATTTTGACAGTTCAATAACCCCGCGGGTTAAAGTGGGAAGCCAATTTAACGAATGATGAGCGTTCCTTCAAAATCTGTTACTTCTTATCATCATCATCTGCCTAGCTTTTTCCCAACTATGTTCGGGTCGGCTTCCAGTCTAACCGGATGCAGCTGAATACCAGTATTTTCCATGAAGTGACTGCCTATCTGACCTCCACAATCCAGGTACTGGGTAAAACGATACTCCTTGGTAAGATTGGTTGTCAGACTTTCGGGCTTCTGACTACCCGTAACGACTATCAAACATCCACAAATGACAGCCGGGACCAACAGCTTAACGTGTCTTCCGAGTCACGGAGGGGTCACAGTATGTAAAGATGGTTACCCATCCTCAGACCAACCGCGGCAAGCATAGCTTAACCTGATCGATCGATTATTTAGCCACGGGCCCCTCCTGTCCTGTCCTGTTACTTTTAATATAATTCTTTATAATAACATCAAGGAATAATTATTAATACCTATATAAAAAGTCAACGCCGGAATATTAATGACCTCCTCTTCTCATCCATCTTAACATAATACACCTTTACTTTAAACGCTTTATATTACAGTAATTATTTCTATGAAAACTTTTTCTATTATAAAACTCATTTGTGAGTCGCCTCATCTTTTATGTACAGTTTAACTTTTTGTTTTAAAGTACACAAAGTCTGGTGACGACAATTTTCCGCGGGAAGGCTTAGAATGCCATGATTGATTGAACATTACTGCTTTATTTTCGTGAAAAATCTATATCGTGGTATTGAAAATGCTCACTTGACTGGCTGGAGAAACGCACGGGCGTTTTTTACCGCGGCGATTTTTGCCTGTTTAGCAGCCGAGTTAAAAATCCGAGAAAGTTAAAAATCCAAGTGCCCCCTGACAAATTGCCCGTGCGTTTAGAATGTTATATTAAATATGCAACTCAATTAGAATATTGAAGTATGGTACAATATTTTGGGGAGATATTAAAATTATTCTAATAAATGTTAAAATAATTCTACGATTTCGTACGGTCGGGTAAATTAAATGTTTATCAAATTGACATAGGTACTACGTCCATTTGCTGTGCCATCAATTTAATACAAGTTTCATAGTATGACAGTTGTGATTTAAGTAAACGGACAATTCAAGTTGGTAGTTCAGAGATCTGGGTGGTTCTTTGGCCAAAATAATTACCATTGCCATTCAACGTGGCAATGCTGCCAGTCTTCTGGGCACGTTTCCGTATGACAGCGATGCGGACGAGTACTTCGACGCCTAAATATACTTTTGTTTTGATATTTATTTATATAGTTAGCTATATAACGCTAGCTAGTCTTTTAAATTAGTACCTAGTGTAAATAGTTGGTAATGAATTTAAAAACACAAGCCATTATGGGTCTTCGAGGGTCTTTGAGTCAGTCCTTATAGTCTATCAGAAAATCTCTTTGATTTGTATAAAATGATATTACGATCTAACAAATAAGACAAAAGATATTGCAACTCTTTCAAAGAGGCCCATAAAATAGATCTTCTTTAAAACTGCACATTATCTTTAAAGCGAAATTCAAAACAGCTCACCAATAAGTGCCGAAAAAAAAATGTCAAGGGTCGACCCCCAATCGGAAGTCCTTTGATTTCAAAAGCAATAATTTTGTCACGAATCTTTAAATGGCGTTTTGACCCACAAAATACGTCGATCTTGAAAATTCAATGCTGTAAGAGAAATTTTCACGACCAAATCGGTTCTTTGATTCTATAGTTGTCCACTGTTACTTGGTACATTAAAAGTATCAAGTTTATTTATAATCACTCTGAAATATAAGCCGGTAGGGTTCAGCATTTGCTGGCTGCCATTCCCTGATATTCCCTTCAGCATCATAAAAATGCTATTGAAGATAAAAAGTTTGACTATCCCTCTGACGCCTCCTGAATTATTTATTCAGTAAAACTCTTAAGTTTATTAGTTGAGGGAAGAATATACATAAATACTTGAATATTTAAATTCTCCGAGTTTGGGATATTTTATTTACTTTGAAAAAAAAAAATAAAGCAGCGCTTGTAGGCAAGACATTTTTTCTTTAAGGATTCCTTCACTTTTTATTCAGGGTTGTCTAAAATATTCAATTGCGGCAATGCTTTATGTCCCTCGCACATAGGCGCGACACGACGACGCCGACGACGGTGCGACGCGATTCTGGTAGAATTATCGTCATGAAGTTTTCATAATTGTTCTACTAGAGTCACGTCGCGCCTGTCAGCGGGAGCCTTTAAAAAGTAAGCTAATATATAATAGTAAATTATTATACAACTAACAACTTAAATACTAGGTAACTATTTTATTTTGGCCACAACTCATTAAAAAGAAAGAAAAACCCTTAACTACTTCCTCCTAATGAGTTCTGAACGTAAACCTGCTATTCCGGGTATCAAAGGCAATTTGAGTTTCAGGTTTCAGTATCTTTAAAATACACCAAAGCTATCTGAGAGCCTGTTGTTGAATAATGGATTGCCAGAACTGCATTCGCTTGTTGGAACGTCTGGGCAATTTCAGTTCGTCATTCGAGACATCCCTGTCTGAAATTACTTAGGTAGGTACTCTTATTCGACTACTATTCTACTACTAATTGATTTAGGGGCGGCAAGGCACAAAAGAGCAGTGGTGGCTGAGTGGTAACGACCTCGACTTACGAGTTGTAGGTTATGGGTTTAAACCCAGGCAGGCGCTTTACTTTTTGTCAATAATTTCATCACCACTTTTTTGCTCTTAAAACGGTAAAAGAAAACATCGCGAGGAAACCGGCATGTCCTAACATAAACAAATCAGAGATATGTGACGTAGTACCAATACGAACTGGGACTGCGTGGTAGATTACAGCCGGCAGCCCACTCCCTCTCGAAGCCTGTGTCCTAGCAGTATGAACATTATAAGCTGATAATGCTTAAGGAACGAAATAAAATATCATTATTCAAGTGAGGCCTTTCGTGTCTTATCTGCTGACAACTAGAGTTGGTTGTCAGCAAAAACACACCTAAATGAAATTGCCTGGTCTCATCTAGAGCTAATGAATCAATGTCTCCAGGCTATACAATGTAGGAAATTGTAGAATTACAGTACTATAGATTTTTATTTTTTTATTAAAACGATGTAGGACGACAAGCAACGTTGCATTGGTTATAAAGAAAAGGTAAAGATTTTATTTTACAACTCATAAAGCAAAGCATTAAAGAGATCTTTACGATAGATCTTTTTTTTGCCTCCTTTCTGCAACTGTTTCTATTGTTATACTCCTGTTAGTACACAAAACTAACTTAATTTGTATACCATTGTATAGATAATTTAATGGCGATTAATTAAGTACTTTTCAAAAAAAACAAATGTAGTAGAAAGAAAAAAAAAACATCAAAATATAAAAAAAAAATCCCTTCAATCAGGTGTGAAACCTGAAAACATTGTAGCTTGCGAAAAAATCAATTAATTGAGTCAAGTTTTTTTGAATAGTTTCGTTTCACCCATGGAAGGAACCCTATTGAAAATGGAATTATAATTAATAAAACACAGATCAGACAGATCAAATGAGCATATTTTTTCACTTAGTTCAGTTTTCTTGATCACTACTTGAATAGCAATTTCTAGACAAGTATTTTCTATCTCTTCAATTTGCTTCTTTAATTTTCATTCCTTCGGTCCGATTTAAAAAGTATTTAGAATTCCAACAATTAGCATTCTAAAAGATTTGGTCAAAAAACTTCTAAAAGAGATAGGTACCTATACACCTATAGCACGACGACTTGACGAAACATGACCTTTCTTTCAGTGGGTCGAGATTGCTTTCTTTTACACGACAGTTTGCAGTGACAACCAAACCAAGGTTTTATGTAGTGACAACTTTTGATGAGGGGTTTGCACATGGTTAGCGTGGCTATTGCATATGCGATCACAGTTTCCTTAATTTAATACATAATGGTGGGTAAAAAACCATCTATAAACCATTAGGGTTTGGTTTTTATGGGGATTTTGTGAAAAAGAGGTAATTATGTTAAAAATATAAGGGTGTCTAGCTAGCAACAATAAATACATTCACTTTTGGTGCATTAAAATAGCCTACACGAATAGCAATACATTCAATATTTAGGTACTTCTTTTATCAGATGCTATGCGGGTAGCCACGTTACCGAGCTAGGGTATGAGTTATTCTCAAAATTTTAGTTTTTTACCTATACTAGGAAATAAAAGGATGAAGTGATTTTCCAACCGAAAATAGTAACGGTTTTACAATGGTCGAAGTGAATGATAGCGTAACGGTTGACACCCCAGAATGGAAGAAGAAAAAGTGTTACGTCGACCCCAAGTAACAAGGGACAAAGGCAGGAAGATAATGATTATGGTGGTATCTCAATGGTTTCTATGGTCACCACAAGTTCACGGATTGATGTGTCCGAAGTAAGGCAATAATAAGATTTGAGGGTCCTATTTATAGTTGTCTTGCTATATACATAGGAGAGTGTGACTAAACAATGCTATCGAGCATTTTCCCAATGCGACGTTCGTTAAGATTAACAAGGGCTCGTGTTGGGTAACGAATCAGCTCCAATCAGTGTTGTGCTCTCCATAGACTATTTAGAAATGTGCCGATTCGTGAATACGGGATATTCAAGTGAGGAGAATGAAAACGTGTCGTATGAATCTATAGCTATTCATGCAGATAATGAAAGAAACTAATAATAAACATACCTATCTAATGAAGTATTAAATTAAAAGTAAGAGTTTCAAACTCAACCTCAAAACATTTATTTAAATTTAATCATTTACAGGCACTTTTGAATTGTCAAAGAGTCGGTCAGTTGGTCAGAAAGTTGAAGCTAGTTGCCCATTCCAAAACGTAAATCTCTATGGAGAAGAACGGGCGAGCAACTTTCTACCTCGTTCGTCTCTTCTTTCTATTGGCTTTTAAGAAGAAAAATAGAGGTGGAAAAAGTAATACTTGAAGTGTTGCTGCATTCAACACGCATACAAATATAGCAATACGAGATTATCATTGAAGCACAAGACTTCGAGAAAAACTGCAACAACGATACAACTTTGTATCAATCGTAGGATACAACGATGTTAATGTTGGCAGACAGAGGAATAGTTAACAAACTTATCTTTATTTTGTGCAAATGAAATGCATAAACCAATTAACTACACAGAACACGCTCCAGAATACGCCTTAATCGGAAACGGAAACAATCACTGCAAAAGGAAATCCTTTGGTCCCTACTTAATCTTTTATGGGCAAGATACATGAATTTATTTTTGGGGGGCCCGTACCTAAATAATAACAGCCCCACAGGTCGATCGATCAGGTTAAGCTACGCTTGCCACGGTTGGTCTGTGGATGGGTGACCATCTTTACATACCGTAACTCTTCCGTCCACGTTCAGCTATTGGTCCCGGCTGTCATTCGTGGATCTTTGACTGTCGTTACGGATAGTCAGTAGCCCGAAAGTCTGACAACCAGTCTTACCAAGGGGTATCGTATTACCCAGTAACTGGGTTGTGGAAGTCAGATAGGCAGTCGCTTCATGTAAACTACTGGTATTCAGCTGCATCCGGTTAGACTGGAAGCCGACCCTAATAGTTGGGATAAAGGCTAGGCAGATATGATAAATGAGTTTATTTTTATAAATTCTTCCATACACCCGGAGCAAACTTTCTGTGGAGAGCGAACACTTAGAACGATGTAATTTGCATGTTATTATGAAACAAGCGAAGGAATGTACGTTGAATTTACTTTGCACACAGTATGCTAGCACAAACACATAGATCGCTATACTTAATCACTTTTAATTCACTACTAATTATTAATTACAATAAAATTTAACAATAATGCACAGTATAAATGTTATTGAAACCGACGAAGCGCGAGCGACAAGTCCATCAGCCCACCGAGCTCGAGCTTTTTAAAGACCGCCTTTCCGCCACCGAAGTGACGTCTCATGCCGGTAGCGAGTGACTTGACAGCAACGTTCCAACGTCAGGTTCGGTGCAGGTGGCAGCACTGAGCCCACGGTGCGTCGCTTGACTCGTGCTACAGGCGCTATGTTTGGTCGCCAGAAGTAGTGGCGCCAACAGGAAACATTTCAATTTTGCCAGCTCATAAGGCTTTGCAATCGACTGGAGTCACACCCTCATTAAAGTTTGGGCTGACATTCTGGGTGACAGGGCCGCAACTCAACATACAATATGAATATGAAAATTAGTATAATGTCTGTAGGCTTTTTCCATGTTCATAAGTGCAGCGTTAGTTCAAAATGTAATGCGTTTTGCTCAGCTCATAACCAAAACTTACGCACAGATATCAATGTAGGTAGTCCATTAGATAGGACTTGATCGTACGGTCAGCATCAAAAGTCGATTAACACTTCAGTTTTAATAATCTCAGTTATTGAGCAAAATATTTATTCAAAATTTGCAGCAGAAATAAGATGCAATTTTCAACAAATATTTTGCTCAATAACTGAGATTAAAAAAAACTGAAGTGTTAATATTTTGCTCAATAACTAAAATTAAAAAAACTGAAGTGTTAATCGACTTTTGATGCTGACCGTACCTATAGAGAGATATTACGTGATGAATCCCTAAAGGCTCCTTCAAAAAAGCGCGCCACAACACGCGACACAAAGGCACCGCAAGTCGCGCAACGAGCTGTGCCTTTGTGTCTCGCGTGATTATATCGCGTGTCGCGCCTGTTTGCAGGAGCCTTAATTAATGGGCGTCAAATCTGTAGGTTTATGTACCTTACAGGCGTTGCACGGGGGGTTCCGGAATTGGTCTTCTAAGAGGAACCGGGACCACCCCTATGTGCTGATGGTGATCACCGGGGTGGTTTTAGTGAGGTAAAAATCCCACACTCCCCGACCGAAAACAACCAAAACAAAAAAAAAGGTATGGTTAGTGAGGGAAATTAATTGACACACTACGTCATCTGGCCATGTTATAGCTATTACATACAACTGTCAAAGAATGCCGGTTGTGATTTGAATATACGGACAATTTACATAATATATATTGGTAGTATTTTACTATGAAAAAAAGCTCCTGACTTAAATATAGGTTATGTAATTGTTATTTCCATAGCGCACTTACATTTGCATAACTGAGTGAGTTGTGACATTACAGTTGAAAGCTTTGAGAGTTCAATGTGCTTTTAAGGACTGATAAGGACCATGTCGTGTTAAGGTTTAAAGTTAAAACCATCAGTTTGCAAACATTACTCACGAGATAAAAATATTTCGCATTCGTAAGCAAAACTGAAATTTGGACCTTAATATTATTACTATCTTCTGCCCGCGACTTGAAATCGCGACTTGACCGCGTCCGTGTGAAAATTCTTGTTCCCTGACCCACCCAGTCGCATCGCA
The DNA here is from genome assembly GCA_963855955.1 of Luperina nickerlii. Lineage (NCBI taxonomy): Eukaryota > Metazoa > Arthropoda > Insecta > Lepidoptera > Noctuidae > Luperina > Luperina nickerlii. The sequence continues at coordinate 7,144,232 of OY979669.1, forward strand.
TTGCCTGCCCGCGCTATTACTTCGTTTTAGACTGTTCTCGTTGACTCTTTTTTTTTTTTGCTCGGCTCCTAAAGGTCTTAGCGTGATGTTAATTAGCATTTCTTAAAAATGGGGCCATCAAATGCAATAAGATTTTTTTTAAAATCCGACTTAGGGCGATAGGCGTTACGGCGGTTTCAGAGATTAGGGCGTTCAGACAAACAAATTAATTCTTCAGCTTTAATATAGAATACCTAATCGTTAATGTTATATCACACGAAACATATTTCCAGCAAAAGTCAGCCTGCCCTAACGATGCCAATTAGCAACCTCCTTCAAACTTTTACTCTTTCCCACCACCTAATGATATTTACATTTTGACAAGTTTCGCCTTTTCACCGCCCCTAAATTCGTCTCTGTTCGTCGAGTGGTCTAGTTAATTCTCGGCTTTGTCGTGAACTTCTTACTTTTACAGACACTGTTATTCTTGTCTTGTGAATGTATTCTGGCCGAAATTGACTTGCCGCCGCTTTACTTTGTGTGAATTTCGAGCTCAAATCACGAGCGCGTTGTGGGAAGGGACCGCCATCTGGGCTTTTAGATGTCCTAATTTAGAAACTACGGGTTTGTTTAGAGTATATGTATGTAGGTATAGAGCTATGTACAAAAAGGGTTTATGGAAAAAATATATAGGATCTATATTCGGTTTTTATCATTTTTGTTTTTGAAAATCTTTATTTATTACACTCACTTCACAAAGGTTCACATAGTAATAAACATAGAGACAATAATTATGGTGTTTTGACAACAATGTACTAAATACGATCCTTTGTGAGACTTGTGTCCATACTAGGATACTCTGTGTGACGGATCACCAGGTTCTCACCCCGAATTAAAGCCAATTAACATAACATTGGTCACTTTTCAAACTATAGACAAATTATTTATTGATGAAGGGAAAAAAAAGAAATATACCTACGATAAAATTATAAACCACCGTCTGATAAAGTCAAGCCACCAAGCGCAAAATATTAACATTCAAAAATCAGACGAGAGCATTTAATTTTATTCGTGGAAAAACCAATATTAAAGTTCGTATCGTTTTTCGATTCGCCAGAAGGGTACCTTTTTCTGGATATATAATGCTATTGTTTTCTTACTAGCAAGGCTCCATAGACGAGCACGATAAATTACACGATTGAATACAAAATTCCCAGAACTAGAAAACTGGACTGACAATGAGTGAAAAAAGGAAAGAAAGAAAAAATAATGAAAGAAAGAAAATACGTTTATTTGCGGCAAACATGACGCATAAAAAAAGGGAAAGGGAGCCTCCCTTTCCTTTTTCCACTCAGTCCTGCAGTGGGACTATACGGGCAATTTTGTTGTTTAGGTACAGACGCCAGCACATCAAGCTACCCGAAACTGTAAAACTTAGTAATAAAGTTGAATATCTATTAAAGAAATTTGACAGATTGTAGTAGCTTGATGTGCTGGCGTCTGTACATGAACAATTAAAAAGGTTCAATTCGCCTTTCGTTATCTACGTCACGAATAAGACTGAGTTCACCACTCTGTTACTTTTTTCTTACATTCCGTCTTCCAGTAGCATGAAATTTAAACCGACTGTCCTACCCTTTACTAGGGAGGCTACATTTATAGATACATCTTGGAGACTCACCCCTAAATTCACGAATAAAAAAAGAAGTACTGAGGGGTATGTGTGACTTAGAAAAACTGTCATTAGAATTTTTTGTACTGAAAAAGCTATGAGATAAAAGTTTCAAAACGTGTTTCATTATCATACTTTGTGTAGTTGTTTCTGTTACCTACCAAAGTTTGAGTTTTTGTATGTATGTATGTGCATATTTTATACTGCCATTTTTACAACTTCAATCAGAAATAACTTTCGAGGATACCTAAGTAAGCTTATTTATGACTGGTTGCATGTCATCAAAAAAGGTTTGTGATTATCATATTGGCTGTGGTATTCGCGTTTATAATTTATATCGTGGGGATATTATCGTGGATGTCCACTTCCACAAAATGTATGGAAGTACGTACACGTTCTAACGTTATCGTGGGCTTCATAATTATATTTCCACTAGCTGCGTCCCGCGCTTTCACCCGCCAAACCCGTGGGAAATTCGGGATAAAAAGTAGCCTATAATTATGTTAATCCAGGGTGTCAGCTACCTCCATACAAAATCATCATTTATTTATTTTTCAGGCCATAGAATCCAATTTATTAGTACTTACATACACAACTTAAAAACTGGTGTTAGTATCTACATCCATAACAATTGTTAGTTACAAATGTCTATAAAAAAGTCTATGAAAGAAGGTTATTGCCTGAGTTTTGGCAATAAAACTAAAGTTCTACGACATTTTTTGTCACATCCCCCATCTACATGCATGAGAATCTCCAGTTTTAACAAATCGCAGTCACCATAGTGTCGAGTTAACCGTTGTTCCTTTTGTAGTTCTGAAATGTTCTGAAAGCCTTTGTGGTAAGCGTTTCCGTGAAATGCTCGACCCACCGAGTGCAATCTCTACTCATGAGTGATTTGTACTTGTATGTACTCCACTGTTTGATAAAATACACGCAATATTCTATTCAGTGGGAGATCGTAGAGTATGAATAAGAAAAGGTTTTTAGAGTACAGTGTAACACACGAATGAAATGAAAACTTAATGGAAAAACTTTATAAAATAAAAACTTCTAATAAAATAAAATAAGACTTCCAAAAAAAAACCTTACAAAGTGAAAAATAAATTTCAACATCGACTTTCGAAATTAAAGTTATTTTTCACTTTGTAGTGTTTTTTGAAGCGGTTTGTTAGTATTAGGATGTGTATTTCAAATTCGAGAAGCGGGAAAAAAATATCATATCCTGGTTAATAACGGCTTTTGTTCCGTCACTTCTCACTGATTATCCATTAGTACAGAATGTGTGAACTAGCTGTCTGTAGGATATATTATTATTTCCCATTTTTTTATTTTTTTAACATTACTTATGTATAAATAAATTATTAATAATATCACAAGACAGCACCCATTAAAAACTCTTTTTAGTAACTATTGAGTTTAAGAAGAAGATAGTGGTAAATAAGAAGTCAGTTTTTGTGTTACTAAAATAATAGTAGGTATTGAAATAACACTTTGAGACAATATAGGTATGAATACTTACTTAATAAAATAATTTGAATTTGAATTTAAATAACAATGAAAATGCAAACACGGCCATCGACATGTCAGAAGATTGATATCAGCTTGTGCATAAAACACAATATACGTACGTATGTACAAGCAATGTCTAAAATATTAAGCTTGTCATATTTAATATGTCAGTTTGTGCGGAACACGATAACAGAACTAAAAATACAATGCTGATTTTTTTGTAACTCGTACTTTGTTGTGTTCCACTTTTATGCTTTTTTTGCGGCGTGTATTGACAACAATTTTGTAAAGGTTCTGTTATGACAGTTCCATGGAATTGAATGGAAATGACGTAAAAGTGGGTTGTGATATATCGGTAGGTATTTTTGAAGTGAAAACTTCTTTAGCGGCGCTGTGTACTTTTTTTGGAATGGGTAAAAACTTCTAAATTCGCGTCAGGTCACGTGACCCTGATCGAAAATTCGTAAGACGTAAGACGTAAGACGCGCGTTGTTGAGGACAGCGCCATCTATGCACATCGGGAAGAACTACGAGGGCCTCGCGTACTAACTACGTAGTTCATCCAACAACGACGAGATGGCGCTGAACCACGGATATATAACTGACGACGAGCTCCATGCGAGACCAACACCACGAACTGAAGTCTATCCTGTGTGCTTATTTGTAAATCTGAATAAATTCCTTTCACGAGAAGAATAAACCAGTCACTTTTGTCATCATACCTGATTTGCAAAAAACCCTATAAAATAAGGAACACACCTTAACACGCGTGTTTTGTTTATAAGACGATTCACAAAATACACTCGTAATTGTTCAAGTTTTCACTTCTGTCGGCACTACCGGAGTGCCAGTGTTTTTTTAATTGGACTGCTATTTTGGATGTCACTATTTTCAATAGAGGCGCTCGTGTTTAAATGATAACAACACGGGTTGATTTACGCTAGCCGTGGTCGGCCCATGCATCCATTACACACCAAAAGTCTGACAAGCAGTCCTATACCAAGGGGTATCATGCTACCCAGTAACTGGTGGAGGTCAGATAGACAATCGCTCCATGTAAAATACAGGTGATCAAAATCAAAAAAGCCCCAACATATTTGGAAAAAGGTTAGGCAGATAAATTTATTTTTGATTGATGATAATTGTATGCGATTGAAAAAAAAACATAGCAACAATTTTAATAAGCGATGTGAATCATCATCGATTATATCATTTGTGAGATTTTAAATCAATGATGATTTGAATATTGAGAGCCAACTTACATCTATAATCAATCTCTCTATCTATCTATATAAATAAAACAAAGTCGGGTTAGTTCCACCCATTTATAACTCAAGAACGGCTGGATCGATTCATAGGGAAAATTCACAAAAAAAAAAAGATACATATTATTATTTGTCTATTGTCAACTTTCGATTATTTATTAATTTTAAAATACTATTTTAGCTCTTCTCGCCTGAAACACAGGACTACCTAGTTCAGGCACGTAAATCATATAATAATTTTTAGGTATATAAGTAAAACTAATAATTTTCATGCCTTATAATTTTTGGATAAATATTTTATTATTATTATAATTGGCTTTATCCACCTGGAATTTCTCAATAGGAGCCTGGATTTTGGATTTATACCCGGTTAAAGGCAATAGGGTCGCCACCTATTACATGGGTCTTGAACCTGGCGAAAGTGGATGCACTTTAGGTAGGCACCTCTGCCTAACCATTTGGGGAATACATGGCAGGCGTGATGCTATGATATATTATGTAATATATTACCTTATCGACCAGCATATTAGCACTGAAATTAAACCCAGTAAAAGCTCATACAGTATGAAAACCACATATAATTATATGCAACAAAAATTATACCACATACCTTGTTATCATCTTTTCTGACGATATACAAAAAATGAATGACATCGGTCGTGAATAAAAATCAGCTACATTTATATTCGCACACGTATTCGCATAACTCGTCAAAATGTAGGGAAAGGCTGTTTTTTTTTTCAGAAGATTTTTTTTTAGTCAGAACAGGCGATAACAAGTATGTGGTATAATTTATTGCATATAATATGTGGTTTCCATGTTTTATAACTGTGACCGACGTTTCTAGACCCCGCACGAATGATCCCACAACACCAACGGACAGAGAAGGATGTATGTCACGTTTCAGCGTAACTTATAGTGACGTATTGTAACACGGATTCGGTGTTTGATGACCCAATTGGCAGAAGCGAAATGACCGCCATCAGCGGGCCCGAAATGGGACAAACGTTTTGTATGAAACGGGTTTTTTTTCAAGTTAGGATATTTTTATTTTATGTTTGTTTTCATCAGCCTCAATTGAGTTGAACTGCCTCAATAGTTTAGTGATCGCAAGAGCTACTGCAGAGCGTCAGGTCTTGGGCTTGAATCCTGGGTCGGGTTACTGGGTTTTCCTATCAAGAATTTTTCAGTAGCAGCCCAACGTTTGGATCTGTTCCTGGTCGATAGCAATGAGCTCGCTCCCATTACAAGGAATCTTATATTTAAAATTCAAAGTCCTGACTGACTGATATATCAACGCACAGCCGAAACCGCTGGTTCTAGAGACATGAAATTTGGAGGGTGATGTTCTTTGTAAAGAGTAGGTATCCACTAAGAAAGGGTTTGGCAAAATTACACCCTAAAAGGCTGAATTAGGGAGGGTGAAATTTCACGCAGAGGAAGTCGCGGGCAGAAGCTACACCTCTGCCTACCTTTGATGATTACAGGCTATGAATTTATGTTCCATTGAATTTATTGCTGTAAATTTTGAATGACGTCTGGGAGTGAACTATGACCTACTAAGTGTGAGAGTAAAATAGAATATGAGCAAAAAGCTCGCCATTATAATTTAGTACCTACATATAAGTCATAGATAGAGTGGCTTTCTTCATATCATGTATATTTTAACAGTTGGTGCAGTGGATCAGCAATTGGAATGGATTGGATTGGTAGTCATGTTTGCCGCAATTAAACGTATTTTCTTTCTTTCTTTTTTTTCTTAATTGGCATTTTTTTGCCATATCCCACGATTGATATGTGTGAAAAATTATAATAAGTAAAAAAAAAACTGTTTTTTCCCCTGTGTACATGATCCTGTACCTGATCTCTGACAGAAATGCCATGCTAACAAAATACTTACCTACTGACGAGCTTATTTTATTTAGTTATTCTTCAGAAAGCTTCAGTCTAATATCTAGGTAAATAATTTGCAACTAGCGCTTACAGTTGCCAATTACAAGCGTCCACAAATTAAAACAGACTATAAGCCTAATTATTTGTCCGCTGAAACCAAAAACTGTAACGACTACATTTTGTCGAGATTGTTTTAAAGTCTGACATAGCACAGAACAATAAAATGGTTTTATCTAAAGGGCAGATTTTTATCTCCGTACTCTGAATGTTGCCAGTTAAGCACCGTTCCAGTGCTAAGTCCGGCGAGCGAAGTATAATTGGATTTTTCTGTGATGAATTTTACAATTAGAGAGTCGAGATTCGAGTTGTGAGTCATCTATTGCATTGTTTTGTAATAATATAATTGATAAACTGTGGTGGGAATATTTAAAGTTTCAGTATACCTTTCTGTATAGGTACTCTGTGTACATTTTCTCTTAGATACTAAAACAATAAATAGGTGTGGATGATATACGATTTAGAAAAGCAGCCTATTGTACAAAAGAGTTTCCCTACTTGCGTGGATCTGCTTACCTACAGTGCCTAAGTACGGTAATGCTTACAATAAATAAACAAAAGGCCCTCCAGACCGAATTTTCGCCATGACGATCAACGAAGACTAGCCATCGGCGGTATTTTAGTGCACAAGTGTGTACGCACACAGGTGCATTCTCTCTTCTCTCACTGTCATTATCCAATGAGACGGCATTCCGACACGACCGGAGAGAGAACCAACTTCCGAACTCTGAGTTGTTACTAAGAACCCGACCCGGGAATTGAACTCAGACCCCCACGCACAGCAGCTGTGCTTGCGACGCACGAGACCAACGGCACTGTTAACCTACCTACAGTACATAAGTAGGGATACTCTTTTGTACAGACGCCAGCACATTAAGCTACCCAAAACTGTCAAATATTCTCAATCAACTTTGAACCTTACGCTTTAGCGATAAAGGTGAAAATCTATTAAAGAAATTTGACAGATTGTATTAGCTTGATGTGCTGGCGTCTGTACAACAACAACAGCGTTTCGTAAAATTACAACTATTCAGTTACTAAGTTCGGTATATAGTGCACCTACCAAACAGTTACAATAACGTGTCCCACAATCCCAACAAAAATGGACGTCGATCCTTCATACTATCCCCAAGGGCTACTGCACAGCTTTTATGTAAAATCGAATTTACACACAGCAGGACCGTGAGTATAATAAAACGGAAATTAAATTTCACACCGTAAAAAGGATATAACATTTTTGATGCGTCAAAAGATACCATGGGAGTAATTCCTTCACGTTTTTTGTTACTCTAATTCTCTTTTTACGACACCCTTTTTGAATGATTTATTTATTCGTAATAAGCGGCTTTATTGTTGGTGGCCTTAAAATAATGTGGAGTAATGGGGATGATGAGTATGTAGCAAATAAGAATAGTGATTAAATCTTACATATCTGTACTTTATCTAAAGTTGCATTTTGCTAATTCAAAAAGGATTTCGTTAAGTCTTTTCTTCATTTAATACTAAATCGTTTTAAACTACTGCTACTTAAGCAAGTTATGAATACCAAAAACCAGGTTAAGTATTCTCAAGTACTTCTCTAGTTTATACTAAGTATGCCTACAGTTACTAAACATATTTTTTTATTATATTCAGATTATTTGAAAACTCACTTAAAACTCAATTGAATATTGAAGTATCTTTTTAGACTCACAAAGAATTCAAATTCAATTCAAATTCAAATTATTTTATTAGTCACAATTTGTACAGGAATAGAGTAGACTGAAAAAATATGATAAAATAAGTTTGTAGATAAAAAGATAATTGTAATACCCATGTTCTAGACACTGTTTTTCTGGAGTATATTTTTATTCCTTTTTTTACTAAGATTAGTAAGTTTAGAGTAATAACAAGTTAAGAAAATATTAAAACGTAATCTGGTCTTAACTAAATCAAACTATAGAATCACTTAATACCAAAAAAAATAAATACCTATTACTTCACCAATACGGCTTTTAGTACATATAGGTTAAGTATAATATCTCTTAACTAGCACTACTTCAAATGTAACTTGTCTTTACTTTGACTGAAATAGCCTTACAAAATCAGTATTGTCTAAAATCTTACTTCGTTAGGAAAAATAAGATTTAACGCTTTTAAGTGAAAAATTTAAAAACATTTTCCAACAGTTACACTTCATCAAAAACTAGAGTAGATTGAACATATATTTTTGCTAAAGTTCTGAATACATATTTATAGAAAATATAATACTGTGCACTATATGCCACAAAATTTTATTGTTTGCTTTCTAGTATTTTAAAAGCCCGTCTGTTTTATAGCACTATCTATATCTTATATGGTCCGAACCTTTTATGGTTAATTTTATTATTATCCCTATTTAATTTTTAGTTTTCATGGCACCATAACAATCCGCCAAAGTAGCAAACAAATGTCCTAAAAAGTTATTGTAGACATCTTGAAGGCAAGTAGACGAATTCCAGCTGTTGTCTTAGCTAAAACTAGCATATCCCTCAAGATATCTCCTAGATACACAAAACTTATTTTGCTTTAAAGTGCTTTAAGTAAGTATTTTAGAAAATATGGTGAACTTTTAAATTATTACAAAAACTGTTTTAAGATTTATGAAAATGGCGATTAAAGAACAAATTTAAAATATTATTGCTTGAAATAATCAAGCAATAATATTTTAAATTTCCAATGCATTCAACGACATAAGAAAGCGTTTTCTAGACATAAAAAATTGTTCTTTAATCGCCATTTTCATAAATCTCTCTCTATAAAATCTATCTAATCTATGACACATAGTTCTTATAACCTCTATAAACCTTACCGATAAACCAGGCAGCAGCATTTCCTATTAGAAATTAAAATAAAAACGTGTCAGCCATTTATTATGGCGCGCTGTAAAAGTCAGCTGAAGGAAATGAGTTACCGTCGTTCACGAAGTGTGGGAGGGGTATATGCAAGTAGCGTTATGTATGCACTTGTAGAGCTGCTTATTTTACGAGGTTAAGTATTTATTGCAAATGTTTTATTTCAGTTTTACCAGAAAGGCAGTGTTTTTCTCTAAAAGCTTATTTGTCGAAAGTAAGTCTTAAAAAGAAAGCTTTCATTTTCTGGGTGCATTTTAATAAATATGATTTATTTTATTTGTATAATAAAACTTTATGCACAAGTAGAAAAATACTGTGCAAAGGCGGATTTAATTTAAAAAGTGTATCCATGTAGTTTCTTGCCCGTTCTTCTCCATAGGTACCTACGCTTTGGAATGGGCAACTAGCTTCATATTTTCTGACTGACCGACTTCTTGACAATTCAACAGTGCCTGTTAATGGTTTAATTAAAATAAATTCTTTGAGTTTTATCTATTAAATGACTTGGGCATTTAAATATTCACAGTAATTAGCAGTTTAAATATTAGACTGACCACAGTAGTCAGTAAACACAATACCACTAGACAAAACACACTACCCGACCAAGTCTGTGAACTGCTTTAAAGGTTGATCGAAGGGATCCCTACACTTACTGTTATGATAACAGGGTGATTTTATTGAGTTGAATTGGATGATGAAATAAAACCGACCGCCTTGAATGTTCGTTAAACACTGATTTATTGAAATATATTTAAACATATTATCTTCTTCTATTATATTTAGGTATATAAATAAAACAGTTGGGTTAGTTACACCATTTATAACCAAAGAACTGCTGGACCGATTTTATGATCTTTGATTTGTTGTATTTGTCTCCGCCCTGAATAGCAGAATAACTAAATAATAAACAATAATAATAAACATCGAAAAAAAAAGATAATTGATTTATTTACTAAACATTTTGTATGGAACGGCTTTTTTGATGATATCAATTCAATTCAATTCAATTTTATTCAGCTAACAATTTAAATTGTGTTTGAAATCATACATTATGGACAATAATACTATTTAAAAAAAAATAATTAAAAATGAAACGAAAATTCTATAACAACAACAATTACGAATTACAAAAATCATAAAATTAAAAATAAAAACCAAAATATAAATATGTCATCTTCTCCTACGACAGAAATAAAACAATTAAAAAAGTCAAAAAGTAAAAAGTTAAAATGAGAATGTCCAATTAAAAAAAAAAAATCAAAACAATTAAAAAAAGTCAAAATGTAAAAAAAACCAGTCAAAATTTGAATATGTCATCTACCGAATACAAACATTTGTCCAATAGGAATGCTCTGAGTCTTGACTTAAATGAGCTTTTGTAAATTTCACCTATTAAAAATCTCCACCGCTTGATATTGTGGACTATGGTGCACAATATTAAGTTGGGGTTTTATTTTATTTTTAAAATCCTTCCTGCGCGTACTTTCCCTCAACTGTCTCTCCTCATCCGTTTCGTAATTATGAAGATATTTTTTAAAATTCACCAACAATACTAAAACATAGAGGCTGGGCACAGTAAGAATTTTTAAATTTATAAAGTGGGGCCGACAGCTCTCTACTTGCGGTATCCGTACCATGGTTCGTATTGCTCTCTTCTGGAGCACAAAGGCTCTCTGGCAGTTATATTTAAAACTATTACCCCAAAACTGAACGCTATATCTCAACCTTGATTCTATAAGAGCATAATATACCATTTTAAGGTGTTTCATGCCTATTACGTCCCTAACACTGCGTAAGGCATAACACGCAGAAGAAATATATGAATCAATAGCTTTCAATTCCCTTTTCCAATTTAAGTATTTGTCAATGTATATACCTAGAAACTTTACGTCATTAACTATGTCTATTTTAACTTCACTAAGAACGATCGTCATGTTGTCTTTATTACGAGCTGTTGTACTAAATAACATTATATTGGTTTTTTCAGCGTTAATTAAAAGCTTGTTACTTCCAAACCAAGATTTAAAAACTGCCAACAGTGCATTTACCTTAGCGGAAAGCTTCTCTATGTCATTACCTTCAACTATTGCATTGGTGTCATCTGCAAAAACTGTCAGCTGTGTGTCAGAAAATGTTGAAGTAATGTAATTAATTAAATCATTAGTAAATAATATAAACAAAATAGGCCCCAAAATCGATCCTTGGGGTACACCCCCTAGTATATCTTGCAGACAAGATTTATTGCAATTACTATTACCATTAGTCTGCATATTACTTATATCCACATACATTTTCCTATTTCTTAAATATGAAGAGAAAAGTTCTAAAGTTTTGCCTCTCACACCATAATGCTCCAATTTTGCAATAAGTAATTTGTGGTCAATTGTGTCAAAGGCAGAACTTAAATCAAGGAAAATACCAGCTACCCTCTTCTTCCGATTCAATTTTGTAATAATATCTCCTACTAATGTATATATAGCATCCCCCGTACCGACATTTTTTTGGTATCCAAATTGTCTAAAGTGCAAAACCTTGTTTAAATTTAGATGAATTAAAAGCCTACTCTTAATAATTTTCTCAAAAATTTTGGATAAAATAAGCAAAGAGATAGGTCTATAATTTTTTGGGTCTGTTTTTGAGCCCTTTTTGTGGAGTGGGATAATTTTCGCTATTTTTAACTGGTCCGGAAAAATGCCTTCCGAAAAGCATTTATTGTAAAAACTAGTCAAAGGTTCAGCTAATATATCTAAATTTTCTTTAATAACTGCTATGGGAATGTCGTCATAACCACACGATTTCTTATTTTCCATACCATTAACTATTTTCACTATCTCACATGGAGTAACAGACGCAATAACCATGTCATTTTGAACCCTTTTAGTGCTTTGCTCAAGAAGTTTTAAGGGATCTAGATTGTCGAAATTACTCAAGACACATTTGCAGCCAAATTGTTTCACCAATACGTTTGCAATATCTAAGGGTTTTTGTATAATTTTACCGTCAAATTTAAGCAACAAACTTTCAGTATGCGGTGCTTTTATTTTATTCGTGCTCTTATTTATAACTCTCCAAATCTCTTTTCCGTGTTAGTCATTTTTTTGGCGTTAGACAGTACCCTTCTGTATATTCTTATATATTTTTTTTTATAATTCCGAACACTGTCATCCAGTTTATAAGTACCGCCAGCACACAAAAAACGTTTCATTTGGCTTGATGTTTTAATGCCTTTTGTCATCCACCTTAATTTGAAACCATTTTTGAGTTGAATTTTTTGTTCTCTCTTTCTGTAACAATTTTTGAAACTTGTAGCAAATGTTTTTAAGAATGTGTTGATTCCCATACCACTCCAATCAATTTCTAGAATTTTTTGTCTAAAAGCTAAGCGGTTTTTAGTGTTAAATACTCTCTTATTTACAACTATATATTTATTTTTATTTGAGTTGTCAATGTTATCTAGCAAAAAGTCGCCCAATAGCGCACCGTGACCATCAGCCAAGCCATTGTGGTCTACGTCACATTGCTCAACATAATCATCAGGCAGATTAGTTATAACGTTATCTATACAAGATGCGCAATTATTACGAATAAACGTTGGTGTAGTAATAAGCAGTCTGAAATTATAACATGTGAGTAAACTCATGAATTCAGTCCGGGTTTTGCTCTCAACCATTAAGTCCACATTAAAATCACCACAAATAATACTTTTCCTATTGAACAAATATTCCAACAACTTCTCGATAACAAATATTTCAACAACATCTCATGGTCTCATGGCGGTACGAATCATGGTCATGGACGTTAGTCCCGGCTGTCATCATTTTAGCGTTCCGTACCCAAAGGGTAAAAACGGGACCCTAGGTAATACGGGCTGGTGTCCGCAACTCCACGTCAATGCGCGTATTTTGCGTAACGGGACCCTATTATCAAGACTTACTGTCCGTCTGTCTGTCTGTCACTAGGCTGTATCTCATGAACCATGACAGCTAGACATTTGAAATTTTCACAGATGATGAATTTCTAATGCCGCTATAACAACAAATACTAAAAACAGAATAAAATAAATATTTAAGGGGGGCTCCCATACAACAAACGTGTTTTTTTCGGCTTTTTGCCTTGTGGTACGGAACCCTTCGTGGGCGAGTCCGACTCGCACTTGGTCTACTTTTCATATTTCAGATAGAAATATCTGAAATATGAAAAGTAGGCAGTTGAGGTTTGAGGATATGAATATCATTTTTTTCTAAACAAGTCCATTTTCTTTTGCGTTCTACTCAGTACATTACATATCCATAACATGTTTATAGTCCCATAAATCTCAATGCAGTGGTTGTTTGTCGGGACGCAAACAGGAATATTTATGGCTTTAAAAAAAAATAAAGAGATCTTAAGTAACTTTTCCAGGATAATGCTCAATATTCACCAGGGAAATGAATTAAAGTGACGGAATCGAAGTGGTGCGTAACGCAGGTATCTCGTTTCGTTTTTTGTGTTTGTGAATAAGATATTTTGTACCTGTAAATACAACCATGATACAGAGTTTTTCTAGTATAGCATAATCAGCCTATGATGTTCCCACTGCTGGGACACAGGCCTCCTTTCTTGGAGAGAGAGTGGGCTACTATCTACCAGGCGGGCCCAGTGTGGGTTGGTAGTCGTCACACGTCTTCGAATTTTTGGTACTAGAACGTTTCCTCACGATATTTTCTTTCACAGTTTTGAGAGCAATGGTGATGAAATTATTATGAAATTATTTACACGAAGTAAAACACCTGCCTGGGTTCGAACTCACAACCTGTAACTCGTAAGTCAGGGCCATTACCATTGGAGCCAACACTGCTCTAACATGCAACCAACAGTCGAGGTTGTAATTGCTATACTCAACCTAAGGTTGAATACCACTTTCACGTCATAAAACCCGGGATGTCCCGGATTTGGACATCTGCATCCGCATCCGCAATCATTAATGCGGATGTTCATGCGGATGCAGGTTGCGACAAGAAAGAAATTGGGTGGGACCGGCATGTGTTGCCTACCGTGGGCACGTGCTGATTGACCAATAGCACCAAAGATTTCGGTGACAATATCCGAGGAGTTTGTTATTGTTTATCATTTGTTTCTAGTAAACCAATCATAAAGTGTTTAGTGGCGCTTATAGTATGATCATTTGAGGCTCAGAATACAGTATGGTTACTGTATACCTACGCACAATAACATTTGAGTACCTACCTACCTATTGTGTGATACCTAAGCGAACAAGTGTTTTATTATGACCACCGACATAAAGCGAGATTTTCGGCACACAAATGAAATTTCTTTAAAAAAAATATCTTTAGATCTGCAGTCGAATCCGCATCCTCGGATGTGAGCCCTTAAAAATGCGCATCCGTATTCGCGGATGTGAGCTTTTAAAAAATCACATACGTATCCGCGGATGTAAAAAAATCAGCATCTGCAACATCCCTGCTTATAACGATAATTAATAAGAATTTTAATGTGACAGTTAGATATTATGCTTACGCTGCTCAATTCTCGCGATTAATTTTTACTTGTAGTACTGTTTCGTATTTCTCGGCCATTACCACGAATATTTTAAAGAAAATAATAATAATCTAAAAATTAAAAGTAATTTTTTGACTAATACCCCCACTTATGCTTGATGCCACCTCGCTCGACTCGTACCATTTTATTCTCATTATCTGTTTTCGTGCAGTACCGGCCGTTACCCGTCAAATTCTCTGTGATTATAGTGCTTTTCTTTTCAGTTCTTGGTAGTGTTTAGTTAAAAATCTAGCTGTAAACATGGGAAGAAAACGGAAACACAGGGATAGGGACAAGGATAGTGAACGTATATTAAGAAAGTTGGAGCGTGAATTACGTAAACGACGGCGATATTCATCCAGCTCTGCAAGTACAGAAAATTCTGGTAAGTGTCTAACACTATACTTAAAATTGATTTGCGGCTGTAAACACTATTTAATATGTCTATTGTTATACTATTTTGCGTGAGATAAGAGATAATATAGCACGATCTTAGGAGGTACCCTCATTTTTTAACAAAATTGTGCAAACAAGCGATTTAATGATTAACGGAAGCGAACAGTACCTGTCATTATTGGGACTGTTACCTTCACATTGTATACATTATGTTATACATTTGAGATTAAGCAAAACACATTGTTTTGTACTTTATGGTGATGCGAACAGTACACACTGGGACTGTTACCTTCACATAACTATAGTATCATAGGCAGTGTACAATATTCGACACTGTACGATATTTTATACGTAATTTAACTGTATGAACATACGTTTAATTAATGTAATTAATGTAGTGATGCGAACGGTACATATGGGGACCGTTACCTTCACAAATACTTTAAAATTTATTCTTACAAACATAAGTTGTCCAGTGTTGCGAGTGATTTTTGGGATCACTGCCTTCACAGTTGTGACATCGAATTTATTGCCTTCCAGACCCTGAAGTGGACGATTACGTTGTCAATTACCAATGCTCAGAAGATAAGGAGACAGTCCCTAATGTGGATCATGAGATATTACCACTCACACCCGCAGCGGGAGATGAGACAATACCACAACCATCAACTAACATTACAGTTGAAGTAGATTGCCATCAAAATGATGAAGTATCCGTATCTCCAGAGCATTTAGATGATGACATACTGACTCTTCTGGGGGACGCTCCAAGAGAGGAAACAGCTGTAGGCAAAAATGTACATCCAGATATATCTGCACGGCTACTACATGTCTTACAAAATGGGTTGAAAAAAGATGAAAAAGATAAAATTATAGAAGAATATCCAACCCCTGGCAATTGCCAACTATTTAAGGCACCGATCTTAAACCCCGAAGTCAAAGCAGCAGTATCGGATATCTTACAGAAAAAAGATGCATCTTTAGCTGCGCGACAAGGACAACTCGGCGTGGTCCTATCAGCTTTGACTGGTGCTATAGACATCCTGGTCTCAGAAAAATCAGATACCAACCAATCTGTTTTAAGACATATAAGCAATGCCAGCCGTTTACTATGCGACTCTCATCACATAGATACAAAGCTTAGGAGAAACTTTTTAATTTCGACTCTAAATAATAAATTGAAAGATACATTAAAAGAGTCTAAACGAGACAAACATTTGTTCGGAGAATCACTGCCTGAAAACCTAAGAGCTAGTAAGGCCATAAGCAAGTCTGGCCAA
The DNA here is from genome assembly GCA_963855955.1 of Luperina nickerlii. NCBI lineage: Eukaryota > Metazoa > Arthropoda > Insecta > Lepidoptera > Noctuidae > Luperina > Luperina nickerlii. Next base: position 7,160,694 of record OY979669.1, read on the forward strand.
GATTTAAAATCTTATGTAGCAAAGCCTAAACCTGCTATAAAAAATAACAGATTTAATAACTCACCTAATCATTTAAACTGGAAGAACCCGCAGTTCAATACGCAGAATTCGAATCGGAAGTCGACATCGACAACCCACAGGGCTGCGGGGTCTTCATCGACTGCTCATCGGAACGAGATGACGACACGCAGAGCAGCATCATCGCGTGCACATCGCAGCAGTGCCCACTACAAGAACCCGAGGAAGCAATAGACCTGCAGGTAACTAAACCAGCAGGCAGATTACAATATTTTTTAAGTACCTGGTATAAGCTTACAAATGATAAGACAATACTATCCTGGGTTCAAGGTTATAAAATACCTTTTTCTTCAGTTCCTAAGCAGGATAACTATCCTAAAAATCAAGTTAATAATAAAAGCGATTTATTAAATTTTCAAAATGAAATATATAAACTACTTGAAAAAGGTGCTATATCTGCATGCCGTCGAGTTGATGGAGATTTTTTGTCTAGTATATTTCTTGTGGAAAAACCAAATGGCGACAAAAGATTTATTTTAAATCTAAAAAATTTAAATAAATATATTACCCCCCCACATTTTAAAATGGAAGATTTAAGAACCGCAATAAAACTAGTAACACCGGACTGCTATTTGGCGTCTGTTGATTTAAAAGATGCGTATTTTTTGATACCTGTACATTTAGAGCATAGAAAGTACCTTCGTTTCCAGTTTCAAAATACTTGCTATGAATTTAATTGTTTACCATTTGGTTTGAATACTTGTCCCCTGGTATTCACAAAAATCATGAAACCGGTTATGGAACACTTACGGCTGCATGGATGGTTATCCACTATTTATTTAGATGATATCTTGTGTATTGACAGTTCTTTTGACAAATGTACTCAAAATGTAAATAATACGTTACGTCTCTTAGAAAAATTAGGATTTCTTATTAATTATGAAAAGAGTGCAATTATACCCAAAACACATTGTAAATTCTTAGGGTTTGAATTGGATATGAAAAGATATTGTGTGAAACCGCCCCAAGGAAAACGCGATAAAATTAAAAAGGAATTAGAAAAATTTAAAACTATTGACACATGTAAAATTAGAGATTTTGCAAAGTTTATTGGTTTATTAATATCCATTTGTCCAGGAATCGAATATGGTTGGTTACACACAAAAATATTTGAGAGAATTAAATTCTTAAACTTGGATAAAAATCAGAACTATGAAAAAGTAATGAAAATTAATCACAATTTAATTAAAGACGATTTAAATTGGTGGCACAAAAATATTGCTGAATCGTCATCTCCTATTCGATATCCAAATTATGACCTCGAAATATTTTCAGATGCCTCTTTGACAGGTTGGGGCGCATCTTGCTTAAATAAAAAAGCAAATGGTTTTTGGACACATGAAGAAAAAAATTATCATATTAATATATTAGAACTGTTGGCAGCTCTATTTGCCGTAAAGATATTTGCCAAAGACCTCTCTAATACACAAGTTCTACTACGAGTAGATAATACTACTGCAATTTCGTGTATCAACCGTATGGGCAGTGTTCAGTTCCCTCATTTACACAAAATAGCCAAACAAATTTGGGAATTTTGTGAACAAAGGAATTTGTTTATTTATGCCTCGTATATTAAATCATCTCAAAATACTATCGCCGATTTTGAGTCTCGAAGAAAGCAGACTGAAACTGAATGGGAGCTAGCACCTTATGCTTTCTTACACATTACTACGACTTTTGGTGTTCCTGAAATCGACCTATTCGCTAGTAGATCCAACGCGAAATGCAAAAAATATGTCTCATGGAGAGCTGATCCATACGCGTTTTGTATAGACGCGTTTACGATAAAATGGAATGAGTATTTTTTCTATGCTTTTCCCCCATTCGCAATTATTCTTAAAACTTTAAATAAAATAATTGCAGACGAAGCCCTAGGCATAGTTGTTGTACCTAATTGGCCTACCCAGCCATGGTACCCTGTTTTTAAGAAATTGGTCAGCTCCGATGTTATATATTTTAAGCCTAGCTGTGAATTGTTAATTTTTGGTGATTCCAGGATGCAACACAGTCTGCACAAAAGTCTTACCCTGGCTGCAGCAGTATTATCAGGGAAGCACTCCTGAAAAGAAGCGTTCCCCCGTCTTCTGTAGATATTATGATTAATTCATTAGCGCCTAATACCCGCAAGCAATATGATTGTTACTATAAAGAATGGTTCAATTTCTGTCAAATTCAAAATATTGATTATTTAGCAGCATCGGTTCCAAATGTTATATATTTTTTGACTCAACTTTATAATTTAGGTTACAAATACGGCAGCCTCAATAGCTGCAAATCTGCTTTATCTTGTATTCTTGGGTCAACCAGCATTAATGATGATAGAATTGCGAGGTTCATGAAAGGGGTCTTTAAGACTAGACCACCTCAACCAAAATATGAATACACTTGGAATGTTGATACTGTATTAAACTATTTATCACAATTGTTTCCTAATGAAAATTTAAGCCTCGAATTATTGTCTAAAAAACTAATTACGTTATTAGCTATTGTAACAGCTCACCGAGTTCAAACACTTTCAAAAATTGAAATTAAAAATATGGTTTTTGACCATAATTGTATATTAATAAAAATTTCACAAATTATTAAGACTTCAAAACCGAATACTCATCAACCATTATTAAAACTACCATACTTTAATGAAAAACCAGAAATCTGTCCAGCTTTGACTTTGTTGTGTTATAAAAATAAAACGGATCCTGTAAGAGTCTCTGACGATTTATTCATTAGCTATAGAAAACCTCATGCAAAAGTGACTGCTCAAACTTTGAGTCACTGGATAAAGGACATGCTCCACAAAAGCGGTATCGATACAAGTGTATACAGTTCGCACAGCACGCGTCACGCATCCACGTCAAAGGCGATAGCTGTTGGCGTGAATGTGGATACAATTAGAAAAACCGCAGGGTGGAGCACGTCGTCATCCGTTTTTGCGAGGTTTTACAATCGGGATATCATTATTTCTCATCTTGATGATTCTTTTGGTCGTTCTATTCTTCAATCGTCAGAATAGGTTGATTACACGTTAATATTAATGATAATTATTTTTCAAGGAAAAGAAGACTACTACTCGTTATTTTTTTTTTTGATTTCTTTGTATTTGCTATTATATTTGATAAAATATAATATTCGTTAAATACATGTCTGATTGAGAATCTAAGTGTATATTTTCTTTTTATCTAATCATACCTCTAGAACAACAAACGGGTAAAATGCAGATCTTGAGCATCTTTAAACATCTACAAGTAAAAATTAATCGCGAGAATTGAGCAGCGTAAGCATAATTAATGATAAAACGAACTTACCTGTACGTGAAGTTCTATCATAATTATGCGAGCTGCTCAATTCGAAGCGATTAATATAACAACCCGCCCGTTAATTAACCCTCCCACAGCAGTCAAGATCTGTTTTAACCCATGTTGTCCATACTAATCTGTATATGTTTCAGAAAATGCTTTAAACTAAATGAGAATAAAATGGTACGAGTCGAGCGAGGTGGCATCAAGCATAAGTGGGGGTATTAGTCAAAAAATTACTTTTAATTTTTAGATTATTATTATTTTCTTTAAAATATTCGTGGTAATGGCCGAGAAATACGAAACAGTACTACAAGTAAAAATTAATCGCTTCGAATTGAGCAGCTCGCATAATTATGATAGAACTTCACGTACAGGTAAGTTCGTTTTATCATTAATTATCAACCTTAGTGAAGTTTTAATTAACTAAGATTTGCTGTCAAAAATTGTAAAGGAATTACGAGATCGACTATACGTGAAGTAACGTTTTGTAAAGAAAAATATACCTACATTTTATTATTAACCTTATTTCGTGTGTATCCTGCTTCTGCTGAAGAAGCTCTATTGCCCGATAATTGTTTTTGTTTCATCTTTTTCGTGATGACTTTAGCTTTGGAAAAAATAAATTGGTGCGAAAGAGATGAGAAGGAACCTCCCTTTATTAAGTTTCGTGTTTTTTAGGTTATACAAAAGCAAATATTTTGTTCCCGGGATGTCATAGTTCAATATCTACTGATATAAAAGGTTATTAATTTTCAAATATTAACTAAGAATATGTTTTTACTTCGTGGGCAAACATTAAAAATTTTAGAAAAAAAACAGGAAATAATTTGAATAAAAGGTATGCTGTGTATTAATTTTTACTTTTCGTGATGTGTATGAGATCTGAGGTATCAGTTTATTTAAATACTATGGCATAAAGAGCTCTCATAGTTATGCCAAAATAAAATATATAAAAGTCTTCCCTCATAAATATCTATCTACAAAATATAAATCATAGTAATAATAGAAACGTAGCAATTTGAAAGTCAAATGGAAAAGTCTATTAAAAAAGTGAAGTCGCGGTTTCCTTCGGGCTAAAAGGGTCAGTAACGTTAAGCTCACTAAGCGTTTGTGGTCAAAAAGCCGTTACGTGACTTGGGGATTTAAGAATAGCATTATTTATGGATTTTGGGTTGGCTGTGAAGTTTTGAAAGGGAAGGTGTTCAGCCGGTCAGCAATGTGTTTTTCTTGGAAAAAGGGTTCATTATTCTGTTTTTTGTCATAGTATCTATGTATGGACACAATATTCATGTGGTTGCAGCACTAAACAGAGATATAAAATTACTATAAAAATGCTTAAAATGTTTTTGAATCTGTTTCTAGTGTGACTTTATACTTTGCTGGGCAAACTACTAGTTTTTTCTAAAATTACGAAATAGTATTTGAATAGATTATGTTAATAATGATGTTATTTTAATTGAAAGTACTTTTATCTGGTCTCCTTCTCAAACAAAATACAAAGTTGTTTCATATAATTGATTAGTTCATGAACAACCTTTATTACCTAAATAAATATTCATCCTAATAACCCCACAGGTTTTGTTATCTCTAATCAATTGCCTTAATTACCCCCTATGTCACCTTTCATTACACCATCGCTGAAATTACGAAACCGAATAACAAAGCCCCTACCTTTCCATCAAGATTTCGTCCCAAAGTGACAAGCAATATCATTATTGATTCATCAATTTTAACACAAAGAAGATGGAAGCAGAAGGGCTATTCATCTAAACTACTATTAACTGACAGCTAATTAAAATAGGGAAAACATTTGTTTTTTGTAGGTTTCTTTGTTACACTGTAACGGCTGAACGGATTTGGATGAAATTTGGCACATGGGTAGACCATGACCAAATGACCATGATAGATATGTAGGATTTCCGAGCTGACGGCAACGAAAAATCAAGACAAAGAGGTATGTGAAATTGCGAGCGTACGGCCAGCGCCACGGACCAAGTCAAAGTGCCTCTCTACAACGCGCGCCGGCTGCTTTATAAAGGCACCGGTCGCCCCACTACCCCCACTTTGCTACAACAAGCGATACTACTTCCGGCGCTGACGTCACTCGCAAGCCCACACGGACTAAGTAGTCCCCTCTTTTGTTGAGCGACTTATTTACCATAAAATCTAAATCAGTGTTTACGATACAAATAATTTGATCAACCAAATTCACTACACAAATTAAATAAAAGAACGCAGAATAATAATATTCGCGCGTTCATATTATGACCGCGCCGTCAGATATATAATCATATTTCGATATTCCTACGGGATAGAAACTTATGTGGGTGAAACCACAGGGTGCAGCTAATGTAATTAATGAAAAACTGGTCAATGGGTCTTCTTTTTCTTTGTGGCGCGTGGTACGACTGCATATTTTAGAGAGGCAATTCTCGTAATTTTAAGAACGTGCACAGTCTGAGGTGCAATTCTACTAATTTTAACAACGTTCACAGTCTGATCTCAGTCTCAATCTGTCAAAAAATACTTCAAATTTCCCTACATTTTGACAAGTTTTTGACATTTCTTTGTCGCTGAGATGAGACTGCGACTAGATTTTGAACGTTTTAAATTATGAGAATTGGCCTTCTGATCTCAGTCTCAATCTGTCAAAAACACCTATAATTTCCCTACATTTTTGACAAGATTTTAACATTGGTTGTCGCTGAGATGAGATTGTGACTAGATTCAGAGGGGCAATTCTACTAATTTTAACAACGTTCACAGTCTGATCTCAGTCTCAATCTGTCAAAAAATACTTCAAATTTCCCTACATTTTGACAAGTTTTTGACATTTATTTGTCGCTGAGATGAGACTGCGACTAGATTTTGAACGTTTTAAATTACGAGAATTGGCCTTCAGATCTTGTTGGCCCGTGGAGCCGTCTGTGGCGTCGTCGGTGGCAGCGTAGAGGAACTATTTAGTAATCTGTGGTAGAGGTCACTTTGACTGCATGATTTGAGAAACAGAGGGCAGAATAGGAGGCGGCGCATAGTTTGCGACATAGTTCTACATCCACACGCTGCTGCAGTTTTGGAGCTATTTACATTTCGCATAAGTTACTGCTAATTTGGGAGTTAATTTTTGCACATTTCTCAGTAGCAGCCTTCAGTCAGCAGTATTTGCAGACTAAGGTCTTCAACCAGTGCATCCTGTCCGTCATGATATATGGTGCCGAAACGTGGACACTGACGGTCGGACTGGTCCACAAATTTAAGGTCACTCAGCGCGCTATGGAGCGAGCTATGCTCGGCGTCTCTTTGAAGGATAAAATCAGGAATGAAATCATAATGCAAAGAACCGTAGTTACCCACATAGCTTGCAGTGTAAGCGAACTGAAGTGGCAGTGGGCTGGCCATGTTTGTCGAAGGACCGATGGCCGGTGGAGCAGACGAGTCCTGGAGTGGAGACCGCGTATCGGCAAGCTTAGTGTGGGACGCCCCCTAACTAGATGGACGGACGACCTAAAGAAAGTAGCTGGGACGGACTGGATGCGGAAGGCCGAGGACAGGGTGCTGTGGCGCAGCCTGGGAGAGGCCTATGTCCAGCAGTGGACTGCAATAGGCTGAGTTGATTAATTGAGCCTTCGGTCTGGATCTGTGATGGCAATATGCTCGACCCTCTATTCCATGAGACTTAAATATAACTGTCGAAATTTGGAGGTACTATGTACAGACGCCAGCACATCAAGCTACTACAATCTGTCAAATTTCTTTAATAGATTTTCAACTTTATCGCTATAGCATAAGGTTCAAAGTTGATTGGGAAAATTTGACAGTTTCGGGTAGCTTGATGTGCTGGCGTCTGTACATCTACGCCAACCTTTCGAGGAGGACAGGCGTGATGTTATTTTTTTGCCCATCGTTAGAAGTAAGCCTTCTGTTTACACATTATTTTCTTCTCCGATCGTCTATTGGGGTAGCTGGTAGCACCCTATTGTTCCTAAACCGTGGCCCCGATCAATGCATCTATTATGGCTATTGTTGGCACCGGACGTATATGAGCTCTGCATACTGAATGCAGGTGGATATAATTGGGTTCGTCAGACTATTGTGTCGGTAATGTAATTAGGTGTGGGTTTAGTGACTACCAGTAAGTGTCAAACTGTTGTCAGAAGCACAAGTGCTCTCCAAGTATTTAATAATAACTGTGCAAAAACCGTGAATAAGACCCTAAAATTGTTATCAGAGTGCAGTTAAGGTGTTCCTTTTGCTGTGAAAGTGTTATCTCGTGCAAATATTCGATAAAACATCTAAAATCAAAGATTGAAAAGTCTCGAAACCACTAAAGAAACTATTCTACCCACTTGATTTCCGAAAAGAAATTACGAAACACCGACATTGAGCAGCTGTCAGTGTCACTGTCTTGTTTGACATTTTGCAACATCTGTCACAATCACGAGCTCAGTGTTGCCAGAACTCGAAAGAAAAGATCTCCTAATTTTTCGTTCGGAAACACGACTAAAAGACTTGTATTCAAAAAATGGATGAACAATTTAAAATATTTATGGAACAAATCAAGACCCAAACGGACGAACAAACTAAAGTATTACTATCAAGCATTGATGAGAAACTAGAACCACTTATAAGCGAAACTAAGAAACTGAGAATAGAAAATGAGCAATTAAAAGAAAGAGTCAATAAACTTGAATACTTGAACCGTAAAAACAATATAATTGTATTTGGGCTTGAAGAGACGGAAAAAGACAACATGGAACTACTAAATAACGTAACAAAAACGTTTCAGCAGAACTCTGAAGAATTATCAGTCTATAGAAGCGACATTAATGCTGCCTATCGATTGGGGAAAAAAGTTGATAATAGCAAAAAACCAAGACCTGTCAAAATATCGTTCCTTAACTACTGGAAAAAAGAACAAATTATAAATAACAAAAAACAATATGCGAAGATCTATATAACTGAAGACTATCCCAAAGAGGTGGTAGACAAAAGGAAAACTCTCCAAGCACAAATGCAAGAAGAAAGAAAAAAAGGCAACTTTGCTATTATCAAATATGATCAACTCATAATAAAAACTGGAGAAAAAAGTGAAAAAAGAAAACGAGATCTGTCCACAACACCGGAAGAGAATGCCCAAACACGGAAACAATTTGTACCCAACCCTGCTAAAGTAGGCAGAATTAATGCATTTGATATAATGAGAACAAGAAGCAACTCAATCAACAACATATCAACAACCTCGGAGACGCAATAGGAATTAGGTGCCAGCCGAAAGACGAAGAGAACAACATACACAGAAGAACAACTAAAAACATTCCCCAAGCCGGCTGGTCACCGTGGGGATTACGACCAACACCCTCACCCGTCATCAAAAATAAATCAACAGCTAAAAATTTGCACCTACAACGTAAGGTCACTGTCATCAGCAGTAAGATTACTAGAACTAACAGAAGCTATTAAGAAAATTAATTTCGACATACTAGGCCTAAGCGAAGTGAGGAAGCTCGGTTGCAAAATAGAAGAACATCAAGACTATGTACTATGTTATACAGGAGAAACAAAAGGGCTATATGGAGTGGGATTTCTGGTTAAGAAGGCCTATAAACAAAATATAATCAACTATATAGGAATATCAGAACGAGTAGCTGTCTTGAAATTGAAATTTGAAGACGAACTATTATCTATAATACAAGCTTACGCTCCCACTGAGAAGGCAGATGACGATGAAATTAATAAGTTCTACGACGACCTGAGAGCAGCCCACCAAATCCAAGATAAAACAGTACTAGTAATAGGAGACTTTAATGCCAAGATTGGACAACCAAGGAAATATGAAAGCTTCGTAATGGGAAGTTATGGATATGGAAAACGAAATGAAAGAGGCAAAAGGCTGATTCAATATGCCAGCGAAAATAAATTAGCCATAATGAACACCTACTTTAAAAAGAAACAAAGCCAAAGATGGACTTGGATGGCCCCGGATCAAAAAACAAAGAACGAGATAGATTTTATTCTGTGCAACAAACCTAAAAGAATAACAAACGTAGAAATACTCAAAAATGTACAATTCCCATCAGACCATAGATTAATAAGAGCAACACTAACAATGAAGTCTCCTAAACTGAGCAGAAGAACATTTAAGACCCTTCCAAAAACACTTAAAACAGACAGTGAAAAACAAGTATACCTAGAAAACTTGAAAGAAAATACCAAACAGCTTCCAGAACATACTAACGAGGTACAAACCTATTACGACAAGTTAGAGAACATAATTACGACCAGCTTGAAAATAAAACAGGAAACCAACGAAAGAGAGGGTTCAAGAATACTAAGTGAATCAACATTAAAATTAATAAGAAGACGTACAGAACTGATCTCAACTAAAAACAAAAGTAAAGATACAAAGCAAGAGCTAAAAAACCTTTTCAAAACAACAAAGAAGGCCATAAAAGAGGATTACAATAACCACAGGCAAAGAATAATAGAGAAAAACTTAAATTGCTACAGAAGCTCCAAGCGGGCAAACAAAGAACTAAACACACATAAAGACTGGATTCAAGAACTTAAAAAAGAAAATTATGAAACGAAAACAAGAAAGGACATTATAGAACATGCAACTGAATTCTACAAGGAGCTATATAGGAAACCATCAGAAGACCCTTGCGATAAAGAGCTAATAATTCCCGAAAAAAACGAGCAAGAAGAAATAGAATCAATAAACAACGAAGAAATATTAAGGCATATAAAAAAGTTAAAACCTGACAAAAGTCCTGGGCCAGATAACATAAGCAACGAAGCAGTAAAAATAGGAGCCCCAGTTTTAATACCATATTTAGCAAAAGTTTTCAACATGGCACTCGATACAGGAAAAGCTCCTAAGCAGTGGTGTGTCTCTGACATAATACTTCTCTACAAAAAAGGCAATCCAGCAGACATTGCAAACTACAGACCAATAAGTTTACTGTCGAGCATTTACAAACTTTTTTCCTCTATATTACTGAGCCGGATAACATCAAGAATAGACAACAATCAGCCAAGAGAACAAGCTGGTTTCCGCCAAGGTTTTTCCACTATTGATCATATACACACATTAGACCAAATACTTGAAAAATATATAGAATATAATCGACCTCTTTATGTAGCCTTTATTGACTACTCAAAGGCATTTGACAGTATAACACACACCTCGATCTGGAAAGCACTTGCCTGTTGCGGAATAAACAGAACTTATATTAATATCATAAAGAACATCTACTCACAAAGCAAAAGTAGAGTAAGATTAGAAACTAAAGGAGAAGAGATAGTAATAGGAAAGGGAGTCAGACAGGGAGATCCCATGTCACCGAAACTATTCATAGCTGTGTTGGAAGGAATATTTCAAGAAATTAACTGGAGAAATAAAGGACTCAGAGTGCAAGATCAATATCTAAGCCACCTCAGATTTGCTGACGATATCATCCTCTTCGCGGAATCAGCAACTGAGCTTGAACAAATGATGCAAAATCAGGACACAAAAAGTAAAAAAGTGGGGTTACACATGAACGCAAGCAAAACAAAGATCATGACGAACCATACAGAAGAAGAAATACACGTGTCGGGAAACCAGATTGAATACGTAAAGGAATATATCTACCTTGGAAAACAAATATCATTTGATACAAGAAATAACGAAAATGAAGTGGATAGAAGGATCAACTGCACTTGGAGAAAATTTTGGTCACAAAAGGAAGTCCTAAAAGGGGACTATCACATGAAGTTCAAAAAAATAATAATGGACACCTGTATTCTACCAAGTATGACATATGGAAGCCAAACATGGACATATACTAACAAAATAAAAAATAAAATCTTATCATGCCAACATTCCATGGAAAGGAGCATATTAAAACTCAGGAGAATACAGAAAATCCGAAACGAAGAGATAAGAAAAAGAACAAAAATAACAGACGCCCTCCAGCACGCTTTACAACTGAAATGGAAATGGGCAGGTCATATTTCGAGATGTAGAGATCAGAGGTGGACAATTGAAACAACGAAGTGGTCTGGACCGAGAGGCAAGAGGAACAGGGGCAGACCACGCAAGAGATGGGCGGACGACATCGTTGAAGTAGCTGGTCCGAGCTGGATGGAGTCGGCCCAAAACAGGGAAAATTGGCACGGGATGGAGGAGGCTTTTACCCAAAAGGGATCCATATCCAAATAAAATTTTAAACTATTAATTTGTAAAAACGTTTTTGTAAAGAAAAATATGGAATAAAATGAGCTTTATTATTATTTTAGTGACTACCTAAATATTTTGGGTAAATAATATAAATTAGGGGCAGTTGCAAACCAGAGTTGTCTATATAATTTATCTTAGGACAAAGCTTCTCAAAGGTGACTCAAAAGGCCACGAAAGGTAAGGGTGAGAAACAATGAACCGTTAAAACGGTTGTCTAAAACTATATCCTTAATTAATCAACTGGTTTTCTAAAAAAACTTCTGAAAAGTCAGCTTTAAACAAAAGTAAACATAAGCAACAGAAATTAAAAAAAACCGGTCAAATGGAGTCGGAGTCGCATACGAAGGGATCTGTACCACAAGGCAAAAAACGCCGAAGAAAACACCTTTCTTGTATGGAGACCTTCTTTCATTTTTATTAACTTTATTTTATTTTTATTATTTGTTGTTATAGCGGCAATAGAAATACATTGTACACCCGCTGACAGACAGATAGACGGACGCAAGGATAGACAGCAGAGGCTTAGTAATACGGTTACGTTGGCAGTGGCACCCTTTGGGAACGGAACCCAAAAAATAGACCTGTATCTAAAAAAACAGACACCCGTATTCTGATGGCGTCAATTAACTTACCTAAACGTACCTATTCCCATAAATCTATAGTTTTGCCACCGCTTTCATACTAGCGCAAAACAATCAACTCAAATATGTACATTATACACGAAAATTAATCTTTCTAAACTTGGGTTCGCTAACCCGTAGGTCGGGAAAGTTACATGAAAGCTGTAACAAAATCCAGGTCCAATTAATCATACAGTTCCGTACTTTGACTGTACCTAATGTAAAGTTGGATAATTACTCAAGAGAAGTGGAAAACGGACCCCCGGGTGACGGCTGAAATATGGTGGATGTGTGACGTCATGCCTACCTTGGTTTTGGGTTTGAGGTCGGTGATTAATTTGCTTTTTAGTCAATATCGGGCGAAAGAATATTTGTGTTATTTTATGTACTTTAGCAACCAACAGTCAATCAACTCCAGAAAACACACACAATTCAATTTTGAAACTTCAACGAATGAAATACCAAACAAATTCACAAAGAAAATCACAAAAGCTGTTGGGTAAAAATACAAAAGGGCTATACTGGTTAGTATAGCAGATCTTTTTCCTTCATTTTCCTTCTCTTGTTCTTTTACTAATAAACCTAGTATAGCGTCTGTATAGTTACACAACGCTTTGTCTTCTTTTTTCGAAAGTTAAATGAATGATGACTGAAAGAGAGAAATAGGTGTTTAACTATTCATCTGATATAGGTAACACATTAATTAGGAGTTTATGACGTAGCGTCGCTAGTTACCATTATATTTAGATCGAAACACCAAAGAAAAGTCGAAAGTAGGTTGAATTACAATACTATCTTTATGAAAAAATAATCAAAATCTATACTTCTATACTAATGTTATAAAGCTGAAGAGTTTGTTTGTTTGGTTGAACGCGCTAATCTCTGGAACTACCAGTCGGATTTGAAAAATTCTTTTTGCATTTGATAGCCCAATTCTTGAAGAAGGCTATAAGCTCTAGGCTATTTAACATCACGCTATAACGTATAGGAGCCGAGCAAAAAGAAAAAAAGTCAGAAAGAACGCTAAGCAAAAACGAAGTAATAGCGCGGGCAGGCGATGCGATGCGACGGGGTGGGTCAAGAAATTTCACGCGGACGAAGTCGCGGGCAAAAGCTAGTATATCATATAGACATCCTGAGTTCTATTTAATCTTCTCATGAGCCTAATAGCCCTTGTCAATTTTAACCTGAGGTAATCCATATTGCACCTAATCTAGATTAAAATAAAACCACGAATACATTAACACATCAAACCAGAGCAATGAATTCTAAAACCTTCTAGTAACGAGCCCTCGGGGATATTCAGACAGAAAGACAAACAACACGTTGAAAAGGCGTCCCACGCCACGCCATTTCAACATGTTGAAATGGCGTGGAAGATGATGTATTGGAAAGTAGGCCCACGACCTGGGCCTTCATTTGTCTCTAGAACGAAGTCTGGGTTTTTTAAGGTGGTGGTGGAAATTGGTATGATAAATATAAAGTTACATAGTGGGTTATTCTAATTAGTTCTTTTCATGAGAATCTTAGGTACAAGAAAATATTCAATATTCCGACTTTGCGGTCCATTCGTAATGGATTCATTATGAATGGACCAAGAGCGACAAAGGATGATTATGTAATTGAGTATGTACATAGTTATTATCTCAATCTGTCTTCAGAAACATTAAAAATAGCGACAGCTTTTCCCGTCCTAAAAAATACACAAATTTTCAGTCAAAAGGAACATGTACCACATACACATTCCTGTTAACTTTTCAAGCCAAGAACCCTCAACGGACTAAAATATTAGTTCCAATAATAGAATCACACGAATCACTATACCAATGGAATCACGAAAATAACAAAACTAATCCATCGCTATGCAGAATTGATGTATCAAAGTGGGAGTGAGCCGTGTGCCGGGGGACATTCCATCATCATTTTGTTTGCCCATCCATCGTTTATGGATATCAAAAGTTGAGGGTGCGCCGCATCGCCCCAGCGATGTTGTTTTGTTTGTGCAGAAAACGATTATTTTTTTAAATGGATTTTTGCGTGGGATGGTGTTTGTGACCCGGATTTGGTTCTCGTGCCGGTTTGATTCTATCCGGCTTACACAGTTAGAATTACTTTTGAATTTTGATATGGATCTACTATTAAATTTGAATGCCTTAAATTAAAAATATTATCCAATTTCTTGCTTCTTCCAACTAACAGCTTTGGTTAGTAGTAATCTTCGATCAATAATTATTAATCGAAGGTAGTAATAGTTTAAAGTAACATAAAATCAAAACTTATCTTGTAGAAAAAGAGTGTTTGAAACCTTAGGAACAATAATTTTTAATGACTTTTGGAACAAGACGTGTTGTGGTCATATTAGTTAGTAATTTATTCAAACTACCAGATTATCATTAAAACTAACTGAAAAAAAATACCAGCATAGGTAGTCTTCATATACTTACACAAAAATTGTCTTTAAAAAAAATCGGGTTGTGTAAAAAGGTTCTAGAGCTCAGGGTGTCATCATTCCATTTACCAGGATATTAAAGACTTACGCCTCCGGGACTGTCGCTAAGAGTTTTCCTACATAAAAGTTTCATTGCAATACTTGCGCAAGAAAAACTTGCGTGATTTCCGTAAAAAAATGTTGATGGAAGTTAATAGCATAAAAATCTGTAGGCCCTCACAGATTATTAGACTATTTACTTATGCTCTCACTGTACTTACAAAATGAATGTATCAAGTTTTCAATCTTTTAGACTGATAACATCTATGAAATTTACAAAATACACATAACATTGCGCCTGTATCCCTTAAATAGAACACCCATATTTCGCCAGTTGTTTAAGTCCCATGTAAAAAAGGGTGCATGAGCCTATTGTCATCATCCGGGCACAAATCTAGATTCCAAGCTGCTACTTAGAAATTTCTGATAGAATAACCCAATAACACTTTGCCCGATCAGGGAGTCGAAGCCAGGACCTCATGCTCAGCAGTATCACTTGCAACCACTAGACCAACGACGTAGTTACAAAATACACTTATTCAGAATAGAATGCCCATGTAACGAATCCTTAGCAATATCTCGAATCGGATGTGCATTGGAGATACATTAGATCGCTATATCCTAAATCTACATAAATATTGGATTAAGTAGAAATACCGATATTTTTACTTATATTTATGTAGATATACTCTATATTTATGTAGATATTATCTATATTATTATTTATATTTATTTTCCTTATATAATTTCTTTCTTTCTCCTATAGTTGAAGCGGATCGCTGGTAATCCGGTTCCCACATTTCATTTTTACATCTGAAGTTGAATTAACTGCACACGCTTCAACTTTCTCTCGTTTTTCAGTATGGAATCCAAATACAACCACATTACGGTTTTTGAATTACATTTTATTTTTGTGCGGATTGTTTAATTACACTTCCAATAATTATTTTAATATTGAGCTGTCTGGGAATTGGTTGGTATCGTATTACCCAGTAACTAAGTTGTGGAGGTCAGATAGGCATACGGTTCCTGAAAAATTCTGGTTTTCAGCAGCATCCGGTAAAACTGGAAGCCGGCCCCAATATAGTTCTGTAGTAGCTAGGCAGATTCAGACAGTTCAAACATATTTGGAAAATTTTGGGCCAAAGATGTTTGAACTGTTTGCCATCGATTCGCTATGAATAGAATATGAAACATTAAACAACTCCCAATCAATCGTTGAAAGCTGCGCCAACTCCGCTCACTGACGCAATCATAGATCATCAAGTGTGCAGGTGACAGGGCATGGGGCGCAGAATGGAAGGTAGGCTATTGTCTGTGGGGAGGTGCCGTATATGCACTGGAGATCTAAGCCGTCCGTTAATGGATCTGTGGTCCAAAGTCTATTTAGAGATTACCAATATTCTATTAACATTGCAATACATCCTAATATTCGACGACTCTTTTCATCTGTATATCCTTACTCCTGTGATTGTAGACTTGCCTCACCAGTTACTTTTAAAAATAAATACACCTATGTTTTTAACCCATTACGGCAAAATTAAAAGATGGGTTATGATTTTTGTCCCTTATTTATTTGATTCAGATAAACCTCAAAGCAACACTAGCCATCATCAAACACGATCGACAGTTATAAGAACTTCCGTAACCGGATATCAGCAATAAGATTCATAATCCCTACTCCACAATGACTAACGCAGATAGAGCGAATATTGACGGTGCCCGGATTGCCCGGATTCCAGCCTTATGAAGCAAGATTGATGGAAAAGTATTCAATACACCGGGCGATATCAGATATGTTTTGTGTGTCAAAAACAGGGATATAGGTATGGGTACAGGGCTATTGTTACATAACTTTTGTATGCGTGGCGTATTTTTGATCTGATGTGTCATTCGATCTGTGAAAATCGGTCTATGTAAAAGGGATCTGTGGGCCTAGCAGAAACGCGCGGAGTGAACGTAACGTATGTATGTATAATCGAACGATTTTAAAATTGAAAATAGTCGTTTCGCACATTAGGTATATTTATTTTGTTCAAAGACTTAAATTCATATCTACCTAATCATCATCTTATAATGTTCCGACACAGGCCTCCTCTCTTGGCTAAGGAGATTGCTAATTAACCCCGTGGGCCCAGTATAACGGGTTGGTAAATGTGTGACATGTCTTTCAAATTTTGGTTTTAAGACATGCCGGTTTCCTCTACCGTTTTTATAGTAGTGGTGATGAAATTATTTTCATACAAAGTAAAGCGCCTGCCTGGGTTGGAATCCACGACCTTCAACTCGTAAGTCGGGGCCATTACCATTGGGCCACCACTGCCCTGAATAATATCTATGAAAGATACTATAGTACCCGGCGATAGATATTGCACATCGACCTTTACCTTTTTTTGTATTTTATACAAAGAATAAAAATAATAATTATCAAAAGAAGCAAATCATAATTGTTTTAACAGCTCCTAATATATAGGTACCGGACTGTTTGTATTTCGTGCGACAGAGATAACGCTCTACGAAGCCGAAATTAGCCGATTGTCTCTTTCCAAAGGTCGATGTGCAATATTTATCGCCGGGTACTGTGCTTGTCGCAAAAATTTTAACCATGGTGCTGGTAGTCGTATTGTCGTTCCCAAAATCATTTACGACGCGCGTTTATGCTAGCGCCCCTAATGGCACATTGATGATAAATGATCTCTATAATATGATAAATAATATTTATTGCTGTAAATATGTCTGTAATTTATATGGTGTACATAATAAAGATTATTCTATTCTAACAATGTATAGTGCTATTTTAATTGAAAAAATGTAACTATTTACACTAGATACTAAATTAAATGACTAACTAACTTACTATACAGACAAATAAATAAAAAAAAAATTCTGTATATAGGTTTAAAAAATATTCTTTTTTACACGTCAAAATTAAATCATGTTTCCAGAACTACTTGTAGATGAGTTCGGTGTTTCCTGACTACTCTGAGAAGAAAGACCAAAATAAACTCAGCGGTCACAGTCTCTTTTTAAAGCCCACACATAATATTGGTCAGGCCATATGAGGACCATGCAGGTTTATGTCTGAGATGGTCTTTTGAGGAAAGAACCATACAGATTTGAGTGGATCTGTCCAGTTAATCCACGCATTTGTCAGTAATCGTGTAGCTCAACTCAGAACCGAAGGAGCTCAACGACTCGAAGAACAATACCAAAGAAAGGTTATTTGGGTAGGCCGCATAAAGTACTCCAATTGCCAGATTATCATTAAAACTATCTGAGAAAAAAAATAACCAACATAGACTTCACATCCATACTATCCATCCATCCGTACTATAATAATATTATAAATGCGAAAGTGTGTATATCTGCCTGTCTGTTACCTCTTCACGCTTAAACCGCTGAACCGATTTAGATGAAATTTCGTATAGAGATAGTTTGAGTACCGAGAAAGGACATCGAATAGTTTTTATTCCGATATTCCCACGGGGTCGACACTTATGCGGGTGAAACCGCGGGGCGCTGCTAGTACAGAATAACTGTCATTCGATTTGAGAAAAATCGGGTTATATGAAAAGATGCAAGAGCTCATGGTGTCAGGGACAAGTATTCCATTTACCAGGATATTAAAAACGTATGCCTCGGAGACTGCAGCTAAGTGTTTTCTTACTCAAAACTTTCATTGCAATACTTGAGACTGCAAGAAAAACTTGCGTAGTAATAATTTCCATAGAAAGTTGTTGGTTATTGCCGTGAAATCAAATCATTGTGTAGTAGTTTATTAATTTCAGGAACTATTCAATGAAACGCTTTTATCCATTACTTAAAAAATGCTGATACATAGAAAATAATGGTACGGTCAGCATCAAAAGTCGATTAACACTTGAGTTTTTTTAATCTTAGTTATTGAGCAAAATATTAACACTTCAGTTTTTTTTTTAATCTCAGTTATTGAGCAAAATATTTGTTGAAAATTGCATCGTACTTCTGCTGCAATTTTGAATAAATATTTTGCTCAATAACTGAGATTAAAAAAACTGAAGTGTTAATCGACTTTTGATGCTGACCGTACTATACAAGGTGTTAGGCGGAGGGTTAGGTAAACAAGGAGGTTCGTCATAGGCGTATATAGGGAGGGGGGGGGGGGGGCGTGCCTACCTTAGAATGGTCTGGGGCCCACCCTAGGATGTTTGGGGACCTAAGTATTCAAAATTATAAGCTGGATACTTACATAATATAACTTCACACAAAAACTTAAAATAATTGAATCTACTAATACGCAACGTTATTACGTTGCGTATTAGTAGTTTCAATTATTAGCTAGAGTAGGTATATTTAAATTTCGTGCCACAGCCCACAATGCAAAGTGACAAGCAGGCGCACGTCGGAACACCGCGCCGTTCCGCGCGCTGCCGCTTCGATCGATGCATTTCTTAATTTAGATCTCGAAAGTGGAAAGCATTTTGTGGGGTATAAGGGTATTCTCCAAATTGACGAAACTCTTTTAGGAACAGAATGTTTAATAATGAAAAACGTGCTAAAAGAAAAGGATCGGTCGTGGGATCGTCCGCACTTGGGGATGGGGCCCGCTAGGCATGGCGGGCTGATATCAGTCAAGGGTGCGACGAATGTACAAGTATCTCTCGGGGCTCTCGGGCCTCCGACTTATGGTAGTAGAAGGAACAGTGGGGTTTTAGTCGGTAGGAGTCCGACATAAGCCTCCGTTCATCCCAGACGGAGGGTTGTTTTTTTTAGACAATTGGGAAATCATCAAATGACCTCCTCCCGCTCTGGGTGGAGCGGAAGGGAGTGTCAAACTCTTACTGACTAAAACCCACCCGTGTTCCTTCCTTAGCCCTTTATGTTCCGGGCCAGCGGCAACCCTTTCGGACAATCCCGCTGACCCGGCAAGCTTCGGCCCTGACGGGCCCCTTCAATTACTGCTGACATCTCTTTGAGGCGCGCGTGGAACACGTACGCGCCATCCGGCACGGGCTTGGTCCTGATCGGACGGTGAGCTACCCATTACTCTCCGCCCGCAGGCCCGCGCCTTCGGTGGCCGGGAGTCGTCGCGCGGCTCCCGACGCCCGGAGCGTCTACCACGGCGGTTGGGATGGGAGGCTCTCTCCCTGAGCCATTCCGCCACCTTCTTCGCTAGCATGACTGCTTTGCAGAAGGAGGTGACTGCCTCTAACTCCTTCTCGCTCCGGACCATGGCTTGGACCAGGGTCGGACGTGAGAGGTCGCCGCCGCTGCCGATCGCCTGTCGAGGACACGGCGGTGCTCCGCCCAAGCGGGGTTGACCTCCACCGTGTCTTCTGGGCGATCCTGGCAATGGCGACACCCGGGCGTTTCCTCCCGCTTGATGATGTGCAGGAACCTCCCGAAACATCCGTGCCCGGTGAGAACGTGCGTCAGGCGGTAGGTGAGGGCACCGTGACGCCTCTCTAGCCACTCCTCAGATGGAGGGCTTCCGTGAGGATTTACCAACAAAAAAAAACAAAAAAAAATAGGTTAGGGGCCAGGCCCCCCCCTGGAAAAAAGCCCTAGATACACCAATGGGGTTCGGAGGTAGACTGCTTTAGGAGATAAATATTTAGCTTGAAGATCCCTCTTTTTTTGTTATTTAGTCAATGTTGGGCTTATTCAGTTTTTTCTCGCTCCTTTTACTTTGAGAGCTCAAAACTAATCAGTTCTTATTTGCATCTACCATTGCCTTTGCTAGACCAAGAATGCGTTATACAAAAACAAACTTCAGACACATGAAAAAAAACTTGAAAAAACTATATAAAAAATTGTTAAACATTAGGGTCTTCAGTCTAAACATGTATTTCCTAAATACATATTTAGTTTGAAGCTACCGACGAACCCCCCTTGGCTAACCTTCCGACTAACACCCTGTATGTATCCTTTGTAATATTGAAATGACTTGTATTTAATCGCATTACTTATAATTTTTACTTTGCGCTCCTAAAAATATTATTGAACACTCTAATATAATGATTGCGCCTCTTTTTGTGAACCTCAATTACTTAATTCCTTTTTAGAGGTTCTAAAAATACTAATTAGCCTAGTAACTGGTACCAACATGGATGTAGCGGTTGGTCACAGTTCTGCGCTGCGTGCTTTTATTTGCTGAGGCCCATGAACACTGAATCCACCGACATGTGAACTCAGCTGAATTCAGCTGTTAGACCAAACAAATATAGTGCGAAGACTAAAACGGACAAAACCTTTTGAGTTAGTGTAGTGTAAAAAGTGTAGAAATAACCGTGCTAATGAGACACACACACACACACACACGTGAACAAAGTGTTTACATCATTATATCAGACTCTAAGAAAGTGGAACGGACTTGTGTAAAGTACAGACGCCAGCACATCAAGCTACAATCTACTACAATCTGTCAAATTCCTTTAATAGATTTTCAACTTTATTATAAAGCATAAGGTTCAAAGTTGATTGGGAAAATTTGACAGTTTCGGGTAGCTTGATGTGCTGGCGTCTGTACAATAAGCACTATTCTAAGTCTTAAAATAATTATCAAGTAAAAAATTTAATTAGATTCAAATTGCTTATTAGCATTATTTATAGGCTAGATTGTAATTCATTATTAAGACCCTGGTTCTTTTTAATAAAGGATAAAAAAAAGTTCTGCGCATATCTCTCTTGATCATCGGACATCGTACGGACAACATGTGCTCTGAAACTGTCTCGCGATCAGTATCGTTTTGTGTCGTGTACCTTGTACCTGCAGTATGTGATTCGCTAGTGTGATTAATTTGTCAAATTTTAATTTGATCCGAACTACAAACAGGTTTTCTATTGTGCAATAACCAACACTATCCATAGTACGCCCACAGTAACTAAAATATGGCTGATGATAACGTGAGACCCGTACCGTCTCCGTCACAAACACACAAACAAACGCGCTTATTATTTTTTGTAGTTGGATAGTCATCATCATCATCATCATCACCATTTCAGCCGAAAGACGTCCACTGCTGGACATAGGCTTCCCACAAGCACCTCCACTTCGACCGGTTCTGTGCTTCTCGCATCTAACGGGTTCCTGCGGCCTTCATAAGTTCGTCGGACCACCTTGTGGGAGGCATTCCAACGCTACATCTTCCGGTACGCGGTCGCCACTCCAGAACCTTTCGGCCCCATCGGCCATCTGTTCTGCGAGCAATGTGCCCTGCCCACTGCCACTTAAGTTCGGCAATTCTTAGGGCTATATCGGTTATCTTGGTTCTCCTGCGGTTGTATAGCCTGGTGACAGACAGACAGACGGACAGTGGAGTCTTAGTAATAGGGTTCCGTTTTTACCCTTTGGGTACGGAACCCTAATAAGTATCTTATTCTATTTTATTCTAGATATTTCAAGTTAATATCATCAAACGTAAGCCATCAGTATCCTATTACTGTGAAGCAAGAAAGTAAAGTCTCTTATAAGAGTTTCTCTTTCATCTCCTAAGTTTTTACGGGAGCTATATTGAAATTCAACAAGAACTGGCGTCTAATCTAATACTCACCATCGACGTGGTGCAATTTTGACGAAAAAGTAGAAAAACAACTTTCATTTACTCAAACGGAATTGTTTTTTTTTTTTTACTTTTTCGTAATATTAGTTGTTAAGAGGCTTACATGACTTAAAGCGCGGTCTGTCGAACTGCATAGTAAAGAAAGAGAAGCGTGATGACACAACGATTATGAAGCAATTATTTAATTACAAAAAATCTATTGTTTGGACTAAAAAATTAAAACACTAGAGTTTTAGTATGTTTCTTGTAGAACAATCCGACAAAAAATCAGAATGATTGTATGTATATTAGTATGATTTTTATTGTAAAAAGAAAGTTTTTAGAGGTAACTTCATGATTTTTTTCTATCGTAACAAATTAGTTGTATTACTATTATGTTTTCAACACACTATCTACCTAGCATATATCCTCAAGAATATCATATATTTTTCTGATTTTGTATACTGAAGTTGATCAAATACTTTTATTGTTTCTAAAACTTGCGTTTTTTGCGTTTAGGTCCTGTAAGCCCCTTAAGAACGGCTTTTGTTGTTCTTTCGACAACTTGGAACTGAACTTTACTTTGGCCCCCTTTAGCCTTTGTTGTATATTTGCTTTTGTTTTCATTTTGGTGGCATCACATTTTCTTATTGTTCATCATATTTTGAATTGCAGCATTTTCTTCTTTTTAAATAGTGTAATTCAAAATATTAGTGTTTTATTATCCTCTAATCTATCTATCTATCTATACTAATAATAAAGCTAAAGGATTTGTTTGTTTGTTCGCGCTAATCTCTGGAACTATTTCATTTCCTAGACTAATTCTTAAGAAAGAAATATTTGTGAAAAATAAAATAATATTCCCAAAACACTTTTCCTTCACAAAGTCTGAGAAACTCAATTCAAGAAATGTGGTACTTTTTGGTAGGTTTTATCAAGTCGTGCACAGTGGGAGTCGAGCATAGCGGGAATAGTAGGCGAAAATGGACATGACCAAGCCAAGTAAAGTTACTTACTTACTACTACTAAACTTTGTTAAACTACGATATAATCCGTTCAGGCTTCTTCAACTCACGGTGCGATTTTCACCCGCGTCCGCCGCGGTTGCAGGCCCGCAGCTCCTGTAGAATCTATACTAATATTATAAATTCGAATGTAACTGTCTGTCTGTCTGACTGTCAGTATGTTACCTTTTCACGCCTAAACCACTAAACGGATTTCGATAAAATTTGCCAGAGTGATAAATTGCATCCCGGGGAAGAACATAGGATAGTTTTGATCCCGATATTCTCACGGAATCGACACTTATGCGGGTGAAACCGCGGAGCGCTGCTAGTGCAAATATATATGTAAAAAATTAAAGCACATTTCACGACGCGTTTTACGCTCGCGGTGTGCGCGGCTGTGTGCGGATCCCGCTGTACCTGCGGGCAACTAGTAGAATCGCGCGGGCCGCGGTCACCCACAGCCTCGCGGCCTCGGCGGGTTGCGCCCGCGCGCTCTGCGATCGATTGGTGGGCGACTGCAGTGGCCGGCGGGGGATACAGAAATCCGATTTTGCACCAGTGACTGCATTACAAGTGGCATCGTGTCTGTGCATCCAGAACCTTTTGGGCCTTCTATTTTTAATTCTTCTGTGTATAACGCAACAGCTCGTTTCTGGTGTGTGTTCATGGCGGTCTAGACCTTAACTGATCGTAAACCGCCCGTCTTGCGCCCGCCAAGTTTGCGGGCGATGATCGCAACCGCTACGACTGCGTAATCGCACAAACAACCGGTCTCGTGAGTTTAGAAATAAAACAGCTGTTCTGCCACCACGGCGGGCGCGGGTGAAAATCGCTCCGTGAGTTCTTAGCCTTAGTATGGCTGGATGTCATGTCGGCGGCATCTGGGTCAGATTGTGGTCTCTTTATAATAAACTAGCTGACCCGGCGAACTTCGTACCGCATCACAATCAATAAGAACGAATGTATGAGAAAATTAATTACATACATCTAAAATTTGTATTCTATCCAAAACTGTTCTATAACACAAAATGTTAAACCTGCAAAAAAGGTGCAGCTTATTAGATTCCCGATCTCATTTGCGGATTCGACCTTTTCCAATAAATTTCTAATCTTTCTTCTGACCTTTTCATTGAGCGTTCGATCCAACGGAAAATCGGTCAGACGTGAAAATATATTATAAGGTTCTCTACACACAGGTAATTCCTTTGTTTATTAGAACATTTCTGGAAGATTTGGAATGTCCTTTGATATAATTTTAAGCTGTACAATATAGATTATTGTTATTTGTGGGGATGGTAGCTAAATAATAACAGCCGTATGAGTCGATCTTCAAGGTTAAGCAACGCTTACCGAGGTCAGTTCTTGGATGGATGAAGACCATCTATAATATACCGAGATACCTCCGTGCATTGGAAAACATGTTCAGCAGTTGGTCCCGGCATTCGAAGATCTTTGATAGTCGTTACGGGTAGTCAGAAGCCCAAAAGTCTGACAACCAGTCATACCAAGGGGTACCCAGTAACTGGGTTGTGGAGGTTAGATAGGTTGTCACTACGTGTAAAATACTGGTATTTAGCTGCTTCTGGCTTCACTGGAAGCTGACCGCAACATAGCTGGGAAAATGTTAGGTAGATTGAATAAGTAATATTCCTGCCACAAATAAATCTATTCCAGAGACGATATGGCTTTTAAACAAAGTCTGTTGTAGTGAGTTCAGATGTGATGATGGTGTTGTTGTTGTTGTTGTGTTAGTGATGTCAATATTTTATTTTAATTACGCATTCAGAAGATAATAAATTGATTTTGCACTAGGCCCGCGTAGTGGGTTACGGTCCTCTCCCTCTCACAGAGAGGATTTATCACACCTGTATCACAGCAGTAGGTACAATATAGGCTAATATAGTTTATGCTTTGTTTCCACCAATAGAGCGATAAACGAGCCAATGCACATTCTATCCCCCTCTACCATTTTCATTTAGTTTTGACAGTTTAGCCACGTTCATTGCATTATTTAAGTTGTTCAGCAGACGAACGTTTCAAACCTATGAAGCAATGGATTAGGAATTTCATTCAAAAGACTTAAATTGTTTTTGGAAGTGTGTTACGTAATTAGGTCGTTGATTTTATGTTCGTTCGTTCTAAACCCACCTCAACGTATCCTGTGCACACATGCCCTTATATTGATCTTAATAAATAATCATTTATATGTAGATGAATGTTTATTCACTTTTGCTGGCTACTTTGACGCTCAATAACGAGAAAAGTAACTGATCTACACCGACATTCATTTATATTTTCTCGATATATTAAAAACATATTAGTAAGTCTTAGCAATATAATTTTTATATATAAGCAAAACTATAATAATTTTAATGCCTTATAATTATTGAATAAATATTTTATTATTATTATTATTTATTATATCTTATATATTTTACACGTAGTCTATTTTGTGTCAGTGTTTTTTTTACATATCAATTTTGCAAACAGTCACTGACAATTTTTTTCCTATTTTTTGTTTGGCCCAATATGAATCAGCAGCGCGATTACAGTTTGTTACGCGTTATAGAGTTTACGTCAGTGTATCTAAAGCATTGCGTCCAAAGAGCTTTCCGAGTCCCAGATTGACGCCTTTAACAATTTATTATTAAGTTACCATCTGTTAAAAATCAATTAGCCTCGCCATTTCCGAACCATGTTGGGGTCGATATCCAATTTAAACGGATGCAGCTACATACCAGTATTTTACGTGGAGTGACAACCTATCTGACCTCCAGAACCCAGTAACTGGGTAACACGATAACCCTTGGTAAGACTACAAAAATCTACGGATGTGAGCCAACCAACTGGATACCGATCAACTGCTTAACGTGCTATCCGAGACACGGAGGGTTCTCGATATGTCATGGTAAGTATATAAGGGTAGATATAAGATGCCATCTGAAATAACAAATTGCTCTCTACTTTTATCCTTAATCAAACGTAACATGATTTCTTCACTCAAGCTTTTAATGCAGACAAACAAACCTACCCATCTACAAATAAAATCAACAAAGTGTGAGTACACAGCTCGGGCGCATCTAATGCACACTGCAATGGTGCCAAGACGGTTTGCTCAAGAAATTCTCCTAGTAAAACTTCCTAGGTAGGGTTACCATTTCATAATAACGAACTGTCAAACTGTGTGTGTGTGTGTGTCTGTCGAACTGTGTCCAAGTAAACTTTTTTCTTTCTTTCTTTTCTTTTTAATATAAAAACATGGTCAGGCAGAGGTGTTCGTAATAGTATAGACGCCAGCACATCAAACTACTACAATCTGTCAAGTTTCTTTAATTGATTTTCAACTTTATCGCTAAAGAATAAGGTTCAAAGTTGATTGGGAAAATTTGACAGTTTCGGGTAGCTTGATGTGCTGGCGTCTGTACATCCACATTTTAACAGTTATGTTTAAGTCCCATGTATGTTGTAGGGGCCAATGGTTGTAGGCACCGTACACTATCACTTTTTTGATGTTGATTTAGTTTCGGAGTACACAGAAGGAACCACAAGTGGAATTTTAAGGTTATATTAAATGTTGTGGTTAACAAGGTAGAGTGGTAGCGATTCTTTCTCTTGACAAGTGGTTAGTTCCACAGTTGTTGTCTGACTCGCTCTGCTTAGCGTGAAAAGTTATAATTATAGCGTACTATTTTGTGACGCACGCCACCAAAGTAGGTTGCTGCGTTTGCTAAGTAAATGTACGGTTGATGAGACCGTACATATGTAATAGGGGGACGAGCCCATTGCCATCAAACGGGTACAAATCCAGTCTCCGGGCTGCTACCGAGAAATTCCTGATGGAAAAACCCAATAACTCTTTTCCCGGCCAAGGCATCGAACCCAGCACCTGATGCTCAGCAGCAGTGCTTGTGACTACTACACCAACCAGGCAGCCAATAGTAAAAATCCTGACGAAAAGTCTGTCAATTGCAAAAAAAGACGGGACATTTTACTTTTAAATATTTATATTTTTAGTATTACTTATTCACATTCTTTTTTCTAAAAGAGTACCCTATGTTAAAAAGGCCGGACGAAGTCTAGACAGGGGGTCAAAAAACCGGATATGTCCGGACAATCCGGACAGATGGTGACCCTAGTCACGGGTTGGTTTACAGCACTTATTTGCTCTGTTTTAAAGTGGAACGAGTGTTTGTCCGGAACGTATTTTGAAACTTGACATTTAGAATGGAAACGTTCTGATAGTTACATAGTTACAAATGGATGCTACGATGCTGGCCAAGTCTTTTTAACCAACTTTCTAAATGTTTGTATAGCTCTTAAATTAAAGTGAATAGCTAAATAGTTTGGCTAGACGAATGATAAGTAATAGTTGTGAATACACAGACAAATGCCCACTTTAAAAGGTACAAAAAACTGCTTGCGAATTGCTACTGTTCCAACAAATGAGTTTTTTCAAGTACTTGTTACATAAAAGGATTTATTGCATTCTTATAAATATGACTGAAATCTTCGGAACTTTTTGCAATGGTGAAACAATAGAAGTTATTTTCAACAAAAGTAGAATCAAATCACTGACTCTCAAGGACGAATTTCACCAATGAAACTCCTGTGGATAATAATGTAAACTGTGTTCGAGAGAAAGAAAACTGAACGCGATCGGCACGTCAAAACCGCGTTCATGAGCTGTGTCCAATAGGTATTCCACAACAATACAGACACTAACACTGACGGATCTTGAACGCAGTTTAGATGTGCTCATCGCGTTTGGTTTTTTTTCTCACGAACACTGTTTAGATTTGCTGATCGCGTTCGGTTTCATTGGTGAAATTTGCCCTCAGTCACAGGAACTAACTCCTAGTTTAGGAGTCAGAACATAAAAATATTTGTCTGTCTGTTGTTGTGTAGGTATGTTTTTAGTCCTATGGTGTAAGTTTTTGGTAAGACTAATTGACATTGACATTGATTATGTTTTTTTTTTATTGATTATGTAAATTGGTCGTACAGTAACTACAAATATAAAATCTTTTCGACGAACGGCACGAAAGGCACGAGTATCTTGAACGTCGCTTCAATGACCCCTGCTCCGTGGTCAGTTCCTATATCGGAGGACTCATTTGTACCCGTCGTATATCCCCACCCTTATTTTACTCTCCAGAAATCGTAGGAACAATAATGTTAGAAAATTTGTGGAGAAGGTAACCTACTTTGTTTTTATAAGAACAAGTCAGCTGATTCTGTAGGTCAGCGGGATTGTCCGAAAGGGTTACCGCTGGCCCGGAACATAAAGGGCGAAGGAAGGAACATGGGTGGGTTTTAGTCAGTAAGAGTCTGACACTCCCTTCCGCTCCACCCAGAGCGGGAGGAGTCATTTGATGATTTCCCATCCTGAAAAAAAAAAGCTGATTCTGTAAAAATCTCACCGTGAAAACTTAGGTGATGTGAGTTTGTTTTTGCTAGGAATTGACACTATTGATAGCTCACTCCACGCTCACATTACCTAAATTTTCACGGTGAGATGGTTATAATCGCACTGAGGACGTGTTTGGTCAGTTTTAATTAGGGGTGCTACACACCATGTTCAGGTCGGTACATTCGATTTGTCAGTATTTATTCCAAAACAAAGCCCTCTTCTTCTTCGCTGCGCTCTTTACAAAACGGTCGTGGTCATGATGAATTGTGTCTAATCGCAAGTGTAGTCAAAACGATGAAGAAAACATCGTGACGAAACCGGCATGTCCTAGGACCAAAAATTCGAAGACATGTGACATCTACCAACCCACAGTGGGTTTGCGTGGTAGATACAACCTACCCCTTGTGGAAAAGGGGAAGCCTGTGTCTCAAAAGTGGGAACATTTTAGGATGATTATGCAGCCTAGTCGTTACTTGCCTCACAGTCTTTCACTATCTGGTTCTGTTAGATGCCAACATAGCCCACCCGAAGCAATTACTACACATATTCGGTTTTCATTTGGCTCGTGCCGATCAGAAAACTTCGTTCGGCATCTACTTCCGCATCGGCTTGTCATAATTCAAGCTAAGCCGATTTTGTCGCCCGGCTGTGCCGATCAAGCCGACCCGCAAATGTCTGTAGCACCCCTTAAGTGTTAAAAATCAGGGCTGGATTGAGGAGGTTTTCAATAAAATGAAAACGAAGAACTTCTTTTAGCATGACGGGTTCTTAGTGACTGTAGGAATCCCGGCAAGGTTTTAACTTCGTCTTTAGAAAACAAATGATTATTTTATGGCAGTTGTAGGACATGTCTTAAATGCACTACACAAAAAGCTTTAGGTATGTTTTTATTTATTTATTTATTGAATACTTCAAGCACATAAATATACAGAGGCGGACTTAATGCCATAGGCATTTTCTACCAGTCAACCTTTGGGTGATGCAGAGACAAACAGTGGTATGTGCAATCATGAACATTGAGGAATAAATATTTTAAATATAAAGATACGCATAAACCTATAAAAAACTGAATATAATATATACCTAATTATATATAAATATAAGTACAAATAAATATACATAAATAAGCTTAATAAAAAGAAATACAGACAGACAGTTTAGATGTTTTCCAAGTTCGAAAACCATCTAAATTGTCTCTCTAAATCAAATGGAGATTAAAATTAGTTATTAAAAAAACTGGTCAAGTGCGAGACGGACTCACGCACCGAGGGCTCCGTACAAATTTTTTTTAGGTATGTAAATAAAATAACTACAAACTTACGGTTTTCAGATTTTTTCCTTAACTTGTGATACATGACATTGATTCTTGCCAAATTTCATGATTCTAGGTCAACGGGGCGTTGACTTAGAAGTTTGATTTTTTCACTGGTTCAAGGGATTGCAGCCCTGAGTATTTGAAATTAATTTCAACTTGATAACTTGCATCCCTGAGAAAAAGGGTCTTGACCGACGGACAGACTGACAACGAAGTGATCTTATAACGGTTCCGTTTTTCCTTTTGAGATACGGAACCCTAAAAATAAACGGAAGTGATGGTTTTTATGTTCCTAGCATACCTGTGCTAGCCTCTTAAGAAAGTATCTATATAGGATCAGTCTGAATTTATATATTAATACATACATAAATTCACGCCTTCTTCCTATGGGGGTAGGCAGAAACTACAGAACGCCACCTGCTACGATAATGACTTTCGCTTCGTTTCATACATTCAGATGTATGACCAGTCATACACGCACGCTGGTTGCGAGTACTACGCACCTGACCTATGTGAAGAACGTTATATTTTAACTAAGTAGAAAATGTTTTAAAAACTTCAACAAAAGTCTCTAAGCCCTTGTTATTTGTTACGAGAGCGTTGCCACTTGTAGAAACCACTCCCGTCTGAGGTCTGCTTGTTAACTTCGTAAGTGTCATAAACAACTAGAAGTTCTCTCCGATTTTTTTTTTAATCCTCTTATGGTCGTATTCAAAGGCATAAAGCTGAAAAATTGTGTTGGTTTCTTTAATAAAAATAAGATTTAAAAGAAAACCGTTTCATATTCTGTGAAATCGCTTTGTGAACAACAGAGCTTTGTATTTTGATTTATGGTGAATTATTATTTTTCAGAATTCAAACATTTATGAGACAGTTAAAAAGTATTGCTACGCCGTAGCTGCTACGGCGTAGCAATATTCTTTTTAATTTGACAAGTTGTTGTCACTGCTACGCTGGCTATGGGGTCGTAGCAGAAAACCATAATCATCTACGCTTTGAAAATATTTCATTTTGTGCAGATTTTTCATTGATTTTGTTAGGTACCTAACAAAATCAATCTTTACGGACAGAAGTGATTTTAGTCGTCCCATTTTAAAACAATAGAAGTCCACTACACCGCATTTGAATTTTAAAAGTAGTTCAATAAAGGGATTTAAAAATAAATCTGTACGTAACTATGTCAGATTTGCTTCGTGATTCGTGTTTGAATATTTATTATGATGAGATAAACTCAACACAAACGTATTTTACGCCTACTATTTGGCAATAATATTTTCTTTTCGACTTCAAAAAAAGGAGGAGGTTCTCTGTTCGTCGGAAACTTTTATTTTATGTAGGTATGTTCGCCGATAACTCGAAGACAGTCGGATTTTTTTTTTTTGCAAAAACCGATTTGGGATTTTTTTTTATTGAATGGGTATACGTCACAAGTGGTTCCATTGCCATCAACTCAGTATCTGATAATAAGTCTGGATCCTGGAGAAATCGAGGAAACTAATTAAAAAACTTTTTTTGTAAAAAAGGTTAACTTGGTCGACAGTGTATATATTTAACCCTTATTTTGACTTATTATTATGATTGAATTTTGTAACTTGTTACAAACAGCGCATTCTCTGTAAGTTCATTCAATTCAATTCTCAGAAAACAACAGAAAAAGAAGGTCCGTGTCACTAGGTATGCTGTCATACATCACCACCCACTGCATCACCGCACTCATCTCATTTCAGTCGAAAGACGTCCATTGCTGGAAATAGGCCTCCCCCATGCACGTCCACTGCGACCGGTTCTGTGCGTCTCGCATCCAACGGGTTCCTGCAGCCTTCACAAGGTCGTCGGTCCACCCTGCGGGAGGCCTTCCAACACTACGTCTTCCGGTACGCGGTCGCCACTCCAGAACCTTTCGGCCCCATCGGCCATCTGTTCTGCGAGCAATGTGCCCTGCCCACTGCCACTTATGTTTAGCAATTTTTCGGGCTATGTCGATTACCTTGGTTCTCCTGCGGATCTCCTCATTTCTGATTCGATCGCGCAGGGAAACTCCAAGCATAGCCCTCTCCATTGCCCTTTGGGTGACTTTTAGTCTCACCACCGCACTAACTCCTCATTTTCCATTCTAAGCGCTACAATGCGTCATTGATTGCCTCATAGCTCGCTGAATCCACTTTGACTTTGCGATTAGCAGCACAAAGGCGCGGCCGGCTATTATAGCTGACCAACCGCACACACGTCTTATTTAGAGGCTGGAGCCTATTATTATGATAAACATCCTAATGAGTGTGTTAGGAATGTCAGAGTAGAGAAAAAAATATATACAAAAATGCAAATTTATTTTTAATAGAAAACTACAAATAATTTACGCTGCTGGGTCTACTTCTTTCTTGAAACAATAGTTCACTTTGTGATCCAAGGTCAAGTCAAACAAATAATGTTACCGCACCAGGCCAGGGCGCGCACCATCATAGCCTAAACAATGCCTGCAGCATGATTATTACTCACATGCTCTCTAGTTCGTAAATCGTAAAATTCACCAATATTAGATTTGGAGTAAGCATCATAAATCTCATAATTTTATTTTAGTTTTGTCAATTAGTTAAAATGGTGAAACGATCATTTCGCTCCCCCCACCGAATAACATGGTAATGTGGTACTACGACAGTTTTCGTTTTATTGCATATTCGGTGTCTAAAGCTTAATTATCATCTTGTAATTTTTTTTTGTATTTTTTCTATGTATATTTATAAAAGTACAATAATTTCAATGGTACCGTAATGAACATAACAACATTATTCCCTTAAAATCTAAACACACTTTTTGCACGAATAATACCATAACATGTTATTACAGATCATGCAATCGTTAACTTTTTCGGTAAGCGACGATTACCATTATATTCGCGTAAGAAATGCATGCCTTTTTCCACGTAAAGTATAAAACAATTATAATCGTGTATTATTTTTGTTTACAATATAATAGAAACGGCTTATTCGATTTAGATGCGGTTTTCACTAATATATTGTAGTAAGCTTCACTTAACATTTAGTGTTTATTTCATGTCAATCGGTTCATAAATAAAAAAGTTATGTCAATTTAAAGAATCACGGCGGACATATTTACGGTATACTATCAGAGTACGTACATGGACGCGCAGTCTCGAGGCTAACTGATGAACAGCGTTTGATATTTGATCTGGTGAGCGTTGATAGTACTTTGGAAGAAATGCTATTTGTAGATGCACCCGGTGGAACGGGTAAAACATTTCTTACGAAAGTTATTTTGGCGAAGGTACGAAGCCAAGGTAAAATCGCGCTTGCTGTCGCTTCATCAGGCATAGCAGCCACATTGTTGCCAGGTGGGAAAACTGCTCATACAATGTTCAAAATTCCGATCGATTTAGACCGCACAGAAAGCCCTGTTTGTAATATTTCAAGAAACAGCGATAAAGCTAAGGTTCTTCGTGATTGTAGCCTTATTATATGGGATGGGATCCACAATGGCCAATCGAAAAGCAGTAGAAGCAGTAGACAGAACGTTGCAAAATGATCAACCCATGGATGGCATTACTATGCTTTTTTTGTGGCGAATTCGTCAGACTCTCCCTGTAATACCACGTGGAACAAGGGCTGTTGAAGTTAGAGCCTGCCTACAGAGTTCTCGACTGTGGCATTACATTATACCTTGGCATTTGACATTAAATATGCGTGCGCAAATTAGAGGCAACGAAAATGCTCAAGAATTTTCAGATTTGCTACTTGAGATTGGTAACGGTGTGTTACCGCAGGAACAAGGAAAAAGAAGGTTCTAAATGAAAACCTATGCAACATAGTTTCATCAATGCGAGACCTCATATCATCTGTGTATGGAAACGCAACGCAAATACCAACTTGCGAAAATTTCTGGCTTTGCGAAAGAGCTATTTTGACGCCACGAAACGACCAAGCAGCAACAATAAACGCTGAAATTTTGAGCTATGTTCCGGGGGATTATGTTGAGTATATCTCCATTAACAGAGTCATGGAAGAAGGAAAATCTACAAGCTACCCAGTAGAATTTTTAGAATCCCTCAATGCTCCTGGACTACCAGCACATAAAATAAAATTAAAAGTAGGCGTACCGATAATGCTTCTCAGAAATTTAAGCCCCCCAAAACTTAGCAATGGCACCAGGTTAAAAGTGACCAATTTACAAAGAAATCTGATAGAAGCAGAGATTTTAACAAGCTGTGGAAAAGGTAAAAGTGTTTTCATTCCTCGGATTCCTCTCATTCCAAACAGTTTTCCATTTAGTTTTAAACGAGTCCAGTTTCCAGTCAGCCTATGTTTTGCGATGACAATTAATAAAGCCCAAGGTCAGACGCTGAAAGTTGTAGGTGTAGATCTAAGTATCAGCTGTTTCTCGCACGGTCAGTTGTATGTGGCTCTGTCACGGGTTAGCAATCCTAGGAGCCTGTATGCTTTCATCACCGATGGCCATACGTCAAATATCGTATACAGAGAAGCATTACTGTAAAGTAAATTTTTAGCTACCCAAACGATGGTATATGTAATTCAAAATATGCTGCCCGAAAAGTCACTATTCCACGCTGACGAAGTCGCGGGCACAGCTAGTTAATAAATAAAAGGACTGATTATGATAAATAATAAAGCCTTTGTTTTATTTCATAAATTTTAATAAAACACTATTATAAATTATCCAGTATTAATATCAACTTCCTCTATTATTGTTATTTTTCTGCCAAATCAAATAATAAGTACTGGATTATTTAATAAAACATGTATTTGCAACATTATATTACTGTTAATCTTTTGACACCACACATCGACGAATATTACTGTAATGTAATATTACATTATACACTATCGCTTGGATTTCACACGAATAATATCGTAATATCATATTGCCGTTAGGTTTTTTGGCACTGTATTACAACGAATAATACTATAATGCATTAATATTGACTACGATATTGTTGCGTTTACACGCGAATAATATGGTAATGATGCGTTGCATACTATACTTTTGCCATTTAATTTCAGTAACATTATTTTTGTCAATAACTTAATTTTATTAAAGTATTACAAAAAAATCATAATATAAATTAGATTGTAAAAAAATTAGCTTTGTTTTGACGTTTAAATGTCTACCTTACGATCTACCCGTGCCGAGATATACGCATAAAACAGTTTTTTATTTTTCTTGTAAAATTTTGATTTATCGATTACCATATTATTCGGTGGGGGGAGCGATTTGTTCCTTTCCCACAGCACTTCATAAACTAGCCATAAAGCTGACATCTTTATTACCTCTCGTGTTGTTTTAGTAAACTTTAGTTTTTCAAAAAACTTAGGTAAACGTGCAAAGGCTGGCATGCATTTTTTTGCTTTTTCTGCCGATAAATGGAAAATGAATAAAAAGAAATTAATGATGAATGGAATTTCTATTTATGGCAAGCGCACGATTCGTTCGCTAGACGAACACAAAAGCTCACACGGATGTGTTTCCCGATTTTTCAAGCCCCGTGAACTCGTGAATGCCTTTTCTCACATTTAGACGTAACTAAAACTTTGTTTCATGTATGCCTATAAATTACAATTTTCCATCTTAGTGGTGCGAGTTACTTTTGCTTACACAAAAGTGTGCTCCTTGACAACCAGGTCCCTGACAATGGAAACTCGTAGAAAACAACATAAACAAACTCCCATTAAGACAAATACATGTTTTAGAATGTGACGTTGGGAATTTGGGATGTAGTTTCAAGAGATTTAAACGGAAATTCTTGTTAATCTTCCACAAGGTATAGAATACTAAAATTAACAGTAAATTCATGTCACATTTATAATTTCACCTAGATCGTTTTGTATATTTTGTCAAAGAAGGATCTGAAACAATATATTCTTGTCTTAGTTTTCAGGCGCTCAAATATGACGAGGATAAGGCACCTTCGTCAATCATTTTACTCCAACAAATATTTATTTTTAGGAGCAATACCATATGATTGAGTGTTTGCTATTTATTATCCATGGTTACTCTGTTAAATTGGAACTTTTAAATTGGATTTTGATATGATGACTTCGAAATTCATAAATGTCTGTTGTTATTTATGTAAGTCTGACAGAAAATTATTTGGAAAACAATTTGTTATCCCTTGGGCAGGTTGTGACTTTGTTGACTGACTGTGACTGATGACTTGGTTCTGAAATATAGCTTGTTTGTGAAACGTGTGTGTACTTACTTACTTATCAATTTTGGGTTGATATTTAATAATTGTGTTCAGCAAAAACTTGAAAGACAAGACATTTTGTAAAAAAAATGACAAATTTACATCATTTTGTACCATTAAATAAAAAAAAAAAATAATCTTATTTTATTTCTTAGTCAGAGGTACAAATTTTTGTAACAGCTTTTGTGTTTTAATGTTGAGTATCAATTGAAATATTCTGTTCAATATACTACACTAAATACGTGAGGAATTCAATATGATTGTTTCTTCAGAAACTGTTATTTCCGTTATTTCGCATAGAAAAAAGAAGCATGGATTCGGGGTATTACAGGCTTACTACATACATAACATTATTTGGTAATTCTAAAAAACATCTCAATACGAATATTCTATAAAAAGAACTGCGCAACAATATTCCGAAGAAAAACACATTCAAAAAGATAATTAAAAAACTCTTGGCCGCCAAGTTTATGTTCACGAAACTTTTCTATTGCGACTTCGAGTAGGTCTTACTGCATGGCAACAAGCCAAGAACTGAATGTTTCTACTGGTGAAATAATTATATTATAATATATGTGCGGAAATATTTGTCATTATCATAAAAATATTGTATCCTTTGAATATTTTCTTACATGACGCGAGATTCGAAATTATGTGTGTTTTGGTCACATAAAAACCCCAATTTATAAACCAAATTAGACATTTCTTTACTTCTTACTTAGTAGGAAAGGAATGCCTAATTTGATTATATGGCCAACTGCAATCTATGTCATAATTTATAACCACATGGAAATACAAAACAGCTTCTTCTTCTTCGGAGGTATGGAGACTAAGTTAAAAAATTGCACTATGAAATACTTCTGCATTATATTCCGTGGTGAAGAAGAATTCAAGAGGACTAAAATGATTATTATGAGACTATTTTCTATGACTATTTTATTATGAGACTATTTTATTAAGCAGTGCAGATGATCTTTAATTTTTTATGTTATCCCGCGTGCGTTCTAATCTTGTATGTACATGTTTGAGCTAATAAATGTAGGTATCTTATCTTCTCATGGCTGTAATGTGTCAAAAAATATTATCAGCATCATTTCAGCCAAAAGACGTCCACTCCTGGACACAGGCCTCCCCCAAGCAACTCCACTTCGACCGGTTCTGTAGTTCCCGCATTCAGCGGATTCTTGCGGCCTTCACAAAAGTTATCAGTAATTAATTTAACAAGCACACTGCACCAAAATTTCACCATTTTTCGATTTAAAAACCACAATGTGTCAAAAAGAAATCCAATATTACGCCTCAAGCGTAGAGTTACTTTAAAAGCGTTCTTAAGTCACAAAAGATCTCATGATTACTGGCCTTCGATGGTTGTGCACACAAGTGCACTTAGCGCGGGACTAGTGATGTTTATTCTGATATAAAAGCCGGGATTAAGATTAAAAAGCCGGGATAGTCGAGATTAAAATGTTGCATCAATTGCGTCGGTGGTCGGGAATGTACATACGAGTATTGCATGTTGGAATAGTGGTTTGAATGAGGCAAGATACTTATTTTATTTACCTTTAATAGACTTAAACGGCTGAATAAATGTGGATTCTTGAGCTATGGCTTAATAAGCTTATTTATTCAGCCGTTTAAGTCGGGTTATTGGGAGGAAATGGCAAGAGTTCATGATTACCTATTTTAGGTACTTAACATCAAAATGAAAATAGGGACACAGGCCTCCTTTCCCTGAGAGAGAGTAGGCCGGAATCCACCACGCGGGTCCGGTGCTGGTTGGAGGATGTCATATTATATCTTCGAATTTTTTGGTTCTAGGACATGACTTCTTTGCTTGGCTTTTAACTGCCCCGTTGGTCTCGTGGTCGCAAGCGCGACTGCTAAGCGGGGTCCTAGGATCCATTCCTGGGTCGAGCAAAGTGTTATTGAGTTTTTCCAATAGGAATTATTTAGTCACAGGTCGGAGTTTTGGAAGTTAGCGGTGTGATACCCCCGTGCCTCGGAAAGCACGTTAAGCCGTTGGTCCTGCGCCTGATCTCTCCCCGGTCTTGTTGGATTGCCGTCCCATCTGACTATGTGAGTGAGAGAAGAGGGAGTAGACCTGTGTCTACGCGCACACTTGTGCACTATAATATATCCCGCGCCGAAGGCTAGTCTCCGTTGAGATTGGCCGCTGTGACCGAAACACGGTCTGGAGGACTTTATTTATCTATTTTATTTTCCTTCACCGTTTTGAGAGCAGTGGTGATTATATACATAAAGTTTATTGCCTGCCTGGGTTCGAACTCACGACCAGTCGGGACCGATACCACTGGGCCACCATTGCTCCAGCAATGCTTAAATTATTCAAACACCGTGCACGGAAACTGCAGGTCATAAGTAGTTTGCGTAATGGAACCGTTGCTTGCATGCCTGTTGCCATTACATTAAATTGATATGCAGCCTACACGCAAGTCAAGATAAAACAAAATGGAAGGAATCCTAAAAGAAACATTTACCCCCTTACTAATAAACGTATTAAATCAGATGAATAGTTACACACCGATTTCTTTCTTTCAGTCATCAGTAATTTGAATTTCGAAAGAAGAAGACAAAGCGTTGTGTAAACTATACAGACGTTACTTATACAACATTTATTAGTAAGAGAGTTAAAATATAATACCGAACAAAACAGTCATAAAGAAAGAGTATTTAGATAACAAAAGGCAGTTACGCTGACAATATTCCGCGCTCATTTAAAACATTGTAATATTAAAGTCCCTAATGTCACATAAATGAAACCATCCTGTGAAAAAATAGTGTCCCATTTCCCGCGTCCCGGGAAAACGGGACGAACCACAGCACTTTCTGATTGAAATGTGACACTATAACTGCTACAAG
The DNA here is from genome assembly GCA_963855955.1 of Luperina nickerlii. Lineage (NCBI taxonomy): Eukaryota > Metazoa > Arthropoda > Insecta > Lepidoptera > Noctuidae > Luperina > Luperina nickerlii. Next base: position 7,199,746 of record OY979669.1, read on the forward strand.
AATATGCCATTTAATGTTAACATAGACTGAATAAGCTGACTTTCAAACATCAATTAGCTTAGTAGGTACTCTTAAGTATTTTTGCTGAAAAAGTATTTTACAATTGATTTTTAACGCGATTTTAATGTTTTTGAACTGTTCTTTTTAGCCGAATTTTTGTATAACTAATTATGTAGTCAAATAAAAGTTTTGAAGACGTTAACGATGACGTGATGAGGTAGACGTTTAGAGAAATATTGTTTTAAGAATCTTGAAGTTAATGTTTAAGTATTTAATTTTCGAAGCGATGTCGAACAATATATGCTTTACTAACTACCAATAACTGCAGTTTATATTAATATTCAATAAGAATAGGTATAGTAGCAAACTATTCTCCAAACGTAATATGCCATGATTTACTTTAAAAACAAATGAGTTCGCTTTCGCATTGCGTGCGGCTTGAGCAACTTTCTAGTTACAGTGAGCACTATGCCTACCACGATCTGAACCAAGCTCAATTCGCTCAACAGATTTTTTTTTCTAATTTTGAGGATTTTCGTAGCAATCTAAAATGGGACTACCTAAGGAGAATATCCATTCAAAAAAAAATCAAAATCGGCCTACAATTGATGAAAATACATATAATCCCCATTTTCTAAAGTCAGCTGAAAATACATTTCACAGAGAAAATTCATCTCTAATTTATGAATATTCTTCCCCAAGTTTGCCATTAACACCACTTTGATTCCTGAAAGCAAACATCGAAGCTCTTTGCATTGAGCTTCGATACATACAGTGATTGAGGGAGCGTATGATTTTTTATCTCCTATATTTACAGAACAAACTCTTCGCTTTGAGAGTAAATTGGAATAGGGGAAGCCATTTTATGTAAAAGAACATCAGACTTGTTTGCTCGGGGCGCAAGAAGACGTTAATGGTACAGTCAGCAACGAAAGTTGGTTAAAAAAACTGAAATATGTTTTTATTATCATAAACTTAACACTATATAGAAAAATAACAGGCACAGTAAAATATATTAACAACGTTTGAGAGTAACTAAATGCATAAAAAGTGAAGTAATGGTGATAAAATTGTAATATTTTTGTTTTTTTTTTTGTTATAAAAATAATCATTTATTTATCACAAACGTATAGGCAAAAGAGTCAAGATGTTACACTTTTTTCGAAACTAGTCCTCACTCACCAAGTGTGCAGAGTTGTGCGAAAAGGAACTTCATTCCAAAAACCCGGCAGATTTGTTGATTTTAAAACAGTTTGGAAAAAACAGTTTGGAATTTTCCCGTCGTCGTTGTGATGTTAAGTTAAAGCTTCAAAAGCGGAGGAACAACTGCAGAGGTGGAAACTATTAGGTGGAAACAGAAAGTACCTATTAGCCATCTTTGTTGCGAAACAAAATCTTTACATTCCCTTTTTTACACGGGTTTCTGATAGATCGATAATCAGATTTTTTATTCCCGAAGCTTAAGCAGTTAGTACCTACCCCCACATTACACCAATTATTTTTAAATCCCTTGTAATAGGGGATGAACCTTTTGATATCAACCGGGCACAAAAAACACGGTGCTGCTACTGAGAAATTACAAATAGAAAAACCCAATAACACTGCCTTGTTTTTTTTTTTTTTTTCAGGATGGGAAATCATCAAATGACTCCTCCCGCTCTGGGTGGAGCGGAAGGGAGTGTCAGACTCTTACTGACTAAAACCCACCCGTGTTCCTTCCTTCGCCCTTTATGTTCCGGGCCAGCGGTAACCCTTTCGGACAATCCCGCTGACCCGCCAGGCTTCTGCCCTAACGGGCCCCTTCGGTTGATGCTGACATCTCTTTGAGGCGCGCGTGGAACACGTACGCGCCGTCCGGCACGGGCCTGGTCCTGATCGGACGGTGAGCTACCATTACTCTCCGCCCGCAGGCCCGCGCCTACGGTGGCCGGGAGTCGTCGCGCGGCTCCCGACGCCCGGAGCGTCTCCCGCGGTGGCTGGGACGGGAGGCTCTCTCCCTCAGTCATCCCGCCGCCTCCTTCGCTAGCATGACTGCTTCGCAGAAGGAGGCGACTGCCTCCCACTCCCTCTCGGCCCGGACCATGGCTCGAACCAGGCCAGGACGCGAGAGGTCGCCGCCGCTGCCGATCGCCTCAACGAGGACACGGCGGTGCTCCGCCCAAGAATAACATTATGCCTGACTCGAGAATCAAACCCAGGTCCTCATGCTGAGCAGTGCGTTTGCAACTTCTAGACCCATGAGACAGTGCGGGGAAAAAAAATAAAACCGCATGAGATTTCAGAAAACTCTTCTTCGATCACCGGCTATGACGTCAAATGACTTTATTTTATACCTATTTTCTATTAAATGGGAGATATCATCCTTGTGCTAAGTTAATATGTATTACTTATATCTGTAGGCCAATATTCTCGTAATTTAAACCGTTCAAAATCTAGTCGTAGTCTATCTCGGCGACAAATAAATGTCAAAAACTTGTCAAAATGTAGAGAAATTAGAGATATTTTTGACAGATTGAGATTGGGAACGTTTTTAAAATTACCAGAATTGCCCCTCTGTTATCCGTGAATATTCTTACCATGGGGCATAACAAAGCAAAGATCTTTGACAGTCGTTATGGGTTGTCAGAAGCCCAACAGTCTGACAACCAGTCTTACCTAGGGTTATCGTGTTACGTAATACTGGGTTGTGGAGGTCAAACAGGCTAGGCAAATTGATGAATTACGTAACAAATGAACCAGCCACCCGCCGGCCGTCCGCTCAGAGAACTATTTACGACGCCAGACACACATACAGACGCCAGCACATCAATCTACTAAAATGTGTAAATTTTCTGTAATAGATTTTCAACTTTATCGCTAAAACATAAGGTTCAAAGTTGATTGGGAAAATTTGACAGTTTCTGGTAGCTTGATGTGCTGGCGTCTGTACATCAACAATTAATTATGTAATTATACTTAATTACATTTCTACATAATCCATCAATTACGATTAGATAGCTGCTTCGTCCATATGGTACTAATGTTGCCTATATTTTTTTTTGTTGCAAGAATAGGTCTGTCCTCGTTAACGTTAACATAATTTTTATACGTTATTGGTTGTTTGTTTAGTGCTCTGTGCCGCGGAAAGCACGTTAAGCCGTCGGTCCCGGCTGTCATTCGTAAATCTTTGACGGTCGTTACGTTGGGTATTTAGGTGTCCAAAAGTCTGATAACCTGTCTTACCAAGGAGCATGTTACCCTGTAACCGGGTTATGGAGGTCAGATAGACAGTCGCTCCATGTCTATAATGAGCCTATAATGTTCCCACTGATGGGTTTTAGGCCTCCTCGTTCTGTGAGAGGAGTGGGCTTTAACCCACCATGCGGGCCCATTGCGGGCTGGTGGATGCTGGTTTCCTCACAATGTTTTCTTTTATAGAGGTATGAGGAACAGGGTGTAAAGTTCACTCAACCTCCATAGAAAAGGGAGGACCCTCCGACCAGACGGGTGTTGTGTCTGGCGGGCAACTGCCCATTGATTCGTGTCGGGCCGTTTGTATCTATGCTAGTTGCGCGGTAAACTCTGCTTGCGCGATGCAGGATTTGCGTGACGTCAGTAACTCAGTATGACGCGTTGTTTTGCATGTGGCGTTGTAGATACCGCTACACTTTCACCGTTTTGAGAGCTGTGGTGATGAAATAATTTACACAAAATAAAGTGCCTGCTTGGGTTTGTACCCACGCCCTACAACTCGTAAGTCGTGACTATTACCAATGGGCCGTCACTGCTCTCCATGTATAATACTAGTATTCAATTGCATCCGGTTACTGGTTACACTAGAGACGACCTCAAAATAATTGGGAAAAGGCTAGACAGATTCATTTTAACCGACTTCAAAAAAAGAGGTTCTGTATTCGACCCGTATGTATGTATATATGTTTGTATGTCCGCGATTTTCTTAAAAACTAATGTAGAAATTTTGATAATTCTTTCATTAATATAATCTACACACTTTCAGGAAGGTATAAGTATATACATTAGGTAATCATTCTTAGATACGAAGTTATATGCATAAATTTTTCGCATCAGCATTCTACGCGCTATAGCCGGGTGACATTACAGCCCGTTGGTGAGGTCACTTGTCACCTGTACATTGTCAGTGTTATTAGTTGAGTACTAACATAGGTTAAGACTATTGTTACTAACCCAATGGATCTCTGTTATCTGAATATACATATAGTAATAAATAAATTAAAAAAATTACTGCCATCACTCTTCTTTTGCGTTTCAAAAGTAATTGCATCACATTCGATCGCTTAGTAGGTTTCCGAGGTAGCGCCTTAACCATGTCTTGAGCTATAAACGGTATTCATTAAACAATTCACGTATAGTTTGTGATGAAGAAGATATCCAAAACATTTGGGTCTTGAAAATAAAAGTCTTCTTCTTACAAATACTGTCAGGTTACGGCCTATCACTTTACTTACCAAACGTGCTAACAGCAGACATTACACGAGGAATATTAGCCATGATCACCGGTGTACGGAACCACGTTGATTACAGTTATCCGTCCTGACCGCCAGCTGGCGACGACGTTTACCTATAATTGGGCGATTAATACCAGCTGTTATATACTAGCTGGTATGATATAGATACATAATATATGAACATGTATACCTAATAATGTTGTGGACGGAGGAATGATAGGTCAATAGGGAACTTGGATTGGCAAAGTATCATCAAAGACCTTGGTTTTTGCAGAGTCTATCAACAACGGAGAGAATGTCTCGATTCTTTATTTTTGTTTTTGTTCCCTTCAGTCAGTTTTAATGATGCTCTGGCAGTTTGAGTAATTTATGCTGCCTACTCAAATGTCGTTTCTTTGGCATTGTTCGTCGAATCTTTGAGCTGCTTAAGTTTTAAGTTGAGCTGCCTGATTACTGACAAAAACGAGCACTGACAGACAGGTTCCCTCAATATGTGTGGTTCTTTCCTCAAAAGATCATTTTAGACACCAATCTACATAGTATTCACATGATCTGACCAAGATTAGGTATGACTGGACTTTAAAAGAGACTGTGACCTCTGAGTTTGTTTCGGCCTTTCTTCTCAGAGTAGTCAGGTAAAAAACGCCGACCTCGTTTTGAGGTGTAAAAGTGTTTGTATAAAACCTACTTACAAAAATAAAATCATTTATCATCTAAAAACCATACAGCATTGATTAATGTTTTCACATAATACTCTGAGGTTTGATTTAATTAGTTTTATGAATGTGTTAAATGTCACCATGATTTATGCGAAGTAATATTTCATAAATTTCGTAGGTATAAATTATTCCTCGAATGTAGGTAATTATGTACCAACATACCAAACGACACGTATACGTTTCCATCTTTATTAAATTACTGGATATAAATTTCAAATGTTAAGGTAAAGTCGAAATCATGTTTTACGAAATGATAGTTTAAAATTTCAAGGTGTCTCGATCTCAATAATACTTGTCTATAAATATTAAAGGTCAAAACATTATTTTTTTAATAAATAAACCGAGAAAAAGCAAGAGCCACAAAAGTATTGTTCATCCATTGTTAGAATGAACATTGTAATAAACCCACAGCGCTGCTGTGTTAAAAATAAAAACTATTCAACTGTATTCCAGCAAACAGTTTTAATAACAAAAAACTTTGATATCATAAATACGCTGTTTACAACACTTTGGAAAAAAGCTTTAATCTAATTTGAACCTTGCGCTGTAAAAAATGAGATTTAAAATCCAGTGTGTGAAAGAAACGTTATGTTGCACTGGAGACTCAGCCATAAATTATTAAAAACATTCGAGCCTTATTTGAACGTTAATGTCTGCCGTACTTTATTAAAGGTTAATAAATCATACACACGCAGTTTCCAAACTCATCTCGTGTAGAATATCGCTGAACACTTAAAGTTCAACTTAAAGTTCTATAAAGTTCTTTATGTTATTAGAAGTTCAATAAAGATATATGTTTCAATATTCATCGCTGTGTAATCTTTGTGTAATTCGGTCCAATTTGCACTGAATTAACAAACTGTTCAACTGCGGTTGAAGTTTTGAGATCTGTTTATCATTTGTGTATATCATCGTTAAATGCCAAATGAAATGTTGATTTTGAACTGTTTGCTACATTATTCTGTATTCAAACCCAAAGCATTTATTTCAAATAAATCAATGAAAGACACATTCGAATTATCAAGTGGTTGGTCATTCAGAAAGATGAAGCTAGTTGCCCATTCCCAAAAGCGTAGGTAGTAGGTTCCTATGGAGATGAACGGGCTAGAAACTCCACTCCACGGACACTTTTAAATCTAAATATTGTAACAAATTATTGGTTATATCGTTCATGTTGAAATTACCTCTTGTTAAATTTCATATTGGCTATCGGGGCCAATATGAAATTTAACAAGAGGTAATTTCGATGGAGAATCATAGGAGTCATCTATGAATCTCCATCTTCATAGCTATACACAATCATCCGACAGGCTATCGTATCGAAAAAATGATACATTTCAATAACCTGATTTGCCTTACCCTCGACAGCAAACAACTGTCGGGAGAAAAGCGGTTGTCTATTTGATTAAGGACTGATTTTTCCATCGGCCGATAACTTTTGTTCGAGGAATAAAATTGACGTTTGACAGTTTTTGTATGAACCAACTGTCGATACATCATCATCACATCATCATATTTTTTGGAGACACATCAGCCGCAGTAGCGAGCTGTCTCACGTGTCAGAGAGATTTAATTTTTTCATTTAGTGGATTTTAGTACGTGAAATTGGCAAAATTGTGGTGTTTGATCCACAGAAGCCATTAATCAAGAGTTGAAGGTTGAACCAACTGTCAAAATTTCAAAATTATTCCTCGAATAAAGTTATCAGATGATTGAAGAATTAGCCCTTAAACTGACAAAAACTTGGGAATTGAACTTGTGAATGGGTCTGGAGTCTGTTTGTTTAAAGACTTCCAAGTTAGCCAAGGCAACTCGTGTCCAGGTGGAAGATTCTCAGTAGGTGGAAGAAATGGTGTGGGTAAAAAAACACTGTGTCGCCACAGCTTCTGTCTTTCTTTTGATCATTTAGTGAGTGGGGACGACGCTCTTTAAGAACTGTTTCGGCTTTTCAGCTTTTGTGGCATTGACAATACTGCACATAATAAAAACAGCATTCGATCCTAAGAGAATATTTTCCTTCTACTTCAAAATTACGTAAGATAAATAGCCAACATGAACTGACTATTTTCCTGTGATGTGTATACGCATCGTGGGTCGGCTTACCCAGATAATAACGGATTTGGGCGGAAAAACGCAGCCTAAAGGAATCGCGATGTTGATACTTTGTTTCCGTCAATGTGGCGGATGTAATGGAAAATAAATAGAAATAAGGATATTATTATTTTGCTTTTAATTGTTTTAAATGTATTTATTATTTATTTATTTTAAAGAAGGCTTACAGACTAACAAAACACATGAAATAAACAAATTTAATATTAAAATGCTAATAACAAGCCTCCACATATAGTTTAACGAAATAGTCGATAAAAAGTAAGTACATACAAGTTAATATAATTAGTAAGAGTATAATTAGTAATATAATTAGCAGACAAGTTAACTATCCTTGAAAAAAGACTGTGCCAAAAGCCGTCTGAAGGTCGCCACACTGGTGCAGAACAAGTCGACATTAAGGTCCCTAGGAAGCCTATTGAAACTAAGTGCACTTCTTATTGAGAAAACATTCCGCCTATAATTGGTCATTGCAAAAGGTAGGTACATTTAATATTGGCCGTTGATGTAATCCCATAAGATTCGTGCGCAATGACAGATTAGCAACGAGTTCAACGAATTATTCGGGATTAAATGTAAGTAAAAAGGGCAAGCGATTCAAAAGTTCAGTTATTTGTATAAACAACGGGGTAATTGCGTAACACATTATATATCACTAGCAATGGCTTCATTTTGAAAGTTCGACAACATTCATTGCGTTATTTACGCTGTTGAGTAGACAAAATTTTTGAACATATGAAGCAGTGGATTAGCAATATCCTTCAAAATGTGATTGAATAATTTGTGTTATGCAGTGCAGGTTACTGCTACTACGTAATTACTGGTATTAAATAAAATTAATTAGGTGTGAATCAAAAATCTAAAGTAATTTAGATTATGTTTAATCCATGTGCTACTAAATAATTTATAATAAAATAATAATAATATATTTTATTTATAATATTTTTTTTTTATTTATATTTATAATAGTCTTCATAAAAACTTACGAGCAGGAACAGAGGGGCAATTGCGTAACACATTATCAATCAGAATCGGTTTTATTTTGACAGTTCAACGACATTCATTGCGTTATTTACGTGTTGAGCAGACAAATTTTTCGAACTTATGACGCAATGAATTAGCAATTTGCTTCCAAATTATTCAGATTCCGATCGATAGTGTGTTACGATTGGTATTACGCAATTAGAGTGCAGTAAAGAATGGAATATCGTTAATATTTCTCTTGAAACATTTTCTGTCAACATTGGTCCTACCAGAGGATCCGAAAAACAAACAACTACTTTACTAGCACAAAACCAGGTTTAGAAGCGTGTTTTGTGCTCCGATGTCACTTTCTCAAATATTCCGAAAAAGATTTGTTGTCAAATTGGCACGGGTGAAAAAATGCTACGTAAATATCGGCAGGTGTGTTGCTAACCTAGCAACACACCTGCCGATATTTATATAGGAAAAGGTAAAGTGTGTGTCATTATTATCAGGCATATCTTAATTACTGTGGGCGTACTAAGTGGGTAGTGTTGGTTAATGCGCAATAGAAACACGGTTTGCACTTCACATCAGATTATAATTTCATGAACAATTTAATCACATTAGCAAATCAAGCACTATAGGTACACGATACAACCAGATACGAACGCGATATAGTTTCTGAGCACATGATGTCCGTACGATGTCCAATGGTCAAGTCCCCTGCCGCTTCGTTGCTCGCTCTTTTATACTGGTGTCAAAACAAGTCGAGCAGTGGGGCGGTGGGAGAAGTCAGGTGACGTACTTGTCGGTGGCGTGACCGGTGCATGTGTTGTTTTGGACAACGCCGCCGACACGGCCATACTGACGTGCGGACGTCCTCGTGCGCTTACAATTCATACATCTGTAATAAGCATAAATCGTTCGATTATCCTGACCAAAAATCGTACTTTACAATCTGGACCGGTTTATCTAAACCCTACAGACAGGCTGGTAAGAATTAGTTCTGGACCGGTCCTCAATGACCCTTCAGATTGACAAGTTCTGGTCCGGCTACAAGCCCTACAAATTAACAAGTTCTGGTCCGGCTACAAGCCCTGCAGATACAAGTTCTGGTCCGGCTACAAGCCCTACAGAATTTATTTTATCTTATTTTGGCTAGTCCGGAATATTATTATTCCCTATAGCCGATTTATCATTGGACCGGTTTAACCCTACAATGATTATTGCAATTTAACTGTCATCATTAGTTTTATGGACATCAGCTCGCGTTACTATTGATCGGTTCCGAATAAACGGACATAAAGTGCAACTTGTGCCCCGTCATACACTTTCCGGGGTGGAAAATCCTCATGGATGTCCTCCGCCACGGGGCGGGCGGAGGGGTCTGTCAGACTCTTACTGACTAAAAACCACCCCGGTGTTCCATCACACCTACGCCAGGGGTCGCGGGAACGTACGATGCTTCCGTAACGTACGTTCACCGTGACACGCCAGAGCCAAGACTGTCTCGTTACACCACTGCGCGCTCTCTTCGACTCCACACGAACTCAGGCTAGACTCTGTCGAGCGCCGCCGGGTGACACTGGCGTTCAGAATAGTCAATGAATGTCGCCGACACGACCATCTTGCTCGCACACATTCTCGTGTATTAATCTGCAAAGAAACATACCCCGCAAAGTATCACATAGTTCGGTCACTTCTAACCGAATTTGGTACAGACTAAAACACAATGAAAATTCGCACAAACTAAAAAAAAATGAGTTCAGAGCATTAATCATTATTTGATTACTAATTACGATTATTACAATGTTACATCTAAAGCATGAAAAACTGATTAACTACCGTTTGGTCATTCTGCTATTGTTTCTGGTCCGGTCAAGTTAGACCCTTCAGATATTTAACCACTTGGTCCAGTCAGCCATGACTCTACAAGACTTGTTTCTTGGTCCGGTCAATTTCTGACCCTACAGGATTAGCTTCCTGGTCCGGTCAATTTCTGACCCTACAAGATTAGCTTCCTGGTCCGATCAGTTTTTGACCCTACAAGATTAGCTTCCTGGTCCGGTAATTGTTTTGCCTTTCAGGTGTGTCCCTACAGTTAAACTGGACCGGACGTAGCTAGGCCGAACAAGTATCGTTCCTTTAGCTTAATTAACAAATAGCTCAATATTTTGGTTGATGTACAAGTGCTTCTGTTATAATGGTAATTGACTCAGGACCAATTGATTCTACTGAAGTAGCACGTAAACCAGGGTTTCTACAATTTGCATTATTATGAGAACTGGTAGATATAGTGGGACTTTTAGCAGACATGGTATCACTATTGGCAGACATGGTATCACTATTGGCAGAGATAGTATCACTATTGGCAGAAATAGTATCACTATTGGCAGAGATAGTATCACTATTGGCAGAGATAGTATCACTATTGGCAGAGATAGTATCATTATTTAATTCCCAAATCTCAAGATCACAAACTAAATAATCAACTAAACATGATGGAGCAGCCAATAAAACATCCTTAGAGCATCACAAAACACAGCAGGAATCTTATTCATGGACTGTGGCTTTTCATTAAGCCCCTACAACAAACTTCATGTTTGTTTCTTTGAATTCCTCCTGAATTCCGAGTCCTACAGGCTCTATGGTCTCTACAAGACCCCGACCGCCGCCAGAGTTAAACACGCACCGCACACCCACGGACTACTTGAGTTGCCTCAAGAGACACCGATTTCTACAGGGCTACGACTATGTAATAACTACTGGTATGGTCCCCGACCAGCCGAACTAAGATTCACCACTATCACTCGACTTAATTTCTACTCTGTTTCATCAACAAGACTTTTACTTAACTTTCCTCAAATTCGTCATTAATACTCTGATCCCTTGGCCTGTGCCATGGCATATGCCTTAGCCTCATTAGCGTACTTGATTCAACCAGAGCCATGTAATCAAACTTTAATTAATCATAGCAAAAAAAAAAAATATCAACCAGAGCCATGTACCATCGTTATCCACATTACAACAAACCTTTTCACTAAGAGCCTTAGACACCTGGAAACCCACAGACGAGTAAACCACTCTAACGCCACGGCGCTCCGGCCGACCAGCAATCGCATTGCTCTCACACATCCAGCGCATGGATCCATGTGTATCACCCCTATGACTACACACTTTTTACTACGGCCGATAGAGAACCCCTACTCGCGTGGTTCCCACTACTCAGGCCCGCTCATAGCTCATCACCACTGTGATTACCATCTATTTCGACTGGTACATAACCCACTGGCATCATTCATAACCTATCGTGAGCGTATTCAAAAATTGCATCGTTAACTAGATTGGGCTATACCTAACAATGTAACCGTTCTTTGCTGTTGTTTACCAGGGAAGCACTCGATACCCGAGTCAAAACAAAATGAAAACGACTCACCAAATTCAGTAGACAATAGATCTGTAGCTGGCTTAATGGCTGTAGTGGTTGCAATCCACCGTCGCCCCGGCAGAAGTCGCGAAACTCCTCGCTCGAAAAGCACCGTCCTTGATCAGCGATTATTCGTACAGGAGATCCAAAGAGTGCAGCGCTGTCCACCACTGTCATTCTGCTTGCACGTGTCCTTGTGTGTTAACCTGTAACCAAAAAAAATCAACAGCAGTGCATGTTCCACTCGGCCAATTCTGACCACATTTAATAATAACAATCATTGATAACAAAAGATTCCTCAAAGCCTTGGTAATAATTGTTCAGGAACTGCATCAACTTACGAGTAGATCACATACAACGGTCATGGCCTGCCTGAACTCATACTAAATGTTTATCTATCTCACTATATGAACTTGCATCAAAAGGAATACTACAGATTTTATTAATGTCAAATTAAGGAAACTAAACCACAATATTAATGCACCAAGTATTACAATAGTTCAACTCATTCCCAGTACTCCACGCTGGTAATCAATTGTGAAACAAGTGGGTCAGTAATAGCCCTTTTAGCTACTATGCCCTACATACATGGGACAGTATCACAGTACTAGTCCTTCTCTCTGCTAAGCCCAGTACCAAAAAGCAAGTATCAGTCCTTCACGCTGATAAGCCCAAAACAGTATGCACATTACCGGACCTTCTCTCCAGTAAATCGTAGGCATAAGACATACATTATGCATTAACATTAATCGGAACGAGCTGATGGGCCTTCACCAGCATCTTCTAACATCTAACTCTTCACTAATCACATCTAATTCGCTAGGGACCTTGTGGTATCCTTCTTATGCGATCATGAGCATACTTGTAAGTACGGTTAGAATCTAAAGCTTATGACGTATAGCGATCACTTGTCAAAACTTCCACTACCTTAAATGGAACTCTGAACTTCCGATCTAGATTAGTCTGATAATCTGATTTCACTCTTCGTTTTATAATAACACAAAATAGCCTACCCAAAATAATACTTTGCAAGTAAATGTCGTGTAGTAATGAAATAAAATCTCAAGTTGTGGCTCGCTATTCGCAACGCTTCTTATGATTTGTTTTGTGCTGAAAACACGCGTTTAACCAATACCAGTCAACGCAATAACATTATTAACTCGTTTGGCACTTAAATTGGCTGCACAAATCGCTTTTACTAACGAGCATTCAAAACCAGAATTTTAAACAAAACAATACAGCTGACCTTTATGTTCTAACGTGCCTGAGCGTAGTTGTACGACGCAAACATCCACTCGCCGCTGCTGCTTGCAGCGCGTGCTCCACCTCCATCATCTGCTTGGCTGCCACTTCTCGTGCACCGGGTCACGACATGTCCAGGATTCCCTCACTTGCAGCACACGAAGGGCTTCACCGAAGGCTGCGGGCTGCTTGGCTCGATTCTTGAAGTCACCCAACGTCACTGGTAGCTCCACGTTACGTCCTTCGTACTATTTACGATAGCCACGTTGATACAGCTTCCTTTGTGCGCCTTAATGACGGCCACAAGTTGACCTCCTTGCAGTGAATTTTCAGCAAATCACAAATCAGCTGTAGTATTGTGTGCGGTTACGTTTGCACACGCGTCCTATCGCGTTTTCTAATTACGGGAACACTTTTTTTCCTAACATGGCGGTAGGGCGCAACTGGCGCGTCACTGGGCAAAGGTATTTCGGCATACAGCCTATGCCCAAAACTATATTCACTATGATCGCGCATCCGTATTTGGCTTGTCTGGGTTCAACTCTAACAGGTCCACACGATTATTTAATAAGCGTTCGCAGTTTGCACTTTGTTTTTTAAAATGTCAACGGTCACTTTCACTTTTAGCGTTTTCATTTTGCGCATGAACCAACACGAATCCCACTTCTGATATAGGAAAAGGTAAAGTGTGTGTCATTATTATCAGGCATATCTTAATTACTGTGGGCGTACTAAGTGGGTAGTGTTGGTTAATGCGCAATAGAAACACGGTTTGCACTTCACATCAGATTATAATTTCATGAACAATTTAATCACATTAGCAAATCAAGCACTATAGGTACACGATACAACCAGATACGAACGCGATATAGTTTCTGAGCACATGATGTCCGTACGATGTCCAATGGTCAAGTCCCCTGCCGCTTCGTTGCTCGCTCTTTTATACTGGTGTCAAAACAAGTCGAGCAGTGGGGCGGTGGGAGAAGTCAGGTGACGTACTTGTCGGTGGCGTGACCGGTGCATGTGTTGTTTTGGACAACGCCGCCGACATTTACGTACGTGATGAATATTCGGCGTGCTTATTCGCCATACAATATTTTTTTTAAACTACCTACAACACATCAGGCTGAAACTAGTTCACATTATTTACTTTGTACCTAAAAGCACACCAAAGTTCCATCTCGTAATTTTTGGCAGGCTGCGATGTTTAGATAAAAATATTTTTTTTTTTTAATTTTCGTGGAAATTATGCGCAACATTTACAGCGTATGAAGAACAGGTGGAGAGAGAGGTTTGATCGCCACCCCCCTCCCCCCTGCCCTCCTACTAGGTAGAACCTGTGTAACAGGGGTCATCCATCCGTCCATTATACAAGACTAGCTTCCGCCCGCGGCTTCGCCCGCAAGGTATGTCGATAAAAACTAAAGTTGCCGCGAATACTCGCTATTATTCGGTATTCGGCATTACTCGTCATTTTTTTGATATTCGTCGAATACCGAATAATGGCTAGTATTATTCGGCATTCGGCGAATAGTCGTCGAAAATAAACTTTTAACGAACAAAAGAACTATAATCATTTTTTAAATTATTTTCCTTAATAAAACAATACACAATATCTATTATTATCTGTAATATGTGCCTGTGCCTATCATATTCATGAAATTAAATTAGTAAGGCTTTTTAATTAATATATAAAATCCAACAGAGGCAGATTGTGGTGCAAAAAAACAATTTTTTCTGCACCTTTCCAACCTTAGAAGAAATTAGAAATATTTTTAATGTGTTTAATGTTTTTTTTTTATGTCGAATAGTAATGTCGAGTTATTCGACTATTCGCCAAAGTGAATGGCGATTAATCGGTATTCGACTATTCGCTATAAACACTATTCGCGGCAACTCTAATAAAAACTAACCTATGTACTTCCCCAAGTTGCAAATAAATTTTATGGAAATCCGTTCAGTGGTTTAAGCGTGAAACAGACAAACAAACAGACAGAGTTACTTTCGAATTTATAATATTAAGTAGTATGAATTAGTATGGATTACAGACAGGTATGTAAGTTTGCATCATTGCAAGTCAAGCCAATACAAAACAGAAGATAATAAATCTTACAGGTTGCTCCCAAATACGAAGTCTTTTTATTGAAAAATATTCCCAGATTGCTCAATGAATATTAATGACAACTTTACGTCACTGTTTCGTTAATGTTGTCAGTTGAGTTCGTGAAATTAACAAACTCGGGGATATTACTGTCTATTTACCTTCTAGGGTCACGTTTCATCCATCATCTTTATTAAAGAAAATTGTCATAAATAACGGTCGCAGCGATTTACTTTCAAGGGAGTTGTGTTTGCATTATTGCGTTTGTTTTCTTTCAGTATGTTTATGGAAGGTTATGTCGCTTGTGAAACAATTTCCAACTGGAACAACGTATGGTTTTTAGATTATTACTTATCTTAAAGCAACGTTTATGAATAAAGGGAAACATTTTCTAGATGTAGACCAACAAGAAAGTAATAGGGTCCAATACCCCAAAAACTTAGATACTTGTTTAGCGTGTGCTTAATAATCAGTCTTACGTTAAAATTCGTACAAAAAATCCTTGTTTAATAAGCACAGACAACTGATAAATATGGTTTTGTGGCTAAGTAATATATTTTTTTTTTATTTAAAATAAGTGAAAGCTCAAAGCATTTTCTTGAACAGAAAGTTGAAAGTGAAAAACATCTATAAAATAAGTAGGTACCCGATACATAACACAATGTGTGTCTTATGTGTACATTTATGTGCAAATAAACAGAATCAATAACCCATGACACACCGCGTCCTTGAACCAAAAGTATAATGATACTCCTAACACCAAACAATAGTACCTATCTACAGTAAAAAAATTACCACAAACGAAGATATGAATAGTTATCCTTAGTAAACGGTACCAAACCTAGCAATTATACTAATGACTGCCATTAGAAATTGATGGCCCGGCATTGTTTAAGGTGACCCTCAGTATTGTATACAACCATTAATAATTTGGGCAACACCATTAGGCCATCGCACTGTAAGCAAAAATCAGTCAATAAAAATGAAAAAACATTGATCTGAACTGCTTTAAACAGTTCCAGAGCCTAACGTTCAAAACAGTATTTTTTACTGATCCGAAACAAGTTATAGCTTGAGGCAAAATGTTACCATCATGAGAGTAAACTTTAATGTTTTAACTTAAGTAGCCAAAAGGTCACAAAATTAACTGTTTTATTCATTTGGTGATATCGATCAAAACATTGAAATTTACTTACATTACAGTAATGGTGGTTTTCCTTTTTTTTTGTTGTTTGTTTCAGTAAATAGTAGGTGTGTTCAATCATTAAAAGTTACCGTTTTTGTCTTTTACTGTTTTATAAACATTTCTTCTTATTGTATAAAGTCAGTAGGTTTTAATGAAATCGCTTTAATGTGATGTAGTAAGAAATTATTTTTTTCAGTGCGGGCGTTCAGCGAACTTCATAATATATCATAATTTATCACCGCACCCTGTATATAAACTGGGCAGTCAGCCTAGGAAAATTAGCATCGACATGCCTCGTCACGGTAATGTTATCTAATTACCGTGGCCTCGTTTAGGATTTGGTATTGGAGTGGATTTCGAGGAAAGATAAAACTAGCGGAGTATCTATTTAAATACATATGTTTAAAAATTTGAATTACTTTTTCTATTTCTACTGTATTTTTAATGACTTTTTAATGACGTTAAATGTTCTACTGTCGCATTTATTAACTCTGGCAACTTTTAAATGTGACAGCTGCTATTAATATCAGTAAAGTTTTAAAGAATTAATTAAAATTGGTGTCGTAAAATTGCGTGATAAAAACCGGGACTACTGTGTGCCATTTAAGTATAAGTATAAACAAAGCCTACCCCGATGTCTGATATTACAACCAAATTATTTTTTTACGTATTAGCAGTTTGTGACAAATATTGTTCATACAATTGCAAAATGTTAGCAACAATTCACGGAGCTATTAAGGGGCTTACAGGACCTAAACGCAACAAACGCAAGTTTTAGAAACAATAAAAGTATATGATCGACTACAGTAAACAAAATCAGAAAAATATGTGATATTCTTCAGGATATATGCTAGGTAGATAGTGTGTTGAAGACATAATAAAACTAATTTGATATGATAGGAAAAAATCATGAAGATATCTCTAAAAACTTTCTTTTTACAATAAAAACCATACTAACATACATACAATCATTTTGATTTTTTGCCAGATTATTTTACAAGCAATATACTAAAACACTACTGTTTTATTTTTTTAGTCTAAACTATAGATTTTTTGTAATTAAATAATTGCTTCATATTGTACAATAAATTACCGGCGTTGTGTCATCGCGCTTCTCTTTTTTTTCTATGCAGTCCGGCAGAGACCGCGCTTTAGGTCATGTAAGCCCCTTAACAAAAAACGTATAGGTTACCAGAATCTCGGAAGTCGGTGTCTTTGGATCTGTATTTCAGTTTTAGTTTTTTGCCACCGACTTCCGAAATTAAAGTTATTTCATAATTTTGAGTTAATTTCTTTTTTAGTCGGTTTAATTTTTTTAAAATTACTTTTTTATTTCGTAATTTTTAGTTTTAAGTAAAAACTGTAATATTTGTTTGTAAAAAGTAGGTAATAGTTTTGTAGTAAATATTGCACTAGAATTTGTCCAAGGTTTTGAGATGTTTTCCATTTGACACTACAACCGTAGCTCGTATCAATAAGCCAGGCCGTCTCACTTACACGTATTAGTCCATATCTTGATAATTACTGAATCGATTTTGATGAAACTTGCACTGTTCCCTAAGTTTATATCCGATTAATAGTTGCCGAGAAATGCGTGGACAAACATACATACATACTTACATCTATAAAATTTTGTATATTTGTTTGGACGCCCTAATATATTGTCATATGTGAACATAATGCAATTCCAATAATATTCAGGTACATACGTGTCGAATTGATAACCTCCTTTTTTTTGAAGTCGTTAAAAATGAGAACATTGTCAAGTGTTCAAAGAAAAGCCTATTTCTCAAAATTTTGAACGTAAACTATTATATTTTATGTAATGATTTTTTTTCTTAAACCTCCTTGCCTACTTGTGGACAGCGTTGTGGGTTACTTTATAACCAAATTGCTATGTTGTTAAACTAGTTGTAAGTCCTTATAATGTAACTGTTTGCTGTTCCTCTCAATAAAAAATAAAATAAAATTAATGATAATAAATACATAATCAAGTAAAAAATACCTAAAAATTGTTCCACTGAGCCGTGCAATTACATTTTAATTTAATTAAAACTGAAATTACTTTCAAACGCGTCTCTGTTTTGAATCTTATTTGTTGCTGCGATGCGCCGCGACGCGCCTTAAAAGCGTACCTAATTGTAACAGGAACTCGCTAAATGGAAGCCCTGCACGCGATGTCCCTCACGATGTTTCGCGATTAATGCTGTTTGCTGTCACCCTAAAATTGAATGTCACTTTCACGTCATAAAACTTTAAGATATATTTTTGTTTTAAGACTAATAAGACAGGTTTTCCGCCTTAGTGATGTTTTAATTTACTGGAAGTTTTATCGAAATTGGTAAAACAATTACGTGGCCTACTATATTAGCTAGTATCCGAATATTTCTACTTCGAAATTTTGCACAAAATATATTTATGTGTTGGAACTAGCCACTTGCTTGTAGCTGTCAAGATCTAGGGACCTAAAAAGGCAACTTTGGCAGAATCATAAAAGGATATAACACTATGAATCATAATATGGCGAAGAAAGTCCGTGTTTTTCTTTTTTTCGCTGCACACAGGTATAATCAAAGAGATTGGGATTTGATTTGGATTGGATTGATTGGTATTTTAGCACAGACAAAAAAAATATCTGAAAAATCCTTCACCAATGGGGTTTGATACGATTAACTTAACAGTTAACTGTCCATTATTATTCATATTAATGTTATCCTTTTATGATTCCGCCAAAGTGGCCTTTTTAGGCCCCCAGGAATAAGATAAATGCAGCTCCACTAAAGAGTATGAAGAAATATAGAGAAAGGTCTAACATACATTTGAATAGATTGTTGAACGACTATTCATTCTGTAAACCTAATGAAAACTGATATTATATTCAATTTAAACAACCAATGTCCATATTTTTACTTGTAAAAACATTTTTTACAATGCTTTTTTTCACAGAACATTCGTCATTGTACAAATAGACCATATGCACCTGGCATGCACAAAAGCTCAGTGTTGCCAATATAAATGTATACTAGGTAATAGGTAATACGAGCTGGTGTCCGCAACTCCACGTCAATGCGCGTATTTTGCGTACTACACTTTGATGTATATACTACACTTATTTTGTGGCTTTCATTAATTTAAATCACGAAAAACAAATTACTCAAACATTGGTTTATCCAGTCTATCTAGACTTCAGCAAACCAAGGAAATCAGGTTACTACGTACCTAAACGCTCGTCTAGCACTCTACTACCGATACATTACCTAACCGTCTGGTACTCTTGTGCCTAATACCGAGTACCGTTTCGTCTTGTATTGATCGCTTCTTGGCTTGCAAAGGTAATAGTTTATAGGAACGAGAGCTGAATTATACTGAGATTGCTTTGGAAAACGAGACTAAAATTTGCTTGGAACCGTAAAACGCATTGTCGTTTTGGTAATGCCAGTGGTAAAAAATGTAATATTTAATAATAAAAAAAACCCAGAGATTTCGAAAAAATATTGTGGTGATCCCTTATATTCTTCTTTAAAGAACATTCTCCTTGAAAAAAGTTTTCTTCTAAGATACATACCTACGCAAAAGGATAATTAGATAGTTATCTTTTTCTTGGTATAGTAGGCCGCATCTCAGTGGTAACAAAATCAATGTAAGCTGCCCTTGAATAATATTGAAACTTCGTACTATGGACCTACACTGGGCAAGCTTAAGGTAGGTGTCATGCGGTCTACTGTACACACAGATCATTTGCAAATGGCTTGAATATGTTCACAAAAAATATTGCAATAATTTCCATCCATAGACATACCGCACCTCGAACCCGATACGGTTTAAATAAAGAACTTTCAGCGATGTCACAGGTACTTATAGCATGGCCGTTTTAGCAATTTGATTAGAACGACAGATAAGCAAAACGTGATCCATCAAACATCGATCAAGGAACCATTTTGAACACGATTAACTAGTTTAATAATAGGTCTGACGATGACAACTAAATCGTTACAATAACAGTTAAATTACAGACTGATAAGCATAATGATCAAAACAGGAAAAAATATATACCTACGTTTACTTAGCACTAAAAGGCACACAACAAATTCTGCAAAAAAAAAAAGTGTAAAGTGCTACTTAGAGTGATAAGAGGTACTTTCTTTATAGACTGGTTGTGGAGGTCAGATAGGCAGTCACTCCATGTAAAATTACAATAATAATTGCTATTTTTAGCTCAGTGTCAAAAAACTCAGTTAACATTTATAAGTATGTTTTACATGTTATTTAATTTTTGATAACTGGTATTGCCTCCTCGGGTTCTTGAATACAGCTTCGAGCCGGTTTGGCATACTGAACACGAGGTTTCGGAGCCGATGCTGGAGAATATTCTCCCATTCTTCAATCAGGGCCTGTTTTAGTGCCCTGAGGGTGGTGGGTGGTGGTTTGCGGCTTTTGATTTGTAAATGCGACAATTCTAGTACCTAATATAGGCCGCACTGTAGGCACTAATTTATTTGTCCTAAAATAAAAAGAAAAGCGCGAGTCCCTCAACCTAGATACCTACCCTACCCCTATAAATTCTGATAAATGATAGCAAGGTCGACGGCAGCCATTAAGTTCGGAAAAATAAAAAATATATGCAAGATACGGGACTCGTCTGTTACAAAACAGTGACAAATCGTTGCTCCACCATCTCGCCGCCAACGGACAGGACAGGCCATTTTTCCTTGATTGCACTCTCTTTCTTTCCATCATTATTTTATCGTTTAAAGGCTTCTTCAAACAGGCGCGACACGCGATGAAATCGCGCGACGCGCCCGTTTGCATTAGCCTTAATTATCAATTTAGGGACAGTTTAAATTTATTATTTGTTTGCTAATGTTCTTTGTTTTAAGCTGTTTTTTAGGGTCATTAGATGTGAAGAATAATTGGGTATAATCGACCATCTGTCTGTAATGTCAGTTCCTCTCTTACTTTGTTCATCGTAAAATTCAGAAGGTACCTAATCCAATGGGTATTGCATCGTCTAAAACAGAACGAACTTCTTGCCATTATAAAACTCTGGTCAAATTAAGGTGAAACTCGCGCGGGATGTGGAACGAAATTTGCTCGCGCCGATTGTGTCAATTGACTAACGAATAGTCGTGTGACTTTCTAATCATTAACATAATTGAACCAGTTATAGATATAAGCAGATTCAGAGAGATTTAGAGATATAACCAGATAAAGTTGAAAATCTATTACAGAAATTTTACAGATTGTAGTAGCTTGATGTGCTGTGTCTGTAAAATCTTTCAAAATTCAAGAGCAATAATTATCTGATGAAATAAGTCGCAACAAAATTGGTTGGATAGTACTTTGTTCGTGTAAAAGTTTTAGTAAATCATTAGGAGGAAACCGCTTTTGAATTTTTCAAATGCATATTAGGTATTCAAGTTTATTTTAAATTGACTAGATAAACTCCACAGATGCGGTGGCCGTATCGGTATCTAAGCACAATTAAATAAAAAATAAATGGTTTTTTTAGCACTTATTGTATTCACTTGAAATATCAGCTTATAAAATCAGTTTTATTTTGTGTAAACTTCACAGACGTGATAACTGTCGATACCTTAACACGATACAATATAAGACACACACAAGAGACATACGAGTAGGTAAAGAAATTAACAGCGGTCGTTGACCTTTAAAAAAAAAACATTTACCTATTTATTTAATCGTATTTAGATATAGATACCCATGGCGTCTGCGAAGTTTAGCTAGCCAATTTAAATCAACCCTGTATATTTCAGCGAGATTGTCTGAAAGGGTTACCGATGGCCCGCTACATAAAGGGCTAAGGAAGGAACACGGGTGGGTTTTAGTCAGTAAGAGTCTGACACTCCCTTCCGCTCCACCCAGAGCGGGAGGAGTAATTTGATGTTTTCCCATCCTGAAAAAAAGACCGTGTATATTTATACTCGTGACTGTATACAGGGTTATTGGTAAAACATTATTAACAAGCTCTTTAGAGGTCATTGTACTCATCATTATGAACAATTTTAACGAGGTATACGAACATAAATGTAGGGAACAGCTGATTTTTTTTCGCAATTCACGTTTTGTCCCATAGTAAAAGTTGTTCGTAATGATGAGTACAATGATCTCTTAAGAGGTTGTTAATGTTTTACCAATAACCCTGTATAGTCTGAAATCTTTGGTGTAGCAGTAGAATTTATAACAACACTATTCTCCTGTGACACAAGGATTAATGTACACCATCAAAGAATACAAAATTCTTAGAAATTCCAATATTCTTGGAAAATAAGAGTAAAGGCTCTTTCAAACAGGCGCGACACGCGATAAAATCGCGCGCGACACAAAGGCGGCACCGGCACTGTTTGTTGGAGCCTTAATATGAGCTCCACTGGGTTCTCCACACCATTTCTGAGAAATGTGCAATGTATACGAAGAAAATTATGTTGAATGAAGGATAATAAGTGTTAGCAAACTATTTAGTTTTGTGAGAATTGCAGCAGCATTCTGAAGATTTTAAGAATGTCCTAGATTTCTTGGAAGGTAGGGAACGGGCAGATTATTTCTCCAGGATTTCATGAAAAACTACTTACGTATTTAATTTTGTAATATTTGTGAAACTGTAGAAGAGTTATGTGACGAAAAGTAACGTAAAATGGAATCTTACTAAATCCACTTGAAATTACTACGACGAATGAATTTACTACGTGAAACCACAACTCACTTCAAGCTCACTTCATTTCAGTTTCCACGGTGAGATTCTTAAAGAATAGACCAGCTGTATTCAACAACCTTCATATATCTACTATCAAAGTATAGTTCTACTACACTCTGATAAATAATACTAGGTACACAACTTTATACTTTTCTAATTTCAGGCCATATTACAAAGAAATCAAACCTATAAATTGTTTGATCAAACATTCAATACTTCTAACCAAGTCACACAGGACAATCAGAATTCAAAAAGACCACGTTTGATAAAACACTCTATTATTTGTTGTAAAGAAAAAGGGCTTTATACATCGACAACCCCACTTAACCATGAATAAAATACCACAGAAGGGTCTTCAGTAAGTACGTCTTTAATGAAACAATAAGTAGGTACTGTAACAACGACTTTCCTTTGCCTGAAGTACAGACGCCAGCACATGAAGCTACTACAATCCGTCAAATTTCTTTTATAGATCAAATTTATCGCTAAAGCATTAGGTTCAAAGTTGATTGAGAAAATTTGACAGTTTCGGGTAGAATGATGTGCTGGCGTATCCGTATGTACATGAATTATAAAACTCTAGTTTAGAATCACGGAGAAATAAGCATTGGAGTACTAGCGCTGCTTCATATTGCCATAAATACAGTGCCAGTTTTTGAAATTGTGTTTCACAGCGTCTTTACTTAGCTTACGTAGCAAGAAAAACTTATGCCTTTTGAGGAAGTAAAAAGAACTTTGTCAAATAATTTAAGATTGGTCAGGCAATCACCATTCCGGCTGCCGTTTTTGGTAGTGAAGACAATACAGCTGCGATTTATTCAGCCTTATGTACCTATTCAGTGGGAAGACGATGGGATGGAACAGAAAGTCACTTCGATCTTTAAACAATTGCAGTATTGCTTGTACCATCTTGCTTGGTTACCGTTGGCGACTGCGGGCGAGGTAGCCGCGCTTGTTGCAGAAGTTTTGGTAGAGGCCTTTAGCTACACATTAGGTCTCAGGTAGACGATTATGGAAACAGCTCCTATTTAACGCAACGTACTGGGAGATTACTCTATCGGTCTGTACTTGTTTCAACGAACATAATATTTTGATGGCATTGTCAGGAATACGTCTTGATGTCTTTAATGTTATATGGTTAGCTAAAAATCGTATTTTCTTATATTTTCAGCATTTTGGTCGTGTAAAACGCTACGAATAATTAAATAGCAATTCATAATTTCGCAAAATGGATTTTTTAGGTCATCATCATCCGATGATGGATTTTGTAGGTATCTATTAAAATTCGGTTATCTTTAAATTATTGTTTACCCAAGCCTTCAAGAATTAGGATACATGAGTTAAGAGTGTGTGTGTAAACGACAAAAAGTGACAAAAACAGTGATGAAGTAAGATATTTTGACAATCAAATTGTTTGTGATTTACAATCAATGCTGGCTGTTAATAAATACAGAGTAAGAAATTAGAAGCAAACAGTTCAAAATCAACATTTCATTTAGCAATTTAAGTTTAAATAATAAACAGATTTCAAAACTTCAACCGCAGTTGAACAGTTTGTTAATTCAGTGCAAATTTAAGCGAATTACACAAAGATTACACAGCGATGAATATTTCAACTTTTATAAAATTCTAATAACCTATAGAACTTTATAGAAGTTACGAACTTTAAGTGTTCAGCAATATTCTACACGAGATGAGTTTGGAAACTGCGTGTGCATGATTTATTAACCTTTAATAAAGTACGGCAGACATTAACGGTCAAACAAGGCTCGAATGTTTTTAATAATTTATGGCTGAGTCTTCACACACATTATTTTAAACCTCATTTTTGACAGCGCAAGGCTCAAAATTTTATGAAGATATGATGTTTTCTAAATTGTTCTAAGCAGTGTATTTATGATATAGTTTTCTGTTATTAAAACTATTATAAAATTCAAAGTTCTGACTGACTGACTGATATATCAACGCACAGCCTAAGCCGCTGGTCCTAGAGACATGAAATTTGGAGGGTGTGTTCTTTGTGATGATTATGTGTCCACAAAGTCGCGGGCGAAGCTAGTGTACCTATAAACGTATAACGTGTCATTTGGTAGGTTGGTTCATAATTACATTGGAACGAACAATGTATACCTACGAAAGTAATGAAATATTACTTCGCATAAATCATCATTATCTGTCTATCCTTTTCCCAACTGTGTTGAGGTCGGCTTCCAGTCTATTCGGATGCAGCTGAGTACCAGTATTTTACATGAAACGACTGCCTATTGGACCTCCACAACTCAGTTACTGGACAATATACCCCTTGGTCAGACTGGTTATCAGACTTTTGGGATTCTAAATACCCAACGTAACGACCGTCAAAGATCTACTAATGACAGCCGGGACCGACAGTTTAACGTGCTTTTCGAGATAGGGAGCACTAAACAAACAACCAATAACGTATAAAAATTATGTGAAACGTTGACGAAGACAGTCTTAGAGCCGGTTGTTTCAAACGTTTGGTTAAAGTAACATACGTAAGTAAGTCAAATAATAACGATTTGTTACTCATTATTTGTCGTACAGCAAGGCCATAATTTTGTATCTAATTGTAATTTGAAACCACGTTTTTTTTGGTATTATGATAGTTAGCGCCATATTTGACGTATACGCGTGCGTCAAGGGTACGTGAAACAACCCAGACCCACCCCTGCTGTTACTTAATAAAATAATGAGCAACGTTTGCAACATAAGGATGAAAAAACGATTTCCTCGTAATTGATAGATTACATTACTTAATTATACATATAGGTACAAGTAGCAGCATAATTATTAGGTATCCATTATTACATGGAAAAAGTGTTTGCTCTTTTAATATTGTATAAGCATTTGGTTCACGTATCCGTTCTGCAAAATAAAATGTAAAAAATCGGACAGCCAGCAAAATTTTTTTGCATACTAGGAAAATTGTAAATGCTGTAATTTTCTGTCCATAGAATAAATATATGCATTTGCTTTTTTAATCTGTGAAATGTTCCTATATCTTCATCATACATTTGATAAACACTAAAACTGAACAAACAAATCCAAGACTTACGTGTTTTGCAATTCAGCAGATAGATACACAGGAACTAATAACAATATTTCGAGATTCAGAAGACAAATTACAATCTCCGTTCTATTCGAAGCCATACGTCGTAGTTTGCGCCGTAAGTGCTCACTCCCACATGTACAATATTCAACAAGCACTTAGCTCTGCCAAGAACTCAGCATGGAATAACACCCATCCATTACCTCTAGATACACTGGATACCCTAACGAATTCAGCCTTCTATGGCAGAATACAGAGACACTAAGTAGAATGCCTCCTATATCGTTGGGGCTATGACAAACACTAATCATGAAAGCACTAGGTTTGGAACATTGCCCACCTAGCATGACCACTTCTATCACTTCTGTACGGAGAATAGACATATTACTAATTTTTTTTTCGGTTTTATTTTTGGTGTTTATCAGTGGAAACTTGTAAATGGCCTTCAATTTCGTATTGTTTAAGAACTCTGCATAAATTAGCTGTAGTTTCCCAAAAAGAATAAAGTCCAATAAATTAATGAATTTCTATCTATTGATACATAGTGAGCGTTCTTTTGTTCATTTTTGACATCGCGCCGTAGCAGGCTTTCTATATTCTGTCATTTTGTCTTTCATTTCTACGGTGGTAATGATAGCATAACATATATCTGCCCTACAAGGAAAAATAAACCATACAGCATTTAGATGTGGTTTATTGTTCCGTGCAGAAATGAAATACACGACTGCTCTGCCACTTCACTAATCGAATTCAGTAATTCATAATGTCTGTACATTTTTAATTTTCAGAATCAGTGTATGTTGCTGGTAACTGTAAAAATGAAATGCATTCGGAATTCTCGTGTAACGCGCCTTTTATGATTTCGCAGAATTATATACTAGTAAAAGCATTCATTAATGAATTTGTACCGCCATTTCTTCTCAGGAATAGTCAGATAGGAAATGTCGACTCCACGTAGCTTATTTTTATTTAATATGACGAGTAAAAGGGATTCTGATATTCGATTTTCAAAATATAAAAAAATTAAATTATTTCATTTTTTTAATCTGTAGCTGCCACACAGTCCGGCCGATTCCCAAAAAGCCGGCCAAAAGTCGAAAAAAAAAGTTTCTAGATAGAGTTGTTTTGTCTTTGGGTTGGCTACAGTAATCCCTTGAGAAGTGAAAACCGTTCATAGCAACGTCCTATACCCTAAGTATCTTCTGTATTTTCAGTCGCAACGTGGCCTTCGTTTGAGCATCGTATTACTGTCGATGAATAGTGAAAGTTGTACACATGTGAAAGATTTTGTAATGAAGTAAATTGAACAAAACCAAATGGAATCATCTTCGGAAGGTTAGTAAAATACGAGAAATCTTTAGTACATATCAATACCTCGACACAAAATTTTTAGCTGCAGCAATACGTAGATACATTTTTTGCAATATTTTTTATAAAATTTGAGTTTTCACACTGTATAGTAATACAACGCCGTCATATGCTGCTTTGAAACCTATTAGAGGTTACTCAAAAAAGTAATAGTTACTGAATAAAACAAGATTCAGCTGCTACCACTTGCTACCTTGGCTTTTATGCTATTTTTTGTGCACAAGAAATAGATTCAGATTCAGATTCAGATTCTTTATTTGTTAACATAGGTGGTTACAAACAGGTGTTACATTTTCATATGCGCTCTATGCTTTGCCATTTGGCGTACAAATATGATCCAATTTTACATTTAATTATTAATTATCTACGTGCAAATAAAATTATAAAAAAACAGGAATCGATGCATAAATATTTTCAAATTGTCAACAATAAAATTTAAAAAATAACAAAAATTAAAATGTCAGGAAAAAATAAAATAATTTAGATAAAATAAAAAAAATAAGAAATGTAGAACATAATATCAATCATAAAATTTAAAATTAATACAGAAATGTCAAAACAATTATTAAATCAATAAACTATACCTTCAATGTCAGCAATTAAATCCAAGGTAGCACATAGATGTTGAATTAGGATTGCAATGTCGATTAGTAAAAATAAATAGGTACAGTAATGTCAAAATAGATGACCTAATATTTATTGTCTATAGGAGGCGTTATAGAACCGTCGGCCAAATAGTCCTTCAGCGAGTAGTAACATTTATCAATTAATATTTTCATAAGCTCTTTTTTGAATTTGTCAAGGTTTAAAGATTTTAATGTCTCAGGTAGCTTGTTAAATATTTTTGTGGCCATACAGAAAGTGCTTTTATTCATTAAGGCTGTTCTACCACGTGTGATTTCAAGCTCTAACTTATTTTTGTCTCGTAGTTTTCGATAGTGACTTTTAAAAGCTACTTTGTACTGTGAGACGTGTGTTTTGACAAATATATTTGTTTCATAGATGTACAGTGATGGAAGGGTAAGAATGTTCAGGCTTCTAAAGAACGGTTGACAACTATCGGTGCTACTTGGGCCACACATGGATCTAATACATTTTTTTTGAGCTCTAAATATAAAATCTCTATCGACGGAGTTGCCCCAATACATTATGCCATACCTAAGTGTTGATGCAACATAACCATGATAAGCCGTTAGTACAGCTTCTAGGCTGACAGTCTTTGATAGTTTATATAAAATAAATACGAAGAGAGAGTGGGAGAAAACAGTGAAAGCCTATACTTTAAAGAGGGGATCTGCTTGTATTAGTAACGTAGGTTTCTATACAATTTCGTTTCTGAACTATCAAAATCACGAAGAAACTTGAAAATTGTTTGTATTGCCTTTAATTGGATCCGCCATTTTGAATTTCATAATTCTGGTGGAAAGGGGTGGATTTTCAAAATTTTAAGATCAAATTCGTAATCAGCGACCCCGAAAACATATGCGTTAACATGCATCTTGATTATGTTCTAGAATATACGCTATTTCACGTAAGGGGGTGGCCAATTCGGGTGGAAGGGGGTGGATTTTCAAACTTTTAAAACCGAATTCGTAATCAGCGACCCCGAAAACCCCCGAGTAAGAAATTTTGAATCAATTACTTGATTTTTCGAGTTTTGGCCAGCTTTTTGGGAATCGGCCGCACTGTGTGCCATAATCATCATCCTACAGCAGTAAACTGCTGGAAATAGGCCTGTCAAATTGCACACCATTTAGCTCGATTCTCGGCAACTCTCATCCAGCTGCTACCAGCCACCCTGTGAATCGTTGCTCCACCTAGCCTGAGGGTGTTCTATCTTAAGTTTGCCGATTCGCAGTCTCCACTCAAGAACACGTCCACCCTAATGCTAATCAGTTGTACGGCTAATATGGCCAGTCTATTGCCACCATAATGACCTGCGGGGCAATTGCATATCAATCGAAATCAAATGCTAAATCGAGTTCAAATGGCATTCATGGATGTAGGCCCTTCTAAGGCAACCGTGTTTCGTTGGTATAACGAATTGAAACGCGGTCGACTAACTTTGGGGATGAAGAAAGAAGTGGTCGCTCTTTGAAGGCTGTTATGGAAGAAAACGTGCTAGCAGTGAAAAATGTAATCCAAGACAATAGGCTAGTTACGCATCAAGAGATTCAGCACACACTGCAGGTTGGATCGGGAAGCCTTCACGAAATTCTACACGTGCACCTTCGCGTGAGGAGGATAGTTTCACGGTGGGTGCAGCACAACCTCACCGATGCTCAGAAGCAGGTCCGGGAGGAATGGTGTCGTGATATGTTAACCGAATTTGAAGCAGGCTCGTTTTGGCGTGTTTACGACATCATTACAGGTGATGAGTCTTGAATTTATCACTACGATACAGAAACGAAGCGCCAGTCGATGGTTTGGGTGTTTCAAAACGAATCAACGCCTACAAAAGTGAAGCGATCTAGAAACGGGGGGAAGATTTTGATCTCGAGCTTTTTCAATTTCACTGGCTACTTGGTGTCAATTCCTTTGCGGAACCAAAGAAGCATCAACGCTGAATAGTATACTACCAAATGCTTGGCAGAAGTTTTCTCTATTGTGAGCAACAAGCGACCAAACACAGGGCTCCACGGGTACTGCTCCACCACGATAACGCACCTTCGCACACTGCGTTCAAAACGAGGGACTTCCTGGATAGCACGCCGGTCAAACTCCTAGGTCCCCCTCCTTACAGCCCTGACCTAGTACCGTGTGACTTCTTTTTATTCTGGAAAATAAAAAAACAGCTCAAAGGGATACAATTTTTGTCGCCGGAAGATGCTATGTCAGCGTTCGGGCAGGCTGTGTTTGCGACGGACTGGAAAAAGTGTTTCGAAAACTGGTTCAGACGCATGAAACTTTGTATAGAGGCTAGTGAAGAGTACTTTAAAAAGATATAATAATAAATATATACCTATATAACTTTTTTTTATTTTTGCAAAACTTTCTGACTGTCCCACGTACAGACGTTTATATTCGTCCCTGTCACTCATTCTTGTGTGACAGTCTCGTTCTAAAGCTCGATGTGCTATATTAACTTATGTCAAGGTATCGTACCTACGTCTAACTTATGTCAAGGTATCCTACCTACGTCTACGCAGGTATAGTATTTTTATCTCACGAAGTGACGCGCGCTTTACTTGTGGTTACCAAGTGCACAAACACGCTGTGAATGTGTGTAAGCGTAGGAGCTTTATACCGTGGCGAGACAATGGCAAAGTCGGATGTGGGTGTGTGGGTTATGTGCTAATGCCGCTCATTTTCACGCACACCTTCACAGCGTGTTTATACACATGGTTACCACAAGTAATGCCACGTCCCTTTTTGAGATAAAATTCTGTACCTATATGTAGGTTTTATTTTTATTCCCACTTTGATGCGGCTTTCAACATCATTTAGATAATTAATTCTGGAAGGTTTATGTGTATCACTGTATCACACTTTCATATTTATATCTTACTTGTAATAAATAAAGAAATTTTCATGTTTTATCAAGTCGTAAAAATCGTGCGAATCAGGGTCGAGTCCCTAGTAAATATATAAATTAAACAGCAGTATTTCTCTCTATCTCGTACTGGGTATTTTACTACCCAATACGACACACTACCAAATCCATTCAGAATCTCAGTCGTCTGCAATTTATGTGCTAAGCAGTGCACATTAAAATTTATAACGCCACCTAAACTTCCAATATGGCTGACAAAAATAAAGTTTTCCCCTATTCTTGGGAAAACAACATCAAAGTTATTTATAGTGTCTAGTCGTTCCATTAAAGTCTTAGTTATTTTTAAAATAAAACATTATTTGGCAACGTCTAAGATTAACGCCAAGTGTTTTCAAATTGAATTTAATTTTGGTTTGGTCGTTAAAAGTTTTTCTATTTGAGATCAACAATGAACAGAATTTTCAATTATAAGATTATTTTGTTTTGTACCTAAATAAATTGCCTTTTTAAAAACTTAGAATTGATGAAGTTTGAAGATTATTAATTTTATGTGATTTTTAATTTAACTAACCAGAAGTAGGTATGCAAAGCCTTTAAGTTTGATATTTACGCCATAGAAGGACATATTATTATAGTGACCTCGTTGGTGATGTTCTTTAGAAAGGTAAGATGCGTAGTACTCACAACCGCAATGTATGTATGACCCGATGTATGCGTATGTATACAGGCACATCGGTAAACGAAGCAAACGGACTATGTAAGTATCGTAGCAGATGGCGTTCTGAAGTTTCTGCTTACCCCCATGGGAAGAAGGGGTGAGTTTATGTACTTATGTAATATTAATATTTTTCTAGTCACAACTACTCAAATGAAATACCTCAAAATTATTATAAGTTGAAATTACAAACCTGCTTAATTCTAGTAATATTATCCCTCTTAACCCTCCATTTACCACTCGAATTTCGGTAATGAACTGTTCCTACGAACACTTCTCCACAAAAATGTTAAAATAAATATTTTCCCTACATTTTCAGCTTTTAACTTAATTTATAAAACGGTGGAAGCATCCCCGTGATACTTAATTCCTGCACGGCGACTCATTACACGGCGAACTCAATAGAATATTCTAGATGCGGTGAACGAAGCCGAGCTCTTCACAACACACCCTGTTTTATTTGTATAGAAAAAAAAAAAAAAAAAACAGAAAATGTAGTGAGAACTCAGAAAAAAGTGGGGCTTGAATAATTGAAGCCTTTTTATTTGAATGCCGATTGTTGATTCTTGTTTGAAAGTGGGTTAGGACTAGTATGGGATAGTGTAAGTTAACTAGGCTTGTTGTTTTGTATAGTGGTCAAAAAGGGAACTTGTATTTTGTCAGTAGCATAACCAAAATCAGCCTATAATATTCCCACTACTGGGGCACAGGCCTCCTCTTTGTGACAGGTGAGAGAAGAGAGTGAGAAGTGAGAAGAGGCTATACTCGATGGAGTATAGCCTCTTCTCACTTCTCACTCTCTTTTACACATTTACCAACCCGCACTGGGCCCGCGTGATGACGCGGGCCCAGTGCGGGTTGGTAAATGTCACATGTCTTCGATTTTTTGGTTCCAGGACATAGTTTTCCTCACGATGTTATCCTTCACCGTTTGCCAGTCATCATCATCATCATTTCAGCTGAAAGACGTCCACTGCTGGACATAGGCGTCCCCCAAGCACCCCAGGCACAACGGACCGAATGGGAGTCTAAGTGCGGAAAAGGGAGTCATCATCCCCCAAGCATCCCCACTTCGACCGGTTCGGTGCTTCTCGCATCCAACGGGTTCGTGCGACCTTCACATGGTTGTCGGTCCACCTTGTTGGTCTTCCAACGCTAAGTCTTCCAGTACGCGGTCGCCAGTCCAAAACCTTTCAGTCCCATCGGCCATCTGTTCTGCGAGCAATGTGCCTTTAAGTTTGGCAATTCTTCGGACTATATCGGTTACCTTGGTTCTCCTGCGGATCTCCTCATTTCTGATTCGATGACGCAGGAAAACTACAAGCATAGCCCTTTAGGTGACTTTAAGCCTTCTAATAAGGCCCATTGTGAGACCCGTTTGTCAGTACTGGGATTTAATTATCCATCGTTTACCAACACTATGGTATGCGGCATGATAGCACTATTGTCACATGATATATTTTCGATATAAGTAAAGTAACAGATGAAAGATTATACAGGATACCTGTGGAGTCGTGAATAAAATGTTTTAAGTAAATGCCTCCTGCTTGCAAAACCAGCTTTAAATCTACAAGTAGATACTTACCTACTTAATTCCTTAGAAAGTCTGCCGTCTTATCAGAATTTCAATGAGGATACTTCGAATTTGTGTACAACGGGAGGCGTGTGATTGTCTCATTTACAATTCAAACTATAATGCCCCAAAAGGCTTCCACCGTTTTAATTATATTAATTGAATAGCTCTCCGTTGAGTGGTTTCTGTTGTTTTAACTTGGAGAGGACCTGTCAACTGCTGTCGTATATATTAAATTCAGTTTATTAATGGCAGGACAGGTGGGAACGATTTAGAAATTTCATAAAATTGTGTATTTTTCACGATAATTTGTGCTATTCTATGATTTAGGTACATTGCATATTTTGTAGTGTTTCTACACCAATATTCAGACGAAAAAGGTTTTAAAGAGCTATAACTAACAAGGAGTGGCTTATTTAAAATGGCTGACAAACACGGTGACTGACTTACGGTCCACTTGATGCTACAGGCAACATCAGGGAATTATCAGATGCATTAACGATATTAGATACTATTTGTAGATCATATAATTTCCTCAGCTCTAAAATCCAATACTGTAGGTATTTATTTTTCGAAAGAACCCTTTTATAAATGCATGTTCCTATGAACATGTGCAACTATACCATGAAATTCCTGAAATTGACAATAAATTCCGTCAATTATGAAACAGAAATATTCTGTCTCGTCTTCATATATATAGGGATTTTTAATAAAACGTTTCTATAAAATATTCAAACACTAACCCAGCAATATTTTTCATGACTAACATTTATTCGTATGATACTTTCATGGGATTTTTCTGCAAACTTATCTAATGTAATAAATAAGATTTTCAATAGTTAATTGATGTCAAACAAAAAAAAACCGCTTTAGGGGAAGTGTATTAATGGAATGTCGCGTCTTCCGATTTTTTAGTCCGATTCGATATACCTATTGCATTTTTGTGTGTATTCGCACTTAGACATGAATTATTTGAGTGGTCTGAATTGCATTTTGGTTATTCTGGATCAACGTTTTGGTAGATTTTGATGTTTTGAAATTGCTCTGCTTTTTGTTTTGTTGATTTTGTAATTAATTCAAACTTACTTCGAAATAAGCTTTCATCGATAATTCTCTCGCTTACCTTTTTATTATTTTACACATTTTTTAGTTCAAAGTCCAACTTATACCAGCATAGCAGATAATTATCTTACCATGGAATTCATAATCATTTTACCTCATTTATCATTTATTCTCATTAACATTCAAACATTTTGAGACCTCCTAATTACCTACTATAATCACTAGTCATACAATACAACCAGACTACCACGGAAATATCCATAAGCCCATCCATTTAATAAAATTCCATCTATTGTATATAACATATCACACGGCCACCGTGCAAGAAGGAGCTACTGAAAACGGATGCAGACACGGCTAAGCCGTGGTACGCCTGAGTACACTCGGATGCACCCAGGCAAGCCTCGAGTATTGAGTGCATATTTAAACAAACACAAACTTTCATACGTGGGTAGGATGAGCAAGGAAGAGGAACACACGATATGTATTTGTTAAATCTATACCAAGAATTAAGCTGAAGAGTTTGTTTGTTTGAACGCACTAATCTCTGAAACTACAGGTCGGAAAAATCTTTGTGCATTTGATAGCCCAAACCTTGAGGAAGGATATGGGTTATTTAACATCACGATAGGGCCCTTAGGAGCCGAGGAAAACGAAAAACACAGAAAGAACGCTGAGCAAAAACAAGTTACAGTA
Organism: Luperina nickerlii; assembly: GCA_963855955.1. Classification (NCBI taxonomy): domain Eukaryota; kingdom Metazoa; phylum Arthropoda; class Insecta; order Lepidoptera; family Noctuidae; genus Luperina; species Luperina nickerlii. The sequence continues at coordinate 7,234,651 of OY979669.1, forward strand.
CCCGGCAATAAATATTGCACATCGACCTTTGGAAAGAGACAATCGGCTAATTTCGGCTGCGTAGAGCGTTATCTTTGTCGCACGAAATACAAACAGTCCGGTATCTATTAGGAGCTGTTAAAACAATTATGATTTGCTTCTTTTGATAATTATTTTTATTCTTTGTATAAAATGGTTTTGTGTAAAAAGGTCGATGTGCAATATTTATCGCCGGGTACTGTAATATGTATCGGCCGTCTAAGGTCAGAAGGGCAATCCTCGTAATTTTAAAAACGATCACAGTCTGATCTCATTCTGTGAAAAATACTTCTAATTTCCCTACATTTTGACAAGTTTTTGACATTATTTGGTCGTGGTGGTTAAGTATTATTGTAATATAGCAGATATTGGACTACAGACAATGAAAATTAAAAAGGTTTTTTTTATTGTATACTATTTCGAATTTTGGAATCTGGCCTACATGATAATTTATGAGTTACAGCATTTTTCTGTCTTTTTAACCGACTTCAAAAAAGGAAGAGGTTTTCAATTCGGATGTTTATATACCTATATATTTTTTACGTATATTCGGACATAACTCCCTCATATATAGACGGATTTGCAAATAAAATTTTTTTTCGAAAGAGGTTTATGCCGAAATAGTCCCATTTAAATTTCGTAAAGATCTGATGACGAGTTTCGGACAGTCAACGGAAGTCTTCAATAAATGCCAGCAAATCAACCGCGATTGCTGTTATAGCATATGTATGCATTGTTTACGCAATCGCACAATTTAACATCGTCGCCTGTACCCTTTAAAAGGGTAGGCAGATGTGTTCAATAGCTTCCTGTCACTGATATTCACATAGCAAGTAGGGTTATATGAACTTCTTTGGGGTAGGTAGGTACAACTAAAAAGTGAAAAATAAAAACTTTTTTACAAAAAAATAAACAAATAACTTCTTCGGAAGTCGGTGTCGTTGGTTCTGTATTTTCGTTTTTTGACACCAACTTTCGAAATTAAAGTTATTTTTCACTTTGTAGTGTTTTTTTTGGAAGTCGGTTGTTTTCTTTATAATTATGTAAATTTCGATTGTGTAAGAAATTTTTATAATCAATGGCTTGACAAATGAATTGGTAACGCTGCTGCCCATCCTCTTGATGTAAAGAAACGGTGTACTTATATAATTTATAGATAAGGTGGTCATAAGTTTTGTCTCTAGATTACAACAGCTGAAAGTGATGGCGGGGCGACCTAAATTTCTTCCTCAAGAAACGGGTTGCCGTGCACAATCGTAACTAATGAAAAACAACCGGCCATGTGCATCTCAGACCACGCACAATAAAGGGTACAGTAATATTAGGATCAGTTTATCCCAAAAACCAACTTAACTTGGTAGTAGAAAAAATGTTCTTCCATACATGGATATGACACAGTCAATTCTCTAACTGCAAATGTAAGTTTGTAATGCAATTTTTTTTTTTTGGATTTGATATAAGTACAAATTAACGATTTTCGGACATTTTCCTTTACTTGTGCTGTAAGACCTTGCTTTTTGCCAAATTTCAAGATTCTAGGTCAACGGGAAGCACTTTTGAACTTTTGCTTTATTTGCGAGTATCAAAATATCTTGCGTTGACTTAGAAGCCTGATTATTTTTTAGACCTCCAAGGGACATACGTATTTGATATTAATTTCAACTTGTTACCTCCACGCGTTCCTGAGAAAAAGGTTCTTGACAGACAGATAGACAACGAAGTGATCCTATAAGGGTTCCGGTTTTCCCCTTTGAGGAACCCAAAAAATATTGGATTTGACCCACCAGTCAGCCAATACAGGATTATTTAAAATAGAAAATAGTACAATTACCCATGTTTAAGCCATGTGTTTCGCCGACGATTACTTTTACCGAACCGGAACAGTGATATCATTCAATTCGTGCTTATAGCAAACTTGCTCCTCGCTTATCTCTTAACTTTAGAGCTTACCTATTCGCATGTATTTACGAGCACTATTAATGGATCGTAACAACACCAACTCCTATACTAAATGATATACCTAGTACCTACTCATAAAATTATAGATTTTCACGACTCAGTAGCGCTTTCGAAGTAGGTACTCTCGGGATAAATAACTTAGTCATCAGTAATGTTTGTACTCATATGAGTCCCCGTGAAAAAGTTATATAGTTATGAGTATTATCAGTTTACCTACTATATTATAAATGCAATAATTTATTGCCAAACTGTTATACGATTACACTCAGTAAAATGTATGGTTCAGCAGATTGACACATTACGGAGGAAGCGTCATGATAGCCGGCAAAATAAAAAAAAAATAACGTTTTTTTGTAATTTGCAGGTCAGTGTCAGGTATTGAACAAAATATGATACGCGACCGTAACAAGTATGTTTTTACAGAATTATAATCAATACAAGCGTCTAAGTACATATAACCCTATTTAATTATTATTTCATGAAACATCAATTATTAGGAACTGGAATTTCGCGGGCTACCCTGGCGCTTCCCCATGCAATTTGCAAAAAACGTGTTTTTTGTAAATGAAAATTGGCTGGCAATTTACATAAATGTCAATGGGCTGGCAATTTACATAAATGACAATTGGCTGGCAATTTACATAAATGACAATTAGCAGGCAATTTACATAAATGACAATTGGCTGGCAGTTTACGTAAATGACAATTGGCTGTCAATCGTATTTATTAGAATGAGATTACATACCGAAAATTAAAGTTGATAGCCATCACATTCCTCAACAATTCACTTCATTGACTATAGGTAAAAAGCTAAAAGACACACTTTTACCTGTATAAAGTTTTACATACTAGACTACCCATTGAACTCAATATTAATAACCGCCGTACCGGTACGTGTTACGACTTCTCCAGTTGCAGGCTGTCAGTCCTCAGACACTTGACCCGTCGCCCGTCTATTTGGGTCAACATTTTAATTATTGCCACAAGTTTTATTGCCAGCCATGACAATTTTATCAACGGTCGTCAGAGACTAATAAATGCTTTGCATAATTTATGAACACGTAGTTTTATAAAATTAATTATAAAAGCTGCATTTGACCTGAGTTAGCGTGACTGCATTCTGCTGCTAAATTAATATACATCTATTAGGCTCATAGTCTTGATTTTTGCACGTTTGATGTCCCCTACATGGGATTTAAATATAAATGTTGGTGTATAATAGGTACCTACACCACTGCCTAACCCTTCAAGAATTACAGCCCTGAGATGTTACTTATCTATTTATTTATATCACTAAAAATATACAATGGGCCACCTTATTGCTTTCTGCGATCTCTTCCAGGCAACCTTGGAATGGACAGTGATTTGCCTGGACATAAAATTGGGTTGTCGTTGGTGCAATAATATACTAAAATAGATACACTAATGTTAACAATGTTATTAACATTTTAGACGACAAAATAACCAACAAGTTAATCGAAAGTTAATTTCTTTACAATATGTTTTGTTATACCTACTTTTAAATAGCTAATAAGGTAATTGATGTTGAAAACTAAGCATATTGAGGGATTAGGATTGATCATTGTTTTGTATTCAGTATTTCAGTATTTCAATAAGTCTTCTCTGTGTGTTGACCAAATTAACAATCTGACTATTAAAATATGCTATGCTATTATACCTACCTATGATATGCTTTCAATACTCAATATCTTTATTGCTTTACCATAATGTGTGCTTAGGTAGTAACTATATAATTTAGATCATTATGGACTCTGTAGGGTACAGCAAAAAGGGTAGGATCGTAGAAGCCCTATTTTAGGAGATATTTAATTATTATTTTTGTTATATTATTTATCAATTATTATATAATTTATTAATAATTATCGTACCTATAATATATAATATATTTTAAACATTCATATAAATTGCATGATTATCATAAATTTTATTACTTTTTTGATTTATTTATGTTTATCGTTTAAATGTTCATCTAGTAATTGTAATCAAATAACATTTGTTTATCAGTAATTTTTAAAGTTTTTATATAAATATATTTAACTTTTCTTCTTTCATTATTATGTCAGCATGTCAGGTAGTTCGTTATATATTTTTATAGACATTACGTAGGAACATGTAGAATGCATTTTTAGCTTGGATGTTGGTATGTTTAGCCTTGATCGGTGCCTAAGTGTGTAATGTGATTGGATGTCCTCGCGTTTTGTGTAGAACTCTTGATGCTTACGGACAAATTGACATATTTCTAGAATGTAAATACAGGGGAGGGTTAGAATATTATGTTTTAGAAAATAGGGTTTGCAGCTGTCAGTTTGATCAATGTTTACCAAGATTCTAACTCATTTCTTTTGTAGGGTAAAGAGTGTCCGTGCACTATTTATTTCTTTTAACTTTTTAGTCTTTTGTTTTTACTTTTTTTTTAATATACACCTACGATGATTTGATTATTGACCCAACCGACACTCAGTGCTAATGCAGAGCTCCTGACCAAACCGTGTGCCATATGTTGGAGTGTCGAAAGTGTCCATACACCTGCATTTCTGAAGACCTAAAAAACGCCACTGATGCCGCGATTCGTGAGGCTACCTACTGCTTGCGTCGCTCACTTACCAATTCTAACTATATTCTAATAAGAATAGACAAAGCTCTTTCTATCCAACTCGGCATCTCTTCTGCCCGAGCACGGGACGTACCGTAGACTCACGTTTCTATGAAGAATAAGACATTTTTTCGTTCCATAGCAATGGGGAGCAAATTTTAAAATCAATATAGTTTCTTGTTTAAGTCCAATGTGATGTCTGACTATTTGACACTTGTTGAGATGAAATGTTTCTACCCCCATGATTCAATAGTACCTAGAGGAAAATTGGTCGTCATGCTTGATATTGTAAGCTTTTGTCGACTGAAGAATAGAAACATTGCTTCTCTTTATCGCCATACTTAAGACGGTAGAAATCTTTCTACAATATGTCATTTTGTTTATTCTTCCATCATCAAATGCTACGCGTGCTAGGCTAAACCCATTTTACATAATATTTTTTACCATTTCCCTATATAGATTCGAAAAGAAGAAGTTATTATAGACGATCTATCACAAAAGTACTATAGCGACTCAAAATCATCGAATCAGGGACCATATCTCAAGAACACAGATACCCACATATTGCAGAGAGCCAGGCCTTCAAGCCTTCGGTGAGATACGAGATTGAATATAAATAATTCAGGTCTGAGCCGTGCGGCCCATCAAACCTTAAGCAACAGTGATTTCATAGCCTTATGTAAGGGATTTTATTAGAAGTTCACAAAACCAATTTCGGTATATATTGTCTTTTAAATATTTTATGTTACCGTTAGCGTGGGCTTCATCATTTCTGTGGATTGATATAGAACGTAAAGACTTTGAAGGTTTTATTGTATTGACGTAGGTTCCAGTCTTAATAAATTATCAGTTATGAGTGCGACGGTTCTTGAATAAATTTTGAGTTTTTGAAGCTTTTTCCGGAGTATATATTATTATATTACTAGCAGTGCCCTGCGGTTCCACCCGCATAAGTATTGATTCCGTGAGAATATCGGGAGAAAAAACTAACCTATGTCCTTTCCCGGGACTTAAACTAACTCTTCTCCTAAATCGGTTCAGCAGTTTAAGCGGGAAGAGGTAACAGACAGACAGACAGACACGCTTTCGCATTTATAATATTAGTATGCAGTATGGATATACAATCCTCCTTACTATATAAAAGTTGTATAACGTCTGTACACAATGCTTTGTACATATGTTTGAACGCGCTAATCTCTGGGACTATCGGTCGGATTTTTTGCATTTGATAGCCCATTTTTTGAAGAAGGCTACGGTTGGGTGTATTTAACATCACGCTAGAACTCTTAGGAGCGATCTCAAAGGAGGCCTGTGTCCTGTAAAATATAATTTAAAAAGAGTTTCCATGGAGTTTCTTGCCCGTTCTTCTCCATAGGTACCTATGCTTTGGAATGGGCAACTAGCTTCATATTTTCTGACTGACCGACTTCTTGACAATTTAAAAGTACTTGTAAATTGTTTAATTGAAATAAATGCTTTGAGTTTGAGTTTTGGGTTTGAGCAGGGCTTAAGGGGCTTAAGGGGCCGGCGGAGTATGCGTAGTTCATATAAACGTAATACCAAAATAATTTGTAATTCAAACATATTCTTAGGGTAGTGTATACCGATTGGATTACAGAGTATCTCGGTTCCTAAATATATATTTTGAAAGGACTCTGATATAAAGACAAGATATGAGGAATTTAAAATTTCTATAGAAAACTTATTTTTCTCATAACTGTAATCCAATCGGAATAAATACACAATACATTAAGAAAATGTTTGATTTACAAAATATTACGTTTGTATGAACTACGCATGCTCCGCCGGTCCTTTAAGCTTCTGCTTATGCAGTTTTTACGGGTATCATATAACATGACAGAGTTAACTAACTTTTACCTTAAAATTGTTCCGTATTACCAACATAATTAATTTCAGTACATGTCAAATACTCATTAGCAATAAGCTTACAAAGTATTTTTTGCATAATCACAATGTTAAGGGCCAGCTTAACGTTACTCGGGACTGAAATCTTAACTTGAAACGGTTCATGAATTTATTGGGTTTCTTACAAAGTAAGGAAGGTAATGTGATTAGGAAGTCCTATATAAAAAAGCTAAAATACTAGCTATATATATACTACCAGCAGCGCCCCGCGGCTTCACCTGCATAAGTTTCGGTCCCGTGGAAATATCGGGATAAAAACTATCCTATATCCTTTCCCGGGACTCAAACTATCTCTATACCAAATTTCATCTAAATCTGTTCAGCGGTTTAAGCGTGAAGAGGTAACAGACAGACAGACACACTTTTGTATTTATAATATTACTAGCTACGCCCCGCGGTTTCACCCACATAAGTTTCGATCTCGTGGGAATATCGGGATAAAAGGTAGCCTATATGTTAATCCAGGGTGTCTGCTTTCGCCATACCAAATTTTATTAAAATTGGTCCAGCCGTTTGAGCGTGAAGAAATGACAAACATATAAACACACACAAACTTTCGCCTTTATAATATTAGTGTGAAGTATGGGTATATACATATATATGCTAGGATTTTACCAATGTCTATTGTGTGTGGGATTTTTTTGTTAGTACATTCATGATACAGGAGAATACTTTAAGTATAGGAACTCTCTACCTGCGTTTGTGTTTCCGAGTGCATACAACCCGAATCTCTTCACAGTAAGAGTGAATAGGCTTCTACTGGGTAAGCTCACTCCATCGTAGACTTTGTCTGTGTCATCTCTGACCTAGATTAGAGTCAAGAGCAAACCAACTTCAAATTAAAAAAATAGGAATGAACTCAGCCTATCGCGGTCCACTGCTGGACATGCCTCTCCCAGACTGCGCCACAACACCCTGTCTTATTATTAAAGCAAAATTAACTTACTTCATATTGAATCTAGCCATCGCCAATATTGTATCCCGATTGACCCACCCATGTTATTGCTACAACAGCGTTGTAATATCGTATCTCAGAATTATTGAATCTCGGCAACAGCTGGGAATTTACGTAGTTTTGTCTCGCTAATAGGAATTTATACGAAACTTAATATCTATTTGACAGCCGGTGTATTCGAAATGCGAAGCCTTTCGATACAAGCTGCTTAAAACGGCCCATGAAGTAGTTAAGAGGAAATGCGGTCGAAAAGACTATTGAAAAAGCCTAAGTAGAAGTATGATTCGAGGTTTGGCTCTCGCCTTTTTCCTCCTCCAATATTGGACCAATTTAAAAGATATTCAACACACACACGTAGACAACAAGAAGTTAATATTTATTATTCTGTAAAAAAAATTGTTTTATGGTAATTAACGAGAAAGAAAACAGGCGAGAGCTTTTCTATGGACAAATGACCACCCGCATTTCCTCTTAATATTCAAAGGGCAGTGATAATGGCAGTCAATTTTATGACTTACTCGTAACTGTTTGTATCGTTAATTGAAATTGTTAATCTAATTGAGTTGGCACTTAACATAAAATCACGACGGAATTATCTGAAGGGTAAAGCAGAGGTGACATACAATTTATTTATTATATATATATTTATTATATTTATTTATCAGACGGTTAAAACAGAGGTGATAGGTGACATCCAATTTTCGCCAACAATATTCAAGTCTCGTGTAATACGGGACAAACATAATTATTTACCATCAATCTGGCACGAATCTGGGTTGCAACATAGAAATTAATTATGGACGAACTACTAGACTATACTACCTGAGGATCGAACCTAGAACCCTTTTCTCAGTAGTCGTGCTTAATGTTTGGGTTGGCAATCAAAGCAAAATTACAATTAAACTATCTGTTAAATCCGAAAATAGGTGTACATCACCGATAAATATCATTGACATGAGAACTCTCCCTTAACAAAAGTAATTCTTTAAATAGTACGTACGTCATACTAGCTCAGCATGTAAATGTACAACATGAATAATGTATTCAGAACAAAGTATTCACGCTCATGTGAAGGCTTCTACGGGAGTTAAAACTGCGCCTTATTAGGCTACGTCAATGTTTGTGTAGCTGCTATACTCGTAGACGCGCTACGACGTAGACGTGCTACGAGATAGGGCTACAAGACGTTCGGTGCTACGAATAGGTAGCCGAGAAGTGAAGTGATTTTAAATATGTATGGTATGTACCTTTTTCAGAGCGTGTTTATTCATTTATTTATTGAACACTTCAAGCACATATGTACATGTACAGAGGCAGACTTAATGCCATAGGCGTGTTGGTGTGTATTACGATTTCCTTGAAGATTTGTATGTGGCAAACTCAAACTCAACTAATGATATACCTACTCGTAGTTTTGCTGTCTTATAATATTTAAATAAAAGTTACAACTTATATTTTTCACATAATTTTTATAGGGTAATAAATTAAAACCATTATTTAAACATTATGGGAGATTATGATCAGTTGAAAAAATTAACGGGCAGTCATTTCATTTTCGGCGGTTGGTAAATTAGTATGACAGTAAAACATGGACAGTAATAAAAAGAAAATTGATCGATTATTTCATCCTACATTTTCGACACAAAAAAATACTGAAGTAATGTAATAAATGAATGGCCAGTAAAAATGTTGGAAAGGGCACTTAGGTACTTACCTAAGTGCCCTTTCCAACATTTCTGTAGTTCATAGGTTAGGTTGAAACTGTGACCAACCACGCGCGAGCCGAATTGGTCGACGTAACTAAGTGAGGGCACCCCCACCAAATGAGTTAGGTTAGGTTAGAAATGTGATTTCTGCGAAAGCCACAGAGAGCGATGGCCGTCCGGGTATCGCACGATCTCCTACGAGACGGCTTGCATACTAGACGCCCTACCTCGTCTCCATCGAGGCGGTCCGGCCGGTACTCGAGCGCTGGCTTGGAAGGAGGAAAGGCTCCCTGTCATTTCGGGTGACGCAGGTGCTTTGGGAAGTACCTGTGTCACATAAACAGGGAGCCGGACGCCCGGTATCACCACTGCGTCGACTGCCGGCAGGACACGGTGCGGCATACTCTAGCAGAGTGTGCCGCTTAGAGCCGCGCCGTGCCCTTATCTCAGAAGTGGGCAGTGACCTGTCACTGCGGCCGTAGTCGAGTCGATGGTCGGCAGTGAAGAGTTCTGGGATGTGATGGTTTCCTTCTGCGAAATACTCGTCTTACAGAAAGAGGCTGCGGAAAGGGTGAGAGAAATCTTGTCCGCTCACCCGGCCCGCTGCGGGCGCACCGGGCGTATGCCCTCTTCCAGCTCCCCTAAATGGGTTCAGGCCGCCCCCCACACATCAGGACCTGAGGTGGCGGCGCGTTGTGTTCCACGCGCGCTCATCTTAGACGTCGCGAGGATAGTAAAACACCTCACTCCCCGCTCTGACCCGAGGAGCCGGCACCAGTCGGGGATTGCGGAAGGATCATACGTTCCCGTGACCCCCGGCGTAGGTGTGAGCAGCATTTTGTAATTTTTAATTTATTAAAACTAGAATATACAACAGCCGCTTTAAATCAGTGCATTCTTCATATTAAAATTGAAAATTAAAATCTCATAATTATAGGTCTAATTGAACCTAAAATACCGCATTACATACTTAAGATTAATTACGGAGGCAATTTAGCCCCAGAAACTCAATTTCTCCGTGATATTCCTGAAGAAAACCTCATTACACCATCTATATTACCCTCCCTATTAAGTGAGAACGAGTATACTAACCTCAGGCAAAGAATAAAATGTATAGAAACGGAACTTCCTATCTTAACAAATTCTAAATTCCTAGAGATTCGGTACTTGAAAAAATGCAGTCACCAAGTAATCATTACGGTCAGGATTGTATCACTGTCGCTTATGGATTCCAAAACTTTCGCCATTTCATTTTCATTCATTCATTCTGGCGATGCTTGTTGGAGGCACCTGGACAGTCTATAGTTGACACCTACCAGCTGAATGGTGATGATGATGATGAAAGCAGGTCGTAACGGGCTTGTGGGGGTCACCTAACATATTAAATAAATAAATTACCCACCATATTATGGTGGGCAATTTATTTATTTAAACTTCTCGCACACAGAGATGAAAAAAAAAACCAACCGAGGGTGGTGCAGAGATAAGTTGGCAGGTGGTCTACAGGACAGGAGTTAATAACAGGAGTTAATAGTAAAAAAAAAACAGAAAACATAATGAATTATAAATAAAATAGGTACATTAGTACAAGCTCATTTCGGTGGCATCGACGAACAAATAAAGGAAAGTACATGAGTTTTGCTTTCCATGCTTTCATTATTCTATGTCTCAAGAGAATTTAGCGAAAGTGCTTTTATAGTATTAAAATAGCGTCAGTATTGCATCGAGCACAGTTAATGTAATAACGTTGTACTAAAAGGTGTGAGCAAGCCCGCATTACCGAGAGAGCTTTCACACATAATAAAAATACAGAAAAAAATCTACGGTGAAGCACTTTCCTGTAATTTTTCAGTGTTCAGGTGAGGCGTCGTTACGTTGTAATTTTATGTTTTTGTGTTTTTCAGAGCGTGAATTATGTTTTTCCTGCAAATGTGGGTTGCTTTTAAGCTGACATGACATCACATCACGACTATATTAGACGAAGGGGTAAGCGAATTGTATAGTAGGTACACAAAATGGCAACAAAAAACATACCACGTGTTTTCTGATTCAGAAAATCTTGCACACAAAATTCCTGACGTCACCAAACCCAAGAATAAACATATCATAATATTATAACTACATTTATCGACAAACCAACGTCATAGCTATCCAAACAGACTCTTCAAAGCTGCGTAGGCGACTCATTCACGACATACGTAGATTAAATTGGATTTCTAAAACGACTTGCAAACTGTTAATCGTAACTGGTCATAACAAGGATTAAAATTAATTCCTGAAAGCGAATTTGTATCTTCTGTCTCTGTTAATATCACGGCTCTCTTTTCGGGAGGTTAAGGCAGATATCCATGATACTGGCAACGAACGGAGTGATAAAGGATGCAGGGAATCGGGACAAAACTTTCAAATGGATCCGAATCCGGCTCGAAGGACCAATGTTTTGGATTGTGTTGGTTCCCAGGGAAATAAAGCGACTCTTCCGGGTATAAAGTTATAATGTCTTTATAATCTTATTGTGCTAATTACAAGTTACAAATTGCTCTTAAGAAAATCGTTATAATTTAAAATACAAAGTTAAATAATGAATTTACAATTGTCCTCCGTTATATTAATGCGAACGAGCGACAAAAGGGAGCGAATTTAGAGTCTCTTCGAGTGAATCCGGGCGACGGCTTATATACTGTAGGATGCGTAGGAGACCGCGCCATCTCGTCCGTCGCTCCGGAACTATTTGATCTGGTTCGATGTGATGCACGTACACTCGTGCGCCGGTGCGTCGCTCAGTCGCTAGATGGCGGTAGGTGTCGTGAACATGCCGGCGGGCCTTGAGAGTTCCACCCTTGCTCTCAATGACCTTGACCTGGCTTTGTCGCTGCTGCGTCCTCTTCGTTTGTGGAGGCCGGTAAAGGGCAGATTTTGGGAAATGCCCTTTCGATGACCCCGTTAGCTGTTTGGATGCGGGCCACTCGGGGTACGCCGTCCTTCCCTGGGAACACAGATAAGATTCTTCCCAACCGCCACTTCAGCGGTGGGAGGTTATCTTCTTTTATTAGCACCAAAGTGTTAGGTGCTAAAGCTCCTTTGCTCTCCTTCCATTTTGTGCGGGTTTGCAGCTCTCCGATGTACTCTGCTGACCATCGCCTCCAGAAGTGTTGCCTCAGTTGTTCCAGTCGCTTGTAGCGGGATAATGCGTGTAGTGGAGTACTGGAGACATCTTCGCTTGCATGTGAGGTCAGTGGTCGGCCGATCAGGAAGTGTGCAGGTGTGAGGGGGGTATAATCTGATGGATCTGCGGACAGAGGATACATAGGACGGGAATTCAGGACAGCTTCTACTTGTGCCAAAACTGTACTGAACTCCTCGTAGGTTAAATGACTGTTGCCTAGCACCCGTGTAATGTGGTGCTTGCAGGATTTTACCCCTGCCTCCCATAAACCGCCAAAATGAGGTGCATAAGGTGGTATAAATTTGAATTCTATACCGTTAGACGATGCGTAATCGACAATAGGTTGAGACTCCTTAGATAAGAAAGTTGTAAGTTCCCTTTTTGCTCCTACAAAATTCCTACCGTGGTCAGAAAATATACAATGTGGTTTTCCTCTACGGGAAATAAATCTTTTTAAAGCTAAAATGTAATATTCTGATGTTAGATTAGTGACAAGTTCCAAGCCTTAGTGGCAAAGCAAACAAATAAGCATAGATAACACTTCTCAAGTTTAGAGCCTCTTCCCTTCCTGTTTAGAATGTAAAGTGGGCCTGCATAGTCAACACCGCTGTTCATAAAAGGAAACTCATTGGTTAGCCGTTCCTGTGGTAGGTTGCCCATGATTGGTTGCACTGTCTCACCTTTCATGCGAGTACACACTTTACATTGTTGTATAATTTTCCTGGCTAAGTTCCTACCACCCAGGGGCCACCAGGTCTCTCTTAGGTGAGCTAACAGCTGTTGAGGCCCAGCGTGTAATAATCTCAAATGCCCTTGCTTGAAAATAAGTTGAGTGACATAATGCTTACCACATAATAACATGGGATGCTTCTTGTTATATGAGAAACCAGGCGAATTATACAATCTACCTCCCACTCGGATAATGCCTTTGTCATCTAAAAATAAAGTTAAACTTAATAAATTACGAGCTGATTTAATTGGCAGCTTGTTTACTAAGGAGTTATATTCATCTGGAAATGATTCCAATTGAATTCTTTTTACAATAAAGTTCAATGAGTTGTTTAACTCTTTCACTGATAAGGGACCTGTCAAACGGTTAAGTTTGTTTTTTAGGTTAATATTATGAATAAATCTTAAAACAAACGCATAAGCGCGTTGTAGTTTGCAAAATGAAGAAAACCTTTTAAAATCTACACAAGAATAATTATTATTGCAAGTCATGACGGTCATTTGGTTTGTTCTTAACTCTGGCAAACTATCTTGAAAATTATGTGGTGGATCGAACGTTTGAAACTCCGTTATTCCTTTCCATAAAAAGGAGGGACCGTTCCACCACTTTTTATTTTGTGTTAATTCATTTAAGTAGGTACCTCGAGAAACTAAGTCGGCTGGATTATGCTTTCCATCGACGTGCAGCCATTTTGTATTGCTGCTATATTCACTAATTTGCACTACACGATTTTGAACAAAGGGCTTTAATTGTTGAGGCGACATTCTTAACCAGCCCAGCACAATAGTCGAATCCGTCCAGCAAAATATTTTATCAAAGTTAAGCTTGAGTACTTTTGTTATTCGTTCTAGTAATGACGCGCCGACGTACGCACCGCACAACTCTAAACGCGGTATTGTTACTCGTTTGACAGGAGCGACACGGCTCTTTGAACAAATTAGTCTCACTGTGACGTCACCGGTCTCGTTGAAGCTACGGGCGTATGCACACGCGCCATATGCGGATTCACTGGCGTCAGTAAATATATGTAACTCTGTTCGAATAGGATTAGTACATATCATGTGACGAGGGACTCGAATATTGCGTAATGCGGTCAGGGAAATAACGAACTTTTCCCACTTGTCTTTAATGTCAAGTGGTACTTCGTCGTCCCAATCTAGTTTGCATAACCACAATTTCTGTAGTAATATCTTGGCTTTAATGATAACAGGGCTAAGTAAACCTAATGGATCGTATACCTGCGACACAACCGATAATATTAAGCGTTTAGTTATCGGAGTTGAGGTTTCCTTTATTCTAGAAGTGAAATGGAATTCATCCTGGTTGTTCAACCAACCTAAACCCAGAGTTTTGTTAGAACAATTCTCATCTATTGTGAAATGTTTCGACTGACTGTCATCATTTTTAGCGATTTCTTTTGCAACTTCATTTGAGTTAAATACCCACTTTCGTAATGGTAGACAACCCGACTTACATACTTCAATAACACCTTTACAAATGCGTATTAATTCCGTTTTATCATCATGTCCGAAAATACAGTCGTCAACGTACATGTCATTTAGGAGTGTACGCGAAATTTCTGCGTTCGTGCATTCATGCCCTAACTGTCTGACGCATCGCATGCTAAGATAGGGAGCCGACGCAGTTCCGTATGTCACGGTGTTAAGTTTAAATACAGAAAGTTGTTCAGAAGGGGATTCACGCCATATTATCATCTGTAAATGTCTTTGATCCTCCTGTATTAATACCTGCCTGAACATCTTTTCTATGTCACCACACGCAACGTAGTTGTATTGACGGAAGCGTAAAAGGATCGCAAACAAATCATTTTGTAAAGGAGGGCCCGTCATCTGGATGTCGTTAAGCGACTTTCCCGATGACGTTGGTTGACTAGCATTAAACACTACCCGTAATTTTGTTGTGATACTATCTTCACGGAATACACCATGGTGAGGTAGAAAATAATTTGTTTGTGCTGTGCAATGTTCAACGCGAGTCATGTGTCCTAGCCTTAGGTATTCTTTCATGAAGTCGCTATACATTTGTTTGTACTGACTATTACGTTCAAGTTTTCTTTCTAGTGACAGAAACCGGCCTTTAGCGATTTCATAACTATCACCGAGCTTATTTATCGAGTCTTTGAGCGGTATGCGCACAGAGAACCGACCATCGGCTAAACGTTTAGTTGTGTCTATAAATAATTTCTCACAGGCTTGTTCTTCCTGTGAATAGAAGTTATTATTTTGACATGACACTTCCTCTATCTCCCAAAATTTTCGTAACTGTTCCCCAATTTCTAAAGTTTGAGTAAAGTTACATTGAACCGGAATAATGCGCCTAGGTTCAACGTAAATGGGGCCAGCGACTATCCAACCTAGCTTGGTATTTTGGAGATGAGGTCCGTTACTTAAGCGAATTCTACCTTCGATTAATAAATCCCAAAAATGATCTACCCCTAACAATAAATCTATTTTGGACCTTCGAGCCGAACATTGGGTCTTCATCGAAGAAGAATCAGCAGAGGTTTGGTCATCCGTATCGTTCCTTTCCTTCTCCCCCTTTTATTTGTGCTAAAACTGTGACTGATTACAGGTAATCCGATCGGAACGTTGTTATTTCAACGTTAAAATCCATGTCCCATGTAACAGGGGCCGAGCCTACTGCCATCAACCGGGCCCAAATTCAGACTCCAGACTGCTACTGAGAAATTTCTGATAGAAAAACCCAATAAGAGCCCGATAGGAGCCGATAGGAGCCTTTTGGCCTCGTATAGGACTTTCCGTTTAATTTTCCTTTTGTTACTTTTTTTTATATATAACTTGGTTTTTTATTTTGCTGTATTTAGTTTAGTTTGTGATCTTCCTGTACGAGTCGCAATAAATACTTTTTCTTTCTTTCTTTCAATAACATTTTGCCCGACCAAGGAATCAAAACCAGGACCTCATGCCCTGCTCTCAGCAGTAGCGTTTACGACCACTAGACCAACCAGTTTTAGAGTTAAGTAAGCATGAACTAAGCTTTTGCCTGCGGCTTCGCCCGCGTGGAGGTCGGAAATAATCCGACAGAAACGTATTACCGGGATAAAAAGTATCCTATGTGTTGATCCAGGTTTATTATGTACTATCTGTGTGCCCATCCAAATCCTATTAAAAGCATAATACTAATGATTGAAATACTATCGTGAATTCATGCAAGTCTAGTACTTTTTGATAGAATACTACTCAGAAAGTCAGGTGGTCTACGTGTCTTTCAATCATAATTCGAAAGACACGTAACGCCATCTAGCGTCTTAAAGCAATTGTGATCGTCGAAAGTTAGTGTTCTTTTCCTCAGGAGTAGTATTTTATTTGTAGATGAAAGGTACCCAGATAGGGTACCTTTCTATACCCCTGACAACGTATTTGCAAAATTTCATGATGATCGGTTCAGTGAATTAGGCGTGAAAAGGTAACAAACAAATTTACTTTCGCATATACAGGGTGTAATTTTAATCACCGTTATCCTCTTAAGGGGTCATTGTTCTCGTCATTATGAATAACTTTTACTATGGGGCCAAACCTGAAATTGTGAAAAACAAATCAGCTGTTCCCTACATGTATGTTCGCATAACTCGTCAAAATGTAGGGAACAGCAGACTATTTTTTTCGCGATTTCAAGTTTGGTCTCATAGTAAAAGTTGTTCATAATGATGAGTACAAGGACCCCTTACTAGGATAACAGTGATTAAACAAAACCAGTATAATGTTAATCAGGATTTATTCAGGATGTATTCACTAGAAGGTGCGTATCAAATTTACCTACAGCTAAAAGCGTTTAATATTATTTAAATGATCTTTATCTATATACCTAAATTTAAATACCTTGTCAGTCACAATTAAGTTGTTGTTGATTGAAGTGAACACTATGTCTTTATCTTAATGCGTTCAGGGGTGAATAGAATTCGATTACGTAAAAGGTTTAACGGAAGTTTAAGCACTGTGTCAATTTTCATTATAGTTTCGACAGCGCGGCAGCGCTTCGTTTCAAACTCGTTTAAGCTTTGATAACATTTTGCGGAACTAAAATTTTGATACAATCAGTGTTATGGAATTATGAAAACGTTTTTCTTTTTCTCTGTTTAGTCATGTGTTTTTATGGCTTGAGACTTCACATTAACAGAAATTGTGGTATAGTAATTTTATTTTAGGTGCATCGTCTTCACATATTATTCTGATATAATTAATGTATACAAAATATTGTAAAACATTTTAAAAGAGTAACGGTGGAGTTTCTTGCCCATTCTTCTCCATACGAAAACTACCTTTTGGAATGGGCGACTAGAATCAATTCTATTTGTTGTAATTATTGACGTTCAAAAGTGCCTTTAATTTGCCTATTTGAAATAAATGCTTTGACTTTTGACTTTTGACTTTAATAGCTGTCGAAATGTGAGTGAACTATAGTTATACCTCTGCTTAACCCTTTGGCGAAAACAGGCGTGATGCTATGTTTTTAATGTGTATGACGTTGCTAACTGCGCCCCACGGTTTCACCCGCATAAGTCTCGATCCCGTGGGAATAACGAGATAAAAAGTAACCTATGTGTTAATCCAGGGTATCAGCTACCTCCATACCAAATTTTATCAAAATTGGTCCAGCCGTTTGTGCGTGAAGAAGTAACAAACATACAAACACACTCACAAACTTTCGCCTTTATAATATTAGTGTGATACTGTTCAACATAGCCGGAAGAATTGCCAAACTTAAGTGGCAGCGGGCACATTTCTCGAAGAATAGATGGCCTATGAGGCCGGAAGATTCAGAAATCGCGACCGCGTACCGGTGGACGTAGAATTAAAGAAAGAATATACATTTATTTAGCACAGACTAAAAGACCGACGTAGCGTTGAATGGCCTCCCACACGGTGGTCGAATGACCTTTAGAAAGCCGTAGGAATCCGCTGGATGCAGGAAGCACAGAACCGGTCGAAGTGCAGGTGCTTGGGGGAGGCCTATGTCCAGCAGTGGACATTTTCCTGTTTCGCCTCGGCTGAAATTCGGCTGAAATGATGATGATGATTGTTCAACAACACAACAACAGCAACACATCAACACACACAACAACATCAACTACAATACCAACAACTCAACAACATCAACAACATCAATCAAATCATTCGTGGTACCAGTTCAAACCCAACATCTACAGACCTGCCTGCAAGAAGACTTTTGGCCGAAAGGTGTCGTACGTATATCGACGTTTCCGACGAAGGTTACGCGACACCCCGCAGTGAAACACGACGCTAGCAACTTTAAGGCTCCTACAAACAGGTGCGACACGCGATATAATCACGCGCGACACACCCGCACCGCTCGTTGCGCGACTTGCCATGCGTTTGTGTCGCGTGTCGTGTCGCGCCGCCTCTTTGAAGGAGCCTTTACGTGTATAATAGTTATAGTTTTTAATATGTATTAGTTTATTATTGTATATGATTTTTTTTTATTTTATCTATGGGCCATAGTTGCCTTATAATAAAATTGTAATTATAATTATTATTAAAACTTTTGATAACGAAGCCTATTTACGTACCATATTACTAAATAATAATGTAGATTCGGGAATTTCACGGCTTCAAGATTCTAATAGCGTATTCATTACGAGCGGCTATAAATCAGTCATGTTTGATCTTTAACTATCCGTTATTTATGAGGATTTAAGGTAGGTATAAGCTTATGTGAATTACTTCTCAAGCTGATTATGTTTATATACAATCAAGAACACGTAGAATCGAGTATTTTTTAACTGAACAGACAGCTGGGCTACTGGGGAGTTTGTTGCACCACTTCTTCTTTCCAACGAAAGCACTAGGAAGTGGTGAAGGGTGGGTGATTTGGGGGACTTTCTTATGTAATTTTGACGTTCGAAAATTGCTGATTCTCAGCCTAATTAGAATAAATTACTTTTGATACCTTGTGGTGGGAAACTGGTGATCTGCTACACAGGTATTCCTAGTGTATACTCCATCCAGTCTCTCGCAAACTAATGTCAGTATATAGTTTTTATGCTTGTCTAAATATTAATATACTTAATGCCATTGTTTCTGAAGAGAAAATAAATTATTTTTAAATTGACTTCTAGTGTTTTGTGTTTTGGAGAAAGTAAGCGTCATATTATGTTTTGTGGTTTTCAATAAAACCACAAAAAAGTGGAACGTCTTTTACCAATAAAAATATGTTACACTTTTTTTTTTGTTTAATTGGCAAGTAATCCTACTATCACACTAATATTATAAAGGCGAAAGTTTATGAGTGTGTGTGTGTGTGTGTTTATACACACTCACAAACTCTCGCCTTTAACATATAAATGTTTGTTACCTACTTCTTCACGCTCAAACGGCTGTTTGTTTGTTTTTTTAACGGCAATTTTGATAAAAAAAAATATTGCGGTATTGACAGCCTTTTTTTTTAACATATATTTCTTACGGCCGCGATTCATATATGAATCAACGTACAACTTAATACTGACCAGCAAATTCCAAAAAACCTAAAAAAAATTGAATTTCGTGGGCTACCCTGGCGCTTTCACCTTAAATAAAGACAATATTATTACCGTGATATAAGTGTTGGGTACTTTTTAAATAAACTAAGATAATTATTTTTGTTAATGACTGTACAAGTATATTTACGAACTATAACAAAGGATGTATATTTTTCGTTAAACTAAGTAGTTTGACTATCCGGAACAGAATTCCTCGTGGTCAAATCAGTTTGACCATTAAGTTTGACCACGAGGAAGGAACGACTTTTTATCCCGATATCCCCACGGGATCGACACTTATGCGGGTGAAACCGCGGGACGCTGCTAGTTCATTAATTTAAAAAAAAAAATATATCGTTGAAAAGTTCATCCGCTTCGCTGTCGACTGGTAATGTACCCAAGGGACAGGCGGCATTAACACCTTGTATGGCAACGCTTAGCCTCTGGCCAAGGTAAAAGCCAGCCGTTGGGTCATGGTAAGTGTAATTAATTGGAAAGTGATGGGACTGAAACATAATTTGCGAATCGTGGGTGTACTATAGATAGCCCTTCGTGGAAAACAGGCGCAAAGTTATGTTATGTTGTTATGATGAGCTTTATTTTAATTTAAGCACCTCTGCCTGGATGAAGACTCACCATCCTGCCATTCATTCACCAATAGTTAATCCATGAAGGCACCTTTAAGCCTCCCTCAAATAGAATACCTCGACCTGATTGTTCGACGTGACGGTGACGTGACGTTAACGCCATGAATAATTCAACGGCGCATAAATCACTTCATCTGCGACGTTGACGTCGAAGCCGCACCGTTACGTGAACGGTGCGATTTTAAAATTTGACGGCACATTCAAATGTACTCGTAGATCGGTGATCTGGCTGGAGAATATTTAATTAACTCTGTTTATGTAAGTAAAGTTATGTAGATTGGTAGCTTCTTCAAAAGGCTGACTCTTTGCTAACATATTCTAGCTAATTGATAAGATCACTTCATCTTCTAGCAGGAAATGAGGTGGGAATGAGACAGCCTTATGATGTTCATAAAAACTACAAATTGGTTAAAAAAAAGAAAGAAAGAAAAGTTGTTTATTGTTGTGTACAGACGCCAGCACATAAAGCTATCCGAAACTGTCAAATTTTCCCCATCAACTTTGAACCTTATGCTCTAGCTATAAAGTTGAAAATCTATTAAAGAAATTTGACACATTGTAGTAGCTTGAAGTGCTGGTGTCTGTAGATAAGCCCGTCTCAATTGTATGTTGTGTGCGCGTGCTTTTTCGAAACATTACACAAAAAACCTAACACAATATTTTGTTTTCATACACAAGCTGTCTCATGCGTATTAAAATAATTTTAGATTACTAACACAGTCATTTTGTGTAGATGTCGTAATGAGCTCCGACAAGGAAGACGTGCTATCAGTTTTAGCAAATAAAGACTCAATATCAAGTAGACGACATTTACAACTTCGATATTTTGACATGTACCACGGGCATTTGCTACGGATTGATGACAGGTTTGGATTGGGCAATTTCTTCCGTGTGTCTGAAACTGATTTTGAAGAATGGGTTTTCCTTCTACGGTCCTATGTGCAGACGTGATGTGATTAAAGTGTATTTATTTATTCACGCCGGAAGGTCGGCGCCTGCGACCTTTTACTTACTTGTCATAGCAATGCCACAGACACACCAGACTTCACCAGAGAGCCTCAGACACTCAAGGTATAGACAAGTAATGAGGTTACACCTGGCCCGGATTAGAAATTAATATTGTATTTTATTCGCTAATATTTTATTATTAAATCTTTATTATTTATTTATTTGTGTAACTGCCCGTGACAGTACAGTGGGCCCTATCCACCTCTATTATGATAGACTAGACTAGACTGACCTGTACTGTACTCGTACTCGTACTAGTACGTGTACAATACAGGTCAGTCTGGCCCTATCAGAATACCAGCGCTGCGACATTTATTTTTCAATGTCGCAGCATCATGCTGAGATAGGAGCCTTTTGGCCTCGTATAGAACTTTATGTTTCATTTACCTTTTTGTTACTTCTTTATATAACTTAACTTTTTATTTTTTTTTACTTTGTTTAGTTTAGTTTTTGAGCTTCCTGTACGAGTCGCAATAAATACTTTTTTTTCTTTCTTATTAAAGAACGTGGTGCGCGCGGCGGTTGAAAATGAAACTCTTCACCCACGCGGGGAATGTTTTTCATGCAGCTCGGGAAATAAAAACCTCTTGTTTGCGTACACAAATGTATATGGCTACGCTTCTATGTTTCGATGTTTTTGTGTAATGTTTCGTGAAAACACGCGCAAGAGACCCGGCTTAAAATACACACATACAAAGTAGCCAAAAGTTTCGTATTTATATATTTATATTTATATATACTTTATTGTACACCAGAAAATACATAACAAAACCAATAAAACCGTAACCGTATTCAACCAATTAAACTTTGACAATTTTGTCGATTGCTTGATGTCAAGGACCAAAGACAATATAGATTGGTTACGTTTTTATGATTGCAACAAAGTACCTATTAGCACGAATTATGTGATAGTAGGACGCAGGGTACATTGGACTCATCTCTGGCTGTGGTTTACCTGTAAGTAAAGCGGTGGTGAATCTGACTGCCCGAATGTATGTAGGTACTGTTAAGAATGGCCTGGCCTGGCTGGAATGGCTTTAAAAATTTCCGAGAAATGTAGGTAAACTGGGTGAAGTTTACCTACATTTCTCGGAAATTTTTCTCTTCGATCTTCCGAACTATAAAGATTTTTTTTTCGTAAAAGTCCGCGCCCTCTTGTTCTCATTAAGAAGAAGAAAGTAAAGTCAGGTTTAAACAGACAATAAAATTAAAACAACACCACTTTTCATTCTCAATGCGGTTTCTAATGAATTATGTATGTGGGATTTGCGTTTCAGGTAGAGAGGATGTCGTTATGCTGCGACACGACGCGGCTAGCCTGGTTTTGTGTGGCTAGAAAACAAGTCGTTTTTGCAGCGGTTTAGTAAAACAAAATGGTAATATCGTTGAATTAAAATAATGATTCCTAAAACTGAACCGACTGATTTTTTGATTATAAATGACATTTTATTGAAATGAAATGAAATAATTTATTTTACTTATTACTTTATTTTACTTATTTTTTTTTCTATTATTATTTTTTTTTTCAAACGTTTCACGATAATTTATAGTACCTACATACAAGGTTTTTTGGATGGACGATGAAGGTTTTTCTGACAGATGTCAAACCCTATATCATTATTTCTTAGATAGGTTACTAGATTGCATACATAGAAAAAACTCATGCCTTCTTCCCATGGGGTTGGGTAGAAACTACAGAACCACCTGCTACGATCCTTTTGCTTCGTTTACATTCACACATTTAGTTATACCCGTTTGCGCACACCGTTTGCGAGTACGCACCTGACCGTTCTGAAGAACTCATGAGGTTTAAAATTGTATATACCGCAAAACTTTTTTCACGCTGAATTCAAAGCCCAACAACGCCTAAGTCGTGAGAACAACATCTCTTGGCTCGTTACTACGCACATACAAATGTAATAATAAATTACTTCCCACATCGCGGGTTTCGAGTACGTACCTGTAATTCATTTGCACGGTATATAATCGTGTTCCAAATCGTTCCGGATGAGTGCGATTATTATTTCGATTTTCGAGCTTTTGGTTGAAATGTATCTTGTATTTCTTAAATCTTACATTTTATTTTTTAGACCCAAAGGAATTTTATAGATGAAGCCCCAATTGGTAAATTAAATGCAATCTGAACTTCTTCTACATTTTTTTTTCATTTTAAGGTTTGATGAAATTGACTAAGTACATAGTTGTTTAAATAGATTTTATTTGTTACCTTTGATTATATTATCTCTGTTTCGTTTTGGTTATTTGAAAATGTTCATTGAATTGGAATATAAATTCCTATGTTCAGCACAAAAGTCATCGATTATAACATTGAATTGAGAGTCTCATTTTAACATATCCCTTAGCTTAAAATCATCGCACCATTAACCGCTTCAATACAATTTCAAACGAATAATAAAACCACAGTTCAAAGTCACAGTATTTTAAAGTGTGCATATTGAAGTATTATTCAACTCTACGTGCATATTGTACGGAATCTGATTTCTCCATTCGCTTCGTAGTTTTCAAATAAAATTCTATTCGAATATCTAAATATTTGGAAGTAGCAAATCGACAGTCGATGTTGAAATATCGAGTACGAATTTGAAACAACCCGACCTAAGTGAGCTTGCATACGAGCGACATGCATCAACGACAGATGCAACTGCAACTGTCGACGTCCGTCGACAGTCATCGATAACGTGCCGCTCGTGTATTTGAATACGGTGCTCAAATACACAAGCAGCATGTTGTCGACGGCAGCCGCCGACGCGCCGACGGCTGCCGCCGACACGCGTTGAAAGCAGCCGTCGATACTCATCAACGTTTGCGGTTGCCTCTATCGTTGACGCGTGTATACTTAGCCATCCTAAGGTTGAATATCGCTTGCACGTTACAAAACAACAAGGGCCTAATTCACTATGACCACTTAACGATTCCTTACTTCGAAACCACGTCAATTCCTTAGTTAATCACGACATCTGCTATTAATGTATTCTCTATGAGACAATGGCATGGTTTAAACTGTCAAAATACATGGTCCCCGTACGGTTGACATTTCCATTCCTTGCCTTTAACACGATATTGACGTGATTTGAATAATACAGAATTGGGGTCAGCTTTTCAGTTAGTTTTTCAACCTTAGTGATCCATGTTTAAAGTTACTTGGACTTGTTGTCAAAAGTGGTTCTTAACCGGTCAAGCTCCGCGCGTAATGTAGCACGATACAACAGAAAATCAATTGTGTCTCATTAGCGGAGCTTGAGAGGTCATAGCAATTACGAGATAGATTATTCCTAATGTATACCAACGTACATCCAACACATTAATAATAAAAATAGCTGTTTACCTTGTTTTCATTATTATCATCATCCACAGCCCGACTTCACCCACTCCTGAGCATAGGCCTCTCTTTTCAAGTGCCATTCCCCACGCTTCTTTTATTTATTTTTTTCCGGTGTGGAAAATCCTCATGAATTTCCGCCGCCCTGGGGCGGGCGGCGGGGTCTGTCAGACTCTTACTCACTAAAAACCACCCCGGTGTTCCATCTCACACCTACGCCGGGAGTCGCAGGAACGTATGATCCTTCCGCAACCCCAGACTGATGCCGGTCCGCCCCTGAGGGCTTCCTCGGGTCAAAGGGCCTCTTCGCTGCCGACCATCAACTCGACTACGGCCGGCAGCGACAGGTTACTGCCTACTTCTGAGATGAGGGCACGATGCGACTCCTCCCAACTTCCCCACGCCCCTGTACCAGCCTCATCCAGATCCAGATCAACACATCCATACTAATATTATAAATTCGAAAGTAATTCTGTCTGTCCGTATGTTACCTTTTCACGCCTAAACTACTGAACGGATTTCGATAAAATTTTGCAGAGAGATAGATTGCATCCCGGGGAAGGACATAGGATAGTTTTTATCACGATATTCTTACGGGATCGACATTTATGTGGTTGAAATCTTCTGTACCAAAATACACAGTTAAATATGAGGACATAAATGTTAGGTACCTATATAAGTTTATCCTTCCAATTTCTAATGATAATAAAAGCACCCTTACCTACCTCGGAAGCCCTTGGGTGAAAACATGAATATTCCTAATGATATCCGAATACAACTGGCAACCCTTTACGGCACTGGAGACCGGCCATTGAGTCCATTCTGAAAAGTTTCTATAGGCCACCCTCCGAATTTCAATTACACCTATATAAAGCTGTACTATGACTGTGCAATCATATTTTATGTAGGTTTAAGAATGAAAGTAAATAACAGGCATTTCAGCTAAGGAAATATTTCATCTACACTAATAATATATTGTGAAAGACGTCGACGGGTGTCTTTAATATCAAAGACACAACAAAACAATAAAGCTAATGAGTTTGTTTGTGTGTTCTCTAGAACTACGAGTGGAATTCGAAAAATTATTTTTGCATTTTATAGCCCAATTCTTTAGGAAGGTTATTTATAGACTATTTAACATCGTTACTGCTATTAAGAGCCAAACAAAGAGAAACAAATTCAGAAAACGAAGTAATAGCGCGAGCGGGCGATATGATGTGACACACTGGGTCGGGGCCCGAAATTTTACGCGGACGAAGTCCCGAACAGATGCTATTAGAATATAAAGGTCACTTGTTTATTTATTGTTACTGCCGAGGAGGAAACTGAGTCTGTGTGTCGGGCCCTATCAGAATATCAGCGCTGCGACATTTATTTTTTTAATGTCGCAGCATCATGCTTAGTTAGGAGCATTTCGGCCTCGTACAGGACATTCTGTTTTTTTTTTTTTTTTTACATCCTTTTATTTATGGTTGTGTTTAGTTTGTGATCTTCAGGTACATACGAGTCACAAGAAATACTTTTTATTTCTTTCTTTATTGCCTAAAAATGTACTGGAATCAAAACACCAAGTGAGTGTATATGGATTGGAAATAAATGCACAAGTTTCGACATCAAAGCTGAGTATGAAAACTGCACAATTTCTAGGAATTTGTAGCACGAGCTTTAACATGCCTTGTGAAGCCTGGCTATTAGTTGCGAAAGTTCTATACGACTCGATTTCTACCGGCTTCCCTTTGAAAAATGGCACAGTCAGTATTCTATAGACAAATAATATAATCATATTAAAGATATCTACTCCGGCTTACCTCTTACAAAAATTGACCCTTCGCTACTGCAGTGGCTATTGAGAAAAACCGGCCCCAAGACCGTGTCAGACAACGCACAATAAAAAAATCCGTAGTTGGGTTGAATTTATCCCAAGAACAAACAAACACAAACACATGTTTCCCCATACATTCCAACTGCAATTGTAAGTTCGTCGACTATTCCTCGTTAACTTGTGAAGCCTACTTGGCTGTGATAGTTTTCCTTTCAACTTCGATAGGTAGTTACTTAGATTTTTTTCACATATCCTAAAACAACAATTAGCTGGCAGGGGGGAAACACTAACATACATTAGATTGCATTAAATACGTTATTACTTCAAGCTAACATAAATTAGCACCTTTAAAAGCGTAAAATTTTGCAAACGGATCTCTGAATCGAAAAATTATTTTCACATGCCCGTAATATTATTATTCAACCACACCATGAGATACGAGAAAAAAAATTCAACCCAGGTTTACGTATACGAAAAAAATATTTCAAGATTTTTCTTTACCACTTTGTCGGCGTGATTAATATGTATACCCATACGAAATTACAGCGTTCTAGTATTAAGAGTCTCTGAGCAAAGCCGCGGACAGACAGACAGATTATGGATGGGCATGGCGAAACTATAAGGGTTCTTTGTTGACTACTGTACCCTAAAAATGGTTCCATAGCATTAGTTAAAGTCGGGGCGAAAACCACTGAGTCACCAATCTGCTCAGAGGTTTAAGTAATGTCCTTGTCTATCTGTCGATTATAATTATAAGAAATTGCGGCTGAAATATCTACTTCATTAATGTTAAAGTACCGTACCAACCTATATTTTCTCAACATTACCACAGCAAAACTTTTGATCGCTTTCAGGGCTTCTTCGAAATCATTTTGGAAAATCGATAACCTCGAAATCCTTCCCTTTCTTCCATAATCTTAATCTTATAAAGTGTCTGATCCAATCCAGATTTCTATTTCAAAGTAATAAGGATTATAATTTGAACAAATTGGAAACAAATTCGGTCGGGGATCAACCGCGAGTCTTGAAAGTCTTATTAAATTAAGATTGTGAATTAATGTCTTACTGAGCAACCAGTACCTACATACCTAGACACCTAGTATAATGTCTAGATAGACAAGGAGAACTTAATTGAGATTTTCTAGATCATAAATAAACATAATGACTGACGGCTGAGCTACGGGATGACACACCACAAAAAAACACAACTTTAATCCAGTGCCACAGAGGCTTAAAAGCCGCCAAACTTTCTTGAGAGCGTGAGTCCGGGCGATGGTAACCCCTCCACAGGAAGATATGATCTTTGGCAAGAACTATTTAAACCCACTGATTTCTTTATGGAATCATCAGAGAGCTTTCCATCCGGGCACAAATTACCGTATCCAAGTACATAGGTCGCAGCAATGACAAACTTTACAATAATTGTAAAGTTTGTCATTGGCGGTTCATGGACGGCTTAGACCTCCGGTGTGTATGCGGCGTCTCTTCACGGACCATGTTTGTAAATATATGAGCACCATGCATCTATCAGATAATTAATTTATATGTCATGGTTTCATTTTTAACTCTTTTACCTATTGTGGTATAGTAATTTTATTTTAGGTGCATCGTCTTCACATATTATTATTATATAATTAATGTATACAAAATATTGTAAAACATTTTAAAAGAGTATCGGTGGAGTTTCTTGCCCATTCTTCTCCATACGAAAACTACCTTTTGGAATGGGCGACTAGAATCAATTCTATTTGTTGTAATTTCTGACGTTCAAAAGTGCCTTTAATGTGCCTATTTGAAATAAATGCTTTGACTTATGACTTTGACTTTGACAATGACTAATCTTCCATCCTGAACCGCATACCTTGTCACCTGCACACGTGAGGACCTAGGTAATAGGTAATACGGGCTAGTGTCCGCAACTCCACGTCAATGCGTGCAGCGCGAATGGCTTCATCAGCGAACAGTATTCGTGTTGCTGAATTTTGGGCCACACTTTAAAAACCTATATATTAGGCGGTAAAACAAATGAACAACTGATTTTGAAAAACAAAATGTCATGGTATATATTATAAAATTAATGTGAATTGGGTATTCTATATACAATGAAAGATATCGATCTTCACAATAGCTAGTATCAAAAATGGGAAATTTCATCATATTTTTTTGTGTTATTTTTGCTTTTGACACGCAAAGAAGATGACTTGCTGCCAGATAACACTAAGCCTAAATAAACCACTAAATATACCGAATAATATGTCATGAATATAGTTTTCCTGTCTTTTTTCACAAGCAACGCTACCGTGAGGTATGCCAAGATACATACAAGCCTGTCCAAATTCGGGTATATTTCATGTTAAGTTGACAGAAGAATTAAAAAAGGAACTCTAAATCGAGATTATATGTGACACGAATAACTCAGCGAAAGAATTGTTTTCATTAACTGAAGCAATAATTTTGAACGCGATCTTAACTGCTGACTTTAATATGGGTGTTGGCACTAATATAACATTTTTAATAGCGCCTTAAGTCGGGTATAAATATTGTGTTATTAATTTTCAGGCAGCACTCGAGAAATATGTGCTCGTAATTATATTATAATTGTGAAGCCATAAATATATTTTTATGGAAGAATGTAGACCATACGGTTCCTAGCTTAAACTATCAGCTGTGTTGGAGGGGCTAATGATTTGTATTATAACGAAGCAAAAAATAAATAAAACTAGTCAATGCGAAATTATTAAGGCTTGACGCAGAACGTACTGGGCCTTTTTGGCGCAGCCGTGAGGCACACTTTCCTGCTAATTTCTTACATCGGAATTTGCACTTTTTATGTTTATCTTATTTTTTACGACTACTATCTAACTATCTGGTGTATTGTGTGTCTCTTAGTCTGTGCTAAATAAATGTATTTACTTTCTTTCTTTTCTTTCTATTTTCTTCCAAACATTTCTATCAGTCATAATCTCAGTGTTCACTTTTATTTACCAATGTCAACTTTCACACCGACAACGACCTAAAAAGATGGGTGGGATTAACTGGATGCGGAAAACAGAGGACATTATGACGCAGCTTGGGAGAGGCTTTTGTCCAGCAGACTGCGATAAGCTGTGTTGATTGATTTATTGATATTTCACACCATCCTTCAATCTTTTCTTTAGTCTGCCACTTATAACCGACCACATTTGGTCTAAATAATGTTCTGAGCCAGTACTCTTCATATTTACCCATTTGTGTTTATAATCAAAAAATAATTCTGCAAAAATCGATTTGGTACCCGAGACGCCACTCCGTTGAGTCACATTAAGAGGGCCTGAATATTTCATCAACCGGCCTAATCTTAGAGTACAGGTACCTAGGTAGGTAAGGCTGAGTAATTAATTGGGTCAGATAAGTCAGATGACACGTGCAACATACTAAAATTCAGCCACATCTAGTTAATCTAAAACCTAACCTAAATAACGAAAATATTTGAGTAAGGTCGAAGTCGAAGGAGAAAATAGTTGTGAACATTCTCTGTGGTTTCCTTTCAAAACCGCATCGGACCTGGCAGCTCCTGAAAGTAATTAGGTACTTATCGACATACCATCGTTACTATTTTATTGGTCATTCCTGAAATACCTTTGAGGTCGAACGTATGTTAAATTACTGCTAGAATTTCTTCCACTGGCGTTTATTGGGTAATATTTTTTTAGTGGTTGTTAAAAAATTCACGGAAAGGTATGGGGGTTAGTGCGTTAAAGCGAATTATTTAAAAAAAATTAAGTGCACTGCATAAACTTACAATAATAGTCTACGTAATTATGTCTATAATTCACAGTCACCGACACAGCTGATGAGGGGCTTGTGGCTAATTTTGCAAACACACGAGCGACACAACTCAACAACACGAGGCAATTGCAATGTCACTTGTGTATTTGAGCACCGTACTAAAAGACACAACGTGACATGTTATCGACGACTGTCGCCGACACACGTCGGCGGTTGCAGTTACCTCTGTCGATGCGTTTCGTTTTAGTGTATGCACACTAAATGACAACAGCCACACTGGTCGATCGATGCCAGACGGGTAATTATCACTTACCTACCGGGATCCCTCCGTGCATCGGAATACACGTAAAGAGTCTGCGCCCGCTGGTGGCCCTGGTGGTGCGACTGGCCAAAAAGTCTTACAAAGGAGTATCGTGTGGTATCGTATTAAACAGTAACTGGGTTGTGGAGGGCGGACAGTCGCCATGTAAAATTCTGGTAGTCAGCTGCATCCGGTTAGACTGGAAGCCGTCTCCAACATAGTTGGAAAAAGGCTAGGCACTGTTATTATGCAATTGGGGAGTGGAGACTGCGAACCGGTAAACGAAGGGTACTACGCCCTCGGATTAGGTGGAGCGACGATCTTCACCGTGTGTGTGGTAGCAGCTGAATGAGAGTAAACGAGAATCGATGGTAAGGATCGTTCACTGCTAGACACAGGAATGTCCAACAATGAACTGCTATAGGCAAAGGCTGATGATTTTTCAAAATTACAGCTAAACAGATAGGTACTTATTACACGAAACTTAGCGATTGAATTTTTTTTTTGTAGACACGTCAACAAACCGCGCGGTGATGATACATTAGTGACGATGACGACTTTTTTGAGCTTCGCCAATAACGACATCGTTTTATGCCAAAAAAATAGATAGGTAATATATCCCGACATTTCCTCATGAGCTTCGCCAATAGCGACATCGTTTTATACCAAAAAAATTAGATAGGTAATATATCCCGACATTTCCTCATTTTAACACCCAGCCCTTTTCAAAATACCTTTGCCATGATACTTCTTATACATGTAACATCGACATAGCAGGCCCACAAATGATCCATCCTTCTATTATTCGCGGACCCTTTCCATTGCCACCTGGCGACTCAGAAGTTATTTGATAACTTTCCACCCAGAAAAAAAATTATAATAGGATATAATTATTATTTTGTGTGATCACTTACTTTTGAGATTGCTGGTAAACGT
Source organism: Luperina nickerlii (assembly GCA_963855955.1). Taxonomy (NCBI): domain Eukaryota; kingdom Metazoa; phylum Arthropoda; class Insecta; order Lepidoptera; family Noctuidae; genus Luperina; species Luperina nickerlii. The sequence continues at coordinate 7,266,064 of OY979669.1, forward strand.
CTAATTGGCGACTGTGTAAGACCGAGATTTGTGTGATTATAAGATAAATTATAAATTATACATGGTGTTGGTGTACCTTACACCAACACCATGTATAATTTATAAATAATTAATTATTAATATTAATAAATAAATAATTCAACTGGTTTTTTTTTGTATGTATGTTCCGTGATATTTCCGGTAATTACCGGAAATATTAACGGAATTATTTTTTAAAATCGATCCTAAATTGTGGATCGATTTAAAAAAATATTGAAGTGGAAACTTCTTTAGGCGCGTTGGGCATTTTTGAGATAGGAAAAATCTAATGAACTCGTGCCACTGTTACCGTAACCAACACCGCTTCGGATGTGTTCGGCTGTTCTCGGGATGTACTCGATTTTATGTATATCCGATAGGTCAATGAGTGATGGCAAGGTATTCTGTTTGTGTTTTGTTTTCACTTCTGTCGGCACTCCTGGAGTGCCATTTTTTTAATGGATAGGGTATGACTCAGTAGGGTAGTCCCATATGGATTTTATTAAGTTTTATAGATTACTTCAATACTTTTTTAAATTACTTCAATAATACGTATTTTTTCCGCTTAGTTTATATTGATGATATTATAACTTCCTGTCACTGAGAGCAAGTAGTATTATACGAATTTGTGTGGGACAGGTATAACTAAAAATAAAAACTTTTTAACAAAAAATAACAGCCAATAATATTAATATCGGAAGAGCATAACTTTAATTTCGGAAGTCGGTGTCGTTGGTTCCGCATTTTCGTTTTTTACCATCCACTGTCCGTTGCTTTTTTTTAAGTTTTTATTACAATATTAGGTACTCAATTTAAACCAAAAATAAAAATGTTCGACAATTTCTTATTTTAACACCGAACCCTTCTCAAAATACCTTTTCCACAATAATCGTTATAAATGTGACATCAGTATACCGAGCTCACAAATGATCCACCTTTCAAAGAACCCTTTCCGTTGCTACCTGCAAAATGAGGTCGACTCTCTTCATTATCGATTTTTCTTGACTATCGGTTGGAAACCACCCCTATTTTTACAGTCCAATTCATTTTACGTTCACGGATAATATACGGTTCTTCCATTACAAAAAACGGACGAAAGTTTGGTGGCGTTTCGTAGTGGCTAGAAAATCGATCAGTAGTTAATCTGTCATTTTAAATCATGATAGACCTTACGGTCTACAACGGTTAACGGGATCCCCTCCATGTGCTGATGGTGATCACGGGGTGGTTTTAGTGAGGTAAGATTCCCACACTCCCTGATCTTTTTGCCCAAAGTCCAGGCTGGGCTAATCTCGTGAGTAGATGGAATTAATGTCCGATATTACAATAATACTGACACAAGCACGGAAACTATCGTCCTTCCCGTTGGTCGCAAATATTTGATAACAACACGCTATTAAATTACAATGTTGACCGCGACTTTGACCTCGCGTCCACATTCACCACCCTTGAAGCTGATCCCAAAATATTTACCCGTCGACCTTTTAGATATAAAGTGTTGAAAATGTACCCTTTTCTATCAAAAGGGCGTTAAAAAGATAGTCGTATTAGTGTTCTTAAGTGGTGTACCTTTGTCTGTTTAAGTGGGTAGTAGGGCTTTATAATAGTCCCGCGTGTCGATTGGTTTTAAGTTAAGCTGCGCTTAACGTGATCAGTTCGTGGTTGGGTGACCTTTCTTCACATTAGGACACAGGAACCAGTCACAGATGGTTTAAAGAACACATGATTCTGTTTACAGATAGCCAAGTCGTAGTAGCAGATAAAATACCATAAAAAATACCACAAAAAAAATCCGCGGCTGAATAATACTAACCTAGTACAATAAAATTTTTTGATATCCAATGAGTTCCTGCCTTTGTCTTTATTTTTTATTATATACTTGTACATAATATATATATATTTTAGTGTTAGCTTGTAAATTGTAATTATTGAGTCTTCGTGAACAAAAGATTGAATTCCTTATTCAAATAACAATGCATGTCCATCGGGCACACTATGTGTACAACGAACTAGCCTGGTTTGGATTTAATCCTGCTCGAAGGACCGCTGTCAAATAAAATACCTTACGTGAGTAAGTATATCCGGACCAAAAAGAAAAAGGTTCTTGAAACCCCGTTTTCTCAATAAAATAACAAGATATTCCTGCCTTTTCCGAATTCAACATCGTTCTAATATCGGGAGGATGTCAATTATTCGTGAAATTATCCAGAATTTGTTATGAACATCAAGTAGAGAGAAGAGGAGACGAACTTAGGAATTAACTTTTTGTGTGTTTTGCCTTTACTCAATTTTAAACTCGAACTTGATATGCGTTCATATTACCTAAATTATTTTATTAATCTGTCATATTTTGTACCCCATAGATAAGAGCAACAAAGAAGAAAAAAACAACGTAGCATTATGCTGAGCGATGACCGTTTTGCGTGGATGTGACACATATTTTCCCCCAACTTGTGTTTTTTTGTGTTTGTGTTCTTTTTCTACCTTATGTTTACTGCAAATAAACGTATTTCCTTTATTTCTTTTTCTTTTCTTTCAAAACCTTACATTTTCCAGAAGTGCATATTTATAGATTCTCTTGCCATGCCTCATTAATAATTTAAGTTTAAAACTATTGATCATATGTTCATTAGAATTAATAACCACATAACGTTAATTATTTCCAAAACACCTACTCTTTAAAATTAAACACAACATCAAAACCGCTCATTTATAATAATTAAATAATACGTAGTAACATTATGAATGCTTTAAATACATCCATCAGTAACCAAACCAGCTGGTTAATAACCAGCTTTTGCTCGCGGTTTTACCTGGGTAGATGGCGGAAAATATCCCACGGGAACGTACCTACTACCGGGATTAAACTGCCCTATGTGTTAATCCAAGTTATAAACTATATGTGTGCTAAATTTCATCTCAATCCGTTCAACAGTTTTTGCGCCAATCCGGAGCACACATCTGGACAAACAAACGTACACTAAATTCTAAAAAGTATATTTTCGGCATCAGACTCGTTCTCACACCCCGTAGCAATTACTTTTTTTTAATATTTTAAGTACAATTTTGATTTCGTTACTATGTATTTTTTTATTATATGTATATATGAAGAGGTGCCTATAGACTACCTTTAGATTACCACCATATTATTTACAAGTAATAACATTAAGTTATTTAAAACATCAATTTGCTGTCCATAAAAATGAAAATCTAACAGCAATTGCTAAAAACACTGTACTACAGATTTAATTCCCTTTTGGTTCATGCTTTTGGTTCTCATGCTAATATTAATATTCGACCATTCTGTGTTCGTCCACGGCTCGACCAGTCAAACAATGGAGGGATCCATTAGCGATCACTTGTATTAAAGCTTATAGAGGGATGAGGAACGGAAAAGGTAGAATCGAAAAGCGAGGATCCGACCAGACGGGTGTTGTGTTTGGAGGGCAACTGCCCGACGGTTGCTGACGGTTGATGTCGGGACGTTTTATACATGCTAATTGCGTAGTCGATTCTGCCTGCGTGATGTAGGATTTTGCGTGACGTCAGTGTGATGCGTAGTTTATACCTATGTGGTATTGTAGATGCCGCCACATGCCAAAAAAACATTAGGTAGGTATTTAATTTATGACTGGGACAATCCAAGTGCAGACTTTTGAAGCTTTTTCAAAGTCCATGTTTGCGTCTGTAAGTGAGGATAGGAAGAATGCACATATCCATGAGGTTTCGTTTTGGTGAAAGTAACGTAGGTAGTTCGAATAAAATGACCAAACGTAATTCGAGCAAGCCAAGGATACGTATTGTATTTTAGTTGAAAATGGGCCTTACAGTTATTTTTCCGCACCAGCTAGAAAATCAATCATCATTACGATATTATTGAGGAAAATTTTGTTCACCACCGTGCACCGAAGTAATCCTTTACAGTTTACAACATACAAGTCTGTTAATTCTGCAATATACTTCTATTTACAACTGAATAACCCTTCTTATTCCAATGAAAATCCATCGCATTCATACAAAACTCAAAAGACGTATAAAAGAAATTGAAAAATAGTTCAGTAGAGGCATAATAAAGACGAGATAAAAAACATCCCGGACCGACCCGACCGAGCGTAGGACCGAAAGGGTCCAAGGAACCTTAGAGGCAACTATAATACAAAATAAAGGTACGAAGGGGTACCATCGGTCCCTTTCCAGGGCTATTATTTGTATAGAGGATACGCAGACAAGGTAATTTATTATATTGAATGTATTGCTTATTGCTTCTGGCGAATATATTAAAGAGTACAATAAATAAGGGCTTAGGTGTCTTGTTTGACGTGAAACCTATTTGTCTGATCGTAGTTTTTTTCTAAAATACACACATAAAATCACGCCTTGTTTCTCCGATGAATTGGGTGCGGGTGTACTTAAAGTACCTACACCCATATTTCGTTAGATACGGCGAAATGATTCGCTGATTTGATTTGGCGGCGAAGGTTCGGTTTTCGGATTTTGCTAATATACCTACTATACTTAACTATAATTTATTACTTTTCCAACTCATTTCAATTCAAGTTTGCTCAAACTTGTTACTACCCTGACCTGTTTGCAAAATGTACGCCACACTATCTCTCAGGAGCTCATATATGTATGTATTTGTGAAATATAGGTATATAACTAACTTCATAATTGTTTCAGTTGGATATTGACAAAAGTTCTGTGTAGCACATCCAATCATTCACCCCTAATATCAAAACACTATGCATGAGAATCCGTGTTTATCATTGTATCTACGTGATATTGGCAACATTGTGGTGGACAAATCTTCCTTAAAAAAAGCGATGAAGGAATAGGTGAAGTATCTGTGTTGAAAGAGTTAAGAATCCCCAACAACAAAATATTTTAATATTTCATATAATAATAAGTAAATCATAAATAAAGTTTTATTTCTGCTTCAGTTTACAAAAATCATCATCATTTGCCAAGCCTTTTCTTAACTATGTTGGGGTCGGCTTCCAGTCTAACCGGATGCAGCTGAATACCAGTATTTTACAAGGCAACTGCCTAACTGATCTCCACAACCCAATTACTGGGTAATACAATACCCCTTAGTAAGAGTGGTTGTCAGACTTACAGAGATTCTAACTATTGTCAAAGATGTGCTTTTCGAGGGACGGGGGTCTCCGTATGTAGAGATGGTCACCCATCCACGGATCAACCGCGGCAAGCGTGACTTAACCTGATCGATCGACCCGTGCGGCTGTTATTACTTGGCCACAGGCCCCTCCCCTCCTATTAGCTTACAAAAATATAACGTTAAAATTCTTATCAAGTATGAAAGGTGCAGCCTCGCCCCTGTTGTGCTAAAATCCAATTTATCGCTGTCATCCCTTGTCAGAAAATATTGTCTGTGTCATCGTATGGTTTAGTAAATCCTAAGCTGAATGAAACATGTTCATTTTCTTTGACTTGGGTTTATGTTTTTTTGTGTGCTGTACACCTGAGAATAGACCCTTAATAATCACACTATCACACTAATATTATAAAGGCGAAAGTTTGTGAGTGTGTGTGTGTGTGTTTATATGTTTGTTACATCTTTACGCTCAAACGGCTTTAGCGATTTTGATAAAATTTTGTATAGAGGTAGCTGACACCCTGGATTAACATATAGGCTACTTTTTATCCCGATATTCCCACGGGATCGAAACTTATGCCGATGAAACCGCGTGGCGCAGCTAGTATTATAATAAATGCGAAAGTTATTCTGTCTATACGAGTGAACGGATTTCATTGAAATTGGCACGCAGATAGACCATTTTTTTATTTTTTTTAACGTGGAGTAATGCTCATGCTTTCTGCACTACCACGGGGAGATAGTGCAGTTATGTGGGACTCTAACCCACTAAAACTCCACGGTGTCCTCCTCTGCCGCTTACGGCGGGAACACGGGCACGCGTTAGCACTCATCCGTGAACCCGCCGCGGCTGTCGTTGGCGACCCCGTCAAGGCCGCGGAAGGTAGGAAGAGCGGCGCACCGCAATACCGGCACTCCACTCCCGCCGCGGCTTTCAACCCTCAGCCGCTGTCTCCCATACGAAATCGTGGCCCGCCTCAGTTGCGATGACGCCCAAGCGGCACCGCAAATACTTGTTGGCCGCTACGTCGTCGGTTTACCGGCAAAAGCCCTGACGAGCGGCTACTTCTCGGGTTCCTCTTCGCTTCACCGTGGGTGACCAAGCCACGGCTACTGAGCCTCCCCGCCTCGACAATGCGGGAACCCACCGGGGGGGAGACGCAGATAGACCATGACCTAGGTTAAGACATAGGATACTTTTAATCCCAGTAGTACTTTCCAATAATAAATTTCGACCTCCACGTCTGTGAAGCTGCTATATTTAGAAATAGCCCGGCGGCGGCGCCCCAGGTGGTGTCGGTCGCGCCAATGTGGAGCAGTGCATAATTTAAGGTTGCTATTTTCATTTGTCATAAGGAATGTTTTTTTAGTTACTTTCGGTTTTGTCTAAGCTAAGAATAAGTTTTGGGATCACAACTACCTATGTTAATCAGTTACCAGCACCTAATTAATTTTGTGAAAACCTGTGCAGCAAATGGTTTCTTTTTTAATTATTTCTAACTTATCAACAAACATAACGCCATACCTGTCATTCCCGGAGGGTTAGGCAGGGATGGGCTGTTTAATTATTTCTTTGAAAATGTGGCGGCATCTAGATTGCCTCGTGTGAACTGCGCATCACATTGATGTCACGCAAAATCCTGCATCGCGCAAGCAGAGTTTACCGCGCAACTAGTATACAACGTCTCGACATCGATTGTAGGCTAGTTGCCTACCAGACGCAACACCCGTCTGGTCAGAGGATCCTCCCTTTTCTATGGAGATTGAGTGAACTTTATTGTTCCTTATACCTCTATAACAACAATAACTTCCGGTTTCTTAAATGTATCGAAATTATAAGTTGTTTTTCAGTGAGCCAATAATAGCAATCAACTTAAGAGGGCGCCGACCGACCAGTGGCGCCCTCATCGTTCAACGGATAATAGTGGCCACTATTTTCCGTTTTAGTGATTATTATAAAACTAAACAATGTAAAACTACCGTTTATAATATTATTAACGTATAATTTTGTGGAGCACAACTTAACGTGCTTATTTTCTGCATTTTCATTCTAAAATAAAAGAAATAACCAAACAAACGATGAGGGCGTCACTAGGCGGTTGACGTAGCCTTAAGCTTTGACAATGAGCTAATTAATTTTCGGGTTGAACTTATGAAAATCATTGTTACATACCTACAGTTTATGACTGTCTAAAAGTCTAAAATTATCGCAAAATTCATCATTTTACGATGACGAGACGTTTTACACCACCAACAAATAATTTTCCAGTACGAAGGGACAAACATGGCTGTTCACTTGAAATGATTAATTGACTATACGTAGTTATTAAAATACCGTTAGCAGAGTAATGTAATAATTCTCGTTTGATTGATGATGGAGTAAGCTCACCTGTCGGGGCAGATCTAACAATTTTAGCGAGTTATATTTTAGTTACGCACGAATTTGAATTTTGTGGGTTAAGGTTTGTGTGGTGTGGGTGGGCATTGCCGATAAGTAAAGGATAAAACACAGAGCAAGACGAAGCCTTCGGAGCAATTGACATTTAGAATTATAAGTTATAGCCCGCGGCTTCGTCCAGGTTTCATGTCAGAAATTATGCCACGAGAACGTGCTACCGGGATAAAAAGTAACCTATTTCCTTCAACAGGATGCCAATCCGTCTCCTTGCTAAATTTTATCGAAATCCGTTCAATGGTTTAGGCGTGATAAGGTAACATACATACAGAGTTACTTTCGAATTTATAATGTTAGTATGGATGGCTGTACAAGGATCTTTTGGTGATGGACAATATGGAATTAATACTGCCATCTTGATTTTTCATTTTTGTTTCACAAAACAATTGCTCAAATATTTGCCAACAAGGCTCCTCTGTCAACGTAATTCCAGCGCCAAAAGATTATTGTAGCAGTGTATTTTACACTAGATTTCCTTTGCATAAAGTCACTGAGTAGGTACGTTGTAGTTACCTTTCGTCGTATTTAGATAGGTATCTAAAAATAACTTATGGCTTCTTAAAAAACAATTATTGTTTGCCACCGGCATTCATTCAAGACTACAAAAAAATAACTTTCAAATACTGGAGACAAGCGTTTGAAAAACGAACGAATTTATATAACCACCAACATTTTTCCGAAAATAAAAAAGTAATTTACGGTCCCCCAGCGTCTATCTATTATTACTCTCTGTATAATTCTTTCCTTCTTTCTTTTTAATAAATTTCTTCTGAACTTTTGATTTGAATTCTTTGATTTAGGTCGCAGCGTTCATTTTGCCATTTGTACAGACGCCAGCACATCAAGCTACCCGAAACTGTCAAATTTTTCCAATCAATTTTGAACCTTATGCTTTAGCAATAAAGTTGAAAATATTTTGAATAAATTTGACAGAATGTAGTAGCTTGATTTACTGGCGTCTGTACCTTGAATTTTAATGGTGCTTGAATGGAATGGAATTAGTTATGAAGTCAGCCGTTTCCGTTTCTATTTCCATCCCTCAAAAATTTACTGCTGTCTTACTTATCAGGCGTCGTAAATTTTTTGGTATTCTTGTATAATTTATGTGCATAGCATTAGTTAGTTTCTGTGTTATTTTTTCTTTCTCTGATGAAAAAAAAATATACATAAATTCTGAGCTAAAAGAAAAAAATGGCGTTATTGGTATTTTAATCAAAGCAAAACCAAATGCCTATCTCTTAAGAAATTGTGGGGACTGTGTCTTACGTACCCATCCCTTGCATAGTTTTAAGAATGTAATATTTTTATAGAGGAACTTATTGTAATAATTTTTAGAAAGTTTCATTTTTGTGTTTTTCCCACGTTGAACATCTGCAAGCGATTTAAGTAATAGGTACTATTGTCTTTCATGATTCTTTACTTTTAAGGTTCATTGTTCTATTATGTTTAGTTATCTTGTATTGTACCTATTTGCTATTTATAGTTAAGGTTCATTGTTCTGTTATTTTCAGTTGTCTTGTATTGTACCCATCTGCATTTCTCGTGTTTTATTATACTTTTAAAAGGCAGATGTGGATTTGCCGCGTCCTTTGTTTAGTGAACGGCAGATTTGGGGGAGTTTTGGTTCTGAGCTTCAGTCTATGCTGAACTACGATCGTGCGAGGTCCTCTCTGACCCCCGATCATATTTTACTCGCCGAAGCTCGCCGTAATAGTTTACGGCGAGCTTCGTGTTTCTATTAGTTTTACTCTTCATGTAACATTATTTAATTTTACTTTTTCGTGTCAAGTGTAACTACTAGCTTTAGTTACTTGATATCGTAATAAATTAATCGTTACCTATTTACAACTCACTTCAGTGTATCACTTGCCCACCACGGTCACGAATTCCGCACAGTGGTGACCCCGACGTGATTAAAACTATCAATAGCGTGAGTTCGTGACAGTGCGGAAAGAGTTTCGCGAGTGCTAAATCAAAGTACGTGTTAAAATGGCGAGCGATCCAGCGGGAGTCACTAGCGGCGGATGACGCGCATTCCCAGCCAGCCAGCTCCCACGGCTTCAACGGGTATCCTGACCACCAGCATGCAGCGACCGCGCATACCTGGTCATCACCCTCAGCCTCATCAGCAACCTCGGCACAGCACACTGCACTTTCGGCCGGTCAACAAGCAGAGCTCAATTCCTCTCCTGGTCGACGCAGCATCCAGCCTCAACCCGGCGCTGTACCCCATCCGACGCACTGGAACCATAACGCAGCGCCCGCGCCACCCCGACTCACTGGGGACATCTTCGCAGACAGTTCCGACTCACCGTGAACTATGCGGCAACCGGTTCCGACTCACTGGAACCTAAGTTGGCCTGGCAAGCATATTTCTCGCCGTTCTGGTAGGCGAGTTAAATTTCCTGATTACTATCAGGCAGGTGTTTCGTGATCTTTATCACTGGTAGGGGGGTACTGTGGGGACTGTGTCTTACGTACCCATCCCTTGCATAGTTTTAAGAATGTAATATTTTTATAGAGGAACTTATTGTAATAATTTTTAGAAAGTTTCATTTTTGTGTTTTTCCCACGTTGAACATCTGCAAGCGATTTAAGTAATAGGTACTATTGTCTTTCATGATTCTTTACTTTTAAGGTTCATTGTTCTATTATGTTTAGTTATCTTGTATTGTACCTATTTGCTATTTATAGTTAAGGTTCATTGTTCTGTTATTTTCAGTTGTCTTGTATTGTACCCATCTGCATTTCTCGTGTTTTATTATACTTTTAAAAGGCAGATGTGGATTTGCCACGTCCTTTGTTTAGTGAACGGCAGATTTGGGGGAGTTTTGGTTCTGAGCTTCAGTCTGTGCTGAACTACGATCGTGCGAGGTCCTCTCTGACCCCCGATCATATTTTACTCGCCGAAGCTCGCCGTAATAGTTTACGGCGAGCTTCGTGTTTCTATTAGTTTTACTCTTCATGTAACATTATTTAATTTTACTTTTTCGTGTCAAGTGTAACTACTAGCTTTAGTTACTTGATATCGTAATAAATTAATCGTTACCTATTTACAACTCACTTCAGTGTATCACTTGCCCACCACGGTCACGAATTCCGCACAAAATAAAGAAAATAAATAACTAATATAATTCACCAAAATAAGAACACGTATCTATTACAAAATTGAATATTTATAATTACACTAAATAATGGCTTAAAGTTTGTAATATACAATGTTTGGGACTATTTGCATCCGAAATAAGTGGTAAACCTGTGTCTCGGTATTACATAAATTAATCCTGAAAGGAGATACGGGTCCATTGTTTTATAGCTAAACTTCACCACATAATGCAAACTGAGATATTATCTCAGTTTATATCCAAAGTAAAACTGACATTATTTAACCGAATTGCACCAACATTCCTTTAGGTAACTCCGAACAACTCTCGGCTCCCATTAGTTTTAGCGACACGATGGGATTAGGACGCTTTCATAATGAAAGGTGATGCCAGCAATAATATTGTGCGATTAACTAAAATATATCACGCCTACGTTTTTTGAACTATATTGATGATACAACATATAAATCTGCGATCTGAGACATGTAGGAGAAGCCAAATAAAACATTTTCCCGATCTATGATCTTTCATACCAAATGTTCAAACACGTTGTGAATGTGTGCGTGAAGAGTAGCGTCAGCACATAACGCACACACACATTCCCGACTTCGAAAGCGCAATATAATAGGTACACAAGCTATATACAAGCATGAGGTTAGACGACTCCGCCTTGGAGTGTAAATATGGTGCTGTTCCACAAACGACAGGACACTAACTTAATATCGTGTCCTGCGTGTCCCGTGAGCTGCACGTTGCAGGAACTGATGTTCGCTGGTGATGGCGCCAAACAAGTAGCCGAATTCTATTGACACGCTAAGAAGAAGAGGCGTTAGGTATACCTAGTCTCCTGTCTTGCTCAACCTTGATTATAACATTATGATGTCATTCCTCATCTGCATTCTGATCCCTTTTGTCCACGAAACTACCTCTTTGTCTTCAATATTAATTTTCAGACAAACAAAATAATAACAGCAAACTGCTGCCCTACAAATGTTATCCAACAATAGTGTCGGCCCGTCCGTCGGCGCAAAGATTTAATTAGCGCAGTCATAAACAGTGCAAAAGTTGCGCCACAACTGAACTACAACAACTGGTTCAGCTTATAAGTGAATGCCGGTGGAATGAAGTCGGACTTTTTTGTTTTTATTTTTTGTTGAATGAAGGTACACATTTCAATCAGCGCCTGTAATATGATGTTGAGATAAATAAAGATTTATATATAAATAATTTTTCGTTGGTTGAAAGAAAAAACAACTGTTCTATAGATTTTGACCGTGTAGGTATTATATTTTCTATGAAACAGCAGATTCTTCTTTTGATAACCATCGAAAAATCTCTACGCTAGGGCGTTTAGAATCATGTGCTGAATTAATGGTTACAGCCTGCGTCATCCTGAATTTAAAAATGTACTCACACTCATTTACAACGATGAACTTGACTAATTGACTACTGCTTAGAAAGTCACCCGCCTGCACCTGATAGTGCGCGGGCGCTCAGTCATGTTGTTTTAACACACTGTATAAATTATCTTATAGTGGTTGTATGTGTGGTAGGGAGAGTAATAAATTTAAAAAAAAAAGTTTATTTGTCAAAAATAATTTGAATAAAAATTCATTAAAAATGTGACAGACACTCAAAGTCACAATCTTACAATATGAATGTATTACAAAACTACGCCTAGGTCTGTATTTTGGGGTCTGTCTTTAATCATGGGATCTGTTAAGACAAACCAGCATTTACTATAGAGGAGTGTCGCCACATTATTGACACGCTATTTATAAAGGCATAACGGTAGGTGATATGTGGAGTTGTACAATAAGAACACGCAGTCATCATCTGCCGAGCCTTTTTCCCAACTATGTTGTGGTCGGTTTCCAGTCTAACCAGATGCAGCTTAGTACCAGTATTTTACATGGAGCGACTGCCTATCCGACCTCCACAACCCAGTTACTGAGTAATACGAAACTCCTTGGTAAGACTGGTAACTAACATATGCACGTGTAACATGTGAATGTGTGAATGAAAAAGGTGTAAAAATTTAAAAACCTAAAATATAGTTTCAGTGTATGTTGTGGTGATATGACTGGAGGATGTGTGAGTGTGTGTTTGTGAAAGTGGTTAGGTGCGCACCATTTGTATATAGGACGGGGAAGGGCAGTTATTATAATGATTTACCTATGGAAATCTGCAATGTAATAAATGCGAAGAACTGTTCAAAAGTATTAAAAAGATACTTTCTAGATTGCAGCGCGATCTAGAAAAAAAAAAAAATCTATGTACCTAATTGCACCGAGTTGCCGAGTCTGGCCATACCGCTGTTAAACCCGCGATGGTTTGTGTGGTATGTTTAACTGTTCAACAAGGATTTATTTATGTTTTGTTTTTGATTAATAAATATTAAAAAAAAAAATTAATCCCTATGTGATGAACTTGAGTAAATCCTCTGTCTCCTGGTAATCCAGGCTTTGAATCCACTCCGTAACATTGTTTTTATTTCATGTCGTGTCATTTTAACAATGTTTAACTTTTTATTTATGGTCTTATAGAGTTTACTGCTCAAATTGCTGTACTGGCGTTTAGCGAACACAATTTTGTACTTATAACCTACAGTTGCATTATTGTACTCAATAGATAATGGAAATTGAATTTGCGTTTTTGTTCTTGAAATTTATGTAATGGGTTTTTATAAGATTTATTATTAGATTGTTTATTGTAAGCCAATTTAATAATTTAGATAGGGAATCAGTTATTCCTAGTTCATGATTTATATTCTTGTAATTTGTGAAAAGAGCCGTACTGTCTGCAAATAAAACCATAGGGTGCCGAATAGCGTAATTAGGTAAATCATTAAAATATATGAGAAATAGTAATGGACCTAGTATCGACCCTTGGGGTACACCATATTTTATAGATCTTGGGCTCGATGTATATTTAATTTCTGTTTTTGTGGATGGACATAATTGTATTATTTCAGTGAACTGTATTCTGTTACTGAGATAGGATTTGATTATTTCTAGTACTTTACCTCGAACTCCGTATATTCCTAGTTTATGTAGTCAACATAATCAAAAGCTTTGGTCATGTTCATGTATAGGGCTGTGTCCTGATTTTTTTATCTAGTTCCGTTATCATTTTTTGTAAAAACTGATGCATTGGTGTATTAACCGATTTCCTTTTTCTAAATCCAACTTAATTATCTATTATTTTTTTTTCTTCAAAATATTCACTAAGATAAAAGTCAACCTGTTATAAGTTCTAACAATTTTATTGAACAACACACCCAACACAGAAAACAGTCAGAAGAAGAATAGTCACAAATACGCTAGGCACACACTGTCCAATCAAATCAAGTCATTTATTCAAACTAGACTAAGAATCAGCGCTCTTTGGACGTCAAAATTACATAACACAGTTACCCAAAAAGCCCGCCCATCACCATTTCCTAGTGCTTTAGCTGAGAAGAAGAAGTGGCGCAGCATACTCCCCAGCAGTCACAATAGTCATAGCACAATGTTATCAGATAGTACGGAAATATACGCGAACAAGGTGTCACGAAACTATGGGAAGTCACGCGTTGCTACTCGCAATACAAACATTTTGTGCGTTCTCACTGCTATTAAGCGTTGACGGTTAACTTTGACACTGACGCGCAGTAAATATTTTACCAGTCTCCTTGGTAAATTTTAGTAGTCGTAAATACTCATTAGCCTTTCAACCTTAACAATAACAAGATAACGATTACAATCGTTTAACAACATGATCTGTTGAAATGCACCAAGGAGTATTCCAAATTCGCGATAAGGTTCAAGTTCGCTATTACTGAAGACCCCTCTTCAGTAATAGCGAATTTATGTTAGAAAGAAATTGTACTAACCATTTGATGTAAAAACAAATAGCAACAAAACTAAAGTATCTATTATGGTACTACAAAAGAAATGCGTATCTTCCCACTTATCCTTATCCAAGGCCGTCTCCTCTATACTCCATTTATTATAGGTAACAATAGAAAAATAGGGGTTATAACCCTTTTGTTATTTCGATGCTAGCTTCTGCTCACGACTTCATCCGCGTGAAATTTATTGTTTTAACATAAAAAATGTAGATTGTACTAGCAGCGCCCTGCGGTTTTTCCCGCATAAGGGTCGATCCCTTGGGAATATCGGGATAAAAAGTATCCTATGTGTTATTCTGATGTATAAGCTATATTACTGTAAAGTTTCATCAAAATCCGTTCAGTAGTTTTTGCGTGAAAGGGTAACAAACATCCATCCATCCATCCATCCTTGGAAACTTTCACTTTTATAATATTAGTAGGATTAGTAGGATAAACGAATACTAACTAACATTTATTATTTGACAATAAATATAAAGCAATATAATCTATTCGCCATAAATATTTAAAAAATAACTCTAAAATGCAGTAATTTTAACAATATTATACAGTAAACTGTTGTTATTTGGCCGTTATTTTTCTAATCTATCTAGGTATTAGTAATAATAAAGCTGAACACTACTACTTCACATCACGCTAGAACCCTCAGGAGGCAAGCAAAAATAGACAGACGGAATGCTTAGTGAAAACAAAGTAATTGCGATGCGACGGGGTGGGTTGGGGGAACAAGAAATTTGACGCGGACGAAGTTGTGAGCAGAAACTAGTGCAAGTGATTGAAACAAAACTAATTACAAGTGAATAAACATACCTAACAACACGTACCTACCTAACAACAGAGCTAACAGCAAAAATATTCAAAGCATGAGTACTTCGCCTTAACATATCGTTGTGTCGGACAAGTCTCCACCCGCCGCGCCGAGGCTCGGTCGGAAACGGAAATGAATTCGGTATCGCTACGTAGATGTTTCGAATATCGAAACGAAACCCAACCCTCCTCGGCATTGGTAAACTGGGTATATTTAATACTGAATCCCTGCTCTGTGGATATTGGCACGGAGTAAGCTGTAAATTACCGGTTTGTTATCTTGTTTAATATCAAGTTGGGTTGAAAGAATGTATGGCTGAATTACAGGAAATTGCTTTGAATTCTGCGAAGATATTACCTACCTAATTATATTTGTGCGTGTTCTATCGAGACCGCCTGACTAGGTTAGATGTAAACTAAACCTTTATTTTTGTACAATCCCACTGCTGGGCCTAGGCGCCCCACGTCCTTCTAGTTACACTTTTCGAACACCACCTCGAACCAACCCTCACGGTATGCGTCCATCTCGTCTCGCCGCCTCTTTCTGGGCCGGCCTCGGCGGTGCCGTCCATCTTCAGGCACCCATTGTGTAGAGATATTTGCCCAATATATTCCTTACATGATTTTATTTCGAACTAACCTCGCTTTTACCTGCATATTGTGTTATCTACAAGCAAAAACGTTGAGCACAGCTTTTACGTCAAAATTTCTTACAAAATTCTTACATCAAAAGCCAGTCTTTACTTCAATCATGCCCTACAGACAGATTTACTTTCTCAATTGATATGTGTGTAAAGAATTGCTTCGACGTATCAAAGACATACACACAAAGATCTTTTTGTCTTTGTTGTTTACCTTTGATAACTTCAAAAGAATGCTTATGTTAACAAGTTAGGTCAAAACATCTAGAATTTATCAAAAATATGAAAATGGACTTGAATATTCTATTTTCAGAAATAAATTTATTGAGGCCTTGCTTTGCATTTTCCAATTCATCTTATAGGTTCCAGTGGTTTTATAAGAGCTTTATATTTGTTATTCAAATAAGTAAGCAAAAAGGTGAATTTAAAATTTTAATTTTCTCAACTGAAAAATATCGATCAGAGGTGGCTAGGCGGATGAAATAATAAACATTTTGGAAACCTAAAAATTTATCTAGAAACACTTCGATATCGTCACCCTAATACGCAAAACCTGTAGGTATCTCCATTTTGACCAACTTTACATGAGCAATAAAACTGATTTAAAAAATAATGTTAGTAATTTAATACACTTCCATAGTAAAACACGTTACCAAAGGAGTTACAAGGCTTGCTTTTGAAAACAAAAATTATGGTGCATTTACGAGGTGTACTTGGCGTCCATTTTTAGTGTTACCAAAGCACAAAAAGTAACGATGTTTACAAAGAAAAATCCAAATTTTTACGCAGCAATTTGCCATCAAATCGTCACTTTCGACCTTTGGTGGAGTTACGAGGTTTGCGTATTAATGTGACGATATCATATCTCAATATAATTACTCTTACATCTTTCTTTTTCCTATTCTAATTTGGATTGTTAATTGCTTGGAATTAATAAAATAATTATTGATGTCATAATCAGCCTTTAATGTTTTAACTGCTGGGTCACAGGCCTCCTCTCTGTGAGAGAGGGAGTGGGCTGTGTAATCTACCACGCGCGCCCAGCGCAAGTTGGTAAATGACCCAAGTCTTGGAATTTTTGGTTCTAGGACATGCCCGTTTTCTCACGATGTTTTCCTTCACCGTCTTTGAGAACAGTGGTAATGGAATTATTTACTTATATAGTAAAGCAAGTGCTTTACAGATATACTGACAGGTGTCTGGGTTTGAACCCAAAACACAACTCGTAAGTGGGGGCCGATACCTCCCTCATGTTGTCTCTTGTGTGTCTACTTATCTATATTGTATGCTGTTGAGGTAAATATGACTGATATAATTTAATGTTATCATTTTTTTTTCTAGCCTATGCTGTCCCACTGCTGGGCAAAGGCCTCCCCCAAATTCTTCCAGGAACTCTTTCCCCGCGCCACCTCAAACCAGCCCTCGCAGTACGCGTCCAGGTCATCTCGCCATCTCTTTCTGGGCCGGCCTCGGCGGCGCCGTCCATCTTCAGGCACCCATTGTGTGGAGATTTTTGCCCAGCGGTCATCGTGCATGCGGCTGATGTGACCCGCCCAATCCCATTTGAGCCTGGCAGCCTTCTTTCCTACATCCAGTATGCCCGTTTTGGATCGCAGCGTGGTGTTCCGAATTCTGTCCTGTCTTTTAACACCCAGAATGCTGCGTTCCATCGCTCTGTGGCAAACTCCAAGGCGGAACTTTTGCGACTTGGTAAGCGACCAGGTCTGAGCACCGTAGATTAGGACAGGCAGGATACACATGTCGACGAGTTTGCGTTTCAGGGAGATCTTATCTTATTAAATCTTATATTAATCAAATGATTGCCAAATAAAAATTTGATTGATAAAGTCCTTGTCAAGATGCTGCAGTTGTTTACCTTTCTCTTCAATAGGTAAACCTTCATATGGATTGAATCAAATAGGTATATAAATCATCAAAATATATTTTCTATGTGCGCATGTACTTGTGACATGTGCCAAATGAAGGCTCCTTCAAACAGGCGCGACACGCGATGAAATCGCGCGCGACACAAAGGCAACACAAGGTGCGCAACGAGCGGTGCCTTAGTGTCGCGCGCGATTCGCGTCGCGCTTCGCGCCTGTTTGCAAGAGCCTTACACATAAATAATTATCTTTCTTCTTTCATTCTTTCAATAATATACCTACTATATTCTCAGCTATTCAAAATATCGTGTTCTGTATAGCGTCATCTGGCGACAAGACTTCAATGTAATAAGCTGCATACTTTAACTACCAACTTCAAACTTCAGTTCAGATACTCACCAACCCGCATGATGTCAACACAAACAAAAGTTTCTTGTCTCATTATAGGTAAGTTTTCCTTTGTCTGTGGGTCTTTGAAAGATATAATTAACTACTGAAGGTGTTGATGAAAAGATACTGGCCATAACTGGCAGCCGTGGGGGGTTATTTGTGAAAGGCACAGATGGACAGAATAACGCCAAACGTCGCCGTCGCGATGATTTTGTTTGGCGAATCCGAATGCGTGATCGCGTCGATAGAGGGCACCATCTGAGTGACATAAATTAACACGACGATTGCGTATTCACGCGGACGGTCATTTTGGTTACGACGCGGGATAACGCTACAGATGGCTGTAGGGTAAAGCATGCTCTGTGGAGTAAAGGTAACCGACCGTCACCGACTTAAAAAGTTCCATCCGCTTTTCGCCAGCGCGCCGTCCGCAATGCGACCACCATGCTCTGTGCTGTAGCGTACCCCCTTTTTCAGCGCTCATGGTGGTCCTGCTGAAGGGAGCGTGACTACCGCCGGACCACCTTCAAAGTCGATTTCCTCGAAAACTACTAAGGTACCAATTTTGTTTTTCGAGCACCAATTACTACCAATTGAGTAGGTACTAATTATTTACCAAATATGGAAGCGATTGGCGTTGGTGGTCCGGCGGTAGTCACGGACATCAATTTGTCTACCAAACGTGCAGACTGTAAGATCGACGTTGGCCGTTTAGGTAAAAAGACGTCAAAGTTTTCAGGCTCGTTGCAATCGTTCTTTTTGTTCTACCTGCACCCTAATTGCGTAATACACTATCGATCTCAATCTGAATCATTTTGAAGGATATTGCTAATCCATTGCTTCATATGTTCGAAAAATGTGTCTGCTCAACATCGTAAATAACGCAATGAATGTTGTCAAACTGTCAAAATGAAACCCATTGCTACTGATAGTGTGTTACGTAATTATCCCACTATGCAAATAAATTCAAATAGATTTTATTGCCTGCCTCGATTGGATTGTCTCTTTGGTGAAGTGTTATTGAGTTTTTCTATCAGGAATTTCGGGTGTACCTACTATAGGTAAACCTCCGCCTTATCCACCGGAGATTACAGGCATGATGTTATTTTATTGAGTTCACTTTTTATTTTATTGAGTTCACTTATTATTTTATTGAGTTCACTTATTTTATCGAGTTCACTTATTAGGCTTTTATTAATTACCAGTAAAACGATCTAGGTACTAACTACGACGAGGGTCAATAAATGAAACCATTATAACGTCGTATTATTTATTTTCGTGTGTGTTCCAGCCGCCCGGTACAGTTACGGGCGGCGTTTACTTTTTACGTTAAGTTCACGTATGTAACGCTACTCTTTACGAAATTGTCGAAATACTGATATTATCAGAGGGACCACAGTCCCGCAACACAAACGTACAGCGGCATCAACTTTGAGAGAGTAACACTTGGCCATCTCTTTCACTAAATCTGTAACATCATAAAATCTGAAAATAGAGAAGACCTTCAGAATTGTTATAGAAAAAACACGATAATCTAAATTTTAAAGTTATAAGTATTCGTATCGAGTTTGTACGTAGGCCAAATTATCTATACAAGTCTCGTAACAGAAGTTATTTTATACTTTGACGCTATATAACCATCAGTTTGCATATAAATACTCTATCACTGTGTATATCTCAACAAACAATCAAATCAATAATGAAATTGTTAACTACATTAAAATATATCGCATCTATCAATTAAATCGTTATATTCATTTAATTTGGAATATATCTAGTTAAACTTTTAATTGTTATAATATACAAGATACATGGGCGGGCAGATATCAAGTCAATGAATATGTAACTCTAATCGTGTATAATAAGTTTTATTTTCAATAAATTAATTTATATATAGATGGATTCTAACAAGTGCTAAAATTACAAAGACAGACATGTAATAACTGTATTACAATGCAATTCACCGGTACCTAGGTGTAACTTTTTGAACCTAGGTGTAACTTTTCGGAACCTAGTTATAACATTTCATAACGTAGGCGTAACTTTTCAGAACCTAGGTGTAACTTTTCAAAACCTAGGAGTAACCTTTCAAAACCTAGGAGTAACATTTCAGAACCTAGGTGTAACTTTCAAACCTAGGGTTACATTTCGAAACCTAAGTGTAATCTCTCAGAATTATTGCCCCATTGAAGCCAACTTAAGCTGTGCGCCGTAGTCACTACACACTACCGCCGCATCGCGGCTGGCTACAGGACTGTCGAGCGACACTTCAAGCCACTCACAACATTTAGAGCGTGCTTACATCACTGACGTTTAGTTTCAAACTTACTACTGTCACTTTAATTTGATACCCTACTTAACTTTTCAAACATTATACAATTGTTATATTTACTTATTCATTTAGGCTTTCCGATTTTTCGTTTAACTTCGATCAATAACAATATTCAAAATCCTTGTTAGTCCCTCATTTGCTTTCTTACTCTCTGATCTCGCAACTTTGTCATGTAAAAGTGACAGCAAATAACTCGTTCGACAAAACATCGGCCATGCAAACACCCGTACAGCTATATGCATCCAAACACCACGCCTTAGTCATGATTAATGTGAACAATACAAGTCATGATCAATCGTATCAAAGTCTAAAGTATTACATAATAATAGGCGAGAGACCTACTGTCGATTACAATGTCTTATGAATACATGTGTATATTTTAAACGAATTTTGTTAAGCTCATAATTTTACTAGGACGAGTAAGGCGCAGTGAGTGGAAGCATCGGTTCCCATTACCGGACAATATCGTGATAACAGTCACAACTAGATTTTCGTCCTTCAGACCAAAAGGACATCAGAAAAGACTCAAATATCTTCAAAATGTTCATAGAAGTATATCCCATCAAACGAAGAACTTATGATTGTACTACACTAAACACGTATGTGATCAATATGATCCACTGTGATCATTCCCCATTTATCTAAATTGAGTGTTTAAAACCCCTCTATTCTCTAATATTTATATATTTTGCAACAGAAATTAGTATTTCACACGTATATAAATAACATCTAAAACATTGAATGTCCGGAAATACGAACCGACGACCAAAATCTTCATGAAGGCGACCGTTTGACTAATACAATCCGTATGATCGTTAAAATTATCGCTACATATTGTCATCGATTTTCAGCCTTCATACAAGATAGTGTTACTATTATTCGTACACGAATTCCTTTATAGTAAAAGTCTATGATCGAACGGGTCAGAGGCCCCTGCGAAAGATGAACAAATGAATGAGGATAAAGGGAACTCGTGCACAAACATTGATATTATTAAAATTTATAGAGGTACAGCAAAGGCGAGGTTCTTCAACGAAGCCCTAGTATCCATTATTACAAACGAGGAACAGGTACAAAAAGTAAAAAGTATCAAAAACATTTTGTGTCCCATATCAGTCGTGTTATTTGTGCAATGCTATTTTTTATAAACAGTTTAATATTTAATAACAAAATTTCGTCTTGAAGTGTCGCTCAAAAGTAATAAGTAACCGTGTAGCCTCCGACAGACATATAAACAAGTGTATAATTATTATGCTTTCTATTATAAATGGACCAATCATGGCAGTGAAAGTAGGATCAGTGCTGTCATTGGTCGATTTCTCCCACTCTTATATGTCTAGCAGACGCTAGTTATAAGAACTGAGGTTATGTTTTCGAATTTCGAATGCTAACGTACATTTTTGAATTTATATTTTTCTATAATTCAATTCGATCGTTTGGATCATCCGAACTTCGAACACAGCGCCCCTGATCTTGAGAATGCGACCGATCCAAACGGATAAATTCCATTCCTTCATAGAATTAGCGACTCGTAAAAATGCTTTACTAACACTATATTTAATTAATATATGTTATATATTTATTACTTTATTAAAGAACGGGGATTATTTGAATAGTACTTTAACATTCACAACAGCTTTGCGTTTGCTAGACGTTTCAATATGCCACGTAATCGCTCGTTCTACGACGGATAGCCTTCGAGTCTACGAGCTACTCTGATATGGTCTCAGTCTCAAGACAGTCCGTACGTCTGATCTATGATACACTCTCCCTACTCGAGCTACTGACTTGTGTGCGTCGTCGATACTAAAATATTGTGATTTTGAAATGATTTTTTGATAATCATTAGTCTTATATTTGGAAGCTGCTTTGTTTGTTTCGTCTGTAAGTCAATAACTTGGACATTTTCTGTTCATCGTGTCGATTCCGTACACAAGTCTCTGATATGTGGGATGATGTGTGTAGCGCCGCGGGCCGCCCGCCGCGGTCCCACCCGAATGGTACAAAATTGGAGCGTACCTACATATACGTTTATTATATACAATGTACAATACAATACGATAAACACTATAGTGGCTACGGGGCGGGACGCCGGCGGCCGGCGAGACGTGTCGCCTCGCGCCTCAGCATGATACATTCTCACAATAATATACATCGTAACTCGCTCTATATATAACAAACATTACACGAACGCGCACCACGCTCGTCGAATAAACAACATAATATACAGCGGAATCGTAGCACTCTTTCGATTCGATTAAAAAAATTGACTAGAAAATCTCAATTCGCTACGAGCACTATGCGTGCGTGGAGGACGAGGAGAATATGTCAGCGGCGCGCCACGCCTCGGCCTCCTCCTCCGCGTCGTACTGCTGCAGGAAGGGGTTGGTGGAGCTGTAGCGCGGGGACAGGCCGCCGCGCCCCGGCGAGTTCAGCGTCACAGCCAGCCCGGCCGACGTGCCCGGGATCACGGAGCGCGGGGACTCGCGGGAGCCAGGCTCGCGCGGTGTGTGCTCGCGCGAGTGCTCTCGCGGGGTGTGCTCCCGCGACGAGTCCCTGGACTGGTGCTCCCTATCCCGCGGCGTGCTAGTCCGTGGAGAGTCACGCGGGGAGGCTCTTGGTGACGCGCGCGGTGAGGACCTCGGCGAAGACCGCGGGGATGCGGTGCGCTCTGGTTGCCTCAATATGGAGGACACAGATCCTCCATGTTTAATTGTATCCGCAGGGCTATGACTCCCGGAGCTACTGCTGGGCGAACCGGGAGAGGAAACTGTCACCTGACGGGACCGAGGTGGCGCGGGCAGAGGGCCTCTGAGCGGCGACTGCGGACGATATTGGCCGGCCCTGACTGATGAGAGAACCTGGAACATAACATGAAGTATTGTGAAGGACTGTATCTTGGCTGTCTGACTTTGGTAAATAATATTATGAGAAGTAATTACATGTGCGGGCGGCGAGCGGTCTGGCACGGGCCGACCCGAGAGAGCTGGCGGCGGAGATGCTGCTGATGCTGCCACTTGAGGCCGATATGGACTGACTGAGGGCGGAACTCGGCCTGTGCAGAAAAAGTATACGATTTTAGGGCCAATTTTACTAATGAAAATGAACTCGATCAGCACATCTAATCAAAATGTGTTGATTGCGTTCAGTTTCAATGCTCAAATTCACCCTTGTCTATTAATTTCCACAATATTGCAATATAACAAGTTAAAATTAAACTTGAGAAAGAGGTTCAAACTCTGTGTAGGTACAAAAAGTAGAAAGTGATAAAAGCCTGTTGAGAACATGATGATGGTGGAAATAGTGAAATAGTAAAAAAACAGGCAACATTCTTAATCAGATTAGAATTTAGAATTATGCAAGTTGCATGGAAAAACTACGTTTATTTTTTATTTTGTTGGCATTACTGCGGCTTCTCTTATGTATTTTCTGCAGCCAGCTATATTCCCATCTTACATACAAGTCTGTGTAAGGAGGTAGTATATAATACCTTGGGGGAGTGTGAGTGAGGCCGCTGGCGACGCACTGACTCTGTTTCCACGCGGCCCGGTTACTGACTCGCCGCGCCGAACTGTCTACAAACATACATGCGTTAAGGGACCGCTCAGCCTTTAGACATTCAGTGTTCTTGTCTAGTGTATAAGTATAGTATAGATCAGCTAGGGCATGCAGAAGGATTTGGAGAACTAGAGGGTGTTCTAACGCGTTTTGGGCTAATGTCTCACTATCAAAATTTACTTCAAAATCCCTAAAAGGGGCATCGGAATCTTTAATTATATTTAATGTATGTTTTAAACCGTGCCAATGTCTACAAATTTTACTAAGGGTTAGATTTTTCATCAGATTAATTGTGTCTTGATGAATTATCTTACTTAAACCGAGTAAGTCTACATTTCCTTCTGGAAGGTCACAAAAATCCTCAAAGATAGCTAATACTTTTCAATGATCAAGAGCTTCATATTGATTCCTCTTGGAATTGAGCTCCAGTTCTTTACGCCCGTTTGCGTGAGGAGTAAGAGATCATAATATGAGATGAGTAGGTACAGCAATAGGTGAAAGTAGCTTAGTGAGGAGTGGAATATTGTCTAGTTGTGTTTTGGGTCTATTTTCTGGAGTATGCTAATGGGTGACTATGTGCGTGCTTCTGCTACTAATTAGCATGATGATGTAAAAAACAACATTGGTATGGCGAATAAGTCGTCAGCATTTCCAGCAAATATCATCGAAAAATATTACATTTTACTCAAAGACCACATATAGTAATTTATGGTGTTAATCTATGATTAAAGTCCAGCCATCTTATTTTTTACATCACAATCACTCAATGTAGTGTAAAGATTGACATAAGAGGTGACATTACCTGAACGTTTAGGGGCAGGCCATATCTGCAGAAGGCACTGCAGTACATTTATAGACCTCTGGTAGTCCATTTCTGTTGGCGGTTGCGAATGGAGCATCAATGGTGGTGCCAGAGCCACTGCGAGGTGTTGTGGAGACATCTTGTTACGGTCCTGAGCAGCCACGACCAGGGCTAAGTGGTCGAGTAAGAAGACCAGGGTGGCTCTTGATGCTCGAGGGAGTAACTCGACTACTGAGGCCATTAATCGAGCATTGCCTTCCCTGTCATCTGGGAGACATATTCCTGAAAGAAAAGGGAAAAATTAGTACGATGAAGAACCCTTTGTTTCAAGCCATTATAGTAGTAGTGTATTATGGTCTTTAGCTATAGTCTATTTTAGAGATGGCATAAGAAATTGTATGCTAGCCAATTCTTGCAAACAGAACACATGTCATTCTGTTCAGAATGCATAATCTGCATTACTTTATCTAGTTCCATTAAAATTCATACAATTAAGCAAATACAAACTTTAAATACGACTTAGTTCTACATATTGTTTGGTATTTAATATAAATACAAAAAAAACTCAAGTAGGTAGGCATAACAGAGATGTTTTCATAAACAGACAATGAATTCATTTTATTTTAAATTCTTGTACATGTCGAAAGTTTAAAGACCACAAACGTATGAATGTCATTGGTTTTTTGTTGTTATAGGTAGGTATACGTATTTTTTTAACGTATAACGAACTAAAGTGTATTAAATGTTGACATTTTGAACTTAGATATAATGTCTATCGATATTTTTAATCATTAGATATTTTTATCACTCGGCATTTCAATGTTAGACATTTTAAGCCCAAATATGTACCCCTTTTTATATATTAAGGGCTGATTTTTCAATGATCTGATAATTTTATTCGAGGAATAATTTTGACAGTCATTTCATACAAAAACTGTCAAACGTCAATTTTATTCCTCGAATAAAAGTTATCTGGCGATGGAGAAATCAGCCCTAATCCTTTTTAAGGTTATTCATTAGTTACCGAACATTGTATATAAATTCTGCATGTCGGGATACGTACCCAGTGCATCAAGAGTCATCTGATACATGCAGCGGCTGAACAGTGGCTGCGGCAACTCCCTCAGGTAGTCCTTCAGCAGACCGGTGATGACGTTGATGTCTGGCACGGAGTCTGGAGCCAGTTCGACTCCTCGAGCATTTTTGTCGAACGCTTCCCGTAGGATGCGCTTTTTACTTGCTGAACCGCATAAACGGTAGAGACCTGTGTCAAAGAAAATTGATTTGAGGATATATTACTATTAAAATAATAATAAAATCGTCAGTATTTTTTAAAATTATTATCTAAACTAAACAGGGGCTAGTGGCTAAGTGATAACAACCGCACGAATCGATCGATCAGGTTAAGCTACGTTTGCCGCGGTCGGTCCGTGGATGGGTGACCACCTTTAGATACCGAGATCCCTCCGCCCGTCATTCGTGGATCTTTGACAGGCGTTACGGATCATCAGAAGCCCGAAAGTATGACCGCCAGTCTCATCGCGTTGCATTGCGTTATCCAGTCACTAGGTTATGGAGGCCAGATAGGCAGTCGCTACACGTTATAGATACTCGTAGCTAGTATTCAGCTACATCCGGTTAGACTGGAAGGCAACCCCAATTTTTTAGTACAAGGCTATGCTGATGATGATTTATGTTAACTAGACACGATTTTTTGCGTGTTTTATGGTAACCAAATCAAATGCAAATGCTTCCCTTGACTCTGAACTCCTCCGCATGAAGGCCTGCCTCCTCTGTCACACTCAGTTAATAGCTGCGATATAGTTGCTAACTAATGTAGCTAGGTATTTTCGTACACCATTATTGATAAATTGTAAAATGTATTTTAGTTAAAATTTTCCCAAGAACTATGTCCAACAACTTCAAGTGTACCATTATTGGCATTGTTAATAATTAACAATGCCAATAACGGTACACTTGACGGAAAATATCACTCATCATCACCAGCCTAGCCTTTTCCCAACTATATTGGGATCGGCTTCCAGTCTAACCGGATTCAGCTGAAAACCAGTATTTTACATGGAGCGACTGCCTATCTGACCTTCACAACCCAGTTATTGGGTAATACGATACCTCTTGGTAAGACTGGTTGTCAGACTCGGCTTTCTGACGTTCTGAGTTTCTCGACGTGCTTTCTGAGGCACGGAGGGGTCACGGTATGTAAAGATGGTCACCCATCCACAGACCAACCGCGGCAAGCGTAGCTTAACCTGGTCGATCGACCTGTGCGGCTGTTATTATTTAGCCATGGACTCCTCATATAAGAATACTAGCTTCTGCCCGCGACTTCGTCCGCGTGAAATTTCTTGTTCCCCGACCCACCCCGTCGCATCGTATCGCCTGCCCGCTCTATTAGGTACTTAGTTTTTGCTTAGCGTTCTTTCTGACTTTTTTTCTTTCTGCTCGGCTCCTAAAGGTCATAGCGTGATGTTAAATAGCCTTCCTCAAGAATTGGGCTATCAAATGCAAAAAGAATTTTTCAAATCCGACTGGTAGTTCCAGAGATTAGCGCGTTCAACCAAACAAACTCTTCAGCTTTATAATATTAGTATAGATAGTATAGATAAAATACCACTACTATGTACTTAATTCACTTACCAATAATATCCAAACCGCGTCTCTCAATTTCTTCAACACATCTCCTCACTATCATGGGCACGGGGGGAGCGTGTGGTGGACGCGGTTCCCTGGCCACCACTGTGTCTAGTTCAGCACCGAAGAGGGCGGAGCTTCGTGGAGGCGCCGGTCGTCTTCGGAAAAGATCGTGCGGTTCCGTGTGTCGCACGCGGATGTATAGGGTGCCACGTGGTTCCATCTGCGAGGATAAACAGTTTTTTTTTTACTTTAATATAATTTTGATAAAGTTACATACTTACAGTAATTTCCATCTATTTCTTTTCAATGGTACATACACAGGGTGTAGAAAGACCGACCACGAAGCCGTCATCTACGCATTTTCTAGGTACATCAAACTAAATAACTTTGTGCTGAAATATTTGCTAGACTTTTATTTTTGGTGTGAAAATTCGCTGTTTAGAGTAGTGTGCAATTAAACGCACACAAAACACTATCCGTGTGTGTGTACAAGAGAGTATTTAAAGTATGTTAATCTATTTTTCTTTATTTCTTTCGAACGTGACGTTATAACATTTAAAACTTGTTTTCGTAAAAACGTTTAAAAGTTGGAACTTTGACCGTCAATATCTTCGTAACCAGAAGGTTCCTAGGTATGGTTCAGTTAAAACACTCCAGGAGTGCCGTCAGAAGTGAAAACTTAAAAGCATAACCATTTTATAAATATGTTTGAAGGTCATTCTTCCCAAAGAAAATGTGCCGCGCGTTGATGTCTTTATAATAGCCAAAACTTAAAACAGAGGTGTCGGTAACGGTGTTAACAGTCTCGCGAGTTCAATGGTTTTTTCCCATCTCAAAAAATGCCCAACGCGCCTAAAGAAGTTTTCATTTAAAGAATAGCATATTATCGGGAAGTGATTGTCGGCTTCGTTAAGGGTATTTTTACACCCGTTATATTACTGGGACTATTAATTGTCACAATAAATGAAATTAATCCAAAATTGAATAGGGATTTTATCAGCTAACCACCATGAAATTGGACACCTTGCCTGGTTTTTCTTAGTGCGATTTAAACATAACAGACACATTGACAAAGCGACCTTTTATCAGCGATAACGATGATGGAAATGTCAAAAATGTATTGGATTGACTTACTTAGCAAAAAGCTTAAGTATACCAGTCCTTTTGAAAGTCTATCCGGTCTCTGGTCAGTAGTATCCCGCATCTTATCAAATTGTGTTTGTAGAGATCTACTTTTGTACTTAATTTAAGTTAGGCTTACCTTGACAGCCAGCTGATGAGAAGGTGAACGTGACAGCAGGTCAGGCAGGGTCACAGCACTTCGGTAGCAGAGCTTGTGCCTATGCTGCGGATCCCAGGAGTAGACCAGGATGTCCAATTGTCTGTTGTCGACTAGATCCAGTTCGAACGATTCATCCCAGTCGAAGCCCAGCTCGCCGGTACGGACCTACGGTTATAAAGGGGTATTGTAGTCGTAGGCACAAAACAATAACATAACATACCACTAGGGATGGTGGTATGTACTCGTATGCATCATATTTGTTTTCCCCGAAAAGGTATACAAAGTTGTATTATAGTACACTCACATATCACATTTTACCAGTTATGTGTAAGTCCTTCGTAAAACCGAGCCTATCAACCGTAGCAAATCCAGACTCAGAGCTGCTACTGAGAAATTCTTTACAATGAAACCCAGTTACACTAACCCACCCCCGGATCGAACCAACAACGCAGAGAAAACAATAAGTCCGTAGTAGTAGTAATGTTACACTTACCACAGTACGAGCTTTATGCACACGATCACATTCCAGCACGCAATAAAGGTCCCTGGGTGCAACTGCTGGCTGAGGGGGCGCCAGAGGGCCCGACGGAGGGGACCCCGGCGATGCACCCGACGCGGTGGGCCGTAGACCACGACCCGCCAACAGATGTACCCACAGCATGCCCGATACCCCGCCCGACAACCGTGATAGACCAGTCATGGACGCAGAGAGACCACCCGTGGTTGGTTTCTCTGCTTTATACTTTAGGAACTCTGCAAGAAATGTTGTCCTTGTTATGAACATCGGTGTTTTATTTGAAATGTTATAAAACTTGATCTAATTTCTTTCAAAGTTCTGAAAAAAATTAGGTCAAGTTTAGTTATAAGTTTGGTTATAAAACCATTATGTACATACTTACGCAAGTAAGGATGCACTATATTATAGCAGTTTAAATAAAAAAGGCAATGGGTGTCAATACTTTACCATTAGGATTAATATCAAGGTGTCTTTGATGCCGAGAGCCCGGTGTTGGAACCGGGCTTGGGTTAGGACAGTTAAACCGAGACCCCAGCTCAAGCAACTGTCGAACCCGACGGGCTGAAGGGGACCCACCGGCCCCTGCTCCAAGTTGTTGCGTGGCTCCTAGTTGCTGTGAAGAAACTGAGCGAGAAGGCAAGTGCCGTGGTCTTTCCACCCGACGGCCTGCCAGACCTAATGATGATCCGAAGCGACTGGCACTTTCCATCTGGAAAGAAACCGTATTAATCCAAAAGGACAAATATCGTTTAACACAAAAGCTAATCGATTACTGTAGAATTTCTTACGTTTTTGAGTGCATCGTGAATATTTTCAGCTGAATAGTGCGTAGGAAGTCGTGGACGTAGCGTCTCATAGAGAGCGCTGGTAGACGGCGCCCGCGACAGCCACGCCCTGTACTCGTCCGAAGTGAATACTGAAGGAGAGGACGGTAAACGACCTGATAATCAAATGATCCCTTAGAAAGGATGTCTTTTGGTAAAGGTTATTAGAAGTCAGTTTTGCAAAAGGCAGTAGATTAGCTCACCTCTGGAAGAACGAAGATCCAAACGTGAAGACAAAGGCTCCGGCTCATCTTGAAGAACACTTCCTGCTCGCCTGCTTAGTCCCAACCTATTTGAAGAATAAAATTGGTAGATTGAACTGTTTTTAAATACTAAATGGTGAGTGGAACTGATGCTTACCTCTGTCCAGTCCCTCTCACGTCCCTTGGCAACGAATTGAACTTTGATCCAATATCCCTTCCCAAAGTGCTACTCCTGTAACCACTGAGTCCAGAATAATAAGGAGTTCTAGTAGGAGCCGTAGCCTCAGTATCTGAAGAATAGTCTAAACTTCGGTTCCTTCTAGCAGTACCAAATTTACTACTATATGACGGTAGGCCCAGACCAGTTGTTCCATATGCTCCTGAAAGTGCGGAGCCCAGGCCGGTTCCTCCTAAACCAGATCCTAGGCCAGAGCTCGTCAGGCCAGATCCTACGAGGCTTGAACCTGTCAGGCCACTGAGTCCTGTGCTTGAGAGTCCAGAAGGGAGCCCAGTGCCTAAACTAGTTCCTGCCAAGGCGGAATCCGTCAGTCCTGTGCCTGAAAGGCCAGATCCGGGCATACCTACGCCGCCGTATCGTTGATTGTATCTTGACTGTAGAGTTGACGCTGCAACATAAAATATTGTCTATTAGAACCACTCTAATGGAATTTGAAGCATATGATGTTCTAATATTAGAATTCTTACCTCCTGTTGCAGCTGAAGCCTTCAAGCTAGATCTGAGCAAGGAATGTCTGCCAAAATCTGAATGCGTTTCTGCTCTGGGCAACTGCTGTTCCGATCCCGATCGCGGCACACGACCACCAAAACGCGTACCACTGAAATGACATCAAACGTTTAAAGCAGAAGTCTAAAGAGATTAGAGGAATAATGGCCTATTTCACCGTGTCTTGCCAGAAAAATCTACAATTTCACTATAATACAATTAATTAAAGAAAATTTTTTTGGGAATAGCATATTTTAGGAATTTTGGGAACGAAAGTCGGAGAGTGTACAAGCATACTAACATTTAAAAAAGGCCTAAGAATTATATTAGACACTTAAGTTTAGCTTAAACTGTTTTGTATTTTATTTAGATATAAATACATACTTGCTATGTTCTATAAATGAAACCATGGTGTTTGAACGTCGTTATATAAACTATAACTTATTGTAAATTTAGTTAAGTTTCTCTATATGTGAACTGTAATTTGTTCTTTAAGAAATAAATGTCTTTGAACCGAAAGTAAAATGTAAGCCCAGAAACTGGGTACTAACTAAAACTTATCTTAGTAGTACTCGCAACCGGCGTGCGTGACCAGTGGCCTTAGTGTGAGTTTTATCGACTCACGTTCGATTGCGAGCGCTTTAGTATGAGAAATTAGGTTTCTCCTAGTAAGTGACCACCAGGTGGCTCTATAACTTTTTCCCATATAAAATTCTACCGCGCTCGCAATCGAACGTGAGTGGAAAAACTCACACTTAAGCCTCAGATGTATGAACGTAAACGAGGCAAAAGGAGTATATAAGGATCGTATCAGGTGGGGTTCAGTAGTTTCTACCTACCCCCATGGGAAGAAGGTATGAGTTTATGTATGTATGTAATTTTGGGAATATCATAGTATATTTTGAGAACGAAGGTAACATTTCAGCCCAGTTACTAGGTACCAACTGGAAACTATCCAATTTATATTAGGAGGTGATGAAACAGGATATAAAAAGAAACTGTTATAACATACCTATCATACCGTCCGCTGTCAGCTGGGTAGAAAGAATGCACTTTCTCCGCTAAACTATCCAGTGTGTTCGGATAGGATCGCTCGTATGGTACAAAATGAGTAGCTTGAGACTTTGGCTGCTCGGTTATCACCGGTGGAGGTGGACGGTAGCTGTGAATAAAAATTAGACAGATATATATAGAATACTCTTTATTATGGACACTTTAAAATGTAGAAATTTTCTCCTTTATTTCGTATCGGGGGCACTCTTCTTCGATATTATTATTAGATTATAATTAAGTACTTAAAATATGATAACCTAAACTAACCAATACTATTAACAAAATAAAATATGGCATCGCTGTAGACTGGTAGGTAATGTACACAAGAGACTGGCGGCATTGCCACGTTGTGTAGCAATGCATAGCCTCTGGCCAAGGTAAAAGAGCAAAATAATGATGATACTTTACCTCCATGTAGAATGATCAGACGGTGGTCTTGGGTTATAATATAAATCCAGACCAGTGGAATCTGGCGACAGAGCTCCCAGTTGCAGCCGACTTCTTTCCTCTCTACCGTCACCAACTGGGCGAACGCTTCCACCAGGGCCCACTGATCGAAGCGTACCATGTCTGTTGGAGTTTTTGAAAAAGCTTTTAATATTAGTGCCTTGATTCTTTACCCTTCGTATCCACGTGGATTCGTATGAACGTGGATCCACGCGAGACACAATGGCTTTTTAATTGTTTCTGTAATTACGGCATTCAACCGGTTAAAAGAGTAGTCATTCGTTTCAATTAATATAAATATTTCATTGATGTAAAATACGATACTTCACATCATATGTGTGTACGAAACCATCTTTCACTGGGGCCACAATCGGCAAATAGGTAAGTAAAGAAAGGTAGAAGATGATCAAGTATATTAACAGCAAAAGAAGACTCTTTTTCTTGCTGTATGATAAACCTAAGTGTTTTATGAATGTAATCATTATAATCGAATCACATTTGGTTCGAGACTCGAGAGATTCGACGAAAAGGGCATAAAACCGAAATTTGCGTCATAGGATGCATCTACTATATATTCAAACTGTACACGTGGTTTTTCGTCTCAAAAAAGTATGTACTTACTGTGAATAAAGTCCATCAACTCGATCCCGTTCTCTCTCATCATCATCACGACAGTCTCTCTTGAGCACAACGACTGGCGGTGGCTTATGCTCCGACCGCGGCATGGATGGCGAGCCTGGTCCTGATTTACCTGGTGAGTGAAACAGAAAGATTATATAAATGAGCATTAAAAAAAAATTAACAATAATTTTTTTTTTCTGATATGAAGATCAAAAGCCGTTTGCTTTTCAGGCGTTTCAGGAGAATCTAAGTTCTCAAACTTAGATTCTCCGTGAGAGAGAATTTCATCGAAGCAAAATATTGGGAATCCTTGGAAATCTTATAACATTTCCAAGGATTCCCATTATTTTTCTTCTTTTCTTTTCTGTTTATACAGTCTCAAAGAAATAATCAGCTATAAGTTTGGGTGGTGGGCGAGGTTGACAAAAATGTGTCGTTCTATGTAATCAAGTCGAGATGAGAACTAATTAGTGAACTGAATAAATAGTCCATGAACTAGGATCAATGATTCAGGCATGCTACCACATTACTCAGTTTATAAGTAGAACAATAAAAAAAAAACAAATGAAACTAACCTTTCCTCTGCCTCGTACATAACAACAGCCTCCTGGGTATTGACATAATGATGACGACATCATCCAGTGACATCCTTCTAACATCCACGAGGTTCACAGCCAAGATCTCATCCCCCACTTTGAGACATCCGCTGTTGTAGACGGCAGACTCCAACGCTATCCGGGAGATGAACACACCATCCGTCCGCGCCCCTCCGTCGCCTTCCCTGATGTACAGCCCCAGGGTTTGGCCGGGTCGCTTCACTATTTCCACTAGTTGGACTATGTGACGGGAATCCTGTGGAAGATATGGCAGATTGTGTACAAGAAGTTCTATAAAACTATATGTCTTAGCGAAAGCAAAATTTTTTTTCTTCATTTCTGTATGTACAGACTACAAACTGTCAAATTTCTTTAATTAATTTTCAACTTTATCGCTAAAGCATAAGGTTCAAAGTTGATTGAGAAAATTTGA
Organism: Luperina nickerlii; assembly: GCA_963855955.1. Taxonomy (NCBI): domain Eukaryota; kingdom Metazoa; phylum Arthropoda; class Insecta; order Lepidoptera; family Noctuidae; genus Luperina; species Luperina nickerlii. The sequence goes on from OY979669.1 coordinate 7,300,417, forward strand.
CAGTTTCGGGTAGCTTGATGTGCTGGCGTTTGTACTTTTATAAAACGAAATAAAAAACCATCGGGACGCTTAAAGCCTAATGCTAAAACTGAAGATAATTTCAAATCGGCAAAGTAAACATGGATATAAAAAATCTCACTGAACAAAAAACGAAGATACACATAGACGCTTCCAATTCCCAACCAATCTGACGCCTTACGACAATAGTATTGTATTGCACAAAGCACCACGCAATTCAAGGAAACCGCAAATGGAATAAACCACAGAATCCATAGCCAACAATATTACATAGCTGTGGTATGAGCCGTACTGCACATCCCAACAATGCTGGGCTAAATTGCGTTCACATTCCCGGCGATCTAGGCCATCCCGGCTCGAACAAAAGGGTTCACTAGAGTAGCGTTCTTTTACAGTGGGTCCCGTACTAGGCTACGAGCAGACTATTCGGGTCAATGGAGCGGGAAAATTACCTGTGAAGACTGGTGTTTTAAAAAAAAAAGTAGTCTTAACGCCGTCTCCAATTCTCCAATCACAGTTCTGAACTATTTTAAATATGTATTTATGTTCCGTCGTCTTTTTAAAGAACAGTAAAATGATTAGAGTAGTTATACAATTATTTGTGAGTTCACTGTGTTTTCTTTTATATTTTCCAATCACGATACTTTGACGGTTTCTACTTTATTTTCATAGCAGCTCGTGCAATGATCAGTATTCATGGCGGCTAGCGATTTGTTTTCAATTTATTGTTGTTGGTTTTGCTATTGTAAATAACAAAAGACGCCAAGAGTTTCAGCAAAGTTACGCTTGAAGACTTGAGGAAACTGAATTGTTACGAGTTAAGATTGTTGCATAAAGCGAAAACTAATAGTGAACTCATCTTCATATAATGCAGCTTTATGTCGTAAAGACAAAAAGTAGTAACTTTAAGAATTAGTTTCCGGCGTTGATTTAATAACTGGAGTTTATTAAATTCCTGACCCTTATAATGTTAAGTTTACAAATGGTATTATTAACGTGTACCTATACAAAACTGTTTATGAAAAGGCAAAATGAACAATGTGAAGATTGCATCGGCATCGAAGGGGACCGATTAAAAATTCTCAGACAACCCTTTCTTTTTGTGTGACTTTGCTAAGCTTTCTGCTTCTGTTGTCTCAATATGAACTTTATAAGAATAGGCCGAGAGGTAATTCTCATATTTTAAAGAATATTCGCAGTATCAGATATGTCAAAACATACGAAACGAAAATACCAAAAAAAAAAAGCCATCTAATTTACTAACTTTATTTTTTTACTTTGGTTGTCACTAAGATGAGATTGTGACTATCGCCCTTACTAATAAACGTTGTATAGCGTCTGTATAGTTACACAACGCTTTGTCTTCTTATTTCGAAAGAAAAATTACTGACGACTAAAAGAGAGAAATCGAATCGGAGATATCCCGGTCTGATCCTATGAACCCCCTCCACCCCCCCTCGATCCCCTGCTTGTTCGTCATCTGTTTCAATCTCTGTCTTATCCACTATAAACTTTTTCATTCTGGTTTGATCCGCTTTTTCTTTTGTATTCATCTGTTATAATACGTTTATTAGTAAGAGGGTATTTTTTAGCGTTTTTAAGTACGAGAATTGAACTTCTGGCAGTGGTGAAAAAATTATTCAGATAGCTAGGTTTCAGTTACATTTCATATTACGTACCTATCACCTCTCAGGACCACTATTGAAATGAACCTACTTACTAGCTATTAGTGGTATAAGTTAATACTACTTACATCTATTTATTTCTTACCTGTAATGAGAAGAATTTCTTGGCGGCTTCAATATTGTTACGGCCCACTTGTCTGATTTCAAGGATCCGTACGATCATCTCGCCGCGGCGCTCCACCGCCTGGAAACATTGTATTACAATATATTGAATACGCTCGATAAACTGGATTTGAACGAAAAGGGTTTTTGTAAGGCTACTTCCTTTTTATCGTGTATGTAAGGCTCTGTACGACATATTTTTCAAAATGGAAAATGTTGACTTATTAAAAATACAGGGTGATGGGACATCGACGCGCACCCTGTTACCATGAATTCAGTACATGATTTTGAACCCCGCTGCGCTGAAATTTTTGATAACCGACGAAAAATTTGTACGCTAGGGGGTCTGGAATCATGTGCCGCTAGGGGGTTTGGAATCATGTGCCGCTAAGGGGTCAGGAATCATGTGCTGCTAGGGAGTCTGGAATCATGTGCCGCTAGGGGGTGTGGAATCATGTGCAGAATTCATGGTTACAATTTGTGCGTGGATGTCACTGCCACCCTGTATAAAAACATTTTAATTTTAATTATCTAGTGACTCCGTTGATAGCTTTCAACTTATAAGTAAGTGGAATCTTTGACGTCTGGCCCACGATATTCTGAAGGAAGCTTTGTTGGTTTACCGTCATTCTATTGTCAAACTGTGGTATTATGCAAGCTTATTACCCGATTTTTGTAAGTAAGAGTTACCTTCATCGCCTCTTACGATGTAAGTAAAAAGCGTTTATCACATACCTAATATTTTAATGAATCCTTTCAGAAATAAGTCGCATATCTAATTAGGCACAACATCAAAACGCCAACACCTTCCCGAAGATATGCTTAGTTCGCTAAGTATCTCAATAAATTAAATAAAATTTTACTGACCTCGAGCGCCGCGGCAGTTGTCGAATCGTGGTCATTCTCAACCATTTCAATCTGCCTGAATATTTCATTGCTCACTCCTGATACCTGTGTTATAGAAATATTAGTATTAAGTTAGCTTTTATGTAGAAATTGTATGTAATATCATATAACACCTTGAAGGGTTAGGCGGCGATGTAGTATTTAGAGTACACCCATATTTCACCAATTATGTTTAAGTCCCATGTTCCTAATAGAGGGCGAGACATTGTGCTATCCACCGAGCAGAAATTTAGGTTCTGGGTTGCTACCTCAGACCAAATAAAAAGTCAAGACATAGCGCTGCAAACAATACAGTGACACATGCAAGAACTACACCTCCGCTCTGTGCATACACGCTCATCATCATCATCATCTTTACAGCCGAAAGACGTCCACTGCTGGACATAGCCCTCCCCCAAGCACTTCCACTTCGACCGGTTCTGTGCTTCTCGCATCAACGGGTTACATACACGCTCACACGCACACATTTACAACCATTTACAATAAAACTACACCTCACTATGTGCACACAATATGTTCGGATTTTCGAAAAACCAAAAACACATTCCCGATCTGGGAATCGAATCCAGGACAGATAGACCACCGAGGCAGTGTACATTCTATTGCATTTAACTGGCATATTTCTGGTACAGATCAAAGTTTTGTATGCCTAAAATTCATAAAGTTATCGGCAAAAACAAATAAAAAGCACAATTTAAATGTTTCAGAACAAAAAGACAATTGAATTTAAATCGTAAATCGCAGGATTCTAATCTGACACTCCTATTTCGAGATCACACGACAAACAAAACAAAAAGTTTAGACAAATTGATATGGCTTGTTTCCGATATGCTAAAAACATCCTGTTATTATGCTTCTGTTGCCAAAAAACAAGATATTTGTTTATTTTATTTGTGGATTCAGAAACTAAGACATTATTGCCACGATTGAACAATGTTAGTGCAGTGGTGGGCCGGTGGTATCGGCCCCGACTTGTAGGTCGTAGGTTTGCACCCAGCCAGGCGCTTTACTTTGTGTAAATAATTTCATCACCAATGCTTTCAAAACGGTGAAGGAAAATATCATGAGGAAACTGGCATGTCCTAGAACCTAAAATTCGAAGTCCTGTGACATCTACCAACCCGCACTGAGCATGCGTGATGGATTACGGCCACAGAGAGAAGGTATGTGTCCCAGCGGTGGGAACTAGGCTTATTATGAACAATTTGTATTTCTACCCTTTTACTGGTATTTTATTTATTAATAACATCAACTATTGATTAATCGTAATTAGTAAGATAAGATTAATAAGTGTTCAGATTGTGTATTTAATATGGGCCTTTTAATTTATTGCATAGGACGATATACACAATGGTTTTGTTTTTTGTTATAAAAGTGCAGCTTAGAGGATTTCAGTAGTTCTTGTTCCTCTCAAAGGTGTAAAACAAAAAGTTTCTGTGGCTCTTGAGAATTTCTAAGAATGTGCCATGAAGGGTTTTTAAATGGCTTGCTGAAGTTTGAAGTTTGTTAAGTTCAAAAGAAGGACGTATGCGTAAGGAGTTTCAATAAGTCTTCTAGCGTCCATTTTAAAAGTGGAAAGGGAAAAAGGGCTGTAAGTAAGTAAATTTTGGGTTTTCGAATGTTGTTGTTGTGTGGATTCAAACATCGTCCGTTATGTGGCAACCATATTAGGAAACCAAAGGCATTTAAATATTGTATCGTAAATCTCTCTTCGTGCTTGGGTGAGGCAGTGGACGTCTTTCGGCTGAAATTATGAATCTCTTTTTAGGAACGCAAGCTTCAAAGAGTATAAGAGTATTTTAAGTCTGGTTTCCTAAGAAGAGATATTTTGGTGTCAATATATTTTTTACCTTTCGGAAGTCTGGCTGCAGCACGCAGGGTGGTGCGTGGTTGGCGCGCGGCGGCTGCGGCGGCCCGGGCGGCGCGCGTCCCGGCGACGCCGTCAGGTCCGGCGCCGCGCGCCCGTTCTCCTGTTGAAAGAGAAAGAGATACTGGTAAGCAAGGTATAAGAAGAAAATGTCGAGAGCTATAATAATTATTTACCATAAATAATGAAAAAAATGTCGTGATGACGAGGTGAGGGTTCAAATTCGGACAAGTACCAATGTGACTTTCTGAGTTTATCTTAGATATATACTGACATCAGTGAAGAAACATATCGTGAAGAAACCCTGGACTTAAAGTAAGGCTGTCCGTCCACGTCCGATAATAATCGGTGACCGATTTTTGTAGGGGAAAAATAGAACGTAGGTACTGATGGCAATAGTGCAACGCACACTTCCTACAAAAAGTCGGTCAGAAATAAAATCGGTGCATCTCGACCGTTCCGATTATCGGTAAAAAATAGAACGTTCGGAAATGTATGCGTTAACGCACACTACTCACCGACAGTCGGCCGCATGCACTTGCTAGGGAATGATGTTGTGTTGAAGTCAAAGTGACGGACATGTACGTTGAGTCGCTCATAAGAATAGAAGAAAAATTCGGCCATTATCAGTGCTACAAAAAGTCTGACATGGGCGGGCAGCCTTAACATAAGTTTGAAATCATTAATTCCTCTTGAGCAAGCGTGGTGATGAATGGTCGTGGCTTCTCTGTATGAGAAGAGGCCTTTGCACTGAAGTGAGTTACTAATATGCTAGTATCTAAGTAAAGACTAATGAAAGGACACTTCGGCAGGAAAGCTGCTTAGTTTTCTTATGAGAAATAGGGTGTAATGTTCCTTATCCTATTTAGAAAAGGGAGGTTCCTTCGACCAGACTGGTGTTTGACTCGGATGCCGACGATTGTTGTCGAGTTTCTGTATTAAAATGTCAATCGCGCGGATAATTGATGTAGGATGTAGTTCTGCGTAGTTTATATGTGGCGGTGTAGATATCGCCGCAGGTCCTTCAAAGTAAATTAGGAGCTAACTAGCGCGTAAGTATATATCTAATGATGCATGAATGACGAAGGGTAAAGAAGACAAGAGAGGTAGGTAAATTGTAGTGACCTAGTTATATTATTAGAATCGTGTAGTGTTGCCCAAATTCGGTCTTGGTCTTGCAGTCTTGGTCTTGTTCTTGCATTTTTGCAAGACCAAGACCAAGACCAAGACCGACTTATTGTAGCAAGACCAAGACCAAGACTAAACCCTGCAAGACTTGAGCAAGAACAAGACTAAGCCTGCAAGACTCTTGCGTCTCGCAGTTAAGTCAAACTGAGATTTGGGCGTTATAGTAGGTATTTGGTTTCAATTCTGATTTTGATAGACGTTCCCCAGACGTAACTCCAAAGAATGATGATTTCATGAAACAGTTATTCTTTGGACTTACGTGGTCTTAGAGAGTTGTATTGATGACTTTAATGATTATAATTCTGTAAATACATATTTGTTACGGCCGCGAATCATATATTAATCAACGTACAACTTAATACTGACCAGCAAATTGCAAACAAAACTAAAAAAAATTGAATTTCGCGGGCTACCCTGGCGCTTTCGTCTTAACGTGGGAAAAAAATGAGATAGGAAGCATTATATACAGTGTTTTTGAAGGTTTCACTTCTACCACGTGTGAATTGCACACATGCTGTTTTTTTAATCTTCTTTACTTAAGGGGGAAGCGCTAAGGTAGCCCGCGAAATTTAAATTTTCTTACGTTTTTTGCAATTTGCTGGTCAGTATTAAGTTGTAGGTCGATCAAAATATGATTCGCGGCCATAACAAATATGTATTTACAGAATTATAATCATTAAAGTCATCAACACAACTCTCTAAGACCACGTAAGTCCAAAGAATGATGATTTCATGAAACAGTTATTCTTTGGACTTACACGTGGTCTTAGAGAGTTGTGTTGATGACTTTAATGATTATAATTCTGTAAATACATATTTGTTACGGCCGCGAATCATATATTAATTAACGTACAACTTAATACTGACCAGCAAATTGCAAAAAACGTAAAAAAAAAAATTATTTCGCGGGCTACCCTGGCGCTTTCCCTTTAAATCGATGAATTTTAGAAAAATAATTATCCCCTCATAACGAATCTAAAATAAAAGTAGTAAATGGGTCATTCAATTATGTAGATGATTAAAATGCCTCATGTGACGCGTCTATTAGATTCATTGGGATTCATGGCCGACTCGACGCCGCGCGGGGATTCCCGCAACCTTCCGCATTTTTTGTCAGGTTCAAGCGTTTATGCACTTTATTGTTATAATTTTAAAGTTTATTTTCAATTGCGTTAATAATACGAGGAGACCGCTTGGCGTTGCGGTCCCTTTGTCGCGGCATTTTGAAAGCAAATAGCGTAGGTACGAAGACAGTGTTGATCTCGCAAATGAACTTTAGCAATACAGCTGATCAGGTAGCCCTTTCGAGTTTTATTTACATTGCTGTTTTAAGTGAAACAAGTGAATTTACTATTTTTTAATTAAAAATCTCATTGGGTCATCTGACCCAATGAGAACTGTAAAAAATCATTATTTCTATCTAGAAATAATGATTTTATACAGTTTACAGTAAAAAAAATTGCAGAAAAAAACGTAAAACTTAAGAAAAAACCGACGAAAAATTTCAACGCGGGGGGTCCAGAATCATGTACCTACTGAATCCATGGTAAGCGGTTGCGCGTCGATGTCCCTGCCACCCTGAGCAATAGGCTAATAGGTATTTGAATGTAGTCTAGTCTAAGTAATAGAGTCTCGCAAGACTTGCGAGACTCTTGCTGCAAGACCAAGACCAAGACCAAGACTGAGAGCGCAATACCAAGACCAAGACCAAGACCAGGTGTATTGCCGCAAGACCAAGACCAAGACTGGCTAAGGTCTTGTCTTGGTCTTGCATTTGGGCAACACTAGAATCGTGGCAGACAATATTCCATGTCATTAGTTTTTCGGCACCCTGATCGCATCGAATGTCCAAAAGAAACACGTAGTGTGAAAAAGAAACATAGCCTATTGAAGGTACTCTTCAAATTGTAACAAAAGGTTCGTAGATACTTTGGAATTTTCCGTAGGCGTACCACACAGGTGCCAGGAATAAACCCCAGAAAATAGACCTATATAAATCCCTCGTAGCTACCTTCCTATATCTTAATGTTGCTCAGTAAGGCCTGTAAGTGACACTTTTACTTATTATATTACGACGTAAACAGTCTACCAACTTGAAGCATATTGCGAGCCGCTTTCTTACATATTACCTCATTTTTCTCGGACCATTAACTTAGCGTAGAAAAATATTGTATGTGGCTTTAGTTTATTTTTATCATCGTGACAGATTGTATTGATGAGTTTATGACGTGTTTTAACGACAAATTGCATACATTAGTTTGATAACATCATAGAGTTAATGTTTAATGAAAAACTGGAATGTTCTTAATTGGTCATCTACCTCGCCTAACCCACCCACGGACCGGCCGCGGCAAGCGTAGCTTAACCTGATCGATCGACCAGTGCGCCTGTTATAACTTAACCACGAGCCCCTCTTAATTGGACTAGGTATGTCATGTTTAGATTTGCTCTTAAGCAACATTGTCAGTATCATAACTTTTTGTTTTTACGTTGTCTTTTAGGAAGTAAATCATAGCTAGAAACGCCGCAGAGAGGCCTGACTCTGTGGAAACTAGAATTAGAATGAAAAATCCGTCAAGCTCCACGCGTATTCTATGTAATACGATACAATAGAAAATCAATTGTGGCTCATTAGCGAAGCTTAAGAGGTCACACACAATATCGAAGGTAATCTTTGACAATACTTCCCCATAATCACAACATTTGATAGATGATTTGGTATCACGCCTGGTACCTATTAATCAAGTTCCATTTCTTGTCACTTATGTGAGTAAATATTGAATTCCTGTAATAACTGAGAAAAATATACACACAGGGTGGCAGTCACCGACGCACAATCTGCAACCACGAAACCAGCACCTGATTTCATGACGTTCAAAAGTGCCTTTTATGTCCGTATTTGAAATAAATGCTTTGACTTTGACGGTTACAGGATTTATTTTGTACGCCTTGCAAGGCAGCATATAGTGACACAACATATCTTTTTATTTTATCCATCATGTAACTGTAAATTTCACTTATGTATACAAATAAATAAATGTGAATATGATTCTAGACGAGCGTAGGCCTCATCTGATTTAAAAAAAAAATGCTGTTTCATAGAAAAGTGCAATACCTACGCGCTCAAAATGTATGGAACGGCATTTTTTTTTAAATAACTGACGCAAATTTTTACGCAAGGGGTTCAATCAATCAATCATGTAATGAATCCATGGTAACAGGTTACGCGTCGATGTCCCCTCCACCCTGTATATGTATATATATGTATAAATAATAGACTCAATTATAGTCGCTATATACTTTCTGTGTGGAGGTCAAAACTGAAATTATCCTTCATTGGTCAAATAACGATATTATAATAGTCACAATATTCCACTAAGGGCTGGTTTTACCACGACAGAAAATTTTATCCGAGGAATAATTTTGAATTTCTGACAGTTCTTCTATACAAAATCTGTCAGACGTCAATTTTATTCCACAAATAAAAATTATATGTCGATTGAAAAATCAGCTTTAAATCAATCTTGGTACCTATTCAGTTATTTCTGAGAACGACGAAATCGGTTTCCTGCGTTTTTCTCTTTAAATTTGAGGATGTTGGAAATATTTTAATAATCTAAGTACAACTTTTATATTTAACTTTTTCCGATAGGAGGTGTAGTTTAGCCGAAAATCGTAAAAAATCATTATTTACCCCTTTAAAAGACTATTTCCCCACCCCTCTTCCGGGACTTTCTCAAAGTTCTTTCCATTTTTTTATCATTTGTAATGTAGGTATACTAAATTTTCCGCCCATCCATATACTACTAAAAAAAAATATCTCTCAAATATTTTTGGCCCTGGACTAATAGTGCTATGTCGGTATTCAGTTATTTCTTATTACCCAGAACGGGTATCTTTATCCAGTATAATTATAACTTGATTAGTGAGTAGATATTTAGTCATTTCCTAGAATTCGGAAAGGCTGAAAAATATTCATATACTATATCTATAAAACTCCAGACACTTTAATATGAGATAAGAAACTAATTAGATTATCATGTGTTCTATTTTCTTGTTACAAGAACAAGGGAGAAGTCTTTGAACGTCTTAATATGAAATTAAATACGTGCTCCGTCAGCTTTGTACAACGAAGATATTATCATGTCTTGTGAAAGAAATAGGATAACATAAAATGATAATAGAGATATTGAGATACATATCTTGGGTTAGGTATACATTTTATTTTCGTTGTTGTTGTCTACTTACTAACAGACGTTAGATAACTGACAATATTAACGATTATTTTATTTATTCAAATTTTGTATTGACATTAAATTAGGTACATAAAGTTTTCCAAACTGCATACAGTTTGTCGGTAGAAGTTCTCTCCTCGTCTATCAATAAATTACAAATTTTGATTTTTTTAAATTAATTTGCCTGTGTGAATGACTTAATTGTGCTAAGTTAAAAAACTATAATAAAATATATTTGCTACTCTTTGCTAAATGTATACCTTTTGTAAACGTTTTTATTAAATAAATTATTTTCATTATTTTTTTATACAATCGAGTTAAAAAAATCTCATATTACAAATAGGCATTTTCGCCAACGTGAGATCTGTTACAAATTTCTATGGACGGATTGAGAGATAATGTTTTTGTAGTACCTAGGTATTACTCTTTTAAGTTGGTCCTTAAATTTAACACGCGAGATTAATTTTAGGGTTAGCTTATTTACTTAGTTGGTATTAAATATCTAAAGGGCCATCTTTCTTAATAATTAGGGAAAGAGAAGGTAGGTTAGGAGAAAAGGAAAAGAGGATTTAAGGATTTATATTGTGTATAAAATAAAGATAATTCTATTTTATTCTATTTAAAATGTTTTCGTCATCAACTTCGGTCAATGCATGTATGAAATTCACCAACTCAGTTTATTCAGTGAAGCAAAAATGACGCACGTATCGTACCCAATTTTTTTACTCACGGTGGCCTGGATTTATTACAATACAACTCATTACTACAAGCTTTTACTATCAACAGCTATTAAATTTAAAGGCCCATTCCATTCTAATAACAGAAATACTTTCCAAAGTAATACCTACAAACTGAATACAATAATAACCACAACGAACCAAACTTCTGCTTACTCGAATATCAAAGCGACCGCAAAAAGACCGAACATAATGTTTCGAACGAACCCTTATTCATTAAAATATTATGACGTCACAAACAAATATGGCCGGTTTTCTTATTTCCTTCGATCTTCCGTCGCGAGTAATATTGTCACTTCCTATGTGAATGTGCTGCAAAGACGATAAGGAAAAGCTATTTTAAGGATAAATAGAGATTAAGGAGCTGTTGGCTTTCGTTTTTAATGTACTGTTGGATTGAGAAGTGAAGTAAATATTTTATTTGAATGCTTAAATAATAATATTGATTGAGGGAGTGAAATGAAATGAAAATATTTACCTTGTACTTGTCGGAATCACTTTTACACGGCATATTATAAAAAACGTAATTTTAAAAAAAAATCAACTTCAAAAAGAAATTAACTCAAAATTATGAAATAACTTTAATTTCGGAAGTCGGTGTCTTGGGATCTATATTTTAGTTTTAGTCTTTTGCCACCGACTTCCGAAATTAAAGTTATTTAATAAATTTGAGTTAATTTCTTTTTAAAGTCGATTTAATTTTTTTATTAAATTACTTTTTTATTTCGTAATTTTTAGTTTTAAGTAAAAACTGGAATATTTGTTTGTAATAAGTAGGTAATAGTTTTGTTGTAAATATTGCACTAGAATTTGACCAAGGTTTTGAGATGTTTTCCCTTTGACACTACCCCGCTACTAGCTCGTATCAATAAGCCATGCCTCCAAATTTACACGTATTAGTCCATATCTTGAAAATTACTGAATCGATTTAAATGAAACTTGCACTGTTCCCTAAGTTGAAGTAAATGTAAGCCAAGGGCCGATGCCTGCCAGGGTTGCGGGTTGTTCGAAAGAGATACCGTGGCCCCTGGCACAGGCAACTGAAGGAACACGGGTGGGTTTTATTAGTCTGGAAAAGTGTGACACGCCCTCCCGCTCCGCCCAGACCGGTAGAAGTTATTTAATAATTTCGCATCAAAAAAATAAAATAAAATAAGGCCGCCACACTTACACGTATTAGTCCATATCTTGAAAATTACTGAATCGATTTTGATGAAACTTGCACTGTTCTCTAATTTGACGAAAATTTAAGCCAATAATAAAAAAATGGTCACAATCCGATTAATATTTGCAGAGAAATGCGTGGACAAACATTCATACATCTATAAAAGTTTGTATATTTGTTTGGAAGCCCTAATAGAGTGTCATATTATGTAAATATAATGCAGTTCCAATAATATTACTATTGTAGCGTCACCAACGCCCCAGAGGCAAATATGATATTATTCTTTAGATGTAAGCACTTTGTAACTCATTTTAAGCGAACTGTTATTTAAGTTCTCGTGAGAAATAAAATAAAACTATGCTTATTTGTTTTATTTTAGACGTTATTGTCTTTGACAGATCTGGTAGACGTTGTCTGATGTTGTCAGAATTCAAGTTGTTTAACACCGATTCACATCAACACAACAACAGTAACGTAAGTATATTTGATTCAAATATACTTCCTTACAACCGGGTTTATTCTCCATAGATTCCATTTAAAAAAAATACAATCTTTAAATGAATTTACGAATGCAATTGATGGATTCATTGAAATAAATGACACACAAAATGTTAAACTAAAAATAAGGAATTCTAAATCATACATATATCAAACAGCATACCAATCAGCTTTCACGAATAAATCTTTCTAAATAGAATGTTGAATGAAAAAACATGACGAGTGACGTCACGTCGTAGAGTAGGTACCCACGTCATATGAATGATGAATGAAGTATGGGTAAAATCAAATGCAATTTGCAATCATTCATTGAAGAAGATTGTTTTTAATCAGGCTAGTTTTTGTTTGCATGTACCTTTAGATTCCCTCAAAGAAAAAACAAATTCTTTTCCACAGCTCTCTTTACAGTAATTCAGTATCCCCGCAGAAGACATTTTCGAATGATTTTGTAATTGGGAAACAAATAATTAAATCAAGTCGTTATCACAAAATAAAGTGGTGTGAACACTGAACAGTCAAATTAAAACGAGCGAAATACTCCATTGTCTCTGTGTAAAGTACAGTTGCGGACAGTACAACTTCACAACTCAAAACTTTCCAAACTGTGCTCGTCTGTACAAATCAAACAATGATTTGTCGGCCTATCATTGTGTCCTTCCTCTGATTTTCGTTTGTGTGAGCGTTAAAATTTTTGGCGGTCGATCGAGTGCGGGGCAAAGAGGGGGAGAGCAAGGGGGCGGGTCCCTGACCTAGTTCCGTGTTCCCCTCCTGCGCCCCTCTCGCGTACGCATGAGGTCACTGTACTGCAGTTGCAAGACCCCAAATACCGCAGGGTGACTGGACTCATCCCACAATACGGTCTGTACTGGGGACTGTAGTAGACACGCAGCGTTGTGTGCCAAAAAGTGGGAAAATTTCACGGAAAATTGGATGTGCATCAAAATTAAAAGGCGATTTTTGATACGGAAAATGTTTTTTATCATGAAATGTATTATCGAACATGTCTAGGTCAGTGCAATACATTCTATGACAAGAATCTAATGTTAAAAAAAAAACAATATTCGTACATATTAATGTAGGGAATAGGGATGTATTTATTTATTTGGTCTAATTTATTGGACTATCTGTTACTATAATTAAAAAAAAACGAAATCCCATCTCATGTTTCCGGAATGTCATCGGGAAATATTAAACGGTAGGAAATAGTACATTCACGACGCGGCACATAGGATGTCACTGCATCCGTTTATGCATATTGTGGTTAGCTTTATTCCCGCGCTACATGCCTACGCCTCGTAGATGCTGCTACGCTGCTACGAATGTCTACGAATTTCGTAGCGGTCTCTATATTTTTAAATATTCCTTTCGGTTTTTATGTGTTTACACGACAATGTATTTGTATGAGCTCAATTTGTTCAAGTTTCTGAATAACGGTGCACAATGGAACAAATTGTACGGAATAAAGTAATAAACTTTGTACGGAAACGTTGGAAGGTACACGATTTATTTAACGTTTTATGTTTTTGTTATTTTAAAGACTTCCACTGTAGTAGAAATGAAGGTAAGTACTCTTATCAAATATTATAAAACAAACAAAATTGGTCATAATTAAACCTACGATTTATAAAAAGTGAATAGTGTCTGAAAATGATTTTCATTTTGCAAATCGTCGTTGCGCGTGCAAAAGTCGCTATGTGTTATTTAGTTATGTTCCGTTCTTTATGTAGTCTTAATCATTATTTCAATACACACATACTGTAATAACAGCAATGTGACATGTGCAATATTTAAAGAGTTACGGAATGTAGCTATGTGATATTCACACATCGAAAGTTCCGTATAAACACGCTAAGTGTTATTCATATTGCTCAAATAAGTTCGCTAAAAACACATAGCGACTTTTGCACGCGCAACGATGCCATTCTAACACTTTATGAAGATGATGAGCATAATTAGCCCATACTGTTCCCACTGCTGGGACACGGGCCTCCTCTCTGTGAGAAGGATTGGACCGTAATCCACCACGCGGACCCAGTGCCAGTTGGCGGATTGATTGATGGATAAAATTATGAGAGATGTTGTTTATTTGTGTAAGTAGGTTTATACAAACTCTTTTACATATCAATAGTATTTTAAAAACGATATATATAAAAAAAAGTTCTACATCTGCAGTAGCAACTGCGGATTCCACTTCAACCTTAAACAGATTTTCAGTTTGTAAGTTTATGTTAATATATATTGATAATAATCATTAAACCTATACAATAAAAAGTGAACCTAAAAATCTAAAATCGGCCATCATGCAACCCAATATTTCACTTCAACAAATGTGCCATTGATTCATTCTGTACCTGCCCTAATGACCTCCGCAAAAAAAAAGTAGTAACAAGTAAAAAAGGATCCGATTAAACCTCGCGATTCAGCAAACGGGCCGACTAACCTTTCTGTTTGCATACCAATTACACGACCCCATGTATTTACAAGAAACCGACGCATTCGATGCAACAACGGCACAACTACCTCATAACCAGCCATTCGATATTAAATCCTAAATCTTTTGTAGTAAATCTCATATTTATTTGACAGATATTTTAATATTCTGAGCGAGGGATAATAGTCTTCTGTTGGCTGTCATGCAATATCCAGTGCAATATGGCAGCTGGATCTAATCTTAGGTTTTATTAGAGCACTAGATTCACGGTACGTTCATTCGTTTTTTCAACATCTACATTCTGAAGATTGCGATTTAATAGCTTTAGTAATTAGCTGGGCTTATTTGATTGGTGATAAGGATAAGCACGTAAGAGTTTTATGTTTGTTCGCTTAAAATTTGTACTGATTCGGCTGATTGTCATCCGTTTAATTAAGATGTCATAAACGGATTCTTGTGTTTAACAAAACGATTATAATAAGTACTTCTATATGTCACTTTCTTCAACACAAGATGCAAAACGAAGGACGAGAAAAGGGTTATTTTTATTATTTAGTTTGAATTGTAAAAAATTAATCCCCGTCACGTGCCGGAGCTTAACATGCTTGTAAAATGTTTTATCATAAATACAGATGTTTTTGGTTATAAAGATATTCTAAACTAGCTTTTTCCCATTGCTTCGCCCACGTTAAGGTCGGAAGTTATCCCCGGGAACATACCACTGGGATCTACAGTATCTTATGTTCTAACTGGGTCATGGTATATCTATGTGCCAAAAATTTAAGTTCGAAGGTAACAAACGAGAGAGTTAACTGAAGCATACCGCGAGAGCTGGTTTGAGGAAGAGAAAAGGATTCCTGGAAGGACTCGGGGGAGGCCTTTGCCAAGCTGTGTGACAGTATAGGCTTCACAACACAAATTTAAAAAAATATCAAGTTTGTAAGCTACAGTGCGATTCTGTAACCACCTCACCGTGAAAACTTAGGTGAAGTGAGCGTGAAGTGAGCTGTCCATAGTGTCAATTCCTAGAAAAAACAAACTTACTTCACCATGTTTGTTAACGCAGCCACGATACAGGAGAAATTCCTAGTGTGGGGCAACGTTTTTTTAAAAACAAAACAATCAAAACAAACAAACCTAAGTTTTCACGGTGAGATTTTTACAGAATCGACCGGCTGTATTTTTAAGACCGAAAGCATTCTTCAAAAAACTTCCAATTTAAAAGACATGTTAGGAAATGGGCTTAAAATAATAATTTTTTTGAACAGCTGTCATGTATGGTTTTTCTGATGGGGAAACTTATTCAGGATGGCCTGACAAAAACAGAAAAAATATTAAAAGCACCATTATTGAATAAATACATATTTTAAATCCAGATATTTTTGGTGTCATAATATTATTTTTGCACATTGAAACAAAGAAAAAATGGTTAAATATCATTTTTAAAGCAAATTATACACCTTATTGTTATTTAAAATATTCTAAAATAATATTAGATGGCTTAAAATAAAACCAACTCCATGATTTGTATGTATGGCATTAATTCCTTTGCCTCCCAATGGAATCTATGAAAATATTACCTGTGCCAGTAAGGTTGTCATACTTGTCAGCTGTCAGTACACAGGTCAAAATTGAATTGAATTTGACACTTGATTGACGTTTACAATTCACAATGACAATAATGACATCCAACCGAAAAGTGTTGCCAAAATCAATAATTACTGTGGGTTGCAATTTATTTTTAAAATAATGATTATTAAAATGTATAATAATTAAGGAAAGGGTGCTTTCAAAAAAAATTTAAAAAATATACAAAGTCTCCTTAATTTATGTACTTTCATAAAAATATGATCACTTCCCTGTTCACAGTAGCTTCGAATAAAAGCCCAGCCTCCATACAAAAACCTAACATGTCCTTTACCTTTATCTTTGACAAGTTTTTGACAGCTCTAGCTGAGATGAGGTTGCGACTTGAGTTTGACTGTTTTTAAATTCTACCTGATACTAGGGATTGACCAAGCATAAATTTACAATTATAATCGATATTTTAGTAATATTTTTTTATGTTAATTCTATTGATCATTTTATATACATTTCAAAGCTAGTATTTTAGCCGTCGCTCTCGCGCCTCAGGCTATATAAGGACAAGTCAAAGAAAAAAAACAACATTGAGATGCTAAGTTTCTGTTTTGCTATTTTATTTTAAAACTCCACACAATAGTTATGTTTTGACAACTGAAATATATAAAATGATCAATGGAATTAGCATAAAAAATATTATTAAAATATCGATTATGATTGTAAATGTTTACTTAGTCAATCCCTAGCAACAGTGGGATGACACTGACAGCTCACTCCACGCAAGTTTCCACGGTGAGATTTTTACAGAATTGACATGCTGACCCGGCGAACTTCGAGGTACCGCCCCGCCAGCCGCTCTGCCCTCGCTTTTTAAATCACTGATATCTTCTAAAACATTCATTTTAATGATATGATGTAAAGGGCAATTTTGATCTACATGAAATGCACAACGTATCTAATGTATTTATTTGGATAAGAAATAATACTGTATTGTTTAAAATAACTTTGTATATAACCCATAACTTTTTGTAATTATATTTAATGTAAAAAATAAAAATGGTTACTGTGGATTATCCTTAGGAGATAAACATATACCATCGAAGACTTTTTTATCGACCTTTTTAAGATATGCAATTCCGTTGTACATTAATTTGATGTATCTCGTATGGTTTAGCCAGCGTTTGCAATGTAAGCGCACAAAAATATGTTTATTACGACATCACATTACAAATCTTTGAATTTCTCGGTTTTTCTCTACTATAATATGCATATATTATACATATAAACCTTTCTCTCTTGAATCACTCTATCTATTGCTGAAAACTGGATTAAAAACCGTTGTGATGTTTAAAAGATCTAAGCTTACAGATAGCGGGAGCGAATTTGTTTTATACTATGTAAAGAAGAAGTTCGTAGACTTCACAAGTTTCGAAGTTTTCGTGACGAGCGAATGTATGTTAATCAAATAAATAGAAAACCAAGTATTAACTATAGTCAAACTACCCTTTCACAAAACCTAAAAGCTCACATCAATGTCTGTCTAACCTAAACTAAGGCTTCTAAATAAATAATTTTGTCGAACTACTTCCAAATGAGGGTAAACCTCTCATGTTACTTTGAAAACAATATTTTGATGGATTCTAAAGGGTAAGTAAGACATGCTTTGTTAAATTAAATTACGATTAGCATAAGCAAAATCATTCTGTAATGTTTCCAATACTGGAACAGAGGTCTCCTCTCGGAGAGGGAGTGAGCTCAGTGCGGGTCAGTGGATGCCACATGTATTCGAATTTTTTGTTTTAGGACATACCGGTTTCCTCACGATTTTTTCCTTCTACCTTTTTTGAGCAATGGTAAACCTGTCTGAGTTTGAGCTTACGACCTACTCTTAGTGTCTAAACACACTATGCCGAAGGTACGCGACCGAAGTTCGGCATGATTACGCCTGCAATGCTATTTAACGCAAAGTAATTTCGGCATAATGTGTCGTCAGTAATTATGGCGTAAACATGCCGAACATCGGTCGCGTACCTTCGGCATAGTGTGTTTAGACACTTAGATCGGAGCCGATCCCACTGGGTCACCACTACTCTATATTGCGTCTGTATTTTGGAAATTGTATAAGTTATATAAGTGTTAATATGTGATATAAATAAACTTTAAATAAAGTAATAAAGTATGCACAAGATTAAGGTTTTAGTTATCTTGTAATAATTTTTTGTTAGTTTTTGTAACGTCACGTTTTGTTCAACAGCTCTTGACTCGACATTTTCTTTCTGATAGATCCAGTTATACGACTTCTAACTATTAGCTTTTATAGCCGTGAATTCGACCTCGTCAACATTTGGCAGGAACAAATTCTAAAGGTGAATACTAATTCTCAACCATAATTATATTACTTGAATACTTTTCGTTGGAACATGGGTCTATGTGTATCGTCTTCACATTTATTTAATCGTATAATGAATGAATACAAAATATTTTAAAACCTTATACAAGAGTTACGGTGGAGTTTCTTGCACATTCTTCTCCACACGACTCGCTAACTTTTAACTAAAGGGGCGACTAGAATTAACCCTTTTTTTCTGTAAATTTTTCGACGTTTGAAAGTGCCTAGTTTCTGAAAGAAAACCTATCCAATTCAATTCATTGTCAACAAAGAAGATTATTTATCCTTATTTTCGTCAATCAATCACCGCACACATTACATCTATCAGCCCATCAACGTAACCATAAACATAAATCTAGCAAATAAACAAGAACATAAACAAGCACAGTTTCCATTCGTCTCCAACATAAAGTAATTTTCACTGGCTGTCACGCTGCGGAAGCGCCGCTAGTTGTAATCACCGGTCCTCGTAATAAAACTGTCGCGTGTTTCTGGAGCAGATTTATCATGTAGTGTTCTAGTGTTCACATCAATATTATGATTTGTTGACATTCGCGCTTGTATTTCCCAAAGGGGTACGCGCAGGTATGTAGTAGGTGGCAGGATGGCGGGTATCGAGGAAACCGCACAAGCTCCCATGATCCCCGGTCCAAGTGTCGGAAGGGAACACCGACGCGGTTTTTAATCAGTAAGAGTCTAACAGAACCCCCCGGACATTTATGAGGATTGACCACAGTGGAGCAAAAAAAAAAGGTGTGTAGTAGATACACTCACATTTCACCTAATGGGCGGCGAATCTTTTACCCTGACCCCGGGGCCGAAAAATCCCTAAGGGAAAAATCCCAGATCCTTTTTTTAATAATAATAAATCATTTACCGACTAGCTAGATGGGCCGACGACCTAAAGAAGGTAGTTGGGACAGACTGGATGCAGAAGGCGGAGGACAGGGTGTTGTAGCGCAGCCTGGGAGAGGCCTGTGGACTACGACAGGCAGAGTTAATTGATTTAATTTAGAATAATAACTCCATATTTTGCCCATCCAGTAATCCAGGAAAGAAGGCTGCCAGGCTCAAATGGGATTGGACGGGTCACATCTGCCGTATGCACGATAACCGCTGGGCAAAAATCTCCACATAACGGGTGCCTGAAGATGGACGGCGCCGCCGAGGCCGGCCCAGAAAGAGATGGCGAGATAACCTGGATGCGTACCGCGAGGGCTGATTCGAGGTAGTGCGGGAAAAGAGTTCCTGGAAGGATTTGGGGGAGTCCTTTGCCCAGCAGTGAGGCCGAAGAGACAAAAAAGATGCCCAACCTGAGAATCGTATTTAAAACCCACGTCAGCAGTCACTCTTAGGACCACCACGCTTGACTCGGTGGAACGCAGAGCTAAGAGACTCATTGGCGACGTAAAACTGGTGGATGCCAAGCTTCACAGCTTGGCTCATCGCCGCAACGTTGCCTGCTTGTCGGTCTTCTACAGATTGTACTTCGGTGAGTGTGCCCAAGAACTCCACGACCTCATTCCACCGGCCCCCTTCTACCTTCGGACATCCAGACGCACTGCAAGTTACCATCCCTACCTAGTTGCTATTCCACCAATTCGCACTAAGCGTTTTCAAATGTCCTTTATAATGCGCACAGCAAAAGAGTGGAACTCTCTAACTGCGTTTGTGTTTCCGAGTGCATACAATCCGAAGCTCTTCAAAGTAAGAGTGAACAGGCTTCTTCTGGGTGAGCTCACTCCATCGTAGACTTTGTCTCTGTCATCTCTGACCTAGAGTCAAGAGCAAACCCATTTCAAATATAAAAAAAAACCATCACCACAACCACAACGAGGCAGTATACAGGGTGTTAGTTTAAACGAAGAACATACTTCAAGGGAGTTTAGTTCTCATGAAAATGAACAACTTTTTTATGGCACCAACCCGAAAATATGAAAAAAAAGCATACTTTGCACACGTCTCTAACATATTTTTCACTGGCCGTCTCGCTGCGGATGCGCCGCTAGTTGTAATCACCGGTCCTCGTAATAAAACTGTCGCGTATTTAATTTCTGGAGCAGATTTATCTTGTAGTGTTCTACTGATTCACGTCATGAATACAGTGTTTTATTTACATAAAATCACGCTTATATTCTCTAAACATGTAAGCAAAGATGTATAGATAGATATAATATATTTACCTACTGTACAACCAAAGTCGTAACACATGGTAGCTTTTATACAATATCGTACACCCATATTTCAAGTCATGTTTACGTCTCATGTAATAGAGGCGAGCTATAAACTGAACACAAATTGGGTTGTTACTTAGTTTCTAATGGCAACCCCAATACTTCGGCCAACCTGAGAATTGTACTTTGAACCCCATGCTTAGCAGTCGCTATGTCGACCATTACCTAGACCAACAAGGCAGTAACTAAACCTCGTGATAAAACTGCGTTTTTCTCGCAGATTCATCATGTGTAGTAGTGTTTTCTATCCACATCAATATAATTTATACATTAGAATGGAATAGAATAGAATACTCTTTATTATGTACACCATATAAATTACAGACATAAATATAGAAACTGTACAAAGGGTGACGCAATGGGCGGTCTTATCGCTAAGAGCGATCTTTTAAAGACAACCTTAGGATGGATTTAAAAAGGGGAAGGACAGACAAATACTGTAGGTAGTCCGTGGTGTACCATTTACATAATACAATAAATACATACATAAAGTATGCGCAGCTTGAAATAAAAAATTGTGTGGACTCTGAATAAGTTCTATTAATTATTCGTTCAAAAACACCGTGTCTGAGTATGTGATGCATTCGGATCTAAGGTGAATAGGTTATAAGTGTAATTTTCAATGATAAACTATTAAAATACGAATCTTCTTAAGTGCTTATAATCAAACTCAAAGCATTTATTTGAATTAAACCATTTACAGGCACTTTGCATGCTTTCTTGTGTCAAATTAATATTTTTACAAAAATAAAACCTCCCCTTCCAAATTGGTACCCAAACAAAGTAAAATTGACACACACACCTATATAATTCCCCTAATGCCGAATGACTCAATGAATTGCTACGCTGTAGGCAATGCGTAGGTGTCATCGTAGCCGAGATCAATGCTTCGTAGCTGAAGTGCTACGCTTGAATAGTGCTATGAGGCAATTTTATATCCATTACTCGCTGTTTTGTGCACACCTGACTCGTAAAGGGTGAATATTCGATGCGATTCAATGAATCTATAGTAGGTATTTTGATGCATCTATAGGCGATAGGACCTTTTAAAGGCAAGATATAAAGTTATTTATTTGTACCTGTTTAGTGAAGAGTTACTCAATAAAATATCACTCAGTAAAATATGGTCGAGCTTGGTCGAGCAAACTTTTTTCTAATTGGCTCGTAGTGACTCTATAAAAGTTTTAGAATCAAAGGTCTTTACCCAACTACTAAACCACTTAAATTAACATTCTTAAATCTATTATCACATACCTAATGGCTTTTGTAAAAGTTATTATTTTAATTCTCCGAAAACGTTTAAAACCATCGATTACAGTGATTGATTTTATATTTATCGTGTTGTAATATGAAGAAAACTTTACTAATTACTGAACAGTAGTAGCAATTACGGAATTTTATTATCTAGCAATGGAACGGTTTCAATAAATATTAGCCACATTTTTAACAAAACCAACGGTTGATATTTATTTATTTATTTGAGGTTCACCAACAGTTGTTACAGATATTTTATACAGATAGGAACATACAAGTAATTGTCTTAAATCTAACTGCACAACCAATTACAGGCAAACACCACATGCAGAATGCTCTTTGTAATTATAAATTAAATTTTAAAGACTCAATGTACTTAAATTCTGGATAATTATACTAGATACTAATAACATATTTTAAGCCTTTTTATATAAATAATTTCTTCACCGTTGCTCTCAAAACGGTGAAGGAAAACATCGTGAGGAAACCGGCATGTCCTGGAGCAAAAAAGTCTAAGACATGTGACATCTACCAATCCGTACTGGGCCCGTGTGGTAGATTATAGCCCACTCCCTTTCGAAGGGAGGAGGCCTGTTTCCCAGTTGTGGGAACATTATATGCTGATTATGATAAGCAAACTCAAACTCAAACTCGATTTCGTCGATTTTGAAGGTTAAGCAACGCTTGCAGAGGTTAGTTCGTGGATAGGTGAGCATGCATAACATACCGAGATCTCTCCGTGTCTCAGAAAACATGTTAAGACCTTGTTACCCGCTATCATTAGTAGATCTTTGACAGTCGTTACGAGTGCCCGGAAGCCAGAAAGTCTGACAACCAGCGGTGCTAATTTGTAAAAATCTCACCGTGAAAACTTAAGTGAAGTGAGCGTGGAGTGAGCTGTCAATAGTGTCAATTCCTAGCAAAAACAAACTCACTTCACCTAAGTTTTCACGGTGAGATTTTTACAGAATCGATCGGCTGTCTTACTAAGGGGTATCATGGTACCCAGAAACTGGGTTGCGGCGGTCAGATAGACAGTCGCTCCATGTATCTATCCAGCTGCATCCAGTTAGACTGGAAGTCAGTTGGGGAAAGCTGAGGCAGATTGATTGATTGACTTATTTGATATGATAATATCAGTAAAGTAATTTCCGAATTAAAAGTACATAAATACATTCACATTGTCCTTTTTTTTATTTAATGGATTGTTATTTATTAGGTACTAGCTACGCCCCGCGGTTTCACCCGCGTAAGAATCGATTCCGTGGGAACATCGGGTTAAAAAGTAGCCTATACATATGTTAATCCAGGGTGTCAGCTACCTCCCCCCGGGTGGGTTCCGCATTGTCGAGGCGGGGGGGCTCAGTAGCCGTGGCTTGGACACCCACGGTGATGCGAAGACGAACCCGAGAAGGGGCCGCTCGTCAGGGCTTTTGCTGCCAAGCCAACGACGTAGCGGCCAAAAGTAGTTTGCGGTGCCGCTTGGGCGACATCGCAACTGAGGCGGGCCGCGATGTCGTATCGGAGGCATCGCGGCTGAGGATTGGAGGCCGCGGCGGGAGAGGAGTGCCGGTATTGCGGTGCGCCGCTCTACCTACCTTCCGCGGCCTTGACGGGGTCGCCACCGTATGATGGCGGACGCGGTGGGGCTGCAGGGGAGGAGTATCGGTATTACGGTGGCCGCTCTCCTCTGCAGCCGAAAATTAGCAGGCGGCGGGGCCAATGTCCTGACCCGTCGCAGGGGGACCAAGGGTGCCCAGACACGGGGTCGTCTGGCGCCCATGTGCTGGTTTGGTCCCTGGGGTGGTCGCGGCGTGCTGTGTGTTCTGGTGCGCCGGTGATGGGGAGCACTCCCCAGAGGAGGGTCCGGTAACGGACAGCCACGGCGGGTTCACGGATGAGTGCTAACGCGTGCCCGTGTTCCCGCCGTAAGCGGCAGAGGAGGACACCGTGGAGTTTTAGTGGGTTAGAATCCCACATAACTGCACTATCTCTCCGTGGTAATGCAGTATGCATGAGCATTTCTCCACGATAAAAAAAGGGTGTCAGCTACCTCTATACAAAATTTTATCAGAATTGGTTTAGCCGTTTGAGCGTGAAGAAGTACCTAACAAACATATAAACACACACACCCTCATACATTCACACACTCACAAACTTTCGCCTTTATAATATTAGTGTGATTCCATAAAATATTCCCAATTATGTAAACAAGTCTTAGGAAATTTAGTAGAAATATTATGTACATGTGAATTTCACCAAATAACAAATCACAGTCAGTTCAATTAAATCCTCCAAACGGTTGGTTGACACTTCCCGTAACCCAAGGGCTGGCTTTTACTTCACCAGAAACTAAGCATTACCAAACAACAAGATAATGCCGCCAGTCTAATTTTCGACGCCATATTTTCGTTTGTCAATAGTTTAAGATAAATTATGAAATAATATTTTTATGTTATTAGGTGTTCGGGGTTGGGGTGAGATGAAGATAAACTAAGATTAAAGGTTATAAAATACTATGTATTTCCGTAATACTTATGGGATAACGATTAAAATGAATAAGGTGAATGGGATGAGATTGAGTCGCGCCCGATATGCTATCCGAATACGTACTGACAGACTTTACTTAGGTGATACATAAAATAGTCAAGGCATATCGCGCGGTGTCGCAATTACGCTGACATGTTTATTATTGTTCGGTGATTGACCCGAACATGCTCCCGGGGGAGAAAAAGATGAGGTTAGTAGATGTAGGTATAGTTAAATGGGTAATGAAATTAATATTAACAAGGTGATAACAATAATCAAGTAATACTAAAATAGTTATGTAGGGTTAGTTATGTTAAGAGATGAGATAAAAGTAACATTATAAATTAAACAGAATCACTACAGTGTAAATCAGGAAGAGAAAACACACGAAAGATCGGTGAAGAACCTCTATCTTCCTTTTTTTGTAAGCACTCACTAGATAGCGCTAGTCGCGTATGATCACTTTTCACTGATTTACTACTAGATTGCCCTTTTTCCCTAATTTCACTACACTCAATCACAACACTTTCTGGAACGGTGTGTGGAGATGGCCTCGCAGTCGCCGCAGAGGCTGTCGACCGCTCTCTTGTAGAAGAGGAATGATTTACTTTACGTTGCCTTTGCCGCCAACATTTAAAACAGTAAGCTGCCACCAGTAACAGGATTGCCGATATGATGAGATATATAGCAGTATACTGGTGGATGTCGTGGTAGGAGATATCGGTGCTCAAAGGTTCACTCTGCTTCATGATCTCAAGACTTCTCTTAATAGCTTCAAACTGCCTGAGGTTCTCTGAGTTATTGGGATAAAGCTCATATGGGATTTCTGGCATAGTGATATTTATTATGTGATTGATTGGTGATATTTCGGGCGAGATAATCTTTGTCGTCGTGCTAATTTTACTAGACATTCTTTTGTTCGAATACACAATAAAATCTTCTGTTTTTACTAAACAGCCTTCCCCAACACGCAACAGACCAGCATCTGATAACCTAACTACCTGAACTTGATTTTCACACAGAAGTTTGATGTTACATTCACTGCAGCATAAATAATAATATTTGTTTTCTGACGTTAACTCTCTCCAGTCATTCTTGCACGAGGTTGTTTTAGTTTTACAAGTTCTTGTGCCTGGGATCGTCTCACAAAGGCTATGATCATCTTTCATGTGGTGAATAGGCTTTCTGATCTGACACAGGATAGTCATAGGGTTTTGTAGTACGCATGACTGCAGATCCGTGTCTGTGACAGTTAAATACGAATCCTTTCTCATGTTGATGGCTGCTAAGTCAGAGATAGTTTCGACCTTCATCATCATGTTATCTTTCACAATACGTGGAACCGGGATAAGATTGAATACCTCGTAAATATCCCTTTCAATCAGGGGTATTTTTATTTCTATAATAAGGTATTTGCCCGAGTATTTGGCTCTTACTTTGAGCAAGCTGTAAAGATCTTTAAGATTAAAGTTGTCGACAGGAACTACCAAGTCTCCAGATATTTGGGCTGATATTATGGGATTGAGATTAAGAATCTGGCTTTTCTTATTTAATGGTTCATTATTTTGCAGTAGGTTGAAACGTAGGAGGCTTCAATTCAGGAGTTTGGGGTCTGGTCTGTTTCTAATTAGAGATGATTGGCTTTTGATAGTCTATTATGACACAAATCCGGCTCGAAGGACCAATGTTCGGGGTTGGGGTGAGATGAAGATAAACTAAGATTAAAGGTTATAAAATACTATGTATTTCCGTAATACTTATGGGATAACGATTAAAATGAATAAGGTGAATGGGATGAGATTGAGTCGCGCCCGATATGCTATCCGAATACGTACTGACAGACTTTACTTAGGTGATACATAAAATAGTCAAGGCATATCGCGCGGTGTCGCAATTACGCTGACATGTTTATTATTGTTCGGTGATTGATCCGAACATGTTATATTTTGTTATTTATGCACATTTAATTTTAATCCTACTAATATCATTAACGTGAAAGTATGTTGTTAGGTTTATTAAATTTTCTTTGGATATTTGTTACTCAATCACGTTAAAACGGTTGAACGGATTTGGATGAAATTCGGCACTCAGATAGTTTATAACCTAGATTAACACATAGGATACGCTATATCCGAGTAGTATATTCCCGTGGGATAATTTCCGACATCCACGCTGGCGAACCATCAACATCTACAAACCTCACAAGGCCTGCGTGGTGGATTACGGCTCACTCCCTCTCACAGAGAGGAGGCCTGTGTCCCAGCAGAGGAAATATCATAAGCTGATTATGCTTATGCTACGTGGGCGAAGCCGCCGGAAAACCTAGATATAAAAAAAAAAAAACGAACGAAGATATGACCTCTGAGTTTGTTTCGGCCTTTCTTCTCAGAGTAGTCAGATAGGAAACGTCGTCCTCATCTAGTTTAAAAAATATATGATTGACGTGTAAAATTTTTTATGCTACTCACAAAAATAAAATCATTTATCTAAATTGTAACTTGACTTGCCTCTGTAATTGTATCAATAAATATGAGCCACCAATACTGTGTAACGTAACATGACTAACGGCCTGTATTAATTACGGACTCCAGCCCGTAGAAATGGCACTACGTTTATGTTAATTTACAATGCTGCGTCGAATCGTAGTAATTTGATAGCGATAACAAGGCTTGTTTTCAAATAGAGCTGTTTTGCATTTAATGAATGTAACGGAACTGAATTTGTATCTAGTATGTGAAAATATATCGGGATAAAAGTCGCCTATATGTTAATCCAGGGTGTCAGCTACCTCCATACAAAATTTTATCAAAATTGGTCTTGCCGTTTGATCGTGAAGAAGTAACAATCATATAAACACACACACACACACAAACTTACGCCTTTATAATATTAGTGTGATAATAAAGCCGACGAGTTTGTTTGTTTGAACACGCTAATCTCTGGAACTGCCAATCGGATTTGAATAATGATTTATGCATTTGATAGCTCAATTCTCGAGAAAGGCTATAGGCATTTAACATCACGCTATGATCCTTAGGAACCGAGCAAAAACAAAAAAAACTCAGAAAGAAAGCTGAGTGCAAGAGGGCCAAGAAATATCACGCGGACAAAGTCGTGGGTAGTAGCTAGTAATTTAATCATAAGCATCATCATACCCACTGCTGGGACCCAGGCCTCTCTTCGAGAGAGAGTGGCCGTAATTTACCACGCGGGCCCAGTGCGGGTTGTTAGGTGTCACATGTCTTCGAATTTTTGGTTCTAAGACATGCCGGTTTCCTGACGATGTTTTCCAACACCGCGACTGTTTTGAGAGCAGTGATGATGAAATTATTTACACAAAGTAGAAGTAAATACTTAAAAAAATAACATTTATGTGAATGAAGCGAGAGACTGTCTCATAATTGCTAAACTTTGGTACGAAGCAAGCGAGACTGCAATTATTAAGATTTCGGGTTTGACGTTCAAATAATCTGGAGCTTATTTGAGTTGCTTCCTCGTATGATGTAACTTTAATCTACAGAGACTTTGTAGACATTTAAATGTCTCTATAATCGTGGTATTTAACCAGTTAAACATATTCCTAGAACAAATGATCTAATCATTTTCAACGTTTGTTGTTATTGACAAACTCGCACCTCATGAAGACAATTGTAACATGTATGTTGGATAGGGGTTGGGTATCTTACTGGCTAGCTCTACAGGTAAAATATAAACTTAGAAACGTGTAACGGTTATAGACTTCCTTAACTCCAGATTAAACATGCTATTATCTAAAAAAAACTATGTTTAATAAACAATATTAATAACGTC
Organism: Luperina nickerlii; assembly: GCA_963855955.1. Taxonomy (NCBI): domain Eukaryota; kingdom Metazoa; phylum Arthropoda; class Insecta; order Lepidoptera; family Noctuidae; genus Luperina; species Luperina nickerlii. Next base: position 7,329,046 of record OY979669.1, read on the forward strand.
CATTTTAGAATGAAAAGTTTATTTAGTTACTCAATTTAAATTAATTAAATGCGAACTTCATTAACATTAGGAACAAAGAAACAATTAATTTAATAAAATATTGCATTCAATTATATTTGTCTGAAGTAATGATAGTCATTATCAAGATGAAATTAATGAATGAACAGTCGAGCAAGAATGAGGTCAAATGAACTGAATAAATTAAAAAGTCATGTAAAATATAAACAGCTAATTTTTGCTCGCCATACAAAGTACAAGTTCACGCTATGAATGAATAGCAATTTGTAAATCATTAAGTGACACATGAATGGGTAGAATAACGGTTTGCATTCTTCAATGTTTAATGTTGTGAATATCAATTGTATGGAAGTCAGAAAGTTTTAGAGCGGCCACTCCCAACGTTCCTACACTCACACTTATACAAATCAAAGTAACGGCGACGCCCTGAATGCCCCACGTGTTCCGGTCTCTATTCAATGATAAATCGAATATACGCTTTCATGTGGGCATTCCTTTCTTTGAACTATAAAAGAAAGTGTGGACTAAAGATACTCAGGAAATTCAAGTAAGATTTAAAAAGTCTTCGAAAAATAAACATTCGTTTGGACAAAGCAAACGATGTCCGATGTTTAATTAGTTAAAAAAATACCGTAGACAAATCCAAGACGTACATTAAAAAGACGTTGTGAAGCACACAAGGGGCCTCGGATCGATGGTCCGTCGTACTCCTAATCGATAGCGCCGTACTACTACCTCAATGGGGTGCGCGCGCCGCCCGACTTACATAACGCGCAGAACACCACCTGTTGCTCAATACTACCACCCATTTATAACCCAGCCACGTTGAAAAGGCCGTCTCACCTCCGCATAGAGTCGATTCTCGTGTACTATCAAATTCGGGCGGGTAGCCGGAGTCAATGCACTTGGGCAACCTTCGGCGGTGCACTCAAGGGTGCATAGTAGGGTAGCGGTGTGTAGGTATGATAATGATCTTCGTTACCGTTATTGGAAGGCGTAATGAAGAGTTTACGCTGAAAAGGGCATGGTAGTGCATAAAGTTGCTTGATTCTTCGCAGTCCTAACAAAACAGACTTGTACTTGCAGATTTTTAAGCCTGAGTGCGGTATGTTGTTGTAAGCTCTAAATAGGGATTGGGTGACTGCATAATGGAGGTATTTGAGTATTTTCTCACGTATACTTGGATGGTCAAGCTCCTTTTTTTGTACGAACAGTTTTTCCTATCTAAACTTTCAAGAAGTGTACATGATTTTCCTCTTTATTTTTCGAATAGAAGAGGATTAGCGTTCACCCGTAAATAACCGATAAAATCGTGCGAGAATCCGGTTTTCCGGATGGTCGCAGAGATCAGACGGCGCTACGCACAGGACCGGAAACTGTGCACGACACGGATGAACGAATCGGTCGTGTGTGTCCACTTGTTTAACTACGGAGCTCCACAATCAGGCGGGAAGTACTCAGAAAAACAATAGAATCATTATATTATACCTTTGTACTCAAATTATAATTATGTCATATCCCTATGTATTTTACTGTGTGCACTTAAATAACAAAATAAATATATTTTTACGCCTATTCTACCCGACAAGGCAAGCTGAGAAAAACTTATTGCAGTATTTTTCCGATGATGGTTATGGTATTTAACAGTAATTGGGTACGGTGTTACCCAGTAACTGGATTGTGGAGGTCAGATAGGCAGTCGCTCCATATAAATTACTGGTATTCAACTGCATCTGGTAAGACTGGAAGCTGACCCCAAAATTGTTGAGAAGGCTAGACAGATGATGACATTAATGTTATTAAATATTTTTTCTACTCATATGAACAATCCCATCCTTGTAGAGAGAATACTTTTGATTGGGCCTTTCAACAACAACATTCTTCTAGTCAGGCAAATGTCCGGATTCCCCGCATAGACTCAATTTTTTTTGTAGATATGTAGGTACAGACGCCAGCACATCAAGCTACCCGAAACTGTCAAATTTTCCCAATCAACTTTGAACATTATTTTCTAGGGATAAAGTTGAAAATCTATTTAATAAAGTTTGACAGATCGTAGTATGTAGCTTGATATGCAGGCGACTGTACATAACACTTCGCCTGAATTTCCAACCTAGTATCTATGACGCAAGCGACATAAGAATAAACGATTTTATTTAAATTAAAAGTTAAGTTAATTTAGTTCAGTTTTAAGCGGTTGATCGACTCTTCACGTGACCAGAAGGCTGGCCTATTTCTTGGCCAAAGAATCAGCATTGCCATACAACGTGACAATGCTGCCAGTCGTTTGAGCACGTTTCCTGTTGACAGCGATGCGGACGAATATTTTGATGCCCTTTGATTATTTCCCCCCCTTTTTATATACTTGTACTTATTATTATTATTTTAATACTGTTAGTTTTTAAAATTATTTATGCACTTTTAATTAATGATCAGTATTTATTAATTTAATTTATTGATGTTATTTAAAAGTCCATGCAAAATTAAGCCCACGCATTAAAATACTGCGTAGGTTTTCAACTGAATAGACTATCACGTCTCATTAACAGGCGTGGGTTTAAAGATCAGAATCGCTAAATTATTGGTAGTTTTATATCATAACCTCTGCCTGCAACGTCGCAGTGGAATGTTACCGTAAGAATTACGAACTTATGTATTTCAATAAACCCTGTTCTTGTTTTTGTTGCTGACGATCCTTTAGGAATAAAAACAAAAGAAAAAGCGGATCAAACCGGAATGAAAAAGTTTACAGTGGATAAGACATTAAAACAGAAGACGAACTTATCCAAATGAATCGCTTTCAGCGATCTCTTCCAGGTGTCTACGCCTGAACGCAGCCCTTCTTCATATTAACGAACGCATCCAATGTCAACGGCGCTCGCGACAGGCTTCACGTGGACGAACCGGACGAACTTCACTGAACTGCACTTCACGATATTAGCGCGCACCGCCATACTTTTGTCGCGACACACAAATTGTAATTTTAACTAATAAACTACTTATAACTATCATCGAGGTCGGTCTTTATTTTGTATCGCCCACACCAGGCAACCTTGGAATGGATAGTGATTTGCCTGGACATAAAATGGGGTTGTCGTTGGTGCAATACTAAACGTACTAAAATATATACCCAGATATATACATATCCTACATTAGAATTATACAGGTAACGAGTTTAGTTCAAGTAGAGTTGGGTCCAAACGCAAAGCAACGCATAGTGCTGATATAGGAGCCGTTTTGGTCTCACACAGGTCTTTTTGAAGTGAAAACTTCTTTAGGCGTCTGGTCGTCGGACCACCTTGTGGAAGGCCTTCCAACGCTACGTCTTTCGATACGCGGTCGCCACTCCAGAACCTTTCGGCCCCATCGGCCATTTGTTCTGCGAGCAATGTGCCCTGCCCACTGCCAGTTAAGTTTGGCAATTCTTCGGGCTATGCCGGTGGTTCTCCTTGGTTCTCCTAGGGATATACTCGGTTTTAATGTATATCCGATAGTCAATGAGCGATGGCAAAGTATTTTGTTTGTGTTTTGTGTGTTTCACTTCTGTCGGCACTGTTATTTTTGTTTTTTTTTTCCCTGGTTTTTTTAATGTAACTGTGTTAGTTTTAAATGCCCCTTTTTACTTTTCGTATTTAGGTACTGTGTTACGCAAATAAAAAATAAAAAAATCTTTTTTTTTTAAACGCCAGTCCAAAATTGACAGCTTGTTATCGTGAACTGTCACCTATGTACGTCAAGTGACTTGGCTTTATTTTCATAGGAAAGCAAACTACGCACTAGGAAAGCACTTCATCATAGTTGAGTATGTGTTTATTTGTTTGATGTTACCTATGTTTATTAACATTCTAGTGATATTTATTTTAGAAGTATCTATGTATGTATATTTATTTATATGTATGGAAGTATTTATTCTAATTATATTTGTTTAGTACAATTGTTTATGATTTTATGTATATATTATTTTTGTCTCCTGTTTACATCTCTCTATTTATTGTCCTATCGCAGGTACGCTGGAAGAGATTTTTTATGAAATAAGCATCACCTTTGTACCTTTTTCTTGTCTATTTATAATAGTATGTGTGTACATGTATAGTAAATTAAATAAATAAATAAAGCGGTTCCGTCGTATAACAGCGACCGCCATTAAAATCTGTAATTCTTACCACTATTAAACAATACGATGTCAAAAAACGCTCTGTATTTGGACAGCCGATAATGTGTGCCCATTCACTGCTACCTTAGGAAATCAACCATTTTAACACGCTATTTAAACAGATGAAAATGTAAAATTAGTCTTCAGATTAGTAGCAAATGTAACTCATCATCTACCTAGCCTTTTCCCAACTATGTTGAGGTCGGCTTCCAATCTAATCGGATGCAGCTGAATACCAGTATTTTACATGGATCGACTGCCTATCTGATGTCCACAACCCAGTTACTGAGTAATACGATAGACCCTTTGGTAAGGATGGTTGTCAGACTTTCGGGCTTTGACGACCCGTAACGACTCTCAAAGATCGACGAATGACAACCGGTACCAACGGCTTAATGTGCTTTCCGAGGCACGGAGGAGTCTTGGTATATGAAGATGGTCACCCATCCACGGACCAACCGCGGCAAGCGTAGCTTAACCTGATCGATCGACCCGTGCGGCGGTAATTACTTAGCCACAAGCAAATGTAGGTACCTAGGTTGGTTTACAGAATGGTTTCTTGTTTTCGAGCTTTTTTTCCTATTTTATATCATCGGGGGTTTAGTCCCATTTCGGCACCTTCCCATCCTCGGCACCCATGAATTTATTTATCATGCCCACGAAACATTCTGATCTTGGAACCCTGTCATAAATCAATGTTAGGTACACATATTACTCCTATTCAATCGTCAGATAACTAGTATTTAATGAATAAATGTGGCGGTTGGACTTATTTTCGATACGAAGCTATTTTTATTTCTTAGGTAAGAGTTATCTGAAGATCCAACAATAGTAGTTGAATTTGATATGGGACTATAAAGAAAAAAGAAATATAGTTGAAAGTCCATCAACCATCATCCGGAAACCATTTAAACCTAATTTGTTAAGAAAGATACAAACAACTTTAGCATAACAATATTTGTTACAAAAATATTGTCACAAAAGATATGTCTAACAAGCAAATACGTAATTCACTCAACCATAAATAGGTATCACAGAAAGAAATTACGAACATATACCAACGGCTTAATGTGCTTTCCGAGGCACGGAGGAGTCTTGGTATATGAAGATGGTCACCCATCCACGGACCAACCGCGGCAAGCGTAGCTTAACCTGATCGATCGACCCGTACGGCGGTAATTACTTAGCCACAAGCAAATGAAACTAATATATACTTAGAGCTGATTTTTCAATCGACAGATAATTTTTATTCATGGAATAAAATTGACGTCTGACACTTTTTATATGGAAGAACTGTCAAAAATTCAAAATTATTCCTCCGATAAAATTATCGGACTTCGGAAAGATCAGCCCCCTCATAACATTTATTAAGTAAATCATTGGCATATAAAATTGTCCCACGGCGTAAGTAACCTTTCTGCCCACAATATATCTACTTTTCGCCCACACTACACAGAATATCAGTTTATTAAATTTACAGACCTCTTATAATCGTTGACATTATAAAAGCAAGTAACCCGTACCTAATTATTAGATAATAATATTATTTTAGTATTGAAATTTTGCACTTCAAAAGGTGATCATTTATTTTACTTTGTAAGAGGTAATGAGCCAACAGTAAAGTTACCGTCAGGCTGGCAAGTGAGAGGTTGTGAGTTTAAAACCCATCCATTATTTATTTACTAAAACTTTAACAATTAAAAAAATACTGTACAAAGGCGGACTTAATGCCTGAGGCATTTTCTACCAGTCAACCTTAGGGTGATGCAGAGACAAAACATAGCAGGTGCAACATACGAGATAAAGAGCTAGGAAGTTACTATAAAATCCAAGAATAATTACTAATACATAGATAGATTCATACATAAATAAATATAAACAAAAAGAACTGTCAGGAGAAAAAAATATCGGTAGAGGAGAAAACAAATCCAGCAAATCAAACGATTTACGTGATTTTATTAAAGATGCTCGGCAGGCATGGGATCGGGAATATATATGGACAGCAATCATCAGCCGCTGCTTGGTGTCTGTCTAAAAACCTTATTTTTTCAATATTACACATTATGCCCGACATAATGTGGAACATTAAAAAAATAAACAAATCTGTAAAGCTATTCTCATGTGATGCACTTACCAACGAACAGCATTCCATTTTTATTTATATACATAGATTATTATTTAATGACACTTGATTGATCTCGGTCACGGCTTACTTTCACCATAAATAGGCGCTTAATCTCTCCTCATGAATTAAGTAATCGTTCGTCTTAACTTCCGTAACTTGATTCGGCTAGCCGTGGTTCAACCATTAATACCACTTAGATTGGCCCTCACCCCATAAGAGAATTAGAGCGAAAAGATAAGTCCGTTCAGTTTAATTACCCCATTCCATAAGATTGCCATGGAAGTTGGCAGAATTGGACGATGAAAATTTATTTATGGTTACGACGATTTAGACCAATGAATTTGAAATTGTTTACGTGAAGTAAGACATACAAAGTACATGATTATAACAGTTATAGTATACCAAAATAGTAGTAAAAGGTACGGATATAGTGAAACTTCGAAAAGGCTTACAGCCTACTCTGCCCTCCATAATTTACTTGTACGAGTACATTGACAATAACAAAACAGAGAGCCGCAAAAGAGGGCCTATTTATATACAAAGTGACATTCTATCAGTGATAACGATGAATGATGGAAAAGCCAAATAAATGTGTGCCGTATGTGTGAGTAATATTGTGTAGTATTTTGAAAGTCGTTATAGGTAGCTAAAGTTTTCTAGAAGAGAAGTGACCGCCACATGCGGCCGTAAAGTCTAGGCACAGAGCATTTTTTGACAACAAAGTCAAAATCAAAGCATTTATTTCAAATAGGCACATAAAAGGCACTTTTGAACGTCAAAGATTACAACAAAATAGAATTGATTCTAGTCGCCCACTTAATGTCAAATGAAAAAATGAAAAAACATTTATTATTTTATCAAAAAAACCTTAAAAACTAGTGGTTGGTGGAGCCTCCTTTTAAGCAGATAAGCCTGTGTTAAAAGACTAAGAGAGTCCATAACTTAATAAGTATCATTTAGATGTTTGTTTTATGCAAAACTAAAGGAAATAATTATACAACTAAGAGAGAATTAAAGCTAAATATGCAGCACGAATGAAGGAATGCGAGTGTGTGAGTGAGAGTGAGTGTGAGTGTATGTGTGAATGCGAATCGAGGGTGTGTGAATGGAAATGTGAGGGTGTGTGGTTTTATCAAAAACTGGTGAAACTGACAAATTTTCCTGACGTCCGTTATAAATATGACGGAAAAGCTCTTCTAGGAAACCGTAGCATCATGCAGGCCCTTAGTAAGTAGGTTACTGTAAATCAGCGCCCGAACTACCCCCTGGCAACTTAAAGAACCGATAATATATCGTATGTGTTTGTTTCCTGCTAAGTAAAGTCTAGCCAAACTTGCCAGAATTTGACTAGACTAGTTAAGCTAAAAAAGAATAAGTAATTTTCAAGGATAAAGAAGACTGCAGATTTTTTTCTTTTACGCAAAGGTTTAAGGATCTGTTAAGGCAAACTTGGCACAGCATCCAGCAAGTATGAATTTGTGCAGACGAATTATTTTCAATACGTGGGTTGTTAACATCTATTTCTAACTTGTTTATGATTTCACTTTGATGTTACCCACGAAGTCTGCGCCTACGGAAAATCTGTCATAGGTTTAATTAGTCCCTGGGGCTAGAAGTTATACCCATCCAATCAAACGTTGATGGTAGAAGCCAGTATCAGTACCTAAAGGTTTCGGGAGTCAAAGATCACGGAGTACCTACCTCTACTTTTTTCGTCAACCATGTGATTTAAGTTTATTGCTAGAAAATAATAACTAAGAGAATACGCTCGAATAATATTTTTTCAGATTTGTCTGAACCAAATTTTAATTATAAACAGTTTCTTAGTTCAGTCGTCGTCTACAAAGCGTGAATTTCTAAGTTTGATCTCCGGTTTTAACGAAGATTTCTTGGGATTTTTCATTATAAAATTGTAAGTACCAGACCAGAATCTAGCAGACTTGAAATATACAGGTTTAGTTTACACCATGGCTTGTTCTTTCGGGATATAGGTAGGTACAGACGCCAGCACATCAAGCTACTACAATATGTCAAATTTCTTTAATAGATTTTCAACTTTATCGCTAAAGTATAAGGTTCAAAGTTGATTGGGAAAATTTGACAGTTTCGGGTAGCTTGATGTGCTGGCGTCTGTACAAGCATTTTGCATTAATTTGCTTGTCTTTACACGCATTCATATGCATAGCCTTGATTGCTTTTATAACTTAATTTCCATTACACTTTCTCCAGCTCAAGAATCTGGAGGTTCTACAGAATTTGTTTGATGGAATTTCCACGTGAAATACTTTTAGTGTACCCTAAGGTGGGAAGTAAAGTGAAATTGCGAAAAATACACTCTGCCGCCGTAAAACATCGCCACATGAAATGGTGCAGTGTTTCCATAGGCTCCGAGAATGGGGCTCCGTAAAATAGGCACTTCGGAACGTGATAAACTTTTCACATCATTTTGACGTGTTGCTTGAGAATGAGGAACTACAGTTTGAAGACCGATACCCTGATGCACGAGCTAGGGTAGGATTGGTTTATGTATACTTTCTGCTGTAAGAGGGAACACTAAATTCAAATAGCATGGTATCGTAACCGACTGTATTTTGCGTCATCAGAATCTTAAATTGAAACATAATATAATTAGGTACTTAGAAATGGCTTCTTTTATTAAATTACTTGGTTCCACCAAATAAAGCCTTTTCTAATGAATGAGATAGAATAAAACAATTTCGATATTTAATTCAGATATTTAATTTGAATACCAAAAAAAAAACTGAAAACTGTTAAAAGCAATTATTTCCATAAAGTTCACAAATGGTAGCAGAAAGGTACTAAGAATTTCACTTCAAAAAGCAAACCTGTTCAATGGACTTGAAAGCACACATTGAATGAATATTTTTGAATAGGAAATAGTCTTCGATCTTTCATCAAAATATTCAACGATATTGTTTCTTTTAGTATATAAAACAAAACTAAACTAATACTAAAAGCCGCTTTAAACCTTACAGCGTAACCACAAAATCAATTTCCTAGCTCCGCCTAGTAAAAAGCAGCGGAAAAAGCGCTTTCATAAAAAAGCAATCAAGTTTTTCAATCAAAACAGCTGCATGTAATATCTGCAGCCCCGGACTATGGGACCGTCAAGGCTATCGTCTAGACAGGACACGGACAAACTGACGGTTCTGATAATGTCATCTGAGCTATGTGCTATAGCGTTTGGACACGGAATGCAGACATAATGCACAAGATAGCTCAAATTGCGCAGTGTTTGAACTGTTGGCTTTCGTAGGGCTCCGTAGTCAAGAACGAACTCTTATAGTTTCGCCATATCATTCGCCATGTCTGTTCGTCCGTCCGCAGCTTAGCTCAGAGACTCTCAGTACTAGAAAACTATAATTTGGCATTAATATACATATTAATGCCAACAAAATGGTAAAATAAAATCTTTTTGCCTCCTCTGCACGTAAAGTGGGGATGCTCTTTTTTCTCGTCTATTTCACGGTAGTAGTATATATAACGAAGTTAAAAGGAAAACTATCACAGCTAAGTAGGCTTTACAAGTTTACGAGTAATAGTCGACCAACTTACATTTGCAGTTGCAATGTGTGGGAGTACATGATTTTCAACTAAAATGTTAAGTTTGTTCTTGGGATAAATTCATTCCAACTACGGAACCCTTCATTGTGCGTGGTCCGACACGCATTTGGCCTGTTTTTTTTAGTATTGTTGGATGAATTTTGACAATTAATTCTTCTGAGAGAAGTGTCAAATGTTTTTCTTTCAATACATTTGCATGCAGTAGTATTTTTACAGTAAGCTTATCATTATTCTTCCTTATTTTATCTGCAGCTCTTGACCAAGAGAGTTGTCATATACCTATTATCGTCTGGAATGGATTAACGTCTTCTCTGGTTTTCTTCTAGTTTGTATATACGGAATAGATTAACCAATAGTAGGCTGAACCCAAATAACTGTGCTGTATTTCCTACTGCTCAGCATTTGATTTATGTTCACGATTTCATGCAATAAGTCATATCCAAAGCTAGAAAGCATCACAATGCCAACCAACGATCCTTTTTTTTCTGGATGGTAAATCATCAAATGACTCCTCCCGCTCTGGGTGGAGCGGAAGGGAGTGTCAGACTCTTACTGACTAAAACCCACCCGTGTTCCTTCCTTCGCCCTTTATGTTCCGGGCCAGCGGTAACCCTTTCGGACAATCCCGCTGAAACCAACGATCCTTGGTGTTTCAATGGCAATAGAAAATTTATCAAAATACCCTTAGTTAATATATGCTACCCCTTAGCATAAATCTAGTAGAGCAGGCCAAGGATATCGTCTAGACGGAGACAACATCCATTATTAATAATGTCTCCTGAAATATGTTCAATTGCTCTTCTACTTGAATGACAAATGGAATTATGTCAATGTCAGATTGGGCAAATTTAACGAATTTGTTATATTGAACAAAGCTAGTAAATAAATTATCAGAAAGCCAATTTCCGCACTTAAAAACGGTCAAACTCAAGTCGCAACCTCATCTCAGCTAGAACTGTCAAAGATAAAGGTAAATTGGAGGTTTTTTGACAGATTGAGAACAGAATGCGATCGGTCTTAAAAATACAGTAATTGATCACTCGGTGAGCGCAAGACACAACTTGATGTGCTGGCGTCTGTACATATATGAGAACAACTGCAGAGTTGCTAGGATAAATTTTTTGAATATTAAATGTCCCTGTTTTTATACGGGCTCATGGTATCTATAAGGTATTATCTCAAAAATGTAACGATATATTAAAGTGATAGTCATATCATATAATTATGTCACCTATCTACCCATATCACAACCCATATATGATAACACGCCAACAAATGTTTTAATATCCAATTTGTTAACTTGTGTAACTAACATTCATAAAATTAATGTATAAAATACAGATTATCTTTAACTAAATTATCTCCGCTCATGCTATGGTATTTTATTGGCTTTTTATCCAACACATTTCTTACATTGGATTGAAACAACTTTGCCCTACTAAAATCTTCCACTGTTACATCCCAGATAACGTCGAGACAGGCGCCAGCCTGAACTAAACCCCATTACAAGGCTGGTGACACCGTGACGTCATCACCATCGATAATTGACGCTTGCGAGGACCTCCCTTCCAAGATAATTGACCCATTTTACAGATGAATTAATGGCTTGTTTTGTGGCTAGCATTTTGAGAAGGAATTTATTTAGTAAGTCTTAAAAATAGTACTTAGACTTGTTTTTTTCATTTCTAGAAATAGCCCTATTCTTCTGTAGAAAATAAATTATATAGACACAAACTTCTCGGTTGCTGAAAGAGGATTCAGACTGGAAAAAATAAATGAAATTGTCTTGCGTGGGAAGATGCTTAACTCTATGTAAACAACCTATTTAGATATCTTTTAAGTAGGTAACTGAACGAATCTCTCAATAATTCACTCTAACTACGAAAGTAAAATATATAAAAATTATATTCCCCGGCTGTAAACGTTAGCCTGGCTACCACAGATATCCCTGTTCCAAAATTCACCCTGTTGTGTTAATAAAATGAAATATAAAACGTAAATTTACTTTAGGCTCATAAAATATTCTGAATTTCAACATGTTACACTGATAAGGTTTACATAATAGGTTTACAGTCATTACTCTCAATTAAGCCTGCCATTTATTCACTGTCCGTATTCGTCTGTTCTTCGCACCATTTCTTTTGTGTTAACGTAATGAAATCACAGGTACAAAAGCAGGTACATTTGATGATAATATTCAGTCATTCTCATTAATTAGTCTGGGTCCTGTCTGAGCCGTTTATCATTTGATGGTCCAATGAGTTTCGTCAACCTTTTCTATTTCAAATCTCAACATGAATTACTATGTTGAGCAAACTGCTAGGATTATGTATGAGAAATTATTTTACCATATAACTAGTATGCAAATGTGAACAAATAAAGATGACGCGTCGGTCTAAATGGTAGAATTAATTTTGTTAATTACTGGTCTGAGAAAAGTAACGTGTGAATACTATTGGCATGTCCATAAGTCACACTTACCATTTAAACACACACACACACACACGCTGTCTTTCTAAATTTTAGTAAGTAAGTTATTTTACATAAACCTTAGGTACTACATAAAGAAAGCGTTCTGGCGCTCTGTAGTTCTGCCTACACTTTGCGGTACACTAAAAAGAATGAATTACTATCTAGGAAAGTGTAGGGTAAAAACTAGATTAACTCTAAGCGGTGTTAGCTAAAGTAATTGTATAAACTTTGTTTTAACAAGTGATAAGTAAAGTTTCCTACTGCCCACTGACTTGAAACTAAGCCAATTAAAACTGAGTCCATACACTGAATAAAATAAGTATTTATTCCATAGCCCAACTACATAAAAATAATATTGCTAAAAAGAAAAGTTAGTCCTCTAACTTAGCTGTAAAAAAATAACTAAAGTTTCAGTATGTACTTTACAATTGAGCTAACCTTTTTCGCGCGAGTTGTATGAGATATTAGCATGCGGTATTAGCAAGCAGTTCTAACCAACAGAAAACTTAGACTGATTTAAGCGGGTTCCTAACTAGGTACAGCCAAAGTGTAGTGTACTTTGTGTAGTGTTTGGTGACTCAAACACTACACAAAGTTACTAATTGAATCAGTTCTGCTAGCGCAAGATTGGTATTGATAATTCCACAATAATTAACTATTTATAATTTTATTTTTATTTTTAGGGTTCCGTACCTCAAAAGGAAAAAACGGAACCCTTATAGGATCACTTTGTTGTCAGTCTGTCCGTCCGTCCGTCTGTCAAGACCCTTTTTCTCAGGAACGCGTGGAGGTATGAAGCTGAAATTTATATCAATTACTCAGGTCTACTGTCCCTTGAAGCTGTGAAAAAATCAAACTTCTAAGCCAACGCAATCAAAAGATACAGCCGTTTATGCCGCAAATTTTCGACACTTGCAAGGGAATCAAAACCTACAGGATGCTTCCCGTGAACTCAGAATCTTGAAATTTGGTACGAAGCAACGTCTTATAGCATAGATAAAGGAAAAATTACGAAAACCATAAATTTTTAGTTACATCACATAATATATTTTTTTTAATAATTTTAAACTTACTACCCATTTCCTCATAAACGCGTAGAGGTATTAAATTGAAATTCATACCAAATACTCAGGTCTATAATACCTTTAAGCTGTAACAAAATCAAACTTCTATGTCAACGCAATCAAAAGAAACAGCAATTTAAGCTGCATATTTTGAAACTCGCAAGTACTCGCAAGGGAATCAAAACCTAAAGGGTACTTCCAGTCGACCTAGAATCTTGAAATTTGGCATGAAGCAACGTTTTATAGCACACATAAAGGAAAAATTCCGAAAACCTTAAATTTTTAGTTACATTACAAAATATATATTTATTTTTTAATAAATATAAACTTATTACTTTTTTCCTCATGAACGCGTAGAGCTATCAAGTTGAAATTCATATCAAATACTTAGATCTAATTGCCTTTAACCCGTGAAAAAAAAAATCCTAAGTCAACGCAAAAACGCAAAACGCAAAAGTACAACCATTGATACCGCATATTTTGAAACTCGCAACTACACGCAAGGGAATTAAAACCTAAAGACCACTTCCCGTTGACATAGAATCTCGAAATTTGGTAAGAAGCAATAGCTTACAGCACAGGTAACAGAAAAATTCAGAAAAGCTTAAAAAAAGCAAAATGGAATTTCCACATATTTTTCATCCATAAACATGTTTCCGTTAATAAACAGTAGCACTACACGAAGTTGTACAACTATTGATAACGTTTTTTCGAACTTCAATGTTCAATGTGGTACTATTCATAACTTTTTCAGTCACCATTTACAGGTCTGGCTCAAATTTAATACTTAATTAATATTTTTGAACCAGATTTCTAAATAGTGACTAAAAAACTTATTAAATAATTAATAACTTTAATAAAAGAACTTTCGCAAGTCTGCTGCAAGGCTAGTATAAGTGTTTCAGTTATATTATAGATAAATGATATGTGTTAATATAAAATAAAGGATTACTTAAACGATAAAGAGATCTTTGTCTTAAATTTATGCTCCTCCATCTTTCCCCATTGTAATGTTATGAATTTCATTTTGCAATAAAAATACCATAGTTATGACTCGATTGTCGTAATGAACGAACTTTGTAAACCTTGCAGGTTTGTACGGAACCCTCGGTGCGCGAGTCCGACTCGCACTTGGCCGGTTTTTTTTATTAGTGTTTTCATTTAATTTAATTTTTCTTTCTTTTTATTATAATTCATAAGTAGCCATTAACAAAAAAGTAAGTAAAACAAACTAACTACATAGAATAAACATACAAAAACAGTTGAAGTGAGTAAATGTAATGTGTGTGTAGTTGTGTATGTTATCAGAGAGTGTGCTGGGTAAGTTAAGAAGCAGAGTGAACTTTCTGTTTTGTCATTTATGTCCGGCCCAGCACTCATTTTTTAAGTTTAGTTTTGGCCTCAGATTAGATTTTCGGCACAGTAAAAAAAATTCTTATAGCATTGAACACTCGTATGGGTAAAAACGACGAAAACCGGGTCGCAAAGAATGTTTTTGTTTTGGAATTGGGATACGGTTGGGTATTTTCCTAGCCCCTTGCTGCAGCTAGAGCGATTTCTGTTGAGTTTTAATAGGTTTATTAGTGACCCTAGGATGAACAGTTGACGTACAGTCACAAGCATAAGTCTGTATACACTTGGCTTTATTCAAAGACGATTGTCTCCCTTAGTTTTGAATGAAATTTTATGTTATTACGAACAAAGTATTTTCGAACGCACAGGTTTGTGTAAAGTATCGTATTTCAACGTTGCAATCGTTATTTCACGAAAAAATCGCAATTGAAAGTTGCCAAGTGTTGACATATTATTGCTCGTGACTGTACACATAACCAGATTCCTTATATGTATAGTTCTTGCTTAATCGCTTAATCCCCGCTAATGAGACACAATTGATTTTCTATTGTAATGGGCCGCTAGAGGCCCGCGCCGGGAGGGAGCGATTAAGAAATCGATGCAAAATACTGCTGTAAAGAGTTTCCTCTTCTTTAAGTACCAAACACTTCTTATTATTACCTATTGTTAATATCAATACGTTGGCCAATTGTCGTGGTTAGGCCTACCTACACTAACTTTAGAGCAGTCCGGAGGCTACCCAGCATTTTCTTATACGATATTTTTTTATTTTATGTGTGAACTTTGAGACCTTAACCATTGAGTTCTTTACGCCATTTCTTCACAAGGTTAGTTAGATAGAAAATGTCGACTTCTGCTACTTATCTTTTTTTTGAAGTGAAAGCTTCTTTAGGCGCGTTAGGCATTTTTTGAGATGGGAAAAAACCATTGAACTCGCGTCACTGTTACCGTAAGCTACAACGTGCGTGTTTTGTTTATAAGACAATTAAAAAAATACCCGCTTCGGATGTGTTCGGCTGTCCTCGGGATGTACTCGGTTTTGATGTATATCCGATATGTCAGTGAGTGATGGCAAAGTATTCTGTTTGTGTTTTGTTTTCACTTCTGTCGGCACTCCCGGAGTGCCACTGTTTTTTTTTAACACGTTTTTTTTTCGTGGTTCCGATATCCTATTCACAGAATAAATCATTTCATTTCATTTAAGACCGCCAGGCGTAGGAAGCACATATTCAGAAGCTGGACATTTAGGTACACGCAGATATCAAATTGATAACATTAATATTTCATACTATCGACATCTATTATACATACTATAATATACTAACCAATTTTGTACCTACTATATCCGACAAATAAATCTCTATCTCTTTGTCTTTATCTACATAAACACTTTCTTTATCATTAAATAATTATAAAACAATCAAACACAGTTTTCCAATATACCGTTTAACCAATTCCAAGGAACTGATCAAACAGAAACCCGGAGCACCAAAACGTTTCGCATAATTGTTTTACACGACAAACGTTAGAAAGTTCCCTTTGAAACGGTTAATTTTATTCCTCACGTTTATACATACCTAAATATTTACATCACAAAAGGATGCCCTAAACAATGCCGTCAGAGGAATTCCTTTCACGAATAAAAGCTTTATGATACATCCCTTAACTTGATGTAATCGCAAGTATTACAGGATAAGTTGGAGATATGTTGAGTTCTCGGTTTTGTTAAGTTTAGTGTTTGAAGAGCAAGTAATATGTGATGATAAGCGTGTGTCGAGTGTTCCTGAAAGTCTTGAATAGAAAGCAGGCTTAGTTAGTAAAACTAATATTTTTTTTATTTTATTTATTAAAACTTTATGCACATAATGTACAAAGGCGGACTTAATGCCTTGGGCATTTTCTACCAGTCTACCTTAGGGTGATGCAGAGACAAAACATTGCGCTAAGTAGGTTTTTATAAAGTGTATGTAAAAAATATTTTTGATGTCTTTAACATTTTATCTAATCCTGAAGTGAATAAGGTTCAAGTGACCGTATGTCATTTGAAGGATTAAAATTTTTTGAATTTTTATCAGAACTACGATGCTTGTTGTTGCGTGATGATTTCTATAAAATAAACAATATTTGATTATATTTATTTATTTAAACTTTTCGCACAAAAATGTACAAAGGTGAACTTAATGCCTACATAAGCATTTAGGTATATTATTTACTAGCGATCCACCCTTGCTTCTTACGACTTGACAAAATATCGAGATATTTAAGTGTAAAATGAATTTATGATACACATAAAGGCTCCTGCAAACAGGCGCGACGCGCGACGCGAATCGCGCGCGACACTAAGACACCGCTCGTTGCGCGACTTGCGGTGCCTTTGTGTCGTGTGTCGCGTCGCGCCTGTGTGTACAAGCCTTAAACCTTCCGGAATAAATTCTCTGAATGACGGTCAAAATCCATTATGTATTAGAAGATCTAAGCCATTCTAGAGCAGTGGTGGCCCAGTGGTATCGGCCGCGACTTACGAGTTGTTGGTCGTAGGTTCGAACTCAGACAGGCGCTTACCTTTGTGTAAATTATTTCATCACCACTGCTCTCAGAACGGTGAAGGAAAACATCGTGAGGAAACTGGCATGTTCTAGAACCAAAAATTCGAAGAGATGTGACATTTACCAACCCGCACTGGGCCCGCGTGGTGGATTACAGCCCACTCCTTCCCACAGAGAGGAGGCCTGTGACCCAGCAGTGGGAACATTATAAGCCGATGAAGCCATTCTAAATGGTCACACATATAGACACGAAAAGCGACTTTGTTTTATATAACAAAGTACTACGTATGGATATTGCTTTTCTCTGTTCCAAAGCAATTATTTGATATTGAATATGTCAACAGGCCAGTGAAAAGGGCAGTCCACACAGGCAGGGAGAGCAAGTCTCCTAAGTCAATAGTTCAGTGTCCAAGTTGTTGATTCAAGCTAACCACGAAACATTGAGCCAGCGAAGCATGCGGGCATTTCAAACAAATTGCTTCTCCGTAAATGTGGATTGTGGATTGTTTTCATCACTTACTAGTAAGATAGAGAAGAACGTATTGAATATAATAAGAATGTATTAAATAGTTCTATAATACATTCGCAGAATAGAGGGACTCAGAATACACAGCACTATTAATAGTTATGAAAGCTTAACTATTAATAGTGCCCTGCCTTACTTTAATTAAGATACACATGCTTATATGTAATTACGACAAAGATTATGGGTTAACGCTAGTTATCATATTTAGTTGGTAAGCGATTTTGTAACAATATTTTGTTTTAAAAAAGAGTGTCCGTGGAGTTTCTTGCCCGTTGTTCTCCATTGGAAACTACTACGCTTAGGAATGGGCAACTAGCTTCATCTTTCTGCCTGACCAACCCGTTGACAATTCAAAAGTTTCTGTAATTGGTTCGTCCTTACTTCCTTACTATAATAATATTATAAAATAGAAAGTAACTCTGTCTGTCTGTCCGTATGTTACCTTTTTACGCCTAAACCACTAAACGGATTTCGATAAAATTTGGCAGAGAGATAGATTGCATCCCGGGGAAGGACATAGGATAGGTTTTATCCAGATATTCCCACGGAATCGACATTGATGCGGGTGAAACCGCGGGGCGCTGTTAGTGTGAAATAAATGCTTTGAATTGAGTCGAGTTTACATTTATCACACTAATCACACTTCACACTAATATTATAAAGGCGAAAGTTCCTGAGTGTGTTTGTGTGTGTGTGTGTGTTTATATGTTTGTTACTTCTTCACGCTCAAACGGCTGGACCATTTTTAGTAAAATTTTGCATGGAGGTAGCTGACACCCTGGATTAACATATAGGCTACTTTTTATCCCGATATTCCCGGGATCAACATTTACGCGGGTGATACCGCGGGGCGCAGCTAGTATATAATAAAAGAATATGTAAACGTCTACGAAATCAAATCTACATGTAACACTGTAAATAAAACCAAACACCCAGTATATTGAAGATGTCCATGAAAGATGTCTTGTTGTTTTTAGCGAGACTTCTAATATTTTTGTGTAGATATGCGTGGCAAACTAATTAGGTATCATGTATTAAGATTCGTGTCTGATCACAATAAGAGCTTATTACAATAAAAGGTTTCTTCAGACCCCGCTTTAAACCACGGAGTCATTTATGAATTGCGAGCATTAATCCAACAAAAAAAAAAGTTTAGTAAAATCAAAACTTAGTACCGGGCTAGGCTGTATTTTTGTATAGAGAACTATATACGTTTCTTATTACAAATGCTCCAGTGCTATTGAAAATCTCACCGGGAACCGTTTTAGGTGAAGTGAGCTGTCAATATTGTCAATCCTTAGCATACGGGGGAACGACAGCTAACTTCACCTAGGTTTTCACGGTGAGATTTTTACAGAATGTACCGGCTTGATCGATGGTTTAAACCATGCCAAAAAAACCTCGTTTCCCCATAGTGTTTGACAAACATAGTTTATATTTTTGGCCTTTATGCAAAGTCAATTTGTATTTTCCTTCTATATGTTCATAGTTGATTGAATCGAATCTTCTGTACACACATATTTATCTGGTTTTTGATTACGCTCAACTCTGTTGGTTTTGCCATCAGTCTATGTAAAGTTTTCATGCATATAAAGTGAAAACTCACTCACTTTATTATATGTTAGTTTAGATAATGTAATCCTCAGACGAAACAATACATATTTTGTCACGTACGAGAATGTCGCAGTTATTATAAATGCGAAAGTGTCTGTCTGTCTGTTACCTCTTCACGCATAAACCGCTGAACAGATTTGGATGAAATTTTGTATAGAGGTACTCGTAGTTTGAGTCCCGGGAAAGAACATTAGGATAGTTTTTATCCCGATATTCCAGCGGGATGGAAAATTATGTGGGTGAGACTGCGGGGCACTGCTAGTATATTATACTACTCAATATGTAGCTGGTGCACCTATTTTATTTATAACTAGCTGTGCCCCGCGGTTTAGCCTGCGTAAATGTCGATCCCATGAGAATATCGAGATAAAAAGTATAAAAAAAGCCTATATGTTAATCCAGGGTGTCAGCTACCTCCATACAAAATTTTATCAAAATTGGACCAGCCGTTTGAGCGTGAAGAAGTAACAAACATATAAACACACACACACTCACAAACTTTCGCCTTTATAATATTAGTGTGATTATTACACGTTTTTATTTAATGTTTTATTTCCACTCGCAAATAATGCACCTGGCATGTTATCTCTCTGCTACCCCTGGTTGACTGACAGAGAATGCTTATGGCGGTACTTGTAATATAATAATACTAATAATATATAATACTCTTTGTACTTTTATTGTGCACAAACTTTAATCAATTTTTAGTTTCACTCACATATTTAAGTTTCGATCCCGAGTGCAGTGCATTATGTCTTTCGATAAGCATCGGGTCCATGTTTCAATATGCATATGTTAAGTAAAACCCACGGTCTTTGTTACATATTTGAATAAAATGGGTTCTTATTCGTAAATTGATATTTATAAGAAACTTTGTATGTCAATTTTCTTTCATCTGCAAACTGAAATGTTAAAGTGGCTGCGTTCTTGAGTGACCTTCTCATGAAGGTCCTTCTAGGGTTAATCTTCTATATACTTACATTAAAAAATGTATGTATACCCGACCTCCCAATTGCTTTATCACTTTTGACAACACAATCAGCCTATATTTTTCGCACTGCTGGGGCATACACCTCTTCTCGGTAAGACGGAGTGGACCGTAAACCACAACACGGGCCCAGTGCGGGTTGGTGGATGTCATAATGTCTTCGAATTTTTTATTCTAGGACATGCCGGATTCCTCACGATGTTTTTCTTCACCGTTTAAGAGCAGTTTTGATGAAATAAATTATTCGAAGTACTTGGGATCGACCTATAACTCGTAAGTCAGCGCCTTTTGGACCCGACTTAGGAGTTGCCACTTGGCCAACACTGCTCTTTTGACAACAATTCCCACTTAGTGGAAACTTCACCAGAAACTATCTAACTGACACATTTTCACATAGAAAAATAGACCGTTTTATGACGTGAAAGTGACATTCAACCTTAGGGTGATAAAGCAATTACAGTACTCGGCTATAAATATTGCACTTCGACCTTTACCTTTTTTTGTATTTTATACAAAGAATAAAAATAATTATCAAAAGAAGCAAATCATAATTGTTTTAACAGCTCCTAATAGATACCGGACTGTTTGTATTTCGTGCGACAGAGATAACGCTCTACGAAGCCGAAATTAACCGATTGTCTCTTTCCAAAGGTAGATGTGCAATATTTATCGCCGGGTACTGTACCTGGTTGACTATACCTAGTAGAATTATCTAGATCTAAGCCCAGACATGTACTTCGAAATGAGTCGTTTTAAATCAATCGCTGTTTATGCTGCTTCAATATTTAAAGCCAATACATTAACGAGGTAACTTACTTCAAGCGAACCAATACATCTTAACGCTTTCTCTAGAAGTTTATTTACTGAGAGAGCAAAGTAAAATTACCAGCTACGCGCGTTCCTAAGAGGTAAATATAATATTGGCAAAGTTTTAAGTCGCAAATATAACAAATTTATTAAAAGAGACACATTTTTGAGAATAAAAGTTGTGTAATCAAGTCAAAATATTGCGAGTTTGAACCCCTGCAATTTTTTTTGTTAATAACATAATACTATTTATTTCTCAGAAGGGTTTTTTTTTCAGGATGGGAAATCATCAAATGACCTCTCCCGCTCTGGGTGGAGCGGAAGGGAGTGTCAGACTCTTACTGACTAAAACCCACCCGTGTTCCTTCCTTAGCCCTTTATGCTCCCGGCCAGCGGTAACCCTTTCGGACAATCCCGCTTATCGCTCAGAAGGGTTAGGCACTGGTGTGCCAATAATACACCCATATTTCCCCAGTTATGTTTAAATGTCCCATGTGATACCATCCACCCTCCTCCGCTTGCAACCTGAGATATACAGTACCCGGCGATAAATATTGCACATCGACCTATTCGATCCTATCGATTTTATACAAACAATAAAAATAATTATCAAAAGAAGCAAATCATAATTGTTTTAACAGCTCCTAATAGATACCGGACTGTTTGTATTTCGTGCGACAGAGATAACGCTCTACGAAGACGAAATTAGCCGATTGTCTGTTTCCAAAGGTCGATGTGCAATATTTATCGCCGGGTACTGTACACGGTATTAGCGACAATGTTAAGATGAATTTTAGCCTATTTCCATCAACCGGGAATAAATCCAGAATTCGGGCTGCTTCTTATAAATTCCAGATGGCAAAGCCCAATATCACTTTTTCTGACCTGGGAATTGAACCTAGGACGACTTGCTCAGCGGTAAGGCTTGCAACCACTAGACCTGGCAGTCAACAAGTAAGTGACCAATATCTACTACATTCAACAAATAGTCAATTTGGATTTTGACATGGGTAGTTTATCTCTACCAATCCTTAATGCGCTTATGTCTCAGAGAAAACATGGATATTGTTGACCACTATAATAAATAGTATTATTATATCCCTTTACTACATTGGAAGATTTTCTTTTCATTCTTAGGTCTTTGAAAGTCGTTTTTGGTAGTTAATAGCCCAAAATCTGACAGTCAGTCTTACTAAGGGTTTTCGGATTACACAGTAATTGGGTCGTGGTGGTCAGATAGGCAGTAGCTCCATGTAAAATAATGGTAATCAGCTGCGTCCAGTTAGACTGTAAGCCGACATCAACTAGGCTGAGAAAAGGCTAGATAGATTGATTGACAAAATTGATGGCGGGTTTTTTGTACCGCTGCCCGACCCCTTAAAATAAATCACAAGCGCATATTTTAAAAAATAAAAGAATCATAAACTGGCACTCCGGTAGTGCCGACAGAAGTGAAAACTTGAACAATTACGAGTGTATTTTGTGAATCGTCTTATAAACAAAACACGCGTGTTAAGGTGTGTTCCTTATTTTATAGGGTTTTTTGCAAATCAGGTATGATGACCAAAGTGACTGGTTTATTCTTCTCGTGAAAGGAATTTATTCAGATTTACAAATAAGCACACAGGATAGACTTCAGTTCGTGGTGTTGGTCGCGGCAGTGGTAAGAGAAGCAAGCCGCTCGCATGGAGCTCGTCGTCAGTTATATATCCGTGGTTCAGCGCCATCTCGTCGTTGTTGGATGAACTACGTAGTTAGTACGCGAGGCCCTCGTAGTTCTTCCCGATGTGCATAGATGGCGCTGTCCTCAACAACGCGCGTCTTACGTTTTACGTCTTACGAATTTTTGATCAGGGTCACGTGACCTGACGCGAATTTAGAAGTTTTTACCCATTCCAAAAAAAGTACACAGCGCCGCTAAAGAAGTTTTCACTTCAAAAAATCATAAGATTCAATCAATGTAACAAAACTAAATTTGTCAGTTTTAAATCAAGATTCATGAGCTATTTACCATTTTTCTAGAAAATGCCTTAATTTTTTTTGCGATAGTCACCCACTCTAACTTAAACATCTAAGGAAAGAAATTTATATTTCTTACAAAATATATTTTCTCAATAACATTTTTCTTTTAACTTCAATTATTTTATCTTTGTTACTTTCTAGAGTTTCCACCTACACGAGAACAAGTAGGTACAAAAGTATAATGAAACCTTATACATAGTGTGGGATTACCAGGAGACGCCTACATCACCCTAAGGCTTTGTGAGTCACCGGTTAAATTAATTCCTTTCTTTGTACAGTTTGTATGTATATGGATGATTCAGAATTTAAGGGTTTGGAGTTGAACAAATTGTGGGAGGTGTATGATGCATTGAGTTTGTCATGACAGTTACTAATTGTATTGCATCTTAAAATCTATACGAATATTAGGTATAAATGCGAAAATAACTTTGTCTGTCTGTTTATCCGTCCGTTTCTCTGGCTATCTGTTGGTCTGTCTAGTCATCTATCTGTCTGTCTGTTTTCACGCCTAAACCGCTGAACCGATGGTCATGAAATTTGACAGATGGGTAACCAAATAGCCTGAGAGCTGGAGATTAATGATGAAATAAGTACGAAATACGAACGAGAGCCGCGTGCGTGCGATAGCCGTTTTGCGTGGATGTGACGCACGTTTCCCCCATCCCTTTCTACTTTTTTTTTGTGTTTATGTTCTTTATTGCGTCATGTTTACCGCAAACAAACGTATTTTCTTTCTTATCTTTTTCTTTCTTTCTAAATACACGCAGACGAAATCTCTCGCAACGGCTTGTACATATTTGTGTGTAATACTGTGGGAAACATTAAGTTGAATTACAACCTTTTAAGTTGTAAGAGACTCTGATAACATCTAAGAAGGAATGAACGACCGAACGACATGGCGATACAAAAGCAGTAGGTACCTAAAATTATTCAGAACGTAGCACCTCCTGTAGCTTCCTTCCACCATGTAAAACATTATAACTTACTAATATAATCACATAAAGTCAAACCCACCCAAAAATACGCCGAAGAATTTAAATTTAAAATGAAATGGGCTACCAACTAACTCTGCTCTGTTATCATTATTACCACCTAAAAATGACATCATCTCAGAGACCTATGTAAATATTTACGACACAACGTTCCCCAACTTTCGTACTAAAAGCTTCACGGCCCTACCAACATTTTTAAGCGGGACATATTCGCAAGTCGCCTAATGTCCCGCGGTGCTATTAAAGGCACTTCGTCCTGGTCCCACGTACGACCCATTATAAACTTCGTACCATATTCCCTCTACGTCTTGGCCCGGAAATTGAGGCTACTTTAAAAGGATTGAATTTTTTTATGTGTTTTGAAAACTTAAGTATGAGTCCTTTATGGTAATGGGTAACACTGCCTGATGTGATACATTTATATACAAAGTTGATACGACAGAGGGGCTTTCCTTTAAACTGCCTATACTAGATACCATTTTCAAGCTCTGTACCAAAAATCAATTAAATAGGAGCAGTAGTTTAGTCACAAATGATTTTTGAAGTTTTTGCTACGTTTGAACACGATGTATATTTCCTAACAGCTGATTATCTCATACGCATAGGTCATGCACCTTAAAACGATAATCTGAGTATAAGATACATTGTTGTCGCACAAGTACAACCAAATATTTCACGAAGCAATAAATACACACACACTTGCACTTTCACTATGAGAGTGACAAACATAGCAAAACCCCCGCGCCTTTTTCCCGCGCGTAAAAGGAATAGAAATAGGTCAGTGTGTTGCTATTGTATCCTAGATACTTGCGAATTTGCTAAAAAAACTTGTTCTTTCAGTGGACAGTGCGCAAGCGTCATCCATTCGGGACGTACGTTACGTAACACGGGAGCCCCGGCGCCGCCGCCGCGCCGTTATGTTTTGTCGAACTCGCTGACAATAATTGTGATTTTGTTTTGTTATTGTGATAGACACTAAATAAGTTTAATCCAGTATTTTTTTTTATTGTGACAGGATACGTAACTTGGGAATATTATTATTTAGTGTTAGTGTTTTTTTTTTTGTGATTGACTGTTTTTATTGTGATAGGATACGTAATTAAACGTTGGTTGTATGTGTGTGTAAAATTAAAGTGTTCAGCAATGCCTCGTGTAACTTACACGGCGTCAGAATACACTTACATGATTTTAATTTACGGTGAATGCCGTGGAAACACAGATTTAGCTCTGCGAACATACCGAGAAAGGTATGGTGACCGGCGCAATAGCCCTAGGAACGCCGGCACCATACAATTGGCAGTACAAAGATTACGGGAATTAAAGTGCTTAGCGACGGACAGTGATTTAATTAGAAAAATAAATAACAATATTCTCCGTCGGTATAATTTGTGCATTAATATGAATCGAGGACACATCGAGAACTTAAAAAATTTGTGTTTTTGTGTGTGCGCGTACTTTACAACTTACCTAACATAAAAGCCGCGCGAGCGAGCGGTCTAAACCGCCCGCTCCCCGCCCCCCCCCCCCCCCCCGCCCCCCGCCCCCCGCCAAGAGAGATAACACACACACGCGCTCCTGCGCGACTTTGTTACTAGGCATCTAAGGTCAGTCAAATTTATTTATAAAGGGTGGTTGCGTTTCACTCTGACTTTAAGCTATTTAGTTTGTTTGAAAAAAAAAAAATCTCATTTTTGGCGCTTTCTATTTTTGTACTGTATCGAATTAATACTATACACGTATAGTATACGTAGTGTAATTTAATGCCCCTCTGTCATATCAACTCTGTATAGCTATATATATAAATGTATAATCTATGGGTCGTCAGAAGCCCGAAATTCTGACAACTAGTCTTACCAAGGGGTATCGTATTACCCACTGGGTAGTGGAGGTTAGATAGGCAGTCACTCTATGTTAAAGTATTCAGCTGCATTCGGTTAGACTAGAAGCCAACCCCAACATAGTTGGGAAAAGGCTAGGCAGGTGATGATGATGATACATAGCTAATATTCTTCATCAGGTATTTTCTCCTGTCTCAATTATGTTTTATTATTTTCACTTATAAGTATTTTATCTTTTGATACTTTTCTACTTTCACTTCCAATATCAAAACATCTTCAAATAAACCATAACTTAAACTCTGACTATTAATTTCGGTTAGTTTATTTTCCGTCTTTCCTTGATAATGGAAAATAATCACTGTCGCTTTATAAATAAAGGTCAAGTTAGGTGGTGGGATGTCACAGCTCATTAAGGACGCCTTCACGTTTCTCTCCAGACAGCCACGCCCACTTAAGGCCTACACGCATTCTAGACAGATTTAATGGTATGAGAATCGAGACGATTTGCGCATGAGAAAGTACAAGAAATTCACGAAAATTTTAAAATCATTAGAGCTTTGTAGATGCTTGTTGTATTTACAAACAAACAAATGAAAGTAGGTACAGTGAAAAGTGGATTTTCTTTGCTGTAGCAGCATCTAACGAGATACTGAAACATTCTTGATCATAAAGTTGAAAAACAATATAAATCCGGAGTAAAACAATTAACTGCAAGTGCACTGTCTAATGCAAATAATAACAGCCGCAGGGGTCGTTCGAAGGCTACAGCTTAACCTTGCATGGCGCGGTCGGTTCGTGGATGGGTAACCATTCATTACATACCGAGACCCCTCCGTGCGTCGGAAAGCACGTTAAACCGTTGGTCGCGGATGTATTCGTAAGTCTTTGACAGTCGTTACGGGTAGTCAGAAGTTAAAAGTCTGACGACCAGTCCTACCAAGAGTACCAAGAGGTATCGTGTTACCCAGTAACTGGGTTGTGGAGATAGGGAGTCGCTTTTTGTAAAAAACTGGTAAATAAGCCAACCCCAACATAGTTGAGAAAAAGCGCGGCAGATTGATTGGCTGCGTAATACAATCACAACGTCCTACAAAATAAAACCCGAATCAGCTACCAACCAATTTGCAACTACATGGTAAATTGTTACGTTAAAGCTGGTAAATTAATCACGGCCGCTAAATACAGCGCTGTTTTAAAATAAAAGCTTTTAATTACTGTAGCACACATTAAATTACTGTTATAATAGCTTGATAAGTGAAATGGCAACCGAAGCTTTTAAGCGCTTCCCGCCACAGGTGTAACGGACCATAGGGGAAAACTATTTATTTTGTTTATGCGCTGAAATGTTGCGAGCGACATATTTGCCCTGGACAGTATGAAAATCAATAGTATATAGATATTCTACGATTAATTTTGAATTATTGACAGTTTCTGTACGAAATCAATATATTTGAAAAACTGTCAATATCTGGAAAAATCAATTCTAAAGCAACAAACCGACTATAGACACTA
Organism: Luperina nickerlii; assembly: GCA_963855955.1. Classification (NCBI taxonomy): domain Eukaryota; kingdom Metazoa; phylum Arthropoda; class Insecta; order Lepidoptera; family Noctuidae; genus Luperina; species Luperina nickerlii. The sequence continues at coordinate 7,356,661 of OY979669.1, forward strand.
AAATATTTTAACTGATGACTGCTCATCATCATCATCATCATCACTTCAGCCGAAAGACGTCCACTGCTGGACATAGGCCTCCCCAAGCACCTCCACTTCGACCGGTTCTGTGCTTCTCGCATCCAACGGGTTCCAGCGGCTTTCACAAGGTCGTCGGACCACCTTGTGGGAGGCCTTCCAACGCTACGTCTTCCGGTATGCGGTCGCCACTCCAGAACCTTTCGGCCCCATCGGTCATCTGTTCTGCAAGCAATGTGCCCTGCCCACTGCCACTTAAGTTTGGCAACTCTTCGGGCTATGTCGGTTACCTTGGTGGTTGATGACTGCTCATTATATATAAAATAATTACCTAATATAACTTAGTTCAAATTTTGATTTACGTTAACTCTGCGTGTTTGTGCTAGGCCCACTACTTATTAAAATACAATAAAATGAAATAATCATAAAATATTCTCGTATTGTTCATTATTTGTCCCACATTTCTATTTTACAATATTAAAATGTTAAATAAATGATAATGAATAAAAACTAACTGAATAAATAACTGACTAACTTGTATATGAGTTATTATTTTTAAATATGTAATTTTTACATTTATGATTATTTCTAATTTTAATTTGTAGACTTTGCCAATTTAATTTGCAAGTAGGTAATAATGAAATTGTGTGTTGTTTTGTCTTATCTTTATTTATTTTTGTAATAATTTTTATTTAATGTATAGCACATCAAGTTACCCGAAACTCAAATTTTCCCAATCAACTTTGAACCTTATACTGTAGCGATAAAGTTGAAAGTCTATTAAAGAAATTTGACTGATTGTAGCAGCTTGATGTGCGATGTCTGTACCTAATGCTATTATATGATCCAATTGCTAATGGGCATTGTTCATATTTTTTTAAATGTTGTAATTCAAAAACCATTTCGAGGAATAGCGTTACTGATCATTACGGACTAATTAATTATGAAAAATAGTCATATTTTATTGATATTTTTGATAAAATACGATTGACCTTCTTTGCCCTTCAAATTACGTCGGCTTTGGCCGTACAATTTTGTATCGTTACCTCAGAAAAAAAAAGTAAGATTGTCTACAAGCTGTCAAATGTCAAATTATTATAAATATGTCAAAAATATAAACATTCTTGTTTATATTACATTACATACATTATTTCAACACTCGACAATATTTAATATACTTACTGGAAGTTATGGAATACAGGAAGTGCTTTGTTCCAACTTGCAGCAATAATAGTAATAATGTCGCCGCGTGCGTTATTATTCTATTTCTAAGTCGCCGCGTCGATTGTTCTAGTGACGATAGAGAGTAGTATATTCCTTGGAGGACACTTACACATAAAAAAAAACATTTGTAAATAAATACGCTAAGATAGGATTCGACTATTTAAGACGTCTATTCGGCCTATTGACACTTTGACAGATGTGACAGTACTCTTTGGATTGATGACGTTGTGTTGACAGATTAAAATTTTTAATTATGTACTAGTCAGGCAACGGCACTAAATATTTATGCCACTGATGACGTCACCTACCTTAAAACTTAAAATAATTCAATAATTTTTTATTAAATAACTATTGAGCCAATCATCAAAATATTCAAATTAGTTTCTCAAAATACTCTATATTTTCATAAAATAAAATAAAATCTAATGGTTAGAAATTTTGGACAATCCCCATTGAAATAAAGGAATTGAATTATGAAATCTGAGTTGATTTTGTAATAAATAAAAAGTAGGTCCTCCTGACCGAATTTCGGACATGGTGACCAATCTCAGAGGAGACCAGTCTTCGGTGCTCGAGATATTATAGTTCACAAGTGTTTGCGCTGACACAAATGCAGTCTTTCTTCTCTCACTCTCATTTCGTTATAAGTAATAGGTGCATCTGAATTTAGAGAATATCGGACAGACACAAAAATAAATTACTTAAGGGGGAAGCGCTAAGGTAGCCCGCGAAATTCAAATTTTCTTACGTTTTTTGCAATTCGCTGGTCAGCTTTCAGTTGTACGTTGATTAATATATGAATCGCGGCCGTAAGAAATATGTGTTTACAGAATTATAATCATTAAAGTCATCAACACAACTCTCTAAGTCCACGTAAGTCCAAAGAATGATGATTTCATGAAACAGTTATTCTTGAGACTTACGTGGTCTTAGAGAGTTGTGTTGATGACTTTAATGATTATAATTCTGTAAACACTTATTTCATACGGCCGCGATTCATATATTAATCAACGTACAACTTAATACTGACCAGCACATTCCAAAAAACCGAAAAAAAATTGAATTTCGCGGGCAACCCTGGCGCTTTCGCCTTAAGGAAAATATTTTTTTCAATGGATAATAACCTATATTCTCGTTGTCCCCGTAGGCCATGTCCCCGTTAAAGGGGACAAAGGGAATTTAATAAAATAATTAAAAAGCTTCACTGTAAAAAAAAAAATATAAAAACCCAAATAGCTTTGTATAAAACTTACACCATTTTGATTTAAAATTACTGTGTTTAAAATAATTTTACAAAGGTTCAGACTTCCTCGCGGTAAAGAACATAATTATGGGTCGTCAGAAGCCTGAAAGAAATTCGGACAACCAGTCTTACCAAGGGGTTTCATATTACCCAGTAACTGAGTTGTGGATGTCAGATTGGCAGTCGCTCCATGTAAAATTCTCGTGGTCAGCTGCATCCGGTTAGACTGGAAGCCGACCCTAACATAGATGAGCAAGTTGAGTGCGCAACTAGGTGCAGTACAATTTAGTAAGAAATAACACCATTTTATTAAGTAGATAGAGTTGATGAAATAAAGTTGGTATATTTAAGTGGAAACCGAATTCCTATAATTAAATTTTATATGACGTTTAGCAAGTCGCCCCCCCCCCCCCCTTAAATGCAAACCCCAAAAATATTCCATACCATTTATTCTGTTCACATTTTTGACGTTATATTATATTTACTAATCGTAAATAATGTTGTTAAGTTATTGCTTTAATTTCATGTTCGCAGTACTTAACACCTAACGTTTTTATTTCCAACGTAAATTATAAGTTACGAAGTAATGAAACAACTTGTAATCACGGTTATTTATTAGTTTTATCTCGCCACGAACTTCTAACAATCTTTAACAACTTTCCACGTTGTTTCTTCAAGGGAATCCCACGCATCAAAGTGCGCTAATATCAGTAAGTGTGATTGTGTGTACGAGTATGTATGTATAGTAGATATATAAAGAGCTGAGGAACAAAACGCTTCGTCTTAACGTACAATGATCCTCCCGGCCTGACGCCATGCCTGCCCCCGTCCCCCCCTCTCCCCCGCGCATCACAGCCTTCGCCCGCCTGGCTCTGTGAGCGGCGCCTAATGAGAAGCGTTGAAACCTAAAATTTGGTGCCAACTCGAACTCTGAAGTGCTTTAGACGGTCGAGAGCTGAAACGTCGACAACTGGAGCGTAACTTCCCCATCAGTGACAAAGAAAAATAGCCCCTATCTCATCGCGATAAAGACAGAAGTGGATGCAGTAAGTAAATTTGTCAGTCTCGAGTGGCAAATGGCGGTATTGATAGAATTTTCACGGTTCTATTTTTAAGAGCTTTTATGTCAGCTGTAACCTGATTTTTCACTTAGAAAATACGATTGCTTTTACACGTACTTTGGGCCTGCATTTATGTAAAAACTCCATGGCTCTTTATTTTGCTGCACTAAACGCATAAAGGTGTGTCCAGACCTGGCGAATGCGCCGCTTGCGAACTACGCGCGTGTATTTCATGTTTGTACGCAGCCGATACGCCGTACGCGCGCCGCTCGCGCGCAAGTCTCGCGCCGTACTCGAGCGGCACAAAAAAATTCACAACTGAGGCTCGTAGTTCAAACGCGAAAAAAGCTATGTGAGCACGAGATACGCCCCACTCGAGCCTCGCCGGAGTTGCACTAGAGCGGGGCACCAAACGTAGGCTGTAAGCGCACGCGAGCAACTCGCGCGCAGTTTGCAAGCGGCTTGCGAGTGGCGCATTCGCCACATCTGGACACACCTTTATAACAAAAATTTCTCCTTTATTTTTAATGTATTTTCAATTATTTATATTGACCGAGGATATTTTGTACAGCCATTAACACGAAATCGATACGAGAACAGGGTCAGAATGATTACTCAACAACCCTTACCAATCGTCCGACCTACCATTCGTTATATTGATGCATAATTAAGTAGAAAGACACAACATATAATTACGTTATGCAAACACTACAAACAGAAATAATTTATCTCCAAAAACAAAACAATTAATCATCACTACTACGAAAAACATGTTAAACATAAAAGAACTCCTTTTCGGGCAAACCAGGGGTAAACAATGCGATTCATTAAATAACAAATACTTTGTCTTGTTAACAAAAGCTTTAGCAGGAATTTTCTCTATCACGTGCCTTCTTATGGGCACATAAAAGGGCAAAAAAAGACTTAAAAGCTACAAACGAGCACACTTTCCAATGTAAAAAAAATATGTTTTGTATTAAAATCAAAGTTAGTTATTACCTAGAAGCAAAATAATAAGGTTTTATCAAAAGAATTTCTAACAAAGAAAACATTTAGAATCTTTAGAACATTTTCTAAGTTGCTACGAAGAATCGTTTTTCAGCGTAGCCTGCTACGAGAAAACTACGAGAGTGCTACGGAGCTACGAACCTTCGTAGCGTACACTAATGAACTGTTTATACATCGGCAGTTTAAATTGTGTACAGTTTACTGTACCTATTTTGTAGCTTATTCCAAGTTCATAATAAGCAATTATAGCTGTGGCAGCTGTATAGGTTAACATTATAACATACTGGGTTAAAGACTACTTGCTGAGAAGTACAGCTGAACCCTTCAAACATCAGGCCAGCGGACGGAGAGTAATGGGTAACTCACCGTCCGATCAGGACCAGGCCTGTGAAGGACGGCGCGTACGTGTTCCACGTGCGCCTCAAAGAGATGTCAGCATCAACGGAAAGGGCCCGTTAGGGCCGAAGCCTGCCGGGTCAGCGGGATTGTCCGAAAGGGTTACCGCTGGCCCGGAACATAAAAGGCTAACGAAGGAACACGGGTGGGTTTTAGTCGGTAAGAGTCTGACACAAGGAGTGTCAGACTCTTACCGCTCCACCCAGAGCGGAAGCGGTAATTTGATGATTTCCCATGCTCAAAAAAAAATCCTCCCAAACATAGATATAAGCATTTATATTCTCCCAAAGGATATTCATTCAAAAATATATGATCCTGTTTTTTTATTGTGTCAATCTCAAACTCAGAGCATTTATTTCAAAACAACCAAGTACAGGCACTTTTGAATTGTCAAGAGATCGGTCAGTCAGAAAGATGAAGCTAGTTGGTAAAGCGTAGTAGGTACCTAAGGAGAAGAACGGGCAAGAAACTCCACAGACATTATTTTAAATCAAAATATTGGTTACATCATTCATGCTGAAATTATACTTTTGAGAACGATGTAGAACGACCGTAATAAAGATAAGAACAAAAAATAAAACAATTCATAAATTAAAATAAGCCGTGGCAGCTAAGAGATGACCAGTCTCCAGTTCCAGTTTCTACCCGGTATTCTGTAACTACATGCCACCTATTACTTATTACGAAATCGACAAGAACTTTGTAATAAGTAGGTACTGGTAATCAACATAACTTACCTATGGATCACTTTAAGGTTAGTATTTCATAAGTAAAATACACTTTCAAAAATTTTCATGCCACATATAATTTTATGATACAAGATCGAAAAAAAACAGAAACTAATGGGATAATAATTGCATTGGGTTTCCATATCTATCGACCGGCAGTAATTCCTCTGGCGGATAAGAATCGAAATGAATTAACCTTCGGTATTGCTGTGACCAATTCCTTCACTGTTTTTTTTTCAAACCTACATATATTATTTTTAACCAACTTCAAAAAGGAGTAGGAGGAGTTCTCAATTCACCTGTTTTTTTCATATATCGAGGGTTTCATTACAAATGGGCGTACACGCAAAAATAGCATTTTTTGATTTTTGATGCAAAAGATTGTATAAAAGAAGGTCCATAACATAGTTAAAGTCAGGTAAGGTATATTTCAGTTTTTTTTAGATATTTGTAGGCCATTTAAATAATTGGCGCAATGTTATCGCACGGTTGAACGGTTGTAACACATAGGCGTAAACTACGGTTACGCCATTAGTGTATCTTTATTTTGAAGAAACTTGTACATTAAACAGGCGTTAGTTAAACAAAAAGAAGTTCAGATCCGTCTTAAGTAATTTCCATGCTTACGCCCATGTTGGTAGACAATTCTTGAAGGTGTATGCGCGTACGCCAGGTTCATGCGCCAGTCATTTTAAAAACAGAACTATTTAGTGTTAACAAAAGGGCTTGCGCATTCAATTTTTTATTTATTAATTAATTAAAGTTCCTATTTAAATAAGAAGTAACGGTCTTTTCAAATAAAGAAGAATGTGTTTTTGTACGCCCCGTACGTAGGTACGGGGCGAACAAAAAAAGTAAATGTAGGCAAAATGTAGATTTTGCCTAAATTTAAATTTTGTATTTTGCAGTTATTATCTAAACAAAGAGGCGTAATGACCATATTTGATAAAGTACGTGTGCGATTTCTAGAAAAGTCCTACTAGCTTACGTATTTTACCTAGAAAGATACTTGCCCCAAATACCAGTCTGATATATGAACAATTTTTAATTGTATTCACTTTTGTCCCTCCTATAAAATTGCACTTTTGTCTTTACACCCATTTGTTACGAAGCCCTCGATATGTTACGCGATACTGGTATCCTAGCTGCATCCGGTTAGACCGGAAGCCAACCCCATCATAGTTGGGAAAAGGCAAGGCAGATGATAAGAAAGAAAAAAAAACAGTGGCACTCCGGGAGTACCGACAGAGTGAAAACAAAACACAAACAGAATACTTTGCCATCACTCATTAACATATCATATCGGATATACATTAAAACCGAGTACATCCCGAGGACAGCCGAACACATCCGAAGCGGGTATTTTTTTAATCGTTTTATAAACAAAACACGCGCGGTGTCACATACGGTAACAGTGGCGCGAGTTCAATGATTTTTTCCCGTCTCAAAAAATGCCCAATGCGCGTAAAGAAGTTTTCTCTTCAAAAATTTATTTGGACACAGTTCGTGAAACAAAAATACAAAAATAAAATAAAAATAATGTTTCAAACAAAAATAGTGTAGGTAATCATAATTAAGTTACGCGATATATCCGGAATTTGTGAATCGATTTCGAAAATTATTTTTTAATGGATACGTTATGCTTCAGGGATCCCATATAAACTTTATTAACTTTGCTTGGGTAGTTTTGAGTTAGCTTCGATAATACGTATTTTATCTTGATGCTGTTATAGTACTTTCAGCAACTGTTGCTTACATAGCAAGTAGTGGTATACGAATTGGTGTGGGGTAGGTACCATAACAAAACAGTGAAAAAAGAACATATAAAAAAAACCGACTTCCTTTGTAATCACATTTTCTTTTGTATCCACTGTTATTTGTACAAAGAATGAGTACGATGTAGAATATAATATTATGGTGCAATGTTCAGTGTAACTGAGTTGTAATGTTCATTGCCATCTCCAACCTAGCCTTTTCCCGACTAGATTAGTGTGGGATTAGGAATTCTATCAGCGAGTGAGCGATACTAACCATAATTATGCGATTGAGTATTAATATTTTAGATGAGACGACTGCCACCTGACTTCCACTACCCTATATTAAGTACTATAAATATTCTCATGTTGAACTAGCTGTCAGAGTTTTGAACTTTTGACTAATGGTACCATTTTAAAGTGTTTGTGTACACCCCATATCTGCTATTTTAGTTACCTGAGGCGCAATTCTCGTAATTATAAGAAGGTTTACATTCTGATCTAAGCCTCAATATGTCAAAAATACCTCCCAAATCCCTACATTTTTGGCAAATTTTTGATATTGATTGTCACCGAGATGAGATTGTGACTAGATTTTGAAGGTTTTAGAATAAAAATAATTATCCAAAGAAGCAAATCATAAATTGTTTTAACAGATCCTAATAGATACCGGACTGTTTGTATTTCATGCGACAGAGATAACGCTCTACGAAGCCGACATTAGCCGATTGTCTCTTTCCAAAGGTCGATTTGCAATATTTATCGGCGGGTACTGTACGGGAATTGGCCTTCTGATATTGACAAAGTATGAATCTATGTAAAGAGTAAACTCTACTCTCTTTTATCCAAACGTTTGCCTTATCTTTCCAGACCACTTGAGTAAGATCTCGATAAATATAATAAATCTAAGTGATGACATGTTATTCTGTCCCAAATAACATCACCAGACTATGGCAAACATCCAAAAAATATATATGGAAGAAATAGAAGTTTTTAAAACTAGGTTATAAGGTCTAAGCGAATATTTTATTGTGTACAACAAATATAACCCAGTTGGCACAGTCTATATGTTAGTGATGAACCAGATATTTAGATCTATGCTATGTTCACTGAACTTTAGCTTAGATCACTGACTTTTGAATTAAGTGAAGTTAACTCCGGACTCAATTTTTTGATGCCCTATGATTCCTTCCTCCCTTTATTAAAACATGTGCATATTATTTTAAGACTGTTAGCTTATAAATTATGTTAATATTTTTATCTGTTAGATTTTTTATAATAAATATGTATTCCTGATCAGGTTCTACATTTTTATTTTGCAAATACACGTTTATAATATTTATAAAGCCAGTGTTTTTTCTCGTAGAACAGCACAGGCTTATCAAACTCAACTAGCTAAAGCATCTGGAGCCTACATACATAAAATCATTTATTTTGGAAATAATTGATTGAATCTACAAAGTTACCAAAGATGAATTCTTCTACAAAGGTAGAACGTGTCATAAATACAACTTTTTAAAACTAGGTAAAGCTGATAACTATTCGAAAAAAAATGCTTATTTATACGTCACATTAAGCTGATAATACCTTTAAAGAAATAATTAGATTGAGCAAATGTATTGTTAAAAAGATTTTCAGGAAAAATCCTCTGTTGCCATTGGAGATGTCTGCCCTATTATCCCTAATATTTATGTCTTGAAAAACGTGTACAAATAATTCAGAATGTTTCCTCGTTTTTTTTTCTCTATTTGATCCTTGAAGAAAGCTTACCCTACTTGCGAGTCAGATAGCTAAGGGATTACGTTAAGGGTTTGGCAGAGGTGACTTATAACTAGTACCCACAGATATAGATAAATATCAAGTAGTAGTAGCAAGTATCACGAACTGTAAGAAAACCAAGCGTGCCATTTTTTTACTACTATCAAAAAGAAAAACAAATCGATTCAAAGACGCTGCCGCGTGCGGCACCTATCTCTCCCCACCCTTGGGGCCTAGCGCCAGTGCTCACGCTCACCCAGCCAGTAGTACTCAGGACTGAGCGCGAAAGTGGCGGCTTACGATTTTTGTACGTAAGCTGGGCACGCGAAGTAGTTGCTCTTGCGTTATCTAGGTGTATCTATATCTGTGGTACTCCCAGAAATCGCCAGTTACATTTATGTTTCATGTAAACGGGGGCGAGTCTATTGCCATAAACCGGGCACAAATCTACTGAAATATTCCACCAATAACTATAGTCCTGACCCGGAAATCAAACCCGGGACCTCACGTTCAGTAATACGCTTGCAACCACTTGACCAACGAGGCAGTCAAACTGCAAACTAAATATAGGTAAATTGATTATTTATACCTATTGGTGCATTCCCTAAGTCGCCGATACCACCCCGGATGACGTCAGAGTGTGATTGTGTAGATATTTTCAACACCCACACTAAAGTTCATTGAGTTTTTTTTTTATAAGGTGATTATGTCACCCTTTTAGTATGTAAATTTTAATAAGTAATTCCTGTGGTGTACATAATGAAGTCTATTCTATTCTAATACAGAGAAACAATCTGACTCAACACATTGAAGACAAAATTTGTACACATAGTATATTATAGGCGTCGCGATAAGAATGGACAACAGCTGGTTTTTGTAACGCAAGCCAGTGAAGGCTCCTACAAACAGGAGCGCCACGCGATAAAATCGCGCGCGACACAAAGGCACCGCAAGTCGCGCAACGAGCGGTGATTTTGTGTCGCGCGCGATTAGCATCGCGCGTCGCGCGTCACGTCTGTTTGCAGGAGCCTTAATAATATTAAGGCTCCTGCAAACAGGCGTGACGTAACATATTAAGTTAATATGTTACGTTACAAAGCCATTACACAACGTAGAAAATTAACACGTGAAACTCAACAGTCACATGTTTCAGTATTTTTTTTCCCAGTCAACACTACAAAACACTAATTACACATCCACATAATATGTTCGGAATAACTAACCATAAGTGTAGGATAGGTTAACCTTGGCCGTCTCGTTACTGTTCCAATTCGTCATTGAAAAACAAAACAAGATCATACCAGCTTATAATGTTTCCACTGCTAGAACACAGGCCTCCTCTATTCCAGAGGGAGTGGACTGTAATCCATCACGCGGGCCCAATGCGGGTTGGTAGATATCACATATCTTCGAATTCTTGGTTCTATGACATGCCGGTTTCCTCACGATTTTATTTTTATTTTATTTAATTCGGACTAAAAACAGTTATGCGATTACAATATTAATAGTTAGCTAAGGTATAATAGTAAACAAACGCATAACCCACACTATTGTCCACGGAATCATATCGATTGTAAAAGATGAAATGATGTTTTCCTATACCGTTTTGAGAGCAGTATTGATGAATTTTACTACACAAAGTAAAGCGCCTGCCTGTTTTCGAACCCACGATCTACATCTCGAAGTCGGGGCCGTACCACTGGGTCACCACTCCTCACAAAATATGAGACCCTTAAAATAAAACAGGCATGGATCAAAATACAAAAAGTTTAGAAACAAAGAACGAAACAATTTTTTCTTCAGAAGCAACTTACACAAAGTTACTAAATTGGTTAAACGGCAGACAATGATGAGAAAGTCGACGGACGATTGAATTTATTATCCTAAGCTATTGTGAATTGACTCGCTTGATTTATTTAAATTGAACCGGCTAAATGGAAACAGTTGGTAGCTACGAGCAACGATACTTTCAATTGTTTTTCAGTTTGGTTGAAATGAAATGTTTAAAAAAGGAAATGACTTAAGACATACACGTCAATATTTTGTTGTCAATATCTACTTTAATCTAGCTGGCGCCGGGCATTTCCTCGCTGACGGATCCCTGAGAAGAAATGCCTAAACAAACTCGGATGAGAACTGATCCAAACATTATATTATTAGGATTTTATGGTTGGTTATTGTATGGTTGCTTACTTGCATATGCTACCTATTGATATTAGGGAAATTGCAATACTTAAATTGTGTTTTGCTTATTTTCTTTTAAAAGCATCTCACGTTTTTTTTTTGTAAAACTATCTTTTCTAATATTTTTGAAAGCAAAGATCTATAATGGAAACCGTTAGTGCAGAACCAGGCTTCAAATAACAGTGTATTATTTTTGTGGTGGACTCAAACATGACCCTTTGCAGAGCCAAGCTGTGACAATTATAACTTATAATACATAGATATTACATCCATAAACTAACCCGCACTGGGCCCGCGTGCTAGATTACGGCCCAGTCCCTCTCGAAGAGAAGAGGCCTGTGCCCCAGCAGTGGAGACATCATTGGCTGATTATGCTACATACAATGCGTGCCACGAAAGAAGAGACTTGACCCCGCCTCCCCCGCTCTTTCCGCCGTCCCTATGACGTTCGGTTTCGTCCCGCACTCAGACCTCATACCGCTAAAGATACCTAAAATCGTGTACTGCGCATGTCAAACCACGTGGTGTGTCTAGTCTCTTCTTTCGTGGCACGCATTGTACATAAAATCACGCCTTTTCCCATGTGGGACCAGGCAGAAACTACAGAACGGCAACCGCTACAATCCTTACATACAAAGAGTAAAGGAAGGATCGTAGCGGGTAGGTACTTGCTCCGTTTACGTTCATACTGGTCATACACGCACGCCGGTTGCGGTTGTAATTTTAATTGTATTTTGATAATTAATTTTTGAATTAATTATTAAAATACAATTAAAATTGGGATTTGTCTCACGAAGTGCATTTAACTTCAATATTAAATCGAATCAGTAACAAAAAAAAAACAAAAATAAACATCAATAAACAAAATTAAAACAATATTCGAATCTGACAGCAAATTGATGGCTCTGTAAATAACGTAGTAAAAGTTAATACACCATTACAATAATCGAATGAAATATGAATACGCTTCCGAATAAAATAATTATCGATGCATAAAGTTCTTGTATTTACCCATTAAACATTACTAATTGTTGGTGCTAATATACCGGCTGAAAAAAAAGGGATTTTTTGTGAAAAAAAGAGATATCTGTACCATAAGCTTCTACTCCGTTCACCTTTTCTGCCCTGTTTTTGTCCAGACGGTAAAAAGGTCAATCGGTATAAACGCGGCTGTCAAAGAATATGGCGGGATGAACTAGACTTGTTTTTCACAATCGGTTTAGACCGAGAAAAGTGAAAAACGTGATGGAAGGCCTTTCCCATTTAGTGGGTTATAGGCTTATAATAATACTGCATAGTGCATACAGAGATAATCTTCAGAGATAATCTTCGTTGGTGCCGCATTTCATTAAAATTTCCTAAGGGGCCTCTGCGCGTTGGCTTCGGCCCCTCGTACGCCTTCCAAAGGACCCACGGTCCCGAGAATGTAAAATCATAAAAATAAATAATAATAAAAATCGTTGATATACCTACTTTAGTACAGCTTTCCGCAATTGTTTTTTTTTTTTATAAATCTGGATTTGAGTCCTGCTTATGACTATTGAAACGCCCCTATTACATGGGAGTCCCATGATTTAATAGCCATAGGAATGCAAAAACTATAAAACAAAAAATATATTTTGTTCAAGAATTTAATGTTGAACTTATTTTGTTTTTCATTAATTAATAAAGCGAGTTATTTCCATAGTGACATTCTGTAGTTATGTTTTTAAACCTTCTTCAAACTTTGCCTCGCCGCCGCCATTTGGAGATGGCGCCCATGTCTACATGGGACCTAAATATAACTGGTCAAACGTAGGTGCCTAAAAACTCTACCTTTCGAGGAGAACAGGTGTGATATTTTTTCTAACAAAGGTCCTACACATGGTCTAGGTTATTTAGGTGTAAAGACAACTGCAAATAAATACAACAAAACATTGATCCGTCACCGAATAAAGTCATCGATGCACAAACCATCGATCCTCTAAACGTATTCACCGATGCACAAAAGTCCTTGAACTTTACCTGCCCTAACAATATCCAGGCTTTGTTCATGAAACATGTTGTCTTCAGTTGCCCGCCCACTGTGTGACGTCATTGGCTGCAATATTGTTTGCCGTGACAATAGATAGTGGAACACTTCGGACAGATAAACAGAACGCACTGAGCCTATTAGCGCGCTTCACTTAACTGTTAACGCTTCATGGGCTTTTTAGGGTTAAGTGGGGAAAACTCTGAAAATGGAGCTTCGTAAAAACTAGTTTTATGTCAGTCTGTTTCAGTCTTTTTTCTTCCTACGTACGCAAGAATTATTCGTGGTTATTTTTATTATTAGTCGCTTAATCACCGCTAATGAGAAACAATTGACTATCTATTGTAATGGGCCGCTAGCATCCCGCGCCGGGACGGAGCGATTAAACAAGCTGTGCCCGCGACTTAATTCGTTCTTTTTCTAACAAAAGTTGCAGTACCATATCATCAGCTATCTGTCAGTGAAAGTCCCGTCAAAATCGGTCCAGCCGTTTCAGAGATCAGCCGTATCAAATAAGCAGACAGACAGATAATTTTTATTTAATTGTGTTTATTTATTTATTTATTTATTTATATATACTTTATTGTACACCAGAAAATACATAACAAAAAATACAATTATGAATACAAAACATACAATGGGCGGCCTTATCGCTTTCTGCGATCTCTTCCAGGCAACCTTGACCTTGTGTTATTGTTATAAGTACCGTATAGTTTCATGTTTATTGGTAAAAAGCTGTTATTTTGACATAACAAACAGACACTTCAACTTTATTTATTTGTACGTATAGAAGATACGACCATTTAAAGTATCAAATATTATTGTTTGATGTGCACCTAATGAATACATATATTAAAACACTTAAAAAACGTTTCATACGTGCGTGACTAAGCAAAAAAGTGGTTCATTGTGCCCAGTGAATAAACTACGGAACCCTTCAGTATGCATTGGATAGACTATCAAAGTTTTTAACAAAAATGTCAGGGCTGACACGGTTTGGTTATATATTTTTGCAGCCAACTCTTATCAGTTTTTGAAACTAACAAAGTACGACGATAAAAAACAACGGTAACAAATTGCATGTTTCCAATATCGAAGTCACTGTTGTGATAACATTTTTAATTTGGAATATGCTAATATGTATACAGTAACGTCAGTCCAACGTAAATCCATTTGCAAAAAAACTCGGGCTAACAAATTAACTAGTTACCACAAGTGGCTAAACAGCCCTTCTTAACTTCTACGAAAGTGGTTACTAAGCGGTACTTTAACTCCTAAACACAATTACCGTAACTATGCAAATCAACCCTAAACTGTCTAAGATACTTTATCATCAAGTTGCATCAACAAATAGTTGTCAAGGGGTCCAACAAGCCCCATGGAAAGTTAGTTATTTATTCAAAGCGCGTAGTACCTACTTTGATTATTGTAATTTGACGTAAGCCACGCCCGAGTCGGGGTACTCAACCCTTGGTAAAGGTTGAATGGAGAGGAGTCACTTCACATCACAATATTGTACTGCGGGTGTTGATTATCTCTGACGTTCTCAAGTCGCTTTGAATGCGAACGCGAACATCGCGAACGGAATTGTCGTGTGTGAAAAGGATGGAATGAAAGAGTGTGGTGAAACTTCTTTAATAGTTAGACAGTGCATGTTGTTGTTCAGTGGATAGGCGTTGAGCTGGTCTTTCATACTGTAGTTTTACAAACTTTCAAGTCACCAAATGGGTCATTTTAAGTAAACTGTTTGAGATCCTAATATTAAATCATTTATTTATTTCCAGACAAAAGGCAATTGGTACCAACAAAGATGTTTTTGTATAATGACCAAAATAAAGTATACCTATACAGTAATAACCGGATATTTTCTAAAGGGTTCCTAATTTAACTCATTCATTCTGAATTCCCAGAAAATACAAAATCGGTGTCATCCACATTTAGATAGACGTAAAACTATGCTGCCGCCGTTGCAAGGTTATGACTTTATGAGGACCCTACAAATATTACGCCATCAGCATAAAAAAGGGAACGAATGTCAAATGCTGATGGGAGCGTACAGTTGAATGTGATAAAGTGTGATCGAAAGTCGAACGTGAATATTCAAGGTAGGACCATTTTCTGGACAAGATGGTTTTCCCAACGCGATTATGATTAGAATCGTTACGGTTTGATGTGTTTCATTATGAAAATTAAAAAACAAATTAGAATTCAATATTTCAATGGTTTGAGTAATTAAAGTGGTCACGTCAAAGGAAACGTCTGCAGATGAACGAAAAAACGCACTTTTTTTTGACAAAAACTAATTTAATATATGAAGTACAGGAACATTTTACAGCGTTACAGCGATTTCATACAATATTGAATTAATTTTCGTGACTTTACGTACTTATTTAAAGATCGAAAAGACTCCTGTCCTGTTAGCATTATTGTTAAAAAAAAAGCATTAATACATAATGTTTTCATAATATAATTGTAAATTTGGAAAACCTTGATTTATATTTTAAATGGTTAAAAATACCGCTTATTAAACGACTGTTTCCGTTAATAAAAACCTGATACCTACTTTGTTTAATTAACAGTAAAAAAATAAACAAATATTAATCTCAATCAAAGTATTCTTTGTAATATCAGTAATCAGAACGGGAAACAAAATTAACCCGAAAATTAGAGTTAAAAATTGTTTATTTTGTGAGCGTTGCCTTTGCCTCATACAACCCTATGGGTACATATGGGGTATGTTTGACCTACATAAGCCATGATCAAACGTGTTTTGATGTTACGTTAATTATTAACCGCAGAAACGAGTTTAATCGGTAACTAAATCTGTTTATCCAAGTCTAAATGAGGGGTTGAAATTTCAAAACTATTGGTAAAATGCGGTGTCTATTTTAGGCTGTATACTTTTTTAGGTATTAAAGGTCGACTGACAATTTTTTTTTGCAGATAAGTAAGATGTTTGAAGTACCTGGTATCCGGATAGACTCTGTAGCGGCTTCGTATTTTTTTTAAGTTTTAAACAATGAGCACGGTATGCCCTTTAAAACAGCCTTATTACAATACTTACAAAGTTTTTCTTTTGACATGGTCTAGGCATCGAGCCAGTGTCGGGCCATTTTTTGTAGTAATAATATGACTGTGATTAAAAAACAGTAGGTACTTTAAATAACTGACAAATTAGTCCGGTACTAAGTTGTCAGTTTTAAAATAAGAAGATATCATAGGGTACTCTGAATAAAGTTCTAAATTCAAATACGGTTGAGCCATTTTTATTTATTCGTGTAGGTCGGTGGTGTAGGAAGATATCACCTCCTAGCTAATACGTTTATCTTTTGTTTTTGTTTGTTTTAAGTTTGTTTCCTCAATTGAGATGACTTGCCTCATCTTAATCCTTATGGTTAACCCCGACAGGTATCTTATCGTATGTCAGACATAAGTTTTATTGTAATTTGTTAAATGACATAGTCTAAGGCTAGACCTTAGACTATGTCATGGAGTTTCTTGCCCGTTCTTCTCCATAGGTACCTACGCTTTGGAATGGGCAACTAGCTTCATATTTTCTGACTGACCGACTTCTTGACAATTCAAAAGTGCCTGTAAATGTTTTAATTGAAATAAATGCTTTGAGTTTGAGTTTGAGTTAATTAACAAATTTTGAGATAACTCAATAACTCTTGATTACATGTGAAGAAATGAAAAGGTAGCGACGGTAGCGAGTTCCGAGTTCAGCTCGTGCCCAAAATACTTAAAATTAGACTTCGAGTTGTTTTTAGTTGGTTCTAGCCCCCATTAGGACAATCAAAACTAAATATTTTCCAATTTTTCCTCAAACGAATCAAACCTAGATACACAAACCTACCCACCTTCAGCAAATAGGTATCTTTTAAAAAAAAGCACCAACTCCGATTCGTGACATGAATCATTACAACCATGTCACAATAAAACACTACGAATAAAAGTCGAACATCATGACATGTCTGAGCGGCACGAATTATTGTTCATATTTCTGACATTAATGTTTGAATATAAAACAATTCTTCTTCAGTGTAGTCCATCACAGACGTAGCTATAATACGAGTATATATTAATGTGGTGTGCTATAATTTATATTTATAGCAAGCTACCACACACGGATGCGATGATATAATATTATATTTTGCCTTCATTTCATTGATAATCGGCCTAAGTATCACATCACACTAATATTATAAAGGCAAATGTTTGTGAGTGTGTGTTGTGTGTTTATATGCGTGTTAATTCTTCACGCTCAAACGGCTGGACCATTTTGATAAAATTTTGCATGGAAGTAGCTGACACCCTGGATTAGCATATAGGCTACTTTTTATCCCGATATTCCCACGGGATCGACATTTACGCGGGTGAAACCGCGGGGCGCAGCTAGTGTTGCCCAAATGCAAGACCAAGACAAGACCTTAGCCAGTCTTGGTCTTGGTCTTGCGTCAATACACCTGGTCTTGGTCTTGGTATTGCGCTCTCAGTCTTGGTCTTGGTCTTGGTCTTGCAGCAAGAGTCTCGCAAGTCTTGCGAGACTCTACTACTTAGACTAGACTACATTCAAATACCTATTAGCCTATTGCTCAGGGTGGTAGGGACATCGATGCGCAACCGCTTACCATGGATTCAGTACATGATTCTGGACCCCCTGCGTTAAAATTTTTGTCGACTTTTTCTTAATTTTTACGTTTTTTTCTGCAATTTTTTTTACTGTAAACTGTATAAAATCATTATTTCTATCTGACCCAATGAGATTTTTAATAAAAAAAATAGCAAATTCACTTGTTTCACTTAAAACAGCAATGTAAATAAAACTCGAAAGGGCTACCTGATCAGCTGTATTACTAAAGTTCATTTGCGAGGTCAACACTGTCTTCGTACCTACGCTACTCGCTTTCAAATGCCGCGACAAAGGGACCGCAGCGCCAAGCGGTCTGCTCGTAATATTAACGCACTTGAAAATAAACGTTAAAATTATTACAATAAAGTGCATTCGACCTACTCGACTCGCTGTTAGTTTTGAATTTTGCTGAATAGAAGAATAATATAAACTTTGAAACATAAATACCTACATAATTTTTACCAACCTACTAACGTTAGATCTGCACATTAGACTTATACAAGTATATATAATACTCTAAGTAGATATACCTACAAGGTATGAAATGAACTTTGCTAGAAAGTTATGATCGGTACATTTTTATCACATATGGGAACAAATTTGTAAGTAACACGCTACCTACCTACTTAATAAATAGTCGATACATATAATAATAATCAATACAATACTTATTAGTGTTATGACGATACGGTTTTGATACTGGGGAACGTCTATCAAATTCGGGATTGAAACCAAATACCTACTATAACGCCCAAATCTCAGTTTGACTTAACTGCGAGACGCAAGAGTCTTGCAGGCTTAGTCTTGTTCTTGCTCAAGTCTTGCAGGGTTCAGTCTTGGTCTTGCTACAATAAGTCGGTCTTGGTCTTGGTCTTGGTCTTGCAAAAATGCAAGAACAAGACCAAGACTGCAAGACCAAGACCGATTTTGGGCAACACTAGGCGCAGCTAGTAAGTAATATAAAATACCGTTTAGGTTAGTGACGTCATAGAAATATATAATTATAACTGTGTGTGCAGTCACATAACGATAGTATTGAAAAATATCGCAATATGCCTAGCTATGATTTATATTAATATATATTATTGCTATATAAGTACAAAATATAAGTAGAGAAAATTTTGAGCCCATACCGTATAGGAGGATTGTGACAGGTGAAGATAGTTGATATCAGTAGAAACGAAGATGCTGCTGTCTCTGCTAAGGCATGGCTTTTTGAAGTTATACTATAATGTAGTTATCTAATGCCAACAGATAAAGCTTACCCTCCTATCTTCCTAGACTAGAAAGAGGGAGCTGGAGAGAACTCTTCGAACGCGTGACAGAGGTCAATTAAGCGATCACGAAAATTGTAGTGCCGCTTGCCAATTGTACTAAGGCCATTTTTTCTGATACAAAATCGCCTTTATCCAGCATTGTATTCGAAAATGAGCAATGACCTCATAATTTCGTAGGTCATCCAACCGGCACGTGGCCCATTGCACACATTTAATCCATTTATTTTCTCTCTTCTTTCAGATGCAACCCAATTAGTTGAAGTAGAGTATATAAAGCACGTAAAACAGTTATCAGCTGCCTAGCCTTTCCCCAACGTTGGGATCTTTCAGTCTTACCGCATACAGCTGAACACCAGTATTATACATGGAGCGACAGGTCATCTGATTCTGACCACCACAACCTTATTGGGTAACACGATAATCCTGTAAGACTGCTTGTCAGACATACCGGCTTCTGACTACCCGTAATGCCTGTCGAAAGATCTACGAATGACAGCCGGGATCAACGGCTTAATGTGCTTTCCGAGGCACGAAGGGGTCTCGGCATGTAACGGATACTCAGCCATCCACGAGTCGACCACGGCAAGTGTAGCTTAACTTTTGATTGCCCCGTGCAACTGTTATTACATAGCCAGGAGTGGGAAAAGTCAATGCTAAAAGTACTAAGTAGTACTAATTCATAATATGTAGGTTGGTACCACTTGGACGGCACTTAAAGTGATAACGATCACAGGGCAACGTGTAATAATTAAACTTCTAACTTTCAACTTTCTGTAGCTATTAACTCTTTGTGAACAATTTTGCAATATACTCCTAAACTCTTGTTAGTACAAGAATATAACGATTAATTCATATTAGTATCTAACCAAACTTAGTATATATTTGTATGTGATTTTTAGGAAGGAAAATACCTAGGGACACGACTAAATTGACACATATAAAATAAACCGTGATTGTTAAATAATAATAATCAGTAATGAGACATTCTGTCCATATAATAATATGGGCATACTAATTACCCTTTAGTCGATTTAAAATAACGGTCCAACCCCAACACTATTAACGACTAAAATACTACCCGCAGATTATAAGTGTAGGTTAGTACCAATGTCTTTGCACAAGATGGCGAGATGCTGCAAGTACCTAAGGCATTACAGCGTCGGTAACCATTATAGTAACTACTAACGATTTACTTTTTAAATTACATTATTTTCACTGAAAGTTACAATGTTTTATATTTGAACCAGTAGAATAATAAAATTTAGATAGTTCAAGAATAAGTAGGCACGGCGGGGCCGCACCAGGTTTAAAATAGAGTAGCACCACAATCTATTTTCTATGATCATCGTACCACAATAGTCGATGGTTCAAATAATGATCGATTCCACGGCCCACATTCATATGACCTACAGATTGATTACCCGCCCTTCAACGAAACTTCACTAATTGCTTAGAAAACGTGAACTTTTTAAGCGTACAGCTTCTTTGGTTAATTAAACTGTCACAATACTTTATAAATGCTCACAACTATAGATAGTTAAGTAATTAACGATATCAAAAGCGGTAAAGCAGGGCATTCCTGAAACATGAGGTAAGGATCAGGTGGAATTAGCTAGAGAGTTGCAATGAAATAATTTGATAACTGAACTCAATGGTGGAATTTCATGACACAAACTTAAGCTTAGGAAAGATGAGAGTCAAGAAGAAGCATGATTTAGTGAGGCATTAGTGAGCGGGGTCGTCGAACGGCGTAACGAAACGGCGTCGGCGTCCGGGCCGGGAGGGGCGACGGTTTCGGCGCGCGCTATCGATCGGATCGCATACCTTCCTGCGGCCGCAGCAGAGCATCCTCCGAGCGCGCGACTGTCCGCCCGGCGAAGACTTCAACCTGGTAAGTTTTCGCCACTGCATGGGTACAGGTTAGCGCGGCGCTTGCGGGAGCGGCCGCGGGGCCGGCTGCTCGCGCATCGCGACGCCGCGGGCTGGACGCGGCCGGAGCGCGCGAGCCTTAATCGCGAAGTGCCCGCCGCACGCCCGCGCCTGCGCGCCGTGACCACCCCACCACCCTCAGCCACCCTCTGACCCCCTCGGGCCCCCTTACTCCTCGCGATTAATAATTCCGGCTACGCTGCCAGTGCGTATGTGGGTTAGTTTTTTGGCGATCGATGCGATTATTCGGTGCGAGCCGCTTCCGGTCGCCAGGCCATCGCGGTGCACCCCAAGACGCCAGACGACCTATTAATCGCTTTCTGACATCACCCCTTTAAGTGTCGCGTTGACGCTATAGGTGTCCTTAATCGAGAATATAGGTCAGACGCATAAGTAGTAGAAAATCATTTAACATGCAAGGAAAGATTATGTGCCCTACTGAACTATATTGGCAGCTTTCATTAGAATGAACTGAATATTTAACCAGCTCACGAAGGTTTGATTGATTTCAAATTAGATAAGCGAGACTAATTATTGATGAGTTAGACACTAAACCTTCGATATAAGTTAGTTACTTCAACAAGTACTAATAATAACATCAAACCTCTAAACTTAGCATAAATGTAAACCATCCCATCTAATGCCCCACAAAACCTAAAACTGTAAATAAACCCATCATATCCCATTCGACCATAATAAATTCATCGCAATCCGTTCTAAAGCGCCAATAATTAAGGGTATAGGGCTAAAAGTCAAACGTGTTTGGACTGATATTAGGCTACAATACAACGGCGAGGGTCACATCCGACCGCACAAAGACCGGTCCAAACCACACGAGGGTCTCCTCGGCCTCCGAGAGGGATTCAAGGGCTAAAAATGGGACAATTGCGAGTTTTTCTCGCGCGCTAAGGATCTGTAATACCAAAATGACTATAGTTTAATCTCATTTTTATTGTTTGCCATGGCCCATGATAGAGGTGATAGTAATATGTATTGCATCACAGCATCATGTTGAGATATGAGCCTTTTTGGCCTCACACATATTTTCTTCATTTTTTTTTTTAATTCTTTAGGCGCGTTGGGCGTTTTTCGAGATGAGAAAAAATCATTGAACTCGCGCCACTGTTACCGTAAGCGACACCGAGCGTGTTTTATTTATAAGACGATTAAAAAAATACCTGCTTCGGATGTGTTCGGCTGTCCTCGGGATGCCAGTATGTCAGTGAGTGATTCAAAAGTATTCTGTTTGTGTTTTGTTTTCACTTCTGTCGACACTCCCGGAATGCCACGGTTTTTTTTTTATTTTCATGATTTTGTTACATTTAATGTTCTTTTATATTGTTTGTCTTTCCTGTGCATGACCCAATTCATAAAAAAAAAACATTTCAACTAGCAACAAAAAAGATACAGTCTTGTGACAGAAAGACGGTGTATACTTAGTCATAGGATCCCGTTTTCACCCCTTGGGTACGGAACCCCAAAACCGGGCTTCGAAACGCCCGGACGGATCACTTTCGTACTTAGGAGAAAATTAATGAAATTTTACTAACGTTTTTCCCGTACGCTGTTTTCCTTATACGGGATCCGTTATCGTGCACTGGGAAATCTCTTTGGAAACTCAACTTGAGGAAATGACTTGATAGCTTTGTGAGTTCTCGTTTTGTGAGATATTGTGCGCACTTTGAACTGGCTATTGTTAAAGATCAGTTGGGGTCTTCACAGCTACTAAATAGGAAATAGTAGGCAACTGCCCATCATTTATGAAACTGAAAAACAAAGAAAGAAAGAAAATTGTGTTTATTTGGCAAAAAAAACCTTAAAAATAATAATAATAATAATAGTGCATAACAGTTCGCGACTTGGAGCGCTCAGTTTGGCTCGCATCTCCTTAGCGAACTACATAGGTCGTTCTCTTAGTTCGTCAGCTCCCGCCCTTATCGAACTGGAAAAAAGGCAGTCTGTTCTCTCGCTTTGCTACTGGTCCTGCATGCTATATTTTGTTTGTTAAAGTAGCTATTTTACTGTTATTTTATAGCGCGACCCCTATCAACTCCCCGCACTTCTAGAGTTCGTCGTGTACCGGCCAGGTTACGTGACTAGTTACGGTTCGGTACAACCCTAGAAATGTCGCCCCATGTCACCAGGAGTAAGTCACAAGCGCCCGGTAACTGCGCACGCGCTCGGCGCTAACAGACTCGTGCGCCTCGCGAGCCGTCCATTACCGATAATTATGTTATTTATAAGGTAAATGTAACAGTTCATTATACGAACGTTTTATACAAATGCAGTTTACATGCACAAATAGTTGGAGTTTCTTTTACCACAAAAGTACCCCGACTACAACTGGCGTCCCAACGTGCGGCCGTGTTTTTGTGAAAAACGGCAATATTGCGTGTAAAACTGTTATTGTGTATAACAACGTTTGTATAAAAAAAAAAACAGTGTTTGAGTGTCGAAAACAGTGACTTTCTCGGGTTTTCTTCGTGCGGCGTTACATATTTAATTCGTTACATACTTCGCCCACGCCGCCCGCAGATTCGTTACGTTTTGTGCACACATCAACAATTTTAAATTATTAAGGAACTTTTAGCATAATTATTTTGGTGTGATATAGTGACTATACAGTGGATTCAGTGTTACGATTGCTATAAATCGTAATCGTGTAAACATCCATGTACATACAATAAGAGCATTGTTCATAGTAATGCTTCGTGCGAGTTAAGACTTTAAACTGTGGGTACCTTTGTTAGGATTCCTAGAACACCGACTCGCGTCGAACATTAATGTAAATAAGAACTTTGATGTTTAAATAGAGTCTTTTGTGTTAGAGACCTAGTTTTAGTTGTATTGTAGGTATATGAGAGTTAGAACAATCGCGTAAGTGTATGAACGTTGTTTTCGTAAGTACGCGCGTAGTGTACGAAGAGTTGTCGAACTAGAGTGACGAACTAGGTTGCCTAGGTACACTGTTACCTATTTGTGGTGCCGGAACGTTGTATAAAGTGCATTAAAAGACATGGTGCTAACACGGTCGCGTAAAAATAGTGCTTCACGTGCTACGCAGCAGCCTGTAGATACGCACGCTACGGCTGGTGAGCAGTCAGACGGTACGATGCCGTCTACTGCAGATGGACACGCATTGTTTGTTGACGTACGATCGTCGACGCCGCCGCTGGCTGGACCTTTGTCCGCCGGCGCCTCGGCTCCATCACCACCGCCGCTGTATGGGCGTGAGCTACCTGGCTCGCAGATGCCGCAGTACGGGCATGCTCCGCCCGCCGCCACACCGCAGCCACCGATGCCTGCACCTATTATTATGACGAACCAACAACTGGTACTCCTCTTGCAAGCTTTACGGTCGCAGCCGCCTACGCAGGGCGCGCAGCCACCGCCGACGACGACTGTGAGTACAAACCTGGCTAATTGTACGGCGAGATTTAATGGTTCTGGCGACGTTATGGCATTCGTGGATGCTGTGCAGATTTATAAAGACTGTGTTGGTGTTCACGACGATATTGCTTTAAGAGGCCTGCCAATGCTGCTCACTGACTTTGCGGCTACTTGGTGGCAAGGTGTTAAACATTCTGTCACAAGTTGGCAAGAGGCCACCCATTTATTTCGCCAAACATTCGGGCCGCGCCTCCCACCTCATAGATTATATAGAGAGATGTTTAGTCGAGAGCAAGGTGATGAACGGACCGATATCTTCGTGTGTAGGGTAAGAGCCCTAATTGCCCAACTGCCGCTGCATACGCTACCTGAAAATCCAGTGCAGCTGGATATGGTGTACGGCCTACTCCATAGGAGAATCCGGGAGAGGGTAACAAGGAGCGCCTTCGCTTCGTTCGCCGAACTGCTACAGCAGGCTCGAGTAGTGGAGGATGTGCTCGAAGAAGTCTGCACCGCTGCGCCGACTAAAAGGCACTCCCCTACATCTACCGCCCCGCCGCTCGCGCTGTCGCCACCGCATGTCACTGGACATGCTACGAAGTCTTCACCAACTGGTGCTGAGGCCAATAAACAAGAAAAAGCAGCGCCAAACAAGGCTAGACCTAGGTGCACATTCTGCAAGATGTTTGGACATGTCAAAGATGACTGTCGAAAACTAGAAAATCGAAATAAAGCGACTGTTGAACCGGTCAAGAGCGAACCAGTTGCGACCCGATCGGAGCTGCGCCCGTCCGTAGCGTGCTTCGGATGTGGTGCGCCCGGTGTGATACGGTCAAACTGCACGGTGTGTAAAGAGAAACCCACTGCATCACCGACCACGTCGACCGCATTCCAATCAGTGTCCGTAGATGCAAAAGTGTTAAATCCGCGTGTGCGTCCTATTTTTAATGTACAGGTATTCGGTGCAGTAGGTACCGCGTTACTAGACACGGGCGCGAAGCAGTGCGTTGCTAGCGATAGTCTAACAAGACATTTGCGGGCTAATGGACAAATATTTAATAGTTGCGAAACAGAGTTAAGATTTGCGGACGGAACCCAACGTCTCCAAACTGTAGAAACAGCTGTGGTAAATGTAAAAGTGCAGGGAGTTGCAATAAGCACTCTCTTTATGGTCTTGCCCGGCGCAATCGATTCCTTACTAGGTATGAATTTTATAAAGGACGCTGGCATGATACTCGATTTCGAGAGAAATCGTTTCTCTTTACGTGCTTCAGGCTTTCATGAGCTACAGTATGAACACGAGGACCGAGTTGCGGTCACTTCGGTGATTGGTCTCCACGAGTGCGAGGGCACTCTCCTGTCACCATCTGATAGGGACAAGTTGGCTGCACTATTGGAAGTTAACGCTAATATCTTCAGTGCAGGGGGAGGGCCTACGCCCTTCGCCTTACATAGGATAGACACAGGTAACGCCGCGCCTGTCGCAACGCCCCCTTATCGACTGGCTCCTGCTAAGAAGGAGAAGATAAGAGCTGAAATTGATAAAATGTTGGAACTGGAGGTAATAGAAGAAGCTGAGTCAGAATGGGCTTCCCCAGTGGTATTAGTGCCAAAAAAGAATGGTGAGACACGATTTTGCGTCGATTATAGAAAATTAAACGCTGTAACCCGTACGGACAAATATCCGCTGCCGTTAATCGACGAGATCCTATCTTCCGCAAAGAGTAATTGTGTAATGTCCACCATCGATCTAAAATCTGGGTACTGGCAAGTGGAAGTAGCTCCAGAAGACAGACACAAAACTGCATTCGTCTCACCGTTCGGAACGTTTCAATTTAGGCGCATGCCATTTGGCTTAAAGAATTCGCCGTCGACGTTCCAACGATTGATGGATCGTTTTCGGTCAGGACTAAAAGACGTAACTGTTGTGGCATATTTAGATGACATCCTCGTAATTTCTAATGACCTGGATGCGCACCTACAGGATCTGCAACAGGTGTTCGATCGCCTTCGTCAATTCAACCTCAAAGCAAATCGTGAAAAGTGTGTATTTGCCAGGGAAAGAGTTGCTTATTTAGGGCACATTATTACGGTCCAAGGTATCGAACCTGATCCGACGAAGGTCAAAGCAGTCGTGGAAATGTTACCTCCTAACAATGTAAAGGAACTAAAAAGTTTTTTACAAACCTGTTCCTGGTTTAGAAAATTTATTCCACAGTTCTCCGAAGTAGCCCAGCCGTTGACCGACCTCACCAGAAAGAATAAAGCCTGGAAATGGGGTGAGAAGGAGGCCAACGCCTTTAACGAGCTCAAGCGGAGACTCACAACGAGTCCAATTTTGCGCCAGCCAGACTTCGAGCAACCTTACATTCTTCGCACAGACGCCAGTGGTTATGCCCTAGGTGCAGTGCTCGTGCAAGGTCCGGATCCGAAGTCTGAGAAACCTATTGAGTATGCCAGTAGGTTATTAACGGCAGCCGAACGTAATTACTCCACGACGGAGCGGGAAGCATTAGCTGTAGTATGGGCCCTAGATAAATTTCGTGGCTATCTCGAAGGCGCCCAAGTCCGTATTGCAACCGACCATCAACCTTTGAAGTGGCTATTGTCTCTAAAGACCCCCAGTGGCCGCCTTGCTCGGTGGGCCCTGAAAATCCAAGCTTTTAATCTGGATGTGGAGTACACGCCCGGGAAAGCTAATGTGGTGGCAGACACACTCAGTCGACCCGTATGCCGGCCGTCGATGGATGAAAATCCCGACTCTACCTGCGATCTGTGTCCAGTCTCCGTAGACCTACCTCACCGTAGCTCCGAAGAGTTGCGAGCAGCTCAGCTCGAAGATCCTGAACTTAGGAAGATACTTACGGACTTTGAAGACGGTGATGCCACTACTCGATGGACAGATCGAGGCTACTATCTTTCAAACGGAGTCCTTTTCCGTTTTGATCCGGATTCCGAATCTGAAGAACCTCAGTTAGTAGTACCAGACTCTATGCGTACCGAGATCCTGAAAGCGCTCCACGATGCGCCCACAGCTGGTCATTTGGGCCTAGAGCGTACTCTAACCAAGATCAAGGAAAGATTCTATTTCCCAAATATGCGTCAATACGTGGCAAAGTATCTCAAGGCTTGCGATCTTTGCCAGAAGTTTAAGCCTACTAATCTTAAACCTGCTGGGCTGCTGCAAACTCCTGTCGCCCAGCAACGCTTTGAAGTTCTCGCCATGGACTTGTTTGGTCCTCTGCCTGAGGGTAGTAAGGGTGAGAAGTGGATCTTCCTAGTTGAAGATACTGCGAGCAGATGGGTAGAGTTGTTCCCTTTGACCGAAGCGAACGCAGATAGTTGCGCTAAAGTATTGATAGAAGAGGTTTTTATGAGATATGGGTTTCCCCGCAGAGTTATCTCAGATAATGGAACACAATTCGTCTCAGCGGTGATGCAAAAAGCAATGCACGTTCTCGGTGTTCATCAAAATTTAACTCCAGTCTATCACCCCGAGGCCAACCCCGCTGAACGGAAAAATCGCGAAATGAAGCAGATGTTGGCGATCCTGATAGATCCAGAGCATCGTCGTTGGCCTGAAGTATTGCCTGCTGTACGGTTCGCTCTAAATACGGCTCCTAACCAAGGCCCGGGACACTCTGCTGCCTTTTTAACATTTGCGCGCGAGTTCCGGTCCCCGGTGGACGTAGCCCACGACTTGCGAGCGGTCGTAGATCAAGAAAACTACGTACCCCAAATTACGCCATATTTACGGGACTTTGTACACCGCCTGCAAGAGGTGAAGTGGCGAGTCGAGCGCCAGCAGGACATTCGAAAGGATGCAGCGGACAAAAACCGCCGTCCTGGAACTAAGTTTCAGGAGGGTGACCTCGTACTCGTGGATAGCCATCGCCTTAGTCAAGCCGCGAAGGGCTTCACCAGTAAGTTTGCCCCGAGACGAGAGGGCCCGTATCGTATTAGTAAAGTTGTTTCCGCAACCACTTACGAGGTTGTAGATAAAGAGAAAGAACCTCGAGGGAAGTATCATGCCAGTCTCTTAACACCGTATGTAGGCGATTCACACGTTGTCGTCCATGGTAGAAAGAAGGGCAGACCCCGTAGGCTATCGGTTGCCAAGCCAGCTCCAGAGCCTTCTGCTGACTTGGAGGGGGAGGATATAGCGCGACCCCTATCAACTCCCCGCACTTCTAGAGTTCGTCGTGTACCGGCCAGGTTACGTGACTAGTTACGGTTCGGTACAACCCTAGAAATGTCGCCCCATGTCACCAGGAGTAAGTCACAAGCGCCCGGTAACTGCGCACGCGCTCGGCGCTAACAGACTCGTGCGCCTCGCGAGCCGTCCATTACCGATAATTATGTTATTTATAAGGTAAATGTAACAGTTCATTATACGAACGTTTTATACAAATGCAGTTTACATGCACAAATAGTTGGAGTTTCTTTTACCACAAAAGTACCCCGACTACAATTTTTTACTTTACATGGTAGGTACCTACTCGTTGTATTTAAGTGTTTGAATTATTTTGTTTATTTATTTATTAATCCATAGTTCAATATAGGTAGAAATATTACTTATAAAATATTCTAAATGTGTTTTAGGGTGATAGTACACTCCTCTAACCCAACAACTAAACGAGAGATGAGAAGTGCCTGTGCACTATGTGCAGTGAGTATTTGAGTAAGTGAGCGGTGGTTTGGAGCGATGATCTTCGCAGGAGAGTTGCCGAAAATCGATTTGGATGGCGTGCAATAGATGAGGCCTATTACCTTTATATGGTGTACATAATAAAGAGTATTTTATTCTATTCCCGTCTCCAACAGTTGACTGCTGTAGGCTGATGATGATGAGCGGTAATAATAGAGCTCATTTTTGCTATTACAAGTCGGTCTTATCGAACTAACTTATAAAAGAAGCAAGGGATCTGGGTACTAGTTCGCCTACAGTTCTTTCACAGTTATTTTACCTCTGACAGCTGCAACCCAACATCAACCTAATTACAACAACAATAAAGGTCACTGTGATTTTGACAGACTTGACAGAGATTGAAGATCTCTGTGATGCAAAATCATAGGTAAAATATCTGTTAATGGACTGTACTGTACTGGTTCTTCTGTGGGAGCGCTCTTACGACGTAGTTTGTTCGCGAACTACACAAGACTACTAGCGAATAAACAAACAACCGATCCTTTACCTTTTTAATGTACTCTGGTAGGAACAGCAATTGCAAGGTCTCCAATTACTACTGGACAAAACTACTAGGAGCAGTGGTGCCCCCTAGTGGTATCGGTCCCGACTTACGAGTTGTAGGTCGTAAGTTCGAACCCAGGCAGGCGCTTTACTTTGTGTAAATAATTTCATCACCACTGCTCCCGAAACGGTGAAGGAAAACATCGTGAGGAAATCGGCATGTTCTAGAACCAAAAATTCGAAGCTGTGACATATACCAACCCGTACTGGGCCCGCGTGGTACCTTTATTACAGCCCACTCCCTCTCGAAGAGAAGAGGCCTGTGTCCTACCAGTAGGAACATTATAGGCTGATTATTCCTATGCAATTACTACCTACTGTACTGAGGCTACCGACATAGCCCGAAGAGTTGCTAAACTAAAGTGGCAGTGGGCAGGGCACATTGCTCGCAGAACAGATGGCCGATGGGGCCGAAAGGTTCTGGAGTGGCGACGGCGTGCCGGAAGGCGTAGCGTTGGAAGGCCTCCCACAAGGTGGTCCGACGACCTTGTGAAGGCCGCAGCAACCCATTGGATGCGAGAAGCACAGAACTGGTCGAAGTGGAGGTGCTTCGGGGAGGCCTATGTCCAGCAGTGGACGTCTTTCGGCTGAAATAATGACGATGAATTACTACTGTTACATGATGATCTCATCCAGTTCAAGATGATTCTGTCTGCGGTCTCCAATGGAGGTTTACCAGGTTGATGATTTTTTTAAGGATAACATGTTCTCACTACACTATTCAGCACTACCTTAGAACTGTAAGGCAGGTGTCAGCAAGCCCTAAGAACAGTGTCTGTAAGAGCTAAGCACTCATCCAAATAACGGTTATTGGATTAAGTGCTTACACCCACTTAGCTGTAGACACCCTTCTTAAGGACACAAGTAGAGTGCATGTCCACTATTGCCCGGGAAGACTGGTCGTTATTAAGGTCCATTGTCCCTCGCTGTCCGTGATGGAACGCGAAATGGTCCGAGAAAACTCTTTATCATCTTTCTCCTGTCCTTACACCAATTTATTTGGGGTCGTTGTAATATGTCTTTTACTTCCACACTTCTCCATTAGTCGTCATCTCGTTAGTCACCCCCTTCTAGCCGGTATCATATTTCACACAGTCCAACCATCGTTTCTTTGGTCTTCACACGTAGTCCCCTACTCTTATAGCCACGGTCCGAGAAAACTAGCAGATTAATTTTCGCCAAGTCAAATACAGTGCACAAGGTTCATGCAAATGGTCTACGATCGATTATACCGAATATTTTTATAAAAACATTGACCTTCACACAAGGAAAGTGACTTCGTTTATGCAGGCACAAATTAATGTCTCTTGTATTAGACCTTTCCTAGATCCGAGAAAGCTATCTATTTATAGGTCAAACTCAAACTCAAACTCAAAGCATTTATTTCAATTAAACCATTTACAGGCACTTTTGAATTGTCAAGAAGTCGGTCAGTCAGAAAATATGAAGCTAGTTGCCCATTCCAAAGCGTCAATTCCGTTTCGCTGAAGCAATCACCGATGCAGTGGCCACGAGTTAGCATTTATGTGTGACATGTGCAGCGTAGCTATGGCATCTATTGTTGTTGTATGTTGTTGGAATTGTCTCCTTCTCTGTCCTAACTCTAACACAATACTACGCTGTACTGCCATCTGACGCCCATTTCCCGTAATTAAAAACGATCAAATCATCATCTCAGCGACAATTAATGTCAAAAACTTGTCAATAATTTAGGGAAATTACATGCATTTTTAACAGATTGACACTGAGATCAGACTCTGAACGAACTTGAGACAATTGCATCATGTTCGATATCTTCTAGTGCCTTTTACGAAACCCATACGAGTGTAGAAGGGGTTTTCTATACTCTGTAGCGGAATTACACGAGCGAAATTTCTACTGCACCTACATTGTCATGGTTCTTTACTTCTATTATAATAATGAAGTTGTTATCCTCGCTGATTTTCGTAAGCTTTTCAACTAAAACGAAGAGACTGCAAATATCACCCGACAATTATCAAAAAAATTGCTTGATACATCAGTCGGAAAACACTAAAATCTTCATAACAAGGTCACGGCTCCATAATTTCGGAATGGCGTGGTCCTCATCAGAATTGATTAGGGCAATTTTGTAGATTATATTTATTTTAGTTCCACCGTTTCATCGGAGCGATGTGGCGAAAACCTCCGTACCGAATGTTGACTTTGTTAAGAAGTAATAACAGAACAATTGTTTTTTATTTGAGAAAATAAGCTAGTTGACAGATTTGAGAAACCAATTAGTATTTTTCCTTGTGGTATATTTTGCTGAAAAGTTAGTACTAATTTAGAACCATAGCACTCTTTTTATATCGCAATTTAATTTGGAAAACATATAACTGCGGCTCAAAAACAATCTGAAATAATTTCCGAGGCATCCTGTTCATACTCTTATGAAATCAACCTTCACTCACCAATCCGTGTGCCAACCCTGGCAGTGATTAAGGATTTATATTCCTTTATGAGCAGTCTGCATAGCGCCTGCAAACAGCATGATGCAATTCAGCTGTTCATAATGATACAACAGTTCCAACATTAACTTACAATGTTTGCAGCTTGTAGGTAACAAAAAAACCTACCTTCCAACAGTGTTGGGATCAGCTTCTAGTCTAACCGTTGCAGATGAATACCATTATTTTACATGAAGCGACTGCCTATCTGACTTCCATAACCCAGTCACTGGGTAACATGATACCCGTTGCTAAGACTTGTTGTTAGACTTTTGAGCTTCTAACTACCCGTAACGACTGTCAAAGATCTACGAATGACAGCGGGGGCCAAAGGCTTAACGTGCTTTCCGAAGGGTCTTGATATATAAGATGGATGGTCACCAATCCGTGAAGCGAACTGACCTTCGTAGCTTAACTTTCGATCAACCCGTGCGGCTGTAGCCTTTTAGCCACGAGCCCCTCCAGGTTGTAAGAAAACCTGTCATTTTTTACTTTAAGAATGAAACATAATTATTGCACCCTCTTGTGATAGAGCAATTACGTGTAGGTGTGTCTCAATAATTGGCCAATTCCAAACCAATTTCGTGTGATCTATCTTGATAAGAGTTGATCGACTTTTGAATAGAGTTACAAGAACTATTATAGAATAGAAACTAAATTGTTATTGATGACTTTGACGTGTACTTAGTAGGAATTGTTTAAGTTCAATGATGATGGCTGTGTTTAACTACTACACATAAATAAACAATTTTTGTTATTTAATGAAAGATAGGTAAACCTCATCAATGAATACCTAGATACATCGACTGCAGCAGTAACTACATAGGCTGCGTTCGCCATTTAGTTACTAAACATGTAGTTTTGGAAAAACAACTTTAATTCTCACAAATAAAGTTCAATTTGCGTTACAACTTTAAACGTTTGATGACTTTTCAACAGTAGGTACGTTATTCTGAAGTCAAATTAATTTAGGCTAACATAAAGTTGATAATCATGTTAGTTGAATTAACATGAATTGGAAACAAGGATTTCAGTAGACTTTTTGATAACATTTACATTAAAAGTAAATCACATATTTTACTTTTAATGTCAATGTTATTTTAAACTAGCAGCGCCCCGTGGTTTCACCCGCGTAAGTTTCGATCCCGTGAGAATATTGGGATAAAAAGTATCCTATGTATTAATCCAGGAAATGGTCTATCTATGTGCCAATTTTTATCCAGATCAGTTCAACGGTTTACGCGTGATTGAGTAACAAACATCCAAACATCTTCACAAATTTTCACATTTATAATATTACTAGCTGACCTAGCAAACGTTGTTTTGCCATATATATTATTTCTAGGAATTTTGTTTTAGTTCGATAAAATAAAATAGATAGTAGCCGATTCTCAGACCTACCCGATATGCACACAAAATTTCAAAAGAATTGGTCAAGCCGTTTCGGAGGAGTATGGTAACTAACATTGTGACACGAGAATTTTATATATAAGATAGTAGGATTTCCACACGAGCAAAAGGAGGAAAGCAGCCAGTAGTTTGATCGCCAAATGCTAGTTGATACAGGGTCTGCCGAGCTGACGTTTGGGAAGATTCATGCTGAACTGAAGTTATCCGGAAAAGAACCCGAGTTACCCACATAGCTTGCAGAGTAAGCAAGCTGAAGTGGCAGTGGGCTGGCCAGGTTTGTCGAAGGACTGATGGCCGGTGAAGCGGATGAGTCCAGCCGGTCGATTCTGTAAAAATCTCACCGTGAAAACTTAGGTGATGTGAGTTTGTTTTTGCTAGGAATTGACACTAACAACAGCTTAACAGCTCACTTCACGCTCACTTCACCTAAGTTTTCACGGTGAGATGGTTACAGAATCGCACTGCTGGAGTGGAGACCGTGTATCGGCAAGCACAGTATGGCACGCCTCCTAGCTAAATGGACCGACGACCTAAAAGGTGACTGGGACAGAGTGGATGGCGGAAGGCGGAGGACAGGGTGTTGCTGTCCTCCGCCTTCCGCCATTCCGCAGCCCATTGCTGGACATAGCTGTCCAGCAATGGGCTGCGATAAACTGAGGTGAAGATAGATTCTCAACTCAAGCGTTTCCATTCTTCACAGTTACATTCTCTGCGTGTATTTACGTGCACCATTTATTAATTAACTACGCAGCAATGACATGAGTTATTTGTTGACGTGACACATTATAAGAAGATATCGAGTCTGTAAAAATAAATAATATTGCTCTGACACATATGTTTATACTTATCCAGGTCAAAGATAAGAATGTAAATCGAACTGACCTCATTTCTGTAAATCATGTCTTTCATAGAACTGTCCATAAAGGACTAAAGAATTATTCTTAAACTAGTTTCTACCCGCGACTTCGGCCGCGTAAAATTTCTTGTTCTTCTGATCCACCCCGTCGAAATGCATCGCCTCGCGCTGTTATTTTGTTTTCGCTCAGCATTCCTTCCGAGTTATTTTTCTTTATTCCAGGCTCCTAAGGGTCTTAGCGTAATGTTAAATAGCTTATAGCCTTCCTCAAGAATTGGGCTATCAAATACATTTTTTTTTTCAATTCCGACTGGTAATTCCAGCTTTATTATTAGTATAGATTATGGGCTTATTTTCTACGTACCAGAATACTTGGCAGAAGCAGTTCCCTTGGAATGGTCTTTGTGGTCATATCACCCTTCGTAGAGCATATGAACAGACGGTTCTGTCGTTTATCTTAGGCCCTATTCTGCCCAGTTGCACGTCATACTTAACTACAGCACAACCTAGTAACTTCTATTTTTACAGCAAACACATCACCACTTCGGATTTCCCCAGTTTTTACATGCAACAGAAATGCTAATTCACAGCAAAATTATCGTACCTCAGACTACCACTAGCTTTGTAGGTAACCTTAATTAAAACACAACACTTGCTTCACATATTTAAATAACTTATAAACTTAACAATAACATTACTCATCACTCAACTTAGGTCCATACGGACCTACCACTATGTCTGGACATTTCTCCACACACTCATGGGTGATTGAATTCCTCACAGTGCCTGGATTACACCAGCAGTCGCAGTAGTGTTTTCTGGCGGAATGGGCGCTGGGGAGACCGCAAATGATTTCGAAAGCACAGTTGGGGCCAGGGTCGTATTGCCCAGGTGGACACTCCGCTGTAAAAGTTGAAAAATAACATATCAATACGCCTGTATTCTACAAAGGTGGGTTGGGCAGAGGTGTACCTTTATCACACCCACGCCAGCTATGTGTAGCAGTGGCGGTACCTTCATAGAAGCCGAAAAGCCCGGCTTGCCCTAATAAAATCATAATTCACAACAACAAACTTACTTAAACCTATCAAATAAAAAATATATTAAAAAATACCAGTCAAACATTCGCAACACACACGTACACAATAAGAAAATCAGCCAATCCCTCAGTTGGCCGTTTTTTTATACGTTGAAAATCTGTGGGCTTTCCCTAATTTTGACCCCTAGGCACGCCACTGATGTGTAGGTGCCTAATAGGAACTAGAGGGCGGTTCTGTTGCCATCAACCAGGCACAAATCCAGGGTCCGGGCTGCTGCTGAGAGATTCTGGATGGCAAAAGTCAAATAACACTGCTTGACCTAGGAATCTAACCCAGAACATCATGCCTACGAGTAGCTGTACACTGAAAAAAAAAGAATGATTGATTTTACTAAATTCCGCGTAAATTTTATCAAATCCGCGGGTTATATAGGTCCTACACACGAAATTGTTGATTTTACCAAATAGAACTGGTTGATTATGAAAATCAACAAAGTGGATTTTGTTAAATTCACTCTTGTTATAGTAAAATTAACTATGAAAAGGTAAAATTAACTATGAAAAGGGTTGACTATGGCAGTTCATTACTCAACCTACGCTACTTTAGTACATTCAACAATTCTTTTATTTCAGTGTAGCGCTTCCTACCTCTAGAGTAACAAAGCAGTCCAAGTTGAAGAATGTTGAAGAAATATCTCTTGTGAAGGAATGAAATGGCAGCTGACAGTCACTGGAGTGTTTTATATGCTAGTGGAGTAATTTGTAGTGTAGGCACCTTTGCCTGCAAGTGGCGGTCCTCAGGCTCTCAATAATCATAAGATTTATTGTCAGAAAACAGTGTTTCTTGTAACTAAGTAACAATATTAGTACCTATATCTAATTATCAAAATGACATCACTGTCTGACTAGATGCTCTGTTCTACCTTCTAGGTATAAAAAGAGGTATAGAGATGCTTTACAACAACACAAAGATCGATGATGTTTATATTATATTAAATAAACTTGAATTATAAAGACAAGTGATATCATTAATCAAAACTGGGCCTCGAACTAAGCGTATAAAAACATTACTTAGATATCCTTAGAACTCGCTACTCGGGTAAAACCTTTGCATAAATAAGCTACACATAATTATTAAAATACTCACCAATCGACAGATGGAAACTAATAAAAGACACAAACAATATAACCGTCCAGAGCTTCATGTTGACGGTACACTCACACAAACACGAATGCAGTTTATCACGAGCATCACTGTTTAAATAACTTCTTCACCTTGATTATCTGTGCCACTAATTTGTGCAACTAGCTCATACAAATTAGCTATCTTAAATCGAGTGTTTTCTGATACCTAGCAGCATTTTAGGGCTCATGAATAATGAGTTATTTTGGCTTAGGTACCATTCTGAGGTCACATTCGTTAATCGATTTAATAACTTCGATTGTTATCTCTTAAACAAATGACGCACACGTTAAAATGTGACCAGATTGAAACCATTTAATATGTCTATCATCAAATAAATTATTAAACAATTAATATGATAAAATAAAACTACTGGCAACAGACAACCGCATGGAGACAAAACTTCGCGTCGTATTCAGAAAACTAATTTGAAAACGATTAACTCCGAGCGAATAGATGATACTGATTGACTCAAACAGGATTCTCACGTGTTGTATGCAAACGTAACTTAACAATAGAAGTATATACCTACGTGTATATTAGGTACTCATACTTTTAGTATATTATTAGCGCTCACGTTTACCAACCTACATAGTCTCAGGCCAGACCATATACAGCGCGTTAGAATCACTACTAATTCTAATAATAAAAAGACGAGGGTAACTCTACCTGTTTCTTGGCTTTTCACGCTTAAGCTACTGAAGTAATCGTAATGAAATTTGATGGATAGGTACCCTAGGATCCGGATCAAGACATGTACGCTGCTTTTGATCCCGGATATTTGTATAAAAAAATATGAAATACAAAGTAGGTACACGCAGCCATAGTCATACCCAACCGCTGGTTAAATTTAGGTACCTACATAAAAACACTGGCAATGTACGTTCGATAATTAAAAAAATTACGTAAGTATTGGAGATCTTGCCATAGTAGTGCAAATCATTCGAATAAACGAACGGTCGGTCGGTCGGTCGGTCGGTCGGTCGGTTCGGTTAACGATTGTAACCGTCACGGTGTGGAACATAAAATTAATTTTATTTTGTGCTTTTGTGTACATTGCTTGGTAGGAGTAGCGGCAGTTGTTTCTTTTTTTTTTTGTTTTTAGCTAATTATTTATTTCTGCCAAGCATGAGCTCACAAAAGATTCTGAGTTAATATTTTCAAGTATATACCTAAAGCCTACAAAAGATTCTGATGTAATATTTTTTTGTGATAAAACGGTATGTTCTGGTTTTAATAAAAAATATGAGATGATTACGTAGGTCAGTGAAGTAAAAAATATTTGGTTGATTTCTTGTTTTAATTGTTTAGACTTTTTCACAGCTTACAGTCGAAATTCAAGAGTACCAATTACGTCATGGATTAATCATTGTCTTGTAAGAAACAGAGATAATTAATCTATAAATAAGTACAAGAGCGTATAATTTTTTTTTTATCAGGGTGTCAGGGACATCGTTGCTCAGCCTGATACCATATAGATTTCAGTACCTACATGATTCAAGACCCCCTAGCGTAGAAATTTGTCTACACTACTTTGCTGAATTCATGAACAGTTTATGCGTCGATGACTCTGCCATATACTGTAGCCGCTAGAGCTTTGCCTTACATGCTTCGAGCCTACAGTTAGTTATTTTTCGACTCTGCAATTGGCATTTTTGTTTTTGTTTTCACGTTTTGTTGTAATATTTAAGCAGTGTCGAGGGCGCGGGCGCATCACGGATTGATTTTTATTGTCAATGTCAATTAATAATGTGTGTTGTCTTTGGTGCCTGGCCCTGACATCAAGCAATGGAGAAAATTGTCAACATTTTCTAAGCTTTAGTACGAGGCTTTTGACTACTCTGTGTGTATATTTTGTCTTTTTTTATTTTTATTTGCATTGTACGTTTTTGTTTGTGCAGATTAAACAAATTTTCTTTCTTTTACAGATTTGCAGAGTACAGTAGGTTTTCATAAAAGACACTTCTGTCGCTACGAGGGCCGCATTCGCGACGCGCCATGAGCAGGTTCCTGCACTCGCATCCAAAAGCACCTAAAATATCGCATGAAGATGATGCACAGTATTTGAAAAAGTAAAAAACAGTGATGAAGAAGTGGATAAAACGATATATAGGAACTAAAACGTTGATAACCGACCAGACCGCGGTCAATTCAGTAGATGTCCCGCCGAAAAATCAAGCAATTTACAACTTTAAAAACGAAAAGTTGTTACGGGCAGAAACTATTGATGAAAAAAACTTTTAAAAAAAAAATAATGAAGTCTGTTTTTTTTTGTAAAAAAGTTTTTGTTTTTCACTTTTTAGTTGTTGTACAGACGCCAGCACATCAAGCTACCCGAAACTGTCAAATTTTCAAATTTTCTCATCAACTCTGAACCTTATACTTTAGCGATAAAGTTGAAAATCTATTAAAAAAATTGACAGATTGTAGTAGCTTTACTAAGCTAGTGGGTCTAGAATCATGTGCTGAATTCAGTTACAGTTTGCGCACTGGTTAAAAAAAGATCCTGTATTTTCAAGATCACTGGGTCTGGAAAATACAGGATAATTTTTCACACACACGATCTAAGTGTCTCTGCAGTTTCTGTGACTACCGAATCACAGAAACTCTCGAGATCTCAGATCGTACTCAGATCATTAGATCTTCCAGTATGTACTCACAGTGATGACAAACTTAAGTGAAGTGAGCTGTCATTCCACACGATGCTAGATAGGGATTGACACTATTGAC
Source organism: Luperina nickerlii (assembly GCA_963855955.1). Lineage (NCBI taxonomy): Eukaryota > Metazoa > Arthropoda > Insecta > Lepidoptera > Noctuidae > Luperina > Luperina nickerlii. Next base: position 7,396,212 of record OY979669.1, read on the forward strand.
AGCTCACTTCAAGCTTACTACACCTAAGATTTCATGATGAGTTTTTAACGTATTGGCAGGGCTCAAAAATAATCAAACTCTTACAAGATTAATTTAAAAATATTATTTAATCATAACAGTTGCTTAGCTCCACACAGGCGTCGGTGTCCAGTCTCCTATAAGTGCTAGGTAAGCACCAACAATCGCAGGTATGCTTCGGATATGCATGGGAGCTCTTCGTTGAACAGGAAGGCTCTAGACCGCAGTTAGGGCCTGGATTGTATTCACCATCGGGACAGGTCGCTGGAAAGAAGACATTTTATGGTTAAAGTAAGTACAACCCGTGTTTTGGGTAGGTATCTATGGCATACAAATTTCGAGTCCCAAGATACAGACTCACTGTCTAGTTTGAAGCTCACTGGCACGCGTGACGACTCCCGGCCACCGTAGGCGCGGGCCTGCGGACGGAGAGTAATGGGTAGCTCACCGTCCGATCAGGACCAGACCCATGCCGGACGGCGCCTACGTGTTCCAGGCGCGCCTCAAAGAGATGTCAGATGTCAGCATCAATTGAAGGGGCCCGGAACATAAAGGGCTAAGGAAGGAACACGGGTGGCTTTTAGTCAGTAAGAGTCTGACACTCCCGCTCCACCCAAAGCGGGTAGGGTCATTTGATGATTTCCCATCCTCAAAAAAAGGCTCACTGGCAACTAACACTAAAGTAACCTAGCTATAGGTAATATTTTTTAAGCCACTTGTGACATTTTAATTCTTGTGCTGTATTTATTGTATTATGGATAATAAATAAAATATTTTTCTATGCGAAGGATTTCCCATACCTACCTACTCTACTACGCTTTGAGGGAGCCACTAAGACTGGTAGTGAGCAATCATTAAATCCTAGAATAGGTACGGAATCAGGCTTTGTCAGATGGCGGTGTGGCCAGAACCAGCGAGATAATTGCGTATCACACTAACAGCCGGTCGATTCTGTAAAAATCTCACCGTGAAAACTTAAGTGAAGTGAGTTTGTTTTTGCTAGGAATTGACACTATTGACAGCTCACTCCACGCTCACTTCACCTAAGTTTTCACGGTGAGATTTTTACAGAATAACACCGCAGTAACAATGTGCATCATTTTGACAGTTCAACAACATTCATTGCGTTATTTACGACACAGACAAATTTTTCGAACATAAGCAGCAATGGATTAGCAAGAACTTTCAAAATGATTCAGATTGAAATTGATAGTGTGTTACGCAATTAGGGTAGCCTAAAGTTGTTAACCAACCAGCAGAATCTCGCAGAGTAAGACCCAGAACAACTATTATAGTAGTTAATACAAATACTTATTTATTTTGAGTTGGAATCGAACTTGCGACTGTGTAGCCACTCAACCACTGCGCCAACCGAACGGTAGATGCATGGTGCATGGACTGACTATTACTAAAACGTCTAGTAATGAAATTAGGTCAGGTATCTAATGATTGGATGACTTTAGCCGTCGTAAATTTTATGAGAGACTGGTAACCGGTCTTGTGGTAACCAGTAACTTTAATGCTCCTTTGGAAAGTGGTACCTATCTACTGAAAGCCGGATATTACTGATACCTATGTTGATACATGATTACGAGCCACATAAACTTACTTCATAATTACAGTCGCAAATAACACAGGCCGACAAAATTTGACGAACACTCTTTCCCAGAAACCAGACTATACTTTTCCGAAGGATTTTGACACGCTGAATTCGAATCTGGATTCAAAATTGCTCTATCACGTCAGGGTTTCGAGATATCCTAACCTAAAAGTGCAAAAAATACCTACCGTTTTTTCTCATTTTTGAGGTTATGTAGCACGGCCGATCCTATTTTCTTTTAAAAATTGTTAATAGCATCTTAAAGGACTAGTCTTCCTCTTTAAAATGACGTTGAGTTTACTCAAATATCTATTTTTTTCGCTAAGAAATTACATTTATATTCGCTGAGTTTTCCAATAGACTGTACGTGTATGAATTCTCAAACGTAGAACAATTCACGTACACGAAAATTTATGACTGACGTGATAGAGCAATTTTGAGGCCAAATTTGAATTCAGCGCGTCAAAATCCTTCGGAAAAGTATAGTCTGGTTTCTGGGTAAAAATTTTATCAGCCTGTGTAATTCATGGTGGGTGTCTTCATAAAGTTCAGTTAGAAAGTAGGTAATCTACTACCTCAGTAAACATTATCAGCCTATAACGTTCCCACTGTTGGGACACAGACCTCCTCTTTGTGAGAGAGAATGGGCCGTAATCCACCACACGGGCCTAGTCCGGATTGGTCACGCGTTTTCGAACTAGGATATGCTGGTTACCTCACGATGTTTTCCTTTACCGTTTTTGAGAGCAGTGGTGATGAAATAAATTACACAAAGTAAAGCGCCTGCCTGGGTTCGGACCCACTACCTACAACTCGTCAGTCGAGGCCGTTACCTCTGGGCCATTACTGCTCTCTCACTTACCTAAGTATCAGGTACAGACGCCAGCACATCAAGTTACTACAATCTGTCAATTTCTTTAATAGATTTTCAACTCTATCGCTAAAGCATAAGGTTCAAAGTTGATTCGGAAAATTTGACAGTTTCGGTTAGCTTGATGTGCTGGCGTCTGTACAAACGCTACTATGGTACGAGTATAAATAGCTAATGTGACGAAAGGTCATCAGATACTAATCAATGACGTATCGTACATCATTAGGCATTATACTTTAGCCACGTTTACTCGGTAAACCTGGCTAAAGAGGAGCCCGTGGCTAAATAATAACAGCCGCACAGGTCGATCGATCAGGTTAAGCTACGCTTTCCACGTTTGGTCTGTGGATGGGTGAACATCTTTACATACCGGCACGTCACCCCTCCGTTCCTCAGAAAGCTAATTTTGTACCAAATACAATTAGCTTTAGCAGGTAGAAAGTGGTTATTATTAATAGGTAGATGTACCTATTATCTGTTTAAATAATTATCTTCGAAAATCAATATTTTGTCATTAGTTTAGTATCGCTATTCGATAACAGATGGCGTACTGCCGTGACGTCACTTTTGTAGATCGCGGTGTTATTTTTAGCTACCATCGTCCTGTTTGTGGAGCCGTTTTTAAGCGTTTAATGCTCGGTTCCTATAAACAAAAACGATGGTTTTGCTTACCAATAGTAGCATTTTCTTGTTGCCAAACTGGGAATATAAATAGATCCGTAAGCTAATTGTACCTGTGATAGCTGCTTCCATAGTTATGGGTCTACTATGCAAAGCTCTGAGGTCTTTGCTTCATTATTGGTAAAGATAAAAGAGTCTTAATTTTAACCTTTAACAGTCCGTATGTTATAGGAATCGGCCATAAGACCATTACACTGATCGGACATCCCCCGCACGTCTTAGAAATTTTAATGACAATTCAAATTTAAAGTCGATTTTTAATCACTTGCTTATCAATTGAAAAACGTTCATAAATAAAATAAGTAAGGTCTAAAACGCTCATCATCTATCATCGCCCTACTTTTACAAAGCGTAAAACCTCTATCTGTTGAGCTGTGAAAACTAAAGCCAGGTAAGAACTTTCTTCTAAGCTGAACAGTGGGTAAATAGTACCTACGACAAACCGCAGTTTAAATGAAGTTCTGTGCCTTCCAGTAGTTAGTAACAAGGTTCCGTTATAAATTTGTGAGCAAGTGAGCAAGTTCTTGGTTAAAGTGGGCAGGTGCACCGCAAGAACAATAGTTCTGTAGGCAGTAGTTAAAACTCGGTAAAAGGCTGGACACATAGTAACGCAGCTCTTGAAGTGTATATAATTAATATGTTTATACCTACTTAGGCGTGTTGGCAGACCAAAAGCCAGGTGGGCGAGCTACAGAAGATAGCGGGGAAGACCTGGATGCAGGATGAGACTCGCACAAACCAGGGGAGCATGGCACAAAAGGGAGGAAGTAAGTAGTCAGCAGAGGGTGGAACAGGCTGCCAATGACGATGATGAGACGGCAAATAGTCTCGCGATTTAGGCAGGAAACAAAACCCACCCATTGAGACACATATAATAACAACACGCCTATATTCCCCGATCGGGTAGGCAGAAGTATTTAAAACCACCTTTTGTTGGCTTTATGTTTACGATCTATTTAGGTGCCTAATAAGGGCAACACCGAACAGAAATCTACACTGGACCGAAATCTACCACGTGGGCTCAGTGATAAATGGCGGACGTTACATATTTAATATTATTTTTAGATTGGGAGTTAATTATATCCTTCCTCAACTTTTCTCAACTATGTAACTATGGTCGGGGCGGCTTCCAGTCTATCCGGATGCAGCTGAATATCTAGTATTTAATTTGGAGCGACTGCCTATCTGACCTTCACAACACAGTTTCTGGATAGTACGATATCCTTTGGTAAGACTGATTGGCAGACTTTCAGGCTTCTGACGACGCGTAATGACTGTCAAAGATCTACGAATGACACCCAGGAGCAACGGCTTAACGTGCTTTCCAAGACACGGAGGGGTCTCGGTAGTTATATTGTTAATGGGTGGTCTTGGTCACCGATTCTCGGACCGTCCTCAGCAAACGCAGCACATTCGATCGCCTGTTATTATTTAGTCCCGAGCCCCTCATATAGACGCTAGCTCTCTAGCAAAATAATAATAATTGGTTACTTACCTAAAGCCAACGCCAGATTGACGAGCACAACACACAACACTAGCGCCCAAAACTTCATCTTGTCTTTGAGTCAGACAGCCGTATGCAAATACAACGAGCGATGCACCTTTATACTTCACTATCGATAGAAAAAAGGCCAAGACGACCGGTCCGGTCACTCTCCATTGGGACTCTGGATTGTTTTATTTTAATGCGTAGCCGATAAAAGGGTAAAGGACGTGTGTTTATTGAGTTTGTACTGGTAGCAGCAAAATGGGCTACCTATAGCCCGTATTGGTTTTACCAGAATTGAAAATATGAGGTTTGAATGGAATCTTACTCAAAACGGTTTTGATAGAAAACCTGTTAAAGTATTTTTTTAGCTAGGTACCTACCTACTAAATAAATAAATTGGTACGGTCAGCAACGAGAATCGTATGTTTAATCATCAAATTATTCGATATACCTATTGTTTCTCAGCATTTTATGTAGGTAGGTACCTAAATAAGTTTGTACCTATTATCTTAATTTTCACCTGTTTTTTTTATACATATAATTAAAGCCTCTCATGCACGAGAAAAAAAAATGTGACTTTTTCAATTCAAAAGTATCTACTTTCTGAGTTTATCTTGGACATTTCTGACATCGGTGAAGAACGTAAGAAAACCTAGACGTAATTATAGTAAATATGTATATGTATTTATTTTATAAATTACAAGTTCCTTACACTTAAACAAAGCAAACAATTAGACCTCTGGAGTCTGTCTTATTAGCATCCCATGGCCTGAGATTTTATCAACCCGCTATTAACAGTTAAGAACGAGTTGATGTAGGTACCTAATGTTAGCTTACGCTTTATGTTTTTACTATTCATTGAGTCTCTAATGTCTACAGGTATTTAATTTAGTAAATTGGGTATTGTGAAGGAAGCGGTACGCCTGCCATATAAGTTATTTTTGCGTGGCACTTTAATGATTTTATTTTGGCTCGTCGTGTATTCACGTCATAATTAGGTGGTAACTAGAATTTTAATATCACTGTTATCAAAATGTTGTTGAGGAACATATATACCTACCTACTCAGCGTGCACTAGAACAGGTACCTAATACTTTGCAGTGTTTAAATAATTCTGTGTAATTGTATTTAGGTAAGTATTTTTTACATAGTTTGGTACCTACTACAAGTTTCAACAAACGTGTTTGCAGATTATGTATTTTATCTAGGTAAGTTTTAAATGTGCGTCCGTAACTGGTGAGTCCATAGGATATTATCTATTCGGCAGGAGCTGTGTAGAACCGGGAAGTATGGCATGTGAGGTCTTTCCCTGGATTGGGACAGTACCAGGCTGGTATTATTATTATTATAGTTCAATAATATTTATTACGATGATTTTTTTTTTATTTCGCTACAGTAGGTAAAAAGTTTATATTGCAGTTCTTTCTCAAAAATGTCAATTCACTTATATTAATGCTCACTGTACCTACTTGCTTGTGATATTATTATGCACCCATTAAATATTATGCGTATAATTGTTTACCACATGTTTACACATTGATTAGTAGGTTACATTGGTAATTAAATAGTAACATAATGAGTTCTTATCAAACCATTTATAGACAGAAACACAAGTAGGTAGGTTCTTGTGATTGAATGGTGCATTCCACAGATTCTCTAGCTTCTATGAAATATAAAGAATCATAGACTGTTTCACTATCGGACTACCAGACGTACAAATGCTTGTAAATAATTTAATTGAAATAAATGCTTTGAGTTTGAACTAGCAGACAAGAAATGACGATGCTTCATTTCGGCACGGTGTTAATTTGTGCCCAGGAGTCGGAGTACAGACGCCAGTACATTAAGCTACCCGAAACTGTCAAATTTTCCCAATCAACTTTGAACCCAAGCGATAAAGTTGAAAATCTATTAAAGAAATTTGACAAATTGTATATTTATTACATAACAATAGGAGGCGAGCCTATGCCATAAGCCGGGCACAATTCTACTGAGAAATTCCAGATGGAACAACCCACTAACACTGCCCGACCAAACGATACCAGGGCCTCATCATGGTCAGCAGTAGCGCTTGCGACCGCTGGACTAACGATGTAGTTTGATATACATTTTTAAGTACCGTCTTCAAAAAAAGGAGGTTATCAATTCGACACGTATGATGTACTATTATTGGAACTGTATTATATTCACATATGACAATCTATTAGGGCTTCCAAACTAATATACAAAATTTTATAGATGTATGTATGTCCACGCATTTCTCCGCAATTATTAATCGGATCGTGACCGTTTTTTTTATTGGCTTACATTTACTTCAACTTAGGGAACAATGCAAGTTTCATCAAAATCGATTCAGTAATTTTCAAGATATGGACTAATACTTGTAAGTATGACGGCCTGGCTTATTGATATGAGCTACGGGTGTAGTGTCAAAGGGAAAAAATCTCAAAACCTTTGTCAAATTCTAGTGCAATATTTACAACAAAACTATTACTTACTTAGGTATTACAAAGAAATAAGTATTCCAGTTTTTACTTAAAACTAAAAATTACGAAATAAAAATGTAATTTAAAAAAATTAAACCGACTTCAAAAAGAAATTAAAGCAAAATTATGAAATTACTTTAATTTCGGAAGTCGGTGGCAAAAAACTAAAACTGAAATACAGATCCCAAGACACGGACTTCCGAAACTAAAGTTATTTCATAATTTTTGAGTTAATTTCTTTTTTAAGTCGGTTTAATATTTTTAAATTGCTTTTGTTAATACTGTAGGTAAATTTGTAACGTTGTACCAACTGGTTTATTTTAGCAAGATTTAATATCTTATTACTAGGCTTTATCAGCAAGGCACACCTTTAATGATAATAAAATAAAAAAGTACCTACATATAAATAGATATCTTTATTACCTGCATGCAAGGATCTTAAAGGTCAAGCTATGTTAGCGCAATGGAATGTTATTTTGTTACGTAAAATAATATAAATAGGATACCTAGGTACTTACCTACTTTTTAATAATTTTATATGAAATGTAATTAAATGGGTCAGCAATTATAAAATTTGGCGAGCCACCCAAAAGCAGCATTTAAATAATTTGGTCAGCATACAAAGATTTTGTTTGCAATAAAAAAAATCAGGCAGCAATTCTTGTTCCGCAACTAATTTTGATAATGGTCAAAAATTAAATCATACATAGGCAGCCAACAATAACATGAGTCTGCATAATAAACATTCAGTCCGCAAAATAACTACTTGAGCGGCAAGATTTTGTGGATTAGGCGTGAAAAGTAATTAATTAATTAATTTTCATTTCATCGAATATTTATTTGCGATAACAACATTTGCGCTGTTGATCAAAATGTATAATGTTCATATGATGTTCCCACCCCGAGGTTCGGTTTTGTTAGGTTACTTTAAACCCTTTTCACAGAAATAGGAGCCCCGCGAAGCGGGGCTCCGTCGACATTGGATGCAAGAGCGAGTGAAGTTCTTTCTTTTCGTAGTCACTCATTTTTGTTCTAATATCAGCACGTTCTCCACTAATAAAAGTTTATATGTGCGTTTGTCGTTATTGTTATCGACCACCTTATGCTGTACAAAAATAATTACAGCCATCCAGAATGACATAAATTGCTGATTGATTTTGCTATTTAGCTATTTCTGCTCACCGGTTATATTTTTCTGCTCACAGAAATAACAATACTATGCTAACCATTTAATTGACACCCATTTTATATTATGGAAACCCGATCTGGCTGCAAGTTATCTTATTTAAATAAAATCTTCTTTGGCTTTGTCAGAAGTTCAACAATGTTTATTTATATCATGAATTAAACTATAATCTAGTGTGTGGCTCTGCCTAAGCTGTCGGGGAAAACAGGCATGCAGAAATTTGTTTTTAAATTAATGAAAGAAACATCAAAATTGGTTCATTAGTTTTTGAGAAAATCGGGGGCATACAAACATGTAATACCTACATACAAACATAGATACATATGTGTCGAAAACAGAACCTCCTTTTTAAAGTTGGTTAAAAACTTATGAGAAAGCCTCAATTCTGACCTTGAATTAATTACAATTTTAAAGATATAAAAATAAAGTTTCCTTCACATTATTTTATTTGAATTTAGTTACAATTGTACGTAATGATAACGGCTAACTTTACGATAAACGTATATGTTAAAAAACTTAATTCTTAGTTAATTACTTTAAAAAGTTGTAATCATGATTGATTACAATACACAACAGATTAAAGTAGGCTCATAGATCTAATAATACACTCCCGGACTCCTAAATCAAGCCCGTATGCAATTCCATGTGAGGTTCACAACCATTTAAAAAGTTATAGAATTCTATACAAAAACCGTAGTCAGGGAGTGTATTAAACTTATCAATATGTTCTTGATTATTACTTCCAAACAGAACATTAGCAAGACAAGTATTTTAAAACCTACAGATTATGTTAGGCATACAACAAAGTACTTACAATTTCAAAAGTATGAATACTTAAAACATATCAGTAACAAACATTGTTTACCTACTAATAAGTTACTCACTACTACTAATCAACCCAGGTCATTAGACAACTGGTTGTCATGACATCCTCTACAAATATTTTGCATATAAACCCCAAAGTGTCAATACCTCCAATCTGAAATTCTTCGAGTAATTTACTTTTAATAGTTTAAAATTTAATGTTCAAATTCGAATGTTCGAGACAACGAGATGTTACTACATCTCGTCCATTTTAAGTTGCAAGTATTGCACAGCATAAATCAAAATGTAGAAATACCTTCTAACTAAACCACCCAGTCTTTGGAACAATTAGAAGTTATTGGCAATTGGATTGTTGACAAAGACAAACATTTGCATCTGAGGCAGTAAGAAAAAGGTATACCTAAATTAATAAAAAATACTGTCTGGGTCTCTTACCTATATAGTGCAGCCGACGAGAGAATGTGTTCTTGACTCCTGTCAGTTTCATACAAACAAAATACATGTTTTGCGAATTTGATCTTTATTACCTACCAGAATTGTTGCACTGACAGGTGCTAGGAATTCATTCTTTCAACGGTAGACAGTAAAGTTTGTGTTAGATTTTAAAATTATGTACTACTATTTTGTCTGCTAGCATTGTATTGCCGTAAACTGGCCCAGGGGTCCTGCAGCATTGAGGGGTGTAAGTAAGCATCAATGTTATGCCTTTCCTGACTATAGCTATTGTTGCTTGAATTGCTCTGTAATTGAATAAAGAAGATAACATTAGTACATGAATAAGATGTTTAACTCGTCGCGCGTCCAATTAGCAGACACAAAAGAAACAAAATGCTGTTTCATAGAAAGGTGCAATACCTAATATACCGGGAGCCGGTGACAGTAAAATTGCACTTACACGGATTCTAAAGTTTCGTATACGAATAAATAGTATTTAATTATAGGTACAAGATGAGCCCGGTGTGCCAGGTCTTATCCTGGCAGAAGTATTTTAATTTTTTTTTTGTATTTTAAAAATTGCTAATAATTTGCACTTACACGGATTCTCATGTTTTATATATCATTTTATTGCAAATTTTGTGTACTTTCTAAAAAACTTGGTGTGACAGCTCTCATCCTGGCAGAAATGTCTGTCACACCGACTTTTAATAATGAAAGTTCAACAAATTTTGCACTTATCGCGGATTTAGGTTTTCTTGGTTTTAATCTCTTCCTTTCTACTTCTACTCTTAAAATATCTCGGTGTGACAGCTCAAAACTTGGCAGAAATATCTGTCACACCACTTTGAATTATGGGCTTCAACCCCAAAAATTTATTTTTATATTTTTAAGAATTCCTAATAATTTGCACTTACACGGATTGTCATGTTTTATATATCATTTTATTGCAAATTTTGTGTACTTTCTAAAAAACTTGGTGTGACAGCTCTCATCTTGGCAGAAATGTCTGCCACACCGACTTTTAATAATGAAAGTTCAACAAATTTTGCACTTATCGCGGATTTAGGTTTTCTTGGTTTTAATCTCTTCCTTTCTACTTCTACTCTTGAAATATCTCGATGTGACAGCTCAAAACTTGGCAGAAATATCTGTCACACCACTTTAAATTATGGCTTCAAACCCTGAAAATCATGAGAATGATGCATACCGAAATAAATTAATACCAGGAAGGAAAGTGAAGGTCATAAAATTTTTTCAAATGTTTTGGTGAAAACTATTATTTATTTATAAAATTAAACATTCCATTCATTCATAATTTGGTTAATTTCTATATATTTACTTAATCAATACAGGAACAAGACAAATAAAAAATGAAGGCCTTACGATTAAGCTATATACAAACATGATGTTGAGATTTTTTCAGTTTGTCTTCATTTTCAAATGCAATAATTTTTTCATTCACTGAACACGATTTATCACAAACTAAGTACTTCATCTTGAAATACTGATAAAAAATGCAATAACGTTTGAAATTGTTTAAACAGCAGATATTTAAAAAAAAAAATAGACGAAATTCAGTAATGGAATTTTGTAACTGGGGGGGCTCCAAAGCAACTGACTGAAAAACAACGATGAGCCAAACATTTTCAAGGCTTCTAGGGTAACTCAGGTATAATATATTATACCTAGTAAGTATATACTAAAAAAAAGAAAAGTAGAAAGAGAAAGAATTGTAGATGGCATAGACTATATTTTGCGTCGAAAATTAAAAAGAGAATTAAAGAAAATTCCAGTATGCATCATTCTCATGATTTTCAGGGGTTGAAGCCATAATCCAAAGTGGTGTGACAGATATTGCTGCCAAGTTTTGAGCTGTCACACCGAGATATTTCAAGAGTAGAAGTAGAAAGGAAGAGATTAAAACCAAGAAAACCTAATTCCGCGATAAGTGCAAAATTTGTTGAACTTTCATTATTAAAAGTCGGTGTGGCAGACATTTCTGCCAAGATGAGAGCTGTCACACCAAGTTTTTTAGAAAGTACACAAAATTTGCAATAAAATGATATATAAATCATGACAATCCGTGTAATTGCAAATTATTAGGAATTCATAAAAATATAAAAAAAAATTTTTGGGGTTGAAGCCATAATTCAAAGTGGTGTGACAGATATTCCTGCCAAGTTTTGAGCTGTCACACCAAGATATTTTAAGAGTAGAAGTAGAAAGGAAGAGATTAAAACCAAGAAAACCTAAATCCGCGATAAGTGCAAATTTTGTTGAACTTTCATTATTAAAAGTCGGTGTGACAGACATTTCTGCCAGGATCAGAGCTGTCACACCAAGTTTTTTAGAAAGTACACAAAATTTGCAATAAAATGATATATAAAACATGAGAATCCGTGTAAGTGCAAATTATTAGCAATTTTTAAAAATACAAAAAAAAATTAAAAATACTTCTGCCAGGATAAGACCTGGCACACCGGGCTCATCTTGTACCTATAATTAAATACTATTTATTCGTATACGAAACTTTAGAATCCGTGTAAGTGCAATTTTACTGTCACCGGCTCCCGGACTATAAGTGGACAAAATGTATGGAAAAGGAAATTCTTTTCTAAATAACTGACGAAAATTTTCAATATTGGGGGGGTTCAGAATCGTGTACCTATTGAATCCATGGTAACAGGTTGCGCGTCGTTGTAACCGCCACCCTGTATACTTCTTGACTTTAAAATTGAGTGTTAAGTCTGATTTTCATGTTGCGATTTAATTGCCTGTGGCATTCCATAACTTGAAGCAATAATAAAGGATAAAAGTTGCACCTTGTAAAGCCTTTAGACGATGCAAGTCATCTGTTGCCTCAATTTGTTGTTTAAATTTTTTTCAAGAAACTTGAAATGGTTTTTGTTTTCACATGGGGTAATCTTCATGATACTTTTGGTTTGGGAGAGCGTAGGCTAAAATATTTTTATTTTATACTCACTCCATAGCTACTATTCCGCGAATTATTCCAGTTATTGTGACCACCACCTCGCCATTTCCCACTATGTTGTCGATTGTTGAATCTTTGTTGTTGCTGACCTTTGTCCTGTTGCCATCTGTTTTGAATAGGCGTACTCTGGTTTAGGGGTATGAAATTGTCTGACATTTTGATATTTGATTGATTTTAGGTTCCTTTTACTTTCAGAAATTAGTTTTGTTGTTATTTTTTCCCTTTCGTTTTTTGCTAGCAAACACAAACAAATTACAAATTGCGATTGCCGTCAAGTAAAAGTACTCTGTGATTGCCGTGCCGCAATGTGCCAAACAATGATACGTCAAAACTGACATTAATAGTGTTGTTGACGTAAAAAAACCGTCAATTGGTTAGTCGAGTCTTCTTCTTTTCTAAATCTATTTTGAATTTATGACATTATTCAGTGTAACCCTTTGAGTAATTTCGAAGTTTGGAAAAAATCTTTTTACTTTTGCCACGGATATCACCAGTATTGCTTGACTCACGAGAAGCGCCTGTTAAGTTTTTTTGCAATTTGCAGGTCATAACAAGTTGTACTGACAAAAAAATGCTATGTAGTGTTGTAATCGGTTACAATAATAATGAAAATCATTAATTTCCTCTGGACTATGGAATAGAAAACTATGGGAAAGAACGATTACGATATGCAGTTTTACAGCTGGCTAAATTTTTTTTTTTTTTTTTTTTTTTTGTTCTTATCTGCTATCAGTCATCCCTGACTATGATCAGATGTGTGGAAAGATACATCACATTTTTATGGAATCAGGACCAATGTCCAAATTCCACTTTAATCAGGCAGCACAATATCAGCTTTCTTGAGCCTCTTGGTATGATTTGGCATCAATAGTGAATGTGAGAGAGGATTTGGGTGGTTGGTTAATCGTTCTTTGTATTTCTCTAGGTAGCACTTCGCTTCTTCTAGGATCGTTGGAATTTCCAGGTGCTCATGGATTTCTGAGTTGCGAGCGTACCAGGGTGCCGCTGCCAGGACCCTCAGGATGCTGTTTTGACTTCTTTGAATGCACATGATGTTTGATTTGCTTGCGGAAGACCATAATTGAATCCCATAGGTCCATATTGGTTTTATGATAGAACAATAAACTCTAAGTTTGTTACTAAGGGTGAGTGAAGACTGTCTGCCAAGTAGCCAGAGCAAGTTCTTGAATCGGTAGTTAATTTCGGTTCTTTTTTTCTTCAGGTGATCCTTCCATGTCAACCTACGATCCAAGTAGAATCCCAGGTACTTCACACTTGATGATTGTGGTAGAGTGTCCTGACCCAATTTGACCGGGGCGCAATTTCCATGTTTGAGTGCAAAGGTGATGTGATGCGATTTGGGCGCACTTGCCTTTATACGCCATTTGTTTAGCCAGTCATGGGTCCTGTTAAGTTGATTTTGCAGCATGCTGCTCGCCATGTTGGCATCCTGGTCACAGGCCAGGAATGCGGCATCATCAGCATAGGTTGCTACAAATACGTCAGGGCATTGAGGGAGGTCGCTAGTAAATATATTATATAAAACTGGACCCAGGACGGAGCCCTGGGGTACCCCTGCTAGGCATCTGGCGAGAGGGGATCTAGCGTCTCGTAGCTTTACTTGAAATTGTCTATCACCAAGGTATGATTTCATTAGCAAGTAGAATGAATGGGGCAGGAGCAACTTTATCTTGCATAACAGTCCTTTATGCCACACTCGGTCAAAGGCTTGTTGGACGTCGAGGAATGCTGCCGAGCAATACTCCTTCTTTTCCATGCATTGTCTTATGGTGCGGTAGACTCGGTGTACCTGTTCCACGGTGGAATGTTGCTCACGAAATCCGAATTGGTGATCAGGTACAACTTGGTTTTCTTGTAGGTGAGGTTTCAGCCTGTTCAGGACGACCCTTTCCCATACCTTCGATAGTACTGGAGTAAGGCTAATAGGGCGGTAAGATGAAACTTCATTTTCCGGCTTTCCAGGCTTATGGATCATTACGATTTGTGATATTTTCCAGAGAGCAGGGACGTAAGAGGATCTGAGAGAGGCATTAATGAGGATAGTGAGAAAAACTACTCCCTTTCTTGGCAGCTCCTTAAGAATTTTCGGAGTAACAAGATCGAATCCGGGTGCCTTTTTGGAGTTCATCGTAGATATCAATCTAGACAGTTCCCGTGGGGATGTTGGTCGCAGTGGGGCACAAAGTTGCAAGTCCTGGTTGAGAATGGCATCAATTTCAGGATCATCAGGAACTGCAGATTCGTTTGGCTTGAAGACATTGGCAAGGTGAGTGGCGAAAGCTTCTGATTTTTCTTGATCTGTACGAGCCCATGAGTTTTCTGATCTGATAGGGGGGAAGCTTTGCTGAGGTTGTGCCAAGTTCTTAGTTGCTTTCCAAAGGGAGTGAGTTCCTTTAGCTTCAGGGGTTATTCTCTCTAGCCTGTGTTGTAGGGCATCATTGGTAGATTTCGCAAGAAGGTCTTTCAGTTCCTTAATGGCGCGGTTAAGGCGGGTTTTGTCCCGTTCATGTGATGACTGCCAGATTCTACGAAATCGTCTCTTCTCTGCGATTTTTCTTCGGACTTCGATCGGGGTAGGTGTACTATGCGCAGAATGTTTTAATTCAGGGGTGTTGATCCACGCTGCCACTTGTAAAATATTAGTGAAGTACAAACACGCGTCGTCTACGTCTTCAGGGGACTTCAGAGGTACGTTGAGATTAATGTTGTCTTCAAGGTACTCTCTAAAGCTATCCCAATCAGTTTTGGAGTTGTAGAGCATGTCATGTTTTGGGTTACATTTTGCAGTTGTTTTATTCACTCTTAGTATGATTGGGGTGTGGTCTGAGGATCCGTCAAGGCTAGATTCTATTTGGGTGAATTTGTGGCATATGTTTTTTGTGACAAAGAAGTCAAGGAGGTCAGGTATTTTGTTAGCATCCGTAGGCCAGTATGTAGGTTCACCTGTGGACAGAGTTGACATGGTATTTGCAACGATACATTTTTTGAGTTCACGGCCCCTGGTTACGGTAAGTCTAGAACCCCAATCCGTATGTTTGGCGTTCCAGTCGCCACCTGCTATAAATCTGTTGCCTTGCGTCTTAAAGAACTCGGTAAACATTTCCTGATTGATTTTGTGTCTAGGAGGGCAATATACCGCCGAGATGTTAATAAGGCCTGATCTATCTTCTACTCTTATAGCCGTGGATTGTAGGTGTTCTGTCACAAAAGGTTCCAGAAGGCAGTGTTTGATGGTGTTTTTTATTACGATAGCACTGCCACCATGTGCTCTACCGTCCGGGTGAGAGGTAAGGTACACGCAGAAACCTGAAATACGTATATCACTTCTTACGGTTGAGTGTGATTCTGATATCAGGCATATGTCGATCTTATTTTCTTTAAGGAAAACTTCTAATTCATTTGTGTTGGGTGCAATGCCATTGATGTTCCAAGCTGCTATGACTAAGCAAGTCATTTTGTAAGCTTGGTGACGAGGCTGGTGATTAGACTCACTAAGGAGCCTATTTGTTGTATTAAGAGGTCCATCTTCTCGCTCTGTTTGATTAGAATATGGTGTAGTGAATGATTCTGTTGTTGGTGAGGTTGTGGTAGCTCATGGGTTGCAGAGTTTGGTCCGGATGTTGCTTCAGCATACGATTTCTCATGAGTGTTCATTGGGGCTCGTACGTTGAAAGCAGATGTAGTAAGTGGAGCAGCTGAGGCGTTTGTAGTAGTTGGCGTATACACTCTTTCTCGTGGAGTGCGGCTTTTGTTTCTCCGAGCTAAGATCTCTTTATAGACTTCACAGCCTTTATAGTTGGCAGGGTGGTCACAAGAGCATAGTGCGCATTTGGCTGGTGTGGTTCTATCCTTCTTTGTGCATTCAGAAGTTTTGTGGCCTTCTCCGCATTTGACACATCTATGAGGTCTCATGCAATTGTTCTTAGAGTGGCTAAAATTTCAGTACTTATTTATGTTCTAACTAACTCATTGGACGTGGAAAAACCATCTTTATATCATCAGGTTCGTACTGCTTAGCAATCTCGAAGATTAAAATACTATCAAATATATTACTGTGTAAATATTACTGTCTAAATATTACTGTGTAAAAACAATATTTTCATGAGCTATGAATATAACCTAGAAAAATCTTACAATTAAACCCAAAATTGATAAATGTGTACTCGACTAACAGAATCAGTCGAACATTATTTATCTGTTGTTTATTGTTTAGTTTTCTCACGGCACTTCTGTCAAAAAATTTGATCGAACGCAGGTTTTGTTCGGAATTGATTATCTATTTTCGGATGATACTAACAAATAACAATTCTTTAATTATGATTCAGTGAATGTTGTTTACGAAATTTGTAGAAGCTGGCAGCGTTTGGTGTGAAAATGTGGAATCCTACGAAATCACCAAAGCTAGCTGTTGGTAAGTTCTATTTTTTTTAATCAATCAGCTCTACGCGGTCCGGATACGTCCTGCCAATTACAGCGGAAACGTAATAACATGTTATGAATTTTAACTATTTTAACAAGTTATGGAAAGGCATACTAGATAGGCCCATGATCTGTTGTTATCATCTCCTATGCAAGTTGCTTGACCACTGATTATGCCCATTGTTTGTCAACCATATCTGCGTTTTCCTTACTTTCCGGCCTTGTGTTTAAAATCAAGGTGTTTTTTTTTTATTATGCCTCTTAGAAGTCTTACTTTTCAACCACAACTTCAGATTGATATCATAAGTGATTTAAGAGTCTGATACACTGATAATTGTTTAAAGGTTGAATATTATTTTACTTTTAATTCCAAAATAATTTCAGTCAGTCAACACTAAGGGTTGATTTTTCAATCATATCATATGATTTTGAACTTTATTTGAGGAATATTTTGAAATTTTGACACTTATTTCATACAAAAACTGTCAAACATTAATTTTATTTCTCGAATAAAAGTTATCTGGCGATGGAAAATCAGCCCGCAGTACATAAAAATATGTTGTGAATAAAATCTAGTAGGGAAACAGGTTAAAAAAAAAGTGACACCCAATAGAAAAAAAATAAGAATAAGGAGAAAGAAAAATCCACTATTCTGATAAAAAAGTATCTGCAGATCTCAGCTTATGCAAACTATCTTATCTGCCTTTGTTCAAGGTTTAATTCACTTCCCATTGAGTGATGTTGTTTGCAATACATAAATAAAACATTGACAATTCATTCATAGCCACCATTACAGAATGAAATGTATCTCTATTCATGTCCAAGGTGCTTGCAGGAAAATTTACTAAACATAAATAGCATGTTTATGGTGAAGTATGTGTTTAACATAATAATACACGTCATTGTCAAACTGTAGGATAAAGACCTCTTCAGATAGTAAAGAAATGTTTTGTTAAAAATATTTAAGGTGAATGTGCTAATGTAGCATGGGAAATTCTAATTTCTAAATAATATTGCATGCAAGAAAAAAGGAAATTAGAATTTTTAACCAAGAAGAAAAGGAGGAGGGTCAACCCTTTTTTTATGAGCTACTCTAATGCATCTTCATAAAGACTTTTATTAACAAAAAGTAATAATATAAACTATTTTAATTTCAGCTGTTTATAACTGGAAGGGAGATGTCAGATCGGGACTGCCATTGGAAATTGGAGAGACAGTCCAGATATTGGAAGAAAATGGAGGTAAATGGTTGAATAGTAGTTACTCCTTTGTCATGGATTGGCCAAAGCAGATGGAAAATTGGGTGCACCAAGCTAAGAGGCTTATTTATTTAATTTTAACCTTTATATTTTTATGAACTATAAATACAGGTATAATAGTTTCTAAGGTTGCGTCCAGATTAAGTAACATGTGAACTCCATACATTTTGACCGTGTAGGTATTGCAGTTTTCTATGAAACAGATTTTGTTTTTATAACTGAAGAAAATTTTCTACCCTAGAGGGTCTAGAATCATGTGTTGAATTCACCGTTACAGTTTGCATGTTGATGTCCCTGTCACCCTGTATAAACATGTTAAATAACCATGTTTTATAACTTTTATTATTATTGTATGGACATACCCCAATACTGAAAGACTTGGAAGTTGTCCACATACTTATGTCTGTTAATTATACAACCTAAGTTCCAGAACATATGACTAATTCACTACATTACATCATTTTGTATTAATGTTCATTAAATTGTAGGCAGACATTGACACAAAAACACAATCTGAAATGTTAATGAGTTACAAATTCTAGTTCTCTTTTTTTAATTGCTTATCTGTAATGAAATAGAAACATAATTATGTACTGATGTATCTATTTATTATCTACCCACGCAACACTGTACAGTGTACAGACGGCAATTGACCCATAGGAAGAGACCTAGCTCTTCTAATTAAAATCCTAGAACACTAATTGTGTTATTAGTGTCATGGATTAAATGAGTAAGGCCAATTATTATATACATAGGTAATCACTAATCACCAACAGGGTAATTGCGTAACACATAGTAGGATTGACTTTCATTTTGACAGTTCAACAACATTCTTTGTACGAACGCCCCCTGCGTTCAAGTATTACGTAACGCAATTTTTGGAGATTTTTGACCCTCCCTCCCCCCCATGTAACGCGCCGTAACGTGTTTCTGTACCCCCCTCCCCCTCCCTAAAGATTACGTAACACCCAAGTGACCATTTTTACCTAAATGTCACGATTTAGTTGCGCAAAGTATCTACCGGAAAGTCGCTAAAATACCTTTATTATTGTTTTAATCGCGTTTACGGTAATAATAAATGAAATAAGAGATTTCTAAATCAGAATGCATGCGTATATTGTTTATTTTACTTTACTTTAATTCCCTAGTTTTTTATTTAAATAAATAAAACAATGTTACATAACGCGTTGTTCGAACCCCCCTCCCCCCCTTGTAACGCATCGTAACGTTTTACAAGACCCCCCCTCCCCCCAAATTGCGTTACGTAATACTTGAACGCCCTCACAGACGCCAGCACATCAAGCTACCCGAAAGTGTCAAATTTTCCCAATCTTCTTCATTCTTCTTCATTATTCTTCATTCTTTGAACCTTATGCTTTAGCGATAAAGTTGAAAATCTATTAAAGAAATTTGACAGATTGTAGTAACTTGATGTGCTGGCGTCTATACATATTATTAGCATTGTTGGGGTATCATGTTACCCAGTAACCGGGTTATGGAGGTCAGATAGGCAGTCGCTCCATGTAAAATACTGGTATTCAGCTGCATCGGGTTAGACTGGAAGCCGACTCAAACATAGTTGAGAAAAGGCTAGGCAGATTGATTGATTAGCGTTGTTGGGCAAACAAATTTTTCAAACATATGAAACAATGGATTACCAATTTGCTTCAAAATTTTTTTCTTTGTGTTATCAATTAGGGTGCAGGTTCAGTAAAGCTAATCTCATGTGAAGTGATATGATAAGGCAATGTTATTTTTATCAATAAACAATATTACAACTGTTGACATGTTGTTTGTAAGCTGATTAACTGATTTGAGTGCATGAACTATTCATTTGTGAATGAGATGAAAATAAATACTTGTTGCAGTCTCAGAGAAACTCTCACTATCCACAAAATAAATTAAAAAACAGAAGAGAATTTGTGTATGATGGTCAGGTAGACAAGCCGTGTGCTCAATGTGTTTTCATTGTTGAAAATGACAAGCTTTCATACAAACATTGATCTTCTATTTACCCGCTTTAGCTTTGAAAATTGAAAGTTCGAGTTAGACCCAGCAGCTAAGGCTATGCCTTTTCTGTCAATGAATGAATCATACTAATATTATAAATTCGAAAGTAACTCTGTCTGGCTGTATGTAACCTTTTCACGCCTAAACTACTGAACGGATTTCGATAAAATTTGGCAGAGAGATAGATTGCATCCCGGGGAGGGACATAGGATAGTTTTTATCGACATACCTCGCGGGCGAAGCCGCGGGCGGAAGCTAGTTTAAGATATTTGTTAAGTAGATTAGTTAATCTGATCGTGTTTGCAGGGCCAACATGGCCGGAGATAACAAAAGACAGAGAGCTTTGGAACGCAAAAGGGGCGATCTTTGCCCAGTAGTGGGACACACTATAAGCTTGCAAAATTATTACAAAGTTGTTAAACAGGCCTTTACTAGGTTTTTTTTTTAATATTTAATCTATCATTTATTTCTTCTAGTCTGGTACCGAGGCTTCAGCTCAAAGAACAGGTCATCGTGGGGCATATTCCCGTCATGCGTGGTGACGATCCGGCCATGCATTGTGAAGGGATCAGGTGCCACTGCTATAGCTGAACTAAAGGATGATCCACTTGTCCGGGAGATAGCATGCGTCTTGAGAGAATGGGCAAGATTATGGAAGAAGCTTTATGTGGTAAGTGATATTTATATATTACTAGCTTTAGCCCATGCCTTCGCGCGCGTAGAGGTTGGTAATTTCGTCAAAATCCGTTCAGCTGTTAAGACCTAAACAGGTAACAGACAAACACACATTACTTTCGTATTTATAATATAAGTATGGATTGGTATGCACATGAAGTTACCAAACTTTGGGTATCGCTCGCAGAGCGGATGGCTGATGGGACCTAAAGATTCTGGAGTAGCGAACGCGTAACCGGAAGGCGTAGCGTTGGTAGGGCTCCCACAAGATGAACCAATGACCAGGTGAGGATCGATGAAATTCGCTGGATGCGAGAATCACCAGGACCAGTTAGTGTGGCGATACATGGAGCAGGTCTATGTGCAGCAGTGGATGCCTTTCAGTTGAGCTTCATAATGACATGAAAGGGGCAGACAGAGGAAAGTAAAAAGTCTAAATAACATGAGAACTAAAACAAAGCATTGTCAGAAATCATTCTGAAGTGGCACAAAGGAACCGAAACTAATGCTATTACTTTTTCTAATCAGTTGGGTTGCTATCAGCTGAAGAGGATGATGATAAAAAAATAATATTGTCTATATTGATTGCAATCATATACTATCAACAATATTTATGTCTGAGGTCTTGTTTAGTCTGCAGTCCCATGCAGTGTGGGAAAAAATGAGGTACTCATTTATCATGAATATCCAAATTTGAATACTTTGTGAACAATGGTTAATTGTTTTAATTATTTTTTAGCCTCGTCCTCGCGATTAGCATTGTACACTTGTAGTAGCACATAAAGGCTTTTGGCCTAGATGTTGATGATGAAGTAGACAGCTGGTTTACAGTCTGTCCAAAAGTCATCATCTACCTAGCCTTTTCCCAACTATGTTGGGGTCGGCTTCCAGTCTAACCGGATGCAGCTGAATGTCAGTATTTTATATGGAGCGACTGCCTATCCGACCTCCACAACCCAGTTATTGGGTAATAAGTTCCCACTTGGTAAGACTGGTTGTCAAACTTTCGGGGCTTTTGACTACCCTTAACGACTGTCAAAGATCTACGAATGACAGCCAGGACCAACGACTTAACGTGCTTTCCGAGGCACGGAGAGGTCTCGGTATGTATAGATGATCACCCATCCAGAGAGCAACTGCGGAAAGCGTAGCTTATCTCGATCGACCTGTGCGGCTAATATTTAGCCACGGACCCCTACCCCCGTAGTCTGTTCCAAAAATATTTGATGAAAATGTAAATTAAATTGATCAGAAAACATACTCTGTGGATGTCAATTTGTAGTACCACTTACAAATTGAATCCTTTGATATGATTATTTGAACATTTAAACTCGAAATTCTAATTTTATATCACCTTAAAGACGTTTTTAATTTTTGACAAAATAGAGGTCAATTTTAAAACCTCCATTGCATTTTAATAATGTTTTCCAAACAATAATCATAGGAAAAGGTAGTGATATAATTAAGTTGAAATCTTCTTAATACAGATGAATATGTTATTAATTTCCTTTAATAAGTGATTGCGCAAAAATTTAACCTGATCAGGGTTTGTTTACACTTTCATCAGATATTTTTTGAACTCACTATTATAGTCATTGAGTACTAATTGGGATAACAAAAATAAACTTCAACATTTACGTAGATCTCATACGTAATGTTAAAGCTGAACATCTCTGACATCTGATCAAACCAGTGTTGCCAGTGACAGTCAAATATAACATGAGAGAGCTCAAAAAGTAACATTTTCACGAGAAAAGTAACATTACCTTATTTTTTGTGGAAAACGACACTAATAATAACATGGCACTTTACTACATAAAAAAGCTGTCCCCTTAGTAGGCTTCGAAAGAATCGTAATAACAAACTGAACTGAACCAACACGGATGCCACTACTAGGCCGTTGCTCACTCGCCTAAGTAAGCGGGATGGGTCATTTAGAAATTCACGCGAGTAGTGAATATGCGATACGACAAACGAAGTGAAAGATTTTCGCGCTGTCGTTGCGTCAGAATTTGGTCACAAAATCAAGACAATCAAGTGCGCCAACATGACGAACGAAACCATTCTTGTACCTATGCATTCCGTTTCATGTTTATTTTTTGTTTGCTGAGAAATATTTTTTATTAAGTCTTAAAAGTAACATAAAAGTAACATTTAGAGGCGTGTAACATGGAGGTAACATGAGAGGGTCAAAAGTAACGTAAAATGTTACAAAAGTAACATTCTGGCAACGCTGGATCAAACGCATCTAATCTTCGCAGCTGTGTTTATCTCTAGGCCAGTAAAGCTGTAATTAAAGTATGGATCACTGGTTGTATCAATAAGACTAAGTCCTACCTACTTAGTTATGATTCATACTGCAAAGTACATGCATCGTCTTTGTTTTGTTGTAAAGTTATTTCAGGATTGAAAAAATTGCACAATACTGGCTATAAATAAATTAGCTTTCTCTTCTGGGGTTACAAGTAAATATTGCATTTTAATTGGGTATTTTCCGCAAATGAATGAGCGAACCTAATTAAGCAGTTACTTTCGTAATAAGAAATAACACACTAACTTTTCTTTCATCTATTAACTACTTAATATTAATAATGAAGCTGATGAGTTGGTATGTTTTTTTTTTGTTTGTTTGTTTGAACGCGCTAACCTCTAGAACTACCAGTCGGATTTAATTATTTTTTGCATTGGATTGCTCAATTCTTGAGATTTTAACATCACTCTGGGACTCTTAGTATATGAGCAAAAAAAAAAAAATACGCGGACGAAGTCGCGGGCACAAGCTAATTAATTTAACAAAGCAACGAAGTACACAATTAATTAACAATAAATTATTTTATTGTATAACGTGATTCATTATTGCAACTAACAATCAAATCATTTCGCTACAAACAAAGTTAATTGTCGACTTATTTAGCGACGGTATTCCACTGGCGACACAGGAAACACATCACGCGGATAGAATTTCTAGCGCATGGATTGAACTTTAATTGCTACCTACATATATTTTATGCGATATAAAGAAACTTTTCCGTTTTCCGGTACAGATAGTGTGACAGTAACAATGAAATGTTTTATTGAATATTATTATTTTATGCATGAAAATGAATCATCGATGTGCATCCATACTTAATATTATAAATCCGAATGTAACTCTGTCTGTCTGTCTCTATGTTACCTTTTCACGCCTAAACCACTGAACGGATTTCGATAAAATTTGGCAGAGGGATAGATTGCATCCCGGGGAAGGACATAAAATGGATTTTATCCCGATATTCTTACGGGATCGACACTTATGCGGGTCAAACTGCGGGGCGCTGCTAGTAACCTATACAGGGTGTTTGATAGAAAGACCGACATAATTTTCTTAGGGATAGGAAATATCATACCATCCCAGTTTTCACCCATAACACCCGTCTTTAGGGTTACGGTAGGTAATTGAGATAATAATATGTTTCTTTTTAATTACTCTTAATATCGTCACAACTATTTTGTTTGTGGTTGTAATATAGCGCAAAAATGTTTAGTATTACCTGCAATTTACATTTATGTACAATTGGTTCTAGAAAATTAATTGGGGTGCTTCCAAAGTCGTAAATATGTGTTAAGAAACGAAAAAATTAAATTAAAAAATTCACAATATAAATAAAAATAAAACAATTATGTACTAGCAAATGACATCCCCAATCCCTCAAAAAATTGTGTCGGTCCTTCTACCAAACACCCTGTATAGTTACAGTTATTTAGATAAGTGCTTCTGTCAGTCAGTCCTTTACACTCAAGTTGGTCTTAAAATTATCTTCAAAAGAAGAAATGTATTTTATTTAGTGTTGCCCAAAATCGGTCTTGGTCTTGCAGTCTTGGTCTTGTTCTTGCATTTTTGCAAGACCAAGACCAAGACCAAGACCGACTTATTTTAGCAAGACCAAGACCAAGACTGAACCCTGCAAGACTTGAGCAAGAACAAGACTAAGCCTGCAAGACTCTTGCGTCTCGCAGTTAAGTCAAATTGAGATTTGGGCGTTATAGTAGGTATTTGGTTTCAATCCCGATTATGCGAAAATGGATGTATTTTTTTTATGAAACAGTAAATTACATTGTTGAATTGCATTCAAAACTAAAATTATTGTTGATAATAAAAAAATATCGAAAAATTACGTGACTATCAATACACTTCTGCACGTTTTTTTAATCTTCTTTACTTAAGGCGAAAGCGGTATTAGGTAGCCCGCGAAATTCACTGACCAGCAAATTGCAAAAAACGTAAGAAAATTTTAATTTCGCGGGCTACCTTAGCGCTTCCCCCTTAAATCGATGAAGTTTTAGAAAAATAATTATCTCCTCATCATTATGAGGGGATAATTATTTTTGATGAATTGAATGACCCATTTACTACTTTTATTTTAGATTCGTTATCTAAAATAAAAGTAGTAAATGGGTCATTCAATTATGTAGATGATTAAAATGCCTCATGTGACGCGTCTGTTAGATTCATTGGGATTCATGGCCGACTCGACACCGCGCGGGGATTCCCGCAATCTTCCGCATTTTTTGTCAGGTTCAAGCATTTATGCACTTTATTGTAATAATGTTAAAGTTTATTTTCAAGTGCGTTAATAATACGAGGAGACCGCTTGGCGCTGCGGTCCTTTTGTGGCGGCATTTGAAAGTGAATAGTGTAGGTACGAAGACAGTGTTGACCTCGCAAATGAACTTTAGCGATACAGCTGATCAGGTAGCCCTTTCGAGTTTTATTTACATTGCTGTTTTAAGTGAAACAAGTGAATTTACAATTTTTTAATTAAAAATCTCATTGGGTCAGATAGAAATAATGATTTTACACAGTTTAGAGTAAAAAAATTGCAGAAAAAACGTAAAAATTAAGAAAAAGCCGACGAAAAATTTCAACGCAGGCGGGGTCCAGAATCATGTACAGACGCCAGCACATCAAGCTACCCGAAACTGTCAAATTTTCCCAATCAATTTTGAACCTTATGCTTTAGCGATAAAGTTGAAAATCTATTAAAGAAATTTGACAAATTGTAGTATGTTGATGTGCTGGCGTCTGTACCTACTGAATCCATGGTAAGCGGTTGCGCGTCGATGTCCCTGCCACCCTGAGCAATAGGCTAATAGGTATTTGAATGTAGTCTAGTCTAAGTAGTAGAGTCTCGCAAGACTTGCGAGACTCTTGCTGCAAGACCAAGACCAAGACCAAGACTGAGAGCGCAATACCAAGACCAAGACCAAGACCAGGTGTATTGACGCAAGACCAAGACCAAGACTGGCTAAGGTCTTGTCTTGGTCTTGCATTTGGGCAACACTAATTTTATTGCAAATCTAGACTGATAACCGCATACTATCCGATTATTTTGCGCTGCTGACTGACTCATCACAGCAAGACTGCTACCTAATTTCGATACCTACTCAGAGAAAATAAACAAAGAAATCAATCTTTGTTCTGCATTTCGTCGTAGACTGCTAACAAAAGGCATCATAATAATTACCCGGTAAATGGGTTGAGTAGAAGCATTCGCTCCATGTAAAATACTGGTATTCAGCTGCATCCGGTTAGACTAGAAGCTGACCCCAAGGCAGGCAGGACTAGGCTAGGCAGATGATGAGATGAGAAGGCTAGACAAAATCAAACTGGTTGCTAATTTAATTTATATTTTTTTTTAATTATGATAGTGATATTTACAATCTGTGACTACAGTAACCCACACACTTGTTAAAATTCTGGGAACCACCATCTACTTTTACAATATTTGTAAATAATTTGTAAATATGTGAGCACCATGTATCTATCACATAATTGATTTACCTGTCATTGCTTCATTTTTCATTCTTTATAAAGGGTCTTTAAACAAGGACGGGTCGATGTTGAAATTAAATAAAACAAGCTGTATGTGAGATATTAAAGAAATTATTTTTTTATTTGAAAGGCCCATTTATGCCATTATTTATGAAATATGACATCGTTTAAATGTCCACCGCGGCTTCGAATGGTGGCACGGATCCGAGAGGTCCAATTTTCAATTATTCTACTGCATAGATCCGGCTGAATCTGAGCGATGGCCTGCGTTATGTTGACTTTTAGGGCATCGGTTGATTGCGGATTATTGGCATAGACCTGCGACTTGAGAAAACCTCACAAGAAAAAGTCTAGCGGGGCCAAATCGCACGATCTTGGTGGCCAATTCACGTCACCTCTGCGAGAAATAACCCTACCTTCGAACCGTTCATGCAGAATGTCCATTGCGTCGCTTGCTGTGTGGCACGTAGCGCCGTCTCGTTGGAACCACATGTTGTCGACGTCCATATCGTTCAATACAGGCCAAAAAAAAATTGTTAATCATTGATATGTAGCGCTCTCCGTTGACAGTAATGGCCTCGCCATCATCGTTTTCGAAGAAGTACGGACCAATGACGCCGCCGGACCAAAATCCGCACCAAACAGTAACTTTTTGTGGATACATTACCACCCGGTTGAACCTCATGTGGGTTGTGGTCGTCCCATATACGGCAATTTTGCTTATTAACATAACCATTCATCCAAAAATGCGCCGCGTCGCTAAAGATGATTATTCGACAAAAATCGGCGTCCTCTTCCAAACGTTCTGTAGCCCAGTCAGCGAACAAACGGCGTTGTCTATGGTCATTCACTTTGAGCTCCTGGGTCATTTGATCTTGTATGGGTGTAGGCCCTAGTCCCGACGCAAAATTCGCCAAGTTGAAGTCTGCGAAAGGCCGAGTTCTTGTGCACGGCGAGAAATCGACTGCCTCGGAGTCTCCTGTACACTCTCACGGACAGCAGCGATCTTCTCGGCCGATCTAGCGTTCCTTTGACGTAAGGGTGTTGGTTGGTTGTTTACCGAACCAGTCATCTCGAATTTGGTCACCAAACGTTGGAGAGTCGACTTTGAAGGGCCACCGCGTCTGCCGTAAAATGGACGTAATGCGCGCAACGTTTGCACTAACGAACACTCATTTTGATAATAAAGTTTTATCATTTAGACGTGCTGCTCAATCGTGTAACTTGCCATGGTGATTTGGCATCAGTAACTGAAGTAAAAAACAACGCAATTGACAGATGCCGCCAAAACAACATGGCCGCCACAAACTGTCAACATCGACCCGCCCTATTTGAAAGACCCTTTACTTACTTTTGTGGTAGACTAATTTTATTCTAGGGGCATCATCTTCACATATAATTATCTATATTATGTATAAAAATCCTTGTAAAACATTTTAAAAGAGTAACGGTGGAGTTTCTTGTCCATTCTTTCCATACGAACACTAACTCTTGGAATAGGCAACTAGAATAAATTAAATTTTACTGTATTTTTTGCCGTTCAAAAGTGCCTTTAATGTGCCTATTTGAAATAAATTATTGATTTGA
Source organism: Luperina nickerlii (assembly GCA_963855955.1). Classification (NCBI taxonomy): domain Eukaryota; kingdom Metazoa; phylum Arthropoda; class Insecta; order Lepidoptera; family Noctuidae; genus Luperina; species Luperina nickerlii. The sequence goes on from OY979669.1 coordinate 7,424,581, forward strand.
CTTTGACTTTGATGATATCGCTGTCCACTGCATGCATTTAACCAAAATATAAGACGCTGCATTTAATTCAAAATGTAAAAAACCTTGATTCATTTTCTCTTACATTTTTGTTGGATGGAACGGCTTTTTCGATGATATGCCGAGAACGAATCATGATTTCGATAATTACATAAACTTTAATATCAATAATAAATACTATTTACATATTCACAACATATCCAGTCTTTCTGCTCGACATAACATCATATTTACAAAATCTTCATCTTCTATCTTAAGGCTATTGAATAGTTGATCTCCCAGCTACTTTTTCGCGAGATGGCAGCACATTCGCAAATTCGAACATTTTCAATTTTTACGCCTAACTCAGAAATCTTTGAGGGACAACTTCATTATATGCGTCAACTAGAGTATTAACTTAATTTTTTGAGATATTCACTTTGCTTGATAACTCGTCTCATACAAAGATTTGTACCCCTAAACGTTTAGCCGTTTCACTTTATTTGATTACACACACATGTACAGTAAAATAGTTTTACTTTCGATACCACTAGATGGCGTTGAATTCATAAACTTGGTTTGAAATAAGTATGTCGAGATGGCGTTTATTGAAATAAAAGATTTTTATGATGACCATCCTTCATTCAATAAAGTAAAAACTGAAGAAAATAATACTTATATATTTTTATTTTGTTTCATAAAAGCTCATATCATGATTGGCCACCTTTTCAACACCACAAATTATCCAATTATTTAAATGGTTTTGTCGTGTCTTAACAGTTATTACACTAAGGGCAAATTTTTCCATCGCCAGATAACTTTTATTCAAGGAATAAAATTGACGTTTGACAGTTTTTGTATGAACTGTAAAAATTTCAAAATTATTCCACGAATTAAGTTATCAGATGATTGAAAAGTCAGCCCTAAATAAATAATAGACTCAAAGTCAAGTCAAAGAATTTATTTCAAATAGGCACCTAAAAGGCATTTTATAACATCAATATTTATAACAAAAACTGACTTGATTGAAATGTTTTACAATATTTGTATACATTAATTATATAAGTAGGTATATATGAAGACGATGCACCTAGAATACAATTACTATACCACAATAGTTACAAATAATTAAAAATCGTTATTTCGTCGTTTACTAGATGGCGCTGATGTAAAAGTAATTTATATGATTTCAAAAAATCGGGAAAACAGTTAAACTATATCACAATTTTAATAAAACAAGTATAGTATATGTTTATAGAGTAGTTACACAATTAATGACATAAAATTACTTAACAATTTCTCAAAAACAAAGAAGTTATAATCAAAAATTCTACATCGTGCAAACAGAATTTTCAACACAATAAGCTTATGGTCGGTGATTTTATATAGTTAAGTGGAAGTTTGTTCTTTAGTGTGATGTTACAAATGTGTACGACCAACTCCTTGTCACAATCTTTAAAATTATCAAAGTCCGTAGTCGTTCAATTTTATTGTGAATATTTATTTTTGATACTAATAAAATACGTCAGTTTTAAAATACGTCGTACATCATCGTCGACATCATACGAATGTTATTATAACTTGTTATAATAAAACATTTCTTACCCTAATAAACTTTACTATACCTATAGATAATTAGGTGAAATATGATTATGCTCGTTTCACGTATTGAAATGTAGTTCACAAGGCACAATATAAGTAATACGTTCAAAAATTAAAAAGACGTCGTAGCTACTTGCCTCACTCTTGCTTCACTGTTCGCTAAACATTTATTTATATTGATTGAAATAACGTTTTCGTATTGCTTGTACCTAATGAATAAATTATAAAATTATTCTTATTTGAATTAGTTTGCAGTTCAGTTTCTGAACGAATGGTTTTCAGTAGGCGAGACGCCTAGCTAGTTGAGAATGACGTTGACCTTGACGCACTATGTGCTAATAACACTGAAAAGCGCAAATACTATGAAAAAAGAAATCGTTTGTTTGTGTATTCGCTTTCCTGTAAGTACCTACCTTTTCGATTTGAATGCTGGTTTCACAAGAATTATATATAATTCAATTATTCGATTAGGTACTACCTACGCAACGGTGAATCGTAGCTTAGGGAAAAAATAGGTAAATAGTTTGTACTTATACCTACCTTGGACCTCCTCCGCCGCGCCGTGCATGAACTTCTAGCTAGTAAATACCAAGTTTATGGATTCTTCAACCCCAGACCATGGATTAGGGTAATCGTGTCAGAAATTGTGGAGCAGCCAAACTTGAAACTTGCTCAAAAACACGTTTTTCCCGGCAGGGGCGGATCTACTTAAAGGCTTTTTGGGCTGCAGCCCAGGGCCCCTTGGATACAGAGGGCCCCCAACCGAATTGAAAACAATAGACGATATTGTCAATAATAAAAATAATCTTGAATTAAAAAACCACAACAATTGGTTGAGTAATTAGGTAGGGCCCCTAAGCAGTATTAGCCCAGGGCCCCACAAATTCAAGATCCGCCCCTGTTTCCCGGAACAAGTTTCATATTTCCGCACACTATTTTTCGTTCAATTTTATCGCGTTCTCACTTGCTTGTTAGTCGACAGGCGGTATGAGGTGCGCGGGAGTCGAGTCGTGCGGGGTCGGGGCGAGGTGAAATGGGGAACTTGATTGACGAGCGCCGCTGGCGCGCCCGCTCGGCTCGATTTTTTATAGTGTACAGCCGGCCTATTCTGTACAAATATCACCGTGAAAACCTAAGTGATGTAAGCTGTCCTTCCACCTGATTGTTAGGGATTGACACTATTGATAGCTCACTCCACGCTCACTTCACCTAAGTTTTCACGGTGAGAGGGTTACAAAAACGCACGGCAATATTCTACTAGTCAAGCCCTTTCATTTGATACCCACATTGAGGGGGTTGTGAGCAGGGACCATTTTGGTTACCCATTGAAAGGGTTTTTAATAGGGTTTTGACAAACTGTTGTTTTAAAACCAATTTCATATGTATTACCATCTTTTACGAAAACCCTCATCAATGGATAACCTCTTCCAAACCCCTTTGATTTGTTTACCTGTTTATTCAAAAACCCATTCTTGGTGGTTATACTTTTTAATAGTAAGACGTTTTGAATGGGTTACCCCTTCAACGACTGTAACAGAGTTACCCATTCGAACTACAAATATTGTAATTTTATCTCTCGTGCCTTACTATAAAGAGTACTAAACTGTATGCATTCGGCGGGTGCACGCGTCAAGTCGCAACACGCAGTCTAGGACCTAGCGACTCCACAGTTCATACACATACGATTATGGTCATTATTACAGTGATTTTAAAGTTAAATGTATTTTTTTTTTGGAATAATCGGGGTTGTTTCATGTGTAATCTTGTCTATTTTACGGAATCATAAATGTCATTCCATCGGCTCACTCATTATTTAGTGCCCGAAGGGAAAGGAGCAGCGTCAAATTAATAAAAAAATGCCACAACCGAAGCGAGATGCCGTACATAGATATTATGAATACGATGCAACTACTCAGAGCAGTCAATGCAATTTATGTGGAAATCGTATAAAGGTAAGGTCATTATTATTATGATGTGATTTTCCCAATCTTCTAATCTAGCAGATACCAGTTTGACGACACTTCTCGAAGTTATTTAATTCAATTGTAACCAGGGCCGGACCACCCTCGGCAGCGTCTATGTGCAAAACCTGTGACGCGTCTCTTTTATGAGTGTTTTTGTATTTCGATTTTGTTTTTACATATCGGTTTAAATTATGATCTCCAGTTTAGTATAGGTACCTAGTACTAGTTTTGTATAGGTACCTAGTACTAGTTTTGTATATGTACCTAGTACTAGTTTTGTATAGATACCTAGTACTAGTTGTTGCCCGCGGCTCGGCTCGAATACGGCTCTAACGATTTCGAGGAAATTAGGAGCAAAAGGGGGCCGATCAAAAAGTAGATAATAATATAATATTATCAGTCGGTGTCTGCGTGGTCGATTTATTTGTGTAACTTTCTGTGCTGATGACGAATTGACGACGGGTTCAAACCCCAGCTTTGGACAAGTCTAACTTTGTTTTTTATTTTTTAGAACTGAGTTTTTCTTATCAGAATTTGTTTATTTAAGTTTTAGACAGTGCTCAATATAATACTCAATTAGTATAAGACAACAAACAATAGGGCCATTTCGCCTGTTCGCGTCCATTTAGTGCAGTTGGCAAGTTTGACGGCGATAATAAAAATGACCAAGCGCTAATGCTAGCTATGAATAGTTTTACGCTAACACGCGTAAAACTAACTCACACTAGGCACTCTGAATATTTAATTTTTTGTTTTGTTTTAGGGAAAACACACAACTAATTTGAAAAACCACATTTCTATAAAACATCCGGAAGAATATTTAATGGTAACCAATATAAATAAAGAAAATATCAATCAATCAATATCAAATACGTCTAAAGATACTTCTAACTCGGAAAAAGTAAAAAATTTGTGTGTAAGACTAGTTACTACTCATGGACGACCATTTGCGATGCTACAAGATGCTGCGTTTCAAGAAATTATTAATATTGCAGTTCCATCCAATTCTAAAACAAAAGGGATAAATTTAAATGTTATTAAAGGAATGATACCTCAAAAGGCATACCAAATAAAAAGGAAAATTTCATTAGAAGTCAAAAATATTATGATAAGTTTAAAATTGGATTCGGCATCTTACGTAGACAGGAATTTTTTGGGTATCAACTTGCAGTATATGAAAAACGGTCGGATTATAATTAGAAATCTAGCTGTATTAGAAGTGTTGGAGAGACAAACCGCGGAATATCTAAAGGAAAAGCTTTTGGAAGTTTTAAATGAGTTTATGATTTCACAAACACAAATTTATTCAATAACCACAGACAACGGTAGTAATTTTAAAAAAATGACAAAGTTGTTGACTGAATATTGCTACACAACTGCTCAAAATGAAAATAACTCCGATTTCGATAGTGAAGCCAGCGGTGAGTACGAGGAAAATGAGGTAAATGATTATGATGATGATGATGATGAACAAATAGCTGACAGGTACGAACTCAATGAAAACACGGACCTAAACAGTTTCATCAACAGTGGGAATAATGACTCATTCAAGCCACGTGCAATGTTTTGCGCTGCACATACTTTACAACTTGCTGTAAAAGACGCTTTTAATGAAAATTTGGATGCTAAAATTGCCACACAAACTGCACGAAGAGCTGTTAAAATCTTACGCCGACCAATTAATATAAAAAATATTTTAAGGACCTCGAATTTAAATAAACCGATAATTGACTGTCCAACTAGGTGGACGTCTACCTATCAAATGTTGTCACGTTTGTATTCATTAAGAGATGTTCAAGACTCTGATCTTACGAGTATTTTTTCTGATAGTTTCTGGATGGAAATCCAAAATTTAATTGCTTGCCTTAAACCTGTTTATGAGGCGACAGTAGCATTACAACGCGAACAGCTTACGATTGGTGACTTTTTCACAGAATGGCTTAATTGCAAAATAAAGTTGGAAGCTATTAGAACCTCATTTGCAGAGGACTTAGTTAAAGCTATGAAAAGTAGAGAAACTGATTTATTAAATAATGATTTAGTCCTAGAAAATTTATATTTAGATGGTCGCCTCAACGTAATTTTATGTGATCAAGAATGTGAGAAGGCAAGAACATTAATAGCGCAGACTTTCCAGCAGTTACAATCTCTCACACTATCTGAGTCTTCAATCGAAATTTCCGAAATACTAGATGACTCTAGTACCAGGCAACATGGTCAAACAACATTACCATTAGAAAATTATTTAAAAGAAACTGAAGCAAATCGTGGGTTAACTGGGAGGTCGTCATTGAATACATTTGATGGAATGTTAAGTAAATTAAGATTTGAACCCAGACTACCCTTGAATACCAATATTTTAGCCCACTGGGCGAACAAAGGAGCCTCGATTGATCCCTCTCTAATGAAAGTAGTTAATGTAGTGTTTGCAGCTCCTGCAACGCAGGTATCAGTGGAGCGGTTATTTTCATCAGTAAAATTTATATTAAACCCTTTAAGAAGTAATATGGGTGGAAGTTTGTTACAGGATATAATGTTGATCCGTTCAAATCCAGATTTATTCGAATGAGAGAAATACTTTTAAAACGTGAAAAGTAATATGTTCTGATTTTCTTTTGTTCTCATTAGTTTCAAAAGTAAAAATAAAAAGTAAGTAGGTACCTAACGTTGGGAAACCACTGCTCTGACTAAACCGATTCATTAGTTCGACCATCGAAATACCGAGATTTTTTGGAGCGTGAAACGAGCAAGAAATATTTTTTGTGCTTTTTCACCTTTATTATATTTAGCGGTCTCCCAACGTTCAATAAATAGGTCCTTACATATCATTTCACTTTTTAAATGTTTTTTGAGCTAATTGTTTTTTTTTTATAGGGCCATAATTCCGTTAATTGTTGATTTCCATTTTTTGTGTAATAATTTTAAATAACGATGTCGTTATTGAATAAATAAAAATCTTAAAAAACATAGTATTATTTATTATTAAAATACACAATTTTTTCCTTATTACTGGTATTGTTGTTCTTTAACACTTTGCATGACCATATGAACTATTTGATACATATGTACATTTGTTACGTCGTCCTTCTTCTAATTTGCTTAGATATTTTGCAACTAATAAAGAAAAAGAATAACACTCATGAATAACATCTTCCTTGCTATTGTCTGAGTTATCAGTATTTATAGCCTTATCTTCCATTTCTTTAGAGTCATTTTCAAAAGATAAATCGGGAGTAGACGCATTATCGTCTAATGTCGGTTGCAATCTCGGTATTGACTCACATGAAGGATCGATTGTCCTTAATTCCTCAAAATTTATTGATTCACTTTCATCTGAGCTTCTGTCGCTGTCTGAAATATATATGTGCTCTAAAAAACAAGAATTATATATTATTATAAAATTAGTAATAAACAATTAAGTGGCATATTGGACTACAGAAATGCGGCCATTTAGATCTTGAAAACTAATTATTGCAGAGACCTGAAATTTTGGTAAATAACAGATTGAATTTTTAAAGAAATTGCTAAGATATTGAAAAAATATCCTGTATTTATATTTTAGGAGCTGTAAGACGGCAAATATTGGCGAAAAACTAATTTTTCACCGTGCCAATGGCGTGGTCTTGGGGCAATAGTATTACAGCTCCTGACATAGAAACACAGGATTTTTTCTATATTTTTTTAATTTTTTTTTTACAACTTCAATATGCTATTTACCTACATTTCAGGTCTCTTCAACGCTTTATTTTAAAGATCTTTATTCAAACCCTTGTATTGTAGAACTTAATAAAACTTAACAAAGTATGTAACTAATTCACGTCGGTATAGATATAAATTATACACTTAAGAGTATATAAGAGAGAGTGAAATAAGTACCTATTTAATAAAAATAAAAATTTTATCTAGAATTTTTATCTCTCTGTCTCTTTATTTATTAAAAAAAGCTATACTCGCGACGATTTATCGTCCGTATTAGACATTTTCCTGAGGTTAAAGCTACCTGAAATGTTCACTAGGATATTCAGCCATTACCATAACAACTTTAATCAAAATTCATCACATACTTTTAGCGACATAAAATGTTCAAGAATTGGTTATTTAGTATCTATACTGATTACAAGCCCACTAAAAGTTTAAAACACTTTCATACAAACACAGGCTATTTACAGTTTTATTATATATTATATTTAGTTAAAATACACTTACTTACCTTTGTTCATCTTCAATATTCAGGCGTCCTTAATTTAAAACTTAAAAAACAGCACCGTCCTATCAAACCGAGTAAGAAACACTAATGAATGAACAATTCTATATGATTCCAAAATTTCAAGGACAAAATGTATTCCTCCACTTCAACGTAATTTAAAATGATTTGATTTAAAACCCTTTGATTACCCCGACAAACCCTTTCAACAGGTTATCGCTTCAATTGGAAATCATAGAAGAGCCGGTAACATCTTGTACTAGTTAACTTATTGATAGGGTTACCCTAACGTTAGGGTTATGAACGGGCTAACACTTCCAAGAGGTAACATTTTCCGTTGCTGTAGGCGTACATTCTGTAACACTTTCGAAAGAATTAACTTATATTCGGGGTTGTATGGTCCCTGGTTGTGAGAAAATATGTAATCCGCCATTTCGTAGCGGCGGCCATCTTGGATTTACAGTGATACTGATGTATTGTCATCAAAACTAAAGTGTGTACCAAAAATATCAGATCAATTTGCCAACAGGAAGGGGGTAAAATTTCAAGTAAGTACCTACTAAATTTGAACCAAATAAATAACAAACAGGTTAAGCTAAATAAAACCGTTTATAAAAGTATCCTACATAATTATGTCCTGTCCTAACCCAGCACCCTAATTGCGTAAAACATTATCAATCTCAATCTCTCGGACCGCTCGCGCTGCTGCGGTGCCGAAGCGGTATTGCGCACGCACGGTCGTTTGTTTTTATACAAAGCGCGCGGTGCGGCAACAGTGCGGCATCGGTACCGCGAACGCTCGACAACAGGACGGCAACGTCGCAAACAATAATAACACACAACAAACACTATACTAACACTAGCATACAAACGCACGGCAGTCGGATACGCTTTCGATTTAGGCGTTTGGTATCGGACTGCTACCGTACTGTAGCGGCCCGGGCACGGTAAACGTGCGGCAGCGGTCCGACACGAAACCTCTAAATTGAAAGAGCCCTAAGATCTAAGAATAGGTACCAATTTTAGGATTTTTCTTTCAGCAGGATTGCAATAAAACGCAATAAAGCAAAACTAACATTTTGTTAATCAGCTGATTGATAACTACCGTAGGTTACTACTTACAGTAGGTCAATGAACTTTTCTTTGGGGCACTACTACTTTCATTAGTAAGATTTCCGCATTCTTATGATACTTAAAAATGAGTTAATTATCTAGCGTAATTTATGACAATAATGAAGGTGATTTTCGAATTCGAACTAGGATAAATTATGGCCATTTATTCGGTCACTCTAGGCACGGAATCTGTTCTGTGACTCTAGGTATAAAGCGCGCACGTGCGCAAGCGCGTTTATGTGTGTCGTAGTACCTAAGCGGGCGGTACCTCGCGCGTGGAATGGCGACGTGATTCTCCTCTTTTATGAATAGCTTCATTCTGAATTAGTGTCAAATGTAAACAACAAAAAAAAGGAGCGTTTATAATTATTGGCCAGGTAGGTACCGTAATTTAAATTGATTATTTACGTCTTTTATGACAACCTCCTGAATTATGACGAGGACAAAGCAACATCTTGTATATTGACTGAATCAGTGTGGATTGTGGAACTCGGAATCGAAAGTAGTACCTACTGTGATATTTAGGTTTTGGTTTTGTTCGATTCATGTACAGACGCCAGCACATCAACCTACCCGAAACTGTAAAATTTTTCCAATCTACTTTGAACCTTATGCTTTAGCGATAAAGTTGAAAATCTATTAAAGAAATTTGACAAATGGTAGTAGCTCGATGTGCTGGCGTCTGTAGGTACTTACATCATTGTATTTTTTTGTAACTGTATAAGTACTCGAAATCAGTGAATGTATCGTTTGGTATTGTTGATAATATGGCACTCTGAAATGAAACTAATACAGCCGTTTCGGTTTTTTAGATTTATATTTTTATAATTCTTTCTTTCTTTCTTTTTAGGGTTTCGTAGTCAACTAGGAACCCTTATAGTTTCGCCATGTCTGTCTGTCCGTCCGTCCGTCCTCGCTTAATCTCTGTGACCGTTAGTACTAGAAAGCTGAAATTTAGTACCAATATGTAGGTAAGTACCTATATCAATCACGCCGACAAAGTGGTAAAATAAAAATTGGAAAAAATGTTTTATTAGGGTAGCCCCCCTATATGTATGTAAAATGTAAAGTGGGAAGTGATTTTTTTTTTAATTTCAACCCTAACGTGTGATATATTGTTGGAAAGGTATTTAAAAATGAATAGGGGTTTACTAAAATCATTTTTTGATAATTTCGGAAATAATCGCTCCAAAAGTAAAAAACAATGTGTCCCCCCCTCTAACTTTTGAACCATAAGTTTAGAAACTATGAAAAAAATCTGCAAAGTAGAACTCTATAAGGACTTTCTAGGAAAATTATTTTGAACTTGATGGAAACAACAGTTTTTGTACAAAAAAGACAAAAAGTTGTACAAAATAATTTCTGGACTAAGTTTCTAGTATAAACGTATATGCAAGCATTTTTTTAACTTCGTTTACATATTTTATTATCCTGAACGTATCCCTTTGTGTTCGCGCTAAAAACCGTCACGTTTCGGAGCGCCTGCCGCGGAGCGTGCAAGTTGCACGCTCCGTGTTCGCGTACGTACCCACTACCGGGAGCAGTTGCAGGAGCGCGGAGTGCTGCTGGAGCGCGAACATAATGTATACCCACTTTTAAACTCATAAGTGGGAACACTTATTATTGTGACGGACGGGAAACTACGGAACCCTACACTGAGCGTGGCCCGACACGCTCTTGGCCGGTTTTTTTTTTTGTCTACTTTATAAAGTAAAGAAATCAAGCAGAGAAATTCGGCCAACTGCAGCTAACGCGACGCGTAACTAAAAATAGAACACGAAAAGTAGGTACCTACGAAAACAGCAAAGTGCAATCAAGGTCAACGTAAAATGATTTTAAAACTACGAGTACCTACCTATTTTTGTTGAGAATGCCATACGATTTAAAATCCTTTGACGTTTATTGATGGTTACCTGTTTACAAAATAATGTATTCGGTATTAAACTCTATGCTCCTGTAAATAATGTTTAAAATTAGTATTAGACGTTAGCTTAGCGCGCTTTCTCGCTCGTTCATCTCTAGCTAGGTACATCACTCCCGCCCGCGCGCATCAAGGATACGGTACCTAAAACCGTGTAACTACTACTGTACAATGCGTGCCACGAAAGATGAGACTTGACACACCACGTGGTTTGACATGCGCAGTACCTACACGATTTTAGGTATCTTTAGCGGTATGAGGTCTGAGTGCGGGACGGGACCGGACGTCATAGGGGCGGCGGAAAGAGCGGGGGAGGCGGGGTCAAGTCTCATCTTTCGTGGCACGCATTGTACCTGAATCAGTTTGAACCGAATATCATAGATCATGTGATACGATATCGGTATAGTGTCTCGTTCTAGGTACGCGGATACCTGATATAATATAGATTCAGTGCCGTACGATATATAGGTAGGTATTGGATATTGTACCGATACATAGATATTATCTATATACGATTTGTATCGCCCACTCCTACTAAAAGAAAGGGCTCTCTCAATAGGTACTTACCTACATAATGCAGAATGATTTTTATATCAGAAAATTTCTCGAAGAGTTCATGTGTAAGTTAGTACCTACCTACTTACTAAATGCATGTAGGTACTTACTTGAACTTAGACATTCATTACAGTAATATCGAACCCAGGGTAGATCGCAGATAATCCTATCACTAAGTAATGCATTTTTTCTCACTTCATGATTAAATTGATAAAATATAACTCACACACCCACACACACACACACAGCAAACCTACGATTCGAAACTTGTCAACAATATCACGCATGTTATAAAATTGGCCATCCGTTGACAAACAACGCCATCTAACGATCAAGATTACAGTAGATCTTGATCGTTAGATGATAACTGATAACTTTAGCAAAAATGTTGTTCTGTTTCTTGATGGTTCTTGAAATATCCTGTAGAGGGCGTGCCTCCGCCCGCGCACACATACAAAGATTTATCGTTTTTTGTCAGGCCTAAATATCCTACAAATAGTGTTTTTTTATAAGTTTTTTACGATATGCGTCAATAATAGATCATAATCATTTAATGTACGTGCTTTTATTCTGCAAAAATCGTTTAAGTATCGAGATTTGTACCCCGATAGAATGTATGAAAAAGTGTCAGTATCCAATCACCTTAAACAGAAATTGGATAATACCATGCTACATGGCAGCTATTCAAGATACTTAATATTTGTTTGAGACGTACATATGTATGTGACATTTCAAATAGCCTATTCACAGTTTCCTTTGTTTCTCTCAGTTATTCATGAATCATTGTTTTTCCTGTTTCGTGTGAAGCCAGTTCTTACATATTAAAATATGAAACACATGAAACAAACGTTTTGAATATCGTAACTTATATTATGTAAAGCCTATGTATTAGTAAGGTCAGTCTTCTGGTAGAAAGTCGACAAACTCCCAGAACTATTCAATGTAAAGTACGTACAACCAAGTTTGTCAGCAATTTATTTATTTAATTGAGTTTGACCAACCGTACAACCAAGTTTGTCAGCAATTTATTTATTTAATTGAGTTTGACCAACAGTTGTTACAGATATTATACAGATAGGAACATACAATTAATTGTGTCTTAAATTTAACTGCACAAGCAGTTACAGGCAAACACCACATGCAAAATGCTCTTTGTTCATCAAATTCTAGATAATTTATATTAGATATTAATACTAATTACGTCTGACAACAAACGTCGATATTGAGTCTGCGTGGAGGTCAACCAGGTCGCTGAATTCGTTTATGAGTTTGCACATGCGGCATTGGGAACCAATGTACGCCATGTAAGTGGTCATCCGGTCACTCTCCATCAAAACATTTTGTCAGCTGATATCATTGGGCAATTCTATAGTACCATAGAATACGTCATACTGTTATGGGTAATTTTGTTACGCCATACATAATTATAACATCTAATAATAGTAACTTTTCGGTCAGTTCACATTAACAATGTGTGCAGAATAAGGCAGTTGATATGCATGTGTGTGTGTATTTCAGTATCCGGTAAGTATCTTATTGTTAATGAAAAAAAAATGCAAAATGTGCCATGAGTCTGCTTTAATCAGCGGGCTATCCAGTGTTGCCAACCTGAACAAACTAAAAATCAGCAAATTAACCATAAAAAAACAACAGAAAACATTAGGAATATGGACTGAAACATAAAAAGGGATGCCATAGAACAAACAGTAAATCTAATCTTAAAACAGTAGGGTTGGCAACACTGCCCTATCATTTAAGAAAATACAGTCATTCATTATTTAAATTAAATAGGCGTCTCATCTGTAGTAAACGAAATAGGTACCAACTCCAATCTATTTTTTTTTTCGTAACTTAATATTACATCAATTAACTTTAATCACAAACCAACCAAATCGTAGCCATCGTGTGCAGAATATTACCTCTCAAGCGAGTAGGTACGCTGTTCTGCACATGATACCTAATGTTCCTCGGACCGCAGGCACAAAAATACCCATGCTGATAATAGTATTTGTGCCTTAACATTAACGATGTTCAGTCTACAGAATGTTTTCCTCGCAATGCGTTTTTTTTTTGAGTATGCTCTTTTTGTTTTTCTCTGCAATAGTTTCCTTAAGTTTGTGGTCACCATGCAGTCATGTAGTATTTACTTTTCAGCTTGTACGATAACTTGACTGTAATTTTGCCATCCCAGCCGTACCGGCCGTTACCTATAAAATAACACCTAATGAAAAAATCTTCAGATCACAGAATTCTTCATCCAACAGATTTTTTGAATTGAATCTTATTAATTGGACAAGAATTGAGAGTGAAATTTCAAGGACGCGTCACGTGTGCGTTTCGTTTGGCACATTTCGTTACATGCGAGAGAAGAAAGATATAACTCTGTCTCTCACACAAAATCTGTTGTTCTTTATTTTGTAAGGATTTTCGCTCCTTAAAAATATTACTCTGTCATCCGGGTCTGGGTCCGGGTATCATTATCAACCAAGCTCCGGGCTGCTACAAAAAAAAATCCCGATGGAAAATCCCAATAACACTTTATGCGACCTGGAATCGAACCCAGGACTAGCGCTTGCGACCACTAGAGCAACGAGGCAGTTACCTACATCTTAAATATTTATCATGCAATCCCTTTTCCAGGAGCGAGAGACCTACAGGTTCAGCGCAGTAGCCAAGGTGATGCGGGAACTCCTCACCGGCAGACGAGCTCTTTTAGCCGGCACGTTGACCCAGGACCAAACGCGAGCGTTGAGACTCAAGCTCGTCGCCAAACTAGACTGGGGGAACAGGTGAGTCTTGTCAGCATGGTTTTGTGAATGAAATGCACAGATTGGTCTGTCGAATGCAAAATTACGGACACTAAGCCCAGGTTTGCGGGCGATTTTTAACGCGATGGGATGCGCTCCTCAATGCTTGTGTGATTGGATTCTCAATGCTTGTCTCAATAATGAGAGTTGAAAGTACAGAGCGCGATAAAAAGCATCGCGTAAAAAAATCGCCCGTGTTACGAGCGCTTTTGCGAGTTTTTGTGCAAAATGACGCGTTCTGGGGTACTAGAAACGTAACCAAAACTTTGAATAAAGAATAGTAGCGAATTAGCGGCTACAAAATTATTCGTCTTGGGTATAGTTATCAAGGTCGTTGATGCAAAAAGAAGGATAAAAATCCAAGATGGCGGACATTAAAAATACTAATTAATCGTCATGGCTATCGTTTCCATGGTTTTTAGGGGTTTCGAGGGTGATCCTGGTGACGAAACTGAAGAAAATGTACAAGTGCAAGGTGGCGGTGATTTAAATAAGAGTAATCCTCGTGGCTTTTGTTTTTGGGGGGTGCTTAAGTCGAAAATGAGGTTAACTCGGAAGTAATTTCATAAAAAAGAGTTAACTTTTAATATGTAGTGTGCTAGGTAATGAAATGTTGCACGCATGTTGCATGTCACACAAATTGTTAAAAAGCTGCAGTAATATTGATCGTTAGTTCTTTCTCATACTTTTGGCGCTATGGGTGGTCGCACATCTGACGGAAGGTGCGTCGCGTACATATCGTCAGTCGCGTAACGCCAGAACGAACAAGTAAATTATAAATGAATTTATTGATGTAAGTAGGTTTGTACAGACACCAGCACATCAAGCTACTACAATCTGTAACATTTATTTATTAGATTTTCAACTTTATTATCGCTAAAACGTAAGGTTCAAAGTTGATTGGGAAAATTTGACAGTTTCGGGTAGCTTGATGTGCTGGCATCTGTACAAACACTGTCACACGTCAATCATGTTTTTATTACTAGATGAGGTCGGCGTTTCCTATCCGACTACTCTTAGAAGAAAGGCCGAAACAAACTCAGAGGTCACCACAGTCCTGACATAATCTTGGTCAGATCATGTAAAGACCATGTAGATTGGTGTCTGAAATGGTCAACTGATAGGGAAAAAAATAATAGTAGATAATAAGACATTCAATCTTACACACTCAACTGATGATGCGTTAGTGCGTCGAGCATACTAAGGAAGTTTCGTCCGACGCATCTTTCGTCAGATGTGCGACCACTCTACATTTACAACTTTCTTATACATACACTTTGTTATAAGACTTTGGGTTCGGGTGCTGTAAATAGTGTTCTTATACTATCAATATTCTGCTTTTGTTTTTCTTATTAAAATTGTATTATTATAAAAGCTATGGTTCTCATGATTCTTTCATTTTTCAAATCTGTGAATAACATTTCCATTCTATCGTACTAACTTATGTACAGTCAACTAAAGAGATAAGTATGTAGGATTGTCGGATATAGTTGCAGTTTAGTAAGAAACCGATGGATATTCTCGATTAAAATTTAATTAATAGAAAACAAACAGCTCATTTATGAAATTAAATTTCAGTCGACAACATCCATCGTTTTCTTACTAAACTTCAACTACATATATCCAACGATCCTGCATACTTATCTCTCTTGTTGACTGTACCTATGTCTGTAATTTATATGGTGTACATAATAAAGAGTATTCTATTCTATTTCTATTCTACCTATCCTTGTGTGTCGATGGTTTTCTGTTTGACTGTAGGCGTTTGGGTTTGTGTTCATCAATTTTCAAAGTTTTCAGGATACTCATTTATTTAGCTTTTTGAGGCTTTGTGTGATCTGTATTGAATAATAGTGGATACTGAAAATTTTTGTCTGTGTTGTTTTTCTTCCTTTTTATCGCCCAAAAGAGCCCAGGATAGCCTAGTTCGGAGTCAATGTTAACTTGACAACTGATATTTTATACGCATTTCCTTTCCTTCTTTAGCAGATATTCTGTATCCATACAAATATTATAAATTCGAAAGTAACTCTGTCTATCTGTCTGTATGTTACCTTTTCACACCTAAACCACTGAACGGATTTCGCTAAAATTTGGCAGAGAGATAGATTGCATCCCGGGGAAGGACATAGGACAGTTTTTATCGACATACCTCGCGGGCGAAGACGCGGGCGGAAGCTAGTTAATAATAAAAGTTTATGAAACGTATTTTTTTAGTACAAAAATAACACAAAAATGCAATTATTTGTAGTCATTTATTACCAAATATAATGTAGACAATGTAACATTGAAATAATGATTTTGCAGTCTCTGAGTTATTACGTAGGAAGTAAGGCAGCATCGATTATATCCACTACAATACATTTCATATAGGAATGGCAAAGTTTATATTAAAAACTAATAAATACAAGGCAAACTGCAGAAGTCGAGTTCCATTAAAACACTGCTTGAGTGTATGGAAGACATTTTTTCTAGAATTCGAGAAAGTTTATCAATTCATACACACATATCTATTAAAATAATGCATGACTCAAAATCTTATTCTAAAATAATATTTGAGATACATTGAGAATCGTGGCTTTTCCCTCTGGACACCTTATTTAATGGCACATTTGGAACAATTTATGAGTATAATGTATTCACTTCGAACTTATAGATAAACGTTCCTTGATTTATAATCCATTCACACTTCATACAAATTTTATGATTTCCATTTTTCTTAGTACCAAATATACTTTTGATATCAATCACGAGATTGGAGTAACATTATATAAAATTTGACTATCAGCAGTACTCCCAGACGTAGACGATCCATACACATTATAAAACTATTAGTTACATGTATAAACACGTTCTTTAAACCAATGGAACAAAAGAAACGCACGTATAATATACTCTAATCATATAATATCTACTTAATTTTAAATGAAAGACTTCATTTAAAGTCGATATGTGTATTCTGAAGCATTGTTATAGTTTTAATTCTACTACAAATAACTCACTGAATATTTCATATCAATTAGATTATCAATATTAAAGACCAGACGTATAAATTTCATTGGAGTATAAATCACTTATTTAATTTCATTAAAAATGCATTGCTATGGTCTCAATATTTTATCACCTTATCGATACAAAAAAAAAGAAAAAAATATAAAGAAAATGTTAACATTAAAAATGTCTTCTATATCTCACGTATGGGGTCACTACCAGTACGATATGGGCAAGTCATTTAATAATACGTTATTATAACATAATTATAATGATGGAATATAAAATAAAAACACCAAGATGTTACTTGCTCAGATCCCACTTGCTGCAACCTCTATCATTTTCATAATATCCTAATACAAAAGATATGCTATACTATACTTAAAATAAAAATGAATGTAGGTATGTATACTATGTATGTACTTTTAAATATCAATTGCATTTACCTGCGAGTTGCTTCGAACTTACAAAACTAACTAATCATAAAATTCAAAAATATCGTTATTCATTAAAATGTTACTTATTCGCAAAGTCATAGTACCACAGCAAATACCGTCGAAATAACAAACAAATTGATTAGTATGTTTTAAGAAAAGTTTCAACAATTTTATTTTCTAATTATAAATCGTAATATATTCACTTAATTTAAAGCTCAAGGCAAAAAGGCAAATGTTGTCTTATATAAACAGGTAAAATAAGGAATGTCATGGTCATTCATATCGTTGGAACTGAATTTCTTACATTACTGCGAATGAGCGTTACAATTACTAAAAGAACAATACACTACGTCGCCCTATACCTTCTTCACGGAAAGTAGTCTCGGATACAAGAATCGAGACGGATCGAAATGGATTGTATAGGAATCTCATTCTTTCTCATTTCTCAAAAGTCGTATTCGAGACAAAATAGCATACATTTTCTAGGACTATTCTGGGAGTGTTGCGTGTATTGTCTAAGCTCAGTCTGGAAACTTACGTCTCTGTTTCCTTTGCGTACTTGTCAATGTTGGGGTAGATGGGGGCCATCTCGAGGGTCGAAGGGGCAGAGGGCGCATTCGAGTTCATGTGCAGCCTTCGAGACAACTCGTCCAGTACTTCACCGAATACACGCAGTGACATGTTCTGACCTAGCAGGTGCAGTAGTAGGAAGTCACCCACCTGGAAATACAATGGAAAGGTTTAAAATACACCGGCAAACTACATCAAAATCCTAAAGAGCTTTTTAAGGCATTGTATGAACATTAAGGTTAATTGTGCTTAAGGCAATTTCAAATCAAAAAACTGTACTAACTGTGTTCTTCACTATATCTACACTGACACTACTGTCACTATTTCTCTCTACATACTGGCTTTCTAAATATTTTTGAACACAAACCTGAGTTTTCCTAACGAGAGACTCGACACCGGCCGGTGTTCCGAAACGGAATCGTCTCTTGAGGATCGTTTCGCGGGTGCTTGGCAATAGGATTACTGCTGAGGAGTATACTAGGGCCAATCCGGTTACCACTGATAAGATGATGAACCTGTGGATAAATAAGCAAATGAGTAACGACACTGGGTATATATTACGCTAGCAAGTTATCAAGGCGTATCGGGTAACTGGGTTATGGAAGTCAGGTAGGCAGTCGCTCCATAGATATTAAATATTGGTATTGCTGCATCCTGTTAGATTGGAAGCCGACCCCATTATAATATGTAGTTGGGTAAAGGCTAAGCAGACAATGAATATGTAACTGACTAACAGTAGATGACTAAACTCGCTGCATTTTTCATATTAACATACACTAAGTCATGCAAAGAAGTAAAAAGATATACATGTACACAATATTTTAAATTCACAAAGTACTTAGCAATGTATGAAATCATGCAAACTAAAGTAAATGGAGGTCAACGTACCAGAACCACAGGAAGATGAAAATCTTCTCATTGAGGATATTCAAGGCTAACACACAGAGCGCATCGTGTTTCTGGATTGTTCCAGAAGCTCCGAACTTGTGGAATGTACACTTTGTTATTCTCGGGAAGACTTCAATCTGGAAAAAGAAATAATGAATTAAACATAACTACTATGTCGTATCTGTATCCATTTTACTGTGTGTATATAAATAATAAAATAAATAAATAAACAATTGGTTATTTATAAAAATTTGGCGTTAACATAGTCTTTCTTCAGCACATCTGACAAAATGATTATAATCTATCAGCTTTGAGTACAGAACAAACTTTGAATACTGTTGTAACTACACGACTATGTAATGTCCTTTAAGTAAGGTAATTCTGCAATAGTTAGGAGGATACTTCAAAATAATAACAAAAATAAACTTAAGTGACCCCAAAAGCAGAAAGTATGGTTATTATAACTGCATTTGTTTTACTCATTCATATAATCTATTCATATTTGTAAAGACAATAGAATAGAGTAAACAAGCAACTGATGGTGCAATAGATGTGTCTGTCTGTAGTATCATAATTATCTAATTAAATGTTGGTATGCATCAGCTTGTGATAAGATTTAGTACACAAATAGTGGATTGCTTTTTATTACTTGGATGATATCCTTTTTTACTTACCATAGGGTCAGTACGTTGCTCCTGGTTCATATTCGAAAACCTTACAACATCAGTACCGTAAGTCAAGAATGCACCACCGAGGAATGTGTCTAAGAAAAATATGTTGCCGACCTGAAAAAAACAAATTAGGTTCATGGAAACGAATGAAAGGAATGATAAATAGTTATCGTGTTACTCAGTGTCTGGGTTGGTGGGACCAGTGTAAAATACTGGTATTCAGCTAAAAATCCGAATTATTGCACTTATTGTAAGTACGGCAGAGCTGCATTCGGTTAGACTGAAAACCGGCCCCAATATAGTTGGGAAAACGCTGGGTTAGATGATGATGTAAATGAATAATACGAAAGGAATGTCTTAAGATCATTTCATTAATAGGAGTTAAGACACGCCTCCTATTATAAGGGATCTAATCTTTGTAGGCGATCTGATGCTGCAGGACGATGCACCCTCGATGTTTCATAGCGTGACGATACACGTTCCTGGTGTAGTGTGGGTAGTCTGTGGGTACTATACTCCGTTGCCTAGGATGACAGGCGTGAAGTTAAATCAAGTAGAGTACTTACCACATTAATAAAGTTCAGCATCTCGCAGAAGAAGTAACCGAAGGAATAAGTATTATGCATGTGTCTGGTATCCACCAAATACTGGACCAGGCGGGTCTGTAACATACAAAGACGAATATTAATCTAGGAAAACTATCTGAACAGACACAGAATCACACTAATATTATAAAGGCGAAAGTTTGTAAGTGTGTGAGAGTGTGTGTGAGGGTGTGTGTGTTTATGCTTGTTACTTCTTCACGCTCAAACGGCTAATCCAATTTTGATAAAATTTGGTATGGAGGTAGCTGACACCCTGGATTAACATATAGGCTACTTTTTATCCCAATATTCCCACGGGATCGAAACTTATGCGAGTGAAACCGCGGGGCGCAGCTAGTATGACATAATAGACATTCTAGGCTCAGTTAATTTGTCTTATTAGGGACGTTCATCAAGTTTCATTAGTATCGGGACTTATCTCAATTGTTCCACTTTATTAAGAAACAAGATACCTATTTTATTGGCCTTATTAATGTACTCGCATTATCTGTTTGTTTACTCCCACAACAATGGGAATATCCAAGGAGTGTAAGAAATTATTTGAAGCTTACCAAACGGTTGCTCTTGTCGTCAGCTATGCTGGCAGCAGTTCCACGCATACCATCTGAGATCATGCGGACCTTGCCTTCTTCCCAGTTCTTCCATACCCAATGGGGCACGTAGAACAACAGACCCTGAAAATTAGGTTAATTTCCAATTACGATAGATCCTAGTCACGCCATTATGTATTCGAATTGAAAATACATGATTGAACTTTAAACCTGTTTGTTTCTAGCAACAAAAAAAACATAAAAGGCAAGCAAGTCGTCAGCTTTACTCACTTGTTGAAAAATTACATCATACCTTACGTAACGCAATACAGAGACCTCTCGATCAAGTACAAAGAAATCGAAATTCTTAATGATCGGAGTTTAATAATAAAAAATGAAAGTGCTTACTTGGAAGAACAGCATGAAAGGCACCCACTGATAGTAGGCATGGATACGTTTCTCTTCACCATAGTCATTGCCAAGGCCAGGATGGGCGATACCCCTGGCCGGGGCATTCGGGAGTGTGAACGTGTAGGTAATCCAGCAATAGGTGTTGAGGACGTGGGCAGGGACCGCTCCGTCGTTGATACATGAGATCGGGTCGCCTGAAAGGAAATAGACGATAAGGATTTCTAATGCATTGTTAAGTATAAACCTACACGTTTCTGTGTACAATTTCTGTACAATGTATTTAGTAACAATAGAACCCCTTTTAAGACCTTCAATGGATATATGCAAATAAGAACTCAGAATTCCCTGGAATGTGGCACATGCTTAGTCAGAAAAAGAAAATAAGTTTTCTCCGGAGCCTACAGTTTTTCAACGAAATAATATTTAAATGAAGTGTGAAACCAAAAACCGCAGGCTGTATTGCGAAAGTCAGTCGAATCCTAACCAGGCACGTAGGCAAATCGTGTTCTGTGGTTTTTACCTGACGTGGATTAAATGGAAGTCGTGATGATTCACTGTTACGCGATTTAGGGTAGCTTATGTTTACATTTTCCTTGTTAAAAGCTTTTGATATTAGGTGCTCGCTTTCTTACTTATGTGTTTACAGTTATGTTTTGAAGTCCGCATTAACATGCTCGTTAATATTTAATAAATAGCTGACCCGACAGACGTTGTCCTGTCCAAATTTCAATAATCCATACATAAATCCCATATAAAAAGCACTTTTAGTTTTTCCCGAATTAAAACACCTAATTCGGACTACCTAACGAACATTTTAAAACAAATAATATCCGAAACTATCCAATCGTTCTCAAGTGATGCGCTTACCTACGAACAGCATTTCATTTTTCCGGCACGGGCCTGTCCTGATCGGACGGTGAGCTATCCATTACTCTCCGCCCGCAGGCCCGCGCAGATGTCAGGCCTTGAAGGGCCATTGAAACGCTTCGAGCTATAGATAATTATATAGATTAATATTATTCGTTCTATGGCCCTGACATTGCAACAGTGATTGCGGATGCGTTAATATCGTCAGTAATAGTGCATCTGCCCCACAACATGTCGCAATTTGCCGACCGTGATTCAAATCACCTTGGTCGTGTCGAGGGCTGTGGTCCGATATTTTATGTTCCTGTTATCGGTTTAAAAATAAACGCCCCAATCACGTGCAAAAGTTGTTGAATTTATCTCAAGAACGGGCCTTGTTTTAAAAAACAGTCTGATACCGTCGTTGATAAAATGAATGTAATGTACCATTTAATTGGGTTTCTCCATCAAGAACTTGCAATGTTTTCAAAATACCTAGTTATAATATTACCTTGGAAATATGCATAACCGCTTGAAATATAAACGAACGAGAATTTAGTTTGTCCTGTTACATCCAGTCATAATATGATCTCATCTAATTTAAACTTGGGTTGTCTCGGATAGCATTGAACTACACAATATGTCAATACCACAGAAGTGGTCGGTAAACCGAACCGGTACCTCAATACATGACAATGTTGGGAGTGACCAGCTTGCTACATAGCGGATGCTGTAGGCACAGGCCTGGGAATATCATGTTTCAACCAGATATTGCACATAATGCGATCTTTCTTGCGTTAACCTGAATGTTCCGGTTTCCTCATAGGAAAATGTTGATGTTTCATTAATAGTTCTGATTGACTGCAATTATTATTGATTGTTATCGATGGCTACAAAACGAAGCAAAAACTTCCTTGATAATAATTTGTATTACTTATTAATATAGTATTTATTAACCTTATAGCTACTTTATTAATAACAATACTTGATTACATAATAAAGCAAAATATTTCCCACATTTATAAAAG
The DNA here is from genome assembly GCA_963855955.1 of Luperina nickerlii. Taxonomy (NCBI): domain Eukaryota; kingdom Metazoa; phylum Arthropoda; class Insecta; order Lepidoptera; family Noctuidae; genus Luperina; species Luperina nickerlii. The sequence goes on from OY979669.1 coordinate 7,447,721, forward strand.
TAAAATTCCGCTATCATATTAAAAAATCTAAGAAACTTCCTAATAACATATAAAGGTCATTTCACATTGCGAAATATTGTATCATAATGTTATTATGAATACCGTTAACTCTGACTCAACAGACGAGGTGTCGAATTGACTAAAGTCACATGCTTGCTAATTGCTCCATAACGAGCACTTTACAATTGTTAGTGCATTTATCATCGTCTTGAGAATCTCGAACGGACATACAAATAAGAATGAATTAACAAATGACGTGGTGACATTTTTATAGCTCGAAGGGTCGAGAGAGAGTGCTATATCTGCTATTGCAGATGTCATAGTTAACGAAGGCACATGAAAGTCCAAGTGCAGCTTTGTGCAGACAGTGAAAGTTTAATTATTAAGTACATTAAAACTAATGTACTTACACCGTAACCATTTGAGCGGTTAGACTAGACACAAGCTTTGATTGAAAAAGTGTGCTCACTATCAGACAAAAAAAGAAAGAAACCAATTGCGACGAATCTACTTAAGTTAGTAGCAGTCTTCTTCATCGCAGCAAAGTGCATTGACTTCATAAATTCTAACAATCGAGGGAAAACGCAAGCGACACATAACTGCATTATAATCGAAACGGTTTGTATTGAACCCATCAACAAACCAAGTAAACTACCTTTGCTGTTAATGTTATCGTCAAGCTATTAAAGTTATGCTAATTCTAAGTTACATAGCATTGTACTGGTAAAAGTACACGATAAGGATTTAAAACGATTCTATCAATAGTACCCTGAAAGACTCGTTTTGCTGCGATTGTCTGGTTATTAGTGGGTCATGGTGAGCTGGGCTGCATGAACTTAACTGTCATATAAATAATACATAATTATATAGTCGTATATATGTGCTCATATGGGCACAAAAATACATATAATAAATGTGGAATGAAGAATTTAGGTCGTGACGTTATAGTACAATGTTCATCATGATGTGGCGATTGCAAAATGTACTCACTGTCAGTTTTGTGTACGACCAAAATTATGAACCTATTGTTTGTTATGAAGTACAAGGTTTTATCTACCAACACATCCCTTTTACAATCCGAATTCTGTTTTGTTTGTAAGTTTTTTTGTATAAAATATCCGTATCTAGTAGGTATTATAAGGCAAAGTTTTACGATAGAAAAAATGGATTACTAGTTCGGTGTACTTATTAGCGAGTAATATAAAAGTTCGTTAGCTATTTCTCACAGCGAGATGCATAGTAACAGTCAATCTGCAACTGTTATCGTTGCTAACGACTGTGTTTTGATTACCAACACCTGAGGCACAAATGTGATTGTTCAGGCTGCATGTAGGGCAAAATATCACGGACTGCAACGCTGCAATAAACTCCATATGGATTGCTGACTAACTACCAATGAGCCAATGTGCACTGAGTACGTGACCTAGCGTAAGGATCCTGGACGCTTTAGTATGCAGGTTTATTCAATATTATTATTGTTGGATGGTAGTACGTACTGCTGGAAAGTTACAGACAATGAGCTACGGCCTAATGACCCATTAAGTGCCTCGAGTCTTGTAAATTACTAACATACTTGTACGTATTTGTATATTTTGGAATTCAAACTGTTAGAGCTGATTTCTTTGTTGACTAATGGACACTGAATAGTTATGGTTTTAAGGTAATTTGTTAAGGTAAACGCAGCTTTAGCTAATCTTTCTGAAGTCAATTTTTCTGTCACGAACTGGTCAAAAGCACTGAGTTTAGGGAGATGACTAAAACAATGCCGTAAGTTCACTATACCTACATTTGAAATACAAATCGTGCAATCGCAGAAGATATCTATTGAAATCAATACAAACCTTGAACATTTCACATGTAAATTCCGTATCACAAGATTCACGACTTAGTTGACTGAATTCGAATAGCTTATGTTATATTTATCGTTCACTGACACAATAATATTCTTCAGAAGGTTAATAAGTTGAAGTTACAAGTGGCTATTAAGCAGTAGTTTGTTTGTGTTTATGGCTCATCGAATGGGTAACATGCGATAACGTTGAACGTAAACATCGTTTGTTCCACCTGCTCATTGGAACACTTCCTATCATCACGTTCATCACATAATAATGAATAATGAGTATCCTCGATTTGCTGAGAACTAGTTTATTGGACGGTTCCAATAACTGTAAAATGTAGCGTTTATTTTGACAACGACTGTTTTAGCACAGATATTAATCTACTAATGAGTAAAATGAATCTTCAATGCTACAGTACACATATAATGAGATAACAGTGGTGGTGCAGTGGTAACAGCCACGACTTTCTAGTTGTACGTCTTGGGTTCGAATCCAGGCAGGAGCTTTACTTCGTGTAATTTATTTCATCACCACTGCTCTCAAAAAGGGTGAACGAAAACATCGTGAGGAAACCGGCATGTCTTTCTTATAACTAAAAATAAGAAGATATGTGGTATCTACCAACCCGCACTGGGCCCGCGTGTTGGATTACGGCCCATCCCGTCTCGCAGAGAGGAGGCCTGTGTCCCAGCGGTGGGAACGTTATAGGCTGATTATAGTACAGTATAATGACTTTTATATGCACAAGTCTTCGGTTAAATGAATAACGATCAGTTACATATAAGAATCAGGCATGCAATAATACTGGATGTCATAATCGCTTCAGTAACACAGTATCGTTAGGTAATTGGGGATAATGTACCTAATGTATATACGAGACGTTTAAAGATTGTTTATGGTCTTTAACATGGTTATGATAATGATAAATGTTATGGTTCTAATGAGCCTCTGTCTTGAAACCGTCCAGATGCGCGTAATGAAAGAAATATTTGAAGCGTTAATGAGATATGATTCAGAATTCAGGGACAACTATTCAATTGATAAACTTTGAAGCTACACTGAAGCTAACAGATGAGATAATTCAGAATCCGAATTCCTACTAAATAGTAAATCTAGCCGTCCATAACAGAAGAGCTAACTTTCAATTACATGCAGTAAACACTCTTAATATAGTAGAAGTCGAGTACTAAAGATAAGCTAATGGTGAAGAATAAATAAGACACGGTAAATCATGGGAAGGATTTCCACAGGATTTCACTAGTAATATAACGTAAACTTCCGCAATAAAGTCTATTTATAAATTAAGTTCAACATGTAAACAGGAGCATAAACACGTTTTACATTGTATTTGACTTTGAACTGTAGAATAGTGTACAACATCAGTCGAGCGTAAAAAGATTTCCATGGCCTTTAGTTTTCTATGTTTAGGTGATCAGTTGACACAATTAGATCGTGTAGGTTTTTATAAATGAGTTACTGGAGTTTCTAATGTCAAGTGCACAAACTTGGGTGAAATTGTTTAAACTGTACTATGAGGCAAATAAAAATAATCGAGGAGGAAGAAAACGAAGTTTGCAAAAGATACAAAGTTCGACGATGAGTGGGTGGACCTGTCATCATTTATCGGGATTCAGAGTAGGTATGGATAACACAGAATTTCCTGTCGGAAAAATCCGATTCTGCGGTGCTCAACAGGAAGACAGAACTCATGATCAGTGATCTGATATAAAAAATGGTTGCACTGAAATGTAAAGAACTATTTGAGAAAAACTGATCTGTATTAGCAGATGAACAATGATCGGTGTCACTAGTGAGTTGCAATAAAGGCATGCAAGATGTTCGAGATTAAAACAACACACAGTCACACACATTATAATAATAAGAAATCTTTGGACACAGATGCAGCCGCTGCGCATGATATCTCTCAACCGCCTACGCAAATCACTATGCACAAACTTTCCTCAATCGGTTCAATAAAATACACTTGTTGCCTAATACATAATCTTGTACGCTTTGTTAGTTCACTGACCCGTTTCGCTCTACTAAATTGAATCTTATCACGGACGGTGACGACTCTGTGTTTGTTTGTACAATCAATTTGTCATGACGTCTCAATTTGGGTAACTGTTACACACACGGTGTTCCTGTTCTGAACAATGACCTGAAAATGATTCACACTTTTACGGTAGTTACGAGATCAGACGAGATGGACTGTTATTTTTGGTTAGACTCTTTGTGTTATTCGGTCTTTAGGTTAGTGTCTAGGTCAACCTTTGCATCTTTTAAAACACAAACGTTTGCAATTAGGGGTTTTGTTTTAATAAGCTTTCACTTCAATGTTACAATTTCTCGGTTTTGTACTTTCTCGTTGGTGCTCAAGATAATTTTGTAGTTTATTACACACTTAATTTAATTTATAGTTGCTTTGTACGTTCTCATGCTCGCAGCTTGAAATAATTGTGGTTCAGAAATTGCAATGATACGTTCGTAATGAGAGGTTGCCTGTCCATCGCTCTGATAATTCGATTACCTTGTCCTCCCTCCCATCTCTTAGGACTGTGGACAATAATCAAGTTGGGGTTTTTCTTTGTAATCCCTATTACTTGTTGTGTATGAATTAAAAACGAGTATTGTCTCAATCGTACTAATTTAAAAATAAATTACTATCGTAACTTACTTCAAGGCATAGTTAGCAAAGTACCTAGATGAAATTGAAAGACATAAAATGAACTTGTATTGCAAGCTATGTTAATTATAATAACAATACTTAAATATGTGATTTATCAAGAAGCCTATTACAAGTAATGAGGTTAACAATAACAAATTACTCCATATTCAACTTAATTACCTGTAATACACCTTGTTAAGGAACAGGTTAATTCGATCTCCACTGAGCGTGAATAGGGGAATTAATTTAGTTAGGTTAGTCACTTGTGTTCATGGGAACGAAATTTCCTTGAATTCAAAAGATTATGTTAAAATTACAAGGAAAAACGTTCAGAAGAGGCTGCGTTCATCTAATTAGTACTATAGTTAATTTCCTAGGCTTATCACTTGGAAATGTTGTCTTCATAAATATATATATCTTTGTACAGACGCCAACACATCAAGCTATCCGAAACTGTCAAATTTTCCCAATCAACTTTGAACCTTATGCTTTAGCGATAAAGTTGAAAATCTATTAAAGAAGTTTGACAGATTGTAGTAGCTTGATGTGCTGGCGTCTGTACCTATAAAATTTGCATTGTATGAATAAACGGAATATAGGTACCGATGTTTGGCTTTCACACGCACTCACAACAGTTTATCGCATTGATATGACTTCCAAATACCTTGTAGCATTCAAACTATCGCCAGTTTATATTCATGGACATTTCTCATCGTGCTGGGTTTTATTGCTCGGCACTGTTCCGCATAGAAAAGTGTACAATTTAAAGACAATATGTAAGTTGTAACAGGTTGCTGTCACATCGTCTGCCTGTCTAGCAATGCGACAATGACCCATATCCCGTTTACGACTTCCGTGAGCAAATCACTAGCTGATACAAGCCATTTTCTAACATTGCCATATCAATATGAGTTTTCCTTACAGATATTCTATTTGTACGGGATTAAGTTCATTCTTCTTGCGTTATTATTGAATTAAAGATTGATAACGATCTCAAGATCAACCAAATAACGTGCAAAATCAATTGGCGTGCCGCAGGGAATTATCTTAAATCCTAAATTAAATTAAAAAGGAAATACTATTTTGAAACTTACCAATAAGATTATTAGCGGTGACAAGTATACAGCACAGGAACAACATGGCTGATGTGATGCGATAATGCATTCTGAACACCATGTTGTCGATGACAGCCTTGTCGATGAGGTAGCGGACCTTAACGAAGCCCGCTACTGATGACACCAAGCCAAATACCGCCATCTTGGATGTGTTTAATTACTTCGTTGTCTGTAACAAAACAATAACAATAAGGATGGGGTACCAAAGCATTGATCCTTTAATAAGGCAACATTATGCAGTCAAAAGCAAAGCCCTAAAATAAGTGCACTTGTGTCATGCAATTGTAAATGAATTGCAAATGAATGTTTTACTTTACAACCAAAACAAGAGGTAGACAGTCTAAAGCAACCCTTTGTCTATATTAGAACACCAGTCACAAAAGACTACTAAAAATACATCGACGCGTCTTAACTAACTTCGTGACAAGTGCCATACGCCACCCATACGAAATTAGAACTTAAACGGTAAACTTTATTAGTGTTTTGATTCCACCAATATGCGTAAACGGCTGTGTCGACTCGTCGTTCTCATGTGTTCATTTTCGTATAAATATTTGTTTTATAAGTTTATATCCCAATTCGATAAACAGTTATGTGGAGAGCACACGAATCCATTTGATAAGGCTGGTCTTCTCAATCAATGACCTCAGATATAATTTAACGTTGTAGCTTCCTCCCACGCCTTGTCCAGTCGGTTTTTTATAAACCAATATTTTATCTACGCCGCTAACACCACGTGTCAATAATATGGTGTCGTCGTATTGACTTTTATACTTTACCAAAAACTATGCTTGTGTTCATTCTTGTCTATTGCCGTAGGATGTGTATAATGAATGAGTAGGTACAGTCTAGGAGACAACTCATGATAAATGGATCTAACCTTGGCGACTTCTTGAACTCGTTCCTACGCGGTGTCGCATCTAGCATGTGCTATTTAGGTCGCTCGCAGGGGGCAATATTAATTAATAATTAAAGTGTGTTATGAAATCAGCTCGGAGACGAACGCTTACTGTTATTGATATAATTTACTATGTGATAAATGTGATAGTCATCATATAGTCACCGTTTATGTCGGGTTACGCAGCTATTGCATGTAGCTCACAAAATAAATTCTGCATCATGATTGTCATGTTGTATGTACATATCTCATTTTTTAACTATTTTGCTAACATAATCGTAATCGTGTTAGGATGGAGTGCGGTGGAGGCGAATGGTGCGCCGGCGCAGGGCATGTGGCGGGTCGTCGACCGGCCGCTGTTCGTGCGCCTCCTGCGTTTTTAACCTCCCTCCTCCCCCGTGCCTCCTCGCTGCTTTACCTCAACCGACCCTGGCTGATAATGCATCGCTTGGCAACGCGAATTTTATGCGGAAACCAGTTTGAGCGGCGACAATCGTTGCCAACTTTGCATGTTGCGATCTCGACAATCGATTAGTTTCGGAGGATAGTTAGTTCGATATAGCTGTTAATATTTGATATCTTAACTACCGACTTAATTGCTCGACTGCAACATTATTTTCAGAACGAGTTTTGCCATTCTTACATTCACCAGTCTGTTCCATCAAATCACAAATATTTGCTCTTTTCATTTGTGTATTCGGTTGGATATCGATACGTCGTCATATTCCCTAAATTATAAATATTTTGAGGAACTCGTTGTTTGCTAACGCCGTGACTGATAATGGGCAGCGGAGGGGGAGAGGTGAGGCGTACATTCCGCTGTTTATGACATGCACAGGCGCACAGGCAGTGGCGGGTGGGCTCCGTCCCTGAACCTTTGTGCCACTCTTAACTGCATATCCTTGTTCCACTCGCTTGTTACCGCAGACCATTTATCACCAGCACAGGCGGCACTTCGCGTTGCTAACTCGGTTTTATTATCCTTCGTTATAAATTGCTTTGGCGTTTATAGGTTCCTATTGTAAATCAAAATAATTTAGCGCCGTGAAGTGTATGGAAATTCTTGTCCAAGTCTTTAGAAGAGAATTCCGTCTCTCCTAAATTCGTGACAATAAGCTACATACAGTTGCTGTACTTATTTGACTCAAACGGCACGCGTCGGCTCTCAACTGAATGGACTGTAATTGCGGTAAATGTGAGCCGCTTCAACCTGCACAGCACACGTTCAAACTTAATACAATACCGACTTTCGTGGGAAAGAATCTCAAACCTCTCGTATCGATGGCTCAGTCGGACAATAAGCATTTCATCAGAAAGCGTGACTGATGACGTGAAACGATTGGTCCGAATATTAGGTAACGTTGATATTTGCAGTGCAAGTGAACGGCCCAGTTTGTCGCTTCTGTTGTAATTTACGTCTCAGCCTCGCGGCGAAGCAACGTACTGATTTAGTTCGGTCGGCTGCTGTCGTCTCGTGTCTGTTATAATTAACTCTCATTGACTGCGTTGATTGTTAGTAGCATTCCTCCCCGCATTGTTTACATTGTAGAAAAACAATCCAAAACACGTGGTACTTATTAACGCAAGTAGAAGAACCCGTTTAAATTATAGGCGGTGACCAGATAAGCCAGTGTGTGGGTCATAACTTCCCCGGTGACTATGCCTGCCTGCCTTTCGTCATGTTTTGTGTCCATTCATACGGAAATGCGCTTCTAAAGTGGACCTGCGGTTGCGTTAATGCGATCCAGCTTATGTTACATAGTACTTTAAACTACACGCTCTGATAAAATTCACATTATTTACGGAGAATATTGCAATTGCAAAGAATCGATATCCTACGGTAGATAATGATAATTATGATAATTTATCATTCTGGGGTCAAAAGATGCACTTTGAAATTCTCGATGGGTTCGTAAACAAAACCACGCTTTGTAAAACTTATACGGGCTAATTGATAGCGCGTGTGCAGCGTGCGCAATGAGAGATACTCGTATTGTATAATAGACTTTCGAACGTGCTTAGTATTTTTCTGCATTTATCTGCTATCTGTTCCAGTGCCAAGCATAAGAATCCTGGAATAATTTACTCAAATTCCATTTCTTGAATTCTCAGGATCATTTGAATATGTGAAAAGAACTTTGGTGCCTTAGAAAGACAAGAATAGCCGTGACTTTACTGCCAATTAGTATTAGTGTTATTTTTATATGAGAAACACGAATACTTAAACAAGTTTGCAAGTTCAAGGCGTGTTTTAGAGGTTATCGCCAGGCGCTTCGGCGTCATCATGGATGCAGGTGCCGTGGCCGCGCGCCGTGACAAGAATAATATGTGAGACCGGTTAAAGATGCCCCCTTTTGTGGCATCATACCAAAGAAACTCACACGGTACCTAATGGGAACCCGATAATTTCCTACACTCTTTCACGCGTTATTTTAAATTTAAATGTGCTGTACGGTAAATGTTATGAAATCGCATTAAACTATTTGATGTTATGACCTTTTTACACGATCGCCTTAGAAATGAATTAATGACACTACTGCGTGATTACATTAACGTAATGACGTTGACGTTTTTAACTGAAATTTCCATGTAATGACAGGAAATTTCAGTTAAAAACTTGTTAAGTGATTCTAATGCGCCATATTATTATTAATTATGTCGCCTAAATTAACTCCAGCTAACTATTTACCTAAGTACCTGAGTAAGTTATTATTATTACGCGGTCACTCGTACAGTAGGAAATTATTTTCTACAGTCACTGACAATGTGATTGTTATTTTGTTTTGTACGTGAACATGTCCGGGTTTGTAACTAAATTAAGCGAGCAGTGGTTTGATTGTTTTTATTTCTTTATTCACTGTGTCCTTGGTCGGCACATCTTCAATGAAGTTTCGTGGACCGTGAATTTCGCGTGTTTAAGCACATATATTACAGTTTCTTATTGAGAATCTAGTAATGATACATCACGTATTGTATACTCCTAAAAATTTCATAAATTCCAGATTTTTATGAATCAAAACGTGGTAATTATGTATCTAAACAACGTGGTGTTTAAATATGTTCATCCCTTTGACTAAACTTGCTTTGTCCATTCTATTCAAATGGAGTTCCTGGTAAATAGAACGGCGTCCCTTTCCCCCTCAGTCGTCGCTCAGGTAAACGGGGACACAGCCGCTACCTGTGACCATGAGAAACTACACTGGCACATCGAAGCGTCTTTAATTCATAACATCCTTACTTTTATATGAATCCATTAATAGTTCGTTCATTACTTACCCGCCGGTCCTACCTCGCAAGACAGCGGGCGGAATAAAAAAGAAATGTGATGACTATGCACAAGGCTTTTGTTCCCGCACATGTATGCTGTCAAACAACATTCCTCGCGTCGTCGATATGAGTTAAGCTCGATTCAATCCATTGCAGTAAGCTTTTGTGACACAACTCACTTACCTTTTAAACCTAACTGTTAATTTTCCAGCCACTCTGCTCTTTAAAATGTAATGATCGCAAGTCGCTCGTTCTTTGTACACAACACTGATCACAGTCTCACTTATAATATGTCTAAAAATACTTTTCTACAATAGTTTACCGTCATTGTATTACAAGGGATATGTCATACAATATAATGAAGCGGAGTAAAGCGGGTTGCAACTGGGGGACCGCAGCACAACGCACCAGCTGCTCGTGGGTCGGAAACTTAACTGAACGAACGAGCGTCCGATTCGATCGGCCTCGCACACGGTGACTCGCGCGGGATTTTCTACCGATGTTGAACGTCTATGTTGCGCACGCGCATCTATAGCTATCTCTCTCCTCCGCAAGTCAAGTCCGTAAGCGCGCATATTTGCCGTCTCCTTCGTGATGCACAGTAGCCACTAGCCACGGGTACTGAACGGGTTGCGGCTTGAGAGGATTTTGACTCCACGAGTGTGAGGTTGCACCGTGAGCCATACTTTGATCTTCGTGTCGATTTTTTTGCCGAGATTTTGATGACTGGTTTCGACGAGTGAGGACCGCTCGCGGCTGTTAATTAACACATTTTCGGGCCATAGTAATTTACTTAAAAAGTTTATTATATTGTTTGCGCTTTAGTTAAATTAGAACATTTTTTTAAAGAGCAGAAACTTCACGTTTTGTTTTGGGTAGATTCGGGCTGATCTTGCGTGTCTAAAAGTAATCAGCTGGCCAGCTAAAGATGGATGCTTTAATAAGGGAAGCGTTGTAAAGGGATATGCAGAGAAAAACCCCTCACTTTAAGTTCAACTTATTAGGCCAAAAGGTCAATTTAAGTTTTGTCGACAATCCGCTATTTATAAACAAATCATCAATAAAATTGCAGATTTATTATAGGTAGTCAAAATTTCCACGACAAGGTATTTGCAATGCAAAAATGTTGCTCTTTTTTTGCATCTGACCGAAGCAAACTTGTAAGATTATGCCTTCAGTACATACGTATATTAGTACCTCCTTCATATTAATTGATAAAGAATCAATTATTTGTCTCGGTAATTACGGGTCCGGTCGCTGTAAAGCGCTGTCAGCCGCTGTCGCCTCATTGGACAGGCATGCGACCGTCTACCTGTTCCTCAAGCCAGTATAAAAAGCTAGATACAGCTGTGATGTGGTTTTACCCGATTGCCCATATTCAGTACCTACTTGCACATGATTACGTAACTTGAACAACCTATCGCCAAGCTTGGTGCGTTTAGTATTTTTATTTCTATACGGACATTTCTAAACGTTTTATCGTCTCATAATTTTCAAGTTAGCAGACTAGTTTTTGCTGACTCCGGTGTAGCTTGCGAAAATGTTCGCCTCTCATTCCTTTGAACGGTATGGTGGTGATTTATAATCTTTCGGACTTCAGATTTTTTAAACTTGATTAAAATCCATTTATTATTTTTTGAGTGATGTGCAAAAGGAGAAATTGTACTTTTCCCATCAGGGGTGCGATTTGTGTTTACAAATTCTCCCCAGTTGCGCTAAAAAATTGCGTCGTCTAAAAAATTTAATAGCTGGGTTTATTAAATTGACTTGCTCTAGACTGTTGACCAAACAGCATTTGGACGTAGTTAAGCAGAAAGGACTCAATCCACACTTTGGCCAAAATTGAGTTAAGTATGCCATCGTACTCCTGAGGGTCGAATCTATCATGTAGTGAAGACCCTATTTTGAAAATGAACACGAAAACTAGTTTTTCTCACTACCCGACTCAACCCACAGTATGAGGAGCATACAAAATGTATTTGCTGAACGAACTCAGTCCGCTTGAATTGTTTCTGAGTAATGACATTTCTATGAGTATGTTCTTAAGGTTGATAAACCAGAATAAACTCAAACAGTTTGGATCTTTTCTAAAAAATAGTTTTGATTGGAAATATCATATTATCAAATAACTGAATCGACTCAAAACAGGTTGGGTCGTTTCTGTGATATAGGTTTACTGACATAAAATATTTCGTTTTGTTTATCAGAAACGACTCAAAACATTTGAGATATTTCAGAAAAACAGCTTTTGGTAAACAGCACATTTAATATCAAATGGACGTAGTTAAGTAGAAAGGACTCAATCCACAATTATGTCACTTTTGGTTTATGGGCGTTTGAAGTTTTAGCTGTAATTTCTCTAACAAAAAGTTACATATTTTTAAATGTTTGCCCTATATTATGAAGATGATGGTTTATATTTTATTTTTCCATCAAAATAATTAAATATTTTGCAATAGATTTCGAGATATTAAGTGAAATGTGGGTTGAGTCCTTACAATTAAACATAAGTTTGTAAAGACAGGTATTTTTTATTACATTCTCAGAATGGACTCAAAACTACCCATCGACTAGAAAATATGTTATTAAAAAAAAAACAAGTATTATTATAAAAAAACGTTATAAATAAATTGACCTTAATCATAAAGTTAACAAAATCACGTAAAAACGCCATAATTCGAATTTAAAGAATAGAAAAACAGCGCAAAGATGTGCTCATATCAATTTCCCTCATCTTCCAAATCAAAGTCAAGAGTTGGCCCGTATCCATCAACATCCTCGTTGATACAGCTGTTCCCTTTAAGGTTATTTTAAAATGTGTGACAGTCTTCGGGTATTAAAGTAAACACAGATCTAAGATCTTCGAGCTTTGCTCGAGGAATGGCTTTTCCCTGGGGCCAAAGAACTTAAAATCTTCTTCTGAAAATTGGATTCTGAATCTATCTTTTCAATATCTCCACTCTCTGACGTCATAGTAATTAAGTAAGGATCTTCTTTTTTCAACAAAATTTGTTTAGTTTTTAGCCAGTTTACTTTTTGCGGTTAACTACTTATATTTTTTTTTCGATTGTTTTGTACTTAATAAATCTTATACTTACTTTAAAAAAAAACGGTCATTCCTTTTTGCCTAACGACACTGATTTCAGCAAGATTGAATGTGAGCTTAAGCATCACGAGCGTATTTACACCGTAGAAGAATACATGAATATCATGAAAATCTGTAAAAAGAAAAACCCCCTTAAAGTTACTAGAATGACGAAGACTTTTTAAGTACAAAAAAAATCGAAAAGAAAAATAGTTAACCGCAAAACATGTACAAATAAAGAAAAAGTAAACTGGCTAACAACTAAACAAATGTTGAAAAAAGAAGATCCATACTCAATTACTATGACGTCAGAGAGTGGAGATATTCAAAAGATAGATTTGTCAGAAAAAACCCCAAGGGTTTTTTTTTCAAAAAGGCTATTTTACTCCCTTGCTTGTAGCTCCATTGGCCATTAAAACTGGCAACTTACAAAATAAAACAATTGGTATAAATGGACGTAGTTAAGCAAAAAAAAACCCAAGGGGTTTTTTTTTCAGGATGGACGGGATCCCGCTCTGGGTGGAGCTGAAGGGAGTGTCAGACTCTTACTGACTGAAACCCACCCGTGTTCCTTCCTCCCTTTATGTTCCGGGCCAGCGGTAACCCTTTCGGACAATCCCGCTGACCAAAACCAAGGGGTTACAACCCAATTTTCAGAAGAAGATTTTGAAGTTCTTTGGCCCCATGGAAAGGCCATTCCTCAAGCAAAGCTCGAAGATCTTAGATCTATGTTTACTTTAATACCCGAAGATTGTCACGCATTTTATAATAACCTTAAATCAACAGCTGTATCAACGAGGATGTTGATGGATACGGGCTAACTCTTGACTTTGATTTGGAAGATGAGGGAAATTGATATGAGCACTTATCTTTGCCCTGTTTTTTCTATTATTTAAATTTGAATTATGGCGTTTTTACGTGATTTTGTTAACTTTATGATTAAGGTCAATAATTATTTAACGTTTTTTTATAATAATACTTGTTTTATTTTTTTTATAACATATTTTCTAGTCGATGGGTAGTTTTGAGTCCATTCTGTGAAAGTAATAAAAAATACCTGTCTTTACAAACTTGAATTTAATTGTAAGGACTCAACCCACATTTCACTTAATATCTCAAAATCTATTGCAAAATATATCATTATTTTGATGGAAAAATAAAATATAAACTATCTTCTTAATAATATAGGGCAAACATTTAAAAAAAAATGTAACTTTTTGTTAGAGAAATTACAGCTAAAACTTCAAACGCCCATAACTCAAAAGTGACATATTGTGGATTGAGTCCTTTCTGCTTAACTACGTCCATTTGACTTCAAATAATGGGAGCCTGTAACACGTGGTATTTTGCCAACTTTTAGAATATTCTTTCTTTTCAAATTAGTCTGAACTGTTGGAGCTTTTAAAACCTCTTATTAGTTTATATTTTAAGAAAACAGTTTTATTACAAATGTCACTCATACATAATATGTGGTCGTCCAAATCAAAAGGGACCTTATGGCGGTAACTAGTTTCCGAGATATTAATAAATTTGTAAAATACCTCAAAAAAATCGTTTTTTTATTAACTGTATTTTTAAAAAGATGATTGTATTTACTACATGTAGATGTGTTCAACTTTTCGAAAAGTCAATTTAAAAAAGTTTCGTATTCATCTAAAGTTTAGTAAAAAAGGAACCTTATCGCGGCAAGACCTAACAAATCGTTTTTCTTGTAATTCAAACCATATATTATATCAACATTTTAATATTGCAAGGTAGGTATAAACTAAACTATTCATTCAGGATGGGAAATCATCAAATGACTCCTCCCGCTCTGGGTGGAGCGGAATAGGGAGTGTCAGACTCTTACTGACTAAAACCCACCCGTGTTCCTTCCTTCGCCCTTTGTTCCGGGCCAGCGGTAACCCTTTCGGACAATCCCGCTGACCCGGCAGGCTTCGGCCAATACGGGCCCCTTCGTTTAGTGCTGACATCTCTTTGAGGCGCGCGTGGAACACGTACGCGCCGTCCGGCACGGGCCTGGTCCTGATCGGACGGTGAGCTACCCATTGCTCTCCGCCCGCGCCTAAGGTGGCCGGGAGTAGTCGCGCGGCTCCCGACGCCCGGAGCGTCTCCCGCGGCGGCTGGGACGGGAGGCTCTCTCTCTCAGCCGTCCCGCCGCCTCCTTCGCTAGCATGACTGCTTCGCAGAAGGAGGCGACTGCTCCCCACTCCCTCTAGCCCCGGACCATGGCTTGAACCAGGCCCGGACGCGAGAGGTCGCCGCCATGAGATCGCGCCGGAGGTCTGTCCGCTCCGCCGCAATTTGCTGCGGAAGCGGAGTTTCCCCCCGGCGTAGTGCCTCCGCGCGCCACTCATACAGGCGCGCGAGGACTATCGCCTCCAGATCCCATGGCGGCAGTCCGGCAAGGAGGCTTGCCGCCTCGCCCGAGATCGTGCGGTACCCCCGGATCAGCCTAACGGCTACCACCTTCTGGGGCGCGTTCAAATAATGGGCGGCTCGCCGCCGCAGTGAACGCGCCCACACCGGGGCCCCGTTATAGGGCCATGGACCGCACGACCCCCGCGTAAAGCCTCCGGCAGGAGGCGTTTAGCCCCCTCAGGTTGGGCAGGAGCCGCTTGAAGGCGGCCCCGGCCCGTTCCAGTTTGGGAGCCAAACGTCGGAAATGCTCGACTAAGTTCCACCGGCTGTCGAGGATGAGACCCAGGTATTTCATCGTCGTCTCGACGCCGATGTGAACCCCTCCTACCGTTAGTTGGGATCCCGATGGTGGCGTATTCCGGAACCCATGAAACGACATGGCCTCGGACTTGTGCAATGCCACCTCGAGACCCAACTGCCGGATCCTCTCCACGACTATCGCAACCCCGCGTGTCATCGCGTCGGCCGCCGCCTGATGCGACCTCCCCTGCGCCAGGACTAGCGTGTCGTCAGCGTAGCGTATAGCTGCCATTAGATAGTGTCGCACGCCGCCGCATGCGGCATTCTTTGTATATGCGTCTTAGGTCTAAGGTCCCACTATTGTAGTCCATATTTTGTTTAGGTACTTTTAATAGAGGTAAACAATCTTGTTAGGTATGTTTTTTATCATAAAATATATTTTTAAAATAGGCTAAGGCTAATAGCAAAAGTAATTCATTATAACATCTGTTATTTCATTTTGTTTTATCTTGTAATGGCTATAAATTATTTCATAAATATATTTTTCGACAAAAACGTATCAAGATTGTTTACCTTTATTAAAATACTTAAATTAATTAACTATACTAAGAGATAAGTGTCAGCAGACTGCAACGGACCGCCTTAAGGGCCCTTTTTTACGTATATACTTGTTACGAATTTTCATACCTTGTGATAATAAAAAAAAAATTGTTATATAAGTAACATTTTCATACCTTGTGATAATAAAAAAAGAAAATTTAAGTTATCTTGAATGTTGCACTAAAATATTGATTATGCATGCTAAAAATAAAAAATATTGTTTAGTGCCCACCATTAGGGCCCTTTTTTAATTTGTTTGAAGAAATTGTTCAGTTCTCTATGTAACTTTACAAGATCATAACTAACAGTTATCATTGATCTCTTAGCTTTATTAGCATCTAAACCAATTATGTATAACCTATTTAGTGATTAAGTGTTGATTTTGTTACTGTCAGATCTCAAAGTTTATAAAAAATAAGAATTCTTGCTAGTAAATAAAAACTATTTTTTTTAAATTATGTGTTGTTTTTATTTACATCTAAGGCCTTTCGCAAATCTATGTAATTAGTAGCAATATAGAAACGATAAAAGTTTAGTGAGAAACAGGCGGTTTACTTATTTTTAATACTATTATCGATACTTTGCATCTCATTGATAATGCATTATGTTGGCGGGTCTAGTTCCCACAACAAACAAGTTTATGCAAGGATTGTAAGAATTTCCATTAGTAATAATCATAGTCAATCAAAGTATACCATCAGTTACATAACTTCACACTAAAACATAACTTTTTTGTACGGCATACTTAAATTGCGATTTTCTCGAAACTTATAATTTCGATCAGTGAACTTCAAAAATTCGTAAAAAAATAACGGCAGTGGTTAGAAGGTTGGTTCTTGGGTCTATAGTTCGGTACATTTATGTAGTTTTCAGCTCTGTAGATAACTCATTTCCGCCATAAGGTCCCTTTTGATTTGGACGACCACATATGTATTTTATTTAGCTAAACTTGTAACTTGGCTTATTTCGCGAAACTATAGCGTCTAACTAAACTTGTTCCCTAAAGTGCTATCCATCCATGGCTTCTTTTTCTCTAGACAACAATATTATTTTTCTGTAGGTAGATATATGTCATTTCACTTGATTAGAACTTTAATTTCGTCTTTAATTCCTGCTTTCTATATGGCATTACCTTGTAAACTTCAAAGCAATTCAGAAGCTCCCTGGGATACGCCGAATATTTGGATGAACCATTCCAAGACACTGGACTGTTATAATATCTTTTTTAATCAACCTGTATAGTCCCACTACTGGTCAGAATCAGAAGTGTCCCCCATAGCCTGCCACTCTTCCCTGTGTGCGTTGTCCAGTCAGTATTTACAAACTGTTTTCTTTTTTATGAGAAAAAAATATGTGGTTCGTTTTCAGCAAACTAAATTATGTTTAAAATTCACAACGGACAAAACAGCATTTTATATAAAGGATTACGAAATTAGTACTTAATTTGTCTAATGAAACATCGTAATGTGATGAAGTTCGATGCGCCGGAGTTCTGCAAAACTTGATTTACCTGTTTGGTCTGTCACGATGAAATCTAGCTTCATTTCTCGTTTATTTTCGGCTGGGTCTGAGAGACATTGATATATTTAGTCTGTGCTAGGATTTTTGTTTTAAAAGGTTCTCATGGCCACGAATAAATTCCTTTTGCGCATTTTGTACCTATAATTTAGGTACCTACAAGTACAATGTTATCTACCTGCTATGCACCTTGTAAACAAGACTTATTTTATTAGATAATACCTTCTGCCAGCGACTTCGTCTGCGTGAAATTTCACCCTCCTCCCATTCACACTCTTAGGGGTGAAATTAAGGAAAACCCTTACTTAATGGATACCTACTCTTCACACAGAACACACCCTCCAAATGTCATGTCTCTAGCACCAGCGGTTTAGGCTGTGCGTTGATATATCAGTCAGTCAGGACTTTGAATTTTATATGTAGGTATCCTAGATTAACACAATGGCAGCATTGTTTATTTTATTTTTAATTTGTGCGTGTTTTTGCCTGTAAACATGTCATTTTAATAAGATATCTTAATTTTACAATGTTATGATGATATACAATAACAATATTTATTTATTCTGACAAATTTAGGTTCACATAATTATATGTTAGCAGGTAATGCTTAAAAAACTATGTTAGTCCAACAATAAATTACATTTACAATGATCCAAATTTAATTATAAAGATATTAAATATTCCTTCACTGTAGAACGTTATTAAATATAATAGGAATCTGCATTCTCACCTGACGATAGATATGCGAGACCTTTTCTCCGAGTCTTCGTAAGAGATACAGAGTATGATCCCTACGCAAGCAATACCAGAGGTGTGTTGCATCACCCTACTTTTACAGACACGTTAAGCCTCAGAAGAAAGCTTGAACTGAAAGTATTTAAACATATATATTTTTTAAATAGAAACGCTATGATGATGAAAAATATGATGAGGATGAGGGTTGCAGATAAACAAGCCATAATGCATGTCCAATGCATTATAATATAACGTAAATGATCTATGTATTTATATCCAATACTAAGAAATAACTATAATACAGATTAATGACGTAAGTGTCGCTATTTGAATACTACGCTGATGTAGTAAACCATAGGTGCCATTTATGTCATAAAACCACATGGAAATTTAAATAAGCTAACCGTTATAGATTGACGACTTATAACAATACCTAACAACAAAATGTAAAGAATATATACTTACTAATTCTATTTAAATATTTGTATGACGTCACATCCTGAGATATTGGAAATATTGCCGACGTCATCGTAAGTAAATAGTAGTCAGATTATAATTTTATGGTCTTACTAGCTGACCCGACAGACGGTGTCCTGTTTTCGGTTCGAAAGACACGTGGCGCCACCTATTATCATTATAACGTTATTGTCCTCGGGAACAGCGCTTTTTTTTTTCGGGATGAAAAGTACCCTATGTCCGTTTCTGTACACCTGACAACGTATATGCAAAATTTCAAGATGATCGGTTCAGTGGTTTAGGCGTGAAAAGGTAACAAACAAACTTACTTTCGTATTTATAATAGGTACATATAAGTTAGGATATCAAACGTCGATTAAATGGGTCATTCAACTCTGGAATATTTAAGTAGGTGGCTAAGCTATGTCAATTGGTTGTTGACCATGAGAATGAGGAAAGAATATTCTTACTATCTATAGCTGGTACTTGTCTGGTACCTTCAATTAAAATTAAGATGAATTGATGGAAAATGACAGGTTACATTACCTACATCATTGTGATGTTATTATTTGTCTTTGAGCTTAGTCATCTTGGAAGCTTCCTTCTTATTATGTCATCATCATCTGCTTAGCTTTCCCAACTATGTTGGGGACGGCTTCCAGTCTAACCAGATGCAGCTGAATATCAGTATTTTACATGGAGCGACTGTCTAACTTTCACAACCCAGTTACTGGGAATTACGATGCCCCTTGGTAAGACTTCCTTCTTATTATGTATAAGATTTATCAACACAATTTCGTTAATATGTATATCTGTAATGTATGACTTCGGTAGTGTGCCAACCACGTGCAAAATCGTCACAAGCTCACATGCACGTCCACTCTGATCATTCTCACCCGTTCGAAATAACTAACATACCTTGTCTTTTGCATCGTTCACAAATTATATTCAAGATACCAGTTATGTAAAAAGAAATCAACAGTTCTTCGGAAGTATCACAAACGTTGAATTCGAAGAAAAACCTCAACGAATACACGAATTCTGTCCATACAATTATTTGAAAATACAGTTAGGTGCAGCAACCGAATATATGCGTAACCTTGAAATATATCAAAAATATATCAGGACCTTACTCGCCATAAAGTTGTTGAAGAATTTAAAAATGAATCATCATTATACCGTGAATTCCTAGGTGAAGTTTCTTTGCAGACCAATTTTAAAATTTTCGTTCTTAGTCGCTTGCTCATTGGGTGGCGTGCGGTAACCACTTCCAGACATCAGCCAGTGTCGCTTGAATAACTGGTTTGGTGACCTTTCTGTGTTGCACATTGGACGGACCCATACCATGAATTTATTTAGGCAATCATCAGCCAATAAGAACACAGTATTCATATATTTGTTCTTATTAATATCGCAGCCACTTTAAAATGTCCAGTCGGTTTTTTTTTTCCTAGATCGAACCTTTTGGTTGCTTTCATAAAAATTACACAATCTTGTCTCGAATATCGCTGTACTGTCAACTTTCAAACTGCTTCTGTCATTAGAGTCTGTCCCAGAGTAAAAAAATATACTTATATGGTGAATAGTCCTACCATCCTTCTAATATTATAAATGTGAAAGTTTGGGAAGATGTTTGGATGTTTGTTACTCAATCACGCGTAAACCGTTGAACAGATTTGGATGAAAATTGGCACATAGATAGACCATTTCCTGGATTAACACATTGGATACTTTTTACCCCGATATTCCCACGGGACCGAAACTTACGCGAGTGGAATCGCGGGGCGCTGCTAGTATAACGATATGTAAGGTTGGAGGGTCTTTTTTCATTACAGATTTTATAAGGCCCGATATAGTTGCCCACATGGCTAGGCTTTTCTGATACTAGGTTAGTATCAGAATTACAATCTTGCATAATATTGGCCTTAAACAAATTGAAATGTCCTGGAATGTCTATTGTGTGAGAGCGTTTGCAAATACAAGTAAGCCGGTTATTTGGCGCGCATCGAAGGCATCCAATATAACCACGTGGCCACGCTATGCCATACCTTTGTTAGTCTGGGAATTTCTCAACATTTTTGCATGTTGCTTGCAGCTGTTTGGGATAGGCGTAAAAGCGACAAGTTTTTGTATGTACTTGGTATCTACCTATACCGGTTATGTTTTTATAGTTTACTAGCAGCGTCCTGTGGTTTCACCCGCATTAGTTTCGATCCCGTGGGAATATCGAGGTAAAAAGTAGCCTATGTGTTAATCCAGGGTGTCAGCTGCCTCCATACCAAGTAACAAACATACAAACACACTCACAAACTTTCGCCTTTATGATATTAGTGTGATCTAATATTATAAAGGTGAAAATATATCCATACTAATATTATAGTATTCTATTCTATTCTATTCTATTATAAATTCGAAAGTAACTGTCTGTCTGTCTGTATGTTACCTTTTCACGCCTAAACCACTGAACGGATGTCGATAAAATTTGGCAGAGAGATAGTTTGCATCCCGAGGAAGGACATAGGATAGTTTTTATCCCGATATTCCCACAGGATCGACACTTACGCGGGTGAAACCGCGTGGCGCAGCTAGTGTTTTTTTTTTCTATAGACTATAATAACGTGTAATCAGATAGGTACTAGAAAATGTAGCTTATTCCCATATGCGACAAATTAATATACTTACATGAAACAACACCAAAATGATCTCTGTAGCACCATGAACATGAGGCTACAGGAGTTAGTGCTAATCTTGGGGTTCATTCGATTAATCGAGTCTGGTTAACCCACGCTGGGATCGGTGCCATTCATTCATTCATTACATGGAACAACACCAAATAATATTTTGACGAATTATAAAAAAAAAATAAAATTAAATAAATTATAATTGTGACGTCTAGCGTAGTAGGAAATTGATTTTCTGAAAGTACCGTCATTATGGCCATATTCAGAATGAAGGCAAATAAATCAATGCTGCATTAAATTTAGTACCTAGTTCAGATGTAATACGGTTAGAAATTTCGCATAGGCCTAACCTGGAAAAGTAACCCTCTTTTTTTTGCTTTTGCCAGATCGTAAAAAGCTGACCACATTTCCGTAGAATTTTATATGGGAAACCTGTACAGTGTTTTGATGTCATGCATAGTATAGGTTATAAAACATAGTTGCATAGACCACTTATACAAATAATAAATATTCATATCATGTTATTCTTGTCACAATACATACTTAAAATAGTTTTTATATACAAAGTGCTTTGAGGAAAACCAATATAACTGGCTTGCATAATATTATCAGTCTAGAATTCAAATAGGATTTGTCTGAGTGAAGATATGTATCTGTCTAAACATAAAATGAGAAGGACATTTGTATACTGAATCCATCATCTTGTTTCAAGATCTTGCTAATATAAACTTCTTGTAAACTTACACAACAGGCACGCAACATACACTGTAAATAAATGAGAAGAAGGCATGCGACAATGTTCACACCGAGCCTGTAAGGCTGACGCTGAAAATAACTTCATTGTACTGTGCTTTAGTGGAAACTTTCAAAGCAAATGAACACCTGACAGTGTAAACCACCAAAACACAAAAGCCTTCTATGCTTTAAATATTTAGACTGCTGTAGGTTTTTAACACATTTATGTCCATGTGCCATCTACCAACCGCACTGGTCCCGCGTGGTGGATTACGGCAAACTCCCTCAGCGAGAGGAGACCACTATCCTAGCAGTGGGAACATTATATGCTGATTGTGCTTATCGACGGCGAAGTGCCAATAACGCCTAACTGACAAAGTCAAAAATTTACACATACTGGAAGAAAACGTTCAAAAATAGACACGTTGTTATAGTTGGGAGGTACATATTTCCACATTTTAATTTAATGCTGTTGCAACTAAAAATACACTTAGGCGATTTCACTAAAACATGCGAATAACGCCTTTAAATTCAAAACGAAAAAAAGAGAATTTCTCAAAAAAAAATCAGTTTGGAGGTATTGGCACTTCGCCGTCGTTATGTTTTGTGTCCTTATTCTCGTGATCCTGAATAATCCTGATTGTTCATTAGGTTAATAGTATGGCGCAACATATTCTGCATTGGCATTTTAGTCTTGTGAGGTTATCTACAATGTCTGCAATATGCTATTGCATATATTGTACGTAGGTATTACAGCTTTTCAACCTATGATTAGGTATTTCCAACACTGAAAAAATACCCTTTGTTTTAATTATAGGTACCTACCTATATGATGCAGTTGATTCAGTTCATTTCTCTCAATTATTTTTTCCCTAAAGCCATTTGTGTAGAGGGAATTACGACTGTCGTAATGTGCATTATTCATAAAACAATAATTTGCATGGACTTAAAATCCGTGTGTCACAATGTCGCAATATTTGTAATTTAATGATTGCAAAATTGTGTGAAATATCTCTTTTCGAGTTGTGGAGAGCTTACAAGGTCTGAGTTATAATAATAACGACATAAATAAATGCTTAATCATAAACAAACAGCCTTATAGAACCGACCTAAAAATTATCAATACCCGAACCGATATTTGCGAATGGATTTTTTATTAAACGTATGGATACTATTATTCATCCTGTAAATGTAATAATGTATTTTGTAGAAGTATTTGTTACAATACAAACAATGCACCTAAACTTCCGATTACCTGACAACAGAATTGAAATCCCCTACTCAATTATTTCGCAATAATTAAATATTTAAGATGCGTAATATTTGAAAATCCCATACAACATTTTGCTTCCAGGAAAACTCATCAAATGCACATTAATAATACAGCCTTCTTACAACGAAACATTGAATGGAAATTATACCTTATGCTTTCTTAATAAAGTGTATTTTATGTGTCACATTTGAAGTTGAATAACAACATGCGCGTGAGTTGATTGAAAGCTCAGACTACGACGGCGCACGGCGGTTACGTGACCGTTTACCCGTTCATCTAATTTGGCTTTTAAAATAGTTTTCTTAAACATATAATTATTATTTATTTGCAATCTCCGCCGCTTCAATTAACTGCACGACCATATGGAATTAGAACCGTTTACAGCAAATTGGCTTTTATATCTTGATCACCGTTAATCTAGTTGATGTTTAAATTGGATCAATGTCTCTACTCCAACGTCTCCAACACATTTTGTTATATATTGCAACATCGACGTTGAACGTAAAATCGGAATTGTTACAGGACCTTTTATTATGTGAACGTAAAATCTTAAGGAATTGTTACAGGACCTTTTATTAGGTTCCCATAATACCTACCCACCTACTTGCTGCTGGTATCTGACTGAATGGAGATCACTTGTTATAATTAATTTAATTGTACATTTTATGTGTTGTCTTTTATATCTTCTGTGTTGCACCAAATGATTTATCTGTTTGCTCGCATAATGACTTAATGAGCCTTTAAGGTTAGGGAAAGTTCATAATTATAATACCTAATATTGAATGATATTTCATTTCAATAGGATTAATTATATGAACTTATATTTAAATGATATAATTCTGATATAAGTAATATAATGATTATAATTCCGTTAATACATAGGTACTTGTTACGGTCGCAAATCATATTTAAATCAACATTCAACCTGACCTACAAATTGCAAAAACGTGTGAAAATTTGAATTTCTTATCGCAATCCCCTTAATTAGGGTCTAAAAGGCTTCAAAATCTTCTAATTGTAATACGACTAACCAATACAGAGTGGTTTTGTTTTGGAATCCAAAAGTTCTACCTTCATATCCAAATGATCTGCCCAAAATCCGTACCTATTGTATGTGGCAGGTAGAACTTTTACTGCCTCAAAATCGACTACGACGCCGGAATGATCACTATGCCTTAGTGCCGGAGCACACGATGCGTTGCGGCGCCTCAACGCATCGTGTGCTCCGGCACTTAGGGGCTTAGATGAAACTTAGACATGGGAAAAGCAGTACCTGTCTGTTTAGTTAACCTCAAGTTAATACACGAGTTGCAAAAAAAAATAGGTATCTGCGGTCTGTCTCCTTTTATTAAAAAAGTAAAAGGCTCTTTGGCATATATAACGCAATATTACTTGCAACCTAAAGTTTTGTTTCCTAGAACCCTTTTTTTGATTAATCTGTTTAGGTAACCTCAAGTTAATACACGAGTTGCAAAAAAAAATAGGTATCTGCGGTCTGTCTCCTTTTATAAAAAAAGTAAAAGGCTCTTTGGCATATATAATGCAATATTACTTGCAACCTAAAGTTTTGTTTCCAAGAACCCTTTTTTCGATGAATCATATTATTCGCACGGTCAGGTAGGCACGTTAGCACGTAAAGGGGTTTTACTCTATACAAGGAAATTGGTTCAATATACCGTTTCTCTGATCTGTCATCATTCATTTTGCATTTGAATACGTCAATACTGAGAATCATGTCAATAGCATATTTTTTTTGTTGTGCCTATAGCTAAAATCTGAACATGTTTGCGTTAGAAAGTGATGCGCTAAAGTAGCAGGGAGTAGAATCATAGTTATAACTTTGGCCTCAAATGTCATGATTTCATGAATTAACACCTACTCATTCGATAGAATAACTTAGAGAGTTTTATTGACAATTTTAATTATTATAATTCTAAAAATACGTATTTGTTAGTGTACAATAAAAATGCTGTGTTGAATAAGGTAAAATCGTATTTATTACTGAAATCACTGGGATCTTACAATGGTGCAGAGTCAAAAAGAGGAAACCAAAAAGTGGCGATGTTGCCAATATTAAAATTACCAATTAAAATACTTTAACACAGACAATTAAACCAGACTAAAATAAAATCGATTATTAATCTAACAACAAAATGTATTTATGTTTGATATTGAATCGAACATAGTTGCGCGGGCGAGAAGTTATACAAAGAGAGCCATTAAAACCCAGCAAATAAACTTTAAGAAAATACACAAGTACATAGAGTTATAAACTCAATAAAATTTATTTTTCCCTAAATTAAGTAGGTATTCAAACTTAGAAAAATCTATAGTCTACAGTAGCTCTATACAACCAAAACAATAAGCAAAGTGACTAAAAATGTTTACGCCTTACTCTATTAATGAAATAACGGTATAGATGAAAACAATATAACAACGAAATTACGTCTAAAGTAATATTGCATAATAACTAACTTATGTCTAAAAAGGACCTATGAAGTAGGTGGTTATATGGCCTAAATAATTTATAGAAAAAAGCACATCTACAGCAACGTGAAAGTTACATATGTACAGTTATAGCAAAACCAACTCTATAATTAAACTAAAATAATATATGGTAGGTATATGGTTGTAAGCATAAGATAATTAGAATAATTTTAAACAATAGGAAGAGGACACAATTTTGAAATAGACCTTACAAAAGTTTTGTTTTTACATTTAACTTCAGCAACTCTTACATTTTTGTCATTGCCTGGAAAAACTTACAATGCGAGCCAGTGGCCACTCTAGAGGAGATGAATTTACATTTTTTATCAAAACAAGATCATCTTCTTTCAAATTGGGAACATTATATTTCCACTTGGGACGGTTTTGCAATTGTGTTAGGTAATCTGATACCCAAGTTTTCCAAAAGTCTCGCTTTAATTTTGCAACCAGCTTCCAAAATTTTAAACGGTGTGACGGAATATCCGTCAGATCTACTTCAGGGTAACTAGTCAAAGCAGTCCCAATAAGGAAGTGTCCAGGCGTTAAATATGTTCCTTCCCTAGGGTCTAGGGAAAGCAGGGGCCGGGAGTTCAACACACCTTCTATCTGAACTGCAACCGTATTGAATTCTTCATAGGTCAAGCATAAGTTACCAACAACTCTTTTAAGGTGGTGCTTGACGCTCTTAACACCTGCTTCCCATAGCCCTCCAAATTGAGGGGAATAGCTAGGTATAAACATAAACTGAATATAATTATTTTTACAAAATTTATAAACAGACTCCTTATGAGTCTTTGAATTATGCAACTTGTAAAGCTCATTTAATTGATTTTGTACTCCTTTAAATGTTTTTGCATTATCGCAGAAAACCTTTGTGGGCATGCCTCGCCTAGAAATAAAGCGATTAAAACATGCTAAGAAATTTTCAGTAGTTAAGTCTGATACTACTTCTAAATGTATTGCTTTAGTGGCAAAACAAACATAGAGTGCAATATACCCTTTAGCTACGAGCGGTTTCCGAATCCTAGCAATTTTCATACTGAATGGACCGCAAAAATCAATGCCAACATACTGAAAAGGCCTGGTAAAGGTGACTCTAGCTGTAGGTAGAGAGCCCATAAGTTGCTTTGCAGTTTCTGCCTTCAAACGAATGCATTTTAAACAACGATGTACTACCTTTTTGACCTCCCTAATGCCACTTATTATCCAAAACCTCTGTGAGAGCGAACTGAGTACTAATCTAGAGCCAGCATACAACAATCTGAGGTGCTCTCTTTCAATTATCAAGGAAGTGATATGACAACTCTTAGGGAGAATAGCAGGGTGCATCTTATCTAGTGGAATGCCTGCATTCTGCAACCTACCGCCAACACGAAGAATACCGAAGGCATCAATAAAGGGAGACAAACTAGCTATGTTTGACTTTACTTTTTTATCAGTATAACTAAGTACCTTTCTTTTGGTATTTAAATTGTCCTCACAATGTGGGGTTTGAAAGTGAAAATGATCTAAATTAACATCATATTTTAGTCCTAGCGTTTTGACAACATTATCATTATTGAGATCTACATCATCAAAGAATCTACGCTCCACAGGAATACTCTCCAGAACAGAAGGTAAGTTTGAGCACCACTTATGCAACCTAAAATTACCTAACTTAAGTAGCTCTACCAATTGGTCTCTCAAAAAGGAGAGCTGCTCTACATCATCACACCCAGATAGTACATCATCGACATACGTATTTTTAAACATAGCATTAGCGGCAAGAGGATACCTATCTCCATACCTATTTGCTAACTCTATCAAACATCGGGTGGCCAAAAAGGTAGAGGCTTTCATACCATAAGTTACGGTTTGTAACTGCAAGCAAGCTATAGGCTTACCTGGGTCATCCCTCCACAAAATGTTCTGAAGACTTCTATGGTCTGGATTTATAAAAACACATCGAAACATTTTTTCAATGTCACATATTAAAATGTACAAGTATGACCGAAATAAAAGAAGGATATCAAAGAGCTCACCTTGCACCACCGGCCCTTTCAGCATTACATCATTCAATGAGAACTTATTTCTACTTTGCATACCACCATCAAAAACCGTTCGCAACTTCGTGGTCTTGCTCTCCTCATTGAATACAGCATGATGGGCTAGAAAGTAAACAGAGCCACAATTAATATCATATGAATTGATATCTACTTCCTTAGCATGTCCCATAGCGACATAGAGGTCAATGAACTCCTTATACTGTACAAATAATGCATGATTTTGTTTAAGTTTCCTTTCTAAAGATAAAAACCGCTGCCAAGCAACTGAGAACGAATCTCCAAGTTGTAACTCATTTTTAGGGGTGATTAGAGGTAAATCAACATAAAATGTGTTATCCTTCAACTGTACAGACTGTTCAAAACTAGCTTCTGCCCTTTGAAACTCATCTGATACCATGGCTACAGGCTCAGGAAAACTCTCAGATAACCAAAACTTTTCCATCACATTTTCTAACTTGTTTTCATCACAGATAGCCATATTAGATACCATATTGTAGCACAAAGTCTGATTACAAACACTCACCCTGCCGGCGACAACATACCCAAATACAGTATTTTGCAATGTAGGACCATCTAGAATTTTAAAACAACTATTTAACAATGAATTAAAATAAATATCTGCACCCAACAATATCGATATTTCCAATGGAATGTTGAAGTTATTATCTGATAGCAGAATTTCCTTGGGAATATTTAATTTAGTAATATCAATAAATTGCTGCGGCAGAGGCGTAGTTATTTTTTCCACAATATGACAGTTAATATTGAATTTAATATTTTCATGTTGACATGAATTAATACAAAAACTGACAACTTTGTTTAATTTGGTGGCCCTGTTGCCTACCCCAATAATATTGGTTTCCAGCAAGGTGGGTGTCAACCCTAATTTATTTACTAAAGAGTTGGTCACAAATGAAGCTTGGCTGCCACTATCAAGCAATGCCCGAACTTGAATGTCTCGACCATATTTGTCAGAGACTTTTACCATAACAGTAGGTAATAAAACATTGCATGGTGAAGCATTATTATCATTGGATAATAATGATACAGGAGACTCTTCCTTTTTATCTTCACTATGCAATAATGAATTATGTGAGCTTTTGCAAACTTTACATTTAAAGTTATATTTGCAGACATTGTCTCCATGTGCTCGCAAACAAGTGGAGCATAATTTATTATCCTTTACAAAGGACAGACGAGTCTCTATAGGGACCATCTTAAATTTGGGACATTTAAAAATAGCATGATCTTTTTTATCACAAAACTTGCACAAACTTTGTGCCTGTGAAGAAACATTTGCAACCTGCATTGCAGATTTGGAATTAGTTTTAAATGGAATTGTATCCTCCAGCGCCATAGCACGCTTCTCGAGGAAGTTAATA
Organism: Luperina nickerlii; assembly: GCA_963855955.1. Classification (NCBI taxonomy): domain Eukaryota; kingdom Metazoa; phylum Arthropoda; class Insecta; order Lepidoptera; family Noctuidae; genus Luperina; species Luperina nickerlii. Next base: position 7,477,165 of record OY979669.1, read on the forward strand.
AATTCTTTTAGAGTCGGAACCTTATTAACATCCCGCTCCAAATTAAACGCCCTTTTAGTATAAGGGTCTATTTTCTTATATATTACACAAATTATAATATGATCCCAGTGTTCAACAGGTTCCTCTAAATTTTTTAATGCATGCAATTGCTGATTTAAATTGGAAATTAAGGCCCGTAGACCGGATGCAGTACATTTCTGCATTGACGGCATGTCCAAAACCATATCTAAATGACCAAAAATCAACCGGGTTGGATCATGATATCGTTTCTCTAATAATTGTAAAGCTTCTCTATACGATTTATTAATAAGTGGCAAGTTTATTATAATTGCCAACGCTTCATCCAGAAGGTATTTTCTTAAATAGAATAGCTTTTGGACATCCGTCAATGAATTATTATTGTCAATCACTGCTATAAAGAGGTCATGAAATGGTTTAAACTTGGTAAAGTCTTTACCGTCAAATGTGGGGATTTCAACAGTGGGTAATTTAGAACTAGAAACACATGTTTTCTGAAACGATTCAGTTTTGGAAATTACCTTTATAGTCTCATTGATCTTCGCCAATACTGTGAAATATCTCTCCTCAAATTGTCCCACATCTTCTGTATCTTTGTCATCCTCACTTAGAATATCCAATTGGACACTCTCGTACTGCTTTAACGCCCACATTAGCTTCTCCTTGCGTGCTGCAAGAAGATCTACCGTGGCAGATGCCAAAATTATGGGGTCGTTCACATAGTTCTCGATCCGAGTTAGCGTAGCCTTACACTGTGAGCGTATTAACTTAAGCTTCTTTAAATCCGCCATTTGGATAGCTGAAAACCCTAAACAACCGCACTATCACTTCACTTGTTAGCAGAAATATCGCTTTTATAACTAAAACACAAACTTTTTAGCACTTCGTAAACTTTGTTTACATCGGATCACAACAATAGCGGGAACCGGTGAAACGTCAGCTGTCAACGTTGAAATGCCAAACTCAATTGACATTAGTAATGTCAAAGTCGAGTGACGTCTCCGGTCATGTAGCCGGAAGCGGGAACTACGTTGCCAACACCGCCCGTAGCTTTCACAATTTCGGTATAGTGGGTACTTTTGCATTCATGTACCAAATTCAGCAAATCTGCCGAATTTCTTCGTTTTTTCTTCTTTAGAATGCTGATGACTCTCAACAAACGCAAATTGTGCGTTTTCCTTCGCTAAAATAGACTGATATCACCCAATTTGGGTGAAATTCCGCCGCGCAACCGACACTGTCGGCGCACGACACGCCGGTCAAACTTACCGAATCAGTGCAAATTTTATATAAAAACACTCACTGAATGTCAGAAGGACCACAAACAGCATGTACAATAAAAATGCTGTGTTGAATAAGGTAAAATCGTATTTATTACTGAAATCACTGGGATCTTACAATGGTGCAGAGTCAAAAAGAGGAAACCAAAAAGTGGCGATGTTGCCAATATTAAAATTACCAATTAAAATACTTTAACACAGACAATTAAACCAGACTAAAATAAAATCGATTATTAATCTAACAACAAAATGTATTTATGTTTGATATTGAATCGAACAGTTAGGCTCAACTCACACCAATAGAGCGTCGATGCGGAGCGTAGTTTCAGTGTCATATGAATTTTAACTTTATTTTCATTACTATAATACTTATTATCGCATGAGAAACTCCGAGTCGCGCGGATGCCCGCGGCGCCGCGGGAATTCCTGCGAATTCCATAAACGCGCCTTCTCTAACGAGCGGGTCGCTGCGCTTCGCTGCCCTTCGCCGCTCTTTCGGTGTTAGTTGACCCTTACGGTCGCGAATTATATTTTGGCATGTACACAACCAGCAGGGTGATTGAGTAGCACACTATCTGAAGGCCAATTCTCGTAATTTAAAACGTTCAAAATCTAGTCGCAGTCTCATCTCGGCGACAAGCAAATGTCAAAAACTTGTCAAAATGTAGGGAAATTAGAAGTATTTTTTGACAGATTGAGACTGAGATCAGACTGTGAACGTTGTTAAAATTAGTAGAATTGCCCCTCAGTAGCAATGGGTTTCATTTTGACAGTTGAACAACATTCATTGCGTTATTTACGTTGTGGAGCAAACACATTTTTGGAACATATGGAACATTAGATTAGCAATATCCTTCAAAATGATTCAAATTTAGAATAATAGTGTGTTACGCAGTTAGGATGCTTATCTTTCATCTTCATCATTTCAGCCCGGAATCACCCACTGCTGGGTAGAGGCCTCCTCTTTCTTCTACCATACTTCCCGGTTCCGTGCAGTAGAACCTGATACTCACCTACAAATTGCAAAAACCTTAAGAGAATTTAAAACTGCTTTGCACCTTCAACAAAGAAACCCTTTAAACATCTCTGGTTGTAAAATAAACTTTCCATATTGGTTATCTTAAAATGACATTTGGCTGACGAAAACTTGAAAATTAATCACTCCATCAGGAAACCCCTCCGTAACGAAGAACTTGTGGCGTCCTACGTATGCAGATGTTTGTGCGTATATCCTAAGCATACATTATCACCTTCATTGGAGATTTTCCGCAACAAATAATTTACAAATATATTTACTTACGACAATAACACCTATGCTATTGTTAGCACAATGCCACAGTAAACCCAAAGCATATATTTGATTTTGACAAAATAATTAGCTTCTTTTGGGCTTGGAGGTCGCTGTAATAAAATATGTGGCGCAAGTTGAGAGAAGACTTTGTTCAGTAAGTAGGTATTGCCCTACCGCCCACTGACTGACCTAGGGGGATATGGCGCATAGAAGATACGTGTTGCATTGCTCTCTTGCACAGTTAGGTTTCGGTGACAACTCTTTAGTCTTCCCAGAGATGTTTCGGAGGGGGTTTCGGATCGGTCTTCTGAGAGGTAACGGAGCCGCTTCCATGTGTAGATGGTCATGGTTTTAGTGAGATAAAAATCTCACACTTTTCCGATCTTGTCCCCCTGAAGGGTTTCCCCCGAAAACAAAAAAAAAAGGCCTGCGATTGAGCTGAAAACAAAAGAATCTTGGTCGATCATAATAGGCCCTTTAGAATACTACTTGAAATATCACAAAAATGTCTCTTTCTTTTCAGAAAGCTTGGTCTGGAGCTGGTGCCGCGTCGAGGCGCGGAAGCGGTTGACCCCGAGGACATGAGCCTCGTGGAACTATACAGAGTGCACGTAGAAAGCGCGGAAAGGGCAGCAGCGGTGAGTTTGCTTAAAACCTCCTTGGATACATACCGTAGTAACAAAATACTGGCGGACTCAAAGATTTATTTGAAAAAAAAATGTTTTCAGACCAGCTTGACATTTTAGTCAACAATATGTTCCATATGTTCCAGTACCAGTAGCCAACAATATGTGTGACATTTTTGTCCTACTTACAAATTATACAACAGTTGTAAGTAGGACAAACATGTCCTGTTATGTTGTTCGTCGCGAGGATTATAGCCCTAATTAAACAGAAGATTATATAGTACTTCGTGAATTAGCTGACCTGAGATAAGGTGACCTGTCTAACCCACTAACGCAACATATTTAGGACCACTTGGTGATGTGGAAAGCCCCGAAATGAAATAGCTCGCTTGATACTGAATGATTTCATTTTGTTTCCTGGCTTATTATTTTGAGACTTCCGATCCTACACTTTTTTGTGACCGTATTTCGGCCATGGTGGCCAATCTCAACGGAGACTAGCCATCGGCGCAGACACAGGTACACTCCCTTTACCCTCACCCTCATAGTCCGATGGGACGGCAAAACCAGCATGACGGGAGAGAGATCTGGCGCAGGACCAACGGCTTAACGTGCTTACCGCACGGGGGTACCACACCGCCAACTTCGAAACTTCAGGCTGTTGCTAAGAAATTCCTAATAAAAAAAAAACTCAATAACACTGTCCGACCCGGGAATTCAACTTAGGACCCCACGCTCAGAAGTTGCTCTTGCGACTACAAGACCAACGGGGCAGTCTTATTACTTTTAAGCATGACACTAAAGGGCGGAGGCCTATATTCAGCTTGGGTGGAACAAGGCTGCCAGTGATGATTATGGTGATAATTACTTATTTTATTTCTCAACTTGTGGTGGTTGTTTGATCATCAAGAGTGTCCATGGAGTTTCTTGCCCGTTCTTCTCCATAGGTACCTACACGCTTTGGAATGGACAACTAGCTTCATATTTTCTGACTGACCGACTTCTTGACAATTCAAAAGTGCCTGTAAAGGTTTAATTGAAATAAATGCTTTGAGTTTGAGTTCAACATAATTAATTAGGATAAGTAAGGGTGGATGACGCTGATGACTGCTTGATAAATTAAACTAATAAAGATGTATTTACAAATGTCGCTGGTGATGCTTAGTGTGCCAGACACGCCCAAGCATTTCAAGACAACTACATGGTCAAATTAAATTAGCTAGCGAGACTCCGCAGAGGTGATGCGTATCCATATCTAATCTAAACATGATAAAACAAAAAAGAAATTAATTAGATTTTTTTTGTGGGGTTATTGTGTTCTCACTTGAAATATCAGTTTAAAAATCTGTGTAAAAAACAAAAGAAAACAGATTTTCTCAAATTATATTTCAAGTAACAACATGACCAGCGGTCGTTGACCTCCAAAAATACATTAAGTATTATTTTATTTTTTTAGATGTCGAAACCCATTACGTCTACAAAGTTCCGCTAGCTAATTTAATTTGACCCTGTATAAGGAAAATAAATATAGGTTAAAATGTAAACAGATGAAATCACCTGCTATTAGTTATGCAGTTGGTTTGAAAGGATTTACCCCATGCTGCATTTTCCTGAATAACTTCATTGACGAACGCTTTCCTGTTTGTTTTGCTTTGTAATAATAGGTACTATTAGTTACACATTACGTAGGAAAATACGTAAAATCAGTCTATAATGTTCCTCCCTCTCACTGAGAGAATAGGCCTGTGTCCCAACACAGGCCTATTCTCTCAGTGAAAGGGAGTTAGCCATAATCCATCACGCAGGCCCAGTGCGGGTTGGTAGATGTCACATGTCTTCGATTTTTGGTTCTAGGACATGCCCCCCCCCTCTCGTTTTACACAAAGTTAAGCGCCTGTCTAAGTTCGAACCTACGACCTACAACTAGAAAGCCGCAGCCGTTACTTCTGGACCACCAGTGCTCTTCATTTCTAAAATACTTTCTGTTAAAAATACAATACATTGAAGAAAATACATCATTGATTTAAATAAATAAGTGACAAAGGTACCTATTTAAATTCACTGCTTCATCGAGCTAACTACATAGATGACTTCGATGTTGCTAATTCCAGTTATTATCTTCTCAACACTAATAGATGCCTAACTGTACATCAAAACCAGTAAATCTAAGAATATAAAGCCCTCAGCTGATTCAGGTTATTCTAGCCCGACTTATATACCCGTTTAATTATAGGAATTTGCGATAAAAGCTACCCGTAATGCTTCTTCAAACATGATCGAAACTTAAGTGGAAGTTACGGCTGTTATGTGTACTTAAATTGGCTTCCCTCGTTTAGATTGTGATACCAAAAGTTTGCAAAACAAGGAAATAATATGCCTAAAACAACAATCATTATTCCCAGAAAAATTTTGTTCCACTGTCAAAAATTTTCTTTTATTATGCATGCTGTGATCTCCTGTAATTGAAAGAGTAGACCTACCAAATACTTTGTCGTGCATTAACTATAATATAATGTTTAGTGTACTTATATCTTTTGTTGGAGATCCTAAAATAAATAAAAAATGAGAGATGAGATTTCTAAGTATTAATTTGACGTTATAAACGTTTATGATCCCATCGACAGCTCGAACTTGTTTTTTTTTTATTTACTTATGTCATGCCCGCCCAAATTCCACAATTTATGCAAACGCATTGCTATTTTTGACCAACTGGTAAGAGATGGTCGTCATCACCACCGTTAAAGAGTTGTCAAACTAGTACACATGTTAAAGTTCAGTGTCGCCTAAACTTGCGCGGAAGGTTTTCGTCCTTCAACTTTTCGTGTTGTATCTGCAAGTTTGTTTTTATATGTAGGTAAAGAAAAAGAATATGTGTCCCAGGTTGAGACCAACAATAAAAAATAAATAAAAAACTTAGTCTTAACAGTATTGTGTGGTTCACGACTGCGTCAAATAGATCCAGTTCAGCGTAAATGCCAGACAACTGACTAGTAATTGTCCCAGCGTCAGCACTCTTGAAGTTAGTTTTCAACTGGACCTAATTGTGACGGGGACTGAGGTACTATCTGTATAACCCTAGATTTAACTTTTCATCTACATTACTCTCCTCCATACAACCTCATAGAAAAGCATCCAAATCATGTTTTATTCAGAGCGCAACACAATCGTTACCAATACATGTCCCGTCATAAAAACTGCCTACACCATCAAGTAGGATGCAAAGTCGATATATCTTTTTGAGCTCTCTTAATCTACTTGCAATACATTTGCTTACGGTTGTAAACGATCTCTATGAGAACATAAACTATATTTTATATCAGTGCCTCGCTTCCCACCTTAAGATCATTACACCGTAACTAATATTTAATATCCTAACTGTTATAAATGCAAGTTTATTGCTGTGTTTAGGGTTTTATTGATGGTTTACATACAAATACTTAATTGAGGAAACTTCGATGGAATATATCTCAGCCGACTTGTTTTGTTGCGTGTTAGTTTTAGTACTTACCTATATTTGTTATTGATTCGTTCGTAAAGATGAATAATTGCATTTTACTGCGCAATAAATGTTTATTTATCCTTATTTAATATTTGTCAGCTGAATTCCCGAAGTATGATGTAGGTATCCTCAAGAAATATCTTAGGCTTATTATATTCATTGCATTATAACAGCACGGTGTCTGGATCCAGACATGAGTAAAAGCTCACCCCCAACTCCACTTAACTGGCGAAATAATGACTATATAAGCGTAATGAATAATGATATGTAGCCAGTACCCTCGTGTCGGGTTTGGTGAATTTCCGATTTACTAAGAAACAGCTAAACAACGGGGAACTAATTTGTCTCAACACACATGTGAACAGCAAGTGATTCACTTGTGGCTAAGTAATAACAGCCGCACGGATCGATCGATCAGTTTAAGCTACACGTGTTACGGTTGGTCCGTGGATGGGTGACCATCCTTACATACCAAGACCAGTCCGTGCCCCGGAAAGCACGTTAAGTTGGTCCCGGCTGTCATTCATGGATCTTTGACAGTCATTACGAGTCGTCAGAAGCCTGAAAGTCTGCCAACCAGTCTTACCAAAGGGTATCGTACTATCCAGTAACTGTGTTATGGAGGTTAAATAGGCAGTCGCTCCATGTAAATCCTGGTACTCAGCTGCTTTCGGTTAGACTGGAAGCCCACCCCAACATAGTTAGGAAAAGGCTGGGAAGATGATGAAGACTTCCAAGACACGGTGAATCCATGTACAGTACCCGGCGATAAATATTGCACATCGATCTTTGGAAAGAGACAATCGGCTAATTTCGGCTTCGTAGAGCGTTATCTCTGTCGCACGAAAAACAAACAGTCCGGTATATATTAGGAGCTGTTAAAACAATTATGATTTGCTTCTTTTGATAATTATTTTTATTCTTTGTATATATTTTTTTTTCTTTTAGGTCGATGTGCAATATTTATCGCCGGGTACTGTATGACATAATATGATCAGCATTGACCTTACGAGCAGTAAGCAAGGTCCTAAAATATGGGAATTGCTCTGAATAAGCTTCTTATTTTCTTAAGCACTAGGAAGTGATGAAGGGCGGGCGTTTTGGGGGACTGTCTGTCTTATATAATGTTTACGTTCAAAAAAGAAAAAAAAGTACAGTCCCAGCAGTGAGAACGTTATAGACTGATTATGCTCATGGCTTCAACTCTTATGATAGATAGCACTTAGTTTTATATTTTCTTATACCTACAGGCCCTACAGCTACAATTAATTGCATACTTGATAGCAGTCACTTCACAAACATGGCATGGTATCTTTTTATATGAAGTCAGCGAATCTGTGCTTGCGCACTTAGTATACCATAAATAATATATGTACTGTTGCCTTCTATGGAAAGTATAAGTAGGTAGCTAAGTGAGTGATAACAGGTCGAGTTTCATAACTTAGTGGGTATGTCGCGTTTTATGTTTTATGCTATGTCAAAATTGTTTTTTGTAATTGTCTTGGAAATTTTGAATGACCACGAGCTGATTATAAGATAGCCTTCAGTGGAAACTTGTCGACCAAACTAATTTGTAAACAGTGTAATTTTATCTTCCTTCCGCGTTACAGTCCAAGGACACGACACATGTATAAATAAAACCGAATGAAACTTCTTGATCCCCAATGCGTAGTATAATATTGGGTGACAGGGATGTCGTCGCGCTGTTACCATAGATTCAGTGCATGATTCTGAACCCAGCGTTGAAAATTTTCGCCAGATATAAATAAAACCGTCAAGTGCGAGTCAGACTCGCACACCGAGGGTTCCGTACAAATTTGTAGGTACTGTATGTAAAGATTATCACGGATTTTTTTTTGTAATGTTACTACAAATTTACGGTTTTTGGATTTTTTCCTTTACTTGTGCTACATGACATTGCTTCTTGCCAAATTTCATGATTCTAGGTCAACGGGAAGTACCCTACATTATATTATATCCCGAAAAATAAACGCCCGTATCTTTTGATTGCGTTGACGTAGAAGTTTGATTTTTTCCTCTGCTTCAAGGGATTGGGAGTATTATGATATTAATTTCAACTTGATAACTCCACGTGTCCCTGAGAAAAAGGGTCTTGACCGACGGACAGACGGACAACGAAGTGATCTTTATAAGAGTTCCGTTTTTCCTTTTGAGGTACGGAACCCGACAAATTAATTTCTACGCTAGTAGGTCTAGAATCATATGTTGAATTCATGTTTACAACGTGCGTGTCCATGTTCCTGCGACCCTGTATGGTTTAGTGTAAGCTTGTATATTTTACAATAACTCTTGCAGCAACTAATAACAAAATCACTTCGAGATGTGCAGACTTCCATTCTGTACCCATATTATACCACTGTACTGCACAAACCCGGTTTCCGTAATAAATGCGGATGGCAGACGGTAGTCGCTCCACATAAAACTTGTCTCATGTCTCGCAGTGATACCGGCTTGTGTTTTATGGATGAAGGAACTAGTCGTGCGCCTAGTTAACTCATGACGATGTATCTCGATGCGCGCATTGGATTTGAACTATTGTTCATATATGACGTTACATTATAAGTAAGTAAAGCCGATATCAGACGCTTCACTCGAGTGATGGTTCATTTTCATTTTATTCTACGTTCACACGACACTGGCAAAATTATATAGATAGATATTATCATCTACTCCTTTCATTTCATTTTTCAATCATTCTGTAGGCGAGGGAACGATGGCGAGTACTGATACTTAACATCGTTGAATCAGTTTTCACCTTTGATACATTTTGCATTCAGACATTTCACTTCGTTTGAAAGATGACGAATGAAAGGTAAAAATTAACAAAAAGTAAAGCATCTGATATCGGTTGAAGTATCTTATTGCCCGTCCATAGCATCACTTTAAAACATATCTTTTTTCTTTTCCTCAGTGGCGAGGCACCCTCCGTCGTGCCGGCGGTTCAGGCAGCAGCTTCAACTCAGGAACCCTCACCTCTAACAGCTCAAACATCAGCACCACGACCACAGTCCAATCCCACCACCTCATGTGCAGTATGAGAGACTTCGGGCACACAGCAGGAGGAGACGAAGCAGAACTGTTGCTATGGCTTCATGACGCCAGGAGAGGTCAACCTTTATCAGAGAGACTCCGGATCAGGATAGCCAGGGATGGGTTCTCGAATTATGTAGACCGACTGCAGGCTAACACCACCTTATTTGCGGTAAGTAGTCAGTAATCAACTTCGTCCTTATAAGCCCTGAACATTGACGGGCGATGTTTGCCAGTAAAGCTCGCAAGTGTATCACTGCAAAACCACAGTAATTATTGAAAACCGACGAGTCACGCTCTTTAGAGTTTAGAGTTGTTTAAAACGCAGTTGTGTTACAAAAGAACAACAGTTTTGCTTGCTTGTCGTCGGTTAAAACCGTTAAACAGCGAGTAAAACAGCATTAATCCTTATCGCGGTCGTGTGTTGTGACCCGTCGATTACGGCCTTAAAGTAAAATTGCATTTGTTTTATTATGAATATTATAGTATTGGTTATTTAGCGCATAGTAATCAGAAATCGTTTAACGCTTTACTGCCGATGTGCTCCGCTTCGATAAAAAGTTATTCGAGTTGAAACAATACAAGCTTTACACTATCGATATAACATTTAGATATCGGTACAATTCAATTCCGAACGCGATGATATCGATATTTGCATGGCTGGTTTAGAGCTCTTTTAGAATTTATGCTCTATGTTCTGGTTATCTTGCTGAATCCACCGCAAATATTTATCGATAATGTCGATAGCTCTTTATTCCGATTTACTTTAAGGTAGGAAGTTGTTTTGACATTGATCTAGATGTTTATTCTTTAAAGTAAACCAAGTTTCTGATATTTTTTAATTGTAACTTGATCGTTTTGCAACACGTCATTGAGGTTAAGGCAGTTAAGGCAAGAAAACTGGTTCAGTGCAGTATAAGGCGAGGTGTCGATAACAGAAGGTACAACTCTTTTTAGCCGCTTTGGCAAAAAGACTAATGGTCGCTGAAATAAGTAGGGTTATTTACGCATATATTAAAGTTATGGCGGTCTTATAATTGTACAGAGGAATTATGAATTAGAGTTGGCTGAAAACAAACCTGACAAAAGGCAGTTGGCCGAATAGACAAAATAATCTTTAATTTTTCTTTCTTAATGAGGGAAACGTAAAAGCTGTTATTATGTGTGTTAATTATCCCCTTTTAACGTTCAACTGTGCCAATTCGTCTTTGAGTGCGTGTGCGTGCTTATTACTCAAACGCGCCGACGTGATAGGGTCAATTCCGATGCAATTAGTCCAAGACGCGAAGCTTCCCGCAGGTGTTTAAAGGCCAAGATTATCTTGTAGGTGAAGAGCTTTTGATAAGTCCTTTATTTATACGTTCTGATTCAGAAATACTAAACTATGGAGGTGTAGTACCGATCGTATATTGTTTATTGCGATTCCATATTTGACCTATTCAGTTTGAACATTTGCGTGACAGTTATATTTGTGAATGTATGCGGCGGTATGCACGACGAGATAAGGGGGAACCGAAGCTCGCAACATAACTTCATGAAGAGCTCATGAATAAGGCCTCCAGTCGGGACTGTAACTCGTAATATTATTAGAAACTAGCTGACCCGACAGATGTTGTCCTGTCCAAACAATAATTCAAACAAAAATCCTATCAAAAAGCACGTTACTTTTTCCTGACGTTTACAATTTTCCTGGTAACATTTCCAATTTTTGTTACTATTACGAACCTTATTCAGACTATTACGAACATAAAATAAAACTAAGCACCTACCAAACGGTCCAGCCGTAGTGATACGTTTACCGACAAACAGCATTTATTTATACAGGCTAGCAGGGACATGACATGGTGCACAAATTGTTACCATGAATTCAGTACATGATTCTGGGACCCATTCGATGACATTATACGTCGGTTATTAAAAAAAAATCCATACATTTTGACCGCGTAGGTACTTATTGCACTTTTCTATAAAAAGGCAGATTTTTTTTGATAACCGTCGAAAAACGTCTACGCTACAGGGTCTAGAAGCATGTGCTGAATTCATAGTTACAGTATGCGCAGTAAGTCCCTGCCACACTGTATGTAGATATGCTCATGAGTACCTACCTAAATGCACTTGAGGAAAGGCTAGGCAGATTATGACGCACGAGAATAACGATACCATCATAATACCTAAACATTCTTTGTTCGTTCGTCAAATGTCACCATCACAAGACTCATAGTTTCAGGGATAGTTCACTTCGTTGAAGAGTCAATATTGCTGTAGTCATGCATTTTGATTAATAAATTATTGCCATATGACAGTATCATCATTCCTTACAAGGAAGTTACACCTATCACAAACTCACTGTGGTTGTTTGTTTTAATAACTGAAAGACAAACAACATTGACGCAACACAAAGAATAAATTTTATTTTAATTTTATAGTGTACTAGCTTCTGCCCGCGACTTCGTCCGCCTGAAATTTCACCCTCCTCCCATTCACCCTCTTAGGGGTGAAATTTCGAAAAAACCCTTTCTTAGTAGATATCTACTCTTCACAAAGAACACACCCTCCAAATGTCATGTTTCTAGGACCAGCGGTTTAGGCTGTGCGTTGATATATCAGTCAGTCAGGACTTTGAATTTTATATACATAGATATAGATATGTAGGTAATAATGATTTAACTTGAAATTTTTATGTTACATGCATGAAAAGGTTGGTGGTCTACACTGACTTTTTATAGCACCTGTATTTTCTGAAAATAAATAATTCTTGAGATTCTTGAATGTCAATTTTAACAAGAAATTCGTGCGGCCTATGGTCAATTCCCACTGGTAGATTCGGTATAAGCCTGTTTCGACAAATAATTTACAAAAGGTATACTTACAAAAATTTACATAAATAACAAAATGTATTCCATTCTAGCATCTGACAGTTGCGAACATTATATATATTTATACTTAGTAATAAAACAGAAAAAACATAAATAAAGCCTGGTACTAGTTTTTATACTGCGCCAAAATGGGCGCTATATTTCACATCACCTTCAACAATAAATCGCAAATTTATTAGGTAACATAACATCTTCTATTCCAGGACCTATCAACGACAGATCTCACTCGCGAGTTATGGCTGGTCGCCTGGGTCATCCGAGTAGGTAGATGGGCAGGCGCCGGCAGCAGTGGCAGTGGTACTGGAGAACGAAGGGGCCCAGTGGCAAGGAGGCCTTTGGGAGCCGGAGTATTACCTCTAGCTGAGTTCTTAAGACAGCCGGGACAACATCCTGGAGAGAAGGAGTATACATTTAAAGTGAGTGTTACTGTAACGCCTAATGTCTAGATTGTTGAGATGGTCTATGATAGGCACTAGAGAACGAAGAGGCCTATTGGCTAGGAGGCTTTTAGGGGTCCGAGTATTACCTTTAGCTAAGTTCCTTAGACAGCCGGGATAACAACCAGGCCAGGAGTATACGTTCAAAGTAAGTTTGCAACACTTGTAGTGTCACTTGGACTGTTAGCCTAACTTCTAGAGTTTGAAGTTAGACAGCATATGGGTCGTTCTACTTTTTTACCGACAATAGTCTGTCCTTGGTCTTATTATGGCATCTCGTTGGAGTATATATATAAACGGTTTTTTAATTCGGTTCGAATAAACGTCCATATTTTTCTTATCTATTAATATTATGCCATTTTTCATGTTCTCTAACCAACATATTTTATACGTTGTTTTCCGTAAAATGGCGTGACAGAGTGGTAAACTGAAATGTAGTCTCTACAGAAAAAGGCCACTTTGTCACATTATTTCTTTAAAAACTAACATTAAAAAAAAATCAATATTAGCCAGAAAGGAAACTTTAATTGGTCCTAATGAAATACAGATGCAGTTTTTTTTAAATCCCACACAGAAAACAAAATTATAGATAGTTCAAAAACCAAAAAAACAGAAAAACATCGTTTCATTGTCGGTAAAAAAGAAGAACGACCCATATACATTTTGCAACCACAGTAACACAAAGTAGGTCAGAACTTCAATGGTTTTAACAGCTCTATATTAGATCTTATAATCGCGAATTCTTATTATCGAAGATAGACGATGATTGCCGAAGCGCATACTTTTGCTGGAAGATCTGTACTTTAAGGGGGAAGCGCTAAGGTAGCCCGCGAAATTCAAATTTTCTTACGTTTTATGCGATTTGCTGGTCAGTATTAAGTTGTACGTCGATTAAAATATGATTCGCGGCCGTAACAAATATGTATTTACATAATCACACCAAGCATTCCAAAACCTTGGTAGTATTTTCATCGAAAGTTACATAGTATTTTTGTACTGCTTCTCTTGTTTTACTAACTTATTCCTCTCCTCTCACTTACTTTGCCGTTCCCGACAGGGTCCACGATGACCAAGACCTAAGGTCACATTGTGGAAAGCAATAAATATATTGAGGTTTGATTAATCTGCAGCACAAAATTCCTTTAACAATATTTAATCTTAACATTGAATCTGCAACAAATTATCAATATTACCGTATTGTTTCTAGGTCTACCAATGTGAAGAGAAAGACTTCCATCAGTTACACGACATGCTTATAAGAAAACAAACGAACAAGTGTAATATCCTACCCGGACAACCTAATTATGGTAAGTTAATTACTTCTTAAAATACTACATAATTATTCTCCCTTTTGATAATTGTCTTTCTATAGAAATATTAACACAAAGGGAGTTTGACTTTGGATCGGTTAAACCAATTATGTTGATTCAAATAACAAGAAATCATTAGTTAAATATACTTTATTGAACTAAATGAAATCGAAGGCCAGTAACCAAATTACAACAGTCATTTAATGCTGCTATCGGAAGCGATTGTTTCAATCGAAGTTTGTGATGATATATATCACTAGCTATCAGCTGTATATTTTTTTCATGTGTTATCGCCTTTTTGTGCTTTGAAATAAATAAAGACAGCAACGAGTATACAGTTTTTAGTATTTATATAAAATAAAAACTGGCCAAGTGCGAGTCGGACACGAAGGGTTCCGTACTACAAGACAAAAACGCCGAAAAAAACACGTTTGTTGTATGGGAGGGGCCCCTTAAATATTATTTTTTTTCTGTTTTTAATATTTGTTGTTATAGCGACAACAGAAATACATCATCTGTGAACATTTCAACTGTCTAGCTATCACGGTTCATGAGATACAGCCTGGTGACAGAAGGACAGCGGAGTCTTAGCAGATTCCCGTTTTACCCTTTGGGTACGGAACTCTAAAAACGCAGTGTTAAAGAAATAGGTAGAAAACCTATAGATTGATCAGATTTTCTGGTAGCAGCTGCATGAATGTTGCCGAAAATCAAGGCCTATATCCAGCAGTGGACTGCTGTCGGCTGTTGATAATGATGATGATCAGATTTTCTGTACGAGCACATACCATGGGCTTTTGAAACTGAAAGCCTGCGAGACTTACAAATTATTTGTGTAGATTTTCCTGTTGAACACAACGCAAAACGCTTTAAAGGCAAATGGCGCGACACGCGATAAAATTGTGCGCGACACAAAGGCACCGCTCGTTGCGCGACTTACGGTTGTCGCGCCTATTTGAAAGAGCCTTAACTCTCTCTCTCTCTCTCTATTTGTTAGGAAATTTACAAACGTTTTGTCCATAAGGACAGACCTATTATGAGGATCACAGTGCCGCCGCAAATAACATAAAGATACAGCTAATCAAGTCAGATTATTAAATCAGCGTTATAAATTGCGAACATTAGATAACGTTTCTTATTGCGTCTAGAACCAGTCTCGCACACCGGTTGTGTGAAACAAGAGAATGTCGATTGCATATCTATGAGATATATGTTGGTTATGTTGTTTATTTATGAGATATATGTTGGTTGTGTTGTTGTATCCACCAACCCGCACTGGGCCATCGTGGTGGATTACTGCCCATTCCCTCACACCGAGAGGAGCCCTGTATCCCAGCGGTGGGAACATTATAGGCTGGTTATGCTGTGTTGTTGGAAGTTCGGAAAAAAAATATTCTTGCTGGTGCTGTGGCATGTCCTAGAACCAAAAATTCGAAGACATGTGACGTCTACCAACCCGCACTGGGTGGTGGATTAGGGCCTATTCCCGCTCACGGAAAGGAGGCCTGTTTCCCAGCAGTGGAACGTCATAGGCTGATTATGTGTTATGTGTCCTGCGAGCTGGATTACACAATCACAATTATAGTTGTACAAAGATCTCTTGGCGCGTGGCCAAAATTGGTACTAACGCCGCCGTCTGGCTTTTTCGTACAAAACATCACCACTAATGCGCCAAAAGATCCATGTAGCACTGTACCTAAGCAATTAATATACTATACTATAAAGATACTTTTTTTTTTTTCTTATACTATAAAGATGCTTAAGTACCTCAACTAATTTACCCTCGAGTCCTAATTCAAATATTGCTTCGAACCATAAGTTAAATACAACGACAAGAGTAATTATCGCCCTGTCTAATTATAATTTATCAACAACATCTCAAATACTGATAAATGGCTTCCCCCTTCAAAAGATGAACAAGTTGATGTAAAGATTGTATCATCAAAAGATTACAGGAAAAGGACAATTTATTTTGCATTGTTAATTGAACTTCGCGGTGCCGTTTATACACTTAATAGTCTTCATTAGCATAATTTATACATACGGTATTAAGGCTCCTGCAAACAGGCGCGACGCGCGACGCGAATCGCGCCTGTTTGTAGCAGCCTTTATGAGTCTAATATTAGCGATATAAACTGCATGTACGCTTATCATTAAATAACAAATGTTATGTAATGAAATGAGGTATTATGTTTAAATTATTAATTACGAAACAATCAACCTCAATTCAATTTAGATTTTGTTTAGACAACAATGAAATTGTGTAAATCGATCATTCGCGGTGTTATGGAAGCTTGTTATGATTTCCGAGGAACACGATGTTTCTCACGTGTTTTTATTCTGAAAGAGTTTTCCAACCCACACTGATAAAGCGTGGTGATTCCCTAATTGTTCTTCAAAATCATTCAGATTGTGATTGAAACAAGAAAGCTAATTGCTTCATATGTGCGAAAAATGTTCAACAACGTAAATAACGCGATGAATATTTTTGAACTGTCAAAATGGAAGCCATCGCACTATTAGTGTGTTATGCAATTACCCCGCTGAACAAGTGTGTACACTTGGTCCCACAAACTGTTATTCACAACCTTCCACCTCAATACTGTCAACACTAAGTTTGGTTCCAGGTATAGTAGTAGCCCTCCGACTGCTTGCAAACGCAGGCAGCATATCAGAAGCCGTTAGTTCCGGAGCCACAGTGACAGCTAAACGAGGCTTCCCTGACGTCATAATGCCAGGAGACGTTCGCAACGACCTCTATCTCACGTTAGAGAAAGCAGAGTTTGAAAGAGGCGGGAAAAGTACAGCGAAGAATGTTCTAGCTACAGTTACCGTGCATGACAGTACGGGGCAAGTTATTAATGTAAGTATGCAGTCTGTGTGTGTATACAGGGTTATTGAAAAACACCAACAACCTCTTAAGAGGTCATTGTACTCCTCGTTATGAACAACTTTTATTATGGGACCAAACATGAAATCGCGAAAAAAAAATCATCTGTTCCATTTTGGCGAGTTATCATCATCATCTGCCTCGTAGCTCTAGTGGTCGCAAGGGCTACTGCTGAGCATGAGGTATTGGGTTCGATTCCTAGGCCGTGCAGTTATTGGGGCAGTTGGGGGGGCGTTATTGGGGTTCCATCACACATTTCTCAATAGCAGCCTGGCGTCTGGATTTGTGCTAGGTTGTTAGCTATACATTTATCTAGTATATGTACACTTCTACTTAACCCTTAGGGCAGGGGTTACAGGTGTTGTGTTATGTTTATACACTAGCACTTGCAGTCTCTGTAGCATAGTATAGATTGCAGCTTCAAAGGAATATGTGAAATATGTTTTCCCATCTTAGTCACTACACTGGTTGACCACAGTCGGAACCTCAGGGCAAATTAACGGTGTAAGTCATTGTATAACATTTAGACTGACAGCGCCATCTATCGGTCGTCTTGTGAAATTCTTTACTGAACGTCTAATTGTTGGATTTCAAAGCGGTGAATCACAAGTGGACACTGAGTAAGCTAGATTTGATCTGTCTGATGCTTTGCGTTAATTCGCTAGTACACAACGAACTTTATAATGATAGAAATATGGTGTATTTTGCATTGCCCTAATAACACGAATGTTTGGGTAAAAACAACAAGTACAGTTCCAGAATTTTACCTGATATAAACAATAAAATATTTTTACACAGGAATGTGTATGGGGCGCAACCGGTACTGGCGCGACGTCATACGAGTCAGTAGTATTGTACCACAACAACAGTCCGGCTTGGGGTGAACATCTACGACTCACCGTGCCACTGGAGACGTTTACTAACGCTCATGTGCGGATAGAATTCAGACATTGTTCTAGTAAGTATTGTTTTAAATAAACTTCATCGACATTTCAGCCTTGAATCACCCACTGCTGAGTATAAACCTCCTTTCAATTCACTTACGACCAATAATCTTATTGGAAGTCAAGCAGACGGGCCTCTTGATGGTAAAGAAAGAAAATATGTCGCCGCCGCCTATAGATCTGCACATCTGCAAAAGTTCTCACTGAACAGACAGCTGTGCTGCTGAAGAGTTTGTTGCGCCACTTCTTCCCAGCTGCAGCAGCTAAAGAACTGGTGGGAATGGAAGTGGTAAAAGGCGGGCATTTTGGGGGACTGTCTTATGTAATTTTGACGTTAAGAAAGTGCGCAGCCTATTTTGAAGAAATTACTTTTGATTTTGACCAGAAGAATCGCAGATTTATGTCCTAGACAAAGTTAAAATTTTTCATGTGCTTGTTATATTACACCAGTACCCATACCTTTCAAAACGGCAACGCTGAATTATTCCTTGATCCTCACGGTTTTTTGCCAAATTAAACTGTCTGCTAAACCAGATAAAGTCGAGTTTTACGAGAATGCTAATTGCTAGTTGTAACAAGTTTCGAAAGAGACGTACTTGGATAAACAGTTTTATTATCGAGCCTGTACCCGTCATAAAATCGTATGAAATCGTTAAATCTTCGTCATTGTCGTCCGCCATAATGATAATATTTAATTGAATTTACAGCGAGAGACAAAACTGAGAGAAAGCTGTATGGTTTCGCGTTCGCTCGGCTGATGGAAGCAAGCGGCGCTACTTTGAGAGATGGCGCACATGAACTTTACGTGTATAAGTGCGACGATCCCACCAAGTAAGTTTTCATCGTTATTCGGGTGCGTCTACACAGCGTGCATTTTGTACAAATAATTTGCTCACAAACGAATGATTGGCTGGCATTATAATTTTGATAACCACATGAACGCGGTCGCTTCCACTTCGTAGGCATTTGCCAACGAACAAAAGACTTGCAATTTAAAGGCACTTTTACCTGATCACGAGTTATTGGTGAAAGTTCCAGCACCATCAGTGCCAGTTGATGTCTGCCATCTTTAAGATCTAGACATCGTTGAACAATGTATTACTTCCCCAAGGTTGCCTGGAAGAGATCGCAGAAAGCGATAAGGCCGCCCATTGTATGTTTTGTAGTGTTAAATGGATTTTCTGGTGTACAAAAAGTATATATAAATAAACACTTCCCAGGTTAACATCAGCAAGCTACCTAT
Source organism: Luperina nickerlii (assembly GCA_963855955.1). NCBI lineage: Eukaryota > Metazoa > Arthropoda > Insecta > Lepidoptera > Noctuidae > Luperina > Luperina nickerlii. The sequence continues at coordinate 7,496,630 of OY979669.1, forward strand.
CATTACCATCCTGCGCGGCCGACACTGCCCGGTCGGGCTCCATCAACGGCGTGGTGCCAACATTCCAAAGAAGCTCCAAAGAAAACTGCACCATCAGCACGTTATTGTGCTCCACTAAGTTGACTCAGAATGGTAAGTTACTAGTTGTATGTGTATTTTGTGAAACTTGAGCCGGAAATCGTCACTTTTAAAGAATAATTTCTGAAGTTGAGAGGTTTTAGAAGTAGTACCTCAATCAACACTTATATGCCCACCAAAAAAAACGCCTTTGAATAGAATATTCTTTATGGCTAAGTAATAACAGCCGCACGGATCGATCCATCAGGTTAAGCTACGCTTGCCGCGGTTGGTCCGTGGATGGGTGACCATCTTCACATATCAAGACCCCTCCGGGTCTCGGAAAGCACGTTAAGCCGTTGGTCCCGGCTGTCATTCGTGGATCTTTGACAGTCATTACGGGTAGTCAGAAGCCCGAAAGTCTGACAACCAGTGTTACCAAGGGGTATCGCAGTACCCAGTAACTGGGTTGTGGAGGTCAGGTAGGCAGTAGCTCCATTTAAAATACTGGTATTCAGCTGCATCCGGTTACACTGGAAGCCGACGGACGAGTAAAATAAAAAGCCATTAAAAGTTATGAGCCAACAAAGATTCGTTTTTCTTGCTATTTTTAACGTAAATTTGGGTGTCAATGAGTAATAAAAGAACTGTAAAATCTTCAAAACAAAGTCGGTACCGACAAAGCTCAGTTATCGAAGAGTTCAATAAACTTTATTTTTATCGTTGATTTATGCAGTGGTTTTTTCATAAAACTCGATTTTCCAAAGCACTTTTCGAATTTTTTTACGCACCTTTTAGTTCGGAACGTTGTTTCTGTGCATGAGAACTAGACGCTGTGCGTGTATACTAGCGTCTAACTGCTCATCACTGATACTATCTCTGTCGGACACGAAACCAGGTGAGACAGCGTGCTTTTTGGCCATGACGACCAGTGAGTTCGAGTTCGCGACTAGTTCCACTTTAAAGCAAGTAATCAAAACGAACCTACGCAATATCACACTAATATTATAAAGGCGAAAGTTTGTGAGTGCGTGCGTGCGTGCGTGCGTGCGTGCGTGCGTGCGTGCATGCGTGCGTGCGTGCGTGTGTGTGTGTGTGTGTGTGTGTGTGTGTGTGTGTGTATGTTTGTTACTTCTTCACGCTCAAACGGCTGGACTAATTTTGTTAAAATTTTGTATGGAGGTAGCTGACACCCTGGATTAACATATAGGCTACTTTTTATCCCGATATCCCCACGGGATCGACATTTACGCGGGTGAAACCGCGGGGCGCAGCTAGTGATTCATAAAATAAAAACTCATACATTTCTAATGCAGATGATGCTATTTGCTTGTTCCTGTATCAGTAAACAAAACAGCCGACACAGTAACAAATCCTAATAGTTGGACCACTGATTGCCAATCAAAAGGTCGTGAGTTCAAACGCTATTAATTTAACTATCGTCATCAATATATGGGCCATTGGAGTACTCGCTGCCATTATGCATTAAACCAAGGTCAATTTTAGAGTCTTCAGACTAATTTAGTGATGATATAAGGAAAACGTAACCTTGTCCTACAAATAATTATGATTTTAATACTAACAGCAAAATACGGAAAGTCACTGGCATTAGTTATGTAAAACTGATAAATTAGCAACATCTAACGAATATTAGGTATTTAAAACTAGCAGCGCCCCGCTGTTTCACCCGCTTAAGTGTCATCCCGTGGGATTATCGGGATAAAAACTATCATATGTTCTTCCCCGGGATGCAATCTATCTCTCTGCCAAATTTTATGGAAATCCGTTCAATGTTTTAGGCGTGAAAAGGTAAACAGACAGACAAAGTTACTTTCGAATCTGTAATATTAGTCTGGATAAGTAAATTCTAAGCTGATACACCCAAGTCAACTGCTTTTCCGTACCCAAAGGAACCCTATTACTAAACCTCCGCTGTCCGTCTGTCCGTCCGTCCGTCCGTCCGTTTGTCAGCGGGCTGTATCTTATAAACCGTAATAGGTAGACTGTTGGAATTTCACAGAGTGTGTATTTCTATTGCCGCTATAACAACAAATAATAGAAATAAAATAAAGTTAAAAAAAATGAAAGGGGGTCCCCATACAATAAACGTACTTTTTTTTCAGCGTTTTGTACCTTTTGGTACGGAACCCTTTTGTGTGCCAGTCCGACTCGCACTTGGCCGGTTTTTTTCTTCACATGTCGCAGGAACTATGTATGTCAATCTGCCTAGCCTTTTCCTAACTATGTTAGGATCGGCTTCAAGTCTAACCGGATGCAGCTGAATACCAGTATTTTACATGGAGCGACTGCCTATCTGACCTCCACAACCCAGTTACTGGGTAATACGATACCCCTTGGTAAGACTGGTTGTCAGACTTTCGGGCTTCTGACTACCCGTTACGACTGTCAAATATCCACAAATGACAGCCGGGACCAACGGCTTAACGTGCTTTCCGAGGCACGGAGGGTTCATGGAATGTATAGATGGTCACCCATCCACAGACAACCGCGGCAAGTCGATCGACCTGTGCGGCTGACCAGGAACTATGTATATTAGTATAACTCAGACTGGTAAAAAAAACGCCTTTATTTAATGTGATAGCCGGCAAGTAACGCCACTCGTGGTCTGACTCCTGGGGTGACTTCTCATGTAAACATGATGCAAATAGCAATACAAACAGTTTCATTCAATTGTAATATTCTTCGCAGAGGATCTCCTAGCATTACTCCAATGGCGCGCGCGACCAGAGAAGGTACAAGAAACTCTACTACGAGTACTAAGGCTCGGCGACGGACTCAGTTGTGAAGAACTCATCAAGTTTCTCAGAGATGTACTAGATGCATTGTTTGCTTTGTTTTCTACTGAAGATGGCAATAGGTGAGTATCATCATCATTTATTATTTTAACCGAAAGACGTCCACTGCTGGACATAGGTCTCCCCCAAGCACCGCCACATGTACCCTGCCCACTGCCACATAAGTTTGGCAATTTATCGGGCTATGTCGGTTACCTTGGTTCTCTTCTACGGATCTCTTTATTTCTCTTAATTTCGATCACGTAGGGAAACTCCAAGCATAGCTCTCTCCATTGCCCTTTGCGTGACTTTCCGTCAGCCTTCTAATGAAGCCCATTGTGAGCGAATAGGTGAGTATTGCTTACTTAACTTTATTTTTATCTAACTTGTGGCGGCATCTACAAAGCCTCATGCGAACTACGCAGGTAAGCCTAATGTCACGTAAATCCTGCATCGCGCAAGTAAAGTTATCCGCGCGATTAGCGTAATTAAATACAACATGCCGACATCAACCGTTGGTCAGTAGCCCAGCAGACACACACCACAACACCCGTCTGGTCGAAGGATCCTCCCTTTTCTATGGATGATGAGGAACTTTACACTCTGTTCCTTATACCTCTGTAAACTCTTGGTTTTCGAAAGCCGATATTTACTCTAGGTATTTTATCTGTGATGCCTTCGAATGCAGTTTTTTAATTCGGCCAACCCATCAAAACAGCTGGTTAGTTACCATTGAGATCTGACAGCAGAATTAACAAATACTGATGAGGTTTCGATTTAATCTATATAAAAATCCTTTTTCTAAGACTTGCCGTAGTGGTCAGCGGGATTGTCCGAAAGGGTTACCGCTGGCCCGGAACATAAAGGGCTAAGGAAATAACACGGGTGGGTTTTAGTCAATAAGAGTCTGACACTCCCTTCCGCTCCACCCAGCGAAGCGAGAGGGGTCATTTCTCTATTTAATTTATGAAATTTATAGGTATTTTTGTTTTTTTTTTCTAGCACCCCACATTCCGGTACAGTATTCCTGGTACTGATATCGATATGCAGCTTGCTTGATGAGACTCGGTTTCAACATTTTAGACCGGTACTCGATGTTTATATTGAAGAACATTTCTCAGCGGCGCTTGTGTACAAGTAAGTCATTTTAGTCTTTCGATAATGTCGACTGATAAATCTACTTACTATAGGAAATTCAACTGTTGATTTTGTTGAACCCATTTTATATCACTCGACTGTGTAACATAGGCCTCTAATAAGTTTCGTATACATATCACAAAATCTGCCACCAAATTTTCAACACAATTTTTTTAATCATTTCCATCTCCGCCTTGACATGACTCACACTCCCTTTCCGCCAAAGCTGTGTCAAAGTCAAAGCATTTATTTCAAATAGGCACATAAAAGGCACTTTTGAACGTCAAAAATTACAACAAATAGAATTGATTCTAGTCGCCCGTCGTCTGTGAGAAGACATGTCTCGTTAACTACCAATATTTTGTTTTATAGCGTTGAACCAGTAATATCAAAAGAACACAAATCTATTGGTAGTTCGACAGGTTTCTCTTCTCCGTTTTCTTAGTCAAATAAAAGTTTTTCTTCAACATAATAGAAAAAATAGTTTATTGATCCAATAACCTCATCTCACCTCAACATAGTCAAAGCGTGATCGGAACTTGAGTTCAAATGTGATGGATGTTGTAATTATAGTTGAAACCTTTGAATCTTAAAGTAGGCAAGGAATGTCTCTAATATTCACCCTTCTATTTCATCTCAAGGGGCCTCCTCTCATCAGTTCAACACTGCGCCGAATGGGCCGCGAGCGCCGAAGGACAAGAGCCAATCCGCAAATGCCTCCGTTCCTTAGGCGCAGTGTTTAGACTAGCGGTGCGATCGCGTCGGTTGTTTGCACGCGCGACAGGCGGACAGTATGAAGACAGCTTTAGAAGAGATGTTAGAGCGGCGCTGCATGCGTTAAAAGCGTTTGCGCAACACCCTTATAAGGAACATCTGGCCCCAGCGCAGGTTTGTGGTTTTCGTTGAGTTAAATTAACAATTTTAAGGTCCATTTCACAGTTTCGGGTTAATGATGCCAAATAAATAAAATAACAGATGTTTTACAAAATTATCTTCCATTCATGCTAATCACGGCATTATAAGAGATGGTGAAATGTATTTATTTATTGAATAAGGCTTATCAACTAAACACACACATACACAGCATTAACTCAGAGTCGTTGCCATAATATTGATCTCGCATGTATTTAAATTATAGGAAAGCACGGCACTCCCAATTAGCGTATTAGTACAGATACCAGCACATCAAGCTACTACAATCTGTCAATTTTTTTTAATAGAATTTCAACTTTATCTCTAAAGCATATAAGGTTCAAAGTTGATCGGGAAAATTTGACAGTTTCGGGTAGCTTGATGTGCTGGCGTCTGTACATCATTCAATAAATAGAAAATTAAACACTTAAACAAATTAGAACAACTAAAAAGGATTTGAATACTTCGTTGTAGCTTAAAAATGCTGTTTTTTTATACTACTTAACGATTTACATATTATTAAAAATATTTTTGTTAAATACACTTACACAATTTTATTAATAAAATACAACATTCTTAAAGATTGATTTATAGTGTTGTCTGTGTGTTTATTGAATCGCATTTCAGAGTCAATCAAGACTCCCAAGTCCCTAATCTCAGTCACTATCTGGCCCGCCATCGTATCATCGTATAGGTTATAGGGAAACTGCATTTTTTACGGGAGAACTTAATGTGAAAGCGCTTACTAATATTAAGCTGCATGGCATTACTTTTACACCAGTTACAAATGTTATTAATATTGTCTTGCAAAAGCTGCTGATCTCTTTCTGAGTTTACAATCCTAAATAATTTCAAGTCATCAGCATACATTTCGAAATGAGAATTGTGTATAGAATTTTTAATATCATCAGCGAATCTTATAAACAGCACTGGGCCAACATGCGATCCCTGTGGCACTCCGGATGTAGGGATAAAAACGTCAGAAGAAAATAAGCCATAAATCTTCTTAGTGCTGTAATGTACTACATGTAATGTGCTGTGCTGGTAATTTTTATCTGAAGAATAAATAAAGAGGTTTGAAATCTTTACTATACAAAATGTGTCAAACTGTCATAAATATTCTTGAGATAAAAGTCATCTGACTATTGAAAAATCACCCGTTAATAAAAATAAAAAAAAAATACAAAGATAAGTTAATTAATAAGCCCTGGATTTTATGATCACGGTGAAGCGAGCGCAAGCTCCTACGGTCATAATGTCAATGTTTCGCTTTTGCGCTTGACGATAAAAGTACCATGACGCAAGCTATTTACACAAATGTTTCATACCGTTTTAACCAACTTCAAAAAGTAGGAAGTTCTCAATTCGGATGTTTGTATTTTTTTTTATGTATGTTCGGGCATAACTCCGTCTTATTATAGACGGATTTGCAAAATTCTTTTTAGTTCGAAATTGGTTTATTCCGAAATGTACCCATCTGATGATGAGTTTCGGAGACAGACAACAGAACTCTTCAATAAATTCAACTTCAAAAAAAGGAGGAGGTTCTTAATTTGGTTTATATGTTTTCTTTATGTATGTTCGGACATAACTCCGTCATATAGACGGATTTGCAAAATTCTTTCATTTTTTAATGGATAAGGTATGCCTCAGGGGTGGTCCCATATAAATTTAACTAACTTTGCTTGGATAGTTTCTGAGTTAGCTTCAATAATAGGAATTTTTTCCACTTAGTTTATAATGAATGTTTTAATATCTTCTTGTCACTGATATTTACATTGCAAGTAGTGTTATATGAATTTGTTTGGGGGTTACATACAAATAAAAAGTAAATAGCAAAAACATTTTTATAATAAAAAACAACTGACTTCCACAAAAAATACACTACAAAGTAAAAAATAACTTTAATCTTGGAAGTCAGTGTCAAAAAATTGAACCAACGACACCGGCTTCCGTAATTTTTTACTTTGTAGTGTTTTTTTTTGGAAGTAATTTTTTTTTACATTTTTAAATTTAATATTTTTATACCTTTAAATACAGGTGGCCCTAATGTCATCATGGGCGGAAGTAACGCGCGAAGTATGCGGCGCTCTCGGCGCCAGCGAGGCGGCGCGCGCGGCCGCACTCGTGCTGGACGCGCCGCACACGCACCCGCCGCCGCCGCCGCAGCTGGCGCGCGCGCGTCTGCACGCCGCGCAGGACATACTCAAAGGGCCGCTGGGAGAGGATCCAGGTAACATTACGGACCTAGTAAGACAAGTAAATAGGTAACCAAATAGCCAGCATGTTTAATAAAATTGTTTACCATCGGGCCATAGCATTAAGCTATTCAAATTATTCAATATAGGTGGACAGCATAGGTGTTGCCAGAACTTAGGCGGTAGGACCAACTGTCAAGATGATTCTACAGTCGAAGATCAAACGTTGATTGACATAAACATCACACTTGGCATCACAATTAAGGGAGAAGCGCTAAGGTAACCCGCGAAACTCAAGTTTTCTTACGTTTTTCATATAGTAGTATCAGTAATACAACTTGTTAGGTTAGTATAATCCCAAAATGTCAAGATTTCATGAAATAGTCATTCTGTGGGATTACTTGGTCTTAGAGAGTTGTGTTGATGACTTTAATGATTATAATTCTGTAAATACATATTTGTTACGGCCGCGAATCATATATTAATCAACGTACCTACAACTTAATACTGACCAGCAACAAACTTAAAAAAAAAAATAATTTCGCGGGCTACTCTGGCGCTTTCGCCATAACGATTGTTGTTACCGTGTATTTCTAGCAAATAAACTTTTGATTGATTGATTGATATGCCCCCAAAGTTATTACATATTTACCTTCTGCTGGGACACAGGCCTCCTCTTTGTGAGAGGAGGTGTGCCATAATCCATCACGCGGGCCCCATCACGCGGGCCCAGTGGAGCGCATCCCAAGTTCAAGCATTTTCTTTTTCAATATTCACTTTGACACTTTCCTTTTCAGAGGCCAGAAACATAATCCTGACCACCGCCTGCCACCACTTACGAGTGCACCTCGCGCGTCGCGACGAACTATCACAATGCGCCGAAATGATTGGAGAGTTAGTAACTCTACTGTGGAAGAAATACGACCCCGACCAGCCTGTAGAAGATGATGAGCTGGACCCAGATGTGGATGTGCTGTGTCTGAACACCTTGGATGTACTGGTGGAGACTGTGCTGCATCTTATTGGAGGGAACTCGCCTGTGCTTGTAAGTACTTGTTCTATTTATAAAGATCAACTCAACTCAGCTTTTCGCAATCAACCGTTGGACATAGGTCTCTCCCAGGCTACGCCACAACACCCTGCCACTTTCCTAAGGTCGTCAAACCATCTAGCCTGGGAGCGTCTTACACTACGTTTGCCGATACGCGGTCTCCAGGACTTCTTTGGTCCACCGGCCATCGGTCCTTCGACAAACATGGCCAGTTCACTGCCACTTCAATTTGCTTACTATGCAACCTATATCGGTTACTCCGGTTCTTTTCCGGATAACTTCATTCATTTATAAAGATAGTTCGCACTATTGTGGGAGAAATCCGTCCAGCTTATAGAAGATGATGAGTTAGACCCAGATGTGGATATACTGTGTTGGAGGGAACTCACCTGTCCTTGAAAGTCTTGTATCATTTAATTTAAGTGCAACTGACATTTTTTATATTTATCTACGGTCGCTCGCTAGCATTCAAATCATTGCCGATGTAAATGATTTGATGCCTAGAGTATTATCAAAAAGTAATTTGTAAATGTAACACTTTGGTAGATATGCCTACCGCTCGCCTAGGAAGAAGTAGCTGCCACCTCTGTCACCCTAGGCGTCACTTAGCAAAGCGTTGCCTAACCTAACCTTTGAGAGTAAATTCAAACGTTAAACGTATATCCTCAATTTCAGTCATAAGAAATTTAATTTAACCACAAAAAAATAAAAATGAAGTTATAATAATGTCTTGCTTTTCGTCCTAAGGGTTCAATGGTAGCCGGTCTCCTTGGCGTGATGGAATTGCTAAAGCCTGTGCACTACCAGCGACTGTGGAGCCATCTCGCGCCGCACCCACATGATCGGAAACCTTTGAAGGACTTCCTGATGCGAGCCTTCTTGGTGTTCAGACATCTTATTGAACAGGACGTAAGTATAGTTGCTTATGCTATCTCTGCTGAAGGCTATGAAGCCTTATTGTCAAGCTGAGAGCAATGAAGGCGCACCTTTTGCCGGGTCAGCGGGATTGTCCGAAAGGGTTACCGCTGGCCCGGAACATAAAGGGCTAAGGAAGGAACACGGGTGGGTTTTAGTCAGTAAGAGTCTGACACTCCCTTCCGCTCCACCCAGAGCGGGAGGGGTCATTTGATGATTACTCATCACCTTTTAATTGCGGCTTCCAAACGTCGTCCCCATTAACGTCACAAACGTACTGATCATCTTGTTTCTAATCTAAACTTATTAATATCTGTTGACAGCATAAAACAAAAGAATTATATTTTCTTACATCATTTTGACACAAATCAAGACAAACAACAAACAGTATTTATACGCCAACATTCTGCGCATTACTACGCAAGCACAGTTTTTGATGTTCTATCATGGACAATATTTAAAAGTTTTGTGTATTTCAACAGGTTTTCCCAGCAGACTGGATGGTGCTTCGAGTACAAAGCTGTAAAGTTTTGCTCTCCGCGCTACAAGATCTCGCACAGCCGTTACTTGAAAGGTTCTTAGGAGATGAACCGCCTCAGTTTGATTCACAGGTAAGATGGACATTCTAACTAGGTCAAGCATTAAAATACTTAATATGGTATTGTATGCGTTTTATATGGGCCTTGATGCCTGAAATAAATGAATAAATAAATAAATAAAATAAATTAATGTACCTATTTAAAAAAAAATTGGAATATCCAAAAGTGCACGTCTCTTGCTCATTTGATCGTATAAAAAACCATAGATATTATATTAGTTAGTTTTTTATTAATTATATTTAAACTACTTTGAATAAAAGAGTGTCTAATTAAATTAACTATTGGTAAGTTCGAAGGACAATGACTAGTTTTTACTTTGTTTAAATTTGTTCTCATGTAAGTGAAATGTAAATTTCTTTATGAGAAATAAATGTCTTTAACCAGAAGTACACTGGCTAACCCTGCGAGGATAAGGGCTGCTAAATGTTTTTTTTTTTTTTGTAAGTGTTTAACCCAAAGGCCTTTGTACACATTGTTTTTCTTGCCGTGAAAAAGTACGGTTTATTCGCCGTGTGTAGGCACGGCCGTCAGTGTTGTATGGATCGCTATGAAAGCTTGTTGAAGGACACGTTTTTTGTACGGCGCGATTAATACGCGGTAAAAAATAACAGTGGCACTCCGGGAGTGCCGACAGCAGTGAAAACAAAACAAACAGAATACTTTGCCATCACTCACTGACATATCGGATATACATTAAAACTAGTACATCCCGAGGACAGCCGAACACATCCGAAGCGGGTATATTTTTAATTGTCTTATAAATAAAACACGCGCGGTGTCGCTAACGTTAACATGATGACAGTGGCGCGAGTTCAATGGTTTTTCCCATCTCAAAAATATTCAATGCGCCTAAAGAAGTTTTCATTTCAAAAACCGCAGTACAAAGAAACTGTGTCGTGTACAGTTCGCGTCTAATAACTTTGCCGCTCTGAAGATAGGCTTTTCGCTAGCCGCGCATGCGCGCTGCTGTTTTATTCATACGATTAACTACTGCGCAGTGATTTGTTGCTTACTTCAGAGCGGCAATAGTATATTTCATTACAAGTGCGGAAAGGTTGTCATTGCAAAGAGTTCCGACAAATGTCTACCCGAGCCGAGGCGCAGCCGAAGGCGAGGGTTGACAGTCGGAACAAGTTGCAATGACGGTTTCGCACGTGTACTGAACGACTATTTTTAATACAGTTGCGAAAAAATGAAGCAATTTAATAAAATAATAAAAACACAATAAACTCAACTAACTTATGGCGCCAACCGTAAAATATAAGCTGAGATTTTTTTTTCTTCACCCATTCTGGTAGGCAAAGGGAACTATGCCCATACAGCCAAGTCTTAAGTAGAATTTTTTTATTGATATGAAATGAAAATTATTTTCAATCAAATCATTAAATCTGATATTGAAACAAATTAGTAGCTTCTTTTTAGAAATATACGTATTTGCATGAATCATAAAAACTTCTATGAATTTTTTTAGTAAAAACTTCATGGTTGGTTTTTCTTTTTAATAGACATTATTTTGACAGTTGGGAAAGAGAACGCACGAGTTCGGGAAAGGTAAAAAAAAAGCACGAGTATGTAATAGCCCACATCCCGAACGCTATACGTCCCTGCAATACGCCACTTTTTGAGCAACTGTATTAAAAAGTTATTTGACGCGAACTGTACTAAGGGCCTTACCTTCTGACGAAAAACACGTATTTCGCTCGTCCCCAGCTGTGGTCCGGCTACATGGAGCTGGGCGTGGCGCTGGTGACGTCGAGCGCGCTGCAGCCGGAGCGCTGGTCGGGGCGCGCCGCGCACCGCGCGCGCATGCGCGGCGCCGCCGGCCTGCGCGTGCTGGCCACCTGGAACATGTTGGGTGAGCTACTGCTTATTTGAAATAAGAATATCCTCTAGATAACTAATCGCAACAGAGACGAGCCAATCACCCAGGTGCGCAAATACAGCTGCACTCTCATCGTCCAATCTTCCGATGGGTCGGCAAACCGATTAGTCGAGAATAATAATAATAATTCATTGAGTCACGGTATCGCTACAGTAACTAATCTCTGTTGTAGGTAAAAGCTGTTACTCATCCTCCGGCGAACAACTAACTTATAACCAGGAACTTGAAACGTTACTCAAAATAACGTTACGTGTAGTTCCAGTACCAATAATTTGTACTGTTCCACCAGGATCATAACAAAATTAATTGGCTATAACGATACTGACAAACGGAACGAAATCTTAAACTGTTTACTAACAATATTATCAATATACCGTTATTAGTATAACGATATAATAACGTTAAATTTCGATACTCTCGAACGAATACAGCGGTGGCTTGTGCCGACGGCACCGGCGACCGAGCGACGGCGGAGCTGTGGTCAGCGAGAAAGTTCATAAGAATAACATTACAAATGAATCTGTAACGTTAATTACAAGCGGATAAGCAATGTTACTGATACCTATAACGTTACTTATAATATTGTTCTACGAAAATGATATTCCAAAACTTTTTTTTTTTCTGTGTAACGTTATTCTTATATTTAGGTTTTAGTATCGTTACAAATTTTGGAACGTTATACGATAACATTAGTGGTAACTGAACAAAATTCATTTCGTTTAAGTCCGTTTATAACCTATCTACATACCTCTACTGTAATTATTGAACAAATATAATTACTTCGTCAACTGATCATCTGTCGAACATCATTCACTAATAAGCGAAAGGTTAAAGTTTTTCAAGAAAGAGGCATGCTCGCCAATAAACTCAAACTCAAAGCATATACTTATTTCAATTAAACCTTGTACAGGCACTTTTGAACTGTCAAAATTAAATAGTCTGTCAGTTAGTCAGAAAGTTGAAGTTGCCCATTCCAAAACGTAGATATCTATGGGAAAGGACGGGCAAGAAACTCCATGGACACTCTTTAAATCAAGATATTACAAAATCTTGGGTACATCGGGTTATCAGCAAGCCTAAGACAATATCTATGAGAATGATTTACCATTAAAATTATACACCTTTCCTAACAGGTCCCGCTCAACTACATTTAGTACCAGGAGCAGTAGGCGCTCTTCTCGAAATAACTCTCGTCAGCGAGTTGCGTCGGGCCGCTTTAGGCGCTTTAGTAGCTTTGATGGCAGCTGAACGAGCCCACACAGGCGAGGCGAGGCGAACGGAGGCAGCATTGGTGGACAAACTTGACTCGCTCGTCGCTGATAATAAGGCTGACGATCATTATAGAAGACTATTTGATACTGTGTAAGTAATTGGTAATTCAATCCTTTTACCTTTTATTGTTCGGATTGAAATGCCTTGAATACCACATTTTTAGGAAGGTAGAAGAGTATATTAGTATTTTACCTGGTAAAGCACATAATAATACATGCCACACATGTGTGGAGGAATGCTGCAGAATCTGCGGTGAAAAGGCACCAGCCCGAAGCGAAATCCCGAAAATATTTTATCAAAGCACGGCAGTAAATGATGGTTCTACTGTCGGAATCCATTACATATAATTCGTCGGGCACCCAACGTCGCGTCGCTTACCTTGCTTATGACATCATAAGCAAGCTAAGCGACGCGACGATGGGCATTCGTTTTGACCTGCCATAATATCTTTTCCTAAAATAAAAATCTCTTCAGTACATTTAAATTCATATTTTGAGACATCGACATTATTTTAATTTATTACAAAGCTATTCATCTAATCATACTTGTATTGTCCACGCTACTCAGGGAACATTTGAGCTCAGTGTAAGTACCACAACCGTTAATTGTAGTATGACGTCACATTATAAAAAGAACTCATCATTATTTTGAGTCCAACTACAATACATGAACACGTTTTTATTTAAATTAATTACTCCTTAATTGCTTTGACACAGCTACTCAAATTATTCACCGTCAGTTGTTCAGTGAACTTGTTTGATAACTAACACACAAAAAAAATGTTAGCTTGTTTCTCTACGTATTTTGTGACGGATATTCTTATTGAATGTCACAATTGAGTATCTACCAATATGTTAGTATAGTGCACGATTTATTGCGCAAGTTGCCTTGTGACAGTTTATGACGGTATGCCATCAGAAAGTTTCGGCAAAACGACTGGCTGCGAATGCATCGACCTGGTAGCGCCTTCGTTTACCTGAATCCTGATAGTTAATCCTATTACTGTCCCATGAACCACTGTGGTTCACGGTAGTTGTTAGACTATTTTGTATTTTTCAATGACAGTGAAAGTATTAACAGACATCATGTGACAGTCAACTTGTGCAATGAATTTCCTATATACACTCTATTTAGAATTATTTTAGCTCTGAGATAAAACCTTATGGTGAAGAGAATAAAGGTCACTGTAATACAAAAATCAGAATTAAAATAACTGTGAACGGACAGTACACTGCTACAGGAATGTTTTTGGCGCTCGAATGACTTTGCCAAGGGGTTGTTGTCAGTAAACATTTGTGCAATTTTTTTTTAACGTATTGAAAAATAAGATGGCGGTGTTGGTTCCGATTTTGACCACGCGCCAAAAGATTCTTGTACCTACAGCTAGTCAACAACTCATTTCTTCCGTTCTTCACATTTTCCTTGTAATACCCCAGGTTAATGGAACGAGTATCAACGGAAGGATGGCGGGAAGCCGGTGCGGCGTTCGTAGCGTGTGTGACTCGCTTGTTAGAACGCCTGCTGGACTATCGCGCTGTGATGCAGGGGGCTGAGCACAGGGACAAGAGGATGGCAGCAACTGTTAATTTATTGGTGAGTGTACTCATAATAAAATGTGGGTTACATGCAGGATGTCATGAAAAGGCCCAAAAGCATGATGTTTACAATAGGTTCGTTTTGTGCAACGGGCTACATGCTATAAAAAAATGTTGTTAAAACTCGCAGTAAATAGAATCCATGATTCCACCGTACAAGTCGGTTATGATCGTCAACATGTACATCAAAACTAGCAGGTTTACAACGTGCATAACGCACTTAGGGCTGATTTTACCAAAGTCATATATCTTTTATTCGTGGAATAAAATTGACATCTGCAAGTTCTATTATGCAAAAACTGTCAAAAGCACAAAATGTATTCTCAGGATAAAAGTATATTCTAAGTACTTATAAAAGTTTGGTGGAACGCGCCCTTAGTGGCATTAATACTTTAAAAGGCACCGAAATAATGTAACAATCAAATCAATATCAGAGTTTATATTGTTTTTCTCTTTTATATTTCAGAACTTCTATAAGAATGAGATCGATCGTAAAGAGATGTACTTGCGTTACGTGTACAAGCTGCATGATCTTCACATTGCGTCTGATAACTTCGTTGAAGCTGGTTGCACTTTACTGGTAAGCTGTAAATAAATAAAACATTAGATTTAACCGACGTAACTTTGTTAAAAGCCGTTATTGAAATAAACTTAATTTATAAGCCCTATTTATAAAAAAAAAAAACATCTACCTTTCCGTTGGTCTTGTTTTGTGAAAACAATATATAATAATAACTCTGAAAACTTGTTCGGGGGAAACGCGTAATTTGTTTATGTATTTCATAATCCATACTAATATTATAAATTTGAGAGTAACTCTGGTCTGTCTGTATTGCCTTTTCACGCCTAAACCACTGAACGGATTTCGAAAAAAATTGGCAGAGAGATAGACTGCATTCCGGGGAAGGACATATGATCGTTTTTATCGAAATATCTCGCGAGCGAAGCCGCGGGCGGAAGCTAGTGGTCCATAATACTCTTCACATTTTCAGTTGTATGCAGAAACTTTAAGTTGGGAAAGTGACCAAATAGGTGTGGACCCTGAACATCCGGAGATGCCCGAGTGGAAACGAAAGGAAGCGCTGTACAACCAAGTGCTGCAATATTTTAACCGTGGAAAGGTACCTAAAAACACATTTCTTATTATGGCTGGGACTGACAAATTATTGCCTAAAATGGCGGTTTATTAAAGTGTAATTGTGCTTCTATAGAGCATTCATGATTACATTGGAGAAAATGGGCAAGGATTATGTCCCGAGCTATCATAATATAACTCGAGACACACCTTGCCATGTTCTTTTGAGCGAAATCGATCTGAAACCAAGGCGATGAATTCAATATCCAAAGTAATGATTCAACATTCGCAGTTATACCACACCAGATATAGTATTTAAATACTCTATGTTGATACCAAAACTATAATCATTATACATAATTTTGTTCTAGTGTTGGGAAAAAGGCCTGCCACTTCTCCGAGAGCTGGCAACACTATACGAAGTAAAGCTATGCGACTACCCTCGTCTATCTAACTGTTTGCGAACACACGCAACGTTCTTAGATTCTGTGATGGAACAACTAAGGCCCGAGCCCGAGTACTTCAGGGTTGGGTTCTATGGGAAAGGATGTCCATTGTTTGTGAGGGTAAGAAATACTACTGTGATACTTAAAATGGAACATGTCATTTGGTTCCGTAGGTACTTTATAAAGCACCAGTCTTGAGTTTCATTGAGAAACTTGGTTGCAGCTTATGCTCCACAAGTCCACGTAGATCTTAGAGCAGCGCCGAGTAGAGAAATTTCTGATGGCATTGAATAATACGCTTTATTATTAGTTTTATGAAATGCCAAATTGTATAAACATTAATGCATCAGACATCTTCTCCAGCGTCTTGGATCGTGCGAGCTAATTATAACATTTTGATGTCAGAAATGACTTTCGATGTTCTTTGTGATTATTCCCAGTTTCCAGAAGCGTAAAACGTATCTGATGCTTTTTCATAACTTTCAAAAACAGATCAATATCAAAATATTTTATTTCACATAAATCTACATGGGCACTTTGAAACGTCAGAGGCTAGGTGCACGGTTCCAATTGCTCGTTTCCTATGGAGAAGAGCCGGCAAGAAACACGACAGTTACTCTTTAACCCTATACTTGGCATAGTGAACTTAAATGCACATTCCGTTCAGAATTTTTTTCTGGCAAATATTATTATCGAATCGTTTATTTTTTCATGCTAACATTGTTTCTGAACGTTCTTGAACCCTAAAAAAAGAAAACTATATCTATCTCACTTGCGCTCTGTCAATGGTGATCAAAATGACGGACGGTCGATCTGCTCCCACGCACTTCAAGGTAAATATCCATTTTTATCTATATTTTTTTTAACTTATTCTACAATAATTGTCTCAGTTTCCCTTTCTACAAACCTTAAGTTATTGGCATGTAGTAATATTTTTACAAAATGTGTTCTTAATTTCTCATAATTTACGACTTTTGTATCGTGTGCATTTAAATTCACACCGCCCGCTGCTAAGTGATTGACATAATATTTGTCACGTGCATTTAAATGCACACTGCCTGGGTTGCACAATTCCAAATAATGTATCTTATAATGCACATCGCCAGCAATACGGGTTGTATTGCTGGCGATGTGCATTATAAGATTTGACTTGATTATAAGATTTGACTTGATTGTTAAAATTCATTAGCATCAATTATTTTACAAAGCATAATTCCGCAACGCAAATAACACCTTTAACCAAACCCACACCTTTTAGCTTGCACTGCTTTGGTTTCAAAGTACTAGATCACAAAAAATCCTTGCTTTGGTGCTTAAATCCCGAGCTAAATCTGATAAAGAATCCAGTTAATCTTCGGAAGATGAAGTAAAAATGTGCAGGCCGCGCCCCGATGCCTCCGACGATAGTTCCCCTGCGCGATCACTGGCTTCTTCTGTTGAAAACATAAACATCTCCGATAGTGATGACGATGAATATCGAGAAGTTTATACTATTGCTGCCGTCCATGAAGAACCAGTATCACAACATTCACAACCAAATTTTCGTTCGAAAAACATAATTGAATCTACCCCAGACTCGTCCTCAATTCTTCTAAATAATCCAGACATAATACCACCTTCACCATCAGTTTATATCCCACCGTCACCGTCTATAAAGTCGAACTGCAGCCCAGCACCTGCAGCGGCAACTACTACACCTCATCGTGTTGGTCGTTCTAGGAAAACCCGGGTAATCATAAAGAAAACTATTCTGAAGTCGGCCAAATTGCTCCCCAAATGGACAAAAGTGAAGTTACTAGGAACAGCAGAAATAGAAGACACATTATTTGAATCTACTGATCTTGAGAAGTCACCGCTTGATTACTTCAAACTATTTATTTCGGATGATATTGTAAATTTGATAGTACATCATACCCACCTTTATTCAGTGCAGAAAAAGGGCATATCTATAAATGTGACCAAAGACGACATAAGAGATTTCCTGGCGATCAATATTCTGATGGGAGTAGTAAATATGCCAGCGTACACTGACTACTGGTCCAATGACTTCAAGTACAGTAAAATAGTTGACGTGATGACTCTAAAACGATTTCAGGCTATTCGCCGCTGCATACACTTTAATGATAATATGACAGATGATGGTGATAGGTACTATAAAAAAAGGTCACTAGTGGAAAAACTCCGTCATAACTGCCCATCCAATATTCCTGAAAGGAAACGTTTTAGCATTGACGAAATGATGGTGCCTTACAAAGGCACCAGAGCCGGCAGTAGAAAACAATATGTACGGAATAAACCCAAGAAATGGGGTTTCAAATTATTATTATTAAGTTAAAAACATTTTTTAAGCGATTTTGTAGCTACCTATTCACTTAATGTAACTTATTTTGTTTGCCTACGACAGGGCAGTGTGCATATAAAGACACATGTCGTTTTTTTGTTTCATTCTTGTAACCCTGGCAGTGTGAACTTAAATACACATATGATATCCTGAAAACTGAATTTCAGAGATTTTTTATTTCATTTTTCCTGACGTCCTAATAGTCCAATTAATATAAAAAAAAGCATAAACACATTTTTTTTTAGGATAAAAATCTTTGCCAAGTATAGGGTTAAAAAAATAATTGACTTTTACAATGTTTTCCAATTACAGTAGGTACGGGAGGGCGGTCTGCTTTGACATGGCCATTTCTTTTGATTCTAACTTTTGGTAAACATATTTTATTTATATGTTCACAGAACAAACAATTCGTTTACCGCGGTCATGATTACGAGCGTATCGGTGCATTTACTCAAAGACTGCAAGCGGAGTACGTCGCCGCACACATACTGATGCGCAACACGCCGCCCGACGACTCCATCATCGCCAACGATGGACAGTGTGAGTGTACACAGTGGTCTAGCATGTTATGAAATGAAACTGTTTATTCTGTAAATAGGATATCGGAAATACTTTTACCCGCCATATTTAAAAAAATAGGCTTGATGAGGGTCGATGTTTCCCATCTGACTACTCTGAGAAGAAAGGCCGAAACAAACTCATAGGTCACAGTCTCGACATAATCTTGGTCAGATCATGTGAACACCACGTAGATCGATGTCTGAAATGGTCTTTTGAGGAAAGTACCACACAGATCTGAGTGTCCAGTCCAGTCAGTGCACGCATTTGTTAGTAATCGTCTAGTACAACTCAAAACATTCACACTGGAACGAGTCCACCCATTGGTATATCTTTCACTCAATGAAATTACGGAAAGGTTCGTAATTTTTTTCCTGTTCTCGGGGATCAGGAATGAATTCGCAATTTGAAGCCTAAAGCTTGTACAATTTGTAATTCTTCTATACTTATGTTATTTTTAGCCAGCGATTACCTTGTTCACGGTGAACAAAAGTTGCTCAGCATTTTTACAGCAACATGTTTTGTGTAAACGGTATCCACGCGCTTAGTGTGTGAAATGTCACTAGCAGTACTAAATTACATTGCTGCAAGGATGTTAAAGGCTTCGTCATAAAGCTGGTAGAGGGCCTTCGTGTTCTTATACACAACAATACCTTATTCTTTAATGAAACGTGGAAGTTTATGCTTCATTACTAAAATTGTACATAATATATACAGACATACAAATCTGCAACGTAAAGCCAGTCGCGTCCCGTCGTCAATGGCCATCAGGAACTCCTGATCAAGTGAAGCGTTTCTACGCGTGCAATGACGTCGACACGTTCCTCTGTGACCGACCACTGCAGAAGCCGCCTATTGATAAGGATAATGAGTTTAAGGTAAACTTTCCTTCTTACTTGGTGATACAAAAACTAAAGTTGGTCCCACACATGAGAGTTGCTGAAGCCGTGGTAATTTTTTTGTCAATTACGTAGCAAGATGCAGGGCTAACTGCCTAGAGTACGCTAAACTTAGTTTACTCTGTTGTTATCAGTCAGAGGATATTCAGGTCATTTTAACCTATAGTCAATTTCGTGTTCAAATTGTGCAATACATCCATAAGAAATACTGTGCAAATAATTAAATGCTCATTTATTTTATTTATTTTGTTTCATTTTCAGAGCCTCTGGATCGAAAGGACGACATTAGTAACTGAAGTCACGTTACCAGGCATTTTGAGATGGTCTGAAGTTATTTCAAGATCTGTGGAAGAAATACCACCGGTTGAAGTGAGTATTATACCTACTTCTTGAATTATTGCATACAGATTTACATGAGACATGCACTTGGAAGGTACGTATGAGAAATACTTGATCACATAAATTAGAACGCATTAAATACAATTAACTCTTCTTCGATTTCCTAAATCCCCTAGCTGGTTCAACCCTAGTTTCCATATGTTCATAGGATGCCAGCCATTACATTTCATATGCCACTAGCTGACCCGGCGAAATTCGTACCTCCTCAGATTTTTTTTTTTGGTATTTTGTTCCCATTTTTTAATAATTAGGAACCCTCACGGTCCCCAGAACACCCTACCGAAGTTTCATCACAATCTGACCAATGGTTTCGGAACGCATTGAGGACAAACATACAAACATTGATTTTTATTTAAATAGATCAAGTGTTAATCAACCAATATTCACACAACCGTCATCCCTTCCAGTACGCCTGCGAAACAATGGAAGCAACAGAGCGAGAACTCCGCAGCCTGATCTCGCAGTACACAGCCGACCCGACGCTGAACATCAATCCATTCTCTATGCGACTGCAAGGAACTATCGACGCGAACGTACAGGGAGGCATCACGAAGTATGAACAGGCCTTCATGACGGCAGAGTTCGCGAGGAATGCAAGTCCTAGGGAAGCGGCGGCTGCGGCTAAGGTATGTATCATACTATTGCCTAAGACTCGACCAGTTGGAGACATAAACCGTGCGAGTACGATGGGTGATAATGTGATGATAATAATGATGTGGGATTTCTGAAAACTACTGAAGGTCGTGTCGTTTCGCTCCAACGTTTCATGCCTGCGACTGACGACCAAAAATTGGCATGTATCTTCTTAGCGCCATCTATACTGTGACCGTTATTCAGACCTTTAGTTAAGCACCGATTCATGCAAAAATTCGCTAGAACCTACTGTTGACAAATTGACAAACTGCAGCGTGGCAAATGTTATATAAACAAAACCTTGACAAATTGACAAACTACAGCGTGACAAATGTTATATAAACAAAACCTTGACAAATTGACAAACTGCAGCGTGGCAAATGTTATATAAACAAAACCTTGTCAAATTGACAAACTGCAGCAAGGCAAATGTTATATAAACAAAACCCCGGCCGGTGACCGGGGTTTTTTCCCCGGTGGTAAAACTCTGTAACATTATGGATTAAATAAATAAAAAAACAACGATCGACTAGTTGAGGATGTCACCAATTTTTCACTGATGTCATTAATTCTATGGTTTTGATACTTACTTCGTAGCTCAATAAACGTTTCTTTCTTTCAGTTGAGGAGACTAGTATCTTCGCAGCTCGCCGTGGTTGACGCTGGCTTGTCCCTACATGGAAGGCTGGCACCGGAAGATGTTAAGCCGTTGCACAGGTTATTTTATATCAATTGATTATGTTTCCATGGACAACTTATAAAAGAAAAAAAACGCAATTGTATTCAACATAGACTTTATGAAATAAAGTATTTAATTGTTTTTTTTTTTTCAGGCGGCTCGTAGAACGATTCAATCAACTACGACAAAACTTAGGACCGGGATTGGCTCGTGCACGAAGACAACTATCAGAAAGTATTGTCAAGTAAGTATATTCTTCTTCTGTTTTATTATTATCTTCATGTTGTTATCTACAAAATCAGAAAATAATCCACAAGATTATTTATTGCAATACATTAACGTTTTTATGCACATTTTCAGTACGCCACTACCGCCAGTCCCAGCGTTAGATAAACGATCTCAAAGCATTCAACAAAGTGATAACTACTACGACGATGGACATCTCTATGATAAACCAGTAAGTGACGTCAACTATTAGATACATACAAAATAAGAAACACAACAATCGACCTTGTTTTTTATGGAAAAAGCGATATAACAGCTTGGCAAAACTTTTAACAGATTATATATATATTCCTGACTATGTTAGTAAGTTATTCCACGTTTCATAAACGAGGAACAAAATGATTTTTAATTCACTAAGCTTCAAACTGTGGACATTATTGCCATATGTTTTCGGTTGGTGTTATAAGTCGCTTCATTTATTTCTTCTTCGTTTTTTTTTTAGTCTGTGCTAAATAAATGTATTTTCATTATTTCTTTCATTTTCCAAAACTCAGCGTTCCGATAAGCTGGATTCACTTAGCTCAACTTTGCCAGCGTCACTAATATTTCATAATTTCTCCTAGTTCACCTTCAACGTTACGTAGTAGCAACATCTTTTATCCCTAAAATTATTTATCATTTATTTATTTTCCCGTTTACATCTATCACTAACCTACTGCGATAGTGTACTTATTTAACTCTTAACATAACTTATTATTTTGACGTTAATTAAAATGTACCAACAGCTATCCATGGAGGACGCAATGGAACAGCAAAGTATAATGTCAAGCAGTCTACCAATCAGCGACAACCGTGACAGTGTGGAAGATAACTCTATGATCAAGTCAGCGCCGCCGCTACCCATCAGACCTAAGTCTGGTGATCCTAGGAGTCCTACACGACCACCTCTAGAGAAGTACCGGTAAGTGTAGTTTTCGAAACAGTTTCATCGAAGTTGTCCAGAAAATGTCTCGTGTTGAAACATGGACAGAATAATATGCTTTATTGCGCATTAAAGACTGCATAGCAGAACATCATTTTACTATAGCCCACGAATAAAATTAAGGGTCATATTGTGCCAGTATCACAACGATAAAAGTGTACAAGTCTTACCATTGACACAATCTCTCTGCTGTCGAAAAGAGACAACACGCTCAAGGGAAAAATAGATGTTCGGAGTAGAATGCCTATGCAACACTATTCTTTTTTCCAGTGATTCGATCGACGGTGAATTAGTAGAACAATGCCGACACAGTCGGGCTTCATGGAGTGAACCCGGTGACGCACCACCATTGCCGCCCAGAGTTTCTGGTAAGTTATTCTTATAATATAGACAATAAATTCTGATTAGCCACCGTACATAACAAGACCGTAAGACGGTCTTAGTATGTACGGTGAGTGTACAACTGCACTTCTTTAAGGGGTGCACTCACCTTCATTATAACACCCGGAAATCGTCCACTGCTGACCTTCACCAGGTCGTCGGACAATACTATGAAGAAACTCCATACGTAATTACCCTTTGGGAGGGGGCAAACTACATCAACCTCGATGTATGCCGTGGCGAAAAGATCTTGATTCTAGCGCAGATATGTCGCGCTGAACACAACTGATGATGTTGATAAGCTTTCTAATCTAATAGTACATGCTACCTTTTCACAGGAGATAAACGCTCCTGGATCGAAGCCCCGCCTGCGATTCCCCGGCGCGGTACACGTTCTATAGATACCCCTGATGACGCGCGGGACTCCGGCGTCAGTGTCGACCATGCGTATGGCAACGCAGATGACCACGCTCATCTGCACAAAGGTACATACTATCTGATGATATTTTTTGTGAGGATAAATTTATTTTTACTTTGCTGAAACTTGCACACGTACGCACTACTTACGTTATCACTGAACTTTAGAGAAGAACCTTAGAGACATAGATACACTTCTTCATACTAATGCGCTAGGGCAGCTTACTGTCTAAAAGTACTTACTCATAAAATAAGGTCTAATGTCAATCAATTCTATACTTTGATCTTGTCAAAGGAGTAGATTTTTATCTTTTTTCATAATAACCATTTTATTTATTTAATAAAATAAATAAAATGGTTATCAGCACAAGTAAGAGAAATACTGTACAGACGTACATCAAGCTACCCGAAACTGTCAAATTTTCCCAATCAACTTTGAATCTTATGCTTAAGCGATAAAGTTGAAAATCCATTAAAGAAATTTGACAGATTGTAGTAACTTGATGTGCTGGCGTCTGTACAAAGGTGGACTTAATGCCTGAGGCATTTTCTACCAGTCAACCTTAGGGTGATGCAGAGACAAAACATGGCAGGTGCAACATACGGGATAAAGAGCTAGGAAATTACTATAAAATACAAGAATAAAAACTAATACATAGATAGATACATACATACACACATATAAACAAAATGAGCTTTTCGCTTCATTACAAAGACATTCCACACTGGCAACATTCGAATTCTTATTCAATACTCCAATAGAGTAGATACATCCTCAACTTCTCTTCCAGATCTCGACCTAACAGTAGACTCGCTGCGTTACGAGGAAATAATCTCAATGATGTCAGAACCGCTGCGTGTGGACGAAGGGGAGAAACCTCCCCCCATCCCGCCGAAAGGACTCGGACATCTCAGCTCCTTTGATTCAGGACACCATGAGAATGGAGAGTCACATTGTTAATGCAGTAAGAGAAAAATAAGCTATAACACCTGAAAGCCAATTCCCGTAGTAAAAAAACGTTCAAAATCTAGTCGCAATATTATCTCAGCGACAACCAATGTCAAAAAAATTGTCTAAAATTTATGAAAATTAGAGGTATTTTTGAGAGATTGAGACTGTGAACGTTTATAAAATTACGAAAATTGCCCCTCTGGTTTCTGATTGGCTATTCGTTGGCAAATATGTAGCATGAGAATTGATTTGATTGGTTGATATAATTTTGGTTAACCAACAGGTAAATTAGAATTTGGTAGCACGTTTGTTTGAATAGACTTTTAGAACACTGGGGGTTGGATTGCTATATGAGTGTTTAAAGGTAGCCTGTTAGCGCAAAGGTGGCTTACCACTAATCCTGAACTATTAACCCTTCGTAGCCGGAACGTGGATCCGCGCGAGACACAATAACTTTTTAATTGGTTCTGTAATTACGGCATTAAACCGGTTAATAGGTACTATTTACAATTTGCACGAGTCATTTTAATTTGATCCTTCTGTCGTTGGCTTATAAGTCACACGTTGCGTTGCATGCGACGACTATAAACAAGAAAGTCAACATGGGTTACGCTAGTTTTGCTCCGACAGTGCTAAATATATATAAATCAACAACAAACCTGCGTATGGTTATCAAAAGTATGAAATGTAGTTGTTGTAAATGCGTTTAAAAATGCAAAGTCCGTACTTTAGATTTGAAGAATATTTATGTATTTACCGTACCTACTACGTCTTTCAGCTAAAATGAGATGCGGTAGATACTAGTAAACCTTGTAGGTCAAAATGGCTGAAACAGACTTTCTTTTGCACCAGTGTATCTTTATGGGCTCAAAGTGAAAAGTGAGAGGTAATGTTTAATAAAAAAAAAACGAGCGAATTGTAAGATTTAGTTTGGAAAAGAAATAAGACTGGCAAAGCAGGCCATTGCATTGGTGCGAAAGAAAATGACGTTTCTATATTTTTGAACAGTAAGTAAAAGAATTATAAACTTTTCCGTCATACAAATAACTATTTGAAATAAATTGATTAAATTTTATATAACGTATGTGCGTTATTGAACTCTAATTCCTGTGTCGTAATAATCTAATGACTCCTGTTAAAAGTTTCGTAGCAAAGAGTTGCACGAATTTCCATTGCTTATTCTTATTCAAAAGGCGTAACATAGTGAAATACTATGGTAGTATATTTCATAATTTTAATAAAATATATATTAGGTATGCATATCATTCCTCGGATGGGATAAAATTATTAGATTTAATTTTATGTAATGAATAAAATTGTATTTTTTTATTTTGGCACAGGAAACTTTTAGTTTTTGTATGTTGGGGCCATATAACAGTGATATAATATTAATTTACCTACATCTAAAACTTGATAAGTTAAAAATAAATCAGTTTTTTAATCTTTATAATATGTTGAATGTTATTTTCTATTACAAAGTAAGAAAACAAAAGTAAAAGAGATTGAAAAAAATCATACCTTTATTTTTTCTATGGCAACTTTTTTTGCAATCAATTAGTTTTAAATTTAGCAAATCATTATTTTTTTTACCTAACTTTTGTTCTTTGTCTTAATTTTTTCAAATGTCTTATGCATTTTTGTGTCTTATATTTTTTTTATTTGTGATTATATTCGACAAGATTCCTATAAAAAGTATTATTTGGCATCGTTTTTATAAATTGACGGTTCGCAGATTAATCGTAAGTAAAACATTATAAAATTTGTATTAATTTTGTATGAATTTTTTTTAGCTATTTCTGCAGGATTACGTAGTCAGTAACGTTATCATTATCGTTAGTCAGTAACGTTAACAGTATTGCTTTTCCATAATATAATTAGGTATCATCAACAAATGTTCGACGAGTAATTTTGGGCTTTATAGCCATGGTTTAGACTATATTTACGCAAACATGTTTTAATGCTTTTTAGTTACAAGTATATCTATCATTTTAGTCCGTATTCCTTTGCTCAATATATAATTAATTTTAGTCCGTCTTTTATGTGGAATTATATTATAAAATTTAAAAAAGAGCATTTTATACTATGTCGTTACGACGTCGTTCACATAATCTAATTCTATGTATACACCGTTATGTTTTGATCGTTTTAATCCTTAAAAGGGGTCATTGTACTAATCATTATGAACAAATTTTACTACGGGACCAACCATCAAAACTTAAAAACAAAATCTGTGATCCATACATTTATGTTAACATAACTCGACTTAATGTATGGATCAACAATATTTTTTTTCACGATTTCAGGGTTGGTTCCATAGTAAAAGTTGTTCATAATGATGAGTACAATTACCCCTTTTAAGGAATAAAACGATCAAAATGTAAGGGTGTATATCGCAGTAAGATGGTTAAAGCCGTGACATAGTTATATCCCTAGGGATATCGTTGTAAACCGTAAGACAGTTAATGAAAGCGGTTCATAATTTATCTTACTACGAATATGACTATGATACGAGCATGATCTAGTAATATAGTTGTATCCTTAGAAATATAACTACCTATATCACGGCTTTTTTTTTGAGGATGGGAAATCATTAAATGACCCCTCCCGCTCTGGGTGGAGCGAAAGGGAGTTTCAGACTCTTACTGACTAAAACCCAACCGTGTTCCTTAGCCCTTTATGTTCCGGGCCAGCGGTAACCCTTTCGGACAATCCCTCTGACCCGGCACTATATCACGGCTTCAACCATCTTTCTGCGGCATATACGCAGATTATTATGAATTGATTATATTTCTGAATACCCAAAGATTCTGTACACCTAATATATTTGGTGTCCTTCGTAAAATTGGAATGTTGCTGCAATTCTCCCTAATCTAATGGTGCAATTTTGATTTAGTCTTTTTATATCGTATTTTGATGAATTTTAATACAATTTTCGTAAGCTATTTTTACATTTTAAAATTTTTATAATACCTATCTACTTTTCTTCATATTATGAATTATAAAATCATGAAATCTTTTTACATTTTTACCTAATTGACCTTTCGTATTTAATGACACAATATAAAATATAACGCTTTAAATATGTTGATCTCTTGATTTTAAAATGGAAAAAAATGGCAATTTCTATTTCATCACGTGATTTTTAATAGATTGTAATTTTGTATACCAATGCCGGAGTATGGTCACTTGCTACTTTTAGTGCTCGGCCAGACTGGCAGCGAGGGCGGGGAGAGCCGCGGGTGCGGGAACGCGCGCGATCTGCCTGTCCGCAGTCGACCGCGGCTTCGTTCTGATTTTTGCCGTGTCCAGTGTTGTCAAAATATAATATGGGTGAAGAAGACTTATTTTTACTAGAAAAAAGGTCGAACTAGTTTGAGAACCCCGGTCCCCGCACGGGCCGCCCGCGCCCTCACTGCGGCCACTTGTATGAACGAGCTATGGCGTGAGTTGCCTGCGCGCTCCCCGCGCCGAGCAGCCAGCGCCGCTCACCGCGCCCGCGTGCCCACTATGGATGCACAAATGAAGTTCTTATGTTTGAGTAGGCCGCGGCGCACCCGCCCCGCGTCCGCGTTTGCAGTCTGGCCAAGCACTTACAATTTCAGCTGTTTGCGGAAAGCAGTTGACAGTAGTGTAAATCATTTCCAATATGAGAAAATTGAGAATGAAATGATCTTTGTGATTACACTAAAATATACACCGTTTATTTGTCCGTTTGTTTGTGTACTTTTGCAAGTGACTGCACCTTCCACAATATTTCCAAAAGTTTTAATATTTTAATGACAAAAGCCACGCAATATTAATACCAAATAACATAAGTACACAATGTCAAACTACTAATTCCAATGTCTACTCCTAACTAAAACGTCTTTCAAACAAGTCTTTCCGATAATCAAGTGATATTTTTCATACGTTTACGCGTTAGATTTTTTAACTATAGCTCTTAAGTTCTAGTTGTTAAGGTTTACATTTCCAACGAACAATTTCATAAACTCTTTACATCTGTTAATGTGTTTACTCGTGTGTAATCGTAACTTGTATTGTTCTACATTTTATATTTTACAATTATGTGTATTATCTAGTTTTTATGACTGTATACCTAACTGTTGTAAACTATATAAGTTTTCGATAGCCATCAACTTAACGCCAGCTTAGAAGTAATCTGGACAAAAATTAAAAAAAGAGCGAGGTGTATAGTTTCCATAAAAATTTATTTCAGTCTTTCTCTCAATTACGGAAACAACTTATTTAAACAAAAACGATGAGAATTTAAATATCATCACCATCATTCGCAGCTACCTACACAATAAATACTCCTGACTATTCACAAGTTAGAAAATTGCCATGATCCTGACCGTAATTACCCAGTTGGTCTGGAGACGTGTAAATCACATCACACTAATATTATAAAGGCGAAAGTTTGTGAGTGTGTTTGTATGTTTGTTACTTCTTCACGCACAAACGGCTGAACGGAATTGGATGAAATGTGGCACACAGATAGGTTATAACCAGCATTAACACATAGGATACTTTTTATCCCGATATTCCCACGGGATCGAAACTTATGCGGGTAAAACCGCGAGGCGCAGCTAGTTAAATGTACATGCAATTAGTAAAATGATTGTCCATAATGTAACCTACACAATAGGTCTGTCTCGTTGATGGCTATTGAAAAATATACCTACAGCACAAACGACATACAAATAAGGAGTGTTTGTTCTTATAACTAAAAATAACTTCTCGAGTTAATTTTATACATTTTTACATATTATACACGTAACGGTACGTTTCACCACCCCGAAACATTTAATTTCTCACTTATTCGTCAATTTTATATCAAACTATTCCATTTAAAATATTCAGGTTGGTGAAACATACCCCAACAGAAGTTTTACACGTTTTGATGTTTCTATTAATTAATTACTGTACTACAAGTATTGAGTTACCTATAAGCTGAATGATTTTCGACTGATATTCTACTAGTTACTGTATGGTTATGCGTGATTATTGTATTCCTTTATGTTAATGTTACATATTTCTCAGTAGTTTAGTCCATTCGTATATAAAAAACTAATTTTAGCGTAATTAATTATAATCGTACCAAAAATTTCTTCAGCTATTTTTATAAATAATTTAATATTACATACGCATTGGTATTTATTATGTTTTTAATATTGTATTTAACGATTGTACTGTTTGTGAATTGGTAAATATATCGAATACATTTAATAGTGTTAGGTGGATAGCTCGCCAAATGAAATTATTCAGTACAAAGCGTAGTTGAGTTTGAGGCGCGCTCACTAGTGATGAAACGTAGCCATTTATCATCAATTTATATTGTAAATGGGCGAAATAAATATTTAGTTGGATGCATGAATATATTGTGTTTTATTTTTATTGTTGCCCTTTTATTCTCAAAAAGCTTATCACGACATATCAGGTTATTGCAAAGCAGCAGTGGTGGCTCAGTGGTAACGGCCGCGACTCAGGGTGAGTAGGTGCGTGCCACGAAAGAAGAGACTTGACCCCGCCTCCCCCGCTCTTTCCGCCGCCCCTACGACGCCCGGTTCCGTCCCGCACTCGGACCTCATACCGCTAAAGATACCTAAAATCGTGTACCTACTGCGCATGTCAAACCACGTGGTGTGTCAAGTCTCTTCTTTCGTGGCACGCATTGTACAGAATGTAAATTAATGTAAAAAAAAGAATAAATTTACAGTTAAATTAGCAACCAGTTTGATTTTGTGTAGGCTCTAGATTGTCCTATCAGCCCCGGATCTAAGGGGGGGCAAACCGGGGCACTTGCCCCGGGCGGCAGTTCATGGGGGGCGCCAAATCCTTGAGACAAGAATTTGAAATATCGAACAAATGAAGCCTCTTTTCCTACAATCTCATAGGTTTTTATCAAGTTATCAAATCTTAATATAATATGTTTGAAAAACAAACTTTTCTATTTCCATACGCCCAGTTAGTTTTTGAACACATACTAAGTGATTTATGAACGCATCTTAACAGATCAAGTAAATTTTTGAACGCGTGCGTAGTGTCCGTCTTTCTGCCAAAGGGAATCCTCGTCATATATCTATACGATCCGAGCCGAACAAATTCAAACAGTTGAACGTCAAGTGACAACACTGTTTGTTTATGTAGTTGATTGCGTTTGCGGGTAATCAGCGTTAATAAAATAAGTAATTTATTAGTGAATCATATATTATCGTAGTGGAAATCAATAATTTGCAAGTTTTTCTCAAACACTGAAGGGAGGGGGCGCCACTATCAAGGTTTTGCCCCGGTTCGAAAAAATCGTAGATCCGGGGCTGTGTCCTATGGAGCAGGACCAGCAAGTTTCCAATCACAAGTAGACCTATAGGTACTAATAATCACATCTGATACTACGAGTTGTAGGTCGTAGGTTCAAACCCAGGCAGGCGCTTTACTTTGTGTAGGTAACTTATTTAATCACCACTGCTCTGGAAAAGAACATGAGGAATCCGACGTGTCCTACAACCGAAAATTCGAAAACACGTGACATCTACCAACCCGCGCTGGTCCGGCGTGGTGGAATACGGCCCACTCCCTCTCACAGAGAGGAGGCCCGTGTCCTAGCAGTGGGAACATAGGCGAATTATGCAAACGCAACATTTATACCCGACATTCCAAACCACACGAACTTATAAATTCACAGTCATAACAAAAGCAACACAAATATCGATCAATCAAAGACAAGAATTAACCATAATATAGTTCATAAAAATAATAAGCTCATAATCCCGATTCGATACCGTCCTAATTAAGTCCTAACAAAACCGAAAGTGGGCCGCGGCATGCCGCCGGCTAACGCGTTGTCATGCGAAACGATTATTGTATTTACCGATTGAATTTCTAAATAATAAGCGCTCTTAGGCCAGTAATTGAAGGTAGTCGGTTTGAACGTCGCCCCGCCTAGAAGCATGGAGCTAAATGGGTAGCGACCGCAGACTTATCCGAAGATATGTATCGGTTATGACAGCTTTTATGTATGAACGGTTTTGTTTTGAAGAATGAGTTTACAGATAGGTGTCGAATACAGTTAGATTCAGGTGTGGCCTGTCTAAGAATTTCTTTGAGCTTTTAGATTAATTTCAACTATATTTTGACAAACTGTCGTAAATATAGCACGTTGTGTTACTGGTCGTCAGAAGCGCGAATTTCTGACAACCAGGCTTACCAAGGGTATCGTATTAACCAGTAACTGACCTTCATAACCCAGTGGAGGTCAGATAGGAAGTCGCTCCATATAAAATACTGGTATTCACCTAAAAGGCTAGGCAGATGATGAGTCAATCTTGCCTGATAGTGTTCTACATGTAAATATTTGCCACACAATAGGTCTATCTCATCTCCCGGCCCTTTTCATAAGTTACCTGGGGTCGGCGCAACACGGTTTCTTCGTCCATTCTCTGTCAACCGTCACGCTAATATTCACTCCCTTTTCTTTCATAAGTCGTATCTCATGTTGCTCCTAAAGCGTTTAATTTTCTTAGCTTTACGCATGAAGTACCTATACATGCGGTGCTATTCTGTAAAAATCTCACCGTGAAAACTTAGGTGAAGTGAGCGTGGAGTGAGCTGTCAATAGTGTCAATTCCTAACAAAAACAAACTGACTTGACCTAAGTTTTCACGGTGAGATTTTTAGAAATTCGACCGGCTGATGTGCCTTTTTAGAAATTCTTTCCCAGGCCCTGGCTAGCTAGATCTGCTGTTTGGTGGTTTCCATTCCTACAAAGTCGTCTGCTGAAATGGACAACATCCATCTTAATGACTTGAAAATGTTGAAAAAAGAAATACTACGTAGACAGGTGAGTAGGTACCTACAGTATTTTGTTATAATTTATTGCCTAGCACTCCGTTGGCGTCGCAGGCACTGACTTATATTCCGCCAAAATCTGCGATTGCCAAGTAATTTGCCTTACTGATCAATTCTTAGAAACACCTTAACTTGGCACCAGGATGCGTCGCATTCCAGTAAATGAGCCAAGTTGGTTTTGACTTCCATAGCTTTGTTACTAATACATTTAGATAAATGTAGATTTTGGATACCTAATGTCTGTTCGAAAAGTATCTGGTGAACTTTCACCAGGGTTTGTTTATATATAAACAAACCCTGTTCAGGTTAAATTCTTACGCAATCACTTACTAAAAGGAATCAGTACCTACCTAATATTCAACTGTATTGAGAATGTTTCAACTGTATATCTCACCATTTTTTTATTATTAAAAAATTAATCTCAATAATATTGTCAAATGAAAAACATATTTACGGAGATTTAAATTTAGAATTCCTGGTTTAAGAATTCAAATAATCAAATCTAAACACACAATTTGTAAGTGGCACTACAAATTGGCATCCAATTTGTAGTGCCAATCAGGTAGTATGTAGGTATGTTCTTTACCAACTGATACATTTGTTTACATTTTCATCAGATACTTTTGGACCAGCCCATTAATATCTTATATTTTTATTATCTGTTCACATTTGATGAAATTCATCTTGAATGACTATTTCATTAATAGAGTTATATTACGAGCGTAGAGGGATATTGATGATTGATATAATTTTGTTAATATATACCTACTTGTTACAGTCGCGAATCATATTTTGTTGAACATACAACCTGACACTGATCTGCTACTTGCAATCAACGTAAGAAAGATTGAATTTCGCGGGCTACACTGGCCTGCGAATGACGATTTCATGAAACAGTTATTCTTTGGGGTTACGTGGTCTTAGAGAGTTGTGTTGATGACTTTAATGATTATAATTCTGTAAATACATATTCGTTACGGCCGCGAATCATATATTAATCAACGTACAACTTAATACTGACCAGCAAATTGCAAAAAACCAAAAAAAAAAAAATTTCGCGGGCTCCCCTGGCGCTTTCGCTTTAAGGGGCTTACAGGACCTAAACACAAAAAAACGCAAGTTTTAGAAACAATACTTCAGGATATGTGCTAGGTAGATAGTGTGTTGAAAACATAATCAACCAATTTGATAAGATAGGAAAAAATCATGAAGATACCTCTAAAAACTTTCTTTTTACAATAAAAACCATACTAATTGTTAAACAATCATTGTGATTTTTGTCAAATTATTCTACAAGCAACATACTAAAATGCTAGTGTTTTATTTTTTTAGTCCAAACAATAGATTTTTTGTAATTAAATAATAGCTTCATATTTTGCAATAAATTACCAGCGTTGTGTCATCGCGCTTCTCTTTCTTTTCTATGCAGTCCGATAGTGACCGCGCTTTAGGTCATGTAAGCCCCTTAATACAGGGTTATTTTGCAACCACCATCCAAATTTTAAAATCGAGGACTTTTAATTAACTTATTTTCATATGTGAAACATTATAATCAAATAATAACAAAAACAAAAAAAAACATTCAAAAGAAAATATCCGAAAAATAACAGAATGTAGAGAGACACAGCAAGGTTATTGACCTCGCTCGCTGCGAGTGCGACTGATGTAGGTACCTACGCGTTCTTAAAAGGGTTGATTCCAATTTTCCCTTCATACTTTACGGGCTTAGGACCGACATAATAAAATAAGGAATGTGAAATTATTAGTTGTTATTATGGCGTATTTAAAAAATTGGAATCAACTAGCTATTTACAATAATTAAACTTACCAAATAAACTCGATTAACCTACAAATCACGTGTACTTCAGCAATTGTTCAAAATGGAGTCCGTTTCTCTCAATACACAAACGTGCACGTTTTTCTAAACTATTTTTTAATAAGTTTAAAGTATCTGTTTGATTTTTAATGTCATTAAATGCTATTATTATTTTACTACGGAGGTCCTCAACACTTTGTGCTTCTTCAACGTAAACACGTCTTTTTAGGCACTCGCGAATTAATTCCTCGTCTTTGTAAACGCGGTAAACTTTCTGTACGGTACATTCTTTGCGCGCTATTTAAACTTTCGCCACTTAAAAGATAACACCTGACCATTTCATAATACTCTGCATTAGAATAAAAAGTCGCCATGTGTGCGATGATGATCGAACGGAATTCTGAAGCGAAAATGCAGCGAGAGTGACAAAAAAAATATGGCACACGTTCACACGTAACTAGGTCACGGTCAACTGACAGCCGGCGCGGGCGCAGGGCCGATCGGGGGCTGCGCGGGTTGCGACGTGTGAGGGAGGGGGGCGTAGTGCATGTTGTTCTTTCCCGAATTTTGAGGTAAGCGCGTGTGCGGTCATACAGTTCAACAACCTATTGTTCAACTGTATTTATTCCACACGTTGTGATTTTAGTAGCGGATAATGGTGAAAATCATGTAATTTTTTTTATTTTTTTTTATTTCATTAATTGATAAGGTTATCGATTCTAAATCATTTCTGAAAATTTGGATGGTGGTTGCAAAATAACCCTGTATAGATCGATCGCGATCGATTGCTAAAGTGACGGCATAATGCTACGGCTACATTGTCGCGATAACGCAAACTAATTTCCGCGCGCTATCTCGCACACCGCTCGACCTCTCGCTTTGCAACAGAAAGCGCGCCAAGTGTAGTTCACGCTATCGCGACAATGTAGCCGTAGCATTATTATATTGTGCGACTTCTCTGGGACGGCCCAGTCTACCTAAATCGAAATCCGAGTCACAAATACTCACCCTAACTATTTATAATACATATTATAACTAATTAAACCTCTTTTTCTTAGTGGGGACATCCTCATGGATACTCTCCGTCTGGGGAAAACGGAGTGTTATGTCGGACTCCAAAAGTCCACAATTCCGTCTACTACCATAAGTCGGGGGACCCAGTAGATACTTGTACTCTACCCATATTTATACCTGCTCTCTAAATTAAATCCCATTATCTTAAGATACATCACCAGTTCACCACCACTCTAATACCACGGACAACCGACCCGATAACTTCTCAATATCACCGCCCACTCTTGCCCTTAATGGACGCGCGCTATAGGTATTTGACAATATTCGACACTTTAATGAAGGGGAAGACGTCTTAAGACACCCATTGAGAGCTCACGGCATGTTGCGAATACGTAGATACCTCCGTTGATGCAAGGCTCTTGTGAAAGTTAGCTCATTGTGCTACGATACCGGTAATAAAGGTAATAAATTGTGCGGTTACGCATGTGCTTATAAATTGTTATTGTAACTTGCGAGATAATTTTATGCAAGCTGGTTCTTATTGTTAAGGTATGAGATGAAATGTGTTGTAAGTCTTTAAGATATAGTTTTAATTGCAAAGCGTATAAGGCTTGTCACGTACCACAACCACAACACGTCGCCGGGCGCTAAATTGTATGAAAATTAATAGTTAAATTCACACGGACCACATTTTGCCGTCATTATCGACCGCGTGTGCGTTGTGGTTGCGACGTGGCTGCGATGTGGTCGGTATCACGACCACATCGCAGCCACGTCGCAACCACAACGCAACCACCAGCGACACCGCGAACTAGCGGTCGGCCACATCGTAAATGCAACGTTAACACAACATTTTGTAGGTACCACAACGCAGCCGCAAGAAGCCGCAGCGACATTATTTCAGCTTGACCACATTTTATCGCTGCGATGTGGTGTGGTTGCGGTACGTGTGAATGTGCCCTTAGTCTAGTATTTTGTATAACGTTGGCATAGACCCTTTCCTTCTATTTAAGCTCTGTTCTCACCGGGGCTACAGGCCGTCCGCGGGCGGGAACTAACCCTTACACTGTTTGTCCACTGCCACCGTTAAGGGGACGTCAAAGAGGAACGAGGTTATTCGAACCGAACGTGACGTCCGTGGGTTTTTGACGTCCGAAGTTCGGCGGTGGTGCACGGTGGACACGCGGCCATAGTAAATGCCTACTATGTATCGCTACTTCAACGCCGCGCGCCGTCCGCGTCATCTCGTTCTTGTTGATGCCCCGATGACGGTGCCGGTGGACAAACGGCTTTAATCTTACTTGTATGATGATCTTCTCGTGGTAGGTACAGTTTCTTTAAACCTATAACCGGCATTTAAACGGGGAACGAGTAATATCATGGCGCTTCACAGTCTACATAAGTTAGCGCAGATTCTATTCTCTCAATTTGTCTGTGTGCCTGTTATTTATTATGCAACGGCTACATTGTTGCAATACGGCGAACTTCACTTCGTGCGCTCTTTTTCGCACACAGCTTGACGACTCGCTGTATAACCGAGAGCGCGCGAAGTGTACTTCGCTTTATCGCGGCAATGTAGCCGTAGTATTATAACTGCATACAATACTTATTTGCATTAGGTTAATTATCAGTGGACCCACCAGTAGCAACTGATGCATGCTACTGACTAGTCATCTCCTTATTATATCATTCCTCATCCCTCAAAAACAAATAGGAATCTATTCATAGAAAAGAACCCCTACTGAATACATCTATAAAATTGTCATAACACACGATTAACATTAAAAGCTAAAAACTGAAATCCAATTAACCATTATACTTACCTACAGTTAAATAAAAAGGGAATATCATTAGAATTTTAATGCTCATGTCAATATTATTGTCCATTACATTAATAGCGACATAAATTGCTTAAATGTATTAAAAATTATGTATGGACGAACGGGTAAGTGAATAAACGGAGCTATAGAGACACCTGCTTTTTTGTACCAATTAATAATTATTACACATTTATGCCAATAATATCTGCACGCTGATACGAAGGCGATATTTGAATCAGATATGAGGTATAGTCGACCTCGTAATTGTCTTACCGCCTTTGACAAGAATTCCCAGTAAGTAAGTTCTTCTTATTAGCGTGTCAATGGCAAAAACAACACGAAAAAATATATTTAGATTTTTTAAATTCTGTCTTCATCATCATGTACCTAGTGTTTTCCCAACTATGGTGGGGTCGGGTTCCAGTCTAAACCGGATGCAGCTGAATACCAGTATTTTATATGAAGCGACTGCCTATCTGACCTCCACAGCCCAGTTACTGGATAATACTATTAGCCCTTGGTAACACTGGTTGTCAGACTTTTGGGGTTCTAACTACCCGTAACGACTGTTAAAAGTTCATGAATGACAGTCGGGACCAAAGGCTTAAAGGCTTAATTTGTTTTCCGATTTTTTTTTATTTGTACAAGTAAATTCTAACTTCACTAAGGTTGAAGCTATAGCTGTAAGTACAAGGATCTTTTTGCGCGTGGCCAACATTAGAACTAATCTTGGTTTTACAATACATTTCACAAAACAATGGCACAAATGTTTCCCAACAGCGCCTAAAGATCCTTGCAGCCGTGTAGTTACTTAACGAACTGTCACACAGACAAAAATACCTTGTCGTTTTATGACGTGCAAGTGACATTCAACCTTAGGGTGGCAAAGCACTTACGAGGTCGAGTATACCTACCTAATATAGCTAGATACCTATAATATGGTATAAAGTGCTGTATTAACAACCAGACCTGCCGACTATTAGTCTTATTAAGTACAATGGTTAGTTAATTATACACTTGATAAGTAACGTAGGGAAGTTTTTTGTCTCATAGGCTGTGGCAAAGTGGGCCTTTCGTACTGCATAAATTGCACTATAATGCGGTTTATTATTGCGTTAACAGGGATGTTTTGTAATATCTGTCTTATACCTACGATTGTGTCGATTAGGGGTTCAATCGGTGCAAACCTGGGGTCTTCGTTGTTATGGTAATATTCGCTATATTTTGCAGTTATTAAACTACTTAGAACGCATTTAAACCTATAAACTAAAACCTCTGAGGTCTAAATAAAAACTGCGAAATATTCAAGCCAAAGAAAAAGAAGAAAAATTGACATCTAGCGTGTGAATGACATCTGCAACATTTTGTTCGATAAAATTCTTTGATTTTATTTGATAATAATCCATTCATTCATCAAGAATAATAATCCACTATGGCAGTCGCATTACCCATGGAATCCAACCCGGAAACCATGAATAAGTATTTGCAGAAGTTGGGTGTGTCTGAAAAATGGCGCATGGTTGACGTGATCGGTTTAGAAGAAGACGCCCTGAGCTGGGTCCCGCGGCCTGTGCTAGCCGTAGTCCTACTCTTCCCGCTTTCCGACGCCTATGAACAACATCGCTGCGAGCAGGAGAAAGACCTACAAACCAAAGGCCTACAGCCTCCGAAAGATGTGTTCCATCTGAAGCAAGTTCTTAGCAACGTCTGCGGAACCATAGCCTTGGTGCACAGCATCGCAAACAACACGCAGCGAATTGAACTCAACGATGGCCTATTGAAGAGTTACTTAGACGAAGCCAAGAACCTAGATGCTTCTGCTAAAGGTGTGCTGCTAGAGAACTCTGCCGCGATTCTGAATGCCTATAAAGAGATAGTGCGCACGGGAAACGAACCAGGCGGCGAGGCCGAGGAAGCTGTTAGCAATCATTTTGTTACTTTCATCCACAAGGATGGCCAGCTGTTCGAATTGGATGGACGCAAGTCTTATCCTATAAACCACGGCACTACCACTCCGGACAGTCTCCTGGAAGACGCGGTGAAGGTCTGCCGCCAATTTATCGCCAGGGATCCGGATAATATCGGCTTCAATGTCGTAGCTCTTGTGCCTACGAAGTAATATCTCCCATTTATTTGTTTTTGCATTCCAATTCATTTATTTAAATAAATATTAATTACATTGTCAGACGGTCATTTACGAACACGTAGAGTTAATGTGAATCATATTCTTTTTGCTACAAGTATCATCGCTAATGAAATAATCGCATAGCAGTGACGTGACGGAGCTGCGCAGCGGCTACACGCGATCCTTCAATATGGCACTACGAAAAATGGCGTTCATTAATTCTCTTCATTAGCGAATACCGGCACATTCAGTTAGCGCACACCGCTGCACGGACGTCGATTTAAGTCTTTAATTCATAATTAATCTTGCAGTATTTAACAAATCGCCACTCGGTGTTTGAAACGGTGCGTTCGTCTCAATTAAGATATCCGCGCACACTGCCAACACGGCTCCCGCATTCCTCCTTAAAATTCTCTATCTTCGGAAACTAATTAAAAATTCGCCTCGCCTCCGTGGCTCGGTGTTCAATCGGGACGATATAACTTCATTTAAAAACGAGCAATCTTGTCGAAGATAAGGGCTGGCGAGAAAACAACGAAGAGCAGCGCTCGCCACACGCGGCAGCGACGCGGCCAGACAAAAAGACAAACCAAAGAAAGAACTCCAAACTTTTAAATGGAACGCGAGAGAATTCACCGCGTTAACTATGTCGATACTGGGAAGGACGCGACATCGGTAAGTCACGTCACCGAATAAATGACGCCGGCACTGAAATAAATATATAAATATTGTGTAAATAAACAAAATAATACGGCGGGGACCCGAAATGCTTTAAATATTCAAATGAAGCGAGCCGAGGTGAAATACGAAGGTGCGCTCGCTCGAGTTGAGCCCAATTAAATCGGTGCCACTGAGGTAGAAATTAAAAACAAAAGGAAGATGACGGGGGTCCGCCGCGCATTTTTCTCAAGAGTATTATTAGCGCGATGTCAACCCACAAAAAATGGAGTTAGAGGGTTGTCGTGGCCGCGATCATTATCGACTACAACCCGCGTTTTGTATTGTTTTGATAAGTGTGATGCTCTTTTGCTCCGACGTTTTGTTGACATTTTATATTCACCATACACATGTGATTGATATGCTCGCATCTAAATTAATTATACTGACTTTTAAACTGCATTCTTTTGCTGGCCGTGTTAAGGCTCCTGCAAACAGGCGCGACGCGCGACGCGAATCGCGCGCGACACAAAGGCACCGCTCGTTGCGCGACTTGCGGTGCCTTTGTGTCGCGTCGCGAAAGTTTTACACATCATGCTCTTTACATTCTATCAAAGTGTGATTTCAATTTTGAGGCACATAAACTGGCTCGTCGCTCATTTCAATATCTATTTCTATGCTACTTTATAACAAGTTCACATGTCCCATTGTGCACAAAACAGTGCGTCAATCAACTGACAAGTGCACCATGAGTTGAATTAATGGGTGCAAAAGAAAACCTTAAACAGTGTTGGATATGGTCATTAGTCATGAGTTGCCTGGTGAGAACAGATTTAATATTTGCCTATAAATCAATTATGGACGTGTCGAGTCGCTAAGCACTTAACGCTTTATTATTGTAGGTACTGCTTTCTTAAACAGCTATGATAAATTACATACGTGTGTTCTCTTTAGAATTAGTTTTGTGCACCTATGCATGGATGTAGGAGCAAATGAAGTGAACTAAATGAAAGAGTAAGTAGGTACCAGAACGACTCTGCTTTTGAAAACTCTGGTTTGGTTGTCAAAAAGCTTTCAGAGACATCCTGGTGGATTCTTCTTAAAAATGTAGCAACTGTTGACTTCTCACCAATATTGAAGGATTTAGGCACAATTAGGAAAGTACACCCTGTCATAAACGAGAAACATTCACAGATAAAATAATTAGGTAATCTATATATAGATATAAATATATATTAATCTATCCAGTTATAGGCAATTAAAAGTTCAATGCTAGGAACTACGGGGAATAAATAAGCCTTTGAAGATAGGAACTAGACGTTATTCTACCAAAGTTTTGAATATTTCAAATAGGATTTGATGCATTTAGTTGCTCTTTTATTTATGTATATTTGTTGTTCCCATTCTATTATAAAGTTCAGATTCATTAACACTCGTTGCGACCTCCGCGCCTCGCACGATTTATCCAAACAAAATACATTTATTTTAGACAATGAGGATCTAAGTGCTTATTGGGAGAGCAATCTACCACGGAATCTATCCTCACTTCACTCAACATGTGTGACTATCATACATGGCTGAGTTTATGTTGAGAGTTGTGTAATAGGTGGTTTTCAAGCGGTAATGGAGCGTGAAGTTTCGATCGGTTGGTGAACGATTGGTAAGTGTTAGTTCGTTGAGTGCAGGTTCTCTCCAGGGGTCCTGTCGAGGCCTACCGACGCTCATCACTATTCAATAAGCTCCATTTATTGAAATTACATAATTTGTGTGTGAATAATGACGATTGTGATGAATCTTCGTGGGCGATACGACGAGGGACTTGAAGCCGATTAACTTTTGACCGCTACACGATATTAATAAGCTGTTGGTTCGACACTCGCTTCGCTTAATGACATGGAAATGGAGTGCGCCATAAGCTGTGCGTTCACTCTGATTTCTGACGTCGTTTATTTGAATGGATCGTGGTCTATGGGAAGCTTTGGGTCGTAAGGAATGTTGTTGGTTGATAGATTTGGGCTGTGTAGAGCAAGAGAAAAGACGATTTTAATAGGCAGGTGTATAAGTGTCAACTAATACACATTATATTAAAAACTGTACGCAAAATACGCGCTTTAACGTGGAGTAGCGGACACTAGCCCGTATTACCTTTTGGTTACGGGCTGGTTTACTTTTTTTAAGATTTTATAATATTTAAAGGTAAAAACCTATAGGAATATAAAATAAACAAAATTATGTTGTTGAAATGTCTCTTTGAAACTACATATAAAACCTATTAATTATAATATATACTTATATTAATAATAAAATATATAAAGACAATAGGTATATAATATAGGTCTTGGCAATCATTTACGATACAGAATGTAGGTAAGTACAAACAAACATAAACTATATTATTTTCCCATCACATCATCATCAGCCTAGCCTTTTCCAACTATGTTGGGGTCGGCTTCCAGTCTAACCGGATGCAGCTGAATACCAGTATTTTACATGGATCGACTGCCTATCTGACCTCCACAACCCAGTTACTGGGTTATACGATACCCCTTGATAAGACTGGCTGTCAGATTTTCGGGGTTCTGACGACCCGTAACAACTGTCAAAGATCCACTAATGATAGCCGGGGCCAACCGAGGCACGGAGGGGTCTTGGTATGTAAAGATGGTTACCCATCCATGGACCAACCGCGGCAAGCGTAGCTTACTTAGCCACAAGACTCATTTTCCCATCACAATATTTGTGGCCAAATGGAACCTTTTTGATATTGTTTGTGTTTTTATATTTTACTTTTATATTTTTGTCTATTTTTGATAGGTTTTTGTTAGTTTTTTCCTTGTCAAAAGAAATAAAAAATATTACTACGGAGAAGTTGATTTTTCATTGAAATCGTTAAAAATCATCTTTATTATAATCCATTCAGTAATAAAGTGGTCCTTCGACGAGTTTAACTAGTGTACTGTGAAAACTAGTCCACAGCAGCTCTTTTTCAGCATTTTTTTTTTCAGCGCTTTTTTCTCAGAGGGCAAAATGGTTGTGACGAGATCACAGACGAAACTGCCCCAAGATAAGCCTTATGTACCCTCCCAGTCGGGTAGTGAGGCAGTTCAAGTACCTACTTCTACACAGACAACCAGTGGGGAAACTCAGGTACATTCATCTCAGTTAAAGCCTACCTCGAGCGCACATTCTGTCGCCACTCGCACTAGCCGCACTAGTCGCTCTTCCGTGTTGGTCGCGGTGAGAAAATCCGCAGCGGAAGCGCAACATGTTCGTCGCGTAGCTCAATTAGAAATTGCCCAAATGGAAGCAGAGATGCGTGCACAACTAGAGTCTAAGCAGGCAGAATTACGAGCACAAGTAGAGGCTAGGCAGGTTGAATTAGAGCGCAAAGCTGCTGAAGCTGAATATCAAGCTGAGCTCGCAAAAATTGAGGCAGAGGGTAGTAACCACGGTTCTCACAGTGGGTGGAGCCGTGCCAGCGTCGAACATTGGGTGGATACTACTGCCCTCCCTGCCAGTTTACCAACACGTCAGGATAGGGAGCCATCCGTAAAAGGGTGTCAATCTAACGATAGATGTGAGGTAGGGGCTAATAATACTAACGTTATCTTGTGTTCTCAGCTTCCTCTACGTGACGTCCGTAACGTCGTTTCTCATGATATCGCAGCACAGAGTCTTGAACATTTTCCTCAGCATAATCTCCGCGGGGGGGACAAGACCGCTGCCACTGATATTCACGGAGACGGCGGCGACTCAATTGGCGTTACACAGCTAGTGGGGGCCCTAAAGGCACTTGCGAAGAGTAACGTCCCCAATACCAATAAAAATTTTGTAAAACTCCCGTGTTTTGATGGAAGCTCTCCCCTTGACTGGCTTATGTTCAAGCGGGCTTTTCAGGATACAGTAAGTGGATTTACAGACGCAGAAAACCTTGCGCGCCTGAACCAAGCCCTAAAAGGCACGGCACGGGAGGCCGTGAGCATGCTGTTAGTGTTGGCACCTCACGCCAATGACGTCATCGATGCCCTGGATCGTCGCTTTGGTAGACCTGAGCAAATTGTGCTACAAGAGCTGAGCGCAATCAAGGCTCTGCCCAAGCTTGGGTCGGAGGTAAGAGACCTACATGTTTTCACCACTCGCGTGCGCAATTGTGTCGAGGTTGCTAAGTTGCTGC
The DNA here is from genome assembly GCA_963855955.1 of Luperina nickerlii. Classification (NCBI taxonomy): domain Eukaryota; kingdom Metazoa; phylum Arthropoda; class Insecta; order Lepidoptera; family Noctuidae; genus Luperina; species Luperina nickerlii. Next base: position 7,540,481 of record OY979669.1, read on the forward strand.
AGCATAGTGATTATTTACGTTCTCCTGAACTGTTTGGTGTGCTGCTTAGCAAATTTTCTCCACTATTGCGCGCGCGGTGGTTAGACTTTGCAGCGAATCATGAGGACCTAGGCCAGGCTAGGGTGGAATTATTGTCGCGTTTCCTAAATCGTGAGGTCGATTTGGCAATGAAGTTTGGCGCTGTGTTTGAGGTAACACCATCTTCATCAACGAACCCTTCACAGAAACAGCGTGCGCATGCCGTATCAGAGTCGGTAGCGCGGGCTTCAACTAAGTCTAATTCCAAAACGAAACCTGCGGAAACATCCCTTCAGGAAAATGTTTGTTTATTTTGCAAAGGGGGACATCAGTTATCAAATTGTCCGACATTCACGTCTTTGACAGTCGATGACAGATGGCGTTTCGTTAAAGACAACAAAGTTTGTTATCGTTGCCTTCAAAAGGTTCCGCACAATTTTAAGTATTGTAACAAAAATAAGGTTAGTTGTACAACAACTGATTGTAAGCGTAGACATCACACTATTTTGCATAATGATAAGTTCGCTACATCCGCTCTTGTTAAGGAGGAGGTCAAACCTGAACCTACGACAACAACGGATGTTGAAAAACCGGAGCAGGTTCTCGTAGCTGTCAACAACACGCAGGTTGAATCCACACTTCGTCCACTATTGAAAGTAGTACCCGTCACAGTCTCTGGACCAGCTGGGAGTGTAGATACCTTTGCCCTTTTAGACGATGGCTCGACGGCTACTTTTGTAGATGCCGACATCGCCTCCAAAATTGGAGCCGAGGGTCCGGTAGGCAGTCTGCGTTTGGATTGTGTGGGGGGATTGTCTAGAGATAGTTGCGTGCAGTTTGTTGACTTCCAGTTAAAGGGCCGATCAGCCTCACAGACGTTTTTGATTCAGCGAGCTAGGGCAATTAAGAACTTAGGGCTGCAAAGTCAGTCAGTCAAACGCGCGTCTTTACGGTCCTTTCCATACCTCTCGGACGTGATGGAGGAGCTGTGTTATGCCGAAGCTAAGCCCACCATTCTGTTAGGGATTGACAACTGGCCTCTCATCATAGCATCTGAGGTGAGAAAAGGAACGAAGTCCCAGCCTGTCGCCATCCGAACACCACTGGGATGGGTGTTGTTCGGATGTGCCAGTAGTCGGACATGTCTAGTAGAAACTTCTTGTCACTTGCGTGAGCGTCCAGCGCATGACCTGGAAGTGCTCATCAGGGATCAGTATAGGTTAGATGCGATTGGCATAACTAAACAGGAGCCGCGCAGCGCGGATGACCAGCGGGCTCTACGCATCCTTGAACAAACTGCCCAGCGCCGACCAGATGGGCACTTCCAAGTCGGTTTACTGTGGAAGGCGGATAACCGTCCTGTTCCGGAAAGTTATCATTTGGCGTTGTCTCGTTTCAAAAGCCTAGAACTAAAAATGACAAAGGATTTTGATTTTTCCCAACGATATAGGGCCAATATCAACGACGCGCGGGCTAAGGGGTATGCGGAAGAGTGTACAGGTCAGCCGTCCACATCGGTTTGTTGGTACTTGCCGCATTTCGGAGTGGTAAATCCCAACAAACCGGGGAAACTTCGAGTTGTCCACGATGCAGCTGCTAAAGTACAGGGTGTGTCGCTAAATTCTATGCTTCTGTCGGGTCCTGATTTTTTACAACCTCTATTAGGAATTTTGATGCGTTTTAGAGAGGGGAAAATTGCCTTAACAGCTGATATAAAGGAGATGTTCCCGCAGGTTAAAATACAGGAATGCGACCGCGACGCGCAGCGATTTCTCTGGCGCGATGATCCTACGGGCCCAATAAAGACCTTTCGTATGTCGTCTATGATTTTTGGGGCATGCTCTAGCCCATCTACGGCAATTTACATCCTTAACCGAAACGCATCGGAATTTATGGCCGAATTTCCGCAGGCTGTGGAGGCTATCACTTCGGATACCTATATGGATGACTTCATCGGAAGTGTAGATGTCCCTACGGAGGACGCCGCTCGATTGGCAGCAGATATCGTACAGATTCATAAGCGCGGAGGTTTCGAAATGCGTGGTTGGGTGTCGAATGAGCCCGGCGCACTCAATCAGTTGCCAAGCGAGCTGTGGTCTGACGTCTCACTAGTCAAACGTCGTAGTGTAGAGTTGGGTAGTTTACCACCCTCAGTCACCACCACACGTACTCTAGGTCTGATATGGAAACCAGCTCAAGACATCATTAGTTTCAACTCCGGCCTCAACGAAATTTCAGGTCATTTCACAAAACGCGTAGTGTTAGCCCACGTCATGCGCATCTACGATCCACTAGGTATTTTAGCCCCCATCGTAGTGAGAGGCCGGATTTTATTCCAAAACTTGTGGCGTAAGAACCTTGACTGGGACGAGAGGCTATCACAGGCTGACCAGGAAACTTGGCTCGAATGGTTCGAGTGCCTTAAATCAATTTCAGTATTAAGAGTTCCAAGGTGCTATAATTCGTGTGAGTTCTCGGAGCTGGAGTTACACGTGTTTTGTGACGCTAGCGAGCAGGCACATGCCGCCGTTGCCTACTGGAGATTTGTGCTTCCCAACGGTGACGTGAAACTTGCGCTGATAGCTAGCAAGGCGCGTGTGTCTCCCTTGAAACCTGTTTCAATCCCGCGCCTGGAACTCCAAGGCGCCTTGATAGCCGCTCGACTTGCTGCTAGGATTTGTGAAGCCCACCGCTTTAAGCCGAATCGACGGATATTTTGGTGCGATTCGATGACCGTCTTAGGGTGGTTACGCAGTGATGCGAGGAAATACAAACCTTTTGTTGCGCATCGTGTAGGAGAGATTTTGGAGATCACTAGTTTAGCGGAATGGCATTGGGTTCCAACCGATCTGAACGTGGCTGACGATGTGACAAGGGGGAAGGCCAACATTGAACCACGTTGGATATGTGGCCCGAACTTTCTCCTGGCTCCCACTACTGAGTGGCCTTCTGAGCCCAAAGTCATAGCGCCAGTAACTTTTGGAGTGGAAGAGCTCAAGCCATCTCTTCATCCGTCAAAATCATCTACGCATCAATCACATGTCGCAGAATTCATTAATGTCATTAATTCCCATCAGTTACCCTTACCAGTTGTAGCCAACATTACCCATTTTAGCTCGTGGATTAGGCTTGTAAGGGCAACAGCTAGGACACATCAATTCATTGCTGCCATCTTTAGAAATCGGGTTCATGAATTTCATAATTTTTGGTTTCGGGGTATTTGTGTCGGTAGAAATATACCTGACCGCGTTTCGCGGCCGGATGCCACGCCTTCCACCGCTCTGGTACCATTGGTCGCCGAGGACATCGTTCGTGCGGAACTTCACATTTTGGGGAAAAGCCAGATTAGCGCCTTCGGGGAGGAACTCCTTTGTCTGACACGTGGGCAACCCATAAACAAGAAGAGCCGTTTGGCCAGGTTGTCACCAGTACTCCGTGATGGAGTGATCCGCCTAGCCGGGAGAACGTCTGCTGTTTCTGACACTCAACCCATTATTTTGAATGGAAAGGAGCCAGCTGTTCGACTTTTGATTTCCCATTACCACAACAAGTTCGCTCACGCCAACACAGAGACCGTAATTAATGAGCTGCGGCAAGAGTACTGGATTCTCGGACTGAGGAACGCCGTGCGGTCAGTGGTACATAGATGTCAGTTGTGCAAGTTATTGAAGAGTTCAACCCTACAACCACTCATGGGAGACCTACCAGAGGCGAGACTAGCTCATCATCGACGTGCCTTCACATATATCGGCGTGGACTATTTTGGGCCTGTATCTATTTGTATTGGACGTCGGCGTGAGAAGCGGTGGGTTGCCTTATTTACGTGCCTGGTAACCAGAGCTGTCCACCTCGAGGTCGTAGCCAGCTTATCCGCGGATTCTGCTATTATGTGCCTACGACGCTTCATCGCCCGACGTGGAACACCCACAGAAATATTTTCGGACAACGGGACGTCCTTTGTGGGAGCGAATAGGCAACTAAGAGCCTTATATGATGCCGCGGTACCAGAGTTTGCAGCGCGTGAGAAGATAAAATGGCGTTTTATTCCCCCATCGGCCCCCTTCATGGGAGGAGCTTGGGAGCGGTTAATTCGGTCGGTAAAGTCCGCCCTGAGAGTAACCCTGAGAGAGCACGCGCCGAAAGAGGAGGTCTTAGCGACTTTAATAGCCGAAGCCGAGGCAATAGTGAACTCGCGTCCACTAACGCAAATCTCCCCTGACGGGGACTACCCGGAGGCGCTCACCCCTAATCACTTTTTACTAGGGGATTCATCGGGTCGTCCATTTCCGGCCGAGGAATTGACGGATGCAGCATTAATTGGCCGGAGCGGTTGGAGGAAGGCACTCCGACTGAGCGATCACTTTTGGCGTCGTTGGGTATCCGAGTATCTGCCCACTTTGGCGCCCCGTCGCGTGCCAGGAGTAGATGTCGCCGTCAAAGTTGGGGACCCGGTTCTCATCGGTGACGGGAACTTGCCGAGGGGAACCTGGCCACGCGGCGTGATCGCGGCTCTGCACCCGGGCCGTGATGGGGTAGTACGGGTGGTGGATATTCGGACACAAGCAGGCATTTTGAGGCGGCCACTAAAGAAAGTTGTGCTTCTCTAAAAAAGGGGAGCATGTGGCCAAATGGAACCTTTTTGATATTGTTTGTGTTTTTATATTTTACTTTTATATTTTTGTCTATTTTTGATAGGTTTTTGTTAGTTTTTTCCTTGTCAAAAGAAATAAAAAATATTACTACGGAGAAGTTGATTTTTCATTGAAATCGTTAAAAATCATCTTTATTATAATCCATTCAGTAATAATATTTATTTATTATACCTAGTTGTAGGACATTGCAGAAACATTCGCGACGTACATTATAGTGGCTTATGAATAAAACATAATTCTCGTATACTTTACAAAACGCAGGAATGAGACAACCCATTGCTTGATTTCGACATTTTGGTAAATAACGACTATATTTATTGCTTGAATATTATTGATTGTTGTAAACGCCACCCCATTCACCTTTGTGGAGAAACTTCAGCTTCTGTGGAAACAATATTCTCTACGGAACTTGTGAAGATGGTATTTAACAAGACGTACCTACCTACTTAAACAGAATTTTGATGTAAGTGCCAGGTTTATACAGCATAATTATACAGCCTTACATTTTGATCGTTTTAATCCTTAAAGGGTGTCATTATGAACAAGTTTTACTATGGGATCAAGTCTGAAATCGCGAAAAAAAATCAGCTGTTCCCTACATTTAGACGAGTTATACAAACATAAATGTAGGGAACAGCTGATTTTTTGCAGGGTTAGACTGGAAGCCCACACCAACATACATAGTTGAGAGAAGGCTAGGCAGATGATGACTCTGTAGTCATAATATAGTTTAGAAACTTCAAAAGAGAGCTTTTCTCAAGAATGAGAAACACCTCCACATAACCACACAACAACCAGCAGACAGCTAAAACTAATAGAAACGTAGATCTAAGAATAGCGAATCAATATTCACTTCTAAGTTACAATAACTAAGTACGAAGAAAAACAATTATTTTCTTCACCCGCCATTGTACTTAATGCTAAGTGGTTGCTCTTAGACACTGTGCACGTACAAGTCCAGTTATTATTTAGATCGGCTGAATACCTGTGCGGCGTGCCTTCATGTCCAATTTACTATGCAAAAACTAGATCTCCATTATTAATAGCCAATAAATTATGACGTTTAAAGATCAGACTTTCCGCTAATACATTTTCCATGTTTTCATGTTAATGGCGGAATTTAAAACGTCGGCTGTTTATGGTGATGCAGGGTTAACAATCATGTGAGGGAAATTGATCATCTACATAACAAAGTTTCCGACCGATGACTAGAAAAACTAGTGGATGAATATTGTGAGACAATTATCAGGTCATAAAAGAAACAGTGGCACTCCGGGAGTGCCGGCAGAAGTGAAAACAAAATACAAACAGAATACTTTGCCATCACTCACATCCGAAGCGGGTATTGTTTGAATCGTCTTGTAAACAAAACACGCGTGGTGTCGCTTACGGTAACAGTGGCGCGAGTTCAATGGTTTTATCCCATCTCAAAAGATGCCTAACGCGCCTAAAGAAGATTTCACATCAAAAATTAAATTCGCTCATAGAGGCCTACAAGAATATCGGATTTCAAAAATTCGGAAAATGCGGAGAATTTTCTATCTGTAGGGGAAAAGCGGAAATCTCTACAACAACCGGAAGAGACAGACGATAGGCAGAAGATAGGTAAACAGAAGATGAAATCTAACGCAAGAAGAGATAATTTCGTCAAAACTTATCTTTTTAGCTGACACCTGCGCTGGCCAACAGGAGTTATTCTTCGATGCGCCATTCCTGACTTCTTGGAATCGAGACACCCACATCCAACCACCTTACCAAATCAAACCATTATTTATATTTTTTCATCCAGATTTTCGGGTAAACGACCGAATCGCCAACATCCAGCGACATATACGTAGAAAGCTGGATGATATGTACCTACAAATGCGCCCGCGCAACCATGCCGAGCTTTTACGACTTCCGAGAATCGGCCGAATATACCCGACGCTATCCGAAATACGGTAAATCGTCTAAATGAAGTAGATGTGACCACTCCGACTCGTATTTATTAATATGAGGTATGTATTAATTTGGATATTAGTTGTTTTTATTTTAGTTTTTTATATTAGTTGCAGCGGTCTTTATTTTTATTTATCATGATGTAAATTGAAAAGTATCGTGTGTTAATTGGTGATCCTCGGCAGTTGATTGATAAGGATATCGCACATTAGGAGATAAAATCCAAATATTATATTTTTTGTAAAGGCTTCTGTTTTTCTCTGAGCTTTAGGTGAACTTTGGCTACAGAGATGAAAGAATTTTATTTGTTTACCTGATTACAGTCCGTCAATAGTGGATAATCTAATTGATTGTTATGGTGGTTCATACAGAAAATAAGGAACCATTTCCAAAACTTAAAAAACATGTTTCATTTTCAATCTAAGTTCAAAGACAAAAAGCAACTGCTTTAAAACAAATGGAAAAGTATTGAATACTGTTTACTAACATTTACGAGCATGACTACGAAGTATGGTGAGCACAATGGCTGAAAATATGGCTTCAGCGCTACGGTTCCTACAGATAGTTTTTTGTGATCTGGGATTTTAGTGAATGCGAGATTTATAATATGCGTAAATGCACATAAAGGGGAAATTCCTCTAGTACCAACAACTTTTTATCAAATCAGTGATGATTTGATAAAAAATTGCAGATGATGACATCTGCCTAACATCTCCCAACTATGTTGGGGTCGACTTTCAGTCTAAGTCAAAGCATTTATTTCAAATAGACACATAAAAGGCACTTTTGAACGTCAGAAATTACAACAAATAGAATTGATTCTAGTCACCCATTCCAAAAGGTAGTTTTCGTATGCAGAAGAATGGGCAAGAAACTCCACCGTTACTCTTTTAAAATGTTTTAGAATATTTTGTATACATTAATTATATAATAATAATATGTGAAGACGATGCACCTAAAATAAAATCACAATAGGTAAAAGAATTAAAAATGAAACCATGACATATAATATATATAGATACATGGTGCTCACATATTTACAAACATGGTAAAAGGTAAAGCACATCACACCACACCACAACGCAACGCAACACAACACAACACACCAGAAACCATACCACACATCACATACCTCACAACATTCCACGCACCTCGCCACACATCACACCACATCGCGCCCCTCACCACACAACACCTAACACCGCACTCTTACCACACCACACCTTACATTACTTGCACTGACTGGGAATAAGTCTTATTGTATTACTGTTATTAATTAAATTGCAACTTTACTTATAAATTTTTATTTTCTTAAGAATAGTATGTATAAGCTAAATATAAATACAGAAAAATGTACTTACATTGCATATTTATCCAAAAGTTGCAGTACACTATAATATCAACTAGTGTTACTATAAGTGTACGACAATGATGTTGAAAGAGCGGAGTCTTCTAATACAGGCATTGTTTGCCTAAATGGGGGCTCCAAACACATTAACATGTAATGTAATATCTAATTGACACAATAAACTATTTTGTATTTTTTGTATTTGTATTTTTTTTTGTAAAAGTAAACGATTTTCATTTAAATAAAATAAAAATTACAAGTAATAAGTCAGGGTGTGAGTTAAGTAGTTACAGAATGTAAATCTAACCGGATGCAGCTGAGTATCATTACTTTACATGAAGCTACTGCCTATCTGACCTCCACAGCCCAGTTACTGGGTAATACTATAGTCCTTGGTAAGACTGGTTGTCAGACTTTTGGGGTTCTGACTACCCGTTACGACCCCAACTAGCATTTTGGTAATAAGAATTGGTGATAAAAGAGTTATTTAAAAGTGAATTTGGCAAGCAAGAGTGATACAATGGTTTTAGCAATTGGTGTTAGAGCACGCTCTAACCCCTTACAAACTCTCGATTGGGCCCACGTCTTATAGCGCTATAAGTAATATAATAATTTTAATGCTCACTCTTTTAACACTGAGAGTTACATAATAGTTATAGGGTGGCGTTAGTGGCAAACAATTTCTTGTATCTATAATGGTGGTATAATATAAATCTAGCTACCTCAAGCACTTTAAAGTCTTTATTATGGTTATAATAAAAACTATAGGTGGTACACAAGTTCTGAAGTCTACTGGTATAAATTTTATAGTAACATATTAGTTCTTTTTTAGGTCCATTTTTTTCTTGGAATAGCTTTATGTATCTTGATCAGTGTTGATTAGCAACTCAGGGCTGTAGCGTGTTTTCTTTTTCTATTGTTTTGCATATACATTAGTTCCAAAAGTGTTACTTTATTTCTCAAAAATGATGGCAAACTAAGGAGTTGAAATTAAGTGAATTTCAAGTTACGGATTGTCAATATCTCGATGAGTGAAGTTTGATTTCTTTATCACATGGCTAAAATTTATTGCGAGGGTTACTTTATTGAGAAAATTACTATTAATTACTATTAATGAACAAGAAGTACTGGATGGGCTGTAGTTAGAACTATTGTAGCACTTGTTATACCAGAATAGGGTTTTAAATGTTTAAATTCCGTGTTCTTATGGCTTAGAATAACATAAAAGTAAATTTGAACCCCACTGTAACGATTAGGGCTCTAAAAATAACTCCATAATACCAATTGCTATCATAAATAGGGGTTTTTGATTACTGAATTAAGTAGTTGTAAATAAGTTGCAATTAATACTTTTATAGCAACGTAGGTGGTAAAAATATTTTGCTAACTATTTTCAAGAGCTCTTGTCGGTAGAAAGAGTTATAACAAACTATAATATTACTTTTAGTAATTTCTGTTACTTGAATTTATAAAAGCAGGTGCTATGATGGTTGCGACTGTACCGTTTATACCTCCTTACGTAATAATACGTTTCCTAGGCAAGATAGGTGGTATAAAAAATTTACTTAGCACTCTTTAAGAACACTTGAAAATAGTGAGACTTATTAGAAATCCAACTATTACCTTAGGTACTTATTGTTACTTGAAGTTACTACACCTAGTGTTACTGTGGTTCAGCTTTTATCTTTTATACCTACCTTAGTCATATTATGTCTTCTTGTTACCGTTACTCATCTTGATAGTTATTTAGTTATAGTCATGACCATTGAATAAACAAAAGTTTTACTGGGCGCTTTTATACACCCGTTAAACCAATACAAACGATAACAGAGGTGGAAATTAGCGTCAAAATGTTGGTTGGGACTGTTAAAGGTCCATGAATGACAGCCGGGACCAACGGGTTTTTGTCAAATATTATTTAATATAGGTAATTGACTATTGTGCATGCCATGTCCTCCATGCACATTATTTCAAATGCGCGAGAGCGCTGCATTGTACGTCGGGTAAGTACCTACACAGTTAATAAGTTCCATTCCAGTGTTGTTAATCTGAGGAGGATGATGGATAGGGCTACTGACCACGATATATATCTGTGCGTTAAACAACAAGAATGCTTAGACAAGTTATTTCATCTATTTTTACATCGAGTGCAGTCCTTACGCAGTTTTGTATCAATCACGGGACAACTGGTTTCTCGCTTTGTTTATTTTGAAAAACCTTTTCAATAACAAGGAGAAGAGCTAACACGGTTCAGATTTCGGAAAATCATAATTTTGCATTTAATTATCTTTGCGAATATGGATTTTACATTCGGTAGCCAACAAAGGGCATAAAACAGTTGTAGGTTCAAATTCGGCAGTGGCCGCCCGCAGCGCGCTTACTCCCTCAATGATTACCCGAATGAATTCCATTAAACAAACGCAGCGTTTTACTGCTGTGACATTAAGTCGACAGTACTCGTAAACTCGCCACTTGATTGATAAATTCTCTTCAGTAACTGCCGGAGCGTCGCCCGCGTTATGATTGCTACCGAACGACATTAAAATCGCTGCGTCCGCGTGTAATGTACCAACATAGTTATAATATGAAGTAAACCACTTAAACTGGCAGTATCAGTAAGTTGCGAACGTTATGAACCCTTATGGTTTTCGAGGGAATAAGTATTGCGTTAACTTAAATTCATTACCTTACCGTTCTTCGTAAAAACGTTCGATGTCCGTTAGGTGTCCAAAACTTTCTGACCACATGAACTACGTGTGAGATTAACAACACTGCACGAACCTTTTTTACTTAATATCAGCAACAATTTTAATTTTATTGATTCGGATAATGAAAGTGACGAAGGAGAATGAAATACGTTTATGTGTCTATAAAATATTCGCCACTGACTGTGTAAATAAATTTTTGACAATATTTTAATTTCAGATTGCTGTTAAAATCATTATATACATTATAACCCATTCTTCGGAGTCAACATTTGTATCAAATAATTTGCTAACTTTTTTTTGTTAGTTTCAAATGGTAATTCAAGTAGCACGATTTTTTGTCAGGCTCTTTTGAATAGGTATGTCAAATGAAATATGACTCACATAATAGGTGTCATAAATCTCGTAATATTGTCACATTGACTGTATCTCTCCTATTAGATATTTGTTGTTCTGTCAGATATTTTAGGATAACTGTATCTATTTCTTGGAACCGTAGATACCTATGTACAGTCGTGTCCGGTTAATTGGTAAAGTGGTGGGTTAGAGTGGGGAGTGGGTAGATTAATGAGCGGCTACCGCTTGCTTATCGCGCAGCATCTCGCGCATGACTGATCATCTGTCGTGCCCCTGCGCCTCTATGGGTTTAGTGATGGACAAAACACTGCCTCTTGACTTTTTCTATCGATCATTTTCATTTTATTTATAAATATTCAAATAAACAATACTATTGTTTGTATAAAGCTCAGGGTAAAATTTATTTTATGCCAAGTTAAAGCTAGCGGTACAAAACGCAACACAACCAGACATAGCAATTAAAATACTGCAAACCAGTCAGCTAGTCCTTCCCGCATAAAATAACAATTTCGCTATTTACGATAAAATTAAATGAAACCTTATTGGTCCATAATATCGATAATGGCATTCGTAAGGGAGCGCGGCCTGCCTTACGCTCGTGATATGACGGTGACCGCGTGGTTTCCGAGAAGTACTGGTACCTTACGACCGCCGTGCCACATTCGACCGGGCTTTTTTCTTTCCACCTTTTATCAGACGCATTGAAATATTTTTGTGGAGATCAAACGACGTTTAGATACGTACATTAGGATTAATGTTGGACATCAGTTACTCCCGTGTGTAGGTACTGTTACCGAGAACTTAGAATCGGATGTTGGGTCATTGGGTGTAAGTATGTAGGATTGTTCTCGCACGATTTTTAGATATAATGCCCATTGTGTTGAGGTATTGTTGCTTAGTAAATTTAATATCGCTTCGAGAATGTTAGTTATTTTAAAACGGGTCCCATGTCCCTTCACCCCGTGGGAGAAAAGTTCTGAGCTGGCGACATTTGGAACGTCATTTGTTATTTATTTACTTTAGTCAATATAAAAAAGTCACAGGCAAAAGTTTACAATTTGAAATCTAAAGACTAAGCTCGGCTCATAAGAAAGTAAGAACATGAAATATTAACGGAAAAGTATTGCAATGTATCATAAAAGCACATTGTTGCACGGTGTAGGTACTTATTTTTTCTTCTCAAAAACTATATCGTTTGTAAACTTTATGCACTGGGCAGTCGGTAAACAATTAGCCCACAACCCACAACAGTAATTTTAAAAAATTATAGCACGAAACAAAACACTTGTGCCAAAGTTGCGTGATTAGTAGCCATATTTCTTTAAAAGAAAATATAACTTTACGTTTTGTATTGTGGACAGCGCATAAGTACAAAAAGTACTTTAAATGATACCGATATTACCTACTACTGCACTTGAGAAGTATCATTTTCAACTTCAACCATAACAAATCTGTCAACCGAAATCATTTTGAAATAAAAACAGTTAAATAATTACACATGATTATTGTCTTCTAATTTTGTTTCATAATATAAAAAGGTCCCAAAATCATTCAGAAGCACTCATACGTATAAATTAATCGTTAATTTAAATACAAAGACTAATTTAATAAGTGACCCGACTCCCAAATGTCAAAGCGTTTAAAAAAAGAATGATGCAAGAAGGATGGCACCAAAGGAGGACGCCCAAGTCGGTGTCAGGAGAGATGTGACTTTTTTATATTCTAAATAAATTGGGAGTCATTTTTTAAGTTTTTTTTTGTGTGTTATTGAGTACAATGGGTGGACAAGATGGTCTGTTAGGTAACATTTTTAACATCATTATAAGTGAAAAGCTGTGAGTGATGGTCGCTGGGCGCTTGTTACTGATCGACTGGTCTTCTTGGAAGTTTGTTTTAACTATTGTTTGTGTGAGAAGATATGTGCACTTGATAAATAGTTTTGATAGGGCCTTAAATGCTTATGCCTAAAGTAATATTGCCTCTGTTCATTTAATTTATTTTAGGTATCATTATAATATTGTCTCTTAAGTAATACTCAAGTGATGTGCAGACCCTTAAAATATAATTTTAAGTATCATCACTCTTTGAAAGTTCCTCTCTAGGCATCTATGATTTTCGTTAGAAGTTTTCTGGTCTATGGTATATATAATTACATTTTCGCTCAACCGGAGTTTGGAAAATTCTTACGTACAGAGGCACCTACTTACAGTATTATGCTTTCGGGCTTCTGACTACCCGTAACGACTGTCAAAGATCCACGAATGACAGCCGGGACCAACGGCTTAACGTGCTTTCCGAGGCACGGAGGGGTCTCGGTATGTAAAGATGGTCACCCATCCACAGACCAACCGCGGCAAGTGTAGCTTAACATGATCAATCGACCTGTGCGGCTGTTATTATTTAGCCACGGAGAGATAAATAGGGGAGATCCGCCATGAAACGGACGTTTAACTTCGGAGTAATATTAGATATTGTAGTTAAATACTTAAAAACTCGTTAACTATCCTTAGGGAATTCAGATATATTATACTATTAGTAATACACCATATTTTAAGAAAATCAACTTTATTTTAAGGAATACATTGCTTTTTTGTATCTCTGTCGCTTGTCCGTTTCATGACTCAGGTAGCATTGAAAAGGACAGTAGGTGTCTTGAAACGGACTAGGAACTAATGTGACACTTTGTGTCATTTGAATACGAGACGTTTCACAAATTATGTGCTGTTACACATTTACACTTATTACAATAAGTCAAACACTTAGAATCAAAACAAATTAAGATCAAAATAATTAACAATTATAAAAAAAAACAACATAAAATATAATCAGTCACTTCTTATATAAACATGAACTTTGGCATTAATCAAAAATATTTCTTATTTGGAATCAAAGACTATAAATATTAGGAATAACAATAATAAACTATTTCCTTATTTATGTCGTCAGTCATTTAAGATGAATAATAATAATCAGTCTTTTCGTTACTTATAGGAGTAGATATTAATTGCAATTGTTACAAAAATAATTATTCATACCCTTCATGCCACACGTTTCGTGTGCCCATTTGTTACAAATAGCACATTTTAGCCAGTCTACATTGCTATTCAGATAAGCCCCTCTACAAACAGTGCAATAGTCATCATCATTATTTTTATTGCCTTTTTTTACGGTGATATTTGCCTTGCTTTTGCCCTTAGCCTTAGATGTAGAAGGTAAATTATACGTCGAGTCTTTAACTCCAGAATTATCAGCCGAAGTATCCGATTCTTGGAATGAAAAATCCGAATCCGACGATTCTGAAGACGACTGTATCAGCTTTTTAATGTTTTTAGATGTTTTCATCTTAGCCTTCTGATTCGGTTTCCTTTTACCTAAATGTTTTTCAATTAGTGCATCCTTCTCAGGCGTATCAGTAATAACAGTGCTTTTCATTTTTCTGGAACGGTTCTGAGTTTTTCTAGGCAATGCCTTTGGATATGGTCGGATGCATTCAGGAGATAAAACCGTGGTTGACAAATTTAATTCTGAATCTAGTATTTGTGGAGTAAAGTTAGAAGAGATAGCAGCTGACGTTTCAGCGGCATCGTTAGTAGATAGTATTTCAGCAGAAGTTCCAGGAGCATTATCAGTTGATACTTCGGTATTATTGAGCTCAACTGCAGGTCTGTCAGTGACAAAAGATGTCAAAAAATCATCTTCGGTAAATGTATTCCGATTAAATGGATGAATACCCGTTTTCTGAAATCCTGCGATCGCATTTTCCATAGAAAATGCGGCAGTGTACGCGGTGTTGGCAAATTGAGCCACTTCATAAATCGATACGGGCTTTCCGGGATTAGATAACATCCATGCATTCATGGCCTCTCTATATCGAACCTTGAAAGGCCCATAAACAGAAACGTCCAGTGGCTGGAGGCGATGGCTACAGTGAGGGGGAAACGTTAAAATGGTAATATGATTATCTCTAGCCAACGTGACAACGTCGATGGTAATGTGACTAGCATGATTGTCACATAGTATCAAACAGGGATTTTCCTCAGATGGCTTAACATATTTGACAAAATGTACCATGGCCTTGTAAAAACTCTCCTCTGTTATCCAACCACTTGGGTTGGCTAAGCCAAGTGACCCTTTTGGAC
This sequence comes from Luperina nickerlii, assembly GCA_963855955.1. NCBI lineage: Eukaryota > Metazoa > Arthropoda > Insecta > Lepidoptera > Noctuidae > Luperina > Luperina nickerlii. Next base: position 7,555,638 of record OY979669.1, read on the forward strand.
CGCCTTGTAACATGAATTCCTTAAAATGGACCCTAGGAAACACAAATACCGGAGGTACAGTGCCACCCGAAGCATTTATGAAACCAAGCATTGTGACTAACTGTCCTCTTTCTGCCGATGTCACCTGCCCAACTTGTTTACACCCTCGGGTTGCAATTACTTTTGGTGGGTTGGTAACTGTCGAACATCCAGTTTCGTCAAGGTTCCATATCATATGCGGTTCAATCGCCTTTTTATGCAATATGTTTGCAAGATTTTCGTAAAACTTACCAACATTTTCTTGGTTAAAAGATGTAGCCCTGGATAGGGACGTATTTTCAGGTTTACGTACTGATAATGATTGGTTTCTTTTCATAAAACCACGAAACCAGTCCTTCGTAGCCTTTTGCCTCTCAATCCATATTTCTGGTGCGATATTATTGGCAGCTGCAAATTGGTAAGCAAGCTCCTTTACTTGGGTTGTAGTTAGTCCATAGCACATCTTCGAAGATCTTTTTAAATAACCGGCTAGTTGTTCCTCTTGTTCGCGGGAAAAAATCCTTCTATTTCCAATATTGGGATCATGACTATACGCAGTTGAAGACGTTCTAGCTTTCTTAACGATATCTGCCAAATATGATTTCGATATCTTATATGCTGATGAAACTGAGCGAATTGACTGGCCTTTTTCCAATACTTCTTCCACAGCTCTCTCTATTGCAGCTTTTTCTGGCCGAACTCTCTTCTTTGGCGGCATCTGAAAAATTAACAGAGATAAGAAAAAATTAGGAGTGATGAATCGGACAGCACTGACGCATTGAAACGGCCGTCCATTTCAATGCGACACCCCCTGTCCGATTCATTGCAAACCTAACCTATAACACATTAATAACCAAATTCCAATTAATAAGTATTATAAAAATTATAACTCACCGTTACGTGTGTATTTGATATATTTCGCAGCAAATACGACTTACACGATTGCAGCACAAGTTACTAAAATATTATAAACGACTTCGCAAATTTTTGGTACAATTTACAAGAATCAAGCATATTACTGTCATGCAAAAATCTAAATGAACGTAATGGCTGCGGCAGCTGTCATTATTGTGGGTTTGTCTATGATCATCTGTGGTAGCAACATTCAAATATTTATATTATTTTCGTTTAGAAATTGTGAAATAACGGTAGTGTCCGTTTCAAAACGCGTCCGTTTCATTGCGTAGTCCCCCTATGTTAATCAATTTTGAACTGAGCTAACAATTTCTTATGTCATCGTTTGCTAGTTGTTGTTCTTTCCTACCCACCCCATCAAAGGCTTTTGTTTCCAACAATTATAATAAAAACAAAATCCAACAATCAAACTTTAACATAAAACTATGATAAAAATCTTTGCCTCACTTCCGCTCGGAATTCGAAGCAAAAAATTACTTTTTTTCAAATCTGACATTCTTGAATATGTTGGTACCGTGGGATTGTCTGGCTGGGTGCTCCCCTGGGGGCCGGGGACTTCGGTAGCGCCACCGGAGCACCCCGCCGCTTCGCCACTTACAAAACCAATATTTAATTATGATAAGTTATAATGATTATAAATTAATTTTAGGAGGCTGGGCTGGTTAGGATTATGGATTCATTAAACATAATGTGTATTGTGTGTTCACGCTTTTTAGTGGGTTAAGTTTATGGACTAGTAAATGTCAGAATGAGAAGGGGTTTGATACCTGCTCTAAGTACCTATAGGTACTTTGAGCTTGTATATATAATATACCACCTTGAATATATTGTATATACTACCTTAGGACAAGTCCTAAGGTAGTATATACAATATATACAATTATATATAAAATTTTGTAAGGCCGGGCTTCAAGTGACAGCCAGCTTGACAAGTCAAGCTGGCTGTCACTTGAAGCCCGGCCTAACAAAATTTTAACCCTACATCCTTGGGAGAAAACTCTTAGAAGGCTCTCTGTCTTGTGAAAGAAAAAAGCTTTGACGAGTGACAATACTTGAAAGAAAAAAAGAAAGTACGTTTATTTGCGGTAAATATAACGCAAAAAGAACATAAACACACAAAAATAAAAAGGGAAGGTCCAAAAAAAAAAGAAAGGAAAAAGACAAAAGGAAAAGAAAGAAAAAAGGAAAGAAAAAGAAGAGAAAAAAGAAAGAAAAGGTGAGGCTTCAAGTCCTTATCCTGTCTTGCTGCTAACCTTGCGCTCTAATTTTTAAACTTCACAGCTACATTTTAGCTTCCTCAAAGCTAGTCCGAACACAAGAATTTAACGAAAAAAAAAACTTCCTTCTCTCTTCTAACCTAACCCCAAAGGTCGGTGACTGGAACTACTGTCAGTGCTTGATTCCTTTCTGTCTTCAACTATTTGGTGCATTATTTAATCCACCCGATGGGTGAAGTATCTGTTGATTGCTTAAACTGATCCAAAGTAGGTAAATTGGATTAGTTTTAGCAATCAACACATATCAAGATAGAATCTGAAGCCTGAAAATGTAAAAATCGGATACTTTATAGATACATATACCTTGACAGATAGAATATATGGCTGTATTGAAGCTAACTAGAAGCACACATACGATGCCATTACCATACCACCTAATCCCTGGTAAAAAAAAAATAAGGTTGACATTTGCCGAGGACACCAAAATGAATCACATTCAAAAAACATTAATGATGCGACAGAAAATAAATCATAGGGTTAAACAATGTTTAACAGGTCAATGTTAGAGATTGTAATAAAATATCATTGAAAAGTTAGAACATTCCTAAGCTATCGCAAACTGGACTCTATTGCAAAGCCATTGAGAGGACTTTGAAAAACGTAACTGGCCCACAAGAGTTGGTGTTCATATCTCAAACAAAACATGCAAAGTATTTCTTTAACGATCTCTTATTTTTTATACGGAATCTTCGAATTCTAACCTCTAGTTACTGACTCTAACAGATCATGAGATAGGCGATGTTTAACTTTTTTTTGGTCACATAAAACTAACATAACCCTCTATGATATTTAAGTATCGACAGATGCATCTGGGACGTTCGGCTCGGAACACAGCCGCTGCTCGATAAGAGATGATAAAGTAATGGCCGAGATAGCCAGCCCGCTACCGAATCTGATACGACACGGTAGCGAGATGAACACTCACTCATACCATACGCCATTTAGTGTATTGAATTCCATTCTAATGACCGATCGACATCTCGGCCCGGCTTGGTATTTAACTCACATATAAAAGGTATACGACCGTCCGCGACAAAGCTAACACTACACGCTAATTTTATTACGCGGCGAGCGTTCAGACGTTCCGCTGAAGGGCTAATCTGAAAGACATCAATACACCGTTATCCAGAACGGCGTCTGTAAACCAAGTATACGATCCATAAATGACAAGTGCCGGCGCTCAAACCCTAATCGCGCGTACCGATACCCACGAGGAAGAAACTGCCAATATTTATAATACTAAACATAAAATACCACAATAAAACGAAATGCGTCGACGCGCAAAACTTTATGCTAATCGCCACTAAAAATACAATAAAACTGTGACCTTGTGGACGCGACGCGTTCCTGGCGTGCCGTTATTAATCCGAGGTGCTTTTCTTAACCACATAATGTATGCCTACAAAACTCCTAAAATCTGTCATCGTGAGTTAAACGACATATAAATCGTGGAGAATTTGACACTGCATGAGCGAGTCCTATTGATTTATCGCTTTACTTTACCATGAAACATGATACGCGAATAGAATTCATTAAACGCTTAGATGTCTGCCTCCAGAGGAGATTTGGTAACAAGCGTTCTTTAAATTAATATTGTAATGTATGATGCATTTGTTACATGAGGGCGCGGGCGCAGTCGCGGCCATCGGCGGCTAATCACGAACACAGGTAGCGTATCACCATCATCTCGCTCGCGACTTACGATCCATTCCGGTTATTAATGAACCCGAACCATTTTCGAATTTCGCCGCCGCCCGGACAGACTATTGACAGCTGTTTATTTATCAATGTCTACTTGACTCGGGCCGAGGCATCATCCGTTGCAAATATTTGAATTAGTATTCAATGAGCACTCGCTTCGCTTTCACAACTTTGACTTCGAGCAGCGTAGCGACCTATTATTGTTCATAGAAGTGTACAATAAGAAAATCAAACAGATTCCCGCTGGTTTCTTTGCTCGTATCGGTCGCAGCCAGTTTTTCCTCGAGGAGCTGCCGATAGTATTAACATTTCGTAACAAACCTGTCGGCAACTGCGGGAATCGCGTTTATTATTACGCAGGCATCATGCTAATTGTCTTCTAAAAACTAAGCTTCGCCGGAAAAGCTATCCGCCCGTATCCAGGGGTTCGCCGTGCCGCCGCATTACGATTAATTGATGCTAATTAATAAATTAATTAACCATGTTAATACTACGCTTGAGAGATTCCAGTTTTTCATGTGCCACGTTCGTATTTGTCCGAGCTGCATTTGTATTGCCAACCGCAGCATTCTACCTTTTTGTTAGAGGTTCTCGATACGGCATGATCTCGTTATGTGACCATGTTCATATTTCGATATTAATTTATTGAAATTAATTATGAGCTTCGAGATGAACCACGCTCCTAATTAGGACTATGTTATGACAGTCATTCATATAATAATGATTGAATCGGGGCGGCATTTGATCATAATTTATGTCATATTTTCTCATTTGTTTTCGCAGTAATTAAAAGAGATCCCGACTCTTGCGATGTTTTGTATCGAGTTCCTGCGAGTTAGCGACGTTATGATAAGCAAAAATGATCTGCGGAACGTCTTCTTGTTGCGATTCCTACGTCCGGAAAAATATCATTACGTGTCTTAATAGCGTTTCAAGTTTTTTTATTTGTCGTACGCGTGGATATGAAGGTATAACATCATATAATACGGTAGGTACTTATAGCGGCCGGTGGAAAAACTGGAAAACATAGTGGCACGTGCGTGGCTCCATTGAAGTTTCGCCGCCGCTGAGTATGTTGTCACGTATAGAACACTTGACTGAGATTTCTTCTTCGAAATGCATTCAGTTTCAAGAACACGACACAGCCGTTTTTACCTAAATCTAGATTTAGAAATTGCAGTACGTGATTCAGCGAGCGCGACTGCCGACGCCGCGTGGGCGTACCACTATTTTGATAGCGTCTTTGTCTTCTCGGAATTTTAGTTTGAATCTAATATGATAAGCAAATTGTACAAAGAAAAGTTAACAATACCTCCATGTATTCTCGTTACGACCGACAAGGATACAGCTTATGTGCCATCGTAAAAAATGCTCGAAGCTCGAGATATAGAACAAATCATAATAAAAGTGCAGCGAAAACAAATTTTGTTGGCTCGCAAGAATTTACAAGAGTCGGGCTCGCAAGCGGCGAGCACGCGTCCGAAGCGAACATAAATACGAACTCCTCGGCCACATAATATAACGAGTATAGGAGGCCAATTTAACAGACTTATTGTCTCCGTGCGGGTACAATGCGAGACACGGAGGGAGACGCAAAACGAGCACGACGCCGGGGACCCCGAGCCTGCCGATACAAAACAATGGTATTTAATCAACGATGATAAATGCTGTATTCAAGCACGTTTTTTAACGATACTGCCGTATTGTTTTGGCGGGAGCTTACCGTTGAATACGGAGATAAGTCGCCGCTGAGAGTGGCTTAGCTGACAAATTGGAATAAAAGGAATATTTATTCGTGTTGGAAATCGTGGGGCTTTGACGTGGGGAGCTTGCGATTGCTTGATATATTCACGTATTCTGCAGACACGAGGCAGACACGACACTGACCTCTTATAAAATGTTCACCATAATACAATTTAACATATATCACATTGACATATTATGGAAGTTTACATGCAGTTGTCATAAAAGTTAAATATGCTACAGTTAAATATGCTATATTTATTATCTACTTCCCTAACATATGCAGTACCGATCTCAACCAATTTCTTCTCATCAGCTCACATAGTAACCGTCTTTGGAATGCTAGGATAAAGGAATGTAGTATTCACTTGTTTGCTTATATCTAACATAGTGCACAATTCCATCTACATAGCAAGTTGTTGTTTCTGTCACTATTCATGTTAGTGGTGTGTTACAGAGGCATATAGTCAGCAATGCGTTGATTATCGACTCGAATGTACTGACACATACATTATTCTGGTCTTTATTCTTTAACATCAAAAAATATCAGCGTGCAAAATACACATACCAAGACATATTTCGTAATTCCTCACAACACCACAAACTGCACTTTCAACACTTCCAATCCGAATATTACGTTATAAAAGATATATTAGCATTGCGTACGATGAGTTTTGTATAAATCACATGCATTTTGTTGAAATAACGCTGGGAATACGATTGGCATCTGGTCTGCGAGAGGCATCGTAAATTTGTGAGGTTAAACAGCAGGACGCCGTATTGAGGCTGAAGGACGAAGCATAGAGCAATGATTTATAAGTACCAGACACTGGGCAAGCATGACGCACCTGATGTATTTGTTCGGACGTCGACACATGGCAATGACGATTGTTCTTTATGAGTTATGAAAGCGCTGCAGATATTGGAAATTGAAATGTTGTTGCTATTTGCAAATGTTGGGCTTGGTTTACCAATATTAGTGCTCGTAGCTTTCAATATAGCCTTGTAATGTTCTATCAGATTACTTTCAAGTTTAATTTTAATATTTATGTACTTACTGGACTATGAAAGTACCCTATAACCCAGCCTACGTTTGCCTGTCGCAATCTGATTTTCTGTAATTTTATCCAAAATTTTTTTCGCTACACTTGGGCCGATTGGAAATTCAAACCAGGACATTGTTTGAATTTCCGAATAAAGTCGAAATTCATAATTCAAAATTGGTGAACAATAAATAGATGTTGTACATAAGTACACTTTATTTTGCTGTTTTGTTTGATGATGAGAATAATTTTGGCTCATATTGGCACTTTAGAAGGATTAAGATCTCGTATACCTAAGCATGTAAGGAACACATCATCAGTCGGGAGGAAACGCCCGAGCATACGGTGGAGGTCTGCCCCGCTTGGGCGGAGCACCGCCGTGTCCTCGTAGAGGCGATCGGCAGCGGCAGCGACTTCTCGCGTCCAGCCCTGGTTCAAGCCATGGTCCGGAGCAAGAGGGAGTGGGAGGCAGTCGCCTCGTTCTGCGAAGCAGTCATGTTAGCGAACGAGGTGGCGGGATGGCTGAGGGAGAGAGCCTCCCGTCCCAGCCGCCGCGGGAGATGCTCCGGGCGTCTGGAGCCGCGTGACGACTCCCGGCCGCCGCCGCCGTAGGCGCGGGCCTACGGACGAAGAGTAATGGGTAGCTCACCGTTTGATCAGGACCAGGCCCGTGCCGGACGGCGCGTACGTGTTCCACGCGCGCCTCAAAGAGTGAAGAGGCCCGGTAGGGCCGAAGCCTGCCGGGTCAGCGGGGTTGTCCGAAAGGGTTACCGCTGGTCCGGAACATAAAGGGCTAAGGAAAGAACACGGGTGGGTTTTAGTCAGTAAGAGTCTGACACTCCCTTCCACTCCACCCAGAGAAGGAGGGGTCATTTGATGATTACCCATTCTGAAAAAAAAAGCATGTAAGGAAATTATCACCTCCGTGGGAGAATGGGTGGGAATTTTTAGTTTTTATCGATGAGTCCTCTTAGCCAATAGGAGGAACACAACTATCGAACTGGTCAATAATGTTCGCCCTTAGGTCGCCCTAAATCACAAATAAAATTAATTATCTTTAAGATATAATTGATTAAAATCACATTTCATCAAAATCTTCAAGAATCGGGAACAAACAAAATTCAATTCAAAATGAAATGTGATTTACAAGATATGGTTCTAAACGTCTCAAAAATGGCACTAACGGTGTTGGCAAACCTGATAACATTCCGTCACAATCAACAAAAACAATTATGTCATAGACATCGTTTTGTGTTGTGTGTCCCGAAGGAGCGGTCCGCGTGGCATAACCCGTGGCCAAATATTTATGCAATTTATACATATTGTCGTCTTGTGGACTGACCTTTAGGTTGTACCTATAGGCTTGTGTTTTGGCTAAAAGGCCAGGCCAGCACCAGGCCATTAAAATTAAAAAAAATAGACTTGTATTTGACAAAAATTTTAATATTTCTCTCTCTAATAAAATATTTTTATTGTTTTCATTCGAATTATGAAGTCAGCTGTACGTATGTATTAGCATTTTATTCAGTGGACCTACAATTTTATTATCCTGCAGAAAATGTATATAGCCAGTTATACCTAGTTGTTTTTTTTTTTGACAATCTGCTCCTATAGTGATTATTTGTTCCTTATTACACCTTTGGAATGTAACGAAAAGTACCTACTTATGTAATAAATAGGTTTTTTGTTCAATTCTATCCGTCTATCCCAAATAATAATGTGACCTTATGCAGGTACATATGTTGGCTGTTGCTGTTGCAGATTAAGGGCCAATTTTTCAATAGTCAGATAACTTTAAACTAAAGAATAAATAAGGTGGTTTGGCATATTTTCAATTTTAAAAAAACTGTCATAAGTATAACATTTTGTGATACACTTTTTGTTCCGTGTTGATGTCACGGTTGGTGCCTCATAGATCTACCTGTACAGGAGCCAACTTGTACCCTTGAATGTAACCATAATTATAGGCTTTTTGCAAGACCTGGGGGCCTAAAAAGGCCAGTTTGGCAGAATCATAAAAGGATAACATTATTAATCATAATATGGCGAAGACAGTTCGTATTTTTCTTTTTTCACTGCACTACGTTGGTAGGTATAATCAAAGAGATTGGGATTGGATTGATTGGTATTTTAGCACAGACAAGAAAAAAAATAACTGAAAATCCTTCACCAATGGGATCAGATACGATTAACTTAACAGTTAACTGTCCATTATGATACATAATGTTATCCTTTTATGATTCTGCCAAAGTGGCCTTTTTATGTCTACAGGGGGCCTCCCTGTAGACATAACGGCATGTATCATAACCACAGCTTTTTGTAAGAATCTTATGATATTCTATTGTTTCAGCAGAGAGGCTCCCGTGTATGAATTGTAGCGCGAACGAATATGAAAAAGGGATAAAGCAAAACAAAACCTGATACAATAGGCTTTAGTATCAGAGCTGAGAGGATCGTTGTCAAATTTTTATATCCTTCGAAATCAGGGTTGCCGTGTGACAGAAATGGGATTTGATGGCGATTGTAGATTTCTACCGAATTTTATTGCTTGACTAATTTCATCAAAAATAACTTGCGCTGATACCATTTTAATCGCGGACAGCTGAAAACTTCTAGGTTTTCCTCCAGAAAAAGTTTTCCTTTGCCACTAACCAAAGGGTTATTTTTTGATATAGATGGTTATCCTGCCCCTGCCTTGCAAAGATCATCATCAGAGCTCCGAGCAGGTGATTTTAATATCCATTAAATCTGGGTTGTATTATGTTTTGCGGGTCGCTCTTTTCATAATTTTTTTTTTAAGAAAAAGTCCTCATATCCGAAATTAAAACCCTAAAAATTAAGTTCCTATTCTTAGGAGTATCGACTGTGGCAACACTAATAGCCATCAGTGTTGCAATAAATACTTCTGTCGGTGACAGGCAAAAAGGCGGGAATGCGCGGGCGGCAAGCGCGCCCGGCGGTCTCCGCGCATGCGTACCTATGCCGTGACGCTTTTTGGCCAAATTCATATTTAGAAGCACGAGTTTTGTTTCTATTTTGTGTATTAACAAATCGTTTTAGTACCATTGTGTTGGCAATATTAGTATGATATCTGTCTATTAGTCAAATTTAACGTTTTCAGCAACATACAGCAACATCTATCCAGCGCGTTAGAAGAAAATAGAATAGCATAGGTACCTACCTACTCTTTATTAATAATAGAATAAAATAGAATGATAATATAATTTTCTGTTCCAGATTAATCCAGATGCAAAGGACCAGATGTTCCGTTGAAATAAGTTATTTATCGGAACCTCATAGTATCAAAGTTAAATAATAAACTAATTGAAACGAATTTTAATACTTTTTCAGGAATGATATCGATAATATCGCTAAAAATAGTTGCATGACTCCACCCAATGAAACTACCTTTACAGAAAATGCCGCTCTTGCTAACTGTCTCAGGTGACATGAACTGGTACCTAAACCGACTTCATGTTGCCTAGATCTAGTGGCTACAATTTCGCAACTCACAGATCGCAAGTCGGCACAACATTTGCGTGCTGGGCTTGCCCGAACGTGCAACATTCCCCGCGGCGGCCGCTATCAGATGTGCGGGCGCACGTGACGGAATCCCGCCCCCCTCGACCCCTCCCCCTCCTCGTCTTCCCAGAAACAGAGCATCTGAAAGCACTCGAGAGCAGCCGACGTGTCCCCACGTCTAAGTACAAGTCTAACGCTACTCCGGAATGGGGCGTGCGTGAGTCGTTTCGAGTCCAGCTTTATCTCGCCTAGATGACTGTGCTCGGGCATTTTTACGACCCGTTCCGTGAATAAGCTAATAAGGATATCAAATGTACCTGTTGGGTTACATGTCTGACCATGTAGGGATAAGAATTTCAAGTAAATAGTCTATTCACAAAGATAAACAAAGACGACATTTTGTTCAAGTCGTGAACATAGGTCTTGCAGATTGAAAGCTCAAACTGCGTGCAACAAGTCGAATGCATCGTCGAAATGAACGCTAAAATTACACGTTCTTAGAAATCGGTATGTCAACAATGGCAGCAGGGCGCAGGACGCGGGGCGGTCAGTCGGCGGCACAGACACACGCTGGATGCCTCTCTTTGAATAATTCGCGTTGTTGTTCGGCGCCGGTGTTAGCAATTGTCGCGCGGTTGTTTTACGATAGCATCGCGCCGCCGCGAGCCGGCGCCGCTGATCTAGATCGCGGCGTCCGCTCACCAAAGACGTGCACTCGACGGATAAAGTCGTCACACACGATGTTCGCACCCGCGCCAGGTATGCCTTTGAAAAACGCAGCGCAATCGCAAACTATTCAGCGTGCGCTCGTGATGGCATCCTAGCAACACTGTCGATGGTTTAATTTACTGCGTAGCGCATTTGTTTTAAGCTTCGAAAGCTGTAAAGTATGTTAGATTTATAATCACTGGCAGTGTCTGCGAGAACGCGTTTGAACGTGGCGCTTCATAGACGTGTGCTATCTGGTATCACGTTTTGGAGCGAAAGCAGGTGCCATCCTATCTCCTGCTAACGGAAAAACATAATTATTGAGTGAAAATACAGTTCTAATATGATTAATAATTTTATGGATATGTTAAATACATGAAGCTTTTCGTATACGGCATTAGGCCTCAACATAAAATTTTCATTAGGTACATCACCTTGTGGTTAAGTAATAACACCTGAACAGGTCGATCGAGCAGGTTAATCTATGCTTGCTGGAGCAAGTCAAGACTCTTCTATGCCTCGAACGGCTGTCATTCCTGGATCTTTGACAGTCGTTATGGATCTGACAACCAGTCTTACCAAGGGGTACCCAGTAACTGGGTTGTATAGGTCAGATAGGTAGTCACTCCATGTAAAATACTGGTATTCAGCTGCATCCGGTTAGACTGGAAGCCGACCCTAACATAGTTGGGAAAAGGCTTGGCAGATGATGATGACATCACGTGAGCTCTTCTCGTAGACTTGCGGCGTAGAGCTACGCCATCCGTAGCACTAAGGAAAATAATATTTCAACACCTGCTATATGTGAATGTATCAGTCAAATACTACCTATTTCGTCATTTTATTGAACACGAACAACAGTCAGATTCAAAGAACCAACCGCGCAGACATGACCGCACCACCACACAATTTTATTGGCTCCCAAATATTAATAACCGCTAAACAGATTATCGGCATAGCATCGACACCACTACAAACTTTTTCTCACACGGTTGGCATCACTAATTTATACCATCCTCTCACGTACGGTCTACAACATTTTATCTGTGTAACGACAGCATTCAAACCTTTCTGTTGACCTAAAATTATTCACAAATGGCACGACGAGGTGTAAGAAGTCCAATTGTTTTCGCCGGAATGCTATAACATTGTTTCTTTTGCCCAGGATTCGTCACCAGCCGTGTCGAATATGGCACAGCATGGCCCATGTTGGCGCATTCCTGCTTTTTCTACAATATTAAGTCGAGTGGCCGTTATGGGCTTGCACACATAACCGAGGTGTGTATTGTAATTTTATCGCTACACGTATTTGTTGATAGGTAATTTGTCGAATCGCTTCGATATTAATGTTTTTGGTTTACGTTTTGGTGTTCTCGTTATGAAGTTGTTCTGAATCAGAGTACTTTAAAGCTTGTACGCACGAACGAACAAAAACAAGGTGAACACGAACATCGAACACTTTGTTCGCACGTGCGTACCACTAACGAACATAACACTGTGTTCGTCAAAAATGTTCGTGGCGATCCATTATATGTTTGTGGCGATATGTTCGTGTTCACCATGTTTTGTTCGTTCGTGCGTGCACGGCTTTAAATATGCAATTTTTGTCGTCGGTCTTAGTTTCGTATGTTATTCACTTTCGTCTAACAACTATACGTTAGGATCATTGTGAAAATGAAGTCTTACTGAAAAACATGGATTGAAAAGCATGTTCATAGGGCTTTTTTCTTGTTTAGCCTATAGTGTCCCACTGCTGGGCAAAGGCCCCAAATCCCCCAAATCCTTCCAGGAAATCTTTTCTCGCGCCACCTCAAACCAGCCCTCGCGGTACGCGTCCAGGTCGTCTCGCTACCATGAGGTCGAGCCTTATTAAGGGAAAAATCTTTTTACTTAATTTACTCGTTTCAATCATAACAAGTAGTTTGTTGGAGTAAGTAGGTATCCGCCTACCGCGATGAACTAAAACGACTACGAGTTTTAGTTCATCACGGTAGGCGGATGAGGGGCAATACAAGAAGGTCCACAGTCTAATCTCAGTTTCAATCTATCAAAAATACCTCTAATTTCCCTACATTTTTAACACATTGATTGTCGCTGAGATGAGATTGTGACTACCTATATTTTGAACGATTTTAATTATGGACATTGGCCTTCAGACTGTGTCAACCTTCTTAAATTTACGGGAATTGCCCCTCTGAACTTACGACACAATACATTGTGGGGAATTCGTGACCGCGGTGGGGCAAGTGATACACTGAAGTGAGTTGATTATAGGTAACGATTAATTTATTACGATATCAAGTAACTAAAGCTAGCAGTTACACTTGACACGAAAAAGTAAAATTAAATATAAGGTTACATGAATGGTAAAACTACTAGAAACACGAAGCTCGCCGTAAACTATTACGGCGAGCTTCGGCGAGTAAAATATGATCGGGGGTCAGAGAGGACCTCGCACGATCGTAGTTCAGCACAGACTGAAGCTCCGAACCAAAACTCTCCCAAATCTGCCGTTCCCTAAACAAAGGACGCGGCAAATCCACATCTTTTAAGAATGTAATATTTTTATAGAGGAACTTATTGTAATTATTTTTAGAAAGTTTCAATTTTGTGTTTTTCCCACGTTGAACATCTGCAAGCAATTTAAGTTATAGGTACTATTGTCTTTCATGATTCTTTACTTTTAAGGTTCATTGTTCTATTTGTTTAGTTATCTTGTATTGTACCCATTTGCTATTTTTAGTTAAGGTTCATTGTTCTGTTATTTTCAGTTGTCTTGTATTGTACCCATCTGCCTTTTAAAAGTATAATAAAACACGAGAAATGCAGATGGGTACAATACAAGACAACTGAAAATAACAGAACAATGAACCTTAACTAAAAATAGCAAATGGGTACAATACAAGATAACTAAACAAATAGAACAATGAACCTTAAAAGTAAAGAATCATGAAAGACAATAGTACCTATAACTTAAATTGCTTGCAGATGTTCAACGTGGGAAAAACACAAAATTGAAACTTTCTAAAAATAATTACAATAAGTTCCTCTATAAAAATATTACATTCTTAAAACTATGCAAGGGATGGGTACGTGAGACACAGTCCCCACAGTACCCCCCTACCAGTGATAAAGATCACGAAACACCTGCCTGATAGTAATCAGGAAATTTAACTCGCCTACCAGAACGGCGAGGAATATTTCCTGATTACTATCAGGCAGGTGTTTCGTGATCTTTATCACTGGTAGGGGGGTACTGTGGGGACTGTGTCTCACGTACCCATCCCTTGCATAGTTTTAAGAATGTAATATTTTTATAGAGGAACTTATTGTAATTATTTTTAGAAAGTTTCAATTTTGTGTTTTTCCCACGTTGAACATCTGCAAGCAATTTAAGTTATAGGTACTATTGTCTTTCATGATTCTTTACTTTTAAGGTTCATTGTTCTATTTGTTTAGTTATCTTGTATTGTACCCATTTGCTATTTTTAGTTAAGGTTCATTGTTCTGTTATTTTCAGTTGTCTTGTATTGTACCCATCTGCATTTCTCGTGTTTTATTATACTTTTAAAAGGCAGATGTGGATTTGCCGCGTCCTTTGTTTAGGGAACGGCAGATTTGGGAGAGTTTTGGTTCGGAGCTTCAGTCTGTGCTGAACTACGATCGTGCGAGGTCCTCTCTGACCCCCGATCATATTTTACTCGCCGAAGCTCGCCGTAATAGTTTACGGCGAGCTTCGTGTTTCTAGTAGTTTTACCATTCATGTAACCTTATATTTAATTTTACTTTTTCGTGTCAAGTGATACACTGAAGTGAGTTGATTATAGGTAACGATTAATTTATTACGATATCAAGTAACTAAAGCTAGCAGTTACACGGGTCACCACTGTGGGATGTTCGTGACCGTGGTGGGCAAGTAATACACTGAAGTAAGTTGTAAATAAGGAGCGATTAGTTTATTTAAGATATCAAGTAACTAAAGCTAGCAGTTACACTTGACACGAAAAAGTAAAATTAAATAAGGTTACATGAATGGTAAAACTACTAGAAACACGAAGCTCGCCGTAAACTATTACGGCGAGCTTCGGCGAGTAAAATATGATCGGGGGTCAGAGAGGACCTCGCACGATCGTAGTTCAGCACAGACTGAAGCTCAGAACCAAAACTCTCCCAAATCTGCCGTTCACTAAACAAAGGACGCGGCAAATCCACATCTGCAGTTCCTAAACAAAGGAAGCGGCAAAACGATTGCCTTTTAAAAGTATAATAAAACACGAGAAATACAAATGGGTACAATACAAGACAACTAAAAATAACAGAACAATGAACCTTAACTAGAAATAGCAAATGGGTACAATACAAGATAACTAAACAAATAGAACAATGAACCTTAAAAGTAAAGAATCATGAAAGACAATAGTACCTATAACTTAAATTGCTTGCAGATGTTCAACGTGGGAAAAACACAAAAATGAAACTTTCTAAAAATAATTACAATAAGTTCCTCTATAAAAATATTACATTCTTAAAACTATGCAAGGGATGGGTACGTGAGACACAGTCCCCACAGTACCCCCCTACCAGTGATAAAGATCACGAAACACCTGCCTGATAGTAATCAGGAAATTTAACTCGCCTACCAGAACGGCGAGGAATATGCTTGCCAGGCCAACTTAGGTTCCAGTGAGTCGGAACCGGTTGCCGCATAGTTCACGGTGAGTCGGAACTGTCTGCGAAGATGTCCCCAGTGAGTCGGGGTGGCGCGGGCGCTGCGTTATGGTTCCAGTGAGTCGGAACCGGTTGCCGCATAGTTCACGGTGAGTCGGAACTGTCTGCGAAGATGTCCCCAGTGAGTCGGGGTGGCGCGGGCGCTGCGTTATGCTCCAGTGCGTCGGTGCCGCATAGTTCACGGTGAGTCGGAACTGTCTGCAAAGATGTTCCCAGTGAGTCGGGGTGGCGCGGGCGCTGCGTTATGCTCCAGTGCGTCGGATGTGGTACAGCGCCGGGTTGAGGCTGGCTGCTGCGTCGACCAGGAGAGGAATTGAGCTCTGCTTGTTGACCGGCCGAAAGTGCAGTGTGCTGTGCCGAGGTTGCTGATGAGGCTGAGGGTGATGACCAGGTATGCGCGGTCGCTGCATGCTGGTGGTCAGGATACCCGTTGAAGCCGTGGGAGCTGGCTGGCTGGGAATGCGCGTTATCCGCCGCTAGTGACTCCCGCTGGATCGCTCGCCATTTTAACACGTACTTTGATTTAGCACTCGCGAAACTCTTTCCGCACTGTCACGAACTCACGCTATTGATAGTTTTGATCACGTCGGGGTCACCACTGTGGGATGTTCGTGACCGTGGTGGGCAAGTAATACACTGAAGTAAGTTGTAAATAAGGAGCGATTAGTTTATTTAAGATATCAAGTAACTAAAGCTAGCAGTTACACTTGACACGAAAAAGTAAAATTAAATAAGGTTACATGAATGGTAAAACTACTAGAAACACGAAGCTCGCCGTAAACTATTACGGCGAGCTTCGGCGAGTAAAATATGATCGGGGGTCAGAGAGGACCTCGCACGATCGTAGTTCAGCACAGACTGAAGCTCAGAACCAAAACTCTCCCAAATCTGCCGTTCACTAAACAAAGGACGCGGCAAATCCACATCTGCAGTTCCTAAACAAAGGAAGCGGCAAAACGATTGCCTTTTAAAAGTATAATAAAACACGAGAAATACAAATGGGTACAATACAAGACAACTAAAAATAACAGAACAATGAACCTTAACTAGAAATAGCAAATGGGTACAATACAAGATAACTAAACAAATAGAACAATGAACCTTAAAAGTAAAGAATCATGAAAGACAATAGTACCTATAACTTAAATTGCTTGCAGATGTTCAACGTGGGAAAAACACAAAAATGAAACTTTCTAAAAATAATTACAATAAGTTCCTCTATAAAAATATTACATTCTTAAAACTATGCAAGGGATGGGTACGTGAGACACAGTCCCCACAACATAAATTTCTTAGCTCAGTACAGCTCTGTGGACTGTTATCGACCACAACCGTCTCTAAGGTCTCCAAATATTTGACTCCTCTAAAAAAAGTTGTTAAGCTCTCGTTCCCAAATTATAGTGTTCAAACATTTTAATACAACACTAAGAAATGCGCGTAAAACTTTATAAAATGGTGGGCCATAATATATGTGCCGGTGCCTTCTGGCGGCCATTACTTAAACCCGGGCTTGTTATTAAATTCGGCCTTATTTATTTATTTATGAGCATGTTTATTGTATGCGACGTGGCTCACCATTATTCCTGGGCTGTGACTCTCATCGGAGGTTTGTGAAAAATTATTTTCTGTGGAATGGGATACCACCACGAAAGCTTACTGGTGGTATTCTTGATGTTTTCAGTTGGTTCGGTTTAAATTATGTATTTAAAGATGCATAAGAAAAGAAAGTACCTTTCGGTAAAGTACGGTAAAGAAAATATAATACGTTCCAATAGGATCGTATCTAACGGTATCGAATTAAACCTTCTTTCTGAAAGCTTCAGCGTATGACTGTAATTTATCGCTAGCATAACTTAAGTGGCTTTTGGTTACTGTTCATAAAATTATGTGAACAGTAACCAAATGCACATTACCAAAGCTTATAAATATTGACACTGCCACCCAAAGGTAACATTTAACCATTATCATTGCCCCAATACAAATAACACGCACGACTAACAAAAGTGACGATTATAGCGCCTAGCGACTCGAGAACTTTAATCCAAACTTAATTACAGATGAACGGTGATCACATGAAATATCGATTTGGGAGGAATATTCAAACGATCGGTACAGGTGCCGCGTCACGCCCTCCCCTCAGGCCCACACACTAACGTGTCGATCCCAAAGATACCTTCAATACTCTTTCATTAATTTATTATCACCAAACGAACAAGCATTTCGCATACAAATAGAATAAAACAGGCGAAATGTTAAAATTCAAATAAATATCACTGCAAACTTCCTAACTACGAGTATATGCATCGGACGTAGAAGTAAGAAAGTCTTTTCCCTATCTCTCAGATTTATCTCTAAAACCTACTCGGCTTTCTCGGATCGTTTGCAAGGAACATTAGCGAGGCTGGCGCGTCGTCGGCAGATGCATCGCGCACGAATCGAGTTTCCCAATAATTTCATAGTGAACGAGCCTCGATCGAAGAGCTTCAGTATCTGAGGATCCATCTCTCGCCGACGGCCACGCGGCCAGCTATGTACGGCCCTTATTAAATGCAAAATATTGCAGCTTTACATAACCAAGATCTCGTTAATATTGCATTAACAATATTTTATAAGACGCCGTGTATTCGCCTCGGCTTTGTACGTGATGTGTTAGTAACGATGTGTAGAACATAAGGGTTCAATGATTTTGTGTTCGTTTTGTTCGATGTGATTGGTTCTATGGTCAAAGCTTTGTCGTTGCTTAGACCTAACTTGTGTTTTGCAGAAGAAATATATGCATAAGCACATACGCTTGTTATTGAATTTTTCAGCAGAAATATATGCTTAAGTACATATGATCTTCGTCATAATATCACTTTTTAAGACCGTGCTATACTTTTCTTTTTACATTATAGGATAGATAGGTAATATGAATACCAAGAAAGATTTTACCAATTTTTACCATTTTTTTTTACAAGAAACAAGAGTCTAAAATCACCTTGTGGATTTTAGAGCATTTAGATCTGTGTCCCGTTCGATGTTTTTCCATTCCATATGATGACGCCCATGATTTTATTTATTTTAAGTATTTCATTACGCTCCAAGACAGGCATCACTGATGTTGGCGATAAGTTTGCGAGGCTGAAATGGGACTAGACGGGTTACCTATACATAAAGGATCCTTCAAAACAAATGAGCCAGGAGAGGCTCACAGTGGGTGCCTGAAAACAGGCGTCGTTAACGAGACAAGCCTAAGAAACGCTGGCGTGAAGATTCGCTCGTTCCTGGCCGATTGGCCGGAGAAGGCACACAACATAAGCAAAACTGGAAAAGTATGGGGAGCAATAGGTACCCCTATACTTTTGTTGCAATCCCCCAGCAGTTGGACAAAATAGGTTCATAAAAAAATATTTTAATAACGTATTTAAATACAATTTTATCAAGCCAGTCCAAAAATTAAACTTGTAATACATTGTAGTATTTACCAAAATAGTTAAGCTACGAAAATTTAGAAATCTATGTAGATGGATATCGGGCGGGTATTCAAAAAATGTTGATTTCCCGAATGCAAGGCAGTCTTATCTGTACCTACCTAATAGTATCTGTGGAACAACGAAAATCAGTAACTTTCTCTCTGAAGCAGTAATGTAACTAGTTTACTAGTTGTATTATTATACATATATAAGTAGGCACAGATGGCATTATTGGTTGGAAAGTCGAGCTTATTAATTTGTACACCTTCAAGGTACCTACTCCATCCGAACTCCCGCAACTGATTTCTTTTGGCAAGCTACATATAAGGCCTTATACCAACCAACAACGAATTCATCAGGAAAAAGAGCATGAGCTTCTGACTTTTACTGTCAAACAAAGTTGAATACTTTGTGTTTACCTTATCAAAAAACTAATTACTTTAAAAGTCGGTAGTTTTCATTCCCATATAAGTATTATTCTGGGATGATGTCTAGGTATCTGGAGACTTCATGCAGACTTGTCATTACAATACAGTTTTCAGAAACTCTTATTTATTTTGTAACTTCTCTTGTTTTTCGTCAAAAGGTAGGTGTGTTAATATAGGTTTTTGTCAAGATTATTATAACAACTGCATTCGCCAATATGCTAGTTGTTACTACAATCACCAATTCGCTTGCTAAGCATGGCAGTTGCAACACTCTGCTTGAATTGAAGGGTCGATGAAAAGACCCATGTTTTACAGCGGAAATAAACGAACTGATAATACGAGATAAATATTTTCTACCAACCATGCAAAATTTATTAATAAAAAAAGAACATTTCACAAACGAACTCATATGTTTTCAGATTAAACTAAGATACCTAACATAACTACATGCTACGCATGTGCACATACTCCGTTATCTGATAATAATTAGCTAATTAAAACAGCTACTTACCCAGTTACAAGGAAATACTATTTACACAAACCATACAATTACCTACCTACACGGCTCGCGCTTGTTGCTAAAATGGTGGGTTTATTATTATAGTAAATAGGTTTAACTATACTTATAATAATAGTCTTTAAAGAAGAATTTTAATAGCTTGTCTTAATTCTTTCATAGCCTATTATCCATAGGTACTAATATTATAAATTCGAAAGTAACTCTGTCTGTCTGTCTGTATGTTACATTTTCACGCCTAAACCACTGAACGGATTTCGATAAAATTTGGCAGAGAGATAGACTGCAACCCGAGGAAGGACATAGAATAGTTTTTATCGACATATCTCGCGGGCGGAAGCTAGTATTATTATAAACGCGAAAGTTTGAGAGAATGGATGGATAGATGTTTATTACTCTTTCATGCAAAAACTACTGAACGGACTTTGATGAAACTTTACAGTGATATAGCTTATCCATCAGAATAACACATAGGATACTTCTTACCCCGATATTCCCACGGGATCTACACTTATACGGGTGAAACCCCGGGACGCTGCTAGTACAACATAAGTAGTATAGTTAGATACTCGTAGGTACACTATTATACATTTTTCGGCAAAGCTCTTTCTAACATATCATTACAATTGTAATCCCCGGAGGGTGAGCATAGGTGATCCTATTGTAACAACCACTCTTTCTAAATTCTTAAGTATAACACTCGGTACATATGGTGTACCTACATAATAAAGAGTATTCTATTCTATTCTACATACAACTCTTACGGGTTGGACATCAGATTGACAGCTAGAGTACTTACACTCTTAATCTTTATGAAATACAATCCATTTTCTGCCGAAAACAAAATATCAAGTGAAATTTATACACTAAAGACATTTTCAGGTCTTACTTTCCTAACTATTAACTTGATAAGCGGCTCTCATTATTTCATCGGGGAGATATAAATATGGCATGATATATTAGTTTCGCCGTTATGACCTCACACATGGCTACATTTGATTAAATATCTTGGGTGGCCCTGGCCAAATACTTAGTAGCAAGCCGCGAGACATAAAAATATTAATAGATATAATTATAATATCAATCTAAACTCGTCTCAAGTTAAGGCCACTGTAACTGAACGTAACTTAATCACAACTTAAGAATAAATTAAGCATCACTAGAATGTCAGTCAAGCCTTTTTTAAATATTTTAATCCTATAAAAAAGTAATTACAGAAGTTGATATACACGACACTGGTTAGTAGCGGTTGCTTGTTAGTTTTGAATTCTAATTAGTGACTCATGCTCATAAGCTCGTAAGTATACACTTCCTTTTTGTCTCGCCGATACTATAAACAAATATTTTTGGACAAAGTTACGCACTACTAGAAAATGTATTTTTATATTGCAAATTAAACGGTTGATCCCTGCTAATACTAATATTATTAATGCGAAAGTGTGTCTGTCTGTCTGTTACCTCTTCACGCTTGAACTGCTGAACCTATTTAGATGAAATTTGGTATAGAGATAGTTTGAGTCCCGGGAAACGATATAGGATAGTTTTTATCCCGATATTCCCACGGGGTCGAAACTTACGCGGGTGAAACTGCGGAGCGCTGCTAGTTTTTAGTAAAACATGCTGTTTTCAAATCCAATTTAAACACATGTATGTAAAACCAAATTATATCTTTGCTAATTAAATAAATGAGTGAAAAATACAGAAAAAACTACTAATACAATAGCTAGAACAGTAAAAAAAACCCCAATTGTAAGTTTAATGTTGAATGATCAACATTATACGTATGTTTACAACTTAGACATAGCGCTCAAATCGAATGTCATGTCCAAAATCTATAATTTTTTTTTAAATTACTGGCATGAAGTAAATAGACGTTGTATACCTACTTAATACTGAGGTGCCTGTGCGGCTCTATCTCTGTAATCTGAAGAAAAAACTACTGAATACATTCGTGTGATAATACTGTCTAGGATGTTGAAACTTATCGTAATATGTATTATATTGTAGTGATTTTGTCGTGATTAGATGTTCAGTTTGTAAAGATATGGAGATAATACTGTCTTGACTCAAAACAGTATTGACAAACTCAAGACTCTTGAGTTTGTTTTATCTAAAGATTTTTAAATTGGAAGTGTGACGTTTTCGTTCGGAATAGTCTTGTTAATTAAATGTTGACGCTTAATTAAATGTGTTTTTTTTTATAAACAACTGCTTTTATGTTGCAGTTATGAATTATTTACGCTAACAGTTTCAACCCCATACAAATTACATTTGATTTCGAATATACTTTTATTCCTGAAAATTAATTTTACCGCTTTACAACGGATAATTGTGGGGATTCAAAGCCTTATTACTGGAGCGGTTTAGTGCTACTTCGTGCCTAAACATTGGGTATTGTAAATAAATTATCGGTTAGGCGAGTTCGTTACATCTGTCACAATTACAGGCCGCACCTGCGCCGGCGCAGGCGCACTCGAACATCACATTTACATAAAATGAAATCGCCCCGTGGACGATACGCCACGGAATTCTGAATATCCATAAACGTAGCTGCCAGCATACCGAGGGCCATACTTAAAAACAAAATTAAAGGGGATAGCCGTACGATAATATGAATTAAAAATAATAAAACAAAAAAATAGGAGTCACGGATCGCCTCGAGTAAGTTTTTTTCGAGTTTTTTAAGCGATGCCTGCGAACAGAGTTTGGCCGGTATCTCCTGACAATATCTTTGACGAGTTTTTTATGCGGCATTATTTTTAAATGAACAGATTATAAATGGTTGTTTGGCGATTTAACGCCCAATCTAATTAGGCAAATGATATGTGTTTTCTGGTAAAGATCGACGCATGATAGCCTGCACTATTGTTGATTGATTTATATTCGTGTTGTGATTGATATCGACTGATAACTTCCAGTTACGCTGATAACATAGATTATTTTGTTTTAGATTGTTTTGTAATTATAGTTTGGTTTTATTTTATAGCATATTATTATAATCATGTTGTTTGTGGATAATATTTCTGACGCCGTTGTCGCTTGTTGCGATAGATTTATTTTTTTACTGAATGGTTAGTTATGAGTGTCGAGTATGAATGTTTTTATAAGTTGACATTAGTAACAAGCTTTATAAATTACTGTACCTACCTTACATGACAAACTTACAACTGTGCAGTAGGCAAGCTTCGTTATATGAATCATACTGATTCGCTATTTTATCACGCGAGCTTTTCTTGCATAGATCTTGCAAAAAGAATACAAGACAAAGAGAAGCCTAAACAAAGTAAACAGGAAATAACCGTCTTTACAGAGGGTTAGAAGCGTTATGACTACCTCTCGATAAGACTAAATAGCAGATATGACTAGTTCGCTATAGGACTTAATCTCGATATGATTAGATCGCTGTGAAGCTAATAAGGTATTTGACTACATATGCATAAGTCCTGTTATCAAAATGACTCATTATCGATATGACGTACAATCGTATCTAAAAGTGGCATTAGTATAGGAACTGCACGGAGTACCTACTTAGCTTTACTAAAGTGTGAATACACTACACTTTATCTATAATTACACTATTAAAAATAAATTGAAACAATAGTTGTCATTGTCACTTCGAAATGTTTTTCTTGCATGGCATATTTTATTGTTATTTAAAATGCAGGATAATGAAAAATTTCATTTTATTAAAAATAAAAAGAATAAGGAAGCACTTCTTCATGATGATATTTTAGTATAGGTAGCAAGGAAAAAACTTAATGCTATAACTCGATAACTGTACTCCAAAAAACAAATGAAAATATGGTCGTTACGCTATCTGGCCTTATTGCGATCTAGTCCAAACACGATATAGTCCTAACAAGATCTAGTCATTTCGAGATTAAGTCCTATAGCGAACTAGTCATATCTGCTATTTAGTCTTATCGAGAGGTAGTCATAACGCTTCTAACCCTTTACAGAATATTTTCGTGTGGGAGCGATTGGCACTAAAGTAGAAATTACCTATGTACATAATTAAATAAATTATATCACAAAGAGTTAGCGTCTATCTCAGCGTAAAGTTACTACTCTACCACT
This sequence comes from Luperina nickerlii, assembly GCA_963855955.1. Lineage (NCBI taxonomy): Eukaryota > Metazoa > Arthropoda > Insecta > Lepidoptera > Noctuidae > Luperina > Luperina nickerlii. The sequence continues at coordinate 7,579,767 of OY979669.1, forward strand.
CTTCAATCTTTCCTTTGTATTTATTTGTGTTTCCTTTTATCACATTTTTTTAACCATAAGGACAATAACAGAACTACTATGCGCGTGTGCAGTCTCTGTTTCCTGACTCGATGTAGGTAGCCGAAGATGGTATTTTTCAATTAAGTAAATGAAGTTTTCAGGAGGCTCATATGCTCTTATCCAGAGGGTTTTATAATGCTTTTTTGGGCTATAGGTAGAGGTGTTTCTACTTCAATGCATAATCATCCGTTATAGCAAAAAATACTGCAATGCAGAATTTTGCTGTCTATCCTCTTGTCTTGTCCATCAGTATAATGATAATTGGAGTCCAAGTTAAGTTGGCATAACTTTACTTACTTAGTTATTTTTACTCGTATGCTTAGTGTTGAAGATTGTGGTTTTATTTTTGTAGGCAAATTGCTATTAGGTACCCACTTCAAGCCTCACATTTACTATAGATTGTGGTTTTATTTTTGTAGGCAAATTGCTATTAGGTACCCACTTCAAGCCTTACATTTACTATAGATTGTGGTTTTATTTTTGTAGGCAAATTGCTATTAGGTACCCACTTCAAGCCTTACATTTACTATAGATTGTGGTTTTATTTTTGTAGGCAAATTGCTATTAGGTACCCACTTCAAGCCTCACATTTACTATAGATTGTGGTTTTATTTTTGTAGGCAAATTGCTATTAGGTACCCACTTCAAGCCTTACATTTACTATAGATTGTGGTTTTATTTTTGTAGGCAAATTGCTATTAGGTACCCACTTCAAGCCTCACATTTACTATGAGCTCACTTTAGTACCATGAACTGCTAGTTATGGTCTGAACAGGGTTTCTTCATTAAGTAATTTTAACTATGAATTATCTAAAATACACATTTTACTGTTTCAGATTGTCAGGTCCAGCAGTTTGTGATTTATATAGTCATATTCTACCCTTGTCTCAGGTTACTTTGGGTTACTTGCTGTACTTAAAACTGGAATACTTTAAATTCTCAAATTAAATTCAAGAATTGTGGAAATTAAAGTGAGCAATTTCAGTCTCTAGATAAGTAATTAAACGGTTTTCCAATTATCCCTTAATTAACTAAACAAACTGGCTTCTTTATCAATTAGCCAGTACGTGTTCAAGAATTTTATGTAGGTAGAGAAATATAGAGGTGTAGTTAAGTAATAAATCAACGGTTTATAACTTGACTGCAAGCTGAATCAATATTTAGCCTATCGATGAGTTTAATGTGAGAATAAAACGAAGTAAGTGGCGAATAACTTAGATCTATCTTGACACTTTGCTCATTGCGAGCACGTTTCATACAATAAAAATCCAATGAAATTATATATATATATGAAAGTCGCGGGCGCACTCGAGCTCTCTGTAAAAACTGTGAACCATTCAGCAGTGCTGGGAGCTGCTTCAGTCAACATCATAATTTAACATCGCAAAAACTCGCGTCTTAATAAATAAATCAACGTATTTTTTCACCGTCCATAACTTAAGGAGCCGAGGCGGGAAATCGGATGGAAGTCGAGGGCGAAACTTTTAAAAAAGGAAACTGCTCTTGCGGCGTTCGCGCGCGCTGCCATTGGCCCGGCCGGCGGGGGCGGGAAGCCGCCTGCGCGCGATTGGTCGCCCGCCGACGCACCGTAGGCGCGTTCATCTCGAGACACGAACAAATAGATTTTTTTAAACAAAAGCAATTTTCCTATTCTTCTTGTTGTGGCTCCGTTTCTATAGTTTGTTTTTGCTCGGCGACGTTTTGTATTGTTTACAGTGGTCGAGTGCGCGACAATCCGCTGCCGGGTAATTCTCAATGATATTAACAAGTCGACTCCTCCGCGTATTGTGTCTGCTGGCGCATGCAAATTTTGTAAAAACAAGCGATTGTTATGAAAAACAAGCACGCAGGTTGTTGCAACTACTCGGCAATAGGAAGGCTCGGTTCTGCGTGAATGTAATTAACGAGATACGGACGCATTGTGCGATGACAATAGGCGTCACCACTCACAATACAACAGCACATTTCTTGCTGGTCCGAGATAACATTTACATTAACTAAGTCCTCATTATTATACTTATCTATATTCAATAAAACTTTATGCTAATTGTCTGTAGATGACGAAACAACGAGACAATCCTGTGACAAACATTTCCACATTTACTTTTAATTTAAGTACCTGCCGTGGGAATATATTTTTACACCTTTGAAGATACTTCCATTACAAAATCATGTAGGTATATGTAAGTGCGTGCTTACTCATTCCTGCAAGCATGTCTTTTTACAGTCCAGCTCACATTATTTAAGTAGGAAGTTATATATTTTTCACCAATTCCAAGATGAACTTTATGATTATTGATCATGATCATGCTAATGAAGATAATAGATGTGGAAATGAAGCCACAGAAAGACTCATTTTTAGAATATTGGGAAAGACTAATCACTCTGCCGAATCTGTTGTAGGTATCTAGTTATTCGGTAGGTAATATTAATATTAAGGGGTAGTCAGCTTATAACTTTAACACAAGAACATAAGGCCGACGACCTTGTGAAGGCCGCAGGAACCCGTTGGATGCGAGAAGCACAGAACCGGTTGAAGTGGAGGTGCTTGGGGGAGGCCTATGTCCAGCAGTGGATGTCTTTCGGCTGAAGTGATGAAGCACATAAATAGGTAGGTACTCATGTGCTTGTGCTTACCATAATCAGCTAACAATGTACCCACTGCTGGAGCTCAGGGCTCTTCTCTATGAAAGGGAGTGGACCGTAATCCTCCACGTGGTCCAAGTGCGGATTGGTAGATGTCACATTTCTTTGAATTTTTAGTTCGAGGACATACCGGTTTCCTCACAATGTTTTCCTTGAAGTTTTGAGAGCAGTGCTAATGAAATAATTACACAAAGTAAAGCGCCTATCTGGGTTCGAACCTACTACCTACAACTTGTGCTTATTAAGGTTTTTTATAGGTAAGTACCTATTCATCTCGTTTGACACAGATTGAAAGCTGACTCCAAAGCACGAAGGGCTCGGTCAGTAAAGAATGATCATTCGTTCAAGACATGACAGCGTCGAACGTGGCTAACGTTAGAGATAGATCAATCTACACTTTATTTGCTTTGTCAGAAGTGTTACTTTCTATTTCTAGGCTGTGCTTAATTAATAGCAGTTCATGCTCTACGATTGGGAAATCTGTTATAATAAAATTGATTTACATTATCAGGATCACTGATTGGTTCAAAATGAACTTAGTACCTAGGTATGTATTTTCACTTTGTGGTTTCGTTCCTATCTATTGCATTTAGGCCACATTTACCGGGTTTGTTACGTACAATGGTATGAACCCTAATTACAGAAATATTAAAGAGATTACAAACCATTCTTTGTAACCTCTTTAATATTTCTGTAATTTCATATATACCATCTTACCCTTCATTGTTCTATTCTATAGACACCCGAATTCGTCAAGTCTGCAACTGAAATTAGCGTTTAGGGTGCCCGAATTTGGGTAAAGTCATTAGTTATTTGCTATATTAGGCACTTAGGTAGGTAGGTACTTACTCACTTTTCCTTTTCCAAAAATTGTACCAAAGACCTCTAGATCTTTCACAATATTTGTAACCATTAGACCCATGGAAGGACTTTTCTATCTCGACCATAGATAATACAAAAGTCGTGTTTCATATTTATACAGAAACTCTGTAAAATATTCATTAGGTGAAATGCAAGTCGTGCAGCACAAGAGATGAATAATAAATATCTAGATTGATATCGTCCTATTTTAATCTATATCAGTTTAAACGTGCTTGGAATTATACCAAAAATAGGACATTAAATCTGACCTGGGCGCCACGATGTAGAAACACTTCAAAATTTAATTCTGACCTCGAATGAGTAAGGCATGGGGTCACTTTGGTCAGCATCTTACTTTGACAGGGAACATATTTACTTATACAGCATTTTTCATGGCGTGTAAAGAAAAATCTGATAGGTATGGGTAGGTAGTTATTTCTGTATAAAGCGTTGTAAACCTATAAAAATCCAAGCATGATATTAAGTTATTTTAAAAGCCAGCTACAAAATAAATGGTTAAGTAGGAAGTCTCAACCAATATTCGGTGGGTAAGTAGGAACTCTATCCAATATAATTAACAGCTAGCAGAATCACAAAAAATATAAGTAAGTATCTTTCTTCATGAAAGCTCTTCATGTCGACTAATAAATATCGTGAGAACACCATAACAATTCTAGACCTCATACCCATAGACACGAGCAGACCATCCGAACTAACCCGAATTCATCCGAGATGTGCCGAGATCGTGGCCATTTTTCCTCCAAATTGCGCCCTTTGTTATGCAAAGCGCGGAAGGCGCCGCCGTGTGCGGGCGCAACAATTGCTCGTTTGTGCCCCGCGCCCGTGTGACACGGCCTTATCGCCCATCGCACGGCAAACCACCACACTTTTTACAATGACTAGTGACTGATTAGAATATTTCATCAGTCAGTCTAGGCCTAACTCATTCTGTTTTTAATTACACATTTAAATTCTAACTGGGAGGTCGTGTGACAAATCTGTTTTGTGGATGTTTATGTGCTGGCTTTGAGGATATGACTGCGATGAAATCAGATTAAGATCTTAATGTTATTGTATTATTTAATTTGTGTCCATAATGTCGCCGACTTGTGAGTTATAGTATTGTTAATCCATATTTAGAAGAGGAACAGTATATCTTGCATGGCTCTCCGTGTTAATCACCTACCTAAATGTTTAATGGAGCCATCATCGCCTAACCAATGTTTTAAATAAAAGTTTAGGTATTGATAAATAATTTATTACCTACATTACATAATTGATTTATTACACAAATAATGTATCTGTATATTTGCAGAATAAACTAGTTTTATTGATCTCATTTTCAATTTTATTATGTTTATAAGTTTTATTTTTTTTTTGTATTTTCTTTTTATGTAGTTTGTATGCCAACAACAGTAAAATATAGTGATACTAAGACATCGGTACTGTAGCTGTCAATGTTGTAATATACAAATTATTACATGAATATAAAACATCTGCATATTGTTTTGCTTACCCACATTTACAAATAAGTAAATGATTTTGAATTTGAATTTGGATTTTTTATGTTCCATAAACATTTTCAAATTGATACTTTATGATTTATTGTTTCATAAAAGTACCTACGTGATTGCAACCAAGTAATTTTGGCCACATTGCTAGATAAGTTTTACGTAAAAACTTTTGAAAAAGATAGTCGTACATCAACACAAAGCTCCGATCATTCATTTCGCGCAGCCGAGTAATCTACAAAATGAGCCCTCATTGATTTTCCTACATTACTAATTGCGATAGCGAAACAACAACCACGTTACTCATGCACTTTACGAACCTCCCTTTCTACTTTTACCCTTCTTATTGTAGATGGAATAAGGTTGATAATCGCTTGTTTATCAGTTTCAGTACCAACTACCGATTAGACATGGGCGCCGCCTTAAAAATTCTCGGCGGCGGCGCGCTGACCAATTTCAATCGGCGGCGGCGTGGCGCCGGCGGCGTGGTTTTCTACTACCTACAACTAAAACTCGCAATCTACTCCCTATCTTCTTTAAGCCGGCCGGCTCCTTAATATCGTTTCAGGCGGACGACAGGAAAATGTCAGTCCTATACAGTACAGTAAATACCTTGTCCAGAATTCCAGATCAGGTCATCAGGTACAAAATAAAACTTTTTTCCAAAGGGACACTTTAATAGCCTCGTAAAAATTTTTTCAACATAGACACAGATATCAAAGCATAAATACTAATTAAAGTTTGTCATTATTATCAATCTTACATATTTTATAATTATCATGAATAAATACGATTTTATTAACCCGAATCGAGCTCAAGCAAGATCTTTTGGCCATAACTGTTAGCCCAGCTACCGAGAATACCCTCTCACTCGGAGTGTTAGTGGCATGTATACAGAGTAAAGCTCTAGCAAGAGCAGCAAGAAAAGGTTCTTTTTTATTAGGTCTTTACATATGAAATTGGTGTTTTGTACGGGAGGAATATAAAGTCATTTTTTTTTGTAAAATATATTTAATTAATCAAAGTATGCACCGTTGTTATCTATGCACTTTTGCCTTCTCATAGGTAGTTCATTGATCCCTTTACTAAGAAAACCATGGGGGCGAGAATCAATGAACACTTTGAAGGCGGTTTGGACTGCCGCATCGGAGTTGAATTTTTTTCCTTGTAAGAAGTTGTCCAAATTCCGGAAAAATGGTAATCTGTTGGAGCAAGGTCCGGGGAGTACGGTGGATGTCGCAGACGTTCCAATTGTAGCTCATCTAACTTAGTGGTTGTTTGTTGTGCAGTGTGGTCTTGCGTTGTCGTGAAGCAGCAGTGGCCTAGAGCGATTGACCAATCTCGGTTGTTTAGCAGCTAGTTCTTCTTTCATGGTTTGCAGTTGCAGACAATAGATATCTGCCGTAATCGTTTGGCCAGATTTTAGAAAGCTGTAGTGAACGACACCGGCGCTAGTCCACCAAACACTCACAAGTAACTTTTTCTGAGTCAATTTTCGTTTAGGGCAGGATTTGGCTGGTTCTCCAGGGTTCAGCCATTGCGACGAGCGCTTCCGATTACGAAAACGTTAAACCAAAAACGTACCGTACTTTCTTTTGCGACACCAGCGCCGTACACATCATTAATCCTTCGAGCTGTTTCTGCAGCACTGGTGCCACGGTAGAACTCGTACTCGTAAATATACCAATATTTCATGTTTTCCATTGTGCGGTAATAAGCGACGCCAAAGAAAAAAATAATGAGGAAAAAACAAATGAATGACTGTTTTCAAAACTCAAATGTACCAGCTAAATGAATGTATAAATTTGGGAATTCTTAACCAAAGAGGAGATATTTCAGATCAAAGTGGTCAGTACGACAAAACGCTAATTTCATAATTATGTAAGGACCTAATATTATTCCAATAGAATAATAAATCACCATCTTTTGGCTCTGTAGGAACAGCACCAGCAATGTAACGCCAACATTCTTGCTCTATTGGATCACGTTGAATGCCTTGGCATGAACTCATACTGTTTCCTTGACAGTTTGTGCAATAATGATGTGTCAATTACATCTGGTGCTTGTACTGCCTGCGTTTTCGGCTAAAGCTTCTGGCTCGTTATTAATATTTATAATTTCCCTGATGTACGAGGAAAGGAATGACAAAAAAACGTCTATGGAAAAGATTATTCACTGTAGTTTTTGATAATTCAGTCATTTTGGATGAGTCAATCACGAAAACAAATACACGTCTTTACGCCACTCACGCCGCGCGGTGAATGTCGGCGGCGGCGGCGGCGTGCCGCGGGCGCGCGGCGGCGCCGCGCCGGCGCAGCGCCCATATCTACTACCGATATACTTTAAACGGTTCGACTGTTATCTTTGATCGTGCCAATGCATCATATTTGCTTCGTGTTTCGTCACACAGATCGCCATCATATCGATAATGAAGCGACTACATTAAAAATATTAACTGCAAACTGAACTGGCCCTATATTCGTCATTGTAAGAATAAATTATAGGCACCTACGTAGATAGGGTTCAATTAATTTCTCTTTGGAAAACGATGCATCAATTTCTATCAAAACATTGTTTATTTATGTTAGTGGCTTTGTATTTCTGGTTAGAATTCTTATTTGAATTGTAAAAGTTAATTAATTTTTGGGTGGTGAAGCAAAAAGGTTAGAGCTATTTACACGATTTACAATGTTGCATAGATCTTCAGTTTTTTTTTTAAGTCTGCTTATACACTTGATTCATCTAGTGTCTATGCAGTCTTAAAAAAATATACTTTTCTTGATAACCATAAAACAATGTGCTACATTTTATCAGTGTTTACTATCTAAAATGAAACCGATTTTCTTTACAATAATAATCAAAAATATGCAATATTAAATATTATGGAGTACTTAGATATCTACTTACCTAATTCTACTTTCAGTTCACAAAATTATAAGGTAGGTAGGTAATATAGTAGAAAGAAACCCAATTCTTTAATTTCACATTCCTCCCATCTTATAGATTATATCCTGTTTAATATCTAATTTTTCAGAGTTTCGTTTAAATAATAACTTATGTCTTTTATTATACTGTCCTATCTGGAGAAAAAAATGGCGTGCCTCGGAAAGCACGTTAAGCCGTTATTCCCGGCTGTCACTACGGACAGTCATTACGGGTCATCAGAAGCCCGAACGTCTGACAACCAGTCTTACCAAGGGGTATCGTATTACCCAGTAACTGGGTTGTGGAGGTCAGATAGGCAGTCGCTCTATGTAAAATAATGGTATTCAGCTGCATCCGGTTAAACTGGAAGCCGACCCCAACATAGTTGGGAAAAGGCAAGGCAGATGATGATCTGCAGAAAAAATGGCGGCACACCACACAGATATATAAGAAAACCAGAAGAAACTCGGACCAAGATCTCGTGAGATTTGAAGCTGCTTAGTGTTTGTGCAAAGCCCGATAAACATGCATAGGCAATGCAAACTTTAAAAATAGTAAGTAATTGTAGAAATTAATGAAACAAAAAAGTCAACAGAATTCCTCCCATTCTTTCCCACTATCACACGTTTTACACAACCACGATCAATGCTATCTTACTATATTTAAAAGTACATAGCACACTAATAATATAAAGGCGAAAGTTTGCGAGTGTGTGTGTGTGTGTGTTTATATGTTTGTTACTTCTTCACGCTCAAACGGCTGGACCAATTTTGATAAAATTTTGTATGGAGGTAGCTGACACCCTGGATTAACACAAATATATTCTACTTTTTATCCTGATATTCCCACGGGATCGACACGTATGGGGGTGAAACCGCCGGGCGCAGCTAGTCATATTATAAACTAGCTTCTGCCCGCGACTTCGTCCGCGTGAAATTTCTTGTTACTTCGACCCACCCCGTCGCCGTCGCATCGCATCGCCTGACCGCGCTATTACTTCGTTTTTGCTTAGCGTTCTTTCTGACTTTTTTTCTTTTTGCTTGGCTCCTAAAGGTCATAGCGTGATGTAAAATAACCTATAGTCTTCCTCAAGAACTGGGCTATCAAATGCAAAAAGAATTTTTCAAATCCGACTGGTAGTTCCAGAGATTTGCGGGTTCAACCAAACAAACAAACAAACAAACAAACTCTTCAGCTTTATAATATTATATTATATTATATTATATTATATTATATTATATTATATTATATTATATTATATTATATTATATTATATTATATTATAATATTATATTTATTATATATAGTATAGATATGAAAATGTGTATGTTTGAATGTTTGTTAGGTACTTAATCACGCAAAAACGGCTGAACGGATTAAGATTAAATTTGGAACACATATAATTTATACTCTACTAATTCAACCACTGTCACCATTGGTACCTTTGCCAATTCTTTTATGAAAATAGTATGTATGTAAGAAAAAATCTACATCTTTTTAATAAAATAAGTGATAGGCATATAATTTTAATATTATATTAGAAATAAAGATAAATTAGATCAACCTTTTTTAAGATTATCTAAAGTACATGTATCTTTTATGGGGTAACGTGTTAAATGTTACAAAAAATACCTTGTGACATATTGCAATTAAATTAAATAACATTTTTGAAATTTATATTAAAAGTGCAGTAAGTAAACCAGCATATTACAAATTAGAGGACTATATCCAAGATAACAATGCTTGGAAACATGCTGGTCCTGCTCCATAGGACAATCTAGAGTCTAGACAAAATTAAACTGGTTGCTAATTTAATTGTATAATTTTATAAATTGATTTAATATTATGTGATTACTTTAACTCATTAAATAATTACTTGTTGAAATTTTTGGAAAAATCATCTATTTTAACAATATTTGTCAATATGTGAGTACCATTTTTATCTATCAAATAACTAATTTCCCTGTCATTGCTTTAATTTTAATTATTTTTACCTATTGTGGTATACAATTATATAATAGTAACTTTATTATATATAATAGTATTTTTATTCTAGATAATTTTATTCTTCACAAATAATTAATGTATACAAAGTATTGTAATACATTTTAAAAGAGTAACGATGGATTTTTTGGCCCATTCGTCTCCATACAAACCTACCTATTGGAGGGGGCAACTAGAATACATAGGATACATTTTATCTCGGTACTCGTTGCCGTGGGACAATTTCCGACCTCCACATGGGCAAAGCCGCGGGGAAAAGCTAGTACAGAATAAAACTCACACAATCCAATCAGCGGTAAAAAGTGGATGTCTAAGGAAGACCAAACGAGGCCGAGATCACGTGAGATAGTTCGTCTTGCCTTGTTTTTAGCCGAAGCCCGCCTTTACACGTATAAAATGCATACTCGCCATAAATTTAAATTTACCGTGTTATCGAAATAGTTGGGTAATTTATGAATGACGTGGTGCTGGATGAATTATGCGATCGCTTGTGTTTGGATACACGCATGTTATGTCTAATTGCATTCCTTGATAGTACATATTAGCATAGTGCTTTTGTGTTCCTGGATTTGTGGAGTGAAGTATGGTTTGGTGGAAAGGTATTTTGCGTGACGTGTAGTTCTGCGGTTGTATCGTTTGTTTTTGGATTCGTCATTTCAGTCACAATGGAAATTTTGTTTAAATTTTTCCTTTGAACAGCGGATATCCTGTTTGTTTTTCTTAGCTTCTACTTCCTAAAAAGTAAGTCTGTTACCTTCTGTTTTACCCTACTATTTTCAGACAACTTTACGCATTTGAATCAAGTCATCTATAATTTTAGGTAGGTACCTACTAAAATTACCAATCCTATGGTACTTGGTTGTTTGTTGTATAGACATTATTATGCTTTGTAATAATTTATACAGCGTCGTGCTTTCACCCTCAAAGTATTCTTAATTCCTTTTACATTTCTTTACTTAACCGCTAGTAACCTAACCCCCACAAACCGACCACAGTACCTATATCAACACAACACAAGATGCCACAATAATCAACCCATTTTTTAAATAAATTCAACATAATGGATTCACCAACAGGTCTGATCTCAACACGGCCCTTGCGGTTAGGGCTCGTGTTGATCATGTTGGTCACGCGAGCCGTCATCAAGTCGTCACTGCGGTTGAAACAACCGGTGTCCAATATACTGCTGATCGATCATTTCCTATCTGTGTTCTTTGGCTTTTAAATGACATTGGTTAGAACTTTTCAAATTGTTAGGTACCTATTTTTTTTTAACAACTTATAAAAGTCAAAGTAAAAATTGCAGAAAGATAGTTGAGCATGGAGAGGTACGAGTACCTAAGTTTATAATGCTGGAAATAATAACATGAAATGTAACACGCGTTGAAACAAGTTCGTGTAATAATTGCTGGGTTAAATTTCATGTTACATTGCATACCTAAATTAGGACGGCGTATTTGTGTTACATTTTCATATTTTGTTTTACCAAGCTGTAATACTCAGCTATAAAATGGGTCGTTTACAAAATCACTTGCTGGCAATGGTAAAACAAAGTCATAAAAGTATTTTTCAGTTAATATGAAAAAGATGACTCCAGCAGTAAGTACCACCAATTAAAATAATAGAATTTCATTAATCATTCAAGAATTTGATTCTGGCTACTGTACATTCTAGAGATAGTCAGTACATTTTCATCATCAGCCTCAGGTATCAAACATATCATTAGATATTTGATAGACTTAGTACAAAGCAAATGTGGAAGGGTGGATGTATGCAAACTTATTTACTAGTTAAATGCCCCAACGTTTATAAAGTATTATTCATTGACTCCACCCACGGCCTAATGAACCGCAAAAAAGTCAATATAAAAAGAATTACCGTCAATTATCTCAATAAATTAACTCATATTTCGATACACTCGAGTACAAATAACACGTAGATTATGTCATAAACGTTGCTCGTTGTTAATCAATTAATCTTAAAGTGACAGTCAGATATGCAATTAAATTGTACCTACAATTATTGTGATAATATCCTTAAAGAATGGAGGTGCCGACACCGGCTTGTCTACTTTTGACGTAGACACTAATGATCTATTTACAAAATTGCGCATTCCAGTACCAGAAACCTTCCTAATAAATTTAGTATCTTGTCGTCCCAATTTTAAGGTGGAAATCCAGTTGGGGGGGTAATAAATGTATGTTGGCAGTACATTTTTCACACCTGAATAGGCTCTATTATGAGATATAGAGCAAAGTGGAGTGGTCGTCGCTAGCTGATTAAAATCATTATTGTTTTTAATTAATCATACGTAGTTACGTGTGCTGTTGATAGTATCGGACTTTGCCAAGCTTTTTACGCGAGTAGGGACAGCAAAATATGGCGGACAAAAATTAATGTAATATAAGAAAATTCTGTGGAATTGCAAGCATAAAAAAAATTAAAAAACTTACTCGTAAGAAGACACTGTATTTAATTTGTATTTTGATACAACATAAGGGCAGAAAATTGCAAAAGCTAAGTACCAACATTTCTGTATAACAGTGATAATTTCAGAATGGGCTCAGATTATGACTACACGCCGTTGAAATCAACCCTATTTTCTCCAACACATTCTAAGTATGTTTAAGAATTTGAAGTTCATACTTCGAATCAAATTAGTTGACAAGATAGTTCTAGGTCTTTTGCTGAAACTTGACAGGAGAACAGTTTATGCCAACCTCTTTTTGCACTTGCATTTGATTTGATACTTTGTTGTCGTTGCAAAGTTCACATAAGGTAATAACTGGTAGGAGAAAATATAGTAAAATGGCAGATATATTTTATTTTGCAGCATATCTAGAAGGATTCGTCTGTGTCGGCTTCTTAGTTTTAAACCAAAGAATGCTCTGAGGACACAGGAATCGTTTAAATTCTAATATTTATGTCATAACATTTTTTCCTTTTCTGTCCACCCACTTCACTTATTTATCCAGTCATTTCCATCTTTCTTTCAAATATTTCCTCGCCCTACATTGCTGTCGGTACTAGTTGAGCGATTGCATCGTCTGCCTCGCGCCCCTGCGCCCCTGCGCGACGCCAGGCGACGCGCGACGTTCCAACTCAACTGCTACGCTCGCACAATTCACACGCAACATACATACACTACACACATTATCAATATACATTAACAATACACACATACACTGGTGTATGTAATGCAATAATTATGATATTAATAACTAATGCCCCGTAATTGAGTTATAATTAAAGTGTAGACACGTTCTTATTGGTTTTTATTGATACTATGTAGTATGTGCGAAGTCTTCGTGAAGGTATCTATTTTATATTTAAAAGACACACACCTACTATTTTATTTAACAGGAAAAATTAAATTGCTTTCCACACATTACTAGGTCTGTAGGTGCATAATATTCCAATCTTCAAGCAATAATTTTATAGACTTTGTATTATATGAAATAGTAAGCTTCACAGCAGAAGATAGGTGCTTTACTACATCACCATCATCATTTTAGCCGAAAGACGTCCACTGCTGGGCATAGGCCCCCCAAGCACCGCCACTTCAACACGTTTTGTGCTTCTGGCATCCAGCGGCATTCCTGCAGCCTTCACCAGGTCATAGGTCCATCTTGTTGGGAGGCCTTCAAACGCTACGTCTTCCGGTCGCCACTCCAGAACCTTTCGGCTCTATCAGCCATCTATTTTGCGAGCAATGCCCTGCCCACTGCCACTTAAGTTTGGTAATTCTTCGGGCTATGTTGGTTAACTTGGTTCTTCTACGGATCTCTTCACTTCTGATTCGATCAATTAGGGATATTACAAGCATAGCCCTGTTTGGGTGACTTTTAGCATTCTAGTGAGGCCCATTGTGAGTGACCACGTTTCAGTGCCATAGATCATCATTGGCAACCACGCACTGATCAAAGACTTACGTCTTGAGACACTGGTATGTGAGGCTAGAAAAATTAGACGTTAATTTACTAGTTACCATGTTATTTTATGCACAGGCCATAATTACCTATCGACAAGGTCGGGAAAGATCACGACGTAGTTTCAATTTTCATGTTTCTTTCACAGTTTCATTATTCAAGAGAAACATCTAAACATATATGACAACCGCTTGATATACCTACTCGTATCTATCCTAAATTTCCTCTGTCTACCATCAAAGGAGACCGATTCAGAGACACGATCTACTCATAAAATTTAATTGAAAGTAACATTCAGGAGGATTTTACTAATATTATCAAATGGGCTCACGACAATGGCATCATAATCAATATAAATAAAACCAAATGTATGCGTATACGATCTCCTTATCTCAAAAAGATCGAACGTCTGCCGCGTATAGTGGGGCATAGCTATGAGTGTCTGCACAGTAGTGGACTGACGTTGTGTAAGTGTGCAAACATTGAGGTGGTGGAGGAATACAGGTACTTGGGTTTAGTCATAGACAACAGTTTCTCATGGAAAACACACATTACACAATTATGTGACAAACTCAGGTACGTACTTGTAAAATTCCACCACCTTAGTTTTGTGTTGGATAGGGCAACATTGTACATGGTCTACTATGCGCTGGTGGACTCGCTGCTTTCTTATGGGCTGGCGTGCTATGGTAACACATTTAAAACTTATTTGGATAAAATAAAAAAACTTCAAATCAGATTCATGAAACTATTAGTAGATAAAAACACAAAAAACCGTTGTAAAAGTAGTGATTACGAAGACTTATTTTTGGAGTGTAAAATGCTGCCGGTCCATGAGAGGGTAGTGATGTCAGTAGCGTTGGAACAGTACTGTAGCAATGAATTTAAAAACAATATTATACGCACAAGATCGCAAAGGAACAATAATATGAGAAGATTTGTAGTGCCCACTTCTAATAATTATTATGGTCGAAGGTGTAGAAATTTTTTAGTTCCAACTATTTTTAATAACCTTCCAGTCGATATAAACAGCTGTATCACAAAAACCGCTTTTAAAAATAAAATACATAAGTATCTCCTTAATATCTTTTGTCAAAACCTCACTGCAGAGAATACCTGAAAAATTTAATAACAATGTCTGTTTTTTTTATTAACCTATATGTGAAAAAGTGTCATTATAAAAATAAAATATGTATGTTAGTATTTAGAAAAAAAGGAGCTACGTCTGCCAACAAACTGCTTTGCAGTTTGGCGGAAGTAAATATATTTTGTAAAAAATATTTCTGTGAATAAACACTTTTTCATTTTTTTTCAATATCTTCAATGTCTTTCATCCCCTTATAAAGACTTAACATTAATATCTTTCCTAGATTTACATCTAGGTTTTCCTTAACTTTCTTTGCCAACGTTTATCGGATGGTCAGTCTATCTATCACAACATCTGTGGGGTATCAAAGCCTAACCTTTGACTAATTAGACAAGGGA
The DNA here is from genome assembly GCA_963855955.1 of Luperina nickerlii. NCBI lineage: Eukaryota > Metazoa > Arthropoda > Insecta > Lepidoptera > Noctuidae > Luperina > Luperina nickerlii. The sequence goes on from OY979669.1 coordinate 7,595,188, forward strand.
ACTGCTAAATCTTGATTGTTAATTTGTATAGTTTAGAGTTGGAAAATCAGACCTTAAAAGTGACGTCATAGGTCTTAAAGTTTCTGAGTTCTTTGAATTATTTTTTTCGTGGTGTCCGGCATTTTGTTTATAGAATAGCTTTTAATACACTGTCTTAAAGACATACAAATTGTAATATAATCAATCTGTTCATTATTAAATATTTCATTTTACTTTGTAATCGTCTAGGACAACAAAATTACAATTGAAAGATACTACTATAATCGAAACCCTGATATACCCTGTTGAAATGAATCTTATAGTGATCTATTTCAATTAAATCAATCTCAATCCTTCTCAAAGCATATTATTTTGGACGCTACCATTAGAAATTGATAGTTTTCTATCTGTGGACAAATTGCTTTTCGCATGTCATGATATTTTTTTGCTTATCCCGATCATGAACGCTAAAAGATTCAACCGAAACTTTCGATATTCCCAGGTTTACAGTTACAGTTCTTCCCCCATGCTCAAAGCTTGTTATATAGTTCTAAGAAGGAAGTTTGTTATAATTTATCGCAAGTAATATCAAAGAGTCCGCACATAGGGATGCACCGTTACGTTTTTACAAACACCGATACAGAGATACGCGACAATTAACCGATGGAATCGCGAATTCGAAAGCGAAAATGCTCATTTTAAAGTAATTTTCGTAGTTATTTGCATTGAAATTGAATTTTTTTTACGGCTGCGCCGCGCCGCGTCCGTTCGGCTGGACTGCGTACACGCATGTTCAAAGCGCATGTCCAATTAAAATGCGCAATAGTACTTCATTATGTTAAAATATTTTTATACGACGCTCGATATGTTCGAAAGTTTCGCGTGAGAATATAAAAAAATGTTTTATTTTCGATAGTTACATTTTAAAGCGTCGTAACCTTCGGCACTGAACTTGTTAGTCGTTACTTTGACGAGCATTAAAGAAAGTGCGTGGCGATAAACATCTCTACGATAAACCATTTTGGGTAAACAAATGCTTAATTTAGTTTTTTCTAGAATACAAGTAGAATTAAAAAAAAAAACTAAAGTTACCAATGTCATTAGTTTCACTTGAAACCTCCATTTAACCTTAATTCATTTCTATTTAAATTTTCGCTCTAAAAATCTAATACGTACAAGTTAATTCTAGAGCACAAAAGGAGTAAAAACGAGCACTATTATTTGTGAGGCAGAGCCCACCTCTATTTGTAGCCTATACAAAACGTTTATATTGATTAAACCATTTTTCAAACATCCAACAAGGCAATTAAACAACAGCAATGGGATTTTATTCAGATTCATCAAACCAATTCGAAATCATAATTGATCTGCCATGTAAAAAAATATAGAGGGCTGTTAGGAATGGAATAGGCGCCAAAAATACAAAACTAGAGCGATGACTGGCCGAAACACTTGGAGCCGAAAGTCAATTAACGATCGGCCGGGGCACGTGGAACAGAACCGACTGATAACGCAGTATATGGCAAAGGTTCAGAGCAGTTAGCCGAAAAAGTGTTCTTTTCGTGTTTCTTAAACACTATTCTCTACAAACACTTTTTCGGCTACCTACCAGATACCTAGAGCTTTGTTCAGTAAAGCTCTAGCTTTAGTGAATAAAACTCTAGGTATCTTTGCTCCTAATGATTGAATGAAGGGCCTAATTGTAAAATAGAACAATGGAAACTAAGACAAGAATTTATTTGTGTCTAGTTATTATTTACTCGATTTATGTACAGACACCAGCACATCAAGTTACTACAATTTGTCAAATTTCTTTAATAGATTTTCAACTTCATTGCTAAAGCATAAGGTTCAATGTTGATTGTGAAATGTTGACAGTTTCGGGTAGCTTGATGTGCTGGCGTCTGTACCTAAATAATGTATCTTCAAATAATTGTTTAAAAGAAATATTATTACTTTCAAAATATTCATGAACAACTTGTAGCAGGAACCTACCGTGTTATATAATGTACTAGTTTATTTAGAACGCTGGATTTTTATTGTCATTTTGTTTTTTAAGCATAGAACCCTCTCGAATTGTAGCTATTTTATTTTAAAATAACACTTCACGTTTTTATTAAAAACCATTCTCATTATTTGCCTAGCCTTTTTCAGACTACGTCGGGGTCAGCTTCTAGTCTGACTGGAACAAATACCTGACTACCGTATCGATATCTCATTACCTTTAAAATTAATACTTTACAACAAGATCTAACTATTTCAAATTCATCTGAATCTTTTGCATATAATACGTAGAATTTTGTAGTGTATTCGAGGTCCCAGTTGGCAGGCTCGTGTCCGCTGCCCGATACCGTTCATCCGAATTTCTGCAATTCTGTTTAATACCACACGCACCAATCTATGCTGGATTTGATCAAATATTGAAAATACGTTTTGTGTTAGGATTAGTTAAATTTTGCGATAAATGTCTCTCATGTTTTATTCATAAATGTAATAATTTATTAAGACAACATTATTCAGAAGACATTTTAGTGATGTCACCTTGGTTAGCCGGACAAAAAATAACTGGCTATTTATTTTTTGTCCGTGTATAGTTTTTAACATCATTGTGTTATAAAAGCGGAATTAAAATTTCAGCACGACCTAAGTGAAGTTATTTTTTTCAAGCTTTGGTGACTCAGATAAAAAAGCGTGTCCGCTTTACAGCAACGTCTTCTACGAAAGCTAACAATATGTCTTGCGCACGATACAACCATACAGGCCCACCTTGTATCCACACCAAGATAACAATAAGCCCGTCCTATCATATTACAAAAGTACATAACAACCGATATTTACGTACACGAGCCACTTTTGCAGCCATAATAATTTCACGAGCCGCCGACACGAGTGGCAACTGGCATCGCATCGCATCGTTGAATTTCGTTATCGGAACAACAATGAGTTTCTGACTCGCTGGCCATCTTCAAAAGTAATTCGCATTTTTCACGTAGAGAGGCGGGACCGACCCGTACCGTACTTAGGTATACCATACTATGTAGGCCTGTGTATCGGTGATATATGGCTGTCCATGATTGTGATTTGTGGGGGACGGGTATTTGAATTTTTGTGCGTGTTTTTTTAGTGCTTTTATTTATATTTTTTAAGCGTTAATTCAAGCTTTACTGAATTGGTAACGGACTGGAGATCAAGATATTTTTGTTTTGTCTTAACATTAGGTACTTAAAAAAATAGTCGAAATATGCAGGTCTACGGGTATGAAGGGGGGAAGGGGCGGTTTCGGGGTGTTTGGGTGTGCTGTAGGCGGTAGGGGTTTTGATACAATCAGCACCAAGCTAAGAAAATTGTTTATGGTTTGTTCTTGATACACAATCCCTGTTACGAAAATCAAAAGACTTGCACTTTTGGCGTCTGATTTAACTGTCAACGCAATAGGCTCACCCCCTGTTACACGAGAATTAAACATATACGTACACCTCTGATTAACCTTCGAGAAAAACAGGCGTAATGTTAAGTTATGTTATAGTTATATAACTGTGAAAGGCGTGCGATTTTTTTTGCCATAAATATGATCAAAATCAAAGCCTCGGTATTAATAAGTATCACCGTTGGTAGGTCCGTTTCGCAGTGGTCCAGTTATCGCCAGTTCACGCCGTGATGCTCACCGGTATTGTAAATCGGCCTCCAGTGTCGAAAGGGTCGCGTCATGTTTGTGACTGATACACTTATTAATTTAATTATCATTATTTTAAAACGATTAGGTAAGTACTTTATAAAAACTGCATTATTGATGATTCTGTACCTGTAACTGCAGTTAAAAAATAGTGTTACAGCTAAATTAGACCGATTTTAAATTTTCCATAGAAACAGAGATTTCCAGTTATCTTTTTTTAAATAAGACATTTCGAAAATGTTCTTAAGTAATTTTTTGAACTTTGTATCCTGCTTACCTATGTGTATGAAGTTTCATTAATTTCGAAAAACAAGGGCTTGAAAGTTTGTATGAAATGCCGTGCGGCGTAAACTCTCTTAAGCAATTTTTTTCCGAATGTGTTCGGAAACACCTTGTTTTAAGTTTTATGACCTAAATATTCAAAAACGTCGTTGGTAATGTTTCTCAAACTGTGTCTAATTTTGTTATAGAAAGACCTTATCGCACGAAATGAAGATAGGTAGAGTGATCCGTGCTAAAAGGACTTTTGGTTGAATGGAATTGACAGGGGGGCGTTGTTGGTATACATTTGTGAAATTGTCACAGTAATTGTATTGAAATAACAAGATGGCGATGTTAGTTGTAATTTTCACCACGCGCCTAACGAACCTGGTACTGTTGTATACAGGGTTATTGGTAAAACATTAACAACCTCTTAAGAGGTCATTGTACTCATCATTATGAACAACTTTTACTATGGGAACAAATCTAAAATCGCGAATAAACCAGCTGCTCCCTATATTTATGTTCGTATAACTCGTCAAATAAAGAACATCCTTGTGAAGACTCAGTCCTCAAAAGTGGGGAACCGATGTCCATTAGATTAGTTCAAAACTCAAAGAATTTATTTCAAATAAACCATTTACAGGCACTTTTGAATTGTCAAGGGATCGGTCAGTCAGAAAGATGAAGCTAGGTAGCAGTTATAGCCATAACTTCATTAGGTAGGCATTAGTTTAATGTGGTCCAACACTCATTACACAATCATGAACCATACAGCATACCAAATAAAAACAACTGGGTACCAACCACATTTAATAAACCAAAATATTAAACCACAAAATCCACACGACTTTACATACGTCACTGGAAAATTCTAAGAACTAGTATTTCACCACCTCATGACATTGAGTTGGCTTGCTCCAAGTGCCCATAAGGCGACCATACATTGTTCTAATTAATTGTTATTGCCTCCACCATGTATTTCAATGACCAGCTGGCATGAAAGCCTAGGGTGTATTCATGTGGAACGCTGGTAAGTGTGCATACGCACGAGCGACACGCGTCTACGGCAGAGGCAAATGCAGCCGTCTACACCCGTCGAAGCGTCGACAACTTGAGTACGGTGCTCTAATACACGAGCGGCATATTGTCGACGGCAGCCACCGACGCGTCGACGGATGTCGCTCGTGCGCGCTTGCGTTTCTTGGCGCTGACAATCACTGGTTGACAACGCTGGTCGGCACTGGAAGTTTTCATATTTTTTGCCAAATTAGCGCGGACCTTCGCCGACTAAATCCGACAGTAACTTATCGCTTATCGGCGAAAAGTGCCTGCGCCTACCAGCGCTTGTCGACGCCGAGAAGCGCTGGCATATCGGTTACCAGCTTTCTACGTGAATACACCCTTAGAGTCACCTACTTACAGTAGGCATTGTCACGAACGAACTGAAGATAAATTTTCGGTTTAATCACTTTAAAGCTGACGTTAGAAAAGGCTTTTTATTTCTTGCGAGGTTGAAGGCTTTTTTATTTGTTTCGGATTTTTTGGATAAAGGAATTTTGGAATGTTAGGTAGGTATTTGTAATTGTCGTTTTATTTGCTTTGAATTCGGGCATGTACAAGAGAATGCCCCTATGTTTGTTATACCTGGAATAAGATATCTCCCTCATAGCAAACCCGACTCCCGATTACACGAGATAATTATAAGAAAAGGCAGTGAAAGCTCGCTTGTTGTATAAGAGATTTGAACGCAGTTTCAACTGAAAGCAGCTAACTACGTATTCGTTTTTTCATAAACTCGAAATGTTTGTTACATCAAATGTTACAATTATATGAAGAAAGTTGTTACTCGTATTTAGATTCGGATGTGCATAACATAGCGACGGCGAAGTGCCAATACCTCCTAACTGATTTTTTTTTGAGAAATTCACTTTTTTTTTCGTTTTGAATTTAAAGGCGTTATTCGCATGTTTTAGTGAAATCGCAAAGTGTATTTTTATTACAGCAACATTAAATTAAAATGTGGAAATACATATTACTTCCCAACTAAAACAACGTGTCTATTTTTGAACGTTTTTATCCAGTATGTGTAAATTTTTGACTTTGTCAGTTAGGAGTTATTGGCACTTCGCCGTCGATAGATAGATCATGATCTACGAGATTTCGTAGCACATTCTACGAAAAAGGATTAGGTACTTATTCCCTCTAAAAACTTTAATCGACGCACTAGACAACAAACCTACTTAATTACTCCTCAAACCCTTTCGTCCATTAAATTAAAAAAAAAAAAAACACGCAACTGAAATAATTATCCACCAATTACAGCAGCGTATTAAAAGTTTATTTTATGTCTAGGAAAACAATAAAACTACTTATACGACCAAAAACGAAGCCCGGTTGTATTGGGTCCGAACGGTAACTCACTAACTAGACAGGTCAGAAAACAAAAGTCCCATTACACTGTTCGTCATACATATCTATCATATCAATACTGGTGACTGATGTAATGTTATGATGACTTTTTAAAGTATGTAATGCTTTGTGAAATTTAATATTTGCAATTAATTTATTTAATTAGACATTTTGTAACTTATAGAATAATAATGAAGGAATATTATGACATTTTTAATAATTTAATGTATTATGGAATTAAATATTTGCACACCACATGTAATGGTAGAATGTAATTGGGCCACATTTATAATTAACATCATACTATTTTGTACACCTACATTTTGGCAAATAAAGTATTATTATTATTATTATTCGTGTGAGGAGCAGTGGGTTACGCAGTGGCAACGGCCGCGACTTACGAATTGTAGGTCGTAGGTTAGAACCCTGACAGAGGCTTTACTTTGTGTAAATTATTTCAACACCACTGCTCTTAAAACGCTGAACGAATAGGTACATCGTGAGGAAACCGGCATTTCCTAGAACCAAAAATTCGAAGACATGTAACTTCCACCTAAACGCATTGGGCCCGCATGGTGGCCCACTCCCTCTCACTGAGAGGAGGCCCTTCTCCCAGCAGTGGGAAAATTGTTAGCTGATAATGCATTCGTGTCAGTAAAGTATTTGGCATAGGTTAAAAAAATGGAACAATTTGTGAGTGACACTTGATAAGTTTCAAGACCATTTTAAGTATTTGCTTGTTATTTTTTTTTTTTTTATTAAAACTTTATGTACATAATGTACAAAGGCGGACTTAATGCCTTGGGCATTTTCTACCAGTCTACCTTAGGGTGATGCAGAGACAAAACACCGTTATACCGTGTACCGTGTTATACCGTATAAATAAAATAACTCCTTTAATTACCTTTATCTTGTTTGCAAGACTTGCTTTGTTGAAATCAATAAAAAATTGTGTTTTTGTTTCTCAAATTCCGATCTTAGAACGCCGCATAAAGGTTGATTTTTTTTTCAGAAAGTGTCTGTAGACTCATTCTTTATTAACTTGGGCCTAAACTTTTCATCTAATCGTACTAAAAATAAAAACTTCTGTCTACATTATTATAGGAACTGAACTATCTTTTGCCCGCGCCTTCGCCCGCGTGGATGTCTGTAACTATCCTATGGGAATGTACTACCAGGACTTAAAGTACCATAAACTAAAAGTGTGCCAAATTTCATTTAAATCCGTACAGAAAAACAGACAAAAGGAACAAAAATTCTAAAAACTATATTTTCGACAAAAGACTCGTTCCCGTATCTTGTATTAATTACTTTTTTCAAAAATATCTAATGTATAGGTATTATGTTTTGACTTGGTTATTATTTTATTATCAGTATAGGTTTTAGTTAGCAACGAAGTATCCCTTGATCACCGTTCGTTAAAAGTGAACCTTTTCAACTTTTCCTCTACATGTTGCTAGCTGTCTTCTACCCAGTCAGTATAATTAAAAACTAGCCGAACGATTACTATGCAAATACAAGAAGGTAATGTCGTAGCGACACGACTGCTGTACCCCCGAGTTTAGTGGTCGTGATAGTTATGTGTGTCTACACGATGTGTAGATAAGGTTTTGGTGATCGACGATGTTTGCTTTCTACCTCATTGGTTTTGTTTTTGATAGGTGTGGTTAGTGGCAGTTTGGTTTTATGTTATCGGGTTGTAATAGTGTGGATAGAAGGTCAACATTTTGTAGTGTGCCTGTGCAATGAGGGTTTTCTGAAATGACGTTCGCTAGGTGGCAGCACTGACACGTCAGGTCCAGGCATCTGTCAAAGAGCCTATATTTTCTTTAGTCATGACTGAATGATGAACGAATGAATGAATCGAATGATGAACGTCATCATATTATTTAAATTGGAAGACCTCTCGTCACAGTGGTGCCAACTGGTGTCGTAAATTTTCACGAAAACCCTCAAGGCGAGCGTAACACACTATCGATCACAATCTGAATAACTTTGAAGAATATTGCTAATCCATTGCTTTATATGTTAGATTTTTTTTCTGCTCAACAATATAAATAACGCAATGAATGTTGTTGAACTGTCAAAATGAAACTGATAATGTGTTATGCAATTACCCCGTAGGGTTGCTAAAGACATGTAAAAAAGAAAGAAAGATAAATTACCTTTTTACCCGATTGCGCGACATAAAAGGACGGATTTTTCACGCGTATTTTTCCTATTGTAGAACCAACGATTGGGTCCCACTAAACCCAACCGTAAGGACTGGCTGGCATTCGCGAAAGACAGAATTTTGTGGAAAAGGGAAAGGAAGGGCTTTGCCCTGCGCCCTGCAGTGGAACAATACACACTAGTTAGTTTCCTATCGTGGAATACTCATTTGAACAAGAGAGATCGCAGGTCGCAAACCAAAACTACGTACTAAAATAGTACTTAAAAAAAACATTGCCCCTCGATGAGCGCCGACAGAAGTGAAAACAAAACACAAACAGAATACTTTGCACATATCGGATATACATTAAGACCGAGTACATCCCGAGGACAGCCGAACACATCCAAAGCGGGTATTTATTTAATCGTCTTATAAACAAAATACGCGCGGTGTTGCTTACGGTAACAGTGGTGCGAGTTCAACGGTTTTTACCATATCAAAAATTGCCCAACGCGCCTAAAGAAGTTTTCACTTCAAAAAAAAATTATTCGAGTATCACTGAGTCATAATAGATATAATACACTCATACAGTCACATTACATACACAACACTGCTAATTCAATTCATATACGAATTATATGTAATGTACAGACGCCAGCACATCAACCTACCCGAAACTGTCAAATTTTCCCAATCAACTTTGAACCTTATGCTGTAGCGATAAAGTAGCAAATCTATTTAAAGAAATTTGACAGATTGTAGTAGCTCGATGTGATGGCGTCTGTAGATACCTACTTTGTAGTTTTATTTAAAACTAGCAAACCCCCAAACCTACCAAACCGGTTGTTAACCGGTTTGTTACCTAACAAACTAATAAGGTAGTTGGTTACTACCATGTGAAAATATGTTAATTACCTACTATTAACGTCCCTGCACGTTGGTGAAATCAAAAATGGATAGAGCAATTAAACATTTCGCCCGTAGCGATGTTATGTGCGAATGTAACATTAACATTATCGGTTTCACCACGTAGATGAAGAACAGAAATATCATAATTTTTGGTATGAACATTATGGACACGTAATATTATGTGATTGGGAATTAATAAACCAAAATTTCCTGGATTTCAACTGGCTACCTATTAGACGGTTAAAATATAATAACCCTGTGACCGGCAGACAGACAGACCGATAGACAGACGACGTAGGCTTAATAAAAGGTTCAGTACGTAGGCATCCATTTGATGCGGAACCCTAAAAACATGGCAACTGCTATGCAGTAGGTAACCAGCGGAAAAAACACCTTCTATCATATATTTAGTAATCTATCCATACACCTCTTTTCAGTGAAAGATGATGATTCTTTGGTTGCTGATGGTGATGATGATGCTGTGGAGTTACCAAATAGCGGCGCGTGAGTCGTTGCCCGGAATGTTACCATTTTATAAATTTAATTTTTATACCAAAATTTAGAACTAGATACATATATTTATTTCTCATTTTGATTGTTTTTTTTTATCTTATCGTATACTGCACCGGTTGACGTCATTACGTCAACACCAGCTGTCGCTGAAAACCAGCGCTGGGGCTCTGTGTCGCATAGGGTCTTAGGATTATGCTGAGCTATGACCGTTTTGCTTGGATGTGACGCAAATTTTTCCCCAACTTGTTGATTTTTTTTTGTGTTTGTGTTATTTTTCTGCGTCATGTTTACCGCGAATAAACATATGTATTTTCATTCTTTCTGTCAAATATTTCTGCGTCATGTTTACCGCAAATTAACATATGTTCTTTCTTTCAAATATTTTCAAATTTAGCTGCTGTAGACCTAAATTGTGTGCCAATTACGTAACAAACAGAGTTTACCACACGACCTAGCCAAATACACCTTCTGCTTCACAACTTTACAGTCTCAGTCATTCCATTGATGACTTTGTAATACAATGATGTTTCCCTTTCACTAATGATTACCTTCAACCTATGACTCCAAGGTGATGAACATCGAGGTGAATATCAAATCAGCAGGGGTACTGCTGACCTGGCTGACCGATGATTGGTAATTAAAAGAGACCTGATTAGGAATGGCGATTTCTATTGTTAGTTTGTAAATAATTTGTATTACAAAGATAATTTTATTGGAAACGCAATTATGAAATTGCTAGGGATCATTTTTTAATTATTGTGACGAGAAATCTTTGTGAATGTTGGTTAAAATTAACAACCCATCCTACTAATAATATTATAATATAATATTAGTATACACATATTATAAACGCGAAAGTTTGTGACGATGGATGGATGGATGTTTGTTGCTCTTTCACGCAAAAACTACTGAACGGATTTTGATGAAACTTTACTTTTTACTTGTAATATAGCTTATACATCAGAATAACACATAGGATACTTTTTATCCCGATATTCTTACGGGATCGACAGTTATGCAGGCGAAACCAAGGGTATTTTTATAGGCTATTTTTGTAATTTCCATGCGCAGGCAACAAATTAAGTTGGAAGTGGAACGTCCGTATCAATGAATGATTGAATTTTAATAGTATTTAGTATCTAAATGACTACATAATCAATTGTTAATATTCCCATTGCTGGGAAATAGGCCTCCTCTCTTTGAGAGGGAATGCCCTATATAAACCCCCCCCCTTTGCCCTTTCCCTATGCCTTTGCTTTTTTTTTCTGGTCTTTTGTTGCACTAAATAAAAGTTTTATCTATCTATCTATAATCTACCACGCGAACCCAGTGGGGGTAGGATCTAACCTACATTTAGTTACAATAAAGTATTGTTATTTTCTTCAATTCCGCCAAACTGCGCAGTAGCTAATAGTCTAAGAAAACCGGGACAGACTATTTATTATAATTAAAAAAATATATATTTTTAATTAAAAAACAGGCAACCCTATATCAATGTGTTCGCAATAAAACAACGCTTATAATGATATATATTTTTTTCTATCATCAAGCAAGTGAAGGTAACTGGCATCGACATACCCAGTTATACCTGACAACCGAGTAGTTTGTCTAGGCAAAGAATAGGCAACCCAACGGCTGCACATTCTATACGTTTGATACTCTAAGTCAGGGTAAAAAATTTTTCATTATCTTGATGTTGCAACATTTTATTAAAAATATTTTTTTTTATTTATAAAAAATAGTCAGTCCAGGTTTTTTTTAGGCAACCCATTCTTGACATATTTTCTAATATACTAAATTTGTTATAAAATATGTTTCATTCTATTATCAGCTCGGTGAAGGTCGTTATAGGGTCGGATCTTCTACTATAACTCAAATACTTCCTTAAGAATTTGAATAGATTAAGTACAGACGCCAGCACATCAAGCTACCCGAAACTGTCAAATTTTCCCATACAACTTTGAACCTTATACTTTAGCGATAAAGAGAAAATCTTTTAAAGAAATTTGACAGATTGTAGTAGCTTGATGTGCTGGCGTCCGTAAGCATAACAAGGTAAAAATAAGAAACTGTTTCATAATTTTCTCTTATTAAGTATTTCTTTATTGTAGAACTCGAACTCAAAGAATTTATTTTAACTAAGCCAATTGCAGGCAGATTTTTGAATTGTTGAGAAGGCGGTCAATCAGAAAGATGAACCTAGAATCTTTTGAAGCAGCATTGGACCGACGGGCTTAGGTGATAATTTGTTAATAGAAAGCAACCACAATTACAGGCTAAGCCAAGGATGTGCCTATATGACTTAGATTCCAAACATATGAAGAATAAAGACTACATCTCACAATTATTTTTCCCGAAATTTTATAATAGTCTCCCAGACCGTAGGTACTAAGGCCATGGCGGCCATCTCAACGGAGCCCAGCCTTTGGCGCGGGAGATATTATAGCACTCTCTCTTCCCTCACTCTCATAGTCCGATGAGACATACGTAATCCGACACGACTGGTGAGAGATCGGGCGCAGGACCAATGGCTTATCGTGCTTTCCGAGACACGGAGGTATCACACCGCCAATTTTCAAGCTCCGGGCTGTTACTAAGAAATTCCTAATGGAAACACCCAATAGCACTATGCCCGACCCGGGCATCAAACCCAGGACCCCACGCACAGCAGTCGCGCTTACCACGAGACCAACGGGGCAGTCAACCCGAAACTTTACCACCTGTAAGTAATTTGTTTTTCATCTCATCACACACACACAACACACACACACATCACACACACACACACACACACACACACACACACCACATCACATCACATCTTCTAAGTCACGACATATTTTCATAAACATTTCACAACGCCAACAACCAAACATTAAGCTTATTGTCTAATGAAAAGTAATTAACTGTCTACCATAGTGCGGGGAGGGGAGGGGGAGGCATATTGACAGACAATGCCGAATGGAACAATCAGTGGGAAGAGTTAAAGAGTAGATGCTGAGTCAGCAAGTATCGAAGCCTGTAACTAGACTCGTGCGCCAGCGAACTAAGAAATTAGTTTTATATAGAAACTAGCGACCCGCCCTGCTTCGCGCGGTTTTTATAACTTGCCGAAACATCGAGATTTCTTGATTAGGTTTATGTAAGTTTACTACATATTAATACACATAATCCTTCCGGAATAAATTCTCTAAATGACGGTGGAGATCGCATCAGAATCCGTTGTGGAGTTTAGAAGAACAACGCGGTCACACAGTTAAACAGGAAAAGTATGTACCTATAGATCAGCTTGTGTACCACAATGTTTCCTAGAAATTAGAAGCAGGAAAACGGCTGAGATAGAATTTCGTATAGGTTCAATTGTTTGTGGATAAATAAAATAAAAGTTCAAAGCTTTGTCGCTCTAAAAGAAATTAGTTTCAGTGATTTTTTGCTTTACAGACATCTTCTATCTATAATCTAAACATATTATAAATTAGCTTTTGCACCCGGCTTCACCCACGTGGAGGTCGGAAATTATCCCACGGGAAAGTACTATCGAGATAAAAGTATCCTAGATGTATTAATCCAGATTATAATATATCTGTTTGTCAAACCCGTTGAGCTGTTGTTGCGTGATTCAGTAGCAAACATCGTTTGGATCCAAACATACAAACTTTCACATTTATAATATTATTATTAGTAAATATTAAATACGCTTTTAGTGTCTATCTGTGACTGCTTAGTTTTTATAAACTCCGCAATGGATTCTGATAAGGTTTTCACCATCATGCAGATAATTTATTCCGAAAGGTTTATGTGTATAACACATTCATATTAAACTTACAGATAATCAAGACATCTAGATGTTTTGTCAAGTCAAAAACCGTTCAAAGCAGAGGTGGGTTGCTAGTCTTTATTATAAAACCATTTGTGCATTCATAAGTCAAGTTATTAACGTGTAAGTCTATTGAAATGTAAATAACTTTCAAAAACTGTAATTTTAGATTTTTTTCAAAATTATGAAAACGCTTTACCACCCTGTCTTAATCTTCCTTGAAATTAATTTATCGTTACTAAAATTCGCCCAAATATTTTTTCAGTCCCATCCAGACCAAAAGTTTTAAATTAGTTAAGAAGCAAACTTGAAAAAAAAGTTTCTAAATTAGCTAAGTTCAGTACAGACTTTTTTATAACAAAGATAAGAGAATATACATTTTCGAGAACTACACAGGAAGGACTAAAACACTTAAGTGCCTAACTTGTAGCCGTAATTTTATTTAAATGTTACTTTTTTTAGGAAAACTTTACCCCTTTTCTAACCTCTGTCTTTTACAGCAATGTGAATTTTGATACCTATATTGCTTAAAGATAAAGATATATTTATTGCATACTATGTTGAGGCTGTACCGGAAGACGTAGCGTTGGAAGGCCTCCCACAAGGTGGACCGAAGACCTGGCGAAGGCCGCAGGAATCCGCTGGACGTAGTCGAAGTGGCGGTGCTTGGGGGAGGCCTATGTCCAGCAGTGGACGTCCTTGATGGACATCATTGCCAAACTTTAATTTTTAAGGTTTTGAATAGTAGGTAGGCTTTTGGCTACTTTGTATTAGTGTGTATTTTGTCTTTTTTTAGGCTTCCGTACGTCAAAACGAAAAAATGGAACACTTATAAGACCACTTACTTACTAGGACAGACAGACAAACGGACAACACCGTTTGTCTGTCTATCAAGACCTGATCTGATCAACGATCCTGTGATCTTAGGAACGCTTGGAGGTATCGAGTTGAAATTTAAACTATATACTTAAGTCTGCAGTCCCTTGAAGCTGTGAAAAAATCAAACTTCTAAGTTAATGTGAAAAAAAGATATGTTCGTTTATGCCGCAAAAAACGTATATTTCGACACTCTCAAGGGAATCAAAATTTATAGGGTACTTCCCGCTGACCTAGAATCATGAAATTTGGCAAGAAGCAATGTAGCACAAGGAAAGCAAAAAATCCGCAAACCGTAAATTTGTAATTACATACCTACAATTTTTTTTTACAATTTTAACAATTTTTCATTTTTTTTCTTTTGGCAGAAATGATGATGATGATGATAATACAGTAAAATTTATTTTGTTAAATATACAATTAACTTATTTTATTACAAACTATTTACACTAGATACTAAAATAAATGACTAACTAACTTGCTAGGCAAATAAAAACAAAAATAAAGCCCAAATCAGGCGTCGAAGTACTCGTCCGCATCGCTGTCATCCGGAAACGTGCCCAGAAGACTGGCAGCATTGCCACGTTGAATGGCAATGCTAATTCTTTGGCCAAAGAACGACCCAGCCCTCTGGTCACGTGAAGCGTCGACCAGTCGGCGAGAAATTTCCTTAAAAAGGAGACGCGCACTGGGGCCCCATGACCCTAATGATGATAATGATGTTGAGGCCTCCAATATACAGCATGTATCATAAAGGTGTCGTCATATTTAAAGCTGTGATAGAGAGCATCAAACTGAACAACTTTCTCCACGGGACCAATATCGAAAAAAATATCAGTCGTCTCGTCCCATACATTTAGGTTGTGTAGGTGTTGAAGATTTGTGTATGGGACAGTTGATATATTTTTCGCTATTACGATATTGGTCCCACACTGAAAAAAAAGAATTGTTGAATGTATTAAAGTAGCGTAGGTTGAGTAATGAACTGCCATAGTCAACCCTTTTCATAGTTAATTTTACTATAACAAGAGTGAATTTAACAAAATCCACTTTGTTGATTTTCATAATCAACCAGTTCTATTTGGTAAAATCAACAATTTCGTGTGTAGGAACTATATAACCCGCGGATTTGATAAAATTTACGCGGAATTTAGTAAAATCAATCCTTCTTTTTTTTTCAGTGCATGGAGAAAGTTGTTCAGTTTGATGCTCTGTACCACACCCTTAAATATGACCACAGTTTTTTTGATAGATCATGCTGTATATTGCTTACTATGTTAAGGCTTGCAATAGACGTTGCGCTTTCTAGAAGTATCGTAGATACTATGTATAAGAAATTATGGCTCATTTTACTACCTAAGTAATGTATTTGTCTCCTCGTACTTTGTATAACTGTAGTAAAGAAACCCCAGAGTGATCCCAGAGTTATTTCGTCGTAGAATGTGACCTATTGTCATGTTAACAAGTTAACAATGCTATATTATATAGATCTTATAAAATGTCGGAATCGCGTTTTCAATAAAAAAATTGATAATTTTTGATAGCCACTAAAGAGAGGCTATTTAGCCTTTTGCATCGGTCAAGAGGATTTTTCGCGAATAACGTATGAGTAGCGAAAGTGACAGGTAGAATCCTCATCTTCTTGATTTGATTATAGGTACAGTCTGGCTATCGTGAGAATGCGTTCCTGGCAAATGTCAGTGCTACATATGTAGTAGCTAATAAAGATCCAATTCGCAAAACACGTATTCGTTTGTAAGAAACTGACAGATGTCAAAAACGCATTATTTCGTCGGCCGCATTGTACTTAGCTAGGTACTCATAATTCTGCAGAAACTACCAATATTTCCGTTGAATATGAAGTTCCTATAAATCAACCCAAACAATTTCCATAAAAGACATTACAACACAAATCTTAATAGAATAACTCACAATTTAAACCTACACTACAAATTCTTGCACAGCAACGCCGGTCCATGCCACATCCATTCTCCGGAGGTACCTCTCAATGTGTTCGCTTAGTTAAACCGTAAAGACGCCGACATAACTTCATTGATTAAAGTTCATGTTAACCGCACGTTCTCTGATTTGTGAATTTGTTTCTGAGGAAGAAACTCGCCTCGTTTGTTAGTTTGTGTGGAACTGTAGAGCATCGTACGTTGTATTGTTTATCGAATGTGGTATGCCCTCAAATCTTAGAGTATTCTGATGTTTGCTCACAGATCTTGTACCTATTCATTACATCTATTTACATTTTACTTATTATTATTTATTTAATTAACATTTTTAAAATATATATGTTATGTACAGACGCCAGCACATCGAGCTACTACAATCTGTCATATTTCCTTAATAGATTTTCAACTTTATCGCTAAAGCATAAGGCTCAAAGTTGATTCGGAAAATTTGACAGTTTCGGGTAGCTGGATGTGCTGGCGTATGTACAGTCACCAAAAGAGATAAGTAACCAAGTTCGTCGGATATAGTTGAAGTTTAGTAAGAAACCAATGGATGTTTTGGAATGTAACTTAATTCGATAAATAAACCGTTTGTTTTATTTTAATTAAATTAAATTTCATTCGAAAACATCTATCAGTTTCTTACTAAACTTCAACTATAGCCGACGACCCTGGTTACTTATCTCCTTTGGTGACCGTACAAGTAGATATATAATAAAATAGGGAAGAGCTCATTGGCCTTTAAAAATTTGGTCGCTGTCAACGCGATAAGTGCCCAAAACGCTGGCAGCACTACCACGTTGGATGGCAATGCTGATTCTTTGGCCTAAAAATAGGCCAACCCTCTGGTCACGTGAAGAGTCAACCAACCGCTTGGCGATGTCCCGAAGTACTCGATGAGCACTCGGACCCCACGTCTCTAGTGTTTCAACCCCAAACCGATCAAACATACATATAACTCCAAAAAAGGGAGTTTGCACCGTTTGAGGTTGTATTCTTAAATTGACGAAATATGACGGAAAGTCCTGAAACCATTGCTTTCTGTCTGACAAAATGAAAATACTGCCTTGTTCGAATGATTTGTTCGTTGTATTTATGTATGACTAGCTTATGCCCGCTACTTTGTCTGCGAAAAATTTCCCCCGACCCACCCCGTTGTATGAGTCGCATCGCATCTCTCAGCGTTCTTTCTGACTTTTTTGTTTTTGCTCGGCTCCTAACGTGATGTTAAGTTGGCAATACAAAAATTTAAATCCGACTGCTAGTTCCAGAGATTAGGGCTTTCAAATAAACAAACACTTCAGCTTTATTATTATTACGATATAGATAGATAACTACCTTAATTCCGTTTTATAAATGAAACTTACAAAATATCACATTTTCAGTTTGAAATTATATTTTAAAGTTTAATGATTCCTCCAAGAAAATCATTTACCAACAAATTGATTTCCAAAAAGTACTCTCTAATTAATTTCACCACCGGCCAAAACCCTTACCCCTTCCCAATTGGTTATTAAGCAGCGTCCTAACTAATCAACTTAGCTGTGGAAGGGGACCGCGGTCCGCACGCACGGCGCACGCGGCGTGAAGATGCCGCGATAGCAACCGCCGCGCCGGCCGTGGTCATGACGTAGCAAGAGGCAGAAGGGGCATTTGCTTGTCAATTTCAAGCTTATTTACATACACAGTAATACCAAAGTTTAGGCTGCGGCAGACTTTCTTCTTCTTCGCGTCGCTGGCACGACTTTTCTCAGATCTTGTTGGCCCAAAACTTCGCCACTTCCACGGTGTCGTCGGTTGCAGCCCAGAGGTCAGTTTCACTGTATGTTTTGGGACACAGAGGACAGGATGGCGGAGGGCAGGTGGAGCATAGTTTGCGACATATCACCATACCCACACTCTGCTGCAGTTCTGTCATGGTAGTTCCACTTTACCAGGTTGAAGTAACACCTTCTCACTTGTTACCGGAGATGGTTCAGGAACTTTCAAGTGGGTCACGAACGGTTAGACCCTGCTGGGAGAGGCTCCTTTGGTGATAGATGGTGTGTGGGAGAGGTAAAAGTATCCTGCCACAGTTTTCAAGGGGTATCCGCCGGGTTTCCTGGTAGAGAAGTCGTCGATTCTAAGAAGTTGTGCCTGCTTTTTAGCCGTTGCGTTGGTATGTAGCCAGATAGTGGGTGTCTGTTATCAGATTCCTATTTGTGTCCTTCACTGCGCTTGCAACTTCTCTTCGGACTTGTGGTGGTGCTTAGCCAGCTGTGGGATATAGCGCGCTGACCGGAGTCATCAGTTTACATCATGGGAATAACTCATGAACTACGTGAGCTGCTGTGGTGAACAGTTTAGTCAGTATATACGGTTGGTAGCTTTCTTACCTTCAACACTTCTAATTAATCAGACTATTAAGAATGCTTGGCAAAAGCTCTCGAAAAAGTGACATTCTACCAGGGATTACGATGATGGAAAATTAAAAAATGTATTAGATTAACATAAGCTACCAAAAACTTTACACATGTGGTGCTGTTGAAAGTCATTGTCCAAATACGAAACGATATGGAAACGATTGCCACTTTTGTAGGCCCTCTGGAGTTACTAAAATGATATAGTGATTTGGTTACTGCAATTTAACCTCTATTCTATGTATGACATTTGGTCCGAAAAATGTATAGTTTTCCACAAGCTATCAGAGGGGCAATTCTCGTAATTTTAAGGAAGTTCACAGTCTGATCCCAGTCTCAATCTGTCAAATATACCACTAATTTCCCTACATTTTTGACAAGTTTTTGACATTGATTGTCGCTGAGATGAAATTAGATTTTGAACGATTTTAAATACGAGGATTGGTCTTATTAGTCAAATCAGATAACTATAAATCCAGGTAAATTGATGTTTCATGTGCTTTTCTCTAAGTCTGTGCTTGTAATGATGCATTGTGCTTACTTACACTTCTGCACTTACATATTGAGGTGTTAACAACCGCCGGCCACATGACGGTGCGCCTGCGCCGCGCGGTCGCACCTCGCCGCGCTTGCGTGTCACACTTGCGAAATTATTCGAAACTTTCTGGGGAACTATTTTTTTTTTCATTTTGTTTCAATTGTTTTAATTTGTTTATTAGGTCTTATACATAAATAGATTGAGTTAATTTAAATAGAGTTTTAAAATTGAGTAAGTATCTACGTCAGTTTATTTTCAGTTATAGCTATGATTTCATGTCATCAGTGGTAGCGGGTGTTGTCACCTGACATCGTAAGTTTATTAAAGAAAGAAAATAAAGAAAATATGCGTATGTATGTGTGAGTGAGTGTGTGTAAGTGTAACCTGATAAATGTAGACCAAATGACTGGTGTATAAAAAAAAACTTAGTCAAGTGCGCTAAGGTTTCTCATTGAACTCTCCCAACCCATAAGCAGAAAACACCGCAATATGATGATGAATTTTCTTCAGAAGAAGATTTATAATCTTTCGATTTTGCTTATATTGATGAAGGACGTTCCTAACTCTTCAAAAATTTTCATTATTGGAAGATTTCGAACATATTTTAGAGTTTCCTCATGTTACCCGACGTATTCTAGAAACAAATCACGGATGTACTTACGCAACCAGATAGAATTAGCATAATATTTAGTCTATCTAGCCGTTGCCTTGCTTGAAACTACATATCACTCCTACGTGATGTTAATTCTTATTAGATATCCTACAATGTGAGCTATCGTTGAAGCTTCACGACTGATTTCTTGCAGAACCCAAATTATGCTTTAAAGCTAATCTTTTTCCAAAACCCACTCTAGTGTACTTGTTCTCTAGGTCTACTGTCTATAAGTCTTGAACATTCGCGATAAATCAGTCCATCAGAGCTCAAATCTTCCGTCTCATCATTTCGCTACATGATTCTCAAACTTAATCATTTTCAACAGCACGGCCATATCACCAGTTCTCCGTAACAATGAAGGGAGGCGCTGTTTACATCACATAATGAATCTGAGAACAAGGGGGCAATCAAACATCGAGGAGTGTTACATACGAGGCTTGCCAGCTCTCAAATTAAATTAATATTGTAACAAACGGTCAGACCGTAGGCGGACATGAAGCGCAGAATCCGATGATTGCTTTCCGATACCGTCTTACGAAATGCACCGTTAGTAGACAAACTAAAAATTAAAATAGCTAAACGGCCGGTGGTGAGGCGGCTAAGCAGGGCAATTGTAGAGCCCAGCGGGCGGTTCGCCTTTCATTATTTTATAATAACTCGAATAGAGGGCGAGCGAAACCACCGTGTCATGCTGCCGGCCCACGGTAAATAAGCAACTCTTACCGAATTAATTGCCCCATTCTGGGCGGTAACGTCAATCTGGTCCGAGTCAATCGGCTTATTGTCGCTTCGCAGAAACGATAGATCCGCTACTTATAGTTAGGAGACCTGGATTAGATCTTAACAAATTTTTAATCGATTAAAAAATCGGGTCTTTATATTAATTTATAAAAATTATATTAATAAGCTCAGTCCTATTACATGGGACTTAAACATAACTGGTGAAACGGGTGTAGGAACAGCAGTGATCTTATGTTAGTGTTAAGTTCCAGTTTATTATTTATCGTCTTGACTCATCATCATCTGCCTAGCCTTTTCCCAACTATGTTGGGGTCGGCTTCCAGTCTAACCGGACGCAGCTGAATACCAGTAAGTTACATGGAGCGACTGCCTATCTGACCTCCACAACCCAATTACTAGGTAATACGATACCCCTTGGTAAGACTGGTTGTCAGACTTTCGAGCTTCTGACGACCCGTAACGACTGTCAAAGATCAACGAATGACACTCGGGACCAACGGCTTTACGTGCTTCCCGAGGCACGGAGAGGTCTGGATATGTAAAAATAGTCACCCATCCACGGACGAACCGCGGCAAGCGTAGCTTAACCTGATTAATCGACCCGTGCGGCTGTTATTACTTAACCACAAGCCTCTTATCTCATTTGTTGTCTTGACTAAATACTATAATCCCTATATCTTCGCATTTAGGATTTTGGCATGATCTGCGGTCACAATGAATAATACCTACTTATTCACAGAAGTCCTATGGTTCATGTCATACAGAAAGTACCTGGGGATTTCCATCAACATGACGCATTTTTATTCAAATTAGATTCAATTGCAATTCAATTACATGCAAACGAAATACTTACACGACATTTTCCTGTTTTACTTTATGAAAGTGGATCAAAACAATGACATATTTAATACATTTTGCAGATGTTTTTGCAATGTCATTTATAAACATGACAATAAAGAAACTGTTACATAATGATATGAATTTACTATAACCTCCTTTAATAAACATAGAACGTTTATTAAACTATTGAATAGTATCAAAACATAAAGAAATGACAAAGACTTTCAAATCCAATTCTACAACCAAAACAATCCTACGCCACTACTACACCGAAAAACGGACATCACTACATCAACACTTCAGCAAGGATATTAGCCACAACCCAGTATATCCCATCCCTATTTCACACCGATACACGGGGACTCATAACCGGGCGCCGCAAACATCTGTAGCGATCGATATAGCACTCGATCGAACCACAGATTATGCTAAGGCGATGTCGAGACGTGTCGAACGCCTATCTCAGATCGATATAAATCATCTTATTAACTATTGTTTTGGGAGGTGTGGTGTGAACGAGCCGATCTTATCGACACTCTGATGTGTTTTAAATTAACATAATAGGTTTTGTGAATGGATATTGCGTTTATGTTTGTTGTGACTGTAGGCCTATGGGAACGTTTAGGGGTTAGTTAAGTTTCGTCTGACCGATGTTCTGTTCGAGTCTTTTAAATTTAATTGCTAGTAATCCAAACTGTTAGTACTTGGCACCACGTATCCCCATTAATGCTTTACTGAGCAAACGTTCCCTCTTAAAACTAAGATATTTTCAACAAACCATGCATGCCAAAAATATACGACTGAACATTGTTGATGTCAAAATTAACGATAGGAACGGTATTGATCCAAACAAATTATTTTCACCCCAGTAAAATGTATACTGATGGACATCAGTAAAGACCAGAATTAAACCCATGATTAATTGTGGAACATTATAAACGGTCAGTTCTATTATAGTACTTGATATTTACAATCAAATGCCTCTAGCAACATGCTGACATAAACGTTAGGAGTAGGCGGAAGTTACGTTTGTACACCCACATTTGTAGATGAAAGTGTTAACTCCTAACACGATAACAGAGTAGACTTATCGTTTTCATCTATCACGATGTGTATTTAAAGATTTGATGGAGGGTCAATAACAAAATGAGTGTCTGTAACAATACCACGAGTAGATTTGTGCTACACAACAACAACCTTTATAAGCAGTGAAGAAAATACCTAAAAAAAATTATCCTTGTTTCTTTTCTTAAGGACAGATGATGTTCAAAAGATTCTCAAATTATCTACAAAGCTTTGCGATATTTGGAGATTGAGGTAACTGAAAATTACTACAGGAGAAAGCATACATTCGTATATATAGGAAATATTCTAAAGCATATAATTAATAGATTCGGCACTTGAAGGTAAGAGCTATGGTCTGTTCTAAAAGTATTTGATGAAAATGTAAACAAATTGATTAGAAAACGTACCTTTGTAGTGCTACTTACAAATTGATTGCTCTGATTTGATTATTTGAATACTTATACGTGAAATCCTAGGTTTAGATCACCAAGATGTTTTCCATATGACAATTTGAGGTTAATTTCATAACCTTAATTTTCGTCCATGATTTTTTAACTAAAATTTAAATATGTCATTCGAACATTACTTTTTGGAAAAATTGTGTTACTATTTCACTTTAGCGAGTGATTGCGCAAGATATTTACCTAAATAGGGTTTCTGAACACTTTCATCACATACTAACAGACTATAACTAGGTTGGTTCCTAGGCATATGAGCTAATTGTATTCCTGCACTGAAAAAATAAATTACTTACTACAACACATTAAAGCGATCTGACTTTATACAGTAAGAAGAAATGTTTGTAAAACAGTAAAAGACAAAACAGTAACTTTTAATGATTGAACATACTATTTACTGAAAAAAACAACAAAAAAAGGAAAACCGCAATTAGGTACCTAATGTAATGTAAGTAAATTTCAATGATTTGAACGATATCACCAAATGAATAAAAGAGTTAATTTTGTGACCGTTTATAGTTTACTGTCATGGCGGTAAAATTTTGCCTCCAGCTTTAACTGTTTTGGGATCAGTAAAAAATACTGTTTTGAACGTTAGACTCATATGGAACTGTTTAACGTTGTTCAGATCAATGATTTTTCATTTGTATTTACTGCTTATTTCTTTCAGTGTGCCAGATATGGCGCAGTAGGCCTATTTAACTATACAGAATGCACCGCAAAAAATCAAAGCGTCGCAACAAACAAACAACAAACCTAATGCGGCGTACATCCGTTTTCTGCCTCTTTGTACCCACATATAGCCTACTTACACGTTTCTGATTGTAATGTGTCATCGGCAAAAAAACAAAGAGTTGAATGGCCGCGTGGTACAACGAAACATCGAATTAGTATGTATGGAACCCCGTCTAGCGGCGAACATGAGAAACGTATGCTGCTGACTCATTCGATGGCCTATCATCTCAGGACCATGTGCTTTGAACTTTTGGGGATTTGTTTAAAGCTCTTGAATATATTTGGGATTTGTGTGAGTTGTTTGGGAGCTGTAAATCAGTGGTTAGTTGATAGACCGGAGTTGCATTTGTTAGTCGGCCTAAATCGTGAGATTTTTTTTTTTTAATCTTTATTTAAAGAGCTTTCTCGCTAAATGCGAATATGACACTCTATAGGTTTACAAAAAAATTATATTAATTTACATTAGTGAATTTTACAGCTAGGTTCTGGGAAATCGTGAGATTTGAAAGCCAGATTTGTACGTCCATTTCCGTTAGTAAATTAATTAAAAATAAATTCCCATATAAACCTAATATCTCTGTTAATATTAAAGAAGTGTTTCTTTTGGATATCTTAGGTAAGTATGTGAGAAAATGATAACCACGAGACATCAATTTTATTACTGCAATTCAAAAGCACGACTTGTTTATGATTAGAGTCACCTTTGTTCCTATATATCGCCCTACCGTTCTCTTTAACCACCAAAACCATTGAAATATCCTGCAAAATGACAAAATGATGTCAAATAAACCTTCATTTTATTAATTCATCATTCATTTAAAAATTAAGATCAAAAACGCCTTAATTTAATTCAACCAACATCAATTTATCACAATTTCCGACTTCTCGATACATTTTTTCCTTACATCCTGCTTGGTAACGAAACAATGCAGCTTGCTAAACAGTTCTTCGGATCAGTTTTAATTAGCTCTATTTAATTCCCCTGTAATCCTTCTTACTTTTTGTTGGTTGTAGTGATGTAGCCGAATTGTTTGATCGTGGTCATAGAATTTGTGGAAGAGGTAAGTTACGTACCGAAACTTGGAATAACCACAGGGATTTGTAATACATGTAATTGTCTGTAGGTTGTGGTTTAGCTGCATGATGTCTGTGTTTATTTAAATGGATTGTTCTTTGTGCACCTACTGCATTTGCTTTTACTCGTGGCTTTGCCTCGTGATGTTCGGGAATTGACCCACGGAAACGTACATAGGTACTACTGGGATAAAGGTCACATACAAGTAGAGTTACTTTAACTTTACTAAATATGGATATTTACCTTTTAAACCACACAATAACACACATCCAAATCTAATCACTAGTGTTTTTTGGAGGCCACAGTTAACTTTCAGAACAACATGATTATGATTCCTTTCTTCATTCGAGATCAGTAATTTCATTTGTGCAGCCAAGTCAGCACGTATTTAGGCAGGCAATCTTATTACTAAATAAATTAATCATCGTAAGGAGTCCATTATCTATATAAAATCTTCTCTCCTACCCAATAGATCTAATACCTAGATCCACCAACAGTAAACAGATATAGCTCTTCTAGGAAACCTCGACATCCGCGTCGTGACCTTATTAGGAGCCGCGGAATGACGGGAAGTGATTGTCGTAAATATGATAAAGCTGAACACAGTTACTTAACAGAATTTGTTATTGTTATGATTTTAGTTGGAAAGGTAGTGTTTATCATAGTACAGTAAGCCTCAAAAAGATAAGACAAGAATTAATTTAATCATCTACAATATTTGTTCCATAATATTGTATGTACCTACCTATCAATGTACGACTCGTATGTAAGGTTCTCGCAGCAGGTAGCCTTCTGTAGTTTCTGTCTATCCCCATGGGGAAAAAGCATGACTTTATGAATGTTTGTCTATTTTATACCAATGTGTAGCCACAAAACGCATTGTTTTTAACCGACTTCAAAAAAGGACAAGGTCCTCAATTCGGATGTTTATATACCTGTATATATATATTTTTTATGTATGTTCGGACATAACTCCCTCATATATAGGTAGACGGATTTGCAATTTTTTTTTTGTTCGAAAGAGGTTTATTCCGAAATGGTCCCAATTAAATTTCGTAAAGATCTGATGATGAGTTTCGGAGACAGACAACGGAACTCTTCAATAAATACCAGCAAATCAACCGCGATTGCTGCTATAGCTTATGTATGCATTGTTTACGCAATCACATAACATAACATCACACTTGTACCCTTTAAAGGGGTAGGCAGATGTGTTCAATAGCTTCCTGTCACTGATATTCACATAGCAAGTAGTGTTATATGAATTTTTTTGGGGTAGGTAGGTACAACTAAAAAATGAAAAATAAAAACTTTTTTACAAAAACAAAAAACAACTGACTTCCAAAAACAACACTACGAAGTGAAAAATAACTTTAATTTCGAAAGTCGGTGTCAATAAACGAAAATACAGAACCAACGAAAGAAAGAAAGAAAGAAAACATGTTTATTTAGCACAAAGCCACAAGTGCAATACAACGACACCGACTTCCGAAATTAACGTTATTTTTCACTTTGTACCTAGTGTTTGTTTTTTTTTGGAAGTCGGTTGTTTTTTATGTTTTGTTTTACGTTTTTGTATTGGGTACTTTATTGTAGCTACACGTTGATACAGTATTATGAAACACAAATTGTAGGCAATCAAATGAATTCTTGCCGATCTATATATTTTTTTGAAACCGACTGTACCTACCTCCCTGTTGTCTGACGACTAGACATAGGTACGGCACTACGGACTACCTACAATATTTGTCTGTCCTTCCCCTTTTTGAATCCATCCTAAGGCTGTCTTTAAAAGATTGCTCTTAGCGATAAGACCGCCCATTGTGTCACCCTTTGTACAGTTTCTATATTTATGTCTGTGATTTATATGGTGTACATAATAAAGAGTATTCTATTCCATTCTATTCTACGGCGACGCGATACGGCGATACGATGGATATACAAGTCATACACTCAAAGGTTTTGGCAGCACATACATTGTGCGTACCGCTAAGGAATGGAAGTCCTTACCTTGCCTGTGTTGACCGATAGCTATAACCTATCAAGTCTCTAGTGGATAAGTCCCTTCAAGGCATGCGCGACCCGGGTCAGCGGGATTGTCCGTGTCAGCGGGATTGTCCGAAAGGGTTACCGCTGGCTCGGAATATAAAGGGCTAAGGAAGAAACACGGGTGGGTTTTAGTCAGTAAGAGTCTGACACTCCCTTCCGCTCCACCCAGAGCGGGAGGGGTCATTTGATGATTTCCCATCCTTAAAAAAAAGGCATGCGCGACCACACCATCGTTGATCATCAGAGCCCTATCAACTAAATAAAAATCTTAAATTAATTAATACAATGACAGACAAGGCACAGCCTTAACCGCTAGTTCTAAGTCTAAAAGAAAGAAATTTAGACTCACCCTTTTGTAATGAAAGTGAGTACCTACTAAATAAGGACTTTAGGAAATTTATCCCCTAAAGGAGATGGAAGTATGGGAAATTCCATCGGGCGCACTGCTATTTTAACTGTAACTGACATGTTAGAAAAAAAAACCCGGTCAAGTGCGAGTCAAACTTGCGCACCGAGGGTTCCGTATAAATTTGTAGGTATGTAATAGTTTATCACGGGATATTTTCTTTATTTTTGTAATGTGACTACAAATTTACGATTTTCGGAATTTTTTCCTTTACTTTGCTATATAGCATTGCTGCTTGCCAAATTTCATGATTCTAGGTCAACGGGTACCCTATAGGTTTTGATTCCAAAACATAAACGCTCGTGTTTTCTGATTGCGTTGACTTAGAAGTTTGATTTCTTTTTATTGCTTCAAGGGATTGGAGTATTTGATATTAATTTCAACTTGATAACTCCACGCTTTCCTGAGAAAAAGGGTATTGACTGACGGACAGACAGACGGACAGCAAAGTGATCTTATAAGGGTTCCGTTTTTCCTTTTGAGGTACGGATCCCTAAAAAATACAAAATTGTCACCTGTCGACTGTCGGTTTTATTAAATAGGTCACTGATAAGACAGTAGTAGTTAAACACAAGCCTATTGACAGTAGAAAATGTGTGGATTAGGTTTCTATTGTACACAGACGTGGTTAAATATTTTACGTGTGGTGAATGACGTCAGTATGACCCCTTTCACTCAAATCTACCAGAGAAAGCCTGGTATCCCAAGTTTCAAAGAATAGCGGGATTGGTGACAACTCCGTTTGTTGGGTCTATACCTGAGCAGAATTATAATTATGGAGTACCTACTATGGAGGATTACTATGGAGATAGAAGCCATCATTTCAGCCGAAAGACGTCCACTGCTAGACATAGGCCTCAAGCAACTCCACTTCGACCGGTTCTAGTCTCCGGAGAGAGAAGTACTATGGAGGATTGCGGAAATCACAGTCAGATGTTGTGGTGGTAGAGTCTACCAATATGACTTTCTCCAGTTTTTATTCCTTTTCTTGGCTTGCATTTTTGGCAGGAGGACTGTTACCTGTATGATAGCCAGGGCCGGATTAACCATATCGGGGCCCCTAGGCACAGCTCGTTTCGGGGCCCCCCTTTTTCATACCACAACAACGCAATTTGGCTTCTACCTTATAATGTGAAAAAAAGTTTCACTTTTACCGTGGTTTCATAAAACCACACAATCCCTTCTTTTTTCATTTTTTAATCGGGAGTGCTGGGCCTCTGGTCATAGTTGGCCCGTAGGCACTGGCCTAAAGTGCCTTATGGATAATACGGCACTGATGATAGCACTAGAGTTGCAGCTGCTGCATTGTCTGCTCTTGCACATTAGAAACATTTTTCAAAAGACTCCTGAAAGGACGATGGAACTAACATTTTGTAGAGATATAGAGGACATACGGAGCTAAGGAAGTAGCATAACATACCTATACCATAATCAGCCTGTAATGTTCCCACCGCTGGGACTGGCCTCCTGTTTCTGTGAGAGGGAGTGGTCCTTAATCCACCACGCTGGCCCACCCACCCGGGTTGGTGGATGTCACATTTCTTCGAATTTTTGGTTCTAGGACATGCGGTTTCCTCACGATGATTTCCTTCACCGTTTTGAGAGCAGTGGTGACGAAATAATATACACAAAGTAAAGGGTCTGCTTGGGTTTAAACCCACGCCCTGCCTACTCGTAAGTCACGGCTCTTATGAGCTGCTGCTACGGCTGTGCCAAGGGAATAAAGCCAATGAAATGGACCAGAAATCAATTTGTTATTTTTGCTCAATGTTACTCGTTACGATGAACAGTATGCGTAGATTTTGGCTTTAAGAACGGTCTTTTTACACCTTGAATAAAATAAAATCACTGAAAACGTTTTATGTTGAGCTTCTCAACGTTACATCAAGCTTTTACATTACATACTCAACATAAAACTTTTAAATTATATTAATTATTATTATTTAAATTGTAATTATATTTTTTTATATATATCACCTCAATTTGACACTACCTACTACACTACATTCTATATACTTAAAGCAATTACCAACAGGAAACGTGAGCGATACGAAAATAATGAACATCCTAGTAAGGTAGGTCAGACTAGCAATTTTATCATTTTTCATTCGAAGATTAATTTTCTTAAGCAGCTGTCAGACGAAGCTGTGATGTTAATAAGTCATAAACTCGTAATGGTTCATAGTTATTGGTCGAGTACGATCATCGATAGTGGGACTTGTTACTACTATCTGTATCGGTTTTAAGGTCTGTATACATTTGCAAAACCAGCGGGGTAATTGCGTAACACAATAACCCCTTACTAATGAACTTATTATATCAGATGAATAGTTACACACCGATTTCTCTCTTTCAGTCGTCAGTAATTTGATTTTCGAAAGAAGAAGACAAAGCGTTGTGTAACTATACAGACGCTATACAAAGTTTGTTAGTAAGGGGGTAACAGTGACTCCCGGCCACCGCAGGCGCGGGCCTGCGTGCGGAGAGTAATGGGTAGCTCACCGTCCGATCAGGACCAGGCCCGTGCCGGACGGCGCGTACGTGTTCCACGCGCGCCTCAAAGAGATGTCAGCATCAAACGAAGGGGCCCGCAAGGGCCGAAGCCTGCCGGATCAGCGGGATTGTCCGAAAGGGTTACCGCTGGCCCAGAACATAAAGGGCGAAGGAAGGAACACGGGTGGGTTTTAGTCAGTAAGAGTCTGACACTCCCTTCCGCTCCACCCAGAGCGGGAGGGGTCATTTGATGATTTCCCATCCTGAAAAAAAAAGGGGGTAACAGTAGGAATGGCTATCATTTTGACAGTTTATCAACATTTATTGCGTTATTTACTTTCACACAAAACAACACACACAACAGATAACTTTTTCGAATGGATTTAAAATAGTTAAAGGCTTTTTATGGAAAAAATTGGATGAACAACGCTGACAGGTATTGTACGTCTCAGTAGCGAACGGTCAATTTTTGTAAGAGGTAAGCCGGAGTAGATATCTTTAATATGATTGTATTATTTGTCTATAGAATACTGACTATGCCATTTTTCAAAGGAAAGCCGGTAGAAATTGAGTCGTATGGAACCTTTGCCACTGGTACTGCTTAATTGTCGACGAAGAAGGAAACACTGCACCTACCCTCATCCTCGGATGTCGTAAAGGAATCTAAAGGATCATGTTAAACATTAGGGAACCTGGACTTCTACGTTGTCAATATAAGTCTGAAAGCGTGTTGTTCAATATTCGTGTCTTCTCTGTATGAGAAGAAGCCTTTACCTTGCTGTGTGACAATAAGAAGGTGGTATTCTTTCCTTTTTTATTAGGCAAAACATACTGAAATCACCTTATGATGTCTAAAGTGCAGATATTTCCCACTGCGGTTTTACAGAAGACACTCTTAATGCAGATAGGACGATAGGGCGGTAGGACGATATTTATTAATAGTCTGAACATAACAACACATTATGTACGGAAGCCAGCACATCAAGCTACTACAATCTGTCAAATTTCTTTAATAGATTTTCAACTTTATCGCTAAAGCATAAGGTTCAAAGTTGATTGGAAAAATGTGGCAGTTACGGGTAGCTTGATGTACTGGCGTCTGTACCTATCTAAAAAAATTAGCAAATCAATTATACGTGAGCAGTTTTTTTCATCCTTCAAAATGAAAAACGTCACAATTTTCTTCTTAAATGTAAAAAAAAAATAATATGTTCGCCTACGGTTGTAGTTTGCCTATACATAGGTATACGTTGATCAATTACGACAAAGTGCATGAGACCCTTAACACCAGTTATGTACTCAAAACCGTTGTATTATATCGATATAAAACTTTATTAGCGTTAAAATAACTCCTGTTTAAATGTAGCCTAATGTGATGGGTTGCCAGTAGTTATGATAAAAATGTAAGTAGTATAAAATTTCATAAGCTTTTAATTACTTTCTGCGCATCGTTTGAGGTCAGGACATATTCCACTAAACAACTTTGCTTTTCTCATACAGAAATCGGACTCTCTTAACTGTAAGGTGTGTGGTGGAATGTGTCAATATACTAACAAAAGAAACGCACTTCTCAACTCTTTGAAATTGTCAAAAAATGGATGTTGAAATGTTCCATGATATTTTAGCCAAGCCTACTTATAAAGCTGCAAAAATATTGTATACTTTTTTATTAGGTAATAAATTAGATTAAGTTAAGTTTTGTATGACTAAGATTAGTTTATCTAGTTTAGTTAGTAAGTTGTTATTTGTAAAAGCACGATGGGATTGACATCGTCGCATAAGCGTACAAAAATGCCTTGAATAAAACAGATTATTAAAAAAAACTTAGGTATTATGTTTTAAGTGTCATAATTATATTCAGGGATGTTCATTTTTCTTATACCAAACCTTTGGATAATGAAATTCAATAAAAATAAAATAATACTTGCAAAACTCAACGGAAAAATAACTTGTCTCATAAAAGAAAACGAGAAAAACATTTTTCATATAACTTTCAAAATGTTTTATACAAACATTGTGACTATTGTGATCAATCAATAAACCCAGCCTTTTCCCAACGATGTTAGGGTCGGCTTCCAGTCTAACCAGATGCAGCTGAATGCCAGTATTTTACATGGAGCAATTGCCTATCTAACCTCCACAACCCAGTTATTAGTACAGTATCCGGCGATAAATATTGCACATCGACCGTTGGAAAGAGACAATCGGCTAATTTCGGCTTCGTAGAGCGTTATCTCTGTCGCACGAAATACAAACAGTCCGGTATCTATTAGGAGCTGTTAAAACAATTATAATTTGCTTCTTTTGATAATTATTTTTATTCTTTGTATAAAATACAAAAAAGGTAAAGGTCGATGTGCAATATTTATCGCCTGGT
The DNA here is from genome assembly GCA_963855955.1 of Luperina nickerlii. Lineage (NCBI taxonomy): Eukaryota > Metazoa > Arthropoda > Insecta > Lepidoptera > Noctuidae > Luperina > Luperina nickerlii. Next base: position 7,627,569 of record OY979669.1, read on the forward strand.
ACTGTAACACTTGGTAAGACTTTTGGACTTCCGACTACCTGTAACGACTGACAAAGATCTACGAATGAAAGCCGGAACTAGCGGCTTTATGTGCTTTCTGAGACACGGAGGAGTCACGACATGTAATGGACCCATCCACGAACCGACCGCGGCAAGTGTAGCTTAACCTTTGATAACCGTGCGGCTGTTATCATTTAGCCAATAGCCCTTCCTCCTCCGTGGGATTATAGCGATCAAATAATATAATAATATCTTCTCTGTACCTATCTGCTCTTTGCCCAGTATTGGGAAAAACAAACTGAAATTGCGCCTACGTTAAAGTTTACATACGCCTTTTGTACTAAAGGTACCTACATAATCTGCACTGTATACTGTCGAAATCACCTTAGGTATCTCCAGCCATTACCATCGCACATTTCATAATATAATATGAAACAGCTTGTCCGAGGTGATTAGTAGTGGGATTGTCCAATAAATAACGTCTCATTATAATGGCGACTCCACAACAGATCGGTCGGTATTTCGCGCGCCCTCGCGCGTTGGGGCGCGCGCGCAGGGCCGTAGTTAGATTATGCATTGAAATATTCATTCACATGTGGTAAAAAATGTATCCTCTGGATGCGTTGAATAGAAAGAGAATACAGAGTGGCCATTTGCTAAGAATTCAAGCAATAAATGAGTCCACGCCTGAAATCTTAAAATACTTAATTTAGGCCTTCGTGCAAATCCTTTTTCGTTGTTTGTTTTCTGTCGTTGGATCATGGTTCAATATTCTTCCGTTGTAAAGGATTTCAGTCTTGTTAATTTCATTGATACCGCTTTACAGCCCTTAGACATGAAAAAATCTTAACAAGATCACACATCTATCTATTCACCAAAATATGGGAAAGAATGTCAGTTTTTAGGAGTCCGTCCGAACTTGAGCTTTCAGAACCTCGTGACCTTTTCCCGAAAATATCTCTTAATGTCCCTGCCTTAGAACCTCGTTCTTTTTTTAGCACCACCACGCACTCCAGGTCCGTTCCTGCACAGGGCGTGGTGGTCGTGCAGGCACCGCGGGCGGGAGGCGGGTGCGGGGCGAGCGCGTGCGATAAATGGCCCGTCCGAGAGCCGCCGCCGGCGCATGCTCTGCTTTGCGCACTTTTGTTATGAGTGCTGGGAGTGTTCCACCGGCTGAGCAGTTTCTTTTTAGGGATGAGGTTTTTTAGAGAAAAACGGTTTTGAATAAACATGTATGCCAGCAGTTGTTTCGTTTATAATATTAATATGTAAGCCTATCTAAACTAGGATTGTCCGAAAGGATTATCGCTGGCCCGGAACAAGGGCTAAGGAAAGAACACGGGTGGATTTTAGTCAGTAAGAGTCTGACACTTCCTTCCGCTCCACCCAGAGCAGGAGGGGTCATTTGATGATTTCCCATCCTGAAAAAAAAAGCATATCTAAACTAGCTGGTTTATAAAATGACCAAATTATTTTGTTTAACAATAAGCTCGCCGCCTATTACATGGGACTTTGGCCTAAATGTGGTTGTACTATAAGGTACACTTCTGCCTAAACCTTCTGTAATAACAGGCGTGTTTATTATGTTACCCGTTCTTTTGTTGTGAATCGGTACTTACATGACACAAGGAAACTTCGGCTTCGAAAACATTAAAACCTTTAAAAACATAGAGTAGATAACTTGTTATTATCCAATTCAGTGATTTGATTGTGTTGTCATTCCGTTTTGAAAAGTTTACACCTTTATTAGAAGAAAGAATAGTCTTGTAACAACTCTACTCGATCTTATTGCTCAGGTGTACGGATCCTATGCTCCTCCCCTAAAAATCACCCTTAAGGGGCTTACAGGACCTAAACACAAAAAACGCAAGATTTAGAAACAATCAAATTATATGATCAACTACAGTAAATACAATCAGAAAAATTTATGATATTCTTCAGGATATATGCCAGGTAGATAGTGTGTTGAAAACATAATACAACTACAGTGTAAACTCTTTGTAATGAAACTCAAGGGACTGAGCATTTTTTGTCGTTATAGAGAGTTATCGTTATATGGAGTGAACAAAAAAACAACCAAATTAACAAGAATTTTTAATATGTATGTCTTAGATAATAAATGTTTATACATTATTGTTTACCCATATAGTCTGATAACTTTGTCTGACGTTTTTTGCTAAGCCATGTTAACAGTTTCAAAGTAGGTTTACGACTGATAATACGATAGGTACCCAGTATGCTTGGTCGAAGACCATCACCATCATTTCCGAGAAAACAATGCGTCATGCATGTGTCAAAAGCTAGACCGACCTCGGATGTTTCGGAGCTTCAAAGTATTTTGTTACCTGATAACATAACATAAACAATAATAGCGATAATAAATATTTACTGTCTAAAAATATGAACACATTTCTTTGTAATAGAGAATGGCGTATCGCTATAAAGAGTGTTTCAATATGTGGGTTTTAACGCAAACCAACCAAGTTGGGCTCACTTCAACGTTACAGGGAGTTTATTGTTATAAAGGATAACGTTATAAAGAGTTTACACTGTAATTTGATACGATAGAAAAAATCATGAAGATACCTCTAAAAACTTTCTTTTTACAATAAAAACCATACTAAAATACATACAATCATTCTGATTTTTTGTCAGATTATTCTACAAGCAACATACTAATACTAGTGTTTTAATTTTTTTAGTTCAAAGAATAAATTTTTTGTAATTAAATAATTGCTTCATATTTTGCAATAAATTACTAGCGTTGTGTAATCGCGCTTCTCTTTCTTTTCTATGCAGTCCGACAGTGAACGCGCTTTAGGTCATGTAAGCCCCTTAATATAAAGTCGGTACCTGATTTGCTTTTTATCACAAGCGTTTGAGCAATGGTGGATATTTGTCTTGAAATAGCTAGATATGGATACATGCTTATTACGGCTTAGGTACAGCATAAATATCAAAGTTTTATATACACATATAATCTTCGTCATAAATATAGGGGGCGTGTGAATAATAGTAACAATAGAAAGCTTGTTAAATTACATCTACAACTTACAAGGCTGTTGGAAGATCGTAAATCAGAATAAACTTTGCACTTCTAATATATTTGCGAGGAGTAATATACGTATACGGCTGCGATTGGATTAATCTTTCATGTTGTAGTAGGTAGAGTGGGTGGAAGTAGAAATGTACATACATTATGTAGTTCCATCGATTTTATGGAACAAGAATCAATGTCAATTGATGCATAAGGAATATGGTTGCTTATTATTTGTATTTCTGTTTAACAGTCTAACAAAACTATTGTGGGTAAGTATGTCCTCTTTGCAACACAAACCCCCCCCCCCCCCCTCTCGACGACTCCCTCGTCGTAGACATTTTGTGCTTTCGCAGGCTTGCAAATAATAAATGAATGTTAGATGGTTCCATAATCTACTGTCTTCTGTCATCATTATGTCTGTTATACAATATTTGACATAATAAAGAATAAGTTAGGCAACCCTCAGACCTAACACTTTCCTAATCCGCACAGCTATGTTGGTATTTTGATCTAGGCTTTCTTACCAAATTTCTCTGAGAAAATTTTGAGCAAAATTTCCGCATGCGTTGTGCGTTTTTCTCAACATTTTATCACATGCTATGCGAGGTGTACTTAAACGACAAAACGTACCACGCTTTTGGCACCCCATTCTTCAAACCTTACAAGCCCAAATCCTGTCCAAGGTGTAGGTACCCACCATCCAATCTCCAGTAGGTGTGAATGATAATTTCTTTCATCCTTCAGTGTTATCATTTAACAATGATTCATATCTCGGGAGGTGAGCCTGGTTTAATAAACAGCGATAATTAAATGTTGTAACTTGAGTTGTTTATGCCGCATACTCCGGGACGTCGGTGGAGGCCGGGGCTCCGCCCTCCAGCGCCCGCCTTGTTATGACCGTAAGGGATTAACGAGGATCTTGTATTGTTGTATGTTACACTTATAAAGGGTTTTGTTGTGTGTTGAATTCGATTTTGATGGGAGTTTCTGTACAAGTTGTTCGTTTTTTTTTAATCTTTCTTTAGGTCTTATGATACACCATTCATTCCTAGTTTAGACCTTCGTCTTCTTCGTTTTTTGTGATAAATCGGTCATATAAATTAAAAACTGTAAAGTCACCTAAGTGTACCTACCAATACTTAGATTTGAACTTGCGTTTGTCAACAAACCATGGTTAAAGTGTGGGACAAAAGACTTGAAATTTTCCATTTAAGTATATTCGACTTCGGCTGATATTATTACATGCAATGATTATAGGATCTACAAAGGCTTTCATTAAAACTATATAAACAGAAACACTTAAATGTTTATGATGTTCATTCAGAGCTGAAAATAGAGCGATGTTTCATGTCGTCATCTTGGCAAAAAAATAAAACTGAAGTGACATCACTGCTGTTTTATAAAATACAGGTTTTAAAATCACTATAATTTGTTAGTTATGACACACTATTAGTCCTTTAATAAAACCCTAGGAATCCCTAGGGATCCTCCTAGGATCCTGTTATAAACCCTTTGCGTGTAAAAGTAACACGTAAAAAAAATTATAAGCCATTTGTAAATTCCTACATTATGTAGAAATGTATATTATGGATAATCGAACATGTCTTCCAAACTAAAAAATAATAAAAATAAAAAACTAGTCCTATTAGCTACGATCGTAATTATGCGTTTGCAATCATTTTCCAGGAGTTTAGAGATTTACTCACATAACGCACATAATCTACCTATAATATTCCCACTACTGGGTCACAGGCCTCCTCCCTTCGAGAGTTACCGCTCCATGGTTGTCGCTCCTCACTTGGTGAGATTTACTACGTTGAATAAAAATCTGATTTATCTAGGAGATATCTTTGGATTTGTCTAAGTAGGTACATTATTATTTACCGTTTACTAAAATAAGTAAACTAAAAGCTCTATCCCATCGATATATACCCACAGGCACCAAGCAGTACAAGCGCGTTTGTCTTCGTTTCAAGGATATTACACAACTCATAATTTAGAGAGTGCATTAGAGAGTGCTTTTTATTTTTGCCTCCTTTCTACAACTGTTTCTATTGTTACACTCCTGCTAGTTCACAGTGCCTACTTAATTTTTATAAACGAAAAAAAACATCAAAATTTTTGTAAAATATTTCCCGTCTATCAAGTTTGAAACCTGAAAACTTTGTAGCTTGTGAAAAAATCAATTAATTGAGTAAATTTGTTTTAGTAGATTCGTTTCACCCATAGGAGAAACCCAGTTGAAAATGCCTTTTATTCAAACTAATTTAATTATAATTAATAAAAAACTAATATAATATCTACATATTTTATATGTATGGTTTGTATACGATCAAATGAGCATTATGAGTCGTGCTCTTTTAGATTTTCCAAATTTTCTTTAACATATTCTTAAAAGACTAAGTAATCCACTAATTGATACCTAATTTCATGTTAGCTGTTGTTGTAGCTCGATAAAATTACCGTCAATCCTATCACTTGACCTAAGATCAGCGGTTTAGATAGAACTAAAACTTTTATCGGAGAGTAAGTACATAACAGCTTTTCATACTGAAACTTAACTTGCCTAAGTAACGTATCTAGGTACTGGGCTTAATCTAGTCAACAAGCATTAACATTATAAATAACACAAACAATCCAAGCAATATAACGATCTAAATGAACACCCACAACACTTGAGCCAGCAAAAGCATGTAACACAAGTACGCAAAACGAATTTTAAAGTCATTTCTGTTCCAAATCTCAAGCATATTGCTAACAAATCACAGGCGAATGGGTCGTTTAGCCACCATTTGTTGCCCTGGGAGCGACGCAGGGTGGTAATTGTGTTTACAATACATCCCCCCTCGGCTTCCATCCCCCTTCCGTTCATTTCTCATCCTCAAACATCAGGGCAACGCTTAGCGATTTTACCTCGGGAAATCTGGGGAAAAGTGGAAAATGCGGTGTTATGAGAGACGCTCCGATAGCTAAATGTTCGTCGTGCTCGGGTTCGCTTTTGTGTTCCAACGAGCTGGCTAAGTTGGGTTTTAAATTGAGTAGGTGCGTACTCACAGGTAGGTTGGATCGTTGTGCGTTTATTGGTAGAAGTGATTGAGTTCTACGTTAGATGGTCCTGAAGTAGGTACATATTTGTTGTGGATGGATTGTTGTTAACGTCAACTGCTGGCTGCTTCTGTTGGCATGCCTACAGTTTTCATGTCCCTACTAACAAATTACTTCATTGGTTGCTAATCATCTTTTTAATACATAATTTTTTTTTTCCGAAAAAGGCAATGTCACCCAAAAAGCAGCCAAGTTTAAATGGGACTGGGCCTGAAAAGTTTGCCGCATGTCGAACGAGTCATGGGCCAAATCTACCATCATGCGGGTCCCAGAAAACGTCCGGCGACATCGAGGCAGACCAAGGAGAAGATGGTGGGACGACCTTAACGCCTTCTGACAGGATTGGTCCACACTAGCTCAAGACAGAGAGGAGTGGAAAGGAGAAACATAGGCTAAAAGTAAATAAATAAAAACAAAGAAATATTTTTTCAGATTCAATGAATTATATCTGTGTATCAGGTCAAAAGCAAAAGTTGTTGTTGAAACATTTTGTTTGATACTTCGCATTTTTTATAATACTGTTTCTTCATTTTACTTGTTAGCATAATTATAAAACAAAGAATATTAATACCTTGACTTTATAATGAAAGATGCACACCTAAAATTTTTCGGGATTTCGATGACTAGTCACGCTTTACAAATAAAAGTACCTAATAAATAAAATACTAATGCACCTTGCTGAGTAAAATAGTTTGAACTGTGAGGTATTACTTAAAAATGCCAAAGAATCTTAAACAAAAGCCAAAAATTCCAGCGACATACAATAACCTTTGTTACTGACGTGGAGTATGGTGAAATGGAGTGCTAATTTAAAGTGTCACCGAAAGTGATTTTTTTTTTCGTTTTTCTGTGATTATCTAGTGATGGGACACTGCATAAATAGTCAATTAATAATATTCAGGTAATTTCACATTTGCACTTGTTTTACATCTCATTTAATATAATATAATGTACCTTTCCCATTGAATCGAAGAGAAGACTTGTTTTACCAATTTTTTAGTCCATCCATCAAGCCTGTTTGTCCTATTTCTGGGCAAACGCCCTCCCCCTTTTTCGAATCTGCTAATGCGGACCTAAGGCTTTGACCTTCATTTAAAGAAACCTAATGCAATAGAGTAGCTTCCAACAAAGCACCTTTTATTTTTTTTAATCTAATAGCACTTTTTAAAACTAGTTTCGAAGAGATATCTTGTGAGTTTTGCTTAATGGATGAAGGTCTTTTCATCCATGAAGCAAAACTCGACTTTTGGAAAGTATACACTCCATCCTCTTTTCTTCATAACCATATTTAACAAGAAATCACCTTTAAAAGGATCACCTTACGATAGACGTTTCATTATATTGTATGTTTAACACACACGCCAAAAATTGTTCCGAGTTAGCACTCCATTCACTCCTTCTTATTTTCTCCATAACCACCTTTAACGAGTCCGGGACGATCGTCCTCATGAAAATCCCATAAAAAATAATAAACAATTTAAGTTCACCGACACGCTCCGACACTGTCGCCTCACCTTTCGTATTAGCTGAGAACTTTACAACGCTATTTTTTTTAAGAAATCTGCTTCCCCTTCTATAGATAATGCGGGTGGGATATAAAAAAATAATTGCGATGGATGAGAGGTAAGTTGATGGAAAAAACGAGCCTCATGGTGAAAATTGATGGGAAAAGAGTGTATGTACAGGCGCCAGCACATCAAGCTACTACAATCTGTCAAATTTCTTTAATATATTTTCAATTTTAACGCTGAATCATAAGGCTCAAAGTTAATTGGGAAAATTTGACAGTTTCGGGTAACTTGATGTGCTGGCGTCTGTACCTACTATATGACTCCACGACGAGGTCATCTGAGTAGGTAGAATATTATATGATGTACAGTACCCGGCGATAAATATTGCACATCGATCTTTTTACACAAAACCATTTTATACAAAGAATAAAAATAATTATCAAAAGAAGCAAATCATAATTGTTTTAATAGCTCCTAATAGATACCGGACTGTTTGTATTTCGTGCGACAGAGATAACGCTCTACGAAGCCGAAATTAGCCGATTGTCTCTTTCCAAAGGTCGATGTGCAATATTTATCGCCGGGTACTGTAATAATATGATATGATGATGATGTGTAGTCATAGGTTGCCAGTTTCACTGCCTTATTATTATATCCAGCAACTCAAGTTAGATCATCAGTATCACTATCATTTACCACATCAGTAAGAAATCAAAGGCTTGTCCAGCTGAAGAATAGTCAACTCTCCCTCTCGCCATTGAATCACTATTATGGTGAATTATGGTCTATCTCCTCCTGCCTGCTAATAACAGACTGTTCTTACCCATACTTAGGTACTCACGGCAATATGCTGCATAGTGTATGCATTACAATACCTTTCATTGTTGTTACCCATATTGTTTGGTCCATCGACTTTTTTGAAATCCCATAAATTCTATTTCTGTAATATTTTTAAGATCTTTTTTTGCGGATATGCATTCACATTTTTTAGGGTTCTGTAGCCAAAGGGTAATTACGGGACCCTATTACTAAGATTCCACTGTCCGTCTGTCTGTCTGTCTGTTTCTGTCTGTCAGGGGAGTTTGTTGCGCCACTTCTTCTCCCCAGCGAAAGCACTAAGAAGTGGTGAAGGGCGGGCGTTTTGGGGGACTGTCTTTTGTAATTTTGACGATCGAATAGTGCTGATTCTCAGCCTAGTTTGAATAAATGACTTTTGATTTTGTCACCAGGCTGTATCTCATGAACCGTGATAGCTAGAAATTTTCACAGATGATGTAGGTATTTCTGTTGCCGCTATAACAACAAATAATAAAAAATAAAATAAAAGTAAAATTTAAAGGGGTATAAAAGAAACGTTTTTTTTCGGCGTTTTATGCCTTGTGGTACGGAACCCTTCGTGTGCAAGTGCGACTCGCATTTGGCTGGTTTTTATCTTACATTTTTCGTTACATAACATCTAGGCCACTATAGTTTTTACAAATGAATTTGTCCCGGCACATTGAGCGCCGCTCGATTGGCCCAATCCCGCGTGTAATCCCGGGATTATGGGACAGTCGCCAGCGGCAGTCATTAGTAATGCAGGTGGACTGTGCCATTTATGATGTCCAGTAGTCATGTTTGTACTACCAGGTTTTTTTATACTAAACAGTTAGTTTTAAGTTGAAAGTATATGCAAAAAATGTGGTAGGTACAATGTATGTTACATAACATTTCAATGCAGACACATTCCGCCATGCAATATTGGCCTTCAAATATTTAAAATATGAATTAGGTATGTTGTAACATACAGTAATAGACAGATTGATAACAATTTTTATGTAGGTACTTATTCCTTAATTTTTAGTGTTACGAAATCTATGAACGAAAATATCAATTTATTAAAAATCCATTTCAATCAAAAAAGTAAAGGCTTCTTCAAACAGGCGCGACACGCGGTAAAATCGCGCGACGCACTTGTTTGCAGGAGCCCTAATACTTGAATAAGAAAAATAGCACTTTAATAGTAAAATTGGTACAAATGTTGTAGACGGTAAGTAAATACTATAGTCTGACTTTTAATTAGCTGCAATAAAATGACACTTCTTAATAACTTATTTCGGACTGAATTTAGAGATAATATGCATGTCAAATAAGTTTCGTTTGTTGCACTATTCTGTACTAGAAAAACAAGATTTCGTTGATGGCCGCGAAAAAACAAAAAGACGCCAATTATTTACATAAGCTGTCATTTTACTGCAGCTAATTAGAAGTCCGACTATAGTCAACTATGAACGGTTAGCCTATTTAAAAGCAAGCGGTTCATTTACTCAACTTATAAATTAAATGAGTTTACTCCTCATTTAATTATTGTAATTGATAACAGTAACAGCCATCAATACCGCACAACAGCTTGATGTCACACACTATACCTATTTATGTACGTATAGGTACATACCTACATGATAACACATTAATAAAACTTGATTCACAAACAAAAACGTAGCTACATACAACTAATAAGGCCAGGGCCACATTTTTCATGACTATTTATCGAAACTAAACTCCAACAAAATACACAGAAGCAATACGATATCATCTATCTATCTCGTTAGACCATTCATTACGGGACACTGAAAATAAACCGGCCCCGTCCAGAGACCAACAAGTGTATAATTCCTGGAATACCTAACAAATGTTACGTTTTTTCCGTCGGTGTGTACATGGCCCAATTAAGGGCCCGACAACGACCAACCGACTCTCTATATAATTTATTCGCTAAGGATTTTGTCTTGTGGCACGTTTTTCGAGATCAAAATCGGAATCGTAAACACCTTGTTTAGCTCTTTTGTTATCGATAAAGTTTTGTAATGCTATATCGATTGTAATCGATATTGGGTTTCATTAGGTTTCGGTTATGATGATTTTTATGGGGGCGTTTTGAGATAAATGTTGGAAATTAGATGCGATCTTTTTTTTGTATTTTTAATTTTATTGGGTTTGTTATCTTTCATTATTATGCAATTACCAATCGGATGAATGTCGTAAGTTCGATATCATTGACATTATGGGAACTTTATTTAATCAGATCAGACTCTTAACTGATATGTATGCAATATTGATTAAAATCGACCACTTTTGTAGGCATCTACACGGGCTTCCATGACAACAAACGGTCTTGCGTCATCGTCATCACTGAGCATTCCTGGGACATCAAGGTTTATCAACTTCATTAAAATTTGACTCTCTAATCTTTTTGGAAACCAAGATCTAAACCGGCAAGACTTATAAAAGATTAAACATACACTTGTAGTTTGGGACACAATACTTTTAGCAGCCGCATGGGTATTGAGAAAAAATATGAGCTCAGTAACCATCACGACTCAAGCATATATGTGCATTTATATATGTGCATTTCCATACATATAGATACAATTATTTTTATCCCCGGTTCATACGAATAGCGTTACTATATTCGTGCGGGCTCCGTGCACTCCCGAGCATCGATTCTCAGAACTCTTTAATTGCACCCACTCCGACGCAGATCGAACGTTTAAAATCGATTTTTTTATTCGATTTATTTCATGTGAGCCTCGAGTTCAAAATCGTGTTTTGTTTTGCGATAGCAAACGCTGTGTATATGCAAATTTTACACGCATCTACTGAAACTTCTCAATTAATTAAATTGTGTGACAGTTTTAGTTTTTGTCATAATGTTAAGTCAACGTTAATTAAGTTATAGAGTTTGAGTCTGAGTGATAATTTGTCGCTGACACGAAATAATGATGACCTGTGTTACAACTTTTAAGTAGGTAAGATATCAAGTTATTTAATTAAAATAAAAACGAATAAAAATTGCTGAATTCAGATCACACGAGACTTCAATGAAAAAAAAATGCATGATATAGGCACTGGTATCATATTTCTTACCGTTAAAAATTCCAAAACCGGTATAGTCGGATAACTGGAAACGATTTAATTGGTAACATAAAAATAGCGAACCATTAGTCCCATACTTCTGTATTCGAATGAGCAAAATTGTCGCATTCACGCTACGTCCGAACAAACGGCCAGCTTGTGTTTTCACACTTATGAAATTCTACGGCATCCAAAGAACTTTAATCTTTATGTGTTCAGCTTTAAAGTACAAACTCCATTGCGATATCTCTCATAATCAGGGCAGATATAAAATCAGGCAATTCAGAAATTTCTAGCGCGAACTTTTGAGTCGAATTTTGTATAGTTACCGTCTTCGACGGAAGCCAGCATGCATGATTAGCGTTTGAAAATTGAACTCTATATTCAGCATGGTTTAGTTGATTTTTGGTTGATAAATAAGCATAAAATCCAAGAAATGTTGGTGATATTCGTGCACGTAATGAGGTGAAACAATTCAAAGTACGAATGGACAAAGACTTATGGAGTTTTTATTTTTAAATAAATGAAATTAAATTCGCTACATTCCCGAAGCTTGTTACAGTGTAACTTTTTCAATTTCTTTTCACGAAATATTCCAATAAGTAGGTAGATTTCAGTGTATTAGAAAAAGTTGGATTGTGGTGTGTAAACGTTTATACTTCCCGACACCTTTTTGAATACGTTTCTTTTGTAAGAGTTAGAGTTAAAAGAAAAAATCAAACTTTATGTAATGCAATTGCTCATCAATTGCAATTGCATTTTTTTTTTCTTTATTAGTATATCGCAGTGGACTAACTAATCATAGAGATCTCACGATCTGTTCCAAAAGATAGGACACACTATAATGTAACACGTTACGGGTTCCATTAATTGTCGTAAATCTTGGACAAAACCAATTTTTTTGTTATTGTCAATTCAATTCCATTTTCCATTCAATTGTCGTATTTTTATGAACGTTTGCATTCCAATTTCAATAAATATCTGTCAAAAATACCTCGAATTTACCTACTTTATTGACAAATTTTATGGTCGGGATGAGATTCCCACCAGATTTTGAACGTTTTCAAATACGGGAATCAGCCTTCTGATCTTATAAGACCGTTATTTAAATTATAAGAAATTTTTAAAACTCCGGTAGGTATAGTACAATCCAAATACCCTATTAAAAACTTTAAAGTACGATCATTCCACTAAGACGCTAGATAGAGGCTTTGCAAGGGTGCAACCATTGGCCATTTTTACACGAACCAGTAGAATAATAGATACGAAATTGGAAGGAGATAGTAAGCTGTAATAATCATGTAAATGAGTGAAATAGAAGTATCTTTCACAATAAATGCAGATTTGCAGTAGAGTCGTTCTGAAGTGTACTTTGAGGACTTTGAAAAACTTTGTACACAGGATAGGTTGGTTTCTATTTGAACTTGGAAACGTTTCATTATTTAAATAGAACTATTATATCTAAAAAAATATTGACGATATACCTACTACCCACTGAATTTGTTTTGACAAGAAAAGGTGGCATGTCAACTCAATTCAAATTACTTAAAACACTACCTGCCTAGGTCGCGATCCCGTGGAAATATCGGGATAAAAGTCTTATGTCCTTCACCAGGTTATGGTCTACTCATGTGCCAAATTTCATCGCAATCCGTTCAGCCGTTTTACCGTGAAAGCGTAACAAATAAACATACAAAAAATCAAAGGTCTCCTCTTTTTTTATTTTATCCACTGCTGAGAAAAGGCCTCCCCAAGTCCTTGCAGAAACTTTTCCCGTGTCACCTCGAACCAGCCCTCGCGGTATGTCCAGGTCATCTCTTCTCTTTATAATATAAGTTTAGATTTAGTAAACTATGACTCCGATTGCACCTTCTGATCCTTAATTTTTATGCGGCAACAGTTAAAATTTGGAGCAAGGTGCAGCGAACACCATCGATCAGGTGTATTTGTATAAACAAGGTGCATCCAAACTGAATGAAGTTAATTCATAAATAAAATAGTCCTTTCCGACTTTGTTCTGAATTAATTGTAAATATATTAATTGCTATTGTATCCGGAGATTCTAGAACTGAATTAAATAACATACTTATCATGACAAAAAAAGCTGTGTTTTCAAACTTTAATTTCACTATCTAAGTTTTGGTATTTTGTAGTAGAAATGCGAATTAGCATCTTGATTTTGATTAAGTTACTGCATATCTGAAGACACAAATAAAAAGAAATTATATGTATGTTTGTAATGTCAAAATAACAGCTTTTTACTAAATGCATTTGATGAAACTACATATACATGGTACTATGGGGAGTAGCTATTGGTGCTACGTGTGTGACGCGATATAATTGAAAATACTTTGACTTGAATTAAAATATATTCACGACTTTACAACAACACGTCACTTCTAGCACTGCTACTACTAAACAAAAAAACCATAATAAAAATATTTGACAATTTCTTGAACGTTCGAATGGAACACACCGGCAATTATAACCAGCCTGCATTTACTTCTAAAGGTAGAGCTACACAGTCTCTACAGTACTTATAACAAAAAAAAAACAGTTAAAATTTTTTTTTGTCTATATTTCTGTTTGTTGTAAATATACAAGTTTTTTGAAAATATAGACATCCTTACTCATATTATATAAATAAAGACTATTCTTTATCCCGTATCTATATACGGAATTGGTAAAGTAGATACTGCTATGTAAGTACGTAAGGTGCTTCTAGTAATTTTATCTTGAGAAATACTACTAAATTGATACCTTATAAAAGATGAGGCAGAGGATAACTGTGCGGTACTGAAAAAGCTTACATGCAGGAGTAGACTTTTAACTCAAAAAGTCACAGTAAACCTGAATTCTGAATCTCAGATAATTATTAAGTTTTGTAACAATACGCTCGATGTCAAACAAAACAAAGTTCAAATTCCATTGCAATCAAAATTTATTTAGGTCCTTTTTATCAAAAATGGCCACTCAAAAATCAACTTTAGAATACACAACCCTAAAGTAGATAATTGAGTAAGTGCCAATAGACGTAAATTATCTGAGATTATGAATTGAAGTATAAGTATTCTTTGTAAAGAAAACAATACTTGCTTAAAGTTCAGTTTATTTGGTGGTTGAAATCATAAGCCCATAGCCGAATTACTATCGTAATTCGAGCAGGTGCGTCGCACGCGTCCCGAGTGCGATGATCCGAGTGTAATCTCACCGGGTGATGCGCGGACGCAGCTTGTATCGCGTTACCTTACATTATACTCACTAATTTGTGGTGAAAGGGGGATAGTTTTGTATTATTAATCATATTTTAATTCAGTTTACACACTAAGTTTACGTGTCATTTTCTTCCAACTCGCCCGTCATCACAAATGTGTAAAATGGAAAGCGTTTATTCATTATTGAAAATCAGCTCAGTAAAAGAAAAAAAAACTGAATCATTAGTCTACAGAACTAGCTGATACACCTCTGCCTCTACTACTATAATACTTTAATGTAATTTAATTTAATTGTAGTGTAATTTAATTTAATGTACCTACAGAACATTGCATTAAATTGCATAGAAGATAGTTTTTTTTTTTTATTAAACTGACAGCTGTGCTGCGGAGTTTGGGGTCTGTCATAGGTAATTTTGACGTTCGAAAAGTGTTGATTCTCTGCTTAATTTGAATAAATGACTTTTGACTTCTACCTCCACATACTTAGATAGTATACCTAATTATGTATATATGTACATTTTACCAGTTATCTTAGAAGAAAGGTGAGCCTACTGCCATTAATCGCTCAAAAAATTTCTTTCATCACCACAAGAAAAACATCGTAAGGAATCCGGCATGTCCTAGAACCAAAAATTCGAAGACATGTGACATCTATCAGCCCCCACTGGGCCCACTGGATGACGGTCCACTGCCTCACAGAGAGAAGGCATCCCAGCAGTGGGATTATGCTTACAAATCCAGAATTTATTTTTTTATATTATTACCCATACTCTACCTGAAGAAAGCTTCAGAGCTACATTTACCTAATTATAACTAATAGATGTACCATAGATATAAAGGTGTTAAAGGGCAGGTGCACACGTTGTCACCGAGCTAACGACGAAGATTACACCACAGTTATTAATTACTGCAGATTATAATGGCATTAGTTGTACGAACACGCAATTTAAATACTAGACTGACAGCGATAAGTAGAGGGCTTGTTTTTTATGCTAAATTGTTGAAATGGAATAATATTTATTCATGTCAAAGAAATTTAAGGAAAATCTGCTGTTTGGTAACATTTAATAGATCATCATTAATCGAAACTTACAAAGCCCTTTATTAGGTATAAAGGGCTTTGTAAGTTTCTATTAATGTTTTTTTCTATTAATGTTGTTAACTTTTCAAGTTTTTTACGGATTAGGTGTACAGACGCCAGCACATCAAGCTACTACAATCTATTAAGGGGGAAGCGCCAAGGTAGCCCGCGAAATTCAAATTTTCTTACGTTTTTTGTAATTTGCTGGTCAGTATTAAGTTGTACGTTGATTAATATATGAATCGCGGCCGTAAGAAATATGTGTTTACAGAATTATAATCATTAAAGTCATCAACACAATTCTCTAAGACCACGTAAGTCCAAAGAATGATAATTTCATGAAACAGTTATTCTTGGGACTTACGTGGTCTTAGAGAGTTGTGTTGATGACTTTAATGATTATAATTCTGTAAACACATATTTCTTACGGCCGCGATTCATATATTAATCAACGTACAACTTAATACTGACCAGCAAATTCCAAAAAACCTAAAAAATATTGAATTTCGCGGGCTACCCTGGCGCTTTCGCCTTAAAGAAATTTAAGAAGAAGTTGATTGGGAAAATTTGACAGTTTCGGGTAGCTTGATGTGCTGGCGTCTGCACCATAGCATAAAGTAAAAAAAACGGCGGGTGACAGTTCAACGACATTCATTGCGGTATTTGCGTTCTTGGGCACACGAATTTTTCGAACATTTGAAGCAATGGATTAGCAATATCCTTCATAATGATTAAGACTGAAAATTTATTGTGTGTTCGCAATTAGGGCGCGGATCCTTTATCTGAATGACTCTTACATGATTTCCTATATTTTGTCTACATACGATTTTAAACTTACTAACTATAAAAAGAGATGTTATTTATTTGCGCTACACTATCCCTTTCTCCCCATTTTCATAAGGTAGGTAGGTACTTACAATCTACCTCTGTTACGAAGTTTAAACTAATTATAAAAAAATATATAAAAAATTCTAGTTGTCGGATTAAACTAACTTCACATCTACATAAATATCAAATAAAAATATAACCAATCATTAAAAATGCATATTTAAGGCGCTTACATGACCTAAAACGCGGTCATTGTCGGTATGCATAGAAAAAAAAGAGAAGCGCGATGACACTACGCTGGTAATTTATTGCAAAATATGAAGCAATTATTTAATTACAAAAACTCTATTGTTTGGACTAAAAAAATTAAAACACCAGTGTTTTATTATGTTGCTTGTAGAATAATCTGACAAAAATCAGAATGTTTGTATGTATATTAGTAGGGTTTTTATTGTAAAAAGAAAGTTTTTAAACGTATCTTCAATTCTTCATGATTTTTTTCTATCGTATCAAATTAGTTGTATTATGTTTTCAACACACTATCTACCTAGCATATATCCTGAAGAATTAACATAAACATTATACATTATATTTCTTTGGTATATTTATATTGGTATATTGGTATCACATTATACGTAAATAGTTTTACAGAATCTTGAATGAAACTCTCGGCTGTCCATCAAACGGCTTTACTACACTGCTAGTCATATAAAATTGAAAACAAACTATCTACTTCTAGTAATCCACTTTAAAATTTGTTTTATTTTTTAAAAACGCCTCAAGCCAAACAACAAACGAAAACAAAGGCTTGAACACCTTACTATGAAAACACAACCGCTGTAATGTAACCAGGTCAAAACTGTATAGTAGCCACTAAAAGGTGCGTAGTACTTCCGCTAGAGGGTCGGAAGTGAGGGTGCTTTCGATCGGTACATAAACCAGCCAGTAAAATACCTGACACAGGTGCTAAGATTACCTGTGCCTCATTTTTAACAAGGATTTTTACTTCTTTAGTTATTTAAAAGAGATTAAAAAAAAAAAGTGAAGATGCATAGATGATGCCTCAGTTGAATTTCTTTGTATTAGTTACAGTCAGGGATTTTTTTTGTTATGCAAATTGACACCCTATGTCAATTTACGCATTTCACAAAACTGTCAAAGAAAAACAGTTGTGTTTTGAATATTATATTCATACTAGCTGCGCCCCGCGGTTTCACCCGCATAAGTGTCGATAACGTAGGAATATCAGGATAAAAAGTAGCCTATATGTTTATCCAGGGTGTCAGCTACCTCCTTACAAAATTTTATCAAAATTGGTCCAGCCGTTTGAGTGTGAAGACTTACCAAACATATAAACACACACACATACTCACAAAGTTTCGCCTTTATAATATTAGTGTGATTTTTTCGTAGCCAATTTGTGTAGCAATGAATTCTCTGACGTTACCTTTGCTATTAAACTTAGCATTAGGATTACATGTGCCTGAATTTTTACAAGGATTTTAAATGATTAAAAAAAACTGGTTTAAAAGCTAAGAGGCAGACAGACTTTGTATCAGTGCCGTTACTTGGATTTCAAAAAAAGAATTTATGCCAACAGTTGAAAAACGTATTTCTTTTGTTTTCATTTGATTTCGACACAAAAGTAAATTGGAATGTTTCAAGTTTCAGCTGCTTGTCATTTGTTAGTCATAAAAGTTAAAGGGGAGAATTGTACTTTAGTTAGTAGTGAATTTACCAAAATGGAATTACAACTCTAAACAAGGGTTTGGTAAACTGGCAAAAAATTGAGCACAGTAAAACTTAGTGCCTAATATAAACTATCAAGGAACTCGCCAAACACAAATGTTTGGCGAGTTCCTTGATATTAGGCCCTATCACGAAGGCGGAAAGTAAACGTAGATAACATAAATTCGAATGATTTTTTTATCGAAAATACGGGGTATTTCTCGAAATGCACCAACTTTAAAACGCAACAAAAGTATTCCTCGAAAAAAAGGACAAAATACCTATTAATAAAAACAATAATATTATAATTTTATTCCTCGAAATGCATCAAACGATGGAACATAGAGAAGAGCATGAAGGATTCGGATTCGATAAATGATATCGATAGACGTATCGTTTATTGCGTTTCAAAGTTGGTGCGTTTCGAGGAATACCCCGAAAATACAACTGCAATCTGCCTAAGTGCCTAGCTTTTTCCCAACAGTGTCGGGGTCGGCTTACTAGTACCTAGCTACTTACTTTCAACAAGCTGTGCCCGCGATTTTGTTTGAGTACATGTCCCCTAACTCTTTTTCTAAAATAAAAGTTTTCTAAGATGCTCCATATAGTATCAGCTATATCTCAGTGAAAGTCTCGAAATCCCAAAATTGGTGCAGCCGTTTTGGAGATTAGCCGGAACAAAAATGTATGACGTCTCCAGCTCCGCTAATGAGACACAATTGATTTTCTATTGTATCGTGCTACTAAAGGACCGGATAATTGATTTTTTGTTATAAGTACCGTTTAAACCTACTGTTTTACATTTAGTTTAAATCTGTTATTTTCACATTACAAACAGTCTCTTTAATTTTATTTATTTATATAGATTTTAAAATAGTTAGAATTTAAAATCGTTCGAATTTAAAATCGTTCAAATTTAAAATCGTTTGAATTTACGTTAAATATCTACGTTTAATCTGCGCGTTCATGCTAGGCCCACATTTGAAAAAATGGGAACATATAATTAGAGAAAATTTACTTTATCTTTAGGTAAAACTATAATGCCTACAATATTAACAAGCTTCACATTAAAACCAGGTCTCACACAAAGGCTCAGTTCACCTTTCAGAGCCCCGATTGTTCAAACATTGTGACATTCCTGTAAGCAGACCCGCATGGCATGGCTTAATGAAATTCTGACAACATACCTAATTAGAATAGCAAATACGTACGTGACGTTCCCGAAAATACGTACGTGACGTTCCCGAAAATAAGCTGAAGGTACTTTTATGTAGGTACTCTGCAATTTAATAGGTATGCCAATATGCAGTTCACATATATCTCTGAAGGATTCTTCTCTTTTTGTTTGTTGTTAGAGAGAGTTGGTTTTCATAGTGTTCATTTGTTCTGGTGTATTCTAATTCGATTTTTTTTTTTACATTTATTCGAAAGTATTCATTAAAAATGCAGGATTTTTTGTTTTATTTTTAAATATATGTATTAAAAAAAAACAATGAATCAAAAGTCATTTATTCAAACTAGACTGAGAATCAGCACTTTTTGAACGTCAAAATTACATAAGACGGTCCCCCAAAACGCCTGCCCTTCGCCACGTCCATAGACATAGTTTTCAGTCTTGTAAGGCCTAGGTAAGATCCTTCAGTTATCTCTTTAAAAACACCTATTGTTTTGAGTATTCAAGAAATACTATTTGTCAATACAAAGTTTTCAGTCTAGTCTCGTAGTAGTAGTAGTCTAGTTAGTATTGAAATAAATACTTCCAACTCTATTGGGATTCTCTGGGTTGCATCACGAGTGTGATTTACGATTATATCATACATTCCAATCAGTTCTCACAATTTGTTATTCAAAAATTTTTGTCAAACAATGCAACAAAAATGAGTAGACATGCAATTCAATTCTACTACTTTTTAAACTGTACAATTCAAAGCAGAGCCTTCAAATTTAAAATAACTACAAAATTCGGTACCAACCGTTTTTGTTCATTCATATCGCAATAAACAATTCAAAAATATGACTGCATCATTTCATCAAAATTCCGTCAGTTTTTGTCGTCCGTGTCACCTGTCTTAAGACCCTTGTACAACGCCCGTTACTACCGCTGCGATTAGCATACCTCAAAAAAGATTATTACTCGCCCTCAATACTGGAGTTAATATTCAATACGTTTACACCAAATAATAATTACAGCAGTTCGTCTGCCGAATGCATTAAAGGGTCGTTTTCCTTGTATATATTATAATATTAATGTGTGAGGGAGGGAGCGGGCAGGTGCATCCAACGTTATTAAGTTACAGATACTCAATACCCACACACTTTGTTTATTATTATGAGCCGCGTACGTAAATAACATATTATAAGATGTAATAACTTACGCATGCTCTACGCTGCATTCGGTTGTCGACGGGTCTTGGCCGCTGCGTCATTTCAAATAGGTATTTTATTCGTAACGTCGCCTCCGCCTCAATGTTGAATTCCGTCTGGGAGTTAATCGTTTCTGTTTAATTTAAATGATCTTTTATCTGTTATCTAATAGGAGTAGTTCCAGGAACTGAATGTTCTGATTCCAGCGCGTCGTGGAACGGGTTCCGTCATCATTTGTTACACAGTTTAATGATCGAGTTTACAATATTAAACCTTTTTTATGTATAGTATTTTTAAGTAACTGTAAAATGATATCAAAAGTTAAATCTCAAGTTTCTAGTATCTGTCGTGAAAATAAGCTTTTGAAAGCCGTTGAAAACATTGGGCTTTAGATTTTGCGAAGTCATAAAGAAGCATTCACACATGAGTGGCTCGATACGAACTTACTTATGCACTTTTTGTGATCGGTACTTACACACTCACTTATGTAAATTTTGACGTTGAAATGCCTATTTGAAATAAATAATATGACTTTGATTTTGCATTATTTGGTTATACCTAAACTGATGATACCTACTTTTTTCTAATACGATGAAATAATATTCTTCCTATTTCCTGTTGTCAATTTAAATGTACCGAACGGTAAGTACCCGCTTATTAAATCCATATCGTTTATAAAAACGTTGCTTTAATAATTAGATGCAGAAAATAGAAACGGTAGTTATAGCTTCGCTATAAAGATTAATAGCTCATTTAGCTACTGGGTACATTGCAAAGTAATATTTGAGATACTTACTGATTATACTTAGATACCCAACTTTATTTTACTCGCGTAAGAATTTGAATAAAACTTTGTGCAAATTATTTCATCACCACTACTGCTCTCAAAACGTTGAACGAAAACATCGTTAGGAAATCGGCATGTCCTAGAACCAAAAATTCGAAGAAATGTATTTATTATTCGCCAACTCGCACTGGGCCCGCGTGGTGGATCACGGCCCACTCCCTCTCAGGAGACATGTGTCCCAGTAGTGGGAATATTATAGGCTTATTGTGCTAAGTATTTCAATCGAGTTAATACTTTTGGATAATTATTTAAGTTACCTACATATAACTGTTTAATTAAGGAGGTCGTTATCCTACGAATTCCAGTCACCATTATTTCCACGACCTGTCATTCCTACCTTATCTATATTTTCAGATGGTAAATTACAGTGCTTATATTATTACAACGGGAAGCACTGAACCGGTCGAAGTAGCGCTGCTTGGGGGAGGCCTATGTCCAGCAGTGGACGTCTTTCGGCAGATGATGAAACTACAGTAGATATTTCTTTAACAAATCGTAGCAGGTACTACACTTAAAGCTTCAAACTGAAATCGTTTTTTTGTATCCGAATATGCTCCTTTTGCAAAATTTATGACATCTTTACACCTAAACAAACATCAACGGTCAACACAAACCCTTCATTCTGGTCACCCCGATAATAAAAATCACTTTGCGTACCTCTAATTCAGAACCAATGAACCGATGGAAGGAATAGCCAGTACAAAATTGAAAAGCAAATCAAACGCGTCGTGACACGGCGCGGGGTCAGCGAGATAACGCCGTCTAAGTCCCGGATTGATTCCCGGATCAGCCGGATAGTCGCGGGCGCTCGAGTGTGTACGATCCCTTACTCACGACTCGGTGACTATGAGGCGTCCCTAAGGATTTGTGGACATTACATTTACTTCTTTAAGTTCAGAGGCTTGAGTTTATATTGTGTTTTTATTGTTAGAATGTTTTGTCTTCAACATCCATGAAGTGATGTTACCTATGTCTTGCGTTGCTAGAACTGCTGGAAGCTACCAGTGGCAGAAGAATAATAATTATAGCCTCACCTAAGTAACTCCTTCTAATATTTTGTAAGAATAAAATGAAGTTAAACGGAGATCATCAGCTTTTCCGACGGCATCAATGCAGTTACTATAGCGAATCCGATACGCATCAATCAAAGTGTAGATAGCTTTTCAATTGTTCATTTTAGTTACTGTGTAGCATGAGTTACAGTGACGGTTTTATTTCATACATATTCTAGTACAGCGTTACTAGAACAACCAGGTAACACAGGTAATGGTTTGATTTAATAATAATTAAGTTTATCTTATATTTCAAGAGCTATTCTTTTACTTTCTATCCTTTCAAAAGTGAAAGTTTCATGACTTTTTAATCGACTTCATAAAAGGAGGAGGTTAGGAACTATGTTCGTCTGTAGGTATGTGTGTATTTTTTATATAAGTTCATCGATATTTTCATCAATAATTTACCGACTTTGAAAATTATTTTCCATTTGGTAAGGGATGCTCGCGTGATGGTCCCATATGAATTTTATTAAGTTTGCTTAGGTAGTTTTTGAATTACCTTCAACAATACGTATTTAATTCGCTTTGTGTATGTTGGTAATGTTATAAAACTTCCTGTGACTGTTGTTTACATAGCAAGCAGTAGTATACGAATTCGTGTGGGTTAGGTTCTACAGGTAAAAAGCGGAAAAATAAAAAACCTTTCATAAAATCAAATAAAAAAAAATGAAACATTAAAAAAAAACATGTTTACAAAAAAAAAAACAACCGACTTCCATTTTATGTTTCACTTTTTTTGGTTTGATTTTATGAAAAGTTTTTTCAATATTTCAAAGCTATTTCTTCAGTTATGTACTTTCTATCCTTTCAGAAGTGAAAGACGTTGGCGCACGATAGTTTTCGTGACTATAAAAATCATGATAGTGATTTCATATTTGTTTTCAATTACTATTGTCTTATTTGAAACACAATCATAACCACAGTTTCTAATATATAGGTACCTAAATCGTAACAACCCAAAGGCGATACACATTTAATATATTAAACAACCAATTACTTCCATCTCGATAGTTTGGGAGCTACGTGGCTATTGTCAAAAGCTGTTTCAGACCGTTACCCCACAAGTCTGTCGTCTTCCTAGTACTGTGGAAACCAGAAATGATACAATGGGCCATTTCAATTTTATCTCTCACAGGCTCTTGCAATTTGTCTAAAATGAATTGTGTTCACATTTGTAACCTATTTGGTTAATGTTGCTCCTTACCCGTGTGAATGCGAGCCTGCTTTTTAATTGCAATCATTATCTAGTTTACAGCCTTACGCATGTTCTGCGTTTATTGTTAGGAGTTATCAAGAGAATGTGAACACATCTGTGGAGGATGGAAGTGAAACATATAAACATATTTCATAACTTCTAAGGGCGGGCCGGTTTATTTCAAACCGTTGGTTAACGTAACATACGTATGTCAAATAATAACGAGTACGCGATCGTAATTATTTGACGTAAGTCATAATTTTGTAATTGTAATTTGAAATAACGGTTTTTTTGGTTTGACGATAGTTAGCGCCATTTTTGACGCGTGAGTCAAGTGGACGTGAAACATCACGCCCTTAGTCAGTGCATTGTCAGTTTCAGAATCAATCGAAGTCAATCATATTGAAACGTTTATTTCGTTAAATGTTTTTTCAACTTTATTGGCATCAACCGCTACGCGTGCCCATTCGACAATTACACGATATATTACTCGTCATTCAATAAAATTAAACAAATAAATCGTACGGTGCGAACATACCGGCCGTACGTGAACGCTCGTAATTTTGCCAAGTGCGAAGTTCCGTCA
Organism: Luperina nickerlii; assembly: GCA_963855955.1. NCBI lineage: Eukaryota > Metazoa > Arthropoda > Insecta > Lepidoptera > Noctuidae > Luperina > Luperina nickerlii. Next base: position 7,652,018 of record OY979669.1, read on the forward strand.
CATCGGGGGGTACGTCGCATACCGCTTTAGGTGTAAGAATATTCGTCCAAGTGTCGGCTCTCGAATATTCCGCGGTGTTGCCGTGTGCAATAAATCGCAGGGAGTGATGCCGCGGTTTTTGCCTGGCGACATTTTTTCCCGCGCTAGCGGTGCATTTATCACCACGGTGGACTGGCCACGCCGCCAGCCGGTGACTTATGCCCGCTCCACTCCCGAGCAAAATGCCGTTTCATTTTTAAAACTACAAACAAGCCACTTCTCGTTTTGTTTTGGAGAAGGATATAAGTAACTATAGGAGTGGAGAAAGATCTTTGTGTTGGTTTTGTTTGAATAACTCCTGTCTGTTGGTCTACAACGAATTTTACTCAAATGTTTTTGTAAGCTTATTATTTGGGAATTTTCCTCTTCCTGAGACTTACCGTGAATCGGTAACCAAACCACTATCTCTTCAGCGGGAATGTCCGAAAGGGTTACCGCTGGCCCGGAACATAAAGGGCTAAGGAAGGAACACGGGTGTGTTTTAGTCAGTAAGAGTCTGACACTCCCTTCCGCTCCACCCAGACATTTGACCCGGTCATTTGACAAATTTCCCATCCTAAAAAAAGAACATCAACATCAACATCTTTAGATGTATAAACGTATATTATAGAAGAATAAAGTCCTGTGGTATAATCCTGTCGTTTTGTAGAAAACGTACTTAAAATAGAATATGTTCCTTCCTACCAAAGTATCTAACACACTCAATTTTGTTTATCTTGTGACATCAGGTAACCACAACGTGGTTCCCCAATAAACATCAACAAAGAATGTATCAAAATTCATAAGGAAGTCTGCAACAGAAATCTTTACAAATGTCAAGTTGTACGATCACAGCTCTACCGATGCATGAACGCTAAGCGTCCGCAAAATAACCGTACAACTTAAAAAGATCAAAAGCAAACAATAATTGTGTACCAACAATGGCACCCTTAAAATCCGTCGGAATGAACCACAAATAAAACCAAGTTATTAAGTAAGGCCTACTGAGGCCCGGGAACCATTTTATAGGTACTTTTATCCAATGTCCATTCTTCTGAAATGCGATTAAAATTGAATAGGTCCATATGTCGCCGGCATCGGGGCCGTTGCGTCACAATCACACGGCCGGCTGCATTTTCAATTTGCCGCGAGATAAGCGCGACTTTTGGACGACTTTTTCTGCAGAATAGCGGAATTGATCCTGTGACTTATGGCGGGCGACGTATGAGACGACGTAATTGGATGGTCAATTGATCTGCTTTTCAATTTAAAGGGACTTCCTCTTCTTTTCATGGGGACAGGGGGAATTACGTGCATGTTTATCAATTCAATGAGCTTAACTTCACTTTGTTTGCATGAATTTCTGGGAGGGAAATGAAATAAACGTTTAATATCAATATTGATAATTTATTCACAATTTCATTTAAAATACACAACTTCACAATGTTTTGTTTTAAAAACTAAAAACTTTAGGTAGGTACTGGATATCGTTATAGGCTGTTTTGCAGTGATCTCTAATTTACACCTGTTTAATCTGATAGTCTTATAATGATTTCATTTATTTTCTACATGTTTCATTTACATTTCATATTTACATATTTTGGGGTACAGGAGTATGTTTGTGGTTGTAACGTGTGATTATATTCAATGGTCATGACTCAGCTAATACAGGTAGATTTGATTGGAGCGTAATAATAACCCGTGGATTAAAAGGTAATGAGCCAGCGTACCATATTTATACAAGGTGCATGGTAATATTGAAACATTGTGGTAGCACCTTGCGCGAAATAACTTTCTTTTGTTTATGCTCAATGTTACAACCACATACAGCTCCGTAATTTTTAAATTTATGGCCACTCAATATTCTTAATTTTACAACGGTAATGTGATACAAAACTTTATAATACACCTTGTGACAAACAAATTTATTTTTATACATAAATATTCAATAGCTAGATTTTGTGACCACTTGAATAATTTATTTAACGAAATCATGGTTAATGCGATAACAAAATCAGTTCTGCGAAATGTCACTCTATTCAAGACTGCTATTTATTTACAAATTGCATGTATAACTATTACATAAATTACTATTGCATTTCATTCATATAACATCTACACAAATAATAAAATGTACAAAAAAACATCTACGCGCTTTATCTTTCTGAACACATCACAATTCCTATAGCGAAAAAAAAAAACGTTCGAATTAAATATTTAAAAAAATAAAATCAATGTACACAGGAACGGAATATAACTTATAGAGATATGTACAAATACACAAAATTATTTCTTCTTTTTTTGAACTATACTTATATGATTAAGATTTCGTAACCGACCTTACCTAATATTATAATACTGTACAATTTCGCTAGTTACTTCATGTAAAACACTCTTAATTTAATACTTGTAGGAAACTGATCGTGGTATATCAAAGTCTTTCATTGGGGAACGATAAACTGGGACAAAGTTTCATAGTGTTCAAAATCAGGATATGTTCAGTTCAATTCAAACTGTAAGGCGAGGTGCGACAGTAAGCGGAGCGTGCGACGGCCTTGCCTCAACAGGGTGCAGGGGAGCCTCAAAGGTCAATCGCTGCTCTTTTCTTGAATTCAAAAGCCTCATCAATCACAGTGTGTTCGCCGTCGCTTCCCGCTTTCGTTACGACCTCAGCCTAGTTTGTTTTAGATGTAAACGTCAATTCTGTTCAACAGTCTTATTTATTAGTGTGATGTGTCGAGTTGATTACCTATGAGTGAATACTCATAAATACGTAATCACAGCGTGTTTTGTTGCCTCTGATTTCTTTGTAAGGTCATTGTGTCTGTCCGTTGGTGCAAGACTCTTGTTTACGAAAGACATTATATTAATAACTGCATTCTCCTGTGTTTGGTTGACTTATCACGTGTACTCACTCCTCCAGCCAGTCTGTAAAGAAGAAAGTATTGTTAATGATGTGATTTAAGTATACTTAAAATAGACATGCCTAACTTGATCCATCCAAAGGTTGTGTGTAAAAGATCGCTTTGAGCGATAAGGCCGCCCCTTGTGTCACCATTGTAAACTTTCTTAATTTATATCTTGAATCCACATATTATATATTTATATCCATATTGGTGTACGTAACAAAGAGTATTCTATTCTATGATAATTTTTCATGATTATTTTATATTCCTGAATTTGGGCTGCAGTTGAAAATGTAAGAAAGCTGTATCGTATCCTTTTTTTTAGAGAAAGTCCTAAATAAATATGATTTTTGTCAAATAAAGCACTCGAAAATTAAAGTAACTTTTCTATACTAATATTATAAAAAAGTAATATTTTGTGAGCTTGTATGCAGGGGCAATCTTCGGAACTACTGATCCTATTCCAAAAAAAAACTGTCACTAATAGGAAGATACAGTATAGCCGAGTGTCATAGAATATATTTTATTTTAAAACCAGAAATTTCATGCGGACGAAATCGTGGTCAAAAGCTAGTAATTGACAAAATGGCGGTCTATGCTAAGCTATGTAACCAACGCTTCGATATTCGCAAAGATACGAGAGTTTTAGTTTCAACCAATAACCGTCGGCAAAAACATTAGGAATCGGGCATAAGTAATAACAATAATTATACCGGATCATTTTACATTACATCCTACTTATTCTTACGAAACTACATAATATACGCATTACATTAATTACGAGGTTCTGTTACCTTAATATTTATATCTGACAATATTATTTGTAACGCTTCGAAACAGAATTTGCTGACATTTTTTTATTAGTGTTAATAATCGTCTGGAAATGTTTGGGTATAGATAAATTGCTAATTTTAACTCTGATATCGGATCATAATGGCAGTGTTTTCAATGTAAGCGAATTAATACATGGAGATTAAACTAATATAAACCGCAATGATGAAGGTTTTTGCATGCTGCGTAAATAAAAATTTCCATTTCCTAAATAAATCTTGGTGAGAGTCCTAAAAGTAAATGGCCGATATTTTACAAATTTTATTAATCTACTCTGATTTTATTGAACGAAAATTCTTTTTTGGCGCTTCTCACGTTTAATTTTTGTGCAAGAGTGTTTAATTCTAGCAATAATAGTTCTAAAACCACAAAAACACTAAATTCTAAATTATCAATTAATTATTTATGTTAGGCAGTTTTTTGTGAATTATGGTCTTGTACAATAAACGATACAACTCTTTACACGTCATCAATTTTTAAAGTATTTCGGTGTTATACCAAGTCAGGGCAACTTTTTGGGAGCTCTACCGTATCTGAATATCTACATAGGCATCTATGATCAACGAAGACTCTCTTTTTTATTTATTAAAATTAGCTAAGTATATAAACTGTACCCCATTCAAAACCTTACAAAAACTTAATATTTAAAATTGTGTGGATCAATGACATCATATCGGATGTAATTGAAATAATTTTCATGATAATAAAACATGAGGATTTTATTCAACAATTTTCTTTTATATCCTATCACAGGAGAGACTTCATTACTTAATAATGTAAACTAATATTATAAAGAGAAAATATTTATTTTTTACAAGTTTATTACGCTTTCACGCTAAAACGGGTGAACGGATTTGGATGACATTTAACACATGGGTAGACCATGACCTGGATTAAGACATAGAATACTTTTTATCCCAATATTACCACGGAATCAAGGCTTACGCGGGTGAAACAGCGGTGCACAACTGGTACTAAATATTTTGCTATTGAAACTTACCATAGAATTGAGCTGCGCGAGGTGGTGATGATGGTAGGGGTTGTGCGAGGCAGGCGGGGGGGCGAAGCCCTGGTGCGGCGCCCCGTACCAGTGCGACATGTGCGCCGCCGCCGGGTGCACCAGACCCACTTGGTGCTGACCTGGTGGAAAGAAGAAATTGATTAATTTAAAGATCTTTTTAACTTATTGCTTAAGATCTAAAAGAGAACAAGATCATCATCGGCCTAGCCTTTTCTCGGTTTCCAGTCTAACTGGATGTAGCTGAGTATCAGTATTTTTCATGGAGGGACTGCCTATCTGATCTCCACAAACCAGTTACTGGTTAATACGATACCCCTTGGTAAGACTGGTTATCAGACTTTTGGGCTTCTGACTACCCGTAATGATTGTCGCGGATCTTTGAAAAGTGCTTTCTGAAGGACGAAGGGGTCTCGTTATGTAAAGATGGACACCCATCCACAGACCAACCGCGCCAAGCGTAGCTTAACCTGATCGATCGACTAACTTGTGCGGCTGTTATTATTTAGTCACGGAACCCTCTAAGAGAACAAGATGTAGGTAAGTATAATAGAGCCAGTTTCAAGGGTGGAATTGGCCAAGTCCATGCTGCTACTGAGAGTCAATTGTCTTACATGAGAACCCAATTACACACACTGCCTGACCTGAGAATGGGTTCTGACTTACGGTTTTCATACACGGTGAAAGGGACATCGACGCGCAAACTGATACCAATAATTCACTACATGATTCTAGACACGACAGCGTAGCGTAGCAATAACCGAGGAAAAAATTCAACATAGGAGGTTCTTGAATCGTGTTCTGTATTCATAGTAAAAGTTTGTGCATCGAGATCCCATACATCCTGCATATCACTCCAGGTTTCATATTTTTCTATGAAAGCATCCTTTAATTTCTCTATTTGGATGTCAATAATAGAAAGAATCGGAGATGACAACGAATTGAGAGAAAATTAAAGATTTTCTAGTCCTTTAGTCTTTCAAATAGATTCAAACTAGCGACACCGGACACCAGACACACGGAGTCAGCGGACTACCAACATCTATGTATAAGTATATATAAAATTCAAAGTCCTGACTAAGTGATACATCAACGCACAGCGTAAACCGCTGGTCCTAGAGACATGAAATTTGGAGTGTGTGTTCTTTGTGAAGAGTAGGTCCTCCAAGAAAGGGTTTTTAGAAATTCCACCCCCAAGAGGGTGAATGGGGGAAGGATGAAATTTCACGCGAACGAAGTCGCGGGCAGTAGCTAGTGACTGTATAAAACCATGCAATAGATTGATAGAATATTGATTATAAATTTTAGGGGAATGTAAAAACATACATCAAAGTATGTCTAAAGTTTATAATCAATATTACTTAAGTTAATACTTCTGATTTCCCTTCGGTATTTAACTCGCATAAAATATAAAGTCTCAGTAGAATTTATTTACAGATTACAAGTAATGGTCTCCAAACCAGTCTGCAACTTAGAACCTATTCATCTCTATGCGCTCCCAGATAACTCGCTGATACGCTTAATATTTTCCCTTCATTAACTCATTACTTAGTTAACTCTTAATTAAGTTAAAACTGTAAGGTTTTTTACTTGCGAGTTAAAACTAAAACTGTAAGGTTTTTTACTTTATTTAAAGATTGTGAACTGTTTGGATTTAACTTTGAACGAATGGGAGGGATTTTAAAAGTAATTAGGCGATTTCTTCCTTTTTAAATAACTTGGTTATTTTTTTTAAAGAATTGTATTTTCTCGACACGGGGAGTGGCTGTGGTATTAACAAAGAGAGGCCTATAGATGCCCGGCAATGGGCAAAGTCAGGCTGTCGATGAGTATGATGACATTTTCTCAACTTCTATCCTCTCTTTCTTTCTTACACATGTCGGAACCCTAGTATTATAGATACCTACTGCATTTCCTAATTATTATTCTTGAGCCAAAGATAACTAGGTATACAATTGCCACAGTTTTGCATCTTATCATGCATAGTTTTGAACATAATTAGACTTAAGTGAGGTGAGAAATTCAGTGAAAATTAATTGGACTGCCAATCCTGCTCATGCAAATTGTAACCCTTTTAAATCTGTTAATTGCATAGACAAACATATAGACGGATTATCTATCAATATTTTAAAAACCCATAAATACTAGATCCAGTAATAAACTCTAAAGTGACAGATGACTTTAAAAAAAATTATATAAATTTAAATAATGACGATGTTTATTGCAAAAATGCCATAAAACAGCGTGCTTATGTTTTTGTTCCGACATTGTGAAAAAAACAATCATTTTACATATAATAAATATTGATACCATATAATAAATAATCACTAGCTAAGACTAAATATTTTTCTGACAAAATGTCATGAATATGTATTAGTAGGCAATTTAAGATTTAAAATATATTCTTACACGTGTGGTTATTGAACTTTATCAATAAAACTAGCTTCTGCCCGCGACTTCGTCCGCATGAAATTTCACCCTCCATTCACCCTCTTAGGGGTGGAATTTCGAAAAACACTTTCTAAATGGATTCCTACTATTCACAAAAAGCACACCCTCCAAAATTCATGTCTCTAGGACGAGCGGTTTAGGCTGTGCGTTGATATCTCAGTCAGGACTTTGAACTTTATATATATAGAATAATATAAATAAACATTTTTGAGCCTTAGATGGAAGTGTCATAATTACTAATGTCTGTTGTATGTGACTGTGTGACTCTAGTGTACCACAGATTGACTGCCTAGTAGCCGCAAGCATGACTGCTGAGCGTGATATCCTCATTCGATAATTGAGTCGGACAGTGTTATTGGGTCTTTCAAGAAGAAAATTCTCATTAACAACATGGAGTTATGGAGACAACAGACTCGCCGCCTATTACATAGGGCTTGGAAATATTAGGTACTGGCAAAGTTTGACTTTAATAGATACTTTTCATCTTTGCCAACCCCTTTGTTACGTTGTTATAAAAGTTTCACAGATATGACGTCACATTTTTCCTTACTTAAAACTAAATACCACTACATAAAGTACCTTACAGAACTAACTTACTTAACCTCATTTAATAACTTACAGTACTTACCGAAGTCCATGGCAGAGGGGAAGGCGGACCCGCCGAAACCCTTGCTGCCGTCTCCTAGGGGCTTGATCATGTCTCCCATGACTCCTCCAAGGGCCAATGCGCAAGCGCCACCCCCTCCCATGCCCATTCCACCCTTCTTCTTCTTACTCTTACTACTTAGCTTCCGGTTTCTTGTTTGGATACCTTCTTTCTTCATTGTAAGGGGTCGGTTCACCTGTTGACAAGTGATTTTGGGGTTTAGTGTGATGGTTATAAAGGGTACTTTTGTGAGTTATGGTATTTTTACCACTTATTTCTAGCATATTAGGTATTAAGGGGGTCTCCCCTTAATACATAATATGCTAAACATAAGTGGTGCTAAAATCTATCTAGATTTGGAGAAGAACAGTAAATGAAAACCAAAATGAATGCAGATTTCAGTCGGGGTGAATGAAGGTACAAAAAGTACCACAATAGGGAAAACATTCTCATAATAGCTAAACAAAAGACGCACGCCAACTATCATTGTCCTGAATGAGAATGACATTATGACGTGCAGCTACCATTAACATAAATAAAACAAAGCAACTAGGATTTACTTGGACAAGCAAATCACGTATCGTCCAAATTATTCACTCTGAATATAATATTTCGCTTAATTGAAGCATTACAGTATTCTGTACGAGGCTAATAAGTCGTAATTGCCCCTTGTTGAATCACACAATTTTGTTAACCGTCAGTATTCCATTTTATTGCTCTGACACGACATTTAGCGGTATGAAAAAACGTCTGCGGTACCAATTTAGAATGCTAACTACGGAGTATAAAGACAAGCCGAAACCATAAAATGGTATCACAATAGTTGTGTGCGAATATTCAGCTGTTTGGTGTCCGATGCCGCCGCCGTCGGCGTCACACTGTGCATCCTAATTAGTGCAGCGATGCACTGTGCCTGGTTTTGTACGCGTTTGGTGGGAAACTGTGGCGACGCGCAATATGAGGTTAAAGTCCTCACACCATATGGATCGCGAATTTCCTGTATGAAAATGGATGGAAACGGCATCTGACCAGACAGGCGCAGAAAATCCGCGATGCGTAAAGGTTTTCTTGTACAAAATATAGGGATAGGCAACAAGGAGGCTGTTTATTTATTTACATGTACTGCATATGAGGGACGCTATTTCAGTCTGTTGCATGATTACGTAAGGATAAAGTCTGCAACGTGCTTTCTCCATCAGATAAGCACATATACATTTCCATAATTGTACAATTTCTCTGCCAAATTCTCGGGTCAACTATGTCGGTCACTTCTGCTTTGCATCGTGTTGTTCTTAGAACCGTGCGTCACGACGGACGGACGGACGGACAATGAGTTATTCATCGCCTTCCAGGGAACTTGGCGGCGGCATGTGGGCCCTAAACGCACGATTGCATTGCGCCTGCGCGAACGCAGTCCATGCGCATGACCTGCCCTTGTTTGTGTTTGTTTTTGGCGATGTGCAATTGAGTTTACTTGTGTCGTGGTCTTTTGTGGCTGAATTAATGTTGAATTGAAATTTGAATGTTATCAAATTTGCAGAATGAAGGAGGATGAGGAATTACCGCGATGTATTTGCCGGACTTTGGACATTGGCATTAGTCTTATCTAATCTAGTCTAGACACGTGTTGTGACAGTATCTAGACTCAATAGGACAAACAAATCCTCAAACGCAATACAAAATGCAATTTCTCCAGACGGACAGTGATAAAGCTTCATTAATCTGTTGCTAAAGTACTGCGTAGTTCATTGCGTGCCAGATCCCGACGTCCCTAATGCATTCCCGCGAATCGCCCACACAGCGCGCATACCGCGCCGGCGCGCGTCTCTCCTCCCAATTGAACCAATATAAAATGCATTAACATCACTGCATGCCGGCAGATTTAGACTGCAACCAAATTAGGTCATTGCGAAGCCTTTACTAGCTATATTTTTTCATAATTGCCCACTCGAGCGCGCACACGTAAAACGGTCTGGTAGCTTTTATTTTTCCGTATCAATTATTGCAAATTAGTTCCTTGTTAGAAAGTACGTACCTGCTTTTTATTGCCAGTAATAAAAATATGTGTAGAAGTAATAATATACGGCTGAGATGCAAACGCGAATACTTGAGTAAACAAGATGTCTTTGAGATAAAGATCATCTCATAGTCCTGATTATGTATTTTAAACTTTTTTTATCGCGCATAGAGACGTTTAAATATTGAATGCCAAGCAATTTGTAACACGATCCGCTAATGAATTCCATTTCAGGAATAAATTAATAACATTATAATGAATGAGCTTTGATCATTGAAGTACCTAATTCATATGTCTATAAACGTACTGCAGGATTTAGTAGGCATGGTTAGTTAGTATGCGAGACAATAGCATCTTCAGATTACGTTTGTCCATAGGTGGATAGCGTACGAGGGCAGAAGTAGTGGGGTATGTAGCTGACAAGACATCCGCCTCGTTCGCGCAGAAATTGCTTAATAACTGGCCTTTATGCCCGGTAATTACGTCTGCCTGTTCCCACTGTCCGTGCTGTAGTAAGATGGGTGAATGTGTGCTATGCCGTACCTACATGTACCCAGTGGATCGTATAAGAAAAAAGTAGTGTATTGATACGTGTGCCTACGAATATCGTGTTTCAATACTCGTAGACACACGGATTTTAGGGATATTAAAACTGAGGAAATAGGCACAAAGAGAAATGAGGCAAAATAAAACTACGTGGGACAATGCTTTTCTCGAGGCTTGTCTGTTATTGGGATAGAGCCGGTTTCTATACTGAAAAATGTCCTTGAGTCTCTTTGAATCATCATCATCGATTCTGCTAACCTTGTATATGGGATCACAGGCGTGACAAGCTTAGTATAGTACATGATTGTTGTATAGGTACATAGAACCTACCACATATATAATAGCGGACGTGTTTCAATCGTTACGTAAACCCTTTAGCATCAGCAACTTCCTCATCCAATTTTTGCGTTCCATATTCCTCGTTGCTATTTAGTATGCGCTTAACGTTATCAGCACAAAGTTTCCACGGACTCATAATTACGGTCAGAAATACAGCGGTCATACGGCAATGAATCTGACCAAACACGGCCTTTGCATGCAATGATACGGGCAGGAGACGTAATCAGTAGAAAGTGGGTTGGTTGTTGTGGGTGGTTTTTGTTTAGTAATATGAAAATGTGTTAGTTAAGGACTTGATTGGTATTGCCTATCAGGAATTTCTTAGTAACCACTCGGAACCCGGATTTGTGCCCGGTTGATGTATTCCCGGTTCCCGTATTTATATCCCGGTTGGTTAATAGATAAATGATATTATTCGATTAATGATTTTTTAATGGACATAACTTTTTAATCAGCAATGTGTATAATAAATATAATTAATATTATTTTGAACATTTTAATTTATTCTAAAGTAACATTTTAATTTGACATTTTCAATATTTATTATTATTAATGTGTGTATAATTGTAATAATTTTATTGTAACTGTGACATGTTAATTTAATTTGTAATTATTTTATTTTTAGGTAGCTTCATAACAATTTTTATAAACTTTGCGTGCCTATTTCCAGGCAGAATGTACATGGCTCACTCCTATCTACTCCACCTGTATTTTAATGTACCTACATTCGTTGCAAATAAATGATTTGATTGATTGATTGATTGATTGATAGCAATAGACTAGCCCCCTATTATATGGGACTTAAACATAACTGGTTCAATGTGGGTGTACTATAGGCACCTCTGCCTTACACTTCAGGGATTATCGGCGTGATGCTATCTACATTGTATGTATGTAAAGACTAGCAAGACAAAAAAATTCTGGTTCAACATTAGGTGCTCTACTGCATAGATTTTCTGTCTACTAATAGGGTAGTTCTGCTACGCCATAGCGGCTACGCTTCGTTTCTGATAAATATATATACCTACAAAAGTCCTACTTTTGACATCTGTGGTTCCAAATAGTTCATCGTAAATTACATTCTATTTTGCAGTTTAGTTGAAAGAATGTGCAAGTTAGGCTCAAAATTAAGTTCGTAAGCTGCGTAGCTTGGTAGAGGTCTAGTAAATTTTCTCCCATCACCTTTAGTTCATATTAATTATATATCAAAGAAGGCCTTTCTAAAGCCCATATCAATATAGAAACTACAAGAAACACTAGTTTTGAGACATTCAGAATAGTGAACAAATAGAAGCAATCTTCAAGTGAACCGTAGCGTGCGCTAAACTCATTACAGTATGCGCCCATTCTTGTAAATTGTACCAAACATTCGTTTAAGTAGTAGTAACTAACATGAATTTGATTTGTAGAGATCAAAATATTTTGTACCTAGTAGATTGAATTGTGGAGGACGTATGTATTTTAAGTTTACAGTCGCCGTCACGTAACTAGCAAGAGTCGTTAGATGCGTTTTTCCTTTCTTTAACTTTCTTCTAAAAAGACATGTTTTAAAAATAAATTATGGCAATAACAGGATAGAATAATAACAAGCTACACACGACATCAAAACCTTCTCAATTTACGTGCGACTTTAACAACTATAATGTTATCTTGTAAAAAAAAGTAATTTAAAAAAAATTAAATCGACTTCAAAAATAAATCAACTCAAAATTATGAAATAACTTTAATTTCGGAAGTCGGTGTCTTGGGATCTGTATTTTAGTTTTTTGCCACCGACTTCGGAAATTAAAGTTATTTCATAATTTTGAGTTAGTTAATTATTTTTGAAGTCTATATAATTTTTTTTCAATTATTTTTTTATTTCGTAATTTAAAACTGGAATATTTGTTTGTAGTAAGTAGGTAATAGTTTCGTTGTAAATATTGCACTAGAATTTGACCAAGGTTTTGAGATGTTTTCCCTTTGACACTACGTCCGTAGCTCAAGCCAAGCAGTCACACTTATACGTATTAGTCCATATCTTGAAAATTACTGAATCGATTTTGATGAAACTTGCACTGTTCCCTAAGTTGAAGTAAATTTAAGCCAATAAATAATTTGTATATTTGTTTGGAAGCCCTAATAGATTGTCATATGTGAATATAATGCAGTTCCAATAATATTATATACATACGTGTCGAATTGATAATCTTCTTTTTTTGTAAGTCTATTCAAGGTAACAAAACCAATTTCGATTATCTAGATTGAACAGTGTGAGTTACAAAGTGTTTCACCGTATTCTTTTACATAGGGTTTAAGACTTTAGAACATAGCACTATAATTAAAAGTTCATGAGTTATTGAATTTTATTACTACTACAAAGTGATTTATTTAGTAAGATTAGCAATCAGGATTAATTTATTATACCTAAGCAAATTGCAAAATAATTTCACGAGGCAAATAGGATTTTATATAAATTCAAACAGAATACAGTAGCAAAATTGAAAACAAAAATAAAAATGTAACTAGTAATTTCGATTTAAAATTCCACTTTTGTCATTCGATAGAGTTTCGTGCAGTACATTTCAGGGTTAGTAAAACAGCGGGTAGGTACAGTCGGCATGCACAACATGCATCTAGTTGTCAATGTAATATCGCCTGAACACGCGATGTTGAATAAACTATGAACCTACCTGCACTTACTACAGCCAGTATAAAGTAGCATGAGTACCAATTTAGAAGGTTAATAAATGGTTTCTTTTTTAATTATTGATTTTTTTCTATGTTATTAAGCATCGTTTAAACTATACTGCACTAATTAGAAAACTATTTAGAAAATCACTCATTATTTTATAAAAATTACCTAGGTACGCAGACGGACGTGCCAGTAAAATATAACGAACATAAAACTATATGCGACTGCTACCGTGCATTTAACGCAAACATGGACCAATTTACGCAATCAAACTGTGGGACTATACCGTTTTTGTAGTACTGCACACATTACATCGACTGCTAACATCGGATAGGGTGTAAAATATTAGAAAAAACAGTGCAATGGTGGCGTGACAAGGCGAAATATTCGCGAAGAACAAACGCGTATTGCGTCTCGTTGTGCGTGCGAATAATAATTGCGTTATGTTTCTAGGACGGAGAATGCACTTATTACGCTATCTGTGCTCATCTTTACAAACACAGCCATAAAACCGCTCAAATGGGAAAATAACAGGCTCATACCACAATGCCATGGAAAATGTTGCTCACGGCCTCTCGCTGTAATTTTTTCCAACCGCTAGAAAGCTTTATTATGTCGTTAATTGTTGGAAAACGGCGAACATGCCTTTTATTGGACATAAATATTGTAATGAAACGGAACAGTTACGTACGAACCAATCGCAGAGCAGTAAAATTGTGCTGTAATATCCGATAAAACAAAAGTGACACGTTATTGTTGCGAAACAAAGCGCTGTAAACGAGATGTAGCCACCTTAACCCGATATCTAGATGAGGTTAAGTAGCCGAGATTGCGATTATATTGATATCAATCATGAAGGTAATATAAACGCAGGTAGCACTTAAACAAATGCATCTTTAAACGATTTCTTTTATAAAGCCTTTTAGGTTTACAATCTTGATTTAGTTTGACTGAAACTGAATATGAAATCGACTACTCTTTTAATATCATCTTAACGTGTCGATGGCAAAAATAACACGAAAATGCTATATAGTTTTTCAAATTTGTTTGGCCCAAAATTCAGCAACTCATATTATACCGTTCGCTGACTCAGCCCTTGTGCAGGTATCTGAAGGCCAATTCTCGTAATTTAAAACGTTCAAAATCTAGTCGCAGTCTGATCTCGGCGACAATCAAATGTCAAAAATTTGTCAAAATGTAGGGAAATTAGAAGTATTTTTTGACAGATTGAGACTGAGATCAGACTGTGAACGTTCTTAAAATTAGTAGAATTGCCCCTCAGATTATTTGCGCATTAATTAAGCATTTTTTTTTTCCCTAGATAAGTACATATTTTTCACTCCGATACTGCATTTTCAATAAACAGACACCGACGCTATGAAAAGCTAGAGTGCCAAGTTCACGTAAATCAATAGATAAAGATCCAATAAAAATTAAAGCAAGCAACACCACATACTTTAAGAATTATCACCAATTATACAGCAAAAACACTTTACACCTATTAACGGGCAAAAACTAGTAAATTGCCGTATTGAAACCGATGACGCAATTACCCTGTGGGACTTTAGTTTTTATCTCAAATACGCTATTTCAATGTTTACCTAAATAACGGCTCGAGTTGGTAACAGTAACCTGATGTCGCTAGTAATTGTTACACGATTCACTTTTTCCATGTTCTGCCGATAAGTTGGCTGTTTTTTCGTCTGTAATGCACCTATTAGTTACTTGACGAGTGATTTATAGTTTAAAGAGTGTATCTAATGATAAATTGGTGTTAAAAAACGTTAATGTTATGGGTTTTGACAGCGGTACAACTTTTTTTAATTAGTCGTTTTTCTTGCACTTGCACGAGTTATTGCGTTTAGGAAATGTTGAGCAACTCTGCAATTGGATTTCTGTTACTGAAAAAGTACGGGAATCATATTTATTACCCACTGTTCTGAAAGATATTATCGCAAAAAAGTACCACATATCTATCAACTTTATTACTGTTTCAAACAAATGTAAAGATAATTGTACGAAACAAAAGTAACTTATAGATTTATAACATGCATATTAGACGTTCGCTCAGCAAGAAGGTTTGCAATTAATAAAAGCAAGACAGGTGTCAATCTAAGTGATAAAAAACAGTTTTCAGTAGTTATGCGAACTGTCTGTCCGTATCATTTAGTGGAGTTATTAGTGACACTTCACTTAAGATCGTTAAGGCGACAACATCTACAGCACTGGAATAAAGCGCTTAATTTTTTTCTTTTTAAATCACACCACTCACTCTTGCAACTAAAACCGCTACATTAAAAAGGGCTTTCAACTTTGAAATTTAAAAAGCACTCTTAATTTGAATCAATCTTTCAAACCGTCAGGTATTTAGCGCGCGATTGTGATAAGTTCAGCAAAAAGTTCTTATGATATAAAAGCTATTGTAACGTCGTTAGGTGTACGTGAAACTATAAATAATTGTATGCCATTCCGATGCATTGTTTTATTAATTTGCCGCGAGCTGGCGACACCTTAACATCGCGTGCGAGTTTTTTTAAGCGCGTTTTATATTTCAACTCATTACAGTAAGAAATACTGTTCGATGTGCATTTTCACGAGACGTGTGAATTGTGAGAGCAACGTTTGACAGATCCAAAGTAGGAGAGAAAGTGTTAAATACTTCACGATCAGCAATGTAGCTGCAAATAAATTGCGGAGAATATGGAGGGGTAGGTACTGTGAGGAGATAACAATGAAATAAGAGAGCAGTAAATATGTTTTCGCCAATCAAAAGAAGTGTGATTGGATTTTATTTGCTTTCATAGATTGTGGGGGAAGATTTCGTTATCTTGATTAAAACTATTTTCGAATGGTCAATTAATTTTAACCATACACTAAATTAAACTAAATAATATCGTGACAGAAAATAATAAATTAATTAGTTTTTTGTAATTAGTAAAAACACTTTTTATTTGATCTTTCCCCTCTATAATTAAATTCACCACACGATATATCCCTAATGAAAAAATGCAAGTAAGAATTAATTTAATATAAGTACTGCATAAGTGGCAAGAATTTATTATCGCCTACCTACCGTCAGGGATAATTTAATTGGCATCTTACGTTACGTGTCGCGTGGCTCGCGTTTGATTTTTGCACATTTCTTACACATAAAACTGGCTGGTAACGAAATGAAAATTGCGTTTGCACGCCTAGTTTTACGAGGCCCAGTGGCTTCTGTGAATTTAGAATGGTGATACTGGATAACTCTGATTTAAAGATTTCAGCAGTCGCTTTAAACGAATCTTTTTAATTGACCTTTGTTCCTGAAAGATGTATAATATTTTTGTTTTGTACAGAAGGTATCATCATGATTTTGGGTCTCTAAGACTCCCACTTTTTGGTATAGCAATACCCTCCCGAAACTACAATCTTCACCAAGAAGTTTATTAATTGAAGCATCAAATTAATTTGTAAGTGAACAAGTTGGAAGCATTTCAAGCATAGTCAACATGCTAGAACTTTAAAGGTGTATTTTTTTTAAGTTACAGCTTTATGTTCAGTTCTACGTCAATGGTGCAGCCATAGATAAAGTGTAACAGATGAAATGAGCCCATTTCTCTACCAATTTACTTAAATCTCCAATCGTAACGAACTAATCTCACGGCTGCCATCAACCTAAACACCAACATATTCAGTACCTTCGAGCTAAACTGATAATTTCTAGGAAGCTTCTATCTCGCAATAGGATATTAACAAGTTAGCCATAACTCGTCGCTCGAATCTTGATAATGTTTGTGTAATCGCTCTCAGCTTTGGAAATGGAAAACAGTTTAAATTTCAGAATGGACATTTTGAAAACAGTGCTAGAATTCCTCAAATTGGAAAGCTTGCACGGAACTGATCAGATGAGGATATGAAAAAGCCAATACCTACTGTTTGTGGTACAGAATTTTCAGAGGTGGATATCTACTTGATTATATCAAACACATAATATTTAAGAGTACCCTATTCAAAACGAATCGATCCCAGTGCTCATTTAAGTACCTCTCAAGCTAAACAAGGCAAACTTTAGAGTTACCTTTAAAAGTAAGTAGATACGGGTATATAGACAATAGATGGTTCAACTTAAAAGTTATTTAATTTAGAAACTTTTCTGTAGGTGCAATTTCTTCTAAAATCAGGGTTTCAAAACAATATCGAGAAATACGCGCCCGACCAAAAAAAGTAGTCTCGACAATCGTGTCGAAAGTTGCAATTAAGAGCAGTGTAGGAGATGTAGCGTGGAGCACAAACAAACAAGCCGTTGTCAATTGGCCGCGGCGGACGCCAGCAGAGGCCACACAGATACTACGGGGAATCATGTGGACTGGTGAAATGTTATTAAAAATAATCTGGGGCTTGGTTTTTTGGGCCGACACTGTACGTCATTTCGATAGACGTTTACCGAGGAGCCAATGAAAGCTGAAATATTGTAAGGTATATTTGTTAAATACGGTAATTTTCAGGGTTGCACCTGTTGCATGGGAATATGGTGCATACTTATTTCCAAAAATGCACCATAATTATATGCGTTTGTAAAGCTATTTTTATTTAGAAGCTAAAAAAAGCTTTCGGTTAGCGGTTCCTTTCAGCTAAATGCTTCAGCAAAAACCAACCTAGTGTAACCCAAAGGGTTCGCAAAGCAACCCTAGAAATAGATATTTTTTTCTTAGAAAACATAACTCAAAAAATATATTTTCGTTGACGTGTGCAATGAACTAATGACAATTAGCGGCTACGGTAATGTCTGTGGTGAATTAGTTCCGCATAGTTAGTCCGCGCCGCAATCATCCGTGCCCGGCGCCCGCGCAGGCTACTGAAAATCCCGTGGTATGAAGCTGTAGCGGCAGAAATAAAAATGTGACTGTATTCATCTTTAAGAAAAAGAACTGCTTGTAAAATCATCTTACGAAAAAGCTGATCACTTTCGGATTTCGTCATAAAATTTCGTTACTTTTCAATTGAAGTAAGGCTTTGTCTTTTTTGACGTAACCATGTCACATAATATGACAAGGTTCTTAGTATGATCAAGGTTCTTAGTATGATCAAAGTATTCTTTATTCGACTTAACGTTTTCTTGTTCAGGCAGAAAATAGCTTACACATTTCTTTACTCGCTAAATTGATTGTAATCTTTGAAACAACAAAAAGTAATCCAGATCATCATTCATCCACATTCTTTCGAAAATAACCAAGGAGGTAACCGTCAGTTTTTACTCCCTCTCAACGCAAGAGTAAGTCATTAGAAAATACCAGGCCATTTCTATTCGGATTCCACTTTTTAACTCGGATCCACGTACATGGCGTACTAAACGTTCTCAGCTAACTAAACGCCTTTTAAGTATTCCTCGTAAAGGACAGAGTCACTTCTGACACTTCTGATATGCGCGTGTAGCAATGAATCAAATCGGGCGACTGCCTTTAATCAAGTGGCGCCTCAACTATTTAACACCACCTAACGCCTGTCGGATCACGCAACTAATTTAATTAGGAAAAATAACTACCATAACGTTACACTATAGCAATTACTGCTATTTATGCAATTTCTTCTTTAACATGCACTTTACGTGTATGCAATTTAAGTGAAATAGAAACTGAGGAACTAAAATAAGTAAATTTCATAATTAAGGATGTGTTGCAAGACATGTCGATAAAACACGGTCGTGTTTGATATGTGCACGTGATTAAAATAAATACTCCGGGCAGTAGTCGGGAGTGCGCCGACAGCTGCTACTCCGGGGGATAGTTGAAACGACGATTTATACACCCGCCAAATTTATCGACATCCACGATTTATAGTGTGAGCGAGGCCTTATGCATCGGTTATTATTGTAACGTTTCATTTTTGCCATGCTCTCGATCATTTCACGTATAACGCGATTCAAATAAAGATAAATTCGTGAAGTATACGGTTTCTCAATAAACTCATGTAATTAAACAACGCAATTAAAATGTCACTTAGTAATTATCATTTCAACAAGACAATCAGTGAAATGCAATTATTGTAGTAGATTAGGTGCCGTTGATATCTAGTGAAATTAAATCGTTTCTTTACAAAAGTATCATTATGATTTATTCTTATCTTATTAAGTACTAGTATATTTTGTGGCACGGATTTAACAAATTATTATTAAGTCAATTATCAGGTATCGATAAAAATATCGACATTTCCAATTTAGTGAGTTGATAATGAAGTTATGTTTGTCGTTTTATGAACACTCTAGATAAGGATTAAGAAATACAAAGTCTGACAGTTGTGCAAGACGTTAAGTGCCGCATTGAATTGTCACGATACCTTTCAAGTGAGAATGACATTATTTTAATAACGTAATTTAATTTAACAATAGTCTAATTCTATTCGATGAAGGCATAGTCGTAACGATATAACTAAAAACCATATTTGAAATGAAGTTAGTATATGTGGCAGGAGCACCAACTTCACATCTCAAAAACAATTATAGAAACCAATAAATTTAAATGTTTCGCGCCTGTGGCAGTGAACCCGGTCCAATTAGAGTCTGGCGGCGTCCGCACTAAATCTCACGATGCTACCAGGCTACACTAATTCATACGAGCCCGCAGCCCGCCAACGAGACCTCGTAACTGTCCACGTCGACACAAACTTTAGCAGCTTCTCGATTATCGATAACTTCTGCTGCCCAGCACTAATGTTGCGTACAGCTGAATAAGTTGGTATTGAACACGGAAGTTTTTAGTACAGTTATTTTGAACTTACGAGATAATTACTTTTTTCATTGATTATTCTTAGAAAATTTAAAGAACGCTTCACGTTTAGGCACATTTTTTTACATGAGAGAGAAGAAAGATACAACGCTCTCTCTCTCCTATTCTTTATTTTTTAAGAAGTTTCACTTCTCTTTGTAGATTATAAGCTATAAATTATAACACTAGTAAAATAACCTGCAAATTAAGACTATGAAAGCTGCCAGTGCTTTTACAACTTAACAATACTTAATCCACCACATTTTATACAGCCGTATAATAAACCGTCATATAACGAACTAAGGAACAAAAACCACTACCTTATATCATGTAATAGTCATTTGTCTTTCGTTCGGTCAGCAGTAAAAGCGGCTCGTATCGACGCGTGCGCAAGGCACCTGCTCCTAAACCCCCCACTAATTATTCCACCACTTATTATATGATCACGAGACTTTTTTGGTGCTTTCAATCAAATTACACCTTGGCTTGGCCACTTTGTACGAGTGAGATGTCATAAAAGTTTTTTTTTAGACCAATTATACTACGACGGTTGCGTGCCGGTGTAAAACGAAGTATTATCAATTATTATTAATTTTAAAGTATTTGGGGTCAACTGAAATAAGTGCTCCTTATAAGTACTTAATGCATTCAAGCAATCTTTTGTCAAAACTTTTCGGCATCATAGAAACGCAAAAGTAATCTTAAACAAAAATACAAGTGAGCAAGTACTTAAGGATTAAGATAACGTATTGTCAAATAGAGAATAATAACAAAGACATTTCTTTGTATTTACATACGGGACAATAGAAACAGATTAACACAAACGTTCTCACAAACAGTAGCACTCGAGTCGAGAGCAAATCCCGGATTTACAAAACGACCCAAAAAAAACTATGACATCGCGCTAATTTCAGTTTCAACTGTCACCGAGATTACCTACATGATAACGAAACGGAGTTCTAAATATGAATTCGTGTAATGCCCGCACAGTTTTGCACTCAAGCGCATCGATGGTGTGATAGGAGGACATAAATAAATAATTAGACGGAGGAGAGGAAGTTGGGGGCGCGGCGCGGAGGGGGGGGAGGCTACGATAGTTTTGAGATACTATCTCCCGCAACCGCGCTTTGTGTCAAACGTCAGATGTTTATCGGGAAGATGTTTACAGATGTACTGGAGGGGTAACGGACCGAACATCTCATGGAAGCAATCAACCGTACAACACTAATACGCTTGATAGACTGTCCGTTAATTATGTGCTTTGTTTTACTTATCGCTGTCATATACCACTCTTATTTTAGAGTACTGAGTAGTAAAGTTATCTCTATAAAAACAATTCTAATGTAAAGTATCGTGCGGATTATTTCTGTGCTCGTAGATCACGCTAGATGGCGCTGATAGGGTGGCGCAGCGCCAGATCTGCGATCATCTCATTCCCGGCGTTTCATCGCCTAATTACAAGACGTTCACGTTACTAACCTCAGTTATCAGAGGGTACATCTTCCTCTAATAGTTTTACTATTTTTATGGAGTTTAGCAAGTGACTGTTAATGTCATGTAGGTAGGTCGCTGCGATTGCCATCTAATATAAAGAATGACGTCCTTCTACAATTTGAATTTTATTTTTTGAAATGAGACGTTTGATTTATAAATCAAGTCAAAGTTTTGGACAATGCTTTTGATCGTTACCATAGCTATTCATAATCGAACAGAATCTCAATGATGCAAATGATTTTGACCGAACTGAAATCCATATTCAAAATTTAAAATAAATTCCTTGGCCTGACCAGTTATATTCTAAAGAAGAACAAGGTAATCGATACACGGGATCAAATAAAAAGTGCCGAACGAAACGAGAATAGCACTCGAAATATCGATAGTACAACAAATATCGCGACAAAAGCTTGCGTACAATGAGTATTGCGAAACTCTCGGTGCAAGCGCAAGTAATTGTTTTGTAGAAGGACACACCGAGTTATCGCGCCAACAATCGCCGAGTGACGTGCAGCTGCTATTTCGGTTCCTTTTTTAAATATCCCCATGGAACTAGTGGAAATGGAAATTGATTTGACCGTTACGTTAGTATTAGTGATTATTTTTTTGAAAAATTTAGCTGGCCAGCTTGAATATGATTTTGATATCTATCTATCTTTATCTATCTTTTACTTTAGTACCTACTGGCTACTGCTTATGTTCTTATTTTACAAAAGACTTGTACCAGATTTGCGTAACTGTAGTGCACATAGATGCCATTAAAGCAGAAATTATCTATGATAACGCTTTATGTTTGACCCAGAACTAAGAGGAGATAAATGATATTACAGAAAATCTCATTAAATCACATACTTGTTCTAGATTTTTATACAATAACACTTTAATTTAATTTAATTAAAAGCCTGGGAACTAGCTAGTATCCAAAACATATTCGTTTATTATGTGCCTACTTTTTTTTTTTTTTTTTTTTTTTTTTTTAATAGAATTTAATTGCTTTTGCGCAGTTTCGTGAATAATTCTCACATTTTCACAAAATTTATATCCAAGACAGTAAATCAGCTGGGGCCCGCTCACTAAACAAAATGGGAGCTTAAGGCTCATGAATAAAAACATCCTATTTAGCGCTACACTCACCACGTCCTCAAGTGTACCGAAACATCTGACCAGAAGCCTGATACGCGATACGTTACCCTAAATATATCAGTCGCAAGAATCAAAATTGCTTATAAACTTTATTGGACATAACGCTTTTCGGCAATGTAAGGTAGTTCTACGCAAACGCATTTCCGGCCGAACGCTGCCGGGAAAAAGCCATTTAAAACAAAAAAGAAAAAAATAGTAACGCGCCGCGCGCCGCTCGGACACTTCCGGTGGGCGCCATTTTTTCTGTATTGCCAACAGATAAAATCTTTCCGGCCTACTGCGCGAACGCCCGCTTTTATTCCTTTTATTTTATGTGATCATTTTTGGCAAAATTATTCACATTTGTTAAAAAAAGAAACGTTTTGTTTTATTGAAAAAAATAACTGGGTTGCATTTTATTGATTTCTATTTGGCACGTCTTCTGTTAGTTTACCAAACGTTTAATACTTCAGCCTTTTAGAAGGGCTTAAGTTACTAACTATTCGAGCTAAAACCCTGAAATTAAAACTTCATGGGTTTATTTAGAGATAACAAATATTATTACTTCATTGCAATAAGTGTAACTTAAATAAAGTTCAGAAGTAACTAGAAGTAATCAGCCAAAAACACCAGATTTGAAAATTACCCAATTTATAGCCACCATAGAAAGCCCTAACATGTTTAAAACAGTAAGCATGATGAACTAACATTGAAAATGTTAACTGGAACAATGAACATCACAATTAGTGTAGCGAATAGCATTTCCATCGCCACAAAATTCAACGGTCGAACTTATGTAAATGGGATAGCTGTTCAATGTTGAATATTCAAATTGATGTCATTATAACATTCGGCCAAACGCGTCGGCCGTTTGGCCGGCAGCCAGCCGCACCAACGAATTTGTAATGTAACGTAATGAGTAAATTAAACGTACCTCGTTTTTTTATCTCACACGCGAATTAAAGCCTGGCTGCCTGAGTTCTAGCACCGGTGGCCATGTTCCACAATGTTTGGCGGTTACGAAGAGAATTTTAACAAGCCCAACTTTCGCATGTTCGCTGCGATTAACTTAAGTCAGCTTGGAAATGCAAACTTCATTTTGCGAGACTTGTAGCGCAGTAAGGAACTAAATCATAGATTACGCGTCTCAAATGCAAACTGCTTACTAAGATTTCTCTACGACTAGACAAGGATTGTGCTTTCGTGAGCGTTTTGTTACACGGTTTTACAGTAAGAATTAAGTCTAGACAAATAAACTCGATAACAAAAAGAGTAGCGGACAAATTCGTGAAGATATCCTTATCTCAAACACATTGTATCCATAGCCTAGCATTAAATCTAATGGCAGGGAAAAACGGGTGAAAAAACAGTGACTGTCAAATTCCCTCGGATGTTGGCTGAACAAAACAGCACTTTAGACGATAAAAAAAAGAAAACTAGAAGAGCGTTCTCGATTCAAAAATTGAATTGATCGCCCCATTGTATTCCAAATGTATCATTTGAGCTGTTATTATGGTCCCTCTCTCTCTAGCTCCATACGAACTGGTAATCCAATACTTTTGTATGGCAGGCACTTAACACACCTCTCTAGAAACGAAACGTCCCAAGTGTAATAAGGTATTAATTTGTTTAGTGTTTTATTAGCTAGCTCTTAAGAAACTTATTGTATTAAGAATGTACAACACGTCTTTACAAATGTTTTAGAGTGTGTAGGATGATAGTTATTAGCGATATTATAAGACTCGTCTTCTTTATTAGCTCTATGAAATGACAAGCGATTTACATTGAAAAAATACCTTTGATTATTGCCTATAGGAAGCTTGAAATGTAACTTAACTTCCCTTTACTATGCCGTCGGCTAACCGACCAAGAAATCGAAAACAATCGATGGTACCGCAAAAACTTAATACTAATTCATTGGGAGCAAAAGGTTGAACGAAAAAAAATTGAATACAAACCACAAAAAGCTAATCGGCTATAACACGAAGGAAGTAACGTATAAACGAGCGTGATAAATTAAATAAACAAATTTATAAAAAGTTAGTCGAACATACGGATGGATCGTTTTGTTGCGGTGGGCAGGTATGGGACTCGAACCCACGCTCCGTACAGTAATCCTATTAACCGGCCATTGTGGATGGCCAAATAAATAATTTATTTTCAATCACGTATTTATTGGTACCTACTGAGTTAAGTACGGAGCCCTTGGGAGTTGTAACAGTTTGTCAACTCATCCGTGTTGGCAAATTTTGCAATTCATTGTCATATTTTTTGGGTTAACAATCAACTTTTATGCTGAGTTTATTTCAGTGTTGCTACACCGTTTGCTCTAAAATAATACGTAATGAATATTACCCAAATAAAAAATTAAACTCTTAACTAAAAGTCCATAAAAATTAAACCGTTCAATTAGTTTCCCACATCCATCAAACAAAACAGTATCACAATCCAATAAAATGTTCTTATTAAAAACAATAACACAAAGCGTTATGGCCTCTCAGGCCAAAATAACAAGACCCTTGTCGGCTTCTCGGGTCTATATGGCCTGTATGAGGGCAATTGGAGCGCTTATGGGCATTTATAGTTAAGTTACACAACCAAATAGGCCCACTAAAGGATATATTTTGAGTAAACATACTTAAGCGTTGTTTGAACCATACGCCGCCTGAACGATGTTGATCTATGACCTTTTTTGTAATTTTAGCATGAAAGAATAATATCTTTTTATGGTAAGATAGACCGACTATTTGGCATGATATATATAAAATAAGTTTTATTTTACAGTTTTGCATAACCGGATAATTTAAAAGCACATGATATGCTGTTTTAAATCTTGTTGCTCATAATTTCTTACCCGTAATCATGTTGAAAGAATAACTTAGCAACTGATTGAAGCTATATTTTATGGAAATGTTTTTTTTTGCATTGTTTTCATAGATATTTGAAATTCTAGTAAATATATACATATCCAATTTCCAGAACCATGAGAAAATCTTAATATGTTATTCATAACAAATTAAACATAAAATCACACTTTGGATAATCCACACAGATGGCCGTTGTTCAAAACAGTCTAGATGTCATCCAAGCCTCCATGTTTACATAAATTACGATTATTATGCTGAATGACGCTAACGGTTCAGTTATTTCAAAAATCAATTTAAATTGGATATGGGAAATAAAATAAGTATATAAAATTGGAAACGATATTAAAGTCATTAGTTGACTACTCTAATTAACACACAATACAACAATACTATTAACACACAAACAATTTTTCGTTTAAACTTTTCCTAAGCTAACAAAAATATGTTTTTATTTATTCATAATAAAGTATCAAGAATACTAAGTCCCACGTGGGAGGGTGACGTTGGCTCGAAATCACAATGCGCTCGTGCTTTGTTATATGAATTGCGTTTTTTGAGTGAAATCGATCACGACGTGTCCGCCTCGGGGGCTGGCTAATATTATACTGTATTTATTTACACATTGTTACTTTAAATTTTCTTTTAAAATCCCCTATACATAAGAAATCGGCTTCAGAAACCGCTTTATACCTACGCAGGGTATTAAAAAAATGGATGTATGACTGTTGTTTGGTCCCCATGCAATTTTCTCACATAATTTGATCATTATAGAACAAAAACATGCAATTAAGAAATATATTTGAAGCGAGTTTATTAGAACTTGATTCGTAATAAATATCCACAAATGCAGATCATCTCAAATGAAGACCAAGACTATTTCTAAGCCTCGTTCACACGACATAACAATAAATTTATTAGGCCATTAAAGTATGTTACATACACGTGAGATACATCTATTTATGCATACGCATATAAATAATTGCTAAATTATTCTAGTTTGTTGAATAAACTGTAGTATTTAAACAATGCGAGTTTACAATCCGGGTATCAATTTTATGTGGGGCCAACTAATGTAAAAATTTTAATATCCGTCTCCATTACTATTCATGTATTCGCTAAAAACATGGTTTTGGCGAGTGTATTAGATTAATTATTATTTTCGAATCTGTGTCTTAAAGGGCATGGAATCTGTAGCGAATGTGTAAGTGAACCGTGTATAAATATGTATGAAGAGGTGGGTACAGGCCCTTGACAATGCTACTGCCATTCCCGTATTGTGCCCCCGTCATTATGCCTTCAACGTCTGAAGTAGCAGGCACTCCCATTCGCTCCTTTGTCGCTCCTTCCGAATAATTAGAGCAAACAACTTTGTTGCCCTGATACCCGTAGTCGGCAATAAAGTATACATTTCAATGTAAAAAATCTCGAGAGTCCTCGGCGAAGGGTCGCTTTGACAGTTAATTTTTGTCATTGTTGCTCCCGAGTCCCGCTTGCTGTTTGTACTTTTTCCGTACGAATGTACAGCGGCGGGATCGCGTGAGGGTTTATGTTTATTGTTTCGACGGGCTGAGAGTCGTGAGAATTGTTACTTAGTACTACTTGACATTTAAACTTAACATCTTGTTAAATCTACTATAAAACGGGTTCTATTTTTGCGGGCGCAGCCGGATATTGGAAACGCTACCATTGTTCAGTGTTCGGTAACACTTTATCTATTAACTATCTTGGCGCGAATCTCGGTCCGTTTAATTTTTGTGCCACCGTCTACCTCGTCTTATGTAATACGCCTAATTGAATAAACTTAGAATGTAACTAGTCTTTTGTTATTTCATCTAATACCTTTCCCTCTGCTCTTACAATTCACTTATTATAAATTTAAAACTATGTACATGCGTAGGTACCTTTTCTGCTAATAGGCACCTGATTTATTTATGGAGTTTTCCATAAAAGGCGACAATTGACTCAGTAAAAACTTGTATTTCTTTAACTCTACAAAATGCAGGTACCTACTCAAACCATATTCGATATTAATTATTATTAGCAATGCACCTAGTACATCTTAGGTTCGCTAAATAGATCATCAAGAGCTATAAGTTTATTAATGGCTTAATTGCAATACTAGAAAAATAAACTTAGGTACTACAATGAGCACTAAATGGCAAAACTGTAGGTAGATATTGATCCTACTAATATTATAAATGCGAAAGTTTGTGAGGATGGATGGATGGATGTTTGTTACTCTTTCACGCAAAAACTACTGAACGGATTTAGATGAAACTTTACAGTAATATAGCTTATACATCAGAATAACACATAGGATATTTTTTATCCCTATATTCCCACGGAATCGACACTTCAGTGGGTGAAACCGCGGGGTGGTGCTAGTACAGTAATATATTATTGTAAAAGACAAACTAGACTCCTATAACATATAAGAATGTTTTTCTACGAGTTTTATAGTACTGTGAGATATTGTTTTAATTAAAAGCAGGGAAAGTAATAAATATCCATTGCTGAACATTTATACCAAAAGAATAGACTGCAGGAATGATCCCAGTCACTGGACAGTTCTCCTTATTTGCTGCTGTAAGACCTCATCTAGGTTTTAAAACTAACAAACTACCCGTAATTAATAAATTAATCATCCCCAAACACTAACGTCACTTTATTTAACCGTTTAGAGACGGTACCACAATCGTAATTCATCTGAAACAATCTTATTGCCCTTTATGACGCATTACAAGCCCAGCTTACCCCCAGTTATCTGTCACCAAGATACCGTCAACGGTCCCGGGGGGATCGCGAGACGCCCCGGGACACCCCGGGATTAACCGGCGAGGGACCGATTTAGATTTGGAACGTTATTAGAGTTATTTTATTCTGGTTATAGACGATTTGATTTTTAATTTGAATTTTGGGGTCGGGGTGTTATTTATACTTGAAGAAGTAGGGTTAGATATTTGGGGTTATTAAAGGGTGTTTCTACCAGTTAGGGTGTAAAATATTTTATCTTTATCTGAATCTTATCAAGAAGAAGCAAACATAGTTGAGAGGTAGATTTCGACCTATTAGAATCAAAGACTGGAATGGTCTATATCGTTTCTGTTTACCCCAAAAATTTAAGAGTCGTGACATCAGCTACCCCTATTCATTACAGTGAATCTGGTAATTAATTATATTATTTTGAATACTTGAATTTAATCACTTTCCTTTATTGCAAATTTTCGATATTTCTGCCATTATGTACAGACCCAGTCGATCATTCAAGCTTGGTCGCATGTATGATTTTAGGACTGAAAGTGAATTCTAGACTCGTGCGACCGAATTATAATTATCTTGTGCATACAATTCATCTATATCCATGTGTCTATATCGAACATTACATCGTTGTTTTTGAGTTTCCTACGTAATCACAGTTTTGTTTGCTATGAAATGTGCTACGCTTTTTTACTTGTTTAACGTTGTTACCATGTGTTTTAGAACATTCTTATATAAATTACATATAATGTGCTACCTACAATAATTTTATTTGATTATGTTATAACCTATTTGTTATGTAGGGCAAATGTTTTAAGTAGAAGTTACAACCTTTAAATGTTTCATTATCTACTCCTTTGCTACGAAAAGTTTTAAAGTGCTACGCTGTTCCTAGCATTGACGTTTTTATTAATCATTAACGTATCATGACTGTTATACTTTCCTTTTTTTATTAATTTTATGTTATTGGTTTTTGGAAAGCTATAAAGTTTATTCTGGTTAGTATTTTTTAACCACAATAAAAGGCGTAACATAGGAGCCGTTTCAAGAATATGTGCGCAGAAATATAGCGACAGTTAGTACAAGTTATTGCCACACGTTTAAAAAGAAGAAAGATTTCGCATTATAAGTAGGTATGTTTCTTTCAGGGCGTTCACAAATATAACATATTTAGGGAAGATTTTTCTCCATGTAAAGTATACCATGAAGTTTATACACGGTGCACTATGGCTCATTATGGCTCGGTGGTTTTGTAAATGAGTTTAATTTTTTTGAGTAAAATTTTCATAAAATTTTGTCGTTCCTACAATAAAGCATTAAAATTCTATCTGTATGCCACGTCGATTACAAAAAGATAGGTTTTGTAAAGAAAAATGAAATCGTCTCTGCCATTCATAGGTACCGTACATGTAGCTGTGTGTTCCTCATATTGACGGTCTGGTACAGTACCTACATTTTCCAGTGTTAAATAAAGTCTACTCACATTATGTAGTTTATAGTAAAGGCCACACGCGTTGCAGACCGGCTCGCCGTTCTGGTTGCGTCGCCATAGCGTCGTCGTCGTCGTCTTGCAGTTGGCACACGAGGTGCCTGCCCGCCGAGCAGCGCTTTGTAGCGACTGTAACAAACATATATAAAGGTTAGCTTTATTATTCAGTGACTAGTTGGATTTAGTTCCTACTGTAAGGGGGTAAGACCAGGGTATTCTTTATATTATTTCATTCATTAGGGACAAAAAACAGTTACATGCAAAAGAAAATACAAGAAATCCATATACCAAAATAACATATCTTTATGTTATCCACACCATTGTCCACATATTAATAAATTTATTTAAAATAAGTAAAGGACTATGGTTAGGAGTACCTATAGGAAATTTGGTGAGTAGTATCTAGACGTAGACAGAGAGTACAAGGAATGAAGAAAGTAAGAAAGATTAATGGTGGTGTTGCGACTACTGTTTTCAATCACCCCTTCCATTATTTTATCACGAAAATTGTTTTATACTTTAGTAAAGTAAGGATTCTTAAGGAAACTAGATGTAAAACCTACAAAAATTCACCATTTAGTTTTAAGAGATTAAGTGACGCTAAAGATGCTATTGTTGTTAAAAGGGTTTACCAATTGATTGCCAGTTGCAAAAGAATCAAAGAAAATACATGTATCAGAGTTTCTGCTTTGGTGGCACAGCTGAACGGGTCATGGTAAATGTCATATTGATGGATTTCATGAGACCGTAACTTTTGAGAACAATGATGATGAATTTCCTTCTATGTACTTTTACGTGTGCGGTATATGAAACAGCTGATCAATTCGCGCACGTATACCTACCAACATGGGAACGAAATTGTATTTTAATTTTATTGTATTACAACACTTTTGTTATTAATTGTACCCGTCGAAGAAGTTATTATGCAGTAAAGTGACAGTAATGCGTTTATTATTTTAACTACATTTTTTTTAAAGGGCATTCGAATAATAAAGATAAAACAAGAATACGCGACTGAAATTGTTGAATACGGAGCGTTTAAAGTTCCACAAATGTAGATAATTTATGATTATGTTGATTCCATAAAAGGATATACGAAATGACAACTGAATGACGACACTAAAACGCGAATGTAAGTCCACATACAAATTAATAAATTAAGAACCCTGCAGAGAAGTCAACTATAATTTTCGAAGACAAAAGCGATTAAAATGTGCGTCCAAATATTATAACCGAAAACATTATAGAGCCAAAATTTAGTACCCTATTAATGTACGTTAAAACAATCAACATAAAATACTCGCCGTTGCGTCGCAAAACGACGCGACCGACAAAAAGTAAATATTCGAATATCGAAACGAAAAAGCGAGGTAGCTATCGGTGGGTCTCTTACGCACCTGCCCATTACTACCCGTCAATCAGACAAAAAATATCCACGGCATGCGGTGGCCGTTTTATACAGTCCACAAAAGTGCCTCACTCAATTAAAAATGCATTCGTCCTAAACCGACACCAAAATAAAAAGAGCCGGCGCAATCCGACTCATAATAAATCCATTAATTTGTCATGTCATTTATCGAATAAAAAGCATTGAGGTCGTAAAACATTACGAGAGGAACTATTTGGGACAGCGGCGGGTTCTCGGTAACTAGAATCGAATACTACCAGAGATTATCGTGACCGCACCGCGCCGTATTGTCCGATTTAATATCGTAAGTGACTGTGTCGGCCTCAGCCGGTACATGCGAGCACAGAAGGCTCCACAGACGGTATATTACTATAAATAAATCACGTACATATATGTATCTTGTTCGTTTTCACGGTTTAACCCATGAACATATTTCAATGGAATTGGGATAAAAATTTCTTTTGATTTGAAAGTTGCTTAATATTAAAAAAAAAACTGGTAAACAAATCGTAACATCGATAGCACCAGAACTTAAAATTCATACTACCGCATCACTAAACCATAGACAATTTCGAGAGGTCATTGTTGTTTACATCTTTGGCAAATTTTGAAACGCCGGACCTTAGTTATCGATATCGTAGGTATCGTAGGTATTCAAAGTGCTGCGCAATACCAAATCAGTGTAGCTCTATACTCTATTTTTAATCCACTATGAGCATTATCTTTTAGATAATATAATATTCAATCATTTTATCAATTCCCAACACAATTTTGATTTTATGATAACGTTATCTTTGGCATGGCCTTCGCTGTACCGTTAATAATATTTAATCTTGTTAAATAAAATAACTGATTTGTAAATCATGTACCTACCTACATGCAACTAATGTAAAGATGATCAAAATTGTTATCGTTTTCGATAGGTAATACAAAACACACATTTTCATTTAACAGGTTTCTGGGAATGTTAGTGAATAATTCCCCCTAATCTAAATGTCCTTGACAGTCTTGTTGCAGTGTTTTGATAAATTACTCTTTATAATTATTTATAGCTATTAAATTATTAAGACATTTTTTAATTATTTAGACTTTATAATAATCGTAGAGAAAAGGCTATAAGATGAGGTTTCGATCAACATTGCCTCGATTAAAAACCGAAGGATGTTTTCCAGGTTTACGTTCTTTTTTCATATTTATTATTTAATAAAAAAATAAGAGTACATTATTATAAAACAAAAAATATTTACAGTAACCACCGCTCCACCCGTCAGTACTTGCATATTGGAATACCTAAATATTAAATGGTTTGCGTCAATATCTGCCGCGTCATGGCAGCTCCTTTGTGCCAGCATAAGATTAGAGTTGGCCATATTAGCCGAGCCTATAAAACACACTTTTTCTTCTCACTGTAAACTCGAATGAAGTTCCATTTGTGACATACGAGCTGCGGAGTTTTTTGTATATTTTTTGTACCTTTTTGTGGTATATTTGTGTCTTATTGAGAGATGTTTTAAATAAATATAAATATGTTGCGATCTGACAGATGTGATGTCTAAAGATGGATGTTGGTCTTAATAAAAACAAAGACACAAAGTAAGATCTACTTTTGTCAATTCTTATATCGACGTAAGCGGGTATTAAAGTGCTCTGTATAATACACCTATCTTTTAAAACTCAGTGCAACAAAGAAATTCGATAACTTGACTAAGTCAACAATACCTAATAACAATTAAGACTTATTTAAAAATATATTTTTGTCCTAATTCCTACTAATCCTACTTTATATTATAAATTCGAAAGTTTGTGAAGATGTTTTGAATGTTTGTTACTCAAACACGCGTAAACCGTTGAACAGATTTGGATGAAAATTAGCACATAGATAGACCATTTCTTGGATTAACACATAGAATACTTTTTACCCCGATATTCCCACGGGATCAAAACTTATGCGGGTGAAACCACGGGGCGCTGCTAGTTTTAAATATTTCATGCCGTTTAACTTTTTGAGACACAAGACATTTTCCATACTGACCATAGACAATGTCTTTTCTTCGAAAAAGTTACTTTACCTACTAGGATCGCCTGTAACCTTAACTAAGTACAGAATAGTTCTAAGGTACCTATGTCCGATTCCGATCCAATGTATGGACCTAAGCAAATATTGCAAATATAACTTTGCAACTCATATCAGCGTAATATCAAAATTAACTGCACGAGTTTACAACTCAATTACCAGAATCCGATTATATTAAGCGAGATAAGAGTTCCCATCAAGTTATAACTGTTGGTGCATCACGCATGATCCCAGGGGAAAAGGGGGTCAAATCAGAGGGGTTCAATGGTAAGCCGATTACAGGAGTCAACCCATAACCGTCCCCACCAGTCACCCCCGGTTTTATTTCTGTGGAAAAACGGCTGTTTACTCGTAATTTTATGGACGAATTACTTTCTCTCCTCAAACGCTGAAATGGCTGGAAAACGTCGTAAATTTTACGAGTCGGATTATTTTTTATTTGGGTCATTTTTTATTGCGCGGACCTTGCCAGTGAAAACTTTGTATTTGGATGACCCAGAATAAAATAAAGGTTTGTTTATTATAGACGATAAAAAGTATTGTTTTTTTTTATAGAAAATCTTTATCAGAATCTGAATGCCTGCACTACAATGATTAATCATAGCTACCTCCCTGATTACATAGCATGCCGACTTAAAAAACGATAAGGCTAAATAAAATACAAAGAATCCCGAGTATCCGAACACTTGTCCTCTATACCAGAGAGGTTTATTAATTGTTAAACCCATTTCACTGTCAACGACATTCCTCTTGGATCGATATCTTACATACACGCCAAAAAAATACCAAACAAACGCCGACAAAGATAAAAAGCGTCAGGAACAGATAGTACATATTGTTGGCCACTTTAATTTCCATTGCAGTGTAAACTGAAGAGCTGTGACAACAGAGGACTCTATTGTGAGTATGACGCGAACAAAAACATCGCTTTTGTGCTTCTACAAGCGGAATTATAGCATAAAGATGTACTTAAGCTGACCGTATCAAGTGGACAGCGTACAATATGTAGTACCTAATTTTGAACTATTTCTTGTGCTTCTACATTTCCAAACAGCTGCGTTATTAAAACAACATTCCAAACAAAATTCCTGTAGTTAGAAAGTGATTAGAGCCCGTATTAAATATCTAAATTATATTACCGACCCATTGAACATCAAGTTAATTATCAACAGCGACACATCAAACGGATTACTCCCGCGTCGTTTCACACTAACTCCCGCTAATTCAATAAACCACCCACATTAAAAACATATTTCCATAAAGCCATGGCCCCCGAGCGATCCAATCAGCGTTATCTCCCCCGTCCCTACTGCAAACACCTCCTAATCAAATCAAATCACAGCCTCCGTCTTGCCTAATCTATCTACCTATCTACGCTACAACGTAAAATTATATTGCAAAAAGGGATACCTACGGCCCCTCATATATTTGCCAACACAAGCAAAATTTATCCAGCCAGCCCGGAAGCAGCCCTCTTACAATACATACCTACACAATTTTGTAGCCGGAAAACACAAAGCTATGCGCTACACACACACACAGACACGACGCAGTCACATCGCGCGCACACTCCGCCGCCTATCAGCATATCTACACCATCTAGATCCCACTATGAGAACCCCCAAGGGGGAGGCAATCCATTTACCAGTCCCGACACCGCACTGAAAATTTCCTCTTATCCATATAAAGTTAGAGATGATAATCGCACGGCAAAAGCAATGTTTTTAAAGGTTTACACGGCCCCTAGCAGTGAAAGCGCGGAATCGATGTAGCCTTTACCCCTCGCCCCGCGCCAGTTTTTCCGGCGCTCCGTCCTTATCTGACCGGGGCGATTAGATAAAGAGAGATAGAGCGTGAAAATAAAGATTTTCATCGTGTTCACTCACACCACGATAGTTTCAGCCGTGTAGTAATGTAAATGAAATAGCGGTGTCGTTGTGTGTGTCGTTCACATAAGAACGGGGACGTATAGACGGAAGGGCTCTCCGAATAGAGCGGGGGTCGACTAAACTTTGATGTTGTGTGTAGGTTCTTTTGAGGTTGCTATCGTACCTATTTGTTCATAAAGTATATACTCTTGGTGGCGTTGGGTGATTAAATATCTTTTGAAGTTTATAACCATAAAAAGGCTAGACAGAACTTGTAAATTGTGACATCTGTTTGTTGATGATTGATTCATGACAGTCTGCAGCTGAAATTGTTGAAAGTCAACGTTGATTGTACTGGAAAGACAAGTAATTTCAGTGTATGTACAGCTATAAAGTAATTTACAACTTGTCGATCGTGTCTCGGTGGAAGTTTATCACGTCGGTCGACGGGCGCCTGCGAGCATCGTCGAAGCGGTCATAAAAATAAAAGCGGTGCTCGTAATTTTTTAAATTTTCACACGAAGATGCAGCGCCGCGCCGCCCCCGCCCCGCACCGCCCCCTGCCTCCCATTGGCCGTATCCGCGGAAGCCATGTTGGGAAATTCGCTTAACGATTTATTTGTGTGCGGATCGTAGCGCCGGCCGGCCGCGTACTCGATTGCCGTGTTACAAGCAGAAATAGGACGCGTGAAACTCATTCGAGACCTTTAATTGTCGCGGTCGGTTGTCTATGTAAATTGAGGCTTCACGGAAATATTTATTGGAAAGGCGGCCGGTATTGTCCGCTCGGTATCTGTTCATGGGCCGTCGAATTTTATAAGTCCGTTAGGATAACAAAGCGTGGCGGTTGCCCAATAGGAGCTATCGGCCGATAGCGATCGACGCTCGCTCGGATTGACACATCAAACCGCCAGTCGCTCGGTGAGATTACCATCGAAATACATTCGCCTCGTAATCGACACGCCGACGTCACGCTCCGCCTCATTGATGCTGCCAAATATCTCTCCGTGCATCCTTATTCGAGCTCAATAATAGAAACATCCTAGTTAAGATTTCAAGATAAATAGCTGTTTTATATCTCTGACACCTAGAACGGACGGCTTCATGAATATAATGATGGCGTAAAGTCGGAATGCGAAGATTATGTCATTTACAATTAGATGGGCAGTTTATAAAACGCAATAATTATCTTGTTCCGACGTTGATTGATACTTTACATTTTGCTACTGCCATTGAGTCACACTACTGTCTCATTAGCACAGCAGGTAAACAATTTAAAATCAATTCAATGTGAGGAATAAATTAGAGATGAGGTGTATAAATAATAGTAGATTATTTGCCAAGCGAGCGAACAACTATTTTGAAGGCTTTCGTTTCTTTGAATCCAGAGCGGAGCGAAGGATTTTAGAGTAGAATCCCGAGCGCAGCGAGGGGTTCAAAACTAGAATCCTGAGCGTAGCGAGGGATTCAAAGTACGTCACTTGAGCTTAAAATAGTGTTGCTCTCGAGGTGGACACTCTACTTTTTATCACCATCTATGAAAAAATAAGTACCTAAATGCAACTTATGAATAAGAATAGTACGTTTATTCATTTACATACAATTTTGAGTAAAAAAATACGAACGAAGGCAGAATGCTTTTCGTACGTTTTTTATTCTTTCCCATTTTTTTATTGGGCTCGCGCGGTTTTAATGTATCATACAGCCTGTTACTTGTTCATACAATGTTCGTGATTGATCTCTTTGGTGATTGGAACTTTTACTAACAATATCCACATTTCAAATTCAATTCACTTTTAATCCCTAGGGATTAAAGAGCTATTTTAGTCCTTGTTTCGAAGAATACAATAGCTCTTTTTGAGTAGATGTGATAAAAACACATTTTTTTATAAAAGTCTACAATTTACAAGGAACAGGCGCTTCAGTATAATTTCACCTACGCTTTATTTACTCTGTTTCTAACCGGCAAGGAATCAACGATAAGTCATTAGATCACCACCACTGCTGTCAAAACGACAAAGGAACATGTGAGGAAACCGACATGTCCAAATATTTAAAGACATATTGTCATCCACCAAGCCGCACTGGGCCCGCGTGGTGGATTATGGCCCACTCTCTGTCACAGGGAGGAGGCCTGTGTCCCAGCAGTTGGAACGTTCCCGATAATGATATGCATACGTTAGATCAAGACACAGTCATAGGTACCATTAAACTTAATAGTCCAAATTGGCCCAAGCAACAGAATCGTAGTTGGCTAAAACCTGGCTATAAGACCCTAAAGGTTTTAAAGGTTTCTCACACATTGTAATATTTGTTTAAACCCTTGGAAGCTCTTACAGGAGTAAATCGCAAACGCAAAATAAAAATTGGATAAACAGTTTTATTCGTGAGTGCCAGTACTTATTCACCTGCAAGTGCACTGCCTACAACATTATCGCTTAGTAAAAGCCACATCAGTACTCAAAATATTATTAATAAAGCCAATCCCTCATCCACAAACCCATCCATTCCAAACCACGATAATGACAAACGTCAAACAAAATAACCTATTCGCTATCTTTCACAGAACATGAATGAAGGATGTGCTCAGGCGCATCCAAGATGGATGACAGTTGCGCAGGCGTCAGTGCATTATACCTACGGTGTCACCAGGTGAAGGACCAATCTTGATAATTGATAGATATACATGTTAATAGCCGTTAAAATTTATAGCTTGGTTATAACAAAACAATACTGATAGAGATCTTACATAAGTAATTTTCGTTGTGTTCTATTACAAATTGTCTTACCTATCTACTTGCCGCACATATAATTATAAGTAGGTGGGTGAGTGTATGTGTTTGAATTTAGTGGGCCACTATGCACACACATAAATATTTCACACAACTTTTGCTATGTGAGTGTGTGTCTAAACCAAGTTCATAAATTAAAACGGAATGCTGGTAACTCAGAGATATAATCGTATATCACTAACAATCCGCATATTTGGCAAAAATTATAGCATATTTTAAGCGCATAGCTATGATAATAAAAAAAAAACAAGATTTGTAACTCTTAATGAGTTTTTCTAGGAAATAAAGCAGTTTTAGTTTCTGATGTTAATTTTTGTATTTAAATAAGTTGCATGATATTAACATATTATTTATACCTACTATATATACACAGATACGAAGGTACCATTGTAATTTGTAAGTAATATAAATAAATACCTATGTGTATAAAGCAACCGATCACGTGATGCTCGAAGCCCAGGGGCAAGGTTTTTAACTTCCAATCGATAGGTCGTGAGCCGAGAGATCCGTTCACTGTAAACTATTGTGATGAGCCCACTTGTAGCCTTGTTTCATACATTAGTATTTAGTAGGCAGTACTCAAAGTGATAAATTACTAATTTGAAGTTAAAAGGATCTTTAAACAGTACCACAGAAGGCAGTAATTTGTTTACCCTGTTTATCAGCACATACAGTAGCTAACTAATCAACAATTATTTCATACACGATCACACATCCCATTCATCATAATAGTATATCTACGCGTTTAAAAACCGCAGAAAACACACCACATTTACATAATCTAATAATTCAGTTAGCAAGCTACAAGTTAAACGTTACCTCATATAAAAGACAGGTGTAACACTTAAAAAGAAATACAAGCAACTTCTAAATTACACAAACAAGGCGTCAGTCCTGCGAAATTGCAAAGTAACTCGGGAATTATGTCCTGGAGGCGACTAAACGCTAGTAATTCTACCTCGAAACGCTTCTTATAACGTATGAATTTGCATTGAATGGCAAAGGACACTGCGGGCGTTTTCAAAACTGACACACACAGAATTCCGTGTACCGCCGTGCCGTGTATCTCACATCTCACCCTCGAACACCGTGTTTCTTATACACATAGCTGGAAAACTGTTTGGGAATGTATTACCCGAATGTAGGCTTCACGACTGCCGTTCGAACTTTGATTTAGCTTAGCAAACACTTTATTCGAAATGACGTAAGTAATTCATATTTGTTGAATATGAAATGAGATGAATATTTTAACGAAGTAATATGGCTTAGACGTGATATTACAATAGAAAAACAGTTGTCGGTAATAGCCCATTGTTAGTAGAAGAGCTGCTGCAGCCAGTCGTTGGTATTGCTATAGTCATTAGAACAATTTATGAAACAGTGATAATAAAACTTTGAAATGGCTTCTATTTTTATAAAAATGAGTTTAAGGTCAGCTGTTGCCTAGGATTTGCAATAAATATACTTTTCATTAGGCTTTTGAATTATACTGAGAATAAATTCAACCTGTCATCGTAAAGAATAGTACCTAATACAGCAGCGGTTCTTCAAAAACCCATTTCACATCAAAGTGTTCTTTCTTAACGTGTAGATAATGATACAATTATATGACAGGCCGATTGGTTGGAGCAATTAATCAAGAGAAACAGGTGCATAAAACAGTGCAAGTGAGCGAATGCCCCGGGTTGTGTTGTAAAGCTGCGCCCGCGCCTGTGGAAGTCGTAAATACGATGGCAGCTGCCCCTCGCCAATCCCCTTAAAGTACATTCTTGATGATTTGACATTTGTATAGAAATTGTATTACAGTATTTGAAAATGTGCAAATGAACATCCAATTCGAACAAGTACTAAGGTCGTTAACATGCTGTACTAACAAAACTAATAAAAGTAAACTAAACTGCAAAGCTTAAAACAAAAGCCTGTAAAGGCGTTCTCAGATTGAATCGTCGGTTTATCTGATTTAACACTTTATGTTAAGGGTCGTTTTGATAAAACACACGCTAGATGTGAGTACGCACGTAGCACATTGCGCAGGAGTGCGAACGCTGGTCTCGCAGGGTCGGCGGCGGGTCAGTTCGCACAGTTTAGCACCGCGTCATATTTATAATTACGGCAGGCGGGCGCATGCGCACTAGGCACTCTCCCGCGCAGCGCCCGCGCCGATAAATCAAAATTTTAAATCACCGGTGGGCGTACCGAACCGCTCGACCAGCGCCGAATAAAATGAATTAAAAATAAAATAACGCGAGGGGGCGAGCGCGTCCTGAGAAAATTTAAAGATATTTCGCTTTAGTTTTTTTAATTAATACCTTGTTAAAATTTAATATTGAGGGCGCATGCGTTATTACAATGGGTGTGCGAGAGATTTTAACTCGCTTTCGGTAACTTATTGAAGCTGCGGGACCTTTTAATTGGATCATTTTTTAACGAGAAATGATAACATTCGATCACGGGTGAGACGAGATCATTACGCGGTTCAATCGATCTCGCAAAATTTATTGCTGAATGTTGTTGAACCTGTGTATATTTTGATATACAAGAAGGTTCCTATGGGGTATACGGTGAAGGCTTCCACAGTATACGGGAGGCCTTTTGACTCTGTATAATCGGTTCTCACAGCTGGAATGTGAACACAAACGTCACGCGTTACATGTGAGGCGATCAAAGTAGACAAGCATTAAACTCGGTCCCACACTGTTACGTCACACGTCGTGTCAAATTTTAGTTCCACTCATGTTTTCTAATAAACTTATTGTAATTTGGTAAGAATTGTAATAATTTAATGTTTTTATTAACATAATAATTGAGGTTGGTTGACGAGGATCGGGCGCGTTGAAAATAGAGAAAAGTGCTACAAAATAAACGTGTTGACCACGTGGATAGTACAACTGTTCTAGAGAGACAATGACTAGCATAACATAGAAGAGAATAAGTTCTAATCTTGAAAGTTAGGAGGTAAGTATCTGATGAGAAATTAGAGTTAGCATTTTTGTTATAGTATTCACTTTATTCAGCAGCATCCGGTTAGAATGGAAGCTGACTCCGACATAGTTGTGTTAAGGTTAGGCAGATGATGGTGATGGTGGCTTTTCTCATGAACATTCTTTCAGTCTTCATTGCATCAAAGAAGGAGTCGCCATAAGACGAATAGATATTATCTTGCTGCCATGTTAATTTTTTTGTCTTGCTGACGTCAAGGCTGAAGACCAAAAGTAGGCAAACCTTCTCAACTTTTCTATCTTAATAACTTAATTCTTTAATTTTGGTAATAAAGAGCTCACAAAGCCATAAAAATATAGCTAAATACTTGTCCTCCTCTACACCTACTCTTCAAATATCAAAATGTTCGTCTCAAAATCAGCACCCACCACTAATTTACCCGTATCAACAATGCCCATCATTGCTCAACTTAACCCGAAGGTCATGGTTTCCACGTGAGCTGCCGTCGGTTGGTAGCCTTCAC
The DNA here is from genome assembly GCA_963855955.1 of Luperina nickerlii. Lineage (NCBI taxonomy): Eukaryota > Metazoa > Arthropoda > Insecta > Lepidoptera > Noctuidae > Luperina > Luperina nickerlii. The sequence goes on from OY979669.1 coordinate 7,693,541, forward strand.
TCCTGACAGCTCATCGGGTAGACATAATGTTGATGAGTGTACTTTTTTAATAATTCTCTCTGCCGACGGTGCGTAGTGCGTAAGTGTGGTGTTTCTTTTTTATTTATTATCTGTTTAATTTGTTCGGTTCGCGTTGCTGGCCAGTGTTTTTATTCTTTTATATATTTCTTAGATAATAATTTGAATTTTAAATGCTTGTTACGGCCATTTTAATACCAATGGTGATACGACATAGGTAATCATAATACATTATGTTGACTCAAACAATGATAGCAATAATAATATTGACGAATGGATTTATCTAGTTCAATAAATCTCATATCTTTCCAATAAGGCTTCCTCGGACATAAAACATATTAAAAACGTTAACAAGCTCCTTCTGTCAGACTTACATAAGCTTGTAAGTAGATTCGCCTTTATATTACTTAATGAAAAATCACTAGGTAGATATTATTATAAAGATTGCCATACTTCTATTTAAATCTACAACATAAATCTTTGTGAACTAAGTACACACATGTAATTTAGCATTCTTATCAACACGATAGGAATTTATCTATTAATCGATTAATTAAGTATCGAAACTGTGCTAGTGTTAATTGATAAATAATTCAATAAAACCGCTTTATTTCGCGAGTGCAACAAAGCGTTGGTAACATAAAGATAAAATATAGTACTTAATAAACACATTTGTAGTGAATTTATTGATCCGACCCGACTTTATGTTAATGTTAAAAGCTACTGCATGTTTTGTTAAATATGATGAATGAACAGGATTTTGATGTCCTAGTATTTCTGTAGTACAAAGGATGTGAGGGGTTTTATTTAACTTTAGGTTTAGGTAAAATTTACCGATCTCTTTCAAGACAATAATTTTTTTTGGTTATGGGTGGATTTTGATGTACCTACAATAAAGCATAAACTATCCATCTGTCAAAGGGAAAACGGAATTAGCAGTGAGTGTCAATTCAATACATGTGGGCTGCATCCTGACTTGCCTTATTGTGCAATTTCTGGACTATATATCAACTGCAATTCAGCAGTGCGTATTAGGCCTAAGATTCGAAATGATATTGTAAGTCACAATGTGAGAAACGTATAGTTTGTCTCTTATTATATTACTCATTTAAACAGATGAACTTAGTGAATACATGCGTGATGTTAAATTAAAAGTCATTTATTTAAACTAGACTCAGAATCAGCACTTTTTGAGCGACAAAATAACATTAGACAGTCCTCTAAAACAGTAGCCCTTCACCACTTCCCAGTGCTTTCGCTGGGAAGAAAAAGTGGCACAACCTCTCTGTTAAAGGTGTTTGATTACCCCTGCCACGTACACGACATCAAGGAGGTTCCACAAGTTACACACTGTCCAAAGAGACGCGAATTTATTTATAAAATATTCCAATTCGTTCGATATTCATTTGTTTTTTAATGTCGTCACAATAGTACATAGGCAGACCGGCTGATTTAGTGCCGTCGTATATTGTAGAAAGGTACGAGGGCAGGTGGGTTCCGTAGGTCGTTCAAGGTGGATGGCATTTTGGTTTATCGCTACCATTTAGTGCGGCTTGCATCCAATGATGTCGAATAGCGGTGACGATCAGCACGCGTATGTTTGTTTTGTTTTGAACAGGTGCCTCTGAATTAATCTGTAGTTTAATGTTAGTAGGCGCATTTCTTTCAGGAATTTGGTGTAAATTGCTCCGTTTTATGCATACATGTAGGGTGCATAAGTAATTTTCTTGCAGGAGAATGGCTTATTAAAACAGACATTTTTACTATGAAACAGATCCTAAAATTCCTAACAGGTTTGTAATTTGTGTTCAAGCCAGCCAGTAGCACAATAATAAATTACTTTAAATAGTTCGCTCAGTTATTGACCAACTTACAGCCTCAAGGGAAAGACCTACAAATAAATTACAACTGTCTTATCTATGGAAATTGTATGCTTTGGAAAACAAACAGGATGTCCAGTATTAGGTATAATCAAAATAAATGTACAGACGCCAGCACATCAAGCTACCCGAAACTGTCAAATTCTCCTAATCAAACTTGAACCTTATGCAGTAGTGATAAAGTTGAAAATCTATTGCAGAAATTTGACAGATTGTAGTAGCATGATGTGCTGGCGTCTGTACCTATATAAAAATGGATGTTGATAGGTTTAATCTTCATCTGCCTAGCCTTTTCCCAACTATGTTGGGGTCGGCTTCCAGTCTAACCGGATGCAGCTGAATATCTATCATTATGTTGGTAGGTTACGAGATGGATATACTCCAACAACGTTCGACTGATCACCATGAAACATAGAACATACGGAGAAAAGTTACACTGGTCTTTTTCCAACCTCCACCCGAGCATAGCCGTAGGCAAAAGCTAGCCATTTATAAACTAAAAAAGCTTACAAATATTTATCATTTGCTCTCCAAAACACCGCTCGGCTTTATATAAGCTTATTTAATTATCTTGTTAACTAGACTATCTAACAAAACCAATGCACATTTCTTTAGTTGGTAAACATACACGCAAGTAACATTCTAATTACGTTAGGTACGAAATAATTAAGAAAAACTACTAATTAACGTGAGTACCTATAATATTTAATGACTATAATAATTGCAAAGCGACCTACATGGTTGACCTTTTTTTTAAAGGATACGAATTTAATTAAATACACGAAGAAAACGTGTAAATGACTCTTTAAAGGTATCATAACAGAAATATCATAAAATATAATTGTGTAAAGAATGTACGCTGAGTAGTACAGAAAAGTACTTTTCCTCGCCCCTTATTATTAAGTCACAAGTATATAGTGACTTAATCATAACTGGCAAAATCTGGGTGTACTATAGCTCTGTCTAACCCAGTGGTTTCGAACCTGGGGGTAATTACCCCCGCGGGGGTAAATCAGCTATTCTGTGGGGGTAACAAAGAACCTAATAATTAAGACCTAATCTAATAAAATACCTAGCTAAAAAGAACAAATGATAAATCACCGCCCAGTAAGAACTGCACGTGGCATCTCTTTCAAGCTGTCATCGGGGTCGCCTCGCCATATCTGTTTTATCCTATTAAACCTAACACATCTTCAAAAATGCTAATACCCTTTACCACCACCTATAGATGTGAGAGTGGTTTTTCAACTTTGGTTACACTGAAAACAAAGGCCAGAAACCGTCTAAATGTGGAACATGATTTAAGATGCGCTATAAGCGAAACTAAACCTAACATATAAAAAATTTGTGAATGCAAAACAATACCACATGACGGTAACTATTTTTATTTAATTCATTGTTTATTGATAACATTTGAAGGTCGGGGTAAAATCAGTTTTCCCAATAGGTCCAGGGGTAACAATATTGAAAAGGTTAGGAACCACTGGTCTAACCCTTCGGGAAGTAGGTACAGGCGCGATGTTATGTATTTTCTATCTGAGGGGCAATTCTACTAATTTTAACAACGTTCACAGTCAGAGGGGCAATTCTACTAATTTTAACAACGTTCACAGTCTGATCTCAGTCTCAATCTGTCAAAAAATACGTCTAATTTCCCTACATTTTGACAAGTTTTTGACATTTGATTGTCGCCGAGATGAGACTGCGACTAGATTTTGAACGTTTTAAATTAGTAGAATTGGCCCTCTGATCTCAGTCTCAATCTGTCAAAAAATACTTCAAATTTCCCTACATTTTGACAAGTTTTTGACATTTCTTTGTCGCTGAGATGAGACTGCGACTAGATTTTGAACGTTTTAAATTACGAGAATTGGACTTCTGTTGTCTAGTTATAAAAGTACCAGCACAGCACCCCGCGGTTTCAACCGGATAAGTATCGAGCCCGTGGGAATATCGGGATAAAAACTAGCCTATGTATTAATCCAGGATGTCAGCCACCTCCATACCAAATTTTATCAAAATTGGTCCAGCCCTTTGTGCGTGAAGAAGTAACAAACATACAAACACACTCACAAACTTTCGCCTTTATAATATTTAAAGTGTGATCCACACATCCGTAGAATTCTAATAAAACAAAATTCTACGGGTGACTTTCATAAAAATGTTTGAAAATACGATACCTTACTCAATGTTTACTTCCCCGAGGCCAAACGTGCTCCCGTGAGCTAGTTAACTCCTGATTAACATAATGGTATTTATATAACAAATGTAACAGCAGACTTACTACAAAGGTCATCGTAAATTACCCAATAAATATTACACTATCTGAGAGAACAATGTGAAGACAAATAGAGCAAATGAATGCGTCCGCGCAACAATTACTCAACTACTTATTACTGAATTGTAATTAATTTAAACCCTTTAAACTTAATTTAAAAAAGATACTCGTGTCAGTGTTCGTTCACTAATACAATAATAATTAATTAAATCAACCTCCGCGTGCCCCAAATGACCGTGAAATGACATTCGAATAACATAATGTTTATTTGTTTCATAAAAAAACGAGCATATTTTCAGTTTTTGTGCGCACAACACGTGAGCCCGCGTAGCACATACCTCACTATCCAAGTTTAATCCAACATTTATTCGCAAAGAACTTAAAAGATGGGGTGTTATTCAATTTTATGTTATAGGTAATACCATCGCATGCGCATCCTATTCATAAAATTTTATACTGTGCGAATAGCGAAATACATCAGTTTTAATTAAAGTAATTGCAATCGTATTCTTTAGTTCACGTACCCCTATTGACGTTTTATTTGCGTATTAAATTCTTTAGATTTATATATATATATATATATATATATAGAGAGAGAGAAAGAGAATGTATCATGAATTCAGAACGAAGAACAAAAAGGAAGCACAAATTAAAAGTATGGTAACAGGACAAAGGGTCGGGATGTTCGATTGGTAAACAAGGGTGGCCCGTTTCAGTTAACAATACGGATTAATTATCGGCCGAAATCGACGACTCAAATATACCTGTCACGAGTGTAGAACGTCGCGGTCCAATTTATATGGGCCCCGGGCCCCCGAACAATGGTAAAAGCGGTAAACACAATGGGAAACGGGTGCAAAATGAGCAAAAGTGGAGCGCCCGCGCCGCGAGATATGCTCGTACACATGCAGACTGCGGCAGAAATGTACGAAACGATTAATTACTTTAATAGACTTTGTTACTACCAACACAATAAACAAGGGATCCAGTGCAATTTTCCATTCATTTGAACACTTCAACCTTATAAAAAAGTTTCTTTAGTATCTTCGTATCTAAGTATAGAACACTTAGATACTTTCAGCTAATGACTACTCGTATGAAAACAATTGTTCGAGCTCCCTACTTGTGGGGCTCTGTATGTAAATGCTTAGGGTTGAAATACATGAGAACGCCGCGGAGCACGCGCGTGCTGTGACGCGCGGACCACCAAGCTGCAGTGTCAGCCCTTGATTCACTGACGTATAACTTAGGGTTGGCAGTGGCATTTTAGGAAAAATGCAGTTATTATACAGTCTGTTCACTTATAAGGTCGTATTGATGTTGATTGGGGTTGTTTGAGTAAATTAAAGTAGGTAAGTACAATATGTAAGAATTTCTGCAGTAGCATGTTTGCTTACTAATGAACATGAGTAGTTTTGCTATTAGTTAATAAGAACGAGTTAACTGCAAAAGTGGTATATTGTAAGCCATTTTATGTGAGAGTGTTTGGTACTTGAGTCCCCTTATTCGCAACAACAACCGTACATATTGTGGAACTTGTTGAGCCAGCCCTGTGCGAGCGGCGTGGCGGCAGCGACAAGCGTAGCATTGTTAGGCGGAGGCCGCCCTCAGCCCTGAATAAATACATTCATATTGCCACTCTAAATATCTGCGATCGATGCTCCGTACGCCTCTCAAATGCCGACGCACCACAAAAAAACGATCATCCATTAAACAACACATTATTACGTTTTATTTGTTCCAGAATTCATTAAGGCTCAGCTCTTTAATTCTCAGCATCAGCACTGACCAGCATCTACAACAACGCCCATAAGAACTATCTAATTCATCCCTGCGACAGTAATGTCAGCCTGTAACCACTATTATCCATATAAAATCACATCAGCTGAGGTGTTTGCGAACGATTTAGATCGTTAACACTAACAACTTATTCTATCGACCTCCCGCGTTTAATCGCGCAAAATCTACCGCATCGCGTCGCATTCGGCGCGCCAAAATGTGCAGAAAATGGAAAAAACATGGCGCTAAACCGCGAATCCGTATGTATTTAAACGCCGAATTCGAGATTCCGATTCTCAAAAAAGCGGCCAGCGCTCGGTCATTTAAATTTTTCCAAAACGTGAACACAATGGAACAGATTCAGAAAGTTTGTTGATTTTCTTGTTTTATTTTTAATTTTAAATATAAAAAAGGTATTCGGTTCGGCAAGGGCTGTCACATCATTCCAGCGCTGCTAAGTGACGCCGGACGCACGTCAGTCCCTGGATGTGTTTTATTTTCATACGAATCGGACTGACTCGACTTGTTTTTTGTTATCATAGTTGTTGTAACCGAGTCTCGTACCTAATACGGATATTTTTATAATTGTTTATCGTGTGATCCTTTGTTGGACTTTTAATTTTATTGTGCTTTTGATTTTAAATTTATTCGTTCGGTCGTCGCTAACATTCCAATAACATTTCAAAACAATGTTTTTGGAATCACATCTGAAGTTTCGTTTATTACTAACTATAACTGATACATAATTTCAAGAAATATTTTACAGATGGGTCTAGATAGCAAAATTAATATTCATAAGTTATTTCTATCCAGCGCAGCCTAGATTATGAAACGCAAGAAATGCGCAACGAAACAAGTTTAGAGACGTCTATAAGTTTTACGTTCATGGCATAGGTCGGCTATTCGTCATTTAGTATCAGATCACAAGAAATTTCACGAGACTGATTAAAAGTAACTGTAGCCGAGATAGAATATCGGTAAGACAATAAAGGCTCGCGTTCAGAGGCGACACGCCGCGTCTTGGCGCGATTGACGTCCGAGCACATGACGCTAAAAGGTCTATTGTATACGAAACGCTCGTTACGACGCCGTCCAACCGGTCTTTAACACGCTCGGACAATGATCACTCTATACATAGTAGCCGTTCATCTTCCACACGGTGAAACAGCTCGTATTAGAGATATTAGCTCACCGACCTGTTTTAATTGTGGAGCCTATTTCTTTGCGTTTATTTAAATGTGTTTGGGGGCGTGGTTTGAAATGGAGTTCATTCTAATGTTGATTGGTGTATTTAGCTGTTATGACGGCTTTATGTTTAATTTATAAGGTTAATTCATTGTATTCTTCGTCTAAATTCAAACGACACCAGCGTCAAAAATATTTATTCGCACTAAAGTGCGAAAAAATTTCATTTAAATCTGACATCGAATGCTAACTGTTACCTAAAATACAGTAGAGCTAGTAATAAAAACAATTATGCTAATCCGAAGCTCATTAAACAATTCACGGGTAAATACTGTCACAGTCGATAAGGCTATCGCATCGCGATGCGTGATCTTACATCGCGGATAATATCGGATTGCGTCAATTACGCGATCCGCCTCGATCGCGCGATACATACAAATGTATTGTATGCAACGACCTTTATTTAGCGGACGAGTGGAAGCCTGTATACAACCGCTTTACAATACGAATCATAAAATAAAAGGCACAACAATCCCACTAATAGTAACTGAGGATTTAGTCTTCTTCACAGAAACATGAATCGTTGTTATAAGCCTGTTTAGTGGTAATTTATAGATTTATTGTATACTTATGTACTGCATGAATCATCTACAGTATTCTACAACGATTCCGTTAGAGTTTCTTACATAATAAAACCATCTAGGCGCGCAGTGTTCTCCATAATAAATGCCAGTATTAACCCTGCCACTACCGAGCTGCTCTCATTTTATTAAGATGAACCGTTAGAATAGTAGCGTTATAACTTTTCATATCATCCTGATTGATGAGACTTGCTCCATTAGAATGTTTGTTTCTATCGAAACATTTTGTTCCGGAATAGGTACATTGTCTGAAAATGGTAGGGACCTTATTATAATTTAATCGACATATAACTGTCACCAGTAAGAGAGCGGGAGCGAACTATCAGATTCTAATTTGACCGGGCGCGGGCGGCAGGAGTGTCGTTTGTTCCATTTAGCGGAGCAGTAGCGAGACACGGAAGTGACCGGAGACCCCAAGTAGGTCCCGGTGGCTTGTACACTGCCTGCGTGGGACGACATTACAACGTTGACAAAACACTCGGCTTTACCCAGTATTAACGTTTCGCGAATACAGTTAAATGGAATTATATTCGCTTCGAGATACAACGCAAACTCGCATGCACACCATGATTAATTTGTACCGATTTTTCTCATTGATAAATAACATTATAAAACATACAATTAAAGTGAATGAATAAAATCAAAACAGAGGTTTTCGTGTCCCGCGGCATATGTTGCAGATATCAATAATTGAAAAGCGAACATATTAAATATGCTTATAACACGGTGTTGGCATTGTTCGGGAGTCGCGTCATTAGTCAGGGAGACACCGCGCTCAACCCGACAATTTGAGCGCGGCGCGCACTCGCCGAACGCACCAGTAAATTGCGGGTTGCCACCTCGCACCGCTACTTTTATTTATTTATATTTCTAAAGCATTCGGATCCTAATTATATTGGCGGTGAACGTAAACTGTGATTCGAGTAATGCTTTTTGGAACAGTTGGTAGTACCGCGCGCTGACGGGTTAATGACAGCCCGAGCTTCCTGCTATGTTAATTGTGTAGAGGAAGTCAATAGGCGCGAGCGCATCGCATTATTTATTACATCGAGTTTTGGTTTTGTTTTCTTGCGTCACGTTCGGTAGCAGCACTTACTCGTCTGTCAGTCTACTCGAGGCTTAGTCCAGATTAAAACGTAATACGGTAGTTTGCTTGTCTGCTGTGCCATTCAAACGATTGCTTAATGCATTTAATTGCTGGACGACGAACAAAAAGCTAGTGACGAATTTTTGACACTCACGGATAAGATTTTTTTCGACGATTAATCGGAAATGATTAGACACTTGTTCACGGGCGTGTTTTTTTTATTATTAGAGTGTAAGATTACATCTAGACACATGTTAGATATTAATGTTCTAAGCTGATCGATTTGTTTGAGTTTCTTTCAGAGGAATGTAGGTAATCTAATTCCGAATAATATTTTTAATTAAAGTTCTGCATCGTACAAACAAGGTGCCTGTAGCTGCTTCGCATACAAAAGGTATAGAAGTGTTGATTGCACATGATGTTAAATCGAGATGATTGCTCCGGTAATCCTGCGCCATGCAATTTAAGGCTCTAAATCATTGGGGACGTTTCGCTTCTGCCAGCAGCTACTGATAAATAACAGCGGAGCCGCGAGACGATTAGTGAAACAAGAGAATCATTCATTTTTAACTGCAATACTGCTTTTATTAAGCTATTATGCCACTGTACATTAATAATGCCGAATGTCAAGTTGGAGAACATTAAGAAAAGGTGTTAAAAGGGCTTTCTTAGATTGCTTTTCGTAAAGCCTTTAATGACGTATGAACATTATCATTTCATTTGCAGATACATTCCACTCAACTATCTTTATTAAAATGAATAATTTGACAACGAAAAAACTGCAATAAATTTTCTTCTCAATAGCCATTAATTACGAACCTAATACACGTTCTGTTTATAAATTCTATCGTCTAATTAAAAAGGCAATAGGTATTAGTGTGTATTCTATTAGCCTGACATGTGCAGGCCTAGTTACTGGGCTTCCATGCTCGTGAATGGAGGCACGTTCAAACCGAAGAATCGATTCTCCCCGCTTCGCCGCGTGAAATCGGGCGCGCGCTCTCATTTACAATCGATCGCCATTTACTCGACCGCCTGATTCGATTACACAAACCCTTATTCGATAAATCGATACCGACTAAATATGATATTGGTTACGCTGATGAAACTGTATCGCTGTCTCTTGTTGCAGGTAAGGAGTGGAGGTGATGAGAGTAGCTTTTAAGATGATTAAAGTGACGGCTTACGGAATGCTCACGGAAGGTGACAATAACTCATTTTTTTCAGTAGATTTTGGTTAAAGTTAGCCTGTATAAAAAAATAAGACGAACAAAAAATGTCAAGCGATATTTTGACAAGAAATGGGCATTTCTCCGTTGCACTCCATCATGTAAATTTATGGCCCCCACAATGTCTGTTTCCTCGTTATTAATATCAACATTAATTGTGTCCCAATATCCTGACCATAAATGTCATGGCCACTGGCGCCTAGCGCAGGTACAAAAAAAAACTATAAAAGTACGTACAAAAACGTTCAATTCCCCCACACAATGAACGGTGAGTCAGGTGAAAAAAAAAAACTCCAAAATTTATAACACCCCGGCCACTGGTATAAAAATCCTGAGAATAGTAATTTTTCTTACAAAATTTAGTGATATGTCAAACCTGTTCGACGTAGCAAATAAAAATGTACGAAGCGATGTAGAAAAAAACAAAACGTAAAGACTTTGGGTTATTGCTAAAACAAGGGAGGGTTACCATATCAATCAAGGCGTTGACAAAAGTGTATTTTTTTCCTCGTACAGGCCGTGGGATGAAAAAAGGGTCCGTGTTTATGGAAATGCAATAAAAGAGAAGCGAGCGTTGCGCGGGCGCTGCCCGGCTCTACCCCTCCGTAGCCTCACTTGCTTTAAGTAGATGTTTGTTTATTTTTCTAGTGTTTTTGTCTAGGTTTTTCAGTAAGTTTTTGATTAGTCGTAACCAGCTGTTATAATACACTGAAAATTTTAAGGGAGGCGAGATAATAAAAAAACTGTTAGGTTTTTATCGTTTACACTACCTACCCATTTTGTATTTAGCTACTAGCGAGACAAGCAAGTAATTATAATTAAACACAAATGGTACATACATACGAGTACGTACCAATGGTAGATACCTATAAAAATGTAACAGTGTAGGTTAAGTAAAGCTTTTACCTGATTTCAAAAACTCAACCCAAGAATCGAACCTCATCCTTCCGAACCTCTAAAAATTCGACCACACTGACACACGGTCAGGTAGGTTGGATGGAGTGCGAGAACAGTAAAAATGTTAGTGCGACGCGACCCCCGCGGCGCGAATAGTCCCGTGTGTCACTCACGGTCTCACGGATACGTTGCCTTCGACCGGGCATTTTTTGCCGGACTCACTCAATGTTTTGGCGTTATTAAGGTATTTCGATGGAGTTTTGTACCTTTAATTTAAAAGTATAAGCTAAAATAAATTAATTTGACTGAAGCACTTGCGGTCAAAAAAGCACTTAGTCTTTGACGCATTAAAAAATAAAAGCTTTAGAGTTATTAAATAGCACGGGGTACTTAATAAAAATCAAAATAATAATTTAGCCATAAAAAAAAACATTTCAAAAATCGCTATCAGCTCATACAATGCGCCGCACCAAAACAGCCTAGGTAAGCTATCATTTTATTTTAGCATACTGCAACTTTCCATCGGCTACTCTTTTAAATTGAGTATTACTTTCTAGATCAAATATCTATACCAGTATGCAAGTACAAGCATAATTAGGTTACACGAAACTTACGTAACTTTTTAACTGTTCAAATAACAATTACTATGAATTATTTGTTCTACTTTTCTAAAGCAATTAGTGTAAACTGTCAAGTCATTTCAATTAAAGCTTGAAAGTACTTACAAACAAACGTGCATACACGTCTGCAAGGATTACGATACGGATCTTAAACTGCAATACTAATTCAACAGCCCGTTATAATTTCAATCATAAACAATACTAGAAATCAACACATCATAGAGTAATCCATAACAACGGGTGACCGCAAACGTGAGCGAATGTACCTACACAATCAGTTGCCGGTGACATGATATGAGTCAGATGGTTGTCTAATAAACTGATATTGTTCATATGGGTGCGTTGTGCTCTGTTTTGGTGAAATTAATTTAGAGGTTTTTGATGTAGGTCAATATTGATTGAATGTGACTTCATTTTTAGATAAGTAAAGACAAGACACCTTAACGTTTTCAATGTACGCGAAAGCGTTGATTCATGTGTATTTTTAAGTTACGTTTAATATATTATAGCTGCAACAAGGTTAATTTGCTTATATTAATTGTACTGTGTTTTTTTTTGTAATTTCAACAAAACAATCAATAAAATATAGGGTCAAAGTTGGAAATAGCACAAACACTGCCGCCGTAAGTAGAAAAAAGGCATCTGAGGAAAGCTAATGAGGAAATATGAGCCTTAATAGATGCGCCTATTTTTGTTTAATAAGGCTTGTTTTCTTAAATTTTATCGTAAAAAAAATATTACTTATTTAATTTAGTAAAAACGCTCGTAACCCCTAACTTGGGCCACGCTTACGGCCACAATTTATTCGACGGCGCGCGGTGATCGATGACCGGCGAGACTTGTCCGGCCACCGAGACACGGACAACGGTCACTACCGTTCCTAATGTTACAAAAAATATTTTACCACGATCCAAATACGAAAATTTTAATTATTTCTTTATTTTATTTACACTGCCAGTAAATGTTTTCGTGGGACTTTCGTTAGAATTAAGAGCGTTTACCGTGTACGGCATTTCATACAAACATTCAAGTCCTTGTTTTTTCGAAATGAATGATCCAATTTTAACGAAACTTCGTACGCAAAAGCAGGATACAAAGGTCTAAAAAGTTACTTAGGAACATTTTCGAAAAATTGTGTACAGCCAAATTAGACCGATTTTAAATTTTCCATAGAAACAGAGATGTCCAGTTACTTTTTTAAATAAAGCCTTTTTTAAATAAGATATTTCGAAAATGTTCTTAAGTAGCTTTTTAGGCCTTTGTTTTCTGCTTAAGCGTATGAAGTTTCATTAATATCGGTTCATTCATTTCAAAAAACAAGGGACTTAAAGTTTGTATGAAATGCCGTACGTCGTAAACGCTCTTAATTCTAACGAAAGTCCCACGAAAACATTTACTGGCAGTGTAAATAAAATAAAGAAATAATTAAAATTTTCGTATTTGGATCGTGGTAAAATATTTTTTGTAACATTAGGACGTTTTGTAACGTTATCGACTTGTAAGTCGATAACGATGCGGATTAATTTTGCGACGCCATAGTTTAGTTTGTTAATAGATTTAGTTAAGTTAGGATATTACTTTGTTATTATTATTTATTAATGAGCTAGGTACCAGTGGTCATTTATGTAGGTACCTACATTTCATTATAATCCTGAAAAAACTAACCATAGGTAATTCACATCTATCTAGGCATTGGTAAATAAGTTTGTAAAATCTTTCAGACATTGTTGACTGTTATTGGCAATCCCCGTATTTTTAACAACGTTCACATTGTAACCTCAGTCTGTAAAAATACAATCAATTTCCCGAAATTTCTGACAAGTTTTTGACATTGATAGATGAGATTGCGACTTCAATTTGTACGAGAATTTCCCTTTTGATGATAATTGTCCACCGCCTGCTAAAGACATCTGCAATACTAGAGGCATCATGTGACTATATTTTTACCTCCTCATTCATCAAACAGAATCATTGAAACAATCGGAAAACTTGGCACCGATCGTAAAAAATTATTCGTGATTTATGACATCACGCCGATTAATAGATCAGGCACAAGTAGACAGTGTGGGACCGATTCCTGCTTCAACTTTTAAGGCACAGAATTCTCATTGTAATAGTTTATTTGGCACAGGCTCCAGTCCTGAATGCCAAATAGGAAAGTTCTATGACCGTCGCTTTGGTTTATATTTAAATATGTATGTACTGTGGCACATTATGTATTCAAAGTACAGATGTTGAGCAATAAAAATTAATTGAAGAGTATACTTAATTTTAGTTTCATTTATTTTTTAAATATATTAGTGTACAAGTAATTGGATCCGTGTTGCGATTTTATTGCAAAGGAAAGATCCCTTTGCCATAAAATCGCAACACGGATCCAATTACTTGTACACTAATTTATCATCATTAGAATCATTATTAATACATCTTTCGAAGTTAGATTTATCCCAGAACAAATTTCTTATGGATAAGTGCTTATGGAACAAATCTAACTTAAGGAGATATATTAATGATTCTAATGACTATAATTCTGTAAATATGTACATATCTATTATAGTCGCGAATCATATTTTGATCAATATATAAACTGACACTGACCTGCAAATTGCAAAAAACGTAAGAAAATTTGAATTTCGCGATCTACCACTGCGCATTCACCTTAAGCGTTCTGCTTTTAAATGCTCTTGTTGGAATAGTAGTACGTACAGTCAGCAACAAAACACTGAAATGTGTATGCAGTATAGGAAATAATAAAAAAGAAAGTTTTCGTTACGGCCCGTAAATGTAACATCATGTTATAAAACCGTATGAAGCTGCCACAAACGGAAATTACGCTAGTATATTATATTATTATTATAATTTACATAATCCCTGATATTTAGCTTATTACTCTTGAATAATCCCCAGTGTATGTATTTTAATGCAATACCTTACATTTTGTGGTAATGTAATTTAATGGAAATGAAATCAAAAATGTTCTTTACATACCTATTTAGGAAGTTAAACACAAAAGTCTCAGAAAATGCAAATAATAGTTCACCTCTTGTGTGCTTAAAGTATTTAATAAATATTTAAGTAATAATAATGATTTCAAGTTCGCTCGTAGAACGTAGTGCTTCATAGGCCCAGTCTACACTGAGTAAATCCAACCTTTTTAAGTTTATTTGTTTGTATTCGCGTATAATTTTACACAAAAAGGTCACTAGTAATAAATACATTACGCGGCTTGTTAAGCTTTATATTGCTGTAAGTAAATAAATAGTTAAGTTACACATGTAACATAATCGCATGGGATACGTGTCCACACTACCGTACACTTATATTTTGTGCTCCTGCGCCGTGCGATGTATCGCTATTCGTAGAAGCGCTCTTTATTTTACTCCTGCGCAGTGCCAGGGGAATTGCGGTACTTTGTGTGTTTCCTCTTAAGATGAGTACTGAGATGGTAAAAGCTGGATGAATGAGGATCGATTTAAATGGAGTGCGATTCACGAGGGTTACTTATCTAACAGTGGATTGCTAAATACTGATGCTTGGAATTCTTTTATATAAACAAAACAAAGTTGGGTTAGTTTATACCATTTATAACTCACGAACGGCTGGACCGATTTTTATGATCTTTGATTTGTCGGATTTGTCTCCGCCCCGAATAGCAGAATAACTATCATGGGAAAATTCACGAAAAACCAAAAGGTTCGCCGGATCAGCTAGTTATGAGAGAAAAATGGCAACGGAAATTAGATGGTTGGGGAAATAGTCTAAAAGGAAATGTTGAATCCAAAATATGAGTGAAACAAACAAGCAGGAAGGAAAAGCGTGTCTTTTTCTATCTGAATGTCAACCAATCATCATCATAGAGGCGCCAGTATCAATTTGATCATAACTGAATAGAACAACTGAATTCCACAAAGTTTTTCCTTGCAGGAAAATCCAATCAGCCTTTTTCCTGTTATCATTTCAGCTCATTCGAATCATGAAAACACACAAAGAGCAGTACCTACTGTCATAAACTACTGAACAATTTTCCTTGTAGCATGAATAGAAAAGGTATTCGTAGATGTTCTGGGCTGAAACAATTTCTTTGACCGATACTCTAGGAAGAAAGTAGATGAGTAGACCTCATCATCATCATAAGCGAGCGGACATAAGTCTCTCCAACCTCAAGCTATTCATCTCGATTCTTGGCAACTCTCATAGAGTTACCTATTACCTTCACAATAAAAGCCATGTTTCAAATCCAGCAATCCAGGTGACGATGATCGATGATGACTTGAATCTTGTTCATCAATCGCTCATTTTTTATGTTTTGAGGCGGTCAGATTTAATATCGACTAATCTACATCGATCGACCACAATCTAGTTGCATTTTCATTTATTTTTTCCGGATATACTTAGGTGAAAACCTGAACTTATCCATACTAATATTGTACATTTAAAAGTAACTCTGTGTGTATGTTACCTTTTTACGCCTAAATCATTGAACGGATTTCGATAAAATTTCGTAAGGAGATAGATGGCATTCTGGGGAAGAACATAAGCTACTTTTCGTGCCAGTAGCAAGTTCCTGTGGGATCTTTTCTCTAAATCACGTGTGCGAATCCGCGGGAAGAAGCTAGTCACACTAATATTATATAGACGAAAGTTTGTAAGTGTGTTTGTGTGATTAGGTTTGTTACTCCTTCACGCTCAAACGGCTGGACCAATTTTGATAAGATTTGGTATGGAGGTAGCTGACACCCTAGATTAACATATAGGCTACCTTTTATCCGGATATTCCTACGGTATCGAAACATGCGGGTGAAACTGGCTGGGCGTAGCTAGTAATTAATATAAGTGAGTCTGAAATGACCAATTCGCAAGTGTAGTGATCTATGCCCGTGACTTATCTGTATGGGAAGAAGCGTTTGCCCTCCAGTGGAACTGTGGGACAACAATAGGCTAGTATCAATTTTAAAACAGTTGAAATCGTAGCAATTCAAAAAACATTATTCTCATAGCAAAATCCATAAAGCACATACAAATAAAAACGCATAACGTTAACACTAGTGTCCACTTATATTTCTGTCGGCTCCCGGCTCGGTGACCGGCGATATATTGCGAGATACCCCTCGTAATGTATGAGGCTCTTTATAGTCGTCTGCGCAGCTTTATTGCTTTTGAACTTAAGATGTCGGTACACTGACTAGGATTTTCAAAAACGAGAAAGAAGAGATTGTAATTCGGTTTTTAAATGGAAAAAATACACCTGATATACTTAACTATATGAGTTCTGAGAATAACCACACACACGGTGGTTATAACTGGATTATTTGTTATGTTTGGCAATATTTGGGATACATCTGCCGCATGTCAGACGACCAATGGGCCAAACTTGCGACTCATTGGGTCCCTCTAGCAAGCGACATCCTCGCAGACCCAGACGGAGACGGCGGATTGAGCTGGACTCTTTCAACAAGAACTGATCCTCGGTAGCTTCAAACAGAGAGAAGTGGAAAAGAGTAGGGAGGCTTTTGTCCTGCAGTAAGAAACCACAGGCTTTTAATTAATTTGGCAATATCACCAAAAACAGCAAAAAATGGTGTTTGGTTTTTCAACGATTAGGGAATGCATCATTAGAGTGATGATGTTGAAGCAGACAACACCACTCAAGTCCAACGATATTTAATACTTCCCGATATAGGAATAAGTAAATGAATGGCCTACGTGACACAAAAACGAAGAATTACAGGAAATTATACTAATTCTACCATAAATAAGGACTTCATTACATGTCTCCTCGTGTATAATTATAACGTGATAGATGGACATGTACTCCTGTCCCTATAATTTATTGACATTGAATAATAAACTAACATACTACTACTACACATGGAGTAGTTTTTTCCATAGATCAGGAACGTTATTTCTAGACTAACTTTATCTTAGGACATGACTTGACTGTCATTGACTACCATTCGAAGAGAAAATAAGCATAATGTGACAAAAAAAACATGTCAAACATTTGTAGGCAAGAATTAAACATGTTTCAAAAACACACTTGTCAAACGTCAAAGTCGAAGTTCAAACACGTGTTTCTGTCTAGTGGGTATGGTCCTTTATGTGTTCAGAAATACAGGTGCACGCGCATACTCTTTTATTTTCCATAATTCTATTTTATACTTATACAATTTATTGTTCACGTTGTCAGTACGGACAAACAAAGCTCGCCGACGTTACGAGTTTGCGCAAAGTAAATATTTTCATGAATTATACTGCAAAGACAGATCAAGTTAGTTTTGTGTATTTTAAATGGTTGGGATTTTTGAATGTAAATGTGAAAAATTGGTTTTAATTTTATTTATTTTTAAAGGAGTGAATTATTAATCATGAGATTTTTAAAGAATATGAAATTCAGTACCTACTTAAAATTCAAGTGCATATTAAGTTAATATACAAAGTGTATTAAGTCCTGTTAAGACGAAATGTACACCTTACAAAAGATATAAAAACTTATGGACCATGAAAAAGTGCTGTAATTGTAATTCAGAAACAAATAAAATGACATAATACTATAATTCTGTAATTAACAAAAGAAGACAATATTAGAATAGAAGACCTTCTTGAAATACTTTTAAACCCATATTTTAAGACCACAATTTGCATAGCTACACAAAATACCATATTCTCAGTAAAACTCGTGAAAACATTTATATATTTAAATAAATTTCACTAAAATTGCCTTATTTTGGTAATAAAATCTTTATCATAGACAATCTTAGGTTTTAACATAATAATAGTTGTGTTCGCCACAGCAGCAAATAGTTGTAGCTCTATTTGCATTTTTAATTTAACAAAGTGACAGAAGTTGTGTAAGGAAATTAATCCTTGTCTCTGGTTCTCGTAATTTAATTTAATTTATCGGACTGCATTCACTGGATTAAAATACTAAATGTTTTTGGATTAAAAAAACATATGTCTTAAAAGAAATCATGAGGTCTCAATTTATTTCAGTTGTTTTTAATTTAACGCAGATTTTTTTATCTATGAGAAATCTAATGTCGTCCAAGCCATACTTCACAAATCGCTTGAGGGCTTGTGGAAAAATTGTCGTTACCTTTCACGAAGAGCCCCTAACTTTTCACCTTTTAGGGAAAGAGAAAAAGTTGTTATTTCACAAAGTGTTTTTTTATTAATCAAATGGATTTTTAATGCTCATAAAGCATCGTTAGTGTTCAACGAATAATCCTATTTCATTAATTAACGTGTGCAATATTGCGCAGTGATTATGCAAAGGTTATAGTTTTGTAACACTATTGTCTTAATACAAGATTCCCGTCATTACTTTATTAAGAAAAATAATTGTATTTAGTCCACACATTAGACTATGTATTGTCCCAAGTTTCCCACTTAATTCAAATTCATGTCAAGTGCAGTTTATAATTGGGCTAGTCCAATTATTATGAATAGAAATTATTGTTTTAATTCATTGTTTTGCCTGCATTAAATATTCAACGTATTGTCCAATTAGTCAGAACAAGGTCGTTGTTTCTTAATGCCTTAATTGCCGCCATTTTGCCGTGTAACAATTTTGTTTTAATTAATTCTAATAAGAATGTTTGCAGATTGATGTTTAAAGTGGCTAGTTAGTATACCTACTCGGAATACTATTCTCTGGGACACAAGTTAAAGGACTAGGTTGGGTCTTTGTTTTGCAATTGATAAGTTTGTATTGCCAATGAGGTACTGGCGCAGATTATATTGCGATATCGTACTTCGAAAATTAACTTAGAGAGACAAAAACAGCTGCTCTTGTATTTATCTATGTAAGTAAAGGAAACGAACCTACTTAGCAGCAGTTAGCACTATTGTAACGCCATAAAAATAAACGTTATCTTGGTTTCTAAATAACGTTATTAGAGTCATTGTGCCACTGGCAGACGCTCCTCAGGATTAGCCAAGAGCACGGACAGCGGCGAGAGGCGCTCATTGTCTCGCATTTCCCACAACGAAAATAAAAGTGAGAATTCAATCTTTCCCCGTAGCACATTAACGGTATCCCTCCACACTACAGTGAATCTAAATATTAAAACCGCGTTACGAACATCCGGGTTTAAAAACCATGACTTCGCTCTCGTATAAGTTGTTTTACAAAATCGCTCCTATTATGCTATTGTAGAAACAAAAAACGTTACTTTAACTTACTTTATCAATTTAACTAATCGTTAAACAGGAACGCTATTATACGCATGTGGCCCGTAGCCACAACGCTGTACCTTGCAATGAAATCATAACGCTGGCATTACGTAATTTGGCCAACAAAAGGCAAATATTCCGAGCCATTCCGCTAGTTTATGTCCGCGAGACGGGTATTAAGGTAAATTGTATGTACAATTGCGCGCACGGGCCACTCGTTAGCCGACATGGGCTGACGTGACACCGAGAGGGCCGTACGTCGCATTGTTTCAGTTTTATGCGTACCCGACCTTAGATTAAATGTTAACTCCAAGATTTATAGCGGTCATGCAGAGGCTAGTTTAGTGGACGCTGAGGTCTTTCGTCGAAACGTTCAACTTTCATAAGAGCCCAATTTGTGGGAGCGCTTAATGCGGTGTCGTGCCCGGGCGTGCATGCTCCGCCTTTTTATTGCTGCCCCTTAACTGTACAACAACACCCATTCTCTCTGAGATTGTCTCGCTATATGCTATTTGTAGATGAAGGAATGTTATCTCGAACACACGTGACTTGGAAAAGGTGCACTGTGGGTAACAGGGTAACAATGCGCCCGAATGTTAATAAAACGGGTGTTTGATGTGATCAACAATCGTAAAAAGAATCGCTTTCGTTACGACTGTGTACTCGGAAATGAAGCATCGTGGTAAAAAGTGGCATAGTGAGCCAATACATCATAGTTGCACGTTAATCTAATTATTATAATAGTTTGTTAATGAATGCACATACATTAGTTCTAAACGGGATTGATTGGGATTAACGAGTCGAATCGAATACGTAACAAATGTCTGGAACTTAATTAACACATGACGTGCGAACGATAGCGGATATTTCAGTGTTGTAGTAGTAAAACTATTAATTTGTTAGAATTCCAAAAAGTGTCTAAGAACTTGTCTAGATAAACCGATCTAACATGCTTGAACATAACATGCTGAACGTCAGAATTCGTATTATTTATTATACCGACGTTCGTGGTTTCGCGCACATTGACCTAATTTTTTAGTCACCTCTGTGCCCATATTTGACAAAGTATTCCTTTAACTGAATAGAAGAACATCAAATTTTACTACATAAGGCTACGTTCCCACCAAAAGTGTAGTCGGCCACCGACTACGACTGTGAAAATGCATAGAAAACAACGGACTGTCAGTCTGTGGCTAATGTTATTTTTTCATACATTTTGTTTTTGACGCTGACTCTGCGGCCGACTAAAAAAGTATGTGGAACGTTAGTGAATTTCTGCTTTGGATTGCACCAGTTTTGATTCCTTAATCGGTTTACCCAAACAATCAAAAACAACAAAATTGGTCGGATTCTTACACTCACCAATCTTCGCTTGGGCTTGATCAGGGGTCGATTCTGTCCGTTCATCTTGTAGTAGAGACCGCAGGCGTTGCAGAGGTAGTGTCCTGTGCCGTCGCGTCGCCAGAGAGGTGTGCTGGTCGCCCCGCAGTTGACGCATTCTCGCCCCTCTGTGTTATAGACAAGATAGTCAGATGAGGCACGCAAAGGTGGTGAGATTTGTGTATTCAGGCTTTTAGTTGAGACAGAATTTGAATTAAGAAATTTAAAAATAATTGTTTTCTTTTTTGTTATTGCAAAGAGGTTTTGTCTATAAAGTGTGAATGTTATTTAAATTACTGAAAATAGCTTTTATAATGAATTATTTCACAGTTGAAAACAAAATGAGTTTATGCAAGGCAAAAATAATGGATAAGCGAAACGGTAACACCAAAACCAAAGTCGAAAAACTGCCAAGTAAAACGAATTTATGTACCAAACCATAGATAACTTAGCATTATATGGAAGGGTGGAAATTACCTGTCTCCTGGCAGGCTGGGAAAGATGAGAGAAAATCACATTCAGAAACATTACAAATAGAATTTCACTAACTAACAAAGCATGCTAACACCAAGCACTTACATAAATGTTCTACATCATCCTTCACAACACTTTTATCTTAACATCAACATAATTGCAATTACTACGAAAATATAGTAAAATATTCAATTAGCTAGGGAAAGCGCGACGAGTTTCACTTTGAAGAAAAAATATCAAGATTATTTTACACGCGAAGGAAAACCAAGAGAAAGTAACGCTTGTATCGGTATGGTAGTTAAGTTTGACGGACAACCAAGAAACGCCCTTACCTACATCATCATTTGCATATTAAAAATAATAAAAAAACAATAAAAAATATCGTTTAAACTATAAATAAAATCATATATTCTTATTAAATTGAAAGTAAGCTGAAAAAAATCTCATCCTCATTCACGTACAAAAAGGAAAAATCAAAATTAAAAAAATAATCTTTAACTATTACAGATCAATAGCGCATAATAATCTGGACTGCAACAACAAAAGCGAATTGCTTGAAAAATAAATAGTTGTTGCAAAAACATTAGTGAGCGTCTAGTGCCAAACAGAGCAGAACCAGAGCTATAAACTATTACCTACATGCTAATTTTCGCTGTGTGTAATTGTACACCTACGTCTAAAACAATTTCATACGCAAGCCATCGCCCCTCATCCATGAACCGACTTGAATTGCAAATCTTCGTAAACGAATCGAAACAAAAAACGATCTTATAAATTCTACGTTTGACACCTAATTCATCAAACTAGCCAAGCGATGAAATACAGAACTAAATGAAACGCTAAGTCGATACTTTACTCATGCGCTAAGTTTATAAATTCATGCAAATCTGACCCCAGGATGAGCCGTCCTCCGGGAAACATGTTAATACGATTTTTAAAGATACAATAAGCAATTTTACCAAAGTGCTTACATGGTTAGTGAGAGGATGTGTTCACATATGGGATGCGCGCGCGCCGCCCACAATATTTCTCTAAACTCGATTACACGACCGATGATTTACCGAGATCGAATTCAAAAGCTCGTTACACCTTCGTATCCAACTCAGAGGCGTTCGATAACAAACTAACTATTATCAGTGTGGGAAATCAGAGGACGC
This sequence comes from Luperina nickerlii, assembly GCA_963855955.1. Lineage (NCBI taxonomy): Eukaryota > Metazoa > Arthropoda > Insecta > Lepidoptera > Noctuidae > Luperina > Luperina nickerlii. The sequence continues at coordinate 7,716,338 of OY979669.1, forward strand.
GTGACAAACACGCCCCGTACTTATCTATCAGTGTTTGTATAGAACTGGTTTGAGCCGAGCATATCGATCGGAAGTGTATCAATAGGTATCGTAATAATTATGTATCTAGATCTGATTATCCAAGTCCCCAGACACAGAGCGGTGCGCTGAATAAATAATAACACGCGGGAACTTCTACGAAGGTGAAAGTGCTCAAATATCTGATAGAAAAAATACGTTAAACGAACCGAAAATGTTTTACGAGCTTTAGGCAGTGTAGCCATTCATCTTTTTTATGTAAAACCAGATCAAAACCGGCAATTAAATCGCCCGGACCTTATCGAAAACTTATTGCGATCGGGCCAACGACTCACTTTTTGGACTAACCCTTTATATTTTTTTGTTACATCGATAAAACCTGTAATTTGTATCGAAGTTTGTAATAAATAAACACCAATAACGATTATTAGGAAAAAATAACAGGATATTACACGAGCTGCGATGTTTTATGATAGTGTCTCTAGCTTTAGAGACGGATTTAGTTCATTAGTAACGTCTCTATTGGTCAAAACGTTTGTGAAAGCCCGTGGAGCCGCGGGCAGCGACGTTTCACAAGATTTACAGCGGCCTGCCCCTCATACATCGACATTACACGTATTATTAAAGAGAACATTCTTCTGATTAATTACTATCCGATATAATTGTTCGATCCGGTTCAATGGTAACGTTTTAATACATTCACACCGAAGAGTTATTTCTTAATTTCCCCTGACGGACGATCTTGGCTGCCCGGGCAGCTCCGCCCGGCACGTGATTTAGACTCGACATAAAGATATCATTTTATTTCATCCGTAACGGTACGAGTCCACAGAGACTGCCTATCCTGATCTACTGCAAAACGTATGAGGCTCAGCGAAAAATTCCAGTGTTTATTCAAAATTAGAATGCGGCGCGCTCTTTATAGCCCGGAGTGACGTGCGCTCGTGACGCGGCGGCGCTACGTGACCGCGATAAAAGATTTTCATCTGCCATATTTACGTAGGCGAGTGGGCGGTTTTTATTTTTCGAGAGTCTCCAGGCACTCGGTCCCGTCGAGAACTCGCAAAGTTTTCACACGCTCCCGGTGCGCAGGGAAAACACTGCACACGGCGCTTTGCGCTGAGAGTGCAACTCGCGCGCCACTCGAGCGATGTTGACCTCAGAGCTATCGATGCGTTCGAAACAAACGAAGCTCGTTACTGCTCGATGAAACCACAAAGTAAAAACTCGTAGATAGTCACGTATAACGTTAATGTGCACCAGAGTAATGTAATTTAAATGAAGGACTAATTCGCTCTCGTGTACCGTGACGCGCTCTCTCGGCGCATCGGCCCATCAACACGTAACGGTGAGGCTATTTTGCATACAAACCATTAAATTATTGCTCAAAACTTATTCTTTGTTGCGCCACAGAGGCTGTTATTACGCTTTAATTATATGCCTGTATGCAAATAGAAAAATTTAATGGAAGCTGATGGTCTTGCTCGAGGTTTATTTTATTGAGCATTGTGTTGCCAGGAAACATGTTATAAGCAAACAAAAAGGGATGTTACAAGTCATTGACTGGCTAATTCTATTTCACTTTTCTTTAGTCATTTAGTGCTGCTTGATAGTTGGTAGGTACAGTATGATATAACGTGTAGTGATCAGGAATGAAGCCATTTTTCACGGCGCTTGCACTGCGGACCGATGCTGTGTCGGTCGGCGGTCGGATGCTCGTATTTGCATTCGTTATTAGCATACTGCGAGATAATTACGTATGACGAGCGATGCGATGCCGCTCAGTAGCAACTTGCACTGAACGCGGTGTAATTATTATATACCGGTCATGTGATGTCCGAGTCCACACACTTACGACCGGTCCGCACTAGGATTTTTTGCTATAACCAGACTTTAACTGTTCGATTTGCATGAAAGCATGAACCGTTCAGATGCAGCATGTATTACAAGCTGAGCAAGATAACGTACCATATCTGTCCTCTAATTTTATAATTGAATTAATAGCAGCGCGGATATCCAACGTAAAATGCAAATTTCATGTTGATGCAACACTGTGGGCAACAATACGCGTCGACAGACCGTGACGAATGTACTATACCTACCAACACTAACTTTGTACAATAAACTTGGAAACATTCATTTAAAATACGTTCGGATTAAATGAATCGGTTGGTAAGTAACTAACTAAGTAAGTATAAGTAGAACTCGAAACGTGATAGAAAGATTTATTATTTGTATTTAGTTTTTGTTGTCTGTTGGTATCATACTGGACATAACATAAAGTATTGCGTCGTCAGGCAAAAATAATAACATATTAAGAGTTGGCCGGAGCCTCATTCCTGTTGTGTGGCGGTCCGTGGCGCGGGCGCACGTCAACGCTAATTGGTTGCGCAACCGATACACGCGCGCGTTGCTGTAACACGGCGCGTGACTCGCATCCGAATGTTACACGCGAAATTTTCTCTAACACTGTCAATGTATATCTTCAAATTAATTATTGATTTTCACACGGATTACTCGAGATATGCAAGCGAACGAACTCTTATTGCAGGTTTTCTGCCGCATTATTATGTCAAATTTACGAAGACAGCTATATGTTATAAGGCTCGCTTTGAATATCTTACTCAACGCTCAATTCTCGGCTTTACCCAACGGCAGTAAGAAAATAATCGCAAGGTTCTATAACAGTCGAACAAAGCGGCTGCATTTGAATTGTTATTGAACACAAAATCATTGAATAATTTGAATACAGTCTAAGTGAACGCAACATTGTTTTAGAAAGTGTTGAATGGTACTGTTTAAGAAATACCCTGTATAATAACAGGTTACCATTGGAACTGACCGTTTATTATTCGAATTGCCCTTTCCATGACATTCTTCAAATACAAACTACTTACGTTTTAGGTCACGATTTTTCGATTGTTCGATCTAAATGCTGCGTTGTACTTAATCTTGTATCATTAATTCGTAATGAACAAAGAATTGATACTATAACATTATCCGATGTTCAGGACCGAAGGCCGAACTGCTTGAGAACCTTGGTTTACTTAACAATTGACTTTGATAACCAGCCATTCAGCCAGCAGCATTCCGCCTTTGAACCAGTGACTATATTTAAGCAGAACGGATCCAACTTTCAATTGTAGGAGCTACCTACCTCCTACCTTTATGCCAAAAACAGCAAACTAAAGTCCTCAAACATTGCTATCAAATGCTGCATTAATTTGTCCTAAAGTCCGCGTATATTGTAATAGGCAGGAGGCTCGAGGTCAGGCGATCGCTAGCACAATGGAATGGTCCACATCCGGTCGCCGCGCATTATCATAATACCGCTTCCACCAAGGAACTGCCACCTACTGCCCGAGATATGTACAACGTAGTATATACTTCGGCGGCTCAAACATATTTGATATCGCTACAAGCACCTAATAGTCAGATCTTAATGTCACCTCCCGTGTCTTTCGACAGTCTATTGTTATTCGAATTGGCTAACAGGATAACGACTACATAGCAAGCAAGTTTCCCCCTTGTCTAAAATGGAAATCATCCTTCGACTTTTATTGATATCCTCATAAACAGCACATACGCGATAAAAATTAATTAGTTATTGTTAATACCAATTATAAAAGCATCATAAGCCGTTGTTTCGTGATGATCAATTATGAAAAAAATTTATTCGAGCAGCGTGTACGACGGACTATCAATTAAATAAGTGAGCTAATAAACTATTTCCCATTACAAACACACATTATATAGCGGGCGTGTATTGAGTTTTTTACGACAATTATCAAGAACACGTTGGTTTAACAAAAACTTAACGACGCGTGACATTGTGTAAATTGGATTAAAACCTGAAGAATCTTTCTTTGCAATACTTTTAACCAATGAGGGTTTTTTTTTTAATTACGTTCACTAGGAGGCAGCTCTAAGACGTCAGGTCCTCACTGTCCAAAAATTTCAAAGTACCTATATTTTCTTTAGTCGTGACTGAATGATGAACGAATGATGAACATCATCGTATATTTTTATATTCATTGTCGAAATTTACATACTTTTGCCTCATCTCCATTATTTGAAAATGGAATACTAATTGTCTGTGGGAGACTTTTTAGTTTGTGGGCGAGGGCTAAATGTCAAATGACATTTTTAATCAGCTCTCTCTCGTTGCAATGCCAATGATTGTATTCAATCTACTATGAATATTAAATTAAAAATGAATTGTTAGAACAGACAATAGACATAATTACTGTCGACATCTTAAATCACAACAAATTAGCTTTGTTGTATAATACTTGAAAGAATTTGCGAAATGAATTCTTTGGAGAGATTTACGTTTTCATAATACACGGAAGTGTAAAAGAATAAATAAGTGACTGCTTACTTAATGGCTTTATCCGGCGCAATTAACACAGCGCCTACTTTTTTCAATACGATTCTAATTATATCATGAGAAATCCATTATAACAATCTAGCTGCGCCCGCCCGCGTTCGTGAGCCAGCATGCTAATCCATTTGAAATTTCACAAAATATTGAACAAACATAATTGTAACGGGAACTATTTAATTGTCTGTCTATATTAACAGTCATTGTACATAATTCTGCACATTCATTATTCTAATATGAGACAATAAGCCGCCATTTTGGTTCCCGTCCATTGTCAAAGTTTAACAAGTACTGGAGTTATAATTACATTTTCAAATATAAAATAAAGCTGCATTATGTGGTGTTAATACAATTAGTGTTGTGTAATTCATTGTGTTGTGTTGGCAATGACGTGGCTGATGGCTTAGAGTGCTCTCATTACGAAAACGCATCTAACAAATTAAAGGTCATCTTTGCCTTAGTTTGACTAGGTATAATTATGTAGGTCCTTCTATGCTAGACCTCTAGTCTCGTTCTCTCATAAATTAGTTAAATAAACATAAGACTTTTTCCTAAACAATAAAGAAAGAGAAGAAGCATCTCATTTAATTGTGAAAGTAAACAAGAGCCGTCTCTCCTAATTTAGTGGACTGTCATGACACTTACGAGTAAGTAATAGAAATCTACATAAGAGAATTTATTTAATTATCTAGTTAGAAAACAATGGCAGGTCGCAATTAAATAATGAGAAACATCTAGTTTGTTTGGTCAACATCAGTCGAGGCCTCGTCAGTTCACATGTACCGTCGTAACAATGAAGTGCGCACCGCCCGTCTGCCGGGTTACACCGTAAATATATTAGACAAGTTAATTGGGGAATTCCTGCTCTCATATACCGACGAAGATTGATTAAATTCGCTTTGCAACTATACGCTTTCCAACAAAAAACTAACCACGATTCCCGCAACTCTGAGAATTTATCACGTTCAGTAACTGCAAAGAGCCAATATTATAAATTATTAGTACAACACCTTCACCGTTGAGCAGTTAGTAAGAGAAGCGTTAGTACCGACATGATCCCAAGCCCTAGTACCGTGTCAGAGACTCGTGAGGCGCCACAACCCCCGGTGCAAGAGCCGCGCTTATCCGAACACATCGCGATATCACTCGACAATGCCATTTCGAAACCAAATGAAATATTAATCTTGCTACGTTTATCGAATTAATATATCTCAATTGTCGATGAGACAATCTGTAGAGATTCTAATTACGCGGGATATCTCCGCTACCATTATTAAAGGCTTCTATTAGGCCTTGGATGGTCGCGTATTTGATGTATTATCTGATTAGAGACCATTTAAATGAAAGCTTTTCTAGGCGTAATTCGAGTGGGTATCGTGAGCGAAAGATGTGGATCATCTGAACGCTTACTGTGGTATCTTGAGTCAGTGATGCTGCTATCAGTGATCGGATAAGCGCGTGTGGTGTGTGTGGTGAGTGCACGCAGCGGGAGCGGTGCAGTGCGGTGCGGACCGCGGACTCACCGGCGCTCGTTCGCGTCTTGTTCGGGCGCGGCTTGCTCTGCTGCTGCCCACTATACCCCTTGCCCTGGTAGTTGTAGTAGTCGCCGCCGGCGGCGTTGTACTGCGCGTTGTATTCCCCGGAGGGCTGACTCGACTCCTGGGGGCACGAGTCCGGCTGCGCACCTTCGCGCTGCTTGGATGGCGGCGCACCCATCATGGGCTTGACGTCGCCACACAGCGGCAGCTCCTGCTGCTGCTGCATGAAAGCGACGCTCATGGCGGTGGCATGCGCGACGGCGGCCTGGTAGTCCTGCTGACCGAGCGCAGCCGCCGCCACAGAGTCCGGCGTTGAGTCCTTCGGTGGCGTCGGGGGGAACGAGAATAAAGGGTGTGGGTGGTGGTGCTGCGCGGGTGACAGGGGCTTGTCCGCCTGCGCCGCATCCTGCTGGAAGCCACTGCCCCACGCGCCGCCACTCAGCGCCTTGGACTCGAGCCAGGGGTGCAGCGGCGTATGGAAGTGGGGCCGGCACACTTGCCCGCTGCCGCCACTCAACGTCCGACCTGCACACAAAAATAACTTCGTCAAAATCAACCATAATAGTGATGACGCCTCCGCAATTTGATTCCTAAACCTCTCATGTTTATATGAGTTTAAGTAACCATTATCGTAGTTGAGATCAAACGATAGACAGTCATTGTAACATTGAAACACGAGTCCGAAACATCAAAACTTGTCGTCATTAAGCGGACAATTTGGAGGCGTTTTGTTACCCCAGCGAGCTCACCTAAATTAATATCATTTGTAACTAACAACTGGTCTTTCACACGACATCTTCATTCTCAAATATTGTAATATTGTAATCATGAATATTCCGGGTTCTAATGGCTATTTGATAAACAAATAATGGAGGCATTACGCGGGTCTCGATGACTGCGTCCGTGAACAAAAGGCCTTACTTTTCCGAAACGTTTCAAAACCGGCGTATCACAACAGTGAACAATTAAAAGTGTAGGCCAGCTGGAAATTTCATTAATTATGTACATAGTGGTGTTAGTTTTGATTATACACTGTGTTCATTAGTTTGCGTACGCGCTTCGTAAATGTTTTGATCATTATGCTTAGTTCATCATTCGGATTTAGGTGCAGTTGAACTTAAAAAAGAATATAAAAACGTGGGGATTTAAAATGCCCATGTAGAGTCGCTCCCCATTTTAATTTCCGAAGCAACATTCGTCAATTATTATTTATAGAAGTGAAAGCAAACATATGTACGTACGAGTGCATTTGTTAGCCGAGGGTGGCGGCAGTAATGATATCTGTGTTGGTGAACTGTTCGGCGATTGGTTGATTTCAGTTAGGGGCGCATCCCTTCACGCTATTCCCTACAGTAATGCGGCAGGGAGCTCAAACACCAAGCATCCCCGCGGCGCACTGCGGGTACTAGTTACACTCAATTTTCTACCGAACATATGTTTATTACTATGTGATTTCAACCAGATACGATTGATCTACGACTACGACCCAGTGCATTTAAAATACCTATACAGATGCTAAAACGAGATAAAAGGATACAAATTAATACCTTGACCTTCCGAAACAAAGCTGGCCGATTATAAAATCGTATCGTTGCGTCAATGAATTCGTCGCAAACAATTTTGTCGATATATCTACACAAGCCCGCATCGTGTCGATCCAGGTGTCGATCGCAGTTTGAGATTATCAACGATCGTTATCACAAGGGCACCCGTACATTGCGGCTTAGTCACGGCTAGACCAGCTGGGGGAATGAACCTTAACGACAGTGAACGTTGCTGAATGTTGAAATTACATATTTAATTAGTGAAATCAGATAAGTCGAGCACCTGAAACCTTCAATCAGACCGGTGTGTCCCCAAATCATTTGACAGATTGTAATGACTGTAAATCTGATAAAAGTTTTAAATATAAAGTCACAAAACAGTCGCTCATGACATATTCATGAGACAATTGAAACATATAGATTTCAATCAGTCCTCTACTTGCAGCTATCATAATTATTTTAGAGGGTCAGTTTGTCTGAACCGAATTGCGTTGGACGAGTTAAATGGTCGATAACATCGCAGTGGGCTTTAGTGAAATAATCGAACATCGGGCTGGAGTCATTACGGTAAACAACACGGAATAAAACAATAATCAATCCGTACGGGCGTCACATTAGGCCGAATACACACAACAACGTTTTGACAGCGTCCGCGACAACCGGGAGCCACCCCTCGCGCGTTAGGCCGCGTTCACAATAGCCCCAGCGATGGCGGACCGATAACGCGCGTATGAATAATTCCTGTTATCGCACCATCTCGCCACATGCCCTACCTGGCCGCTACCAAGCTCCTCCAAAACAGCCGTTCCGATGCGACAGTTTAATCCGTTCCCCTACAATAATACAACAAAGCAGATTTCCCGGCGATAGCGTGGTACCGGGTGGCCACCGGCGCTTTTTATTCATTAGAGGGCTGCAAGTTTCGGCCATTGTACTAGATACGCAGTTTGTATACCACTAAGCCTTGATTGTTATGGGATTTCGTGTTTTACAAGCACGCGGGGCTAATGAAAACAAAAACTATGAACATAATAGTAAATACGGTGGAAATTGAATTAGGAGATCCTATTTTGTTGAGTATTATCTGTAGATCTATGTGCGAATGTGAAGTTCTGATGCGGGATTTTAAAACTAGCATGTTATTGTTAGTGATTTTAGTTGATTAGGATCGGTCTTTGCCCAATCATGTTATATCATTTGATTTTATAACGAATTATTTTAACTTGTCAGAATATTCTCCAAATCAGCCCCATTATTTCACTTGTCGAGTGCTAAATGCTAAATACTCTCTCCTTGTGACTGGCAATATAAAAACAAATTAAGTAAAATGAACACTATTGCACTTTCAGCAAAAAATGTCCTTTACTGTTAACAGACCAATCAATTCTAACGAAACCTCATAGGGGTCAATAAATCATAATTAGTTAAAAACCCCCATTTCTCACACAGTAATTAAAGCCAGTAAGTAAATACGAAAATCAAATCATAAACCAATCATAGCTAAGCCGTTAGTTCCCACAGACGGCGCCGAAACAAAACACCGGAATTGAACCCCGGCCCTTGCCTTGCCTACCCTCGGCAGATGCAGCAAGAGATCTTATCACCGCGCCACAGGGCACTAACACTGGTGTTCAAATTGACGATGTACACCCGCCTTATGCATTTACTGTAACGGTTTTCGAACCCTTCAAATTTTTTCGGGATGCGAAATTTTCACATACTCATTGGGTAGGTTAAGTAAGTATAATTAAGGTACTGGCTGATACGCACTTCCAAGCAAGGTAACTTTTTTTTGTATATAAAAACTCTTTGGTCTGCTGACATATAAACTGCCTGTATAGACCAAAGATACAGTTTCTATTTTTGAATAATTTTCCAACAGATTCATGAAAAATAGGTGGGAAAACTTTATCACAATTTTTTGATAAGTAAGAAGTGAGATTAGGACGGTAGTAAAATTGGATGCGTATATTATGCAGTATTTAGTCGTATTGGCTACTACTTAGCTCATAAACAGAATTTAGTTCTCCCTTTCAGCCTTTGACCAGTCTAGTAGGTACCCACTAGTCTGAAAAAGTGTGCTTGCTATACCGACGTTTACTGCTTTGACTGGATTTATTTTGATTGAAAAATACCAAAACTGCCGAAAAATTGCAAAAATCTATGAACTTTCTTAGTTTCAGCTTCAGACTTGTTGATGGGTGGTACTGAAAGTCTTGTTTTCCCTTTTCATCCCACTTATAAGAACATACGCCAAATTTATCGCATTCATATTGGATATCCGTAAAAATTCATTGAGTCCATTAACCCGCCCCTTGGTCTTGCATCCACACAAGCGTTAAGGCGTGGTTACACTGAAACCGAGCTCCCTCCTTTATGCTCCTCGCTTGCGGCGAAAATTGCCCCTTACGGCTCAAAGTGCCTCGTAACTGGTGCATATGTACGTAATAAACTATAATGTGTGTTGTGCCCGGCGTGACGTCTTCCGGTGACAGTTACAACTTGTAATAATTATAGCCCTAGAGTTAGGTGATTTTATTGCGCCCGTCTACATGCGTTCTAATGAAACGAATTATGTTTTCTGCAGAATTGAAAGAATAAATGAATTACAATTACAATAAAGTAAAGCGACTTAATTTTATTTAAAGGGCATGATGTTATAGATGGAAAAATAGTTAACAATCTATTTTATTCGTTAAAATAAGTAATTTAGTTCTGAACAAAAACAGTCAACATGTGTTGCCCATGTACTCGCTGATTGGGATTGACTCATGAACGAGAAGTGACAGGTATCGTGAGAACTTTCCCGGGGCGCGTCAAGGTCACACGGCCAGCGTCGTCCAGTCTGCCGCGGTTTATTTGCACGCCGTGACATCAGCCGCATCCGCATGCGAGCTGCGTGCCCGCACGTGTGTTGACGCCTTTACAACCGCCAATACGCACGCCATCTTATCCCTTCCACTTATTGTATTTAGACGTGTTATCCTTTGTTCCCGCGGTGGATCATTACGTGCCCGATCATCACGACATCGGTAATCCCTATGTACGTTGTCATAAAGGACACATTCCCTCGACGAACGCGCCCTGTGAAATGTCCGACGTGTTAGCGAATGATAAATGTAGGCGTCGGTATCGCGTATCGGATCTCACCGTTCGCACGCCGAATTAATTTTAATTTATTGATCGTCGTATCGACGACGAGTATTTTAGGTGCCTACTAACGTCGCAACGCTGCTTTGCTTTTAAAGTATTTATTTACAACATTGTCTTTTTTACTGGTTTAATATATTGCCGGTAAAGTTGAGCTACTTCTCATGATTCTTTTGTTTTGTTCTCACCTTGTTATCGACCGAATTGCAACGTTTAACCGACTATTTGCATTAATATGTTAAGTATACGCGTACTTTCTTATGCATTCACCACATAAACGTGATGCATAACATGTTATTTCCGATTTAGGTTAATATTATTTAAATGGATTCCCCGTTAACGCAGGAATTATGCAATTCAAAATATAAGTAGACTTTTTACGATTGCCATAATACAACTTCTGCTACAAAAATGAATACAGCAGTTAACTTTATAATTGTCAGTAAAAGTATAAAATCGTTTATTGTGAACGAGTATGGGACCGATTGCGATCCAGCCATGATGGTCAGATGGAAAATATTCACACGTTTATTAGCCGGATTTCCCCTATTATGAAAGTATGTAAATTATATATGGAGCAATAAAATACCTACCTTTACTTCAAATTTTGGTCGATGTTTTTATTTTACGATGCTCGGTAACTTTATACCTAAAAGTAGGGATGCCGCGATACGCCTTTTTGCCGATACGATACCGATACCGATACTCTTATAAAAATATCGGCGATACCGATACCGATACGCTTACTGAATTTAAAAAGGAAGGTAGATTAAATAAAACACAATTAATTAATAGTTTTAGTAATCAAAATTAACATTTATAAGATTTTTATGGAATTATCAATTGTCGAAATTTCGAAGTGATTCCATATAGCACTTTTGTGTTTTGAAGTTGATATGACTACTATTTATTTTATTTGACTCAAACGATTAGTTATAAATGACATACAATACACAAACAATTACGATAATATCGTAATTGTTTGTGTATTGTATGTCATTTATAACTAGTCGTTTGACTAGTCGTTTGACTAGTCGCCATGCAAATTAGATTAAGAATTACATATTATGTAATTCTTAATCTAATTTGCATGGAAAGATACTACGCGCAACAACATTCAACCTAACGAAATGGGATAGATGTGCGAGTGCGAGGCCAAAGCGGGCGGGCGAAACAAAACACTGAATAAAGCGCGGGGTTTCCCCGAGCATAGTTAGTTCGTGACTCGTTTGCAACGAAATAGACGGGACAACACGCGCGTTTACCTTTTACATTACATTTTTAAAGCGTAAAAGTATCGTTGAATCGGCCATAAAAATATCGCCGATACCGATATATCGGCAAACCTGAAGTATCGCCGATATATCGGTATCGGTATCGGTATCGGATGCATCCCTACCTAAAAGTAAAACCCAAACAAAACCAGTTGCGAAGTGTCGTTGGTTTATGCTTATTTGTTGCTGCATTTTATGCAGTGGTAACTCTCTGCCACAAGCACTATGGTTAAACGGAATAAAGCTTACATACTTAGAGTGAAGCTTTAGGTTGAGACATTATTGATCAAACGGTCCGACTATGTCGCTCGCTTTTGCAACAATAATCGAAATCGCGTTCGAGAACGTCAATGAACTTAGTCGAGAATTCGGGGAACGCAATCGGCAGATGAAGCCGAAAGTGATCGAATGCGACTGCAGGCTTACGTACACTCCCACACGACGTGTGTGTCTTGCACAGTTGTACTGGCCATTTACTATTAATTCTTGGCCCAAAATTATTATATGATCGACATAGCCGCGTCCCGAATGGTAAACGTGCTCACGGGCGGTCACACCTCACCTTACCTCCTGATTGGATTATAATGCTTTTATATTACAATTCTTATTATTACGGATGAGTGCTACCGAGTGGCGTGTGACAAGTGACGTAGGGAATAACAACTAGTGTCGAAGGCGGACGGAAAAGCTGTCTTGTCGAACGTAGTCGAACGCGTCGAACGCCGCAACTTCGACAGATTCGACACAATTGACATCGTGGTTTTTATAATCTGACTTAATATTTTGCAAATTGAAATCTATGTTCGGATTCAGATTTATTGTTTTAGATATTTTATAATTACATTGGTTTTGGTTTTAGTAAGTACCTAGATAATAGGAAATGTGTCTGACTCTAAATGCAGAATTTATTACAACAATTGTGAAAGTGTGCGAATTGATGACATTAATAATTTAAATGACATAAAATAATATCTAATAATAATTTAATTCACGTATATCCACATTTTCGAAATGTCACACCACTGTTCGCCTACAGCGAACGCGTTTTTCGACACGACACGATCGGTCAAGCCCACTCGGATTAGAGGACGAGACTACGAGTAGTCGAACGTCGTCTCTTCGTGGGTGTCTCTCTGATTTATAATGGCTCACATCGAGACGGTTATAGACTTTCTATATAATAAATACCATTAAAATCCTGTTGTCTCGTGGTAAACATAACTAATTAACGAACGGTAAGTAACTGTTGGTTCACTTTAACCTACCATTCATATTTATACAACCAAATAAAGTTTTACGTAAGAAATTTCATAGCGTTTATGCCTATATTACCCACTTCTACACTTTGAGTATTCCTTATCTCATTATGCCAAATAACTATCTTTAATTTCGTCGTATCAAACTAACAGATGACTGGCAGAACATCACTTAAGAATATAAATTATGATTCTTAGTAAATATCTTAGCGTTTAGACGTTATCTTTTTCTGATAGAATCTACCTCTACAAATAATTGTTGGTCAAAGGTACTTTAACGCTTCGGTTAGGTATTGCATCAATCGATTCTTGATCTTGTTAATCGATTAAGAGCCATTGCATTGTTAGATTCTCGCCTTTATGTAGTGGAGTTAAGGTTTAATTTTGAAGCATGGGTGGAGTAAGGAAGTTCCTTCAATTAATCATACATAAATACAGCAATAGGTTTATCATAATGCGGTAGTTTAATACTCGAGATGAGAGGACGATTTCTTCTGGATTGCAGTGACACGGTGGAAGGAATGTCTTGCATACAGGACATGTAATTTCAAGCGCATGCGCGCTGCATACCGAATGCGCTCGCCTCGTTGGAACCCGGGGTGGGTACATTGTATTTTTATTTTATTTTCTGACAAACCCATCACTTCTCATTAAGTGGCGTTTGGAGAATAACTTAACATCAATAATGTCCGGACACGAATTTTATTGTTATTGCATTTTAATAAATTTTCATTGTTCCAACTTGTCAATGGCCCTCTTGATACATTTCCGAGTAGTTAGGAAGGAAACCTGCCTTTCGTTATTGTTTATTGGTAAGATTTAAAGGCGTTTATTGAATATGAATATATTATGAGGAACAAATCAATAGGAACGCGCGATCGATATAAATCAATGGTACCCACGACAAATATCCAATTTCTTCTATGCGAGTAAACAATTTTTATCGTATGCTAATTCTACATCAATAGCTGCGCAAAACGGATGTTACAGTCAATCGCATTACGCCCAGACATTGCAGTAAGTAAACCCAATCTATCACGAGTTAGAAACCCGAATCCGATTCAACTCGATTCTTAACGGACAGATATCGATATGCCAGTAGTGAGACATCGGTACTCTTGAAAGCGTTCATGGATCCGTAAGAAGTCGGCTGACTGCAGGGCTGCCACATAACAAGGTAACATACAGAAGTCAAACTGCTAGTAACATCGAAGCTACGCAATACGCGAAAATATTGCAACGTTGCTACGCCAGCGTAGGCGCCAGGTTAAGCGCTACGAACGGCGTAGCCGATGACACGCTACGTCATCTTCGTAGACGATAGGTAAGAAACTAAGCCGCTACGGTCTTCATAGTCGATTGTAAGTTGAGTAAATACTACGCCGCCGCCACTCCGGACTTCGCAGTTGACATGCGCTAAGAATGTCGTACAATATAAGTATTGTAATACGCTACAATTGTTGTAATTGATAGATAAATACTATAGTTCAAATTTTATTTTATTGTCTTTTTAAATGTAATGCCCACTAGCTCATTAATCAATTACCAATGGCCTTATTGATAATGGCAGCTGACTGATGGACTGCCATTTTGAAAGTTTACTGTGACTTATCTTTCTTGTGAGACAAACGACGATCAACACTGTTCAAATTAAACCTTCTGCATATACATTCACTGTCGGTATTCTTAAAAGCGTTCATAGATCCGTAAAAAGTCGACTGACCGCAGGGCCACCGTCGGCCAGTATGTCACGGCATCAAATGATCAAAAGCGCCGTACCTACTCCGCGTACTAACCACTTTCCGCCACATTTCACTTGCCAGACAGTTTAGCTCGCTTAGTTATGAGTGTTTATGAGTTACCTACTTCGGTTTTTTCTTTGTACCTTCTAAATTATGAATAATATAGAATAATAAAGAAGCAGTGGAGGGGTGGAAGGTGTTTTTAAATTAGTATTGTGATCGGGGTGGGTTAGGTTATTGAAAAGGCGTCCAATGAGGGTTTAATTTTTTATATTTTTGCCACACATTTCACAACTTAACGTGCCCATGTCGGGGTCTCTTGAGCAAACTCAAATCATAAGTGTCAACCTGTCAGGCTGCCACGTTAGTGACGGCCTGCCAGAGGTCTGTTAGGAAGTAGAAGTTCGTACCCCGCTATAGTGTACTAATTTGGACACGGATATCAGTGGGATCGCTGGCATGACACGCTCTAGGAGGATATGAAGTGATATCAGATATCTAGTTAAGAATATAAAGTTGTGGTGAAGAGTGGCAGTTTTTACAAGGGAATTCACAAAACGTGTGTAGTTACAAACTTACACATTATGTCGTAGGTACTATTTAGGATTACTTGATTATCATAGTGTAGGTAATAATATGTTATGTAGTGAATGAGTTTTGGCCAGCAATAAGCTCCAGAATCAGTTAGACGAGACACACAAATGGCTCTGTAAGTGGCGGATACGCGCCAGTGCATCCAAGTCTAACCATATCACCTTCACACTCAGGCACGGAAACACCCCTCCTGTTAGACTTGGACCTGATACCTTACCACACACAGATTGTGTTAAATATCTTGGCTTCCATCTAGATAGGCGCCTAACATGGAAGCATCATATTAAACAGAAAAGGGAGGAGATAAACCATAAGTTCCGCAACCTGTATTGGCTCATGGGAAGAAACTCGGTACTCTCTGTAGACAACAAGTTACTCATCTACAACTCGGTTCTTAAACCAATATGGACGTACGGAATCCAATTGTGGGGCGTTGCCAGCAAATCTAACATTCTCTGCCTGCAAAGGGTTCAAAATGGTATCCTAAGAGCCATAGTAAATGCACCTTGGTTTGCTCGGAATAGCGAAATTCACGATTTCTTGCAGGTGCCGCTCGTAAACTTTGAAATCGAGCGGTACAAAATTCAACACAAGGCACGCCTAACCATGCACCCAAATCCACTAGTGACTGAACTGTTAAACCCGACAGCGGTGGTAAAAAGGCTGAAGAGAAACCACCTTCTATAAGTGGGAGGGGCAGCACTGGCTGCTCCACCACAACGCCATATAAACTGCAACAAATTCGCTTATGGTCTGACGACCGATTGCAAATATTAATTAATTAAAAAAAAAAAAAAAAAAGTAGTGAATGACTAGTTTAGGTTTTTAAGTGTGTATGAAATAAATCCCGAATGCAGCTAAGGTATTTATGTGTGAAACCAACAGGAAACATGTTAGATATAATAAGTATACGCTTTGCCTGCGCATAAGCAGTAGTACCTACCTAATGTTACCAGTCTGATCACTTCTTGAACCCTAGTAGTACTAGTTAAGTAAGTACATGTAAGTACCTACTCAAGTATGATTTACCGTGCCTCAGGCTATGAATTAAATATGAAGGGTACTTAATGACACTTTGACAACATAAAGCGATATATCATGAAAGAGTATTTTATATAAATAATAAATACTATACCTACCTATGGCCTGGCTAAATATTAAAGGCCGCACAGATCGATCGAAAGTTAAGCTGCGATTGCCGCGGTCTCTTCGTTGATGGATCAAAGGTACTATGATAGATCCATGGTGTCCGAGCTACGGAGCAATCTCGATAGATATGGATGGTCTCCATTACATGTCAAGATCCGTCCGTACCTCGGAACGCACGTTAGGAAATAAATGCGGTCGGAGAGACTTTTGAAAAAGCATAAGTAAAAACTCATAATTCGTGGTTTGGCTCTCGCCTATTTCCTCCTCTAATATTTCGACCAATTTAAAAGATATTTCATAAATAAGAAGGATATATCTATATATAACGGAAAAAAACCAGCTGTTCCCTACATTTATGTTCGTATAACTCGTCAAAATGTAGGGAACAGCTGATTTTTGCTACGCGATTTCAAGTTTGGTCACATAGTAAAAGTTGTTCATAATGATGAGTACAATGACCTCTTAAGAGGTTGTTAATTTTTTACCAACAACCCTAGCTATTCTTCGTTCTTATTCAGCTTATGAAATATCTATTAAAAAAAGAAAAACATAGGGACACAGTTCTGTTGTCCCACTGACCTGTATTATACAAGGTTTAATAGAAGTCAGTGTATTGTCCCTATGTTTTTCTTTTTTCATTAACAGTTGTCAAATTTGTACACTAGGCCTCTGTTGACAGCTGTCAACAGAGACCAAAAATCGCCGATTTAAACAGCTGTTTAAATCGGCAATTTTTGAGGATTCAAGTGCTTATAAAAATAATGTATCATCAAAAAAGAAAGTAGTTAATATTTATTATTCTGTAAAAAAGTCATTGCTTTATGGTCATTAACCAGAAAGAAAATAGGCGTTAGCGTTTCTATGGAGAAAAGACTACCTGCATTTCCTCCTAAGCCGTTGGTCCTGGCTATCATTCGTAGATCTTTGACGGTCGTTACGGGTAGTTAGTCAGAAGCCAAAAAGTCTGACAACCAGTCTTACCAAGAGGTAACCTCCACAAGCCAGTTACTCGATTCATGTAAAATACTGGTATTCAGCTGCATCCGGTTAGACTGGAAGCCGACCCCGAAATAGTTGGGAAAAGCCTTGGAAGATTAATTTTCTAGGCACCCATTTGAAAGTACTTAGTTTATGATTATTGAAAGCCAAGACAGTTCAAAATCAAAAAAATCTATGTATTTGTATCTAAGTAGACCTGTACGTATTGTATCCATAACATGACGTATGTCTTAAAGGAAGCTGCGCAAAACGATAAAGCGATTCAAACCATAAGCTGATAATCCACGTCTTAACAAAATGATAGCTTATCTCAAGAGACAAGAGTGTCTAAATCTTTCGGCGCCTACTATCTAAACACAAGCTTGGTTTGCGCAAACGACAAGATACGTTCATATGTACATAAGGATAGGAGTACAGTTAAACGCATGTTAATGGTAACAGTGACAGCGGCTTTATCTCGTCACAGTAAGGGCCGTTTTCTTAGTTCGTGTGTTTCTACTGACGCGTGACCGTACATCTGTCTGTAATAATAAACGCTCTTCGACGTCTTTGTGATAACAATTGACAGTAGCAATATCAATTCCTACGCACCCATGATACACTTTTACGTAAATCAGAACAAATCTCGTAAGAACAGTAGTGAGAACCGATTAGTTTAGTTTTTAGAAACAATAAATAAATATAAATGTGACAAAGTAAACGCAGAAAATCCAGACAATATGTGATTGTTTGATTACACTTTAGGGTGTTGCAACTATGTGTATACCTACTATTATTATTCTTGATAAATACGAGAAGGTAAGTAGCAAAATATAAAAATCGTGTACCAAACTCATGCTTCCTCAATAAAAAGAGGAAAATAAACACAGAGATCATTCAAAAACACGTACTTATAAAATGAATTAAGTAACCAGCATAGCTACTCAAATAAGCCTCATAACTAGCAGAAAATATAGCAAATAATGACAATAACGTACCATGCGCACGACATGAGAACAATATGAGTCGTCATAATCATTTTCATAATTAATAACCGTGTACGAGTCACGATGCCTATCATGGAGCGTGATCTAAGAAGCAAAGTGAAGGAACAGCTTGAGTTTCCATCACCGAACACGAACAAATTGTTTTACAAGCTATGATTTATTGGGTTATAGGAATTGCGAAATTACAAGTTGGCTAACATCGTCCGGGGTCTGTCTGACCCCACAATCTTGACAATGGCGGGCGAGAGAGCGAGTGTTCCTGTAATAATGCCTATAATGACGGCGCCCGCGCCGGCCAGCAGCATGCTTACATAACAGTTCGTGACTTGCGCATTACGGTATCGGGAGAAAAATAAGAGTCCACAACATACAGACACGCATCTAAGGTCAGTGTGACATCGAAATTCAATTATTTATTCGTAAAGTTCCACTTGACGTCATGTTGCGCAATGTCTCAACTGTAACTAAGCTAATGTTCACCGGCGCTATTTTAGGGGATGCTGTGAATCCCAAGGGATTTCTACTTATTATTGCAGAGTAGATCACTATTATAACCACCCTTAGCTGTTGTGTTTGTCTACTTGTTACCTAAATGCTTCCATCAATAACATAATTAACCATACTTATCTAAAACTTAAAATGAACTAAAACTTTACTGTGTACAGGTAAACAACAGAAGAACTTTAATAATATATTATAGGTAAAGACCTATGACGATATCTTATAAGAAATAGAATGAAAGTAACATAACTAAAGCCAGCTGGAGAAGTAAGGAACCACTAATTAAAATAATAATATAAAATAATAATAAAAAACCACTAATTAATTAGTGATAAGTTATTATAACCGCCACAATTGTACTCTTTCAAACTAGAGGCGTACTTCTGAACATCCACAGTTCAATAACGATATTAGATCTATGACACCTCATATAAAACTTTTTATATTTTATTTAACATTTTAAATTACGCCTGAACTTTTATATTAAAACCGCACAACAAATAATAAATATCTAAAATAATTATAGAGCTATAAATTGCAATAGAATAATATTAGAATCAGCTGTATGTAAAAAGGCATTTCTAACACGCGATCGGGTTAATACTTTGATCATTGGAAAGAAAACGTTGGAACAGTTCTTAATTTATTAGTTGGAGTATTAATGAGTCAATATCTTTCTATATTAATTTATATTTATCGACGTTTGAAGTCCGCCCCTGTGGACGCTGGAACTCGTTCGCAGATCGTCAACTAAATCTAACTTAATCCTACTAGATAAGTATAATCGACCTTTCGTATGATTCATGAACACGCTGTTACTGTTTATGGTTTTAGCCATCAACACAATAATTTACTCAAAACATTAATACCCGTATTCACAAACATAACACTGAGGTCTCAAAGTGCGCGCGGACGCACAGTTTCAAAACCCTATTCATGGACAATATTTGAGTGGCGAACGGCACTATGCGTCCCTTGATGTTTATGAATTTAAAGGCTTGTCTTACTTCGCATAGTATTGCTACTTTACTAAGACAAGTATTGTTTGTGAATACAGGTGATATTTCCTTACGTAATTATGTCTAAATGTCACTTGATAAAACTAGAAAAAAGAAAATTTTGTATGTAAAAAGTTCTAACCTTCTGAGTGCTTAACAAGCACAGTAATGGGATTGTGGGACTGCAATCAAATGTATAGTTTTAATGACGTAACTAGAATCTGCAGGGCGTAGACTTTATATTGGTTATTGTGTTGATTAATATTTCTGCTACGAGCTGTTAGCACCTCCTCTTGTCTGGTTGGATTAAATTAATTTGTCTTTAGACTTGAACAAGACAAGGTAAATACACATTACTGGATCCTTGACTTAGAGGTCAAGTATTTAAACACGTTAATTTTAAATGTGAGATTTCTTTTAATGTACAGACACCAGCACATCAAGCTACCCGAAACTGTCAAATTTTCCCAATCAACTTTAAACTTTAGGCTTTAGCGATAAAGTTGAAAATCTGTTAAAGAAATTTTACAGATTGTAGTAGCTTGATGTGCTGGCGTCTGTACCTGTGCATTATCAGCCTATACTGTTCCCACTGCTGGGACACACGCCTCCTCTCGGTGAGAGAGAGTGGGCCGTAATCCACCACGCGGGCCCAGTGCGGGTTGGTAGATGTCACATGTCTTCGATTTTTTGGTACTAGGACATGCCGGTTTCCTCACGATGTTTTCCATCGCCGTCTTGAGAGCAGTGGTGATGAAATAATTTATACAAAGTAAAGCGCCTGCCAAGTAATTCGCCTTTAATTTAGAACTATAAATTTTCATTTAAAATTTGAACAACAAAAACTACTTATAATTATCATAATACCAGTCTGCTAAGTAAGGCGTCGATCTTGGGTAAATCAATCATGACGTTAATACATTGATCAATACTGCTATCTTTTATCTATTTTGCGATACAAATCGATCATGTAGATAACTTTTAATCCACTGAGAGCGATAACTCTTTTACAATGAACTAAGAGAAACTAAAAAAAACATCGTGAGGAAACCGGCGTGCCCTAGAACCAAAAAAGCAAATTATGCTCATGCTAAGAGAAACTGTCGTCATAATTAAGACAGTGTTAGTTCAATCCCGAAACTTTCGAACTGATCCCAGTCTTCAAATTCAACGTAATACTAATTTATTATCATCAACGTGCCACAGACAACTTTGGCGTTACATTGCAATCAAATATAATAAATCAATAGCAACATTATTACTTACTTAGTGGACATTTTAATCAATGTTATTCCGATGACAGATCGCCGCGATCGGCCGCAGACTGTGATCAATATATAGCCTCCACAAGTCACGAATACTGGCCATAGTTGCTTATAGACAATATTAATTCCTGGCCCGTTATACGTAGGTTGGTGACGTCATCAAAGTTAGTACCTATAGGTAGGTCATAGTTCTGTGAAGTTATGTGCGTAGAGGGTTTTAGAATTTGATTTTAGAAGTGCATAGTTCTAAAAACGTTTTAGTTTTATATGAACTTGTGTTTAGAACATATGTTTGTCATCTTCATTTAGACATATTGCTTCCAAAAAAAAATGTTAACGTTTATGGTCTTTCGAGGTCCAAACACTCAAAAAGACTTTTACGCTGTTTACATATCCAAAACATTTAAAATTAGCACATAATACCGATTCTATTACGGATTTTCGGAATTTTGCCTCCTTTCCGAGACTTAAGGTGCAATGTAGTAGCTATTTTGCAATGTAGGTACCTAATCAGAAACCACAATTTTCTTATCCAAGCACGATTAAATACTTCCCTACTCGTTAAAGATTCTAACAAAAATGTACAAAATCCCGTCCATACAACAACACTAACAAGTGAACAAGTCGCCATAGCACGTAACAGCACACCTGCGGCCGCGCCGCTGTCTGATGACGGTTATTGCGCGCGCACCCGCAAACTGTGCTCTTATTACCAGAGTACACAGACTGGGCGAATTGTTGGCTTGTCAGGTGCCGTATGGCTGGGGTCAATGGTTTGATCACCACAGTGTAACTAGCTAGTAGATACAGTAGAGCAACCGCAAAGGGTCAAAACTTTGGTACATAGTATTGGACTTCTACATTATTTATACTATGTATATTTGTATTGCAATTAGATGATCATATGTCATTGTGTGCAGAAGTAAGTAATATGTATGTTTTTTGTAAGTTTTTAAGGCGATTTTGAAACTTCATAAGCGTTGTCCTTCAGACTTAGCTGCAGTCACAATAATACAACAAGCGTTTTCAGGTTCTACAAATTTTGTCACATCGCAGCCTCTGATAGTAGCGTCTTATTTTAATTTAATAGTACCTAAACATATCTGCCAACCCCACTTGAAAATACAGGCATGGTTTTATGTTAGGTTTTACCTGCATTTGGTAAGTAGGTACACAGACACTCCACCGCCAGTGAACACTACAGCCGTTATCTATTAATTAAACTAACCGCTTCAATTAATTAAATTATAATAAGAGTACCAACACTCATTAATTGTGAATACATATGTAATGAGCTGTAAAGTGATTAAAAACATTCGCTTCCTTACACATAAATTTACGACGCTTTTATTTAATTATCAAGCATAACCAACAGAAATGTAGATTCACAATCAAGTGCACTCACTGAGAAAATTAATAAAACGCTTCAAGTAAAACCGATATTTTTTATAGCCCAATCAATAAAGAAGTTAATTTATTCCTAAACCTAAATACATTTTAAACTGGGTCTTAACTTCATTAGAATTGAACCCTCTGTTGTTAAGGATCTGTGGTAAGCGACCGGTACTTGCGTCCCGACAAAGATTAACGACCGAATAATTCAGACGCGTCATTACGACTACATTATAAAATTACAAGATTAAAAACACTGTTTGTTTTAATTAAACGTATAATAACGTTTAATTATAACTAACTGTTGCCCACGACTTCGTCTGCGATCATGAAAAGCGAGGATGAAAAGTACCTAGCATACGTCCTTCTCCGGGTCATTGTCTATGCATGTGCCAAATTTCATCTAAATCTGTTTAGCCACTTTAACGTGAAAGCGTCACAAATAAATATACAAAAAATTAAATGTTTTCTCTTTATAATATTATAGTTTAGATAAAAATATTATTTTCATAGATATAGATTCATAATTTCATCAACATGATAGTTGTAATCAATGTAGGTACTGACTTTCAGTAGCAGATAAAAATCAGTTAATAAAAGCTCGGGTATCCAAAGCGATGGTTATCTACACTCAAAAGTAACAAAGAAAGACAAATGCCACGCTTTCCTTGCACAAAGGAGTGTCCATTCTTTACAGGCGTTGCGGTAATGAGTCTATGTCGCTGGCCCTTGGTAGCCAGAACAGTGGGGCATAAATCATGGCTGGCCAGGAAATCATTCATCCTCGGTAATGTGCTGCGAAAATAGGCTTCCACTCGGAACGGCGGCGCCGCGACGCTCACGCCCCGCGTCCTAAATGTTTTACAAAGTAAAAAAACGTACGACGTTAATGAAAATATAAATCTGAAATTCGCGGCAATTTACACTACAACAGTTTTCTTTAACGTGTACAACCCACGCCAATTCTCTAATTATTAACTACAAATTTTCAAAGAGATCTAAATTACGAGTCTGATTGGTATAAAAAGAAAGCGTTACTAGAGTGTTAAAGAAAGAACTTTAAATTGAGTGAACCAAATTGATCAACAGTATCTTCAGTAGATTTCTTACGAAGGTTAGTGTAAAGTTTAATGACAGGCTACCAATCGGTTACTATTTATACCCGGTTGCGAACCTGATACACTTGTAATTCTCTCACCCAAAACAAAAAAGCAAGAGCGGGCACACAGTTAACTGTGTTCGTAACATTCGAGAGCAGAAAAACAACGAACTCCTGAGGTAACTGCTTTATACTTTATTTATAGTTCCTATCTCATCAGTTTAACTAACGATTCTCTTATCTTTTATTCTTAGATATACTGTCTTTAAAACACAGTACCTATATATAAATCGTGAATTAATAATTAAGTCTCAGTTTATTGTAGTCGCTCTGTTAACAAGTTATTTTGTTGTGGCACGATCGCCATTACTCGGACATTCGGCCCAATCAATTAAAAAGAGTATAGCCACAGTTCGTTGGACGTTCCCACGACATTTTTGTCATAACTTCTGCTTAAATTTTGAGCTGTAACCATTCCTAGGGACGTCCGTAACCGCATATCGATGTATGACAAATCGTGACAAAACCACCGACTCATCTACACTAGTTAGGAGTTCAGAGTTGTCTAAAAGTAGCTACATTCGATTATCAACCTTATTCACTTGATATAAGAGACTGGTAAGCTAGAAATGTATCGTTATGGAAAGAAAAATAAAGTTGGCATTTGTGTACACGAATTCATGTGGCTGAGCCGCATGCCTGCGCCTGCGCTGGCTTCATCCATCAAGCTCGGCGCGCATCACCTTCAGCGCGGCAATCGACCGGAAACATACCCTGCCAGCCTCTAACTTGGACAGACCACGTAATTAAACAGCTTTCATACCTAATGCGAAGACATGCAGTGAAGTAACAAACATCAAAAGGAAAGGATCACTTTTTGAAAATAGTTTTTCTCAATGTAACTTTGTATGGCCGACCATGTTCACATTTTTTGCTTCATGCCCATGCAGCCTATCGCAACTTGATGCGATAAGGTAAATATGACATTTAGATATTAACTTTGAGAACTTAGCGCTAACATCATTTTATGTGCACGCGCACATTAAGCGTCAAGCTGATAATAACTTCATCGTGGATAAAAAGATAAAGCTTAAAAGAACATTAAGTTTTATCGTAATACACAATTCACAAAAAATGCAATTACTTTTAATTTCAAGCGGCAGATATCGTTTTCATCACAGGGAATTTTTTGTTGCTTCAGAAAAACACTTCCTAACATGTCCCATACGCGATTATTATTCATTATCATGCGAACGACATGGAAAATAGTGTGCCGTCCTTTTTCGCCCCATGTCACTGTGTATTTCCGTCCCTATCGCGGCCCGGTCGCCAGAATTTAATATCAAATATCAATATTTGGATGCAATCAATCAAAGTTAATCACGCGAAAGATATAAAAGCAAAATGAATACATTAAGTTCTTTGGTGAACGGCGTCGGGTGCATTCGAGCGAGCTGTAGGTACCGGCATTATTTTTTTGTACGAGGCCTAATAATGACCGATTAGGAAAAAAAATACGCTGGGAAGTCCATTGCCCATTGTATTAAATACATTGTGATGACGTAAGCACATTTAAATATTAATTAGCTTAGATTAGAATGGTAATCAAATGTAGCCAATGGTTCTCAATCTGACCCGTCTCCTTTATATGTAAATTCGTTAGGTTGCTAAGTACAAATTAAAATAAAGTTTATTGGTTAGTTCGAAGTCTTCTAGTCACTGTGATTTGTGATTTAATTGCTTTAGTATACTTACCATTAAAACTACCTAGTTTAATTAAAACTATGCTTATGTCGAAACAAAAGAAGTATCTACACATACCTATGTAAGGATCATGAAAGATCACTGTATTTTCTAGTTTTTTTAATAAAAAAAAGTGTTAAAAAGTCTAAGTTACAACCCAAGAATCTACCCTATTATAATTCCAAAAGCCCTATTATACCCTATTATAATTTCAAACCTACAAACCTACACCGTAATTTCCTCCACCAATTTCGTAACACATTACAAACTCCACCAAGTGCACTGTTTGTTTAACTAACAACAAAGCTTAAAATAAAACGAGCATTAAGAACTAAAGTTCTAGACAAAGAACAAATGTGTGGTAATTTAAAAACTTAAGTAATTAGGTCAACTGTTTTCCCGCTCGATCGATGCTATGGAAGCACGCCAAACTTTTAACTCGCGCGAACGTCAATAAAACCGTGTTTTCTAGTTGTTTGTTAGTGGCCAGCAATCGATATTTGTATAAGCATTGTTGTTTGATTGTTACTGTGTTTTGTTTGTTGGTTTGTTTAATAATTTGTTGGTTTAAGTTTTCAGTATGTTATTGTTTAATGGTTGAGATGTATGTTATTGAAGGGAAAACTTATTTTTGGCTTTAGGAGTGAAATCGGGAAGGGTGGATTAATTGAGAATGGGGTAGCAAAATGATGTGTTAGAAGTATTTCACTGGCCACATATTATCGTGATTTTTATGGTTAAAGAAAGAAAGAAAGAAAATACATCAAGGGTAATCATACTGACAATTTAAGCTAAACTTTACTTAAGTCTACGGTATCCCGCGGTTTCACTCACATAAGTCTCGATCTCGCGGGATTATCGGGATTAATATACAATGTAGGTACTAATCCAGATCATGATCTACCCATGTGCCAAATTTCATTAAAATCCGTTCAGCCGTTTTTGCGTAAAAGCGTATCAAATAAACATACAATAATCAAATATTTTCTCTTTATAATATTACTAGCAGCCCGCCCCAGCATTGCACGGATGAATTTTTTTTTTCTAATTTCCGATTTATTTTTTCATACAATCCAATATTTTTTAAAGGAATTATATAATTTTTTTTTATTTAAGGAAGTATCTAAATTGTTGCAGTCATTCGGAAGTTATGCGCATACAGACATTTCGGCGACTTTATTTTATACTATATAAGTATAGTTTAGATGATAATTCTGTGGCCAGTGGCTTAGAAGCCCCTTAGCTAAAATATGACAGGATGTTCCTAGTTTAATAGTCTCCCACTTATCTAGTAAATAATTAGTACAACAGTAACCTCATTCAAGAGAATCATTACTTTTTGCTTTCTAAGTTTTTACAACCAGATTAACTTAATTGTTTCTGCCAATAAGTAATAGAATTTTCATACTTAAAAGCACTACATATTAAGTTGCATTAACTATGCTCAATAGATAAAAACTAAACATATTGCTTCCACATATGATTTCCAATAGACTAAAGTAGCTTTACAGTGTTAAGTACAGTTTTTGCTCACCTCTACTTTTTCCCGTATAGGTAGGTACGGGTTCATTAAAGCTTAAAGAAAAACCGCTGACTTGCTTCTAAGTAAAAACTGTAGGTATGTGCTTAAGCAAATGGTCTTTGGCCATGTTTGGATGCTATTTTAATTACCATTTCGTAAAAGAATTTAAATTAAAGATAATTTAGAATATGTTGAGTGCTTCGCCGGATAATTTTAATCAATTTTGTTTTCATTGTTGTAAAGTCATGATTCTGAAAAAAATCATGATGGTCTATATATGATTTGACATAATTTTAGACTGTTGACACATTGTGTTGTGTTGTTGTTACAGCCTACAAACTTACAAAATATCAACTCCTCTGGCATAAATAGTTTATCTTTCTTTTTAACCCCTTCAATTTCAGCCAAATTTAAGGGGTTGAAACAAATGACTTAGCTTTTTTGGCATAACACTGCTGCTAACCCTTTATTGTCTTTTAAAAAACTGTCCACATCGGGAGACCAATTCTTAAACTTAAAAAAACGTTTAAATTAGAGTCCTAAATTTTTTTGTTTTTTTGTAATTATGAAGTTTTCTTTTTTTGACAAATTGCGACTGCCTTTAGAATGGAACATTCTTAAAAAATACTCAGAGGAGATTGCGCCATGCTTCTTAATTCAAACGTAACTCAAAATGGCTGCCGTTAAATATATTGTGGCGGCTAATAATATAAGTGGCCAGTTTAACGGACAGTTTGACTTAATTAATGGTGAAGTGCTTCTGCTCAGGGTACCTACATCTACTTTCGATTTTTATTTAGTAATTATTATCTTTACATCTGAAATCTTTGAATAGTTTTGGTTAAATTCAGCTATACCTACGTTTCAAACAATGTGGTAACCTTGAGTAGTGAGGAGTTAAATACAGTTTTGAAGAAAAACTAGTCATCTAATATTTTTTTTGTTATTAATTAAATAAACCTAAAAAAATAAAAGTTAGTATTTACTTAATACAATCACCTTAACTAGTATTTTCCTTATACAAAAGCATTCTCATCCAGGCATCCTATCTATCTAACAATTGAAAACCCACAATCTGTTGAATTCTGAACTGTTTTAGGCTGCCTAGCCCTTTTAAACAGAATGTGAGAGAGTGGGTGTAAGCTACTGATATTGTATAGGCATTAGTATGTATGTAGGTATATAAGGTTACAAGGGAAGATATTCTTTTAGATGAAGTAAAAACTACTGTTAGCATTAAAAGGCAACTGAAGAACAAACTCTACACTACAAATAACCTTTCACAAATCTAGAAAATATGGCCCCATTTATTGTAACCTATGAATAGTAGTAACACAAGTCTAAATTATATCTATTTTACAGCGGCTATGTTCCCCAACTGATGGCTATTCCATTCTCTGTCGATCGTTGTCGACTGTCCGCCGCGTACCTACTTATCGATTGTGTGGTAGCCCTGAAAACAGGAAGAGGTAAGTACTACCGCGAACAAAAAGCTTATGAGAACTATTTATATTATTAACAGCCTATTATTGTCCCACTGCAACCTGCACTGGACAGGCGTGGTGGATTATGGCCCACTCCCTAGAGAGAGGAGGCTTGTGTCCCAGCAGTGGGAACAGTATGGAATGTAAAAATATTCAATAATTATCGATATTCCAGCATTCTAATATTTTTTTAAAAACACTTAAGCCTTTCTTTTTAATTAGGTTTCTAAATGCAAAATTATTTAAAATACCCAAATTATTTCCAGCCTAATGTTACGCTAGAACCAAAAAGCGTTTAAAATTTTAATCGATTATTAATATTTATCGATTTATCTGCATCAACAATATACCTAAATAACCAAACTTTGAACATCTTTTGAAATAAAACGCTTTATAAATTAAAATACCAAATTTTTAGATTTTAAAGAAAGCTTTACAGCAAATATAGCTTCCAGGGCAGGCCTACATAGTTCAACTATCAAGACTAATGGCATAATAGGTAAACAAACCTTTTTTTATCTTAAAAAGAATGCAAAGAAGTGCTAATTTAGACGCCTGTGTGGGTCTCAACTCCGTTGTTTTTTCTAGCAAATATTTAATTCATGTGGTTTAACTATGCATGTCGCCAGCCATGGCTCTGGTTGCAAAGTACAGGAGGGAAATAATTAACCGTTGATGGCAACATTATTTTGTGGCATGATTACGGGTAACGCAGCAGTGTGCGTCTGGGAGGAGATGTCGCGGCGTGCGCGGGCGCAGGCCCCACCCCCGCGCGCTAATTGCGCCAATCTGCGGGGCGCAGCGCACGCACACACGCACCGCTCACGCACACAGCGCCCCTGCGGTGACAAACGCTGCATTCGCCAAATGTATGTATGTACGTTACTAGTGTATGTAAATGAAAATGTACAGAGGAGCACGAGGAAACAACAGCAGTCATTATACGGGAGCGCTGTACAGCTACACAAAGGTGGGATCATCATTTTAGTGGGAATTGCTCATGTTTTATTTTTTTATGTCGCAGACATTCAATTATTTTTAATTATGCCCTGTTTCGCACAATTACTTGCCATAATAAGGGTTTGTTGTAAGTACTCCTATATGTAAGATTCAAGTCACTGAAAAATGACACATTTGCCGAGCTGAGTAGGCAACTCGAATTTGCAAAAAGAATGTTTAATCAATTGAAAGGTGGGTGTGGGCAGTGGATGAGGCAGTCGGACGGCAGACAGGCGGCCGGTGCTGACACAGTCGTTACTAAATTCATTTATTTAACCAACAGAACGCGGTAATTGAAAAAATCTCATTTTCTCCCGTCTAGTGATGTAAACTTGTGTTAAAGGAATAATAAAAAAACAAATGAACGTCTGGCGTTCGGTCCTGCTGCCATGCCGGCCGGCTACCTACTTGTTTGCTCATGTAGGTACCTACCTACCTACCTACATTTTTACTCAACCACATTATTCAGCCAAGCGAAACTGTAAGTGTTAGGACCTACTACATGGGATTTTTATGGGTTTCATTTGCATAAAAACATTCCAGTCCACAGACTTGTAGCAAAAAACAACAAAGGAATAGAAACCAAGATAGACTTTGAAATTGAAGGCTATCTTTTTTCATAGGAACGTCGTAACTAACATACAATTTGTTGCCGGTTAGGAACAGGTCAGTTCAGTAGTAATTTCAATCCACTTATCTACATGTGGAATTGCGTAAGTGCACACAAGCCAATAATTTAAAGCATCGTATCATAACAATTACAATTTTTTGTAGCTAGCGAAATAGGACATTGGAACGTAAACTCTATGTGGCCACGATAAGGCTGTATTTCAGTTATCTTCGTGGAGATTACGTGTAGCCTGATGTTTGTCATTGCTCAATAGGTGTGAAATTGGCGATGAGTCGAAACAGAACGCTGGATTGAATAATGTGCTTGTTTGTTTGTTTGTCTTTTTGCCTTTCATATTGTTACTTTTGTGTTCAGCAGTGAATAAGGGACTTTAAGAAAAATAATTGTACAAAGATTGTAAACCTTATAGGTACTTAATGGCTGAAGTACGATTGTGTAAATGATTGTATTCCGTAAGTTGTAATGTTGTATTTAAAAGTTGTTGTTTTATCATAAATAATTAAACATGATTTAAATGTAGCTATTTTAAATTTAACATACAATGCGGGATAACAACTTTACGATTTTATTTACCTAATAACATAATAATAACATTAAGAAAATAGAACAAGAAAAATTACGCGCGTCGGAAAACTCATGACGTCTGAACCATTCCATTTAACAAAGAAAAAACCTTGAGAACCAGACTGTTTTATTTTCATTTATCGTCCGGCCACAAATCAAATGAAATATAAGCCGTCCTCCATTAAGTATGTATCGCGCAATAGGTGTAACATTTCAGAAGTTAAACCGAATAAAACCAACAATAAAAGTGAAACTCTCTCAGTGGAATAAATAATTTCCACTATGTCATCAATCGCTTCACTATACCATAAATTGGGAGGGCGCGTCAAACGCGCGGTCGTATCGCGTTACAGGGACGCACACCCGTCACCATAGCAACCGAGCTGTCATTAAAAAAACATTTCATTAGTTCACCACCACGGCCCAAAGAATTCCACCCAAATTAACATAAATTGTTTTCTTTGACTCTAGATAAATTCTTCTTAGATAGTTAATGATCACAAGTAGTTTTATATGAACGCACTTCAGACACGTTCATGTAGTTTAATTCGTAAATAAAATAGCCATAATAATGCGAGATATGCTGGTGACGCGGAGAGGCATAAACTCGGTAATAAAGTTAGTGACCAAAGTGAAAACGATCCCAGTTGTCATCGTAGTAAGTTTATGTCCGTCGCAACTGCACGGTTAAATACACTTTTTATAACTCCATGGAGCAGCTCCGCGATGAAGCACCGCTTCTGCAAAGAGAAACATTCCAAAACCGCCTATTTATGCGCAATTTAAAAATACAAACATTCGAGTAACCCGTGCTTATTTTAATATGAAAGATAACAAAAGTGAGCAGCGACATTCGGTTAATATTTTTTAATTTACTTATCTGTCGGTGGGAATCAATGTTTCACATAATTTTATATGTAAGTAACCTAATCGAAACGCCGCCGTGTGTCGACGGACGAATTTACCAGATTCAGATATAATCAGAGCGACAAGAAGCCGCATCGGACCTCGACACTAACACGATAACAGAGTGGGTTTACAAACAGGACCCAGCCCGAGTGGATGGCGGGCGGTCGGCCCGCGTCCAGCGAGCCTGCGACACACATAAACTAACACACATAACTGCTGTGAACGCGACGAAATCAATTCCCAGTTCCGATTCCGAGAAGTGACACAGTTTCTTAAGTGTCGCATCACTACCGACGGACCGCTAAATAAATTCTAATCGTTCCCATACCGTCTACATGCCAATCTAGTCCCTAACACCACGATATAGACGAACTTTTGTGGCCGAGTAGTTGAAATATAAAGAAGAGCCACCTGTCCCCACGAAAATCTTTATAGCCGCCATAAAATTTAAACCTCAAAAGAAAAAACAAAAAGTATGGATTCCTTTTTTTATCTTTTACGAGTGGGGTCCATTTTAGATCGTGTTTACCTAAGCTGTCACCTTACAGAATGGCGATTTTGACTGGTCGGGTCCGTTGAATTAATTGTGGAGTTTTGGAGAGATATCGTCTGATGTGCGATAACGTCGGATGGACGAGCTGCCTACCGTCCGTGGGAGCAATTTGCTTAATTCTGACAGTTTCGCTCGCGGAATTAGAGGTCCGCTTAACGTGCTTAATTGTTACGACGTCCAGTTCTGAGAGCCAATGTTCGTAAATTGTATGTAATGCGAGTGATTTAGAGATTAGGCGGTGTTATCAATTAAACGGGTGCTGTGAACTTGGGACCGGCTTTAGGTTCAGCAGTCATCCAACTTTCTGTTCTAAATACTGCACGCTAGTAATGGGCAATATCACTGTTGAGAATGGGCTGTCTATAGGCAACATTGACAATTCTATACAAAACTGAACTATGACAGGTTGAACAGATCAATAGTAAGAACTTACCGTGCGAGCCGACAGCGGCGGAGTAGGGGGCGTGCATCTGTTGATGGTAGTAGCGGGCGCGGCTGTGATGGCCGCCTTCCAACGGGGAGTGGAAGAAGCCATCGCCATTGGCGTCGGCGTTGACGTCACCGGCCGCCGGACTGCCGTTGACGCGGCCCTCGTACCACCGCTGCTGCAGCGCGCTCGCCCCCGCCCCCGCGCCCTCTCCACTCATGTCCATGGCCGATCCGACCTCACACACCATGCATCGCTTTTATACACACACACTATAAGTCCACTCCTCTATCAACATTCCTAAAGTCTTGGCTTGGTGTATGATGAACCCGAACTAAAGAGCAGTCGGGCTCACTGTTTGCATTCTTTATGGACCTCAACTTGACGCGGTGGTTGACGAACAGTTCATATTGCACGTATCTGTGGAAGATAAAACATAATTAGTGTTCATACTACAAATGAAGAATGTGCTTTTAATAATCATGACGCAGAACAAAAGAAAAAGGGAATTATAGAAATGAATCCAAAGGAAAAACCAAATAACCTATCGTATCATATGGCACACGGATATCATGAGGTCATTTTAGTCGACATCAAAGAACTACTACGTACGACAAACCCAAGCCGGTATTTTGTCAAAAAATATACAATCAATTAAGATAATAGTGGTGTGCTATCAAATACGTCTGCGATATCGATACGCTCCCAATTTGATTAAGTGATAAGGTGCGAACAACACTCGAACCGCCGCGATAAGCGATAACCGGGTATTAAGCGTTGTTAGCCAACCGAGCAGTGATTTTTATTACTACCGAAAAGCTGCCAGAGATATCTTTATGTGCTTCAGACACGTTTGTTTAACACTCCTGAAAATACCAGTGCCTTCTAGACAGCGTATCAATGAAAAATGACAAAAGACCACAATATGAACAATATGTATTCATATTCAAGATATACTATTTACAAGATTTAACGCTTGCAGAAAGTGACTTAAGGTTCCTACAAACAAGCGCGACACGCGATATAATCGCGCGCGACACAGAGGCACCGCTCGTTACGCGAATTGCGGTGCCTTTGTGCGCCCACGACTTTAACGCGTGTCGCGTCTGTTTTAAGAAGCCTTTATTCTACAGGTCCTGGACTCATTTCATAACCAGATCTATCCTTTCATGTCGCGTTTGACATTTCTTAAGCTCATAAAGTGTTGCAATTGTTGACATTTTATTCTTGGTGTACAAATACGATACCAACATGATAGCCCATCGCCACACCCATAGAGTGTTATATTAGTTAACTCCGAGCTGTCTGTTAATAATAAAAGAACTTCATGGGCATGCCAAAATATATGCGCTATCATATACATAATAGAGGTATTTTAATGTCATTGTGTGCACACAATACAATTTATATAAATTACATATAATTTTGGCTCTTTGTGTTATGTGAGTAGGTAGATAACTAAATTGAATAATATATTAAAGCTACCTACTGTAGGTAATCTCTACTACGCTACGGGACGTCATGATTCACTTAAATGTTATGACAATGCAAAATTCAATAAAATGCAAAACATACTGACATTTTGGGATTATAAATTTTTGTTTTGCGAAAAAATCAATGTCAACGATTGTGACATTGTGATTGATCAATGAGCGTGATTGAGTAACAAACGTCCAAACTTACCTACAAGCAAAATTTACTCAGTCACAAATATTAATATTATTAAGATTTATTTATTTATTGAATTCTTCACGCTTTATGTGCTTACAGTGGTGTGCAGAGGTGGACTTAATAGTATGGCTTACCAGTAAGAAAGACATTTCAGGAATCTAAAAAGCTGCCTAGCTTAAAA
Organism: Luperina nickerlii; assembly: GCA_963855955.1. Taxonomy (NCBI): domain Eukaryota; kingdom Metazoa; phylum Arthropoda; class Insecta; order Lepidoptera; family Noctuidae; genus Luperina; species Luperina nickerlii. Next base: position 7,750,911 of record OY979669.1, read on the forward strand.
CATCGTTTACTTGAAACAGTTTAAAGAACCTACTGAGTATCTTAATTATGCTGAATATAATATATTATTTAGTTAATAGTTTTAGTCAGGTTAGGTTAATATATTTTTATTTTAATCATTTGTTAGTTAATTTAGTACAAGAAGTTTACCCAGTGTGTATATTTTTATCCTCTTTAATAAAGATTACCTATTTATATTATTATGAATAGATAGATTGCTGTATATTAATATTGTAATGATGTACCTAACGAAGGATACAAATGGCAAACAAATTATACTAAATATTCACTATTTCATAGTTTTTATTGCAGGCTATGTCGAATACCCGACTATCACAAATTCTGTGTGTACGTGTAAAGGTATGACATTCTGAAAATTCTGTTTGCAATGACATTAAAGAAACCTACTGACGACCCATTTCGTTCCAGAAAAGGAATGCGTGTGGCTTCCCTTTAGTGCCGTAAAAGGTGAATAAGGAATAATGTCAGATACTAAAGAGACATAAGCCGTCAATTGTGCACTAATAAACAAAATACTACGATAAAGGAAAGTCAATGGGCATGGTATCCTTAGGCCTGCGTGCACCACACACACGTTATACGTTTAGCGCTAAATAAAAAACATCTTTCTGGTTCTGGCCAATCGTTTAAAGATGACAGAGGCAGAATTATGTTTTAAATATGTATAGTGCTAAACGCATTTAATGATTTGTGGTTTTTGTGCAATACGAAACGAAACGACAGTGTCTGGAGGCAAATTTTTTGCTGTCGACCAAATCCATACGATTGTTTCTTTGTCGTAAGATTTATGGCTACACGAGAACTGACAGTGAGGTTTAAGTCTATTACTATAACCATAGGCCCAAAGGGATGATGTCCAAAAAGAGTAAAATAATCATAACTTATAACCTGGATGACACTCGCACAGGAGCGTGGGGATTGACAAACGCAGCAGAGCTCTTTGCTTGTGTCAATCCCCAAGCTCTTGTATATGCCCAGCAGTGGATGAAAACAGGCGGTTGATGATAATAGCTAGCAATAGTAGACATCCCCTCAAGCTATCACTATATTGAACTAAGGGCACTAGAGCTAGAGCTAGAGTTTACACTTTCTGTTTGATCACTTGCGGCAGAAAGAAATCCCCTCAAGAAATGATTTGTACCCATTTTGAAATTACTCACGGATTCACATCCATCCAAAGCGATAAAGGCTCCTTCAAAAAGGCGCGACACTACACGCGACACAAAGGCACCGCAAGTCGCGCAACAAGCGGTGCCGTTGTGTCGCGCGCGATTCGCGTCGCGCGTCGCGCCTGTTTGTAGGAGCCTTAAGACCGCCCATTGTGTCACCCTTTGTATTTTTTTTAATATTTATATCTGTAATTTATGTGGTATACATAATAAAGTGTATTCTATTATATTTACTTACAACAAGGACTAAGCACTTGCTCAACGAAATATTTTTAAGCAATTAATTATCGTTTAGATAAAGTACGTCAGATAACCCAATCGCAATAATATCAATTAATATTATCGCTTAAAGAATTCTTTTATTAAAAGCAAATTTTAACACTTGACTTTACTATCAGTCTTATTATTTGATAAAATTATTTTTAATGTTTACCTAATTTCCTGCCCCTTAGATAGCGATAGAAATCTAAGTATTAAATGAAAAAATACTCAGGTGTAGTAGGTACCTAAAATAAAAAGATTATTATATTTAAAAATAGATATTTTAAATTCTAATTGAATTATAACAAAGAATATAATACAGCGCGATTGTATTTCTAAAAAGGTTTATTCTGATATTATTAATAGATAATTTAAAAGTTTTGATGTTTAAGAATTTAGATGTTTGTTATTCAGTCACACCTTAAGGCATCTACAAACAGGCGTGAAGGCTCCTGCAAACAGGCACGACGCGCGACGCGAATCGCGCGCGACACAAAGGCACCCCTCGTTGCGCGACTTGCGGTGCCTTTGTGTCGCGTGTCGTGTCGCGCCTGTTTGAAGCAGCCTTGACGCGCGACGCGAATCGCGCGCGATACAAAGACACCGCTCGTTGTGCGATTTGCGGTGCCTTTGTGTCGCGCGCGATTTTATCGCGTGTCACGCCTGATTGCAGGAGGCTTTAACGGCTAAACGGATTAGAATAAAATTTGGCTGCACATAGTAGACTAGATCTTAAATTAAAATAAATGAATAATTATATCCGGTTACATGCAATAGTTTCCCTAATGAAAGTAAATGAAACCGCGGGTAAAAGCTATGACAAATACATCTCATAAAGGTTAACACTTAAGACAAGATTCTAAAGCGCATTTTCCAAAGCAAATGCGCAGAGGCTGTCTTTAAAAGATCGCTTTTACCGATGAAACTGTCATTATGTCACCCTATGTAAATTTTCTATAATTAGATCTGTAATTTTTAGGGCATAAAGACTCCTTCAAACAGGCACGACACGCGATAAAATCGCATGTCGCGCAACGAGCGGTGCCTTTGTGTCGCGCGCGATTCGCTTCGCGCGTCGCGCCTGTTTGCAGGAACCTTAATAAAAAGTATTCTATTCGATAGTTACAATCCTATTATATTCTGTTCTATTCTATTCCTTTCTATTATATTCTATTCCTTGACTTTACTTTGCAAGGTACAGTAAACGTCGCACAAATAAGAACGTAGCATTATACGAATAACGTTCTTAGATACAATGAAAAATCGGTGGCAATAAAACAAGATACCTACCCGTTTGACAGATTATAAATCAGACAAAATAATGTCATAAAAACATGCATCCGTCAGATATTGCAGATACAAGATCACTTGATTTGCTTCTGATAAAAAAAAACATAACGTTGCTATGTGCCTTTGCTAATACATAATAGCATGATACATAATGACTTAACATATCTAGCTCAAGAAGGACATTCTTCACACGTCCATACTGGAAGAACATCATTAATACTAAGTAGCCAACGGACTTTAAATAAAAAGTACATTATGCATTGGATGTTTTTAGAGTTCTGTAACCAAAAACGGGACCCTATTACTAAGACTCCACTGCCCGTCTGTCTGTCTGTCTGTCACCAGGCTGTATCTTATGAACCGTGATAGCTAGACAGTTGAAATTTTCACATAATTATGATGTATTTCTGTTGCCGCTATAACAACAAATAATAAAAATAAAATAAAGTTGAAATTTAAAGGGGTATAAAAGAAACGTTTTTTTCGGCGTTTTATGCCTCGCACACGAAGGGTTCGGTTCCACAGTACGGAACCCTTCGTGTCCGAGTTCGACTCGCACTTGGCCGGTATTTTTTTCTACTTAATATGGAATTCTTACATACATTGTTTATTTATAAAGAGATAAAACATAAATACAGGTAAAACCCTCAAACCATGTCGGCAAACTCTAAAGTTTGTAGTATTTATTTTCAAGATAATATTTATTATTATTATTAGCCTGTGATGTCCCACTACAGGACAAAGGGCTCCTTACTCTCTTTCCACTTCTCTCTGTTCAAAGCTGCTAAGGACCAGTTCTTGTTGAAGGAGTCCAGCTCATAAAGATAATATTTATATAATTTAAAAGTAAAAAAGTAAAAGTCTTAAAACAATAATATGCACAAGTATATAAAAATGGAGGGGAAAGATCCAGAGGCCATCTAAAAATTCGTCCGCATCGCTGTCTACAGGAAAGATGGCGAAAAGGCTAGCAGTATTGCCACGTTATATGGCTATGCTGATTCTTTTGCCAGTATTTGTTGGGTAACTTAATTAAGTATTAAAAAAACAATATGACATGTGTAATCATGTGTTCTTTGGATAGGTTGAATTCATTAAGTTTAGATGTATAAAATACAATATGAATTTGGAAATAATTTTCAAACCACAGGCCATTTTATCCTATCCGGTCTAAGGATGTAACAGTAAGTAGTTTGAGTAATGGAAGTGCTACGAAAAGGAAAGCAATTTTTGGCCAGAACTGAATGATAACGGTTTGAAGAGAAAACGCAAATAGTTCAAACGGCTGACCAGAACATAAATAAGAATATTTTATCAAATCAATATTCATTTTACCATTGCACATACCTAACTACTTTAACAAAAAAAAAAATTTGTTGGTGTAAACTGGTCTTGTTTCTATAAAAATCTCATCGCCGCTGGACGTGGCTGTCTCCGGATAAAGTTACCAAAAATGAAATAGATTGTTGTCTCCCTTCACACAAACAACTGTTACTTCTTCACACAAACAACTGACGTAGAAGTTCTTGTTAATTTTTAGTTTAGTTCCGACCACGACCTTAAAATTCGCCAAAAAATAGAGCGTGTCAAAATAGTAGGTACAAAATTCAATTAAAAGATTAAATAAAGCCACTCTCATAGCAAACTAAAAGCAATTCAATTTTGATAAAAAAAAATAAGTTTAGTTCAGTTGACATTACAGAAGAAGATGACGTTCAAACGCAATACACTAATATAAAAAACAGCATTAAAAAGGTCAGCAATACAATAAAAACGAACAAATACATCGAAAAGATACAAAAACTTGCCATGTACACACCAGAACACAAGTGGTAGACCGACTCGTTAAACGCAGTATTCGTAAAGACATAAGAAATCGTAACAAACACCTCATAAAGATTTCTTTATAACAAAACACCACTAAAATCAGCTAAACAAGGAATATCAAGCAGAGGACGACCTACAATTGCGTGCTTAAAGGATTGTGCAGGTGTGAAACAGAATGACAGAGACAACATTTTGAATATTTGTACAGAATTTTATAAGAATCTGTACAACGAGGAACCGACTGTACAACCTAACGCAACTGTATATTCGTGCTCCGATAACATTCCACCTTTCTCAGGCTGGGAAGTTCATAAGGCACTGCGTAGCATGAAGTTATAGTCAGAGCCCAGGCGACGACACGCGACGGCGTAACCACAAAATCCTTAAACATAGGAGAGCCAGTCCTTCTTCTACATGTTACAAATGTTTTCAACAGTATTTTAAAGACCGGAATTCTGCCACGCACATTTTGTCACTCGTTGATTATTCTTCTCCAAAATAGGGTGACAAAACAGACATAGTCAATTACCGTCCCATAAGTCTGGTTTCACACCTGTACAAAGCTTTCATTAAAGTAATCGAGAAAAGACTAAGACCAAGTTATTGACGAACAGCGTGCATCGCAGGATCACCGTGGCGGGTGGGGAGGTTAGAAATGTCGATGAGTATCTCTCAAATAATCTCTTGGTCAAATAGTCTCTTTCCAGGCAAGGCAAAACAAAGAAGTTGCAAGACGCACCGAAAATGCCTGGACGAGCTATTGGGCCATGAAAGATCTAATGAAGGGTGATCTTCCATCCGTCAAGAGAAGACGCATCGACATGCGTATTCTTCCTATCCTCACGTATGGTTCTCAAACATGGACTTTGACAATTCAGCAGAGGATTTGCCAGAGAGCTATGGAACGGAGTATTCTGGATCTTAAACTTGTGGACCGGGTTAAGAATACAACAATCCGTTACATCACTAAAATAACTGATGTCACTCCGAATGCTATTGGGCAGGATACATCTGCCGCATAAAAGACGATCAATGGGCCAAGCTTGTGAACCCAGTGGGACCCGCTTAATAGCAAACTACATCGCGGCAGGCCCAGACGGAGATGGCGGGAGGAGCTGGACTCCTTTGATAAAGATTGGTCTTTGGCAGCTCTGGACAGAGAGAGAGGTGGAAGGAGACTATCCCTGAGGTCTTTGCCCAATAGTGGAACGGGACAGTAGGGCTAATAAAAAAAATAAAAAAAAAATAGGTACCGAGTTAGGTATTTGACCTTTATTAAAATTTTGGTAGGTATCCTCAGTAATACTATTCAATAAATATCAATAGGCTATTACATAATTTTGTAAACAATGTTATCAGTTCTCAGTAGCTAGTTTTAGAAATCCTTAATTCATTGAAATATTGTGAAAGCCAGCTGGTTTGTATCTTGCTAGGATTACAATATTTATGATTTGGGGTAAGGGGAGAGCAGTGGTGGCCCAGTGGTAACAGCCGCAACTTACAATGCGTGCCACGAAAGATGAGACTTGACACACCACGTGGTTTGACTTGCGCAGTACACGATTTTAGGTATCTTTAGCGAGTATGAGGTCTGAGTGCGGGACGGGACCGGACGTCATAGGGGCGGCGGAAAGAGCGGGGGAGGCGGGGTCAAGTCTCTCGTGGCGCGCATTGCACGTGTTGTAGGTCGTAGGTTCGAACCTAGACAGGCGCTTTACTTTGTGTAAATTATTTCATCACCACTGCTCTCAAAACGGTGAAGGAAAACATCGCGAAGAAACCGGCATGTCCTAGAACCAAAAATTCGAAGACATGTGACATCTACCAACCCGCACTGGGCCCGTGTGGTAGATTACAGCCCACTCCCTCTCGAAAAGAGGAGGCCTGTGTCCCAGCAGTGGGAACAATATAGGCTGATTGTGATGATATTTAGGGTAAAGTTGGATAAGTAAGTTTATTTAGGTACAGATTTAGGTAATAGATTTTCAACTTTACCGCTAAAGCATAAGGTTCAAAGTGATTGGGAAAATTTGACAGTTTCGGGTAGCTTAATGTGCTTGGCGTCTGTACCTACTTATGTCAAAAATATGCTTGCAACTTAATATTTATTTAAGATCTAAAGAACTAAGAAAGTAGTTTCAAAAAACCAATCACACTAATATTATAAAAGTTTGTGAGTGTGTGTGTGTGTGTTTATATGTTTGTTACATCTTCACGCTCAAACGGCTGGACCAATTTTTATAAAATTTTGTGTGGAGGTAGCTGACACCCTGGATTAAGATATAGGCTACTTTTTATCCCGATATTCCCACGGGATCGACACTTATGCGGGTGAAACCGCGGGGCGCAACTAGTTGATCTATAGTTGTAAATTTATTTACAATCTTATAGGTATATAGTCTTATATAGTCTTCTATCTCTTATGTATCTTCTACCTCGTACGTATATCTTGAAACATTTTTATTAACACGAACGTAAAAGAACCTGCGTTGTCTTTAAGGAGCAAGACTATTAAAAACCTTGTGAAACATTAAAAAAAAACCGGTCAAGTGCGAGTCAGACACGTGCACCGAGGGTTCCGTATAAATTTGTAGGTATGTAAATAGTTTTAATTTTTTTTTTCTAATTTAACGACAAATTTACGACTTTTGGATTTTTTCCTTTACTTGTGCTACATGACATTACTTCTTGTCAAATTTCATGATTCTAGGTCAACGGGAAGTATCCTATAGGTTTTGATTCCGGAACATAAACGCCCGTATCTTTTGATTGCGTTGACTAAGAAGTTTGATTTTTTCATTGCTTCAAGGGATTACAGATTTGAGTAGTTGATATTAATTCTAACTTGAAAACTCCACTCGTTTCTGAGAAAAAGGGTATTGACTGACGGACAGACGGGCAACGAAGTGATCTTATAAGGGTAGGGGTTTTTCCTTGGAAACTTCCTAAAATTCCTAAAATATATCTACATAGCTTCTGCCCGCGACTTCGTCTGCGTGATATTTCTTGTAACTCCGACCCACCCCGTCGCATCGCATCGCCTGCCCGCGCTATTACTTCGGTTTTGCTTAGCGTTTTTTCAGACTTTTTCTTTTTGCTCGGCTTCTAAAGGTCCATAGCGTGATGTTAAATAGCCAATAGCCTTCTTCAAGAATTGGGCTATCAAATGCAAAAAGAATTTTTCAAATCCGACTGGTAGTTCCAGAGATTAGCGCGTTCAACCAAACAAATAAACAAACTCTTCAGTTTTATAATATTAGTATAGATACCAACACCTCTGCTATTGTAAAACAAAATTTTAACTTAACTAAGTATTCAAATGAGCTAACTTCTATGCCTTTTACACACCTCATATATTATGCACAAACGAGCGTACTATACCTATGTAGAACATAAAATCTATAACGATCACTCCGATCAACACGAACAGTTCAAAATAACTTCAGCTTTACGACATTGTAAAATAACAATTTCATAGTGAACACATTCTGTCCACTATCAAAATAAAATACATGGTTCTTCAAAGTCCAAAACATTCACAGACATAAAAAATGAAATCAAATATTCAAGTAGCCAAATCTCTTACCGCGATAAGATGAAAATCTTCAGGTTGCTCGATAACTCCCAGAATATAAGTATAACAGATACAGTATAAGTAATGATCTATCACAACCAACACATCCGCTATCTGAACATCGACTGAAAAATGGATTTGCCGATAAAAAAGAAATCTCACGTTTTTATCGCAAATTACGTCGATTTTATGCGATTTCCTCGTAATATCAGGCGATAAGGCAACTTATCGGGCGGCACCATTGCTCTGTAATCACTATTTTTCACTAATTCAACGATATTAAACTTTATCATAATATACCAATTGATTTAGCGCACACCAAGTAATTATATTTTTCGTATCTTTGAATTGACATTGACAATAATAACATTCACATGTACCTAAAGGTACATTAATGGTTAGGTATTTCATGATTATAGGAGACCACACAAAAGATGGAGCGACGACATTGCAAAGATAACAAGCAGAACATGGAGCTGAATCGCCAGAGACAGAACAGCTTGGAAACGCCTGGACGAGGCTTTTGCCGCTATCGATAACAATCCTTAAACACCATAGTAATATAGACTGGAATTACTCAAATAAAAAACTTATCCATACTTATATTATAAATTCGAAAGTAACTCTGTATGTCTGTATGTTACCTTATCACGCCTAATCCACTGAGCGGATTTCGATAAAATTTGGCAGAGACATAGATTGCATCCCGGGGAAAGACATAGGATAGTATGTATCGAAATACCTCACAGGTGAAGCCGCAGGCGGAAGCTAGTTTAATATATTTTTAGTTAATAATGTCACATGAGATCATAGTACTAGAAAAATAAGAAATGAGTGTGTAAGGAAAATTAAGCTATTTTATTTTATATAATTTAGGTACTCTAAATGGTTCAGCAAGCGTTTTGACTAAAATTCACATCGTCATAAAACGATACTGACGTAAATAAAACTTGTCAATTTACACAACATATTGAATAAACATAGCCCACTTCAAGAACTCGTCGGAAGTAGGCAATTTCCAATTCAGATGCATAAATTCACACCCAATAATATTGAATCATTATTCATAAAGATGTCATAATAATAGATTATCATAATCATATTTTCACAAATAGCTCTAAATCGCCCATGGAGCTCCTGCTGTGAAATTGCCTCTCGTACATTTTAAGTGACATTTGTCAAAAAATCTAACACATGAATTATTAAATATATAAATGAATAAGAAATATATAAATGAAGAAATAAATATATATCATGTATATAATTACTGATGTCTATTTTTATGAAATCGAACCTTTATTTTGTAATTTTATATAAAAGTACTGCGTACTCGTCCGTCCATATTAAATTATTATAATGATATGGTTTAAGCCAAAAATAGTATGGAAATTAATTAAATATGTCGAACGGCGAGTATGTTGTAGTTTTATTTGCCGAACCCTGCATAAACTGGTCTTACAATTGATCCGGCAAACGCAAGTGATCGATGCGCCCGCGCCAGTTACTTATCTATACGGTACGTAGGCCTATCGCGGTTGGGATCGAGCGATCGCGAGCGGTAGCACATTCGAGTTATAAATCATCGCTGATTGCCTATAACTCGGTACCAATGATAAACATTGTGATTTTACACCCGTCCAACGGTTTAAATTATAACTTCATGAATATTATTAGGGTCCAGTAGGATGTTGCTAAAAACGTTGAATGTACCTACCTATATTGTAGAGCAATCCCAGTTTTTAATTTAAAATAATCAGACGGTTAAAAATAGAACCAAAATTAATATTTACAGTTTCCTATACTTACGTGAGTAGGTACCTATCTAATTCTAAAAAAAAAAACGTAACCTTGTGACTGTCAGTATGGTTTATAAAATGCGTGTCGTGGTTAGATCTATCGCAGATATCTGATACTAAGACGGCTACTTGCTTGCCTTTAACTTTATCACTTTTCACCATAGTCTTTAAATCACACTGATTTTATGATCTGACTCCTAAGTCACAGGCCCATGCACCTAGTTAAGGAGTGAGGGTATTTATGTATTGACATATGTGTTAATTTATCCTTTTATTTTTTAGTCCTAAGGATATTGTAGAAAAATCTGGCTTTTTGGGGAGATCTTCTTCTTCGTGTCGCTGTCATGACGGTTATTTAAATTTTGGCGAAATAATTACCTACTTTTATACCTTATAAACAAATACTCTCACAACAACAAGAAAATACCAGATAAACTAACCCTTAAAAGTCACCCAAAACAATAAGTAAGGAACCCTGATTAAAGATCCGATTGTCGCTTGACCGTTTCACAATGAGTTTCCCTATCAGCATCAGACTATGTTGTAGACAAAGTTTGTATGTATTCAGTACGTACTTACATAGTGACACTATCAATTAACTATGCCATGACATTATATTGAAGAATGGTTCCGTATTTTATTGAAATTCTTATTCATCAGTTCAATCAAACTTGTAGAATTACTAAGAAAATAGTTGAGATCTTTCTAAGGCAATGTCTTTTCTTAAACTTACAGTACCCGGCGATAAATATTGCACATCGACCTTTGGAAAGAGACAATCGGCTAATTTCGGCTTCGTAGAGCGTTATCTCTGTCGCACGGAATACAAACAGTCCGGTATCTATTAGGAGCTGTTAAAACCATTATGATTTGCTTCTTTTAATAATTAGTTTTATTCTTTGTATAAAATACAAAAAAGGTAAAGGTCGATGTGCAATATTTATCGCCGGGTATTGTAATAGTTTTGTCCTTTGAGACATTTGGCTAGCAGTGGGACAATACAGGCTATAAAAGAGATTTGTAGTTATAATTAACGTATAATGTTCCCACTGCTGGGACACAGGCCTCCTCTCATTGGGATTGAGTGGGCCGTAATCCACGCGGGCCCAGTGCGGGTTGGTTTTGTAGTGCGGATTCAAAATTAATAGAAATGTTTCGACTGAAACACAATTAGCTATCCTAATTTTTACTTTACCGTCCTATTTGTCATCTCCCATTGGATAATATAAAATAAACTATATAAAAAAGGCCTCTTTTTAAAATCTTTGTCATTTTAATTTCAGTTATATTATCACTGAAGCATATCTATATGAGACGTGGAAAATTAGGTAAGCCAGTCAGAGGGTAGTTTGGGGAATGACTGCCCAGGGTGCAGTGTACGAACTTAACTAACTTTATTCATGAAGATTATTTTAATTCAAATCGAATAGCTCTATTAAAAGTCAACGTTAATTGAAAAGTTTAAGAACAAAAAAACCAGCCACTCTTATATTACATACCCAAACTTCGCCAAATTCCAAATATATCTCACACTAAACACACAGATCCCTATCAACAAAAAGATGAAAAAATTAAACTAACAGTCGAATCATCTCATCTTACACACGCGTTTACACTTTCCTATCACTCTTATTAAGATTAGGCCAAGCTCCAATTAAGATAATTGATTTCCCTTGGACCTCCCAGCCCACGAGGCCTAAATCTTAAAAAATAAAAAAGTGTGGCCAGATGCGAGCCGGACTCGTACGCGAAGGGATCCGTACCTCCGTTCCAGTATTTAACCGTACATATTTTTTAAAATAATTTAATAAAAAAACACGTTTCTTGTATGGTTGTTTCCCTTTCAATTTTTAACATTATTTTATTTTTATTATTTATTTTTATAGCGGCCATACTGGCCATAGGCTATATATACACTGTCAAAATTTCAAGTGTCTAAATATTACGGTTCAAAAGATAGAGCCCTGTGACAGACGGACGAACAACGGAGCCTTAGTACTAGAGTACTGTTGGCACCCTTTGAGTATGGAACCCTAAAAAACTTGTATTATCTCCAACCTTTATCGGCTCGCTTCGATACTAAATCGATCAAGAGTTTGAGTATAAAAATATTTGGTGTAAACCTTTTTGTTAATAGTTATTTTATTATTGTTATCATGATCGGAGATTTCGTTTTAAATGGCGATGTAAGCAAGTAGATATCGGACTTGCTTCCCACGTGTGTTTGGTTACTCTAGGCTTTAGATTGTGAATAAGACAATCAAAATACTACTATTTTTTAACACTCATTTAATTTTGACATATATTTAATAACGGTGAAGGAAAACATTGCTAGGAAACCGGCATATCCAACAACCAAAAATTCGAAGACATGTGACATCTACCAACTCGCACTGGGCCGGCGTGGTGGATTATGGCCCACTCCATCTCACAGAGAGGAAACCCGTGTCCCAGCAGTGGGAACACTAAAGACTGATTATGCTATGTATTCAATACTCAATCATTTATTGGATTCCACAATGTCTACTTAATTAGTAACTTAAAATTTAATGAGATCATTATAAACCCTGTCAGGCACAGCAAAATAGTAGGAGAGATTATTTTCTGTAAATTGGTTTATCAGCATTAAACCTTAAACTTCAACCATGATATAGACAAGAGACGTATCGCAAAACATTATTGGACCAAGTATTTATTGACTTAAATATATCCACACAGAGTTCATACCTTTATCTAGTAGGGGTTCAGAAAGAGGCATTATGAAGCAACTACTACACAGGAAGCTAACTAACAAACTGCAACTCCACTTAAAGATAAAACCAAACAAAACTGTTTTACATTAACCGGTACATGTCACAATGAATCTAATAGCTTCTTACAAAAGGCGTCGAAACAAAACCTAAAGCAGCATTAAGTGTAGTTAAGAGGCTTACAGGACCTAAACGCAAAAAATGCAAGTTAAAGAAACAATAAAAGTAAATGATCGACTACAGGAAACAAAATCAGAACAATATGTGACGTTCTTCAGAATATATGCTAGGTAGTTACTATGTTGAAAACAATACAACTAATTTGATACGATTGAAAAAAAATCATGGGGATACCTCTAAAAACTTTCTTTATACAATAAAAACCATACTAATATACATACAATCATTCTTATTTTTTGTGAGATTATTCTACAAGCAACATACTAAAATACTACTGTTTTCATTTTTTTTGTCCAAACAATAGATATTTTTGTAGGTAATTAAATAATTGCTTTATATTTTGCAATAAATTACCAGTGTTGTGTCATCGCGCTTCTCTTTCTTTTCTATGCATTCCGACAGTGACCGCACTTTAGGTCATGTAAGCCCCTTAATACAGAGAAAAAAGAAGATAATTCGACCGACACTTTAGGGCTAACCTTCTATAAAAGACTTGCTCTTGTCTCGCAACAAAATATCGAAATTTCTTTATTAAATGCAATCTGCCTAGTCTTTTCCCAACTGTGTATGTTGGGGTCGGCTTCCAGTGTAACCGGATGTAGCCAAATACCAGTATTTTACATGGAATGGCTGCCTATCTGACCTCCACAACCCAGTTACTGGGTAATACGATACCCCTTGGTAAGACTTTCGGGCTTCTGACGACCCGTAACGGCTTAATGTGCTTCCCAAGACACAGAGGGGTCTCGGTATGCAAAGATGGTCACCCATCCTGTGGATGGAGTTAGTCTGTTCCAACTGCGACAAGCGTGGCTTAACCTGATCGATCGACCCATGTGGCTGTTATTAGGTTCTTAGCCATGAGCCTCTTTCTTTATTAGGTAAATGTTAATTAAATATTAACGTATTATACACATAAACCTTCCGGCATAGTCTCTAAATGATAGTGAAAACCACATCAAAATCTGTTGCGTAGTTTAGAAGAACAACGCTGTCACACAGACAGACACGAAACGCAACTTTTATTTATGATATACTTGCTGCGCACCGCGGTTTCACCCGCATAAGTGAATATCGGGATAAAAAGTATCCTATGTGTGAATCCTGATTATAAATCTGTATGCCAAATTTCATACAAATCCGTTCAGCCGTTTGTGCGTGAAGAAGTAACAAACATACAAACACACTCACAAACTTTCGCCTTTATAATATTAGTGTGATATAGATATATACATAATTATAATAGATGCTGTTCCAAGTATTTCAAAGGGACGGCTGTGTCTACGACTAAATAAGATTGTTTGGTGAATGTATAAAAAGCCCAAAGCTGCTGGTTCTATGCAAACTAAATAGTCGCTTTGCTATCAAATTGCAGGTGTCGTACCTATAATTTGTTGGCAATACGACAGTCACTATACCTCTGATTTGAGGCTAAAACCACGATTTATTGTCCCAACAATTTGTGACTAAAACGAACCGATATAACAGTCAAATCGATTACCTGCCCTGATCACTCAGATTGATCGATGCCTTTTAAAATAACAGCATCGAATAATTTATCGATTCCACCAAATTTTCATTGAAAACTTATAATCGAATGTTGATAGGTGTTTATTCAACCGTTTGAATTTATTAACTAAACAATTTGTAGACGATTGTGTTAATTGAATGATTAACTAATGGCTGTATCGATTAATATTATCGATCGTTGAATGCTATGTTTGCATATTTACACCTTGTTGACATCAAATAATATATAATGTTTGATGGACATAAATTATGTAAAACAACACAAACTAAATTATAATGTTTAAAATTGATATCTGATTTTTAATAAATAACCAGTTTTATATACACCTGCTTATATTGTGAATGAAGCTATGTTGAACTGTAAAAATAATTTAGTATCCAAAATGTACCAAATATTTATTTAAAAAATTAGGCATTGGTGTTACCTTACATTTCTTTATATCTAACTATGCAGACACGGCGAATTTCGTACCACCCCGCCAGCCGCTCTGCCCCCGCTTTTTAAATCTCTGATATCTTCTAAGATATTCATTTTAATGATATGCTGTAAAATGCAATTTTGATCTCCATGAAATACACAACGTATTAAATTGGATAAGGAATAATACTGTATTGTTTAAACTAGCTTGGTAAATAACCCACAATTTTTTTTTGTAATGTGTAAAAGATAAAAATGGTTACTATGGGTTATCCTTAGGAGATAAACATATACCATTGCGGTCTTTTTTATCGATATTTTTAAGATATACAATTCCGTAATGTACAGTCAGCATCAAAAGTCGATTAACACTTAAGTTTTTTTTAATCTCGGTTATTGAGCAAAAGCGACCCACCCCGTCGCATTGCATCGCCGGCCCCCACTTTTACTTAATTTTCTCTTAGCGTTCTTTCTCACTATTTTATTATGCTCGGTTAAGGGATCTAGCGTGTTAAGTAGCATATAGCCTTCCTCAAGAATTGGGCTATCAAAAGCAAAAATATTTTTTGTAATGCGACTGGTAGGTAGTTTCATAGATTAGCGCGTTCAAACAAACTAAATTGTCAGCTTTATTATTAGTATTATAAAGATTTAGATTAGTGAAAAAGAAGTCTAGGCTTTAGATTTCTAATATTATGTACAGACGCCAGCACACCAAGCTACTACAATCTGTCAAATTTCTGTAATAGATTTTCAACTTTATCGCTAAAGCATAAGTTTCAAAGTTGATTGGGAAAATCGGTTTCGGGTAGCTTGATGTGCTGGCGTCTGTACCTACCTACCTACTTTAAATTTTGTTGCTTTATGGATTTTTATCTACTAATTATCACATCAATTTAAATAAACTTAATTAATTTAATTAAATACAAAAATTGTATCGTAAAAACTAACGCTTCGAATAGTTTAAATAAACGCATTAAGGCTCCTTCAAAGAGGCGCGACACGCGATAAAATCGAGCACGACACAAAGGCACCGCAAGTCGCGCAACGAACGATGCCTTTGTAACGCGCGCGATTCGCGTCGCGGGTCGCGCCTGTTTGCAGGAGCCTTTAATGATGTATTAATGTCATGACATTTTACACGATATAGACATGAAGAAAAAATATGTTTTACCATATTTTTGTCATGTATATTTAAATATAATAATTTATCGCCACATTTTTTGTAATTCAAAATCATAAACCTTGTTAACATGTAACACAATCTGCGAATATCTATAAATCGTATTTACTTGGATGTATTCAGAGATATAATCAACATACCCATCACTCTAACCATCCAACCTCTAACCATCTATCGACTTAGTTAATGTAGGCTTTATTTAGGTGTTTATTTCACGCTTAAACGAGTATTCAATACATTTTTACCCGCTTACTAATAAACGTATTATATCAGATGAATAGTTACACACCAATTTCTCTGTTTCAGTCGTCAGTAATTTCACTTTCGAAAGAAGAAGACAGAGCGTTGTGTAACTGACGCTATACAACGTTTATTTGTAAGGGAGTTTATGTTATACTAAAGCGTCACGAAATCACTAGTCAATTGACCTCATTAGTTCCAAATGCCAAACTACAAGATTATTTTTATAATCATGCCAATAAATTATTTGTTTATAATTATTTATAAATTATAGCTCAAGTAGGCAGGATGTGGCACTATATAGAACCTCCAGCGGAAACGTTTACTTCATACACACACACACACATACACAAAATGTGAAGGCTTATCGGCAGCTAATCGATTTGCGTTTGCGCATCTCGGGGCGCATTCAAATTTCGATCGCGAACTGTCATGGCGGCTCGATTGGCCGAAAACAGCCGAACAGCCGATATGAAACCGAAACGAGGTGGCATTGACATTGATTGGCTGTTGCGAAACTTTAAAACAAAGGGTACTTCGCTTCTATTCGGTTACACACCGCCATTAATATAAATATATTCAGATTATAATACGCACATACATTTAAATCTCTTATCTTTGCTTGTGAATGTTATAACTTATATCTAGATAGTACATACCTATTTATGATGGGTGCTTATGTGTAAAATATTTATTTGTAGACCATATAACAATAAATGCTTAAAGCGTTATAAAAAATAACATAGGCTAAAACTTAGATATATATATGACGCATAAAAATAAAAAGAGGGAAGTAAGTTATATGTGAGCCTACGTACCTGAAGATTCTATTATATTATAAATTTATGCAGGATTTAGATGTTTATAGGTACAATATATACCTAGGTAGGTAGGTATACCTAAATGTAGGTAGTAACACTTTTCTTAGATGAGATTAGTTTTGCTATCCTTGATTATTGTAAAAAAAGCATTTATTTAAATAAAATTATCTTTCATAATGACTTTAAATCTAAACATTGTTTCAATAGTTAAAAGCCAAAATAATTTTATAGCTTTTTGCAAAATAAAAACAAATCATTATATAGGGAGGCATCTAAATAAACATGAAATTAACCTTAAATATAATTAAAATTCCAAAAATTTGAGAAATTAAATTTAATAAATTTGGATACCCCGTTTATGTCTTTTACTAGAGCAACACAAATTTCATACAAAATAGTAGACTTCAAGATATAATTATATATATCATTTCAAATATAAATTGAATATATTTATATTACCTACATTGAAAACATATTTTTGAGTCTTTTGAAACGATAATTGCTATTTACATCATACTGATAATAATCATTTATGATAAAAGTGATGGATATTTAATGTTGTTCAATAAAATTATTAGATAAACCTTTCAGCGTTTTAAAACGTATGTTATCTATGTGTTTATATTTTTTTAAACAAAAATTTGATTAAAAAAAATGATATTTTTATTTTCGCGCTCTTTCCGTCGGATGGTAGAGTGAACTCTATATATTGTGACGCGAGAAATGTTGGCTTAGAAACAAAGTTATAAAGTATTTTTGATGTGCGAGCAATTAATTCAAGAGATATTTGTATGTATATAACTTACATATTAGTGGAAGTTCATATTGTATCATTTTCATCATATTTTTTTTGCAAACTTTGTCTCATTAGTTTGAATCAAAACATGGAGTCAAAATGATGTTTCTTTCATGTAACTGCGTTAAAAAATACTTGCCTTCGAATGAGACATTGGAAAAGCATGATTACTTCATGATAAATAAAGAAAACACGAAAATATTTGCTCTACATTTTCACTGGCTGAGGATAACTCGTCTCTTACATGTTGTAACGCAAGTAAAATAATAAAAATGATTAAATACCTCGAATGTCCTTATCAGATGCTTATCACAATGTAGTTCACTATCACTATTTATCACTTTAAATACTGTGCAGATGCAAAAACACACTGAAATCATGAGCTCCATTCCGTTTGCATGTTCATTTTCATCGGAAAATTCTTAATATCACAGGTCACAACTGGTCCTATAATCTACGATGGTATAAGTAGATAGTACTAGATAATACTAAAACGCGTTGATATTGTGTTTAAAATTACAAAAACAGTCCATGTTAAGAGCGCAAGCGCAAGTGCGGCGTTGAGGCGTACGGCGCGTGATGCGGCGTCGATGGGACGCAACCCGACACTAAACCAGTCGTGTGACTTTTTGTTGTGAACGCCACAATCGTACGCCTTCGGAAACGCTCGCCGCCGACGACTGCCGTTCGGGTGTCGCGCGCCTCTGATAGGTCGAAGCGAGTGAGCGAGGGAGGAGTCTACGCCGCGATGGGAGTGTTCTTCTTTTAAAATTTTCTTTTTCTCTTTTTGGGCGGTAGTGCGGTGTTGTGCGGTGGTGTGCGTTAGTTGAGGCGCGCGCGCCGCGGGTGATGGATGTCTCAGCGGTCGCTCGCACTGTATTCTGTTATATGACGGCGGGCCGACGGCTCCTAACAAGAGTATCGCTCAAAGTGCCCTTACCGCTACTGCGCTGTCACTGTTACCATAGACATGCTGTTGATTTATACCTTTACCTCCTTACTAATAAACGCTGTATAGCATCTGTATACATAGTTACACAACGCTTTGTCTTCTTCTTTCGAAAATCAAATTACCGACGACTGAAAGAGAGAAATCGGTGTGTAACTATACATCTGATATAATACGTTTATTTGTAAGGGGGTTAATCTTTATTTACAGCCTCATTAAAAACATTAATAAAAAATAACAAATCACAACTATTTTAAATATTAAGACTTTATAATCACTGAGCCACTTGACCCACTGTTCCCGAGATTAATAATAAGAACCTACCTACAGTACCTGTGAACGACGGAGCCTTTATAATACCAGCCTATAAGAATAAAATAGAACAGAATACTCTTTATTATGTACACCATGTAAATGTCCCACTGTGGCAAAGGCCTCGTCTCATACAGAGAAGACAGGAGCATTGATCACCACGCTTGCTCAAGACGGATTGCCGATTTCGGACTTATAATCTATACTATCTATGCTTCTATACTAATAGGTATTATAACGCTGAAGAGTTTGTTTGTTTGTTTGTTTGTTTGGTTGAACGCGCTAATCTCTGGAACTACCAGTCGGATTTGAAAAATTCATTTTGCATTTGACAGCCCAATTCTTGAGGAAGGCTATTTAACATCACGCTACCTTTAGGAGCCG
The DNA here is from genome assembly GCA_963855955.1 of Luperina nickerlii. NCBI lineage: Eukaryota > Metazoa > Arthropoda > Insecta > Lepidoptera > Noctuidae > Luperina > Luperina nickerlii. Next base: position 7,770,411 of record OY979669.1, read on the forward strand.
AGCAAAAAGAAAAAAAGTCAGAAAGAACGGTAAGCAAAACGAAGTAATAGCGCGGGCAGGCGATGCGATGCGACGGGGTGGGTCGGAGTAACAAGAAATTTCACGCGGATGAAGTCGCGGGCAGAAGCTAGTATTAACTATAAGGCCAGGGTTTCCTCAGGATGTGTTCTTTGACCGATGTCAGTTATATCCAAGATAAACTCAGAAAGTATAGTATGAATTGAAAAGTCACATTGATACACACATCAAAAGTGTCTAGGGATCAAGATATATTTTTGCAATAACTTTTCTCCTGATTGATATTAATTAAAATTTTCTTTAAGGATTCATCAAATAAAGTGTTTTCGTTTGTCACAGTAACGATAAACCAAGTCACCTTTGCATTAATAAAGAAATTTGCCATTTTCCTAATAAAGGGATTTTTGACATTTGAACCACTAACATTAAAGTTCGAAAAAAAGACTGAAATAACAGTTTTCTTTAAAATTTTATTGGGTAACTTAAACAATTAATAATCCGTGTTTCTACCGCGAACACTAACAACACAAGAACATCGGTTTGGCATACTCAAAATGAGTTCATCCAAATCACGCTGTGGAATGGCCGCCCATGTTCGTTGCAACAACAAAAAAAGGTCTTCTTGCAACTGGATACCCTCCATATTCGGCAGATCTCTTCTCTGTAGCATATCCCATGCATGCTCAATCGGGTTCAAGTCTGGCGACTGAGCAGGCCAGAGCAGGACATTGATGTTAGCTGCGGCGAGAGTCTGTCTTACAAATCTTGCGGTGTGCGGTCGTGCATTATCATGCATTTACTGAAATAAGGGACCGATTTGCACTTGTAGAGGAACGATGACGTCAGATACAATCGTCTCAGCATAAATTTGAGCGTTGAGGTTGCCTCTGATCCAAATCAACTCAGTTCTTCCGCCGATCCAAATACCCGCCCATACCATGATGGTTCCACCACTATAAGGATGGACTTCCTGGCAGGATTTTAATCGCTGTTGGCGTCCAGGGGTTCTCCAGTGTCGTATACGTCTTGTATCCGGTCTCATACCAAAACGAGACTCATCAGAAAAGCACACGAAACGCCATTGTTCTTCTGCCCAATTTCTGTGTTCAAGAGCCCATTGATATCGAATCCTACGATTGTGCATTGCTATAGGTGGTACCCGTAGCGGTCTTCGGGAACGAAGGTTCACTTCATGCAAGCGGTTTCTGACTGTTTGGTCGCTAATTAAGTTCCCTGAAGAGTGATGAAGCCTCACGGCTAACATCATGGCGGTTATTGTTGGAGCTCTTCGAGTTAAGATTTGAATGTATCGGTCTTGTCTCCGTGTGGTGCAGCGATACCGTCCTCCATGGCGCTCAGCCACGGTACCAGTGCTTTGGTAACGTGTCCAAAGTCGACTGATAACACTCTGACTTGTATTCAGAGCTAAAGCCACAGTACGTTGCCGGGAACCAGCTTCTATCATTCCCACGGCTCTGAGCATTTCTTCCCTGCTTAAATGACGTCGCCGCTCCATAATAACGTTGGTTTTAATCAGTAGTAGGGAAACAGTAGCACTAATAATGTCTTCAATGCGTTGTATGTTTTTATAGGGAAAATATTGACAGCTGATTTTCATCTTTTACTCGAATTTGATTAACAGTTCCTGTTTCAAATTATGAAATGCACCAAAAAGGATCCATATAAATTTATAAAATCATAAATTTATTACAAAGCCACATCTCAATCTCAAGAAATCCGCATAAAAATGCTTGATCCCTAGACACTTTTGATGTGTGTACTTGCCCAAGCAACCCTTACCAAGATTAATTGCAGAAATTAGTGGTACGTTCACAATGAAAACGACACCACATTAAACAATGGCGGTCACATTATTTAGAAACAATCTATTTTAACTCGTTATTTGTGAGTTTGTTGATAAAAAAGAAGTTTAACTTTCGTTATTTATTGTTTTAACTACATAGATATTAAGTTTTTTTATTTTATTGAAAGGAACAGCAAAAAACATAAGAACTTACTTACAACTAGTTTAAATCAAGTTTTGGTAATAATATAACACGCAACGCTGCGCACAGGCAGACATCATCATCTGAGCCTTTTTCTATGTTTGGGTCGGCTTCCAGTCTAACCGGATGCAGCTAACTACCAGTATTTTACATAGAGCAACTGCCTATCTGACTTCCACAACCCACTATATATGTAAGTTAAAAAATTAAGATATACTCTTAATATAATATAGACTCTCTATAATATAGACTCTTAATCGATTCGATTAATTCGATACTCGATTGCTAGGAGTTTTAGTAGCAGTACGTGCAGTAAATAGTATAGCATATAAGTAGTATAGTACGTGCAGTAATAGTATGAGCGTAAAGGGGACTACAGGACTTAATCGCATAAAACGCAAGTTTTATTACGCCTAAAAGTATGTGATCGTCTACAGTACACAAAATCAGAAAAATATATGACATTCTTCAGGATATATGCTAGATAGATAGTGTGTTGATAACATAATACAACTAATTTGCACACACAAATTTGTAGGTCGTGCATATAAGGCCGTCTGCTGTCACTACTGCAGGGATAGGTACTCCCCTGTAGGTCCAGAAGGTGACCCGCTTGACCGAAAATGAAAGATGGTCTTTATGTGCGATTATTCCCGATGTCCAACACTTGTTTAGCGTAACAGCACTCTGGGAGACAGCGAAACAACTTTTTAAAATTATTCTCTTTGTCCACCACTTGGGGACACTTCATGGTTTGAATAGATCGAATCTGTTCCAAAACCGAATCGGAGCACCCCCGACTTCACGTAGTCTTTTGGCTGCTATCCCTAGAGAGTATATATAAAAACCGGAGGCGCGAAGGGAGAGCTCATCTCCGCAGCTACGGCTTGCCCGCTATGGCTCGCACGGGTACCTATCCTTTGTTACGTAAAGGCGAAGGGGTTGCACTTCCCACAGCGCCGGAGATGATGCAGAAGCAACTAAGTGTTTTGAGGTGTGTAAAATTTGTCCCCCAGTGATGGACAATGAAAATAATTTTTTAAAGTTGTATCGGTGTGCCCCAGTGGTGGCCAAAAAAGTGGTGGACATCGGGAATAATCGCTTTATGTGCTGTACGGCGAAAATGACGGTTGACGGATCGGCTCGGTGAGTCAAGGACATCGGCACGGAGCTCATGCAGACGCTGGATCAGGCGCGCCTGTTGAAGATTTAGCGTTGGAAACTCGCAGCGAGTAAACTGACGTCGTACCTGGAAGCCACCGTTCCAGCTTATTAGCATAAGGACCAATAACTTCCGTTCTGGGGCACCACCGACGGCAACAAGGAAAAAGTACCTATTTAAATGTATTGTCATGGTGGTACTGGTCAGAACGGAGTTTACAATAAAATAAGCTTGCAGGGAAAAGTAGAAAAAATACAAATTACCTAAAATCGTTAATGATTAAAAAGTTATCCTAACGCAAGCAATTCCTTGCTCAAAAGAATAACTGTTTCATGAAATCATCATTCTTTGGACTTACGTGGTCTTAGAAAGTTGTGTTGATGACTTTAATGATTATAATTCTGTAAATACATATTTGTTACGGCCGCGAATCATATTTTGATCGACGTACAACTTAATACTGACCAGCAAATTGCAAAAAACGTAAGAAAATTTGAATTTCGCGGGCTACCTTAGCACTTCCCCCTTAAGTGGGAAAAATTAAAAGTAACCTTATTGGTGATGATCTTCAGAAAGGTGAGGAGCGTAATACTTGTAACCCACGTACGTGTATGACCAGAGGGGCAATTCTCGTAATTTTAAGAACGTTTACACGCTAATGTCAGTTTCAATCTGTCAAAAATATCTCTAATTTTCCGACATTTTTGTAAAGTTTTTGACATTGATTGGCGCTGAGTTGAGATTGCAACTAGATTTTGAACGTTTTTAACATGGAGAACTGACTCTCCCGGCCACCGTAGGCGCGGGCCTGCGGGTGGAGAGTAATGGGTAGCTCACCGTCCGATTAGGACCAGGCCCGTGCCGGACGGCGCGTACGTGTTACACGCGCGCCTCAAAGAGATGTCAGCATCAACCGAAGGGGCCCGTCAGGGCCGAAGCCTGCCGGGATTGTCCGAAAGGGTTACCGCTGGCCCGGAACATAAAAGGCTAAGGATACGGGCGGGTTTTAGTCAGTAAGAGTCTGACACTCCCTTCCGCTACACCCAGAGCGGGGGGGGTCATTTGATGAATTCCCATCCTGAAAAAAAAAAGGAGAACTGACTCATATAATATGTAGGGCGAAAGTTGAAAAAGTGTTCAGCTATTAGCAGTAAATGACAGTTCAAAGACCCTCCGGCCTCCACTATGACGCTAGCGTAGGCAAAGGGAATGGTATGAATGTAGCAGTTGTTGACTGACGGATTGAAGTATGCCCAGTTAGAAAATTTTATATTTTAGTGACTAGAGTAGTTAGTCACAGCCCAATATACCAAACCTCAAATATTTACGTAGTCCACAATAATTTTGCCTAACCTAAAATTACTGCTGTGAGAAATTTAACCTGTTGGTAGGTACTGTGGCGCCACCCTAATTTAAAGCAGTTTCACGGACACTTTTTTACAACAGAGTCGGTTCTCCTTACTTCTATTCTCCATGGTTTTTAATTGCGGGAATTGGCTTTCTGGGGGCCTAAAAAGGCCACATTGGCAGAATCATAAAAGGACAACATTATGCATCATAATGGACAGTTAACTGTTAAGTTAATCATATCAAATCCCATTGGTAAAGGATTTTTCAGTTACTTTTTTGTCTGTGCTAAAATACCAATCAATCTAATCCCAATCTCTTTGATTATACCTACGTAGTGCTGCGAAAAAAAGAAAAACACGGACTGTCTTCGCCATATTATGATTCTTAATGTTATCCTTTTATGATTCTGCCAAAGTGGCCTTTTTAGGAAAGAAAAGAAAAAAGGGGAGGAAAAGAAGTCAGATATCTTTTACTCGTGGAATAAAATTGACGTCCAACAGTTCAAATATGGAAAAACTGTCAAAAATTCTAAATTTATTCTCAGGTTAAGACTTATTATTCTAGGTATAAAAGTTTGGTGGAATGTTTCCTTAGTAGGAAAACTTTGAAAAATGTAACCCTGTATAAAATTATACTCTGAATGTTTAAGGCTCCTTCAAACAGGCGCGACACGCGATAAAATCGCGCGCGACACAAAGGCACCGCTCGTTGCGCGACTTGCGGTGCCTTTGTGTCGCGCGCGATTTTATCGCGTGTCGCGCCTGTTTGAAGGAGCCTTTACAAACGATTTTAGAAAGAGACACGACTTTTATTAAAGTTTTATTAGTCAAGAGGAAAGGCTTGATTTCTAAAAAAAAACGGTAGAAAAAAGTTTAATCGTTTTTTTTCCTGTAACGTGTTTAATTTTCAATGGAATTGCATATAATTAAAATATTTTATTTCACTTATACCTACATGGGCACTTATGAAGCGTCAGAAGCTAGGTGCACGATTCCAATTGGTCGTTTCCTAAGGAAAAGAGCCGTCAAGGAACTCCACGGTTACTCATTTAAAAATAATTGGTTTTTATAATTGACAACATTGTACAGTGTTAACAGGTAGGGCAGGAATGCGTAGGCCTGTCAACAAGTACCAGGTACTTAAGAAAATAGAAAATGATCTACAAATCTACAGTCTACAAGTAAATACAGTACCTACATGTGATTTAAAAAATCTGGGTTAATTTTGTAGTACAGACGCCAGCACATCAAGCTACTATAATCTGTCAAATTTCTTTAATAGATTTTCAACTTTATAGCTAAAGCATAAGGTTCAAAGTTGATTTGGAAAATTTGACAGTTTCCGGTAGCTTGATGTGCTGGCGTCTTTACCTACTTATCTTCATTTACTGAACCAATACCTGCCTCATGAAATAGTTGGTAGAGCTGATGTTTGTATCCTAGAAACACCAGCTCTACATTTTGGATAGCTAAAGCTTATTGATTATCGTATCTTTAAGTCCTTTTTGGTGGGCATGTTAATTTTTACTCATTTTACTCATTTGGTAGAATCCTAAAACTTATATATTTTTGATTTTTCATATACCTACCTAAATAACAGTGATTAGAAAAACTTTTATGAAAACAAAAATGTAGAGTCACTGAAAATATTCATACTTTCAGTGACTCTACATTTTTTGTTTTCATGCGTACATGTAATCACCTATTTTTAATTTTTAATCTACCACAAGTTTTAATAGCTCTACAATTTGTACAATAGAACAAATTGTTCCTACAATTCAGTAATTGATCAATTAGTTTGCGCACTTTTTGTAGATTGTTTTTCAATTACAAATTAATAATATTATTCAAACAATAATTATTGAAAGTAGTGAGATATAAAGTTGAAACCTTCTTAATACACCTGAATGTGTTACTAATTCCTTTTAGTAAGTGATTGAGTAAGAATTTAACTTGAACAGGGTTTGTTTACACTTTTACCAGATACTTTTGGAACAGACATTAATCACCATGCTCATCAGACTGATTGGGAATCTCTTCTTCCCGCGGATTCACCCGTAGTATAAGTCTCGATCCTGACAGAATATCGGGATAAAAAGTATCCTATGTCCTAACCCATAAGTCATAAGTCATTTATTCATTTGTTAACATAGGTAGGTACAAATTACAGATGTTATGAAAAACAAAATATACAAGTGCTCTATGTTATACCAAAAAGGTGTACAAATGTCCATAGATTCCATTACATACATTAAAGCAAAAAATAAACATTGCAGACAAAAAATAAAACATGTCAAAAGAAAAGAATATAAGAATAATGTCAATAAAATAATTTAAAAAATAATGTCAAAGAAATATAACAAATTTTTACATGCAAATAAAGATAAGTTATTATAAGTACGATTAAGTCAAGTAGTTTCAAAATTATTTGTTATTATTATTATAAGTACGATTAAGTCAAGTCATGGGTCAGGTCATGGTCTACCTGTATTTTAAAATTTCATCCAAATCCGTTCAGCCGTGTTAGCTTGAAAGCGTAATAAACAACTGTTGAGTATGTGTGCGTGTGCCTACGCACCGATAGTCTTACTAGAATAAAGGCAGTGCGCTACTAGCAAGCAGTTGTTTCACTCGTCTGTCCTCGTACTTAACATTGGCGACGGGGTAAGTAATAGATGATATAACAACAAAATCTCTAATATTTACAGTATATAACAACGGAACCTATAATTTTATTTAATATCGCGATTAGTTAATATAATGAACGATTGATATAATTTAAAAATAACTAATTTTCATAAGCATAACATACATTAAATATAAAATCGTTTGACATACCACTCAAAAGATATAAAACTTATTTGGTCTAATAAAACAATAACTTTGTATTTTGTTTAAGATATATTTAAAAGTATTTTTTCTTTGTTTTATTCTTTGTAAGTTCTATCGTAGTTATAGGTAATAGTCACCTAAGTAGATATTAAACATAACTAGTAACTAATTACCACCTGCGCTAAGATAGGTCGACGGAGCCCCGCTTCGCGGGGCTCCTATTTCTGGGTGGTTTAAAAAAAAATAACCACGAAGGCTAAGGCGGGAGCTCCGCTCCGCTTCGCTCCCGCCTTAGCCTTCTAACCTAACCTGTCCGAGTCGGGGTACTCTGAGTCGGGGTGTTAACCATAATAACGTTTTTATATACATATATTAAACGTTAGACCTAATGATTTTCGATTAAATAAACAATATACATATTAAACGTTAGACCAAATGATTTTCGATTACATAAACGTTATATCAAACAACGTTATACTAATTAAGTTTTAGAATAATAAAATGTTATATGTAAAAAATTAAATCAACAGTTGGTATATCTCACGTTGATTATATCTTATGAACGATAATAAAATGAAATTAGACCAAATGAGTTTATACGTTATGAGACGCACCCTTGGCGACGAGTACCCACGAAAAAGAAAAGTTAAAATGTCCGGTTCGGTTTTTGGTCTTTCATCAGTGTTTGATCACAATGTACAGTCTTGGGAGACCTACAAGTGCCGCATTAAACAATGGTATGTGGCTAACGACATCACCGGGACGAGCGATCCTACAGGAACAAAGCGACGAGCTATCTTGCTGAGCGCACTCGCGGATGGCACTCACAAGTTGGCAACGGATCTCGCGTTACCAAAGCAGCTGCAAGACGTGCCGTATGATGACGTACTTAAGCTTCTGGACGAACATTTCACTCCGAAGCGGTGTGGGTTTGGTGAACGGTACAAGTTTTACGCGGCTACGTAACAAGAGGTGAGACGCAAAAAAAATAAATAAAAAAAAAACTCTTTTGTAATATTAGTTTAGATAATCTGTCCAATCTTTACCTATAAATATTGTAAGTACCTACCTAGTACATTTTGAACAAAAGCAAGCCTACTTAGGTACTTTACCAAAAACCAGGCACACCAAAACGTCTATCAAAGCCCACAAGAAAAAAAAGGGAACAGCTCCCCAGAATGTCTAAGACTACCCTCCGTCTGAACGTGATTTATTCTATATACCCGCGCTATAAATCTGTCGGGCACAACACTATCGCTAGTGCTGCGCGGTAATGGCTAATGACATAACGCCCGGCTGCCAGAGTTCAAGCTAAAAATGGCTTCTTAATCGGGTTATATGGATAAATATATAAGAAAGAGATTACTTTAGGCTTTGGGTATTTTTATTTAAGTATTCTTTTGCAGTTTTAAGTATTCTTTTGCTTTCTTTTTTGCAGTTAGACCAGCGGTGCTATTCTGTAAAAAATCTCACCGTGAAAACTCAGGTGAAGTGAGCTGTCAATAGTGTCAATTCTTAGCATCAGGTGGATTTACAGCTCACTTCACCTAAGTTTTTACTGTGAGATATTTACAGAATAGCACGGCTGAACCCCAATCGCGTAACACATTGTCTATCGCAATCCGAACGATTTTAAAAGAAATTCCTAATCTATCGCATATGTTTACCTACACATAACGTAGTAAACTACGATACAAGCATAAGAGGCAAGTCTATCCATATACAAATGGTAATTTTAAATGACGAGATAAGTACCTACATCCTTCTCATTATCTAGTTATAGTTATCGATGCTTTATCTCATAAATTGTAACTTATAACAATAAGTGTGAAGCTCACACGTACCTATTCCTATTAACAGTTGCCACTTGTAATTAGTAGGCAGAACAGTTAAATTATCTACTGTTACGTCAGAGCGGTTCTATTATCATCTGCCGAGTCTTTTACCAACTATGTTGGCGTCGGCTTCCAGTCTAACTGGATGCAGCTGAATACCAGTATTTTACATGGAGCCACTGCCTATCTGACCTCCACAACCCAGTTACTGGGTAATACGATATCCCTTTGTAAGACTGGTTGTCAGATATTCGGGCTTCTGACGACCCGTAAGGACTGCCAAAGATCCACGAACGACATCCGGAACCAATGCTGCCGTACTTACAATAAGTGCAATATCTACTTTCTAACTATACTCGGATTTTGGGCTTTAAAAAGATACATACATTTCCGTAATCAGCAAATTTTGCCTGAATCCAAAATCCGAGTTATTGCACTTATTGTAACTATTGTAAGTACGGCAGAATGGCTTAACATGCTTTTCGAGGCACGGAGGGGTCTTGGTATGTAAAGATGGTCACCCATCCACAGATCAACCGCGACAAGCGTAGCTTGACCTGATCAATCGACCCGTGCGGCTGTTATAACTTAGCCACAAGGCTCTCGCAGAGCGAGAGCGAGAGAGCGGTTCTATTAATAGTCACCAAATCCAGAAAAATTAAATCATCTGTTGCCTCGTTGGTATAGTGGTCTCAAGCGCAACTGCTAAACATTAGGTCCTGGGTTCGATTCCCAGATCGGCCAAAATGTTATTAGGCTGTACAGACGCCAGCACGTCAAGCTACTACAATCTGTCAAATTAATAGATTTTCAACTTTATCACTGCAGCATAAGGTTCAAAGTTGAATAGGAAATTTTGACAGTTTCGGGTAGCTTGATGTGCTGGCGTCTGGACCATCTGGAATTTGTCAGTAGCAGCCTGGAGTCGGGATTTGTGCCCAGTTGACGACAATATCCTCCCCCCCCCGTTACATGAGAATGAAACGTAACTGGCGTCTGCCGAACCCTTAGAGGAGTTCAGGCGTTATGTTACGTAATATGGCACTGATACACCTAGTTGAAACACCTTGTATTTTCTTAATCAAATGTTCCATTTAATCAGCTCCTAATCCTCATACACAATAGCCAACCATGCTTGTAGATACATGTATCTAATACATAAGCTCTTCATCATCAATAGGCATTAAACACCGACGTATGTAGGTAGTGCACACATACCTACATACAGACTTACATAGTATACGTATGTAGTGTCTCCGCACCAGTTAATCAGTGCGAGGTCGTGTGTCTTAGAATTACTGAGCGAATACGGGAGCCTGTTATTACTGTCTACGCTTTAGAACTATTGTTATTTAAGTATATCTATACGATCTATACATTATTATTATTTTGTTTATATTTTTTTTTCTCTCGGCCTAGCCGGATAGAACTGATGGCACGGGCCTAAGCCAAGTGTCCAACAGTGGGGTTAAGTGTGGGAGTAATATTATAAGTAGACTGTGTGGTAGACGAGACAATATTTAAGTGGGAGTATTGGTGTAAGTTGTCCGATTCACACTGAATAAATTTTCTAACTAGCCTGCATGTGTTAAGAATCACTGCCTTCTGCAGCAGGTGATAGGTGTTAGGTGGCAGGTTGAGGGAACTAAGAGATTGATGTAGCTGTTTTGGAATTACTCCTGTTGTAGATAGCACTATGGGGACTATTGTGACTTTTTGAAGATGCCACAGTCGGATTATTTCATCTTTTAGTTCGGTATATTTGGATAATTTTTCGGCTATTGTAGTCTGTACGTTATGTGTATTTGGCACGGCAATGTCTATAAGGAACCCAGTTTTATTGATTTTATTAATTAATGTGATGTCGGGTCTATTAAAGTGAATTGTGCGGTCTGTAAGAATGGCTCGGTCGAAGTATAGTTTTGTTGTGGTGTTCTCTAATACCGTTTCAGGGTTGTATTTATAATAAGGTACTATAGTGTCTAAAAGTTTGTATTTATGGGCTAGTTTTTGGTGTATGACGTTGGCTACTTGATCGTGTCGATGTTTGTAGTCTGTCTGGGCTATTGATTTGCACGCGCCGGTGATATGTTGGATTGTTTCTGGAGAACTATTGCATTTTCTACAAATATCGGTTGTTAAATTCTTTATAATATATTTTCTGTAGTTCTTGGTCTCAATTACTTGGTCCTGAATTGCAAGCATGAACCCTTCCGTCTCCGGGAATAATTCGCCTCGATTCAACCACGCGTTCGACGCATCTTTGTCGACATTTGATTGGCATAAATCTTGGCGATGTCTTCCGTGTAGAGACTTCTGGGTCCACTCTTGACATTTGGTTTTGTCATCAGTCACTTTCTCATTTTTTTGTTCTGTAGTGTCTTTTAAATTAAGAGGTGTTAAGTGTTGGTCGCTTTGTGCTATTAGTTTGTGGAGTGGGGAAGATTCAGTTTTGGCAAAGAAATATTGCCTAAGAGCTGTGATCTGTCTGTTGTGTAAATTTAGGATATCTATGAGTCCTCTGCCTTCTTCTTTTCTCGGTAACGTTAACCTTTGTATGCAAGATCTTGGGTGGTGTTTGCGAAATTTAGTCATTGTAGTGTTTATTTTTCGTTGTAAGTTTTTCAAGTCAGTTTTGGTCCAATTTATTATCCCGAATGAATAGGTGAGCACAGGTATAGCAAAGGTGTTGATTGCTTTTATGGTGTTTCGTGAATAGAGCTGTGTTTTTAGTATTGTATTAAGTCGGTGTTGGAATTGTTGTTTAAGTTTTTGTTTAGTATCTTTGTAGTGTATCTGACGGGATTGATTGTACCCTAAGTATTTATAAGTGTCTAGTTCATCCAATGGTTCTATTTGTTCTCCTGTGCCTAAGGTGTATTGGTGTTGGTAGTTTTGTCCTGCTCTAACTGAATTTATTTTACATTTATCTATGCCGAACTCCATTTTAATGTCATTTGTGAATGTTTCTGTTAGGTTAGCTAGTTCGTAAAGTTGACTCTCGGTTTCTGCATACAGCTTAATATCATCCATATAAAGTAAATGATTTAAAACGTCTTTCTGTGGGTCAGTCTGTCGGTTGGTAGCTGTAGAATTTAAAGAGATTCCTAAAGAGGTAGCGTTTAATATTTTAGATAGGGGGTTTAGAGCAAGGCAGAACCACAGTGGGCTGAGTGCGTCTCCCTGGAAGATTCCTCTTTGTATTTTAATTGGGCTAGTATCTGTTGTTTATATTGGGGTAGTCAGCCTTAATACTGTACACCAAGTTGTCATCATAGTCTTCAAAAATGTAACTATTGTTGGGTTTATTTTGTAAATTTCTAACACTTGCAATAGCCACGAATGGGGGACAGAATCATACGCTTTCTTGTAATCAATATACATGGTGAATAAATCAGTTTTAGTTTTCTGAACTCTTTTTAAGATTACGGAGTCTATAATTAATTGCTCTTTACAGCCTTGACTATATTTTCGGCATCCTTTTTGCTGTTCGGCTAAGATGTTATTGGCCTCAATGTGTTCGTATATCATTTCGGATATGCAGGATGTGATGATCTTATACAAGGTCTGTAAGCATGTAATAGGTCTATATTTAGCTGGGTTAGAGAGGTCATTGCGATCTTTCGGTATCATATAAGTTGTACCTGATGTTATATAAGAAGGTATCATGTTGGGATCTTTGATGAAGCTATTTATAAAATTGTATAAATAACAGTGAAGTGCTGTGAATTTTTTATACCAGTAACTATGTATGTGGTCTGACCCAGGTGCTTTCCAATTATGCAGGCGAGATAGAACTTTATGAAATATTTGTGGGGAGATATGTTCAAATGCCATTGTCTGAATGTTTGTATTATTTGATAGTTCTCCTTGTATCCAATCGGCTTGGGCATTATGATGGATAGGTTTTTCCCATATTTCTGCCCAGAAGTTTTGCAATGCCTCTGGGTTAGGAGTGTTAAGCTCATCATTACTTGGATTGTTATTCTGAACATTTATTGTTGCCTGCCTGATATTACGATAAAAAAGTTTTTCGTTTTGGTTGAATTGGGTATTTTGTTGTTTTCTCAAAGTGCATGCTTTATATCTTTGGAGTCGGCCTGTTACTACTGAGAGTTTTTGTTTAAGTGTGTCTAGTGTGTGTGCTGCTTGTGTGTTTGGTTCTTCGTGTACGGTGTGAATTCTGTATAGTTTTATGATCTTGTTTACATGTTTCTTTAACTTTCTACTTCGACTGCCGTTGATAAATTGTGTCATTCTACCTATTTTTGACCGCAAATCGTTTAATTTTCGTTCTAGTCGTCTTTGCCATTTTGGTTTATATTCTGTTTTTGTACCACGGCAGGTTATTTCTCTTGGTTCGAGTGTTATCTTGGCTCCGTTGACTTTAGCAACGGTCCATGCCGCACAATATATAACGGTTTGAAATGTGTTAAAATCTGTGTCGTTATTAATATTTTCAGGGAGAATGATTTTGTTTAGGTAGCTAATTATTCTTGCAAGATTTTTAGATGGTTTTTGTTTTGGGATATAAATTCGGTTTGTAGGGCTAGTATCTTTATAAAATTGGAATGCTTGTTGGAAATAATCTTCTATTATTGGGTCCTTTTCTAAATTAATTTGTGGGTTAGGAAGAATTTCTGTACTATTTATTTCGGTGTTATCCAGCGTTTGTATACTAGGCGTGGGTTCTTCTATAGAGTTTATATCAATGTTATTTGTAAACTCGGTAGTGGTATTGTTGATATTTGTATTAACTGCTACCGTTTCACTATCGTAATTGGGTGTGTTATCTATATTTAGTTCTTCCGATATCTCTAACTTCAATGAATTTAATTTCTCATCACTTAAGTATTGATTATTTATTATTGCCCTTCTCTGATCAGCTATTTGTTGTTCACTTAGGTGAGCAAGTGAAGGGAATTGATTAATGAAATCTTCGTACATAGGTTTTCGATATGTAGTTTCATTAGTGCCTAAAGCTGTAACTCTATAATATGACCGCATTATAGCTTCATTGTGTTCACTGGTCCATCTCATTCGGGTCTGTGTTCTATTTTGTGTGATTAATGTCTCTAGTGTTGTAGGTTGTATTTCTGTAGATTGTGTTGATGTAAATATTTGTTTTCTAAGCTTGCTAGAGTTTTGTGTATGTAGGGTAAAATGGTTTAACTGTAGTTGATCTAATTCATCTTTTACTTCATTTCGTATCTCATCTATTATTTTTTGTGATAGTAATTTGTTATTTATTACAGCTCTACGTTGGTCTCCAATTCTCTGTCGACTAACCTGCATATTCGGGAATTTTTCTGTAAATTTAAGGTGGAGCGGTTCAAGATAAGTCCTTCTGTCTGTATCTAGTAAAGTTAATTGAAGATAAGTGCGCAATATGAACTTATTCATTTCTGGTGTCCATCGTCTGCGCGTACTAGGAGTGCTTGTAGTGGGTGCAAGCTCAGAGTCAGAGTTGACATCTTGCACAACACTATCAAGCGTGCTGGTTGTGGACAAGCTAGCTGTTCTTCTTGTCATGTAGGAGGGGCGAGTAGAAGGGATGGATGAGAATAATGAAATGGTATCATCGCCCGTGGAATCGGCTGTAGCTTCTACGTAGTGAGCCCGCCTGTTCAGTTCACTACGACCAGCTATAGCAATTTTTTCGGTAGGAGCCCGCTTGGTCAACTCCTCACCGCCGATGGTTCGCATGCTGTGGCATCTAGCATCGGCTCCAGATGCGCCCCGGCGCTCCCCGGGAAGCGACCGTAAATTATATACTTTCTTATTATTCATCTCCATAAAGGGTTACCTTGCCTTGTTAGCCGCGTAAGTTTTTTGTACAGATGTACAGTACGCGTGTCCGCCCCCCACGTAGCTAGGTGTTCAGCTTGGACGTAAGGTTGGATTTTAGGGGGCACATTATTATTATTATTATTATACATTATTATTATTATACATTATTATTATTATTACTTAAAAATAAATAAAATTGAATTTTCTGTTTGTAATGTCAAAATAACATCTTTTTACTAATTGCATATGAAGTTGCTAAAAAATTGCTACCTATACATATATGTATAGGTAGCAATTTTTTTTTAATTGTTGTCTTTCTGTCTGTCAGTCTGTTTTTTCCGGCTAGTCTCCGAAACGGCTGAACCGATTTTGACTAGTCTTTCACTAGCAGATAGCTGATGTTATAAGGAGTAACTTAGGCTTACTTTTATTTTAGAAAAATAATCAGGGTTCAGCTTTGAACAGAGAGAAGTGGAAAAGATTCGAGAGGCCTTTACTCTGCAGTGGAACATCAATCAATCAATCAATCAATCAATAATTTTATTTGCATAATATAATATAAACTAGCTGACCCAGCAAACGTTGTTTTGCCATATATATTATTTCTAGGATTTTTTGAAAAATAGTAGCCGATTCTCAGACCTACCCGATATGCACACAAAATTTCATAAGAATCGGTCAAGCCGTTTCGGAGGAGTATGGTATCTAACATTGTGACACGAGAATTTTATATATAAGATAATTAGGGTTCCACGTAAACATTTTTACACATTATTGTTTCTGACATGCTCGCGAACGAAGTCTCTGGTACAGCTAGTTTAACCTTATAACAATATATTTATTTGTTCAAAATATATAAAATATATACTTATTACGGTGCATAGATAGACCATTTCCTGGATTAACACATAGGATACTTTATATCCCGATATTCAGACGGGAACGAAACTTACGCGGGTAAAACCGCGGGGCGCTGCTTGTAAGAAATATAGGAAGAGTATTCATAAAACCTCCCACTCCAACCTTAACCTCTAAATAGAATAGAATGGTATAGAATACTCTTTATTATGTACACCATATGAATTACAGACATAAATATACAAAAAAATCTACGTCAATTGTTATGTTTTACATTATACATTGTGAGCAAGAATAACATCGTCATATTCTATCTATCTATACTTCTATACTAATATTATAAAGCTGAAGAGTTTGTTTGGTTGAACGCGCTAATCTCTGGAACTACCAGTCAGATTTGAAAAATTTCTTTTTGCATTTGATAGCACAATTCTTGAGGAAGGCTATAGGCTATTTAACATCACGCTATGACCTTTAGGTGCCGAGCAAAAAGAAAAAAAGTCAGAAAGAACGCTAAGCAAAAACGAATAGCGCGAGCAGGCGATGCGATGCGACTGGCTGGGTGGGTCGGAGTAACAAGAAATTTCACGCGGACGAAGTCGCGGGCAAAAGCTAGTGCTATATAATAGGTATGTAGCATAATCAGGTTATAACGTTCCACTGCTGGGCACAGGTCTCCTCTCATTGAGTGGGCCGTAATCCACCACGCGGACCCAGTGCGGGTTAGTAGAAGTCTTGGAATTTTTGGTTCTAAGACATACCGGTTTCCTCACCATGTTTTGGTTCACCGTTTTAAGAGCCACTTGTCTTATGAACTCTTAAACGACTTACGAATTTAAGGTCGGTGGTTCGATACCAGTCAGGTACGAACTAAAATTCGTAAGTCGCGGCCGTTACCACTGAGCCACCACTGCTCTGTTGGTATGTACTAAAAAGCAATTTTATGAAAACTAAAGGAGATATACACACCCTCCAACTTTTGTCCAATTTGTATAATTATATTCAATGTGTCTTTTTATATATATTTAAAGTAGGTATTGTTAAAGTTGGTCCGGAATCTAATAAACTTATTTGAACTCGATCCGATGCGGTGCGAGCCGTTTGGTGGAAATCATCCTTTTACAGTGAAATATACTTATCTAACAGAACTTCGATTTGCTTCCAAGTTCAAAATAAGTAAATCTTCCCAAAATTCCGTTTTCCGATTTCCAAAGTCCGCGTTGGTTGATATTCGCTTCCTCATTTTCAGATTTTCACTCAAGCGAACTCGCAAACCGAAGCTTGTATATCTGTACAGAACTACAAATCCTACAATAACATCACAGTACGGAGTTGCCATCTCATTCTACATTAGCAATCTCAATGATGACTTAGCCAGGCCGTATACGAACATAGGTATATTAGGTATCTATCTAGTGTCTACCACGTAAGTACGTATGTACATGTAGGTTATTATTTAGACATGTCTCGTTAGCGCAGGATCGAGCCTCTCCGCCTGAGGTGGCTAATCAATATCTGGAGGAGAATTTGACCTTAAGTTAACACAAGTGAATAAGTTACCTACTATGGTACTTAAAGATATTGTTTATGAGTCGTGTTACTATAAACAGGGTGACTTATAATTCAACGTAGGTATACCTTTCAAGACGTGATAGCGTGACCCGCGTGCAACATTAAAACACCCCATATAGCCTAGTTGAAAATCCACGGGATTCGAGAAAGCCTAAATTTTCAAAAATCCTTTATATGGTACCTAGTAGGTATATAATTTTTCTCTAAACTCTCAAAATTAATGGCCGTCAATCAAAATCAAAAGTAATTTATTCCAACTAGGCTGAGAATCAACCCTTTTCGAACGTCAAAATTACAAAAGACAGTCCCACAAAACGCCCGCGCTTCACCACTTCATAGTGCTTTCGCTGGGGAGAAGAAGTGGCGCAACAAACTCCCCAGCATCACAGCCGTCTGTTCAGATAGAAAATACTTGATTGTATACAATACTAGGTATGCAAAGTAATTAACATAACAAGACACAGCCGGTCGATTCTGTAAAAATCTCACCATGAAAACTTAGGTGAAGTGAGTTTGTTTTTGCTAGGAACTGACACTATTGACAACTCACTCCACGCTTACTTCACCTGACTTTTCACGGTGAGATTTTTACAGAATAACACCGCAGAACATTAAATTAAATTATTTGCCATAATTATGTCAGCCATGCCACTATACCAACAAATAGGTACAATAAATACTATACGTAGGTACTCACGCAAAAAAATAATAAATCAAAATTAAAAATGTAAACAAAAACTTACTAATACTTGGTAAGGCTTTAAACTAACAGGAATTAAAAACAAGAATGTTGAGGTTAATCAAAATTCTTATTGGGATTCTTGTTTTTTTTTTGGAAAATGCAACTCAAATCACATATTTCATATCTTGGCTTACATTGAGAGAAAAGGTAATTATAATTCGAAAAAGTTTTTAATTTATGGTACGGGATGTACTTATGGTATGTCGTTTATGGTATCTAGATCAACATAATGAGAATATTAATACTTCTGTCGTTTGATATTGTACTAAGATGATGAAATGCGACCACCAACGTTGAAGTTCCTAATCTTATTGACAATCAAATTTTAATTCCTCAAGATAAAATCAGCTAATTGCGTTAGTTTCGTAATTAACATATTCAACGGCTTCAGAATTTACATTAAGTACATTTAAATTTATCAAGAAGATGCCTCAGTAATAACGAATACGCGACCAATCTTCATAATATTTATAATACAAGATAAACCCTCTAAATGTTTATGTAGGATAATAACAGGGATGACAATAAAACAAATACATACTTGTACACCTAAAACAGTAGGTACGGTGCGGGTTCCAAGGCCCCACGACACCCACACATTTTCTAAGCGGGCAGCCAGTCTGAATAACATTTAACCCCTTTGAAATGTAAAAGCATTACGGAATGAAAAAACAGCACTTATGTACCCCGCGACTCAGATAAACCATCTCCCGTACAAAGAGCACAAAGATACAATGCCTCTGAAAGGGTTCAAGAACGCACTTTTAAATTAACCGCTATGAATTCCAGAACGACTTACATCGTACACAAACTACAAGCCATTTTCAACCTTAGCAACTACATCTAGCAAATAGTAGACGTCACAATCGTATGCAGCAAAAGTACTATATAAAATATTAGTCGTCGCAATACGCCTATTTAAAATAGGTCCGTTTACATTTTTCCTTTTCATGTCATTGTCTCTGGCCGAGAGCGCTTGCAACCGTCACGTTCCAATTTTGAAAAGTGTCGGAACAAAATGGTAGTCGCTTTGTGTAGTGCCCCCGCTCCTGACTCGAGTTTGGTAATTTAGCAGATGTTCATGCAGAGAGTCCCGACTACCTTTGAAGTCGACTACAGCTTCCAACTAAAGAAAATGGACTTTCAACGTTTGTTTATTTGACTGCGTAGTTAGGAAATGCGAAGCGATTTATGAGAAATGTGTTCGGTAAGTTGTCGGTACGTTTGGAATCATTCGGAACATGATTCGTAATTATTCAAACGGCATACCGACGTCAAAAACATCATCTGACATACACGAGGAGTCATAGATCCAACCACCCATCAGTGGAGGCTGGTAACCAAATTGGAACATCACTGTGCCGTGTTTACAACTCGACAAAAAAAATAATAACAAAGGAGCCGAATTTAAATTCCAATCGAACTTTGACACATGTCTGCCACCATAAACAATGGAAATTCAAATCATCGTTGCAGCGGGCTGCGGCGGACTAATGCGATTGTGGCGTGTCTATTGCTCTTCATCTATAAATAGGAGCCTTTTCTCTCACTTTTTCTTCACAGAATCTGAGTCGAGATCGGGCGATAAGCTATCTCGTGTGAGACGGTCTCAATATCCACAGATGGCCTTGCTCTGAAGTAATCTCTGTTCCCGACGTGGATATTTTTGACATTTTTTTGCTTGTGATTCTTTGAAAATCTCGCTTTGTGCTCTAATAGGGACATTATTTTGACGTGGAGCAAGCCGCTGTAATATTGTAAACACTGATTGAGTATAGATAAGTAAGACAATCGGACATTTTGTCCTTGGTAGTGGCGTTTTTTTTTTTTGGTGGCGCGAATTTAAGCCTTATATTGAGGCTTGGCTTGATGTTACCGGGAAATGTTTAGCAGCTGTCCTCTGTACCTATACACAAGAGTAAGTGCGGTGTTAAGTACATTATACGTAGGTACTATCTACACTGATATATCGAAATAAGACAAGTATGTTTTTTTGTTTGTTTGGCAACCTCAGCGCTACGTAAAGGCCGCGATTTAGAGATATGGTCAAACTTAGTCCAGAAGCAAACAGGAAAATAAACAAAATATTTTCAAGTTAAGATGTTTAGATGTCCTTGTTTATGTCGTGTTTAAAATATATGGGCCAGTGTGCACTAAGCTGAAATATTATGTTAACCATAGTTTTGAATTCAGATAAATAGGTGTCATTATAGTACAATTTGTAGTGGAAATTCTTAATGATGCTACTGCACAAAACAAATTGGAATCATTATCCGTACAACTAGTACCTACTTAGGTAGGTACCCAATACATGCACAATAATGTTTTTGAGACAAGCTAGTTAATTGCAGACAACATCACGTAAACATTTCTAATATATCAAAAGCTAAGTCTCCCACAATTTTAATTAAAAATGTCTAGCTTGATAATGAATAAAATTATCCTTAGCGTAGCCCACGCCAAGAAAAGGTACACTGCAGCTCTTGTTAAACATTATATTTAAATATTTTAAGCCCAACAAAGGCAAAGGCGCGCTTTACTTTGTGTTAATTTATTTCATCACCATTGCTCTCAAAAACGGTTAAGGAAAACATCCTGAGGAAACCGGCATGTCCTAGAACCGAAAATTCGAAGACATGTGACATCTACCAACTCGCACTGGGCAGGCGTGGTGGATTACGGCCCATGCCCTCCACAGAGAGGAGGCCTGTGTCCCAGCAGTGGGAACAGTATAGGCTGATTATGTAAAGGCAAAGACAAGCTCAGTGTTACCCAATAACTCTATAAAGTGTGTGTTTTTATGAAAACCAATGTCGAAAGGCTCAGGTGAAACAGTTGACGATCGACCCTCCAGCTACGGTTACTTTTGTAGAATTAAGCGATAAACTCGTACCAAACAGGACGCAGGAGTTTACAAGCCGTAGAACGTCGATAAGCCACACATTTCAAGCAATATAAGACCTAAATATACGCTCGAAAAACGTAATTATTCGATACAGTAATACGCCTTGTTTATAAATTCGCTTCGTGTTAATCTGATAACGTTTTAATTTCACGTCAAAGTTCGTTAGCTCGGCAAAATATTCCAGGTTAATCATGTGTTTTTTTTTTAACTCCTTTTCTTATTATGTTATGTTTTGTACCCACATTTTTCGGTAATACGAAGCAGAATTTTATGTGACTGAATCTGAAATATTTCACATTACAAACTCGTTTTACTTTGTTAGTCGCGTTGCATTTAATACGTTTGAACGTAAGACATTCGGATTAGAATTAATTCCAGCTCGTATATAAAGTCGCGGTATTTAAATGAACGTAAATAAAAAGGAACGTTGCATGAACTAGTGCTAAGTGAAAGTGCGATAACCGTCTGACTGGTAGGTAATGCTAGGTTCTGTTCCACGGTTGGTCATTTAAACTGTTTCATGACTTTCCTCACGTGCCACGGACTTACACGTGATGGATTGTTTGTAAATGAATAATTAATTTTATTTCTCACAAAGCTGCGACGTAGCACGTAATAAAACAATGACGAACCAAAATAAAAACACGAGTAGTTAGTTGACATAAATACGGCGGCACACGTCGTCCGGCCGAGCAGACAATCTCCGTACCTATCCCTTATCTGTGCAACTTAGCAAACAAAACATCGCAACCGGCAATAAGCATAAAACAAAATCGTTTCGACCCCACACACGCCGTCGCCCGAACACTTGGAAAAATCCCTATGGATTTTCCGCGCGGGGTGACGAGGGCGACCGGCGGCGCGCGGGGGCAGGGGGAAGGAACGTAAAAGAGAAAAGCTGCGAGTTTTTATCTCGGCGCCATAAATTTTATTCGTAGCGTGATTTAGTGCGCAGATTGCCCCCCGCGCCCCGCCCGCCCCGCGCCTACGCCTCGCCCGGGTAAGGCTGCTAGTCATTGTCAAAATTATTGCACCCCTATCTACTGAAGCTTTAAATATATGTCCCCGACACGTAGTTATGCCTACAACCCGTTCCTACGTTGGATACGATGCTTTGATGTAAATTTTATAAGATGTTCCACATAAAGAATTGCTTTTACACGATTTTGTACCTAACTCTTGAGTAAAAGTGAAAATAAATAGAAGAAAGCGAACAATCGAACAAAGGATACAATACAAATGTATGCCAAGTATAAAATCCATTTGAATTAGGCCTATTCATTCCTTTGTATCAGCTATGTTTATTCTAGTGGATACTTACGCAAGCTTCGCTTTCCTTGACTATCAATTGCATACAAGTTTCCACTTGATTTGTTTAGAGTATTGCTGCTAACACTGCATAAGCATCGAAGCGACTGCAGAATAATGCAATATTGGACCAAGCAATGGCGCCACGCATTTCTAAGAGAGTGGTTCAAAAAAACTGCGCCGTCCTAATCCTCATTCTTACTATAAGAGTAAATCTTACTTATTTGTCAATACTGAGCCACAAAGGCGTCCAAATACCCTTACACTGGATGAAAAGCATAATACATGCCTCATAATAGTGTAGCAATTCAGAAACTGTTAAAATCATAATGCGCTTTTGTTGTGCTCTTGACAGCTTGGTTTTTTCAATAGCGGTTTCGTGTTGCCGGCCAGTGCGTCGCGAAACTGACGTCCACGATTTCTAGCGAATCGATCGCTATCTACGGGGCGTATTTTATGTAAACACGACAAATTTCGTGATGTAAAATTGTAGCCGCAGATGCGGTCGTGTTATTTTTATTGTCTGCGCGAAAGCTGTGAGTTCGGAGGATCGCATTTGATCCGGGACTCACTCCACACTGTGTCTTATCTCAGATCTGGTTTTATGAAACCCTAAATTTACGACTGCGGCGAGGGGTGGGGGCTGTATTAAGCCGACTCTCGTAGCTTCGCTGCGACAGACACTTTTGTCACCAACAATTCATGGCTGAAGCACGTTCGGCAAAAATTTTGCGTGTCAAATTACAACGCAGCGAACAGCCGATTGATGACGAGATTAGGCAATACGAGTGTCATTATGAAACGTACTTCACTTTACGATTATTACTTATGTAAATGATGGCATAAAAGATTCTTTTGTAGCAAATAAATCGAGGTTTAGGTACTTAAGTAATTTTGTTGTTCAGTTTGGATCAACGACGCCAGACTACTTGTCTGGGGAAGTCACATAAAGAAAACTTTTTTACTGATAACTCCGGTACACTGAATGAACACTCCAGAAGCTATAAAGTAGCTGCTTCAGAACATAACAACGTCCTTTAACAACACGTTACTAAAAACACATCCAAATCAACTTCAAATAAAAAAAAACGGTTTTCTTCTTATTCACAACCAAAACTGTTGATAAATTATTATATTATAGATCATAGCATCTTAATTAGGGGAGGAGGTTATTCTTAATTGCGGGCCGCTTGCCGGGGCGGGCGGGTTAGCCCAGATACAGACCGATCCTCTATAAATTACGGGAATAAATCCCGGGAAAGAAAAATTGCCCTCTGGAGCACATAATTCTTGCCTTGTCACAAGCTCTCCTTATCTATAGCCAATACCGGATTACAATGTGATTTTTATTTCATGCTATATTCGCTGCTACTTCCAACCTACTTACGTTGTCTTTATGTTAAGTTATTTATGTTACCTATGTGGAATTTGTTTTTATAATGTTTAGGGAGGTGGAAAACATTTTTCAGTGGGTTGTACTGTACAAGAGTTTTCTATTGATTTTAGTGGTTTTGTTCGGTGTGAAGATTAATGACTGACATGATGAATTTATTTATTTATTTATTGGATATCCAACAGAGACTTAGTACCTATATGTATGTACATAAAACAGGGACAAATAGGGTCATGTTGTGCGTTTTGGACGATGTCAGGTCGAAACCTATAATTTGAACCTAGGAATATGCTTACTGTGATTATTGACTGTTGTAGGTAGTTGCCTTGTGAATAAATAAATAAATAGACGAATACAAGTGATACAAGTGATTCGAATAATATTACAAATTCGAAAGTAACTCTGTCTGTCTGTATGTTACCGTTTCACGCCTAAACCACTGAACGGATTTCGATAAAATTTGGCAGAGATATAGATTGCATCCCGGGGAAGGGCATAGATCGCGGACGAAGCCGCGGGCGGAAGCTAGTAATAAAATAAATGAAATAATAACATTTAACTTTCATAACATAGGATAAACAGAAAACTAAACTATGTACAGTCAACACAAGAGATAAATATGCAGGATCGTCGGATATAGTTGAAGATTAGGTAGTAAGAAACCGATAGATGTTCTCGAATAAAATTTAATTTTATTAATAGAAAACAAGCAGTTTATTTATCAGATTAAATTTCAGTCGACAACATCCATCAGTTTCTTACTAAACTTCAACCGTATCCGACGATCCTGCATACTTATCTCTTTTGTTGACTGTACAAGAACTATTCTATATAAAACAGGGAAGATAAAAATTTATGATAAAAATAGGTAGGTACACATAGATGTAGTAAAAAAGAAAGTAGGTAAAAGTCTGAGTATATACTATATAAAAAAAGCAAAGTATAGTATTTTAAGCCTCCCTAGAATATTCTAGGGAGGCTTAAAATGCTTTACTTTGCTTATTTTTCTTTGCTTTTAATGGCTTGCTCAATTTATAGAAAATAGAAAATATTTACTGTCCAGGTAATACAGTAAGCAGGTTCAGAGATGAAATGAGTAGCATAAAATATTACCTACAGCTAGGTAACAATATACTATTTGCCAGTGAGCCCCAAACAGAAACAAAACATGTATTGAATAATGACATTTCTGTAATGATAAAATAAGCAGTTGTTTTTTTTTAATATCTATTAGACTTTTATTTGTTTCACAAAATTTGACGCGTAGCTTATAAATATATGTATTTTTCGCCATTTAGGCTACTCAGAACGAGAATCGGCGACGAAAAAATCTAAAAGGCGACTGGTCGCCAATTAGGCTACTCTAGGGACAAATTTTTGTTATACTACCTAGTAGGCAAACAGGCATACTGCCGTGCGTGTGTGTAATGTTGGTACAATTTGATATTGAGATTCTGAATTTGTCTTAGCTATTATGTAACCAAATTTAGAATGCAATAGAGTTACATGTATTCTATTGTGAATAATGACTCTACCGCAATTAACTGTGTTGTACTGACTAAGTAAAGTTCAGATAAATTCCGGTTATTCCTTTGTCACTTTCGCTTTGTACAACTTCTCCTGTGTAAATGTTGTGTAATTTCTGTGAAAATGGGTAAACACGGTAAATATATAAAACATTATCGTGATGAATGGCAAAAACTACCAGCATTTAAAAGTAAGTAAAAACTAGAGTGAGTACTGTTTTATATTAATGTTGTGTGTGATGTAGGTAGGTATATTATCTGCTACATGGTCTTACCACTTCCAGACTATATCAGAAGTCGCGGTTTTTAGTTTCACAATCATTTTTTTTTAATATTTGCCCCAGTCTGGTTAAGATGTACCTAAGTAATAGGTTTTTTTTTAAAACGTGGTAAAATCATCAAATGAGTCCTCTCACCCAGGGCAGGGCAGGAGGGACTTTCAGACTTGTACTGATCAAAACAAAATTAAGGAATCGCATGCAACTACCCATGCTGATCGCCATTCTTAGAATTCGTACCTACCCATATGAATGTAAGAGGTATGTGTTGTAACAACTTTCAACCAAGCAATCACATGATCAGTTTGCACGCTGGTAGAAAAATGTATGTCTGCGGTGGATCATGCGTCAGTACTAGCACATCAACTACTACTGAAGACGGCGAAAGTCTTGGTGATGCCTTAATATTGCTAGCAGAGGACGAATCAGAATAATCCTAATTTTTGTCTAATTGTTTACTTATGTAGTTTTTAAAATGTTAACTTTAATTTCATTAACGTGTTTAAAAGATGGCTTATGCCTAATTATCAGTGTGTTATGAATATATTATAAATAAATTGATAAAAATTACATTTTATTTTATTAATATTTTGGTGTTTAGGCTACTTTAGGCTACTACAACTGAAATTCGGCGATATTAGGCTACTTCATCCATGAGAAACGGCGACATTAGGGCCAGCGCTGTTGGCAACACTGATGTGGATTGTGGACCCTTGTAGAACATGCTTTAGTGTTTCATCGTTCCGTTCTTCCCCCCGGCCCTAATACTCTATGACCCACTTCGAAACCACGTTACTGGCTATGGTTTGAACTGTCAAAATACATGTTTTCCGTACGACTGATATTTGGATTCCTTGCCGTTATCAAGACACGATATTGACGTGATTTGGACGTGGTAAGATTTCGCGGGGAATAATACAGAAGCACGACCTAGCAAGGTTGGTTATCTACCCAGAGAATCCCGGACGTAGTAAATACTAAGTATATGTAGCGCCTAAATAGGCGCTGCAATTATTATCTAATTTTAATATTATTTTAATATAGGTGTTATTTTATGTAGGTACCTTCCTATGAGACTCGCTGAAAATAATACCTAATGATGTATGATTTTGGTCATTTCACGTTCGATCAGCAGCAATTGCGCTACCAGTTGCTTCATGGGAATCTTCAGGTTGTTTCCACAACGATTTCAGTGCCTTAGTCCAGACTTTTCAGGTAAAGTTAAAACTGCCATTTCTTTTTATTGTGAGGAAACAATTCCCTGTAGGTACTCGGAATTGCAGAAAGGGAAGTGGGAGCAATCGGACCCAGAAATTAAATTAGTTGAGTTGATTTTTACAAGGCACCAGTATGTACAGACGCCAGTACATCAAGCTACTACAATCTGTCAAAGTATAATAGATTTTCAACTTTATCGCTATACCTTAAGGTTCAAAGTTGATTGGGAAAATTTGACAGTTTCGGGTAGCTTGATGTGCTGGTGTCTGTACCTAATTCTCATATTATATTATGTTCCTCAATCAATTTGTTACATCTAATAGTAATACTTTTTATATTTAGATACCTATTAGGTACTCTAATCCTTTAAAATTGAAAAAACATTCACATTTCACTTTCTGTTTCACAGAAAACAAACCCAATTTGTAAATCTAGTACAAACATAACAACGCAAAGTACTCCAAAATAAACTCGAACATCATTGCCAAGTGTAAATCAATACTCGAGCTAATATTTTATAATGTTACCCAACAATATCGTCTAATGGACAATGACAAATGATTCCCTTTGTATCGAATTGAGATGTCACGGCTCTTTGTACGACAACAAACGAATTCACGAAATGTTAGTGAAAAAATACAACCTTCTCAAAATTTGAAAGAAATATTTTGACAACATAATGTAAGGGCAAGTATCGCTGAGTGACTAGCTAATGATCGTTTAATAGTTATCTGAATGTGGGCGAAATTCCGTGATTTGGAAAAAAACTGACTGTGTTTTGGTGGATCATTCCTGGATACTTTCACTGTTATGCCAAATTCAGAAATGAGGAAATTTAAATGGGATAAGTACCCAAAAGGCTGCCAGCATTACAACGTTGGATGGCAATGCTGATTCTTTGGGCTATAAATAGGCCAACCCTCTGGTCACGTGAAGAGTCAGCCAACCACTTGGCGATGTCCCGAAATATTCGATGAGCACTCGGACCCCAAGGTTCTAGTGTTGTAAACCCAAACGGCTCAAACACATGTGTTATTTGATTTCACGTATATGAATGTTAAGAACTTTCTGCATCTAGCAAAAAGCCAAAATCAAAGCCAAAATCTCTTAAAAAGCTCGTGAAAGCTTGTTCTAAAGAACAAGCTTTCACGAGCTTTTTAAGAGATTTTTGACCTCTGTAGAAATACTAAAATTCTTTCGGCAAAAACATTTTATATAACTCAAAAAATGTAACAACCTAATTATTTCACTTATTACGTATGAATGCTAACCACAGCCACATTCGTTAGTAAATTCCTTTGCGTATCATCTCGTACGATCTTAAAAATCGAGCAGTTTAATCTCCACACACCGCTCTCACAAACCGACCACCATTACTTGAACCCTGTCCAAAGCGCTGCCTGTGAAGAGAACTGTCAAAATCAGAATAGTATCACTAAGTTCCTTATTTTACCGCGGGTCACAATACACTGGACAGGCGAGCTTGACATTCATAATGCATATAAACTTGTTTTATTAATTCCTAAGTTTATATTAATTAATATTAATGGATACAGAAGGGATGACTGTTAGAAATTTAAGAGGCACGAATTTCTTTGATTCATATTTAGGCATGCATTCATATGTCAGAAGCTAATTAGTAATTACTCCCTACTTTTAATGTAATTACTTCTATAAATATTACTATTAATCAAAATGCAATTTGGTTATGTTTCCAGCTAGTTTTAAATGATAAAATACCGAATTCTTTTAAGTGCATATTTACATAAATTTACGCAGCACAAAGCATTTGTTCAAGTTTTAGTCAAAATAATAAAATATTATACATTCAATACAATATTATTATTATATTATACAGTTTTTCTCCTTAGGTGTCAATATGAGTTGCTAGATGCGGAACATTTCGACGATCCTGGCATTATATTGGCCATACATATATATATGCAGTAGTAGCAAAAAAAGCTGCAGACCAAAACAAAAATACTATTTACAGTATAGGCAAGTGCCCTCTAGAACCATGTTATAAGTATCATCATCTGCCTAGCCTTTTCCCAACTATGTTGGGGTCGGCTTCCAGTCTAACCGGATGCAGCTGAATACCTGTATTTTACATGGAGCGACTACCTACCTGTCTGACCTCCACAACCCAGTTACTGGGTAATACGATACCACTCTTGGTAAGAACATATTATAAGTATAATAATAAAATTTGTGTTAACGATTCTGGAAATACAATCGATACTCAATCACATACTCATCACTCCTATTCACATACACTATCCAATTCCAAATAATTGCATAACGAATGCGGTGACACAGCATTGTATTAGAATTTATTATTTTCTTTTGTTGGCAACACCCAGCCCAGTGGGTCGCGGTTGGCAACACAGACCGATAATGCCGATATTTATTTGTGTAGAGGAGATTATTTATTTATTTTGTTCAGATACAATGTTGATGTTTTGTTGTTGGTTCAATGGCTGTACAAATTATTTCCATTGCTCCTGTAGTGAGCAAACACTTGTGTGTTGTGTTATTCTTATTAAAAAAAGTTAGAGAGGTTTACACTTAACCTTTTTTGTGTCAGCGTTGATTCGAAATTCAAAAATTTTGTACCAATCACTGATCACTAACTGACACTTCAAATAAAAATAAATCTTTAGTGATATTGAAAGCTTTCGTAACCCGAGATATATAAAAACTAGATATCTAATCTGAATGTTATTTCCGGAAATCACATGAATTCAATATCAAAACTTTATCAACAATATTTTGGCAGATGATTAAAATTAATATCTAATTGCTTTAAAATAGATAAGCCGATATCCGGCTGAAGATATCTGCAAGGTACTATACGTGCCAGGAAAGATGAGACTTGACACACCACGTGGTTTGACATGCGCAGTACACGATTTTAGGTATCTTTAGCGGTATGAGGTCTGTGCGGGACGGGACCGGACGTCATAGGGGTGGCGGAAAGAGCGGGGGCGGGAGCGGGGGGGGTCAAGTCTCATCTTTCGTGGCACGCATTGTAACGTGTAGCATCTTTTGATAATTTTATTGCTCATCGTAGATATAGATATCTACTGCAAACTAACTGTAAGTTTCCGTTTTGATACATGTTTAATCCTAATATATTAAAAGCAATCGAAGTATCACGGAAGTTTAGTTAACTATCTTGATTAATTATGTTACTTCTTCACCAGGACGTATGTCCAAAAAAACAAACAAATGTAATGTAACTCATTAAGGCGAAAGCGCCAGGGTAGCCCGCGAAATTCAATTGTTTTTAGGTTTTTTGGAATTTGCTGGTCAGTATTAAGTTGTACGTTGATTAATATATGAATCGCGGCCGTAAGAAATATGTGTTTACAGAATTATAATCATTAAAGTCATCAACACAACTCTCTAAGACCACGTAAGTCCCAAGAATAACTGTTTCATGAAATCATCATTCTTTGGACTTACGTGGTCTTAGAGAGTTGTGTTGATGACTTTAATGATTATAATTCTGTAAACACATATTTCTTACGGCCGCGATTCATATATTAATCAACGTACAACTTAATGCTGACCAGCAAATTGCAAAAAACGTAAGAAAATTTGAATTTCGCGGGCTACCTTAGCGCTTCCCCCTTAACTAATCTTATTATTTCGACGCCAACACGTCATATTTTGCTCCATCATTTTGTTCAATCCAGAGTGCTCAGCATTTATTTTTTTTTCTGAATAATGCAAGAGTGCAAAAAACAAACAGCCAGCCAGGCCAGCTAGCCTTTATCTGTCGCTTGGTTTGATGCCTTTGTCTCTGGTACCTCGGACGAGCCCCGTTAAATGCTCTGTTAACCATCACATAACAAAGGATTCATGGAGATCATAGCTATATTTTTATGTAATGGGACTTGGGAGTTTTCATTTCGGTGAATTCGGGTTGTAATCTGAAACTAGATGTTCTGATGTTAGATGTAAAGGTATAGAAAGTGAATAAATACGTATGTGGAACTTTGAGACAAGTTCTGTTGAAAACAAACATAGAGTAGAGTTTTCTGCCGATTCTTCTCCATATGAAACTGCCAAAATTAGAATTTCCATAAGAGCTAAAAACAAATATTTTGTATTTTGAAACATCATGGTAATTGGTAACCTATGCCAAAAACATAGACTTTTACAACGAAATAAAACCTACAAAAAAACTCATATTGCAATCTATATGTTTAAACTTTCATTTCTACACTTAAGTACCTATTAAAGCAAGTAAATTGCAATTCAAAACTTTTAACAACAGTTACAAAGTAATTAAAATTACGCAACCAACCAAAAGCACAACACAACAAAAGCAGACAACGCCGAAGTGACAACTATGTTAGCCATTCCAAATATTTGCACGAAACATTATCTCAAGTTAAAACTCAAACAGAGGAACAATAAATCAAAAAACAAACGTAAAACAAGAAACAATTTACACTGAAAGTAAAAAAAAACTCGACCACCGGGACAAGGCATCTACGGCTCACGGTTACGGCCCAAACCCCACGATTGCACGCTCTATTAGACCTAATAGCATTCGGCATGGCCCGCCTTGTTACCAAACAGACATATTTATTGCAATATTAGAATTAACGATGTGAACATGGCAACATTACCCCTAAATAAGAAGATAATTCGGTCAGACTTTAATACGCTGACAAAGATCGCTCAACTTCGTAATCGCTCGGGCGTGTTGCTCGAGCTGCGATTTCAATTTTATGTGTCGTTTAATTGTGAGAAAGTTGTGTTCAATTATTTTGCTGTAAAATTAATTGCGGAAGAACGGGTGCTGTCTCGCGGCAGTAAAAAGAATTATAGGATAACGTCAGAAAAGCAATGATTCAACTACATAATAATATATGGCTGCTGGAAAAAGAATAGAGAGTGGCTGGTGGACTTAGCTATATTTTCTTGGTCTTTTGAAATAGGTACAGACGCCAGCACATCAAGCTACCCGAAACCGTCAAATTTTCCCAATCAACTTTGAACCTTATGCTTTAACGATAGAGTTGAAAATCTATGAAAGAAATTTGACAGATTGTAGTAGCTTGATGTGCTGGCGTCTGTACATCAATGATCATTATAGCATATAGATAGCATAATATACATTAACTTATCTCTAAACAGTATAATTTAAAGTCACTTTTCGTGTCTATCTGTATGATCGATTTGTTCTTCTAAATGGATGTTATGCGGTTTTAAACACCATATAAAGAAATTTTTCCGTAAGGTTTATGTGTATGACCAATTCATATTAATAAAGATACTTTGATGTTTTGACATGGCGTAAAAATCGAGCGAATCAGAGGCGGATTTGAGGAGGTTCCTGTTGCTAACATATTATTGTTCTTTAATCTTCATCTACCTTGCAAGCTAACATCACAAAATGAGAGACGACCATCTCTTGCTTTCTGTCAGAAACAAGTTTCCAGAGTTGGCTTTCTGAAACCTTGGGACTCTATTCCTAATTTTGATATCTTGTATTCCCAATGTAATGTACTACAAACCTATTTCGTAATCTACATTGTCAATCGTAACTGACGAACATATCTTACACCATACCAACGTATATCTAACGTATTATCATTCGTCGGTACTTTGATATCAAATATTTTATGACGCTTATCTCATCTCTACGTCTTCGCCATCGTAAAATGTTGATTTTCATGAATTTATTATATTTTGTGATATAAAAGGATTTTTGTATACGGCTAATTGCTTTTTTTATCGTTTTTAGTTTGGTTAATTAATACAATGTGTAAATATTTTTATAGCTTGTATGACCTTTACTATTTTTTATGAATTCATTGTTGACTTTTGAAGTAAGCGCCAAGTTCTGCATAAAGTAGGTTTTTTGCTGATGATTGCGTTGTGTATAGGGATGTTGAGTTCACTAAAATAAGGTTCAACTACTTAGTTCGGCGCCGGCGGGACTGGGGACGGATCATCCTATGAATGTTATGGCATCTTCATTCATCTAAATAACATCAGTCTTCTCAATAATCTGAAACTATGCAGTTTCGTGCTGAGTTCTTCCATCTGACTAAGTACCTTTTTAGACACTATACCCTTTGCATTGTGCCTGTAATCAGTAATCACCTTAATTTGAAATATACATACATCACGCACAATGGTCCACTTGAAGGACTAAGTGCGGAAACCAAAGCCTTAACATAGTATATATACATACATATCTAATACACATGAAATCCGTTCAAAAATTTCTAACACATTTGCACCGACACTCAAAGGCACATAAAGTAAATTAATCCTACTTAATCGCCACTTATAACTGTTTATTTCGCCTAATTACCACGATTTCGCACACAAGGTCGCACTAGCGGCACACTTTAAAATCGGTTTGCTCAACTTAATTTTGCATAATACGCCATAATTCTGGTTATAAAATACGTAACGCCAATAAAACGCAAATTACGACGGTGTTTAGGGTCCGTGATTAGGCACGGTCCATCAGAGATTTGCTATGGCTGGTGATAAACTTCGGGGCGGTCCGTAAGCAAATTATTATTTATCTATTTTGGGTTTGTTGGGTACCACGCGTTTGTGGTTGGTTAATTAAATTAGATACGAGTTAAATTGCTAAAGTGGGAGCTTGTATGATCTTATATCAATTTGTAATAAGCCTGTTGAGAGAGCGGCTAACGATTTAATTTTCCGTATGTATAAGTTTTTCTTTGTGTCAAGGCCTGAAATCTTGAGATAAAGAAAACTTTAATTTTTCAATTGTTTTAGAACATGGATCTTTGTCTGTCTTCCTCGACTGTCTATACGAGGTTTTCACTCTGGTCACCAGTTTTAAGAACATGTCAAACAAACAAATCCCTTTTTCGCTTACACAGCTCAGCAAAATCCATTAATTAACTAAGCTTCTGTAATCCGTAGGTACTCGTTAGCATTTACCAACACTTTGATCTTACCCACTAAAACATCCACATCCTGTTTAAATAAAGACAAGTCAATTATCTAATCGAATACAAGATTATTACACAACATTAACAATAACATAATCTTCTTACGACCACGCCAGTTCGTAGTGACATTAGAAACATATTGCAATAACCATTTTATTTCCTAATTCCGTCGCCGACTCAATTAAAACAGGTTCTAAACGTCAATTACGTGTCTATTATTTTACGACAAAATCTCCTAATTAGTCTCCCGGCCAGTAAGCACCATATGTCTCCATACGAATTATTAATTTAATATTTTATAGCCACGTAATCCTTGCCACAAGGCAATAGAGATTACCATCGCTTCCGAACGCATCTCGATTTCTTTCATTGCATCTAATTAGTCTAATTATATTTCTCGCGGAGAAGGCCGGTAGCTGGCTTGTAAATTAGTGTAACGATTGGGTAATGTAATATAAAATTCACATTTGGAAGCCGTTATGACAAGGTTAGGTCGTGTGTACACACTCCGGATGCGAAAACGGCTGGGCAGCCTCATCGTAACTCCAACATACGACATATTTTTATGTTTCTCGTAGGTACCATAAATATTATTTTCGTCAAATTTAGCAATATTATTATAATTAAGTGCCGTTTTACAAATCAATAGTTTATTTATTATTTATGTATTCCGTGTAAATCTTAGAATGGAATATAAAGTATCCGTTGTATTTTCCCACGTGGGTTAAAAGTCACACGAGACATTTATTATTTGCTAATTTACGGTCGCACTAGATCATTATTTGACACAATTTAATGTAAACTATAACATTTTTGTATTGATGAGGTCAATGTCAGGACTTGGAAGTATTTTATGTGACTACACTATAGAAGTATGGTCAACTTGAACTAAAATATGCTGATTTATTTATCACTAGCGTTTGCTCTCGGATTCGCCAACGTGGAAGTCGGAACATACCATCCGGGATAAAAGTATCATATTTGTTAATCCAGGTGTTAAACTATCTGCGTGCAAAATTTCATCCAAATCTGTTTAGTTTTTGCGTGAAAGAGAAACAAACATCTGTCCATCCTCACAAACTTTCGGGTTTATTTACAAAAGTATATATTAATAAATTAATAATATTAGTAATTAGCATTAGTAGGATAGTAGGAAGTAGGATGAATCGGCATTCCATCTGCATTTAAAAAATAAATGCATTTAAACTTATTCAATATATCGTTATAAACAAAATGTTCTCATTCGAACTAACTGTAAATACGCAAAAATGAAAATACTAGACAGGTTTTAATCGGATATTGAGTCATATAAATAAAGGTCAATCGATTAAATACACTTTGAGTACACAGTCTGTTCCAAACTTTATAATATTAAAATGATTCATAGTTTTATGAGCCTCACCTTTACATAATAATAATAATAATTATTTATTTATTTGTTAGCATAGGTAAAGAAATACAGATCTTATCTTACCTTTGTTTTACTTTAGATTAGGCTTGACTTTATCAGATATCCCCTGATATTAAGTGACGATGGTGCCTGCGGAGTAAATGCATAACACACTAAAAATTACATATTAGCGCTTATTACTAAGTAAGTTAGCTTATTTCTCTGATTCATTGTTTTAAGTTGTGTTTACCTTTAAGTAATTGACGCACTGTTATTTTGCTTTTATAAATGTATTATGTGGTTGTATTAGTGTAACCAATTGTTGGTGAACTTAATAAAATAAATAAAAAAAACAGGAAAAACACTGGCACTCCGGTAGTGCCGACAGAAGTGAAAACTTGAATAATTACGAGTGTATTTTGTGAATCGTCTTATAAACAAAACACGCGTGTTAAGGTGTGTTCCTTATTTTATAGGGTTTTTTGCAAATCAGGTATGATGACCAAAGTGACTGGTTTATTCTTCTCGTGAAAGGAATTTATTCAGATTTACAAATAAGCTCGTCGTCAGTTATATATCCGTGGTTCAGCGCCATCTCGTCGTTGTTGGATGAACTACGTAGTTAGTACGCGAGGCCCTCGTAGTTCTTCCCGATGTGCATAGATGGCGCTGTCCTCAACAACGCGCGTCTTACGTTTTACGTCTGACGTTTTACGTCTTACGAATTTTCGATCAGGGTCACGTGACCTGACGCGAATTTAGAAGTTTTTACCCATTCCAAAAAAGTACACAGCGCCGCTAAAGAAGTTTTCACTTCAAAAATATCCATCAAAATTCTCGAATTGTGATGTTACGCAATTAGGGTGCAGTTTTCCGAGAAATAATCTATTCAATGGATACTACGCTTACGAACCTCGTCACAATGACATGCAGACAAGTATAAAATCTTTGTTGAACAACTCTTCAATCAAATCCTCGTAAGCCA
Organism: Luperina nickerlii; assembly: GCA_963855955.1. Taxonomy (NCBI): domain Eukaryota; kingdom Metazoa; phylum Arthropoda; class Insecta; order Lepidoptera; family Noctuidae; genus Luperina; species Luperina nickerlii. The sequence goes on from OY979669.1 coordinate 7,806,537, forward strand.
CCATAGGCATGGACCACATACCCTCATATTGCAGGTAAATGCATTTAAATTAATTAAGGGAGAGTCGGACCGCCCGCACGGCTACCGTCCCGGCGGGGCGCCGTGACGACTTTATGCGGCTTCCCCGAACCGGCGAAGTCCGGGACAGTACGGGACGCGGGATTTAGTGTAACTCTAGTACCTGGCTACGTGACACGAATGCGAGTAGTTACGTTACGGACTCACGGGTCAGCGGACTGGATAGTTTGGATGCTGGCGTTAAATGCAAGCGTTTGCTTTTTGAAGTGGTCTAGTGTACCTACTAAGTTCTCAACTGTAGAGGTTGTTTTAACGCCTAGTAGAAGCCCAGCTTTTTTCGTTTTAAAAGAGAAAATAGAAATATCAAGTTCCTCAATGAAATAACTTAGATTATTTTTGATAAAATATTTTATTAATTGCATGTTAAATGCATTATTTACCGTTTGCCAGAAAATTTTATGGTTGCGGCGTAGTTAACCTAGCGAAAAAGCTATTCAGTAAACTACCGAATATTAATGTTGATACGTTATTTGAATTTTTTTAACGTGCATATTACAACCATGTTTTTTTGGGTTCCGTATCTCAAAAGGAAAAACGGAACCTTTATAGGATCACTTTGTTGTCCGTCTGTCTGTCAAGACCCTTTATCTCGGGAACGCGTTAAGGTATCAAGTTGAAATTAAAACCATACACTCAAGTCAACAGTCCCTTGAAGCTGTGAAAAAATCAAACTTCTAAGTTAAGGTAAACAAAAGATACGGCCGCTTATGCCGCAAAATATGTATATTTTGACACTCTCAAGGGAATCAAAATTTATAGGGTAAATTTGTAATTACGTTTTTAAAAAAAAGCCCGTGATAAACTATTTACATACCTACAAATTTGTACGGAACCCTCGGTGCGCGAGTCCAAGTCACACTTGAGCGGTTTTTGAAGTGAAAACTTCGCATTTTTTGAGATGGGAAAAAAACTATTGAACTCGCGACATTGTTACCGTAACCGACACCGCGCTACATTCCCATGTGTTCGGCTATCCTCGGGATGTTCTCGGTTTTAATGTATATCCGATATGTCAGTGAGTGATGGCAAAGTATTCGGTTTGTGTTTTGTTTTGTAGTAGTAGTTTATAATAATGAATAAAAAAAACAACTTCATATAAAAGTATTTCCTGCACAATAAAATATTTCCTGACGATTTAATAAATACACACGTAATTGTTCAAGTTTTCACTTCTGTAGGTTAACACAAATAAAAAAGAAACAGTGGCTCTCCCACTGTTTCTTTTTTATTTGTGTTATCCTACACTGTACCACTGCTGAGCAAACGCCTCCTAAAACTCCTTCCATAACCCATGTTATTCAAGTAAAATAACATCTCCTCATCCCCTATATTCTTGCATGACAACGAGTTCATTTGATCTGATGCCCAAGTTCGACATCGGCAGCTTAAGGAGAACGTTGCCAGACAACTTCGGACGTCTTCGTAATCAGTTGTATAAAAATCGGTAATGATAATTTTGATTGCTAATATTTATCCTAGATACATCAAGATCAATGAGATGCAGAAGATACAATGAGTTACAGAAGTTATAAATGTCAGATAGGTAATAGTGACACAAAGCTAGGTAATAGGTAATACGGGCTGGTGTCCGCAACTCCGCGTCACGCGTATTTTGCGTACGGTTGACACAAAGCTAATACCAAAATTACGCAATAGCAAAACACTTGGCACGACAATTTCTAAAACTGTCCCCATACAAGCCGATAATTTGTATGCTAATTAAACAATTAAAATTTCACAACTACAGGGATCTCATGAATCTCACGAGTTGTGTTATCGGCTGCACACTGTGCGGCTACCTGTGCAAACACTGTCACAATAGGCGCTCGCCCTTAACTCACCCGCTATGAGTTACTGCGACTGCCCCTTAAATATTTCATCGATTTTATTGTGGCTCCAATGTCAACCCCGTCTCGACGATAGCTATAAAGGCTGTCGTTAATTTTTTGCGCAATAACGCAAATCGTGTTTCGCGCCGAATTTTATGTTAATCACAAGTTTGAGTAAGATTTATTTTCACTGTTCAGATAACGCGTAGACTAAATTTTTTTCAAAATATTGCATACTAGCAGAGCCCGCGGTTTCACCCGCATAAGTGTTGATCCCGTTCGGAAGACACGTGGCGCCATCTATTATCATAATAACATTTATTGTTCTTTTCCTCGGGAACAGCACTTTTTTTCGGGATGAAAGGTACTCTATGTCCGTTTCTGTACACCTGACAACGTATATGCAAAATTTCAGGATGATCGGTTCAGTGGTTTAGGCGTGAAAAGGTAACAAACAAACTTACTTTCGCTTTTATAATATTAGTCAGGAAAGGATGGGACTAGATGCTAACTCATTTATTATATTTTTTTTTTTTTACAAAAGCTTTCTTGCTTTGAGAAAATCAGTTGTGAAAATGAAACGCCTGCGAAAAATATGCGACGGTATTTTCATGAGACCATCAAATACGTCCTCTCCTGTCGTTTAACATTTCCGCGGGCTACCTTATCCTGTAGGTACTCAAACCATCTAGGATTATCTCGAATAAAAAATGAGGCCCACCAATGCGTAACACTATAACATAGACACATAATGGGATGTATAGAAGGCTGTATGGAGTTAACCCGTGCTCACCTGGCGTCACCCGCGCTCTCCCACAGATAAAAAACTCTTATAAAGAGATAAATTATTGCATTATGGCTTTTTGAAAGAGTCCACTGCTGCTGAGAAATGACAATATTATTAAAAAGTACGCGTCTTTGTCACAATATCTTTTTGTGTTCGATATATTGTCGCCATAATAAATGCTGCCCCTTTATGGGTCGAGCATTGTGCTCCGTACCTTTGTGGACATTATTAAATATATTTTAAAGAGTTTTATTAATGGTGGGCGTCGTAAAGAGAATGTTTGATTTATTTTTTCGACGCGTGTGCTCGATGTTAGTTTGATAGCCTTCAATCATGAGAATAAATTGTGGGAGAGGAATGAATGACTTCAGAAGACAGACGTCGCGTATTGCACAGAAGTCATTATGGCAAATCACGAAACATCCCGGAGTAATAATGACCAATAATCAGGAATAACGTCCGTCGCTTACGTTTTTATTGTAAACGCCCTGATAATGTACTAGCCACGTCATAAGCGCGAAAAAAAATTCTCCCGCTGTCAATAAACGTAAAACTTGCGAAAAATTGACATATCGAATTCGCTGTTTTGAAATACGATTCGCTTACCTCCTTCAAGTAACTTCACGCCTTCGGTGCCTTTATAAAGATATTTTTATTATGTTGATTTTGTTTATCTCGTTGTATAGACGAGAATACGAGATCTTGTTACGTGAACAGGTATGTGACCACAATTAAATTTTTTGCCCCCACCTACGAGTAATAAGATAAAATGTGTTTTTATGTGATATTGTGATGTGTTTAACACCTGCGAGATATGGTCAGAAAAAAACCTCCAGTGTGTACCATAATTTTGATATGCAAATGTTCTTGTTAAATAATAGGTACTTAGGTATCATTTTTCATAAGTGCGAATGCTTATCTGGAGACGTTATTATTACAATCTTTTGAGCAGTGTCATAAGTAAATAATGTTTGGATTTAAAGTTGTAAAGATACTCGTATCCATATATGTCTGTCCGTAATACGAATTGATTTAGAGCTACCTAGAACGTCGACCACTTATCAGTATCGAACCATAAATCCTAGGAGTCGTAGAACCTTTGAAAAAAATGTCTCCGATTTGTTCTAAAACAAACCTTCTCATTATAATAAATGTCACATTTAATCTAACACAAATCGTAATAAATCAACGCTTACAGACCTGCAGTTCCCATGTTGTCCAAGTTTGCAGGTGCAAAAGACTCGCCTTGACAGTCCTTTTCTGGGTGCAGTTCTGCACAGTTGAGAATCAAAAAAGTGTTTGAAACAGCTGCTTTTGTCATCCCAGTTCAATTATTGTGGTTTAAGATCATTTATTCTCATAAGAATTACAATATTCACTTACATGAGAATATTAAAACTAAACACTTAAAAAGATCAAAAAGTTGGGGTATTAATTTTATTACTAAGAAGATAAACCAAAAAAAAACAATCTGCATATCCGTTTTCCAACTACGTATGTTGGGGTCGGCTTCCAGTCTCGGTTAGACTGAAAGCCGACCCTAACATAGCAGGTGCAGCTGAATTCCAGTATTTTACATGAACCGACTGAGTATCTGACCTCCACAGACTGGTTGTCAGACTTTCGGGCTTCTGAAGACCCGTACCGACTGTCAAAGATTCACAAATGACAGCTAGGACCAACCAGCCATCCAGCTTGACGTATTTTCCGAGGGACGGAGGTATGTAAAGACGATCACCCATCCACGGATCAACCGCGGCAAGCATAGCTTAACCTGATCAATCGACCCGTGCGGCTGTCATAATTTAGCCACGAGCCACACAACGAATAAACCAAAAATATAAATAAAATGTTCTTAAAGCTGTTACAAATAAGTATCTCTTACTTCTAGTTCATGGCTATCATGAGTGCTTGGACTGTATATTGTGTATACCTTCCTACCTGCCTGATGACTATCCACCAAAGGCCTTAGACACCCATCATGCGGGTAAATAACTCAGAGTCTCCAGGGAAAAGAGCAGGTGTTCCATTCTTCGCACACCATAAACTAACTAAAAACATAACAATCTATCAACAAATCTATTATCTGAATCTAGCTTCTACGCAAACTTACGCTAACTTAGGCATCTCTAAAGACAGTCTAATTCATGCATCCTTGAAGGAGTTGTAATGACGTAGAAGCCTGCTCGCCTGCCCGGTCCCATCGGAAGTCGTGAAGGCCAATAAATAATATAGTACCATCACGTGGCGCTTAACAAATGGTCACTTCGTGCTTTGCCACCGGTTCACCTGACTTGGGACATAGATTATGGGAAGAAGAGATGTGACAATACTGTTAAAATCTGTACTGAAGATTGGTAGTTTGAACAAGTTTTAGTGTGTGGGAACGAGTATGTCAAACTTCAGCTAAAAGGGAAGACGAAGGTAATTTTCACTACACTTACTGCATAGTTAGCCAAATGAAAGCTTTACAGTCATATAAATGCAAAGGCAGCAACATACTATTTTTCAATGATAGCAACTTTCAATGTCAAATCAGCTAAGTTTGTAGCAAAACCAGCAATATCCCATAGTAACTGCAATGCTTTGAAACCAAAAATATTGTCTACCATTTAAAAAAAACTAGATTAGCAGCATCCAGTTTTCCAAAATGGCGGTAAACGATATTTTACATCTCTATCCATACTAATATTATAAATGCGAAAGTGTCTGTCTGCCTGCTCGCTCAAACGCTCAAACAGTTGACCAATTTTTATAAAATTTTGTGTGGAGGTAGCTGACACCCTGGATTAAGATATAGGCTACTTTTTATCCCGATATTCCCACGGGATTGACACTTATGCGGGTGAAACCGCGGGACGCTGCTAGTGGTATAATAAAACAAAGTCGATTTTCGTATCTGTCCGTTTGTCCGCTTAATTCAACTACCCAATAAAAATTGGTGCAATTTTCACCAATATTATCATATATTCTGAAAGGTTTATCTCAACAACTATATACTACTACTTATGTAGATATAGCTTTGAAAACTCAATGTATTGACACGTTACTAAATTAGTAAATGGCACCCACGTAAACTAGAGACGGGTCGCTAGTTTAGTAAGTAATAAAGAGAAAATAAATATTGGCAGAAGATTCCCGAATAATCCAGCCGGTCGATTCTGTAAAAATCTCACCGTGAAAACTTAGGTGAAGTGAGTTTGTTTTTGTTAGGAATTTGCACTATTGACAGCTCACTCCACGCTCACTTCACCTAAGTTTTCACAGTGAGATGGTTACAGAATCGCACTGCTGGTTATGATTCCAACTGAAGTTATAAATCCAGCCCCATCTTATACCACAGTCCTATCTGTTATCAAAATCTCTACTCTATGGCGGGACCCCCGCGATTCGCCGGCAGCTGGTGTGTCTCTGCCGTTCAATAGTATCATTAATATCGTCCATACTAACATTAAATTGATTTTAAAATATATTCGCCTTTCCTATAGATATTCGCGGCAATTTCATATGCGAGAATGTTTGCTTAGCGGTTCCTTATGTTTGGCGATTAGCTTGTCAGAATATATTATTATTGTCTTTGAAATTACGAAGTTTATTGGTATGTCTCTTTAATGTTCTGTTTGTCCTTGGAAATGTAACTGTTATTTTGTCGTCACTTATTCCTGAATTAGACAATCTTTTTCAAAGTCCACTTAGACAGCCCCCTAAAACCACCTACCGTTTCCGTTTGCTAAGGAGACAACTTCGAGCAGCACACTCGCCTCCATTGTACTGTAGGTATGTTTGTTAGTTAGAATCGCCGTAAATCTTAACTTATCTGATTTTGCGATTCTTCATAAGTTTTCTAATACATGGAGTAGGCAATAAGAATACAAGATGACTAATGGCGAATTCCATTATGTTACAGACCGTTATTCGTTAAACTAAAGACTTGTTTGTATCTTTACCAATAATGAAGCAAAGACCAAAAAATTCGAAATATTATAGCTTTCATACTATAAGAAGTAGCTATCACGATTAAAATTAGCATACGAATCAAAAACGATTCGTTTTTGTTTATAGAAACCGAGCATCAACAAGAAAACCACGTACATAACCGTATCCAATTCTTATACATTCTTACAAGAATACAAAACGCTGTTCATTCTTTCTAAAAGGAATTTACAATTTGCTTCTTATAATAATCGCAACGCAATATCATCCAAGCAACCGCTGCTTCATAAAAACTATCCACAAGAAATTCCCGCGACTCGCCAATAACATTTTAAAGTCTATTAAGCCCCGTTATCTTTACTGTTATACTCCATGCTCAGTTAACTTAAACTCGTTATATTTTAGGCAAAAGATGCCCAAGACCCTAGATCTAGAGCTGAGCTAACTTCAGAAGATATTGGCTAGAATATTTTAATCTTTATTGAGTGTAAGACTTACTTTTCTGGTAATAATATCTTCTGCTTATTCTTTATTGTCGTCTGTGGTCAGTTGCCGATTAGCTTTTCAATTCAATCATCAAAATAAATAATGGATAACAGCTGTTAATGGAATAAGGACCTTCCAGTGACAAATGCAATGATCAAGCAAAGGTGAAATAAATTACCATTATAACTGCCTTTTAGTGATCTCAGTTTGTTGTTGTTTATTAGATGACAGAAGGAGGTTATGAACATATATGGCCTTTTCTATATATTTGGTTTATCTTATTCATCTTCTTGTAAGATAATAATTATCACGTGATATCTTATTAGCTTTTGACACATCGCCAAATATAGCTCCCATAGTAAGGGTCACCTCATCTTGCCAGGGTCGCGGGTTGTTCGAAAGATATACCGTGGCCCCTGGCAGAAGTTATTTCATAATTTCCCACAAAAAAAAAGAAAAGAAGGGCCTATTTCTAGACCTATATAATACATCCCACTATACACATTTGGTACCACTTATTCTTAATTTTACTACGTTTCCAGTAGGTATGAGATTGCAGCTGATTTATGATGGAAGCTATATTTATGATCTTAAGTTTGAAGAGACTTAGCAATAGTATGAGAATCAATAATTCATAAACTAATTAAACTATTTTTCATGTAATGTGCAGATGTCATACAAAAACTTTCATAAGTTTTTTAATTAAAATAGTTCATTATCTGTAGCAAGCCGTCATAACAGTGGATAAGCTAGTAAGTAGTAAGTTGCGACTTTGTCATTGTGCTTTGAATATTAGTATAAATAGCCTTTAGTATTCCTACTGCTGGCATACAAGCCTCCTCGATCAAGTGGGCGAGCACGGACTCAGTGCGGATTGGTATACGTCATAAATGTCTTCGAATTTCTGATTCTAAGACATGCCGGTTTCCACACGTTGTTTTCCTTCACGGTTGTGCATATCTATTGAAATAGAGTAAATACGAGTTTTAACTATATGGCGTTAATTTAAAAAAAGTCCACGTCCTACTTTTTACTTCATCATAATCATCATCATCATCTGTCTAGCCTGTTCCCAACTATGTTGGGGCCGGCTTCCAGTCTAACCGAATGCAGCTGAATACCAGTATTTTACATGGAGCGACTGCCTATCTAACCTCCACAACCATTTATTTTTTTATTTATCCTAACTAATTCTCTATCTAGGTACGACATTATATTTCTTTTTTCTGGTACTGTCCGTTCCTTTTCTCTGTATCACAGTTTCTATCGGATTCGGTTCTTTAGACTAACCAAAACGAATACTTATCCGTTCAAATTGCTTCAACTGCTTACTTCGTAGTTCAATCTAATAAAACTTGTTCTTACTTTATAAGCAAATAAAAAATCATGTAAGCAACCACCGTTATGTGATTGAACTGTTCCACCGCCAAAATGCTTGGGTGGTCTTCCCCTGCGGCTACAGCTAGTGATTCAATTTGCCCATTATACAAAATAGATTTTGTGCGAGTGACGATAGAAGTGAAGATACTTACCGTGTTTCGCCGTCACTTTCTTTTTCTTCATTGAGAAGTTGAAATATCTATGGATGACGTCATCAAAATACTCCTTCCAAAACTCTTGACGGTTCTAGCTCTCTCTGAATATTGCATCACACAAACCTGCAATTAAGTTAGTTCCTCAACTTAGATAAAGTTGGCAAATTAAAATTAAACCGGCTCTGTCATACTTCGGACAAGAAGTCATTACCCTGATGCTTCCTCGCCTAGATCTTCTTGTGAACTCATGTGGACCAAGTGAGTAGAGGATTTACGAACCACCTGTTTCGAGAAGATGTTCCTTCATCATGTCCATATACACTCGTTTTTTTGTAATTGATAGTGTTATGTTTGACCACCTTCTTACCTCTTCTTGTTAGCGTGTCGATGGCAATATAAATAGAGTCGACCTAGAATTTAACTTCAAATTTGGAACCTTTAGTATCTTTTTGAGTCTGGAGTACCTGATGGTAAGCGAAGATCTGGTTGCCAATTAGCACGTTTGCCTAGAAGTTTAGGTACTTCTAGGCAAACGTGCCTATTCACTCTGGACTTGAAGGCATTCAGGTTATAGCTATCAGAAAATATAGACTCTGACAGGAATTCGGCTTCTTAGCTATAGGTACCTACGCATAATTAATGTATTCCCAGACGTTTTCTTCCTCCACAGTAATAATAACAACTAAACTTAACCAAAGTCGTGATCAAGCGATGTTATCGACAAATCTTGTTAATTGTACTGCACTATATGTCTACACCGGTGGTCTGCCCACGGGGTGATAGCACGTGCCCAACTCTACCCACTCCACTTCTGCAGGAAAACTTCCGGAAGCACACTTGCGAAGCACCCTTTACACTAAGTATTTAATAGAAATACCAAACAGTAACAAAGCTAGATCTGTCAAATGGATATTTGGTAGTCGAGACTGATACCAGGATTACTAAAATCAGGTACTTACACCTAAATGTCATTGATCTTCCAGACTTTAAATCTATCAACAACAACATTTGCTAGCTGATTGAAAAGAGCTTGCAGACTAGGAAGACAAAAGAATGTCAAGAGTCCATTAGGTCCACCATTTCTTGTACATACTTACTTACCTCAAATAAGAACTCCGGGCATCCCATTTTCTGCAATCCTTTTTTAATACCCAAATTGCATCACCGGTGGTCTACCTCCACGTAGCACGCGCCCCAGTTTGCCCTGCACTCCAAGCCACTTCAGCGAACTTCCGCAACAATACACCAAAGTACACCGCTTTACAGCAATACACCGCGCATTAGCAGCTGCGCACGCGCTCTCAATGACGTCATTGTTTCGAGTGTCAAGTACTTGTCGTGGTGGTCTGTTTCCATATTGATGGCCACTTAATAATTTTCCTGTTTGTAACAAATTGAATTCTTCGCTTCGTATTTTTATTTAAAGATCTATTGACACGCGATCTTTAGTTTTTATGTCGCTTCTGATGACATTATTAGGTACTTATAGAATAGCTAATGAACTATTAACAGTTAATGAGTAATTGAGTTGATGTTTTTATAACGCTACTTATGTTTGCTTCAATTTGTGATGAAAGACGACTAAAAGAGTTCATCAGCAATTCACTTTCATCCCCAACTGGCTAACACTAATCCTCCATCTATAAGACATTAATAATGACCACCTGCTTTTTAGGGTTCCGTCCCCAAAGGGTAAAAACGGGACCCTTTTACTAAGACTCCACTGTCCCTCTGTCTGTCTGTCACCAGGCTGTATCTCATGAAATGTGATAGCTAGACAGTTAAAATTTTCACAGACGATGTATTTTTGTTGCCGCTATATTAACAACAAATACTAAAAACAGAATAAAATAAATATTTAAGGAGGACTCTCATACAACAAACGTGTTTTTTTCGGCGTTTTTGCCTTGTGGTACGGAACCCTTCGTGTGCAAGTCCGACTCGCACTTGGCCAGTTTTTCTATTAAGAAAAAGCCCTTAACCAGCTATGGTCTACAATAGTCTAGACTAGAAAGAGTACAGTTACACCTTTTATGAAACACAGCGCAAAAATCGCGACGCGAGCGCAGCTGCACGTGCCCCCAATGATGTCATTGTTTGGAGTGTCAAGTATTTGTCGGCGTCATTACACGGTGGTCTGTTAAGTATTAACATATTGATAACCACTTAATGAGTCCCGTAGTTTACAAGCAATTGAGCTGTAACAACGGTCTAGGTATTACGCTGTTTTTGCTGCGAGGTGCTACGGAACGTAGCGCGTAGCAATCAATAATTACAAACATCAATTTTGACACTATCCATTTGCTTACTTTTGCCAGAACATTTCTTATAGGCGTATCTACCTAACTGATCTTAATGAGAATAGGTATACTGAACTCTAAAACTTAAATGGATTGACAGCCTTTATACAGGGTGGCATTGATATCAACGCACCATATTCATATTCATATATTTATTTGCATTCCATAATGTTAATAATAATAATAAGATATAAAATAATTCTAACTTATTAGCAAGGAAAATTAATAAAGCGCTCTTCCTCTCTCTACTTTCTTAAAAAATTTGCTGTGCCCGACAGGGTCCATAATTGATTCTAGTAGTTTTTATTTACCACCTGTAATTACATTATGGATTGCAATAAACTATTTGAGATTTGAGATTTGTATAGGTGTTACAATGGCTTAAAGCTAAGGTACAATTATGGACCCTGTAGGGAACAGCAAAAGATATAAAATGTGGATCTTTCTATCAACTATAACCGTGAGTTCAAAACATGGATTCTAGGCCCCTATTATAAATATTACGTCGGTTATATTAAAAAAAAACACTGGCACTCCGGTAGTGCCGACAGAAGTGAAAACTTGAACAATTACGAGTGTATTTTGTGAATCGTCTTATAAACAAAACACGCGTGTTAAGGTGTGTTCCTTATTTTATAGGGTTTTTTGCAAATCAGGTATGATGACCAAAGTGACTGGTTTATTCTTCTCGTGAAAGGAATTTATTCAGATTTGCTCGTCGTCAGTTATATATCCGTGGTTCAGCGCCATCTCGTCGTTGTTAGATGAACTACGTAGTTAGTACGCGAGGCCTACGTAGTTAGTACGCGAGGCCCTCGTAGTTCTTCCCGATGTGCATAGATGGCGCTGTCCTCAACAACGCGCGTCACGTCTTACGAATTTTCGATCAGGGTCACGTGACCTGACGCGAATTTAGAAGTTTTTACCCATTCCAAAAAAAGTACACAGCGCCGCTAAAGAAGTTTTCACTTCAAAAAAACAGCTTTCATAGAAGTCGTCGTCAAAATGTATGGAACATCGATGTCCCTGCCAGTCTGTATAGAAAATATATCAAACCGTCATAAAGCTTACACTTATGCTTCAGATAAAAATTATGTGACTATGGAAAAATCAGCCCTTAATCTACTTCTTGAACAACAAATTTTAATTAATCGGCAAATGACTTCACGTTATTCACTAACAACTACAAAAAAATTAAATATATATTTTTTTAATTGTTCGTGACTAGTCGTTCCATTATGAAGTTCTAATGTAAATAAACAAAATACTATGCCCTTGACCCAGTCACTAAAACAGTGAGTAAACTGTAACACCGTTCATTCCTGAGAGACGAACTGTCATCCACAATTTGCGAACGATATAATTCCCTAAGGATCGATCTTTTTACCACTATTCTGATTTGCCCACGATTTTAAATCACGTTAGATTTGGGCAAGTGACTTGAGATCATCATCATCTGCCTAGCCTTTTCCCAACTATTGTAGGGTCGGCTTCCAGTCTAACCGGATGCAGTTAAGTATTTTACATGGAGCGACTGCCTATCTGACCTTCACAACCCAGTTATTGGGTAATACCTCTTGGTAAGACTGGTTGTCAGACTTTCGGGCTTCTGACTACCCGTAACGACTGTCAAAGATCCACGAATGTCAGCCGGGACCAGTGGCTTAACCTGATCGATCGACCAGTCCGGCTGTAATTATTTAGAAGTCGCTTGAAATCATGGTAACTTATTTTTTCTCCCATTTTCTTATAATTTATTTCTCACTGGTGAAAAAATAAAAAAAAAAACAAAAACAAATGAGACTGGTACTGGCAAAATAACAATAGAGTCTACCAAGAGGTAGACTCTATTGTTATTTTTGGACTAATTTGTTTTTTTTGATGTGCACCTCTACTCAGCTACTGGAATAAAATACACTTATGATTTTAAATTCTCAGAATAGTCGGATAGGAAGCAACGACCTCGGCTATGTAGTTTTTTAAATATTATTGACGTGAAAACGAGTTTGTATATCTAATCCTACTTACAGAAATAAAATAATTTTCCATTTATGTGTATGCGTATACTTTGTCGTGTTCCATGTCCGAAAATACATGTATATGTCCAGGTTCTTCGAAAACATTCTGTAAACATGTCTTAGAGAAGAAAAGGTTAATTGAAGACAACGTTTCAAAAGATGCGATACCTACATGATGTTTATTTGAAACAATATCAAGATTATTATCTTATCATCATCATCATTCGTTCTCTTGTCCTTATCCCATTTATTTAGGACTAGCTTCTGCCCGCGACTTCGTCCGCGTGAAATTTCAAAAAACCCTTTCTTAGTGAATATCTATTCTTCACAAAGAACACGCCCCCCAAATTTCATGTATCTAGGACTAGCGGTTTAGGCTATGCGTTGATATATCAGGTCTTTTTCATCAATACTTAAGAGGGGACGAGGCCTGCGAGGAATTTGAAAAATAGGTATTTGAAGAAACTATTGCCGTCGCCTTACCTCAAGTCTGCCCCCGTAGTGCATGATAAGGACAACTGCAGCTCAGACGGAAATTATCACAAAAATGTTGACGAAATCGACGACGTTTCGTATTCCTCTTTTCTCCTCGAAAACTGAGCCGATTCAATTATTTTTTACATTAACATTTTAAGAAAGAGTATGTTTAGGTTCCTATCATTTTTTTTATGTTAAAAACTTTTCTAATTTGTCTGGTAGTCCTCTTATCACGGCGGTAAAAAATAGGGCATTTTTTGTAATTTTTAGAGGGCCATATTTTCTTTACTAGTTACTTGCTGAAAAAAAGAAAATGACAGGGACATGTTTACAGCAGACCTTGATTTTATGCAAAAAATATTGCTCTAGAGGCATTATATTCAGGAAGAAAAAAGGGGAATACATTTGTATGGAAATTCACACGTCCTATTCCTTCTTAATGGAGAAAAAGACATGTACAATGCGTGCCACGTAAGAAGAGACTTGACCCCGCCTCCCCCGCCTCTTTCCGCCGCCCCTATGACGTCCGGTCCCGTCCCGCACTCAGACTTCATACCGCTAAAGATACCTAAAATCGTGTACTGCGCATGTCAAACCACGTGGTGTGTCAAGTCTCTTCTTACGTGGCACGCATTGTACACGTAGGTATGAAACCTACGTGAATGGACTGTTTAAAAGATGGCTAGAAAAGGGGCGACTACCGAATAGCAAGATAGGCGATAGGCATATTTATTATTCATAAGGTAGTTCTGACTTCTGCTAAGATATAGAACTTATATACAGGTCGATTTCTTTTACAAACAACCCCAAAACTGCAGATGACAACACAGGAACAGGTTGATAACTCAAAATAAAATTTTCCCGTTATGTCTTTGTAAATAAGCAAGGGCGGATCGCCGTTTGAAGTGGAGGGTACAAAGGGATGGGGAATAGGGGGGACCGCAGATCCTATCGGCGTGTCCAAACTGCCACAGACAGATAACTGTGCGTGTGTGAGTTGAATTTTAATACACCCTGTGTTAGTTGCGGGCTAAATGCTTAATTGAAACTTATTTTATGTGTTCGGCTTTTGTTTTAGGTAATTTGAGTTGGATGATGTTTTTTTAATGTTGTAATTACATTTTGTCAAACTTTTTACGGAATTCTGCCATACCTATATCCCTTGTTACTAAGCAAAAGATAGGTAAATGACGCACTATTGTCTGTAATGTAAGTCGATCTTCCGATCAGGGTTTCGTTTTAAAGGATTGCCGTCTGAAATTAAGAAGGTTTCGGTTTGCGGTTTTAGCCTTGTTCGTTTTTAGGATCAACAGGGATTCTATTTCAACAACAACACTTTCATTTTGTTTTTGTCACTGCTTACACAACTCATACGAAACTAACTAACAGATAGGTAGATAGCTCATAGAAAATTATATCATTTTTACACATGTTTTGTGCCTATGGCTGTGTAGTGTAATGTTTTTCCGATTGAATCTATATGGACACGGTCTGATATAATTTTCTAGCTTATCTAAAATCAAGATAAAAATCAAAACACCTTTATCTGATAAGATCATTATCTAAAACTAAAAATAAATAATAGAACAAACATTTTCAAGTTTACCCTGAAAAATGTGCAGGGTCGGCATCGGGTCGATACTAAAGCACCCCCCGCGCCCCGCAGGTGCGACGAGATAATCCAAGATGGCCGCCGAGATAGGACGTGACGTCACAGCGCAGCCCGCGTGCCCCCCGCACGCCTCAGCCGCCCCCGGCGCATCCTCGAAGCCTCTCGCCACCCTCCTTAGATCCTTTCAGAAATCCGCCGAGTACCGTCAGAAGGAAAATTGGGTATTTTCATGAAGATATATTCTTCAGCGCAGCGTCTGTTTTGGGAAAACTTCGGGTCTAACAACTGCCTGCCAATAACGGATACTTATATTATACTTATGTTACCAATCTTTATCAGACATCAGAATTGTCCAGATTGCTTTACTCTTTACCATATATTTCACGGTCGTGAGTTTTCCTCCTCCATGTCCGCGCAAGTACCTAGTTTTCAAGTCGTCTTCCCATTTTTGAAATGGACTTTCTCTTTTCCTCTTTTCTTTTGTGACACAACAACCTAATTGCTACTCAAATACTTACATGTGTTTAGAAATATTGTTTTAGTGTGAAAATCATTACAAGAAAATAGTAGGAATTAAGTTATTTTTATAGTGACACAGGCAGGTGTTTCTAGTAGATTGCTTCGAAGAACGAAGATGCCTGCTGTCATCATTTTGCAGGCTAGTCTTTCGTTTTGAAGAAGAACATTCCCAACAAAAAAAATACTTTCGCAAATATTGAACCTGTATTGACGCGCTATTATAAAGATATTAAATATAACGCGTGATATAAGTAGGTAACAGTAAAATTTAATTTGTTTGATTACACCAACATTTTGCGAATTTATTAAACTTTCGCATAATTCCACTTTAACATTATCTTGACATTTGTTTGCGGAAATGGATCTTATTAACTGTGCAATCTACATTTACTTAATTGAATAATATAAATTATAATATTATGTAAATGATGTTATTAAAATTAAGTGGATTTTGATAAACATATCGAATAAGAACTTCCTAAATCGATTTGCAGATGCAGAAATAATTAAAAAAAAAATAAAGTAAAGTAAAACACTGGATTTTGTCAATGTTTTGACATACATAGTAGGTAATCATTCTGGCTTCCTTTTACCGTTACTTTATATTTTAAAGATTTTACAAATGCTTACACGTGCAAAGTGCCCTTTTACTTTTTCTTCGCAAATACACAGGAGATAAGAGTGTCATAACTTTGTATCTTGAATGAAAGGTGATTAGGAATTATATGAGAGGATGAGCCACAGCATCTCTGTAAGCCATGTTGAATAACAGCTTCCAAAAAGACGACAGATTTCTAAATCCCAGCAAAAACAAACTTTTAAAATATTACCTCCTTATAACGCTTCCACTAAATATTCTACAACGGTATTTCCCTTCCTTCTTACAGATTTTTTTCTAACGATAAAATCTCCAATGCGACAGTAAATCTCTCTGTCAGTTATATTTTCATACCTTGACTGCCGAACGGATGCCATGTGGCATAGGGGTAGACCATAACCTGGGCTAGAAGTGTATAATTAGGTAGGTACGTGTTTATAGGATATTTTTATCTCGGTAGTACGTTTCCAAAGGATAATTTCAGACATCCACGCGGGCTAAACCGCGGGCAGAAGCTAGCATGATATACACTAAAGATTACTCCACCTATAACTCTTCTAAAATCGTCAGGCAAAGAAGCGCTTTTTGTGTTTAGATTTTAAACACAAAAAGCGCTTCTTTGCCTGACGCTACTGAGGGTGGGCAGGCGCTATGTGCTCTGAGCTATGTAAGGGGTTATCTCACCAGCCGCGGCTCTATCTAAATCTGTATTATCGCAACACGCCGAATAATTATTACTACATGTATAAACTTTACTACTATACTGTACTTATGTATATTTGTACATCTGTGGCACACATTAAGATGAGATATCTTGGCTATTCAACTTTGATTCTTATCTGCAAAGTTTTTAAGGGTTATAACTAAGTAATTTAAGTTTTGGAGATATTAATGGTGTAAAATGTATTAGTTTAATAGTTGTAAGGTGTTTAGGTTTAGTTTTCAGTCAGTTTATCAAGTTTTGAACGTGATTAATCTAATGTCTAACTAATGATCAACGACAACGCTGTCCAATTGCAATGGTAGACATTTTGTTTTCAAATCGAGTTATACCTTTAATCTTACCTAAGACGCTGTGTAATTAAATGGCTACACATAACCTACCATCACGCTTGTTAGCTCCCTAACAAGCTCAAAAAAAATCCTCAAAAAACCTCCCCAGGTTTTTTGAGGATTTTTTTTGAGCTTGTTGTGTTCAGATTTTTTTTTTGGCTTTTACCATGTATTACTTACTTAATAAGTTCATACGTATTTAATGATATGATAATATTGCCCTTAAAGTTAAATTAGAGGCCCAAAAGCTGTAGTTAACTAATCCATGTGTGATAGCGTATGGATTAGGGAGCACGTGCCTAGATAAAATAATAATGTCGACATCTATGACTAACTTACACGCATACCAGCAACCTTATTCGAGTAGGTTGATACATTATCCACCATAAGCCATTCTCAACAAAGCATTCCCTTTCAGACACCTTCAATCATTCACTGAACGCCTCTCGATCCGTACTCAGACTGAAAAATCACATAAAAGCATAATCCCTGTAGAACAATCCTGTTTCCCTCTTCAGAGACAAAGGACAAAGGAGGGACCAGGTCCTCAGGTTGTGAGGACTTGAGGATCCGTCTGCTTTATCAATGTCATCGGTACGTAGGTACTCGGTATCGATTAATTTAATTCTGTATAATGAGTTTAATCAACGGCTTTATGCGGTAATGTTGTCGTTGGATTTATGTGGACTATTTAGTAGGTACTATTAAGATAGTAGCGTGGGGTGACAATGAGATATTGTGACCTAATTAACCCTATTAGGTACTGCAATTGTAACTGAAAATGATCTTGAAAAAGTTAGAGCTAGCTGGTCATGATATTGAAAGGCAATTTCTCCGTCATGGTAAAAGTTACTGGCTATACCTATCCATCTTAGTAAAAGTTATTCAAGTACGGTTATTTTTTAAGACACAGCACAGTAAAGAGAACGGAGCCGCGTATCGGATGACGTAGCGTCGGAAGGCCTCCCAGAAGGTGGACCGGTGGCCTGGTGAAGGTCGCAGGAATCCGCTGGATGCGAGAGACACAGAACCAGTCGAAGTGGCGGTAGGTACTTGAGGAGACCATGTCCAGCAGTGGACGTCTTTCGGCTGAAATGATGGTAGTAATAAAACCGTTTAAAAATCATGAGAATTACAGTCTGGACATTGTTAAATACTTACAACGATCCGTTAAGTTAAAGTGATCCCAAAAAACTAGTTCATAAGCGACAAAATTATGAATAGTGTTAATGTATACGGATTGTTAATATATATGGATGTACCTACTATGCAATATCAGTGCCTCAAAAAAAAAAGCGTTTAAAATTTATATAACAATATGTAGGTATCTATATTTTAAAATATCACCTAAATTTATTTTTTTCTTGTTAGTTCGCGTTATTCTGTCTTTTTAGGTTACATTATATATAATATTTAAATAAAAGCATGTTTTTAATTGTTTTTTTATTTTTTTTATTTTTTAAGGATATTACTTTTCCATTGCTCCATATGTTCGCAATTTTTTTCTGCTCAACAACGTAAATAACGCAATGAATGTTGTTGATTATGAAAGCTATTGGTATTGATAGTGTGTAACGCAATTACCCCGCTGACTAACAATATTGTTCATAAACCTCAAGCACAATTCTCTTAAGGAACACACAATATAGGTATCAAAGAAACCTATCCATCTATTAATATAACATAGAACCACAAATCACCAATCCAAAATCACGCTCTAGTATCTATCAGTAACTAAAGGCATTCACACACGCGCGTCGTCTCGCGGCGGAAATGGCGTCTAACCGGATATTGTATCGCGCCTTCATCTCCGGCGCGCTTCCGGTTCCGGCGCCCACCTCCCACCGGCTCGTGCGTCGCCTAATTACTACCACGTATATGAACCTACAGTGTATAGGGTTGGTTAAGGAAAGTGGTGCACGATTAGGCATGTAGGTAGGTAGGCTAAGATAGAGAGATTAAAATATGCCTTTGTAAAGTTTTAAGTTTGTAAACTTTTTTATACGAATCCATACTAATATTATAAATTCGAAAATAACTCTTTCTGTCTGTGTGTAACCTTTTCACGCCTAAACCACTGAACGGATTTCGATAAAATTTGTCAGAGAGATAGATTGCATCCTGGGGAAGGATATAGAATAGTTTTTATCGACATAGCTCGCGGGCGAAGCCGCGGGCGGAAGCTAGTTTTGTTATAAAAGCAAGCCCTCTGGAAATTATTACGGCTGCATAATTATTAATAAGTAATTCAGGTTAAGCACGAAGTTGGAATTAATTTATTTGATCACGTAATTAAAATTTAATATAGGCTAGTAAACCTTGTTATATTTACTACCATACCTATTGTTGTTCATTTGTGTATTTAACTTTAGACTATAAATAGTAAATGATAGAAAATAATACACGACACGGATACACGCTTGTGCCCCTACTGTGAAAAAAAAAATGTCAACTCCGTAGGAAAAGTTTTAATTCAGCTTGCAATATTTAATCAATACATACTAACTAATTAACTATGCAAGTCAAATAAAAGCTTGTAACAAAAGAAAACCGTTTTCGAAAAAGAATCTTATAATTTTATTTATTTATTTATTTATTGAATACTTCAAGCACATAAATGTACAGAGGCGGCCTTAATGCCATTGGCATTTTCTACCAGTCAACCTTTCACTTTTATTTTAAACTAACATAACACAGTCAAACAATTCATTTGTTTATCCATTCCACCGCTGCCATATGACCGAAGCAATTAAAACTACCCTACAGACATCACTATTGCCCAAACGCAGAGTGTGAACATGCCGCAACAAGCCAAACAAATGTCTTGGTATAACCGACCCCGGACCCTCTGCCCTACAGGGCGCAAGCGCAACATTATTACTGTGCTACCGTCTGTAATGCGTGTCAACATTGACGATTATTGGCTAAAGAGATGTTGGCAACATGTTTTTGATACAATAGTACCTACTAAAAATCCATAATATAAAATTATAAATTCGAAAGTAACTGTCTATCTGTCTGTATGTTACCTTTTCACGCTTAAACCGCTGAACCGATTTAGATAAAATTTGGTATAGAGATATTACGAGTCCCGGGAAAGGACATAAGATAGTTTTTATCCCGATATTCTAACAAGATCGACACTTATGCGTGTAAAACCGCGGGGCGCTGCTAGTAGAGTAAACTCAAACTCAAACTTAAAGCATTTATTTCATTTCATTTAATTAAACCTCGTACAGGCACTTCTGAATTCTCAAAATTAAAAAGTCTGTCAGTTAGAAAGTTTATGGTAGTAGCCCATTCCAAAACTTAGATCTCTATCGAGAAGAACGGGCAAGAAGCTCCAGGGACACTCTTTTAAATCAAGATATTACAAAATCCTGGGTACATTATTCTTGTTGCTTCTATTATGTGAGAACAATGTAAAAAAAAAGACACAAATGAAAAAACAATTCAAAATATAAGATTAAAAATAAGCCTTGGCAGTTAAGAGATGACCAGTCTCAACCGACGGCGCCCGTTCACGAACATGACGAGTGGATCAGCACCATCCAGCTCAACCATTTTGTAGGGAACCGAATGCTCCAACGCAAGCGCCACCATCGATGAGACATTTAAGTGAGCATAGACACGTTCTCAACTGCCATGCTCTTTCAAGTCAACTTCAAAAAATCATAATAAACAGATACTTACATGGTTCTTACATTTACAAAATTGAAAAAAAAAAACTTCTAAATTATATAAAACTATAGTTTGCAATTTATTTAAGAGATTAATAGAATTGTACTACCAAACAGGAAGAGATATTTAATAATGAAGTATTCAACAATTAAAACTTGATTGAATAAAATAAAAAATTAATTATATTCGTAATATCAGAAACACTGTATAAGTTAAGGATGTATTCTCGAATGCAGCTTAATTTTTGGTAGAGAGAGAGAGTTTAAGTAAGACACCTTTCAAATTCAGATACTTGCCCATAATCCATACTTACCAATATTATAAATGCGAAAGTGTGTCTGTCTTTCTGTCTGTTACCTCTTCACGCTCAAACCGCTGAACCGATTTAGATGAAATTTGGTATAGAGATAGTTTGATTCCCGGGAAAGGACGTAGGATAGTTTTTATCCCGGTATTCCCACAGGATCTACACTTATGCGGGTGAAACCGCGGCGCGCTGCTAGTGACACATAAGTAATCTAGTTTTATACCGCAATCTTCTTCTACTTAATACTACCTAATTACTTCAGTGTATTCGCAGATCGGTTGGATTCGCCGATGTTGCGGAGGTGGGTGCATCTCCACCCTGAATTTTAATTGTTTATCTGTGTCTGTTACCTAGGCTACTAACACCAGAAGTTAACTAAAATTTGTTACTAACTATATGGACTCCTGTCTGAAATAAAAGTTTTCTATTATAGTTATGCCCATTGCCGTGTTTTCAGTGGCTACACGGTGATTGATTAGGTACCATTTATAAAGACGGAGTACCTTCACTTGGGTACTTATACGTAAATGGCTGAAGGTCAAGGCTTAGTGTGTTGACTAGCTATCTTAAAGGTCAAAAGTTCAAACCCTATTCCGTAGAAGCTAATTCTGGCGCAACTGTATTTTGCGTAGGAAGCAAAGCAATCAGGGATGTCAGTATCTACATTATATTTTACTAGCCGCTAGCTGATTTTAATTATTCTAGCTCGCAGTTGAAGAAATAATAACCTTCAGTTTAAAAAAAAAATATTTCGTCCATCTATATGAACGCACGCACGCACTAGTGTTTTACTTCTTAGTCCAAACAATAGATTTTTCGTAATTAAATAATTGCTTTATATTTTGCAATAAATTACCAGCGTTGTGTCATCACGCTTCTCTTTATTTTCTATGCAGTCCGACAGTGACCGCGCTTTAGTATGTTGAATAAAAAGAAAAACTATGAAACATAAATAACAACAACTACAACTTAAAAAAGATCGCTACAGCTAAAACTTAGCAATTATCTTTTTTGATTAGGTTTAAGTACGTTATTCGATGTTAATATTTCAATTATTTTAGGATTTCTTTCCTACACAGGTCACCTCCTCAAACAACAGGATAAATCCCTGTCGTAAAAATCCCTCAAAATGCATACAAATCCTCAAAGGCCCTCCAAAACTAAATGAACACACATTATCTTAAAATCACAAACCCTTCAAACTTCATGCCGTGCCCTATCTGTCACAGGTCACAAGTTCACTCCAGCTTCCCATATCTGGTCAGGAAGCGTGAATTAGCGCGGTGTGCGCGGGCGCCGCGGCGCGTGCGGCGCCATTGTTTGACGTGCGTTTGCGCGGGTGATATGCACTTCCCCTAGCTGTCAGATGTACTAGGTAGTTAGTTCGCAATTGTTTTGGATTTTGCTTGAAGTGTTTATTGGAAAATAGAGCTTTGGTAAAAAAATTGAGATGATGAGATGAGACCAATGTGTGGACACCTACTCAAGTGAATTGTATAATTATAGCCTTTGAGGAAATAGAGGTTAAATTCCAATAAATTGCCAACTACAATAATAAAGCAGCTACTTACCTAACCATTTTACTTGCATAACAACTAACTATAGCTCACCTACTAATTTTCAATAAGTATCATTAAACCAATGTAAATTTTGCACCGAGCTCCAGGGTAGCCCGCAAAATTCAAATTTTCTTACGTTTTCTGCCATTTGCAGGTTAGTGTTAGGTTTTATGTTGAACAAAATATGACCTGGCGCTCTCCCTCTAAGATAAGCTATGACTTAGGTAGGTACTTACATTTTCATAATCTGTAAACGTCCCTTTAAACTATGTATTTTTATTTCGAGAATAGCTGGTAGTTAATCACACTGTTACCCTTAATTAATTAAATTCATAAATATACAAGTGATTTCAAACAGTATACTTAATTAGATACACATAATTCTTGTTCGTGACAGATACTCGGTTAATTTCTTTTTAAAGACTCGAGCGCATCAAAATTATCTCGTAATTAAATGCAGATGCAAAGGGACGATCTTTTTGAGTCTTTGATATTCTTTTAGATTCTGCAGTAGAATAGTAGTAGGAGTAAGGAGTAGTTTTAGGTGTTTTTGATGTGCTGGACAATAAACATTATCAATTATGTACTTAATTAAACTAGTAAATAGGTATTCTACACTGAATTCAGAATTCAATATGAATAAGTTGTTTTAAACTGTATTGGTTACCTTTTAGCTAATAACGAAAGAAGCCGAAATCGCTGAATAATCATAGAACATCGTAGCGTAGCATAGAGATCAAAATATCACGCACGAAATGTGCATGATCTACTTATTATTTGTGGAAAATTTTCAAACATTTTTTTTATTATGTCTAATTAATAACAATAACATCAGTGTATCCCTGCCTCTTGGACAAGGAGCCTGGATCACAAAAGCCAGAAAAACATTTTGGTAGTTTTTTTTTTGTAATCTACGATTCAGTGAGTCTTAATACTATAAAGTAGCTATTATATTGAAAATCCCGAATATCTCAACAGAATAAATACTTAAATTCTCAGTTACCGCAAGTATTGTGCGACGGGCGAGTTGCCCCCAATGAGTTTGATTTACCGCCGTCTCCCGTTACACCCCTTGTTGCTACCCGCGATGTGGCTACACCATCTTTATCGCACTACAGCTACTGTATACTGATACTTAAGGGGCTTACATGACCTAAAGTGCGGTCACTGTAGGACTGCATAGAAAAGAAAGAGAAGCGCGATGACATAACGCTGGTTTATTGCAAAATATGAAGCAATTATTTAATTACAAAAAATCTATTGTTTAGACTAAAAAATTAAAACACTAGTATTATAGTATGTTGCTTGTAGAATAATCTGACAAAAAATCAGAATTATTGTATGTATATTAGTATGGTTTTTATTGTAAAAAGAAAGTTCTTAGAGTTATCTTCATGTTTTTTTTCTATCGTATCAAATTATTTGTATTATGTTTTCCACACACTATCTACCTAGCATATATCCTGAATATTCCTGAAGAATATCATATATATTTCTGATTTTGTTTACTGTAGTCGATCATATACTTTTATTGTTTCTAAAACTTGCGTTTTTTGTCTTTAGGTCCTGTAAGCCCCTTAATAAAGAATGCTTCATTAATCTCGCGTTACGTTAATCGATGTATAAGATAAGGTTAGAATTTTGTGGAGGCGACCTTGCATGAAATGCAAAATAATATTTTTTTTTTCAAGATGGAATTACCATTTAGACTGTATTAGTTTAAATAAGAATAATAATCACATTATAAATATTCAAATTGTAAATGGCAATATCGGGCGGCCCATACTCAGCTGCCTAAATTAATTAAATAAGGCTTATATTAAAACCAATTAGATATCTATAAAACTAACGATGTCATTATTGTATCTACCAACATGGTTGTATTGTAAGAAAGAGAAAAAAACCCCGTCAAGTACCTAAGAGTCTGACTCGCACCGAGGGTTCCATACATATTTGTAGACCGTAGAAACGGGCATAGTGGATGTAGGAAAGAAGGCTGCCAGGCTTACATGGGATTGGGCGGGTCACATCAGCCGCATGCACGATGACCGCTGGGCAAAAATCTCCACACAATGGGTGCCTGAAGATGGACGGCGCCGCCGAAGC
Source organism: Luperina nickerlii (assembly GCA_963855955.1). Taxonomy (NCBI): domain Eukaryota; kingdom Metazoa; phylum Arthropoda; class Insecta; order Lepidoptera; family Noctuidae; genus Luperina; species Luperina nickerlii. Next base: position 7,831,415 of record OY979669.1, read on the forward strand.
CGGCCCAGAAAGAGATGGCGAGATGACCTAAACGCGAACCGCGAGGGCTGGTTTGAGGTGGCGCGGGAAAAGAGTTCCTGGAAAGATTGGGACAGAATAGGCTAGCAAATAAAAAATAATAATTTACGGATATCGGATATTTTCCTTTACCTACTTGTGCTACATGACATTGCTTCTTTCCAAATTTCATGATTCTACGTCAACGGGAAGTACCCTATATAGGTTTTGATTCCCTTGTGACTGAGTGTCATAATATGCGACATAAACTGAACATAAACGCCCGTATCTTTTGATTGCGTTGACTTAGAAGTTTGACTTTTTCACTGCTTCAAGGGATTGCAGCCCTGAGTATTTGACATTAATTTCACCTTGATCACTTCACACGTTGCTGAGAAAAAGGGTCTTGACAAACGGTCAACGAAGTGATCTTATAAGGGTTCCGTTTTTTCTTTTATGGTATGGAACCCAAAAAATCAATAAGTTGCATGTCTACATGTGATCCAATTTGTCCTTTATTTCAAAATGTTTCCGAAAATGACATCATATTCTCCTAACTATGCCTACTTATTGAAATGAATTGCCAAAGAAACTACCTATCTACTTAATACCATTTGTGTGTATGTTACTGGCCCTTTCATCTTAGTAAACGGGGATTTTGGAATCATTATCATCATTTCAGCCGAAAGACGTCCACTGCTGGACATAGGCCTCCCCCAAGCACCTCCACTTTGACCGGTTCTGTGCTTCTCGCATCCAACGGGTTCCTGCGTCCTTCACAAGGTCGTCGGACCACCTTGTGGAAGGCCTTTCAACGCTACGTCTTCCGGTACCGGAATTTTGGAATAATTGACCTATTTTCATCCTCAAAAAAGCAAAGATGTAGCTATGAAAAACATAGCTACATCTTTGAGTTTCGAATGTCATGTCATACAAAAGTGACAAAAACGACATTGCAAAGCGCGGCCAATAAAAAATAAAACCGACTGTTAATGGCCAGTCTCCCACAGCGTTAATTACGCGACATTCCTTCCACTCGTTCGATTCCGTTCATTCATTCACAATTACATCTGTTAACTAAACTATCGCGTCACCCTACACTCTCACTCTGGGGTTCATTTAACCCCTCGAATATAAAAGGAACAATAACATTGACTGGTCCGCTCCAGCAACTGATTGCGCAGTATCAAATCAAAGGCGTTGGGGTTTTAATTTTCTCTTGTTGAATGTTTTGTTATTGTTTGTGTCAATCAGCTTCGCTATCGAGATAATTCAATTATACAGATGGGCATTTTTGTGTGAATGATACGGAGAGTAATGGAAATCGTTAGACTGATTTATCATACCTACTTAACAATAATAACGTTATGAAGTTCTAAGACAATCCCTGTTCATCCCTTAATCGTCCTAGCAGACAATGAGGATTTCATAAATCAATCAAACTTTCAAACAAAGATCATAACTCCAACGCAACGACTCTTCTGGAAAACTTAAATTACTCTTTTTTCCGCAATGCGAGTGCGAATAATCTTCTTGACGGGCTGAGAAATTGATGGCGTCGAAAAAACGCCAACTCAAAATCCGACAAACTTTTTACGTCAGCCAAGTTTCACTTAGAGAAGTTTCTACATCCATTTAGAAGTTACTCCTATACGACAAGCTGACAAATTTTAATGAACCCAAGAGGGCCGCTAATGTCTGCGACTCGCGTAATGGGAAAACTTTGACGCGTTCCCCCGCCGCCGCGCAGCCAACGCGCTCCGCATTTTTACTTCACATATTCTATTGTTTTCAAGACATATTTACCAAAGTCATGACAAAACAGCGATTGTGAGTTCGCAACTCACATTACGAACACAAAATTGTTTGATTACTTTATCCGCAAATTTTGGGCCGACGCAACATGTACCTACGTTATGGGAAATAAGTAAAATGTAACGCTATACCCCTGGGTGCGTTACAATAAAAAGCGCAATCATTTTGACGTGTGCCATTTCAACTCTTTCACTGAACTCCGCCTAGTATAAATTACATTATAAATTTTAACCTAATCGTTCAGTGACCAACGAAAAAATGTATTAGGGGTGACATGATTGTGATTTAAACGGCTAACCCCCGCTTAAGGGCGGTCTCGCGTCATCCATCATACGCTTTACATATGTTTGAATAAAGCTCGTGGGAAAAGGATTTCCTCTCAGAAGTCAAAACGGTATTTTGCTACATTGTAGGGTGGCCAACTGAGCGAAAATAGTAAAGGAAATGGATAGGTCTTATGAATGGCGAAAATATTAAGTGGCTTTGACATAATTATCTATTCACGTAAACGCTTAGAGTGAATACTTATAGCTAAGTGTGTCGTGTAAATAAGTTAGGGTAGGTAAGTGGCTACCATAATCATATTGTAGACCTAAATCTAACTAATTTATTTACAACCCCGCTTGCACACGCAGCAACCATAGGAACTCTATCTCTTGACACCTTCCACGTGCCTACATATACCTAACATCCTAGACAAATCGTACCAGGTTACGGATGCACATATTTTTATACTAGTCTTTCGTTGGATTCTAAAAAATACAAACATGCACTTCTAAACGTTAGTTTCTTTCGACGCATCAAACCCTGCACGTCACTTTACTTCCCACCGCTTGCTCAACCCATGGCATCCCTACCCTACAAATAGCGGATTAGGGCAGTTTGGCAAACAAGGCGTCGCCGGCGCGTGCGGCGCTTATAACTAATGCTGTATTAATGTCTATTAGCTCCCCGCCATTGTTCTGCACCTAGCCTTAGCTATTTGTTTGGCTTTGTGCTAGTAATGCGACAGTGAGGACTAAGCCGATGAATTTTGCACGAGAGGCGTTAATGAAAGTCAAGTATGCGCGTTTGTTGTGATTTCTAAAGATTAGGGCATGATGCAATTCCGTTTTTCATACCCAGTGTCGTAAAGGATAGCTTAGGGGGATACAAACAGGTGTGTTAGATGTGGCAGCTTTTGAGCGAAAAATTACGATAAAGGTAGTGTTACGAAATTGGGGTTCGTGACAATAAAAACTGCAGATATAAATTACCAAAAATGACGCTTCAATTAAACAACACTAATAACAACTCAAACACACTAATTATAAAACACAATTGCACAACTAATCACTCTAAAGTCGCACTTGAAGATCGCTTGCAATGTATTCGCTTGTGTAGAAAAGAAAGAAAGAAAGAAAAAGTATTTATTGCGACTCGTACAGGAAGATCACAAACTAAACGCACGCGTATCGCTCATCCAACACTGACTCGGGTCGTGGCCCATACCTGCCTTATATAGTGCCTCAGATAGTTCTAGAACCATCTACTGTAGAAACATCTAGAATATTCGAGTAGAATATCCGACTGACCAGATGTCGATAGTTCTAGAAAGTCCTAGCTTCGAAATTTCTAGAAGGTCTTGACTCTACTAGTTCTGTTACTCGATACTAGATGGTGCTAGTGTGAAGAGCCTCCGCCTATTGACATTTAACTGTTACCAGCACAAATCCAAACTCCGAGCTGCTACTATCCTGATGAAAAACTAAATGAAGTCGTTAGTGTGCCTTGTTTAGTAAATAAATAACATGTTGTCCGACACAAGTGGTAATTGCGTAACACGCTATCAGTAGCAATGGCTTTTATTTTGACAGTTCAACAACATTCATTGCGTTACACAAGTTGGTGAGCAGATAAATTTTCCGAACATATGAAGCAATGGATTTGCAATATCCTTCAAAATGATTTAGATTGATACTGATAGTGTGTTACGCAATTAGATTGCTGGGAATCAAACCGAGGACACCACGCTCAACAGCTGCGTTTGGAGCCCCGATCAGTTATACACTGAGTAATCTAGCTACAAATTACTATTTGACATGATATTACTCGTATATTTCATGTTGGATTGGAAACTTTAGATCACCGACGTCAAGTAAACTTGGCTAGTTCCTAGTCAACATTGCCTATACAAACTTGCACTAACTTTACAAGGCCAATGCCGCAGATTCGATCGATCCACTTCTTGCCTCACGATAGTTGCGATAAAACTGTTAAGTAACAGGGGCGAGCCTTATCGCAGGAGGCACGTGTCATCAGCTAACTCAATGCACCCCATCATTGTTGTGACGTCAGAAAATGGCATTCAGGTCATTGTTATTGTGAACTTGACAGCTGAAAGCGGTGGCTTTCTGAAGATGCTGTTGTAGTTAGTTATGAAAGCTTATTATAGGTACTACATAAAGAAGCTAGGGAGCTTAGATAAATCTTGTCTATGTGGCGTCTGACTACAAAAAATTATATTCATTATTATAATTATCATGAGAGGCCAAAAACCGCTTAATGGCAAACAATAATACAATAACATTTTATTTCCTATCTTATTATATCGGTCCTCCCACAAAGCGTTCTCATTACCGGCGTTTCACTTTACACTTCCTGCTCATTCGTGTGCAATCTGTAGTGTGCAAATCCGTTAATCTTATTCGGTGGGTAGTCGGAACGCACGTGGCGCCACGTGGCGCAAAATCAAACTAATCTCCAGGCCGTACGCGTCGGCGGGCAGCGCGCGTGCGCCGACCCGATAACGCCAAGAAACGCCATTCATTCCCGCTCTTTTGTAGTGAACAATCACTTATTTATTTATGATATTTGCCACTAGTCAACCTGCCACCCTCGTGAGTTAATGTGTACTTAACTCGGCTAAAGCTCCACGTCGTCAGATAGGGTGTCTTATAGGGGTGTTATAGTTGCCGTTTATGTATAGACTACACAGACACTGATTCGATATTTTTACTAATAACTATGTATTTTAATATGGTATTTTTTTTTCATACGTAAAAATGTCTGACTAGTAATAAAATTACACTGTTTGATCTGGGAATCGAATCCTAGACCCCACGCTTAGCAGTGATGCTTGCGACAACTAGGTACCTAATCAAAAATACATATTAAAAAACATTCGTTGTCTTGTGAAATTAAATATTTTTTAAATCAGCCATCGGTCTATGCGGGTACACTATTTTAAGACTCGACAATAGTTTCAATTAGCCGTTATATCTACATAAATTCGGAAAGCACCCCTAACGACTATATTATACTATTAGTATTACTGTATGACTGAAATCTGACCGAATCCTGAGCGTATGGATGAATAGGTGCCTAAGCCACAGTTCTAATATGCAAACTAGCCATCTCCAACTCTGAATCTATACGACTCGATAACAAATATGATATCAGAATTTTATTAAAAAATGTATATCCGCACGACAGTTGAATTTAAATTATTACAATGATAATATACCATTTATTTTCAGGTAACAAAGACCAATAGATACATACCTTAACCTAATCATACATAATAATATAATATCAATTTTGTTGGTAATTAAAAATTAATAACTATGTTAAATATCACTTAGTTGCACTAAGTTTTTACGAGTTCCGGTGGCCCTTCTCCGCGAAAGCGGCGGCATACCACAAAAATGAAAAAAAAAAGCAACAAGGCAATGATAAAATAATAGTAAAATATTATGATAATACAATGGCCGTGCGGTCCACTGTAAAATATAGAAAGTTCTAGTTTTCCCTAAGCGCGTCCGTGCGCGTTATCTATCACACAGTGATTAATTGTGCTAAATAATAAATTGGTTCAATACTCGGTCGCAATCATTAATCAACTTAGAACGGAACGTGTTTTTTTACCAAAAGCTTAGTACTCAAAACTCTTAAATTAAAAAAAAACTACTGTCAAATTGACAGTATCACCTTAAGACATGTGTCACGTCACAGTGACAGTGACACTGACAATTTTGTTGTGGTGGTAATGTGGATCGTCGTCACAGCAGAACTATTTTGGTTTTTGTAAAATTGGGATTATTGTGAAAATATAAATAAACATTAAAAAATCCCTTCTAATGGGTGAAGAAGACGAATACGCTTGCGTCAACAAAGCACACCTAAAAATCAAGGACACATCTGGAATCAAGAAGAAAAAGAAGAAGAAAGCTAAAAAGGAGACAGAGAAACTGATGGAGAATGAAGTAAAACAACAAGTTCAACAACAACACCAACAGCAGCAACCAACTGTCATAGTTGTAAACACTAAGACGAAGGCTGAGATGGCGTTTCAGAAGATGCAGGAGAAAATGGTAATTGCACTTAATTATGATTCATCTTTGGACTTGTGGTAGTTTTCTGTAGAGTAGCCCCTAAAACAACTTTCGGACCGAAAATTACTGTGGTTTTACAAACTTACCAGTCTTTAAATTAGTCTTTCTATTATTTTAAACATTTAGGAGCATTTTAGCTTTGTAAACAGTACATTCATGGTCAAGTCAATAATAATAATTATACCTTGTAATCACACCTCCATCATTCTAATCTTGTTTTAGTAAAAAGTAGTAGTGTGTAAAGAAAAGTGTGGAAGTGTATAGCACTTTGTAGCCAATTTCTGTTTAGCAATAATTCACTGCCAGTCCTGTCTCCGTGTAGAAAGTTCTCTTGTTATTCTATACCACATTTACTGACCAGACTTATATCATTACAGCAAAAGCAGAGAATACAGCAGAAAGCCGAGATGACTCACAAACAAAGAGTGGAGAAATTCAACCAGCATCTAGATAGCCTGACTGAGCACTTTGATATACCTAAAGTATCTTGGACTAAGTAAAATAAATCTATTAGCATCTTGGTTTTATTAGTTTACTTAACAACAAGAAGGAAATGTTGTAGAATTGTGTTTTATACTGACATTAAAATGTGTAATACTTTATTATAATATAAGAAATAGCTTTAAATATGTAATTAATACATTCAATTTAATGAATGCACTGTCCTTTTTATTTTTCTCAATATACCCAGAATACTAGGAGTGTATGAACTACTGATACAGGCTCATGCAATATGGTAACTATGTGATTAGAACAATACTATCAATCAATATTTATTGACCAATAGCGATCAAGTATAAATTACTCCAAAATATATTGGTTTAGGCCATGCACACTGCCACTACTTAAACGGACTGAAGTTGTAAATATAGGTTGCACACAGCTGAGCGCCAGTGTCATGACGTGCGACGCGCGCGCAAGACGTGTGCATTGCCACAATATAATAAATAAATAAATAAATCATTTATTTAGGACCAAACATTTTTCACAATTTAGTACACCAATAATATATAGCTGTTCTGTACGCAAAATACCAGCATTGACGTGAAGTTGTGGACACCAGCCCGTATTACCTATTACCATATATGACTTTTGGATCATTAAAATCAAAAACTGAGAGTTATTGTTATAACATTTTATTAAGATGTCTATACAAATAATACAAACCATGTAAGTATATTATAATGTCATATTTTGGACGGACTTCATTGCAGAAAGGTAACAATGTTACTGTAAATAGATAGATATACATTGCACAACAAAAAACATGTAAAAAAAGTATTTGATACCTAGGCTTATTACTCACTAAAGTAATTAGAGTTAAAGAATTTTCCTCATTATGTTAAGGCAGCATACATTATTTTTTAAAGTTCGATAGATTTACATACTGCTAAGACACACGAAATTAAGGCTTACCCTAATATACATAGATTTGATATTAACATACTGTGTTAAAAAGATATTAGCAGTCAGAATATACAAAAAGAAAAGCACTGTGACGAAAATATTAACATCATAGTTATAAAAATGTTTCAGTAACTGCTTTTTATTGTATGCATATTTGATCTAGTTAGTATCACTATTAATTTTACTTTTAATACATTCAAGTGACTTTAAAAGAAAACATTTTAATAGGTATTATTTACTTTATTAATGCGAATAAGACAATTAATGGCACATTCATGACTGCAGCTTTTCACAGAATAATTATTATTATGATTGCAATCTTAAGTTTGAATGTGGTCCTCTTTTATATAATGTCGTCCCTTATCAAGTACAACTATTTTTATATAAGATTTTCCTTATAACTAATAGTTTAATTAGGAAAAAAAAAACGAATATGCAATACAATAAACAGTAGTTAGTAAAACATTTTTTAAAGTACTTAGATAAAAGGCACATTGTACTTGAGATTCGTTAGATAAGTCTATAGCGTACCTAATAGGTACAGAATCAAAGACAAAATAAAACAAAAAGTAAATAACATAAATTCATATAAAAAACTGGAATGATACAATCATAACTGGACGAACTACATAGGTAAAAAAAACATAAAATACCATCAAGGTAGAAGTCATAAGGGTTAGGTAGAACTACACTAGATCCACATTTCGCCATTGTGTAATACAGGGCGAAAGCAAAAAGTTAATAAAATAAATTCATACTTGTAAAAAAAGGGAATGATATATTCATAACTGGACGGACTGGATAAAATTCAGTCAAATTAAGTAAGTAGCATTTCTACAACATAAAACTTCAGGTGAAAATGAGGTTGAGGCACAACATCGATTAAGGCTGTAAAGGCAACCTACTTGTAATCTACATCAGTCTAATCGCGAAAACTCAAACGCTACATAACTTTACAATGTTTTTAAAAGATTTTCTGTCTCTACAGTACACCTGAAAATAAACGTCCACGTCCTAACCAACGCGATCGTCGCGCGAGTATGCGACCGCCGCGTGTTCGGCGATACCGAACGCGTGGTCGCGTCTTCCGGTATTCCGAACAAATGAATGACATAAAACATAATCAGCCTATAATGTTATTAGAAATTTTAACAAATTAATGTGTTGTGTTAATTTTATTACATTTAACATGTTTAAATATTTGTATGCCAGTCCATGGCCTCAATTTATAAGACCTTAATGTATGTACCATGTTTTAAAGCAAATAAATATATTCTTATTCTGTTACCACTGGGCCACCACTGCTCCCTATTGCGTATTGCCGCGAACGATCTTTTTGGTTAGGACACCCGGTAAGACTTAAAATTAAGTGGCGTTTGAGAATTCGGCTGTTCACTTATTATTTACTGTATTAACGTAAGTATAGCTACTAAAAATATCGTTACAGTATTAACTGCCATGGTGTGAGCAGAATTGTTGCCCCAAAATGAGAAGCTGAACACTTTGATGTAGTTTTCCTTCGTGGACCAAGGGTCGCTGCCGTCGTCGAAGTGCATCGGACATTGGTCCCGTTCCCTTTCGTACTCTTCCATTTCTACGGCGACTGCCGCGCCCTCCGTGTAGTTCCATGATGTTACGTCTTGTTTCAAGTCGCAATATGGGCCTAAGGCTTGTGACATTAGTACTCTGTAAATATAAAAACAATACTTAAGCCAGACCTGATAAACTAATTAATAAAATGTAAAACAAAAAATTAAACGGTTTTTTAACTCAAACTCAAAGCAATTATTTCAATTATATACATATTACGTAAAACATAATATCATTTGCTGGGGAGTTTGTTGCGCCACTTCTTCACAGCGAAAGCACAAAGAAGTGGTGAAGGGCGGGCGTTTTGGGGTACTGTCTTATGTAATTTTGACGTTCGAAAAATGTTGATTCTCAGCCTAATTTGAATAAATGACTTTTAATTTGATTTGACGCCTGTATTCCACGATCTACTAGGTAGGCGTAGCTATAGTGCTCCCACCTTTTGCTAGTTATAATTTTAAGTCCCATGTTATTACATGGGACTATAACTATATACATGGGACTATTATATCTAAGAAGATGTAAAATAATTACGTACCTATTCAAGTCCGCTCTCTGGTACACCCAACACCTATACTTAGAGAAGGGATCCAACTCATCATAGGTAATCAGATAAGACTTCAAATTCTCCTTCCAATATCCAATACATTTCATCCTGTAATCGGGATCACTGTAGATATCTACAGGTCTACCCAAGTAGTCCACGGACAAACAGTAATTCTCCTTGATCTGTATAGTTTTCTGGTCTATATCGCATACTGAGAAGTCACTTATATTCAGTTTGCAGTACAAGTTTGGTCGAGGACTTAGTGTAACACCTCCCAATATCCTCGATTCGAATCGTACGTCGCCTCTTTGTGTGAAATTGAATTTTCCTGCGACAGGACAGCGAATGGGTGAAGGGTCCTTTTTCAAGAATATATCGTAGCGCCATTCTTGTTTATTTTTGAACTGTACCCAAGAACATACTGTATGGAAGTTGCTCTGAATCATAGCCAAGCCTTTTCGGTATCTAAAAAAAAACAAAACGTAAGATGGGGAAAAGAATTCCTAGAAGGGTGCAGATTCATCACAGATGGTTTAGTAGCATTTTACTTTTGCCGACAGGCAAATTGCATCATTTACGCTGTGTTTTAAAAGTTTCATAAATGATTACCTTATAACATTGTGATGTTGTGGTACAAAGTCGAAGCACACATAATCCTTTTGACAACCATCAACTGTGAGACGAGCCATCATCACTCTACTGTCACGCTGTTCTCTGTAACAAAAATGAATTTATAAAAGAAATGACACGAAATGTTCAGAATTTTCTAGTTTTCAGAACATCATGCAGCGGGGTACAATGCGTGCCACGAAAGAAGAGACTTGACCCCGCCTCCCCCACCTCTTTCCGCCGCCCCTATGACGTGCGGTCCCGTCCCGCACTCAGACCTCATACCGCTAAAGATACCTATAATCGTGTACTGCGCATGTCAAACCACGTGGTGTGTCAAGTCTCTTCTTACGTGGCACGCATTGTATCTGCGGGGTGATTGCGTAATGCACTAACAGTAGCAATGGCTTTCATTTCATTTTGATAGTTCAACAACATTCATTGCGTTATTTACGTTTTTGATAGGACACATTTTTCAAACATATGAAGCAATGGTCTAACAATATCCTTCAGAATTATTCAGATTTTGATTAATCCTATGTCCTTTCCGGGACTCAAACTATATCTATACCAAATTTCATCTAAATCGGCTCTGCGGTTTAAGCGTGAAGGGGTAACAGGCAGACAGACACATTTTCGCATTTATAATATTAGTGTGGATTATTGCGCAATAAGTCCTGAATAATTGCGTATTAGGTCCTACAACTACAATGTCACACAATAGATTTTTCATTTAATAAAAGGGGAAAGTTTTACCTGCACACGTAAATGGTTCTCCTGAATCTGCCCTCATCAGGATAGTAAGTCTCTATAATATGTGTTTCGTTGATAAATACATCAGCATCAATATTAGCAGTGTTTATCCAATCTCCAGAGAAGTTTTGTGGCAATCTACATCCCGGTTCTACCACTTCAGCCTATATGAGTTAAAAGAAGATTATTATTTTTCTATTCTATTTTAATTAGGTCACCAATAGAATTATGAAATGAAAATATATTGAATTTAATCTATCGCCTAGTGTTTCGAGTTTTAATCGAACACTCAGCGAAAGTGCATAATGGCATTGTTAATTACTGCTAAAACTGTCTATGCACTCATAACAATACATCATGTCAACCACATACTCAAAACCATTACCATTTTACCAATAAGTTAGTAATTATAGTACAAAAAAAAACACGATTTTGCCTCACCTTGACGGCCGTAACTCGATATCTTTCAGGCGATTTCTCAACAGTCTTCAATGTGTTACATTCTGGTGTTATTGAAGCACCAATAAACAGATCATCATCTCTGTTCTTTAGGAAACAGCGGTATCTTTCATCTTTACGAGATTCTTTCGTGTTTGCAACCGCAAAGAAGTGATTCTTATTAACAAACCAATGTCCTGAAATAAAACACATTTTCTTAATGAATTCTTAGGCAAAAGAAACCTGAACCAGGTAGGGCACGCCACATTATTGGCGGTAAGGCCTGTTATGGAGGAATGTCCGGAGAGGCAGCATGGCGCCCTCAGTTTCCAGCTGACGCAGTTGCTTACTGGACACGGATATACCGGACCTGCGTCGCATAGGCCGGAACCGGACGCCCACTTGTCATCACTGTGTGCACTGCCCGAGGACACGGCTTAACATGCGTCGGAGAAGAGCTCAGCTTGCCCAATAGCACTGTGCCCTTGTCGCGACACTTGGTGCGGGTGATGTCTCGCTTCCAGCCGTGGTCGGAAGCTAAAATGCGTAGGATGCAGTCGCCTCTTTTTGCGAGGAGGTGATGCAGACAAAGGAGGCGGCGGTGAGGGAGAGACAGCATACAACTCACTCCACCCGCACTAGAAGAGCAGCCGGTCGTCGAAGGGCGCTTAACGATCTCCAGCCACCATAAGGAGGGGCCTGTGGGCGACGAAATTGGGGCTGTGGCGTTGCTCTAAAAGTTAGGCCCAAAGAGGCAGGCAGTGCTCCATCCGCACCTTTATGGAAAAACGAGCGATCATGAGATCGGCTGCACTTGGCAATGGGGCCCACAAGGCATGGCAGGCTGGTACCAGTCAGGGGTGCAGGAAAATAAGTATCTCCCGGGCCCCCGAGTCATGGTAGTAGAAGGAACAGTGTGATTTTAACTGGTAGTAGTCGGACATAACCCCCTGTTCTCCCCAGGTGGAGGGTATTCATGAGGATTTCCCAAAGCAAAAAAAAACAAAGAAACCTCAAACACCCTGCCTACTTCCTAAAAGTAGATAAGATGAGTGTGCAATAAAAATAATTTGAAAATCATCCACAATCAACTTGTAACAATTTATGGCAATTTATTTTGATCTGTTTATCTAAAGAACAAAATATTATACTCTACTCACTAACTCACCTAAACAGCTGTATTCCACAACACCATCAAAAGTATTAGACATTCCAGCGCATTTCCTATATGTAATATTGAACTTCTGATTTGTGATCAAGAACTGAGTTCCAGCAGTTTGACAAGACTTGATCTGTGCATCAGGATGGTTACATTCACCCGTGAACCGAAAACGGTGCTGGTATGCAAACTGCCATACACCTTCCAGAGATGAACGACAATTTACCTGGAATTCAAGGAAGTGTTATTGGCAACTAGTTCTCACATAGAAAAAAATTATACCTACTGTGGACTTAACTGATTCATGCTTGAACCCTAACTGGTCTGTGGAGGTCAGATAGGCAATCCATGGAAAATAATACAAGTTTAGAGTGGAAGCCAACACCAACATGGTTGGGAAAAGGTGCAGCAGAGGATGATAATAAATAATACTTGAACACTGAAAGTGCTGTATCTCGTTTTAATGACAATGAGCAGAAATTCCTTTATATGATAAAAGAGTGTCTTGTAAAGAAACTGGTTCAGAAAGGGTAATTTTATTGCTAAAGCCCAATTTTATTAGATTCATATTACCACCTATTAACAAATTTTCACAAAGCCAAGAAGAATTATCTTATATAAAACTTACAGGCACATAGTTTTCAGAGAACAAAGTAATAAGTCCCTGCTGGTCAGGATTAAGGCTTCGACACACCCTTTCCACGGTAGGTTCCTCATCAGGGCCCAAGTTCACACAAGGGGACTCAATCTTCTCCAGTACATTCACAGTTCTCACAATTAGTTTTACACAGTAGTAACACTTTGTGTACGAAAACACCATTGTGTAGTTAACTCTGTATTCTGCCTTTATGTTTACACATACACCTCTGAAAGAAATATAAGGAAAATTTGTTGTTTAAAATTTTAGACATTTTCTTTACTGCAAAGGCTGGTCATAAAGCTATTAAAAATATTGTATGTGTATTTTGCCGGTATTTTCTTATAATGATTATTGATGTCTAACCCACCGTGGGTTAAAAATGAGTCATAAAAAACCAATAAGAAATACAATACATTACCTCCCAGTCATATCACTGGCATTGATATCAGTAATAGTTTGTTTGCCATTTTCAAAGGAAAACCAAGTGTTTCTCAGCACTAAAGGTATCATACATTCTGCGACAACAGTAGCAACTAAAACAATACAATACGTTAGGCAGTGGGCGTTACCATTAACGATAAATGAAAATTTAAAAACATTCTATGCAACTTACTGCCAAGTGATAGAAAAGATATCACAGTGACTATGGCTAAGTTGCGAGTCATCTTTGTGATATTACTTAATTTGCGGATACATTAAAAATAAATAAAATGTACGCAAACTTCTCAACCAAACTTTTTGACAACCTAACTGACTGCTGAAGTGCTGGACTAAAGCGCTCAAGCGCCGCAAGGGAATGGTGCGGCGCGCGTGCTGTCAACTGAAAAAGACACCCACCGATAATACCGATTAACCGATATTCTCGCAAGTAGCGATTACTATTCAAAATCTACAATCCCGGGATCCCCAGAGAACACCGAGATTTAGCTCTGTTTGAAAAAATCGCAAAAATTAATAAAACCTGTTTGCTTTCCTTTTTTATTTATTGACAAAGTAATCAAATGGAAGTGACTAAGTGACTGTGTGATCAATAAATTAAATCCACTGTTAAATTCGTGTTATCCTCACAGCTCACTGGATAGAACATAAGAACATCGTAAATCTACAACCATTTAAAAATATGCTTTTTTTCTTTTATGCTTGCAGTTTAATAGTCGTCTGTAGTCTGTGGTCGTCCACAGAACTCCACAGAACAGCTATTACCCTAAAATCGACTGTCAAAACTTGACGTTTAGTTTAGTTTACTGTACTCCATAGATATAAGAAAAATAGCTGTACTCTATCAAAAAGTACTCTGCGGTGTTCGTGTTTCTGTTTTGTATTGCTGGATCTAACAACAATTTTCTTCTCGCATCTATCTACGAATAAATAAGTAAGTATCAAAGTTATTTATTTCATTATCCTAGAAAGCGGTTGAACGTTGTATTTCGTCCGTACCAAACATCTGTAATCAAGCAATACATAACATCTACTAAATAATTAACTTCATTAAAAATTTTCAGGCATGGGTCGCCGAAAATCAAAACGAAAGCCTCCACCAAAGCGAAAGGCCATCGAGCCTTTAGATCAACAGTTCAACTGTCCATTTTGTAACCACGAGAAGTCCTGTGAGGTGAAAATGTACGTATCCATCAGCTGTTAAGTGATGACATTGCCTACGTATATTTGCGAACCATTTCTAACAATTGTAATGAAACGTTTTTTTTTTTTCAGGGATCGAGCTCGGAATACGGCTCGGATACAGTGTAGAGTTTGTTTAGAAGACTTTCAGACTACAACAAACGTTTTATCCGAGCCTATTGACGTTTATAACGACTGGGTGGATGCCTGTGAAAGCGCCAATTAGTTTTATGCCATTGGTTACTTTAAGTTAAAATATAATAAAAATTCGCCAATGTTTTAGTCTGCTAAAGACGCATTTTCAAGCTGAAGTTTGTGATGAGTATCAATATGTATACCTACTACTGTATATTCATAATATTTATACCTTGGGTAGAGCATGATTTTTTTATAATAATGTACCATAAAGGATATTGAAATAAATTCTCAAATAACATTTTAGTTTGTCATTCGCTTTATTTACCAACAATAAAGCTTACAGGATAATGCGACACAGCTACTGTAAGCAATGTTCCTTACATTTATACAATTTTCTGCTCTAAAAGCTAAGTAAATAATAATTTGCAATACTGAGTCTTATGAACAAGAAACAGACTTTCATTCTAATAAAGACAAAGTAAATAAAATCAATTTGGTTAAAATTTAGTACTTCCAAATAACAACATTCATACAATGCAACAGTTAATATTTTGTTAAATAAATTGATACTTATACTTACATTCAATTTTATTGCTTTTATTAAAACATGTATCATTAATCATTATCTATCATGCAATTTGGAGGCGAGTCTATTCATTATAATAACTAGGCAGATGACATACAGAATCAGGGGCGGATCTTGAATTTGTGGGGCCCTGGGCTAATACTGCTTAGAGGCCCTACCTAATTACTCAGCCAATTGCCGTTTTATTATGATTGGATTTTTTTTTATTCTAGATAATTTTTATTATTGACAATATCGTCTATTGTTTTCAGTTCGGTTCAGGGCCCTCTGTATCCACGGGGCCCTGGGCTGCAGCCCAAAAAGCCTTTAAGTAGATCCGCCCCTGTACAGAATATAATAAGTACAGACACCAGCACATCTAGCTACCCGAAAATGTCAAATTTTCCCAATCAACTTTGAACCTTATGCTTTAGCAATAAAGTTTCAAATCTATTAAAGAAATTTGACAGATTGTAGTAACTTCATGTGCTGGAGTCTGTACATCTCAATATAGGGCCACATGATTAGCCGTGGTTCTAGTATAACGGGGCCCACCAAATGCATGCAAGATAACAACAAATAAAAACCGGGTCGAGTCGAACTCGCGCACCGTGGGTTCCGTACCATCATGTTTTTAAATTATCATCGGCGAGGACTATATTCGTCAGAAAACTTTTCAGCGCGATATCTTGACCGATAATGGAACTAATATAACTTTTGTTGATGATTTCTGAAAGTGTGCTATTTAGAGACTTCGTTCTATTTTTCCTGTAATCTTTACGTAAACTTCTATCACATAGAATAATTTCAGATTTTTCTCTTTGCAAAGTTCAGAGAATAGGGGTGGCGGTATTTTTTTTTTAACGTTTTTCATCAAAAGTCGAAAACTATGCGGCTATATTTTTTTTAAAAAGAAAAAATGTTTGAGAATGTGTAAACTGCGCTCTTTCATATGATACCCCACATGTCCTAGTAGCCCCATTTCGAATTTTTTAGACCCCCTTTCAGTCCCTGTTGCAAAAATATACATACAATTTTTAATTCTTTCTTAATTGCAAAATAGTTGGGCCAAAGTCATCTAAAACTATTCCAAATTTCAAGTTGATAGCATTAGTAGTTCTTGAGATATCAGCTTAAGATATAGCTGTGACAGACAGACAGACTGAGTCTCACCATAAGGGTTTCGTTTTACCATTGTGGTACGAAACCTTAAAAACCGTAACAATAAAAATTATGCCTCTAATAAATTAACAATGATTTCCAGAACATTCTTTGCAGGAACTATGTCTCAATATCATTTTACAATTCCACAATTTCATCTTTTTTTACATACATAGAAGAAAATATATGTTGGCGGTTAATACATATAGAAGCACTAATGCTAATTCATGACCTAAAAGCTTTATCAAGATAGATATAAGAAATTTTCACAAAGATTTTTTATTTTTATAATTTAGATTATGTATTTCTAAAACACAGTACTACACTGACTCAGTTTGAATGTGTGAGTGGAATGTTTTATCCTAGATCAAAGACAATAACAATGCAGCTAACCAGTAGAATGTAAAAATAAATAACTACAAATGTATAGCAACAACATTATAGCTACGATTCGTTAAATATTAGAGATAATTTTTATTTATAATCGATAAAGATCGCAACATTCATTTATTTTAAGCACATGCTACATAATTTACCGTATTGTATTAAACATTTAACACCTACATAACATTTATGTAGAGGTGCTCTCTAGACATCTTCCTGATAATAATCATGTTAACAATCCAATTAGGTTGTTATATTCGTAGTAGTGTTCGATAATTGACCGTAAAATTTACTACATGTGCAGTTTAAGTACTTAAACTTTAATTGTACTAACGCTCAAGTCAAAGCTTCGAGCCCTACTGAGTTATAACAACAATATTCCTCAAATGTTTCATAATACTACATTTTTATTGACATTATAATGAATAATTATATATCATTCCCTTACAGCTATCGATATTACACATTGATCAAAATATCCCTATTTAAGTAATAACACAATAGACAGCGTCAAGCTGCATCACATTTCAATAACAAATTGATATAAATAAAATAAATCACTCTATAAAAATAATATAATACATTGTAGATAATTGAGCTATTGCCTAGACTTACAACCCAGGGATATCTGTAACCATGTCATCGTTCACGTAAGACTGTATACATAATAGTACGCGCTATGGAAACATTACGTAATATTTACAAAAAGACTACCGAGTAGTAAAACTATTACAATTAGTGTATTATGAGACATGACATGGTTACGAGAGCCGCATACCACCGATCCCCTCTGTGCACAAGCTGTGTTGAGAAGGTATATAAGGTGTCAGAATAGCTCGCACATAAACTTCACCACACTGGCGTACTAAAACAGGACCTACTTTAATCAAATCCTTCAATAGTTCAATTGGAATGTTTTTGTCGAAACAATAAATAATAACCATTCATAACTATATGCAACGTCAAACAGCAATCTGCATTACACATGTTAAAATCCATTATAGCGATAGATAGAAACATCCACAGAGAAGCACAATTAGATAATGTGAAGTTTAAACATGTTATATAGGTAATCGAATTTTAAAATTTGCCCATGTCTATAAAAGAATCGTACTGTAGATCGTAGCCGTCGCCGGCGCTATTGTCGTCGGACGAAAGGTTGCTACAGAGGCTTGTTAGATGCTGAATTGGAGCGTCTGTGTCGCACGTAGCCGTGTTGTCCGAGTCATCAGAACTGTCGCTATTACTGTCAATGTATTCATACAGTCTTGTCGCCTCAGTGCTACAGACCTCGGACATCTCGTACGAACTCATTAACGCCGATGTTTTCTCAACATTGATCGCATCAAACGAGCTCGAAAGTAAAGCATCTTCGATGGGAACCGTCTCGAAATGAGATGAAGAAGCTTCTTCTGTGAAGCGACCTGAATCGCCGATTTCGGACACGTTCGGCGACAAAGTCTCATCGATGGCTAACGTGACACTTTCACTTTGTACGTGAAAAGGTTCATCGACGTCTTGGAAACTTATTAGGGGAATATCAATTTTAGGAACGTCTTCGACAATATCTTTTGTTAGAGAGACTGAATTATCATCTGACAAATCTCCTTCAGCATTGAGCGTCACTGAGTCGTAGTTAGGATCCTTCTCGAGTTTCAAAGGTTCTAAATCATCCACACATTTAGTGGAATCGTCACTGCTGTCAGACACTATTAACTCAATGCTCCTATCCAAGATACCGGTGTCCGTGCAAGTGGACATTTCATCTTCAAAAACAATCTCAACGCTCCTAATCCTCATGAGAGGCATTTTAGATGGTGACATTTCGTTGCCTCTGGCTGTCATACCTTTTTTATGATGACTAGTATCGAGTAACGACTCGGTGCATTCGCTGATTTCGTCGTAATCGATTTCGTAGCTCCTAAGATCGGAAACGCAAGGTGAGCTCTCGGTTACTTTGACGGTTGGTGTTTTAGATGTACAGATGTGTGCAGTAGTGTGATCGGGTGAGGGCGATAGTGTGGTATGCGCATGGTATCCCTAAGGTTGCAATGATTCTTATTGTACATTGGTGCCTAGATCTAGACCACCCTCCTCCTGCATTTTCGTGAGGAACTTGAACACTCTGCAGGACTCGTCTGTTTGTTTCACCATGTCGATTAACGCTAGCAGCTTCTTGATGCCAATGAAGATCCTGGGGAAGAAAAGACCAATTTATCTACAAATGTTTTTTTTTTATATAAAGGATGGGGATTGGTTGGTTACTCCATAGGATTACCTATTTTCTTAATTAGTCTTACTATGATGCTGCTAACTCCTTAGCATCATCATAGTAAGACAAAGGAAAAAGGATTTTCAGAACCTTTCTTGATAGTGGTCCTTTTGGGTCAAATACTAAATTGGTACCAAGGCTTAGTTAAAAATATTTTTATCATAGGTACCTGGCTTTAGACGGCGTGCCTTCAGTGTATCTTTGTTAGAGAGCTCTCGTTCCAGTACTAGACTAGTGGTATTTGAAAACAAACTCTACGTACCTTGCACCAGGAAATCGCGTGGTGATCTGGTCTGTACATTTTTAATCTTAAAGATTGTTTTTTAGTGCAAATCCACTCATATTCCACAAATAATTTCTTAAATGTCTGCCCAAGAACTTATTAAATTCTATTCTACCTAGTGGTCTGAGACTATTATTAAAACAAACGAAAGAAAAAGTTGCGACAAAACAAGAAAACACAAAGGCAACAAGTGGCAACTACATAACATAACCCACCTTGGATTTGCCGCAGCCAATGCAATTTCTTCTTCAGTTGGTTTTGGCGCATTGCTCAGGAACCTTCGGAACTGCTTCATGCGGGACGGTCTAGGCAAGACAAATATCATGTCCAGTAATCACATTGTACCACTCGAAGCTGTAGACGGATCGCATCGAATTGGGTTTAGCAGCGGCCGCGGTTTTAATTGACTTTCTGCGCAAACTTACGAGATTTTGAAAAATGGTCCTTAGGTGTTGACTCAGCGAGAAGGTCAAAAAGACTCGGAGTCTGAATCGATGGTTACAGACCAAAGGAGAACCAGCCCAACAGACATAGCTTTAATTTAGCAAATGTAAACCAAGAAACGGCAAAAAAAACTCACATAGAAAGTTCACAAACTCACATCCTACAAGTAGGTAGGTATACATAAACTGCTACAAAGGAAGAAACTCTTCCACATTCACCACTTACCCCTGCTTAAAACACGTATATTGCACGGAGAGAGCTCACTTTTGCTTACCATAATCTCGTCGACGTCAAATCGTCTAGTGAAAAGACCGTATTTGTATCCTATAAAAATTTACTTACCTTCTCAAATCCTGCAGTAAGAGTTTAAAACACGTGTATTGCACGGAGAGAGCTCACTTGTGCTTACCATAATCTCGTCGACGTCAAATCGTCTAGTGAAAAGACCGTATTTGTATCCTATAAAAATTTACTTACCTTCTCAGATCCTGCAGTAAGAGTTTGATACTCTTTCTTCATTTGCCCTTTTATCAAAGCCTTGTAGTAACGCTTGGAGACGCTTTGAGCCACACTTTGAGCTTATTTACCTAACACAACGTTTCAACCTACCTAGCTCCTCGAATGTCATGCTGTATCTTCAGCAGGTCTTGTTTGGAGAAGGCATCGCTCTCTTCAAGCACCGCCATGACGTGTTCTGGTTGAGAGAGGTTCGGTACGTGCAGGACGCCCGTGAACGCTGATAGCATCTCCATATCTTCCAAGACTTGTCTGGTGATGAAACAATTCGTTTAGTAACAATTAGTTTAGTTTAGTAGTAGTAGTAGTAGTTGTTTTCTTTGCGTATCTTTTATGAAGGGTAAGTGCTCATTGGGTGTTAAAAAAATCGTCCGCATCGCTGTCAATGGGGCAAAGTGAACAAAAGACGTGCAACATTACCACGTCGGATGGCAAAATGATTAGTATTCTCGATTAAACTGATTACAGTTTACTATACCAGTGGCTAGAGTCGTCACAGGTAGTCGCGCCACGAAAGACCAAAACTATTTCATGAATACGAACATTCCAATAGCCGTTAGAATAAATTGGACTAAGCAAGCTATTTACTCGATCTCATCAGTTTTCTGTTTCAGCAAGAGCCTTCGGATTCGAGAGTTCGAAATACACATAATGCCCGATTATACTAACACTAGGTGACACCTATACCTAAATAAAAGCGTTAAAAATCTAACAGTGCAATAATATTTAGGCGTTCATTTTGGTGTTAGTGAAAACGGGCATAAAGGTAAACCTACCTAATAGGTAGGTCTGTCCATTAATCACGTGAGGCTCGAAAGGGGGGGGAGGGGGTCCATAAAAAATCACGAAATATCACAAGGGGGGAGGGGGGGTGTAGTAATATATCACGTGTATTTATTTTTTTAAAAACATTCTGCAAACTTTCTAATAAAATTAGATGATTATACCTGTATTTTATAAACATAAAAAAGGTCCGATTCTTTGTAGGTACTAAAGATACACGTGATATGAGGGGGGGGGGGAAGTCTTAAACCTCACCATATATCACCAAGGGGGAGGGGGGGTTAAAAATACCAAAAAAAAACATCACGTGATTAATGGACGGCCCCTATTATAAATCTGAGACTGTTATTAGAGTGCTGACTAACCGATCAGCACTTTATTAGTCTCTCTTGGAGTGGTAAGATAATACAATTCTCACAGTTTGAGTCACGAACTCTTTAAAATTCGAACGCTGTTTACAACAAATCATTTTTATCCTTACCTCCGACTGCTAGTGCAAAGGATAAGCAGTTTCCGCCCCTTAGGAGGCTGTTTCTTCAACAACACAAGTAAGGCTTGCAATGTCAAGTTAGAGTAGCGAGGTCCGATGGGGCCGTAGTCGAGAAGACGCTCGATGTTGTCCACTAGGATGCAGGACAGACTTGAGCGGTAGGCGTCGTCGAAGTACTAGGAAAGAGAAGAAAGTTGATGTATAGTCTGTTCCAATAGTATCAGACGAAAATGTAAATAAGTAGAGAAAACGTACCAGTGGATGCCAATTTTTAGAGCCATTTACAAATTGAGTGCTTTGATTTGATTATTTCAGTACTTACACCCTAAATTCTAATTTGAAATTTTTGAAATGAACCTTATAGATGTTTTTCATTTGACAATTATTGAGGTTTTTATAACTTCAATTTTCGTCGATGATTTTTGATGTTACCAATTCCCTTTAGTTAGTGATTGCATAAGAATTTAACCTGAACAGGGATTGTTTATACTTTCATCAGATACCTTTGGAACAGACCATAGCTGAAAATATTTCTGATGATTGGTTTTCGGTTGCGAATTTGCAATTGTGGGTGGGCTTACGAAACAGTTGTGCCGAAACTAAGCGATGAGAATAAGGTAAGATCGGGGTTACATTTCCGTGCTCAGATCAACGTAATCATTCCTTATTCTTTCCGGAGAAGAAAGATATCCACTGCTGGAAATAGGTCTTTTCCATAAGCTTCCATAGCAAAACTATTCAGAACATCTTACATGCAAGAATCCCTGTAACCTACTTTTTGTAAAACAAAAACAAAATAATTCTGCTTTGTTTACAATTATTGTAGCCACCACAGTAGTCATTCCTATTAAGACACACAATATCAACTTACCTTTCTGATCTGCAGACATTTAGAAGCCTCTGTGAATCCGACCATGTCTTCGGGGGAGCAAACCTTCACGAACGGGAAGTCTGATAGCTTCGCCAGCTCTGCGGCTAACGCGGTCTTACCGCTGTTTGGTGGTCCTTCCAACAGCACTGATACTAGACCTGTTTAAAATTATACATTATATTTAGTTACTATAGCGACCCGCCCCTGCTTCGCACAATTGTTACGAGTTGACAAAACATCGATATTTTTTTATTATAAGCAGGTTTAATCTATACTAATATTATAAAGCTAAATCGAGTTTGTTTTTTTGTTTGTTTGTTTGGTTGAACGCGCTAATCTCTGGAACTACCAGTCGGATTTCAAAAATTCTTTTTGCATTTGATAGCCCAATTCTTGAGGAAGGCTATAGGCTATTTAACATCACGCTATGACCATTAGGAGCCGAGCAAAATGAAAAAAAGTCAGAAAGAACGCTAAGCAAAAACGAATAGCGCGGGCAGGCGATGCGACGCGACGGGGTGGGTCAGGGGAACAAGAAATTTCACGCGGACGAAGTCGCGGGCAGAAGCTAGTATTAATATATCATACACATAAACCTTCCGAAATAAATTCTCTAAATGATGGTGAAATGGCATCAAAATCCGTCGCGAAGTTACGAAGAACATCGCGGTCACACAGATAAACACAAAAGCGACTTTAATTGATAATGTGTATAGATATCGCAATGTTAGGACGAAAGGACCAATTTTGTAAACATATTGTCGTGAAATTCTTGATCACGATTCCTTTGAAAAAGAAACACTTATAATATAAGGCTGTTACTTATTATCAAAATAATTTTTAGACCCTAAGGGGCCGCCTCCACGAGCGAGAGAATCGCGGCGATAGTCTCGCCGTGCTATCAAATTTTCGCGGCGATGATATCGCCGTGTGGAGACACGTTCTAAGAGAGTGTATAGAAATACGTGGCATGACGATAATATCGCCGCGATTCTTTCGTTCGTGGAGGCAGCCCCTTAGACTAGTTACCAAGTAAAATATGTTAACTTCAAATAAAATAAAACCACTCTATACAGAGGTGCCTAAAGAACGTTTTAAGTTCTAAAATAATTAAACACTCATCAGAATAATTGTACGTGTTGTGTTAATATTCTTTGTGCCTACCAACATGGATAAATGCTCACCAAATCTTGTTAATACCCGAAATGAAAAATATTGGCGACGTAGGATGCAAAAGCGAGCGAAGGGCACCCCGAGGTTAGGTTAGGTTAAGTTACTTTAAACCCTTTACACAGAAATAGGGGCCCCGCGAAGCGGGGCTCCGTCGACATATGATGCAAGAGCGAGCGAATGACAATACAAATACCAAGTAACATGTGTTTAGGATACGCAATATTATATTTGATATTCAAAAAAATTGTACGATCGACCGTTAGCTTTTTTGCCTCAGTAAAACTGACTAAATTGAAAGTCGTGACTCGTGAAATAAAATATTGGTAACATCTATTTAGCGATAATATAAAATGCGTTTATAAATCTTTATGGCATAGAATAAAAAGGAAAAAAGGTTCATTTCTACAATACTTTATGAAACAATTTGGTGAGCATTTATCCATTCTGGCAGGTATTTTGAATTTTTTGGTAGTAAAATAGGTACTTTTCTGGTAGGCGTTTAAACACAAGCCCTTATTAACTCTCATCTTGCTTAAACATCTTATGAGATGAAAACAGTGAGAAGTGCGATTCGGTAGGCCGAATAAACAGCCCCATACGATTACCCTATCCAGATCAAAAAACAAAACATATTCCCTAGTAACAAACAGTTCCTTACCGCTAGCTTCAGTAGCACGCGCCTGCTGAATATAGAGCTGTCCATCTTCAAGCAGAGACGACACTGGATTGCCCCAATTAATAATGCCACGGCTCAAGAAATGTTCCAATGCTTCGGCCGCAGTACCGAATGCTGGCTTGATGTCATTCTCAAGGGCGTGTAGGAAGTCACCCCGTTCAACCATGAGTTTTTCCATCGCTTCAGGATCTACCTCTACCTTGCTTGAAGCTTTGATCAGACGGTTCATAGCGGTAGACTGAGCGGCACGGACCAAACCTTCGAGCTCAGCACCGGAGAAGTTCTTTGTTAGGGTTGCGAGTTCCTGTAAATGATAAAATTATATTTAGTTCTGTAAATAGATTTGTACAAGCACCTTTACACGTCAAAAATATATTCAGCGAACAATACCAGTGAAAAGACGGGTAGGATTTAAGAATAAAAACATATCAAACCATTGAAAAGAGTATGTTAGTTTTTATTTAAATATGTATTTCTATTACAGGAGAATAGTACATGATGAGATGATGATGTGTGTGTGTGTCACAAACCTTAGAATCAACATCCTCAGCAATCTTCTTATATTCCTTCATTCGCTTGGTGTGGATGTTCAGGATCTGAACCCTGCCCAACTCGTCGGGTAGACCGATCTCCATCTGGACCTCAAGACGACCAGGTCGCATTAACGCCTCGTCAATCATGTCGCGACGATTCGTCATACCGATGACCAGGATATTGTTGAGTTGGTCGACACCTGAAGGGAAGGTGAACTTTAAAAGAACGTTTGAATAGTGATCACGACGTGACGATGTCTCTTCTGTATTTTTGGTGTATGACAATCCATAACATATAATAATATCTGCCTGTTACTGACCCACTGCAGGTCACAAGCCTCTGCTCATAAAGAGACGACATCAGCTTTAACCTTTTGACCGCCACAGACATGTATAGATGACAAACCAGAATGTGCCCAGCACGCCACGGTTCGACTACATGACAGACTTTGACGCCGAGGGCACGTTTTTGATTTTTTGACGTGTGGCGATCAAAAGGTTAATCACCACGTTTTCTCAAGGCGGAATGGGATTTTCAGATTTTACATACATATTCCATAACATACAAAGAAAGTATAAAGTACCCTCACATGTCACCAGATGTTAGTCTTATGTAAACGGGAGTAAACCTATTGTAATTGACTGGAAAAATCCAAACTACTAAGAATATCCACTACTGAGAATGTCCAAATGGAAAAAACACCAATAACACTGTCAGACCTGGAAATCGTATACAGGATCCGACGCTTGGCAGTTGCACTTGCGACCACTAGACCCAATGAGCAGGTTTTCCTAATACGTAAACCAAATGTTGCTCACCATCAATCTTTGAAAGCAGCTGGTTGACAACGGTATCGTGCACCCCAGTGTTGCCACCTACAGATCCTCTGGCTTTGCAAATAGCGTCGATTTCATCAAAGATGATAATGTGGAGACCGCTGTTTGGTCCACACTGCAGAAGAAATTATACAAGTAAACCGTTACTAATCAAGCAAGGTTTTATCTTCATAAGCTATCGTAAATTGTCGTTTTGTTGTAAATATTCAACGTTAGCATTGTCCAAATATTTGACCCAACATGTGGCCAACTCTTACCCTTTTTTCTTCTTCTTCAGCGTCAGCGAACAGCCTTCGAATGTTGGCCTCGCTCTCGCCGACGTATTTGTCCAAGATTTGGGGGCCGTTTACAATCTTCGGCTCACGTGCATTCAACATCTTTCCGATCTGACGAGCCATGAGAGTCTTACCGGTACCGGGTGGACCGTACAGTAAGATACCTTTAACGTGCTTGCAGCCTAAAATAATATGAAATGAATTAATAACCTATTGATATTGTAAAAGTATCAGTAGGTACTCGCAGTAAATGGCATCTCATGAAAATCCGTCAAGTTATTTGTGTGCCTTTAAGTCTGTGCTCTATAAATGTATTTGCTTCCTTCTTTCTTTATTTAGAAGCTAATGGTTGCACATCGATACGTAAATGTATCGTGTTTTTATGATCGCAATATTACTGTATAGAGTAGTTCAAGTTCGAACAATATGTTGAATAGAAGTGTACAGACGCCAGCACATCAAGCTACTACAATACGTCAAATTTCTTTAATAGATTTTCGACTTTATCGCTAAAGTATAAGGTACAAAGTTGATTGGGAAAATTTGACAGTTTCGGGTAGCTGATGTGCTGGCGTCTGTACATAATGGTCAAGTATTTGTATATTTACCTAATTGCTCGACTACTTCAGGAGGAAACACTCGAGAAGCGAAGGCTCGTCGGAAGATAGCGTTGAACTCTCGGTCCAGACCGCCGATACCCATCTTGCCGAAATCCCAGTCAGGGTTGATGATGGACTGGCGTGGCTGTTTCCTATATCGTAAATATTATTAGGACTTGGAAACGTGTCATCATAAGAAGCCTATTATGTTCCAATTGCTGGGACAAACGCCTCCTCATCAGAAATTTGTACCTACAAGACTAAAAACGATTAAAAACTAAAATTACCTTTTTTTTAAACAGTACGATTAATACCATGTCGAAAAAAAATTTTTGCTATTTCATCACGATTGTACTCCCCCGAAACCCATTAAATATCAACTTTTATTAGCCATTTATTATACGAGTAATTATATAAAGAGACTGAAGATTCCAAGCTTTTATTCGTTTCTAAATGCTTACCCTTTAGCCTTTCCGATTAAATTGAGGGAAGAGTTTTCAGCTTTGTCGAATTGAATGTTGCCGTCAGGAAGGAGTCGCCCCATCCTCACGCGTCGGGGTACAGCGTTAGCGCCGGCCGCCAAAGCTTGGATGTCGACAGCTATAACAAATACACAAATGGCATTGTACAGCTTTCCAAAGAAAAGTATGCACTTCGGGAATCATCGTCTATCTTCGGAAATACGAACGAACGATGATGAGATCTACTTATATACCTAGAGCTGTTACAAACTTACATGGGAGTACTTGCCTATTTTGTTTGTATGAAGATACGTCGGTCTCAGACCGTCATGAGTAACTCGAAGATACGCCGGTCTCAGACCGTCATGAGTAACTCGAAGAGTTTACAACTCTTCGAGTTACTCATGACGGTCTGAGACCGGGCGTATCTTCATACAAACGCGCAATGATAGGTGCACTACTACAAAACTTAGAAGCATTGCCTGAGGGGTTACTCTGTGGCGCGACGTTCGTGCTATTTCGGAAACACGAACATTACCGAAGCGCATACCTTCTCTGATTTTTCTGTGCATAGACCAATAAATGATGCTCTTGACCAGATGATACCTACCTAAAACATTGACTTCGTTCCAGTCCAGTAGTATTTTCTTAAATGAGATCCCAAAATATAATTTGAGGAAATATTAAAAAAATATATAATACAATTTTGGGAAACGCCCAAGTGTTTCCTAAACTTCTATTATTTTCCCTTAGCTGCGTTTTTACTGGATTTATTTTTCTAATCCAAACAGAAAAGTGTGTCAACAGTATTAACATTATATTGTATTTTATAAGAGTTCAAACTCAAACTTCATTTAGGGCTGTTCCAAAATTGTATTCTATACTTTTATGAGTTTGAACTAAAAAAAAATTAACTAACTAAAATTGTTTTTACAAAACATCATAATATAAATCCTCATATACCTATGAGATATACAGTAAAAAGAGCTTACCTTCCAAATTCTTCACAATGAGAGACAAAACCTTCTTGTCTTGGAAAGAGAAAGCTAACTGCTGACCAACAGTAAAGACCTGGTTGGAGAACTGGATCAAGAAGTCACGAGCCATCTGCTCCGAATCGTAGGGATCCATGGATGTACTGAAAAAATATTAATTACTAACTTTTCCCCGCGGCATCGCCCGCGTGGACAACGGAAAATATCCCACGGGAACATACTACCCGCTCTACCGGGATTTTCATATAACTATTGGTTTACGCGGCGCACGCCAGTATAAGAGCGGTTTCGCACTACATCCGATCCTAATCCGAATTAAAGATCCGACTTCAATCCGAATTGGAAATGTTCTAAATTCTAACGGATAGAGTTCGGATGTAGTGCGTAACCCCTCATACAAATAATACTATGGTCACTTCGGACCGGCATTTCTCGGATTCGGGTCGGATTCCATTCGGACGTAGTGCGAAATCGCCCTTAAGCTCCTAGTCGGCACGATATTTTCCGACATGTTCAACAATCATCGTCATATGTCAGCTGCCAATTTTCATAAAACCCTAATGAATTATGCACATAAGGTGGATCTCTCGTGTAGTGTGGAATCCGCCTAAAAGTCGTAGCACACGTATCAAATCGGAAAGGGATCGGCACCGTATCGCCTTTCGCCTCGCAGTCAAACAGGCGTCAACCTATAATAACGTAAGCACGTAACCAAAGCGGATCAAAAGCTCCGATACGTCGACTCGGCTATGGCTAGGCGTCGCCGCGCTTACGGCTCACCGACCGCTGGTTGATGGTGCAGCAGGCAGGCCGGAGGGGTGAGAGGGGCAAGGGTGGACGAAGAGACGTAAGGTCGGGTACGGAGACGTAAGCGTGGGGACGACGACCCGTAAGCGCGGGGACGACGAGCCGTAACGCACCGCACCGCGGTTCGTGAGCTTGTCCCGAGGCGAGGCGATTCCGTCACGATTCCGATTAGTGTGCGTTGCAGTAGGGAGTTTCATACAAAGAATACTGAACGGCTCGATACTGAGGTGCCGATCCCTTTCCGGTTTGATATGTGTGCTATTACCTTATTTATACCTTCCTCAAGAATCACTCCGTCCATTGGTGAAAACCTGAGGCACTGATGTGCGGTATCCGTTATACAGGTGCACCTACTACACAATATCAGTGCCTCAAGCGTTGAAAATTTATATTGTATATTTAGAAATATCACTTAAATTTATTTTTTTCTTTAAAGTTTGCGTTATTCTTTCTTTTTTAGGTTATTTATTTAAATAAAAGCTTGTCTTTAAAAACTTTTTTATTTTCATTTTATTTTTTGCCCCAAGGTTCGGTGCTGGGTCCCATCCTATACACAATATACACCGCTGATCTACCCACCACAGATAATGTTGTGACTGCAACCTATGCAGATGACACTGCAGTCCTCGCCTGTAGTAGGGATGCAAACACAGCATCCGCAAAACTGCAAGAATACCTGGACGAAATTGGACAATGGCTACAAAAGTGGAGAATCCGAGCAAGCCCCGCAAAGTCGGTCCACATAACGTTCACACTAAAGAGAGGGGACTGTTCACCAGTTACACTAGACGGTGCTGTCTTGCCAACAAGCACGACAGTAAAATACTTAGGCATGCACCTGGATAGGAGACTCACTTGGCGAGCTCATATAAAGGCCAAAAGAGAACAGGCAAATAGAAAGTTTGGAGATATGTGCTGGCTGATAGGCAGACAGTCAACGCTGGGTTTGGAAAATAAAGTCCTTATTTACAAGTGTATCCTAAAACCGATTTGGACATATGGTATACAACTCTGGGGATCAGCGAGCCACTCAAATGTTGAAATTCCCCAGCGTTACCAGAACAAAGTGTTAAAGATCCTCATCAATGCGCCATGGTTCACGCGGAACACGGAAGTGCATGATTACCTGGAAATTCCGACAGTCAGGGAGGAAATAGAGAGTTCCTCTGTAACCTACAAACAACGCCTTGAGCGACACAGCAACCATCTAGCTACACAGCTCATAAACACCAACAACTGCCTATATCGGCTGAAAAGAATGCGATTAGCTTCCATATAAAATTCAATGAAAAACAGAAAGAGATGACACATCACAGGATGTGCACTTTCTTAAAGTCGAAGAAACAACATCCCATCTGATTAAAGCTACTGGGCTGATTCCAGATTAAAAGAAAGAAAATAAAAATATTTTTTTACTTTTTAGTCTTAAAGATTTATTATTAACATTATTTTTATGTACTTAGTGATTTAGTGATAGAGAAAAGGTGTAAGTAGCCTCTTACGTACGTATTTGACGTAATTAAATAACGTGTAGCAGTAATGATCATGAAATTCAAATAAATGATTTAATAAAATGATCGACATAGTCTCTCATTTTAAGTAGATACTACGGGTAATATCACGCGATTGAAATTAGGATTATTCGCACATTTATGTCTTGAAACCATAGGCCGAGCCGGGATTGAACCCGTGACCATTATGTGCAAGCCAAGCTTTCAGGCACAGTGCAAATGGGTAGTTGTTCAGTTAGTAAAGGTTCAACCTATAAAACTTTTATCGTCGCAGAGTAACAAGCCTATTGGCTGTTTATCGGTTACGTTTCGGAGATTACATGTTGGAATTGCACAACTTAATTCCGCCACGCCGAGTTCAGCACGATCAGATGTAAATACGGCGTCCGCGTCCGTGGCGATGTCACTACTTTATTGTGTTTATTCATTCATACGCACAAAACGCTTAGGAAACATTTTTATTGTGCATGTGCTGTGCTTCCATAGGTATAGTTATAACCTGGAAGAATTTAAATCTGAGTGTAGTGTCGGCGCATCATCGCTTACCATCAGGTGAGACACTGATCCATTGCGCGTCTATCAATTATTTTAAAAATATGGAGCATATTATGTTAAATGCTATCCCTACTATAATATTATTATGCGAAACTGTCTGTCTGTGTCTGTTACCTTTTCAGGCCTTAACGGCTGAACGGATTTCGACATAATTTCGCACACAGGTAGACCATGGGTCCTGGTTTAAGACATAGGGTACTTTTTATCCCGGTAGTATGTTCCCGTGGGATAATTTATGAACTAAACGCGAGCGAAGCCGCTGGCAAAAGCTAGTAGAGTTAAATTGTAAATAGTTCGCAATACACCCACTTATGTAATCATCACATCTCTATGACATCACTACTGACCTACACATGACTCACATAATTGGATTACACCATAGATACTCACGTTTTCTTCAACATGAAATCTGCCTCTAAGGTCATGCTGCACAGACATTCTGCATTCTGAGGCTTGAAAGGCTTTACATCAATTGGCTGCAGGAGAAAAATCTAATTTAATTTCTACTTCTAGATGTTTTAATACATAATAACTTAATATGTAACACAAACAGGAATGCCTTGTTTGTAATGTCACAAAATATGTAAATAGTATCTACTATCTGGCATGGTTTGTAAAAAGCTAAAACAATTCTTTTTTTTGTGGAGATTATAGATGATTTTTACTATGATACTTTTAAATATAATAATCAATTAGAATGATTGTAAAATGAGAATTATAATCATTAAGAATGATTGTAAAATGAGATAGACTGATTGTAGTTATTGCTCCACAACTTACCTGACCAATAGAAAGTGTAGCCCATTTTCTCTGCGGGGCAGAGAATCCAACAGTGCCACGGTCAACACCGTTGTAGAACTTGATGCTGAACACAAAATGCTGTGATGGTCCTGTAGACACCTCAATGTGCCTAAAGACAAAATTTCAGTAGCAGTTATTCTGATACAACAAGGGGTACAAAAAAGGGAGGCAAAATTTTAGTTATGAAACTAACGAGTGCAGTCACGAAAAGAGGTAAGTAACCAGGGTTGTTGGATATAGTTGAAGTTTAGTAACAAACCGAATTGATAAATGAACTGTTTGTTTTCTATTATAATAAATAAACTTAAGATTTATATAATAAATAAAAATAAATTTATATAGGTAATAAATAAAAATAATTCTTTAAATTAAATTTTATTTGAAAACATCCATTGGTTTCTTACTAAACATCAACTATATCCAATGACCCTGGTTGCTTATCTCTTTTGGTGACCGTACATAAGGACCTAAATTTGAAAATTAAATCAGGTATGCCTAGTAGATGTGCAAACATTTTGGTTAATATTCACACTGCATTACCACACCGCTTGTGATTTATAAATACCACCAGTTTGTACCAGTTAGTAATTCATTGCATTTCTCATTTAGTACAGATGTGTATTAACCTTTTGACCGCCCCAGTCATGTATAGATGACAAACCAAAATGTGCCCAGCAGGCCACGGTTCGACTACATGACAGACTTTGACACCTTGGGCACATTTTTGATTTTTTGATGTGTGATTTATTAATTATGATTGATTATCATTGATTTATTAATGAGCGATTTATTACCCTAATTAATAATATTAATGTTTAGTGGTAGCTGGAAAGTGGGGGATATGCCTCCACCGCTTACCATATCATATTGTTATATGCAACGCCTTGTCTATT
The DNA here is from genome assembly GCA_963855955.1 of Luperina nickerlii. Taxonomy (NCBI): domain Eukaryota; kingdom Metazoa; phylum Arthropoda; class Insecta; order Lepidoptera; family Noctuidae; genus Luperina; species Luperina nickerlii. The sequence goes on from OY979669.1 coordinate 7,864,386, forward strand.
CTGATGTACTGCCAATTTTAAAGGCAATTGTTTTCTGGCTGATTCCAACCGATACCTAATAAATGATGATAATGACATTATGATAAAAACTTACTTTACATCACTGTTAAAGTCATCCGGGTTGATGAGTGCACAGTTTGTAATGGCAAGCTCGTCCGATGGACATTTTGCTGCCTTCATCCGCTGTGAAGAATAAAATATACTATTGAAAAGATTGTTCATAAAAAATGGATTTCCTGACATGATAAGGGTGTTTGTGGTTCCTATGCTTTGTGATAAGGATATTACATGAATTTTAATTGCAACATTATGACCATTGAGATAAATTTTAATTAGTCTACTACTTTCACTCTAGCATAATTAATAAATACAGTTACGGTATACTGTACACTCAGTTATTTAATATAATTTATCTTATAATATTTGAGTTTGTACTGTGAGACAGATTGGTCTGTGATGATGACAGATCAAAGTTGTTCTAGTTTTCTGTTCCAATTAGCAAAAATCGACCTTATGCAGGTGTTAAAAACGGATAAAATAATATCTGGTATTGCTTAGTTACCGATATTAAATAAAAGAAAAGTTGTGCTTTCGGTAACACCTTCATGAAGGTTCATGGGGATAGTGCCTATAATATTATTATAAAAAATGCAACTTACCATTGAAGACATTTTTATGAGGATTCCTATATTTTTTAGAGTACTATTTTGAGTTGATTCTTGATTTTGACAAATGATTCACGTCGACTGATTTGACATCAGCCTGCTGAGCCGTCACCGCTAAACGACGAATGACTGCATTGAATTTATTTTGCCTGAAAAACTATTGGTCCAGCGATCAATACTCGACAGAGATCCGTGAAACAGTGTTGCCATCCCAAATATTAAATTAGGGATGGGACTACTGATGCCATTTCTGGGATTACCGGTAACTACCTACCTATAAGTTCACTTCACTAGTTCACTCACTCCTCCAAAATTACAAATGGCCGAAAAAATTGGATCGGTGTCGAAGAAATGTTATTTTGGCGACAAGTTAAATTCACAACTGAAACACAAGAGTGACCTGTAAGATTGTTTCACAAGAACAATAATGTTTTAACGATGTGATGTTTGTAATTATGAAAGATACTTAGTATACAGTACAGAGGAAAGAGATAATTTTCTACTAACATAACCTTATTTTTAACTATTAAAATGGAGCTTCCGCAGCCGCCACAAGGTGCGTCCTAATTCAATCAAATATATTTTCTTTAGATACATATTATGAGTGCCTCAGTAGCTAAAAATAAGTTATATTTCTAGATCAAGACCTACGCAACATAATCGACAAACTTGCACAGTTTGTCGCTAGAAATGGACCTGAATTTGAAAAAATGACGAAGAACAAGCAAAAAAACAATCCAAAATTCAGCTTTCTTTACGGCGGGGACTACTTCAATTACTACCAGTACAAAGTGACAACGGAGCAAGCAAGTAAGCATAATGAAATGACGATGGAAGAGTTTTGAATATTCCAATGATCGCTGATTGAGTGTTGTTATAACCGATTAAGTGAACCTCCGCTGTTTATAGTTCTAAAGCAATCGGCCGGTGGCCAGCCGGCTCCTGCTCCCGCCGGGGCTTATATGGCACAGAACAGGCAATATGTAATGCCCCAACAGGCCGGAGCGACTCCCGCTCAGCTGGGCCTAGCGGCGTCGATGGCGGTGGCGCCCGCGCTCCAGCAGTGGCTCGCGGCCAACTCGGCGCCGCCTGGCACTTCGCAGCACGCCCACCATGACCTCGACAACATCTCCGCACAGATCAACATGTTCAAAGAGCAAATTACTCAATCTGAGAATAATCTTAATGCTCAACACACAGTAAGTTTCTCTATTTGTTCCTTTTGATTATGAAAACATTCATTTTTACAAAATACTGATGATTAGAAATAGTAGTTACTGGTTTCTGAATTAGACGATTATCAAGATAGGTAATTCAAATTAGCGACAAATGCATATTAAAATTATTGTCAGTGCTGTCTTAGATTTTTGTGTAATTTGCTGGTTTACAAATTCAATATTTATTATTTACAGGCTGTATTGTACTTTAGGGTGGTTCTACAAATTACATAATTATGTGTACTTTATTTTGCTCTGTTCTTTCTATATTGTATTCTACATAATGATTCAATGTTGTCTCATAATTAGCACATTTAAATTGAATGTTTGGTATTAATTTCTTATATGAATCCTGTTTTATTACCGAAAGGATCAATTTGAAAGCTGTATAAATGTTTTAGGTGTTGATCCAACAACAGCAAGCTAAAATCAACGAGTTGGTGAGCAAGGCTCAAGTGGAGACAATCCAGATGATGGCCGAAGACAACCATATCAGCCTCGGTGAACTGGACAGCATACTGCAACCAATCATTGACACATGCACCAAAGACAGCATATCATCAGGTGACAAGTTGTCTGTGGAATTGCACATCAACATTTCTATGGTTTACTTTATACAGGAATATTCCATTCATTCCATAATATATATTTTGCATAAAGCCTCACCCTCTCTACTAGTTAAGTAGTAGGGAGTATTAACTGAGACTGGAGAGTATTAACTGTCAATCTTGATAAAAATATGGGGTAGTAGGCTACTACCCCGTATTTTTATCAAGATTGACAGTTAATAAAGCTTCATTTATTCCATATTTTTCTTCCAAAAAACGTTTTTACAAATTAATAGTTTTATATTTTATTTGGATATGAATCCCTTTTGGGTAAAAGCCTCCTCCATCCCGTGCCAATTTTCACTGTTTTGGACCGACTTGAGATTGACAGTTATGTTGACCTAATTTGATCTAACTGTTAAGAAAGGAAATAATGATTAATTATCTTAGTCATAAACATCTTTTATCACCTGGATACATTTAAAATATTTGAGTATCCATATTAATATTATAAAAGTGAAAGTGTGTCTGTCTGTTAACTCTTCACTCTTAAACCGCTGAACCGATGTAGATAAAATTTGTTATATAGTTCGAGTCCTGGGAAAGGACATAGGATACTTTTTATCCCAATATTCCTACGGGATCAAGACTTATGCAGGTGAAACTGTGGGGTGCTGCTAGTCTCGTATAAAACATAATTGTTAATAGTGGTGAAATAAAAGTACAAGAAGTTTTTACTCATATTTCTGCTTATCAATTCTCCCCATAGGAAAGGGCTGGATATTACAGCACGCAACTTCACACGACGCGGGAAAAGTGATATCGCAGCATCTGCTAAGAAAAGTGACACAGCCGGGCGCAGCGTTCACGCAGAAACTCCACATCATTTACCTGGTCAATGATGTCTTACACCATTGGTTAGTACCAAACACCAGTATAATTTACACCTAAACTCATTTTTTCATGTTCACGGTCCTATTGTTTGTTGATAACTTAACTTTAGTTGTTTTACTTTCAAGTCTTTAATTAATTTGTGGTTCTTATTGGTTTCTTGGCAATAGAGTAAAATGGTATTCTTATCATACCTGAATATTTTGTTTAGAAATTATCACTTTGTATGGTCTCTATAAAAGCTTCAATTCACACCTATTTATTGTAAAAGTAAGCATAACATACATAAGTACGTATTTAATTCTAATTTCTTTACTTATTTGCATACACGATTAATGCGACGCGATACGTAAAACCATATTTTACTTATTTTTAAAGCAATTTCTTAAAAATCCCCTCAAAACTTGTGTACTACCCTTTACTTCGTGTCATTATCAAATCGGTGTCTATGATGCTATTATTCCTAATTACAGTGCACGCAAAAACGCAGAAGATCTCAAGAAAAATTTGGAAAATGTGGTGGTTCCAATGTTTTGCAATGCCAGTATAGGTAACATATTTATAATAATGCCCTCAAGATGTAGGTCTCTCTTGTTCGATTGTGCATTCTCATCTTCAAGTTAAAGCATTTTTAGTACATCATCGCCTGTGGTTTGTGCCAGTCAGGTAACTTGCTTAGTGTCAGCCTGGCTCGTATGACAACTCTTTAATCATTTTGCTGTTTCAGCCGTTACTGAAGAGCAGGAGGCTAAACTTAACAAATTGCTTCGACTCTGGGAATCCAAGTCAAACTATTTCGAGACTGCCGTCATTGAGAAAATGAAGAGTCCTACCAGCTCCTACCAAGAGTACCAGAACAATCTGATCTCACAACACTCAAATGCTATAGCCCATTTAACACAACAAACTAAAGCTACCTTCGAAAAGTAAGTTATCTAGTAGTGATGATATTTAAAATTTAAATGAACACTAAAAATTTCACACAATGTTTATGTAATTTTCCAGCTATCAAACTCAACACCAAGCTTTTGTCGCGCACACAATGCAGCAGATTCAGCAATTAGAAATGCAAAAACACGCCATTGAATTACAGAACAGCCACGACCAGAGTAAAGACAATGTACAGCAGAACAACATGCAAAACAATTTTCAAAATAACAGTTTCAATGAACAAAGCTTCCCACCAATGGGCGGCTATGAGCCAGTCTTCAATTCAAATAACCAATATGGCAGCGAAAGCGGCGATAACTATGCCTCTAACAATAGTCTTAGTGGTAATGAGAACAGTTACGACAGTCAGACATTTGACCAAATAACTAGTCAGAACAAGAAAAATGACATTGAAGAGCCAGACCTGTCAAATCTTCCAAATATAAACTTCTCCCAACCACCTCCTGGCTTCATACCCAATGATAACTCAGCACTGTTAGCATTCCAAAATGGTCTACCAGATCTAAGTAAACCCCCACCGGGATTCCCACCATTCCCTGAAGTAAACAATGAAGATCTAATGCCTTCTGTACCCTATTTCGAACTACCGGCTGGTTTGATGGTCCCACTCATTATGGTATGTAAATTCAATTATTTTCTTTAAGTATGAGGAGTAACAATCAAACTGCAGGCGAATGCTCTTGACATCTCCATAGAAAATTTGTATGTCGTCGGGCTAAGGCATATTTCCCTGCTTGTCTCTCAACTTAATCTTATTGAAGAACAAGAAGAAATATTGTTGGAGTCCTTTTTTTAACCGCTCCATTCCCTTCAGCCGCGATTCTATAATTTTCTTCTCTAATGAATTATCTTTATTTTAGTTGGAAGACGACAGATATCGACCATTAGATCCAGCGAAGATTCGCCTTCCTCCTCCTGCCCCGCCTAATGAAAGACTATTGGCAGCAGTCGACGCATTCTACGCCTCGCCTAATCATGAGCGGCCTAGGGACAAGTAAGTACATTTCTTTTTTGTTCAACAAATGTTTTTTTCGTTGGGTAGTCATTTTGAATATTTCATCATCATATCACCTAAATAAATAAATGTGATAAAGATGTAAGTACCGAAAAATCTTAATTTTATGATATGCAAGTTTTGTAAATGTATGAATATGTAATTGTGTACAGGTAATTTCTATAATTTATTAAGCTTATTTAAATATTTCTCGTCTTTCGCAGTGAGGGCTGGGAGAAATTGGGCCTGTACGAATATTACAAAGCCAAGAATGCTGCTAGGAAAATGAAGGAAGAAGCAGTGGCACAGGGCTTTCGGGAGAAGTCAAGATCCCCTAGTCCTATACCAAAAGACTTGCAGAAACAACCCACACCTCCCGGCAGGAGATATAGGTATGAATTTCTCACTGCTAAAACAAATGTAAGCATAATGATTCGTAATCTTCAAAAGGTTCAACTAATCGGCTGTATACCGCGATGTCGTCGGCCATTTTAATGACTTTATTTTTCCTTGCTCTCAAATATGGTAAGATACATCAGAGAAATAATAAATGTAAACACTCCATTTACTCAGTCACCCATGTAAATCATTACACACATCAATTTAATAATCAAAACCTCTGAGTTATTTGGTCTAATCATACTTTAATTCCTTTTTTAGCAGGATTCATTGCACTATCAAAATAATAAAATTAATTTGGTTTATTGTGAATTCAGATCAAAAAGTAAAACGCCAGAGAAACCTTCGCCAACAAAATCAAAGTCAAGATCGCCGTCTCCAAGAAAAAAGTCGACGTCGTCTTCATCAACATCATGGCGAAGAGACAGAGAGAATCGAGAAAGTAAGTTTTATTTTAAGCAATATTGAAGACGACTCATTATATCAATCCATAATCAGCAGTGAACATCGAAGAGTGTTACAAAAATATAATATTTCTGTTCATGATTCTTTTATGCTATTAATAAAGTAATTAAATACTGATAACATCCAATATGCAACCTTGGCATGTTGTGTAATTGATACATAACTAATCAAATACAGCCAGATACTCTGCTACAAGGATCATTTGGAGCTCGACATTGACAGAGGGGCACTGTTGATAAACCTGTACAGCAACCTGTAAAGCTAAGGTTTTCTAGATGAACATCTCTGTCATATTTATAACGGACGTCATGAAAATCTGTCATTTCCACCAGTGTTTGACATTAAGGTGTCAAAAAACGCTCTGTATGTATTTGGACATTACGGCCGCAGGCCGCATGTGGTGGTTACCGCTCTTCTAGGAAACGGTAGCTTTAGTGAAATGCGCATAGAGAATAGAAGTAAGGAGAACTGACTCTTATGGGGCGAAGTTGAAAAAGTGTCCAGCTTTAAGCAATAAATAATAGTTCAAAAACCCTCCCCCTATGGTGCTAGCGTAGGCAAAGGGTATGGTATAAATGTAGCAGTTGTTGACGGATTGAAGTATGCCGAGTTAGAAAATTTAATATTTTTAGTGACTAGAGAGTAGTTAGTGCTAGCCCAGTATACCAAACCTCAAATATTAACGTAGTTCAAAATAATTTTGTAATATAACTAACCCAACCTTACCTAAAATTGCTGCTGTGAGAAATTTACCCTGTTGCTACTGTGGCGCACCCTAATTTAACGCAGTTTGACGGACACTTTTTCACAACAGTCAGTTCTCCTTACTTTTATTCTCCATGGAAATGCGTTGAAAAACCAAGATGGCGGCGTTAATTCCGACTTTGGTCACGCGTCAAAAGACCCTTGTACAGCTAATAGTCACGATCAATGTTATACTTAGCCTCACTCGGCCCTACTTTTCAATAGAGACGACTTAGTTTGTGAATTGTACAGTTAAATGCAAAAGTTTAAGTTCAACCCTATAGTAAACAATACGTTTATTAGGTCGGCGGCGATCCCGGTCAAGGTCAAGGTCGCGATCACGCAGCAGATCAAGGGAACGAGAAAGGCACCGGGAGTCACCGAGGTCACGGCGCATCGAGAAATCTAGATCGCCCACACCTCCTAGTTTCCTGTGAGTATGATATACTATAGTTTACGCATTTTAGCATGACGAAAGCGGTAATTGGCCCTTTCCATAGGAACTCTCTCTGTAGGAACCCAAACAATAAACTATGATTGTGTGGTTTTTCGTTATTGGAACATGTTGAAGATCACGTCAAAGATCAATGAATCAAGAATTAAAACTAGCGGAAATGTAGCCTTTCATTGCCAACGCCGCGCGCCGCTGCCGTCGCCTTGGGAATTGTACCTGTATGCTAATCCTTAACCATAAATAACGCTGGCTCCCAATCGTTTGGCCCTGTTGGGCGCCAGTTTCACCCAACAGATCCACACGATTTTAAAACATTGTCGGCTTCATGTCAATTGTTTGGAACTTTGAAGTGACATATCGACTATATTATGTTTAGCGGTAAATGTATTTAGTTATTTGTGGTACAAGTGGGCCACTTTTGAAACAATGATCCTTGATACCATTCTTCTCTCAAATTTTCAGTGGCGGAGCATATCCGAGTACATCAACGTCAGGTCTGGACTCGAGCAACAAAGGTCACCAGCTGTTACAGAAGATGGGTTGGAGCGCCGGCGGCTTGGGTGCATCTGGGCAGGGCATCGCTGAACCAATCAGCGGCGGCATTGTAAGAGATAGACAAGATCAGTATAAAGGTATTTTGAGTCTATATAAGGTCACCAACTCACGCCATCGACTTCCGAAACTAGTATTATTTTTGTTCTATTAAATTGAAAATAAGAATAACATATTCGGTTGACATTCTTTTAAAAAATCGCTTCGAATGCATAACTCATTGTAAAGTCTGTCAAAAATAAACACGACGTAAATAGGTAGCGACAGTTTTGACAATTTTCTTTCTTTTTTGTTACACAGGTGTAGGTGTAAACCTCAATGACCCCTATGAGAACTTCAGAAAGAACAAAGGTGCAGCATTTATAACGAGAATGAAGGAGAGAGCATTAGAGCGTTCATCGTGATCGCTGGTTTGACTCATAATAATAAATTGATGTAAATGTTGTATGTATGTTGCGATAGTGTGGATGGGATATGATTTATTTTATCTAAATCATCTTAAATAAAGTTATATGAGTTTTCAAAGATGCTTTTATTTTACAAAATAATATTTATTGCTTTATGTACCGATTTTAATGGTGCTAATATAAACCTTAAAATTTGCTCAAAAAAATATAAAGAAATTTAAATTTGAATCTGCTTGGAAACCCGACAAGTAATCTCCACGTCAATGGTACCAAACCTAGTAGAAACTGGCCTCTCCTTTTATAGGAAGGTTGTACTACACTAGGCCCATTTGGTCAAAGTTTAGGTAAGTACAGTCAGCAACAATTAAAGTCCATTAACACCAGTTTTTTTAATCTCAGTTATTGAGGAAAATATTAATACTAGTTTTTTTTTAAATCTCATATAATAAGCAAAATACTTTGCTCAATAACTGAGATAAAAAAACTGAAGTGTTAATCCACTTTTGTTGCTGATGTACCACCGAAATGCAGCCGACTACAAAATTAGACAAACCACTGCTTTATAAAATAGTGAGTATATAATGATACATATAAACACAGTAAGTATGAAAACAATGTACCCAGTTCTTAATGTGCAGTTTTTAGTTTATCATTAAAAATTAACATTTGTGAAGTATAAATAAAGTGTTAAAAAAATGCATACAGTTTTATGATCTTTTGGATTTTTAATAAATTGCTGTGCGCCCAGCTCATAATACCTACGACGAATACGGTCGTGCAATGAATCTTTTCTTCGTGTCGCTGCCGCTGGTACGACTGTATTTAAAATCTTGTTTACCTAAAACTGCCACTTCCACGACGTTGTCGGTGGCAGCGCAGACGTCACTTTGACTGCATGTTTTGGTACATAGAGGGCAGGATAGGAGGTGGAGCATGGTTTGTGATATAGATCCGCAATCACACCCTTCTGCCGTTCCGTCAAGGTAGCCCCACTACCAGGTTGATCTTACATCTTCCCACTTGTGTCCGGAGACGGTTCAGAGACTTCCAAGTGGGCCACTGAGCCCACGGAAGGTTACACCCTGCAGCGAGATGCTCCTTTGGTGGTAGGTAGTGAGTAGGAGGGGGAAGAGTATCCTGCCACAGTTTGAAATGGGCGTCGGCCGGGTTTCCTGACAGAGACGCTGTCGATTTCAAGAAGCAATGCAATAAAAAACGAACATAGGTTCTCTGTCGTATAAATACGACTGAGGCTTGCTGTACACGATGCCGGAGCCGCACCGGCGCCGGACCGCATGTAAACCGCATTGATGCAGAGTTTTAAATAGTAAAGCAACGAAGCAGTGCGGCTCCAGCATCATGTACAAGAAGCCCGAGGCGGCATGGGCACAAAAACATATGTATGCCATAATAAACCGACTGGAGTAGTCAATAGGTTAAAGCTTATTTTAGTAATTTTAAGTAGATTAATATTATTGTATTACAGTTCAAAGTCATCTTCATAATTATCCTTGAATTCTGCAAGCTTATCTAAACTTTCAGTGTACTCAGAAGCTTCAAACCCTTCTTGGTTAAACTTGTGCAGTTTGGAAAATTTAACCCTACTAGTTTCTCGGTGTAGTTTTTCAATCATGTCTGACATGAAGTTACCGTTATGATATCCTGCAACAACAGCACAACTCTCAACCTTCTCTTGGCTGGCGTCACTTCTTACAAACCCATATTTATTTAGTTCATTTGAAAAAAATCTTGGGTAAGGAGTTTTGACTTCTAGAGGCTTTTCACATATTGTTACATTTGTTGCTGAAAGGAAATTATTTGCTTGGAAATATAGTTCAAACATCTCCTTCACATTATTACAGCGGTATGCTGGTATATTCATTTGTTCTTTGGCTTCTTTCAAAGGAGCTTTCAAGAAGCTCTCAGGAACTCCTCTCACTGTGATTACTTGGAATATTTTGTCTGTAGCAATCTTACAACTTGGTGTGATACTTGTATAAATAGGTTTTGTTGTACTATTCAAGTGATCTATCAAATATTGTGATTCATTTAATGGTAATGGCATTCCTAATGAAGCTGAAGCCATTTTCCTGCCATAACCTGTGAGATCAGCACAAATATCTGATATTGTAAAAATGTTGCTTTTGTTTCTGTATTTCTGACTCAATGTGTCCATGGCCGATGCTAATAAAGCTGAACTATGGTAGTATAGTTCAGGGTTATAATTAATATAGTCAAATTTTCTAGAGTTCCCTGGTTTCCTCCATCCTTTATCTCCAGTGCAAAGGGGTACAAACAATGTTGCATTTTCTGCCAGCTCTTGAATAGAAATTGCTGTGTTCACAAGCCTAATGGAATCTTTAACATTGGCCTTATCTCTTTCTTCTTGTGTCATAGGATTGTTATCAGGGAAATGTGAAGGTATAATTGGGTATGCTAGTATAGATTTGGAATATTCGTCAGCAAGATGCTCTATACAACTAAGAGCAAGGCCTGCAAACCCATCAACACAGTCAAAGTTGACTTGGAAACCTTGCATGCTGTCACATTCTTCCACATATCTTCTAATATTTTCCATAAATGCATCACCAAAATCATGTTTCCACAGTGACTTACCAGTATGATAAATGTCCATACATTCCTAAAAACAAACAAAAATAATTTTAATATTTAGGTACATGGCTTTTAACCTTTTGACCGCCAGTCATGTATAGATGACAATCCAAAATGTGCCCAGCACGCCACGGTTCGACTACATGACAGACTTTGACCCCGAGGGCACGTTTTTGATTATTTGATGTGTGGCGGTCACAGGTTAATATTCCAAAACTACTTTAACAACAGAACTTACTGTATCCTCTCCATGAACATATTCTTTCACAATATTAATCGTTCTCTCATGAAGCTTAGGGTATAAGTAATCTGTCCATGTTTTAACATCTTGTTCAAAATTGTATTCCTTTGCTAAACTTGGTCCTTGACCGTCAATATCTACCAGGTACTCATTTTTCGGTGGAACTGGCTCTTCTATTTTTTCAACAGCATCCCATGGATATTCATTTTCGTCTCCTCCACTAGACAAACCACCACTTTCGGGCAATGTTTTTAGGGAACCTTTAAGGTCTGCCAAAAGGAGCCGAGGTGTGTATGTCACTTCACCCTTCGCGGTTTGACCTTCACGGTATAAAATATCGTGGTTAACTTCGGTTTTTACAGCTCCTGTATAATCAAAACTAAGTTCTTGTAAGTTCCAAAAGTGTGCACCAACATAGTTTGCGTAGTGACCAAATTGTAGGGTCAGTATTTCACGGGTAGACATGATTATAGTATCGTATGAACTAAAATTGAATTGGTAAGAATATATTCCGTATCAACATTAGTTTTTAATGCAAGAGAATCAGAAAATGCGGTTGTTTCGATTCAATCAGTGACAAAACAAATACAAAACACCACGGAGCATGTAACACTGTACTACACAAACACAGCCACACACAAGTGACATGCGCACATGCTTTGACAAGTTGACAAAATGACAACTGACTGACTGACACTTACTTAGGGTACATTCCGAATTATGCCATAATCGCACACATCGCAATTGGCGGATGCGAGAAAGTTATCATCGTTGATTTCTCTATAAATACAAATGTTACAGTTCTGTTTTTTTTTTACGAAATAAATCACATATAAGGGTACCAATTATTTGTCTACTCAGAATAGCTGTAGCATGCCCTTTTTCGGCGCTCATGGTGGTCCTGCTGAAGGGAGCGTGGCTACCGCCGGACCATCTTCAAAGACCATCTAAAAAGTATAATTGCATAGCACAGATGTGAGTTCTATGTACCCTATAGCTACCATTTACCGGGTAATAATATGTATTTCATTGACTCGAATGTGCCCTGGCAGCTGATAGTATGTCATGCTCACTCAAATGTCTCGCTGACGGTGGCGTGTGTGTTGGATCATTTAGCTCCCTTCAAAATGGTTGAGCTGAATGGTGCTGATTTATGCGTCATGTTCATGAACGGGCGCCGTCAGTTGGGGCTGGTCATCGCTTGGCTGCCTCGGCTTATTTTTGTTGGAGCAAACATATGTAACCTCATGTCTGTCACATTAATTTGTAGACAGGCTGGTTGTGAATTTTAAAATGAGATTGTTTTTAAAATTGACAACTGTTGTTTGGAACAATAAGAAAATTTATTTTGATAGATTTATTATTGTTGTCAACGTGTGTATGTCCATCAAAGTTCGCTTTCTATATCTTTTATCTTTTCTCACATATATATTTGTTTAACACCAAATAAAGGTTTAATTATTCTGCGCTGTGTTTAATTAACTGAAGACACAACAACGAGTTCCAACAAAGGTTATGGACCCAGAAACCAAATAAACCGAGAAATGATTGAAAACGGCGAAAATCATTCAGCAGAAACTGTAAGTAAGAATGATTCTTTGAGCATGGCGTCAATTGAGAAACTAGATGGTGCCATTAACTATAGTTCATGGAAATTTGTGATGGAATTATATTTAATACACGATGATCTATGGGAGTATACACATACTACGCCAGTTGATGAGATAGGCAAAAAGAGAGATCAAAAAGCAAGAAGTAAAATATGCTTGATGATAAAACCAGAGTGCCTAATTCATGTGCGTCAAGCAAAGACGGCCAAGGAGGCTTGGAAAGCTTTAGAGAAAGCATACGAAGATAAAGGGCTAAATAATCGCTGCAGATTGCTGTCAAAACTAGTTAGTCTTAAACTGGAGCAGTTCACGACTATAAGAGATTATATTTCGGCATTGATGACGACTGCACAAAAACTGTGTGATCTAGGAAAGGAAATAGATGACGAATTATTGGCTGCCCTAATGCTTCAAGGTTTAACAGATAATTTTCAAGCTATGAGATTAGCAATTGAAAATTCAAATATTGAGCTTACTACGGATTATGTGAAAACTAAACTTTACCAAATGGAGGATACACATACAGCGGCTACGAGTGCAAACAATCATGCTCTTTTGACAAAGAAAAATACTTTTAAACAAAAACAAAAGAAAAAGTTTAAATGTTTCATTTGCAATGGACCACATAAAGCGAAAGATTGTCCAGACAATCCAAGCAAGAAGAGAAATGAAGCATCTACAGCTTTGGCGATGACGACTTCAACTTCAGAAGATTTTTGGATTGTTGACTCGGGAGCTTCTAATCATATGACTTCAAGGCGTGAATGGTTACATGATTTGAAGAAGTATGAAAGGGGAGTGACTGTAGTGTGTGCAAACGGAGAAAGGTTGCAAGGTATTGGAAGTGGCACAGTGGTATGTACGAAACCGAATGTTACAATTAATGCTATGTATGTCCCGAGATTAGCTGCAAACTTACTTAGCGTTAGTGCTGTCACTAAGAAAGACCTTAAGGTAGTATTCTACAAGGGAGGTTTTAACGTAGTAAAGAGTAGTAATTGTGAAATAACAGGCGAACCTTTACTTATAGGTGTAGAGGAAAATGGTGTGTATAAATTAAAGCAAAGCTTAAAGCACACAGCGCTGGCGACTACTATCAGTGGAGATGAGATGGACTTATGGCATAGAAGAATGGGTCACCTTGGAGTACGTAATCTTAAACTATTACGCAATATCATGGCGACAGGGGTGAGTTTTTCTAACAGTTCTAATACACTAGAGTGCGTAGCTTGTCTGAAAGGAAAACAAACCAGACAACCATTCAAGAAAAGCAGTCCAGCAAATAGAGCAGACAGTGTACTTGAGCTAGTACATACTGACGTCTGCGGACCAATGGCTGAAGAGTCATTTAGCGGATTCAAATATTTTGTAACGTTTATAGACGATTATACGCGTAAAACCTTCGTATATTTTCTTAAATGTAAAAGTGAAGTATTTAATAAACTTGAAGAATTCAAAACTTTTGCGGAATTACAGACTGGAAACAAGTTAAAAACTTTACGGTCAGATAATGGCAAAGAATATGTAAATACTCGGATGAATGATTTCATGAAGAAGTACGGAATCAAACATCAATTAACGGTGGAATATACACCTGAACAGAATGGTGTAGCAGAAAGGGCAAACAGAACAATCGTTGAAAAATCTAGGAGCATGATCCAAGAAGCTGGATTAAGCAATAAGTTTTGGGCAGAAGCTGTGAAGACAGCTGTTTTTCTGAAAAACCGATCACCAACGAAAGCTGTTAGGAATAAAACGCCTGAAGAAGCTTGGACTGGAAAGAAACAAAATCTGACATATATCAGAGTTTTCGGATGCAAAACGTTTATGCACATACCTAAACAAAAACGTACCAAGTGGGATCCGAAGAGCAAAGAGTTGCTTCATATTGGATACTGTGAAGATGCGAAAGCATATCGTTTGTTTGATCCAGAAACCAAGATGGTACATAAAGCAAGAGATGTTGTTTTCTTCGAAAATCAATTTCAACCCATAGAGAGAAGTTCAGAAACAAAGAAAGATGAGATATCTATAGTTTTTGAACACGAAAATCCACCAGTTGTACCAACAAACACTGTGATAGAAAGTGAAGAAGAACTTCAAGAACAGAATGAGACTGTAAGAGAAATAAATACAAATGATTTAGATCAAAATGAAGAATCTAATGGCAATGAAACAGAAAGCTGTGATGAATGGGAATCCCTTGATGAAAGAGACGAAGAGGTACTACAACCAGAGCCGGTACTTCCTAGTGAGAGAAGATATCCATTAAGAGAGAGGAAACCTAAACAATTTCCGGATCACATCACATATCAAGCTATTGAAAGTGTTTTTCCACTGACAGTGGATGAAGCTTTATCACGCATGGATAAAGAAAATTGGAGAAAAGCAATTGAGGAGGAGTTAGATGCTCTACGAAAAAACAATACCTGGACACTGGTCAAACCACCAGCGTACCCTTACAACATCGTTGATTCTAAATGGATATTTCGAATCAAAGAAGAGGTGGGCGGATATAGGTATAAGGCACGCCTGGTAGCAAGGGGATATAGTCAAAGGAGAGGCATTGATTACCATGAGACCTTCGCACCAGTTGTGAGACACAGCTCACTCAGAACTTTAATAGCTCTCGCAGCTAAATTGGATCTTCAAATTGATCAGATGGATGTTAAGACTGCATTCCTAAATGGAAACTTAAATGAAGTTGTTTACATGAAACAACCACATGGTTTTGAACAAAAAGGAAAAGAGGACTATGTGTGTCTTCTGAAGAAGTCATTATACGGACTGAAGCAGGCTCCAAGAAGTTGGAACATAAAATTAGATGAGGAACTGAGGAAGCTAAACTTTAAGCGATCCTTAAATGAACCCTGCGTCTACACTAGGACTAGAGGAAAGAACATAATAATCCTGGCTGTCTATGTAGATGACATTCTGCTATTTTGGAACAATTTAACAGAAATGAAGGTAGTGAAGAAAGAGCTTATGTCGAAATTCGATATGAAAGATCTTGGCAAGGCAGAGTTGATGCTTGGTATTCAAATTAAACAAAATTTGAATAGCATAAACCTCAATCAAGAAAAATATATCGAAAAGTTGCTTAGAGAATTTGGCATGGAAGATGCAAAGACAGTTTCAACGCCGGAAGTAACTGGACAAAGGCTAGAGAAGCCTCCATCAGAACACAAGTCAAGAGATGACCTACCATATAGAGCATTGATAGGTTCTCTTATGTATCTTGCTGTGTGCACACGTCCAGATATTGCTCATTCAGTGAACAGTTTGAGTCAGTTTAATAATTCATTTGACGAGAGTCATTGGATCGCAGCAAAACGAGTACTTCGTTATCTCAAGGGCACTAAGAGTCATGGTCTAAAGTATTTAAAAGGACAGAATGGACCTCTAGAAGGATATGCAGATGCAGATCATGCTGGAGAGTTTGATAGGAGATCATACTCTGGTTTGGTCTTCATAATGCAAGGTGGCGCAATCAGCTGGGAGAGCAAGAAACAAAGAACAATAGCTCTTAGTACAGCAGAGGCAGAATATGTATCGCTATCAGAAGCTGCAAGAGAAGCAATATTCCTGAGAAGGTTTATAGCCGAAGTAACTGATGGACAGGGCTACAAATTGGATGAAGCCGTGACCATTTTCAGTGATAGTCAGTCTGCCATCGCTATTGCCAAAAACCCAGTACATCACCAACGTACTAAGCATGTAGATGTGAGGTATCATTTTGTGCGTGAGGCAATTGTAAATAATGAGGTGATACTGAAGTATAAGGAGACCACATGCATGGTCGCAGATGGTTTAACAAAACCACTTCCAAGAGAGAAGTTTCAGTGGTGTGTGAGAGGTATGGGTGTGTGTGTTTGATAAACATGTATGGTGTGTGAATGGACACGAGATTAAGGAGGAGTGTTGGAGCAAACATATGTAACCTCATGTCTGTCACATTAATTTGTAGACAGGCTGGTTGTGAATTTTAAAATGAGATTGTTTTTAAAATTGACAACTGTTGTTTGGAACAATAAGAAAATTTATTTTGATAGATTTATTATTGTTGTCAACGTGTGTATGTCCATCAAAGTTCGCTTTCTATATCTTTTATCTTTTCTCACATATATATTTGTTTAACACCAAATAAAGGTTTAATTATTCTGCGCTGTGTTTAATTAACTGAAGACACAACAACGAGTTCCAACAATTTTTAATTATTTTAATTTTGGATTGTTGTTTGTTAAGTACTATTTGTTGTACTCTGGACGCTTTTAACGCGTACGTCTTTTTTAATTTTTTACATCGTTCTCACATTATATAATTTTAATATCAAAAGTAATGATGTAACTAATATTTTTGTAAAATATGATTTAAAAAGAGTGTCCATGGAGTTTCTTGCCCGTTCTTCTCCATAGGTACCTACGCTTTGGAATGGGCAACTAGCTTCATATTTTCTGACTGACCGACTTCTTGACAATTCAAAAGTGCCTGTAAATGGTTTAATTGAAATAAATGCTTTGAGTTTGAGTTTGAGTCGATTTTTTCGTGAACTACTAAGGTACCAATTTTGATGTTCGAGTACTAATTATTTACCAAATATGGAAGCGATTGGCGTTGGTGGTCTGGCGGTAGTCACGGACATGAAATACACTTCTGCAACACCGACTCAAACACCTTATAGCAAACGCCGACAGCACCGCCATCGGTCGGTAGCTACTAAACCTCCCATCGGGACTGGGATCACTCGTGATTTTTCATTGGTGGGATATACACCGAATTAAAAAAAAAATGTGCAGTAATTGCTTTTCAAATACCGCACAATAGTCTTTTACTATAGGTATCCCGCTGGTCCCGTCGGATACTTGGGCTTGAGGCGGCGGATCGCGGTGCGCAGCTCACGCAGGTCGAGCTGGCCAACGTGCACGCGCGTCGCGCCCGCGCTCGAGCCTGCCGCGCGCTCCGCCTCCGCGGGGTTCAGCGCTGGGCACAACTCGTGATACACGGAAAGAAAGAAGGAAGCAAAACACTCCGAACAGTCTTCGTCACTCAACTCCTTTCCATCTTTTGTGACTCGAGTTTTGTTCACGCTTAGGTACCTACTTCTAACAAAATTCCAAAAAGATTTAATTAGGACTGCTTTTAATATGTGTCTGTAGCCTACGCTGGTAATTTTCATACGTTGACGCTAATTTATATTTAACTTGGGTTCGATAATAAGAAAACCATTCATAGTCACTATTGGAACCATTGATTTTAAATAATTTATTATACCTCTACTTTGTTTCATGTCGCATATTAAATCAGATATGTACCAGGTTAGATACATATACCTATTTGCTTCTATTCACACTTTTTTTTTTTCATCGGTGTGGATTCACTAATGGCTTCATTAACTATCGCTATAAAAAACGTTAATGCCTTATCAGGATCCAAAATCTCATACAAAGCCTTCCAATCTACTGATTGTAAAATACGATATAGTCTGGAAAAGACACATTTGGTAAAAGTCCATTTCGGTTCACTATTTAATACGGATTTCTCTTCGCAATCAGAAGTCGGTTTGTGTATGTACCGTCAATAGCTTATTGAAACGACCTCCAAACTTTGCTGTAGCTATCAGTAGAGGATGCTGCCGGTCGATTCTGTAAAAATCTCACCGTGAAAAAAGCTTAGGTGCAGTGAGTTTGTTTTTGCTAGGAATTGACACTATTGACAGCTCACTCCACGCTCACTTCACCTACGTTTTCTCGGTGAGATTTTTACGGAATAGCACCACTGAACGTCAATATCCACCAACGGTTCACCAGACAGTTCTACCTCCATCTCACTCGCCAAAAAGGTAGTCAGTATTAAGGCGAAAGCGCCAGGGTAGCCCGCGAAATTCAATTTTTTTTAGGTTTTTTGCAATTTGCTGGTCAGTATAAAGTTGTACGTTGGTTAATGTATGATTCGCGGCCGTAACAAATATGTATTTACAGAATTATAATCATTAAAGTCATCAACACAACTCTAAGGCCACGTAACCCTAAAGAATGACTATTTCATGAAATCTTGACATTTTGGAATTATACTAACCTAACAAGTTGTATTACTGATTCTAATGATTATGATTCTGTGAATACATATTTGTTACGGCCGCGAATCATATTTTGATCGACATACAACTTAATACTGACCAGCAAATTGCAAAAAACGTAAGAAAATTTGAATGTCGCGGGCTACCTTAGCGCTTCCCCCTTAAGTCCAAAGTACGATTATTTATATTACAAACATTTATTATCTGCTGAAATCAACAGATAGCGTTTACATAGGTACTCCAAGTAACTTTGCACTACCACTGATGTAGATGGCACATTATAATCACCCATCATTAATACATTCTCATAATTTACACATACAGTTTCAAAAATATTAAACAATCGCATATATTCATTACTGTCATATTTCGGAATAATATAAACCACACAACATAAAAACAAACATTATTTCCCAGGTGCACGGTAGCACAAACAATTTCAAATAAGGCTGAGTTCACATTGGCGATTGGAACGGAAAACGCGGCGATGTTGCTAAGAACACTCCTCCTTTTTTGTGCCCGTCTGCTCGATCACACCGTAGTATTTTATAACCCGGTGGTAATATCACAACACAAGTGCCTGTAGGCAATAAAAACGGCGCAACGGTGCATATTAATTAATTATGCGTTAAAGAAGTGTCTTGTTTGAACCTTTTATTCATAAACTAGCGACCCGCCCCGGCTTCGCACGGGTGCAATGCTGATACTAAATACACTACAGAAAAACTGTGAACGTTGTATATAAAAACATAGCGGCCCGCTCCGGCTTCGCACGGGTATAAAATATATAGCCTATGTGATTAAAATCGATTCAGTAGTTTTGATTTATTCATTACTGCCCGTGGCCCGCACGCGTTAAATTTGGAGTAAAACAATCCTCCTTTCCCTATACCATGAAGATTTCCTGCTATCGCGTCGCGTTTTTATAATAAACGCGTCCAATCGCTGCAATTTTTTTTTTAGAATATGGCATCTCGTAGTTGACCTTGAGAGGTCGTGACTACTTAACCGGACAATCCTGCGGCTACCTTGAGAAAACTCAAAGCCTCCAGCCAGGGGCTTAAAACTAACTAAATAAACTAAGCGACTACACGCTAAGGGCACCCCCTGTGGGGTACGAGCCTCGGCTTAGGGCGTCGCTGGGGGGAGGGCAGCAAGTTGGGACAGGCTGGATCTAATTTTGATTATTTAACGAACGATGGGGCCGGCATTTCCTAATTGACTACTCTGAGAAGAAATGCCGAAACAAACTCAGAGGTCAGAGTCGGGAATTTAAATCTACTGGCTCAGCTGCGGCGCGGGCTGGCACTACATCGAGCAAGGGTCGGTGGGGGGCATTTACTTGGGGACGTCGCGAGGGACCTCGTCGGCGAGGCCGGTATGTCGGTTTCTTGTATCTGATTTTCCTAAGCGTGCTGGTTGCCCTACTGCTCTCTTGGAGGACGGTTATAGGGTCATCTGGGTCGGTGAGAACGTGCCTTGGACGGCGGAGTTTACTGATTTGGGAGGGAGTATATCTGGCGGCCTCGACAACCAGCGGGTTTCGATGGTTGGGGGCTGAGTCGAAGAAGTGCTTGGAAAGGCGCTTCATGAATTGGTGGATAGTGGGGATTTTGAGATCGACATGGAGGATCTCATTTCGAACGAACCAAGGGGCTCCCGTAGCCTTTCGGAGGAAACGGTTCTGGAGGGTCTGCATCCTGTGGATGTGGTGGGGCTTTGCGTGTGCAAAGACTACGCAGGCATAGGTCATGATTGGGCGAATGCACGCTGTGTAGATGCGCAATTTGCACTTAAGTGACAATTTGCTGCGTGCATTTAGCATCGAGTGGAGGCTACCGAGAGCGAAGGCGGCGCGCGAGCGAACCGCCTTTATGTGCTCTGCGAAGGAGAGGTGCCTGTCGAGGATAACACCGAGATATTTGGCTTGCTTCTCCCAAGGGATCGGCTTGCCGAACATGGTGATAGGTCGGGGGGGGATGGGTTTGTGTCTCGGTTTCGAATAGAGAACCGCTTGACTTTTGTCGGGGTTTACTTCTATTCTCCACTTCCTAAACCAGTCAGCGAGCTTGTTGACTGAAGTTTGGAGGATGTGGGAGATCTGGACTAGGCTGCGGCCAGTGTACAGAATGGCAGTATCGTCTGCGAAGAGAGCCAACTGGGTCTTTCTATTTGTTGGGATGTCACTGGTGTACAGCGTGAATATGAGCGGGGCGAGCACAGAGCCCTGGGGGACTCCTGCTCGGATCGGGTGAGGAGAGGATATAGCTCCTTCTACTTTGTAGCGGAAGGTGCGGTTCGACAAATAGTCTCGAAGGATGAGCACGAGACGGTCGGGCACACCGAGTTGGTATAGCTTATATAGTAAGCCATTGTGCCAGACTTTGTCGAAAGCTTTTGCTATGTCGAAGTATATCACACCTGTCAAGTATCCACGCAGGATCCCTGCGTGGATATGTTCGGTGATGCGGTGGACTTGCTGGACGCTAGAATGTTGGGTTCGAAACCCGAATTGTTCGTTAGGGATTAGGCCCTTGGTTTCGGCATAGTTTCTGAGACGCTTATAAATAAGCCTCTCGTAGACCTTGCCTAGTCCATTGAGCAGACTGATGGGGCGGTAACTCGTGGGTTCCGACTTGGGCTTGCCGGGCTTGGGAATGCCAATGACTGTGGCTTCTTTCCACTTCTGTGGGAAAATGTTGTTGCTCATGGCACCGTTGAAGATGGTGGCAGTGCACAATTAATTGGGCAGGGAAGAGTTGAATCACTCTATTGGTGATTCCATCTGAACCGGGGGCTTTCTTAGGTCTGAGACCCTTTATGATGTCCTGTACTTCGTCTGGAGTGACGGGGGGTAGAGGATTTTCGGGGTCTTCTACTGGTGGGAGGGAGGCTCTACGCTCGACTTCCGCGTCGACCTCAGAGAGGTGAGCTTGGTCTACGGGTAGGGAGGGAAAACCGCGGCCTCAGACGCGCCATTTATAGGCACGCTCTTGCCGCACCGGGCGGGCGGCCGGCCGGTACCGCCGCAAACGCTACGTCCCGCAATTTTTAAATCTGTAATATCTTCGAAAATATTCACTTAAATCATACGGTGTAAAGGGCCATATAGATCTATATTAAATGAACAATGTATTCAAGGTATTTAATTGGTTAAGGATTAATGCTGTATTGGTTAAAATCGCTTCGAAAATTAGCCATTATTTGTCGTAAAAAGTAAATGACAAAAAAAAAAGTTATTGTGGGTTATCCATAAGAGATAGACATATACCATCACGGACTTTTCTGTAGACCTTTTCAATGTGTACAATACTTAGTACATTATTTTGATAAAACTCGTAGGGTTCAGCCTGCGTTTGCAATGTAAGCGGAAAAAATGTAATTATTTACGACATCACATTAGAAACCTCAAAAATAACAGTACTTCTCCACTATTTAATGGATGTTATTATACATATAAACCTTCCTCTTGAATCACTCTATCTATTAAAAAAAACCGCATCAAAATCCGTTGCGTAGTTTCAAAGATTTAAGCATACAAAGGGACATAGGGACATAGGGACAGAGAAAGCGACTTTGTTTTATACTATGTAGTGAAGACATTTAATTAAAGCTAAAAGAATTTACACACTAACTCTATAATAGAAATAAAAATATTTACAAGTATCAAAAAGAGTTACAGGGCGTCGAAAAATTCGTCCACATCGCTGTCAACAGGAAAAGTGCCCAGAAGGCTGGCAGCATTGCCACGTTGGATAGCAATGCTGATTCTTTGGCCAAAAAATAGGCCCGCCCTCTGGTCACGTGAAGAGTCGACCAACCGTTTGGCGATTTCCCGAAATACTAGGTGGGCACTCGGGCCCCATGGCCCTAGAGTTTCAACCCCAAACGGTTCAAATACATAATCGCCAATTAAATTATTGTATTTGCGCCGTTTGAGGTTTTCAGCACCTGCAGCAGCCGCCCCAGCGCAGCACACTGTGCTAGGAAGATGGGAAGGTGCAAGGGTGTCGACGCAAGTTGCGTCCCACACCAAAGGCCTACCCAACTTCCATGGCATTATGGTCATACCATCTGGTCTCTTGCCATCGACGCGTGCCAAGCCAGAGGGTTCCAATACAGCTGGCACCCCGGCGGTGGCAAGAGCACGACGGATGAGATCATTAATGCTAGCGTGCCGCGCTATCCGACCTGCACTCTTACTACAAGAAAGGCCATGGTGTCCGAGGCAGTCGACTGCTTCACCACATTGACAGCGATGTGGAGCAGCACAAGGAGCGCCCAAACGCAAACATGTAGCGAGCCGGAAGGTTGTATCACCTAACATAGTTCCTATATTAGGTGACGGTAGAGCCTGAAGCCAAAGGCCCGACTCCCACTCACCCACAGCAAGCAGGCGGGCACGCTCAGCAGTATTGGTAGACGTATTAATAAGTTTATTCCATACCAACCTGCAGAGCGGCTCATCCCACTGTCTCTGGGAAAACGGATTCTCGGGCCGATCCGTGTCCGGGCAAGCCACTTTCCAGGCGTCCTCTGCATCGGACAAGCACGGCACTTCCGAGCTAACCAGGGAGAGAGTTAAAATTTTCCTGGTTAGTTTTTCAGTGCTGTGGACAGAAGACAGGAACGCCGGTAAGCTAACACTAGAAATTTTGCGGATGCCAAGGCCACCAAAACGAATTGGTAGGGTGGCTTGCAGCCACGCTCGGTCGTCCAGGGTCA
Organism: Luperina nickerlii; assembly: GCA_963855955.1. Lineage (NCBI taxonomy): Eukaryota > Metazoa > Arthropoda > Insecta > Lepidoptera > Noctuidae > Luperina > Luperina nickerlii. Next base: position 7,887,938 of record OY979669.1, read on the forward strand.
CATTAAGAATGGATGTTAAAGAGATGCGAATAATTTGGTCAATTTTGTCCAAAAGTTGTGGTTTCTTCCAAAGAGGAGAACAACGGAGAAAATACATATAATTTGGACCAAAACAGCAATATCTGATAATGGTGAATGTCGAATGTAAATTAATTTTGGAGAGTCTATCCGAAATATCATTGAAATTTTTAATTTTGTCGTCGATGAAAGATGAAAAACTTTCTTCAAAAATAGGGGAACCAAGGAGGTGTAGGGAACTTTTTTCTAAAATTTTGATTTGTGGGGCTATTGCATTAAATTTATTTATAGTCGATTGTCTGTCGGTAATGTCAGAGAGGAAAATTTCGCATTTTGAGGGGTTAAGGTCCAGGCCAATAGATTTAAATTGACTTTTGAGAAGTTGTAGGTCAGCCAAAACAGTGTCAATATCACCTCCTAGCGTTCCGTTTTAGTGTCTTGTTTACTAAAAAATATGGATAGTGACAGCTAGCAGTCATACGTTGCCGCGTTCGAGTGCAGCGTCATGAAGAGAGCAAGTGGCAGTTTTTATCCCCATTTGGAACGTAAGCACGTTCAAATCGATTACAGCGCAATTCGGAATGTACCCTTAGACAAGAGCCGTAATCACAGAGTACGTTACCTACTTACATTATTATTATAGGGCAGTAATTTAAAAACACCATTGTAGATTTAAAATGGGATAGAGATGAACGTCTACTTCACCAGTCCGATCACTATGTATAGCAAGCCGATCCCTTGGAAGCCAGCTAAATACTTAGGTGTGATCCTCGACCACCACCTTACTTTCAATGAGCACATAAAAACGGCTTGTTCGCGCGCCGCTTTCCCTCTCATTAGGCTCTACTTCAAGCTGACCGCCCGCAGCAAATTGTCACTCATTTCCTCACCTCTACACCGCGGTCATCCGTCCCATCATGACTTATGCTTGTCGTCTTTGCACGCCCTAAGCCACACTTCCTATCTCTATAGTGTGAAGTTATATAGTCTGTAGTCTTACCTTATATAGTCTGTGTCGGACTTACTACTTCCTGTCACTGTTGCAAATTCAATGTGGAACGCAACACCAACAATGCGTTTGTGATTAAACTAACTTACAAGTAAAGAATCTTTCATTCCTGCTACCATGTAAAATATCAGTTCTCATAGGTTATGGGCCCAGTGATGCCCGGTAGTGTAGGTTTTAGGGAAAGTCCTATAGTTAAGTTATAGATATTTTTCGTTAGCTTGCGTTGCGCAAAAATGGCGACTACGGCGGCTAATTTCCCTCAACTAAAAGCTGAAGCGTTTGATAACTGGCTATTTAGGCTGAAATGTCTGTTGGAGGAAAAGGGTTTGAAGGATATCGCAGAGTTGAGTGAAGTCAAGGACTCTCAAAAAACCTTAGATGCAAAGGCGAAGAGTTTGATTGTGCAGTGCCTGACAGACAGGCATTTAAACTTAATTAAAGAATGCAATACTGCAAAAGATATGTTGGATGTGCTCAGGAATACATTCCAAAGAAAAAGTGTAATATCTAAAATTACTCTTAGAAGAAGGTTACTCAATCTGAAACATGACGGTGGGGACCTAGAAGAATACTTCGCAAAATTCGATAACATTATACGTGAACTAGAGGTTTCGGGAGAAAAGATAGATGAAACTGACAAAGTGTGTTACCTCTTAACGGGATTAGATGATAAATACAATCATATAATAACAGCAATTGAGACTGTAAATACAGAGGTAAAATTAGAATTCGTTAGAATGAAATTGTTAGATCATGAGGTGAGAAAGGTTAAATTAGATGAATCATCCGATCAAGAACAAAATCAGACTTCATTCATAAGCACAAATGTAGTGTGCTATAGATGTAAAAGAAAAGGCCACAAGTCATATCAGTGCCGTATGAATAGTCGAGGCAGAGGAAGAGGCTATAGAGGCCCTAGAGGTAGAGGTGAAGCTGCTCAACGTGCAGAAGAGGAACACTTGCCCATGTTCATAGCATCGGAGCAAGCATTAGCAATTGAAAACATGTCTAACCTAGTCTCATTTGTTGTTGACTCCGGGGCTACACAGCATTTTATTAAGGAAAATTATGAAAAATACATGAAAAATGTAGAAGATCTGTCTCATACATTGAATATAAAAATAGCAAATGGAGATATACTAACTGCAACGAAGAAAGGGATTTTGGAGGCAGAATATAATAATCAAAAGATAAGAATTGAAGCTGTAATATTACCCGGCCTAAGCACCAACTTGATGTCAGTAAGCAAATTGGTAGAAAGAGGAATGGAAGTGATATTTAAAAACCAAAGATTAATAATAAAACATGAAGATAGGGTATATTATGGTGTCAAGAAAGGCCAACTGTACACATTTAAAGTCAAAATTAATGCTAAAATAGAAGGTGCAAAGTCTTGTGAAATGAATAAAGACGATAATGAAAACTTATGGCATCAAAGGTTTGGACATATGTGCAGAAAGAATTTAGCAATATTAGGATTACCGTACAGCAAAGAAGTTTGTGGGTCATGCATGAAAAATAAAGCAACAAGATTGCCATTCAAAAGAATACAGAGACCAAGGTCTAATAAAATAGGTGAATTGATTCATACTGACATTGCAGGTCCTACTAGAATACCAACCAAAGAGGGATACAGGTATTTCCAGACGATTATTGATGATTACAGTCATTTCACTCAGACATACTTATTGAAAAACAAGTTTGAAGCTACAGATAAACTAATATCATATATTAAGGAAATGGAAAGACAGATGGAGGTAAAAATCAAAAGAATCAGGTGTGATAATGGTGGTGAGTTTACAGCAAAGTCATTGAGGAATTATTGTTCAAATCATGGAATCAAGATAGAGTATAGTCAAAAGTATAGCCCTCAACAAAATGGCAAGGCTGAACGCATGAATAGAACTATTTATGATAAAGCCAGAACAATGTTGGATGAGTCCAACCTGCCAAGGTATCTATGGGGACATGCAGTACTCACAGCCACATTTCTAATCAACCGCTCACCAAGCTCCTCCATACAAGATAGAGTACCAGCCAAGGTAATGAATAAAGAGTTTAATCTGCAAAAGATAAAGATTTTTGGATGTAAAGCTTGGGCACACATAATGCCTAAACAGGACAAGCTGTCTAGTAGAGCAACTCCAGCTAGAATGGTAGGGTATGCTATGAATGGTTATAAATTGTGGGACCCCAACACTGATGAAATAATAGTATCAAGAGATGTTCGATTTGATGAAACTGATAAAAAGTATGTAAAAGGAAATAATGACTCAAACTTTGAAAGGTACATAGATCAAGAGAGATTTGATGATACAATGCAAGAGCAAGAAAGTGAAAAGCGTGATGAACCTTATATTGAAAATGAAAAACAGGAAGAAAATCCAGAAATTCATTCACGAAGAGGCAGAGAAGTGAAGAAGCCTCAACACTTAAATGATTATGAACTCTATGAAGCCTATTGCTTACTATCAAGCGAAAAGGACCCATCATCATACAAGCAAGCCATGGAACAAAATACAGAATGGAAAACAGCAGTAGAAAATGAGATACAGTCATTAGAAAAACAAAAGACATGGATAGAATCTGAGTTACCAAAAGGATGTAAACCATTAGAAACAAAATGGATTTTTAAGACCAAATCTGATGGAACCAGAAAAGCCAGATTGGTGGCCCGAGGATTCCAACAAGAAGTTGAAGATTATGTGTATGCCCCTGTGGCAAAAATGACTACCATAAGAATGGGATTATCACAAGCAGTGAATAATGACTGGGAGTTACATCAATTAGATATCCCTACTGCATTCTTGAATGGGACATTAGAATCTGAAGTCTACATAAAAGTTCCAGAGGGAGTGAATGTAAAGAGTAAAACAGAAGAAACTGTTCTGAGACTTCATAAAGCATTGTATGGTCTAAAAGAATCACCAAAGTGCTGGAATAAAACATTTGATGCATTTTGTTTAAAAATAAATATGAAAAGATCAAAGAATGATATTTGCTTATACACAGGCAATGAGATATGGTTAATACTGTTGGTTGATGATATAATGCTAATGGGAAATAAAAAAGAAGTGAATAAAGTTATTAAATTATTGCAAGATGAGTTCAAAGCAAAATACTTGGGAAATATAAGCAATTTCTTAGGAATAGAGATACAGAGAAATAAAAACACAATAAAGTTATCTCAAAAACAATTTATTAAAAATATTTTACAAAAGTTCAATATGACAAACTGCAAAGACGCAAAAACACCGATGGAAAACCGCTTTCAAGTACCTGAAAAAGAAGAAACAATTAGTAACGTACCATATAGGGAGTTAATAGGATGTTTGAATTACCTAGCTACAATAAGCAGACCGGATATCACATTTGCCACTTCATTTCTGAGCAGATACCTGGACAAGCCTACAAGAAGCTTGTGGACTGCAGCAAAGAGAATATTACACTATCTCAAATCAACTCAGTATATGGAGTTGACTTACCACAAAAATAGAGGAAATAATATTTCTATAATTTCAGCCTTTACAGATGCAGATTGGGCTGGTGATAAGACTGACAGAAAGAGTGTCAGTGGCATGGTCATTTATCACCAAGGCAACCTGATCTCATGGTCATCAAAGAAACAACAGTCAGTGGCATTATCAACAGCAGAAGCGGAATATGTAGCTGCTGCAATGTGTTGCAGTGAACTGATGTTTGTTAAAGGGCTAAGTGTGGACTTTGGGGACAAGTGCAGTGTTGAACTAAAAGTGGACAATCAAAGTGCGATAAAAATGATAATGAACAGTGAAAACACCAAGCATTCCAAACATATTGACATTAAGTTTCACTTCATAAAAGACATGATTACTAGAGATTTAGTTACAGTAAAATACATAAGTACAAATGAAAACACTTCCGACATTATGACGAAACCACTGTGTAACATAAAGCATAGTTATTTTCGAGCTTATTTGTTAAATTTATAAAATCTTGTCTTTGTTTAAATTGTCAGTTCGTAATTGTTAATTTAAGGATTTTAAGGTTATGTATGTAAGAAATGTCAAATAAAAAAAAAAAAGAAAGGACATTTAGTGTTGCAACTTTGTAAAACAAAAAGGTACTAAATTTAATGTTTCGTGTAAAGCAATTCCTAGTTATAATTAATTATTTTCGAATATAATTTGGTAAATACGAAACTAGCAATTGAGAGGGAGTGTGAAGTTATATAGTCTGTAGTCTTACCTTATATAGTCTGTGTCGGACTTACTACTTCCTGTCACTGTTGCAAATTCAATGTGGAACGCAACAATGCGTTTGTGATTAAACTAACTTACAAGTAAAGAATCTTTCATTCCTGCTACCATGTAAAATATCAGTTCTCATATATAGAACGCAGACCCTCCAGAATCGTTTCTTCAGAAGGGTCACGGGAGCTCCTTCTATGTCCGCAATGAGAGTCTATACTTAGACCTCAGAATGCACACGGTCCAACATTTCATGAAACGCTTTTCCAAGCATTTCTTTCTAATCCCCTGATTGCGGCGGCCGCCCGATACACTCAAAACTATCCATGTCAATCCATCAAATTGTGAACGAACCTGTAGGTACTTACCGAGAGTCACAATCTGTCCGATTTTATCTCCCGTAAAATTGTGAACCGACGACCCTGATTAATTGTCGGTCTTGACGGTAGCCTTGGACGCAGTAGGTAACTTAAGCAAGGACACCCCAACCAAATTAGGTCAGAACTGTGACCAACCGCACGCAAACCGACCGAGCGGGCCGCAGCAGCGGGCCGTCGAGCGCTACTTCCAAGTTGGCCGCAGTTACTTGGTTATTTAGTATTAGCGCAAGGTGCGATCCGTCGCAGGTAAGTACCTATGTAGTATGATATCAGCGGTGCCATTCTGTAAAAATCTCACCGTGAAAACTTAGGTGAAGTGAGCGTGGAGTGAGCTGTCAATAGTGTCAATTCCTAGCAAAAACAAACTCACATCACCTAAGTTTTTCACGGTGAGATTTTAACCCCTTACTGCATGGATTTTTTTAATTGGATGAAAAATAATTATGGCGTAGTATGAAGTCAAAAAAGACTATAAAAAATAGAAAAAAAAATCTATCCTTAATATTTTTCAAAACATTTTCAAAAAACTATCAATGCCAAATATGGCATTGAATGCAGTTCTAGGTTTATTATCAAGTTTGCCAAATATGTCATTGTATGCAGAAATAGCTGGCGTGAAATAAAAATGTATGATCAAAATGAGAAAGTATACGGGGTAAAGTAAGATTGCTAGCATAGGCTGGGGATAGATGGCATACGTGTAGGGAGAGATGGAATTAAATTAGAAAAACGTTCATTTATTTATGTTATGATTTATTTCTACAGAATATTAGGAACTTGGGTTTTTCTTAGGAACTTTTACATAAATCTAGTCTAGTGTTGTGGCTCAATAGAAAAAGATGGTCTGCCTCTAGTGGTTGGTGTATAAATACGGGAGCCTTTCATGGTCAGCACTTCTGCCACCAATAATTTAAAATCCAAGAGTGGCATATACGAGTCTTGGTTCAAACGTCTCCAAATCAACCAATAATTTATTGCAATGACAGCAATAATATAATATAAGTATAGGGATATTATAGGCTAATATCCCCCAGAAAGGTACGCTTTTCTAGGGGATATTAGCCTATAATATTGTCTTCGCTATATTGCCGCTGACCAGTTTCCCATTTGTACCTATGTCTTCTTAGATGTAAGCCTGTACCTCCCGTCCCCGTCGACTTGTTGAAGGATGATCAGCGATCATCCTTCAATTCTGACTCTGAATCTACATCACTATCTTCGTCAGACTCGGTCATATATAACGGGTCCGGTCCTCGATTATTTGTCCATTCCGTATCTTCATCAGAAACCTTTTGGTCTTCACTACCATCTGGAATGTTGACTACATGCACTTGTTTCCGTCTTGGCATTGTTGTTCACAAACTGTTGGGAAAAAAGCAGCGTAAGGTGCAAAATAAACAAGCAAGCAAGCCTAATCAAACCATGGAAACCAAAAACATATTGTACCCACTTCTTCAAAAGATAAGCAAATAATTTTTCTTAAAATTGACACAATCGCATACTATCCCAAATATGATTTTATCATTTTTGTTGTCATTCTGCATACAATCCCATATCTGCCAAACAATTTTTCCTGCGACTGCATACTATCCCATTTATGGGTACTAACTTCAGCAACAAAAATATTTGCAATCATTCATGCGAATTTAGTTTTTTTTGCCTATTTGCCTTATAGTAGATGCCTATTATATGAAAAATAATTATCGTAGCTATATATCGTGAAAATCCATGCAGAAAATACCCCGAAACCTGAGTCCACTTAGCTCTTATCGACCGTTAGACATTTACGTCAGTTAATTTTTTTCTACTAGTGCTGGACACCATTTTTCTTCACAAACGTCAAAGCATATTACTGGTTTTTGATTTAAGAGTTGCAAGAAGAAAAAATAATGTACCAAATTTAAATGAGGTGACAAAAACCCTTGATGCCCGATATGTCACGCTATGCAGTAAGGGGTTAACATAATCGACCGGCAGTTCACAATTTTTCGGTTTGCCATGGACAGATTTAAACCAAGTTCCTTATAAACTTAAAGCGAAATATACGTTAGGTACCTACTTTATCTCAGCGCGAGGTCCTACTGAACCAAGTCCATAGGCCACAGTTGCACGGACATGCGGACCATCGTCTAAACAGCGCACGTCGGCGTCGATACAGCTCAATAATTTTAGTTTTTGTGTATAAATACGTATCAAAATGCCTTTTTGAGGGTTCAGTGTTCTAATCACTCAAGAAAGAAAACTAAGACACACGGGATTACTTTTCACGCGTAAGTGAAAAACCGTACTTACCTACTTTTCCGGGGTTGTAACCGAAAATCCATGTATCAAAAAATTTTGACATAAATAGCAAAGTTGTTTTAAAGTGAAACATCACAATCTTTTTAATTATGCGATCCAGCAGGACCCCCAAACGCTTATGACCATTGTTTTTTTCATCCTTCGTTTACATGTAGGTATGAGGGGAGAGCCACCTTTTAACCTTCACCGCCCGACTTCATATCAGTTGTTGTGCCCCAGGGGCCCAGTGAATCGAAAAATAAATACCTGATAGAATACAGCTTAATTAAATAAAAACTGGCCAAGTGCGAGTCGGACTTGCACACCAAGGGTTCCGTACCACAAGGCAAAAACGCCGAAAAAATCACGTTTTTTGTATGGGATGTTTTTAGTATTTGTTGTTATAGCGGCAACGGTAATACATCACCTGTGAAAATTTCAACTGTTTCAACTATCACGGTTCATGAGATACGGCCTGGCGACAAACGGACAGCGGAGTCTTAGTACAAGTAGCGGCACGTAAGTCTAGCGCTGAACGATACACGGAGGGGATTACTGCGCATGGGTACTGTCGCGCACGCAATACAATTATTAGCTAAATAACGTTAATGACATTATTTTAATGTAATGCCAAATAGTAGGTCTAGCGCTGAACGAAATGTGGAAGATTTATAGTAAGTACCTAAGATATAATTTTTAACAAGTTTTGTGGGGAGTAGAAAAATAAAAACATTATTTGGCAATTTGACAATTTTTATTTTACATTTAAGCCTAATCTGAATCAGAAAATGGTGTTACGCCTTCAATGGTGTCTTGACAGGGCCTTTTACTTATTGACGGCCCGGGCTCAGGGCTGCTTCGTTCGTCGGCACTAGCAGCGTCATCTTCATCAAACTCACTAATGCTATCGTCTGAACTGTCTCCATTAACGTGAATAATGAATTCCTCTGTTACCAAATCCACGACATGATCACTGTTTGCATATTGCTCTTCTATATCCTTCACCTTTTTGCATAGCTTTTGCCAATCCCATGCACCCATCAGTAAAACTTTTTCTTGTATTAGCTCTATACATTTAGCAACACTCCATTTAACATTTTTGCTGCCTACATATTGTTTAATATCGGACCATGCCATTTCGATGGGATTTAGATCTGGGTGGTATGGTGGTAGTCTGAGCACTTGATGGCCTTGTTCAGCTAGGATTCGATCAATCGAAAATGTTTTAAATTTATCCTTGTTAACCCGTATTAAATTGTACAACTGAGGTTTCAAAAGTGTTTCCTCGTACTGTATACCTTTTTCAGTTAGCCAGGCCTGCATGTCAACTTTTTTGGAAGTAGAGGTTGGTGCGCGATCCCACTGTTTATTGTGATAGGACGCGTTGTCGACTACCACGACGGAATTGGGTGGTAAGTTTGGGCATTAACTGAGTTCGGAGCCATTTCTCATAATTTTCAAAATTCATGTTGTCGTGGTAGTCGCCTGATTTGGTACCAGCTTTAAAAGTCAGCAACGCATTGGGTATAAACCCAGTTTCAGACCCGGCGTGGACTATGACAACCCGCTGTCCTTTCGAAACAGGTTTTTTTAGGCCCTTAGTAGTACCATCAGTCCAGGCTTTTGAAGACGAGTGCGATGAATCTACGTAAGATTCGTCTGTATAAACAATAGGCCTTCCCTCTTGACGATATTGCTTTATTTTACGTAAATATTCGATACGTTTCAAACGTATATTTGAAGTCTCAATCAGTACTTTCCGGTTGTTTTCGGTGTTTTTCCACCGAAATCCCAAACTCTTAATTATTCGTCGAAGACTTCGTTCTGAGCCTTTGAAATTAATGTCTTCCTCTAGCTTCCTTTTAAGCTTTCCGACGGTAGGAAGTTCATTATTTGTGTTGTGAAAGTTATGAATGCACCTCTTTATTACTCCTTGGTCGAAGTTATCAATATTTGTGACCGGTTTTGTTCTGGAACGTTTTTTGCCCGGTGTTCTGAACACTGTGATCAAATCAGAACGATTGGCTTGATTGGATATGTTCCTTACCGTTGCAATTGACGTTTTAGTAGACTCTGCTGTCCTTTTTTGGATCTTCCCTAAATCGCTGATTATATCATTTAATTTAATGTTTCCCGCCTTAATAATTTCGGCAGTTTGTTTTATTTGGCTCACAGTGCTGCTCTCCGAAAGACTGAGTAATGTATTTGTAGCTTCGTTAATCTCATTTTTAATTTGTTTCAAAGAATCAATTAATTCGTTAGATTCTCTTTTTAAAAAACAATTCACGTCATAAACCATTTTCCTTGCCTGTCTTTTCAAAACAGTATTAGGCATATTCACTTTAAAGTCAAAAACAAACTCAAAAAACTAAATTTAACGAACAAATTCAAACTTAACAAAAAACAACAACAAAAATTAACAGCAATAACAATACAATTAATTATGCGACTGTACACGGGATGTGCGCGGAGCGTCGTATCGGCGCGGGGAACAGAATGCGACTGGAGAGCCAATCAGCGCTACTCACGCTCGCCCTTCATCCCGCTAGCCCCCCTCAGGTACCTTAATTTTTACTTCTGCGCAATAACGGTCAGCGCTAAAGTTTCGTGCCGCTACTTGTAATAGGGTCCCGTTTTACCCTTTGTGTACAGAACTCTAAAAAAGCATATAATATCATACGAGCTGTGGCATTTGGTCGTAAATATACGACCTTGACGAAATGGACACGAAACTATTTGTCGGATTAATCCGGCGTAAGCGGTCGAGAGGTTAATTATGTTTTCGTAATTTCACTAATCAGCATTCGCGATTTATTTGGCAAAAATGTAAACAAATTGGAGTTTATGGAGAAATACAATAAAGTTCAGTTTACGCTACAACTTCAAACATTCTTATAAATTTTCAATAGTGCTATGTTTAACTTCAAATAATATTTTATTTCAAGTTAAACATATCAACTTTATTTCAAATGAATAAATTTGAAACATAAGTTTGAATAAACTTTACATCATTGTTTAGCGTTGCACAGAATACCTTCGTTCCAATTTCCATGGATACAGTGCCAAGGTGACATCTGGACCTGACGAAATTTTTTATCATTTGGTGTCGGAACCCTAAATAGACATTCAGCTGATAATAGTTTGTAAGATGCATTAATGGCTGCAACAACAAGGCTACAAATTAAAACAACTGAACTTAGGTACTCATTGAATTTTATTACAAAAATGTTATGAAAAATCGTTCACTTCATCTAGGTTTTCTTAAGTGTATGTACTAACAGCTAAACTAATGGCTACACTTATTCTAAATGCTTATTAGTTGGATGTTGCAATACTGGCAGTGGAAAAATACATTAACTATTTTGTATTGTAGGTACAAAATTATAGCCAACTCTCGGCTAGTGACAAATTGTTAAAAGACTTACAATGTGGGCTAATTTTGAAATATTTTTTTTACTTATTATGTTTTGAATCCGTATTAGTTTCTAAAGCCTGGCTGCAGTCAGTATAATTATCAACTATAGATACCAAATATTAACTATGTATTACATTACTTTGGAAAATGGCATCTACAAATACAATTTATAAACACGATTCATTTATTTATTTTAGATTCACACGCATCATTACCTACACTATCGAATTATAGCAGGAGATATCAAAACGCACTATATTATAATTATATACACAATTGCACTGTTGTGTCTAAGTATACATAGAGCACCTAATTTTAAACGCATTTATTGAGGATTCTTTCATGGTGTTTCCGTTTTTGTAGCTTAATAAGTATAATGTAATCTATACCTACCTATACTATAAATTTAATCTTTTTATTTAGGTACAGACGTCAACACATCAAGCTACTATACTGTCAAATGTCATTAATAGATTTTCAACTTTATCACTAAAGCATAAGGTTCAAGGTTGATTGGGAAAATTAAAGTTTCGGGTAGCTTGATGTGCTGGTGTCTGTACATTGGAATAACCAACTTATTGTAGAGTTGCTACTGGTGGTAAAAAACTGCGTCCGACTTATTTACCACTTTGAACTTAGCGGCCAACAAAAATTTGGGCTTGTCGATTACATTCCACTAATTACAAGGATAATCTGCGCTGGTTATACTACTTGCTTTAGTATAACTGCAAACATCTACTTCAAAAGCGCAAATGCCACGTAATATGTCACATTCTTCTAAACTACAATATAAGGCAGTATTTTGTACATTAGTCTATAGTGCTGGAATACGCATTTAGCTGTAAACCATTTCTGAATTGTCTAATCAATACGAAGTCAAGCGTTTGGTAAATAGTTCACCAAGTAGCAACCCTTTATGGATATTAAGCAATAATAGGCGACGGCAACGTGAAAAGAAATATATAGGGCAATATAACTTCGTTTTATGCCATACTAGCTTTTGCCAGTTTGGATGATGAAAATATCCAACAGGAACGTACCATCGGGATTTAAAGTACCCCATCTGTTAATCCAGGTTATAAACTATATGTGTGCCATATTTTATCCAAAGTTTACACGGCGCACGACAGCAAAGCTCCCAGTCAGCATGATTTTTTTTCCGACATCTTCAACAATCATATTTCAACCAATTTACACAAAACCTTAATTAGTTTTACACCTTAACCTCCCTCATGAACCACTCCGTCCGAACCGCATGGAAATCCATTTTCAGACACAGACAGACGCAGCGGGGGATTTTTTTTAACGAAGCTATTTACTGCATTATAATAAAACGCTATACTGTTTCACAATATTTTGATGCTATATTTCTTTTTACTTTGGTGCCTTTTGTTGTAAATTGAACGTAGTTTTGCGTTCGCCTAGTATATTATCTAACTGCATAGCAGATAAGTCTACAAACATAGTTAAACTTGAGTTTTACAATAATTTGTGATAAATATGATTAATTTCCATAGTAGTGATTTCAATATTGCTTCATATCACAGTATCATCTAATCTATTATATATATAAAAGACAATTGGGCTATATTTGAATATATTTTGATAATCGTTATTATGTTATATCGTAAATATATTGAATGGGTAATAACATTAAACATGTTGTTTGTCTGTAAATCTATCTGCTCATTACTATCTGTGTCTAGACTTGCAGTCCAAATTCGCTAAAACACAACTGAGGCCAATCGATCATGTACTGCCGGTCTGGGCGTGGTTACAAATCGATTTTAAATATTACTTATGTTTCACTATATTTCGACGGTCAAAAATATAACAATCACAATAACATTCCAATTAATTTTAATTTTGAAATCATTGAATGAAACTTTACTATTCGTGCTCTAGTGGCGTTTTCCATACTTACAACTAATGCATACTTAATCTAAACTCACAATTTCATTTACTACATTCGAGAGATCCACTAAACACAACCAACTACAAAGACCAAGTATAATCTATTCCAATCCATCTTTTATCCATTACACAGTAATCAAAGTATGTATTCATAATGTTTCGTCAACCTCAATTTATTTAAACGCCGGACGATATAAAAAATTGCTGTTAAGGGAACATAACGAATTCACGAATGTTAGATTCACATAATTTTTCTCCAATTCTATGCGTTTTGTATTGATGTTGGAGTAACCAATTACATAGACACCTGTATTATCCACTGAAATTGCACATCTTACGAGTAAAACAGCAACAATAAAAAATGAAAGTGGTGTTTCTACAGATCAAAATTAAAATTAGACACAAGGTTATCTATAACAGGTACAACGTAAAGCAACTAAAAATAAGTTGTGGAGCATATTGTATGTTGTCGAAGTCAGCTAAAAGACATAAATACATAAGAACAAAAGGTTTTTGTTATATACTTCTTTTACAAATAAAATATTTCTGCCACTTTGTAGCTAGGTTCGAACATAACTATTATAAGTTCTTGCCTGAATACTACATGCACCATACTTGCGTAACACGCTATCAATCTGAATCATTTTGAAGGATATTGCTAATCCATTTCTATATAATTATGTTCCAAAAATTTGTGTGCTCAACAACGTAATAAGGCAATGAATGTTGTTGAACTGTCAAAATCAGAGCTTTTGATACTGAGCGTTTCTTATTTAAAAGACGTAGGTATAAAAATGTCTTGAAATTATGTTTATGGTTAGCTATAATCGACTTACGGCAGCATTAATCAACTGATATTATATGTTCTGAAAAAAGCTGCCACTAACAACAAATAATATGCAAATAAACTACATAAGTAACAGACAATATTTACATATATCAGCGGTGGGAACCTCACATACCCGCTATAGCCTTTGCTGCTAGATTGAGACATCATTTCATGTGTACTTTCCTATTTTAAACAGCTTTTCGTACTTCAGTCCATACAAACGAACTAACAATAAAATAAAACATTGTCAAGTCTTTAAATGGAAAAAAACTTTCTCCATCATGATAAAAAAATACAAAAACTGGTCAGTTCGTTTATATGAAATATTTCGTACTCCTGTTTTAAGTAACTTGCTAAGCTAAACAAACTTTTCCTACACCTTCTTTTAAACGCTACCGGGCAATATTCAATGTCACTTCTTCAGACCAAATCAACACAAATCTACAGCAACCGATCACAGTACTTTTTGATAGACTGCAACCGATCGATGGTGACATATAAGTACATATCGTCGCCTTAGAGTGAAAACCTCGGGAATGTAATACCTCGTAAGTAGCATTTTATGCATTTCGGACAATCTTATATTATCGAAAAGTTCTGGATATAAAAGCGGGTTAAATTTCCATATTAATTAATAAGAATACAGAACCTCCTTTTTTGAAGTCGGTTAAAAAAAACATGCACATGTACATTTTACAGCACGCAGTTCTTTCTTCCTTCTGAAAAGTTGCTTCTTTTAGACTTAAGAGATTTTCACTCAAAGGCGTCGATATCAAAATCAGGGCGCATTTTCTTTCAGGTTTTCGCTTAACAAATAATATTATTTTACAGTGTAAGATATGTAACAAGTGTTCAGTTTTTTGTAAAAAAACATGTAAGTAAATACACTTATCTGGTACAGACTATCACGATCGAATTTTGATACAATAATACAAACATTCAGCACTCTGAGACACATTCACAGCTAATCATTACAATTCGAATTATTAAACGTAATCTAAGTTACCTAACAATGGAACAATCACTAGAAAGACTACGCTATGTACTATCGTTGACCCCATAACGTTATGATCACAATTTTCTATGAATACAAGTCTTTTAGGTTGTTTAGGAATTTCGCTTATATTAATGCGACTCTGTTAACGAGTGGCGTTTTTCTTCTACTAGTGTGCGTCTGAGTTGTCACTGGTTGATAGATAAAGCTTGTCTTTGCCCGTTTTGTTTGATGTACTGAAAGATACACAAAATAATAAAAATTTATCTTATAGTTGCCTATTATTCTCGACGGTATAGCGGTAGTATGGAGGGAAAGGTGCCAGAAACGAAACTACTAAGGCTTGCCAAGCCAAGTCTGTTAAATATTATGGCAATTAGTTAGAACTATTTGACTGTTCAAACATACAAATCACGTGCGGGATGCAGGGACTAGTCGCCGGTTGTCGTTGAAAACCAGCGCTGGGGCTCTGTGTCGTATAGGGTTTTAGCATTATGCTGAGCGATGGCCGTTTTACGTGGATGTGACGCATGTTTTCCTCCAACTTGTATTTGTGTTCTTTTTAATTTTCTTTCTTTCTTAGTGCTTCCATGATCACGAAGTCTCGCTACTATTCACGCCAGTTTGAATACGTCCATATAAGTCAGTTGACACAATCGGCGCGAGCGAATTTTGTCCTGCATCCCGCGCTGGATTCGTCTTTTTAGAACCCACAGTTCATTATGTGACATTGGGTTCTCTACATGAAGCAAATGGAGCATGGAAATCACATAAAATGTTTAAAAAAGTAAACAAAATGCTACTCATAACTTACTTGTATAATTTTCCGTCATAGACAAATCTAACTTCACCGGTTTTGTAACATCAATGTCGATTTCTTCATACGATTGATCTAGTATCTGGAAAACAAAAGAATGACGTTAATTTAATTAAGAATTAACTTAACAAAAATCTTAAATTCATCATGCACTGTCAGATAACGCACAGTCTAAACAGGCGGCTCTAGTATAACGATTATTCCTTATTATAAAGAAAGTGGGCACTAAGGCAAGATTTGTGAAAATTCATTCCCAGAAGGAGATGAAAGTTTATACGGAAGTTCATTATTTTTGAAGTTAGTATTTAGGCTTCTGTTTATGAGTTAAAGTTGTGTCATTTTTTTCGAAACTTCACCCCTAAGGCTCCTGATAAATTTCCGATGGGAACTCCGATCGGGCACATAGTATGCACTGCAAAGTTTGCAGTTCCATAAATAACTTAAAGGGTTGTAAACATTTGTGTATTAATTTTACTCAAACTTGTGAATCAATTTTACTCACTTCAATATCGCTGACTTCGTCGCCAGATTCCACGTCGGTTATGTATGAGGTAAGTGATGATGGCCCTGTAGCAAGCAATCGGTACGTGCCACCGACCATGCCTGTTCCTTCCACCACTTCTTCAACTTCCAACTCCTGATCAGACACCTCCTACGCAAAATCATTAAAAGTTACTCAATTGACACAAAAACAAGACAATATTATATACGGCCTTTATCACAGTCAAACATAAACAGAGGTTTGGGTAAAAATAAAAAAGACCAGAAAGAATTGACATTTAGGTGCACCTGTTTCTACAATATTCGTAAGGTCTTTGACCGCAAAGTAAAAACACGTTGTTACGAACAGTATATTTATTTTGGGTCTTGTTGGGGCTGACGTTTCAAGAAATATTAAAAAAAAAAAACAGTGCGTATGCTTATTCGCCTGCAACATCATCTAATAGGCACAAGAACCTAGCGTTTTCTTAACATCAAAAGTAGGAATTTTAAAAACGGTGTAATGTAATATGCCTTAAAAATTGAATAGGGTGCAATAAAAGAGCCTCTACAAGTGGTTAAGTGGTGATACATGTGCGTCCGATGCCACAGTATCACTATCTTGAGTGGATAATATTTTTATCATCGCGTGAGTTACTCCCACATTCGTGCCAGTACGAGAGAAGAAGACAACAAAGTAAGAGAAAACTCACCTGTTCAATAATAGCCTCTTCCTCTTCAACTTCTTCCTTGACTTCGGGGTCTAATTCAACGTCCGCGTCCAGTTCTGGGTCAGCATCAACATCCCCGTCATCATCTGCGTCCGTTTCCCCGCTTACGCCGCTGTATTTCATTTCACCCCTTTCTAGAGCCTCTAAGTTTTCTGTAAAATATTATAATAATGTTAGCAACGTCTGACGAAGCATGATAGCCGTTGAAGCAGAGGAGTACAATCAAGTGCAGAACAAGTGTAGCATGGGACCTCGCTAGGTGGCCCGGTGGGCCTTAAAAAGGGGGATGGGATAGATCGGATGAGGATGGCAAACAACCCGATGCGAAGGGAATATAAGCTATGTGGCACTGGGTTTATTTTAAAATTTAACCGAAAAAGTAGATACACTGACATTTGATAGTAAAAAGAGTAAAATAAGACTAAATGTAATCGTACCTGGATAAACCATCGCCTTCTTGATAGCTTGTGGATCTTTTCGTGACCATTTTTGCACTTCTTCATCCATTTTTCCTACTTTTGAAGGATTCATAGCCCACAGGCAACCTGAAAGATTTTTTCATATGAAATTGTAGTTTACAATGTGATATTTTGTGTTGGATGAGAATTTAATCCGAAGTCATGAACTCTTTTGATACAAATATGCTCTATGTACTCTTTATAAGTAAAAGACGGTCATGTCACCTTTTATAAACAAGTGTGGTAACTAGGGCTAGAAAACAGCCGATTATATTTTACGTGTTATACAAAAACCAATCTTTTATTCACACCTCAACAGGTTATGGGCCCAGGTGCGTAAAAAAACGACCTTTATGTGCTACGGTGAATAAAAGTATGGGTAAGCAGCGATAAATATTTTTTTTTCGTAAACCGAAAATAAATTGTAAAAAAGTTGAAGAAACTTACATCATGGCTGCGACTATAAAAATTAATCCACTCACTGGGGAAAATTATGATACGTGGAAGATTCAAATGCGTGCGATTCTGAAGAAGAACGATTTGTGGGAATATGTATCCGGGATACTACCACGACCGCCTCGCTCCGATCCAAAATATTCAGAATGGATCAAAATGGATGGTAAAGCTGAATCGGACATTTTATTAGCTATTAGTCCAAGTGAATTAAGTTCTTTGGATGGCTTCGAAAGCTCAAAAGCTATATGGGACAAGTTGTTTTCGATGTATCAGTCGAGTGGACCTGCGAGAAAAGCCTCGTTATTAAAGAAGCTTGTTTTAACACGTATGCAGGAAGAAGATGACCTGCGAAAGCATATCTCTGATTTCTTCGATACCGTAAAGAAATTGAAGGAAATCGGTTTGGTAGTCATAGACGAGCTACTGGCCATTTTACTGCTGTACAGTTTGCCAGACTCCTTTGGCATGTTCCGAACGGC
The DNA here is from genome assembly GCA_963855955.1 of Luperina nickerlii. Lineage (NCBI taxonomy): Eukaryota > Metazoa > Arthropoda > Insecta > Lepidoptera > Noctuidae > Luperina > Luperina nickerlii. Next base: position 7,906,427 of record OY979669.1, read on the forward strand.
AATAGAATCGCGAGACGAATTACCTACAACAGAAGTGTTAAAGGTGAAGATCCTCGAAGACCACGAAGGTCGCAAATCGCAAGTGGTGGACCAGGGAGCTATGCTTATCAGACGCGACAAAACAAATGCCAATCTGACAAAGTCAAATGACGATCAAGGCCCTAAAAAGACGATAGATTGTTATCGTTGTGGTCGTCGTGGGCATTTTGCAAGAGAGTGCAGAGTGAAGAATATTAATAAAGGAAAACAAAGTCCACAAAACCTGGATCGATCAGATCGTCGATCAGATCGTAATCGTAATCATGTACAAACGTCGAAGGTGTTGATGTCGATGAGAACCACTGAAGAAGTGATGTTGAGCGCACAAGGAAATGATATATGGTGCATTGATAGTGGTTGCACGGGACATATGTGCAACGAAAAAAATATAATTAAAGAATTTAAGAAAATGGATTCTGAGCTTAACTTAGCTAATTATGGGAAAACCAATATTAGTGGAACCGGAAAGGTAAATATTTCAGTAGATACAGGCAGTGAAATACGAAACATAAGCATTGAAAAGGTGTTCTATGTATCAGATCTGCGAACTAACCTACTTTCAGTGGCGAAACTGACTGATGATGGTTATGAAGTTATCTTTAGAAAGAAGGATGCTGTTGTCATAAAAGACAATGAAGTGCTTATGCGTGCCGATCGTATAGGAAATTTATACCATGTGCGTATGAATGAAAATGATGTTAATAATGTTGAAGTCAAGAAACCTATAGATATATGGCATGAACGTCTGGGGCACTTGAACGAACGTGACTTAAAGGCCATGGCAAAAAACGGGCTTGTTCACGGAATGAAGCTGGATGGTGGAGACATGTCGGAGTGCGCGATATGTAGTAGCGAGAAGCAGACCTGCAAACCATTTCCAAAGGGTAATGCAGATCGTACCAGCGAATTATTGGAAATAGTACATACGGGTGTATGTGGCCCCATGAGACATGAATCTTTTTCAGGTAAGAGATATTTCGTTACGTTCATAGACGATAAATCTCGATGGTGCGAAGTTTATTTTGTACGTAATAAGAATGACGTGCTAAGTGTTTTCAAGGATTACAAAGCTGAGGTGGAAAACTTCACAGGGAAGAAAATTAAGTCTTTGCAATCAGATAATGGGCGAGAATACATTAACAAAGAATTTGAAAACTTTCTGAAGAAGAATGGTATTGTTCGAAGGTTGTCGGTTCCTTATACACCGCAACAGAACGGGGTAGCGGAGAGGAAAAACAGGACGCTAACCGAAATGGCACGTTGCATGATGCGACAAGCTGGAAGCCCTCCTAAATTTTGGGCAGAAGCAGTTAACACTGCGAATTACATTCGGAATCGATGTCCGACTGTGGCTTTGAAGGGTGAGATACCTTTCACTGTATGGAAAGGAAAGAAGCCTACTGTTTTATACATGCAAGTTTTTGGATCTAAGGTGTATTATAAAAACAAAGGCGCGAATAAAGTCAAAGGGAAGTTTGACTCAGTTTCTGAAGAAGGAATTTTCTTGGGATATGACATGCAATCAAAAGCATATCGGATTCAAAACCCAAGGACAAGAAAAATTGTTGTGACTCGCGATGTAAATTTTATGAATGAGAAGGCATTCGGTCGCGAAGACTATAAAGATATACTTGACGAAGAAGAGAGTATTGATGAGGTGACAGTTCAGTTAAATATACCTGAAGTCAGTCATGAAGACAGAGAAGAACACAGAGCTCCTCCGAGTGATTCTTGTCATTCATCACTTGAAAGACTAGAAAGTGAACAAGAGCCTGATGATGCAAATATTCAGAGAAAGAATTTAGTCCCATTAGTTAAAAGAGGACGGGGAAGACCAAAATTGATTAGAACAGGTTCGGTGGGAAGACCACGAAAAGTATATATGCCAGCCAAGGACAAGGCTGACAGTGGAACTGACTCAGAGTATGAAGATAGTAATGAACAGTTGATAGCGGGAATAGCTACTGCTGACCCAATGACATGGAGTGAAGTTGAAAAAACTAACGATGTAAACGCATGGCGAAGTGCCTTAGAAGATGAGTATTTGGCACAGATTAAGAATGGCACGTGGGAAATTGTACTGCGGCCATCTAAACGAAAAGTGATTGGGAGCAGATTTGTTTTTCGTACCAAAACTACGGGGAAGAAAGTACGACTCGTGGCAAAAGGATGTTCTCAACGGCCAGGGGAGGATTTCCACGAAACCTCGTCGCCAGTCGTGAGATCGTCATCGGTAAGGATTATAGCTGCAATATCGGCGGAGTTGGGATTAGAGATCCATCAAATGGACGTTGTGACCGCTTACCTAAATGGATCACTAGATGAGGAGGTATTTATGGGAATACCAGATCAGCTAAGCGATGTTTTAGAGAAAGTACTCGCAAACCAAAAAGTCGGCTCAAAGAAGAACGTCATAAGAGACAAGAAAGTACTTCAAACAGCTAAACGCTGGAACAAAGCATTGCGTGAATGTGAGAATAGTGTATGTTTGTTGAAGAAGTCTTTGTATGGCCTGCGTCAGTCAGGACTGCAGTGGCATAAGGAATTGGTGAGTAAGTTGACGAATATTGGTTTTGCAGCTTTGCCACAAGATCCGTGTATGTTTGTTGCACGAAAAGGTGAGCAAATTATGTTGATTGCTATTTATGTCGACGATATTATGCTTGCTACGAATGATATTGTGTGGTTATGTGACGTAAAAAAACAGTTATCTAGCGCATTTGAGATGAAAGATATGGGAAAAATTAATGTTTGTTTAGGCATTGAATTTACTCGTGATGCAGAAAATAGAGTGTACATGAACCAAAGTGTATATTTAGATAAAGTTTTAGAACGCTTTGGAATGTCTGAGTGTAAGCCTGCAAGGACCCCTATCGATGTAAATGTAAAGTTACAGAAACCTGAGTGCATTAATGAGGATGTTATGAGTACGCATCCGTACCAAAGCTTGATAGGTGCCTTAATGTATCTGGCTGTATCGACAAGACCAGATATAGCGTATGCTGTAAATTATTTAAGTCAATTTAATAATAATTACGGAATTGAACATTGGAAGGCGGCAAAACGCGTATTGAGATATTTAAAAGGCACATCAAATTTTGGCTTAGTCTATGAGAGGACAGGAAAATCGTTGTATGGTGTGGTTGATGCTGATTGGGGATCAAACGCAATCGACCGCAAGTCATATTCTGGTTTTGCATTTATTTTAGCAGGTGCCCCTATAAACTGGGAGGCACGAAAGCAACGGTCTATAGCTTTGTCCAGTACGGAAGCAGAATACATGGCTCTTTCGGAAGCTACCAAAGAAGCTATTTATCTGCGTGATATGTTGAATAATGTTGGTGTTAAGTGTGAATGTGTGACATTATTTGACGACAGTCAGAGTGCAATTAAGCTTGCTCAGAGCAGGTGTTATCACGCACGAACGAAACATATCGATGTGAGACACCACTTTATTCGAGATATGTTGGAACGAAGCGTGATTGATCTGAAGTATATGAGTACAGACAAAATGCCAGCTGATGTTTTGACCAAGGCTTTGAGTGGACCGAAACATCAAGAATGCTTGCAAGGCTTAGGCATGTCGGCATGATCGTGAAGATGAGTGAAAGAAGCTTATGACTTCGAGGGGAGGTGTTGGATGAGAATTTAATCCGAAGTCATGAACTCTTTTGATACAAATATGCTCTATGTACTCTTTATAAGTAAAAGACGGTCATGTCACCTTTTATAAACAAGTGTGGTAACTAGGGCTAGAAAACAGCCGATTATATTTTACGTGTTATACAAAAACCAATCTTTTATTCACACCTCAACATTTTGTATTAAAGGTACTTCTTTACTTCTTCTCTGGCTTTTGTAGGAGTTTTACGAATTTTGTTGGCAGTAAGTACAGTGCGTGCCACGTAAGAAGAGACTTGACACACCACGTGGTCTGACATGCGCAGAACACGATTTTAGGTATCTTTAGCGGTATGAGGTCTGAGTGCGGGACGGGACCGGACGTCATAGGGGCGGCGGAAAGAGGCGGGGTCAAGTCTCTTCTTACGTGGCACGCACTGTAAAAGATGCGGCCGGTCAACATTGGTTGGGAGCGGGGCTGATTCACAAGGCGCGCCAGACATCATTCATACAGCATTACAGCCCGTAATAAGCTATTATAACAGCATTCGTTTTAATATCGGGCTGTGGATTAAGTTGCAAAGATAAGTACAAAAAAACACCCGATAATTACCTTTCCTTTGACTTCCATTTGTTGATGGTTTTTCAATCTTTTCAAAACATTTGTTCAAACTAAGATTATGCCTGACTGAATTTTTCCAACCATTTGGTGCAGTTTTGAAATAAGGGAAATGCTGGCTGAAAATAAAAAGAATTTTATTAATACAAACAAAAAAAAATATGTTATTCATTATTTATATTCCCAATATTTAGTATTAAACTTACCACATGAAGTTGTAAATCTCTGATACAGGTAAGCTACCTGTTCTTGAATTTTTTAGCGCCATTGCTATTAAACATGAATAAGAGTACGCCGGCTTAGGAAACTCGCCAACATTACTTTTGCTAGTAGCGTTTATATACTTCGTATGGCTAGTATCTAACGTAAAACCTCCACTTACTGAGGTTTTAATTAGTTGCCTATTGTTATTTAATGACGAATTATCAATTAATATTGTTGCCTGGTTTTTGTTACCATTAGTTAAAATTGTTCTAGTATTAATTTGTTGAGGGTCCAGTATGTGTATATTACCAGATATAATCGTTTTCGTTCCTAATGAGTGTGTAACTTTTTGGCTTGTATTTAAAATCGAACAGCTTTTATTATTAACTTTTATTATTTCAGATTGGCTTTTTATTCTGAGGGTTGGAGTTGACAAACTCGATACCTTAGATTTGTCCAAGTCCTTTAACAGGTCCTTTACAACATTTTTCTCTTGTTTCCTTACATAAATCACCATTTGGGTGGCTTCTTCTAATTCCTTGCTTTTCTTGATTTTTGGTTCTTCTGGTTCCTGTACTTTTGATACTTTGATTGCATTGGGCGAAAACGTTAAGTGACTCTTTTCTTCTTTGGGACTCGGAAGTGATATGCTATTATTACTTAAATCGTCAGTTGCTGCCGCCGATGTTAGCAATAAGTTCGAGGCTTCCTCTTTCACTATGCCTTTTACAGGAGTTTCTACAAACGTGGAAGGCATTACAGAATTTGGATTAACCATTACCGCGTTTGCCTCTGACCCATACAAATCCAGGTTATGAACAAAACTAGAACTATTGTTAAGCCAAGTTGTAGAATTATCGGTGTCCATGTCTAATAAAGGCGGTAACTCCGAAAAGTGTGATCCTAAAGTGTCCTGTATAGGAAAAAATAACTACGGTAAAAAACGGAATGATGATAATAAAGTACTAAATTGATAATTATGTAACTGAAGAACAATAAACTTACAGAAAAATCTGTCATACTGCTAAGGTCCGTTGCTATCTCATTTTTTATATCCATGTCCAGCATGTCCTGAAGGGAATCTGTGATATATAAATCCATGTCTGTGCACCACTGAAACAAAAATATTTCATTATTGTAGATGCGACACATACATATCCAACATATAGGGTCCATACATAAACATTGAAATAATATCCATACTAATATTATAAATTCGAAAGTAACTCTGTCTGTCTGTTTGTTTGTTACCTTTTCACGCCTAAACCACTGAACGGATTTCGATAAAATTTGGCAGAGAGATAGATTGCATTCTGGGGATATACAGAATAGTTTATATCGACATACCTCGCGGGCGAAGCCGCGGGCGAAGCCGCGGGCGGAAGCTAGTCATATATAATAATGATCTATGTATTTCTATGAATGGCGACGGTTACACGTAAAGTATTTATTGTGATCCGTCAATACAGTATTTGTTGATGGATTTCAGTTTTTACTGATGGATTAATACACTGGCCTACACGTTCAATATTTATTACGTCAGTATTGTGTCCGATCTCCTGCTATATAAAACGTCTAAAATGGCCACAGAGCTGAAAATTAAAGGTTGCGTGGCTATTATTTGAGCACTTAGTGTAAATAAAAAGGTCAAGCGAAAGCGATGGGCAAAAAATATTAAATTAATACATTTTTGTAATCTTTTGAAGAACTATCCCATATCTTTGTATTTTTTATTTTTTTTTTAAAAACGTTGCCCCACCCACGATACAGGAATTACTCCTGTATCGTGGGTGCGTTTACAAACATTTCAATTCACATACACAAACAGCCAGACCCGGAACAACTACCTGTAGGCAATACAAATATTTGTTCCGTGCGTATATCCAGCTGATTTTTGTAGCTGGATATCAGACTTCCTTAATGAGCGGTCGATCAGAGTAGTCGTTGACGGCTGCTCCTCTGACCTTATGGCTATTGATGCCGGAGTTCCTCAGGGGTCTGTTCTCTCTGCAACTCTTTTCCTGCTGCACATCAATGACCTGCTTCAGCCTGGTATTGTTGGGTACGTAAAACTGGTGGATGCCAAGCTTCACAGCCTGGCTCATCGCCGCAAGGTTGCCTGCTTGTCGGTCTTCTACAGATTGTACTTCGGTGAGTGTGCCCAAGAACTCCACGACCTCATTCCACCGGCCCCCTTCTACCTTCGGACATCCAGACGCACTGCAAGTTACCATCCCTACCTAGTTGCTATTCCACCAATTCGCACTAAGCGTTTACAAATGTCCTTTATAATGCGCACAGCAAAAGAGTGGAACTCTCTACCTGCGTTTGTGTTTCCGAGTGCATACAACCCGAATCTCTTCAAAGTAAGAGTGAACAGGCTTCTTCTGGGTGAGCTCACTCCATCGTAGACTTTGTCTCTGTCATCTCTGACCTAGACTAGAGTCAAGAGCAAACCCATTTCAAATAAAAAAAAAATATCTCTGGAAATACTTCTAAATTTAGGATAAATTCTTTTAAAACTTCCTGATCTTTAGTAGGTACGTTACGAGAAGGTGCATGGCGGCGACAACGACGGTGCATCCGCCTCTACAAGATCAAAAAAGTCGTCCGTCTCCATCGCTAACGTAACGCGTACTGACGTGATAAATATTGACGCGAGGCTACACGATCAATATTTATCATAATCCGACGGATCATCAATACAGAATCAAGAAATCTAGAAATCCATTAATAAATAATGACATACATCAATACATTAGGTTACACGTTAATTAAATACCACGATACGTCAGTATTTACTGATGGATCACAGTAAATACCTTACGTGTAACCGTCGCCAATGACTGACATACGAAAAACATAGTACACATTGAATTTCGCGCCAATTTCTTATAGAATACAGTTTGTATCTAATGAACCGTGTGAGACAGTGGGACGGGAGAGGCGGCGCGGCGGCGGCGGTACAATGAAACCACTACGTAGTACAGAAACCTGTTTTTGTCAGGTATGCGATACCCCCACAGCGACGGAGTACAACTGTCTTGTTTACACTATAATGAAACAGTCATTTTTAAATATTCCTTTGTTACTTGTAAGTGGCCAGGACATTGTTTTAGCTGAGCATATTTGAAAAACAAAATTACCTAAATCGACGTATTATCGTGAGGTGACCGAGCTAAAAACATTTTTATATCCCATTCCGTCCTTTTTATATGAAGACCTACACCAACCCACGAACACTTGGACGAGGGTTCGTGCAGTCCGGAATGGGTCGCTTACAAACTGACGTGTATAAAAACTAACCGAACGGAACCACTCGGAAGGCTTCCAACATTCGGGACAAAGTTTTTTGTCCATGCTTTTACTCATCTGCGTCTCTATAAATAACTTGTTCTGGTATGCTGTTATGTCCATGATCCATTAAATTGTATATTACATAAATATATGTTGTGTGTAATAGTTACCTAGATAGAACTTTCATCTTCTATTGATCAAATATGTATGAATGTTTAAATTATTATTATTATTTAATTCAGTGGATTTTATAATGAACATATTGATTATTTTCAATGCCTACATAAGAGAATGTAGTAAATACTAAGACTGCAACTACATTACTTTACTACTTACTTAAAGTCCTTGATAAAAACAAGTCTTACTGCTTATCTAAATGTAGTAAACTGATGCATGTATTATGAACCGATTTTGATTGAGGTTTTAGAAATTTATTAGCTGTATTCTTTATATCGTGCGATTGCACGTATGGTATGAATCATCCGAAGAACTTGTGTAGTTCTTCAAGCGACATCTCTTTCTACCATTATTTTTAATGTCATTTTGGTAACTATCTACCTACGTTTTTTCGTTAAATAGGTAGTACGCATTTGTTCCGTACACATTTCTTAAATGATTATATTACGACCTTATTTCATCAACACGCCAGCTAAATCCATATGAACGAGTGCAGTGACTGATAAGCGGCCATGTCATATTATCAAAAAGTATACCTACTAAATTCAATTCGTTCATTACTCAATTTGGTAGGAATTATCGGTCAGTTTTATACAGGCTACATAATTTAAAATAAATACTTTTTCTTCAGCAAAATAATTCTAAATAGGCTAGTAAAAAAGACAATATTAGTGGTGGCATGGCAACTATAGTCACACAGTTCGTGGATTACTCATTATTCCATATCCCAAAGTCGTACCTACTGTAGTACTAACTTTTCCCGCCCAAACAGGATAACAGGATCGAAAATTGGACACACCTTACTCCGCAGGCAGAAAGGGAAGAGTACAAATGGGGTGAGAAAAAGAGATAGCTGTATAGGATCGAAAGAGGGGTGAATCAACCCCTGATACATTGCAGCCATGCCACGTTACGCAAGCATCTGTTTTGAGTTATGTACTAGGATGTTGGTAGGTAGGTATAGGTACATTTTATTTAACAGAAATATATTCTGCAGGCAACGTGGTCAGTCTTGCAAAATAAGGTTAAGTATCAGATAAAATCCAACAAGGTAATTTGGGTTTGTTGGTACATTGTATTCGAATATGTCCATAGCACATGGCGAACTCTGATGGCGTGTCATTAAGGACCATGAACTCTAAATTTTATATTTCTCGAGTTCGTCATGCTCACGAACGAACGACAACGCGCTATATGAATATGACTTCGAAAAATACAAAGGTAGATAGGTATTATAAAAGTTTTTGCATCGGTCAGGTAGACGTAGACGGTATTATATAAATATCGTAGGTAGGTATTTAGGGTTCCGTACTCAAAGGGTAAAAACGGGACCCTATTCTATTACTAAAACTCCACTGTCCGTCTGTCTGTCTGTCACCAGGCTGTATTTCATGAACCGTGATAGCTAGACAGTTGAAATTTTTACAGATGATGTATTTCTGTTGCCGCTATAACAACAAATAGTAAAAACAGAATAAAATAAATATTTAAGGGGGCTCCCATACAACAAACTTGTTTTTTTTTGGCGTTTTTGCCTTGTGGTACGGAACCCTTCGTATGCGAGTCCGACTCGCACTTGGGCAGTTTTTTTTCTTATCATAGGTTGTTACTCACAAACTCAACAACTTTATTACTTGGGTCCCTGTCGATGTGTCTGCAACTCTACATTATTAATCTTATGTCTAGTGCTAAGTTACCAAATAGAAATAGCTAACGATGCTGCTATTTATGACGAAATAGGTGTACCTACTTAAGCTAGCCAAGTTATTTCAGGGCAATCGGTTCATTGCGTTTAGGACGTAAGTCAGAAAATAATGCGTCGACTAGGGATCTCGCGTCCGTCTATCGTGTCGTGGCTGATGGTAGGTTACGTTTGCGCTAGCAGCTCGTTCTTCTCACATGAATGTTTTAATGATGAGAACGTCTATAAGAGCATAGTACGGATTACTTTCCATGCACTTTTGGTCGATTAATATTCAGCCCCTACAAGTTTCAGCAGAGTAAGTGCCTAGATGGTGGGGAGTTGTGGAGGCGCCGCAAGGGGCCCCGCCGCCGCCGCCGCACACTGGTCCCAAATTAAAAAAAAGTGGACATTGATAGTAGACCGCTGATATTTTTTTTTATTGTTGATATAATGATAACAGATAAGGCAAAAAAATATTATTGTCCTACTTGAAATACTTTTCTCTAAAAAAAATATTTCTTTTTTTTTTGTATGGGAGTGATTACATTTTACTCAATTTCTCAAAAACCTTAAGCGATGTCGAGATGGCATTCACATATGTTAGAAAACTAATAATTCTGAGTATTTGGCTCGAAGAAACTTATTGCTTATCTCTGCGTACTTTCGAGATAATAGTGACAGAAAATAACAATTTTTTTTAATGTTAATTGTTCGCTTTTTTTTAATCATAGCCTTACTCATATCGCAATAGGTCCGCTGGCCAGCAAAATGGAGCTTCGACGCGAGTTTGCTGGGATAACAAGATGGCCGCCTCTCATGACGTAACGTAATACGGTCACGAATCGCGCGCGTACACCTCAGTGTACAACTAAATGTGGTTGCGATAAGACGTGTCCTTATTTTTTCTGTGCGCTTGAAGAAATGCTTGTTGTTTGTTTGTTTTGTTATTGTTGTATTTTGAATCTTTGGATTTTAAAATCAAATAATTTTTGTTTGTCTTTCTTTCGTCGAATTTGTTTTCGTAATTTTTTTTTGTTAAAATCAAAGTCACTTTGTCTTTGATATCTTTGATTCTAATTTGTTTTCAATTTTCCTTAAAATTATAATATGTCCGCATTTGTCACCAACTTAGACTTATACATTGTTCTTAAATCAGGAGGTGGTTTTAAAAATGTCGAATTTTTATTTAATGCCCTTATTGAACGTATTGGTGTTGAATTGTCTTCCGAAGATTTGAGTAATATTAAATTATTTTGTCGTAATTTTTCAAGTAATATCTCAAAAAGATGGTCTGCTTCCAGTAGAGCTCAAAAGACCTTTCTTAACAAAAATTCAGACTGGTTACAATCCCAAATAGTTTGGCCAAAATGTCAAAATATCGATTTAAACAGCATTTTTAAAGTTGCCGAGGAAGTAATTCCAAATTTCGAAACGCAAGTGGATACTCATCAATTAAGTTGTGGTACAAGTAAAAAACCATTTGTTGATATATCTGATAAACAGAAGAAAAGGCGTTCTCTAACACTTCTAGATCACACAGAGGAGGAATTAGTTTATGCTTTAAGTGCCAAATTAAAAGAGTCTAAAAAAACAAAATTAGCAGCTATATTAAACGAACTCAGCCAAAGCAAGGAAAAATGTGAGATGGTACATGATGTACTATTCGCTAAAAAGACTGACAAACCGTGTTTACCAGATGATAAAACGTTAGCGCTTTACACCTCAACAAATTTGTCAAAATGGCAATATCGAAATTTAAGAACTATTCTTGCTTCAGAGAAAATGTATGGTCTTCCATCCTATCAAAAGCTCCTGGAAGCTAAAAAAACTTGTTATCCTCCAGAGTCAGACATAACTGTAACTGAATCTGATGCTAAGATAAGACTTCAATCGCTTCTAGATTTGACAACCAATAGGATATTAAAAACAATTCAGCACAACTCTGCCGACAAAAAATCGCTAAAACTAATAAGCAAATGGGGTTTTGACGGGTGATCTTCTCAAAGTAATTATAAACAAAAGTCACACTCCGACACTAAAATTGACGATTCTTCAGTTTTCATGATTAGTTTGGTTCCGCTAGTGGTACTATCTTGTGGCAAAATCCTGCTCCCTCTTCAACAAACTATTGTCGTCCAATTGGCTTTATATTTGCAAAAGAAACAAATGAATTGATAAAGAAGGAAAGTGCATCCTTAGAGGAAGAAATTCGTAATCTTGTTCCCACAATTGTAGATAATTTTGATATTAAACATGTTTTCTACATGACTATGATTAATGGGAAAATTTCTACAGTGATTTCCAATACTTCTTCTGCAGCTGTTTGTAATATTTGCAATACCCTACCTAGCAAAATGAATGACTTGGACTTTGTATCCAAAAGACTCATCAGAGAAGATATGTATAAATATGGTCTGTCTTCGCTTCATATGTGGATAAGATGTATGGAATGTATTTTACACATTTCGTACAACTTAGACTTCAAAAAGTGGGCTACACGAAAAGAAGATAAATTGTTAAAAGAAATTAAAAAGAATTTGACACAAGAAGAATTCCGGGAAAGAACTGGTTTGTTAATTGACATAGTAAAACAGGGATTTGGTACAACCAATGACGGTAACACGGCAAGAAGGTTTTTTGAAAATTATGAAGTATCTGCTGAAATAACGGGTATCCACCCTGATTTAATCAAGAGATTTGCAGTCATTTTACAAACAATTTCATCTGGTCAACTTATTAATACCAACTTGTTTAGGGAATATTGTAAAGAAACAGCAATGCTGTATGTAAACTTATATCCATGGTATTACATGCCTTCAAGTGTCCATAAATTGTTGATACACGGTGCTGATATTTGTGAAAATTTCTCCTTTATTCCGATAGGCATGCTTTCCGAAGAAGCTTCCGAAGCGAGGAATAAAGATTTCCGGAATGTTAGAATGGCACATACAAGAAAAATCGGTAGAGTTCAGACTAATTTAGACATTATTCACAGCTTTCTAATTAGCTCAGATCCTTACATCAGCCATATCAAACCAAAGTTTGCTCGTTTACATAAACAGTTGTTTCCAGAGGCTAGTGCTTTGATCTTGAACAATGAATTGCTTTCGTTGGAAAACGAGGAAATAGAGATTTCTCAAGAGAATATAGACCCAAATATTAATCTTTCACCATAATATTTTTTCAGAATCGTTTGTGAACATATTCAACTTTATGTTTGCAGCTTTATTTGTCTTCATTTTGATTGTTTTTTAGAACTGATGAAAGTACTCCTTCAGAAAGGTCATAGCTTTTCAGTCATAAGTGAGCCCCCATAACCTCTTTTACAGAGAAGTCTCTTTTTATTTATTTGACATTACACATACATTATAATTATGTGCTAAAGTAAGGCTATGATTAAAAAAAAAGCAAACAATTAACATTAAAAAAAATTGTTATTTTCTGTCACTATTATCTCGAAAGTACGCAGAGATAAGCAATAAGTTTCTTCGAGCCAAATACTCAGAATTATTAGTTTTCTAACATATGTGATTGCCATCTCGACATCGCTTAAAGTTTTTGAGAAATTGAGTAAAATGTAATCGCTCCCATACAAAAAAAAAAGAAATATTTTTTTTACAGAAAAGTATTTGAAGTAGGACAATAATATTTTTTTGCCTTATCTGTTATCATTGTATCAACAATAAAAAAAAATATCAGCGGTCTACTATCAATGTCCACTTTTTTTTAATTTGGGACCAGTGTGCGCCGTGTCCTCGAACCTGACCGCGCGCGCTCGCCTTGAACTCATCGTGTTCGGCTCTTGCGCCGATGGTCGGCGCTCGTTCACGAGCCGCGGAAACTCGACGTCTCGGAAAATTTTATTGAATGACTTTTTAAGGTACCTACCTACTTATTGCAAAAACTAAGCTGTGGGTAATTTTAAAAACTAATTATTAAAAGTAACTGTTCACCAGCAAGGGTGGGGTAGGTAACCTTACTAAATCGCTAATTCGTATCGCTAATTGTACTAATTCGCTTATTTGTTTACTTGTGGAAAGTTTGTAGGTAAAACATTTTTGAGGTAAAAGGTTGAAAAATGTCAAACATTTTTTTTTCTTCTGTAAGACGTTTATTTGAAAATATAATTATTTTATATAAGAAGAATATTGTTTTGAGTAGAAAAAAAAAACTTTAAAAAATCCGACTTCAAAAAAACACTACAAAGTGAAAAATAACTAATTTCGGAAGTCGGGTTTTTTACCACAGACTTCCGAAATTAAAGTTATTTTTCACATTGTAGCGTTTTTTTGGAAGTCGGTTTTTGTTTGTTTTTATTTCGCATTTTTAGTGGGTCTGTTTATAAAATATAATGTATCTAAGTTACAATAGCGTAACCTTGTTCAACGCCTTTTACAAAATATTGCTTTTGCATGCATGCAGGAACGTTAATAGTTGAGGAGTTCTCCTAGTATTCCACCATCAGCTCCATTTCACCATTCGCATTGTGACGAGCATTAATTACTTAACAAACATATTAAAGTAATCGAATCGCAACCCGTGAAATATTTAATACCCAAATCGCTATAGGTGTGCCTATAAAATTTGAAGAGTTCCTTCGATTTCTCCAAGATCCCATCATCAGATTCTAACCTGATGACAATGGGACCACCTGGAAAGTATACCTTTTCTAATAAAAAATCTTTTTCAAATCGACCTAGCCGTCTTCGAGTAATCGGGGAACGTGCATAAAAAAATAAGAGATCCCCACGTACTGAGAACCTCCCCCTTTTTTTGAAGTCGGTCAAAAAGATGTAAGTATGTGAAGTCTGGTAAAAGTTTAAGAGAATAAATTGAATTCGTTTTTGTTTGTTTCTTTTTTTGGAATGTCTAATTTATTTTAAAGTTGATTAAGTAATTATAATACAAAACCGACACCAAATTTTAAGACAAAGGCTGATTACAATTAATATAATTGCAAGACTAATAAGTTAAAACTATAATGGTTTTATAATAAAAATCATATTTCTTTGTTTAATTTATCTAAAGTTATTAATTTATTTTCGAACGTTCATATTCGCATAAATTTACCGAATGCGATTGCGAATATTTAAAAATATACGAATACTCGCAAATGCGAATATTCGTTACACCACTACTCCTTACCATAGCAACAGCAATTTATTTAGCTTTAGAAAATGATTTGGCGCGAAAAATGCGCATTGGGATAATATTGCGCGCGCAACCTCGGTACGAAAGCATCTGGGTGGGGTTCCGTATTGATTGTATGCGCGAGTTTGTCCCCTCACCTCATCTTTCTCGAAGTTGCCTGTTTTAAACGTGGGGAGGAACTGAAATATTTCAGCTCAACTTTTATAGCTAGGTATGAAGGTGTTTAAATGTAAAGGTATACGCTGAGTCTAGACCGGAAAATGAGATGGCAAACGATTCAGTTGCCGAATAGCAGTTTTGAATGTCACTCATTCAATAATAGCAGGGATCATAAAACAACATCGATACAATTTTGCAATTATGTGTTATTTAAAGTTTGCACAACATACGCGAGGCAGTCGGAAAAGACAGATCATGACGGAGGTCAACGGCCTCACTGTAAATTACTGACAACGATCTATGAATAGAAATCTACCTACCTTATTTAACATTTTCCGAATAGTAGTAGGTAGAAACCGAGTTATCGTAGTTATAATTGCTATAAGTTATCAAGTATTTTTTATACATAGTTGGGTAAGTAGATATACATAGGTAGGTTCTATTATATGAATGAAATTAATTAATGGTTTTTAGTTGTAATTTGATAACAAAATTTATTTGATTCCGTAGTGAAGGACCGCCATCTTCAATCCGCATTAGTAAGCAGATGGTAAGCAGGGTAGGGTACTATCAAAATGATTCGATCGCTTTTAACAACTTTGTGATAAATTATTTATTTCCACAAAATAGGACTAGCCACCTAGTGAGCCAAATTTTTTATTTATTTATTTATTTTATAATTTATGTACACACAGTAAAATACATAGGGATATGATATCATTATAATTTGAGTAGGTACAAAGGTACTGCTTATTTCTTAAGAAATTTCTTCCAGCAGACCTGCGAAAGGAGAAGTAAAAAAGAAATGTAGACAATAGTGTGTGAGAACAAGAAGAGAAAAATATGAATGTGTGAAGTCTAAAACTAGAATATTAAATAAACCTACAAATATAATAAAAAAATGAACATAAATATACTTAAATAAATACATAATGCTAAAACATATATATATTATATACTCACAGTACTTATACAGGAAAGGTAATGCTCTTTCAATCGACATTTAAATAGAGAAATAGTTTTTAAATCACGAATGTTAGGCGGAAGAGAGTTCCACAATCTTACAGCATGGACAGAGAAGGAATAAGAATAGTAGCTTGTTTTATATGTAGGTAAGCTAATATAAAGCCCGAGCAGACAACTGACCTATGTTTACTTCTTACTACACTACTGTTTGTTGTCACTAAATAAATGCAACTGTTTGATCGGAAATAAATAACAGTTTAGCAATGTTTCCAATTTAAACCTTAATAACAATAACACAAATGCCGAGGAGAAAATACAATAGAACTGCATATTCCGCACTGAAAATGTTTTCAATTGCCTACTTATTTCTGTGCATATTATATAATAGGTAGGTGCCTAGGTTATTATCTGGTATTCTAGTGGATTTAATAGTCATCCCGCACCGCAACGTCTGCTGGTTTAATAGTTCTGATTTCAAAATGTGCTGATTGATTTTGGTCAAGTTCTTCCACTTCTACCCTACCTTCCTTCCACTTCTACCCTACCTTCTAGGGGATAGTGTCCCTCAGGAGGTTAAGAAATAGGTGTGGCCACTTAGCCGATGTACGCACGGGCGCTTTTTTAATGATGTTTTTTACCGCACCTTCTCGGAATCGCATCGCCTTCATCATCATTCATCTCGGATTCTCAACTTGAGAGTCCAACAGAAGGCAACGAAAACATCCCAAGTGCGTTAATATGGATTTTCGACTCCCGTCACTGAGCCCAGCGTTGAAAATCTAGGGCGGGAAAAAATCGCGGCAAAAAGTACACTATTAAGAAGATTGGCTAAAAGATTCTACCTATTCAGATTTGCTGTCTCCCTTCCCAGTTTCTCAGATGAAATTATGAATCCACTTGCTGTAGCTCATTTACAGACAGAGAAATTGGAACAGAATTCAATAACCCAATATCCAACTAGATAGGTAGGTACTAAACAAAATTCAATAAATTGTGATTAGATATTTGGGTCATTATTTTTAAATAGTAGGTAATAAATGGTAGGTACCTAATTACATAAGTTTTGACGAAAAACAGTTCGTGTTCGTTATGTTGGTACCTATGTGAAATACTCAGTATTACCTAAGATACCAATGATCGCTATAGGGGTGACCACAAAGATTAATTATTATTTTTTGTTTGTTTACGTAACTTTCTCTTATATGTCTTCAATAGATATCAGTTTAATTCCGAGTGCATGCTATTGATAGCATCAAAATATTTACTGTGCATCTCGTTGTTTATATCTACATAGAAATGCATTGATAAACTCTGCGCATTGATAGGTTGCAGTAAAACGCCACCCGGCCCGTCTCGCCGAGTGCACTACCGCACGCACACACGCTCACAATGCAACGCCACACCGATCCGTGCATTCACAACTACAAGAGCACGTTGCACTCATTGTTCAACGTTTTGAACTTCTCGCTCGCTCAAAACCGGCCGTGGGAACAAATCGCTTCGTGGATTTCTGTACGTTATACCTATTACCATTATACAATCAACGAAAAAGTTTTATGTATTCTGTTTTCTGAGCTGATTTATTGATTGACTTTTTTTAAAGCCATGCTCATAAAAAAAATGAGGCAGGTTTTTTTTCCTAATGATATTGATATTAATGATAGTATTTTCTAGGAAGCCTGGTTGTAATGGGTTTGCATAACTGCATTAGGTAGGTATTTATTAGTAGCTAAGCAATTTATATAAACGAGTTAATTTAGTAGGTTATAGAAGAAATGAAAAGTACTTTAATGTCTAAAGAAAACTACATTCGTAATTTCCTTCATATTTACCTGTGAAACGAGGCAACCCTAGATCGCAAATAGAACAGGAATATGTACCTACCGGGCTACGTAGGTATACCAGATACCTACTACAATTTTACAACCGCTCGTGTGAACGCGTTGTAAGTTCATTGACGACTAATTGCCACCGTTTTTAACTGCTACCTTCCTATATTTAGTAAAGATTACACCATTTCTTAATAAACAATCATAACTCTAATCTATCAACAAATTTTTAAATTACAAATACTACACGAACAAAATAATAATAATTATTACGCCTGTCGTTTCGATAACAACGAATTGCGAGGAAGGGACAGAATTTAAAATAATTATGTCCGTTATTTGTGTTTATTTAGCGAAATTGGGTTCATGGAAAACAAAAATGATTGTATCTGGGCTTTAAAAAATCAGTAACAGCATTTCTATAGACGGTACGTTCTCAGACATTACCTAATCAATTAGGTAGGTATTTGGTACGATATTACACCGTCCATGAGAGAAAGAGCTGGAATGATTTCCCGCCACTTTGACAAAGTGACCACGAAATTAAAAACAAATCAGAAAGAATCGAAGGTGGACATACAGAAATATGTTTTACTACACAATTAGTATAATTTTGTTTCACTGATGACAACAAAATTGATAAATGACATCAAAAAGAGCGGGACATGTTAACTCGTTGGACTTTCCCATTACAAATTCCTTGTTTTACGGACTAAAATGAATAATAAGCATATTGTACGATTGTAATATCACTTACCGAATATTTATTGTTATAAATATCCTTAAGCTCGACAGAATAATCCTGAATTTCACACATTTACGCTTTTAACGTCATTAGATTGACAGATATACACCACTCACTCCTATAAAAACCACAATCTGTTTTACTATTCTGTGAAAAGGTACACAAAGAATGGTCTTCTCTTCTATTGGAGGACTGAACCCACGTGACTAACCATAAACGGTTTCTATTGGTGTACACCACGACATGAATTGACGTCACTACTCAATTGATGTACCATTAATAAAATATTTTATTGAAAATGCTCTTGAGTGTTTCTTTATAATAGATAATTTTAAAGATAATTTATTATTGTATCCCTTAATCTTAAAATGTATTTTTCATTATACTTACGACAACACTTACTGGTTACATGGCTCGTCCATTCACAACAACATGGCGGTTTGTTTACACCGGCATGATAAGGCGGGAAGTACCTCTGCCGTGTGTGTAAATTTATTCCGAAGAAAGTCTATGTTAAAATAATAATTTCTTTTTAAAGAATATTTTTATTGAAGTAAATAATAGAATGTCCAAATATTAGTGAATAAAATGGCAAACTGAATGCACATGGGCGATACCACTTTTTTCTGACGCCAGCGCTCTCTAGTAGCAACTAAGAACAACGTTGAACATTCTGGCGGTAAACTTAAAAAATAAAAATTCAGTCATTCTGCATTCATTCAAATCAATTGAAACTTTTCAAAATTATTATTATTTGTGGCACATTTGAATTTATGTTAAATTGATATGATTAAACACAATAGACACGAGAACGCACAGAAAAGCAACAAAATAAATGCCTTGTATCATAGCTTTCCATTCTGCCTTCAGTAGCAATAATACAATGCTTTGATTTCAGGCATTTTAAATAAATACATAACTAACACAAAGATATAATAGTAATAAAAGAAATATCGAAAAACAAGCACTTTCCATTCTGCCTTCAGTAGCAATAATACAAAGCTTTGATTTCAGGCATTTTAAATAAATACATATCTAACACAAAAATATAATAGTAATAAAAGTAATATCGAAAAACAAGCAAAAGCTCAACCGATCTTTTGCTTGTTTTTCGATATTACTTTATTAAACTTATTTCTTATTATGCTTAGCATGGTTATGCTAAGCACAATAAGAAATAAGTTTTCAGTCAACAATGAAAGATTTAAAATCATTTTTACATAATGCTTTTCAAAATCTATATCTCAACATTTGGCCGTTTTTAATTCATAACAATTATAACATTAACATGTCTCTAAAGTAAAGATCAAACAAAAAGAGACATTACAGCCTAATAATGAGTAGAAAATATAAACAGCCTATAAACTAAATTAACACTGGAAAGTAATCAGGCGGTAATGTGGCAACATAGTTAAAATCCGCTTGAGGAATTAAAATTTGGCTATTTTAATATTCCTTTGTCTTTTATACGTTTCAAACGTGCCTAATTTCTTTATTCTTTTCTTAAGGAGGTAATCATTTTTGAAGTTGGATACATCACTAGATTGAGCAACAAATTTTGTTTGCTGTGAAATTACATTGACTCTAAAATTGGTCGTAAAACCACTGTCTGACGTTGATGCAGTTGGTATGAAAGGCAAAACCTTAGGGTTCTTGATGGAACGCTTTTGCTTTTTCTCATCCATATCGTCGTTTATACCATAAACACTTTCTTCCAAGTAGTTCGAAGGTTTAGTTCTTCTTCTTTTCGTTTCTTGAACAACAAATTCTGAAGTAGATACGACTTTTGTTTTCTTTGCTTCAACTACATCTGTTTTAGGTATATCATTTAGTTGCTTCAGAATATTTGAAGGCAACCGCGGAACATGAACCTTGTCAAACGAATTTTGCTTTAGAACCTGCAAAAATGATGATAGTTAATATTATATTTAATTATGGTAAATATGTAATCTGATCAGGATAAAAAAAATTATTAAAAAAGTACTCCACCTTTGATATTTTACTGGTATCGTCATCATCCCTTTCTTTCCTTTTTTTGTTCTTTTTGGTAGCTCCTGAAATTGAATAACGTGTTCAATTGATACTAACCAGGGACTTGACAACGAAATTAATTTTGTTCCGTTACCACTAATGTTATCGTATAACATTCCAAAATTTGTAACAATACTAAAACCTAAAAATATCAATTTGTTGCAAAGAAAAACGTTATAGAATATAATTTTCGTAGAACAATATTAAAAGTAACGGTATCGTATCACTACGTAGCATTAGGCTTATCTGCTTGTAATAACGTTACAGGTGAAACATTACAGATTCATTTGTAATGTTATCCTTCATACTTTTTCGTCATCTTTTATGTCATGAAGCTAGCAAAGTTGAGTATCGAAATGAATAACGTTATTATATCGTTATACTAATAAGGATATATTGATCATATTCTTAGTGAACAGTTTAAGATTTCGATCCGTTTGTCAGTATCGTTATAGCCAAGGAATTAACTTTGTTACGATCCTGGTGGAACGGTATAATTATCGGTACTGGAACTACGCATAACGTTATTTCAGTAACGTTTCAAGTCCCTGATACTAACAGAAAGTATAATGATAATTATTAATTATTATAATCAGACACACACAGCCACATTCCCACTGCTGGCACAGAGACCTACTCTCGGTAAGAGTGAGTGGGCCGTAATCCACCACGCGGGCTTAGTGCAGGTTGGTAGATGTCACGGACTCACGATGTTTTCCTTTACCGTTTTGAGAGCAGTGGTGATGAAATTATTTACAAGTACAGCGCCTGCCTGGTTTAAAACCTACGACTTACAACTCGTAAGTCGGGGCCATTGGGCTACCTTCTTTTTCCTTTATCATCATTTTACTACACCATGGTTTAAAGGTTTGTAAGCTCAAGTACCCTGGTAAAATTTAGGTTTTTGAAAAAAAAAAATACCTTCATCAATTTTATTCAATTTTTGGTGTTGTACTTTACTTTTCTTTTTAATATTTTCAACGGATGTGTTTTGTTGCTCTTGTATTTCGGTTACCGCATCTAAAATTGATTAAATCATATTAAATTGTGAGTTGAGCCCTGGGGAGAGATCCTCTCTTATCTTATTAAACATATTGACAGTTTTAGTCGTTAGGAGATCGTCATAGCCCGCCGTTCTTCGCAGATCGGGTACATTCAAGAGAATTTCTTCCACAAAAAAGGGTCTTCTAATGCTGCCTTTATGCTACAATGTAAGTACTGACCTTCATTTTGAGCTTTGATATCTTCCTCATTATTAGAAATTCTGCGTTTCTTTTTTTGATTTTTTGTTGTCATAGAGTCGTCTTTAGTAGGTTTTACGTCATCTGTAAAATAAATTAATAAGTTTCATAAAATAACATAACGCATCAAGCATGTATTCCCCGAATTGATAGGCAGAAGTGTTTATTTCAAAAATATTCCGCCAGTAATGTTATATGGGTAGAGCCTATTTTATAGTGGTAGATGGCCTTGAATAAATCAGATGGGTTACTTTATTTTAAAGCATCTGCCTTACAACAATGAGTAAGTATCAAGTAATACCGCGTTGTATAATTTAAGATAAATTGTTCTGAAAACGGGGATTTGTAGTAGGTACCTTATGTTTAGAAATATTTACTCAATTATGAAACTAGTCTACAAACCTTTAATTATTATTTCATCAATTGTTTGATTGGCAGATGATTTACGTTTGCGCTTCTTTGTGACCAAGTCTTGGTTCATTACATCTTCAGTGTCTGCAAAAGAATAACAGTTTATGTAAAGTGGGATATAAAACATAAGAATGTTTATTTGATATAATACATTCAAATTGTAAAAAAAAAATGAGAATTTAAGAATATTTAACATTCTACCTTTGTTTACAATCTCGGTTTCTACTGCAGTACTTTCAGAAATAGTTTTTTGCTTTTGTTTCTTAGCGCTGCCTAAAGAAATATTTAGGATGGGTTCAGCGAGTTTCGGATTATCTGTAAGTGAAACATTATTTTTACTTGACCATTATATTATACAGGGTCTAATTGAATTCGTTGGTGAAACTTCACAGACATTTAGGGTATCAATATTAAATAATGATAAAACTTGAATCATGTAACTTCTACTTAGGTTTTCTACGACGGGCACAGCGGTGGCCGCCAGATAACGGCCGCAGTGACCATGTTCATCATTCAGCCGAAAGACGTCCACTGCTGGCCATACACCTCCACTTCGACCGGATTTGTGCTTCTCGCATCCAACGGGTTCCTGCGGCCTTCACAAGTTCGTCGGTCCACCTCGTGGGAGGCCTTCCAACGCTACGTTTTCCGGTACGCGGTCGCTACTCCAGAACCTTTCGGCCCCATCGGCCATCTGTTCTGTGAGCAATCTGCCCTGCCCACTGCCACTTAAGTTTGGCAGTGACCGCCTTCATGAAAATTATGGCAGCGGGGTTTGACTTTACTGTGCCAAAAATCGCTCTCTAGGGAAACACACCAACTTACTTTCATAAATAACGGTTCAGTGACGTCATTCGACGGTAAATTGCTGATGCTATGTGACGATTATTGCTCTCTTAGAAAACTCTAGCTTTTGTGGAAGAATTTAACAAAAATTATTTTAACTACATACCTGTTTCCTGTGCTATTTGAGTTTCGGACAGTCTCTTCTTTTTCTTTTTACCACTGCCTTCTACATTAGACATGGAAGTGTTAATAGACTTTTCTGGAACATCATCTGAAATAAAAAATAACAAATCTTGAAATGAGGCAAAGACATATCTATTATGTGGAACATCTGTGCATAATGGACATTTCAAACAACATTATAAATTGAGAAAGCAAAAGTCAAGTCATTGACAGTCTTGTTCCAGCAACTGCAGCTGTGTATTGGTCTCGTCCCTTGAGCGATATGGGAAGCTTATACCAAAAATATATCAAATTCGAAAGTAACTCTATTAACTTTCAGCGCTTAACCCACTGAACCAATTGTTATGAAATTTGACATGTATTAGGTAGCCTGGGACCTGGAAAAGGACATGACTACTTTTCATCTTGAATCGCAGACAAAGTAGAGGGCAATACAAGGAATAAATGTCAACATACCTGTAGTCTCAATCACACTAATCTCTGTAACATTTTGAGAACTGTTCTTATTTTTCTTCTTCTCTTTGGTACTTTGGTTTGGAGTTCCAATGATCGCGCTAATATTTTGTGTTGTATTTAGGTCCTGTTTTGATTTGTTTTTCTCACTGCGATATGAAACCTCAAGCGTAGCGTCATTGGAATTGTCTGAAAGAATGATAAAGGATCTGTTAACCGGTTGGATGCCGTAATTACAGAAACAATTGAACAGCCATTGTGTCTCGTGTGGATCCACATTCGAATATGGATACGAAGGGTTAATAACTGTTTAGATTATGAAGAACTATAGACTGGAAACAAAAAAGTTTACATTACTGCCAAGAATGTGCCCTTGTCCTCGATAATCATTTATCATAACTGCAAAGGCACAGCTAGATATTAAAGATACCATACAAAATAGTAGTTATATGCATAAGTACTTATGAAGCTATAACAAATTAATCTACCGTCAAGTGGAGTTTCTTCTCTATCGGCGAAAGACACGTTATTCTTTTGTTTGTTCTTCTTTGCACTGTTTTTGACGGATGTATTTGCTTCAGCATTATTTTCGTCACCGAGCAAGCCAGTTGTATCAATAAAGAAGCCTAGATTATCATCTTCAGCAGTACCTGAAATTGACAAATAACATAAATCTCGTTGTAATTCATTCTAAAGGCTCCTACACACTATGCCGGCGGGCATGCCGCCAACAAGCCCGGCGGGTATTTGAGCCGCCAGGCTTGCCGCACAAACGAAATGATGCTCTGCGGCCGCCTGATTATGCCGACAGCATACCCGCGCGGCAAAAACCTGCCGGCATAGTGTGTAGGAGCCTTTATACTTATTGTAATTCATTCTTTGATTAGTAAATCTAGGCTATGGTCTCGGCACCCTAGTTGCGTAACACTAATAATAATCTGAATCATTTTAAAGGAATCCATTGCTTCATAGTTTCGAAAAATTTGTCTGCTCAATAACGTAAATAACGCAATAAATGTTGGTGAACTGTCAAAATGAAAGCAATTCCTACAGATAATATGTTACGCAATTACCCCGCTGGCCTATGCATATCTGCAATACCAGAGGCCTCAGGTCCGTTGCCATAGCAGAGATAAATGACTCAAGAGTCCATTATACTGGCTTCCATAGCCTTAAAATCCTAACTAAGGGACACGTATTATTAAAGGTCAACAGGACCATATTAAATACAAATTATAATTGCTTGAATACCACAAACCCAACTCAAACCATTTTTTTCTTTGACACTTTTGAATTGTCAAGGGGTCAATCAGTTGGAAAGATGAAGCTAGTTGCCCATTCCAAAGCATATTAGGTTCCTATGGAGAAAAACGAGCAAGAAAATCCACAGACACTCTTTTAAATCATAATATTGGTTACATCAATCATGTTGAAATCATAAATTTGAGAATGATGTAGAAAGACCTAGAAGAAATAATAGGTGCCTCTGTTGGGTCTTGCTGCTAATACCCCTAGTTTACATACACTAGGCTCAACACACATAAATGTAGCAAGTAAAGCTGCTTGGCGACAGAAATAAGTGTGATAACAGTAAACATTGGTGGGAATTCCTTTATTTTTTAACAAGTGCCTTCTAGAACTCTACTACTGCTAAAAAGTGCTAGAAAAAAGAAGGTGAACATACCCATGTCTAAAGTATCTTGAGACTGGAAGGACTTGCGCTTGTTTTTCTTTTTGCTGCTTACATTCAGTATAGATTCATCCACTGACTTGTTAGAAATATCTGAAATTTATTTCCAAAAAAGTTGTAACACTTGTGTAAATAACTAAATACTAGCCTACTGTGTGAATTATTAATCTTTTTAAAATGTTCCACGTAAGGAGTGTACTGTAGTTTTATAAAGATGGTTATATCAACGATGATTAGAAAAAAAAAATTACGAAAAGTTTTTAGTTTCCACGTTATTAAATAACGTTCATAAAGTGCCACAAACATTAAATGGTAAGTTAGTTAATATTATATTAAAACCGAGTGCAAAGGTTGGAAGTGAAAATGATCATGAAAAAAAACGAAATAAAAAGATACGTACTCATATTTTCAAGAATGTTTGTCTTGCCTAGGCTTCTCTTTAGAGGTATGAACTCCCCAGGAGATTCTTCATCATCTTTCTGAGCGATTTCCTTTATAGCCTGTTTTGAATTACCTATTACCACTTCACTGTCATTACTATCTTCAGTGAACAACAGTTTTATGTCAATTGAATCAGATGAACCTTCAGACGTGTCGTCTTGTTTACCATCTTTTTCTTTACTCTTGTTCAATGATTTATCTTGTTTTTTGGTCTCTGCAGCATTTTCAGTTGCATTAGCTTTGTTTTTCTTCGATTTCTTGACCTGTGTTAGATTCAGTTGGTCCACAATTGGTTCTTTAGCTTGTTTAGTCTTTTTGTTTAGGTCCAAAGAAATGTTTGAGGATTTAATCTTCTTTGAGCCAGATTTGTTCAAATTGCTGAGAACAGATTCATAGTTTTGTGTTATTTCTTCATTTTCGCTTATTGAACCGTCATCCGTGTTATCCTCTTCATTATTTTCTGCAATAGTAGCTTGCAATGGGTCAGACGTTTGATTTGTTTTCATGATTGATACATTCTCATCAACATTTACTTCTTCAACTTCATCCATATTGGTTACAGCAACTGTTGAAATGTTAAGTCCTTTCTGAGGAGTCTTTGGCTCTTCTTTAATAACATAGAGCAAAGTCAGAGGATCAATTTTGTCTGTTTGGTTTTCATCTTGAATTGTGATTTCTTTTTCCTTTCTTTCATCTTCATCACACACCGACTCTGACAAACGTTTAGCCTTATTTTTCTTTGATAGTGACTTATCGGTGTCTGATTGTAAAGAACTTGCATCGTGACTGGAATCGATTCTTTGACGCCTATTCTTTTTTGGTTGTGCGGTGACCTCTTCATCCGATTCTGATGAAGACGTATCAAAACGCTGGCGATGATTTTTCTTCGATTTAGGTGATTTTTCACTCTTATCAGACTCATTTAGTTTATGTCTTGCCTCGTACATTTCTCTGGAAGCTTTTTTCTGTTCCTTTATTTTGCGTTCGTTGAATTTCTTTTTAGATTTTGCGGTCATTGTGAGTTCGTCAGCGCTCATGGAAAGGTCATCGTCCGAGCCACTGAGCAAATTGTAATCTTCTTCATCCGAACTTACGATAAATGAGTCTTTTTCGTAATCCGAGTCATCAGAAAATTCTGCTTCATCTGAATCTAGTGTTTCACCTTTTTCTCTTATTTCGTGTACTTCTTCATACTCTCTTTCTTCCTCTTCCCTACTGTCCCCTGATTCGTAATCATCACTGGCTTCTTCAGCCTCGTTGTCGATCAGTTTGCTCTTTTTCAAAGACGATTCTTCTTCCGTATCTTCTTCTAGATCGTCTTCCAAATCTTCTTCGACATCCTCTTCCACATCTTCCTCTTCTGAAGAATCCGAACCATCCTCTTCTGACATGATAGATGCTTCTTTCTTAGACTTATTTACAGTGACCTTCTTCTCTATTTTGTTTGCAGTGTTAGAGGCAATAATTGAAGTGTTAATCTGCAGACCCAAATTTTTCATAGATTTTTGTTGAAGAGGTGTACTTGTAGAATAAGTAAGCGAAATATTTTTCTTATCAGTATCATTCGGCACATTGTCAGATTTTGTCAATAGTTCATTTAAATCTTTGACCGCATTGGATTCTACATGTATTTCATTCTCTGACACATCTTTTAGGTGTGATAAGACAAGAGTACTTTTAGTTTCGTTATTGTCAGTCTTATCTAGATAGAGAGCAGACTTGTTTTTAGATTTATCATTCTTATCAGTGCTATCATTATTCGTATTTAAAATTGATGACTTTCTTTTAGATTTGTTCGAACTTTTATTTTTCATATCCTCGTCATCAGCTAAAATTGAGGTGTTTTTTTTATCCATGCTAACTTCAACAACCATAGAGGTCACAGCAGATTTTCTTTTAGATTTATTAAAACTCTTGTCCATATTCTCATCATTTGTCAGGTCTGATACTGAAGATTTTCTTGTAGTTTTGTTGGAAGTTTCATTTGCATTTTCATCAGGAATTACATTTGATAGTGAGGACTTTCTCTTTGATTTATTGGACTCTTTATTCATAATTTCATTAAAGGACTTGTTATCTGAGTTTAAAGAATTCCTTTTAGAGTTATTGGAATCTTCTTCACTTTGTTCAGTTACAACATTTGATATGGAAGACTTTCTTTTGGATTGATTGGCCTTTTTATTAATACTCTCATCATGATTATCTGTGTCAACTACTATAGATTTGCGGCTAGACACATTGACAATGCCATCTGTAGTATCTTCAGAAACTTCATTAGTTATAGACAACTTCCTTTTAGATTTATTAGTTTCCAAATCATTGATCATGTCTGTTATGGAAGATTTCCTTGGTGATTTAGTGGAAGCTTCATTAATATTGCTTACTAAGGCCGAATCTGATTTTCGAGACTTCCTTTTAGACTTATTGATACTATCATTTTTAACCTGAGACATGTTCATTGACTTTCTCTTTTCTGACGCGGAACCATTTTTGTCCACAAAATTTAAAAGTGATACATTATCTGGCATTGTTTCATCAATATCCATTGGTTCGTAGCTAAGATTTATTTGCGGGTTCTTGGTTTCATCATCTACTAACTGATGGTCTACAACCGGCACACATTGATCTTCACTATCAAATTTTTTATCATTATTCTCCTTTTCTTGATTAGAATCTGAGTCTTCAATAAATACCAAAGATTGGACAATGCCACTTGGTGCTTGCTCAAATAGCTTTTGAGTTCCACTGGTGTCCAGTTTTTTTGATGTATTCAAATTATTTTCTTCTTCATTAACATCTTCAGAAGCATTCTTAGTTACAGTAAGTTTTGCTGCTGATTTGTTCACAGATGTATTCAATACTGAAATTTCATGAACAGATGTTTCTGTCTCAACTGTCATAGATATTTCGTATTGTTTCTTCTTTTTCTTGTTAGACAGAGTAGATGAATTCAGAGAAACATCTTGTTTTTTGTCTGCTGCATTATTTTTGCTGCTAACATTCATGATACCATCTCCCGAACCAGATATATTAGAAAAAATAAGTGTATCATTTTTCTTTTTATTTCTTTTCTTAGTGATCTCACTATCGCTACAGAAGCTGCTCTCCTGAGGAGATTCAACAGAGATTGTGGTCCATGACTTGGTTCTGTGTCTCTTAGTTTTGATCTGTGGTTCTTCAACAGTTGTCGCGCTTTTATTGAAGATGCTTTTGGCCTGTTTAGGTACTTCCTCTAATTCTGGAATGAGATTCTTACTAGTCACTGATAGGTTGATTTGTTCTGATGCCTTTTGATCCGCCAATTCTGCTGTGCCAGGTTTAGGTTCTGACAGAGATTTGTCAGCAGCAGCAGGTGTTTCATTTGCTTGTTTGTCAGTCCGGGGTTCATTTTCCTTGTTATCATTATCTAGTGAAGAACTCTTCCTGCCAAGTTTACCAACCAACCTGGGACTTTTTCTGAAGGAAGGTGAGTCATTTTTGGATCTGTCAGTAGTTTTGGTGTCATTGACATTATTCTCGGATTCTTCTACGATTACTTCCTTAATTTCACTGCCTAATTTGCCAGCACTGGGTTCAACTGAAATAGTAATTAATAAAAAAATAAAAATAAATACCCAAATATACCGTCTTACCAAGGGATATTGTATTACCCAGTAACTGGGTTATGGAAGGTCTGATAGGCAGTAGCTCCATGTAAAATACAGCAAATATTCAGTTGCATCTGGTTAGACTGGAAGTTGACCCCAACATTGATAGTTTGGAAAAGGCTAGGCAGATGATGACTGTAAAACACTAAGAAACATGGACAGAGTAAGAGTTTTGAGTAGCCTATGAGGAAACTTGAGCTGTTACTGCTTCCAACCATTAACAAACCGTGACTATGATTTTTGTCACATTATAAAATAAATTACAAACAATGCATATTTATTTATGGTAATACTCCAACGAGTGTATGTTCGCGCCATCTAAAATGTATAAATTTATGTGTACAAATAAATAAATAAATTTACCTGGCTTGTCAATACTAGAAGTGGAGTTATTCCTAGTTCTTCTTGTCGTTCTAGCTGGGGTGATTGGAGTTTCATTATCACTTCCTGTAATATTACAACATCATGTTGAATTAACTATGATTTATAAGTAACAAGACCTACATTAAGGATAATGTTTTGCATGTCTCAATTCTTCACAAACAATAACATAGCATTACTCAAATTATGATGCAAACTAACAAAGAAAAGATGTTTCCCCTCTTAATACAACTGCATAAAACACACTGCTGGATTTATTATAAACTGGCCAGATAAATCTTATAAAATCTATGACAGACTGTGTTAGTTATTACACTGTTTTATTGATCAATGATTTCAATTGGCCAATCTATCTAATTTATCTGGTGACAATTGTGTTGTTTCCTTTTTATAATGAAGCATCTTTCATAACATTTTAAAACAACATTGTTATCACTGTCCCTGAAGAATTATTTTTTATAATTTTTTGCTAAAGTTCTGTTACAGTTAGTTACAGACAGTATAATGTTAAAATATCTGGCAGATATGTTTTACTAGCCAACAAAACAGGTCAATGACTTTCAAATTAGTAAACAGTAACTCAAGAAACATAATACATTCTTTAACCCATTCCTTACCAACTTGTGAGGTCCTCCTAGCAGCCCTCTTCGCTCTAGGTGAGTTAACATTCACAGGCTCTGCTATAAGGCTAGTATTGGACTTTATCCGCGTGGTACGTCTGGACGGTGTGCCCTTTTCTTCAGCTACATCCCCAGGAGTCTCAGATACAATGCTAGTGTTTGACCTGATCCTGGTACTGCGTCGGGATGGTGTGACCGGTTTCTCTTCAACAGGCTCTGCTACATCTTTGACTGTTGACTTTCTTGTTCTTTTCGGGGCTGCTTCTGGGGCTGTAATGTTTGAGTTCGAAGTTCAAAAGTATTCTAGAACAGATATGGCTGATTCTCCCAAGATAGATGCTGTATAAATGGGTTAATTGTTAAGTGCAAAGTTCATTATTTTTTTTATAGAAATGTGTCTATGGAAATGTGTCTTAATAATAAATGCAATGCATGTAAATGTATTAGGTGCTACACAATATTATGCAGTACTCTTTTCTGAATATGGAAATGGTTGGATGCATGAGTCACTGGCTGGAATTAATTTATCTGTTAAAAAAGCAGTAGATATCAAGAACTCAGTCATATTAGGCTTTTGAAGCTTACAGTCAGACTGGATATAAATTTATACTAACCATCTTTTGATACTAACCATGTTACAATAAATAACTATACTGATAGAGAACATACAAAAAAAATGGCCTAGGCACTAATAGGTACATCAGCCTTACCTGCTGAGCTACAAAAAAAACAGAAATGCCATAATACAGCTTATGATTTCACAGAACTGATAATTTTACCATGTGGTTGTAACTTAATTTTTTTGTGCTTTCTGATATATATAATTTTTTACTTGTCAACCCCATAATGTTACATTATTATGTGTATGAAGAATTACAGAGTTATTAATACTTTTGCCTTAATTAAGATTAAGGCAGACCCTGTAGATAAGTCTTCTCTAAGTTACTGGTTTTAATGCACTTCTCACCAAACCAGTTGGCTATTATAAAAGGCTTTATGAGGCAGAACCAATAGACATAAACAGGTTAATAATACCATATCGGTTAAATAAAACCAGTAAACATTTGCACATAGTTGCAAAATAAGCTAGCAGAAAAGGTTTTGATTCTTACCATTTTCAGAAATGAGTTCCAACTGTGGCTTGGCTGCAAGTCTTCCACCTCTCTTCTTGGTGGGTGTGGATTGTGTTGAGGGTGACTTCACATCATCAGCCTCCACAGAAAGCCTCCTTCTTAGCCGTGTTACTGTGAACACATCATTATCCTCAGTTGAAAGACATTTTGTTTTTACTAGTTCTTTATCCCAAATTTGTGGATGGCCTATTTGTCATGCTTGTGTAATCTAAAAGCTTGGCTTTAATATGGTATTCTGTCGATTAAGAAGCACCTTATTATAACCAAATGCCAATTAGAACACGATAGATAACAATTAAGTACCTATTAAATAAAAATAAGACACATAAATTTACCTACCAATTATTTTCGAATGTATACAGGAAAAACTTTTTTTTATTATAGCCTGAATGTTTTAGATGAAGACTGGTAGTCTTGGAAGTAAAAATGTATCCCTAGAAGTCGTAAAAGTACTCTGAAAATTCAATGTTCAACGTAGGCTTTGTGCCCATTTTATCGTGCGCGTTGCGTGACTTTTGCTATGCGACAATCGATTTTCACAAGTGAAGACAATAATCTTTGTAGCAAGGAATACTACAGAATCCTCGAAACTTACAATCATCTGATAATATTACGAAATAGCGTCGCAATGTTGAATTGCGTCGCTGATAAGAGGGCAGGAAAAAATATGCTTATTATAACATGTGGCACACTAGATTAAAAAGAAATTAAGTAAAACTTAATACAATTGCACCGTCATAGTATTCATCTTCTAGAATGCTTTAGATTTACCGGTAGCGTGATTCCCCTTATCACAAAACCCAGCATACCACGCTTCCATGCCGCATTAATTGGTTGTTAAGTTTTAAAATTTACCTTTAATGCCGACTTCTTCTTCCATTTTTAACACTTATCAAACATAAACAACAATACTTTTTCAAAATTAACTTTCAGACACGTGCAAACAGCTCAACCGAATTTAAAATCGTGCTTTTTCGAGGCAATTGGTAAAACAGCTGTTAGGACGCGGCGAACTGTCAAATCAAATTCGACGCGTGCTTTAATTATGGCAACACAGCTGTTTCCGCCACAGGCCACAGGTTTCCGTCGAATAAGGATGTCCTAAAAGTTACTATTATTAATTTTATTATACTATTAGTTTTAATTTTTATATAAGGTACCTTTGCAGTATTGCAAACAACATCATCCGTTCATCCTTGTAAATTGTTGAATTTTCGTGAGCCTTCATCGTTCGGGGGATATTTCATGTTTACGTGTTTCTTATTTAAACTTATTATAGTCCACTCAGCGAATAACACAAAAGGAGGTGTAGATCGCGTGCGCTAGGCCCTAAGCGATTTCTTCAGAAAGTGGTTCAGGGTGCTTAGGGAGTAAACATACTAAAAGTCCCCGCGTCTAGGAGGTGAGCCGGAGTAAGGGGGGGGGGGGGGGATAAAAGTTCCCACTTTTGAGTTTTTCGCTAATATCTTTAAAACTGTGCGTCGTAGAGAAAAAATATCTTCTACGTAATGAAATTTAATAAAATTTTCTACAACTTCTATCTTATACACTTTTTTCGAATTCCTGCCCATTATCGAACTACACGTTCCGGAAAACTTTCGAAAAAACGAATTTTATCAAACACTAGCTGCTCCCACCTGCTTCGTTCGCTTTATTTCGGGACTTTCTGAAGAAATCGCTTAGGGCCTAGCTCACGCACTCTACAACTCCTTTGTTAAGTGGACTATTATGACAAGGTTGGGGCTATTCCAAGGGTGCGTCTTCCATGTCGATAATTTTTTTTAACCCACGCACGGTATTTCGCCTAGAACATGCTAGGTGGACAAAATTCATGTTTTCATTTCCAGGAAATCTTAATTGCGTAACACAAACAACACCCCCAAACTCCAAATTCCGAGAAAAAATTGTTTTTCAAATGCTTAACTGATGAGTCATAGAGTCGAGAAGTCAGGTAGGTAATGAGTTTAATGCAAGCGTTCCGGTCGATCAGTTGCAATTTAGCGACACTTTTGTGCACATCTCATAGTGGTTTATAGTGATATTGTGAAAGTTTTTTGTGATGGATATTAATACTGAGGGTATGTACTATTATTTAATATAATTTTTTTATCAGAATCTATTAAAATTAATTTTTAGCATTTTTTTTACATAATGCATAAATTTTAGCGTAATTTTTTTCATAAAGAAAACTTTGAACGTTCAGGAAATACCTTTATTCGCCTCTATTCAGGCTAGTTTTTAGATATATTGTAGGTCTAACTGTGTAGTTTGTAAAAAGACACATATTGTTCAGCACACTTCAGTACAACATATTTTTTATTTTATTTTTTCAGAACACGTTTACTCTATTTCAAGGGTAGCCTTTTTCGAAGAGTGGTTGAAATACACGAAGAATGATAAAAATTCGCGTATTTATGACTATCTTTCTTCAAAATTTCACTTTGGGGACATTACTGAAAGCAGCCAAAAAGAAATAAAGTTGAAAATATCCAACTTTTCTACTAAGATTGGAGCCAAATGGTTGGCTTCGGGAAAATCGAAGGAGCGTTTTTTAATTAAAAATAAGAATTGGCTGGATGAAGGAGACATACTGTTTACTGCGAGTTCTTTAGCCCCACAACCTTCGACATCGAGTGAGGCTGTTACATCTGCAGGAAGACCTCGCAAAGACTTCGAGGAATCGTCATTTAAGACGAAGAAACGTCGAGTCGTGGATCTCGTAGAATCTCGAAGTGCCAGTGAATTAGTGACTGCTGCCGAAATTGCTGTGCGTTCAGTAGGGCAAAGAAAAGTTGCCAATTTGATTAGAGACATTAGTCAGAGCCCAGAGAATATTATTAAGTCACAAAATACCAGTTCCGTTAATCCTAGGCAGTTAAGTAGTGACGAAGCCTTAGCATACTATATAGATTCTAAATCAACAACACATGCTTACAAACAAACTAGGAAGTGGTCCATAATGGCAGGACATAATGTGTTTCCGTCATATTTGAGTGTAGTAAAATCCAAACAGGCCTGTTACCCTGCAGAGGAGCATATTGCTATAACTGAAACTCGTGCTGAAATAAATTTGCAAGCCTTATTAAATAAAACAGTGGAACGTCTAGTATTAGCACAGAATGAAGTTATCAGCAGTGTCCTCCCAACAAGTTCAACGTTTACACTTGTTAGTAAATGGGGATGTGATGGAAGTTCTGGGCACAGCACATACAAACAGAAATTCGAGAACACTGAAGATACGGACGAATTTCTTTTCGTATTTTCTTTCGTTCCCCTTAAGTTATATGATGGGTCCAAAATTATTTGGCAAAATCCTCGGCCTTCGTCAACTATGTATTGTCGCCCAATCAAATTTATATTTGCTAAGGAAACGAACGACTTCACGTTAGCGGAGACAAATAGATTGTTGGAAGAAATTAATGCTCTTCTTCCAACACTTATCAACTTTGGTGATTCTCAAATCTCTGTGAAACACGAACTTCTTCTGACAATGACAGACGGAAAGGTATGTAACGCCTTAACGGAAACTCGTTCATCTCAAAAGTGTTTCATCTGTGGTGCCACCCCCAAGACGATGAACGATGACCCCGCGAATTTTAACAGCAATCAAGAACATTTTGGCTTTGGTTTATCTACACTTCATGCTTGGATTCGTTGCTTTGAATGCCTTTTACATATCAGCTACAAGTTGAATATTAAGAAATGGCAGGCTAGAAGCATGGGCGTAGCCAGCCTTGGGCTCAGGGTGGGGCAGCAGTCAACCTATCCCCCCCCACCTCCCCCGGTAATTTTTTTGTAACTTGAGCCGTTTGGGCTCTGCGCCTATGCCAATTTGTTCATTTGTAAATTTAGAGGTTTATATTTCCAGGTACAGAAAATAAACAATTACAGGATAGATATTATAGTTTTATTTTTATGAATAGTCGGTGTTTATAAATTTAAGTTTTAACTAACTTTTACTTCAAGAGAAGCCGGCGTGGGTTCTGACAGAACCTATTTAGAACTTCTACAAATTTATTTTTTGATTCGGCGTTCCTCGTTGTGCACACTTAGCATACACAGGCCGCTTAGACGATTTTCGCTCATGGTTGAGCGAAGCCACGTTTTGACCCGCCGCGCCGTAATGTGCTGAATGATCGCTCTATTGTACAGGTCGTACATGGCTGGGCAAGAAAAATAGCGAGCGCAGTTTTTACGCTGGGATAAATTGCATTTCCGAAATCTTGATCTTCCCACAAATTATACCACATTTCAGCCTCGCTTGGGAAAGTATCATTTAATTTGTAAAACTTGCAGAAAGCTTCTGTTTTTTTCAAAATCTCGTCGCAGGTCATTTGCAACATATGACATGGGTGCAATGTTATCAAAGAATATGTAAGTTACTCTCCGCGAAATGATCTTCTAATGACATAATCAGCGAGTCTAGGTAGGGAATAATCAGTGATCGTTTCCAAAACTGGGCAGGACTTTCTGCTGGAGGATTTGGACGGTGTGTCTGTCTCTTTGCGATACGCGGCATTGACAAATCAATCTCTAGAGCATCAGCGATCTCTTGAGCTTCAGCTATGAAATTGCCGCTGTGTTCGTCGACATTTTCTCTGTGTTTTTTTAAAGAGTCAACGATTCTTTTAATATGATTCGCACACTGGAGCAAGTCAATGCTTTTGGATTGTAAGACATTTACAATTGGTTGAAGCAGTGCAGAATATTTCGCAATGAGGCAAACATACAATAAATTCGGAATTGATAGCAGCGCAGTATAGCTGATAAGCCGCCTTCCTTGTTGCACTGTTGCTTTCTTGCGAAAGCGTCAAAAGGGCCGTGATCGTTTTAATATAATTTTCTTTAAAAATGCCAATGCACTTATATTTTTTCGACCAGCGCGTTTCGCAGAGCATTGGTATGTTTGGCACGAGCTTACGGCGTTGAGCCGATTCTCGGAAGAATTTGTGGCGGGCGCACACTACAGGATCGCACTTCTTTTCATGTCGACTATTTTTTTTGTGTAACTTTCTTACGGATATTATGATTGTTGTTAGAAAAAGAAAAACATTTTTTTTAATTTTTTATTAGGTACCTTATAGGTCAGAGCCAGGGTGGGGCAAGCGCCCCAGCTTGCCCCAGTGTGGCTACGCCCATGGCTAGAAGCGACGAAAACAAAGCAGATATCAAGGTTCGTTCCGACGAAATCAAGATGAAATTCAAAAACGAGATGGGACTCATTGTAGACAAACCAAAGCCAGGATTTGGTTCTTCCAATGATGGAAACACTGCCCGTCGCTTTTTTAAGAATGCTGAGATGAGTGCTCAGATCACAGGGTTGGATGTTACTATTATCAAACAGGAGGACATTGTCTTCTGGTTTCGAGATAAACTTAGTTGAATTTAATAAATTTTGTCTTGAAACTAGAAGACATTACCTTAGTCTCTATTCGTGGTACTATATGCCTGCTACTGTACATAAAATATTAGTACACAGTACTGAGGTTATCAAAGCGGCATTGCTTCCAATTGGGCAGCTTTCCGAAGAGGCTCAGGAAGCACGTAACAAAGATTGCCGCAGATTTAGGGAGTACAACACCCGCAAGTGCTCACGTGTTGCCACGAATAGAGACTTGCTGTCCATGTTAATAATAACATCTGACCCTTTGATCAATAGCCTTCGTGAGATTCCCCAAAAAAAGCCGGAAAAAATATGTGCAGAGGTATTAAAGTTAATTGTAAGCCCGACGACCATAGTAGCATCAAGACCGGAAACGTCATCATATTGTCGCACATTGCCACAAAATGATGACGATGCATCAGAAGATTTTGATGATGATTCTGATGATTATGATGATTAGGTTAAGTCACTATTTAGGTTTAGGTTAGGTTAATTTGTATAGTAGGTATTTATTTATTTAATGCAATTTTGTTGTTTGTATATTATTTTTAAATAAATATTTTCTGTTTTTATATATTTTTTTTGTTTTTTATTACAAAATCATACCAAAAACTATTAATAATGCCTCAATATGACTACTTATATATAAAAGTATCTTTATATATCATAAAATAATATTGTCCACCTAGCATGTTCTACACGGTACACTGTGCCACGGTTTCGTTTTAATAATGTGTCACCAAGAGCATGATGCCTTAGTAAAGCAGCGGATTTGACAATCCATCTGCGACAGCTACACGGACTTCACCGGACTTGAGAAGGCCGTCTTCACCGAGTTCTGTTCATTCTGTGTAGATGGAGCCACTGCTATCTCAGATAGCCTATTCTAGTTTAAAAACAACCTGTCTGTTAATTTGGGGGTTTATAATATAACGATTAAAGTTAATTAAAATGTATGGTTAAACAGTCACTAACCACTATTTTAATTTTAAGGAGGTAGGGTAGGTAGGTGTAGATGTTTAAGTGATTTATACTTACACACGGCTCCACATCAAACTTTCAGTTTTAGCTGACCTCGCATTGTATATGTTTTTTTGTACAATCAGAAGTCAGCTTATACTGGTTATGTATGTACCTATAGCTTAATGTGTAGCCGTGCGTACGAACATTTCAGTGGTAAATTAGAGAGCAAGCAAGAGAGAATAAAATAGTGCCTTATGAAAAGTATTTTTTTAAACAATACCTACTTGGTTAACTAAACGGATAAACGTTTAGGGAGAG
The DNA here is from genome assembly GCA_963855955.1 of Luperina nickerlii. Classification (NCBI taxonomy): domain Eukaryota; kingdom Metazoa; phylum Arthropoda; class Insecta; order Lepidoptera; family Noctuidae; genus Luperina; species Luperina nickerlii. The sequence goes on from OY979669.1 coordinate 7,944,599, forward strand.
ATCTTGAAAAATGACACTAAAATGTTTTTAAATTAGCATCCTACCAACAAGTTGCCCTAAAAAAAAGTTAAATTAAAACAGAACAGTAATCGTTTCCATTAGCACTTAAGAACCACGAACCACGGTGTCGGTGGAAATAATACGTACAATTGAAAATATTAAAAGCTCCTTGAATTCCATTAGTTTTTCCGAGTTGACAGCGAATAGCAGCAAACTCCGCCCCGCGTTAGGGTTAAGTGGGTCCGCACTTAAAAAGACATCAAGGGTACAGAAATGGCATTATATCTTCCTGATGACCCTCTTCAGAAATTACGTTCAACGATGTTAACCCCATTTCTCTGGGGACGTCCGTCTCGAACACCCTCGAAGGGAAATTCTGGTAAATGCGACGGGACTGATATTACATTGATTGTGTAAAATTAGGGTTAACCACCTCACCTCGTGACCTTACTTGTGACTTGTGAGTAAGGGTAAATAAACGAATAGAAAATATTGAGCCTTCACCTTATTTGCTGATCCCGCATACATAGCTAACATAGCAGAAAGATGGGTAGGTAGGTACCGTAGGTACAGGTCTATCAATGTGTGCCACAGATAGATAGGTCAATATATACAGTATATTTTTACATAACATAACGCCTGTATTCCCCTTAATAAGGGTTAAGCGGAGTTCTTTCGTGTACGTTTTTTTTATATGTTATACTTAGTAGGTTTTCTATTTTCCAATCTTGAAAATAGGGTAAAAGTAAGAAAGAGTAAAAGTTTGCATTTCCTATTAAATTGGTCCTTGCCTTCTTTCTTGCCAAGTTGTAGCTGTTACTTGAATTAGGACAGGTAACTATTGTAAATTCTTATCACCATGGCATCTTGAAGAAGGCAAATTAACATAATCAAGTTAGTATTGGATTCTTCAACTAAAGCACTTAATTCCCTTAGTTGCGAGTCATTGGGATGCAGTATTAGCACTTTTCTTCCTGCAGAGATCCGTGGAACGTATCGAGCTAAATAACTATTAAACTAACACCTAAAAATCTGCTAGTGCAAGGGTCTGGCATTGATCAACAGAATAGTATAAGTATAATCAGCATATAATGTTCCCACTGTTGGGATACGGGACTCCTCTCTTCGAGAGGGAGATAGCCGTAATCCATATATCACGTTTTCGAATTTTTGGTTCTAGGACTTCTAGGACATGGGAGGACAGGAGTCTCTTCACGATGTTTTCCTTCACCGTTGTGAGAGCAGTGGTGATTAAATAATTTACAAGATGTAAAGCGCTTGTCTAGGTTCGAACCTACGACCTACAACTCGTTAGTCGCGGCCGTCACCACTTGGCCACCGCTGCTCCGGTTTACAGTCTAATTAAGCTTAATTTTCACAGAAAAATCACAAAGGTAGATTAAGTAGAGCTGCAGAACCACAAAAATACTATAAGCAAATTTTCACGTATTCTATTAATGAATTTTTCATTCGTAAGTGCAACAGAAACTGAAGGGAATAAATTATGTAGACAGGTAAAACGAACTCTAAAAAAAGCCCAGCTCTAAAAATACCTAATGTATGTACAAATGATTGCATTTACCTAATTTTATGCTGACAGCTGCAGACATTCAGCAAAAAAAATGCGGAGAAGCCTATAAATGGCCATACTTTTTTATCTTTGCGGTGAAAAACCGAACTTTTTCATAGACAAAGCGAAGGGGCACAATAGGGGGAGGAACGGTGGTACGGAGATCAGGCATTTTCATGGAACAAAACCAGTTTCGTAGTCCCGGTCGTGGTCGGACTTTATTGCAGCAACGGATTTTACAGTTCGGAGTTGCTGGCTAATTTCAGTCCTGATTAAAGAGCATCCTTACAAACTTAGCAAATGTAAGAAACAACACTGGCTGTATTTAATAGCTTGGACCAAGTTTGTTCTACTTTGTTTGGTCGTTTAGCTTTAAGTTTTGTTGGTTTCGTTTATATTTCAACTATTATTATTTTGACAGAGTACCTTGTATTTCAATCAATCAACTCAGCCTAACGCAGTCCACTGCTGGACATAGGCCTCTCCCAGACTGCGCCACAGCACCTTGTCCTCCGCCTTCCGCATCCAGTCTACCCCAACCACCTTCTTTAGGTCGTCCGTCCATCTAGCTGCGGGGCGTCCCACACTAAGCTTGCCGATACGCGGTCTCCACTCCAGGACTCGTCTGCTCCACCGGCTATCGGTCCTTCGACAGACATGGCCAACCCACTGTCACTTCAGTTTGCTTACTCTGCAAGCTATGTCGGTAACTCCGGTTCTTTTCCGGAAGGGTCGCTTCTCGAAGTTGTGAAGGATTATGTCTACCTAGGGCAAGTCATCCAGCTCGGTAGACACAACTTTGAGAAAGAAGCCGACAGAAGGATCCAGTAGGTTGGGCAGCATTTGGAAAACTCCGTCAAGTTTTCTCGTCGCCTATGCCGCAGTGCTTGAAGACTAAGGTCTTCAACCAGTGCGTCCTGCCCGTCATGACATATGGTGCTGAAACGTGAACACTGACGGTCGGGCTGGTCCACAAATTCAAGGTCGCTCAGCGCGCTATGGAGCGAACTATGCTCGGAGTCTCTTTGAAGGATAAAATCAGGAATGATTATTATATGATTAACATAATTATATGATTAACATTAATAGATAACTACTAGTTTCTGATGATGAAGACATTATCATCAGTTAGGTTCTATGGTTTCCTACGCAATAGCACATTACGACACGGCATTTAGCACCCTCGCTTGGACAATAAGACAAGACTAAGGCATAAACCATGAATATACAATAGCTAGGTAACTCTCCATCGAAGTTAACCCTATCCAAGGAGAGAAAAATGCTTCTCTAAAAGAAAACTCTAAAGAGAAGCAACTAACGAATTTGAAACGCAACTCTCAAATTCTTTTGCTGCTAATTCTTGTTACCCATACTATAATATTATAAATTCGAAAGTAACTCTGTCTGTCTGTATGTTACATATTCACGCCTAAACCACTGAACGGATTTTGATAAAAATTGGCAGAGAGATAGATTGCATCCCGGGGAAGGACATAGGATAGTTTTTATCGACATACCTCGCGGGCTAAGCCGCGGGCGGAAGCTAGTTTCTTAATAAATAGCTAGCTTACCACTTTACTTACTTACGAGTATGTCCTAACTACTTGCGCCAAATATTGATGGTTCTTGGAGGTTTGTCCATGCCGGAAAATGAAGGTGAATTTAATTGATTTTTCACTCGGTTTTCTAAACAGTACCGATTTTATCGAGACCTTACTCATGGTAGTAAGTATTCCCCTTGACGAGTTCGGATCTCCACGGTGCGGCTGTTGTTAGGTATAGCATAATTAGCCTGGAGTGTTCCCACTGTAAGGATACAGGTCTCCTTTCGGTGAGAGGGAGTGGACCGAAATCCACCACGAGAGCCCAATGCGGGTTGGTAGATGTAACATGTCTTCGAATTTTTGGTTCTAGGACATGCCGGTTTCGTCACGATGTTTTCCTTCACCGTTTTGAGAGCAGTGGTGATGAAATAATTTACACAAAGTAAAGCGCCTGTCTGGGTGTAGATAGATAGATAAAGCGCTTATTCAGTGCAACAAAAGACACAATACAGGTATTAAAAACATCAAAAAAGGTGGAAAAAAATAACAAAGATTAAAAAGATAAATTGACCCATAGACACCTAGCTCATATAAATCTATAACGGTCGATCACTACTGGGCGGTTTGTGTCTCATGGTTGCACCAAATGCTGAGCTGGACAGCATATGCCAGGTACAATACCTGACGCTGGTATTCTGCTGCATCCTGTTAGTGACACACGGATGTCGAGAAGACACATCAGAGTTTCAACAAAATGGTACCACGACGGGTATGAAGCCACGACGTGTAACTTGTAGGCCGTGGGTTACGACTGCTCTCCATATTAGGTATACCTAAGTATTTATATTTCTATGGTACAGACGCCAGCACATCAAGCTACTAAATCTGTCAAATTGCTTTAATTGATTTTCAACTTTATCGCTAAAGTATAAGGTTCAAAGTTGATTGGGAAAATTTGACAGTTTCAGGTAGCTTGATGTGCTGGCGTCTGTACTTATGAATAACAATACATTTTGGCTGTAAACTTATGATCAGCAGTAGACGTAATAAGCACGGGCTCAATTTCTATTAATTCTCTCTACATATATGTACAGTCAACAAAAGTTTAGTAAGAAACCTATAGATGTTCTCGAATAAAATTTAATTTTATTAATAGAAAACAAGCAGCTCATTTATCAAATTAAATTTCAGTCGACAAGATCCATCGATTTCTTACTAAACTTCAACTATATCTGACGATCCTGCATACTTATCTCTTTTTTTTTTCCTTTTTGGCAACTGAGCTGATGTCGACTATTCTGCCAGCGTCATGTAGTGACAGCACCACAGCAAGATGAGCCGTCGAACGTTGCACTTTGTGGTAGTTGTTAATTTTTAATGTTAGTAGCAAGCTAAATTTTTATGTCATTGTCACTTATCTCTTTTGTCGACTGTACATAACTACCTAAGTGCACAGTTCTCATTATTATAATGGTCTCAATTTATCCGATCAAAGAGATTTTATTGCGATGTTTCTATTGATTGCCCGATATAAAATATTTCTGCGTAGTGTTACCCTTTACTTTGATTTATTTTATACGGACCTGACGATATCCATTACCTGATTACATAAGCCGTTGCCGCTGGGTTCTGTATGAAACATCCAATATATTGGATTTAAAAAAATATACTTATTTTTGTTGACGATGTTTTGTGTTCGTATAGTTTTAAGCCGATTTTTTAAATTAAATCTGTATGTATCGAAACTATCGAGTTATAATAACTTTACCCTGGAGTTATGTCGGAGCCATCAAAATAGTCTATTAGGGGGAGACTGACGAGGGTTGTTTTGTTTTTTTAAATCTGATCTAGGTATGATTTGTGCTTTTTATATCGTATAGAACTATAGAGGATAGAACTAGCTCTTTGTATCTAAAACGTTCATAGAGCTGTAGCGGTATCTATAACGCCACATGCGAACAACGCGTCATACTGACGTCACCAAAAATCCTGCATCTCGTAAGCGGAGTTTACCGCGCAACTAGCACATATACCACGGCCCGACATGAATCATTGGGCAGTTGCCCGCTAGACACAACACCCGTCTGATCGGAGGATCTTCCCTTTTCTATGGAGTATGAGTGAACTTTACACTCTGTTCCTCTTACCTCTATAGAACTAAGACTATTTTCGGGTGAGATATGTCTAGTGAAGTGAATATTGTTAACCCTCCTCGGTCTCCGCTATAGTATCATAGGCTGATTATTCAGCCTATAGTGTTCCCACTGCTGGGACACAGGTGACACAGGCCTCCTCTCGGTGAGAGGGAGTGGGCCGTAATCCACAGTATGTGTTGGAAGATGTCACCTTGACACAGGCAAACTGAAGGAACACGGGTAGGTTTAAGTCAGTAAAAAAGTCTGACACACCCTCCCGCTACGCCCAGAGCGGGAGAAGATATATTTGAAAATTTACTACCCAAAAAAAGAAAAGATGTCACATGTCCCAATCCTCACCATTGTGAGGAAACCGGTATGTCCTAGAACTTTTCTTTCACCGATTTGAGAGCAGTGGACATGAAATTATTTACGCGCCTGCCTGGGTTCGAACTCACGAACTACAACTCGTAAGTCGGGGCCGTTACCACAAGTCCACCACTGCTCCCGATACAAATTCATACATCGGTCTCCCCATAACGGCGGTTAGACATCGTTGCTCCCCATGAACGTCCCTACGTCCCTCCAATTTTCACATAAAAAACATAAACAAAACCATCGCACATGTCCATCATATTTGTCTATTATTTCGGAAATCCCGAAAAGAATTTGGTAACTTTCTGCATGATTACATTCAGGGGTCGTTTAATGTCGGAAGTAACCAGTCTGCGAGCTTTGCCGTTGGGACCGAGCGAGCGTAGTTCGCTCGACCATGAAATTGCACCGCCGAGTCTCGCTTAAATGACGTGATAATTTACAAGTGTGTTCATCCACACTTCTGTCGCCCGTGAAGGCGAAACTTTCATATTAATTTTAGCCGTTGAAAACTAGGGACGCTCAAATTTCGTCCATTTATGTGTGTACTTTAAAATATTTTGGAGTTTGCAATTTATTTAGAGCTTTCATTTGAGTGGTTTTGTGGAAATATGTATTTCCCACAGAAACATTTTTTTTTTATTCCTTGTGTTTTATTAAATGTCTAACAGCTAAGTAATCAGAGACGTATCTACTTACGAAGTACGCCAGGGAAAAAGCGTATGTCAGGGAAATTTATTGTTAAGCAAATTGACTACCAATTTAAATTGTCCGTATATTCAAAACACTCAATCAATAGCCATTTCCTTTGACTGTACTTCAAAATCTGGAACAGAACGAGACTAAGTATTTACAAAAACAAAGCATCAAAGCACCTAACTGGGCCATAGGTACAAAGTACAAATCTGTCATGAAACGAAACCCGTGTTATAGTTCTATTGATAATTGACCACACCGCGGCCTGCCACTTTTAATTGCTACCCCGCATTGTGGTTAATTTGAAGAAGAAGCCTAACGAACCAACCGCACATAGTGAGGGGACAGGTAAAGGATTTATCTGTATTTTTAACCATTTTTTATACAGTGGGAATAAAAATTAAATGCCCGGAAAACTTTGAGGTATTCGCTGCAAGTTTCCCCGGAACGGTTATTACGTCCATTATGAAAAATGTACAGTAGATTGCAAAGGTACTACTACCTGTATTTCGTAATACCTATGTTGAAACTTGATGACCGTTGGTTTGAGATTTTCTATTTTTAGGGTTCTGTGCCCAAATTTTACCCTTTGGGTACAGAACCTTAAAATAGAAAATGGAAAACGGGACCCTATTATTAAGACTCCAGTGTCCGTCTGTCACCAGGCTGTATCTCATGAACCGTGATAGCTAGACAGTTGAAATTTTCACAGATGATGTATTTCTATTGCCGCTATAACAACAAATACTAAAAACAGGATAAAATAAATATTTAAGGGGGGCTCCCATACAAGAAACGCGTTGTTTTTTTCGGCGATTTTGCCTTGTGGTACGGAACCCTTCGTGTGCGAGTCCGACTCGCACTTGGCCAGTTTTTTGGAAACACCATGAGTTCAACGAAACCTTAGGTATAGTTGCTTGCTGCTTCATTTACTTCTAAAACTTATTTTTCTAGCTTGAAAGTAATAAGTAGTTTTCTAGGCTATCTAATCCACAGTTGCGCTTTTGCGAAGAAACTACGGGCTGCTGAAAGTAACACGTAACAGAACACAGAAAGGGCTGAAAGATAAAATCTTTGAACCTGTCTAGTTAGATTTACGATGACTACCTACTTCTTGCATGTTTGCGGCCTTGTTTATTACCGCATTAAAGTAAACAGGCTAAGATACGCTTGGCATTCGCCTAAAAGAATGCGAAAAGTGTTTTAAAATGGACTTGCGAACACTCGGACTTGGAATCATTCTAGAACTCGAAGATGGAATAAAAAAAATCGGTTGTCTGTAAAGTCGGTTTACTGACGATAGTTGAACGTGACAACGTCATAAGAAAATACTGATGGAATAGTTGCATTGCATTTGATAATATTCGCTTGCTAGAGCGAGGCCGCGAGGTAACGCTACATGAGTCATGTTTTTTCGTAAGTGCAACCAGCTTCATCGATTTATTAGACGTTGTCACGTCAAAAACGGTACAGTTTGTGGAATTACTCCCTATCACGTTCATATTCTCCGGAACGGGTAAAGGCGAACTTTCGTAGACTCGTAACTACTCTTAGTTTGCTAATGACGACATTAGGTCCCACCCAATGTATCTAAAAGGAGTCCATTGCTATTTTCTCGGGCGTAGTCCTAATCACTGACTAATACTGAGAATTTCCTAATAGGAATTCGCAATTACATTTGGACGTTAGGATCGAATTCAGAACCACATAAGCGAGAGCGGTCCGAGCAGTGATTAGGACCCCACAATGACGCAACGCATTATGTAGGTACTCGACTTACGTCACTATTGCACCGTAGTTACACATATTTGATGACAACAATTTGTAAAGCAGTTTAAATGTGAGAGTAAGAGTGAGTAATGTGTAAGAGTATTCTATTCTATTCTAATGTTACACACCAGTGATTCTGTTAGTGTAAACAATTAACAGTGTATATTGCAGTGTTATAGTATGTGTATTATGCCTAGTTTATTTTTGAAGTGAAATTTTCTTTAGGCGCGTTGGGCATTTTTTGAGATGGGAAAAAACCATTGAACTCGCGCCACTGTTACCGTAAGCGACACCGCACGTGTTTTGTTTATAAGACAACTAAAAAAATACCAGCTTGCGATGTGTTCAGCTGTCCTCGGTATGTATTCGGTTTTAATGTACCTATATCCGATATGTCAGTGAGTGATGGCAAAGTATTCTTTTTGTGTTTTGTTTTCACTTCTGTCGGAACTCCCGGAGTGTCACTGTTTTTTGTACATTTAGTAAGCTTCATGAGGTATTTTTTTACTTTGTCTTTACTTCGTTATAATTTGGTGTATGTAGGTACCTACTTACAGCAAAGTATGTGCTGACTAGGGATGGGCCGAATGTGATTTGAACCGAATACGAAGTTCGGCTGAATGTTCGGTGAAAATAAAAAGTGCGGTCGAAGTTCGGTTATTTTCACTAGGATGTGTATACGAACAAAAACGGAACAGACTCCTGCCAGATACCGCAGAATCCTTTGTGTTTTGCACCGTAACCTGTCCTTGGAAATTTTTAAATACCTACCAGTAGGATTCCATGTAACACGTATACATACCTATAAAAAATAAAATTTTTGTTTTTTTATTATAATTAGGTATTTCTACGTAGAATACATTTAATTGTTAGATAAGTAACAACTATCAACAATAAATAAAAGCTTCTGATTTTATTGTAGGTACTGGTTTAATCTGGTTTAGTTTTATTATTTTAGTCAAAACAGTTGAATTATTTTTTCTTGTATCGAATGTTCGGCATTTGAACCGAATTTCGGCCGAATGGTGAAGTTCGGTTAAACCAATTAATGTATAACCACAGAACTAAGGTAAAATGAATTTCGGCACATCCCTAATAATGTTGACTAATGGAAATAATAAAGTACCTACCTAATTTCAGATTACTTTTGAGTAATCTGAAATTAGGTAGGTACTTTATTATTTCAGTTCCTGCTGTTCTTATGATACCAAATAAAAGCTCTATAAAACGTTCCGTGAAAATACCTGTGATCCCAACATTTATACCCGATTTCTAACCGACTTCAAAAAACGGCGGTGGTTATGCATTCGTAGAGTTGTTGTTTTTCATTTATATAGGTACGAGTACACCGATTCTCCGTGGAATATCGAGTTAAGGCTCCACGCGATAAAATCGCGCGCGACACAAAGGCACCGCAAGTCCCGCAACGAGCGGTGCCTTTGTGTCGCGCGCAATTATATCGCGTGTCGCGCCTTTTGATAGGAGCCTTTACGTGATTTGGTAGCTCTTGGGGTGGTTTCATATAAATATAAACTTTGTGTATGTTGATGATGTTTGTATTACCTATACTTAAGTATAAGTTCCTGTCACTGTTATTTATCAGATGTCACGTTTGGTAGATACAAACGACAAGCGACAACTAAAAAGTAGAAAATAAAAAACATTTTTACAAAAAAAAAACAGATTCATTTCGGAAGTCAAAGACAAAAAACGTTGTTTACAGTAAAATATCATACAGTAAGAACGTGTAAAAGCATTAAAAGCCCTTAGTCTAGGCGGCAAAATTATCTAATGACAAAACATACATATAAATAGATACAAAATCTCACATACCATGGGGATTAGATACAGAAATCTGACGGAAAGTCAGTGTTGGTATGTCTAGGTAAGTTTTATACGTACTTTCGCTTGCCTTATCCGAGCGGGGCGGAAGGAAACTTGCTCCGGGTCGCGCTACACCGATTCAATAGTTGTGTTGTTGTCATATATGTAGGTGTATGTAGGTAGCAGGTACGTATGGCGGGAGATGCAAGGGAGGGAGACGTGATTAATTAATTATTACAGTGTTCGTTTATGCAATATTTTTGTAAATAACGATGGAGCGGATCTGTGTACCTAGTTTAATTAAAGTGTGTGTTTGTAATGGCAAAATAACAGCTTTTACTAAATATGCATAAGAAAGTATATATAAGTACGGTACGTATAAAAAAAATCAATTTTAATTTCTTTCGTCTACCTGTCTGTTTGTTTCGGCTAATCTCAGAAACGGCTGAACCGGTTTTGACGGGACTTTCACTTACAGCTGAAGTTATAAGGAGTAACTAAGACTACTTTTGTTTAAAAAAACCGGGCAAGAGCGAGTCGGACTCGCGCACCGAGCGTTCCGTACCATCATATGTTTTAAATTTTCATCGGCGAGGCCTATAACCTCAGATAAATTTTTCAGCGCCATCTCTTGACCGATAATGGAACTAATGTAACTTTTGTTTGTTTGAATAATTTTAGATTTTTCCCTTTGCAAACTTCAGAGATAAGGGGGGAACGGTATTTTTTTTACATTTTTCATCAAAAGTCGAAAACTGAAATTGTTTGAGAATGTGCAAACTGCGATCTTTCATATTATGATACCCCACATGCCCTAGTAGCCCCACTTCGAATTTTTAGACGCCCTATCAAAAAATATACATATATTTTTATGTCTTTCTTATTTGCAAAATAGTTGGACCAACGTCATCTAAAACTATTCCAAATTTCATGTTGATAGCATTAGTAGTTCTTGAGATATCCAGCTGTGATAGACGGACAGACAGACAGACTGAGTCTCACCATCAGGGTTCCGGTTTACCATTTTGGTACGGAACCCTAAAAGACTAGGGTTCCGTCAAAAAAATTAAAACCCATGAAATCCAATTTGTTTTACGACATGCATGCATGCATTTTTTTTGTGTTTTAATACCTGTATTGTGTCTTTTGTTGCACTGAATAAACGTTTTATCTATCAATCTATGCATGCGAATGAAGGCTCGTACACACAGGCGCGACGCGACACGCGACACAAAGGCACCGCAAGTCGCGCAACGAGTGGTGCCTTGGTGTCGCGTGTCGTCGCGCCTGTGTGTACGAGCCTTGAAAGGTTCTGGAGTGGCGACCGCGTACCGGAAGGCGTAGCGTTGGAAGGCCTTCCACAAGGTGGCCCGACGACCTTGTGAAGGCCGCAGGAACTCGTTGGTTGCGAGAAGCACAAAACCGGTCGAAGTAAAACCGGTCAAAGTAGAGGTGCTTGGGGGAGGCCTATGTCCAGCAGTGGACGTCTTTCGGCTGATGTTATGATGATGTAATGCGAACGAAGGGCACAGTTAGTTGTAAATAAAGATGGAGCTGAGAAATATACCTATCATACATATTGGTAGATAGATAGAATACTCTTTATTATGTGGTAGACCATATTATGATTATAGATATAAAAAACCGACCTCCAAGAAAAACACTACAAAGTGAAAAATAACTTTAATTTCGGAAGTCGGTGTGTTTGGATCTGTATTTTAGTTTTTGCCACCGACTTCCGAAATTAAACTTATTTTCACTTTGTAGTGTTTTTGTTGGAATTCGATTTTTTTTTTGTTAAAAGTTTTTATTTCTGGCTTTTTAGTGGGTCTGTTTATAATGTATCTAAGGTCAAATAGCCTAATGTCAACTTGGATTTTGATAAAAATGGGACCAATCTGGAAGTATATCCTTTTAAATAAAAAAATAATTTTCCAAATTGGTTTATAAATGACGGCGTACTGAGGTAACAAACAAAAAAAAATACAACCGAATTAAGAACCTCCTCCTTTTTTGAAGTCGGTTGAAAAGTAGAAATTTTACATAGGTGTCCCTATGTAAAATTTCTTTTCAATGGGCGGTATGGCCGGTGGTATTGATGTGTAGTATTGTTCAAAGAGAAGACAATTTCCTTTGTGTGTCTTTAAAATATCTATCAGAGACTTTTATAATAAATCTGTCGATCTAGGTCAGAATTTGAGTCTTGCTTCTCACACAGACAATTCTCAGAGAACGAAAACCTCAAATATGTTTCGAGTCATCAAATACTTCAAGTGCTTCCACGTTCAGGACAAGGAAATTGATTTTCATTTTAAGACTTGCTTACTGAGAGGTTATCATGAAAATGGAAACCAATTTCCTAGGGTAGGTTGATAGCTAGGTACTTACCTACTGGCAAAGAATTGGAAAAAATATTTAAAGGACTACAAAAGAAGAGTACCTTCATAAAAAGCCGCCCACGACAATAGATTTTCGTTGTATAGGTTAAGAAATTCTCGTTAAATAACTTCAGGCTCTCATCCAATACAGAAAATGTGCTTCAAGATAATGATTCATATCCTGCGTTGTATACAGCCTTGTTTACATTTTATGTTACGAAGCCGTTCAACATCATTTAACAAGAAACTCGAGAAAAGAAACGTGGTTGAAAGATAATTCGTCGTTCGAATGAGCCGAGCCGAGGCGTACTCCTGATAATAAGCTGCATCCGCCATTGAATAGCATATGCTTATTCTGCTTTGATAAAAATAATGGCTGAATATAAATCAGTGTGTTGTCTTGAAGAATACTGAGCGACGCGTCCCAGCCCCAACCGAGCACACAAAGCCTTATTTATTTACAAATATTTGTTTGCTTCGTGAGATCATTCTTACGAGGGCCTGAAAGCTGAGCCTCTAATTTTTTTGGCTTACATTGTAAGTATTGTTACTTTAACTTTCTCGTGTACAGATAATTTGGACTTATTTTTGTCAGTTTCTGGGTTAAAGAATGCTTATTGCTACTTGCCATGTTAACATGTTTCAAACGATGTAAGCATTTGTCAAAACGTTTCTGAAATTAATAACGTGAGATTATTAACTAGGTACAGTTTCAGCTAACAAATATTGTTTTATCAATGAAAGTAAATTTAGTTGAAGGCAAATATTTGATGCTATTTTGCGTTAGCAATTAATTTAATCCATATTTTGTGTAGGCATGCATTAGTTGAACAAACATGGTCTAATTATTTATAGCTCTCATTGATTTGTGGGTTGCGAGCGTACCTTTCAACGGATTATTTTTGAGACGGTGAATGTTTCATAGAAGCAGCTTTCCTCTGGAACTTTCATTAAAACTGAGGGCACAGGAGTGCCCCCGCCAAGACGACCCAAAAACAAAAAGCAGGAGTACTACCTACCTACCTTTTCTCGAAGTGTTTCGTGGTATTTTCAAACCCTCATGGTTTCAGCCTGGATGACGCTAGAGAGATCAATTCTCAGGATAAGATGTAGTTAGCAGATTTATTAAACACTGAGTTTCATTTGTCTAGCAGTCTATCTTATATACCTACTTTGTATTTTATTAATACCTAAAATACGTCGATTTCGTCACTGACACACTAACTCACTCCTCAAAACCGAAAGCTGTTTGGTATGTAGGCTAAGATTTGCACACAAACAACAATAAAATGAAGAAATCGGTAACTCTCACCCTCCAACCCCCATTATGGGGCGTGCAGGTCTGTATTTCTTACGGAAAATATGAAGGTAAAAAAAGAAATAGAGCACCCTACAAAAAGATGTGAAATCCCAACAAAAACATTTCAAGTAAAATAGATTGCGAAGACTCACTTAGCGCTTTCACTGTTAAAAAGTTATCACATCTAATGTACAGCCAAACCCTTAACTTTACAACGCGACGCCTAACTGCAAACCACCTCTTTGTCAAAATGCATGGCTTGGAAATCGTTCAGCTGAGGAATCGAATATGTTTAGGGGTAGGTATCTTGTGGACACAGACGTGGGTATCGATATAATTACAATCTATTATTCGTCTGTGGAGTATCGCTAGCTAATTTAATTTGACCTTGTACTATCACGAAAAAGGACCTCAAAATTAAAATGACCGCTAAAACGGATCACCAAAATAGACCCTTGAGTCCCTTTTTGAGGTTGTCCTGGATGTTCACGCAGCGATAGATGACACTATCTGTCTCTGTTCTCACGCCACTAGACGCGATTAGGTTTACCGGCAAGAGATGATCCAGTCAGCTTGAAATATAAGAAAAGTTATGCGTGGTCATACATAAAAAAAATATACGCGTCGACTTGAGAACCTCCTCGGTTTTTTCGTCGGTTAAAAAATAAAGTCAAGCAAGAATTATTGATTTTCCGTTCACAAAACGTATGAAGCAAGTGAACGTAGGTTTTTACTTTTTATGGAAATGTGGTTTAATGGTAAGTTTCATTTTTGTTAATAAAAAGCTAAGTAGCACGTATGTATGTTCACTTTATCCAAATAATACCTAACCATTATTCTAACTACATTGTTCGACGCTGGCGCGAATTTTGAGCGTTAGGTCCTGGGTTCAATTCCCGGGTCGAGCAAAGTGTTATTGGGATTTCCATCAGGTTTTTTTTTTTGTAGAACTCGCAGTCTGAATTTGTGCCCGGTTTATGGCAATAGACCCCTTTTTACATAACCGGCGGCGTGTGGGTGTATACAACGCCCAAACCTTCGGGAAATACAAGGGTAATATAATATTACGTGTTATTATTCTGTACTCTATAAATCTTCACCTTCAATTCCAAGCCAGTAAAACAACCCACTCCTTCAAAATTTAAAACGCATTAACCGTTCTGTGTTAGTGCAAAGTTTCAATAAGTATGTTCTCAGTGTCCGTGTGAGAGATCTAATGAATGAAGCTTGTTCTCTGCGCGCTTCCGTAGCGAAAGCATTCGAATTGAATTACAAGACACCCCGCTACACGTGAACGAAGTATTTATAAGATTAGAGCTGAGACGGAGCTAGAAAGCCAAGTCGGGCAGCGCTAGTCGCTACTTACGCTAAATTATAGACTGCTTGAATTTTTTGTTGCGATATGGATTGTTAGAAATATGACAAGCGTAAAATGAGAAGAACAATTTGGAAGTCTTGAGTTTATGGTGATCTTTCTTTTCCAAAAGATAGATTATGTCACTTTTCTGTTCATTAGTGAAAAAATGTCAAAATGTCAAGCACTACACATAACTTGACAGCCCCCGAAAGATGTACATTTTTGTTTAGGGATAAAATAATGGTTAGGTGTTAGGTACCAACCTATCTACTAAGCCACTAGGTTGGTTACTTCAAGTAATTGAACTTAATTTCTGTAGAACTCTTGAATAGTTGATGGCCGACTTTCGTACCCATGTCGCTAAACGCCTTTATTCAAAACTGGAAGAATCTCAACCTCTTTATTCAAAAAAGTAACATATTGAGTAGAAAATAAGTACACAGCGCACACTGGGGGTGGCATTGTCGGCGCCTCTCTGATCTACTGTGGGTCCTTCCTGATTTACGCTCCCGTTATTTGGTTTTCTTAATGGATTTTTGATACACATCTGCCGTTTTATGGAAGGAAGCTGGGTTGCCAGATGCGTTTATTTTTGTTGTTTTGAAGATGGATAATTTAATACGCAGATTGTGCTACGCTATAATTGTCTTCGAGGGGTAATCTATACTAATAATAAAGCTAAAGAGTTTGTACCTATGTGCGTTTGATTGTGCTAGTCTCAGAAACTGCCGGATTTGTTTTTTTTTCGGTACCTAGTTCAATTCTTGAAGAAGGCTATTGCTAGGATTTTTAAGAGCCAAATAAGAAGAAAAAAGTAAGGACGAACGGTAAGCGAAAACAAAGTCATAGCGCGAGCAGGCGATGCGATGCGACCCTGTGGGTCGGGGGAACAAGAAATTTCATGCGAATGAAGCCCGGGCGGAAGCTAGTCAGAAATATAAGCTCATACCAAAATAAGTTTTCGTAAACCGCCAATTGATCAGCCTCGGGTCTTGGCGGAGATTAAACATATGAGTAGGATAGGTAGGTCAAAATCAGGGTCTCAAACCTTTTTGCAACCTCCAAAAGTTACTACGATACTACTACTACTACAAGTACAATAACCTATGCCCGCATTACGCACAAGGAACGAAAATAGTCGTCAAAGTTTATTCGACCCGGTTTGGGAACAGTAGGCAAGCTACCCTTTTATTTGAGAACTTTCCCCATAAATTAAACTGTGAAACACCTCGGGTCTTCGAAGTAAATACACAATGATTTAGTAACGCCTATAAGAAATGAAGATGAGCTATTTAGTCGAAGTGGCGTCGAGAATCGTACATACGTATGTAATGTCTGTTCCAAAATTAGTGATGTGATGAAACTGTAAACAAACCCTGATCAGTTCAAATTATTACGCAATCACTCACTAAAGGCAATTAGTAACACATTCATCTGTGTTAAAGAGGTTTTAACTTTGTATCTCTGTACTTTTTTCGACAATTATTTTTAGGATTCCGTACCATAAGGGTGCCAGCGGGACCCTATTATTAAGACTCCGCTGTCTGTCAGTCTGTCACAGGGCTGTATCTTTTGAACTATAATAGGTAGGTAGACACTTGAAATTTTCACAGTGTGTACTACTATAGACGTTATAATAACAAATAAAATAAAGTGTCCGTCAACGAACTTCTATAGTGATACATACAACACTGAGGACCGTACCTACACACGGTGAATAAACAGTAGTTTTTCACGGCAAGAAAAACGTGTGTGCTTAAAGGGCCTAACTTTTTTCTTCATTAACCATAATAATTCCTATTCAATGTACCTAACCCGAGAATATCTACTGCAACTAAAAATGGCTTCTTGTCTCAGGGCTGATTTTTCAATCGACAGATACATAATTTTTAGTTAAAATTATCTGGCGTTGGAAAAATCACCTCATTATGCATGTGTAAATTACGTTGATTTCAGAAAGACTAGCAGTAGTAGCAGTATTGAAAAGTCATAAACATTTTTGAAATCGTAGCGGAATATGAACTCTTTGTGTTTGTGTTAAAGTGGTTTTTTCAAAAACACATTTGTTTACATGTTTGGAAGCCAAAAAATGAACGCACGTATTGGCAATGACGTAACATTCACATCAAGTAAGTCAATATTTGTCTGTGCCTACTGAAGGCTGGGAATAGTCCGAAATTCTATAGGTGGGTGTTGTAAAGGTGTCAGAGGATATTTTATGTAAATTGCGGGGTAATTGCGTAACACACGTACACACAGTAGGCTTTCATATTGACAGTTCAACAACATTCATTGCGTTATTGACGTTGTTGATCAAATATATTTTTCGAACATATAGGTAAAGCAATAGATTAGCCATATCCTTCAAAATAATTCAGATTATGATTGGTAGTGAGTTACGCAATTACGGTAACGATTAAGATTTGCTTCATAAAACACTGACAGACCATATTTTTCTGCCATTATATGGAAATGGGTTATAAATCATCATGAAGAAGTGAAAGTAGAAGTGTTTTATTAGATCCACGGATACTTGTACGAGTATCTATGAATAAATCCTATTAAAAAAAAACTGCACTTAAAATAATTTATTTATTTATTTCTTTAATTAAAACGGTATGAAACCAATTACAAAAAAAATTAAAGACATTTTACTACGCGGCCGTTACCACGTAGTCAGTTGTTAAATTGACGTTTAAACTACAGTTACGCTAACGAGGCATGCAAAACAACGTGTGTCCTGGACTCAAATGCCTATGTATAAAAATACTGCAACTATTTTTTTATTCTGGCGCTTAGTGCGTACGTTGTGATCTCACTGTCTGTCACCTATGCGTACGTAGAGATCGGCGTCGGGTATATACATACCCAAAGAGAAAATATCCGGGTAAATTCCCATTTGGGTATATAACGGCAACTTGTTCCATTTATAAATTAAGTCCCAGACACTCCCTCAGAGACAAATTTAAAGAGATTAATATAACGACTGTGCCTTCTCAGTACATTTATGATAATCTTTTGTATGTACATAAAAATATTAATCTGTTTAAAAAATACAGTGATATTCATAACATAAATACTTGGAACAAACACAAATTTGTTGTTCCTACAAGGCTCAAGAAAATAGGTGGCTCGTTTAGATGCCAATGTACCTATACGTTTTTATAATAAACTTCCTAGCCACATTCAAGAAATAAGCCTTAATAAATTCATATCTTTTATAAAGCGAAAACCAGAAAGCCTATTATTGTGAATGTGAGGACTATGTGGATCATTGTTTCCGTTTTAATCATGGTCTGGCAGTTTGAGTAGTTTATGCGGCCTACCTAAATGTCCTGTCTTTGGTATTGTTCGTCGAATCGTTGAGTTCCTTAAGTTCTGAGTTGAGGCTGCACGGTTACTGACAAATGCGTGCACTGACTAGGTAGGTCAACTCAATCTGTGTGGTTCTTTCCTCAAAAGATCATTTCAAACACCAATCTACATGGTCTTCATACGATCTGACTAAGATTTTGTCTGGACTTTAAAAGAGACAGTGACGTCTGAGTTTGTTTCGGCTTTTCTTCTCAGAATAGTCAGACAGGAAACGCCGATCTCATCTAGTTTAAAAAAATATAATTGACGTGTAAAAGTGTTTGTACAAACCTATTTACAGAAAATAAATCATTTATCATTAACGGGGATTTATAGCATGTATAGCATAGCATGCATAGCATAGGACGTATAGCGTAGCATGCATAGTATAGGACGTATAGCATAGCATGCATAGCATAGCACGCATAGCATAGCATGCATAGCATAGCACGCATAGCATAGCATGCATAGCATAGCACGCATAGCATAGCATGCATCCTCGCAAATATTACAAATGGCCGTAAAGGATAATAAAGGTACAACCACGAAAAAAAAACTCTTAAATACTATTCCACGCATAACCTGTTAATTTTTTTTTCTTCTCTTTAAAAGCCATAAATAAATCCCGGCGAAACTAAAAACGCTACCCAAATGATATTCTTATTTCTTAACATAAGTCGCACATTATATTTTGCAGCGGCAAACTCTCTGGCAGTTAAGCCAGCGTTAAACCACGGTTACGCTAATGACGCTATGCAACTGCGGTGTGTAAGTCACGCCGGTGACAGAACAGCGCAGCCGGCACTCAAACTACTTCTGCAAGTATTCAACTTCTAACCAAGCGTAATGGAATGGGGATTTAGTTGAGGTATTGTTATATTGTTTTTTGTTGGCTTAGACCGGGGCACTGTTGCTGGATAAGTTAGGATAGAAATATAGGAGGATTTAGGTAACTAACGCTGAAACAGATTAGGTAATAACAACATACTACTTAAGTACGACTACTGACAAATGTGTATATATATTTCATCACCACTGCTCTCAAAACGGCGAAAGAAAACATCGCGAGGAAACCAGTATGTTCTTGAAGCAAAATTTCGAAGACCTGTGACATCCACCAACCCGCACTGGGCCCGCGTGGTGGCCCACTCCCTCTCACAGAAAGGAGGCCTCTGTCCCAGCAGTGGAAACATTAAAGGCTGATTATGTTACTGGCAAATCCGTGTACTGATTGGACGGGTCCACTCAAATTTGCACACAGATTTGAGTGGACCCGTCCAGTCAGTGCACGCATTTAGAAAGAACCACAGTTCTTTCTTCAAAAGACCATTTCAGATACTAATCTACATGATCCTCACATGATCTGATCAAGATTATGTCTGGACTTTACATGAGACTGTGAGTTTGTTTCAGTGTTTCTTCATACCGATCTCATCTGGTTTTTCAAATATCAATGACGTTTAAAATTGTTTGTATAAACTTACGTACAGAAATAAATATTGTGACGTTGCAAAATTAGTTATTGATTGTGTCTAGTAGCGACATCTATTGTAATTAACGGCGGACTACGCCAGGGATGTCAATGCTGTTCTGCGTGACACAGATGGCGTTGATGCCTTTTTGCTTAGGTGATTAATTGCAAGTTTATTTGGATAATCAAGAAATAAATAAACAAACGTACATAATTTACCACATTTTATGTCAAACATAATGTTTGACAAAATGAAGATACAAATCGATAAGGAATCTATATAGTCTGTGGAAGATGATTCGAGAAACTGTCAGATTGGTCTGGAGGAACAGGCGGGGACGGTGTCCGTTTTTTACGAACGAGGACTCGAGCCTAAAGGGCGTTTTTGAGGGACTTAATCCTAGGAGGATTGGGATGTGTCCAAATAACCCTTGGGGTTTAAATAAGTAGGAGCTATTTTGGCAGAATTCCGTGAGTACTAAACCATTTTCTTTGTTCTTGCTGGATAGCCTATAGCTTAGCTCATGCATGTGTGTTCTGACGCGAGGACGTTGTTACAGGTCTGGCTGTTTATGCTAGCCTGATAAGTTTGCGCGATTGATTCGCTGCCTTGGTGTTGCGCCGTGCGGTGTTTTGACATTCATCAGAGCGCAGGCGGATTTATGGTTCTCCCTTGCGGTGTGGTCCTCCGACATTAGGAAGGCTTTACCAAACCGAATCCAGGTGTTGAGGGAAGTTCGCCACTCCAGGTAACGATAGCGTCACCATCTCGTCCGTAGGCCGCGTTCGCGTGTGTTCACAGGTTTCTCCTGTGAACGACGCCAAGGACCCTGAACCGTCAACTGAAGGGGTTATACCGAGGATTTTATAGAGAGTGTTATCAGTGTGTCATTATGGTTTAATCTATGAGAGAGTTAGGCCTTTTGTAGGAACTAGGTTGTTTTAAGACCAGTTGTTGTAAGGATCTTGTGTCTCGGGTTTGCTTCGTATAGTATTTATTTTCCCTCTATGAGCACAGTCCGGAAAAGGCCAATACCTGTTCGATTGAGCTAGAAGTTGTTAATTCAATCATCCCACGGACTCGCTATAGCGACTCTGAGAAACTGCTATTTAGTCTCAAGTCTGGCGTGCACTGACACCACTAGGAACGGAGACTAGTTGTGTGGGTGTATGCCATAGACTCTGGGAAGGGTACATTGATTTGGTGGCTTGCCACATTGTTTGTATGTGTACTTTAATTTTGTATAATTCGAATAAACTTTGTATTGTGTAAGAAGGTACTTGTTTAATTATCCTTCCTAGCAGGTTATACCTTATAAATTTACTTTAGCACGGTGGTGAGTAGTAAAGTTCAAATAGGAACCATCAGCAGCTTGTTTCTAAGAAATTATCAGTAAACTACGAAGCCGGGTTACAGTTGGCGCCCAACGGTATATAATTATTTAATTATATAGGGTGAACGAATTAATAACAATATCTCTCTCTCTCTCTCAATTCCCTCAGTCCTTTCAGTTGGCGGATTCTTGTAGTAGTTTAAGGCTAGTTTTAAGTTTTAAATATATAGTGGCCGTTGCACCACGATTAAACCATTTCTTTTGTTGGTTTCATTTGTTTTGTATCTTTTGTTGTTTCTTTTGTTTTCGTTTATTTGTATGTATGCCCAACTCACAAGTAAGACAAGTGGCATTGTGATAATTATTTTGGGACTATATATGTACCAAACGTTTGTTTAAGAGGTTGGTGACTTCATATTACCTATATTTCTGAAGTTTATGTAGCATTCCAGTTTGCATTTGTGGTACAGTTTGTTTAACAAATACAAGTAATAATTATTACAACTGGAAGATAATTAGTACAATAAGAAACAACAGTTTTGTGTTATTATGTTCATGTGGTTGTTTCAGTTGATGTCCTGATAAACTGGATTGCATTTATTTTTTATAGTGAAACATTGTATTATAAAACAAAAACCCAACATTAATTTCTGTAAAAGTTAAAAAAAAAAAGGGGGTAATCTTGAAAATTGTAAACAATTTCTATGAGGTAATTCTCAGAGGTGTTATAGCAGTCTCATATTGGTATTAGAGGATTTCAGTAGTAAGATAATAACACTAGAAGCAAGTTTCACTAGTATTGATTGGATTTTGCAATACAGGGAACTACAATTTGTAGAAATCAACTTTCATGGAAACGGGACACTTGGAATCTTTATGACAACTGGTCGGTCATTTCGTTGTTTAACGTTTTAACACTGATTATTTAATCCCAGATTTAAAAAACAACCACGGCATTCCAAAAAACAGCATTGTTTGTTTGTATCGTTCAGCATTCGTTTTCATACATTGGTACTTAACCCATAAAACACATTTACATTGGTGACATTTGACGTTTGACGTTTTGATATATCAGGGTGCGTTCCGAAACGCGTTATACACGATTTGCGTTTAGTTTGTCATTGGTTTTGGTTGAGTTGTTTTTTCACAATGGATTTAGAGACAGTATACATACATTCCCTTCTACGTGACGAATTGACATATGAGGTTGCTGTTCGTGCAGAGACACCGGCAGATACAGTTTTAAAACTTCGAAAACAACTCAAATCACTCTGTTTAGGCTTTGGTCCCTCCGAGTTTGTAGATGAGGAGTCGGACATTGGCAAGGAACTGGATACGATTCAGGTTAAGCTGAAGGAGTTGCAAGCCAAGGTGGATAGTGCCGAAAAGACTCGTGATAAGTATAGTCTTGCTCGTGCTAGGGCTTTGTACTGCCATTTATACCATCGTCTGCATAGATTAACTTGTAAAACTGAGAAACATTGTGTTCTGCAGGAGAAACTTAAGGTTGTGATACAGGGTTATGAACCAACACTCGTCAAGTTGTACACTCGTTCTGAGGTACGGTCAGAGTCTGAAAAGCCAGAGGTTGAGGACAACTTCGATAGTAATGGTACTCAGTATGCAGTCAGTAAAAACATTTGTAAGTGGAATGTCACATTTGATGGTAAGTCGTGCCCATTCCTGTTTTTGGATTCAATTGCTGAACGTGCCAAGGCATTTCGAATAAGTGATTCTGTGTTGTTTGATTCGGCTTTTGCGTTTTTTAAGGGTGACGCTTTAATATGGTACAGGAGTGCAAAATGTCAAGTGGCAACTTGGAAGGAGTTCACAGATCTGCTTCTTAGTGAGTTTCATGCCATTGATTATGAGGATAACTTACTGGATGAGGCCAAGAAACGGATTCAGGGAAATGATGAACCCGTTCATATGTATTTCGCCATCATGAATGGATTATTCTCTCGTCTGAAGACACCTTTAACGGAACCAGAAAAGATTAAAATCCTAAAAAAGAACGTCAAACCATCCATATCTAGGGGTTTAGTTTTAGTAAAGCCGGAATCAGTGGCAGAACTAAAAGATTTTGCTCGACTTCTGGAGGCAGAGGATATAAAGGCAAATACTTACAAATCAACTTCACAGTCAGACCAAAAACTGAAACCAAAAGTAGCCAGCGTTGACCACCATGACAACAGATACAAACAAACTAAACACAAGCCCAAACCACAACCATCCGCGAAAGAGATAAAATGTTTTAGGTGTGGGAATATAGGGTTTACTATTAAAACTTGTCCCGTTTGTAAAGATAAACAAAAAGAAACAAAATGTTTCAAATGTGGAAAGTTAGGGTTCACAGTAAGGAATTGTCCAGAATGTAAAAAGGAACCAAAGGATGCAAAAAACTAATTTCAACAGTCTGTCACCAACCACCTGAAACGGTCGATCCAGGTGAATGGAAATCTTGGTTAGAATTTGTTTCTAATTTTTACAAGTATAACAGATCAGTGTCAGCACTGTTTAAGCCAGACAGGAATAAGGATATTCGGCCATATTTAAGTGTGAATTTATATGATGTAGTATTATACGGTTTGTTAGATTCAGGAGCAGATATTTCAATTATAGGCAATGGAGCCCATGAGAAGTTTATTAACTTAGGTTATTCATTAGATACCTCAGTTGAGTTAAAGCAAACAATTCTCGTTGCAAATGGATCCGAAAGCAATCCTATAGGTATATTAAGGTTACCTATTACATTCAATAGTGTAACAAAGATTATTAAATTTTATGTAATACCATCCATAACATCAAATGTAATATTTGGGGTGGATTTTTGGATAGCTTTTAGTTTGATGCCTCAAATGTTTAAACACATTAGTTATATTGAGACACCTAAACAATTTATGCACTTTAATAATAATACGAATAAAACAATAGTTAACACAGTAGAATCATTTGATAATTTGAGTCCGGAACATAAAACAATAGCGGAATTAATAGTCCAACAATTTCATAACATATCGTTTGAGTCCAAAGGTTTGGGTAGAACACATTTAATACAACACGCGATAGACACAGGCGACGCGTTGCCCATTAAGTCCAGACCATATCCAATGTCACCAGAAAAGTTAAAAGAACTTCATAAGGAATTGGACAACATGTTGAAGCACGATGTGGTGGTGCCAAGTGAAAGTCCATGGAACAATCCAGTCCTTATGGTCCCAAAATCAGATGGTACATTGCGGTTTTGTTTAGATTGTAGGAAGCTTAATGCGGTTACAAAAGGGGATGCTTATGCAATACCATACATACCACAAATCTTAGATAGTCTCAAAAACGCAAAATATATAAGCTCTGTAGATTTTAAATCTAGCTTTTGGCAAATACCGCTAGAGGAAACTTCACGGGAGAAAACCAGTTTCACTGTTCCAGGTAGAGGACTATTTGAATTTAAAGTAATGCCATTTGGACTTTGCGGAGCTCCTGCCCGTCAGCAAAGATTAATGGATAGGTTGTTTGGCCATCCGTTTTGTAGTGATATTACCAAGGGGTTAATATTCTGTTATGTCGATGACATCTGTGTAGTTTCAGAGGATTTAGATACACACATACTTCTGTTAAAAAGGCTACACGAACGGATAAAAAGTGCAAATTTAACGATAAATTTCGGGAAAAGTAAATTCTTTAGAAAATCATTAAAATACTTGGGCTATGTGGTGGATGAGTGTGGTCTTAGGACTGATCCGGAAAAAGTGCGCGCTATTTTAGACTTTCCAGTACCAAAAACCGCGAAAGAGGTAAAAATGTTTTTGGGAACTTGTTCTTGGTACCGAAGATTTATTAGAAATTTTTCTACTATAGCAGCGCCATTAAATGCACTCACCAGCACCAAGGTCAAATTTAAATGGAATCCAGAGGCAGACGACGCTTTTAACTCATTAAAAAATATTTTAGTTTCTGCTCCAGTCTTAGCGTGTCCTGATTTTGAAAAACCGTTTACTGTTCACTGCGATGCATCCAGTTATGGCATAGGTGGTATGTTAACCCAGAATATTGACGGGAATGACCATCCTATTGCTTATATTAGTAGATCCCTTAGTAAAACCGAGCGTAATTATAGTGCAACGGAACGTGAAGCGTTGGCTGTCATTTATGCGGTAGAAAAGTTTGAACCATATTTGGGTAGCAGACATTTTACAGTTATTACTGACCATGCTTCACTTAAGTGGTTTAAAAATTTGGAAAACCCAACAGGTCGCTTAGCACGCTGGGGTTGTCGCTTATCCCAGTATAACTATACCATCGAGCATAGGAAGGGTAAAGATAATGTTGTACCAGACGCCTTATCAAGGTTACTTAAAGTTGAGGCTGTAACTAATACTCCTATTACGCCTACACCGACTGGTGACGAATGGTATGACAAAATTATGGCCGGGTGTTCGTCATGCCCGAAAAATTACCCTAACTATCGCGTAGATAAAGGTTTACTATATAGATACACTAAAGGTAAATATGCGTTAACACATGAGTTCGACTGGAAAGAGGTAGTACCCAAATCACTGCGTTCACAGGTCATGTCTGAAAACCATGAACCTCCTACTTCAGGTCACCTGGGTGTTTTTAAGACACACCGAAGGTTAAGTTTGAGGTACTTTTGGCCAGGAATGTATCGTGACGTAGTTGAGTTTATCAAGGGTTGTAGTATTTGTTCGGCTTATAAACATAAGACTACTCTTACTCCGGGTCTCATGGGTCAGCCTAAACAATGTTATAGACCATTTCAAGCTGTATCTATAGACTTAGTTGGACCACTTCCGAAATCACGCTCGGGTTTTGTACATTTACTTGTAGTTTCTTGCTGTTTTTCAAAATATACGTTATTGTTTCCACTACGCCGTGCAACTAGTGCCCTGGTAGCCAAAAACTTTGAGAATTATGTTCTTCTGGCTCACGGGATTCCTGAAACCGTAATTACCGATAATGGGGTTCAATTCACGGGATCGGAATTTTGTAACCTTTTAAAGAAGTACAACATACCTCGAGTGCATTATGGGCCTAGATACACTCCACAAATTAACATGGTTGAAAGGTACAATAAAACAGTAATGACTGCAGTTTCAACTTATGTAAAAGAAGATCATAGGACTTGGGATCTCAATTTAACGAAAATACAATTTGCTTTAAATAGCGCAGTAAATGAAACAACTGGATTTACTCCATTTTTCTTGGTCCATGGCCGAGAACCCATTATAAACGGCACGTTTTATAAGAACACAGACGACTGCGATTATGAAGTAGCTATGCCTCGTGAAGAATATGCAGGGGAATTAGGAGTTCTAAAGGAGATTTTCGAAAAGGTGCGCGCCAATATTGTTAAGGCTCATGCCACAAACGCGAAATATTATAACTTGCGTAGGCGTCACGTCACTTTACGCGAAGGCCAGATGGTTTGGCGTAAAACTTACATCCAAAGTGATGCGGAGAAGTATAAAGCATCTAAGTTGGCTCCGAAATATCAACAGTGCATAGTGAAAAAGAAGCTTTCACCTTTAGTTTATGAGCTTATAGGGTTAAATGGTAAACCATTGGGCTCTTGGCATATAAAAGATATGAAAATCTATTAACATAATCTTTAGTTTATTCGGTCGTCTCAGCCGAGGGTTTTTTTAGCCGTAGTCCGTGTTTCACGTGTTGTTAGGAAGTAAACTCCAACAACGACGACAAGGCTTATATGCATGCTATACTTTATTTATAAGTAAATTGTCTTGATTATTATATTATGAACGTAAGTCTAGGGTATCGTTCAAGATTGTATACAGTAATTTTGCTGTCTTGCATGTCTTGTGTTATTTTTTTTTAATGGCTCGGTCCATAACTTTGATAGCCAAGCTCGCTTGGTTGTTTTTTTTTTCATATGAAGCGGATCGTGACTTCAAAAATAAGCCTTCACTAATTTATGTTTTGCCAATATAGCATTGTTGCTTCGGTGAGACTTTAGATAGCACTAGTGCTTATCTAGTTACGAGCGGCCGGTGACTCTTAAAATAAGCCAAACCACCATTATGTTTACAGAATATTTATTTCTGGGAACGCAGTATACGTCTTGTCTGGTGAGTTTTATGCACATTGTTTGCCCGATATATGTATCAGCTCGCTGAACATATTCACCAGGAAGATCGTTTAGATTTATATTAAACAATTCAGAGTTCCACTGGTTTACAGACGGAATTCGGGAGTATGCAAGAGGTGGCTTTCTGCGATTTGAATGCAAGTTGCTACAGGATTGAAAGAGAAAGAAATTCAGGGATGTATGAAAGAATGGGGGGGGTTATGCCCGGATTGTAGGAAGATTTGTAAGAAGAATAGGTTTCCTGGCAGTTTGGATTTTATAAGGTTGGTTATTTACTTACAGTAGGAAAAATAAGGAAATTATTTATATTTCATCTTAAAAAAAAAAAGTATATGACGTTTCACAACAATCAATTTATAAATTGATCAGAACTCTTCCACTACAGTTTCTATGAGAATTTGTAAACCCACTCCAGTGTTATAACACCGAGGGCGGTGTTGGTTTTTGCGTACACAAAAACCTTTTGTGGGAAGAGGGGCATTGTGACGTTGCAAAATTAGTTATTGATTGTGTCTAGTAGCGACATCTATTGTAATTAACGGCGGACTACGCCAGGGATGTCAATGCTGTTCTGCGTGACACAGATGGCGTTGATGCCTTTTTGCTTAGGTGATTAATTGCAAGTTTATTTGGATAATCAAGAAATAAATAAACAAACGTACATAATTTACCACATTTTATGTCAAACATAATGTTTGACAAAATGAAGATACAAATCGATAAGGAATCTATATAGTCTGTGGAAGATGATTCGAGAAACTGTCAGATTGGTCTGGAGGAACAGGCGGGGACGGTGTCCGTTTTTTACGAACGAGGACTCGAGCCTAAAGGGCGTTTTTGAGGGACTTAATCCTAGGAGGATTGGGATGTGTCCAAATAACCCTTGGGGTTTAAATAAGTAGGAGCTATTTTGGCAGAATTCCGTGAGTACTAAACCATTTTCTTTGTTCTTGCTGGATAGCCTATAGCTTAGCTCATGCATGTGTGTTCTGACGCGAGGACGTTGTTACAGGTCTGGCTGTTTATGCTAGCCTGATAAGTTTGCGCGATTGATTCGCTGCCTTGGTGTTGCGCCGTGCGGTGTTTTGACATTCATCAGAGCGCAGGCGGATTTATGGTTCTCCCTTGCGGTGTGGTCCTCCGACATTAGGAAGGCTTTACCAAACCGAATCCAGGTGTTGAGGGAAGTTCGCCACTCCAGGTAACGATAGCGTCACCATCTCGTCCGTAGGCCGCGTTCGCGTGTGTTCACAGGTTTCTCCTGTGAACGACGCCAAGGACCCTGAACCGTCAACTGAAGGGGTTATACCGAGGATTTTATAGAGAGTGTTATCAGTGTGTCATTATGGTTTAATCTATGAGAGAGTTAGGCCTTTTGTAGGAACTAGGTTGTTTTAAGACCAGTTGTTGTAAGGATCTTGTGTCTCGGGTTTGCTTCGTATAGTATTTATTTTCCCTCTATGAGCACAGTCCGGAAAAGGCCAATACCTGTTCGATTGAGCTAGAAGTTGTTAATTCAATCATCCCACGGACTCGCTATAGCGACTCTGAGAAACTGCTATTTAGTCTCAAGTCTGGCGTGCACTGACACCACTAGGAACGGAGACTAGTTGTGTGGGTGTATGCCATAGACTCTGGGAAGGGTACATTGATTTGGTGGCTTGCCACATTGTTTGTATGTGTACTTTAATTTTGTATAATTCGAATAAACTTTGTATTGTGTAAGAAGGTACTTGTTTAATTATCCTTCCTAGCAGGTTATACCTTATAAATTTACTTTAGCACGGTGGTGAGTAGTAAAGTTCAAATAGGAACCATCAGCAGCTTGTTTCTAAGAAATTATCAGTAAACTACGAAGCCGGGTTACAATATAATTTATCATTTACTTACTTCGATCATCAAATTGTTAGCTAAGCTGTTATACGGTATGATCGCTCTTTGTCAGAAGATTTTTGAGGGTCATGCCTGCCATAATTCGGTTTGAACTTATGTCATGACTCGTGTCCTTGTCATATCAAACTGCAGTGGACTGCAATTAGCTGTTAATACTAGTATATTCTTATCAATAGCTAATGGAAGGCCATTTAAAAAAATAATAATAGACGATTGTCTAAAGTCATCAAGCAATGTAGCGTCGTGGGGCCGCGGCCGTTGTGACCTGTACCACAGGTGCTGTTTGCAATGGCTGTTTCCAGCACCAGTTTCTCATAAATGTAAACTTATCATACATCATCATCTGCCTAGCCTTTTCCCAATGTAAACTTATCATTAAGCTAAATAAAAATAAAATAAAATAAACAAAATAAATCATTAAGCCAGGATTACCAAGGGGCATCGAATTACCTAGTCACTGGGTTGTGGAGGTCAGATAGGCAGTCGCTCCATGTAAAATAATGGTTAGTGTGGTGGTAGTTGGGAGGACGCTAGGCAGATGATGATGAATTACTATGGCTGTATTTTTGTAAAGAGAAAATAAATATACTTTTTAATACAGTTGCTCAAAAAGTGGCCTATTGCAGGGACGTATAGCGTTTGGGATGTGGGCTATTAGGGAACCAGCAATGCACAACACAGCAATGCACGGCACGAGAACGCACGACATTGGAATGAACGTGTTTTGAATTCCAATGACGTACATTGTCATGTCGCGCATTCTCGGCCCGGACCAAGAGTGTCCGGCTTGATAATGTACAGCACGGGAATTGGAATCAAAACAAACAGTGACGTCACAATAAAAAAGTAAAAAGCCATGTGAAACTAGGGATGAGATTTTGATTGATTAAGGATTGATTTTGATTGATTTTGTTTCATTTGACGTGTGGTTGACGTTCTGGAAGAAAACAAAAGTTAATGAAATACTTAATAATAACATCAGCAACGTGCAAGCGTTTTCAACAAGAAATTATATTTCATTTGTGATCTTGAGATGTTGCAAAATGTTTGGCAAGTAGGTAAGTGCCTATGCTATTACAAATTACAACATCATTGGTGTAAGTACGTAAGTAATACGGAAGTTTTAATAACAGCATCACAACAATTTCTCCATGAGCAACAGTGCCGGCAGTCTCGACAGAGATAACGACAAAATCGTTAACTTTTGATCGCTGATTACTAACGAATAAATGCGGTTGCATTATCGGTGCTTACGGAAAACGTAAGTCTCCACATCCAAGATGCGATTCTCGCAAGCATCATTATTGCAACTGAATGTTTTCATTGATAATTTTGCAATCGAAAGTTAACGATTTTGTCGTTATCTCTGTCGAGACTGCCGGCCCTCGTTATTAAGAGCTGTTTACTAACCCATCTCAATAGCATTATTCTCTATGATTCTTTCCGTAACTTACAAATGGTCTCAATTATGATACCTTAGATTATCAGTGTGTAAATTATTAGAGCTCATAAAACTGGGGGCTGTCAGTTTGGTCCCTTTGGCTTTGTGATGTAATTAGTCAATCCTTGTAGGTACTCTATATTATGTATGTAGGTCCTTACTATCTGACAAAAGATCTACAACATAAGACATACCTAGCTTTAATACATACATACTTATTAAAAATAGTAATACATAAGTAGGTACATACTATATCTATACCTACGTGCTAGCAAAGTGTAGCTATGAAAAAATTTCATCAGTGTTTATTTTATTAAAACTAGTAATTTTGTAGAAGGTGCCTTTAGCTGCCATCTTAATAACTTTCTAATTAATCATATTTATTTTTAGATTTTCACTGCAATCATAAGATGTGTGCGACTCACACTTGATGGAGATAATTAAAAAAGGAATGAAATATTTGCCCCAAACATAGTCCATACCACTATTGTGTTGCTGCTTGCTGCTCAAGAGGACCGCAAGCCTGACATAGAATTCCATTACATTATATATATTATATGGTTTCATCGCAGAAGAAATGAACACTTTAGTAAAAAGTTAATTGGTTATATCTAGTCAAAGCTGCCCTGAATTACATACCTAACTGCTAAGGCAAAAGAAATACCTACTATGAAACAAATTCAAGAATAACATCAGCAACCAGGACCATAATAAATTGGATAAACTAAATTATGGGCGCAACCAGAGTTATGAAGATTAAGTGTGGAGACAGTTATTATGAAAGTGGCAAAGTAAATTATTATCGGGATAGCATTATAGTTACTGCTCTATGAATGCTAAAGCTTATCTCTCTATCTAAAATAATCAAAAAAACCAACTAGGTAATACTTATATTTTTGATCCTTGACGGATAATAATAGAATAGCCTTTAAAATAGTAGGTACCACCTACTAATTGTTTATTATATAATTTTATTTGTAATTAAATTAATTATATATTTAATTTCATTGTCTTTTTTTCACTCTTCCTCGTCTGTAGTAGGTACGTCCTGCAGGATAGTCCTTTCCCTTGTTCTCCACACACATCCCGCGACCACATAAATCATCTCTTCTCTATTTGTAGCTTGCTTCTTTCCATGATACATAAAAGTAAAATTAAATAAACAAAAATGCAGTATAAATATTATCATCATCATATCAGCCATAGGAAGTCCACTATTGAACATGGGCCTCCTCAATATAATCTTAATATATATAAATTACGTGTCACGTTGTTTGTCTGCGATGGACTCCTAAACTACTTAACCGATTTTAATCAAATTTGTACACAGTGTTCAGTTAGATTCAACTTGAAAGATAGGATAGCTTGCATCTCTATTTATGATCCGCAGACGAAGTTGCGCGGGTCAGCTAGTAGTCTATACTTATTAATTACCTAAGTAAGAAAGACCAATTTAACCTCTAGACCTTGTGGTGCACCTTGGCGGAGGCCTATGTCAAGCAGTGGACTGCAATTATGATGATGATGAACCATTAGCTATTTTTATTAGATCATCAACAAATTAACAGCCTCCATGCGATCCGAGGTTCTGGATTCGATTACCGGTGGGGATGGGGACACTGTCTCATAAAAATATCTTTAAGGGACTGTTCCAAGTTTAGTTTGGGCATTGCAGGTTAAAATCACCTGATTGTTTAGAAAGTAAGATGATTCCGTGCTTCGGATTCGGAGTGCACGTTACTGTCGGTCCTGGTTATTTTCTACGCGATGTAGACGAAACAGAGCCACAATGTTTCCTAGTTTTAATGCATGTTATAATCTCGCCGAAGTTTAAGTCACTAAGGAAAGCCCTAATGTTAATTCTGTATGAAAAACTTCATTCAAATCCAGTGGCGTAGCGTGCCTTGGCGGGGCCCCGTATAAAAATTTGTTTGGGGGCCCTTAGGAAGGGTAAAGATTTCGCACAAAAGAAAAAAAAAATGTTTGCATATAATTAAAAGAAATATGTAATTATATTCATCATAATTATCTATCTGTCACTTATTCCAAATTTATTAATTTTTGTATTTATTAATTTTGGCTTACGCACGTTGGGGCCCCCCGTGGCCCGGGGGCCCCATATAAATTGATACGGCAGATACGGCGGTAGCTACGCCCCTGTTCAAATCTGTCCAGTAGTACCTACTGGATATAGAATGGTTGAATGGTATGTACTAAATGCGGTTTCCAGCCCGATTTTCATTAGAAACAATGTTGAAGATCACGATAGATGACCAATCAAGACCTGTTTGTCTTATTTTTGGATTTCAAAGTTAAGAACTTTAATATAACTAAGTAGGTGGGTCAATGACCGATAGCACGACCATAACTAGCACTTACACAGTTACCTACACTATAGTAGAGGTCAGCGTGCACGCACCGCTCGGCTCACTCGTCCGGTGATCCAAGCAACCGAATTAAGTGTCACTACTAAGCAAAAATTTAAGGAACACCCATCTTTTAAACATTGTCGGATAGCACAGGCTCCATTAATTTGTACTATATTGCCAGATTGAACTATTACCGACAAATTGTGCCTTTTTATGGTCGGGGTGTTAGTTGTGTCGCAATTTTGTAGCATCGTATTAACATTTATCGATATTTTGTGCGTCGACATAACGTATTCTACTCGTGTGGGAGATGCTCTTTGGCGGCGCCTCTAGGCTCAGGCCTTAGAGGGCCTTGATCTGGGCAGGAGGCCTACCAACATTACACAATGTGAATGCTTCAGGGTAGCTATTTTGATTACGTTTTTTGCAATTTGCAGGCTAGGTTGTATGTTGATGGAAATGTTGTTCGCGGATGTCCCTCCAAGTTCATATAATTCGAGGAATGACTTTGACCTCGAAAAAGTCGTTCCTCGAGTTATATGAACTTAGGGTATTGATTTTGATGATTATAATTCTGTAACTACATACGTCTTACACCTGCAAATAGCAAAAAAAACGTAAGAAAATTTGAATTTCGCGGGCTACCCTGACGCTTTCACCTTAAGGGTAAATGATAGCTTTAACTCATCATCATTTCAGCCGAAAGACGTCCACTGCTGGACATAGGCCTCCCCCAAGTGTGTAGCTTTATCTATCGCTTTATATTAGATCGTTGTCCATAAATAAATAAAAGATAAATAAAAACTATAAATTAGGTATCATGTTATAATTTACTAAATAGGTACTTTACATTGTTACATTTTATGTAAATTGATTAGGAATTGATTATTATAAATGTCGGCAGGTAGGTACTTCTGGCTTTATGGCTGGTAGGCCGTCCGTGCTACGTAGGTAGGTACTGCTGCTTCCAGGATTGGGAACCATGGTATTCAGAATTCTGTAATGCACAAACCACAAATTGTATTCCAAAAACATTAGCTTTGTGCGGTCGAGTTATTTCAATCAACATACAACCTAGCACTGGCCTGCAAATTGCAAAAAACGAAAGAAAATTTAAATTTCGCGGGCTGGTTGAAGCCAATCACCTTATCGGGTAATCGGCGTGATTGCAATAATAAAACTAGGAGCTTTTTTTCTTCGTGGTCCATAAAATACTGGAAAATTCCGTGGTTCCTTCTTTTTTTCTTCGTGTTCCTATATTACGACCGTATTTATCCTATGGGCGGCATGAGCACCGGGCCGTAGGCCGACGTAGGAGGCCGGCGGAAGCCCGGCACTTCGGGGACAGAAGATGGATGGAGTACCTACAATTTGTATTTCTTGGAGGAACCACGGGCAAAAAAAATACTCGCGGTCCCTTTCCAGGGACTAAGGGACCGGGACCTCGGGTAAAAAAGGACCGAATCTATTATTAATCTGTGACCGACTATGAAAAAGACTACCGTAGCTTCGTAAATTCTTAAATCTCTAAAAGGCTAATTCTTAAAATGGCCAATTCGTGAGGTTCGTATTATTCTCGTAACTAAAAGAGCTATACTTAGTAGGTAATTATAAATGCCAACTCAAAAATAAACTAATACCTATATTTAAAAAAAAATGTGAATGGTATTAGGGCGGTGCCTTCCTCCTTTTACGGGCTTAGGACTTAGAGCAAATGCTCTAAGGCTTAGGACCGTCACATTTGTGCATGCTATTCTCTGGGGCGCAGAAACATTTTACATAAAAAAAGTAATACGTAGATGGTATTTACTTATCAGCGGAGTATGAAAATTTAAGGTTCAGTACTTGCATGGTACCGTGGCCTTGCCACAGATCGTACTTTCTAAATCATTACCCTGATGGTAGCCCTGCCAGAGTCATTACACATGTCGCAAGACTCGTTCTGATATCTATGGGTGCGCCGGTGGCGCTTGATGGAGTTGGTGGGGCGCGCTTCAGTTAATTCTCGTTTGGCAAGCGGTCATCGCGCGTTTTGCGATACGTAGGTACCTACGTAGCTATACAGTGTTGTATCGTGTTATGCTTCAACCAGCCCGCGAAATTCAAATTTTCTTTTGGTTTTTGCTATTTGCAGGCCAGTGCTAGGTTGTATGTTGATGTTATTTTGATTCGCGGCTGTAAGACGTATGTATAGTTACAGAATTAAAATCATCAATAAAATCCTCCAACGTAATAATGGTGTAGGAACAAAAAAAAAAAAGCACAAAAAAAGTGCGTTAGAAGTATGTGTGGGCTTAAACAGACCGATTCATGTAGAACAGAGTTCACAAGATTACACATTTTGACATTACCTTCACTGTATATTTATGAAGCAGCAGTAATGATAAAACGTGATTTAAGTAACTATGACACATTGAGAAGTGCACGGTATAGAAATGTATTAAGCGGAATTAAGTGTAGGACAGTTAAATTTAAAACGAGTGTGTTTGGGATAGGAGTAAAAATTTATAACAAACTACCAAATGACGTAAAAAGCAGTGTAACCTTACATAGTTTTAAAAAGACACTGAAGGAATTCTTGATTGGTAAAGCCTACTATTCGATCAATGACTTTTTTAGTGAAAAAAAACACTGATAACTACACACAGAGATAGAAGCTATGCTAATGTTAAAGTTAATGCGATCTGTAATGTTTCGAGTCATGAGTCATTTCATTTGTATGAAATCAATGACTAATTTAATAAATCGTAACGAAACCGCTGAATAATTTAATTTGTAAGAAACCAATAAGTAATTTAATTTTAATGAAATCTATGAATAATTTTATTTTATGAAATCAATGAGTTATTTAATTTTAATGTAAACAATTCAATTTAATTAGTATGAAAATATCAAAGTTCCTATTTACTGACTTTTTTAAAAAACTTACTTGTGAATTAACAACTGACTATAGATGTTGACTGATTATAATGTTAAATTTAAGTTACCAAAACAAAAAATATTGTACACCCTATAGGTATGTTACAGCGATCTTTTATAATATAACAAGAACAAATATTTCACCTGTGACAAACAATAAATGAATTTGAATTTGAATTTGAAAAAACAGAAAAAATCGTTTATGCACCATTATGAACTTGGAGGGTTGTATTGATGACTAGCTTTTGCCCGCGGCTTCGCCCGCGTGGAGGTCGATAATTGTCCCACGGTATAATTCTTTCATCCCCTATTTTATCCCGTTAGGCGTGGAATTTATCAAAATCCTTTCTTAGGGGATGCCTACATCATAGTAGCTTTATGCATGCAGTCTCAGCCCGATCGGTTTAAAATTGACAAAGTTTCATACAAACTCATCCCCTTGGGAGTAGAATTGATCAAAATCCTTTCTTAGCGCCTGATCCGTCCAGTGGTTTGGGCTGTGCGTTGATAGATCACTGTCAGTCAGTCAATCACCTTTGAGTTTTATATATATAGATCGAGCTTTATATAGTATAATTATAATTCTGTAACTACATACAGCCGCGAATCAAAATAACATCAACATACAACCTAGCACTGGCCTGCAAAATGTAAAAAATGAAAGAAAATTTGAATTTCGCGGGCTGGTTGAAGCAATCTGTCCATAAAGTAGACACAATAGATAAACAATCAACCAACCATATGTGGTTCATGGGACAGGAAATGGGTTAAAGTGTAATCTCAAGTAATTTGTTAGTTTACTCAGTGTATGTTAGAAAAGAAAAAAAAAATGAAAAAAAAAAAGTTTATTGTTTTGCTTCAAAGAGTGACCATGGAGTTTCTTGACGGTTCTTCTCCATGGAAATAACCAACCCGAACCGTGCACCTGAAAGAACAGTCTTCTGCCCACATTAGTCCGAGCCTACAGAAATAATTCCTGACAAACCCGACACACATATTGAGTATTTATGTATTATCATTAGTAAAAATGATTACAAATCAACTTTTTATACTCTGCTTTCCATAATTATTTTATAATACCTACGTGAAGTGTTTGTGCCTCAGAATATAACATATTTTTACACAATAATGCGGCGGAGTTACACAGCCATACCATTCTCGCAATTGGTCCGTAAGTAGGTATAATATTATTACACCATATGTAGGTAGTAATATAATATTATACCTACAAACAATAAAAAAGGCACACTGTTCATACGCATGCACTGGTTTCCCTACTACATAAACGATGGCATGCAGTATTTATTCTTCCCTAACTCTATCTTATGACTATTCAACTAAAAAAGAAACAAAAACCTGTCCCGATTACGACGCAAACGCAACAAGGTCTTAACAAATTTTAACAAGAAAAGTGAACGCGCCTAATAAATTTGGAAAAAAATATTTACATGAAAATACGCAAGGTTCTAACTATTGGAGTTCTGCAAAATGGACAAATATGCTCGTTAAATTCCTGGTGTTGTGCCTGCTGTAATGAATTTAAACAACCTGTACAAATTAAATGACCACACGGAATTAATGCGGTATTTGGGGCAGACTCCCAACAAATGCGACATACTGCTATAACGGCAGGTTCAACAGCAGGCTCTACAGGAGGGGGTGGGGGAGGGGCGACTGCTGGGGCGAAATGATGGTCTTCGCCCAAGACGACTTCATTGGCTACTTCGGGTAAGTCCTCTACAGCCGGGGGTGGGGGAACTAAAGGCTCTACAGCCCGGGGTGGGGGAACTAAAGGCTCTACAGGCGGGGGTGGGGGAACCAAAGGCTCTACAGGCGGGGGTGGGGGAACCAAAGGCTCTACAGGCGGGGGTGGGGGAACCAAAGGCTCTACAGGCGGGGGTGACGGAGGGGCGGCTGCTGGGGCGAAAAGATGGTCTTCGCCCAGGATGACTTCAACAGCTACTTCGGGTACATCCTCTGCAGCCACAACCTCTACGTTTACGTCCAATAGTTGGGACGTTGCCGTCAAAAATTGACGCAAAGAAACAAGACCCCTATCAAGGGATCTGTTGTTGCCATTTAAAATATTATTATTGATGTAAGACCTTTCGCGGTTACGTCTTACCAGCCGACCTAAGCGCTGAGCCTCGAATCGTGCCGCAGTCACTGCCATCTTCTGCTGAATGATCTCTAAACAGACAAAAATTGGTCATTACGTACCTATCATGAAATTAAGATAAAACTTCATGAAAAAAAAATTGAAGTGGACAGTGATAATTAATTTCAAAAATAATCAAGGTACCAGAGAAAGATTCATAGGTATGCAAAACATTACATTTCACAGACATCTTTGTTCATCACTCAAATATTTTGCTCAAGGCAAAAATATAACCCACGACTTTTTGGAGCCCAAGCCAACCATTTCAACTATCGAATCAGTCTTAAATACGAGCAAATACCTTTGAACACTCATGCAATTGTGATTTTTTAAATTGGGTAATATTACTAATTGGGGAAAAAAATAAACATTAAACTTACCTTCAGTAATGGGGTATTGGTAGAGTAAATCTAGCTACGCTACGTACGTAAATACATCTGAAACATTCATTTTATCAATCGTAATTTTACAACACAAATACGTACAGAATATACTCTACATATATAATAATAAACAATAATGTAACAAGAATATCTGAAATTTGATTCATTTGAAAGTTACATTAGAAGTGAATAAAATATTTAGGAAGAAGAGAAGTTACTTTAGTTACAAGAAGGGTATTTAATGACTTGACTGATATACTAATAGTAAGCGAGACTGACACGAAAGGGTCGGGACCCCCGTACAAACTGAAAAAAAAAACACTTATTTTCGTTATTGGCAGTGGCCGTAGTAATAAATAAGACTGAGTCTACCTATTATGGTGCAAAAGAAACAGGCCTGTGACTGAGGGATAGGAACGAAAATGGAACAGTGCTATTATAAATCTATGAATTTAACACTTAAAATGAGTCAACATCCCTTTTTATATAATGGAGAAGATTACAATTTTTTTTTTTCATAAATTTGAAAATATAAGTAAAATTAAACATAGGTGTAAAAGATTCATGAAAATATCTCTACAAATAGAGAAGTTATAGGGCCTTAAAATTGCGCTTGCAAAATACTTTCGCGCCAGGCGTGTGACGAAACTTCTTCATTAAAAATATTCAATTTACTACTTTCTAAATAATACTATTTTGCTGAACTACAATATACTTTCTACTAAATAATTGCATATTTGTTCTACCTGTGAACCTCCACACATTCGGGTTTCCGGAGAGATCTGCGCAAAGAAGCGTGAAAACTCTCCGCCACATTGGAGGTCCGGTGGGGCCTTTGATAGACCGAGATCCTCTCGGGTCCCTCCTGTAAAATAGAAATTACGTTTTCTATGTCCTACAATGTCTTAATTACCTAAACTAGAAACAAAGACACAAAGTTGTTAGCGGCAGGTTTGAAACATAATAAAAAAAAATATGTTTAGCTCACCCTGACCATCCATTGTGCAATAAAGTAATTATGAAATTCTTCATTGTATGGCAGACCTCTTTCTGCCGCGATAGCTGGCACTTCTGCCAGCCCGAGCGCAATGCGATCAGCTGGCAGATATGCCAGCGCGGCGTACAGCTGCACCAGCTTGTACCCAGCAGTGTTGCGGTGGGCCGCCGGGATGCCCTGTCGTCTCGCTTGTCGAAGAAGCGCCTGAAATAAATGAAAAAGGCACCCTGACACTGGCACATTTGTAACAGACTGAAGCGCTCTCTGAAGAGCCTGCTCATAGTCTGTTACTATGTGGACAGGCCTTGGGTTTCCGGCAGCCTGCCAAACGCGCAAAAGGACCGCTTCGTAAAGCAGCCTGCGACGATTCTGCATCAAGACGATGACTGGATGAAATGAGTGACCAGCGATCACCACATGCAGGGTCAAAATTTGGGCTGCAGGTAACCCAGCCGGCACTGTTAAAAATGTGCCATCCACAACCACTGTTTCAGAGGCTTGGAGGCACGCAATAAAATTAGGCATTATAAAAATGATAGCCGAGGCGCCGCCCGCGGAAACAGTCCCTAATAGCAAATTGCTATAAGTGTTATGCTCCGCGAGCGCCACCCCGTATGCCTCAAGGGTCCTGGGTACTGGAGGGACGACTGATCGCCGCCAGATACGCATCGACGACACCACTGACTCGTAGAGCAGATATGGCACAGCATCAGGATACCTATAAATAAGACATGCACTAATTTTAATAAAACGTGCAAAAAGACACAAACAGGTCAGAGAGTCAAATTTGGGGTGGGATTTAGGAGTTTGAGTATAGCCTTTTGGGCACTATGAAACGCAAAGAAAACAAATCAATTTTTTTTTCAAAGTCCCAAAAGAAGTTATGGCCCACTAAAGTCCCAGGGACCTATAAACATTTCTATCAAAAATCTGACCCCCCCATTTTATGGTTCCATCGGGTGGAGGGTCTCGAGGGTGTCAATTTTTATTTAGGTCATTAGACAATGTACTGCTTTGTGATGCAAATTTAAGCTACATCTCATATACATAAACAATAATACCTTTTAACTGTTATCAACAACACAATAGTTAATCAATTGTCATAAGACTCCTGGAGTCTTCGTAACAAGGGTTTAAGTTAGATACTCACCTAGCTGCCTCCTCTTCATATATACCACTAAGTGGTGTTGCTTCTGATGAAGCTCTCCTTTTTAGGGCTTGAAACAGATTGTTCCTGTAAAACCGAATAACATCCATTAAATAGGTATTGGTAAACAATACATATCCTATAATTAATAATAAATGATTTATTAACTACTAGCTGATGCCCGCGGCTTCGCCCGCCCGCATATTTTATACTAAAACCTTCCTCTTGAATCACCCTAGATCTATTAAAAAACACCGCATCAAAATCCGTTGCGTAGTTTTAAAGATCTATGCATACATAGGGATATAGGGACAGAAAAAGCGACTTTGTTTTATATTATGTAGTGAAGTGATAGTGTTAAGATACGTAGCGTAATGCGATATACTATCAGTCTGTTTATACTCGCCGATACAGATAGGTAAATATGTAAAATCTGTAGTGCTAGGTACCTAGTTTCTCAGTCTTCTCATAAAGCACACACAAGGCGATATGGATGGATTTATCCCGGCATCGGCAACCATCTACGACAACTTTAATTGATTTTACTAACCTGTTTCTAACCCAAGGAGTAGGCTCATGGTCATGTTCTCCTTGTATGGGTCCTGGCTGACCAGCTCTCAGGACCCATGCGACGGGGCATCTATGGGTGTGGCACCAAAGATAGGTGCTGAGCCCTGACGACCGAAAGACAACGAAGAAGTGTCCCCCTCGTTGATACCAGCGCGTAGCGCCACGGAAGCCGGGTATTTCCTCGAAGTTGTCCATACCTAGGTGAGCAAGCAAGATGACACTGAAAAAAACAAACAAGACTTTTATTTGAATAAACAAACTAAACCAGAAGATTCGTTTTTTTCAAATTCAATTCACACAGAAGCGTCACGCGTCAGACAGAATCTACCAGGGTTGCCACCTTGGATTTTCATTTTTTTAAGGCGCTAGGTCAAGAGTAAAATGTCGCCAGATTTCAGGAATGTGGATTAAGAAAAAACCACCAAATTCCGCTAAAATAATTGCTTTTAAAAATCTCAGACAAAAGAAATCCTTTTTTAAATTAAAAACTAACGAATATGTATGAGATGCTAGAAAATAATTGTATAAAAGCTAAGCTCAAAAAACCTTTATTCAATTGACCAACTCTCTAAGGATTTCCCGGTCCTCCGTGTCCGACAGCTTTTTAACCTAGATGTAGTACTACAAACACAAAAAATTAAAATCCAGACCAGACTACGACGCAGAGATAATCAGACACGCAGGCACACACGCATTCAAATTGAATCTTACAAGAATCTTATTTAGGAACATTGTTACCAAGTTTTTGTTTTTAATTACTCTTAATTTCTTTGTTCTTGCCT
The DNA here is from genome assembly GCA_963855955.1 of Luperina nickerlii. Taxonomy (NCBI): domain Eukaryota; kingdom Metazoa; phylum Arthropoda; class Insecta; order Lepidoptera; family Noctuidae; genus Luperina; species Luperina nickerlii. Next base: position 7,986,493 of record OY979669.1, read on the forward strand.
TAATTCAGAAATTTTGTAAATAATCACATTTTGCTTATTATTTTAAGTTATTTTTAATGTTATTAGTTACCTATAATTTTAATTTTTTTGTTTTTATTTTTTAATCAAATGATAATTATTCCAAGCTATTTTTCTTGCGCTAGCAGAACATTGTAATTTGTTTTAACTTGTGTTTTGTCTGGGTCACCAAGATACATCCACCGCTCGGGCATGATGCCGCACTGGGCAAGTAAATTCGCCAGCGTAACTTATGGATTTTCTCTTTGTGAATCGAGTCATTTTGTTTTTACACGACTGCCCAAAAAAAGGAGTGTTATTTATTTTATTGTGTTTGTCAGTGGCGGCGCTAGACCACACTTGGACGTCGGCGAAATTAGGTCCGCGAGGCCTTTTTTATTTCCCAGTCAAAAAGAAAACGTTAGATTACATGAGCCGAACTATAGTGAAACTAACGTATGAGTAAACGAGTTTTATTGCTAATCAAATGATGACAAAAATTACACAAATATAAATTAAAATAGACGAACTTTTCGGCTTTTGGCCTGACTGAACTTTTTCAGGATTACGTCTTATGGCCGCTTTACATTTGGCTTTTAGCTAGCTAAATTCAGACACGAGTGTTGAGCGAGAAAAAAGATTGCTCTTTTTATAAAGACTTCTCTGCTTAAAAACTTATCAATCGCGCAATCAATCGTCTTTCGGAACAGCACTATCTAGCTCAATTACCTAGTATCCAAGTCCCAAAATTTCGAGTCACCTGATTGGCCAACCAATCGGCCAATCACGCGATGTCGCCAATTCATGTGTTGTACACTCTCGGGTCGGACCATCAAGGTACACCCCAGGAATTGGAGACATCGCGATGTCGCCAATTCTTGTGTTGTACATTCCTGTGTTGTACAATCCAGTGTCGTGCATTGCTGGTACGTGCATTACAGTGACGTGCATTATAGGGACTCGGCTATTACATACTCGTGCTTTTTTTTTACCTTTCCCGAACTCGTGCGTTCTCTTTCCCAACTGTCAAAATAATGTCTATTAAAAAGAAAAACCAACCATGAAGTTTTTACTAAAAAAATTCATAGAAGTTTTTATGATTCATGCAAATACGTATATTTCTAAAAAGAAGCTACTAATTTGTTTCAATATCAGATTTAATGATTTGATTGAATTATTTAGGTTAGGTTTCATTTCATTTCATCTCATTAAATTTCATTTTCATTACATATCAATAAAAAATTCTACTGAAGACTTGGCTGTATGGGCTTTATAGTTCCCTTTGCCTACCAGAATGGGTGAAGAAAAAAAAATCTCTGCTTATATTCTACGGTTGGCGCCATTGGTTAGTTGAGTTTATTGTGTTTTTATTATTTTATTAAATTGCTTCATTTTTTCGCAACTGTATTAAAAATAGTCGTTCAGTACACGTGCGAAACCGTCATTGCAACTTGTTCCGACTGTCAACCCTCGCCTTCGGCTGCGCCTCGGCTCGGGTAGACATTTGTCGGAATCGGAACTCTTTGCAATGACAACCTTTCCGCACTTGTAATGAAATATACTATTATAAGATATTTGCTCGTAAAGGGTCTCTTATTTCACGAATTTCAATATCGTAATGTATCTCATTACGCACTTGTGCGGTAATGTAAAGTAAATCGCACGGTTTATCAAGATGCTCTGTCAAAACGAACGGTACTTTTTTAAATCTTAGCAAAGAGTTTTTATTTCAGAAAAGTAGTCAACATTTTATGAATAAAATTAACTTTGGGAGACAAAACATAATAAATAAACATTTTCAACACATTTGCTCGAAAAATGCATTTACAAAGCCTGTATACATTGTTCGAAAGTTAAAAATTACGCACCATACAACGGAACGTGCGGTAAAATAGGTACTCTTACCTAAGTACCTATTTTACCGCACGTTCCGTTGTATAGCACCGTGCGTTTTCTTTACGGTTTTTTTTTTAATTTCCATAAAAAAATATAAGAATTCCACCAAAGAGTTTTACATTATGAGAATAAACAACCTGATTGATCGAACCTCCTTGGAAGCGCTTTTGCTCAATACGTTGTCTCACTTTAATACTAAAGAGTAAATGAGACGAAATATGTAGTTCTAATTTTCACCACGTGCATGTGGCGCCATTTGCAAATTCGCCCCATTTTCATATTAGAAACTTCAAAAATTGTTGCGACTTTCCCACTGTTAAATAAACAAAATAATAATATGAGTTCAACATACTAAGTGTGAAATTAATAATGTCAGTCAGTCAGTTAAGCTTCCAAAGCAGCAAATTTCACTGAATTTCAATAATTGTTCAAATTTTACTATTAATTTCCAAGAGTAGTGACCTATCTGTTTATTTTCTTATTTGCTATTAAAAATAGTCAAATGAAAAAGTTTGTTTAGTTACATACTGTACTGTTTTCTCGCAAATGTGTTGAAAAACATTGTATGACACACGTGCAGAAATTGGTATTTACAAACTCGTGACTATGGTAAGCCCTCGACTTCGTCTCGGGCTTACATTCGTCTACTCGTTTGTAAAAACCAACTTACCGCACTAGTATCATAAATAACTATTAATTCTTTAATTTAATTAATTTTGACAATAAATTACAAACATTAATATCTGTAACATAAACAAAAATATTAATTTACTTTATTAATCATACTGGCTGTTTTGTGCTTATGCCTGAAAAAAAAAGCGCGAACGCGCGCGCATCTCTTATCTGTTAAGAAGTAAAAATTATTCCGCGCGCTTTTTCTTTTCGCTGTACTTTTTTTATTTGAAAATGTCGTCAAGTAATGATGAATTTATTAATTCCACACCGCCAGAAGTCTCAGAGACAGCGAAAAAGGCTACTCTAAGCCTCTTGCCCGAAAAATCGACCAATAGAATACTTACAAGCGTATCAAAATTTCATCATATGGAAAACAAGCAAATATGCAAATTCAGTCCGAGTTTTATTTATTTCCTCGCAAATATGTTATAAAATGTCGTATGACATACGTGCGCTTTGAAAATTCCAGCCTCTGCTTTCTTTTAGCCCTCGCCTACGGCTCGGGCAAGCAATATCGCCTCGGCTGTAATTTTCAACTTACCGCACTTATATCATAATGTACTATTATTATTATTATTAAGTCGTTGTCGCAATTTTTATTCATCTCCATCCATATCTTTCACAGTAATGCCTATTATTTCCGACTCATACAACATATCAATAAGTTTTAATAACGGTTTTCCGTAACTCACTCACCTACACATATCACTTCCAAAGTTCCCGTCAATAGGACTTCATCTAAGAATAGGCAGCGAACTCAAATACCAAGTGTTCAGACTTCAGATCGTGCCATAGACTGCGAGGCTGTGAGCAAGGTGAGCTAATTACCTATTAATTTGAGAGCTCCATGAGTATGCACTTTGTTAAAAGCGAGTGTGGAACGAGATAGCCTGGGTAATGGACCATAAATACATCGGGCTTTTTAAGGAGTTGAGCTGAAAGAACTTGCGTAATGAGTCGTTTGGAAAAGTGTTGATGCACAAAGGGAAGTTAATTATCGCTGATGATTTTTCTTGAGGAAAAGAAAGCGTCGTCGTGAGGTGAAAACCTCGTACCTAAAGAAAGAATCATTGTTTTTATTTTTATTTATTAGATAGAAAACCTCGAAATGAATATTTTGAACCAAATGTGCACGGCTCTAAGATGCTTTTAATGCGGTTTATGGGTGTTAATGAGGACCCCAGGAAACGTCAATGACGGCCATTTTTCAGACAGTTTTTATCTTCCTCTGCAAAATAACGTTTATTGCCTTTATGAGGTTTTCCTTGTACGGCGACGATGGGTAGCTTTTGAGTTTTTGCTTGACCGATCATGTATCTTTTAACTACAGTTCACAGTTCTCACTTATCTCTCTTGACTTGTAGAGTGACAGTTAGATGTCGAGGTCTGTTATAGGGTGCGGAGGTCATCAATTTGGACTCCGGATATTTTTTTTTTTATTACGGACCCTTTTATCGTGCACGTCTTGCTACATCGTTCTCGCACGTATAATTTCAACATTAATGTTACCAATATGCTGGAATAATTTTAAGATTTATTAAAAAAGAGTGTCCTTGGAGTTTCTTGCCCGTTCTTCTCCATAGGTACCTACTACGCTTTGGAATGGGCAAGTAGCTTCATCTTTCTGCCTGATCGGCCAACCCCTTGGGCCTTGACCATTCAAAAGTGAGTGTAATTGGTTTATTAGAAATAAATTCGTTGAGTTTAAATGTGACTGAGGTGTACATAATATTATACATATGAATATCAGTCACGAAAATAACTATTTAAATAGGTAATAGGTAATACGGGCTGGTGTCCGCAACTCCACGTCAATGCGCGTATTTTGCGTAAAACTATTTAAATATATTGAACTAAACAATTGGCATTTCCTTAAATACCTTCATTATGTGACACAAAGTTGGCACGACAGTTCAACTGTTTTCCCCTGAGCATAAAAGCGACTCCGGAAATATGCCGAAAATACGTATTTAAACTGGTTAGTGCAAATTATATGCACATTAAGTTGAATTTTATGTGTCCAGTGGCTAAAGAAATATGCAGTTACATTAACGTTACTTGAAATATGTACTAATTATTTTTTGTGCCGTTTTTTGTGGCTCTTAGTGCATGCTACTTGTTTTTTTTTAAGTGAGCATGCTTTGCGGGCCTGGCAGTTGCGTGGCTTTTTCCATTGTGAACGCTAGGGGGCGCTCTTCCCGACAAACCAAACAGAATATAATGGCAAATGTACATTTATTTTGCTGCTTTGTGGTGTTACTTTTTGTACGAAAAATCCTTTTTTATATGCTCTTTGTGGTAGCAGACACTGGTCCCTGGTTATAATTATGTGCCTGTATTTATACGATACCTACAGACAGTCTCTGGAGGTGTATGTCAGACACATAGCCGGTGTTCTTTTATACTTACGTTCCTTTGGTAGCTACCTACGTTTACAGACCTGAACATTGCTTTTTTGGTCTTTTTCCTTACACCATTTCTTAACTATCAGAAAATACTCTTGAACTTACACTGTATTCATTTAATTGGTAATTATTTATACTAGCTCATTTCCGTGCTTATTATATCAAAAATTCCAAAACAATGGAAACCACAGTCATCAGGCAATCGAATAATTTCATTGACTACAACAAAATCAACTAAATCTAAGCAGCACATAACTTTTAGATAGCTACTAACTCAACTAAATCGTTCCAGTAGGAATCTCTCCACATACAGAGAATTGCGAAACAAGTGTAATTTAAAACATTCAGCTACTTCACAATTTGCAGTGGCGTGAAATTTAGTTAAAATTCCTTGCCCAAGTTGAGCGGGCATTGGCGGGCACTTAATAAATGAACCTCCTTGTCTCTGCGATTCAGGAATGGAGGAGAGGAGTACGACTTTAAGGCTCGTACACACAGGCGCGACGCGACACGCGACACAAAGGCACCGCAAGTCGCGCAACGAGCGGTGCCTTTGTGTCGCGCGCGATTCGCATCGCGCGTCGCGCCTGTTTGCAGGAGCCTTTATACTGCGCTGTGCTTGAATCTTCATATGTAAGTGTGCTTATATGACGGGTAATGTCGACATTCTATATCGTCTATCTACAAATAGTTCGTTTGGCGATGTGGTCAAAATCAGAACTAACGCCGCCATCTTGTTATTTGAATACATTTCAAATGACATTTTACAAAACAATTTCCAAACTCAAAGCATTTATTTCTATTAAATCATTTACAGGAAGTTTTGAACTGTCAAAGAGTCAGTTAGTCAGACAGCTAAAGCTAATTGCCCATTCCAAAACGTAGATCTATTCTGTGACGAAACTCCAAGGACATTCTTTTAAAACAAGATTTTACAAAATCCTGGGTACATTATTTGTTGCTGTTTAATGAAGAAACAATTCAAAATATAACCCCTGGTAGTTAAGAGATGACCAGTCTCAACCGACGGGGCCCCTTCACCGACTTGACGCGTGGATCAGTACCATCCAGCCAGCTAAACCATAGATATAAGAAAGAGCTCAACCATTTTATATTAGACAAATGTTTACCAACAACTCCCCTGCCAGCGTCATTCGAGCGGCAACAGATCCTTGTAGAGTGCAGGTGGCGCCTATCTTACAGAAGACTAAGACCAGCAGTTGTCGGCTATGTTATGACTGTGCGAAAGTAAATCTAATTATTATGACTTCCAATCAAAAAAGAAAGCGCTTTTAGTGTTCAATTTAGCGAGAGAATCTAATTTATAAGGTATTTTATATAATCTTAATTATCCATTGGGCCTTAGTCCTTCTAAGGCCTGTATCCGTCTAGGGAATAATTATTCAGACATTTATAATCTATTAACATAATCTGGGGCACTTGAGACGAAGGAAATTATACCTTAAGTACTAATCCGGTATCTATTTTGATTTGCGACTGATTTTAGGAATTTATTACTCACTTAAATCAGAGAGCAGCGGAGGCCCAGTGGTAACGGCCTCGACCTATACCTGTCGGTTGTGGGTTCGAACCCAGCAGGCGCTTTACTTTGTGTAATTTATTTCATCACTATTGCTCTAAAAACGGTGAAGGAAAACCCTGAGGAAACCGACCATGTCTTAGAACCAAAAATTCTAAGACATGTGTTAGTTACCAACCGGCACTGGGCCTGGGTGGTGGATTACGGCCCTTTCCCTCTCACAGAGGAGGCCTGTGTCCCAACAGTGGGAAGGTTGTAGGCTGATTCACTACTGGCTCAGCTACTAGTAATATAATTCATCTATTTAGGTACTAAATCTTTTTCGAACCCTTCCTATCCTTTCCTCAATTAGGTCACTGTCTATCTGTGTGCAAAACATCTAAATCCGTTAAGGTTTTCGAGGATTTTAGATTTTCGAGGTAACCCCACCTCTAAAATCTAAAATCCTCGAAAACCTACTAAGCGAGCGAAAGTGATGCAATTACTTTTGAAACGCAAAAGAAGAGTGATGGCTATAGTGTGCGTACGCTCGGATTAAAACGACGTATGTGCCAAAACGAATTTACTTCTTTTTTAACAAAATAAATGAATTAAATTTAAAACTACTTTGAGTAAACTTTGATAAAATTCTCTATGTTTTAAAGTAAATTTCATTGAATAATTCTTAAGCGTTACGCCGTGATGTAGAAAAAGTAAGAAAATAGATATAACTTTGCAATTTTTTTGTATCGAGAAAAATTAATTGATTCGTGTATTCCTTTTACATGATACTAGACCAAAGTCTCAAAAAACTTATACCAAAATGTTAAATCTCTATTCCACATTAGTATAACAAGTTTCACGAAATAGAAAAACCACACTTTTTCAATATAATTATCATCATTATTATTATTATTTTGTTTATATATTTTTTTTCTCTCGGCCTAGCCGGATAGAACTGATGGCACGGGCCTAAGCCAAGTGTCCAACAGTGGGGTTAAGTGTGGGAGTAATATTATAAGTAGACTGTGTGGTAGACGAGACAATATTTAAGTGGGAGTATTGGTGTAAGTTGTCCGATTCACACTGAATAAATTTTCTAACTAGCCTGCATGTGTTAAGAATCACTGCCTTCTGCAGCAGGTGATAGGTGTTAGGTGGCAGGTTGAGGGAACTAAGAGATTGATGTAGCTGTTTTGGAATTACTCCTGTTGTAGATAGCACTATGGGGACTATTGTGACTTTTTGGAGATGCCACAGTCGGATTATTTCATCTTTTAGTTCGGTATATTTGGATAATTTTTCGGCTATTGTAGTCTGTACGTTATGTGTATTTGGCACGGCAATGTCTATAAGGAACCCAGTTTTATTGATTTTATTAATTAATGTGATGTCGGGTCTATTAAAGTGAATTGTACGGTCTGTAAGAATGGCTCGGTCGAAGTATAGTTTTGTTGTGGTGTTCTCTAATACCGTTTCAGGGTTGTATTTATAATAAGGTACTATAGTGTCTAAAAGTTTGTATTTATGGGCTAGTTTTTGGTGTATGACGTTGGCTACTTGATCGTGTCGATGTTTGTAGTCTGTCTGGGCTATTGATTTGCACGCGCCGGTGATATGTTGGATTGTTTCTGGAGAACTATTGCATTTTCTACAATATCGGTTGTTAAATTCTTTATAATATATTTTCTGTAGTTCTTGGTCTCAATTACTTGGTCCTGAATTGCAAGCATGAACCCTTCCGTCTCCGGGAATAATTCGCCTCGATTCAACCACGCGTTCGACGCATCTTTGTCGACATTTGATTGGCATAAATCTTGGCGATGTCTTCCGTGTAGAGACTTCTGGGTCCACTCTTGACATTTGGTTTTGTCATCAGTCACTTTCTCATTTTTTGTTCTGTAGTGTCTTTTAAATTAAGAGGTGTTAAGTGTTGGTCGCTTTGTGCTATTAGTTTGTGGAGTGGGGAAGATTCAGTTTTGGCAAAGAAATATTGCCTAAGAGCTGTGATCTGTCTGTTGTGTAAATTTAGGATATCTATGAGTCCTCTGCCTCCTTCTTTTCTCGGTAACGTTAACCTTTGTATGCAAGATCTTGGGTGGTGTTTGCGAAATTTAGTCATTGTAGTGTTTATTTTTCGTTGTAAGTTTTTCAAGTCAGTTTTGGTCCAATTTATTATCCCGAATGAATAGGTGAGCACAGGTATAGCAAAGGTGTTGATTGCTTTTATGGTGTTTCGTGAATAGAGCTGTGTTTTTAGTATTGTATTAAGTCGGTGTTGGAATTGTTGTTTAAGTTTTTTTTTAGTATCTTTGTAGTGTATCTGACGGGATTGATTGTACCCTAAGTATTTATAAGTGTCTAGTTCATCCAATGGTTCTATTTGTTCTCCTGTGCCTAAGGTGTATTGGTGTTGGTAGTTTTGTCCTGCTCTAACTGAATTTATTTTACATTTATCTATGCCGAACTCCATTTTAATGTCATTTGTGAATGTTTCTGTTAGGTTAGCTAGTTCGTAAAGTTGACTCTCGGTTTCTGCATACAGCTTAATATCATCCATATAAAGTAAATGATTTAAAACGTCTTTCTGTGGGTCAGTCTGTCGGTTGGTAGCTGTAGAATTTAAAGAGATTCCTAAAGAGGTAGCGTTTAATATTTTAGATAGGGGGTTTAGAGCAAGGCAGAACCACAGTGGGCTGAGTGCGTCTCCCTGGAAGATTCCTCTTTGTATTTTAATTGGGCTAGTATCTGTTGTTTCTATTGGGGTAGTCAGCCTTAATACTGTACACCAAGTTGTCATCATAGTCTTCAAAAATGTAACTATTGTTGGGTTTATTTTGTAAATTTCTAACACTTGCAATAGCCACGAATGGGGGACAGAATCATACGCTTTCTTGTAATCAATATACATGGTGAATAAATCAGTTTTAGTTTTCTGAACTCTTTTTAAGATTACGGAATCTATAATTAATTGCTCTTTACAGCCTTGACTATATTTTCGGCATCCTTTTTGCTGTTCGGCTAAGATGTTATTGGCCTCAATGTGTTCGTATATCATTTCGGATATGCAGGATGTGATGATCTTATACAAGGTCTGTAAGCATGTAATAGGTCTATATTTAGCTGGGTTAGAGAGGTCATTGCGATCTTTCGGTATCATATAAGTTGTACCTGATGTTATATAAGAAGGTATCATGTTGGGATCTTTGATGAAGCTATTTATAAAATTGTATAAATAACAGTGAAGTGCTGTGAATTTTTTATACCAGTAACTATGTATGTGGTCTGACCCAGGTGCTTTCCAATTATGCAGGCGAGATAGAACTTTATGAAATATTTGTGGGGAGATATGTTCAAATGCCATTGTCTGAATGTTTGTATTATTTGATAGTTCTCCTTGTATCCAATCGGCTTGGGCATTATGATGGATAGGTTTTTCCCATATTTCTGCCCAGAAGTTTTGCAATGCCTCTGGGTTAGGAGTGTTAAGCTCATCATTACTTGGATTGTTATTTTGAACATTTATTGTTGCCTGCCTGATATTACGATAAAAAAGTTTTTCGTTTTGGCTGAATTGGGTATTTTGTTGTTTTCTCAAAGTGCATGCTTTATATCTTTGGAGTCGGCCTGTTACTACTGAGAGTTTTTGTTTAAGTGTGTCTAGTGTGTGTGCTGCTTGTGTGTTTGGTTCTTCGTGTACGGTGTGAATTCTGTATAGTTTTATGATCTTGTTTACATGTTTCTTTAACTTTCTACTTCGACTGCCGTTGATAAATTGTGTCATTCTACCTATTTTTGACCGCAAATCGTTTAATTTTCGTTCTAGTCGTCTTTGCCATTTTGGTTTATATTCTGTTTTTGTACCACGGCAGGTTATTATTTCTCTTGGTTCGAGTGTTATCTTGGCTCCGTTGACTTTAGCAACGGTCCATGCCGCACAATATATAACGGTTTGAAATGTGTTAAAATCTGTGTCGTTATTAATATTTTCAGGGAGAATGATTTTGTTTAGGTAGCTAATTATTCTTGCAAGATTTTTAGATGGTTTTTGTTTTGGGATATAAATTCGGTTTGTAGGGCTAGTATCTTTATAAAATTGGAATGCTTGTTGGAAATAATCTTCTATTATTGGGTCCTTTTCTAAATTAATTTGTGGGTTAGGAAGAATTTCTGTACTATTTATTTCGGTGTTATCCAGCGTTTGAATACTAGGCGTGGGTTCTTCTATAGAGTTTATATCAATGTTATTTGTAAACTCGGTAGTGGTATTGTTGATATTTGTATTAACTGCTACCGTTTCACTATCGTAATTGGGTGTGTTATCTATACTTAGTTCTTCCGATATCTCTAACTTCAATGAATTTAATTTCTCATCGCTTAAGTATTGATTATTTATTATTGCCCTTCTCTGATCAGCTATTCGTTGTTCACTTAGGTGAGCAAGTGAAGGGAATTGATTAATGAAATCTTCGTACATAGGTTTTCGATATGTAGTTTCATTAGTGCCTAAAGCTGTAACTCTATAATATGACCGCATTATAGCTTCATTGTGTTCACTGGTCCATCTCATTCGGGTCTGTATTCTATTTTGTGTGATTTGTGTCTCTAGTGTTGTAGGTTGTATTTCTGTAGATTGTGTTGATGTAAATATTTGTTTTCTAAGCTTGCTAGAGTTTTCTGTATGTAGGGTAAAATGGTTTAACTGTAGTTGATCTAATTCATCTTTTACTTCTTTTCGTATCTCATCTATTATTTTTTGTGATAGTAATTTGTTATTTATTACAGCTCTACGTTGGTCTCCAATTCTCTGTCGACTAACCTGCATATTCGGGAATTTTTCTGTAAATTTAAGGTGGAGCGGTTCAAGATAAGTCCTTCTGTCTGTATCTAGTAAAGTTAATTGAAGATAAGTGCGCAATATGAACTTATTCATTTCTGGTGTCCATCGTCTGCGCGTACTAGGAGTGCTTGTAGTGGGTGCAAGCTCAGAGTCAGGGTTGACATCTTGCACAACACTATCAAGCGTGCTGGTTGTGGACAAGCTAGCTGTTCTTCTTGTCATGTAGGAGGGGCGAGTAGAAGGGATGGATGAGAATAATGAAATGGTATCATCGCCCGTGGAATCGGCTGTAGCTTCTACGTAGTGAGCCCGCCTGTTCAGTTCACTACGACCAGCTGTAGCAATTTTTTCGGTAGGAGCCCGCTTGCTCAACTCCTCACCGCCGATGGTTCGCATGCTGTGGCATCTAGCATCGGCTCCAGATGCGCCCCGGCGCTCCCCGGGAAGCGACCGTAAATTATATACTTTCTTATTATTCATCTCCATAAAGGGCTACCTTGCCTTGTTAGCCGCGTAAGTTTTTTGTACAGATGTACAGTACGCGTGTCCGCCCCCCACGTAGCTAGGTGTTCAGCTTGGACGTAAGGTTGGATTTTAGGGGGCTTATTATTATTATTATTATCATGACCTTAAGATATTAGAGCGTGAAAAGGTAACAGACGGACGGATAGACACAGTGTAACTTTCTCATTAATAATACTAAAGTATGGATATTCTTACAAAGTTACAAGCGGAACTTAATTTAAAATTAATCACCTCCTTGGATTTGTCAAACAGTCTAAAAATACAGTTACAGACGGAAGGAGGGAGGAGGGAGGGCTCCTCCCTCCTTCCGTCTTTAAACAAAATATTGATACGTGTAGCCATTTCCGTCAAAAAAACAACAATAACAAACACTATACTCACAGAACGGAACTACATAATAATAAGTGGCGACAATCCAAAAGTGTGGCTTACTGATCTATAGCCGATAACCAGACAGGAAGCTCGAATATAAAGGGTTTAAATATTATATTAGGTAGACGAACTCGGTGGTCCATACATTACTTATGAGTGCTCTTGCAACGCGATCGATGCTGTGACATTTGTTCACCTTATAAAGCTATCTATAATTAATAAAGGTTTAATACAATTCTTGTTGAACGAAACAAAAACAATGCTTTTCAAAAGTTTTGGTTTATTTAATGGAAACCTTTTTGTGGTTATGTTTATTAAACGTTTCAATGTAGTTTTTGTAGTTTATTATGAAGATATATATAGATAGTATAAATCTATGTATTTGTTTCATAGAAATGAAAAAAACTATGTTGGCTTGGTTTGTTTATTGTTAAACTGGATTTTATACTACTGTCGTCCGTCGACGGGCCGTTGAGAGAACGAGTTTTAGACACCTGTCAGTTTCACACAAACGAATACGTGTTTTGAGAATTTGTTCTTTATTAGTCACTAGAAATTGTAGCACTGGCAGGTTTCAGGAACGCTTTCTCGACGGCCGGTGGCCGGACCGTACAACCATAGGTAAATAATAATTATACTTGATATTTAAATGATAAATAAAAAGTTGGGGGGAAATCGGCTTTAAAGTTGTGTGAGTAGCTGTTGTTGTGATGCGGAGGAACTATACTATTATACTACAATATTTGTAAATAATTTGTAAATATGTGAGCACCATGTATCTATCACATAATTTGATTTACCTGTAATTGTTTAATTGTAATTTTTTTTTGTTTTTTTATTGGGTAGACTTCTTTTATTCTAGGTGCATCGTCTTCGCATATAATTACATTATGTATACAAAACCTTGTAAATCATTTTAAAAGAGTAACGGTAGAGTTTCTTGCCCATTCTTCTCCATACGAAAGCTACCTTTTGGAAGGGGCAACTAGAATCAATTCAATTTTACTGTAAGTTTTGACGTTCAAAAGTGCCTTTAATGTGCCTATTTGAAATAAATGATTTGACTTTGACTTTGAACATGGAAAATGCCCTGTGGAAAGTTTTAATTATGAATGTTGCTAGAATAGGGAAGACCAAAGAAGTGATTGATGGGCTGTGAGAAAGATGATATGGTTAGAAAAAGGGTTACTATTACTACTAGAGAAGCTTGGAAGAAGAAAATATGCTGCGCAGACCCCAAGTTAATTGGGATAAGGGTTATTGAATGATGATTTTAGTAACTACATCACTGTCACTACACACACGAAACTTATGCAGGTGAAACCGCGGGGCACTGCTAGTAGAGTTATATGAAAACCCTACCTTTATACCCTTCTTCTGGGTAAGCTTACTCCATCGTCGACTTTGTCTCTGCCTCTGACCTAGAATAGACTCAAGAGCAAACCCATTTCAAATAAATAAAAAAAAACCTCGGTAAAAATCCAGGTAGACGGGTGGTAATACGTTCCCGTGGGATTTTTTCCGGAATCCACGCGAGTGAAGCCGCGGGCAGAAGCTAGTAATAAATAAAGAAGACCATTTACATATACACCTCAACTCTTTCCTTTACGGGAACCACAAACATATTTGGTAACACTACGAGAACTAACACAAATAAAATATATATTATGACAGTACTCGTATTATACCTAAGGTACTTACTTATCTATAAAAAAGGTACCTACCCTACATATTTAAAATTGAAAAACCCCGGTACAAAATTGTCCTCGAACATTTTGTAGAAATTCTATAACATCGAATAGGATGGCAGCAATCTCGAAGATATATACTGTAAACAATGTTTTCAAACGTTTTCTACAAACATTTTCAACATTGTAAGTTTGCACGCAGACCGCGTTTTATGACCCGGACTTTAATACTTCGCGGAATTGATAAATCTTTGAAAATGTTTTAAAAATTTATAGAGTTGAATGGTTCTGTATTATTGAATTCAACTTCAATTTTTGAATTCAACAAGCAAGTTTAAATCAGTTTTAATTCGGCTATGAGATCCGAATGCCCCACCTAGTTTTTCGAGACATCGCCAAGCGGTTGGTCGACTCTTTCACTTGATCAGAGGGCTGGCCTTATTTAAGGCCAAAGAATTGCAAAGGTTTTGGGTACGTTTTTCGTTGTTAACGATTTGATAGATTTTTTTTGCCCTTTGGTTTCTTTCTTTTTTCCTTTTTTTTTACTAACCATTAATTTCCCACTGCTGGGCCTCCCTACTCTCTTTCCTTAAGAGAACTAATCTTTATTAAAGGAGTCCAATTCATCCCGCCATAGCCATCTGGGTCTGCCGATATCGTTACACGTACACATACAATGCATTACTATTTTTTTGTTCTGATATTTTTTTTTTATTTTTTTGATTCTTTATTTAATTAGGGACTTTTATACGTATTACCGCCGCGCCGCCGCGGTGAAGGAAGACATCGTGAGGAACCCGGCGGAACCCTTAGAACCAAAAATTCGAAGACACGTGACATCTACCAACCCGCACTGGGCCCGCGTGGTGGATTAGGGCACACTCCCTCACAGAAAGGAGGCCTGTGTCCCAGCAGTGGGAATATTATAGGCTGATAATGTATAACCGCAATACGTATGATAGTCCCATCGTATCAGACATACCTACTGCTACGGGTCACTTTTGGGCCATGAACCTGAACAGACTCTTCGCATCATCACTATTGTTATATTAGGACCGTTTGTTTATAAATGATGTATTTCACTATAAGTAAATTAGTAGAAATCCAACATAAAAAAGCCAGATTGGGCTTTCCGTATGGAATTTCTCAGTACTAGTCCGGAGTCTGAATTTCGTGCCAGGTTGATAGCAATTTTGGCAATTGGTTCACTTTCTTATACAACATTATTTTTAGTATATGCGAAACCCGAAACACGTGTCTAGTATTTTATGTAAAGAATCTATGTAAAAAATTCAAAACTGTATCATGAAAATTCACAAAGTTATAAGCTTGTTAAGTTACCTGTTTGTCCGTACAAAAACATGCTCACCCGCGCCGCTCGCGCCGCGCCGGCCGTCTTGCGCTCATTGATAATACCTAGGTAGATAGTACCTAGGTACCTAACCGTTCGGCGCGGAGATTGGATAACCTACTTAGTGTCGCCCGGTGTCCAACTTTTAACCTTTTTTTAAATATTTTTGGGACAAAATATAACATGGGGTAAAAGTTATTGGAATCGATTCAGTTACTTATTCTGAACAAACTATATTCAGGTTTCGCATATACTAAAAATAACGTTGTATGTATATAGGACTTTAATATAGCTGGCAAAATCTTGTATACCTACCTACCTACTATAAACAGATAGAAGATCAAACACTCTGCCTACCCTTTCAGCAGGAAATACAAGTATTATATTATGTGTATATAGCGTTAGTACTAGAAGTAATTGAATAGCATGCTAATCGTTGTAATACCTATGTACATAGTCTTACGGATTGAATTAATAGTGTTGCCAGATCATTGGCTTATATCATGTTTATATAATGCGTCGAAAGCATAAAGGTGCTCTTACACAGGCAATTTATGCCTGTATGAGTGGCGCGCGGAGGCACTACACCGGGGGGAAACTCCGGGAAACTCCGTAACGGACGGACCTCGGCGCGATCTCATGGTGGCATGGAAAGAGCGACTGTCGGAACTCAGCGCAAGGGCACGCCACGATAGTGGCGATAAGACCCCTCTTTGAGAAGTGGCTAGAGAGGCGTCACAGCGTCCTCACCTACCGCCTGACGCAGGTCCTTTTTTTTCAGGATTGAAAATCATCAAATGACTCTTCCCGCTCTGGGTGGAGCGGAAGGGAGTGTCAGACTCTTACTGACTAAAACCCACCCGTGTTCCTTCCTTAGCCCTTTACGTTTCGGGCCAGCGGTAACCCTTTCGGACAATCCCGCTGACCCGGCAGGCTTCGGCCCTGACGGGCCCCTTCATTTGATGCTGACATCTCTTTGAGGCGCGCGTGGAACACGTACGCGTCGTCCGGCATGGGCCTGGTCCTGATCGGACGGTGAGCTACCCATTACTCTCTGTCCGCAGGCCCGCCCCTACGGGCGGGAGGAGTCATTTGATGATTCCCCCCCCCCCCCCAAAAAAACCCGCCGCTGAAAGCAAAACTTCGTCCATGGCCAGAGATTGCTAGTGTATGAACGTATTGACTTGTATTGCCTAGTTTTTAAGCTGCTCCATATTGCATGGTATTGTGTGGCCGTATCTCTGGCAACAGGTTGCTATATGTTGCCATTGCCCTAAATTGCTGGATGTAGTCATGACGTCATAATTGACGAGAATTTAACAGGATTGAGCAATTATAGTTGCCTGTGTAAGCGCACCTTAATATTAGCGCTCTCCTACACAAGTAGTATTACAGCTTGGCCACGAGCTACACGCTCACGCGACGCGCGTCTTGCAACTGCGACGGTCCGATGGCGGAGAAAACAAATGCAAGAAGTTGTTTAGAAAGAGCGTGAGAGCATGCCACGAGTCAGCGAGACGCGACTTGTGGTGCGAACGCGACACACGGAAACATTACCTACAGCGACAGTGCTTTCACTGCTTTCAGTATCTCTTCCCCAAATAATTCAGCATCGTTAGAAAACGCAATTTTGTAACCGTACTCAAACGCAACGAGTCGCGAAAACGCAATGTAGCGTCCAAGTAATCGCTAAAACTTGTGCTTTTGCTACTGTGGCCGAACGCGAAGTCGCTAAGATGCATCTGCGGTTGCCGTTCATAGAGCTTGTATTAATCATCCAGAAAGTGAATAAATCCGTACTAGCTGGTACTAAAAGCAGCATGTCTGCGAAGAACCTAAATGAGTTCTATTTGTAAGTAATCAACAACAGAACCTACGTTGCCTGTCTATCGGTTAGTCGCTCGTCAAAACCGACTGCTCAGGGATGCCATAGGTATGCCAGTTTCGGTCTGGCCGAAGATTCGACCACTTTTTGGCTTAAAGCGTAACTGCGGCCGAAACCAGATTTTTTGGCCGAAACTGGCTGAAACGGAAACCGAACATTCAGTCGGACACTAATTACAGGTGACGTGAGCGCGAGTTGCTTGAAGCAAGTCGCGTTGCCAGTCATGAACGGGGCTTAGCCGACGACTGGAAAATCGTCAAGACATCGTAAATATATATTAGAAGGTGTACATGACAAGGCTAATATCACCCTAGGGATGGGGTAATTCCGCATGTCACGGTTATAAACTATCGATAGCGTGCACACAGCGAGAGCGGGACGAGACAGACGTGTGATTAATTATCGTGTCCCTTCGCAGGATCGCCTTAATGATAGTTTAATTTATTCAGATGACCTACTTTTGTTATTGGTTATTGAATGGAAATAATGTGAAATTAATGGGGGTAGGTACAAGGGCGTCACAAGCCGATGCAATGGCACAAAAGGGAACAAGTTGATCATAATGTGGAAGATGGGAAAAGTATGAATTGTGGGTACAGTAGGAGCACAAGAAACTTTACACTTGTTGTGCGAGTCTTGCCTGTACGGTGATTGAAATAAGAACGGTACAAAAAATCCAATGTGTAAAGCTTCAGGAGCTCTTTACTGTACAATATATAAAACTTTTAACCAATGTCATCATATAGGTGGGCAGGGACTCCTAAACGGTCAAAAGCACAGACATAAAATTTAATAATATGCATTCATATACCATGACGTCTAGTAACCCAGGATTGGCTCTATATGAGGGATCAACTCAGCGGTCAACAGCACAGACACGAAATTTTGTATATGCGTTCAATTACTCGTATGATAGCCGTTCCAAAGTATGGCATGACTTGGATAAGTATTTCAACTCGGTTGGTTTCACACCATGACTTCCGCGTGTTTGGATTCGACTTTACAAGTACCTTTCAAGTGAAGGTGATAGAACAGATATTAAAACAAATTCTAATGTATGAACAAAGTACCTACAAAATGTCTAAAGTACAAACTTAAAAAAAAACACACTTTGTCTTAACGTGTATGAAGGACGTCCACGCGTCAAGCTTTTAAGAAAAAACAAGGTTCTATGTTTATGTAAGCTTTATTTAGCTCTTTTTAGTTCTTTAAAAGCTCGTTTTTACTTAAAGGCTCCTTCAAACAGGCGCCACACGCGATAAAATCGCGCTACGAGCGGTGCCTTTGTGTCGCGCGCGATTTTATCGAGTGTCGTGCCTGTTTGCAGGAACTTTAAATCTTTGTTTAAATCTCTCCTAAATTATCACCTTTCAGTTACTCGAAAGCCTGAGGATTCCCGTATTTTTAAGAACTTGTGCGTGTACGTGAATTACGAAATACTGGAATTAAGGGGAAGCGCTAAGGTAGCCCGCAAAATTCAAATTTTCTTACGTTTTTTGCAGTTTGCTGGTCAGTATTAAGTTGTACGTTGATTAATATATGAATCACGGCCATAACTAACATGTATTTACAGAATTATAATAATTAAAGTCATCAACACAACTCTCTAAGACCACGTAACTCCAAGGAATGATGATTTCATGAAACAGTTATTCTTTGGAGTTACGTGGTCTTAGAGAGTTGTGTTGATGACTTTAATGATTATAATTCTGTAAATACATATTTCTTACGGCAGCGATTCATATATAAATCAACGTACAACTTAATACTGACCAGTAAATTCCAAAAAACTTAAAAAAAATTGAATTTCGCGGGCTACCATGGCGCTTTCGCCTTAAGGGAATCTCGGTCTCAATCTGTCAGAAATACTCGTACCTACCTCTAATTTATCTAAATTGACAAGTTTTTAATATTGATTGTAGCTGAGATGAGATAGAAACTTGATTATTTTTAAAGTACCTACGAGATTGGCTTTCAGGCCTTAAGTAAAACTTGTACAAACAGGTAAGTATCAACACAATAATTAAGAGATCAACAACCCTAATGAATGTGTGTTTACAACATCTCGTTCTACTTTAATTACCCGGGTGTTGCCAGCTCTCTATTTCCGGTTCAATATATCTTGAAACACGATGCTACGTTTATTGGATCTCGTAGATATTCCTCGTATTGGCTTTCACAACATCCAACCAGATGCACAACTTCTTATTATTATTTTAGTAACATATCTACCTAATAATAATACTTATTAATTAATGTGTAAGAAAACAAACCTTATGGCTGATTAGACTACTTTTTAATAGTATCTAATAGTAGTAGTACTTTTAGTAAAATTTATACGATTTATATATGTATTTGTCGCCTCTCAAATCCGGGCAAGTATGGATGTGATTTTTTCGTAGGTATGTACAATTCAAAAAGATTTCTTCACTCTGTTTATCCTTGACGAACTACTTCATCAAGGATAAACAGAGTGAAGAAATCTGGGCTTATCCTAACTATAGTTGCCGCCGGATAAGAAAAAAATAAAAGTCGTTAACACCTGTCTACCAATGTATTCCAATATTTCAATACGATACGAAAAAAATGTAAAGGAAGTGTCGCTAACACGATCATAACAAACGTATCGCGGTAAGGGGCGTCCTTGCGCGTTCAGTAGGAATGAGTTACAAACCTTTGGCCAAAACCATATTCAGTCGTATTTATTTTGGAAGGTACTTACTCAATAAAACTCTTAAACAAAATTCAAAGTCAAATCATTTATTTCAAATAATAATAATAACATGTAATAATAAAGAATACGGAAATAATACGTTTATTGTGTCCAAAAGTTACATGACATACAAACAATTTTGGGTTTGGAGTCTTCATTTAAGCAAAAAATGTCATTATTAGATTATTTCATAGGTATACATTAAAAATAATTTAACGAACCTGCTTGAGGTTCAACGATTCTCTGTCGTCGCCTTTTTTGGGTTGTTGGTGGATCCATTCTCACTTCTTCACTCATTAACAATAACAAAAATAAAACAAAACAGTATCAAACTAACAAAAACAAAACACTAAAACAATTAACAGTAACAAAATAACAACAAATATTCGTGATAACTTTCCGAGTATGGAGTACGCTCAGTCAACCCTACACGCAAATCAGAATGAGGGTTTTCTGAAATGACGTTCGCCAGGTGGCAGCACTGACACGTCAGGTCCAGACATCTGTCAAAGAGCCTATATTTTCTTTAGTCATGACTGAATGATGAACGAATGAATGAATCGAATGATCAACGTCATCATATATTTTATATTGGAAGACCTCTTGTCACAGTGGTGCCAACTGGTGTCGTAAATTTTCACGAAAACCCTCATTGGAATGACACTCGAGACGAAAGATGCGTTAAGTACATAATAATTACAAAATGGCGGACAGGTAATGCGCCCCTGACTCGCTCTGACGTCACACACAGCGACGAGAATGAGGGCATAACCCAAAAAATCTAATTTTCTGGTAAGAACTTTAAGATTCGGTTATCTTAATTACTTGTATACTTCTATGAATCTAAGTTGAAGCTAAATAAATAAATCCAATTATGGCATGTTCTTATATTAAAATATAAGTTGAAAACATAAGTAATCATGAAAAAAAAAAACACACCACGAAAATTATTTTTTAAATACATAAACAATAGCACTGACATATTTCATTGTTTGAATAGGTATGTATATTTGAAAATTAAAAAAAATATCACAATCATTATTCAAATTTAGTTATTTCTTACTTATGCCGTTGGGATTAAGTGTTGGGTATTATGAAACTCGACCGATGCATTGTTAGCGACTGTTTTGAATGACGAGCGATCTCTAACGAAGTTTTGCGGACTTTTTAGTACAAGTCGGGTCAATAAGTTTTATTTTTTTCTTATCCGGCGGCAACTTATAACTTCCTAACTAATATTATAAATGCGAAAGTAAGTTTGTTTCTTTGTTACCTTTTCACGCCTAAACCACTGAACCGATCATCTTGAAATTTTGCATATACGCTGTCAGGTGTACAGAAACGGACATAGGGTAACTTTCGTCCCAAAAAAAATGCTGTTCCCGAGGAAAACAATAATAACGTTATTATGATAATAGATGGCGCCACGTGTCTTTTGAACGGGATCAACACTTATGCGGGTGAAACCGCGGGGCGCTGCTAGTAGTTTATAAGTCTGAAATCGCCAACCCGTCTGATCAATGCTTGTGCCATTTCTGTATAAGAATAGGCCTTGCAGTGGGACAATAATCGGCTGGTAATCAGAGGGGCAATTCTCGTAATTTTAACAACGTGCAGTCTGAACTCAGTCTCAATCTGTCAAAAAATACTTCTAATTTCCCTACATTTTGACAAGTTTTTGACATTTGTTTGTCGCCGAGATGAGACTGCGGCTAGATTATGTACGGTTTTAATTACGAGAATTGGCCTTCTGGTATTATACAGGGTGGCAGGGTCAGCGTGAAATCGACGAGCAAATCGAAACTGTGAATTCAGCACATGATTCTAGACCACCGCCTCGAAAATTTTCGTCGGTTATCAAAAAAAAATCTGCTGTTTCATAGTAAAGTACCCTTCAAGGTCAAAATATGTGTAACAGGTAATTTTTAGGGTTACGTACCTCAAAAGAAAAAAACAGAACCCTTATAGAATTACTTTGTTGTCAGTCTGTCTGTCTGTCAAGACCCTTTAACTCGGAAACGCGTGGTTTTATCGTGTTGATATTAAAACCATATACTCAGGTCTATAGTCCCTTGAAGCTGTGTAAAAAATCAAACTTCTGTGTTAATGTAAATAAAGATACGGCCGTTTATGCCGCAAAAAACTTATATTTAGACACTCTCAAGGGAATCAAAATTTATAGGGTACTTCTCGTTTACCTAGAATCATGAAATTTGGCAAGAAGCAAGGTCATGTAGCACAGTAAAGGCAAAAATCCCAAAACCGTAAATTTGTAGTTACATTTAAAAAAATCCCGTGATAAACTATTTACATACCTACAAATGTGTACGGAACCCTCGGTGCGCGAGTCCGACTCGCACTTGACCGGTTGTTTTTAATAACCTAGTAACAATTTCACCGCAGGGGCGCGATCGATGGTCTTGCCACTCTGTATTATTGTCGTTTCCTGCAGTCTTCTTGATTTGCTGTCAATCAACAAGGGCTGTGTTTAGTTAGTTATTGAACCATGGTTATAATCGTTTATGATTATAATCAAGAAATAATTATTTCTTTCTTAAGGGATTACACGCAACGGACCTAAACGCAAAAAACGCAAGTTTTAGGAGCAATAAAAGTATATGATCGACCACAGTAAACAAAATCAGAAAAATATATGATAATCTTCAGGATATATGCTAGGTAGATAGTGTGTTGAAAACATAATACAATTAATTTGATAAGATAGAAAAAAATCATGAAGATACCTCCAAAAACTTTCTTTTTACAATAAAACCATTCTATACAATCATTAATACAATCATTCTGATTTTTTGCCAGATTATTCTACAAGCAACATACTAAAGCATTGTTTTAATTTTTAGTCCAATCAATAGATTTTTTGTAAAGAGATAATTGCTTCATATTTTGCAATAAATTACCAGTGTTATGATATCGCGCTTCTCTTTCTTTTCTGTGCAGTCCGACAGTGACCGTGCTATATGTCATGTAGTCCCCCTTAAGTAATTTATAAAAATTAATTACATAAAAATATGTCGGCGCGGTCATAATATGAACGCGCGAATATTATTATTCTGCGTTCTTTTATTTAATTTGTGTAGTGAATTTGGTTGAACAAACTGATTTAGATTTTATTGTAAATAAGTCGCTCAACAAAAGAGGGGACTATAACTTAGTCCGTGTGGGCTTGCGAGTGACGTCAGCGCCGGAAGTAGTATCGCTTGTTGTAGCAAAGTGGGGGTAGTGGGGCGACCGGTGCCTTTATAAAGCAGCCGGCGCGCGTTGTAGAGAAGGCCTATATGGCCGCCCCATCGACGGTGCCCGTAAGTTTACGGGCACAACACTGATCCCGCGGGACAAAGGGCGATGCCCATAACCCGCCGGCCGCAGCCCACTACTGGGTTGCAGCGATTACCCGCGAGTGTAGAGAAGCACTTTGACTTGGTCCGTGGCGCTGGCCGTACGCTCGCAATTTCACATACCTCTTTGTCTTGATTTTTCGTTGTCGTCAGCTCGGAAATCCTACAAATATATCTATAGACACTTAAGAATTTACAGTTATAAGTAGGTACTACGGTATGTATAAAACAAAAGTATAAAGATGTCAATATGAATATATCCAGCAGAACAAATTGAAAAAGTTTTCCAGTAGGTACCTAGGTGTATTTCAGTACTACAGAGTCTTAAACTTTCTATCAATTTAAATATGCCATAAGCATTTCTTGGAGACTACTTATGATCGACTTAATATTTATTTTACCAAAAACTTCTTAGTTTTCTGTTACAAAATATTCGTATTACTTATAAATTATTCGTATTTTATTCTGTATACATAAAAATATTTAAAACGTTACTTACTCCTAAGCTTTTGCAATAAGTAACTATTAAGCTTTCGTTTTGCAGTGAACGGTTTTCATCTAAAAGAATTATGAAACTGTTCCATAGTTTACTGAGACACTGTGGGAACTCCAATACAAAAAAAAAAAAAAAAAACAAAATATTTTAACAAAAATACCTATCTAAAAATCTTATTTACGGTATCAATAAAGTTGTCAGTAAGGCATCAGGGTGACATAAAATAAAAACGTGACAACAATACCGACTATTTTTCTACGCAACAAAAGGTGTTTGGAAAAATCGTCAAAGTTGTTTTTATTTACGATAAATCTTAGTGCCTTTTAACTGTATATTAAAGAGCTATGTGTTCCAAGATGGCGGCTGTAGGCACGTGCCTACAGTGTGTTACATAAGTGAGTACGTACTCACTTAAGGTGAATGGGTAGTGGTAGACCGCGAAATTCAAATTTTCTTACGTTTTTTGCAATTTGCAGGTCAGTGTCAGATTGTATCTTGATCAAAATATGATTCGCGACAATAACAGGTACATATTTAAGGAATTATAATCATTAGAATCATTAATATATCTTTCTAAGTTAGATTTCTACCACCAACCACCAATCTCTTATGGAAAAGTGTTAGTGGTAGAAATCTAATTTAGAAAGATGTATTATTGATTCTAATGATTATACTTCTCTAAATATGTACCTGCTATTGTCGCGAATCATATTTTGATCAAGATACCACCTGACACTGACCTGCAAATTGCAAAAAACGTAAGAAAATTTGAATTTCGCGGTCTCAACTACCCATTCACCTTAATATGTTATAGTGTTGTTCTCTGTTTATTGTTGTATCGGGAATACGACCGAGTGCCTGATTGTGCGGTTTTATTAAAGAATTTTCTCCAAGAAAACTAGCAATGCGTGATGGTTTAGTAATTTTTCTTTTTGTTGCTTTTGTAGTGCAGGAACAAACCTCCATTGTAGGTACCTAAAATTACTGAGATTTTCTAAAATCTAACAAATACGAAACGAGGCCGCCCATTGTATATTTCTTAGTGTTTGATTTGGTGTACTTTTTTGATGTTTTTTGTGGTGTTCAAATAAATCCAATAAAGTATATTATGTCACGGCTAATAGCCGAAGTGCGGCTACACCTAGTTTTAGCCGGGTACAACTAGATGCAGCCGGCCACATGCGGTTCGTGTGTACTTCGGGAGGCGACGTATAATAGGATGCAAGAGCGAGTGAAGGACACCCCGAGGTTAGGTTTGGTTAAAACTAGGTGTAGCCGCACTTCGGCTATTAGCCGTAATATATAGGTATAAATAAATACGATCCGAAGGTCGTCCAAAAAACATGAAGCTTTACGAAATATTTCTAAGATATCATTTGAAATCTCAGAAATATTTCATCTAATTTCAATTCCTTCATAACGAAAATTTTCGATTTGTTAGTTTATTTAGGTACCTAGGTAACGCCCCCGTCGCCTCCCCATAGCCATAAAGCGTGTATAGGTGTTGTAAACAAACTATTTGTTATTGATAACGATCGCTACGTAATTAAATTGGGCACAGTGGGCCCAGCAGGCACCAATGAAGGCATAAATTGTTTTGTATCTACGTCGATCTTAATTAATGAACATCTAACTTTGTGTTGTAAATAATGTTAAAATAGGGTAGGTATTTATTAGAAGTTTATGGACTGTACAGCACCCTGATTGCGTAACACACTATCAATCAATCAAACCAACCCACTATCATCTCAATCTGAATCATTTTGAAGTATATTACTAATAAATTGCTTCATATGTTCGAAAAATTTATGCTCAACAACGTGAATAACGCAATGAATGCTGTTGAACTGTCAAAATGAAAGCCATTGCTACCGATAGTGTGCTACGCAACCCCGCAGGATGTTTTTATTTTGTCGCACACGGTACAATACGTGCCACGAAAGATGAGACTTGACCCCGCCTCTCCCGCTCTTTCCGCCGCCCCTATGACGTCCGGTCCCGTCCCGCACTCAGACCTCATACCGCTAAAGATACCTAAAATCGTGTACAATGCGTGCCACGTAAGAAGAGACTTGACCCCGCCTCCCCCGCTCTTTCCGCTGCCCCTATGATGTCCGGTCCCGTCCCGTACTCAGATCTCATACCGCTAAAGGTACCTAAAATCGTGTTCTGCGCATGTGAAACCACGTGGTGTGTCAAGTCTCTTCTTACGTGGCACGCATTGTACTGCGCATGACAAACCACGTGGTGTGTCAAGTCTGATCTTTCGTGGCACGCATTGTACTGTAGCTAGCTTGTGGGCTAGATTATCCATGAATAGAATAGACGACTTTATGACTTACTTTGACTTTATTTTTTTCATGACTTTTTGTCTGGTCGTTTTGAATACTTTTTATATGGTCTACGCAAAAGTCCTGCAGATCAGAGTGATGCATGTATGCCGTCTGTCAGTCAGGACAACTCAAAGCTGTAATGACTCTTTCTTCAAAAGGCCCTTCCAGATATGGAATGAATGAATCCCTGAATGGTTAGACTAACATTAATACAAGGTGGCAGGGACGCGCAAACTGTACCTAACAATGAATTCAGCACATGATACTAAAACCCCTCGTGTAGTAATATTTCATCGTTTATAAAAAAAAAACTGCTGTTTCGTAGAAAAGTGCAATCCTCATGCTGTCAAAATGTACTGAGCACCAATTTTTTTTATAACCCACGTAACTTACAAGACGGGAGTATCACGTGCTAAATCCAGTGTGCGTCGTTGTACCTGCCACCCTCTATAATGTTTGGATTCCCACCACGACCTCTTAGTTTGTTTTGGTATTTCTTTGGAAACGATGTCGTTGTAGCGGTATCTACAACGCCACATGCGAACTCCGCGTCATACTGACGTCAGGCCAAATCCTGCATCTCGCAAGCAGAGTTTACCGCGCAACTAGCATATATACAACGGCCCGACATGAATCATCGGGCAGTTGCCCGCCAGACACGAAACCCGTCTCAGGTAAGAGGATCCTCCCTTTTCTTTCCCTTTAGGGTATAAAAATGTGTTCTGTGAGGATGAGAAAACTTTACACCTTGTTCCTCAAAACCCTATAGCATCATATAGTTTAAAAAAAGGACCAAAAATGATGTGTTAAAGTGTCTTTAAAGATCAATATACAGATATAAACATAATTTCATTACATCATTTATTTATTCACTCCAAACATACAAATATCCTTACAGGCGATTAGTACACTTAAAAATTTAATAGTTCCAATGCTTGTAGCATAACAAATTCTATAGGTCTTTCAAATTTCTTTCAAATTCACCCAAAGCGCAACAGAATATGTCTACATTATCAGCAATGAGGTTGAGAGAGCGGAGCGCGTTAGTTGTAGTGCAGCAAGTTAGTTCGCGCGCGCGGCACTGACAGCAACCGCGGCTGACGACGACCACCCACATACCCGTCTGGCACGACTATAGATTCACGCTTCGCAATATATCCGCATTGTGTATCTTCCCTTTAAAGTAAAAAGTGTGAGTTGCCTCCTGACCCTCAGTTTATCATATCCGACCATACCTAAGATAAATAGTGTTGGATACATCAATGGATAAATGGATACACTCCGTATTCCCTCATATATTTATATCTAATTAATTTATTTTGTACGCGCTCCAACATGAGACTATATTTAGTTTCATGCGGAGCCCAGATAGCTGCATTACATTATAATTGGCTCCATATTAAGCATTATACAATGCCGTTATAGCTTTCATATTTGTGAAGCTTTTAACCATTCTCAGGACAAATCCTAGGTTTCTATATGCTTTTTGCATACCTTAACTATATGATCACGAAACGTCAGTCCAGTGGTGAGACGGACAACCAAGTCCCTCACTTCAGTGACCCTAGCCCTCGATACCCCGTCCACCGAATAACTATGTCTATTAAGCGTGCGTGCGCGACAAACATATGGTCACACACTCATGTGTTAATCTGCAGGAGAACACATGGCCATACACTGATGTGTGAAACTGCAGGAGACTACTCTTGCTACAGGTTACTACTCTGTCTATATCTCTCTGCAGTCTATCACAGTCATCGATGTTTATTATGGGGAAAGAAAGTTCATAAATGCTATTCGAAGTGCCCAGTATGCCAAATACCTATACCCTGAGGCTCTTTGTACACACAAGTTTTTTCATGAGGTGAAAAACTAAGGTTTACTCGCCGTGAGTCGGCACAGTCGTCAGTGTTGTATGGATGACTATGGACGCTGTACACGGACACGTTTTTTCTACGATGCGGTTTATACGCCGTGTGAAGGCGTGGTTCGTCAGTGTTGTATGGAAGCTTATTGACAGACACGTTTTTTCTACAGCGTGGTTTAAATGCCGTACTGTGAAGCAACCGTGCCGTGCACAAAGGGCCTAACTCAGCAGTCAAACCGCTTCTACCTTGCTGATTAGCAAATACTTTTACAAAGATGATACGAAGATATGGACGATACGAGAAAAAAGGACCAAAAAAGAACAAAATAGATTCTCATTACAAACGAGTCAGAATATAAACTAAAAAAAATAAATGATACCAGCCTGCTAAGCACGATGAAAAATTGCAAGACAGGTGCCTAATAGTCTTCAAGAGATCTTAAGTTCTTGAACAAAGTGTTGTCTCATAATAAAGGCTCGCCTAGGACGCTTTGTAATAACTTATTTGCATAATAGATGCACGAGTAGTTACAGCTGTTACTGAGTTATGAACTTGTATCTTAACATTTGTTTTTAAATGGGGCTTCATTAATTTCTCAAGCAAGTTTGTGAAGCTGGTCGTGCGACTGATGGTCGGGCTGCAAATGTGGCGTAACCCCGTGGCCACCAGCTAGATACGCATCTTGTGACAGCAGAAAACAAATGAAAGAAGTGGTTTAAGCAGTCTACACACCAAACCCGCCGACTCGCCGACACAGCAAGGGTGATGTCGGCGGCTTTATATGAAAATAATCATGTCGGCGACTTGTACCCGCGCGTGTGCGGCGGGTCATCATGTCGGCGGGTCGGCGGGTTTGGTGTGTAGACTGCTTTAGAGCACGATGAGTCTGTCGGTTGACGCAAGTCGTTTCACTAGTCGCATCGCTGGAAGTCGTAAACAGGGCCCAAAGCTATGGTTTCCTAGAAGAGCGGTGAACGCCATGAGAATCTGTAATTTTCACCAATATTTGACATTAAAAAACGTCCTGTATTTGGACAGCCGTTATTGTGTGGCCGTTCCCTGCTTTCTTAGGAAACCCTAGTTTGAGTACAAAAATATTCGTCTAGCGCTCTGCTATCGCTCTACTTTTATTTGTAATTGGCTCAAAGGTCATCATGAGGTTTTTTTTTTTAAATATCCGGAATAACTGAAGGCACGCTAAGGCGTGGCTCCAGCCGCGCGCCGTTTCTAAGATACAGCCTTCTGAGTTACGAATCAGGATGCTTCATAATTTATTTAAACAAATAAATAAAATAAACGTGTCTATTTGTAATGTCAAAATAACAGATTTTTACTAAATGCATGAAGTATATACGGTACTTAGATAAAAAAAAACTTTGTTTAAAATTAGACTATCTGTTTGTTCCGGCTAATCTCCAAAACGGCTGGACCGATTTTGACTGGACTTACACTGGCAGGTAGCTGATGTTATAAGGAGTAATTTATTTTAGATATATTATATTTTAGTTCAGGAAAAGAATTTGGGGGCCGCCCAAAAATCCAATCCAATTTGTTCCGACATCGCGGGCACAGCTAGTTGTGTATAAAAGAACCTCTCCTCTTGAGAAATGCTGACAGCTTTATTACTAGCTACGCCATTGGTGGCATCCATCGTAACGCAACAAGCTGTAGGCACCCATAGCTGAAAGATAAGCACATTTTCTCAAAGAACTTCAACAAAAATCTCATCAGTCTTTTCATACATATTGAAATTTTAATATTACATATCTATCAATGTTGGAGGCTAATATTACTGAGAGAACGTCTAGGGCAATACAATTCGCGTTAGTGTGAAATTTTCCTCCCTCCGAGCTATATAATAAAGTCGAGGGGAAGGACTAAAGCGGGTGCATTTTACGCCAAATACAATTTTGCCAATATGCTACTTCATAAAAGCATTAAGGACCTTTTGGTTTTGATTTTAGAGTATTAGGGACGTGATTGCCTTTTAACTTGAAATTGGAAGGTACTGTGGGGTATATTAAATAATACAATTTTAATAACTTGAAAGCTAATTTTTTATTCGCTAGAATGATCGAATGTAACCAGAGTTATTTTTCTGCCAGTCTGCACAATATAAGGTCGCTTTTGGCAGACAAACTTTACAGTACCTAAGTATATGTAATGTGAGAGGTTACATTTTAATGTTTTTTAAATAAAATATACTTTTGAGTAGGCAATTGTTCTGTACCACTGACCTCTATTAAGCGTACTTGTATAATAGAGGTCAGTGTTCTATACCTATACATAGATGAGGCCAGACATCTTAAAAAGGTAACTCGATTTCCAGTAATCCTCTTTACATGAAGGTTGTCTGAGTTTAATATGCTATGGACGTTTATGATTCTTAAACATTCATAAAAATTAGTCTTAGTCTTGATTCACATGTACGCAATGAGGATTCCAAGGCACAATTGGTTAAAAAAAAAATTAGTTTTATTTTTTAAACTAGTTAGGTAGGTTCTAGACAGGTAATTAGGGAAATAAATTATTAGCAAACTGACTACTTACCAACTTAAATATTCTTTATATTCAGATCACAACAGCTGTCATTCTTTGACAGTTGTACGACACTGCTATAATACGGCAAACTGACGAAGGGGGTCAATTTGCTTAACAATTAATTTCGCAGACTATGACGTAATACATAAAAGAAAATACCTTAGCTCATACGACAGTGGCGACAGGTAGCGCCATCTATACGTGTTATACTAATCATGAACCATCGGGGCACGTGAGCGGGGTTTATCGCACTGACACTATATTCATTTTCTCACCTTACTGAGTATGAAATATATTTTTTTAACCTCATCGTTATCAGCCAATAATGTTCCCACTGCTGGGACACAGGCCTCCTCTCTGTGAGAGGGAGTGGGCCACCACGCAATTCACGCATCCACGTTGGTGGATGTCCATGTCTTCGAATTGTTGGTTCTAGGACATGCCGGTTTCCTCACGATATTTTCCCGCACCGTTTTTGAGAGTAGTGGTGATGAAATAATTTACACAAAGTAAAGCGCCTGGCTGGGTTCGAACCGACTACTCGGTAAGTCGCGGCCGTTACCACTGTGCCACCACTGCTCTCCTCTTTTCTATGATTTTTCGTTCCCATTTTTAGATGTTAATGACTTATAGTAT
This sequence comes from Luperina nickerlii, assembly GCA_963855955.1. Taxonomy (NCBI): domain Eukaryota; kingdom Metazoa; phylum Arthropoda; class Insecta; order Lepidoptera; family Noctuidae; genus Luperina; species Luperina nickerlii. The sequence continues at coordinate 8,017,589 of OY979669.1, forward strand.
AGACTTACTGAGTTGATGATGATGAGCTGCATTTTTACCCGACTGCGCGATAGCAAACACAGAGGGTTATGTTTTTTCCGCACGAGTTCAAAAATAGCCGAGCCAACTGAAAAGCAACCATAAATTTGATGCTTTATGCATGTTTGTTGCTTGTTTTACCCAAACGATTTACCTTTGATAAAAAATAAATATTCCAACTTCACGAGGATCGCCGATGTGAGAGGTTGCGCCCTGCAGAGATGCGCATCTTCACGGATGTATCCAAAATAGGTAGTGGCACTGGTACTGTAATCTTCTCGAAGGTAACCACCACGGTACCATTGGGGGATCTCGAAGGTACCATTGGGGGTCCATAACATAGTTTTCCGGGCCGAATTCATACTATATATCTCTTGTCGCTTTGGCCATCATAGCCTGGGAAGTTAAAGACCACTCGATCCGCATACTCTCAGACAGCATTGCTGTTCTGCAAGTGCTAAGCGGTCACACAGTTGATTTTGGGCTATTAAACGAGTACCACCAGCGCCTTAACTAGGTGGACACAGCGGTTCGCTAGGTAACGATGCAGCCGACGAACTTGACAGAAGGCGATCGAGCTTGACACCAATGGGATTTAAACCCATCGAGCCACTGCCCCTTCATGTACTTACGCATTCTGATAAGGAAACGCACCAGGGACCAGCATCACAAACTATAGGTGGACCAAGGTGAGTGCAGGCAGACTAAGCAAGCACTCCTTACACTTCATGGCCCCTCACGAAATAGGTGCTAAGGTAACTAAATAACAACTGCGTACAGTTACAGCAGCTTTAACTGGCCACAGGTCATTTAATAAACACCTCTGTGTCATGGGAGTCACAGACAGTCCGCTGTGCAGGGCTTGCATGGAGGACGACGAGACAGCGGCACATGTGCTTCTAAACTGCCCGATGGTCGCCACGTACAGGGCAAAGTACTTTGGTAACCCAAGTACATACTCCGTGAGATGGTCAGTAACATCAAGGCTTTGCTGGTCTTCCTTGAGGAGCTGCGGTGGATCGAATAATCGATTTTCCCACCCGTACACAAAATACGCGCATTCACCGTTTTTTGCTTTTTGCCAAATTGTATGATTTTAGGTCAACAGGAGGTTTTGATTCCCTTGAGAGTGTCAAAATATGCGGCATAAACGGAACATAAACGCCCGTATCTTTTGATTGCGTTGATTTAGAATTTTGAATTTTTCACTGCTTCAAGGGATTATAGGCTTGAGTATTTGATAGTAATATCAACTTGATAACTCCACGCGTTCCTGAGAAAAAGGGCCTTAACAGACGGACAGAGAACGAAGTGATCTTATTAGGGGTTCGTTTATCCTTTTGAGGTACGGAATCCTAAAAACGAGAAAATAAACTTGTAGCGATGCCACATTTTCAAAATGACCTGTCATATCAATCACCATAAAAAGAACACAATAACAGCAGCACATTCAAAATCTGCAACTCAACGAAATAATAGCGAACAACTAATAAAGCCTCCTGCAGCTATGTAATCGTACAGTAAGGTTTTCGACAAAAAAACCTTACCATTTTCAATATTTCGATTCTTCAACAAGTCGGTGCTCAGTGAACGAACAATGGTGGGTTTCGCTCGCCGCGTCTGAAACCACTCTTAGCTGTGCATAGAAAAGTATTGCAATAGTAGCTGCGAAGTGCGTCTGCGCCATTATCGAGCAATTGGAATAATTGAAACTATTCGAAACAGATATTGGAAGTTGTTCAGTTAAGGGGGCTTTAGAAAGTAGGTAAAATTAAATTATTCAAGAGTTTTTATGTTTGAACTAGCTGTTACCGTGGTTTCGCCCGCGTGTAGTTTGGAAATTATCCCACGGGAATGTACTACCAGGATAAAACGTAGCCTATGTGTTAATCTAGGTTATAAACTATGTGCCGAAGGAGAATGTACAATAAAATCCAGCGTCAATTAAAAAACCTTATATGTATCATCAATGAATGCCTTTAAGCCCTTTACCACACATAAGTTGTTTTTCCATCGACTTTGGGTTTTATGCACATACATTTTTGGGGATTCTCCTTTCATTCAAATTTTTTTAGCCGTTTTTATGTGATCCAAACAAACACAATTACACATTTTTAATATTATTAGCATCGCCCCGCGGTTTCACCCGCATAAGTTTCGATCCCGTATAGAATATCGGGATAGAAAGTATCCTATGTATTAATCACGCCTACTACAATCTGTCTGCAAAATTTAATCAACATCCGTTCAGTAGTTTTTGCGTGAAAGAGTAACAAACATACAAACATACTCAAACTTTTGCCTTTATTATATTCGTATTCGTGTCAAATGTGAATAGCACGAATATAAATAGGAGTTCGCATACGCAAATAAGAAGATTTTCTGAGTATTGCATTTGTCAGATGGAATCGGCAGTCGGCTTTGTCTCGTTAACAGCCACTTAGTTGGCTTTGACAATACTACGAGCATTTAGGTGATCTTTTAGTTGCGCACATCACATTTTATATCAGTGATCGACAGCCAGTTGATTAATACTACTAATTAAACAGGGTGTGACATCGATGTGCACCCTGTTACCATGGATTCAGTACATGATTCTGAACCGTTGAAGTTATTCGCCGGTTATTAAAAAAAATTGCTGTTCCATGTACAGACACCAGCACATCAAGCTACTACAATCTGTCAAATTCCTTTAATAGATTATCAACTTTATCGCTAAAGCATAAGGTTCAAAGTTGATTGGGAAAATTTGACAGATTCGGGTAGCTTGATGTGCTGGCGTCTGTACATATTTTGATCGCATATAGGTATTGCACTTTATATAGATCTCTAAAACTTGCGGGAGTGATGATGATGACGTGACGCTGAAGTAGTTGCATGAAGGCTCCGCTGATGTTCATGTTCGGGGTCACCAGTATAGAGGTATAAGGAACAGAATGTAAAGTTCACTCAACCTCCATAGAAAAGGGAGGATCCTCAGACCAGACCGGTGTCGTGTCTGGCGGGCAACTGCTCGATGATTCATGTCGAGCCGTTTTGTATATAATTTTGCTAGTTGCGCGGTAAACTTTTGCGAGATGCAGGATTTTGCGTGACGTCAGTATGACGCGTTGTTCGCATGTGGCGTTGTAGATACCTACCGCTACATCTATGTAACAGCAGATTTTTTTAGGTGTTCAGAATCATTTACTAAGTCCATGGTTGTACCTGCCACCCCGTATAAAATAATTATTTCGATTTCGTCGATTAATAAAAATGTTTTCATAAAGTTCATACAATCATACTCTCAACTTGAAGTAGATACACGGAAATGATTTACAAAATAAATGGAAATGAGAATCCCGTTTGTTATCAACATAAACAGAGCAAATTCAATCAACAATCTTATTGTTAAATACAAACAACAGCCGTCGAACTTCTATTAAGTAAACTAAAGAAAAGTATTTCGAAAAGTTAACAAGGCGGACCGTGAGCCTGAACTATTAAAGAATAAAATGGTTTTGTACATCTGGTCTCCGATATTGAGGGCGGGGTATTCCCGCTTTCTTCAAACTAGAATCGAACTCGACGATCTTCTTATTCTTTCTTATGCTTAAGGATGAAAGAGAGGCTGTAGTAAACAGTGGTGTTTCCCAAAGGTGTATTGGACCGTTCTGTTGCACTATCGGTCGTGGGCTGTGACTCAAAAGACAATCCAATTACAGCGAGATATAGCGGGGACGCTCTAATAAGATTGCAATCGTAGATCGGCCAAATAGAAATGTGCACGGACAAAGATCAGTTTTGATTTTAATCTATTATTTTCTTAATTGATAGCCTTTTAGATGTTTTGCTGGAGCGGAAAAAAGTGTACTTAAAATATAATTTGAAAAGAATGAATCCTTTAATCTTCCATCTGGATATTATTAAACGTTTTCTACTTTTAATAAACCTAATATAAGTCAAGATGTTAAACGGTTTAAAGACCTTTACGGGTTATGTCTACTATACCATTTACGTTATCAAAACGTTTACTAGAAAGAGCATTTTTTTACCCCTTTCTCACCCACGGATTTCATAACGGGTAATAAAGGAATAAATCGGTACTAATCGGGTGTAGGCATTGGCAAGAGCGTACCTATTCTTGTCTACTAATAACATAGGTAGCACTCCCTTACATTTACAGGCTAAAGGCTCCTGCAAACAGGCGCAACGCGCGACGCGAATCGCGCCTGTTTGTAGGAGCCTTAAATCGATGAACAGTCAGGAAAATTGTGTGTCAAGCAGTTCTTTACTTCGTTGTGTTTCTGGTTCCCGACTTAATCTTTATAGGTACAGCTACATGGGAGATGAAAGTAATCAGTTTTAAAAGTTCAGAACACAGTGCTATAGTTTATTTAGAGGCTAACTATTTATCCAGGCTGCAATTGATTTCAACAAAAAAACATGAATATGATCTATTTTCAGTCTCCAATCTAAACTTTTTTTAAATTCCAGTTCAAATCTAAATCTAAACAACTTCGGTAATGTGAAAACATAAATCTCCTGCCTAAATTGAATCAACAGAAATAACATTGACATTTTACATCCGTCTTCTGTCTCAGATCGAGAGAATGTGTCTCGAAGTTGTTGGAACATTTTTAGGTCAGCTTTCTTTAGATTTAGCACCTTTACGCCCGTTTTCACTAACGCAAAGCGAGACCTAACAGAATACCTCAATAAAAACGTGCTGTTGGATTTTGATTGCTCCACTAAAGCCACAGACACATTACTTTGTCGTGTTGTGTCGTGACTCGGGATACACCAATGAAACAAATCTGTTTAGAACTACGTCAAATCACAACGAGATTTGATTGGCTAGTACTGCGTCAGAAGGCGTCATGACACAATATAGTAAAGGCTCCTTCAAACAGGCGCGACACGCGATGAAATCGCGCGCGACACAAAGGTACCGCAAGACGCGCAACGAGCGGTGCCTTTGTGTCGCGCGCTATTATATCGCGTGTCGTGCCTGTTCGTAGGAGCCTTCATATGAATTTGGCATTAGTGTGCATACACACGGGCGTGTCGCTCATGTGCATGAGCATTTAGCGCCAAAAGTTGATAATTATATATCGCGCTTTTATTTAGGTGTCGCGTAATATTAATAAAAACGGGCATTAGTACCAAACCCTTTCATGTCTAGTGAAGCATGCATTCAGAGCGGTTTTAAGATTTCAGTAGGTATCTCTATTTAAATTAAGATAGTAATATCTACTAAAGGTTCTGAGGTAATCCCTGTAGGTATCCCGCCTCGTCCCACCGGGGGTAATTCCTATTGGCTTTTTCCATTAGGAATTTCTTAGTAATAGCTCGGAGTTTGGAAGTTGACGGTTAACGTTAAGACGTTAGTCCTGCGCCTGATCGCACTTCGGTCCTGTCGCATTGCCCTTCCATTGGACTATGAGAGTGAAAGAAGAGAGAGTGCACCGTCTTGTGTCGCACACACACTTGTTCACTATTAGGTATATCTCCCGCGCCGAAAACTAGTCTCCGCTGAGATCGATCGCCATGATCGAAGTTCGGCCTGAGGGACTACTAGGTACAGGGGTTTAAATCTACAGCGTTGAGAACTTGCACCTAACATAGTAGGTAGGCACTTATGTCTGGTAACGGATGCATCAGCTTTTGGTTTGAAATCCTACGTAAACCAACTCATTAGTATAAGTGAAAGTGATTTATTAATGTAGCTGGTATATCTTCCGTAATAATTACGTTACGTTTAAAAAAAATATATACATTTGTTCAAGACTGCTTCGTTAGGCTAGTGGTCGCAAGGGCTTATTATTATATTATAATTATTGTACGCAAAATATTGTAAAACATTTTAAAAGAGTAACGGTGGAGTTTTTTGCACATTCTTCTCCGATACGAAAACTTCCTTTTGGAATGGGCGACTAGAATCAATTCTATTGTGTTGTAATTTTTGACCGTCAAAAGTGCCTTTTATGTGCTTATTTGTAATAAATGCTTTGACTTTGACTTTGGCTACTGATGTTCATGAAGTCCTGGGCTCGATTCCCGGGGTCAGGCAAAGTGTCATTGGATTTTTCTATTACTAAGGAATTGCTTAGTAGCAGCTCAGTCTGTATTTGTGCGCGGCTCGCCACCTATTACATGGGACTTAAACATAACTGGCGAAATGTGGATGTACAGACGCCAGCACATCAAGCTACTACAATCTGTCATTTTTTTTATAGATTTTCAACTTTATCGCTAAAGCATTAAGGCTCAAAGTTGATTGGGAAAATTTGACAGTTTTGGTTAGCTTGATATGCTGGTGTCTAGACTTAGTATTTGCTATAAGTATAGTATTTTTATCTTACGGAACGACGCGTGCATTACTTGTGGTAACCAAGTGCATGAACTCGCTGTAAGTGGGTGCGTGAAGACGAGTAGCGTCGGCACATAATACACACCCACTTGCGACTTTGCCCGTGTCTTGGTACCAAGAGCTCCTGGGCTTACACACCCACTCACAACGTGTTTGTCCACTTGGTAACCACAAGTAAAGCGTGCGTCGTTCTGTGAGATAAAAATATTGTACAACCTTTGCCTAACACTTCGGATATTACAGGCGTGATGTTATGTTGATGAGTATGTTGTTACAGATTGCCGTAGGTATCAATCAAACAAACTTAAAGTTAAATTAAACCTAATTGCTATCTATTTTTAGCCTAAAGGATGAGCATTGCCATCCAACGTGGCAGTGCTGCCAGCCTTTTGGGCACTTATCCCATTGACAGCGATGCGGACGAATTTTTTGATGCCCAATGAGCTCCTGCCTTTGTCTTTTGTTCCTTTTTAGGGTTCCGTGCCTCAGAAGGAAAAAAACGGAACCCTTATAGGATCACTTTGTTCTCCGTCTGTCTGTCTGTCAAGACCCTTTATCTCGGGAACGCGTGGAGGCATCGAGTTGAAACTAAAACCATATACTCCGGTCTACAGTCTCTTGAAGCTGTAAAAAGATCAAAATTCTAAGTTAACGTAAAAAAAGATACGGCCGTTTATGCCGCAAAAAACGTATATTTAGACACTCTCAAGGGAATCAAAATTTATAGGGTACTTCCCGTTGACCTAGAATCATGAAATTTGGCAAGAAGCAAGATAAAGGAAAGGAAAAAAATCCAAAAACCGAAAATTATACAAAAAAAAAAAATTATTTACATACCTATTAATTGTACGGAACCCTCGGTGCGCGAGTCGGTTTTTCCATTATATAGGTAATTGCTATCTATCAAGAAAATTCAGAAATGTGAAGGTCTTGAAATAAGAAAATCATGAAAGACTAAGATTTGATTAGATTATACGATTTTCTGAGATTGATTTGATTTGATTTTCTAACAATTTTCCTTGATTGCAAACCTTATTAGGTAAACTTTGCAATCAAGGAAAATTCTTAGAATGTTACATAGCTCCAGAAATATTTCTTTACCTACTTACTAACTTTGACTTTCAATTTACACAAATTGAATTTATTTTTCGCTTAATATTAGGTATAACTTAGGTACGGACGCCAGCACATCAACCTACCACAATCTGTCAGATTTCTTTAATAGATTTTCAACTTTATCGCTAAAGCATAAGGTTCAAAGTTGATTGGAAAAATTTGACAGTTTCGGGTAGCTTGTTGTGCTGGCGTCTTTACTAGCGACCCGCTGCTGCTTCGCAAGATTTTTTGCGATAATTTCACAAAATATCGGGATTTCTTGACTTGTGGCTAAGTAATACCAGCCGCACGGGTCGATCGATCAGGTTAAGCTACGCTTGCCGCGGTTGGTCCGTGGATGGGTGACCATCTTTATCTACATATCACACCCCGCCGTGCCTCGGAAAGCACTTTAAGCAGTTGGTCCCGGCTGTCATTCGTGGATCTTTGGCAATCGGTACGGGTCGACAAAAGCAAGAAAGTCTGACAACCAGTTTTTTTTTTCTTTTTTCAGGATGGGAAATCATCAACTGACCCCTCCTGCTCTGGGTGGAGCGGAAGGGAGTGTTAGACTCTTACTGACTAAAGCCCACCCGTGTTCCTTCCTTAGCCCTTTATATTCCGGGCCAGCGGTAACCCTTTCGGACAATTCTGCTGACCCGGCAGGCTTCGGCCCTAACGGGCTCCTTCAATTGCTGCTGACATCTCTTTGAGGCGCGTGTGGAACACGTACGCGCCGTCCGGCACGAGCCTGGTCTTGATCGGACGGTGAGCTACCCATTACTCTCCGCCCGCAGGCCAGCGCTTACGGTGGCCGGGAGTCGTCTCGCGGCTCCCAACGTCGAGGCTCTCTCCCTCAGCCACCCCGCCGCCTTCTTCGCTAGCATGACTGCTTTGCAGAAGGAGGTGACTGCCTCTCACTCCCTCTCGCCCGGGCCATGGCTTGAACCAGGGCCGGACGCGAGAGGTCGCCGTCGCTGCCGATCGCCTCTACGAGGACACGGCGGTGCTCCGCCCAAGCGGGGCAGACCTCCACCGTATGCTCCACCGTGTCCTCTGGGCGATCCTGGAAATGGTGACACCTGGTGACAACCAGTCTTACTATGTGTATTGGCGTAGTAGTAAGTGGCGACCGCGTACCGGAAGACGTAGCGTCGGAAGGCCTCCCACAAGGTGGTCCGACGACCTTGTGAAGGCCGCAGGAACCCGTTGGATGCGAGAAGCACAGAACCGGTCGAAGTGGAGATGCTTGCTGTTGCTATGTCCAGCAGCGGATGTCTTTCGGCTGAAATGACGATGATGATGATGAACCGTCAGAGCCATGATAAACAAAACCAATTTTTAAAAATAAAATAAAGAATCCTTGGGTTACCTTACCTGTTTGTAATTGAAACAAAGCCTGTTACTTGCCGCCTAAAATAACATAGATTTGGCAAAAGTAATGTGGCATAAACAGCCTATAACGCTAATACTGCCGGGACACAGGTTTCCTCTCTGTGAGAATGAGTGGGCCAAAATCCACCACACAGACCCTGTGCGGGTTGGTGGTTGTCTTAGGAGTTTAGGTTCTAGAAGGAGGAAGGAGGAGGTTTCCTTGACCGTTTTGAGAGCAGTGTTGATGATATTAAATACACAAAGTAAAGTGCTTGCTTGGATTCGGACTCACGAACTTAGGTACAGATGCCAGCTCATCAAGCTACCCGAAACTGTCACATTTTCCCAATCAACATTGAACCTTATGCTTTAATGATAAAGCTGAAATCTATTAAAGAAATTTTACAGATTGTAGTAGCTTGATGTGCTGGCGTCTGTACTACTCGTAAGTCAGGGCCGATTTCACTGGACGCCACTGCTCATGTGTGTGTAAGTACCGTTACTAATACACAATTTTAGATTGTTAATAGTTTTAGTTAAGGTTATATAATTTTTATTAATTTATTAGGTATAAGTTAATTCAGGTAACAGGTAATACAGGCTGGTGTCCGCAACTCCACGTCAAAGCATGTATTTTGCGTTCGGAAGTTTTATTTATTTATTTATTAAAATGTCCCTTACAACTCTCATTACAGGTGTAGATACCCATTGCGGCAGTGCGGTCATTTTACAAATCTATACTAACTTATTATTTACAATTTAAATATAATGAGAAATTGAGAACTAAAACTATTTGCTAAAAAGTAATAAGTTATCTACTTATGTATGATATATACATAAGTAGATAACTTATTACTTTAATTTAAAATATAAATAAAATTGCAATACATATATTATTACACATATATTTTTTCTGTCTCTGACGGGGTCCGCTGGGGCCGATGCCTGCCAGGGTCGTGGGTTGTTCGAAAGAGTTATCGTGACCTCTGGCACAGGTAACTGAAGGAACACGGGGGTTTTAGTCAGTAAAAGTCTGACACGTCTTCCCGCTCCGCCTAGAGCGGGAAAATATATTTGATTATGTCCCACTCAAAAAGAAAAAACAAAATAAGGGCCTGGGGCCTATAGGCCTACTCATTTTATATTGTACGACACGGCACGTTATCCTACATCAAATAAAGTTTATTACACCAAATAATAATACATAATGTTTAATAAACGTCACGTGTAGGTAGGGTAGTTCTGTCCCGTGTCACGTCAGACAATATTGTCCCGTTGTGTTTACCGCCGGGTCCGAGGAATGGACCTCAGTCGAGAGACGTGTCTCTTCACTTGACAGTCACGTGAGCTTGCACTTTTTATTATTTTGTTAGTAATTTAGACATGCATGTTACTAGTATTTTAATTATTCAACTTTCTGCACTATAAAGTATAAAGGTACAAAGGCGGACTTAATATCTTAGGCATTCTCTACCAGTCAACCAAGGGTGGTGGAGAGATACAACATGGCAGGGGAACTGTTTGTGAGTGGAAAACAAAAAAAAAAAATAGTTTAAAAGGTTAAATTGTTTAAGTAGGCATTTAATGAAAAAAAAAAAGAACATTTAATTTGTACCCTAATTCAATTGTGATAAAGTAAAATATTATAGTCAAATACGGGCTTGTGGGATAATTGTAACGATAATTTTTCGACTTCCACGCGGACGAAACCGAAGGCAAGAGATAGTTTTGTATAATTGCTTCCCCTTAAAAGTTTCAAATATAAAATGTCTGTTTGTTTTCCACGTGAGACTAGACATAATAAATCTTGGTAAATTATTATTGCCGGTAGATACCATTTAATTGTAAATATTATTTAGTGATTTAAATAAAGGCTCGGCCGCATTCACGAACTTTATTAACGTGTTTATAGTGTGTGAGAAAACTAGTAGGATTTTATTAGTTTCACCGGTATTTTTAAGTTTTTGATAGAACAATTTGAGCATTTCATCCATATAAATGGATGAAAGTTTAAATCTTATCTCAAATTATTCGACTAAGAATTTTTTAACTAATCTGGCCCTTCTATTCCTAATATCTTCATTTATTATCTATCAAAGCGTCAGCGACGGTGACGTCATCATCATGAAACGTCACGACATCGTCTTGCTCGAGAGCGACGACGGCGACGTTGCGTCGTCATCATGTGTCCGGGCCCTTAGATAAACATCTGTTACTAAGCTACTGTAATTTAATATCAAAATTATTCGCCACACAATTTCGGTACCTAGTCTAAATAACACAAACTTACGAGCACGCTAATTAATAATGTAGTGTAACCCGTATTTGCTAAGCGTTACGTATTAGCATACAAAGGTATATTCATCACACATGACGGCAGACTCATTTAGCGGATCTCTGAAATGGAAATATAGCGGGGTGTGTCGTCGCGGGGAAGCCAACAAACGGTGACTGGCACAAGGGAACAGTTTCATTTCCTTTCGCACATATTCACGAGGCGACGAACAATATCTCAGTAACAATGGCTTCGTAATTTGGACGAGATGGCGCTCACGGGACAATACGTCAAGTGACTCATTATTGTGGAGAAAAGCTTCGGGCAGAAATCACTCCTCTCGCAAGCACACAATGTGTGATGCGTGCGTGTGAATACGTCACAAACGTCACCTTAACTCGAGAAAATATATATCAGACAATAAACAACCTTATGTCGTTATCTTTAAGGACCATCAGGATATAACGAGGCACTTCTCGAGCATAAGATCACTTTTATTCTGTATTGAGAGGCAGTGGCCGCGCGCTTCCTCGCTTACCATTAGATACGAGTCGTGGGTCGTGACCTATTCGAGAGCACTGCTGTTCCTGCCATTATAGTGAAATATGCAATTATATTGTCGGGATTTTTTGCGGTGACAATAGAAATAGATTATTATTATACCGCACATTATTGTACCAACACACCGTATGTTTAATCACGGATGGACAACGTCACCTACAATATAAGTACCAGAACACATTAATTTGGATTTAGAAGTTCTTAACTTTAATGTTAACGTAACCTACGTTATTATTTTCATGATTTGGCGTACTACTACTCACAAAATATATCTACCGTAAATGTTAACGTCTAGAATTCTCTACACTCTTTTCTGCTAATGCCCGCTTAGTAATTTGCATTCCGCTAATTGCTTTCGCTTTCGGCTTCTATGCTTGTGAACTTTATAGACAATAGTTGCGCTCCGCGGTTCCACTCGCATAAGTCTCGATCACGTAAGAATTTCGGGATAAAATATCGTATGTCCTAATCTAGATTATGATCTACCCATGTGCCAAATTTCATCCAAATCCATTTTACCGTTTTAGCGTGAAAGTAGAACAAATAAAAATACCAAAAATCAAATCTTTTCCCTTAATAATATTAGTTTAGATATGTAGATATTGAAAAGCACAGGTCGATGGTTATTTAATTAAGATACTTACCGACCTGTACTCAATTCTTTTTACTTCCTGTTTTTATTTCTGCGTAACTGTATTTTGAAACGTACTATAACTTATAAGCTAGTACAATAGCTATAAAGACTTTGATTTCATCGGTCCGAATCATATCTGCGAGGAAGTGTCAACGACAATAAACACCACAAAAACTAGAAGATATATCTTTTACATATTGTATTAGCTTTAGTATTACATATTTCTTTTTCAATTCTGTGTTTATCTTGGACATTACTGACATCGGCGAACGAAAACATCGTGAGGAAACCTGGACTTGTAGTTAAGAGGAAATGCGGTCGGAGAGACTTTTGAAATAGCCTAAGTAAAAAGTCATAATTCGAGGTTAGGCTCTCGCCTATTTCCTCCGAAAAGAAAGTAGCATTATCAACGATGCAATGATCATGGATGCGCAAATGCAGTTAGTAACCGGTTTAATAGCCATTGCCACTTTCCTTGAAATACTGCGATAAGGACCAAGCACTCAAGTCCATGCTCATTGTCAAAGGTTTTGTTTATTTTATTTACTCACTTGTTGGGTCTTTCCCCGTAAGTTATATAAGTATTATATTAGATTGTATTATAATAAGTATTCATGATAGGTATTTTGTCGTTTAATTTATAGCTGTTTATAATTATGTAGGTAGGTATAACTACATAGACAAACCTCTATTATTTTTGCGAATCCATTAAGTTATATTGAGCATTATAACAAATAGGACTTTTTTGTCCATTCTGTTATATTGTATAACTACTAGTATAACTAGATGGACTGACCCCAATATTGGACCAATTTAAAAGATATTTCATAAACTGAATAAGAAGGATATATACTGTGTTCCTATGTTTTTCTTTTTTCATTAACAGTTGTCAAATTTGTACACTAGGCCTCTGTTGACAGCGGATTCTAGTGCTTATAAAAATAATGTATCGTCATAAAGGAAAACATAGGGACATACAAGTAGTTAATATTTATTATTCTGTAAAAAATATTGCTTTAAGGTAACATTTGTAATAAATTTAACTTTACATTAACCAGAGAGAAAACAGGCGAGAGCGTTTCAATGGAGAAACGACCACCCGTATTTCCTCTTAATATACCTAAGTCTAATCGCCAATTCGTCTTGAGCTTGCGTGGTGATCAATGCGCGTGCTTTCTCTGTATGAGAAGAAGCCTTTTTTTTTCAGGATGGAAAATTATCACATGACCTCTCCCGCTCTGGGTGGAGCGAAAGGGAGTGTCAGACTCTTACTGACTAAAACCCACCCGTGTTCCTTCCTTCGCCCTTTATGTTCCGTGCCAGCGGTAACCCTTTCGGACAATCCCGTTAACCGTGAGAAGCCCTGCCCTGCAGCAGGGCAATAAAAGGCTGGTATAATTATATTAGTCCTACAGAAGTGACGTGTCAAAGTGTGTGTAAAAACCTACTCCTTTATATAGATATCATTATTTATCCGCATTGTTAGGTTTATTCCAATTTATTTCTTTCCTCGCACTCAAACATCGATGTTATTCGTTTTCAACGTGCCATTTACTTCGTTCTCTCTCTTCGTAACTTATCTGATCAACGTATTGTTCGACTATCATGTGTGGTTACATTTATGTAGATCACAATACACGTACGTAACAGTAACAGCTGCGAAAGTTCGGGTGTTATTTCAGCGGTATTTCGGCTCGGTATTGTGTGTGGTACAGGTCGTACATATTGTCTCGTTGGGACAATACGACTCACGCCAGGTAATCTCTGCGAGGGCAAACACACGTCGTTTGTAATTAGCCATCTCACATCGCCGCGACAAAAGGCGGGCCTACAGCCATGGCCTTTGAGTCGTTTTCCGGTAGGCGCGCTCTGTAAGCCATGCGTGTAGAATGGTGCTACGACGATACGTAGCCGGCGTAGCGCGTAGCCGCTACGAACGTAGCAATTCATTACAGACTCGCAGATTAAAACATACGTTACAGAGATTTCTAGGAGAAATTTGTTTTGATTTTATAATAATCGTATGTTATTTCATATTGAGTGTTTTCAAGCTTATTTCTATTTAGAGGTTGTTTTCAGTAGAGCGTCTGACGAATTACAGTTAAAAAGGCTCGAATAAGAATAAAAATAATAGTACATGTTATCACAATTGATAGCACATTTTATGTACCTACATGAAAAGTTATTGGAAAAAGAGTTACTATGTAATAACGATAGGTTGTAAAAGTAAATATCCTTGTTGATGTAGAAATGAAATCAAATAAATATTAAATATAATATTAGATGTTTTAACAACCTTGAACGTTAAAATACACAAATATTTTTACTTTATATTGCGGGGTGGAATCAAAGAGAATTAATTTGTATTACGAACTTAGTAACCTACCCACATGTTATTAAATAAAACCTTTTACCTATACATAAATATATCTTAGTATTTGTATTTACACTGTGTGGGAGTCACATCGGGTAAATATATTCGAGTTTCTGATGGCTCTTTGGATATCGTGTTACGTCACACCTTTGTATAAATCAAATATACGGCTTGCTATTGGATTCAAACGTTTCCATATGAAACATTCTATAGAGGATGTGTGAATTTATCGCATTGAAGTAAGGAAAATTCATCAAATAAGGCAGAATGATACAGGAAAACTAATGAAAAGGGCCATAAGGGCGTTTGTCCATCGCGGCCGTCACCGGGACGTCACCGAGTTTATTCAAACCAAACGTGACGGTCCGGTGACTGCGACGTTTTTCCACCGCGACTAAACTCAGCAGTTCAGTATGATAAGATAGAAAAAAATAAATGTCGAGCGAACGGCGCCGGTGTGATGGCAGTGCGTGGACAAGATCAAACGTATTTTCTATTGTCCGTACATCGGCCCGTCACAATCTACGGCCGAGTTCTAGCGGTCGCGCTGATCTACTCGAAACTTCGGTGACCGGGATGACGGCCCTCGGGTGACAGACGTGCGGTGGACTCTCGGCCATAGTAAATGTTGATATGTATCGCTGCTTCGGTGTTGTCATTTCGTTCTCGGTGACGTCGGTGACTGCTGCGGTGGACAAACGCACTAAGTGTAAAATCTAAACACGGGTACTGGACAAGCATAAGTACCTTACTAACACCTGTGTAACATTCGATTTTATCGCGAAATAACGATGCTACATTGGGCCTTAGCACACATCCACCGCGAAAACACTGTGAATTTCGCTTGGAAACATTACTACATTATATCGCGATTCGAGTAGTGGAACATCATGAGTCTCAGTTGAAGTGTAGCAATCGAAGCAAAATGTCAATCATGGCGAAACGACTGCAGTTTCGATGTTATGGTTTCGCGGCGGAGATGTGATACCCGGCTCAAGCAAAGACCTACTTCGTAATAGTGTGGTTTCAAGAATTCTATATTCGTAACGTCATAAAAGGAAATCATTCAAAAATCGAATGGTGTCCTTTCTAATACTTGGAAAATGTTGCCCGCCTTTGAATCCTGCGTAATTGTAAGGTATTTATTATACGTCCTGATCGGACGGTGAGCTACCTATTACTCTCCGCCCGCAGGCCCGCGCCTACGGTGGCTGGGAGTCATCGCGCGGCTCCCGACGCCTGGAGCATCTCCCGCGGCGGCTGGGATGGGAGGCTCTCTCCCTCAGCCGACCCGCCGCCTCCTTCACTAGCATGACTGCTTCGCAGAAGGAGGCGACTGTCCCCTACTCCCTCTCGGCCCGGACCATGGCTTGAACCAGAACTGGAACAAATGACACCTTGACACCACGTGTCTAATCCTTGAAAGGTTAAGCAGAGAGATATATTTGTTCCTCAAAACCAAGTCCACTGATGACGGTAGTCCCCAAGAGACCATAACCTCATTTACCAGAATAATTCTAACTTGGACTGTAACCGATTGCCAATAGCAAAACCCAATTAAACTTTGTTAGTACTGGGATTCGAAGTCCGACCTCAAATTATTCAATGCGCGTATTTTGGAAATAGCCCATGTCCATAATCTTCTATAGTGTAGCTTCTACAGTCAACAAAAGCAATAGGTGTAGAGGCCAACTGCAACCAATTTTTACCCGAGTGCGTGACAATAAAAACAAAGTCGTATCTACCTACATAATTATGAATTGGGATTGGTATTGGGATGTTTTATATCCTCCAAGTATACTAACGGCTCGATGGATTTCATTACAATCCAGTGACTAGGTCGTGCGAATGTTATAGTTTTGATTTTATTCAATCAAAATGAATAAAAAAAGCTCGACTTTCGGATTTTTTTATTTTTTCAATATTCAATACCACGGTGTACGGTCTACTAAATCCATACAATGACTTTTTGTCTGGGTGTATCTTATTTAAAAAAGAATTTACGCATGTTGATGATTATTGACTGAATAATTGGCTTGCCGTGGTCAGTCGTAGGCTTCTCACTCTATCGTCACAGGCTTCGTATAGTGATAGCTCATGTCGTACTAAATATAAAACTGGCCAAGTGCGAGTCGCCGGAAAAAACACGTTTGTTGTATGGGAGCCCCCCTTAAATATTTATTTTATTCTGTTTTTAGTATTTGTTGTTATAGTGGCAACAGAAATACATCATCTATGAAAATTTCAACTGTTTAGCTATCACGGTTCATGATATACAGTCTGGTGACAGACAGACAGTTGAGTCTTAGTAATAGGGTCCCGTTTTTACCCTTTGGGCACAGAACCCTAATAAGCCAGTTACTAGCCACTCTGGTTGAACCTGGTTTGCTTTTAATTACCTATAGCAACTTATGGTTGCTATTTCTTTGCACTCGGTATAGCCTGCGTAGTAGTTACAGTCAGGTAAATTATTTATTAGGCAAATTAACGCCCTACGTCAATTTGTCATTAATGATAGTTGTGATTTAAATACCCGGTGATTTAAGTTAGTGGCTGGTCAATTTGACTAACAATTAATTTCCTTGACTTTAAATACCTACCTACTAATATGTATATTCATTGCCTGCATACCAATCTCTTTTATTGGCTGTAGTACGTCAACGCACAGCCAGAAAATCATGCACAATGCAGATAACTCGTACGTACGGGTCGTTTGTGAACATGTTCGAAAAACGAATGACTGGACTTTATCAGTCAGCGGTGCTTTTTTTTTTTCATGTACCGCATAGGTCTGTTAACGAATTCTAGTTTCACGTCAGTCACGTTTGCGTCGATACGTGCCCCTATGCTGCGATATCAATTTTGGGGTGAATTATTGCCTATAGTGTGTCTTATGGATCTTTGACAGTCGTTACGGGTCGTTAGAAGTCTGAATACCAGTCTTTCCAACGGGTATCGTATTGCCTAGTAACTGGGTTGTGGAGGTCAGATAGGTAGTCACTCCATGTAAAATACTGATATTCAGCTGCATCCGGTTAGACTGGAAGCCGAGCCCAACATAGTAAAAGGCTAGGCAGATGATGATGTGTGGTTTATGGAAAAGTATAGGGAAGTTTCTTTCTTCGCGTGGCAAAAGTAAAGTGACGTAAATGTGATTGGGTTGAGTGATCCCGTGGGTCTAGTTGAATAAAGACTCGTAAATTCCTTCCAGAATTAAAATGTTTTGCAATCATAAGTCTGGCAATTAATTATGATGATTTGCGTGTTCGTTGTTCTCGTTATTTTTTATACGCTTTCTTTATGAAAAAACTTTCAAATTATATAGCATAGCATAATCAACTTGTAACGTTCCCACTGATGGGACACAGGCCTCCTCTCGGTGAGAGGGGGTGGGCCGTAATCCACCACGCGGGCCCATGACGGGTTGGCAGATGTCGCACGTTTTAGAATTTTTTGTTTTAGGACATGCCCGTTTCCTCACGATGTTTTCCTTCCCCGTTTTGAGAGCGGTGATGATGATATAAATTACACAAAGTGAAGCGTCTGTCTGGGCTCGAACCTACGACCTTACAACTCGTAAGTCGTGGCCGTTACCACTGGGCCATTACTGCTCGCATTATACAGGGTGGGCAAAAAATCGTCCATGAAACGAAACAGGACGATAGTTGGGGTTATTTGAAGTAAAAAAAAAGTAGGTGTCATCACTACGACAATGCTTTTATGACAGTGGGTACCATGATTAGCACTTTTTTCAATATATTTTAAGTATTACGAAAAATTATTTGAGACTTTAGAACCTTACTGTAAACACTCAAATTGTCATAACTTTTAAGGAGATCAAGTTAGTGCTCTGCCACAAAGATATTTTTTCCTGCAAATGACCCCAACTACCGCCCCATTTCGTTTGATCTACGATTTTTTGCCCACCCTGTATAAGTGAGGACTATTAAAAAAGTTATTGTTGTGTATGATTCAATGAACCTAGCCACAGTATAAAGACATCAGTATTGTATCTCGGCCGTAACCTTGAATTAAATGCCTACAGCCGCGCGGTACGTAAACATGCGATAGGGCTGCCCGCCTCCAGCATTTTAATTACATTTGCCTACTTTGTGTTTCCATTTAGTTTTGTTATTGTATTTTACTGTGTGTACATAAATAATAAAATAATTCGTCATTTCGAATTAACCATTTATTTAACATTAATCTGATTACAGTTTATTTCTATGAAAACTTGTTCATGTGTATTTTTAAACAAATTATGTTAAATTATTATTATAGTTAAATCAAACGTTCAAGAACTACAAATAAAATTCAAAATTTGTATATTAATGTTTTTTTAATCTTTCCTATCATCGTCCTATCCTTAACAGAATAACACAGATTGGAAGAAGTTAAATAGCAAACATGTATAATATAAAAATTATAATTAAAATAATCTGTTCATTGAAGTAATAAACATATTTAAATTAATGAGTGCAAATAAAAGCAAATTTATCAATTAAATTGTAGATTTCATTTCACTCCTTCCTCCTTTCTTTCCTCCTTCTTTCCTCCTTCTGCTTCATTCATACAAAACATTAATAATTCAATAAAAATAATTAAATTTTATTCATAAAAGTATGCAATCATTTCATTAATGTTTTGTTATGATGTTGTCACGTTAAACTATCGTCCGTAAATCGACTTTACAGACAACCAATTTTTTCTAGTATTATTCATACACACAGTACAATAAACAACTATTATTAATAATAAAAACCACGTCTTTACTTGGAATTATACAAACTAACAAAACACACATGCCCCGAGGTTTTAACACCAGCGTACTTACCGTTTAATGATTCATGAACCGCCTATAACTACCTACCTCACTCGTGTTTATCACTTTCCTTTACTCTATTCACTTCATTTATTAATCCAGACATCTTTTTTTCGGGAGATAAAATCAAATATACATTATGTACCTACCTACAAGTAAGTAAAATTATTTTATAGTCTTACCTTTCAGAGTTTCCAGGTAATCTAAAAAAAGTTATCTCTGGATGCGTTATTGAAGAATTCATGCAACCAAAAACAGCACAATATAGCCTACTCGTCATATTAAATATGTACTTGAACTTATTTTTAGTGAAAAAATCGCGCGGTTATTGTTAAAAAAAACAACACACCGTCCGTTCGTCACTGCAGCACAGTCGCGACTGTCTGCATGCTGAGCGTATGCCGTGGTCGAGGCGCGTAGGTATAGCTCGCGTTTCGTCCGTTTGTATGAAGACGATGTACTGTATGTCTTTATTTATACTGTGACCTAGCCTAGTCTGTGATAACCATGGATTGTTTATTTTATATTCCGAGTGTAACTCGTATTTATTCAAACTGTCGTATAAACTTCGGTATCATGATGTGGGATTGGCGCCGGGATGTGACGTCACTACCGGTTTGCAGGTTACATACAAACATTGTTTTATAACTGTATATACCACAATGCACGCTCCGCTACCGTCATTCAGTATTCATTAATCTTTAGTTAAATATTTACAGGATACGGAAACGACACAGTCATTTTATGTTTAATTTTTTAATGTCTGGCTGCATCAATTTTTATGCACTGTTAGGCATTTTGTATTGTAATTGTTAGACTTTAAATTTTAATTGGTTCTGTATGAGATTAGTCGGAGATTTGCGAACCAATATATTGCAAGGTACAGACACCAGCACATCAAGCTACTACAATCTGTCAAATTTCTTTAATAAATTTTCAACTTTATTGCTATAGCATAAGATTCAAAGTTGATTGGGAAAATTTGACAGTTTCCGGTAGCTTGATGTCCTGGCGTCTGTACCTTGATAAACGGTTTTTTTCTAACTTTTCCTTAACTTACTGACTTATTGTCAAACAATACCGACACGATGAAGAATCCTGCATTTAACTGTATCTGTAGGTCTACTCTCTAAGTCCGTCAAAAAAGATACGGGCCCGTCCGAAAGTGATCCGTCAAAACAAATGACATTTTGAATTTTTCGAACGGGCAAAAATACATCGCCAGTACGGACTGTCAAATCGCGTTGTCAATCATTCCGTTTGGGCGCATTATGTCCAATTCGCAAAATGTCCAGTGGGCTCAAAATGTCTGATTCTCAAAATGTCCAATTCTCAAATTGTCCAATTCTCAAATTGTCCAGTTCTCAAATTGTCCAATTAGCAATAGGTCGGGCTCCAAACTGAACTTATGTCGCCGCCGCTGTGCAGCCCTGACCTGATGTGTTGATTAGTGCTCGATCATTCTGTGTATGAGAAAAAGTATTAAACCTACAGCAGAGAAAAATCCACATTGTTTGATAGAAATACAATCCATGGAACTCATCAACATTGCTCGCGTCGATCCGCAGTACCCTCTAAGTCTAATAACTCCAAGACCAATTATAATAAAATAATCTATATGATGCTGCTGCTGTGTCATACAGCTAAAATTATTTATTAGGAGATGGAACGCGCGACACGTTATAGCGATAGCAGCATAACATTTTTTTTTTCGGTGGTCGCTATTAATACAGAGCGTTTTTTGACGTCTTAATGTCAATGTCATGATGAAAATGATAGATATTCATGATGTCCGTTACAAATATGACGCAAACGCTCTTCTAGGAAACTGTAGCTTTAGCCCACCTTCGCACGGACTAAACATATCGCGGCGGGATTGTATCGCGCACTGGATTTTCAACTCTACGTGTTGGGCCGAGTATTGAGAATGTAACAGAGCACATCCCAGCGCGTCAAAATAACACACTGTTGAATTTACAACTCTCGGCGCTAAGTAGGGTGTCGAAAATACTGTGCGGAAAAAACACGCTCGTGCATACCTGGACTTACCAGTGTTTGGTTACCTCCATTATCCCCCCTCTGACGTCGTCGTCGTGAACTATCGTAAATGTAGTGCGAGTGTCAATACACTCGCACTACATACACACGATAGTTCCCATCGATCTCCGGTGCCATACGTTACGTCATTTTTGCCCCATATATTATTACGCGCCACGGACACCCCGGCGCGGGTGGCCGACGAATGCGACCATAAAGTAAAGTCACATAGACAACATGTTATCAATCTGAATTGTAACCTGGGGTCTATGCGGGTGGGACTGCGGATAGAGTTGGGTTGGAAAATGCTGTGTTTTTTGGCGTGTTTGGTTTCCAAAGCGAGGTTTTAATTGACGTGCCTGCGATTCAAACTAACGCACTAGGAAGTGCTGATTTGATTTTGCCTAGTTTGATTAAATTATTTTTGATTTCGGATTTTGATTCCTTAGGCAACCTAATAATACGCCCAAATAGCGTAATAAACCAAAAATATTGTAAGTATTGTAACAGAAATACAAAGTAGGTAGGTAGTTTGAAAACTGTCTTGCATAGTTTGATGCTCGATTGGTTTTAGAATTTTTTGATTTCGTAAGCGCTTGCGACTAAGTACCTCCATCAATATTGTCAAACTCACAAATTATAATTTAATCCCTTTTTTAATTACTTTATTTCTTAAACTTTTCCAAATATTTTCTACATATTATTATGTTATTAAATTTTGTAATGACTACCTACCCTCGTGGTAAAATCAGGCTATAAGTACAATATGTTATTATAAGTATTCGATGTCAATATGTCACACAAGCACAAATGAATAAATCGTAGATCCAACAACAACAACATTTCAGATGTCTGTTACCCGTTGACAAGTAAGCATTGGTAACGTAACAAACTGACAAATGGACACGCTTTACATACAACGCCATGTTCCTACTGTAAATAAATATTTTGATGTTTCGATACGCGCTGACGATCTGTTTTTAGTTTCCGTTTTGTGACACAATGTTTGTATTTATTGTGATAGTTCGCTGTGTTTTAAGGCTTCTTCAAACAGGCGCCACACGCGATAAAATCGCGCGACACAAAGGCATCGCAAGTCGCGCAACGACCGATGCCTTTGTATCTCGCGCGATTCGCGTCGCGCGTCGCGCCTGTTTGCAGAAGCCTTTATGGTAGGAAAGTGATGTCACACTACTGATTTTTTAGGTTTTTTTTTGTTTTATTGTGATATGTGATTGGATTTAAATAATTTAAGGTTTTAAATAGAAATGTATGATGTCCAAGAATAAACTTAGAATGTAAATATAAATTGAAAATGTTACATTGGCATTCGCCCGGATTTGAACCCACAATCTCGTGCATGAGAAGCGAGGCCTTTGAGGCACAGTGGCCATCATGAAAACAAAACGTCGTGAGGAAACCTGGACTAAGTCACGCCGTATGGAGCCGCCATGAGCAAGTGTGGTGATCATTGCTCATGTCTTCTCTGTATGAGAAGAGGACTTTGGCCAGCAATAGAGCCATAATTGGCTGGTATTATGATATAAAAAAGAAATCGAAAGTCAAGTTCACGGGTCATAGGTTCTATGCCGTTGCAAACAATACAGCACCCATGACCCGTGACCCTGGCGTCCCTGACCAAAGGTCGGCCGTCACTGCGCCATTTGGGTCGTCAAATGTCAATGATTCATTTAGTTATTACTTATGTATGAACCTGCAACCTGGAGGCCCTGGAGCGAGCACTTCAAAAAATTTAAAATCACTAAAAACCAGCAAAAGGCTCTTCCGTACTTCTATGCGATCCTTTAAAGACAATATTTGGATGGATTGAGGGAGAAGGAGAGACAATACTGAAGGTTCTGTGGTGTACCATTTACATTGTAAATAAAATAAATTATCTTTAAAAAAAACAATAAGTAATAATCATTAACCAATGCAAAGAACAAGAATAATGGTGTTTTAGGAGAGCGATAGTGTTTTTTTTATCATACTTAATTAAAAAAATGAACATTATTTGAGCATGCCTTATTGGCACGGGCAAGGCATTCCATAACCGTACTGCTTGAGCTGTAAAATATTTATCATACAAACTGATGGAATGCATCGATCTTTACAAACAGGCACGACACTTGCTATAATCGTGCGCGACTTGCGGTGCCTTTGTGTCGCGCACGATTTTATCGCGTGTCGCGCCTGTTTGAAGGAGCCTTTAGTCTCAAGTTTTTCGATATCTTTTATGTGTGTCATGAAGGAACTTTCTTCCCGATTACCAATGGGACGACTGGACTAGTCATTATTTGAAATGGTGGATAGAGCATAATTTCCTGGAAGGTAAAGATGGAATTTCGACTTATACTTCGATATTGCCGGGGTCCTAAGCGGAAAAAATAAAATCAGTGACCAAGATAGATTACAAAAACCAACCACAAACTTTGCGGTCACGACCAACACTACATTCCCACGCAGGTAATTCTTGGAATAATTTCTCAATTCTCATACAAGGCAACCGTACGATCCACATTACTCCGTATTACAGAAAAAACATCTCTGCGACCCAACTCCCGAATCCCGAAAAAGTGTGGAATATGTTCTCGTAATACGTTCACCAATATCTGAAATGCCGAGCTATGGCGTGATATGAAAGGACGCCGACGGGGGCGTTAGGAAATAGGTTCCCGCAGATTGATGGAGGGCTTTTTCTGTCACGACAACACGGCCGCACATGAGACTACGTTTTTCCCGATTTTCCAAACTCATTGTTTGCGGTGTCCCCGTATTTCTGGGGTTGATGACGTCAATTTTTCCACGTTTTGCATTTGTTTTTGTTGACGCCCTGTTTTCTCGCTCTTCAATCATTTTCCGTTCATTATGCGAGTTGCCTCTCATTTTTTTCTTCCGAGTAATATCGATCAATGAATTGATTTGGTGTTTCGACCGATCGGTTCGATTTGAATAGCGTTTCCAGGCATAAGGTTATTCAATGACAAATAAGTACTCCAGCGGTTCTATTCTGTAAAAATCTCACCGTGAAAACTTAGGCGAAGTGAGCGTGGAGTGAGCTGTCACTAGTGTCAATTTCTAGCAAAAACAAACTCACCTCACCTAAGTTTTCACGGTGAGATTTTTACAGAATCGACCGGCTTGTCCTATCTTGTATTGGTGATGTCAACAATAGGGGTTCGGGTCGGCCTCGTTTGTACTGTCCCAGTAAGTTGTGTGCTGTAAGTACAATATTGGAATAGGTATGTACTAAGAATAAATAAATAGTGTGAAAGTAAGTAATGTCTAAGAACATTATTATGTCTTTTTACATAGTTTACTCTGGTAAGAATGAAGTGTTTTTAGTGTTTTCGTTCTTACCAGAGTAATGTGACTTAAGGTGGATTTGTTTTATTTATAGGCATGAAACTAATATACTACAAATATATAAATGATTATTATTATTAGGTATATTATACCTTAACAAGTTTCCGGCATTTTCAGTTCTGTAACGGTCACCCGATTGCCAGCCATGCCAAAGCCAGCCATGCCGTGTCGTCTGGGTGCAGCCATAGCCAGCCACAGCAAAGAGAATGTCAATTGAACGTCACATGCGCTTGTCAACCTAACGCGATGGGCGTTACCGAGCGGCGACCCTCTCCTCGATTTAATGTGGGGGGGGTGAACTTATAAATAGGTCGCGCAGCGCAGTTGGGGGATATATTCTGATCTAGAACCTAGCCTAAGCTGAAACTCTGTTCGATTATAATTTACACAATAAATACCTACAATCAAGAAAATTGTATTTCGCTATCCCGTTTCACTCAGAAGTGGGATGAAGCGAAATCGCCGTGAACTTCATGGACATGGGGTGCGTCCAGCCGGATGGGACCCCTCGAGCGACACCGAGCAAGATGAAGACGGCGATTCTACACCACCGCCCGCTAAAAAAATTCTGAAACACCTCCTGCAAAACGAGGTCGACAAGGCCGTCCGCGAACTGGATTCAGACATCGGTACATCCAAAAATCATCGTGCTACGTCCCTCATTCCTGAATTTGACCCGGATGGCGAAGATTGCACAGTATCAGTATGGTTAAGAAAAATCGATCAACTCGGCAATATACATCGTTGGAGCGATGAGATAAAGGCATTCCATCTGCAAGACAAACTGCGGGGACAAGCTCGCAAATGGTACAACCGACTCGACGAGTATAATTACTCGTGGGACGAGTGGAAACAGATGCTGCTGCGTGCCTTTCCAAAACATCGGGACTACAGTGCATTGTTAGACGAGATGATGCAAAGACGGAAGATGACTAATGAAACAATGACCAAGTACTATCAAGATAAAGTATCCATGTGCGTCCGTTGTAAGCTATCAGACAGCGCCAGTGTCTCGTGCATCATTCGAGGCCTACCCTCATCTTTGCAACCAAATGCACGTGCTTTCCAATGTGAACGCCCTGATGAACTATATGAAGCATTTCTCTGTGCCCTCGACGACTACCGCAGCCCCGCACCAGAAATTCGCCTACCGAGTAAGGATCCTCGCCCAATGCGTGGCGAAAAGAAGATTTTTACGGAGAATGATCCGTGCCCACGCTGTAAGAAGACTGGTCACATGTTGCGAAATTGTACGCTTCCCGATCAACGTGTGTGCTTTAAATGTGGTAAGCAAGGCCACATCGCTACCCGCTGCAATAATTCATCTGCAACCACTCTTCAAAAATCTACGGTTGATGTGAACAACAGCATCAGGGACATTAAGATAATCCAAAACTACAATGACACCTACAAGAAAATAGCCAAGATCAACGGAGTCCACGTGAAGACCTACATCGATACCGGAAGCCAGGTGAACGTCATGACCAGTCGGATCTCCAAATTATTATCTCTCGACGTCATACCTACGAGTACGATCCTAAAAGGCTTTGCAGGCGGGTTAATTACTTCCCGTGGAGAAGTAAAATTTAATCTGGAAATAGACGGTATTCGAGTTACTTGCGATGCGTATCTGACAGACATCGAGATGGGCGACATTCATTTACTCATCGGTCAACCCGTCATCAATGCCAGCGACATTGCACTCGTCATAAGCAACGGAAAAGCCACACTGATGCGCGAATCTGACTCCATGCCAAAGGAAGATGTGGTTGAAGAGCTACACAAGTTCAAGATTGTAACGACTATGCGAGAAACGTTGCCACCAGGAGCTTCCATCATCAAGGTCCTGATAGTGGGCAACCGCCAGAACAACGATATCTGTACCGCTGCACGCCACTACGAGCTTCAAGGAGTTTCCTACTCTCTGTCCGCCACTCTCCTTCGAGGCGACAGCGGACACATCAAGGTCATCAACACCGGGGCTGAGGACATCGTGTGGGAGGCTGGCCAGGTCCTCACACGCGCCGAGAGCTGCGACACATCACCCACCATAAGTCAGGTTAGCCAAGCCAAGCCATATTTGCCTTTAAAGCCTTCTGATTTGCCTATTTCATGTGATTTGCCTAAATTAACTGTGCCGGAAAATATGCCTTTTGTTTTGTCTGTGGATAAAGATTCAAATCTGAGCATAGGTGGAGTTTTGTTGGACGACATAAAAATAGGCAATTTGAGCGAAATGGAACGTAAAGATTTAATCAAATTACTAATTAGATTCAAACAAAGTTTCGCAGTCAGCACTAAAGATCTCGGCTGCACAAATTTAATTCAAATGCCAATTACTTTGACTACCGATAAGCCCGTTTATCGACAACCATATAGATTATCGCACTGTGAACAAGAAATAGTAAAATCTAAAGTCACTGAATTATTAGAAGCCGGTATTATTAAAGAATCAGAGTCCAACTATGCTTCTCCAGTGATATTGGTAAAAAAAAAAGAACGGGGATAGCAGACTGTGCATAGATTATCGCGCACTTAACGCCATAACCGTTAAAGACAGATATCCGTTACCTAATATTGAAGATCATATTTCTAAGTTAGCCGGTAAAAAATATTTTACATGCTTAGATATGTCTCAAGGTTACCACCAATTGGCGTTAAAACCCGAAGATACTCATAAAAGTGCATTTATTTGTCAGGCCGGTCAATTTGAATATGTCCGTGTTCCATTCGGTTTAGCTAATTCTCCGTCAGTTTTCATGCGTCTAGTTAATAAAATAGTAAACTCCATCCATTTTGGCGGTAGTAGCGATTCATGCGAGATTTTAGCTTTTCTAGATGACATATTGGTACCCTCAGTCGACGTTAAATCTGGTCTTGACATGTTAGAGGTTGTGTTAAATAAATTCGAAACCGAGAATCTGAAATTAAATATGAAAAAGTGTACGTTTTTGGAAACTCGAGTAACATATTTAGGACATGAAATTTCCGAAAGTGGCGTGCAACCGGCAGAGTCAAAATTAACCGCCGTGTCACAGTTTCCGGTGCCCAAAAATGTACACGAAGTTCGACAGTTTATCGGGTTATGTAGCTATTTCCGTAAGTTTATTCATAAATTTGCTCAAATGGCTCGTGCCTTAACAAATTTAACGAAGAAAAACGTTGCATGGGATTGGGGCAGTGAGCAATCAGAGAGTTTTAACGAATTAAAAAAGTGTTTGTGCTCCAAACCGGTGTTAGCGATATACGATCCCGAGCTAGACATAGAAATACATACGGACGCTTGTAAGTTAGGCATAGCGGGTATATTATTTCAAAAACAAATTGATGGTACTTTAAGATCGGTAATGTATTTCAGTCGTGTAACTTCTAAACAAGAAAGCATATATCACAGCTACGAACTCGAAACACTAGCGGTTGTAGAATCTTTAAAAAAATTCCGCGTTTATGTAATTGGTAAACATGTAAAAATTGTTACGGATTGTACCGCGGTGCGTTCCACTTTAACAAAACGTGACATTATTCCGCGGATAGCCAGATGGTGGTTGATGATTCAAGATTACGATATAAGTGTAGAATACCGGCCGGGTGAGCGCATGAGACATGTCGATGCACTTAGTCGAAATCCTGTTGACTCGCTTAATGTTAATCGCCTAGAAGTATCTGATTGGTTCTTTACAGTTCAGTATCAAGATGACAAAGTCAAAAACATAATTGATCGATTAAAATCTGGTTCAGCAGAGCGCGACTTAACAAAGGATTTCGTACTGATAGATGATAGGTTATACCGGAAAACTCCGTGCGGTAATCGTCTTGTAGTGCCGGGACCAGCTAGGTGGAAAATTGTTCAAATGCACCATGATGAAATAGGCCATGTAGGGTTCAAGCGCTGCATCGAGCTTATTAAAAATGACTACTGGTTTCCGAGAATGACGCGGTTTATTCGGAAATATGTTGCGGCGTGTTTACATTGCGCTTACGGAAAAGGGGAGCACGGGAAAAAGGAGGGTGTGTTGCATCCTATTCCCAAACCAACTGAACCGTTCAGAACAGTACATATAGATCACTTAGGACCGTTCTGTAAGACGAAGAAAGGCTATGTGTACATGCTAGTGATAACCGATTCATTTACAAAGTTTGTAATTGCGGAACCAACTCGGACAGTAAACTCAATCGAGACGGTCAGGTTATTAAAACGAATTTTCGCTTTGTTTGGATACCCGGATAGAGTAGTGCCGGATCACGGAAAAGCCTTTACTAGCAGATATTTTAAGAAGTTTGCTACAGACAAACAGTTCAAGCATACTTTAACTGCTATAGCTTGTCCTCGAGCTAACGGCCAAGTTGAACGTACCAACAGAACCATTTTGAACGCGTTACGAGCTACCGACCCTAGTGAAGCCGCGAACAATTGGGCTAATAATTTACCTGACGTAATCTGGGGTATAAACAACACTTTAAACGACACAACCGGATATAAACCTTACGACTTGATGTTTTCGCGGAGTAGTAGGCCGGCATGTGATGTTTCTATTCCGGGGCGGGTAGTCGAATCGACTCACGTGAAACGCACCAAGGCTAGCCAGCGCATTGAAAAAGCTAGCGCTAAAATGAAACACCATTTTGATAAGCGTCGTAAGCCATGTCACACATATAAGAAAGGTGATTTAGTACTTTGGAAACAGGCTCCTACAAGTAGCGCGGCTAAAGTCAGTACTAAATTAGATGATCTCTATTCAGGGCCGTATATTGTCACAAAAGTTGTTGGTAAGGACAGATACAGGATCAGGAGTATAAAAGGTTTGAGAGGATATAAGAACTTCATAGGTTTAGTATCTGCTGACTCCTTGCGACCCTATCAAAGTGTGGCTCCTGTATCTGACAGTGCCAGCAGCTCTGATGAGCAGTTAGAGACAGAGGACCTAATTGATTTACTGGAAAGCTAATTGTGTTCCCTTTTCCCATTGCGGGAGCAATTGTTTCAGGATGGCCGACTGTAACGGTCACCCGATTGCCAGCCATGCCAAAGCCAGCCATGCCGTGTCGTCTGGGTGCAGCCATAGCCAGCCACAGCAAAGAGAATGTCAATTGAACGTCACATGCGCTTGTCAACCTAACGCGATGGGCGTTACCGAGCGGCGACCCTCTCCTCGATTTAATGTGGGGGGGGTGAACTTATAAATAGGTCGCGCAGCGCAGTTGGGGGATATATTCTGATCTAGAACCTAGCCTAAGCTGAAACTCTGTTCGATTATAATTTACACAATAAATACCTACAATCAAGAAAATTGTATTTCGCTATCCCGTTTCAGTTCCAAAACTAGGACCGACCGTTTCAATTTCCTAGCCTTTATAAGTACTACGTGTGTGGACTTCCTCGTTTTCATCGCCTAAGTTCGTAAACCAGGGTACCACAGGAGTGTCGTCATCAAAGTCAGTCATCCAGAATCCAGACTGATGGCTGGCACCCGATGTATCCTCGTCGCTCGTCCGTTATCCACAGTTAAGACCTGTTTATATCGTTTAAATGCCGGTGGAAGGAACACGTTAGGCACCGCTGTTAGGGGGAAAATTGCAATTTCGTTAGGGATATGTGCTTCACTTTGTGCTTGGCGTGGTGGCGAAAATCATCGGCTTGTAAAACTCATCTAAAGCTGAAAGGCACCCCATGGAATAAAACAGTAAGAATCGATAAGAGAAACGAAAAAGTGATTGGACTATGTCGTGAGTTGTGAGTAGGTAGTAAAGTAATCTTTTTACATTCTCATACACAATTTCGCCATAAGTTTAAGGCTCCTTCAAACAGGCGCGACTCGACACGCAACACAAAGGCACCGAAAGTCGCGCAACGAGCGGCGCCTTTGTGTCGCGCGCAATTATATCGCTTGTCGCGCCTGTTTGTAGGAGCCTTTACTTGGTAAGGTGGATACTTATCTCAGGTACTGAATAACCATCCTATGATATACATAGGATAGATATGACTATTCTTTTATATTTCTTATATCTGTAGAAGGCGTTAAAAGGTACAGTCAGCGCTGACAGCACTTAACTTTTTTATACGCTAATCTCTGGAAGTACCGACGGATTTGAAAAATTATTTTCGCATTTGATAGCCCAAAATCTTATAGGCTATTTAACCCTCATACCCTTAGGAATTGAGCAAAAAGAAAAAAAGTCAGAAAGAACGCTGAGTGACAACGAAGTATGAGAGCGGGCGGATGATGCGATGCTATAGTAAATGAAATTTCACGCGGACGAAGTCGCGGGCAGAAGCTAGTAGGTACACTTATATTTAGTTATTCTGTTCAGACAGAAAACTCGTAAATAAAAGTATTATTACCACTCCGAGTGCCACGTCCCACAAAATAACCTGACAAAACGGAATACAGTCAACAATACCTGATATAAAGCCTAATGCTCCATTAAAAAAATAAAAGCAGAGTTCGCACTCGAGCGCAGTACGCAGTAGTAACAGAAGAGATCCCCGCCGGTATTCCAATGCCGCCGTATCTTTATTGGGCATTTTCAGGGTTCCGCACTCAAAGGGGGCCAACGGGGCCTTATTAGGATCCGCTGTCCGTCTGTCACTGGGCTGAATCGTTTGAACCGTAATACATAGACGCTTCAAATTTATATAGAGTGTGTAGGTACTACTATGGTCGCTGTAACAACAAATAATATTAATTAAATAAAGATAATGTAACAACGAAACGCCGAAAACTCATGTATCTTGTATGGGGACCCCAAACAAGAAACGTGTTTTTTTCGGCGCTTTTAGAAAATATTATTAATATTATTTTATATGTATATTTAGTATGTATTTATCTATTATACAGCATTATATATCTATGTATCTATTAAAGTATATTATGTTGCACCACTGACAATCCCATTTTTTATACCCACGCAATCACTGTCCATTCCAAGGTTCCCTGGAAGAGATCGCAGAAAGCGATAAGGCCGCCCATTGTATGTTTTGTATTCATAATCGTATTTTTTTGTTATTTCTCTGGTGTACAATAAAGTATATATAAATATTGTACGGTGGTACGGAATCCTCCGTGTGCGAATCCGACTCGCACTTGGCCGCTTTTTTCGATTTCCCGGAGTGTGCTCCCGCCGATTTGATTTACGGTTCAACAGCAGAGGTCATATGCGAAAAAAAGTAATATGTAGGTACATGTATAGCATAGTGTAGTGCGCTAATTCGTACAAGTAATTTACTGTGATAAATGAATGGCTGGGAAAATGAATTACTTTAATGCTAGGGGATTAGTCTCGTGGCAAAATAATAACAGCCGTACGGGTCGATCAAGGTTATGCTACGCTTATGAAGGTCGGTCTGTGGATGGGTGACCATGCACTTCATATGGAGACCTTTCCATGTCTCGGAAAGTACGTTAAACTGGTGGTCCCGGCTGTCATGTGTAGATTTTCGGCAGCCGTTATGGTTAGTTAGAAGCCCGACAGTCTGACAACCAGTCTTACCAAGGGGTATCGTAGTACCTAGTAACTGGGTTGTGGAGGTCAGATAGGTAGTCACTCCATGTAGAATACTGGTATTTAGCTGTATCCGGTTGGACTGGAAGCCGACTCCAACATAGTTGGAAAAAGGATAGACAGATGATTATGCGATTGGAGGATGGTGCGTCCTTGTAAGTTTGCAGCTTAATGTTTTGATGGTCGTTGCTGTGCTATATTCTAAACTAGTAAAGGTAAATATCTATAATAAGTACATACAGAAACTCACGCTTATTCCGATAGGGGTAGGAAAAATCTACAGAACGCTATCTGTTATGATCCTTACATACTTCTTTTGCGTCGTTTACTTTCATACATCTGGGGGCCTAAAAAGGCCATTTTGGCAGAATCATAAAAGGATAACATTATAAATCGTAATGGACAGTTAACTGCTATGTTAATCGTATCAAATTCCATTGGTGAAGGATTTTTCAGTTATTTTTGTTTGTCTGTGCAATACCAATCAATCCAATCCAAATTCAATCCCAATCTCTTTGATTATACCTACGTAGTGCAGTAAAAAAAAGAAAAACACTGACTGTCTTCGCCATATTATGATTCACAATGTTATCCTTTTATGATTCTGCTAAAGTGGCCTTTTAGGCCCCCTGGTCATACTCGAACGCCGGTTGCGAGTACTGCGTACCTGACCTTTCTAAAGTACCAATATTGTATGTCCTATTAGGGCATAACAATAAATAACAATAAGTTTTGTATTTCAATTCCATTAGCAATTCATTTCATGCAAGAGAACATTTCGTCAGAATATGTATTATGTGTGCAGGAATTTAAAAAAATATAAAATGTTTGACATTTTATAATTTCAGAATTAAGCAAGAATTTTATGAACTACTCTAAATTCCGTTTACATAATATTTTTAAAATTCACTACCCGAATCTTTGAAAAATACAAGTTGCCAAGTGAAATTCTCGTACAGTAAAAATGTTAAACATTTCGGTAAAAATAAGTCTCCATTTTCTAAAAAAAGATTCCGGAACCTTTGACTTAAAATTGACAGCGAGCGCATAAATAAAAGACCAGCGGTGCTATTCTGTAAAAATCTCACCGTGAAAACTTAGGTGAAGTGAGCTGTCAATAGTGTCAATTCCTAGTAAAAACAAACTCACTTCACCTAAGTTTTCACGGTGAGATTTTTACAGAATCGACCGGCTGGAATGACAAATTCGGAAAGTACCTAGGTACTAGTACTTACCCGATCTACAATATGAGGTCAAATCTAGCTCTTACAGAGCGAAAACAAACCCGTATTTTCCTTGAAATGGCATTTCAATATCCCCGCTGCCGAATCTTCATACAAAAAGATTTTCGTTTTAATAAAACTCGTACATAATTTCGCCGGCGTATCTATTGTTTGTGGAACAAAAGTACGTGTAATATCATAGTGCAAGCTTCATTTCATCTAGCCATTGTTTTTGTAGAGAGTTATGAAAAATTCGTCTTCATTCATCATTCTGCGTTGCATGCTACCTGAAATTTTCTTTTTGAATAGAGCACAGTCGGCAGCTGAAGTGTTCATGAGTAACCAAAATTAAACAAAGCTGCACACGCGTGAATTCCGAATGGAAACATTATGTAAAGTTATTTTAATTTTTGATGATACAACTGGGAATAACGGTAGTGGTTTTATAGAAGCACATCGTTAAACTTGCTTTATCGTACTAGTATTCTTACTTTTTGGGACATTGGTTTATGCCTTATTTACGTAACTATACATACCTTTTTTTTCAGAATGTTAAATCATTAAATGACCCGTTCCGCTCTGGGTGGAGCGGAAGGGAGTGTCAGACTCTTATTGACTAAAACCCACCCGTGTTCCTGCCTTAGCCCTTTATGTTCCGGGCCAGCGGTAACCCTTTCGGACAATCCCGCTAATAACTATACATACCTTACGAGGAAAGTTATGTGAGGAATGTTTTGAGTATAAATGTAGATGGCTATAAGAATAGGGTAAGAGCAAAGAAACGATGAATGGAGTGTGTGATATGGCTAGAAATGGGGTGACTACCGAGATGATGACTAAAGGCTCCTACAATCAGGCGCGACGCGCGACGCGAATCTCGCGCGACACAAAGGTACCGCTCGTTGCGCGACTTGCGGTGCCTTTGTGTCGCGTGTCGCGTCGCGCCTGTTTGAAGGAGCCTTAATAGAGAATTATGGAAGGAAAGGTCTTGTTGCGCCGACACTAAATACATTGCGATGCCTTAGAGTGAAAACCTCGTAAGTGTAAAAGAAGTGACTTGTCGGGAGGAAGAAAGAACTGCGTGCTGTAAAATTTTTGTACGGCGTCTTTTATGTTTTTTTACCTACTTCAAAAAAAGAGGATCTGTGTTCTTATTAATTAATATGGAAATGTAACCCGTTTTAATATCCAGAACTGTTCGATACTATAAGATTGTCCGAAATGCATAAAATGCTACTTACATTCTCGAGGTTTTCATTCTAAGGCGACGATTGGCGTAAGGACAGGAGAGTGATGATTATGATGACCTACATTACGTAGTCACTCATCAATTGTCTTGTAAACATTTCTATAAGCTGTGATCGTACTAATTTGATTCTTAAAAATGTTTTATTGAGTCTGTTGATTGTGAAATGTGTATTAAGATGAACCTGAATTCTCAAACTACTTGTGACAGTGTTATCCTTAGTTTTTATAAACATTAGACTAAAGTAAAAGTGATAATACCCCTAGTAATGTAACTGTGAATTACGCCAACAGAAGTGAACATTATAAACTGTACGTACAATATTTTAATATTCTTAATCAATACCAAAAGATTAAGTCTAATAACAGTGGAATCACACATATTTTGAGTGCTTTTTACGAATGTCAACGAAGATGAATCCGTTTTTTATTTGAAACGGTGGTGCACTACAACGCCATCTTACATCTAATACTTGAACCAGTTGAACCGTCTTCCAAACGGGGTTGCCAAGATTGATAACTTCATTACAATGACAAAATATTAAAAAAGTGACATCTGTTGGATCAATTACCAATTAAATTACCTACTGACGTCATTGAAATCACAATAGAAACGCAATTTAGTTGATCTTGTACCTGAGCGATTGGCGCAGCGGTTTAAGGACTTACGTTCCATGCACGAGGCTTCGCGTTCGAGTCCTACGAGTGTGAAATCTTTTTGAGGATTTATAAAATTAAAAATGAATTATCTGAAAAATATAACATTCAGGCGCACACGCACGCAGTCGGAACCAAACAATGATGATAATAGTGATGACATTATTTCACAAAGTTTGGAACAGACTACAAATAGTTTACCAGAAGTATCGGAAGACGAAGATAATAATGAAATAAAAATATTAAAGGAAAAGATGGACATTTTAACTTCTCAATTAAATAGCGCGCACAAGGAGATTGAATTATTAACATTAGAAAATCTTAATTTGAAGAAACAAAACGAAGAATTTACAAAGAAGAACAAGGTTTACAAAAAAATAGCCAATAGTCCAGCGAAAATAAAAGTGACGACACCCAAAAATATTACAAAAAAGCTCACAAAAACCAAACAAACGCAGACAATTAGGGTTATCGAAAATAACTGCGCATCGGAAAATAACTTGAATAGTGAAAATGACAGCAGCTTAGGCATCACGAGTACGAAAGTCATACGAGACACGCAAAAATACCCCAGTAAACCTAAAATATGCTTAATTAGTAGTGAAATCTCAAACATATTATATAACATTGCTACCACTACTGATCTACAAAATTACGACATGTGCCACTACCGTAAACCTAAATGTGGATTGGAACAATTATTGGATAAAATTGACGGAAAAGTAAAGGACTATACCTACTCTGATTTTTGTGTAATTTATATAGGTGAAGAAGACTTCCATAAAACCCATAATTATATAGAATTAGTGATATACATACGAGAAAAATTGCTTAACCTAACCCACACTAACTTTATAATATGTTTACCAACTTTCAAATATATGGAAAACGCTAACATTATGTTTAACAGCCGCATTGAAACCTTTAATAATCTTCTGTATATGGATACAATTACACACAGCTATGCACACATCTTAGACTCCAACTTAAATCTGCCCTACAGTTATGATACATATAACTTACGGTATAAAACCTTAAACAAACATGGCTTAAAAATTGTTATGTCGGATTTGCAAAACCTAATTATTGACATTTGCAGTCTAAATATTGCGCACTCAGAAGTTGACTCCTCCATTCTAGATCAGAATAAAATCTCTGCAAACCCAAAACCGATAAACTCTCAGTTTTTTCTTTAACAATCTTAACATATTTCATCAAAATATAGCAGGATTAATTAACAAATCAGATACACTTTTAGTTAAATTAGATGAATTGTTCCATCAAGAAACCCTAATAGACATTATTTGTATAACAGAGCATTTTATAGAAGCTGGCTATGAAAATTTAGCTCACATACCGAACTTCAGTCGGGCGGCTATTTTTTCACGAAATACGAAAAGAGGAGGAACGTGTATCTTTGTCAGAAATGGACTACAGTATAAAGAATTACCGGATATAGCTAAACAATCAGTTTCGGGGATCTTTGAATGTTGTGCTGTGGAGCTATTATCGTATAATATTATAATAATTTGCATTTATAGAATACCCAAACATAACTTGTCAGTTTTTTACGAAAAATTAGATACTATACTACGTAAACTTAGTTTAAACCCAAATAAAAAAATTATATTAACTGGTGATTTTAACATTGATGTACTTAAGAGAAATAAAAATGCCTTAGAATTTGAACATTTTCTTCTACAATTCAATCTCAAACTAGCACTTTACAACCCCACTAGACTGAGTAGTAACAGTTGTATCGATAACTTTGCTCACAATTATCAAAAAAAATGCAAGGCAGAAATTTTTGATTTTGGTCTCTCTGATCACACGTCTCAAATTCTTACTGTGCCTATTGAAAGAACATGTAAGTTAACCCATTGGAAATTCAGAAAGCAAGATATCTCTACCGACAACCTAATGACATTTAAAGCTCACCTAAAATGTTTATCTTTCTCGGAAGTATATAATGCTAAAGAGGCCCATGAGTCCTATGATAGGTTCATGGATGACTTCCTAATGTTGTATAGACTTTGCTTCCCAGAAAAAACAGTCACCATAAAGACTAATAAGAAAACTAAATGGATATCTCGTGGGATAAAAATCTGTAGTAGAAAACAAAGACAACTACTTTGGAAATATAGGTGCAATCCTGACAAAAGCAATAAACAAACTTTTAAAAAATATACTGCATTATTTAAAAAAATAATACGTTTAACCCAGAAATCGCAAAATAACCATTTTATAAAGAACTCTCAAAACAGATCGAAGGCAGTTTGGAAAATAATAAATAAATCTAAATCAAGTTTGCCACATGATACAATAACTGCCATAAAAAAAGATCAACTTTCTTTATCGAATCCTATTGACATATCTAATGAATTCAATAACTACTTTGTTGACGAAATTGAAAACAATGTACAAAATGACATAAAGTTGACTAATCAAAATAATATTGGAAATTTGACAGCGCATTCCCTATTTATGTTACCAGTTTCAACGACCGACATTATTAAAATAATTGACAATCTAAAAAATACAAACACAATTGGTTATGATGGTGTATCTACTAGAGTTATTAAATACGTTAAAGAAATTATAGCGCCACCTCTCGCACACATAATTAATTTTTGCATCACTGATGGCATATTTCCAAAAGGTCTAAAAAAAGCCATAATTAAACCTTTATTTAAAAGAAACGACAAAACAGATGTAAAAAACTATAGGCCGATAGCAAAACTCCCAGTACTTTCAAAAATATTTGAAAAAGTAATTTATAATTCAATTTATGTGTACTTTGAAAAGTTCAACCTATTCTGCAAGGAACAAAAAGGATTTCGTAAAAATCATACTATTAATATGGCACTGTACGATTTATTTTCTCATCTTATGACATCAGTAGATGCAAATAATCCAGTCTGTGTAGTCTTGACAGATATGACTAAGGCATTTGATTATGTAGATCATAAGATATTACTGCAAAAATTACATGGATATGGCATAAGGGGCAATGTTCTGAAACTTATTGAATCATACCTTAGTGAAAGATATCAATCCACGGAAATATCTAGAATATGTCATAAGACTAAAACGCAGATCATATATAGGTCAAAACCAAGACTCGTAAGATATGGCGTGCCCCAAGGTAGCGTGGTAGGGCCGTTATTATTTCTGATTTATATAAATGATCTGCCAAAAATAATACCACACAAAATGATCTTATTTGCCGATGATAGCACAGCTGTTATAAAATGTAATAATGCGACAACTTATCAACATGATATTAATAAGTCCCTTCTCGATATAATCCATTGGATGAATAATAATAATCTCGTAATTAATTTAAATAAAACTAAGGTGATGCACTTTCATCAACGGCAACCACATCCAAATATTGATGTAACTTATAATAACCACAAAATAGAAGAAGTTAATAATGCTAAGTTTTTAGGTATTACCATCGACAGTAAGCTTACTTGGAAACCCATGATAGAGGCACTTTGTAAACGCCTGAGTAAATCTGCTTATGCACTCTTTCAGTTATCAAAAAAGGTGAATAAAGATACGTTACTGGTAGCGTACCATGGACTTGTAGCTTCTGTGTTGCGATATGGCGTAATTTTTTGGGGGCAGTCGACTGACCGTGAGCTTATATTTAAGATGCAAAAAAGATGTGTCAGAGCAATGTGTAATATAAAAACAACGGATAGCTGTAGACCCTATTTTAAGTCTTTAAAAATACTTACCCTTCCAGCATTATACATATTGGAAACTGCGTTGTTTATGAAAAGAAACACACATTTATTTAAAAAAATATCTTCCACTAGGGAAACTCCATTGCGTGCCCAATACGTAAATAAAATATGCAATCAAAAATGTAAGACCGCATTGATGAGAAAAAGTTTTTTTGGTATAGCACCTAAAGTGTTTAATAAAATTCCTAATGACATAAAAAACATGACGTTATGTAAGTTTAAAAAAATTCTTATCAAATTATTAATTGACAAATGTTATTATAATCTAGACGAATTTTTGAATGACCAATTATTAGAATAATGCATTATTTTTTACCTTTTGATAAGATGTATAACTATTTATAAATTTTTTGTTGTATCCGATGTTTCTTTTTTGTTTTGTGACATAATGTAATGACACCTAATGGGTCACTTATAAATTTGTATGTCTTAATTATGACAAAACATAGCGCACCCCTTATTTATGTAAACACCTATGTAAACACCTATGTTTCACAAATAAACTGATTGATTGATTGATTGATTGATTATACCATAGCCAAAAGCAGCTAAGGAATAACTTATATAGATTAGGCAGCATTGTCCACTTGTTACACATAGGCAGCGATTATGCCAACCGTGATGATTACAGCAATTTCCTATTTGGCTGTTCATCGTAGCGGTCAGTGCGTAGCATTCGACCTAATGAGATAATTAATGCTGATCAGTGTGTCTTGTGAGATAGCTAAGTAAAGGGTGAAAGGGTGTGAGACGCGGTCCGGGGCGAGAGGGAGTGGGGGGCAGTCGCCTCTTTCTGCGAAGCAGTCATGCTAGCGAAGGAGGCGGCGGGACGGCTGAGGGAGAGAGCCTGCCGTCCCAGCCGCCGCGGGAGACGCTCCGGGCGTCGGGAGCCGCGCGACGACTCCCGGCCACCGTAGGCGCGGGCCTGCGGGCGGAAAGTAATGGGTAGCTCATCGTTCGATCAGGACCAGGCCCGTGCCGGACGGCGCGTACGTGTTCCACGCGCGCCTCAAAGAGATGTCAGCATCAACCGAAGGGGCCCGTAAGGGCCGAAGCCTGCCGGGTCAGCGGGATTATCCGAAAGGGTTACCGCTGGCCCGGAACATAAAGGGCGAAGGAAGGAACACGGGTTGGGTTGTAGCCAGTAAGAGTCTGACACTCCCTTCCGCTCCACCCAGAGCGGGATGGGTCATTTGAAGATTTCCCATCCTGAAAAAAAAGGGGTGTGAGACGTTGGTAGCCACCCTTCTCTGATTATTTCCATGAGTTCGGTTCCCTCTTTCCGTTTTCATAATTTTCCACATACAGAGACTGCGAACTCTCCTTTCTAATCAAAACGTAATTGATTTAGAAGTTATTTTTCTTTGGTTTTTTAATCTTATTTTAATGTTTATCTTGCTAAGAATCAACATAGAACTGTATTGACGCTGAACAAATTAACTAAAATATTTCATGGAAATAAATACATATTTAGGAATATTTTTTATAGTGTTCTTAAATGTGTACAACGGATTAATAATTTTCCGGTATACAAACTCACAATATTGTACCTATACACGCTTAAATATAATAAATAATAACGTATGTCTAAAATTACTTTACACAATGTACACTGACCTACGACTGAAGCACATTACAAGAAATACGCTTGAACAAACTCCCAACACAATTTTCTTTGTTCGCGACTGTACTACTTCATAACACAGTAGCGACAGGGAATAGTTAAGTATCGAGTTGTAATAAGAGTAATAACTTGGCTTGGCTTACATATAACTTGGGCTTAAGTCTGGTTTACATTGGTGGAGCTAGTGGCTCAGCGGGCGAGAGAGTACTTGATAGTACGTAAGTTCAGTTCATAACTTGCCCAATGTGCTAGCCGAAAGCTTTGGTTTGCTAAGACAGCGATGAACGGGCACACAATAACGGCTGTCCAAACACAGAGCGTTTTTTGACAGTAGGG
Source organism: Luperina nickerlii (assembly GCA_963855955.1). Lineage (NCBI taxonomy): Eukaryota > Metazoa > Arthropoda > Insecta > Lepidoptera > Noctuidae > Luperina > Luperina nickerlii. The sequence goes on from OY979669.1 coordinate 8,058,837, forward strand.
GAAGGTGAGGTATAATGATCCCCTTAAGGGAAAAACTTAACTGTGACTAAAGTTAAAGGCAAAATCGCAAGGTTTCTATTGTTGGAGGTAATGAATTTACTTAACTGTGTAACTCCATACTTATTTTTTATTATATGTATGTAGTTTTTTTGTATTAGAGGTTTTTGTTAAAGTTTAGTAAAGGATCATTTTATACACACCTATGTACAAAATGATCCCTGGGGTAGGGGTAAAATAATCCCTTCATTTTATACCATAAGTTAATAAATATCAGTGAAATAAAACACTCAGCTGTTTATTTTAATCATATGTATTGTTCATAACAATTTAAGTATGTAAGCAAGTTACACAAAACTTTTGCAGACCTCTAGTTTCATTAGATATCTTTTTTTATAATTATCTACTACTTAATCAACAAAACTAAACATTAAACATTGCAACAAACTTTTAAAAGGTTTGCAAATTTAACAATATACCTAGTCAAGCAATAAGTAAACAAATAAACTCTTCTTCTAAATAAAAAAAAAACAATAATACTCATCCCTATCACAGGTTTTTTATCAATGTCAAAATGCAATAGAAAAATCAACTCTTCATTTAAAAAATAATAATTTTCTTATCAGGAACCAACCAACCACATACCATCTTTGACGGCATCTAATGCCTTTTGCATTTGTTCTTCAGGCCAATTTTGACGATTAGTTTTGCGTATATAAATTCTCGGCATGATCTGTAAAAACAACAAATACTAATGGGGTAAAATGATTCCAGGGATCATTTTAAACACACAGAAAGGGATCATTTCGCCCCAAAAACTAAATTCCAAGATATCGATCAAAACATAACCTTCAATTACCGCGTGCGGTGATCGAACATTGCTTAAATATTAGCTAACTGCTATTAATACCCGCAAATAAAACAACATTTTAATAAACACGAACATGTAAAAAGCAATGAAAGTCCAAAAACAGGCTTACCTTAGATTAGAGCCACACTTTTTGATTATTTTTTAATAAAATCACGCCAAGCGCTCGCAACGCCATGACACTTGGAGAGGCAACTGGCAGGGGTGTGGGGAACATGTTTCATGTGCATTTGGATAGTGTGCACTAGTTGTCTTTCATTTACGGCGGGGGATCATTTGACCTACAGGGATCGTATTACCTCACCTTCCCCTACTGGTGAAATTGACAAGTTTTCATGACGGACGTTATATGTCGGCCACCGCTGTTCTACAAAACCGTAGCTCTAGCAAGCTACGGACGGAAAAGTTTTTGAAATAATCTGTTAGTATTTATTTATTTATTTCTCAGTATATGGTACATTAAGATCTTACATTAAAGATTGTTTTACAATTATACTTCTATCTTTGCTGTTGTAGAAATATTAAATAACAAGCTAGGTACATGCAGATCAGAACTAGGTGCGGTCGCCAGCACATCAAGCTACTACAATCTGTCAAATTTCTTTAATAGATTTTCAACTTTATCGATAAAGAATAAGGTTCAAAGTTGATTGGAAAAATTTGACAGTTTCGGGTCGCTTGATGTGCTGGAGTCTGTCATTATAAGAATATTATATTGAGTTATGAAATTTTGTATTAAGTTTATGCATTTATAATTTTAATGACAAAAAAAATGGACTGGAGTTAACTCATCGTAACACGCGATTACGCTGAGCATGCAGCCACCGTCAGCATGCGTCGTATTGCAACTATGCATTTACCGGAAATTCAATAGAATTATTTTTCTTTGCATTGTATTCAGTCTTATATCAGCCACCGGCTTAATATCCTGTATCTTTATAATTAAATTAATATTGTAATAAATACATATTTTTTAAACTAAAATCCCGACCGCCGAAACATAACTCTGGAAAATTTCAAGCCCTTATTTTTAGAAATGAATGAACCGATTTTAATGAAACTTCATACGCATAAGCAGGATATAAAGGACTAAAAAGTTTGTAGAGAAAATTTTCGAAATGTCTTATTTAAAAAAAGGTAACTGGATATCTCTGTTTCTATGGAAAATTTAAAATCGGTCTAGTTTGGCTGTAACACTATTTTTCGAAAATGTTCTCTACTAACTTTTTAGACCTTTGTATCCTGCTTATGCATATGTAGTTTCATTAAAATCGGTTGCTTATGCTATGCTTGATTCATCAAAAATGCATTATTTTTAATGTCAAAATATTAATAGTTAAATCAAAAATATAAATCGTAATGTCGAAAATATAAATCATAATGTCAAAGAATAAATCAGAATGTCAAAATATAAATCATAGTGTCAAAATAAAAAATACAATATCCAAGAGTTCATAATAATGTCAAAGTACTAATGTCATTAATATGATATTAACGAAAATGTCTAAAAGTATGATTTAAAAATTCATTGACTGTTGGCCCTAATGGCTTCGTTCATCCTAGAAGCGAGGCTTTTCATTTAGGCCAGAAGGCACTAGAATTTTCAGTCATCCATGACACGTAACACATGTGTTGTGTTACGTGTCGTGGATAACTGAAAATTTCAGAAAATTCTACTGTTATTACGAACTAGGCTTCTCTGTAGATACGATTCCTGTTACCGTTTTGTTTGTCGACCCCACAATGGGTTATTTAGTTCAGTACTCTACTGGATTACTTACTCGACCAATGTAAACTGAGCCTTAAGGACAATCCAGCGCCTTCTGTTTGCGGTAATTAGATAACTTTGTAGATATACAACCGCTACGCTGCCCCGTTGTAACACGACTACTTTGTACTTGTTGCTTAGTAATTAGGACATAAGCGCTGTCCCTCAAAACCTAACGACTTGCTGTTCAAAATACACAATTACCCATTTACGTTCAGATTGTTCTATATGTAACGGGGTTATCTGTCGACGTTGAAAATAGATTTTACAACGATACGGTAAGTTTAAGTTTTACAGAGTGTTTAAACTAGCGAACCAGCCGAATCAGCGTTTCAATAGTAGGAACATTTTCAAATATACATTTATATGGTAATTCAGGAATTAAAAGTTATATTTATATTATATCCTATTATAGCTAGTCTCATTAAAAACTCGAGCAGACTCTCTAATAACCTACCTACTTTACGATGGGGAACCGTCCTTATTTATATTTTTTGTAATTATCAGCATTTTGATACTTTGTTGAAAACTTGAACGAGGGAAGCGTATAATGACGAGTAAATTGTCCCATGGAAATGGAAATTTAAAAAAAAAATCACGAGATTTTCCGAGTAAGTAAAACAGGCATACTTTTTAACGCTGCAAAGAATACTGATATAAATGAAAACCACTCGTTATTTCGTATGATATCGTTCAAATCTCTGTTCACAATAGTAAATTTGGTATTATTGCCATTATAAACGTAAATGTTGACAATACTGTCCCTTTCCTCGGGCATATTTTTTGTTAACAAGGGTATTATACGACTTAACGTGTTCCTTTGAAATACGAATATTTCTGCGACCTTTGTCAGCATTTACTGGGACCCATTTTATTCGCAACGGGCCGTATTAAGTTTTCATTGGATGTGCATCCTAATTTGCATCATCTGTAGACAAGTATGCCTTGTGTTATACCAACAAAGGATTTCAATAATCCATCATTGCTGTACGAACGTCTTTTTAGTGAAGCGGGTATGGGTATAGCGTCCGTTGATGCTGGGCACGTAGTCAACTTTCAGCGGAGAATCGGTCGACGCCTGCAAAAGTTAGCCAAGTGTCATTCGCCCTGCACCAAGAAAGAATTCTTTGCCCCCACTTGTCAAACTTGTCACAGTATATTCCCGTCCTTTTTCTATATTACGTTATTATACATAGGTTGGTATGTTTGCGAGATCGCAGTCGCCAGGGAAATTACGTAAAGGTGCTTGTGTCAAATTGCCCAATATCACGGAGATGGTAAAGAATCCTAATACACGCGCATTACCGTCGTTACGGGTACGGGCGTTGGTTGTATATTCTGAATACAGGGTCAAATTAAATTAGCTAGCGAAACTCTCCAGACGTAATGGGTATCGATAACTGTACATAATAAAATAGAATTAAAAATGATTTTTTGTTTTGTTTTGGGATCAACGCTGGTAGTTTTGTTACTTGAACTTTGTGTTGAGAACATCTGTTTTCTTTTATTTTATCGTGTTTAGATATTGAAACCAATAATGTGAAGTTTACACAAAAAAATATAAACTGATATTTCTAGAGCATCATCTGTCTAGCCTTCCCCCAACTATGTTGGGGGAAGGCTTCCAGTCTAACCGGGTGCAACTGAATACAACTAAATACCAGTATTTTACATGGAGCGACTGCCTATCTGACCTCCACAACCCAGTTACTGGGTAATACGATGCCCCTTAGTAAGACTGGTTGTCAGACTTTCGGGCTTCTGACGACCCGTAACGACTGTCAAAGCGACACATAACAGCCGTAGCGACACACGACAGCCGGGACCAACAGTTTAACGTGCTTTCCGAGCACGGAGGGACACACGACACGACGTATTTAAAGATGGTCACCCATCCACGGACCAACCGCGGGAAGCGTAGCTTAACCTGATCGATCGACCCGTGCAGCTGTTATTTCTGGACCATCAAATTAATTTCTTTTTGTTTCATCATATTCAGGTATCGCGAACTCCGCAAACGTGGTCGTCTGCGGAGTTTCGCTAGCTAATTTAATGTGACCCTGTATTGCTGCATCTCACGGTGACAGCCACAAAATTGGTGTTGTGTGTGGCGTGGTGATAAATGTAAATCACTTGTATTCAGTTCACGAGTAAAAACTTGTGTATAAGTAAATTAAAAGTTGGTCACGTTTCCCTCTTTTCCAAATTATCGCATCGTCGTCGCTCGGCCAACTCCTAGTATTCGGAAAGTTATAAAGTTGTAATGGATACACGCACTTTGTGTATCAGCGGGGTTTTCATTTTGACAGTTCAACAACATTCATTGCGTTATTTACGTTGTTAAGCAAACTTTTTCGGACATATTAAGAGGACTAGTAGAGCAAAGTGTCCTTGAGAAACGCATGCACACATATACACAATCGACGCGTACGCCATCTAACGACGACGCCCATCACAATTATGACATACAGCATACGATTTACGATTACGCCCGAGTATTCCAATAGATGACGCGGAAACAAGTAGTTATGACAACAAAATTATTAACCGATTTCTAAAAAGGAGGAGGTTCTCAATTCGGATTTGTTTATTATTATTTTTTTTATTTATGTTCGGGTCCTATATAGACGACCTCCATCATAAATAGACGGATTTGCAAAATTCTTTTTTTGTTCGAAAGAGGTTTGTTTCGAAAGGGTCACATTTAAATTTCGTAAAGATCTGATGATGAGTTTCGGAGACAGACAACGGAACTCTTCAATAAATGCCAGCAAATCAACCGCGATCGCTGCTATCGCATTTGTATGCATTATTTACGCAATCACACAACATAACATCACGCCTGTACCCTTAAAAGTGGTAGGCAGATGTGTTTAATAGCTTCCTGTCGCTGATATTCACATAGCAAGTAGTGTTATATGAATTTGTGTGGGGTAGGCAGGGACAACTGAAAAGTGAAAAATAAAAACTGTTTTTACAAAAAAAAAACAACCGACTTCCAAAAAAAACCACTACAAAGTGAAAAATAACTTTAATTTCGGAAGTCGGTATCGTTGGTTGTAGCTTTGTAGTGGTTTTTTTTTGGAAGTCGGCAATAATAAATTATACGTTGTACGAGTAACTACCCATTCGAACTGCTCCTAAGAAAATATTGTTGGTACGCGTCAAAAGTGCTCTAAAGTGTCGTTAAAAGTGCTGATCGTGTGAATAATATCAATAACAACAATCCGACTACAATTAATAATTAGTGACTTAGTGCTTTGTGTATCAATTCTAAACAAAAAACGTATCAAAATAGTTATTCATCTACCGTCAGGAGTAATTCACCAGTAATAATAAAACGCGTAAGCGCCGCAGATAGCACGGCGCATACGACGTTCTTCTCGCGAGCCCGCTGTTAGTTCGCTCGTTGAGTTGCGCAGGGCCTTTATTAGAGTGCACTTTTACCAACAAAGATTGAAGGGGTCTTTAATAGTGTGCTTGGAACAGTATACATTTTTTCTTTTTAATAATTATTTCGGCATTGGAATTGTTGTGAGACTGACTATTAATTGGAATGGCTTCGTCAACATTGTTATGGGGATGCTGTGCTAATGAAGACAGCAAGGATGGAAAAAAATCGATTAATTGTTCCAAATGCAATAAATTATATCATTTTGAGTGCTTGTCTCTTCCGGAAGTTTCCGAGGACACGGATGTCTACTGTAAATGGAGGTGTTCTAATTGCGGGAGTCACATCTCGAATACCTCCAAAAAGGAAAATACTCCAACCCGTAATGTCTCCACCTCTAGGGGGAACAAGAGACCTGCTTTGAACTCGCCCCCTGAAGCAACCTTTGTGACTCGTGATGATGTACGCGATATCCTCCAGGAAGTAATACAGGCTGAATTCGCTTCTATGCTTCGTTAAATAAACAATACAATACTCAATGTCGTAAATAAAGAGCTTGAACCGATTAAGAAAGAACTTACGGAGATGACGGCGTCATTGAATTGTCACATACAGGAATTTGAAGAATATCAGTCTGAACATAGAGCTTTGAAAGTCTCGGTAAAAGACTTAGAGACAGAAAATACTAACCTTAAGAGGTCAGTGGCGGATATGGGCCTGCGAATCAACTATTTGGAGCAACAGGCACGTTCGACTAACCTTGAAGTTCATTGTTTGCCCGAAAATAAACAGGAGAATCTCTATACAGTCGTTAAGCAACTAGGATCAGTCGTTGGATGCAAGTTGAGCGACACCGATATCCATCATTGCACCCGTGTAGCCAAACTACAAAATTCTAGTGCCCGCCCGCGCTCTATCGTAGTCTAATTGGCCTCCCCAAGAACTCGTGACCTGCTCTTGGCTTCTGTCATTAACTACAATAAAGGCAAGAATAACATCGAAAAACTAAATACAGCGGACCTTGGACTGGCTGGTGAAAAGAAGCCAATATATGTGCAAGAACATTTGTCTCCTTCTAACAAAGCGCTGCATGCTGCTACTAGACTTCAAGCAAAAGAAAAAGGATATCAATTCGTCTGGGTAAGAAATGGTAGAATCTTCGTCAGGAAAAGTGATGGGTCAGAACATATCCTCATTAAGAATCTAGAGTCCCTAAATAAGTTGAGGTGAAAAAAAAAACATACTTTATATTTAAATTAAAAATACATGTAATTGTAACTTGAATATAATACAAAATTCGATAATTTACAAATTTATTACCAGAATTGTAGAGGCGTGAGAACAAAAACGCATATCATCTTTCGTAATGTATGCTGTAATAACTATGACATTATCATTTTTACAGAGACTTGGCTTAATAATACCGTACTGAGCAGCGAGCTGTTCGACGACAGATACATTGTATACAGAAGGGACAGAGAAAGTTCTTGTCTACAGAGTAGTAAAGAAGGTGGGGGTGTTTTGATAGCCGTAAAAAAATCTATAATTTCCAAACGAGCAGAACAATTTGAAAGTAATTGTGAAGGCCCTTGGGTAATTTTAGATCTACCTGCGTCTCGATCTGTACGTCGGGCAGTTCTCTGTTCTGTATACCTGCCACCATTAGATCTACCTGCGGCTCGATCTGTACGTCGGGCAGCTCTCTGTTCTGTATACCTGCCACCACCTGTACGTATCTCGTACTTGGAACACTTTTTGGACAAATGTAATGCAGTGTTTGAACAGTTAAACTTATCATATGTCTGCATCGCAGGTGATTTCAATATCGGTGATATCGATTGGAGTATAGTCAATAATTCTGATAAATGCCTTAAGTTGTCCAATTTAAGTCAAACTTTGATAGATTTCACGTATGTTAATAGGCTTAATCAATTTAACAATGTATGTAATGCTTCAAGCCGCATTTTAGATCTTATACTATGTAACCATTCATTGTGTAGAGTGAGTCAAAGTGAGGATCCGATTGCTAATATTGACCAGCATCATCCACCCCTCGATATCGTGATTTCTCTAAATAAGGAAGCTAAACTCCCATATAACACTACCTGCGGTAGACCTAATTTCCGAAAAACGAGTTACATACCAATTCGGAAATATTTGAGTGAAACTGACTGGGATGAGTTACTTGAAGCACAGCAGGGAGTTAATGAGATGGTGGAGGTATTTTATGACGTTATTCAGGAAGGTATAGAAAAATTTATAACTAAGCGAGTGCCAAAAAAAAGTAAATTTCCACCATGGTTCGGTTTACACTCGGTTAACAAACAGTCTCGAATGCTCCGCAGTGACGAGTGGACGCCGGACGGTGTGACGGTTTCGTAAGCAGTAAGCGTGCAATTTGTGACAAATATTCATTGAAATAAATACAAGTACTTACTTAATAATATGGCAAAGAGACTATATTGTGCTGTTTTTGGTTGTTTGAATTCGTCAATAAGTTTTTTTTATTAAATCTATTGATCAAAAAGACCATGTATTTTTATTGAACTCTTTCTATTCCATTCACAACGTGTTTCTATTTTATAAATAAAAAGTCTTTTTTACAAAAAAAAAAAACTACGGACTTCAAAAAAAAAACAACACAAAGTAATTACCTAACTTTAATTTTGGAAGTCGGTGTCGTTGGATCTGCATTTTCGTTTTTTGACACCGACTTCCAAAATTAAAGACTTTATTTTTCACTTTGTAGTATTTTTTTGGAAGTCGGTTTTTTTTTTTGTAAAAAAGTTTTATTTTTCACTTTTTAGTTGTACCTACCTACCCCGCCCAAATTCATATAACACTAATTGCTATGTTAATATCAGTGACAGGAAGCTATTGAACACATCTGCCTACCCCTTTAAAGGGTATAGGCGTGATGTTATGTTGTGTGATTGGGTAAACTGGCATTTATTGAAGAGTTCCGTTGTTTGTCTCCGAAACTCATCATCTGATCTTTACGAAATTTAAATGGGACCATTTCGGAATAAACCTCTTTTGAACAAAAAAAGAATTTTGCAAATCCATCTACATATTTTTATGACGGAGTTATGTCCGAACATACATAAAAAAAAATAGAAACATCCGAATTGACAACCTCCTCATTCTTAGAAGTCGGTTAAAAAAAATATTTACCTATACCTATAGGTAAATATTTTTTTTAACTTCTTGAGTTTCTTTCTAGTTTTGTGACTGTACCTACAGTCACAAAACTAGTAAGAAACTCAAGTAGGTTGATGAAATTAAAATACTGTAGGCGGGAGGGGTTATCGCGTGTTTACGTAGGTACCGCGCGACTGTAGTACATTATAAAAAAAAATTATATAAGGGCGTGGACCCATGTCTACGGTGCGGCACCGTTTGCCGTGCAACGGTACGGCACCGCCGCCGCCGGCGCGCGGCGGATGGCGCGGCGCCGTTCTGCCCCACGGCATCGTGTGCCATACCCGCTCGGCACGTATACCAAAAACCACCACCACCACTAGTGAAATCAAAAAGTCACCACTAGTAAATCTAAATCGTCTGCCACTTTATGCAAAAAATTACCACGTGCGCACTATGCTAACTGACAACACAATAATGAGCATGTGCCGGAACACGACGCCGCCCGTGGCGCGGCACGGCGCCGCGCCATCTGCCGGCGGCGGTGCCATATCGTTGCACGGCAAACGGCGCCGCACGTAGACATGGGTCCACGCCCTAATACAGCGGCGCCGCCGCCGCCGCGGTGCCGCTGTATTGGTTGCCCTTGGATTTGCATGAACCCTTGCACACGGCGGCGCCGCGGCGGCGGCAGCATGATTCGGCGGCGAGTATTGCTACGGTTTTATCAAAACTCGTCGCCTCCGCCGCGGCGCCGTGTGTTCATCATCATACAAATCCAAGGGTGACTGATGCAGCGGCGCCGCGGCAGTGGCGGTGCCGCTGCAGCTGCGGCATAATGTGTAAACAGCCTCAAAGATAGGTACCTAACATTCATACATAATATTATGAATCTATTTATTATAAACGAAATCAATAGGTAATAATAAAAACCAAAATCTTGCTTGTGATAATTTTCATCGCAATTTTTAGATGAATTTGTTATTTCGTTATGCCCAATATCAATAAGTCGCGGTCTGTTAATAAAAACATTAGGTGCTTTTAGTTTTTTTAATTGTAGTTTCGCATTAGAAATAACTTTGATATTTACGACTGTGTTTCTCCTGTGAAAGATAATTACATTGTAGACGTTTTAATTATTATTTATAAAAAAATAATAAATACATAATATATATAAATTCAAAATACATTTAAAAAGAAAATTTCGGTTAGAGAATCCCTGGGAATCGAACCCGGGGACTCTTGAATACAAATCTACACATCGGCTTCATACGCTAACGTAACAGTTACGAACGTAGTCGAAAAAGTTGACCTTATGCGTATATGCGTCATGACTGCACTATCTTAGACGTTTCTAAATTCATAGTTTTATTGTTAAAAAAATAAATATTCAATAATAATAAAATGCTCTTATTTTTTAATTTCGTATATATATATATAATATGTTCAGCGTTTTATATGAACGTTTTGTAGTCCGAACGGAATTTTTCACTTCATATTTACAATAAATGATAATTGATAACAAGGTTACGCTATTTTAACTTCAAAGTATTTTATATTTACACGAAATAAAAATATTTAGGCAAAGAAGATTATGCAAATAATAATAAACAATGAATTTACAAATAAAACTTTACAAAAACATAACAATCTTGGCGGAAATATTGCGGCGAAAAGAGCGACACGTCCGTATAGCATCAGGCCTCGGCCGGCAGTGTCGCTACACAGCGTTTACGCACACATGCGCACGTATTTTGTTCGAAAATATGAATATGCGATTTACAAAGAATCTATTGTTTGTACAAAAAAATTAAAACACTAGTATTTTATTATGTTGCTTGTAGAATAATCTGACAAAAAATCAGAATGATTGTATGTATTTTAGTATGGATTTTATTGTAAAAAGAAAATTTTTAGAGGTATCTTCATGATTTTTTTCTATCGTATCAAATTAGTTGTATTATGTTTTCACCACACTATCTATCTAGCATATATCCTGAAGAATATCATATATTTTTCTGATTTTTTTTACTATAGTCTATCATATACTTTTATTGTTTCGAAAACTTGCGTTTAGGTCTTGTAAGCCCCTTAAGCAATGGATTGGCAATATCCTTCAAAATTATTCAGATTGAGATTGATAGTGTGTTACGCCATTAGAGTGGTGTTCATATATCTATGGTGCCCGACATGGCTGTATGAGCTCAGTTCCCCTTGCCTGTCCCAGAAAGGGACGAAATGAACCAAAAAAAAAAATATCTATGGTGCTGTTCCTTAGCATTCGAACCTCTTTTATATTATACAGCTGTTTTAGTGCAGAGGTTGGCACAAACGCGTATGAATAAATCACTCAATATGAAAATGGAGTGATTTGTGATGAGTCTGTGTGTACCGTGTTGTGTCGCTTGGCAGTCTGAGCACGTCGTGTGTAGCTCCAAGTTCTAGCACTCGGTGGCTTTCTGGGTTCCAGATATTTGTTAGTGCTTAAGCGTACTAAGTATATCGGACGCACGCCGCTCTTTTAAAACTTGGCAGTAGATACTTTTCGTACTGTTCAAAAGGCACAGGTTACAAAGAACATAGTTTTGTATGCAAATTGTTATCACTTTCTTTCTTGATTTCGTTGGAGCGAGCTACTTTGGCTAGATAAAATGTTTTATTTGTTTTTTATGTACCTAAAGTTAAGAATGGGCAGGCGGCAGGGGAGAGACCTATAACAATTTTAAGTGGACTATTTATAAGCTACTAGCAGCGTCCCGCGGTTTCAGCCGCGTGAGTTTCGATTACGTGAGAATATCGGGATAAAAAATATCCTATGTGTTAATCCAGGAAATGGTCTATTTATGTGCTAATTTCCATCCAAATCAGCCGGTCGATTCTGTAAAATCTCACGGTGAAAACTTATGTGAAGTGAGTTTGTTTTTGCTAGGAATTGGCACTATTGACAGCTCACTCCACGCTCACTTCACCTAAGTTTTCACGGTGAGATGGTTACAAAATCGCACTGCTGTTCAACGGTTTACGCGTGATTGAGTAACAAACATCCAATCATCTGCACAAACTTTCACATTTATAATATTAGTAGGATGATTTTTTCGCTGAGTACCAAGTATTTCAATGATCTTGGTACTTGGCACGGCTGCATTGAGTGATAATGTGTTAACGTCAGTTTTTAGTAAGATGTTTCGAACACTGTCACCTAAGAGAGCTAATTTTAGTTGGCCTGCGACCCTGCGAGGTATTTGCGTAACACAGTATCAGTAGCAATGCCTTTCATTTTGACGGTTCAGCCTCATTCATTGCGTTATTTACTTTGTTGAGCAGACATTTTTTCCGAACATATGAAGCAATGGATTAGCAATATCCTTCAAAATGATTCAGATTAAGATCCGTAGTTCAATGCGTGCCACGAAAGATGAGACTTGACACACCACGTGGTTTGACATGCGCAGTACACGATTTTAGGTATCTTTAGCGGTATGAGGTCTGAGTGCGGGACGGGACCGGACGTCATAGGGGCGGCAGAAAGAGCGGGGGAGGCGGGGTCAAGTCTCATCTTTCGTGGCACGCATTGTACGAGTATGTTAGGCAAGTAGGGTGCGGGATTTAAAACTTACTAACCTGAGAATCTTTTCAAAACCATATTATTCTACGTTTCACGCGGTTAGTGTTATGATCCCCTTTGCTTAAAAACTTTCATGATAAGGTTAGTTCAACGAGAATATCGAGAGCCATATTTTTATACGACTCCTATTGATAACAAACGTATTTGCGTTAAGCCTTTTATTTTTCAATAAAAATATGAACACCGAAACTGAAGGAAAATGGACCATATCTTTTTTATGTCAAAGTAAATACTTATAGGGCTTATCATAAAATAACCTTAAATTTTTATACTGATTTCTTATCGCTCGTACAAAATATGGATCAGTATTTTTTATCTCTTCTACTTATTAGTATAATCTAATAAAACAGTAAAGTATAATAATATAATCAAAATATCATATATATCTAACTAGCTTCCACCCGCGAGGTATGTTGATAAAAACTATCCTATGCCCTTCCCCGAGATGCAATCTATTTCTCTGCCAAATTTTATCGAAATCCGTTCAGTGGTTTAGGCGTGAAAAGGTAACATACAGACATACAGACAGAGTTACTTTAGAATTTAATTTAATTTAAAATACCATACTAATATTATTTAGTATGGATATAATTTAAGTATAATATAATGTAAGTAAAGCCAAAACTGTATTAAAAAAAAAAAAATTCTACGATGTGTAACGTCTGATGCCGAAAATAATAGATTTTAGAATTTTTGTCAGTTTGTATGGATATATGTTCCAGATTGTCGCAAAAACAGCTGAACGGATTTGGATGAAATGTGGCACACAGCGTTTAACCTGGATTAATTCCAGTAGTACGTTCCCTTGGGGTATTACCCAGGAGCGGGTGAAGCCGCAGGCAAAACTAGTAAAGAAATAACATGCAAATTATAAGCGACGATATTTTTATTTCCTTAGGTCTCAAGACGTTATGTAAGTTAAAAATTATTATGCAAAAGTGGAAAACTTTTGCATAATAATTTTCTCCTCTCATTAAATATTCCTAAAATCCCCACTTTATTACGAAAATAAAGTAATCAATAAAATACTTATTTAATCCTGTTTACTCAATCAGTTCGTAAATAAACTCAGTCTGTGGTAAAACTGCTTATTTTTCGAGTTTCAGAGAAATAATGATTCGTTATTTATATGTAGGTAGAAGTTTAGCCAGACTGAATAGCGGATAGTTTTATTACAAAGTCGGGCTACGCCTGACGAGTTAGCGTATGAAAGGCGGACTAGAGAAAGCTGTTCCGAAGACTTCAGCCTTGAATGCGTTGGACGGCACAACTTTCCGACTCTTCCACTAGTTTCTCCCCTTTACGCAACATCAAGCAAGTTTAATTAAAAACATCGCCTTAACAGGTATCAGCCATTTTCAAAGCGGAACAACCAAAAAGTTTTTATGTTTATTCGAAAAAGTACATTTCAAATTAAATGTTTGTTCTGATTTCTGAAGTTAAGCGTTTATATGTTTCCTGGGATTTTCTTGTCCGTACTTTTCTGGTGTTATTATGATTAACAAGAGATAAGAGGTTGGAGATTTCGCTGGCGGGAATTTTATGTGGAAGACAACGTTTTATGGCATGTATTTTACAGGGTTAGTTTTCAAAGACCAGCCAAATTTAAGGGTGTGGTACAGACCATCAAACTGTAACATTTTATCCATGGGACCAACACCGTAATCACGAATAAAAATTCAGCCGCCCTATACGTTTAGGTTGAGTAGGTATTGAAGTTTTCTATGGGACAGCTGATAAATTTTCAAATTCCAAATTATAATTTCCATTTGGATTTCCTAAAAATACCAATCGACACATTAATATAATGATCGAGCGTCTTTTTGAGATCCTCAAAAAATAAATTGGAATCATTTTTATTTTAATCACTTCTGATTAGCTGTATGTGCGAAATAAAAATGGAACGTCTACAGGCGGTCCTTTATAAAAATCAGGAGTGTTAAGTAATTAAATAAAATATGCTAAACACAAAACTCAGTATTTTGGTCCTCTGGAAGTACAAAATGTGCATTATATATATGTTTATATATATATGTTGTTGTTGTTTGTAGAAATTTCTTATTTAAAAAAGATAACTGGAAATCTTAGTTTCTACGAAAAATTTAAAATTGGTCTAATTTGAATGTAACATTACTTTTCGAAAATGTTCTTAAGTAACTTTTTAGACCTTTTATCCTGCTTATGCGTATGAAGTTTCATTAAAATCGGTTCATTAATTTCGAAAAACAAGGGCTTGAAAGTTTGTATGAAATGCCGTACGGCGTAAACGCTCTTAATATATGTTTTACCATTTATTTATGATCTGTTTTCATAAAATCGGGGTAGCCACTATCGTTTAATTCAAGTTCCGTTGGACATAGAGTTCACTATTTTCTCTAGCGTGCTCGGTCCGTATTCAATACAATCGAGTGAAACAAAATAATTTTGAATGTTTGTGATTTATTGAAAAATCTTTTTTTATTATTCAAAAACTACGTACGGCTCATAGTCGACACATGACAATATACAAAACAATATAACGATTTAGTACTAACTTAACAGCGGGCTTTATACGCTCCATTGGATAAAAACTGACCTAGTCCGTGTCGGAGCACGCACGTCCGTGTCGGTTCGCAGTCGGGATGAATATTTGGATAAATATACATACACAATATTGGTTTTATCGACAACAAAAATAAATTTATCGATATAGTACCAATAGTTTTCGGGTAAAATGACTGTGTAACATTTGGACGGACAGACGGACAGGATTTGAGGGTTCCGTTTTAAGTTATTTTTCTACGAAACCCTAAAACGCCAATCGTTTTCAATGATGATGCTTGTGAAATATTGTTTTTATCACACCTGCTCTGAAAATACATACTAATTATACCAATTAGAGGGAAGAAACGCCTTTATCCCGCCCTTCAAATCCTTTCATCCCAAGGTATGGAAGTTTGTATGAAAATCCTTCCGACCCAAGGGTGGGAAATATGTATGAAATTCCATTACATACCCGGTTTTTCTTTTTTTTTTAATTTGTCAGCAGTCATACTGCCAAGAGACTTTAACTGTCTACTAATTAAATTTCAAGTAAATTGTTACTGGCCACATACAGTTTTTTTTTTACCAGTTACCAACCTCCTTGGTGCATACATAAAATTAAAAACGAAATTATTTTTGTATATAAAACGCGCGGAATCACGGAAGAAGTGGCTGCATGACCTTATGATCTTAGCCTACTCCAGAAACGGGCGAATAAAAAATGGAAAAGCCCGCGCATTTTCGCAAAAACACATTTATTTTTGTGTTTTTTGTAAAATATGGATACTTCGAGCGACAGTGATGATGTTATCCCTAACACACCGCCAGAACTATTAGAGACGGCCCAAGAAGTTGTTGATAATCTGTTGCCGTGTCTCAAAATATCAAGATACCTGGACGAAATGTAACATCTTATAATAGCTGCATTTTTAATAATTGTACTTTTAACTAAATATAAACATTATGCATTTATGTCCATAATTTTCCTCGTAGGTGTAATAAAAAGCACTATACATCCCTCAGGATAAAGTACAGTTCCATACCTCAAATGGTTTGCGCCCCTCGCAAGCTCGTGACGCAAATGCCATAATCTCGGTATGGAACTGTCACTTTCTTCCCTCTGAAGTAATGTACTATTTGCAGTGTATTACATCACCGATCTTGAATTTCCTGAAGGGTAAACATGTATAGTGCAGCCACATTTTGGCATTTTTGTATATTTCAAAGTCCCATGTAAAAAGGGGCGATAAATTCATTGCGTACACCTCAAAAGTAGAAAACCTTGCCTAACAGAAAGGAACAAAGTCACAAATTAAATAGAGATATTTATATGAGAAGCACCGGATTTCATCCGACCTTTTCTCTGCCCCAGATCGACCATTTTCCGGTGGCAATTATTTTCCTACGAACGCACGTCTCTGAAGTAACATACTACTATACAGTGTGACCAGTATATCTTGACATCTCACGACAGCGCTACTTGTGGGGGCAAATGTCAATAACGTATCAAAAATGTAGTATATAATATAGTTCCTTTTTTGCCGCGTGTCAAGATACACTGGGCGCCCTGTTCAACCGCTTTCGGTGTCGTCGAAAAATTCTGTAAGTGTGTAATCTGTTCATTGATGATATTTCAATATTATCGCTGCGAGTGGGATATTTTCCCACGTAACCTCCCTGTAGGTACGTATTTTGAAAGCGATTCCCGATTTGTTTTTATAATGTTTTCATTTTATGTAGCTATTAGTTTTAGTTAATGAAAAGGACGCCTGTTTTAGTCCGAGTATTTTATGGACTAAACCTCAGCTCCCTTTTAATTTGATCTGCAGTTGTTAAAATTTGCGCTTCTATTTTGATTCTGTAGTTCCTTTTTTTGGCTCAGCCGGTCGATTCTGTAAAAATCTCACCGTGAAAACTTAGGAGAAGTGAGTTTGTTTTTGCTAGGAATTGACACATATTGACAGCTCACTTCACCTAAGTATAAGCGGTAAGATTTTTACAGAATAGCACCGCAGGTTGACATTTTTCAACGAGCACGTTACTCAGTGATAACGATTTTGACTCTGTTAAAACAGATAAACGCCTTAGATTTGAAAATGTATTAGTTTGACAGAGGGGTACCTATAAGTAACCATATACAAGGCGGGTGCAAGATGATGGCGATCTTCGCAGGGTGGCTGGTAGCAACTGGATGAGAATTGATGAATGGCGTGCAATTGGAGAGGCTTATGTCCAGCATTGGACTGCTGTAGGCTGATGATAATGGATGCAAGACAGCGATACCTGCCACGAAAATATCTCATACCTACGGCTTTATCACACCTTATTGATAATAATCTTTCATCAATTTCTGTCTATCTTATGAACGAAAAGAAAAAAAAGCACGAATAATCCATCATTTACTCACAGACTTATATTGGATTTTTTTCCTCTCAACATAACACCGACATCCATATTGTCTACCAAAAGATCCATTTCGTGCCATATTTTGTTTTATATCAATACTGATTTAGCTTCCTATTATCGATATGGAGAATAAACTAGTGGGTTGAAGGCTTGGGATCACAATGCGGATCAAACAACGTAATCCTGAAGAACGATCTTTCATATCAATACAGTACGTCAGTTTGTTTCCGATCAACTGGCTTGTATATTCAGCGGCTTCATGGAAAGCCGAACAAGACACAAAGGGGGCCAAGATAAGCCGTGTAAATCTTCAAGCATACAAATGCGGACTCACTGGGCAGACGGATAGGTTTACTTATCTCTTTCGGGGAGTTACTATCATATATCATTCTGAAATGTAGCTAGTTATCAATTTTGCAAGGTCATCTTTGTGGGTTTTTATAATGTGAAGGGGATTTTAAAGGAAATTGCTTTTCAGTGAAAGCCGTTGAAGAGAACATCGTTTATTTTTTTAATATGAGAGACTAGCTGTTGCCTGGGATTTTGCTTGTGATCCAGGATGAAGAGCCTAGCTTACGTCTGTCTCCAGATGGTTTACCCGTGTGTCAAATTTCATCTAAATCCTTTAAGCCATTTTAGCGGGAAAGCGTAACAAACAAACTCACTTTTGCATTCATAATATTAGTTAGGATTCTGTGAGAAAGAAAAAAAATAAGATTCAAAATCTTTCAAAATAGTAGACAATTCGACAGACTGTGAAAGTCTGTCAGATTGTCGACTGTTAGCTACGGCGTCAATATACATGTATGTGGTCGTGTGGAAACATTCGACTGGGACGTTTCCATTAACTACAGATGGAGGGACGGACGGATGGACAGACTGACAGACAGATGGACAGGTGAGCTTTATTGAGAAAAACTTAGTGGCGTAGAAAGACGTAGGTTCTGGTTACAGGTTATTTAATAGAAATACAAAGGTACCTATTAAAAAGGTCTTAAAAAAAGTTGGATATTAAATACCTATACTTACATTCTTTTTGTTATAGTAATAATTTGTTTGTGCAGAGGAGGCCCCGTGGTACCGGGCCCGACTTACGAGCAGTACTTTACTTTGTGTATTCAATATAATTACCACTGCTCTTAAAACGGTGACGGAAAACATCGTGAGGAAACCGACAACGGCATGTCCTGGAACCAAAAGTTCGAAGGCATGAGACATCTAAAAACCCGCACTAGGCCCGCGTGGTGGATTATGGCCGCTGCCTCTCACAGAGCGGAGGCCTGTGTCCCAGGAGTGGGAACATTATAGGGTGATTGTAAACGGAATACTTTCTAAGAAGTCATTGAACTCGTGACTTATTTATTCTTTTTGGTTATCTAATATATTTTATGAATTCCTGAAAGTCACGAAGAAAAGTACTTTTATTCTACGACTGAAAAAACATCGTATTAAATTGCTTTCGAATCCGTCACAATAAAATAGTATTAAATTACTATTTCTATACCTTTCAACTTTACCTTTACAAAAGGAGTGAGCCAATCTTTCAATGGGAGCTATCGTAAAAAAGTAATATACGGGATACTGGTACTTTGTTAAAGGAATAGTCGTTGGTTTAAGGGAAATTGGTACGTGTACAGGGTCTATTATTGTGTTAAGGGTACCGTATAGGCAGAAACACAGATATAGGTAAATGAGAGCAGCCTGTCTATTCTGTAAAAACCTTACCGTGACAACTTAGGTGAAGTGAGCTTAAAGTGAGATGTCATTTCACATGATGCTAGGGATTGACACTTTTGACAGCTCACTTCAATGTCACTTCACTTAAGTTTTCACGGTAAGATTTTTACAGAGAAAACCTGCTGATGTATGAATGTAAACGAAACAAAAGGAGTATGTAAGAATCGTAGCAGGTGGTGTTCTGTAGTTTTTGCCTTCCCCTATGGGAAAAAGGCGTAAAGTTTATGTATGTAATCTGCATTCGCGATTTATTTTCCAAAAATGTAAACAAATATGAGTTTAAGGAAAAATTACTGTAAATCCTATACAATAAATTTCAATTTACGCTACAAGATCCAACATTTTAATAAATTTTAAAATAGTGCTAGTCACTCTGAAATCAACTTAATTACCATTAAAATAAATTTGATATTTGTTGTTTAACTTGAAATAATATTAATTTGAGACATAATTTTGAATAGACTTTATGTAAATGAGAGATTTCGTAAAATATTCACTACTAAGCATTAATTATGAATCAAATCATCTAGCTTTCAAGGTAACTTTGCCGTGCAGTCACTTTTTTGGCCATATTCTTTTATAACTTTAAATCTGTTACTTTTGTAAGAGCTTGTTTTTTATGTGGAAATCTGCATGGAAATCCGTAATTGGCTGTAAGACTAGCTTATATATGTTAAGATAAAATTTCAAAGAGCTGTAGAGATTGTGATTAATAAATAAATCTTCTACACCCTGGGGCGGCTAGTTAGGGATCTGACAGACTATTGTGTAAAAAACTCATCATGAAAGCTTAGGTGATGTGAGATTGAAGTGAGCTGATAATAGTGTTGATCAATGCTGATGGGACAAAAGTTCACTTCACCTAAGTTATCGATAAAAAATCTAGTGTTTCATAGAAAAGTGCGATACCTACGCGGTCAAAATATATGTAATAGCAATTTTTTTTTAAATATCCAACGAAAATTTTAACGCAGTGAGGCTTAGAATCATGTACCTACTGAATCCTGTATTTTACCAAGTTAAAACCACATCGTGTTCCTCTTAATACCTGTGACAGGGGATGACGATTTCCCGGGTAGATGAATTTGTTCCTACACAATGTATGTACCTACTATATACGGCATATCTCCAGCCCCTGTCATATCGATATCATGTTACGAGTACGACCCGATCCTCTTATATTAATGCTGTTGATTTTTGGCTATGGGTAAATACGGCGAAATCCTTTTTCTTTTTATTTTGTTTTTTGTTAGCTGGTATTATGACACTGAAGGTATAACAATGTTTAATGGTACTTGTTGACAGGCCTACACTGTCCTCCCATACCTGTTCACAATGTAATTTGAAAACATTTAAAAAACAAAATTATTTTTAAAAAGAGTAATCGTGTAGTTTCTAGCCAGCCGATCGATTCTGTAAAAATCTCACCGTGAAAACTTAAGTGAAGTGAGTTTGTTTTTGCTAGGAATTGACATTATTGACAGCTCACTCCACGCTCACTTCACCTAAGTTTTCACGGTGAGATAGTTACAGAATCGCACTGCAGCTCTTCTCCGTAGGAAACGACAAATTGAAACTGTGCACCTAGCTTCTGACGTTTCATAAGTGCCCATGTAGCTTTTTGTCAAATTAAATATGTATTTTGATTTTTTTAAACAGTAAAACTTACTAACGGTAAGGGGTATAAATAAGTTTATAGAGGTATGAGGAACAGGGTGTAAAGTTTACTCATACTCTATAGAAAAGGGAGGATCCTCCGACCAGACGGGTGTTGTGTCTGGCGGGCAACTGCCCATTGATTCATGTCGGGCCGTTGTATCTATGCTAGTTGCGCGGTAAACTCTGCTTGCGCGATGCAGGATTTGCGTGACGTCAGTATGACGCGTTGTTTGCATGTGGCGTTGTAGATACCGCTACAAGTTAATTAGGTAAATACGGAAATAGAGTCTACAAAGACGTATGAATAAGCATTTTTATACTATCGGAATAAAATCTTTGTAAAAATGAAGCAGATTTCCGATCTATTTTTGCAACCAAACACTGGCACTGTCACTCATAATCAGAGGCCATAAGACCCGTCTTACCTGTGGGAATCACGGATTTAGAATAGCCCGCTCTTTGATAAATAAACTCG
The DNA here is from genome assembly GCA_963855955.1 of Luperina nickerlii. Classification (NCBI taxonomy): domain Eukaryota; kingdom Metazoa; phylum Arthropoda; class Insecta; order Lepidoptera; family Noctuidae; genus Luperina; species Luperina nickerlii. Next base: position 8,080,427 of record OY979669.1, read on the forward strand.
CTAGAAAACAGCGTGAAACAGCGGGGCGCTGCTAGTATATATGGATTAATATATTTATGTAAGTATGCCTCATTCTTTCAATATTATTCACAGAAATTATGGTTCTATTTCGGTGCAAGGCTCGGCTGTTCGCTAACTAGATAACAAGAATATTGGATTCGTGCCCTCGTGAATATTTTAACCGCCTTATCTTACCTTCGTTTACTTTCGTTCCTTGGCAGAGGTATTAATTCCTTTGAATAATCCAGACCGCCGTGATAGGAATCTCTGCAAAAACGGTATGTTTATACAACTGATATAAAATCTTCTGTTATTTTTTTTTTTGTATGTCAGAACTGATACAAAAATGAACCTAAGATTTTTCATCAACTGCTGTTGTCAACTCGTCAACCGTTCACTTAGAAGGGTAGAAAAGAAATCCACGTGACATTATCTAATCCGGTGCGGGCGCACGGTTCTCGAAACAAAACGCGCAGCGCTACGGCGTAGTAAACCGTGCTACGATCTGCTATCGCTACGCGTTTGGAACTTTTATGTTAGAAGCTTTTCTGAATGAGTCAAAAAGGAATTCAAGTGTGGTTATGTCTCTGATTTAAGGGGCTTACATGATCTAAAGCGCGGTCACTGTCGGACTGCATAGAAAAGAAAGAGAAGCGCGATGACACAACGCTGGTAATTTATTGCAAAATATGAAGCAATTATTTAATTACAAAAAAACTATTGTTTGGACTAAAAAATTAAAACAGTATTATTTAGTATGTTGCTTGTAGAATAATCAGACAAAAATCAGAATAATTGTCTGTATATTAGTATGGTTTTTATTGTAAAAAGAAGGTTTTTAGAGGTATCTTCATAATTTTTTTCTACCGTATCAAATTAGTTGTATTATGTTTCCAACACACTATCTTACCTAGCATAAATCTTGATGAATATCAAATATTTTTCTAATTTTGTTTACTGTAGTCGATCATATAGGTACTTTTATTGTTTCTAAAACTAGCGTTTTTTGTGTTTAGGTCCTGTAAGCTCCTTAATCCAAATAACATGTTAATCACTCACTGCTCCCAAATTGTTTAAAGATGGTTCATGGTGGAATCTACACCCACATTTCGGCAATTATGTTACTAAGGTACACATCTGCTTAACCTTCCGGGAACAAAACAGAAAAACAATTATGGCAAATAAATATACTATTCTATTTATTCTATTCTATTCGACCAGAACAGCTATTCACAACCGCTAGATTCACTGTCAAAGTCGATTGTTAAGGTTCGTTTAGGGAGAACTATAAAATTGTAACTTTCCCAATCTGCCTAGCCTTTTCCTAATTATGTTGGGGTCGGCTTCCAGTCTAACCAGTTGCAGCTGAATACAAGTATTTTAATACGATACCCCTTAGTAAGACTGGTTGTCAGACTTTCGGGCTTCTGACGACCCGTAACGACTGTCAAAGCTTACGACACACGACAGCCGGGACCAATGGCTTAACGTGCTTTCCGAGGCATGGAGGTATAGAGGTCTTGGTATGTAAAGAAGGTCACCCATCCTCGGACCAGCCGCGGCAAGCGTAACTTAACCTGGTCGAGCGACCCTTGCGACTGTTATTACTTAACTACAACCTACAAGCCCCTCTCTAACCTACCTAACCTAATTATTTAATGTCAACATAAAATATTATTAGTGTTGTGGGTGTTCAGCTACATCTCTGTCCAATTTTTCGTGAAAAACAGGCGTGAAAATGTTATATGTAAACTATTCCACCTAATGCAGAGATGTATAGTTACTATAGTAAACCCATATTTAAGACACAAACAAACCATAATTAAGATAACATAATTTGCAACACAACCTGGCATTCTTCCCTATTATTAACTCAAACATTATCTATGCTCCTGAATCCGCTTGCAAATTCCTAAGGCCATCGATCAGTTAGGTTTTGGCAACGCCGCGCTGTTCCCGAGGCGCTCAGATTTGGCGGTCCTCCAGTAACCAGCACATCATTTGGAGATAATCTCACGCTCCTCCAAGTCCAATAGTCCATGGTAAAAAACATATGCTGGCCTACTAACCTTGCTGAGGAATTGGCAATGTGTGGCCGCCGTGTGGACATAAATAATGCATGATACACAAATAGTTTGTGCATGAATGTTATGGCTCTGTTTATAGCGAATGTGATTTCTTTTTAAACTATTATTGCAGTTGTATGTTGTGGTCGGTTTATGGAGCTGGTTCTTGAGTTGTTTTTTTTTTTAATATTTCCTTATTATTTTTCGAGTTAACTGGTCTTTTTGTACGCATGTGTTTTTGCATGTGACACATAAAACGTATTTTTCTATGTGTTATGCTTATGTCATCTTAATGATTTACGGAGAAGAAAAACATTGGAGAAACTTGTCCCTCATCAATCGTGTTGATTTATTTTCATTCGTTTTCTTGTTAAGAAAGTGGCGTTTCCCCAGCAGTGGGACAGTTACAGGATGCCATATTATAGCCGGGGAACGGGTGTAGTAAAACGCAGGTGCTATGAACTGCTAGTTTAATGTCCAATTACACAAGTCACAAACTCACAACTTAACAAAAGCTACCCGCGAATGTGTGCGCGCGAGTTAGTTCGGACTCAACTGTCTTACAACTCTCTGATCTTCCTAGCCTTATGCACGGGCGCCCTCTTACGGGCGGCCGGGTAACCACTCTGGGTTGCCAGTGAACATTTACACTCTGCCGCACGCTATAATATTTAAAATAATCTTTCCAGAGCCAAATGACAGAAATGGAATCCTTATAATTTTACTCTATTTTACAACTATTTTGTTCGGAGATTATTGGCACTATATCGATGAAAAAACTCCAAAATAACTTAAAAACAAAATAACTTTTCAACTATACCTGGAAAATACAAAAAAAAATTAAGTTGATACTTAGAACTTGAAGAAGTCTTGTAGTTTTTGAGATACGGTATATTTTCGTATACAACCAAAGAAGTAACTTTTTCTTTCAGTAAAGTGGATAAATCGAGAAACAAACCAAAGATAGACATTCTGCTTACAAATATGTACATACCAGGGACCGTACTAAGGTTCAATACAATTGTTTTCAGGTCTTCCATTGTTTGCCTTTGTTCTGATTTTAGAAGGGATCGGTGTAAGGTCTACAGCTCCTGGAAACACTGACAATATTATAATAGAGAGACCCAATTACATTCCGCCTTGATTGAATTTAGAATGTTAAGGTACGCACCTAAATTGGTTATCTCTAGATCAATATGGTGGTTGCCTATTTAACTCTTTAGGTATAGATACCTGGAGGGGCTGAACGTATAAGGCGGTCAAGAATAGAATATACTCTTTATTGTGTAAACCATACGTACGTGATACGAAGAGAGTCTTGTGGATAAGTAATTACAGCCGCACGGGTCGATCGTTCAGGTTAAGCTATGCTTGCCGCGGTTGGTCCGTGGATGGATGACCATCTTTACATACCAATACCCTTTCTCAAGTCTTCATAAGCCCGAAAGTCTGACAACCAGTTTCACCAAGGGGTTACGTATTACCCAGTAACGGGGTGGAGGTCAGATAGGCAGTTGCTCCATGTAAAATATTCGTACTCAGCTGCATCCGATTATGATGATGACGTATGTGATACGGATTCCAGATATAAATGTAGAAATTTTACACAGGGTTCAAGATATTTATTGCATCTAGAACCTCAAATGTCCTATTCTTTGTTTTGGTTGTTCTAGGTGCTTTGGCGCGACACGACACGCGACACAAAGGCACCGCAAGTCGCGCAACGATCGTTGCCTTTGTGTCGCGCGCGATTCGCGTCGCGCGTCGCGCCTGTTTGCAGGAGCATTTAAACTGTCATATTTTATACTGTCATCCGAAAAACAATGCTTTTACCGTTAAGTAATTGTCACTCACGTACCTACCTACAAACTACGTATAATTGAGGAAGTAATTATTTAGAAAGATTAATTAACTGTCTGTGAAGGTAGGCCTTTACTTTGAGAATCAACTACTGTCGTTATGTAAACTTTAGCTTTAATACTTGTGCAGGTGTTGGTAACTTTGCCGGGAGGGTTGTGGAAGTAAAGGCTGAGCCAGTTTCCCATGGCCCTCCCATCACGGCGATGTGGGAACACCGCTGAGTTTTAGTGGGTATACTGTCGGTGTCATTCCGACAGGAGTCCCACATACCCCATCTCGTCCCCCGCGAGCGGGAATGCGTAATGCATTTCTCAGCGACAAAAAAAAAAGGTTGGTAACTTTCGCGGGGGACGCTACGTTTCTTGACTGTCCTTAATAAGTACAGTGGGATTTGTCTTTGTATTTTCTATAACTATCTTTTATTATGGTGTAGACTTTAAACTTGTTAAGTATACAGCATTTATCAGTTAGGTGTGGTCATATTTCAGGGTGTGGTACAGACCATCAAACTCGACAACTTTCTCCATGGTTGATCCCATACAGAAAGTCGTAATCGCAAATAAACTATCAATATTCTATGCAAATTTTATTTTAACGTTCCTGGAAGGTCGAAGCGATGGAACGCACCGTTGCGTGTTCCATTTATACCTCTACAAATTACAGGCAAAATTCATTTATAGTGCGTACAAGTAGTAACTTTAATGACATATGTAAACAGCATGATTTTGATCCTTTTATAACGGGTGCTCGGCCAGAAAGTGCCTGAGACTTAGCTTTTTTAATTAAGATTTTGTATGTTCAGTGGGAAAATTATAGACTGGTTATGATAATATTATATTGTACTGGTGTGAAACAGAGGCGGCTCTCTTTACATCTAGGTATATAGCCCAATGAACATTGAGGTTCGGCTAACATTAGCCATTATGTACGAAAGTAATTACGGTGCATTTTCCTTTGTCCTCTATTTTCAATAGCTTGCACTATATTTCAGGATTATTTTCAGCACAAATATTTTCCTTCCCTTTTCAGGTTTAATGGCACACTGGGAGGAACTTTTTACTTCATAACTAGCCGGTAGCTGCGGGGTACGTACTGAACTTGCGTTGTAAACACTTTGAAGTCAGAGAATAGATGGCGCCACACACGGTGCAATGAGGTTGTTATGAACGATAAATTAATTTATCTGTGCTTAACTTCGCACACCGCAGACGTGTTTTCTCGACCAAACTGTTTTGATTTTTTAACTGGCTAGCCATAGCCTAGGTTTTGTCGAGACTTTTCGTGAAACCTTTGATATTGGGAATTTTAAATAAAAACTGCTATATAGGTTCCATTACAGATACATAAATTCACGCTTTCTTGCCATGGCGGTAGGTAGTAACTACAGAACGCCACCCTGCTAATCGTAGCATTAGGTTATAGCATAGGGTGGCGTTCTGTAGTTTCTACCTTTTGTTTCGTTTTGGTACTATGTAGGTAAGGATCGCCTTACCTACATAGTACCAAAATGAAACAAAAGGTATTTACAAAGCAGATGTGAGTGGGAACGCTAGGTTGGGACGCCCTAAAAGGATATATAGTGATCTTATTGGTGATATTCTCCTGAAAGGTCAGGTGCGAGGTATTCGCAAATTCAAACACGCACCCCGGTTGCGAATACCTAGCGTATTCGCAACCGGCGTGCGTGTGCGTGTGTCCAGTCCAGATGTATGAACGTCAATCAACTCAGCCTATTGCAGTCCACTGCTGAACATAGGCCTCTCCCAGGCTGCGCCACAGCACCCTGTCCTCCGCCTTCCGCATCCAGTCCGTCCCAGCCACCTTCTTTAGGTAGTCCGTCCACCTAGCTGGGGGGCGTCCCACACTACGCTTGCCGATATGCGGTTTTCATTCCAGCACTAGTCTGCTCCACCGGCCATCGGTCCTTCGACAGACATGGCCAGCCCACTGCAACTTCAGTTTGCTTACTCTGCAAGCTATGTCGGTAACTCCGGTTCTTTTCCGGATAATTTCATTCCTGATTTTATTCTTCAAAGAGACTCAGCATAGCTTGCTCAATAGCGCGCTAAGCCACCTTGAATTTGTGGACCAGCCCGACCGTCAGTGTCCACGTTTCGGCACCATATATGAAGACGGGCAGGACGCACTGGTTGAAGACCTTAGTCTTCAAACACTGCGGGATAGGCGACGAGAAGACTTGATGTATGAAAATAGGAAAACAAGGCAAAAGGTAAAGATCATAGCAGGTTGCGTTCTGTTGTTTCTACCTACCGCCATGGGAAGAAGGTGTGAGTGTTTAAAAAGTGAAAAAAGGAAGTGTTTAAAATGTTACGTATGTATAAAAATTGCTATAAATATTACCCGTGGCGGGGTTGTGTTATTTTCCGATATTTATAATCCGCCCGTGATCTAGTTCCACGTGCTATAAAAACCGCAATATTGACATGACCCATATTGAAAGTGTAGATCTGAATGACTGAACATAAATTGGATCCGATGATAGATTTCTACCACAGGGTGAAATGTGGTTGCTTATGGTAGGGTTTCTTAAGACTTGGATGGCCACCACATAGCGTCCGCAATTTATCATCGACTGACGTCACTGAAACGTTATCTATGAAAGTAAGTTTGTGTTTTGCCCTAGATACCGTTTTTTGATACCGTAAAGTCAAAGCTCGGTGCCATCGATTTCATGGCGGCAGTCATTGCGGTAGTTATGCCTTTTCCCAACTATGTTGGGGTCGCCTTCCAATCTAACCAGATGCAGCTGAATACCAGTATTTTACATGGAGCGACTGCCTAAATGACCTCAACAACCCAGTTACTGGGTAATATGATACCTACCCCTTGGTAAGACTTGTGTCAGACTTTCGGGCTACTGACGACCCGTAACGACAATCAAAGATCCATGAATGATAGCCGGGACCAACGGCAACGTGCTTACCGAGGCACGGAGGGGTCTTGGTATGTGAAAATGGTCACACATCCATGGCGCCGTAGCATCCCATCCGCGGCAAGCATAGCTTAACCTGATCGATCGACGCGTGCGGCTGGTATCACTTAGCCATTAGCCCCTCAACCTATAAACCCAAGCTTTACATATTGTAACTAATAAACAATCAAACAATTATAAAGTAACCTAATCTTAACAACGTAAAGTATTTAAAAGCTTACGAAAGTCAAATGAAGTTAGGGAGCCCTCGCCCAGGAAAATCTTAGTTTCCCAGCAACTTTTTTGTCTCTGTCGCTGTCTCCACGGCAACGCTATACTTTTTTGTTACATTTTCGGTTGAGCGGCAACTAGCTAGCTGGCCACTTTTTTGTCGCCGTGCGCGCACTTGCTTTGCAACCAATAGATGGGCGACAGTTGCCTCCAAGCCCGAGGACAAAAATGTTTTCCAGCTGTCGCGTGTCGCGTCGCTACATGCGCGCACTTTCATACAAACCCATAGACTTGATGTGAGAGTCCCTGAAATCAAATCCAAATTCACATGATTGTTCGGAAATCAATCGTTCGGTTGACATCGGTATACCGTAAGCTCTCGAGTTAGCCGCAAAGAGGTGTGACCGGGTGGAATTGTCAACGACAAATGTAAACACGATCCCTTGTTCTTGTACCGCAAATCCTTTTGGAAGTCTTGACGTCCTAAGTGGCAGTACGGTGTTCTAATTATTTATGAAATCAAAAATCGTACCTTAACGACAGACTTTATCCACCGGAAATTTTCATTAAAACACACTTTGCCTAACAAAATAATGCTATATAATAAACTTTTTTCTATTAAAATACAGTGTTCAATTATTTTAGTGTTATCTGTGGTAGAGACTGATGTGGAGCAGTGTGGAAGTGGCTGCCGTAGATGAGCTTTACAAACAAAACAATCAATGGTTCATATTAGCTCTGCACCGAGCTTAGCAATGTAATGAAGCAGAGTACAGTAACAGTGTTAAAACTAACTTCTTATTCTCTTATGTCAGCCCGGTAACGCAACCCAAGGAATTACTTAATTTTAAAATATTAGTATATTTAGTCTATATTGTCCCACTTCAGGGAAAAGGCCTCTATTCCCCCTTTTCACTCCTCCTTGCCTTGAACCAGGGTACCAAGCTCTAAAAGCTTTTAAATCTGTCACTCCCAATTTCAAAATAATCTAAATAAGTAAATAGATTATTTTGAAATTGGGAGAGAAAGTCTTCAATTTTGTTATTAGTAAGTACTAATAACAAAGTTGAAGACTTTGTTTGTTTGAACGTGCTAATCTCTGGAACTACCAGTCGGATTTAAAAAATGTATTTGCATTTGATAGCCAAACAAAACACAAACAGAATACTTTGCCATCACTCACTGACATATCGGATATACCTACATTAAAACCGAGTACATACCGAAGACAACCGAACACATCCGAAGCGGGTATTTTTTTAATCGCCTTATAAACAAAACACGCGCGGTGTCACTTACGGTAACAGTGGCGCGAGTTCAATGGTATTTCCCATCTCAAAAAAAGCCTAACGTGCCTAAAGAAGTTTTCTCTTTTAAAAAAATAAGTAAGAACGCTAAGCGTAAACAAAGTAATAGCGCGGGCAAGCTATGCGAAGCGACGGGGTGGGTCGCGGGAACAAAAGATTCCACGCGGATGAACTCGCGGGTAGAAGCTAGTAATATAATATAAATACGATACGTCCATTCTATTACACATTCTTCTAAACTAAGGAAAACTTTACAAACAAATGCAAATGAAATTAACTGAACTGATATCAGCAACGCAAACTAGTTTATTAGCACAGTTCTGTAGTTTGACTTTGTTGTTAGTGAATTATGAACATTGTAGGTTCGGGCTATTTTATGTGTGAATACATTTTATTGCCTTAGTTATGTGCGCCAGACTGGCCCGTTGATTTATTGGATGCAACATTATCAATTCATTGTCTGTTGTTCCAGTACTATGATAATTTTAATGGCGAGTCATTTTGTACTGCTTTGTATTTTGTTGCAGGAGCACCAGGTCAAGAGTTTGATTCTCAGGTCTGCAGTGTTTTTTATCCGACTTCAAAAAAGGAGGAGGTTTTCAATTCAGATGTTTATTGTATATATTTTTGAAGTGAAAACTTCTTTAGCAGCGTTGTACACTTTTTTTGTAATGGGTAAAAAATGTTAAACTCGCTTCAGGACACGTGACCTGATCGAAAATTTGTAAGACGGATGGCCGTAGCCGGTACCGCGCGTGTTTTGTTTATAAGACGATTCACAAAATACACACGTAATTGTTCTAGTTTTCACTTCTGTCGGCACTCCCGGAGTGCCACTGTTTTTTTTTTGAGATTTTCACCTTGCCCTTATTCGGAATAATTTATCCATGGTAATTTAGATCTTTATTTCTAAATCTCTGTGTGAAAACTGTAATCTTGCACATGTTCCCGAACTCGAAGGCAGAAACTGGTCTTTCCCAGAATTCGTCACTAAATATCACTTTTCTCTAAACTCTCAAATTGAATGGTCTTCATTGCTATTCCATTGTTAACGTATTAGGTACCCAATGGCAATGGTAGGTAGCAACGAAAGCCATTCAATTTGAGAGTTTAATGATGTTAGTTTATTAATAGTTTTAGTTATGTTAGGATATCATATTTTCTTTATTTATTAATTACGTTATAAGTTGTTATTTATGTACATTTCATTTTCATTCTGAATAAACCTGCAAAAAATATATTGAATTATGACTACAACAAACACCCCGGCTAAAGATTTCGAGATAAGCTGAAATACAGGCATACAGAGTGAGCATGTCTGATTTTATGACGTGCAGTGAAATTGACGAAACATACGTATGTTCCCATATATCACCTTACCTTGTTCACCCATCCGTGGCACATTTTTATGACTGACCTGTTTTCAGGTATAGTTATTGCGTTTTATAATTTACTAGCTTCTGCCCGCGACTTCGTCAGCGTGAAATTTCTTGTTACTCCGACCCACCCCGTCGCATCGCATCGCCTGCCCGCGCTATTACTTCGTTTTTGCTTAGCGTTCTTTCTGACTTTATTTCTTTTTGCTCGGCTCCTAAAGGTAATAGCGTGATGTTAAATATCCTATAGCCTTCCTCAAGAATTGGGCTATCAAATGCAAAAAGAATTTTTCAAATCCGACTGGTAGTTCTAGAGATTAGCGCGTTCAACCAAACAAACAAACTCTGCAGCTTTATAATATTATAGTATAGATCAGGGATGCACAGACTTATTGAGACCATGAGCCACTTGGGCTAATGATGAACTAATGGCGGGCCACCAGCACAAATTAAAAACATAAAAATAGCCAAAAATGTAATTTAAAATATAATAATATACTAGTGTGAAGCGTGGCTTTGCATTGTGCTTACAATCTTTTTAACATTTGGCTCAAATTTACTTGTTAGCTACACGTGCAAGTGCTCCCAAACTTTCATTTGCAAGGCGGTTTCGATTTTTTGTTTTTTTATTATTATTCAATATCGAAAAAGTTTGTTCACATAATAAGTAGAACCAAATAAGCTAGCGCATTTCGGGGCATTTTATTTTTTGTAGGTATGTGTTTGAAAACCACTATTGTATTGGGGTCATCGTGTAAAGATAGTGTGTGTAAGATTAATAAATAAATAAATAAATATTACATATTTGTAAACCTCAGCAATATTTTTCCTTCAAAGGTATATGGATAATATAGAATATTTTTGCTGGCGGGCCACTGGCATATTTCCGGGGGGCCGCGTGCGGCCCGCGGGCCGCGGTCTGTGCATCCCTGGTATAGATTATTATTCGAATTCCGAGGAGTTTGGTATATTCCGATAATTTAATTGCTATGTTCACTTGTATTATCGACTATAGGTCGTAGGTTCAAACCCAGACAGGCGCTTTACTTTGTGTACGTACTTACCTTCCTAAAAATATTACTTACTAGCTGCGCCCCGCGGTTTCACCCGCATAAGTTTCGATTTCGTGGGAATATCGGGATAAAAAGTATCCTATGTGTTATTCTTGTAAGCTATATTATCTACTGTAAAGTGTCATCAAAATCCTTTCAGTAGCTTTTGCGCGAAAGAGTAACAAACATCCATCCATCCACACAAACTTTCGCGTTTATAATATTATAAGTAGGATTATTTACCAACGTAACTATACGGTCTGTTAGTTTATTGCCTACGAGTATCTCCTACGATACACCGACTAGGAAGATTGCCCCGTTGGTCTCGTGGTCGGAAGCGCGACTGCTGAGCGTGGGGTCCTGGGTTGGATCCCAGGTCGGGCAAAGTTTTATTGGGTTTTTCTATTAGGCATTTCACAGTAACATCTCGGAGTTTGGAAGTTGGCGGTGTGATACCTCCGTGCCTCGGAAAGCATGTTAAGCCGTTGGTCCTGAGCCTGATCTCTCTCCGATCGTGTCGGATTGTCGTCCATCGGATTATGAGAGTGAGGGAAGAGTGAGTGCACCTGTGTCTACGCACAAACTTGTGCTAATATCTCCCACGTAGCTGGCTAGTCTCCGTTGAGTTTGGCTGCCATGGCCGAAATTCGGTCTAGAGGACAATTACTTAGTTATATACGTAGGTAGATACATCTTATTCTAGCGACAACGCACAGATTGCCTAAGACTGTTTATTTTTTTAATGGGCGTCTGGCATTGATCTTCAAGTTAGCAATAATCTGGTTTGGAAACTAATCAAATCCTTTTTAACCCTGCTACAATTATCACTTAGATCGCCTTGTCAAAGTAGCGTCATTGTTTTTTCTAGCCCAATCAATAATCGGTTTTAAATGGCGACTTATCCGTAGAACACATACCTACAAACATAGGTCCACGTTGACGTAACCCTTCCGAGAACTTATGAATTATAATACATACATCAATAAGTTATTCTATTCCAAATCCAAAGATCCCAACGAGGTCAAATGTAAAAAACGGGGGAGGTTCGTTCTTTTTGTTTAGTCACGCGCCCCTGGTTCACAGTAAACTGACTTTGTTCCCAACACTCCCTACAGTTCAAAGTATACGTCCCCTGACGGAAAAGGATTGCGGATTGATTCTTGAAATTATGAGTTAGGGATATTAATTTAATGGCCTATTATTGATTATTATTATTTATTTATTAACCAAAGATGGTAAGTAGACTTATAAACTAAGCCCCACAAAACCGTTGTAATGGTTGATTAGTCTTACATTCTATGGAATTAAGTGGTAGATCGCCTCGTTGGAATAGCGGTCGCAAGCGCTTATGCTGAGCAGGAGGCCCTGGGTTCGATTCTCTGGGCCGGCAAAGTGTTATCTCAAATTTCTCAGTAGCAGCCCAGAGCCTGCATTTGTGCCTCGTTGATGAAATATTCTCGCCCCCTGTTGCATGGAACTTAAACATAACTGCCGAAATGTGGGTGTACTAGGTTCTTGGTTCGATTCCCGGGTCGGAGAAAGTGCTATTAGGTTTTCTGAAGTTTGTATTTGTGCTCGGTTGATGGTAATAGGATCGACTCCTATTACATGGGACTTTTTTGAAGTGAAAACTTCTTTAGCATCGTTGTGATTTGAAATTTTATGAAACGAAAAAGCGACAGTAAAAAGAGACATATACGATTTAACGTGGAAGAAAATGAGACAGAAAGCATTATACAGTGTTTTTGAGTGTTTTGAGTGTTTTTGAGTGTTATTGAGTGTTTTTAAGTGTTATTGAGTGTTACTGAGTGTTTTTGAGTGTTTTGTGTTTTTGAGTGTTATTGTTCTAATTTTTGATGGATGGGGATGGATGGATGGATGGATGGATGAATTGTATAGTGATTTGAAGGTTTCACTTCTACCACGTGTGAATTGCACACATGCTGTTTTTATTTTTTTTTGTTTGAAGATGGGAAATCATCATTACATGGGACTTAAAAAACAACTGGTGAAATGTAGGTGTTACTATAGGTACACCTCTGTCTATCCTTTTGGGGAATACAGGCGTGTTATTTTATGGTATGAAATGGTAGTAATAATCAGTTGAGGGATGAAACAAAATCAATGGTTTCATATTTCATCATGGCGGACGGATTGAAAAATATTTTTTTTGTGTGGGTTATTGAAAACGAAAACATATTGTTGCGCGCCGCAAATAATGCTTGATACATGGCGACATTAGTTACCACTAGCGCCATCTAGTATCGGGTAGCGGAACTAGTACCTTGGTACTAGGACCTTGACCCTACTTGACCTTTTTCTAAGTACTAGTAATTCCGAGAACTATCGACGTCGAGTCAGTCGGGACCGGTATGTACTCGAACGTTCTAGATGTTTATGTACTAGCTCTGCGGCACTATATAAGGCCGGGTGGGCCGCGAGACACACATAGTTTTGAATAAGCGATACGAGCGATAACATCGAAAGCGATCTTCAAGTGCGACTTAACAGTGATCAGTAAGTGAAATTGTGTTTCTTAATTAGTGTGTTTGACTTGTAATTAGCGTTGTGATTAAAGTGTCAAGTTTTGGTGATTGAATCGGCAGTTTTTATTGTCACGAACCCCAAGCTCGTAACAATTGGTGTCAGAAGCGAGGTTTAAAATGCCGATTTTACCCAAAGACGACATGGAGGGTATCCGTACCCGGAGTCAACGCCAGCAAGAAACGGATCAGAGGCGATTTGGTGGAGCAATGCCACAGGGGTCGGAAGGCCAGCTACCGACCACGGAGGCCGGTCCGTCCAAAGCTGCTCCGGCATCATCAGCACCAGATTTTGCTGCTCTGATGATGATGCTGCAGGAGCAAGCCCGCCGACAGGAGGAGCAGGCCCGCCGACAGGAGGAGCAGGCCCGCCGACAGGAGGAACAGGCTCGTCGGTTGGAGGAACAGCTCCAGCGGGACAAGGAGGAGCAGGCCCGCCGACAGGAGGAGCAGGCCCGCCGACAGGAGGAGCAGGCCCGCCGACAGGAGGAACAGGCTCGTCGGTTGGAGGAACAGCTCCAGCGGGACAAGGAAGAACAGGCTTGCCGGCAGGAGGAACAGGCTCGTCGGTTGGAGGAACAGCTCCAGCGGGATAAGGAGGAGCAGGCGCGCCGCCAGGAAGAGCAGATGTTCCTTATAAAGGACCTTCACGCTACCTTCGGGAAAGACATGAAGGAGGTGAAGGATAAGGTTGCTCAACACGACAACCGTCTGTCGGAAGCTGAAACCCGAATCGACCACGTGAATAATCGGGTTGACAACGTGATGGCTGACATGAAGAAAACGCTGGACAACCTTAAACTTGGGGATGGAATCGCAACTCCCGTAGCTACAACACCTTCGCTACGTGGATTCAAAGTGCCACCATTCGATGGAACTTCTTCCTGGTCGGCCTACAAAATCCAATTTGAGGCTGTCATGAAGGCGAACGGGTGGAATAAAAGTCAAGCCATGACTGCCCTCACCCTGGGCCTGCGCGACCAGGCCTTAACTGTTCTAGAAGCTCTCGGTAAGGAAGTGACTTACGAGCAGCTCCTTGAGGCATTGGAGGCTCGGTATGGCGACGCTCACCTGGAACACGTGTTTCGGGCGCAGCTCAAGGATCGCGTGCAACGCAACAACGAAAACCTGCAGCAGTGGGCACTTGAAGTGGAGAAGCTGGTTCGCAAAGCTTACCAGTCCGTACCTGCGCTGATTGATGGAAACCTGGTGCAGGCATTCATCGACGGCATCCGCGACCTTGAAGTTAGAGCTGCTGTGAGGCTCGGTCACCACGGGACGCTGAAGGACGCCTTGGCCCATGCACTGGAGGTGGAAGCTGTGCGGCAGGATCATCGTTCCCATCGCGTCAGGGAAGTTGCAGCGGCTACAGTTCGCGAGCGCAGTAAAGGATACAGCCCTAGGTGCTACGGCTGTGGGGAAAGGGGCCACCTTCGATCCAGTTGCCCTAAGCGAACTGCAGAGAGAGAAGACGGCCGATCTCCAGAGGGCAGTGCAACTAACAGCGCCGCCCAACACCAGCAGCAGGGAAACGAGTAATAGCCAGGACTGCGGGGCGGGTGCTGGCTGATGTGCAAAGAGCCCCAAGGATTTCGATCACACAAACCCATGATGGGAATAGCCTAATCATCAAGGGCGAGGTCAACGGAACGCCGTGTAAGCTGACCATAGATACTGGAGCCTCTCGTACGGTCGTCAGTTCCCAACTTATAAGTCGGTTCCTTGGGGACTCCGCACACAACCGAGAACACATTAATTTGGTTACAGCCACCGGTCAGCGCATACCCGTCCATGGAGAGAAGAAGATAGGGTTGAAGCTAGGCAACAGAATCTACCTGCATAATGTCATCGTGGCTGATATAATGGACGATTGCATCCTGGGCCTTGACTTTATGAGGAAGAATTGTTGCGAGATTGACGTCAAGCAAGGTGTTTTGAAATGTGGACAAGAGGAACTTTTCGTGGAAGGGGCGTCACCAGGAAATGTGTACAGCCTTAAGAAGATTGTTCTTCCGCCGAGATCGGAAACGATTGTGCCGGTTAGTCTTCCTCGGAATCCTGGTCAAACTCATCGTTGTGTACTCGTGGAAAGGGTAGACAATGACCTTCCATGGAAAGTGGCACGAACTTTGGTCAGAGCCACCGACATCTCAGGGGTACGTGTGCTGAATCTTTGTGATCAGGAACACATTATAGAAAAAGGCACACTAGTTGGTACTTGCGAGGAAGTGGATTGGTTGCGTCGATGCCAATATCTATCGACTGGGACCCTCAGCAAGGATGCACCAACGAAAGTGACCACCCTTTTAGAAGACTGCCGCAGCGCTCTGTCCCAAAGTGAAATGGTCAAGGCAAAGAAGATGTTACTCAAGTACGCCAATGTTTTCTCGTCCAACGATGCTGACATCGGAAAGACTGGCATAGTTCAACACAAAATAAACACAGGAGAAGAATTGCCTATCCGTCAGCGGCCAAGGAGATTGCCGGTAGCACGTGAAAAGGAAGTGGAAACCATGCTTGAGGGAATGGTGAAGGATGGTGTTATTGAAACTTCATCTAGTCCATGGTGTTCACCTGTAGTGCTGGTAAGAAAGAAGGACGGCAGCATGCGGTTTTGTGTTGACTATCGTCGTCTGAACGACGTTACGAAGAAGGACAGCTATCCTTTGCCGAGAATCGATGACACGCTGGACATGCTTACTGGCGTAAAGTGGTTTAGCACGCTGGACCTGAAAAGTGGCTACTGGCAAGTTGAAATTGACCCCAAGGACAAGGAAAAAACTGCATTCTCGACAGGAAAGGGTCTGTGGCAATTTAAAGTTATGCCGTTTGGATTGTGCAATGCTCCGGCAACGTTTGAAAGGTTGATGGAACTTGTACTTACTGGGCTAATTGGCGATGCCTGTCTGGTCTACTTGGATGACATCATCATCGTAGGCCGTACGTTTGAAGAACATCTTCAAAACCTGGAACGCGTGCTCATGAAGATCCAGAGTGCCAACCTCAAGTTAAGTCCGAAGAAGTGTTCACTATTCAAACGACAAGTTAACTTTTTGGGATATGTAGTGTCTGAAGAAGGTATCCGCACGGACCCAGAGAAAATCGCCGCTGTCAAGGATTGGCCAGTTCCAAAAGACAAGACGCAGGTCAGAGCATTTTTGGGTTTGTGCTCCTATTATCGGCGATTTGTCAAGAACTTTGCAGATATAGCCAAACCCCTGCATAAGCTAACCGAGGAGAAGCGACATTTCTGCTGGGATAATAGTTGCGACATCGCATTCCAGGAGCTAAAGGACCGTCTGTGCAAAACACCTATTTTGGGGTACCCTGATGCGAACAAGGAATTTATAGTTGACACAGACGCAAGTGATATAGGACTTGGCGGTGTGTTGTCCCAACGGAATGGTGATCAAGAGGTTGTGATAGCGTACTTCAGCAAGTCATTGTCAAAGCCGGAAAGGAACTATTGTGTTACGAGACGGGAACTGCTTGCTGTGGTAAAGTCATTGCAGTATTTTAGCAAATACCTTCTGGGGCGGAAATTCCACTTACGTACTGACCATGCTGCACTAAAATGGCTATTGCAGTTCAAAAACCCAGAAGGACAAGTTGCGAGATGGATTGAACTACTGCAGGAATACGACTTCGTGGTCGAACATCGCAGCGGGAAATCTCATGGCAACGCAGATGCATTGTCAAGAAGACCTTGTCCTGAAGACTGCAAGCATTGTACTAGGCAGGAGAGTAAGGAAGTGGTACCTGTGAGGATGCTTAAGACAGACCTCAACAACGAGTGGAAGGAAAGCCTGCAACGTGCACAGCAGGCAGATTCGGACATCAAGCCAATTCTGGAGTGGATGAAGGCCAGAGCTCCTAAGCCCAGGTGGAGTGACGTCTCAGCAATGAGTTCGGTCACAAAAAGCTATTGGGCCCAATGGGACAGCTTGGTGGTTCAGGATGGAGTCCTGTGCCGTAAATGGGAAAATGCTCGGGGAGACAGCTGTCATTTGCAAATGGTTGTCCCTAAAGCTCAAGTACCGGATGTTCTACAGCTGTACCATAATGGTTGTTCAGGAGGTCACCTGGGTGTAAAACGGACTCTACTGAAGATACGAGAACGGTTTTACTGGGTCCACTGTCGGGACGATGTCGAGGATTGGTGTCGCAAATGTACAAGTTGTGCAGCTGTAAAGGGACCTCAGACTCGTAGTAGGGGTGCATTGAAATTGTACAATGTTGGTGCACCATGGGAGAGGATAGCCCTTGACGTTGCGGGGCCGTTTCCGGAGAGTGAAAGTGGTAACAAGTATTTCATGGTTGTGATGGATTACTTCACGAAGTGGCCGGAAGTCTTCGCCATTCCAAATCAAGAAGCTTCGACAGTTGCGGATAAATTGGTTCATGAAGTCTTCTGTCGTTTTGGAGTACCTTTGGAGATTCACAGTGATCAAGGAAGGAATTTTGAGTCCCAAATATTCCAGGAAACTTGTCGAGTTATGGGTACTCATAAAACAAGAACTACTTCCTACCACCCACAATCGGATGGAATGGTGGAACGATTTAACCAGACACTGGAGAGGTACCTAGCAAAAGTTGTGGAAAATCGGCAACGAGATTGGGACAAGCACATACAACCGTTTTTGCTGTCATATCGAAGCGCTGTTCACGAAAGTACATCGGTGACGCCTGCTTTCGCAAACTTCGGAAGAGAACTACGGCTACCTGCAGACCTGATCACCGGAATACCACCTGATGCCCCACGCAGTGTAACTGATTATGCGAATGATTTGCGGAACAAAATGAATGACATTTATGAGCACGTCAGACAATCGGGCCAGCAAATGTCTGAAAAGATGAAAACCCGTTATGACCGCAAAATGAATAATAAAGGGTTCGACGAAGGTTCACTGGTGTGGTTGCACAATCCAGTCCGCAGCAAAGGGAAATCTCCTAAGCTTCAAGCTAAATGGGACGGACCGTACCGGATTGTGACAAAGATCAATGATGTAACCTACCGGATACAGAAAGGTGCGAGAGGTACTCCTAAGATCGTCCATGTGGATCGACTGGCGCGTTATTATGGGGCCAATAATGCTCGGGACGAGCATGTCTAAGGAGGGGGCAGTGTTGCGCGCCGCAAATAATGCTTGATACATGGCGACATTAGTTACCACTAGCGCCATCTAGTATCGGGTAGCGGAACTAGTACCTTGGTACTAGGACCTTGACCCTACTTGACCTTTTTCTAAGTACTAGTAATTCCGAGAACTATCGACGTCGAGTCAGTCGGGACCGGTATGTACTCGAACGTTCTAGATGTTTATGTACTAGCTCTGCGGCACTATATAAGGCCGGGTGGGCCGCGAGACACACATAGTTTTGAATAAGCGATACGAGCGATAACATCGAAAGCGATCTTCAAGTGCGACTTAACAGTGATCAGTAAGTGAAATTGTGTTTCTTAATTAGTGTGTTTGACTTGTAATTAGCGTTGTGATTAAAGTGTCAAGTTTTGGTGATTGAATCGGCAGTTTTTATTGTCACGAACCCCAAGCTCGTAACAATATTTTAATTGGTAGTACCATTGATGAAGCTTGATTAACATTTATTATTTGTGAAAATATTTATTCCAATGCGTAGAAAACTCCGACAAATGGGATATGATATTTTAATAACAATCAGGAAGAATGCCGTAATTTTTGATTAGTTGCTTTGCTCATGCTAGTACCTACCTATCTAAAAGTTAGAAAGAATTCCAATAATTTTCCCCTTTTTAGGTTCTTAGAACACGATCCTAAAGTTGCCATTAAAGGTTGAGAGTTCGTTCAATATTCGAGTGATTTGAAATTTCTATCGAAAAATAGTTTTAGTTGGGCTAGCCCGTTCATTTTCCGCGCGGCGATGGAATTTCGAGTCAATTTTGCAGTAGTTCTATTACTTTATAATACGAACTTTCGCTCGTATAGCACTTACATTTACAATGATCCATTTGCGCTGAACCTTAATACGAATTATATTGATAAAATGTTTTATGTTATTTTAACAATGAAAAATACGGGAATTACTGAAGGCTTTGGTCAATGGCCGAGGTATGTACCACATGCTTGATGGCATACTGTGCTACCAATGTGGTGGTCTTGTAAAGACCAGAGAGGCAATTCTCGTAATTGAACGTTCAGGGCCGTCTTAACCATATTGGGCGCCGGGGTGCGAAAATCAGCCTGCGCCCCAATTTTTGTGTTTTATTTTTTTATTTAATACTTACTCTACAATAAAATTAGGTACATTTTCAAAAATCAAATTTAATTTTTCTGGCTTTAAAATCGGCAATCTTTTTTGAGATATTGTTTGTTTTGTAATCAACTTTCAATTCGATAGGTATGCTATAGCCAAATTTGTCGATCTATCTTGACTTGAGTCGTAAGTAGTTTTTTATTCATTTCAATTTCGAGAAGGTTTACGCATGGTACGTGTAGGTATGGATTGGCTTGCGCCCCCTAAGACCCTGGCGACCGGGTGCCACGCACCCCTTGCACCCCCGGGTAGAGACGGCCCTGTGAATGTTCACAGTCTGATCTCAGTTTCAATCTGTCAAAAATAGCTCTAATTTCCCTACATTTTTGACATTACATACAACTTTTTGACATTGACTGTCGCTGAAATGAGATTGTGACTAGATTTTGAAGGGTTTTAATTATGGGAATCGGCCTTCTGGTATCCGCTGTATGCGAGAAGCACAAAACCAGAATTGAATAGATCCGCAGGAGAACCAAGGTACTCTAGCCCGAAGAATTAATTGCTGGGCCGAGCGCTTTGCTCGTAGAACAGATGGGTGATGAGGCCGAAAGGTTCTGGAGTGGCTTGTGAAGAACATTTATCCGCTGGATGCGAGAAGCACAGAACCGGTCGAAGTGGCGATGCTTGGGGGAGGCCTATGTCCAGCAGTGGACGTCTTTCTGCTGTAATGATGATGATGATGATTGTGCTAGACTTAAACGTAGGCAGTAGGTAAGTATTCGATACCTAACCAAGTTGTAAAAAAATCTTTTTCGTAGCCTTTGGATGAGTAAAGCTCGGAGCTTGCTATATCTGTGTTAAGTTAGTGGGAAATAATTATATAAGTAAGAATCTTCTACAATTTTCCTTTAAGCCTTTTCAGAATGATAAGATAAAATATTCTTGAAATGGTAATATTTTGGTTAGTCAATGTGTGTCTGTAGCTCTAGGAACGATATTTTTGAAAGAAGTTTATTTTATGTAAACTGGTCCTAAGTGATCTCAAAACGGTGAAGGAAAATATCGTGAGGAAACCGGCATGTCGTAGAACCAAAAATTCAAAGACATGTCACATTTACTAACCCGCACTGGGCCCGCGTGGTTTTAGATTACATCCCACTCCCTCTTGAAGAGAGGAGGCTTGTGTCCCAGCAGTGGGAATATTTTAGGCTGATTATGCTTATGATCCTAACACGAGTCAACTTCAAAGGCAGTTTTACATAAAGGACATGTACAAAAGTTTGAAATTGTTGTTCTATTCAAATACGCAGTTATTAGTCGTATTATTTGTTTACATATAAACTTTTGGGTTTGGACTGCGGAAAACTATTTAGTTATTTACGATATTATAAACGTGGGTCCCACTTACGGATAGCCATAAATCTAATGGGGTTTAAGTTAATCTTTATTTATATTACGGACCTTGGGGCTTAAGTGACATTCTATCAGCGCAGCGGTAACGATGGGTGTTACGTCGCAAACTATGTTCCACCTCCTATCCTGCCTTCTGTGTCCCAAAACATGCAGTCAAAGTGACCTCTGCGGTGCCACCGACGACGTTGTGGAAGTGGCGAAGTTTTGGACCAACAAGATCTGAAATACAATCGTGCCAATAACACGAAGAAGAAGCAGTAACGATGATTGAGAACTCAAAAACGTAGGTCACTAAATAACGTAGATGTAGATGCTATAGTATTATATACATTAGCTGTCAGCGTATGCCTTATGAGATAACGATAGTCTATGAGATAATGACAGTCCCTTGTAAATTGGTAGATACTATCTAATGTATTCGGGTAATATTTTCCATTTAAAGGCTCCTACAAAAAGGCGCGACACGCGATATAATCGCACGCGACACAAATGCACCGCAAGTCGCGCAACGAGCCACCAACGAGCGGTGCATTTGTGTCACAACACGCAACACAAAGACACCGCTCGTTGCGCGACTTGCGGTGCCTTTGTATCGCTTGCGATTTATAACGTGTCGCGTCTGTTTGTAGGAGCCTTGAATCGGTGACAGCCGATGTTTCTTGGCCAACAACTGGAGCCAGACGAAAAGTTTGCATACACGGAAAAGATAATGAAAATATATTACTATCTCGTTTACTCTTACAACTGGATCTCATGAGTGTGTTCTTGTCTTATTATTATTATTTTGCGTAGACAGAGTATATCAATAGACAAGTCACCGACTCGCGCGTTGTCGGTCGCAGTTCTAACTTAAGTAATCGAAAACACTTGCCCCTTTACTAAACGTATTAAATAAACGTATTATATCAGATTAATAGTTATATACCGATTTCTCTCTTTCAGTCGTCAGTAATTTGACATTCGAAAGAAGAAGACAAAATGTCGTGTAAATATACAGACGCTATACAACGTTTATTAGTAAGGGGGTAGTTAGTCTGAAATAAAATCGTCTTTTTGGTAAAACTGTATGAAGGACTCACGGAGTTATTGAAAGGTAACTTCAAGGGTGGCTCATTTCATTTCACCACAATAAGAAAGATTTTTTAAATATTTCTTTCCTTATGACAGGGAGATATTTCACAAAGGTCGCGATCGTAAATCGCGTCCGCTACAATTTTAGAAGCTCATCCCACATTACGCAGAACATTGAACACCGCTTTCGTTTGCTCCTAACTGTCCACTTTACTTGTTTAGATCATCTTTAAGACTTTCACCTTTCGACCTTTAACCCAAAATGGGAATATGATTCGCGCATCAAAAGAAACGACTGCGATTGACTTTTGAACGTTTGTCTCGTAGACTATCAAGATTATTGGAAAGACATTTCAAGAATCGGTCTATCAGCTAACCGATATTGTTATTAAACCAATAAAGGAGGCTTCGTTATGCCAAAACACTTCAAAAAAGCAGAAAGTGCTTTCATGAAATTCATGATCCTAACTTTTATCCGTTTTTTACCGGTCGCCATTGTACAGTCGTATCCGAAATCCTGCCTGGCTCAATTACCGTCATTCCTATGCGTGTCTTGTGGCGTCTAAAATTTTATTGGTCGCTCTAAACCCCGGAAGGTACGGCAAAACTTTTCTAATGTACCTGTCCTTAAAGCTTGGAATACACATGTTATTGAAAAAAGCATGCTAGTTTACTATTAGATAGTATGCTCATTTACAGAATGCTCTCTAAGCGTTTACATTTGACAGCAAACACTGACTTCAGAAAACCATACCACATACTTGCTAATTATTAGCGTACTTCTTACTAGCACACCTTTTTTTTGTGTGGGAAATTATCAAATAACTTCTCCTGCTCTGGGCGGAGCGGGAGGGCGTGTCAGACTTTTACTGACTAACATCCACCCGTGTTCCTTCAGTTGCCTGTGCCAGGGGCCACGGGAACTCTTTCGAACAATTCGCGACCTGAGGTATGCTCATTTTATCATTCAACAATCACAAAACTCTTAATTACTTATGGTTCTTTGATTTTTGTAATTGTCAAAACTCATCTGTTTAGCATGCTCCCATAAAGCAGCATCTTCACTACGTGTGCTAGTTAGCACCAAAAATAGACCGTCTTGCTAGGTAGCGTGCTTGTTCATAAGTATAATATTTTTGAGCACACGTGCTATGAAACATCTGCTCGAAAGTAGTATGCTTTTTTGCTACTACATAGGATGTGTATTCCAGCCTTAATATTTGTTCGCAATGGCATCAAATCTGAATCAAAGTTTAAATCAATAATTAATGATTTAATAGCGCTACCATGAGCTATTAAATTACTTACATAAATGATCGCGCGGAGCCAATTAAGTTATCCCCAAGATGAGAGACTTGAGAGGTTAATTAGATGTTAACGTAATAAGGGCCACCATTTTGTGCCGGTCCCTAACTGACAAGGTGCTAGTGAATCACGCAGACGTAAATTGATCCCGTAAATACATTTTAAATTGAAAATATTTCTAGATACCTACGACTACTAGTTTTGCATTCCTCTATAAACAACTTTTATATTCATATTCAAAACGTGTAATAAACAAATCTCGATTTAAAATGATATATAAATATATTGGTTTGGTGTCAAATCCATATATTTTCTGCTTTGTGAAATTTACATTAGGTATATTTCTCACAAGAAATAGTTTAACTCAGTACAAACTCAAACTCAAAGCATTTATTTCAATTAAACCATTTACAGGCACTTTTGAATGGTCAAGAATTCGGTCAGTCAGAAAATATGAAGCTAGTTGCCCATTCCAAAGCGTAGTAGGCATCTATGAAGAACGGGCCAGAAAATCCATGGAAACTCTTTTAAATTATATTTTTACAAAAAATATTAGTTGCATCATTAATGTTCAATTTATAATTATATATGAGAACGATGTAAAAAAACCGGCCAAGTGCGAGTCGGACTCGCACACGAAGGGTTCCGTACCAGTGTACCACAAGGCAAAAACGCCGCAAAAACACGTTTGTTGTATGGGAGCCCTCTTAAATAATTATTTTATTTTGTTTTTATTATTTGTTGTTAGAGCGGCAACAAAAATACATCCTCTGTGAAAATTTCAACTGTCTAGCTATCACGGTTCATGAGCCTGGTGACAAACGGACAGACGGATAGTGGAGTCTTAGTAATAGGATCCCGTTTTTACCCTTTGGGTATGGAACCCTAAAAATACGTACGCGATAAAAGCGTCCAGAGTAGGTATCTACAACAAATAGTAACAAAAAAAAAATCAACAATAAAATAATTCAAAATAAGCCGAGGCAGCTAAGTGATGGCCAGCCCCAACTGATGGCGCCCGTTCACGAACATGAAGCATGGATCAGCATCATCCAGTTCAACTATTTTGAAGGGAGCTAAATGATCCAACACACACGCCACCGTCAGCGAGACATTTGAGTGACGAGCATGACATACTATCAGCCGCCAGCACATTCAAGTCAATGAAAGACATATTACCCGGTAAATGGTAGCTCTATAGTACATATAACCACATCTGTGCTATGCAATTATACAACACAAAGGAAATTGAGTTTATACAATGCAAAGATAATCTTACAATCTTCAGCAGCTCCAACAGTATTTTCAAGTGCTAATCAATTAGTAGTGGTTGTGGAGCGGGACCAGCATTGAGTCAGGCATTTTTATATCAGCGATGTAATCCCCTAACTTATTAGTAGATTGTTTACCAAGGGAGCAAACAACTATTTTGGAGGCGAGAGTGTTTCTTTGAATCCAGAGCGGAGCGAAGGATTCAAAGTACGTCACTCGAGCTTAAAACAGTGTTGCTCCCGAGGTGGACATTGTACTTTTTATCACCCTCTATGAAAAAATAAGTAACTTATTTTATTTATTTATTTATTTGTTGGATCGCCAACAGAGGCTACACAGTTACTTGCATGAATAAAAATAGATGTTTATTTATTTACATAGTAGGTACAATTACGTGAGGAAGACATAGGTACTCATTTTTTATAAAACTAAGTAAATTCTTAATTTGAGTAAACAATAAATACAAACGAAGGCAGAATGCTTTTCACGCGTTTTTTATTTTTTTCTATGGAAAATTTAAAATCGGTCTAATTTGGCTGTAACACTATTTTTCGAAAATGTTCTTAAATAACTGACCTTGGTATTCTGCTTATTAAGTTTCATTAGAATCGGTTCATTCATTTCGAAAAACAAGGGCTTGAAAGTTTGTATGAAATACCGTACGGCATAAACGCTCTTAAGCGTTTATAGTATTAAAGTAGGTGTCTACGCTGTCTGTAAGGCCCCGGACTGTCGTAAAGTAATTAGCGTGGCGCTTTGGACCGCTACATTGCATTAGACACGTTCTACACATCAGCTGTCTTCACACCACGGCTTTAAATATGGATAAGTGGTGGGGGTTGCATCGCATGGTGTGAACCATGGCTTAAGTGACGCATAATGAAGCATAGTATGTTGGATGAATTAATTGATTTTGTCTAACTAATTTGTTAGGTCAAGTTTAAGGATATTTAAAGTCCTAAAGAGAAGTTATTTAATTTTGTTAGAACCCGAGCTTTGGGGAGGACACTTTACTTCAACCGACAATTTCGTCGAGTGTTCCAAAGGCCTTTGCTTTTCTCTTTCAGTTTATAGTGATACATTTTAATTAAAGAGTTATGCATAAACTCTTTGTCAAAATAGGTAAAGCATTATCTAAATGACAATGGCTCATGGGTAGGTACGTATGTGCAATGTACACTGATCAGAAAATGCATACGTATCGAATTTGGCGTTCCGTTGACTGAATCTGTACAAGTTAATCGAATGAAACCAAAAACTGTTTGTGGGTATAATCCAACAGTTAAATGTTGAAAATGCATTTTCCTTCATTTCTTTCAATGCAACTTTTGAAGAAATTACTTAGAGAATAGCCTACTTGATTAAAATCATTCCACCATTACATTTGTTATTCACATTCATAAAAGTTTGTTTACTTTGTTTGCCAACTACAACATGTCTGCGTCAGAGAACACACGGAACTTTCCCCCAGCATCCTTCCGCCTGATACAGTTTTCTCGTGATTTCTCTCAGCACATAATCATGTCTTTTGAAAAATAATGGCCCTCTTTATTCTGCAAAACCTGCCACGATGAAAAGTTACTGCAGATTGAATCGCAGAAAAAGACGACGGCTTAAATAAGAATATTCAGAGTTTACTTTTTAAGTAAATTTTATACATCTTTTGCAGTGTGGGCAAATACAAAATTATGTGGTAATCGAATACAGATACAGTTGTTATTGCAACGTATTTTCGCAATAAAGGTTGAAACGTTTTAAATTTTTTTTGTTTACAGATTGTAGAACTATGCTCGAGTGAATTAATGTGACCATCCACCATCATGGATTATTAAGCTACTGTTACATTAGTACATTATGTTTGAATGGTGCGAATCGTGAATAAATTTAAAAAATCGGCCATATTTGAACTACATAACAAAAAATCTCACACACATAATCACCCTATAATGTTCCCATTCCTGGGACACAGGCCTCGTCTTTCTGTGAGGAGTGGGCCACGCAGGTCAACTGAGAGTTGGTGGATGTTGACTTACACGCGTGAATGTAATAAAGTTGAAGCCACTCTTTAATATATGGATAAGCGTTCACTTACGTTGATTTTGAGGGAGACTGTCAGGCATACAAAAGGTAAGGAAAAGTATGCAAGTGGCTGAGAGAATTCGACGCCGGGCTCCGGGGCCGGGCGGCGAGCTCGCCCCGCTAACGTAAACACACTACCTACTTTACGTAATGCCCAGGTTCCACGAGGCTAGATTTTTAAGCTAAGATAGCAAGCAAGTAGTATCCTGCGGGGTAATTGCGTAACACACAATGACAATGCCTTTATATTTGGCATTTCAACAACATTCATTGCCTCATTTACGTAGTCGAGCAGACAAATTTTGAACATATGAAGCAATGTATTAGCAATTTCTTTCAAAATTCTTCGGCTTATGATTGAAAGTGTGATACGGGCTTGGCACATGTTCGAGCCGTTTATACCATGCTTGGATTGTAAAGCCACTAGTATTACAGTGACACAGAGCGTGGAGTAAAATGATCCGATTGGATACTAGTTTAGCCGGCTACATGAGGCTAGTAGGTACACAAGAGAGGATACTAAAATCAGTGGTGCTTCTTGCTCAAAAATAGAACCCCATTCTATTATACTAAAACACTTGCTTAATATCTTTCTCACTAGCTTTTTTTTTCTATCCTACTCTGTCCCACTCCTGGGCCTCCCTCCATTTCTTCCACCTTCCGCGAGCCCGCGCGTCCTCCTTCTAGTTTTAATGGAACCTATCCAGCTCGTCCCGCCATCTCCTACGTGGTCTGCCGCGACCCCGCCTCACTGTCTCAGGGCACCAATTCTGTGCTATTTGGGCCCATAGTTTGTCCGGCATGCGGTAGACATGTCCTGCCTAGTCCCATTTAAGTCGGGCTGCCTTTTGAGCCAAGTCAGCTATCTTTGTTTTGGAGCGTAGTATAGTGTTTCTAACGCGATCCGTTAATTTAACGCCTAGTATACTGCGCTCCATTTCCATGTCCATGTCACTAGCTTACTAGTCTAAAAATGAAGATGGTTCTTTAACATGAGCATAGAACATGAGGCTAGGGTTACTAGCTTGTTAGCCTACTAGCATCACCTTGCTCTACTAGCTTCACAAACTAGCTGAGAGCTGAAATATGCACCTTTTTGCCCCGTACAAGACTTCTTCAGGTTTCTTTTTTTTTTAATACTTTTATTTTGTTATTTCTATGTTGTGTTATTCTATTTAGTTTATGTTCTTCCTGTACGAGTCCCAAAAAATACTTATTATTTCTTTCTGCCACGTGTAACCTGGGCATAACAACCAACTCTCCGCCGACAGTGCTCTCATATTGGCTCCCTTATGTATGCAGTGACCTTTCGTGAATGCACGACTTAAAGAGATTTTTCAGCATTCTATTCTGTTAGACTCTCTTAGTTAATACAGCGCTATCGGTCGTGGAGGTGTGCGGTTTTTTTGTTTTCATTCGATGTGTGAATCCAATAAAATAACCTCGGGCCGGGCTTTGTTCGCCTACACATACAGTGCGGTTTCCCTCTGATCTCTGGTGAGTGTTGACAGTGGCATTCGATCAGCCGTGCTCGCGCTGTTCGGTGCCGCACGCGTGCAAATTCCGCACCGTGTGTCATCCCCGCGGTATTTACAGTTTCGCAGCACTGACCGTTTTAGGTTCAAATCCTTTATTGTTTTCGCATTGAATATATCTGATTTGATTAAATTGTTCGAATAGAATTGAGAGGTTTCATTCACAACTGTGTGATTGTTTATTTGAATCTCGCAATAACATTTTATTCCGGAAATTCATCTAAGTACATTTTCAATGGTGTTGAAATAACGGAACCCTTTTAATTAAAATGCGAACTCGGCTGTAAATTAGCTGCTCGTCTATGGGACAGTTGACAAGTGGAAATAAAGCAACTTTACATTTTAAAAGTACAAAGGTAGTAAATGGTAAAAAGAAAATGAAGAAACCAACGAGGAAATATTAAGAAGTTATCTACTCCCAGTAACACAAAATTTTCCATAAATTGGGGTGAACTTACATTTTTCTTGAAGTAGAGCGCCCATTTTTCTAAAAACGAGAATTTGCAAAACATTTTTTAAATATTCTACCTTGCTTGATAACGTAACGATTTATGATGAAAGTCCTTTTCCAAGAAGTCCTTTGTTGATCAAAAGCTGTTTACTGTGAAATCGATAAAGAAGAGTGGAAATATTGTGGGTTATCGATGACTTGCAACGTAGGTATGTTAAATGGGATAAGT
The DNA here is from genome assembly GCA_963855955.1 of Luperina nickerlii. Classification (NCBI taxonomy): domain Eukaryota; kingdom Metazoa; phylum Arthropoda; class Insecta; order Lepidoptera; family Noctuidae; genus Luperina; species Luperina nickerlii. The sequence goes on from OY979669.1 coordinate 8,109,386, forward strand.
GGAAGTGAATGCCCACCCCCTGCCTTAAGGGTGGGGTTCAGAGGATTGACTGATAAACGCACTCGTTTATTCAGCCTTTATACAAAAGTTCACTTGTTACAATCGATTTAAGTTATAACTTTCTATTTTGCTTTTTATTTCATGCCGTAAGTATAATGTTTTTAAAAGAAAGGTCTTAAAGGATAAGAGTACTTTCATTCTTCTTAAAAAGTAAATAGGTAATTTAGTCGTTGTCATATATAAGAATTTTGTATTCAGAAATGATATTTTAAGGGCTCGTAGTTGTTACTGAGGGGCTTGTGGCAAAGTAATAACTGTCGCACGGGTCGATCGATCAGGTTAAGCTACGCTTGCCGCGGTTGGTCCGTGGATGGTTGACCGTCTTTACATATAAAGACCCCTCCGTGCCTCGGAAAACACGTTAAGCCGTTATTCCCGGCTGTCATTCGTGGATGTTTGGCAGTCGTTACGGGTCGTCAGAACCTCGAAAGTTTGACAACGTCTTACCAAGGGGTGACGTATTACCCGGTAACTGGGTTGTGGAGGTCTGATAAGCAGTCGCTTCATGTAAAATACTGGTATTCATCTGCATCCGGTAAGACTGGAAACCGACCCCAACATAGTTGGGAAAAGGCAAGGCAGTTGATGAGTTGTTACTGGCAAATGCGTGCGGTACTTTTATTAACCGACATCCAAACAGGAGGAGGTTATATGTTCGACTTTATGTATGTTTTTTTTAATGTATGTTCACCGATTTCTCCGTCAAATGTGGACCTATTTTAAAAATTCTGTTTTGTTTGAAAAGGTATGCTCTCGAGGTGGTCCCATTGTCGCCATGTCGGAATCTGATGAGGAAATCCCATGGAAATCGAGGGAAACCCTCAAATTTTATAGACACAGCTATAGCGATTTGGGTATTTTTATAGTAATTCGTGCATTTGCTCTCGGAATGCACCATTTGCTGAAGTGGAACTGATGATGAAGACCACAGATATCAGAACTACTCAATCATATAGTATTTCACGGGTTGCCATTCGATTAGGTACTTTAATGTGGTTGCTAAGCAATTTATGCTCGTTACAATGCGTACGGGAAATTGGAGCCGAATGGTGACTTCTCAATCAGCTCCAGTTCTCTTGGTTCTTACTAGGAGAACTCCTCAACAATTAACGTCCCTGCATCGGGAAAAGCAATATTTTGCAAAAGGTTGAGCAGTTGACATTAGGCATTGCATTGTAACTTAGATATATTACAAACTGACCCACTAAAAAGTCGGAGCACTGCCATGTCCTCGTAGAGGCGATCGGCAGCGGCGGCGACCTCTCGCGTCCGGCCCTGGTTCAAGCCATGGTCCGGGGCGAGAGGGAGTGGGGGGCAGTCGCCTCCTTCTGCGAAGCAGTCATGCTAGCGAAGGAGGCGGCGAGACGGTTGAGGGAGAGAGCCTCCCGTCCCAGCCGCCGCGGGAGACGCTCCGGGCGTCGGAAGCCGCGCGACGACTCCCGGCCACCGTAGGCGCGAGCCTGCAGGCGGAGAGTAATGGGTAGCTCACCGTCCGATCAGGACCAGGCCCGTGCCGGACGGCGCGTACGTGTTCCACGTGGGCCTCAAAGAGATGTCAGCATCAATTGAAGGGGCCTGTCAGGGCCGAAGCCTGCCGGGTCAGCGGGATTGTTCTAAAGGGTTACCGCTGACCCGGAACATAAAGAAAGGAACACGGGTGGGTTTTAGTCAGTAAGAGTCTGACACTCCCTTCCGCTCCACCCAGAGCGGGAGGGGTTATTCGATGATTTCCCATCCTGAAAAAACCGACTTCTAAACAACACTACAAAGTGAAAAATAAGTTTAATTTCTGACGTTTTCGGTGTCTTTGGATCTGTATTTTAGTTTTTTACCACCGACTTCCGAAATTAAAGTTATTCGGTTGTTTTTTTTTTTTTGTAAAATGGTTTTTCAAACAACTATTCCAGACATCAATCTACATGATCTTCACATGATATGATCAAGATTATATCTGAACTTTAAAAGAGACTGTGACCTCTGAGTTTTTTTCGGCTTTTCTACTCAGAGTAGTTAGATAGGAAACGCTGACCTCATCTAGCTTATTTTTTTATAATATGACGTGTAAAAGTGATTCCGATATCTTAGTTACAGAATAAACAATTTCATTTAATTTCTATCTCCAGTATTTTTGTCAAACGTGATGATTGCGGCAAAATCTACATCTTTACATAGCGGTACGTAGGGGTAACCACCAAATGTATATAAATGAATACTTGGAAAGTAGTGTTTTATGTTGTTGTTAATGTAACAAAGGAAACTCCCAAGCTCGCTGTGCGGAGTTGTGTGCAAAAACTAGTTCCATAATAAAAGGCTACAGAATTTCCTGAATACGATCTTTGTTCGGCAAATACTTCGTGCAACTATTTCTATAAGTCCACTACTCAAAATACGGAAGCTATTCAAGCCCAAAAAAACCTGTATACACCTTTGTATAATAGCGTGAAATTATTAGCAAGTAACTGCTACACGTTAAATATCTGTTTAAGGGTTCCCAAATTTAAGAGTCACGTTACGCAGAAATTGTTATCTTGGAGGCTTATTAAAATATTACAGGCAATTACGTGGGTACATAAGGAAGTTCGGGATAAAGTGCTGGGTGCCTAAAATGGCCACTTTGGCAGAATCATAAAAGCATAACATTTTGAATCATAATATGGCGAAGACAGCCCGTGTTTTCCTTTTTTTCGCAGCACTACGTAGGTATAATCAAAGAGATTGGGATTGGATTTGGATTGGATTGATTGGTATTTTAGCACAGACAAAAAAATTACTGAAAAATCCTTCACCAATGGGATTCAATATGATTAACTTAACAGTTAACTGTCCATTATGATTCATAATGTTATCCTTTTATGATTCTGCCAAAGTGACCTTTTTAGGCCCCCTGGTTGGCTTACTGCGAGCGTGAAACTTCTCGGTCAAGTGGCTGTGCTTAAGAATTTTAACCGAGATTAATAAACGTTGAGTACACAGAGAGGTGCTTCTTTTTTGTTCACTAGCCGTCTATTATTTATTGCCCGCTATTCGTGTAATCACTATATTATATTACTAGCTTCTGCTCGCGACTTCGTTTGCGATGAAGTCGTAAGAAACGCAATGCCTACACTAAAATAACAGCAACATTTTTATAAAACTCCGCATCGCTATTACTTTGTTGTCGCTTAGCGTTCTTACTGACCTTTTTTGTTTTTACTCGGCTCCTATTAGCCCTAGCGTTATGTTAAATAGCCTATAGCCTTTCTCAAGAATTAGGCTATCAAATGCAAAAAGAATGTATCAAAAGCGACCAGTAGATCCACAGATTATCGCGTTCAAACAAACAAACAAATTCTTCAGCTTTATTATTGGTATTGATATAGATATTACTAGCTGCGCCCCGCGGTTTCACCCGCATAAGTTTCGATGCCGTGGGAATATCGGGATAAAAAGTATCCTATGTGTTAATCTTGGTTATAAACTATAAATGTGTAAAATTTCATCCAAATCCGTTCAGTAGTTTGTGCGTGAAGAAATAACAAACATACAAACACACACAAATTTTCGCCTTTATAACATTAGTGTTATTCGCGTATTCACTAGCGTTTTCAAGTGTTTGATTTACAAAAAAAAAATTGTTTTTGCCAACTGGCTTTCTTTACTCTGAGATTCAGTTCTGTCTCCGAGTTTGTTTTCTTATCGTATCTCTTCTCTTTGTCGTAGTTTATGTACAAGTAGGTCGGCTGAAAATATTTTCTATTAAATTGTGTGTACCTACTCAGTAAGGTTAGGCTCACTATTTCCACTTTCAGTACAGAAAAGCCAGTATGAGAATAATTATGAGCTCAAAAAGGTTTAAAAAAATGTTGGCGCATCGGTTAGGAAGATCGCAATAGTGCTTAGATAGAGTGCTTGTTTATGACTTACCAACAGCATCGTAATCTATTCCCCGCAGTTCACTTTTACGACCTGCAACTGATATATCTCTTTCGTTTCTAAACCCAGTTTCCACTTGTGACAATTCACACTTTATTGTACTGCCAAATAGCTCAGTTATTCACGAATCACGTATACAGTTCCGCATCGTACTTTTGTATACGGATCGTAATTTAAATATATTTATTTTCACTATAATTATACAAAGTAGCATCCCGGGACATCGATGCGCAAAATGTAATAATGAATTCAGCACATGATAAAAAAATATCTGCTGTTTTACAGAAAAATGCACCTACGCGGTCAAAATGTAAGGAACAGCATTTTTTATAGGTAATAACTGACGAAAACTTCGGCTTCAAATTAATGCACTGATCCAATCCATGCTAACGGGATGCGCATCCATGTCCCTGTCGCTGTATAGATTTATTTAGAGCTATCAGCTATGCTATATTCTTCCGATTCAGCTTTCTTAAAACAGAAAAAAGTCTTCATAAGTAGGTACACTTTGTAGAGAAACCTACAAATAGTTGCTTTACGCTGAACAAATCCTGTTTAACTGCAATGTGCAAAGTCGTATATCATTTTTAAGAGCAGATGAATTATTGCGCGATTAAAATAAATTTCGAATAAAACGTACCTACCTACGCGGAACCACCCTAGGTAGACAACACAGAAATTACTAGGAAAACTGTATTAAGAAAACAAACTTGTTAAGTAACATTAGGCGATTAAATTCTGCGGTGGGCGGACCAAAACTGATAGAGATTGGGGATATAGTTTTAAATTCAAACAATTTCCGTGTAATTCGAGGCTGCGGGTAAATTCATCGTGGAAGTGTCTACAAGCAACCGCCCGTACTTTTGTTTCCAATAAGCACGGATCACTTGGCAAATAGTTTGTAGGCAGAGGAGGTCCACTTACGGGACGCGGTCGAAAAGTTACCCGAGCAACATGCGCTCCTGGTAATGCTTTTAACACGAAATGGGCTAAATATTAGGTCGGGAGGGAAATATAACGTTCATTTTATATTTGTTGCTCGAATTTGCACTGTGAATACTAATAACAAAAATGAAGAATTTGTTTGATTGAACGCGCTAATCTCTGGAACTACCTACCAGTCAGATTTGAAAAACTCTTTTTACCCTAAATTCTTGAGGAAGAATTTTATAGGCTATTAATTTAACATGCCAGGATCCTATGAAGCAGAGAAATAAAATGGTCAGAAAGAACGCTAAGTGAAAGCGAAGAGATAGCGCGGGCAGGCGATGCGATGGGACGGGGTGGGTCGGGCATATAAGAAATTTCAACGCGGATGAAGTCGCGGACAGAAGCTAGTTTGTTATAAGGACTGCTTTTTCGGTTCGCTGAGAAAGACATGTATAAATAAAGTAGCAATATACTTTATTTATACATGGCTTTCTCATTTCCGCTTTGCTAGCACACTACATATTAGCTTTTGGCAACTTAGCTGTATTGCTGTATGTAGGTGGTTTTTAGGGCATTTGAAATAATAAAACCGTTTTGATTTGCAATAATTATTATTTATTTATTTCACCAAATATAAATGATATAAATACATCGGATTCCGCATACTTATAAGACTAGTATTTGGGAGTATATAACATGGGAGCATCTGTAGCCGAACTAGGACGAGTCCTGTATCTCGGCATACAGCGCCAGACCCCTCAAAACATTCATATAAATATTAGCTCAAAAGACATGAAAAAAGTTGCATCAATGAATGATCCTAAATAAGAAAAATAAAATGTTTTTGTGTGTACAGTAATGAAAGGTGTTGGGTAATGTAATAGAAATAATACTTTATTTTAAATATGTTAAATATGTGAACCATTGGACGTGGTAACGGCACGTCACACATGTCCAGCGTGGCAACACTGGCGACACCCGTAACCGCAGGCCCATGGCGTGCCAACGTCAAAAATTAAAATCATCCCACACAATCAGATAGAAACAATTCCCCTGGGTATGATATAACTGTGACAAGCCGTTATCATGTCGTATTGACCGAAATAAAAAGGAAAAATACGGAAGAGAGGATATATTTGCGTCGAACATAAACAGATTATCCCGGTAATTTACCCTTATCGGAGAAAGGGTTTTACTGAGTACAGATCCAGTTTATTATCGGGTACTGATCAAATCTAGTGAGGACTGATTGAACATTATGGCCACTAGAAATTGTATGGCATATAAATGTAGGTACTTTTTTTATTAAATACGACTATAAAAATATAAACAAAATAAAATACATTTGCGTTAAAAAAAATAAGTAAGCACACCGGTACTTATTTTTTTTAATGGAAATGTACACTGTAATTTCCTTTTTTTTAAATGGAAATTTATTTTACTTTGTTTATGGTGGATATTCATATTTGGAACTCGTATTAATTATTGGGTAAAATACGTAATTATAGGATACTATTGTGGGCTAAAACATTAAGTATGTTTTTACGCGCAAACTAGAACTATGATTATTACTATAATGATGCTTACATTAAAATATATTTTCAAAAAGACTACTCAACTCTGGTTTTAAATTTGCTAGACTAAAATGATAGTTGGGCTCGACCTTTTTTTGTCAAGAAGACATTATTAAGTATATCGAGAAAATTTAAAATCAGAGTTTACATACTACAAAGACTACTTAAACTTTTATTTTATTAAAAGATACATTATGGGCAGATTTTTCAGTCGACACACGTTTTTCTTGCCGTGAAAAACTACGGCTTTTTCGCCGTGTGTAGGCACGGTCGTTAGTGCTGTATGGATTACTATGGAAGCTTGTTGACGGACACGTTTTTCTACAGCGCGGCTTAGACGCCGTACCGTAAATAAACTGGGCCGTGCACAAAGGGCCTTAGTCTGCAAAAGAAACTCATTTATATAGTCAGAATCCCTTCCAGAAAGGAGTAATATTTTGGAAAAATCTCTTTTAATGGCTAATTATGCCATAAATCATAGTCTCCGAAATGGTTGCAAGAATCATCGTTGTGTGAATTTCATTTTCATAATGTAAAGATTATGCAAATATGAAAATAACATTCTACTCTCATAATTTAGTTTCAGAAAATCTCATTAATTTTAATACCTACGTTCATACATCGTCGGGGGAAGAAAATATTTTTGTTACAGTTAAGGTACCTATAACACGACGAAGCATTATTAAATTCATTTTAAATTAGATAGCATGCATGGTTTATTTTCCTCTAAGGTTTCAGGCAATTTTCGTCCGAAATATCAATTTTCCGGCTGAACAATGTAGTGCCGGCAAATCAACACTATTAATTCAGTTTTTGGAGAAAATCGATTGTTACACCAACTAAAAGCACAATAACTGTGAAAATACAGAAAAATATGTTTTTTTCTTCCTTAACTTATAGTATCAGATTGATTCAGTAATAATAATATATGAACTCGGTTAATTTATTAGGGTTCTGGACTCAAAGGGTGTCAACGGAATCCTATTACTAAGACTCTGTTGTCCGTCCGTCTGTCACAGGGCTATCTATATTTTGAACCGTAATAGGCACAGGACTTTATATTTTATTATTTTCTTTTTACATAATTTTGTTTTATTTTATTATATTTTTATGATTGTGTTTAGTTTAGTTTGTGATTTTCCTTTGCGAGTCCCAATAAACACTTTTTCTTTACACATGATTTTTATATTTTATAATCTTCTTTCCTAACCATCGATATACATATAAGATTTAAGAGCTGTCTTCTCATATCATTATTCTCAACCCACGACAGGACATGCAATACCTACATGTGTCATATGTGACCTTTTTCTACGCCCCCAGCTCAGAACCACGATAATATTAAATCAGTTTAAAGGCTCCTACAAACAGGCACGACACGCGATATAATCGCGCGCGACACAAAGGCACCGCTCGTTGCGCGACTTGTGGTGCCTTTGTGTCGCGTCGTGCCGCGCCTGTTTGAAGGAGCCTTAAAGTTGAAACTTGATATTAATGGCTCTATCAGGAGGACAAACGGTATTGTCATTAGAGATTGACAGTGATTTGGACAATTACCTACCTTGGTGAATTTATGTCGAGCGCATTATGAGGGTCATTTGTTGTCGGAGTGATTTCCATCTGCGACTGACCCAACTGAATTATTATCTGCGAGGTAAGTTATTCCGGGGTTTTGGGCTGTAAACTGTGGTCACGCTCATGTCATTTAACCAGATATAAGACGGTGCACTTTTTGTCCTTTTTTACCAGATTACGGCAAAGCCAGAAGATAAGGAGGGTTATGATTTTAACAGGCTATGTACGTTTATAATAATATATACATATGTGTATCTATGTACGTATGTTCATCTGTTCCCTCATAACTCCTAAACTACGTACTTACCTACTAGTCGTATTTTAATAAATAAAAAGTTTAATCAATCTTTATTTCAGACAATGTTACACATAACAAACAAAAAAACGTTAGAAACTAATAGCGTTGGAAGTGTCATGTTGTTCCGCACGTAGGTATAGGCTATATGACGTCACATAAAATCCGACATGGTGGGTTGTAAATGAATACTGAAAAAATATATTATATGGAGCGCTTTCTGAAATACATTTGTTGTATACATAATTATTTACTTATTTATATAATTATAGTAGATAATTAAAACAGTACAATATGAAATCATCTACGTAAACCCAAAAGAACATAACACTAATTACGTTCATACAAAATATCTTTTGATTTTTCCCAAACCATAAGAAGTGTGTAGGTTAGGTAGGTACTTACCCTCAGTGATTTCTAACCCCAAAGTAATTGAAATGAAAAACAAAGTTCATAACTAAAACTCGTTAAAGCTCCTACAAACAGGCGCGACACGCGATATAATCGCGCGCGACACAAAGGCACCGCTCGTTGAGCGACTTGCGGTGCCTTTGTGTCGCGTGTCGTGTCGCGCCAGTATGAAGGAAGCTTTACCGATGTCGATGTTTTACGGTTTTCGTATAGCCGCAGTCACTCGTCGTAAGTTAATTACCTACATGAATTAGTAATCAACATTAGTTTCATTCGGCATCTTTCACTCGAAGTGAAACATCTGTACACAACATGAATCAAAAGTGAATAATGAATTACCTAATGAACCCATACAAAGATATTGGATTAGGTACGACACTCGGCATCTTGTAATTGCCTACCGAATGACCGAAAAATGGAAATGCAAGGAGCAGATAAACGTCAATCTAAACTAATACAATAAACCTGAATGGTTTTTTTTATATTGTTTGAATCCGCTAATCTCTGGAACTACCTTTCAGATTTTAAAATTTATTTAATTTGATAGCCCAATTCTTGTGGAAAGTAACATCACGCTATGACCCTTAGGAGCCGTGCAAAAAGAAAAAAAAAAAACAGAAAGAACGCAAAGCGAAAATGAAGTAGGTAATAAGCCCGGGCGGGAAATGTGACTGTTATAAATTACTATATTGTGTTGCAAAACAAAGTCGCGGGCAGAATCAAGCTAGTTCTTATATAATTTTGTAGGTGTCGGTGAACGTGGAATGAAACAAAAATATGTATGGTAGGTATGCTGGAAGAGATTTCTTATGAAATAAGCATCACCTTTGTACCTATTTTTCTGCTCTGTTTTATTTAGTGTCTGTTTATATATGTGTGTACATAAATGGCAATATAAAAAAAAAAAACATTCACTCGAGTGAACCACGTCTGTTAGCAGCTTTAGCAATGAGTTTAATAAGTACTTACCTTAGGAATCGTAAGGATTTAGCGGTACCTTTTTTTTTGTTCTTGGGGGGAAACCTTCAAAAGGCGTCTGGTCTTTGGGGATAAAACCAGGGACTGTAGGATTGGTCACCATTTGCACTATGGAAGGGGCACCTACTGATTATAAGTCAACAAAAGTCCGGTTAGCTAAGAATAAACTTGTGGGAACTTCTTAAATGGAACATTTTAGGAAGTTCCCACAAGTTTATTCTTAGCTTAAAAGATTTTGATTTGATCTTTATAAATTGTAGGCATTCCAGTAAAATATAGGGCTTTCCAAAGATTTTCTTTGTCGGGTTAGCCACAATAATTTTCAATAAGACCAACTAAAGTAACTGAAAGTAGGTAGGTACTCGCAAAGTGAACGGTCGGCAGTATTTTCTAAGTGGCGGATATATCCCGGGACAGGCTTCTACGGTTTACGGCTCACGATATAACCACCCACTATTGTTTGTGCCTAACACAACTTTTATGTCCCAGTTATTAATCAGCGAAATTAAAACGCTTCGGAAGCCGCGAGGAACGCAGCCGCGGAATTTGTTCCCAAACGATTGTAATTATCAAGTCTTTTGTAAACGTTAACCCTAGCCGGCGACCGTATCGCTGTGAACATTTCTATGTACAACACGTATTTACGGGACAATCGGCCAAGTTATTGCCATTATAAATTCTGTGTTCTCAGCGGGAAAAATATCCTTTTAATGCGTGCCTAAATCATTTTTATTAACTTGAAAAGGTTGGATTTATGTGGGAGGCCTGGAGTTTGTAATTTGCGAGGCCTCGACGGAATTAGGGCTCGATGTAAGTTCGTGTTATGACGGTGGTTTGGTCGAATCTCTAAGAATAGATCAGAGGGGCAATCCTCCTTATTTCAAGAACGTTTACAGTCTGATCTCAGTCTCAAACTGTCAAAAATACTCTAATTACCCTTTTGACAAGTTTTTGACATTTGTTGACCGCCGAGATGAGACTGCGATTAGATTGTGAACGTTTTAAGTTACGAGAATTGGCCTCCTGGCCAAAAATTATGATTCTATACAACGTGGGCTGGAAAACAAGTCGAGTTTTTATTTAACTTCAATTTATAAATGTAAGTTTAATTATTTATTCCAGCTCTTTCGATCCCGGTCTAAACCGGCACTACACCGGGGGGAATCTCCGCTTCCGCGGCAAATTGCGGCGGAGCGGACGGACCTCCGGCGCGATCTCATGGCAGCATGGAAAGAGCGATTGTTGCAACCCAGCGCAGAGCACGCCACGATAGTGGCGATAAGACCCTTCTTTGAGGAGTGGCTAGAGAGGCGTCATGGCGCCCTCACATACCGCCTGACGCAGGTTCTCACCGGACACGGATGTTTCGAGAGGTTCCTGCACATCATCAGGCGGGAGGAAACGCCCGGGTTTCACCATTGCCAGGGTCGCCCAGAGGACACGTTGGAGCATACGGTGGAGGTCTGCCCCGCTTGGGCGGAGCACCGCCGTGCCCTCGTAGAGGCGATCGGCAGCGGCGGCGACCTCTCGCGTCCGGCTCTGGTTCAAGCCTTCGTCCGGAGCGAGAGGGAGTGGGAGGCAGCCGCCTCCTTCTGCGAAGCAGTCAAGCTAGCGAAGAAGGTGGCGGGATGGCTGAGGGAGAGAGCCTCCCGTCCCAGCCGCCGCGGGAGACGCTCCGGGCGTCGGGAGCCGCGTGACGACTCCCAGCCACCGTAGGCGCGGGCTGCGGACGGAGAGTAATGGGTAGCTCACCGTCCGATCAGGACCAGACCCGTGCCGGACGGCGCGTACGTGTTCCACGCGCGCCTCAAAGAAATGTCAGCACCATTTGAAGGGGCCCGTTAGGGCCGAAGCCAGGTCGGGTTACCGCTGGCCCGGAACATAAAGGGCTAAAGAAGGAGCACGGGTGGGTTTTAGTCAGTAAGAGTCTGACACTCCCTTCTGCTCCACCCAGAGGGGTGCGGGAGGGGTCATTTGATGATTTCCCTTCCTGAAAAAAAAAGTGGACAACTGGTCTTTTGTTTTATCTAGCTTCATCTTCTACAGGGCGAAGAAGAGAGGGCTTTGGCCAACAGTGGGATGATGCAGGCTATCAGTAACAGTAATTATTTATTCGTTTGATGTTCCTATTCACAATTCACAAAATTGTGTGTGCCTACAACATAAAACAAATATTGCACCGGAATCGTGCGCAATACGGCACTACGGTCCTAAAATTAATATACACTACCACAAGTAATAACAGATTCCAGTATAGAATTATATTCGTGTTTAATTTTCATTTCATTAATTGGCAAACATAGCTATGTTTGATCAAAATTTTCTAACAGAACAATGCTCATACCTATGTTATTATCTCTAACTATTGTTCAAACTACAAAGTTGTACTATAAAAGGACATTCTCAATAGTAACGTTACAAAAAGGACAACTCAGAGATGTATCGTTGTTCCAAAAGAGGCACAAAGTTGCTGGAGATGACTTGCAAGTTTTGTGATTGCGATTAGTTTAGAGATCGATCGGAGTAAGCGGAGTTCGGAACAACACTGTTTAAGATAGGAAGTTTGAAAATATTAGAGCGGTTACAGACAGTTTGGCGGAATGATGTTCATTTTGTTGGGTTTGTTTTCACTCCAATACACACGCATTTGTTTTTAGTTTCATGTCTATGTTGATTTAAAGCCCGGTTTCTGGAACTGAAATTATAGATTCATCAAAATTAAACGCAAGTCAAGTGATGCGATTTGGCTGTTGATAATTCATTCAACCAATTACGCGCGTTCCAAAAACCTTTGTTCCTAAACAGCATATGTATTACACATTCAGTATGAATTAAATAACTGCATAATCAATTAGGAAAACATTTTATTCTGCTATCATTTTCATTATTCAGGCAATCAGCCCATGCAGCACTCAATGCAATTTCCGCTAAAGACATTAAGTTGCACACTTGCACAGTAAATAAAGCCGTTATTCCGGCCTGCCGCAATGATTCAACTCTTAATCCCTTGTTAGCTATATGCACGGGCTCCGGACAGTTTTGTTTCAGCAAACGAACGGCCGCAGACCCGCTGTAAACCTTTTATGATGGAAAAATGTAACAAAAAGGAAAATTACTAAGTGTCCCTTATAAATGACATTTAATTTTGCAGAATGGCCCTTTGGTCAGTTTGGAGGTCGTTCGTGGTTGTTTAGTACCCATTGGTAATTTATGCGTGACTAGCTGTGCCCGCGGCTTCGCTCATTTCTTTGTGATGAGCGTGAGTTCCTACAAGCCTTTACTTACACAGTCGAACAAAACGGAGCCCCTTTAGCTTTATACGAAGCTGCGGTTTTTGAATATTTTTGAGATGGTGACACTTAAAATTCTATATATTTTTTCTTTTAACGTATTTATAGCCAAGTAAGCAGGTAAATTATATTCAAATTCAATTCAACTTATTCAGGAACAATTCACATTGTATTTGAAATCATTAAAATTATAAAACTGACATATTCATAATACAATCAATCATAGAAATTTACAAAATAGTACACAAGTGTGTGTGCAAACACAGATGCACTCCCTTTTCTCTGACTCCCATAGTCCGATGGGACGACAATCCGACTCAATTGGAGAGAGGGTAGGCGCAAGATCAACGGCTGAACGTGCTTCCGAGGCATCAGATTGTCACACCACCAACTTCCAAACATCGAGCTGCTTATAAAAATTGCTATTGGGAAAATCCCAATAACATTTTACCCGACCTGGAACTAAAACCCAGGAACCCACGCTCAGCATTCGCGCATACGACCACGAGACCAATTAAGAGGGCGCCGACCAAACGCCGACCGCGCAGTGGCGCCCTCATCGTTTGTATAGTTATTTCTTTTATTTAAGAATGAAACTTAACATAAAACGGAAAATAGTGATCCGTTTTATTTATTTATTTTATAACTTATGTACACACAGTAAAATACATAGGGATATGACATGATTATAATTTGAGTTCAAAGGTAGTGCTTATTTCTTAAGAAATTTCTTCCAGCAGACCTGCGAAAGGAGAAGTAAAAAAGAAATGTAGACAATAGTGTGTGAGAACAAGAAGAGAAAAATATGAATGTATGAAGTCTAAAACTAGAATATTAAATAAACCTACACATATAATGCAAAAAAATAAATTATGAACATAAATATACTTAAATAAATACATAATAAACATATAAACATATATCTATAATATAAATACTCACGGTATAGAGGAAAGGTAATGCTTTCAATTTACATTTAAATAGAGAAATAGTTTTTAAATCATGAATGTTAAGCGGAAGAGAGTTTAGTGATTATAATAAAACTAAACAAATGTAAAACTACCGTTTATAATTATATTAATATAATCAAATTATATTAGTATAATCTTGTGGAGCACAACTCAACGTGCTTATTTTCTGCATTTTCATTCTAAAATAAAAGAAATAACCAAACAAACGATGAGGGCGCCACTAGTCGGTCGGCGTAGCCTTAAGGCAGTTAACGTATTAGAACCGTAATAAGTAAGTTATTATAAAAGTTTATTTTTTATTTTTATATACTAAATTAGCTGGCCTGGCGAACTTCGTGCCGTCTCAGTATCAATAAGAACGAATGTGAAAAATTAATTATCTTCATTATTATTTTTTTCGTGAATGTTTCCCATGCCATCCCATTATTCTGCTATTCAAAGCGGAGACAAATCCAACAAATCAAAGATCATAAAAATCTGTCCAGCCGTTCTTGAGTGCCGTGCCGTGCTGTTAGAAAGATAAGACAGTTAACAGATGTAGAAACCGCGCGTTTGGTCTATTTTAGTTACTACCACAGTATTATGTCATATGGCATTTTACTACGGGGTCGGGCTGCTAACATTGAATCTATTTTTATTTTACAAAAGAGAACTGTTAGAGCCATTTATAATCTACGTCACCGCGAATCTCTTAGGGAACTAAAAGGTTAATATCATGACGGTACCTTGCCAATTCATTTATGAAAATATTATGTACCTATGTAAGAAAAAATCAACATCTTTTTAATAAAATAAGTGATAGAAATAATTTTAATACTAGAAATAAAGATAAATTAGATCAACCTTTTTTCAGATTTTGTAAAGTACATACATCTTTTATGGAGTACTGTGTTAAACGCTACAACAAAATACCTTGTGACATGTTGCAATTAAATGAAACAAAATTTAAAATTCATATTAAAAGTACACTATGTAAACAAGGATATTACAAATTAGAGGATTATATCCACGATAAGAATGCTTGGAAACATGCTGGTCCTGTTCCATAGGACAATCTAGAGCCTAGACAAAATCAAACTGGTTCCTAATTTAATTTATATTTTAAAAATATTTGACATTGTATTTTACAATTTGTGACTACACTAACTCACACATTTGTAAAATTCTAGGAAAATCATCTACTTTTACAATATTTGTAAATATGTGAGCACCATGTAACTATCACATAATTAATTTACGTGTCATTGCTGCATTTTTAATTCTTTTTATTTTTTGTGGTAGACTAATTTTATTCTAGGTGCATCGTCTTCACATATAATTATATTACGTATACAAAACCTTGTAAAACATTTTAAAAGAGTAACGGTAGAGTTTCTTGCCCATTCTTCTCCATACGAAAGCTAGCTTTTGGAAGGGGCGACTAGAATCAATTCAATTTTACTGTAAGTTTTGACGTTCAAAATGATTTGACTTTGACTTTGATGTACCTACTCGTAACTAACCCGACTTTGTTTTATTTTATAGATACTAGCAGCGCACCGCGGTTTCACCTGCAAACGTATCGATCCCGTGGGTATATCGGGATAAAAAGTATCCTATGTCCTTTCCCGGGACTCAAACTATCTCTATACCAAATTTCATCTAAATCGGTTCAGTAGTTTAAACGTGAAGAGGTAACAGACAGACAGACAGATGGACACACTTTCGCATTTACAATATTAGTATGGATATTTTCGAACTTCGATATCACTACATAAATCACCATTCCAAGATACAAATTGCAGCATCAAAACAAGGAAAAATGTTGAAACAAGTTGTAAAGTGATTGGAAATATTTATGATACAAAATACTGTCAATTCTTCGTAAATTCGATTCAACACACATTAAATATGAAACATAAAAGTAAAACATTACTCATAAATATCGAAGTCACATGATATATGTATAGTAGCTGAGCACATTACCTTTAAGGAAATTTCCTTAATATCTAATTTTTGCCCTTAACGGCCGAACTTTCCCCCATTATGGCCAAGAGTAATATATATTTCGCTTTGTAGGTACACTTTAAACCTAAGTCGTCAGCGCCTGCTAATTGTACTGAAAACGGCGTCAATTAATACAGTTAATGGATGCAATTCAGTCGCGTTAGTCAAGTGCGTGCAAACGCTACTGTTGATTATGAGGTCCTGGGTTCGATTCCTTGGACGGATAAAGTCTTAATGGGTTCTTACAGTACTCGGCGATAAATATTGCGCATCGACCTTTACCTTTTTTGTATTTTATACAAAGAATAAAATAATTATCAAAAGAAGCAAATCATAATTGTTTTAACAGCTCCTAATAGATACCCGACTGTTTGTATTTCGTGCGACAGAGATAACGCTTTACGAAGCCGAAATTAGCCGATTGTCTCTTTCCAAAGGTCGATGTGCAATATTTATCGCCGGGTACTGTACATCAGGATTTTTTTAGTAGCAGCTCAAAGTATGAATTTGTGCCCGGTTGATGGCAAAAGGCTCTCCCCCTATTACATGGGACTGTAGGTGGACGACCAGCGAATGTAGGTGGAGGTACTAGAGACTCTCTGTGAGAGGGATTGGGCCATAACCCACCACGCGGGTCTCGTGCGGGTTTCCTCACGATGATTTTCTTCACCGTTTTAAGAGCAGTGGTGATGCAATATTTACACAAAGTAAAGTGCCTGCTTGGGTGCGAACCTACGACCTACAACCTGCCACTTTGTTACCACTGCGCCACCACTGATCTCTTAACACTAAAGGCTCCTTCAAACAGGCGCGTCACGCGATAAAATCGCGCGCAACACAAAGGCACTGCAAGTCGCGCAAGGAGCGGTGCCTGTGTCGCGCGCGATTATATCGCGTGTCGCGCCTGTTTGTAGGAGCCTTAAAGCTACACCTCCGCCTTACCCTGCGAGGAATACAGACGTACTTAGTTAATTGTAAAAACGTGGAATGTACGTGCAACGTGTTTCACGTTTTTAGCTGTGCAGTAGCGTGGATAGAATTGCACTGATTCAAGATTATGAGACTCAAATTAAAATACACATTCTAGCTTCACAGCATTCTGAGCAAGATTCTACGAACGACTTTGAATGTTTTTGGATGGCTACAAGTAGTTTAAAGGACCAGCCTGGCCTCCCTGTGAGCGTCAAAGTGTCAGTGAGGAATATTTGTAGGTACGAGTACTATACGACTCGTAAACAATTAATATTAATTAAAAAACTTTCTTTATTCTTCCAATCCCTGAGCATGTTTCATGCTAAGCTCCTTTCCTATTATGCAAATCATCCGATAGCATGAAGGTTGCAAATTATAAAACTCCGGCTTTTTGTCTGACATCGTAGATCTAGTTAAAAATTGGTTCAAAAACTCGTTAAAGGTAACGCCATAAATCTGTGAAAATATAAATCTACAAATTAAAATACGATACAAAATAATAAATTCACTTGGTTACGATGAAGCCTGCGCCTTCGCGTCCGAAGAGCTTGGGAGCCATTGTGTACAATCTATTTCAAAGTGCCTTATCATAAATAATACTTTTTCCTCCCTTAAGATAATTGAAATTCTTTAAAATTCATCTTTTATTTTTCACGGTATCTTGGGAGATAATGCCCTATTTGTGGGGAGGATTTGGCAAACGGTTTTTGGGATTTGAATCTGTTATTAACTTCAAGGATTTTTCTTGGTCGGCTAAAACTTAAGTGTAAGCTTTCTCAATCCTATGGCAGTACCTTAGATGTAGGTACAGCGAGGCCATTTAATATTATGACCCCGATGAGACCTAAAATGTTATAGCTTATTTCAAATTATCCCACAAGTAACTTCAATTGTTATTTAATGTGATCCTTTTTTTTTTCAAAATATCACCCCATGTAAACGTTATTTAAAGTTAAGTAAGTAATGATTACCGTATATTTAACTATACTTTTAAGACGTTTAAACATCTCTTAAATATAAGTAACGTTTAATAATACGAGGACCTTTGAAAGCCTGAAAGGCTTTTTTACAAAATGCAAGATTACTCCCCAAGTCCCATCGTAACAACATAGAATCAAATCAGAATAGGTAATACGATTATAATACCGAGAGTGGTAGGTAGAGGTGGTGCTCATTGCTAGCCTTTAATAAAATTAGAATGAGGCCCGCTTTTGTTGAGCCTCTTGAATTATTAATGCAACAAGAATAAGAAAACTTTACAGTATTTTTCGAGCAACGTTAGATCTGGTTCATTTAGACGTCGCCTGAATGTTTGGAAATCTTGTTATCTTAATACCGGTATCATGTCGGGGAAAGTTTTGGATGAAAGATAAAATAAAAAAATACAGAACGGAGGAAGTGTGCCGTGCACGGGAGGCGGCGAGCGGCGTCGCGGCGCAAGGCGGGTTCGTGACACGCGCTCATAAAATCTACATCTCTCGTGTATCGCAAACGTATTTACACAGTATTTTTTCCCAATTCCTCTCATGAATGTAACAACAGTCTCATGAATTTTATTGCGCGCCGTGGTCGAGAGCGGACGATTGTAGCAAGTATTGCGGTCTCTACTAGTCATAATTGAATTACAAATCATAGTGTGGAGGGCGAGCGTAGCGGGGCCCTGCGATGCGGTGCGGTGTGGTGCGGTAACGGAACACTGCATGGTCCGTCATTCAGCAATCGAGTCCAATATTCGAACCTATATACCGCCACAACTTTGATATTGCACGCCCCATTCGTGCCAATCCGCAGCCGCAAATTGTGAACGTGCCTGTCCGTCGGCTAATATACCTACGATATTCAGGCGGAAAAATCGGAAAAGCGATACACGGACGATACAAGTGTGTTCCCAGAATAACAATCAGAAATATATTTATATGTTTATGTAGGATACTTTCTCGTATGTAGATTGTACCGCTTCAATTATTCGTAACTGACATAATTATGTAGCTAATGTAATTACCAAAATTCAACAGCCTAATTTAGTTTACCTTATTTTCCATTAATATTGTAGGTTGAGGTTCTCTAAAATACCTACTGTAATTAGGCATGATTTCAGGCAGCTCACTGTAATTAATTACTACTAAACTTCCTAAAAACAGGATCAAACAAAATGTAAATTGTCCAGGATGGCGTGCGCCGATTGATCGCACGGTCAGCTAATTAGATCAGGAGTATAATTAATCGAGTCGTTGGTACCGGTGGTGAGCGCGCGGAGAGTTGCCAACTGTGTATCGGAATTTCGGGCTTTATAGAATCTAAAAAGGGCCAGTTTTAACAAAACAATTGGGCTAAAGAGCTAAAAATAACGATTGCTTAGTTATCGACTTTTAACCGATTCAGTTTATTGGATAATATTGTTTAAATTACAGAATTAAAAGTTAAAAAAAAATTACCAAAAGCAATAGTTATTTTAAATTGTTTAAAAATCTTTGGATTATTTTTAATGTGAAACATCTATTACAGCGGGTCAGTTCTCTCTGAAACTTATCTCGATGTTTCGGTGTTTCACATCCGCCAGGCGTCCCGCGACGTTATTTTTTTTTCTTTAACTCCTTGAAGATGTCCTATTTGTAGCACTAACATGCATAGGCAATGACACAATGGGGCTACATTTCTGCCTAGGTGCTAAATACGGAAAAAGTACGGGGCTGAACGAGACAAAAAAGGGCTAAATCTAGCTCCGAAGGCTAAGTTGGCATATTTCCTGACAGTCGGTGGGAGCGCGTGGCCAGTGCACGCGCTCCCACCGACTGTCAGGAAATATTTGCTTAATGATAGCTTTGACGAGACCCCCGCCAGCGCCAGCTCGTTCAAATACACTCCTAACGAAATCATGGGTCAATTGGACCAAAACTACACGCCAATGTATTTTCTAGTGTTTAGGTATTTTATTAAGACAAAATTTTCTTGTAACAGTAGGCAGGCGAATAATATTTTCGCTGCGATTCCAGAAGTTTTAATTTATGCAGGCGTGGGCTGAGTATTTGAGTAATGAAAGGGTGGCAAATTTATTTTAGGGCGATAAGCACCAAAGCACCTACTTAATTAATATTCAACATAACAACTTAACTATTTATTTCTATGAACGCAATTTTATCTCTTAAATTGTTGTAGTTCTTTATTGCTAGAATTTCCACGGTAAAGCGTAGCCATGCATTCACGTCTGACTATTGTGGCTAAAACGTTGTTTCGTTGAAATATTATGCCCTAGTCTCGCCTGTATTGACAAAATTTATTGGACACTAAAGTTTTCATACGCTTTTATGTTTTCGGGAGATTACGACACCAGCAGTTTGCCTGTGCCCCGTTGTTTATAAGTGTCCTCGCCTTCAGACGGGACGCGCGAAATTGCTTCTTTTACAAACAATATTTGTGTTTCAATGTTCTGCTGAAATCAATTCTTACAACCTGTGCATTTTGGATGGGAAACACGATTTCTGTTTTGATGTAGGGACGCGAGATAACATTTACAGATTTACCGGTTATTACAAAAAGTGAAGGTGGAATTTCGAAACAAAATAAAGTTAGACAGCGAGGTGGTGTCGGGCGGCGTCAGCGCCTGCCCGCGTCCCTCGCTTTTCGCTCAATAAACGCTTGCAGGCCGCGCAAGTTTCGCCCTCGGCCGGCCGCACTCCGCTCCGACGTAGGTACCTACAGTAACAACTTTTGTCAAACTTTTTGGCAGAAAGCTTCATTCGACTTTACGTCACCTCGCTCAGGATTTGTGTTCCGTTTGAGTTTCAGATTAATTGGCGTGCAGACAAATTCGTGTAACAAACTTTAAACGATGTTTTAAATGTGATTGATTTGTAACAATTGGAAAATTTGTCAGGAATTTCTACGTGACTCAGGATCTTATTGAGATATAGTTATTTAGGTTAGCGAAAAAGTGAACTCAAATAAAATTGTATTTGGCAGATAGCTATTCCATTTTTGTATCAGAAAATATAAATTCGATATTTTTAGGATCAATTGAATCAACATAAATATTTGTACAAATAAATAAATGACTCATCGCATTTATTTATTTGCACGAATATTTATGTTGATTCAATTTTAGTTTAGTATTTATAATTTTAGCTTTAGTATAATTTTGAAGAAATTCAGCTTTGTTATGTTAATGTTGTCGAGTCTAGCAATATATAAGAAGTCCAACATCGCTAATTGATTCGTTACTTGTTTTGTAAGAAACAGTAATTAGGATGTTTTAAAAGTAAAATTGTAGATATATATCATAGACGTTTATATTTGCGACTAACGGCCAGTTTCTTCATCAATAGTAACAACCAAAGTTACGTCACAAAAGTCAAAGTAACGGTTAAATTTGTTTCTTCACTACTGGTAAGTTGCAAACTTTTTAATCAGAGGTAAAATAATCGATTTCTGTCCCGATTAATTGAATATTACCTAAATCATATACGAGGTAGGAAGCCATCTTATAAATTATTACGAATGTAAGAAAACGAAATTATATTGTATAATGCCTTTCACAATTCCATAACAAATCTCCCAATCAACTTTATAATATACGCAGACAACTGAATTAATTTTAACAAGATTATTCCTTTATCTTCCATGTTCAATCATTCCATATAATATTAGTATGGAGAGACTGTTATGCTCATAACGTGTGTTCGGAAAATTGAATCTCTCTCGATTATTGTCGGTTCGCGTTTAGCGAACTACGCTCAAATTGATTTGATCGGTGTCACCGACGGTTAGCCGGATCGACGCTTCAAAATTTGATGTTGTAATCACCGTAAACGCGGTTATACTGCACCTGTAGTATCTAGGTTGTAGTGAGTGGATAAGATGGGAGTTACCTAGCTTAAAATGTAGGTACGTGGACTGTTATTTCTTTCATCTGGTAACAGTTACATTATTGAAAACTGATTCCACATTTCGTTAATGTTTATTTTTATTAGAAAATAATATTCAAAATAAATAATCACAAGAAAAACATTTATATTTGAAAAAAAAATATTCGACATTCCATTTCCAGCCGCCCCCGCGTCGTAGCAACGTCTACGCTGCTACGCCGCTACGGCGACCTGTAGCCACAACACTACGACAATGCAATAACGTAGCATTGTGCTACGAATCTTTAACTTTACCAAAAGACTGCAGCGTTTACCCTTTGTTGTATACATTGAAATAACACGACACGGTACAGTTGGGGTTGCTCGTACCGTTTGTCTCGAATGCGAATGGAGTCACACTTAGCTACGAGTTGACATCTTTTGTGAGTATTCAAAACGACGTGAAGATGCCACTGATTTATGAGCGCCCATTATTCTTACTTAGTGTGACGTAAACACATGCCGTTCATTCCAACGCCCGATACCTAGCGGAATAAAGAGAAAGCGACTTTGTAAGTACTACGTGCGTTTCGTATTTTTTTATATTCGGGAAATGTTTAATGGGAGCTTTCGTTGAGGCTTTTTTATGTAGCGGGTTAGATTATGGCCATTACTTAGCGTCATAATACGCGATGGTAGCCAACTTTTATTTGAATTCCATGTTTTAAACGAGGACACTTCTGTTTAGTCTACATTTCATGTATTGTTTTTAGAGCACACGAGAACTTTTAAGTCATATTGGAATACTCGACATCCATAAGAATATTTAGTGCGCGACGCGCCTTCCTAGATGGATACCTTCGTCATGAAATGTAGGAGAGGGGAATCTTAGCAACACAAATAGTAATAAGCTCGAGAAGTCGCTCAAACTCTGCCGGGGCTTTCGGAGTCTTGGCAAATATTACGACAAAGCGACACAAACTTAGATATTGTTTGTTGGGCATCCTTCTGTCGGAGATTGCGCCACAAGACACGCCGTCGTATTTATTAGGTAGGCAACAATCAACTGTTTATATTGTCATACCCTTCCTTTAAATTAGACTACAAAAGTAGGGTGAACGTAGGGTACGTTTACCCTGGTTTAATAGTAGTTTAATTTTAGTGCCACATTACTTTCGTATAGGTAATTCCTCATAGCGACCCACTGGCACTAATTACTCCGTTGCTGTTTTAAAATACAAAGCTTGATTCGGAATAAAATGCCCTCATTATTGTTATTTGCTTTCGTAAAAAGGCTACGGAAATGTGTTAATTAACATTGAAGACCAAAAAAAATACGATTTTTTTTTTTTGTAAAATTGTATTAAGCTCAACATTTTCCAGTTCGTTATTTATCGATGGTTTTTTTTTTGTTCGTGTAGGATATTTATGTTAAAGATTGTGTAGAAGGAATACTTAGAAGGAATACTCTCTTTTTACAAACTTTTTAGCGTTTTTTTATCGACGAGTTCCTGGAAAGAAACAATATTTTAACTGAACGTTTTGCTTGCTTTCCAGTTGGTACATCTGAGCGCACTTTTAAGAGGTAATGATCAAACGAACATCAAAAATTGATAGAATACTTCGAGAGAGGTCGAGGAGCTCGTCAAATTCGCGTTATCACCCAGCACTAACAAACATTAGACAGGAGAGTGGGACCGCGCCGTCGCCTCTCACCTATTTCCAAATACTGCTCTTGAATGGACGTATTCTGCAGTCCGTATTGCAACTCCGTAAGGCACATGACACATCACAGACCAAAGATCTCAGAATTTGGAGCGACGTTATCTCCGCCTTTGTAATAAAGCTCGCTGGCGTCGGCACATCATAAAACGGCAAAATGTCTCGTACTCAACTACATCTAGGTACATAACACCAAGTAATACCTCTCCCCATATAATTGGTTGATGCAAATGCGCTCCCGTGCACATTCTAAGACATTTTTATTACGCCTGGGAAAGAGTTAATATCGCTTTATGTAAAATGTTTCAGCAAGCTTAATTTTTTTTAAATTCCGCCTTTATTAAATCCGTTTATTCATAAAAATAACTGGCTGGGAGTTTTCTTGCGAGTCTAATTTTGTTACTGTTAGGTGCACACTGCACATTGTATACCTAATGTGCACATACAACTGTAAAACTTGGGAGGATTTACTTGGTGTGTTATGGAAAATTAGTTCTCATATTGGCATATTTTCATATTCCATGCAACGTAAGGGCGATTTATCAAACAATTCAATTCCTTTATTTCAATCAACAGTTGGATCATACAATATCATTAGGTACATTAAATAAAATAAAAATAAAATATTAGAAAAATAAACAAAAATAAGACAAAACACAACAGACAATTTCATTATTAGGTACTTACAAATTAAATTGGCAAAGTCAATATCAGCTGTCCCTGGTTTTAAAGATAACCCAATTACCACCTACTAAATGTAGATATGTAGGTGGAAGGAGGCCTTTGTCTCAGTAGTGGGAACATTGTAAGCTGATTATGTATGTTTTGTACAGTTACCTACTAGGTTGTGGTTGCGTATGATCAATAAGTATGTATATGAGTATGACTGTCCTCGCAATCCAACGCAGGATCTTAATAGACCCAGAATGTTGATATTCAAATTGTACCTCACCCCGTTATAAATTAGCGCGGAGTAAAGTTACAACCAGTACCTATAACCATCGAATTAAGCATGCATTTTCCGAGGATTAGGTTTGGAATAGGTACCTAAGTTACTCAGTGCTTATTAACAAGCACGTAAATGAACTTTTTTATAAGCCGCACTATAAGCTATCTTATAATTTGCTAAGTTATAAAGCAAGCTGACAAGAGAAACACATCGAAGCCGCTACAAGACGTTAGCGTAACAACATTTTAACGTGTCAATTTATAGTTAGTTTGATGAAGCAGCCGCGCCGAGCATCAGGCGGACCCGTAATCGCAGATAAATGAATTATGTAGGCACCAGTCATCCATCACTGTCGTAATTTTAAGATAAAAGCCATGATGCGAGCTTGCTTCTTCAGCTGACTTATGGTAGGGTACCTACTCTGCCGTGAAGATGATGAAATGCTTTGCAAACACCAGAGGGGCAATGTTCGTAATATTAAGAACGTTCAGTCTGATCTCAGTATCAATCTGTCAAAAATACCTCTTAGTTTCACTACATTTTGAGAGGCTTTTGGCATTTGCTTGTCGCCGAGATGAGACTGCGACTAGATTGTAAACGTTTTTAATTACGAGAATTGGCTTTCAGAAAACACTTAGGTACGTAGGCATATAGCTCGGTTTTTGGTTACCTACCTTTTTTCCGTACGCAAAATACGCGCATTGACGTGGAGTTGCGGACACAAGCGCGTATTACCTACCTACCTGTGACTTTACCTGCCAATTAATCTTTGTTTGTATGTGTTATTCTTTAAGGAATGAACAATTTGTTGTGTTGATGGTTCATACTAAGTACGTTCATTCGTTAGTAAGTTGAAACATAATATGAAGGCAGTCAACAATGTACTTTAGGATGTTTAATTCGCTAAATAGGTAAGTACATGTTTTTAACGACGATTCATCATCTAGTGACGCATATTTTCTATTCAGTATAAAGGCTCCTACAAACAGGCGCGACACAAAGGCACCGTTCGTTGCGCGACTTGCGGTGCCTTTGTGTCGTGCGCGATTTTATCGCGTGTCGCGCCTGTTTGAAGTAGCCTTAACTGGTGTAAGAAGTTCACCCTTTAGCAATATTTTAGAGAGCATCTACATATCTACATGCGCTGCATTTATAATGGAACAAAGTACGTATTTTTCAAGCTATTTGAATAGCAAGCATAGTTGCCAAAGTAGCCTGTGCAGCTACTTTGAAAGCTGTTTCCAAAGTTCTTTTCACTCTGAAAAGTAGAAAAATCATATTTTGCAGTTCGTAAGCTGCATGCCTTTTACTATTACCTACGGGGTTCAAGCGTACCCTATGTAACGAGGAAGTCGGGTAACAGGCGTCCAACGTATACGTATACGTGTATCCAATCGAAACTCCAATGCTAGTTGCGAACTAGGGCGTAATACGTACTTTCTTACTAATGTAGGTGGGTTCATTTATAGGCGTAATAAGCGTTTCCCGAACTTTCTCTGCCTGTACCCACATATCGGGTGGAAATAGTAGGTTAACTAGGTACTTAGGTAAGTATTGAAAAATTGAGTTTATGTTATGCAAAATTTATGCAGGATGTGTATGCCGCAAGTTCACAACAAGTAATAAGTAGGAGGTAGGTACCTATTAGTATTTTTGTGTTGACTGCTTCATTGTTCGCCTCTTTTCGATTTACAGGTCAAGTGGTGACTGGATATCCGATTCCGAATTTCTGCTTCGTTACTGGCAATTACCTAAAACTCGCTTTCCTATTATATGGGAGTTATAACTTTTAAAAGGTAGGTACCTACTTTAAATATCATTAAAAAAAAACATTTCGTTTTTTTACATCAATATCTATCTAAACAATAAAAAATACAACTGATAAGTAGGTACTAATTTCTAGTAAAAAACTACCTGCAGCCATTGACCCCAAAAATATCATCGAATCATGTTTTAATCCTGTTTGGATAGGGCACGCCACGATAGCGGCGGTAAGACCCCTCTTTGAGGAGTGGCTAGAGAGGCGTCATGGCGCCCTCACCTACCGCCTGACGCAGGTCCTCACCGGACACGGAAGTTTCGGGAGGTTCCTGCACATAATCAGGCGGGAGGAAACGCCCGGGTGTCACCATTGCCAGGATTGCCCAGAGGACACGGTGGAGCACACGGTGGAGGTCTGCCCCGCTTGGGCGGAGTACCGCCGTGTCCTCGTAGAGGCGATCGGCAGCGGCGGCGACCTCTCGCGTCCGGGCCTGGTTCAAGCCATGGTCCGGGGCGAGAGGGAGTGGGGGGCAGTCGCCTCCTTCTGCGAAGCAGTCATGCTAGCGAAGGAGGCGGCGGGACGGCTGAGGGAGAGAGCCTCCCGTCCCAGCCGCCGCGGGAGACGCTCCGGGCGTCGGGAGCCGCGCGACGACTCCCGGCCACCGTAGGCGCGGGCCTGCGGGCGGAGAGTAATGGCTCACCGTCCGATCAGGACCAGGCCCGTGCCGGACGGCGCGTACGTGTTCCACGCGCGCCTCAAAGAGATGTCAGCATTAAAAGAAGGGGCCCGTAAGGGCCGAAGCCTGCCGGGTCAGCGGGATTGTCCGAAAGGGTTACCGCTGGCCCGGAACATAAAGGGCGAAGGAAGGAACACGGGTGGGTTTTAGTCAGTAAGAGTCTGACACTCCCTTCCGCTCCACCCAGAGCGGGAGGAGTCATTTGATGATTTCCCATCCTGAAAAAAAAAAAAAAATCCTGTTTGGATATCGACGTCCATCACTTCTGTGGCTAGCTAATTCAATTAGACCCTAAAAATGAGGTAGGTACCCCTACACAAGTATCAAAACCGTAACGCTATTGGTTCAAATATCGCTTTAGCCCAATGTCCTTTGTAACGCCATTTCGTGTTGGACTGATATTCTTCAACCTTCAATTGCGGTCCACGTAGCACAATACCTATCTGTTACCAACACCAAGTTTCTTATTAACTTTTGTTATATTGTATTTCACAGACACTCCCTTTCATTTTTCACTGTAAAAGAAAACGGAACAAAGGAGCGCAGCTAATGCATTTCTTTTGTTTAAGTATGCACATATCGATACAGCAACTTATGGCTGAGCATATTTCCCGCGCGTTCTGTATCGACTATCGAACAATGCTAGCAGTACTACATTTTTCAAGACGCCCGAGGGCGGATAGGTTGTATCTCAGAATTGCACTCGACTGGCAGTGTTACGTATTACTGCAAATATAGGTACCGAAGGATGTTTAAGAGATCCAATATATCTACATGTCACAGTTAAACGGTCTAGCTGCGCAGATCCCAGTCGTTATCTTAACGTTTGTAGAGACCATTACACTGCTAATCATTTGAATTAATTCAAGTTAGGCTGCCTCTCCACTTGTAACAAACATGCCAACAACTTTCCATCCAACAAAGTCACCAACATTAACGCATAATGTGAACGGGAATTATAGCATTTCATTCAGGGAAACCCAAGCTAAGCGACGACGGAAACATACTTTTTGTAGGGAAACTTCTTAGGCGGCCGGCGATTCGATAATTGGACGAGAATTGAGTGAAAAATTCAAGGGCGCGTCACGTTTAGGCACGTTCTGTTACATGAGAGAAAAGAAAGATATAACTCTCTCCGTCTCTCACACACTAATTTTCTCCTATATTTTTAAGATGTTTCATTTCTATCACTTGTACGATGCCGCACGCGCAATTTTACATTTATTATTGTGCTTTTAGCCGAATCGTCAGGTCGCAGGCAGCGTTAAATCAGTCTTATTATTATAATTGTGTGCTGTCTAGTATCGCTAGTGCATCATAATGTATAACTAGGTAAGCCTGGTTTCAGAGCGGTACTTAAGTGACGCAAATTACCTATCAGATTTTTTTTTTGACAAAACCGCCAGTTAAAACACCCTTCGGATATTTTTATTATCTGACGGGGGATAAATAGTATTTATTTCCTAGATTTTAATATTTTCCTGCGCTATCGTGGATTTCTATGAGAGTTTGGAGTGGATAACTGCGTGACGTCACATTTTGCTACTCGTATTTCACATGTTCAAGTTTTGTTGGCAAACCTGTTCTATTACAAGTAGGGACGTTGCTTACGAGAGCACAGGAATTTGTTAGAGGGCTGAACATAAACAAAGTTTAGAGGTTTAAATCATTTAATAAAATAAGTGATGTATTAATTTCTTATAAAGAACACATTTTAAGAGCAGTCATTGGCTGTAGGTATCGTTATAAACGATTCTCTAAATAAAATAAGATCTATTTATGAGAAATGAAAACGGATGTTTTCTAATTGATTTCACACTGATACAAACTTGATAGTTAAGGCTCCCGCAGACGGGTACGATGCGATTCTGGTAGAAAAAAAACATTAAATTTTCATACTTATTGTTCTACTAGACTAGAGACGCATCGCGCCTGTCTGCGGGTGCCTTTTTCCGAATGGAACATAAAATAGTTAGGAGAACTGGTGTAAACGGTCCATGTTGAAACATATTCACAAACTGCACACCGTAACAAGTTGCATAGCTCGCTTCTAAACATTGTAAGGCCGTTTTCTACGTAACACACATCTTCACAATATACTATCAAGAACATCAGAAGTGTTATATAAATGTAATAAGAAGCCTCTCGACAAACATTAAACAAAAAAGATAAAAACGTATGTACCATAAAAATATTAATATTTAACGCTATATTCAAATATCCATTTCGTAATAATATTTATTTTTTTCTGTACTCTTCTATGTATTTCTCAAGAGAATCTTTTTTAATAAGTTTTAAGTACCGACATCTATTACAACAAATAGTAAGAAAACGTTCTTTAATGAATCAATTTTACAAAAACTTTCATCTTCCTTGCCGAGTTATCTCGCCAATAAATTTATGCATATCAAAATATATACCAAATACATTTATGTTACATTCATTGGGTCGTCATTGATATCATTTCATTAAAATATAACGCGACATCTTTAATACATGTATATTAAAAATTCTTACGGCTAGTTCGGTAACTAAACATAAAACGTGATGTGTCGTGTGTAATTCATAGTAGTGTTCATGTTCATGTCCAGGGTCATGTCCATGTTCATGTCCATGTTCATGTTCATGTCCATGTTCATGAGACAAGAACTATCCACTTATGCTTTTTGTTCAACGAAAGTGATTCTGCCGCATTACATAAAAGACTAGTGTTTTGTTCTATTGTAAAATATCTGTAGACATTAAAATAATAATTAAAGTAAAATATATTTCAGTGCCACTTGCGTCACTTTATAATTATGGCACAGAAAGACAAGGAGATGGTTAAAATAACGTTAAACCTACACTAACATGAAACGTACAAAATTAACTACAAATTTACAAATTCCATCAGGTACGTACATTGTAATTAAACAAAAACATTAAAATAAGCGTGTAGCGACGGTCGGTTAGAGCATGGAATGAAAGATTATTGTGAAACCATTTCGTATGTATAACATAAAATATTAATAATTATACCTAATTAAGAAGCGTTATCAATTTAGCATAAACTAATGATGTGATAACAACATAATGGCGTCTAATACAAACAAGACGAATTCGTAATAACCGAACATGTACAAGTTGAATGAAACTACTAACAAATAGCACCTAGACCGGCGCTTGAGTGCCGGACGCTGTCCATATAAATATGGCTAAGAAACAACATGGTCAGGCAAGCAAAGTCGAATCGTTTCACTGGGAACACACAGTCATTCACTACACCCTACGTAGAGTCAAAATTAAACTAAAACAATAATATCATTCTCCATCTCGTTCAAACAGATCAAGAACTTTAAGTCGTTTAATATCACTCTTTAAAACATTATATTACAAGAATCGATAGACAAAGATATTTGTTCACATTGAAACACTTGGAAAGAACAACATTGCGTAGTGCGCGACTCGCGGCGACGTCCACAGTTTGTAACTTGAGGAATGTCGTCTCGTCACCGATCCCTGCGGCCCTGGCCTCTGGCCTCGTCAAGGCATACTGATGACACAGACTTTGATCAAGCCGTGTAACACTTTCTTGTTTCGTCTCAACCTTATAGGTTGAAAGATATGCTATCCGTTGGACGACAGTTCATCTTTGAGCCACTGCGGAACAGTCCTGCCTATCCTCACGAGGAGTTTGGATAGCGCTGTGTTGTGCGGCGTATAGTAACGCTTCAGGAACTTGGCAGACTTTTCCTCCATCGGCGGATATATCCGACCTTTGGATTTACCAAGACATTTTGTCCTGTCGTTGCCTACTGCTTGGCAGAAAAATCCTTTTTTCGGATCGTACCTGAAACAAAAACATGGAGTCAAATATTTGTATGGAAGCCTATTCTTACCTAGGTGCTCATACATCGTGATGTATGAAAAGTCGTGGCTCTTATCCTATTGACGTTAAGGTGAATGGATAGTGGTAGACCGCGAAATTCAAATTTTCTTACGTTTTTTTGCAATTTGCAGGTCAGTGTCAGATTGTATCTTGATCAAAATATGATTCGCGACAATAACAGGTAGATGTATTATTGATTCTAATGATTATACTTCTCTAAACATGTACCTGCTATTGTCGCGAATCATATTTTGATTAAGATACAACCTGACACTGACCTACAAATTGCAAAAAACGTAAGAAAATTTGAATTTCGCGGTCTCAACTACCCATTCACCTTAAATATAAATACACAATTATTTACTGTCCAGTACTCAAACGATCCATGATCTACAATATTTACCTTTATTCCTCGTATTAGATTCCCTTTCTCATGATCATGTCTGTGAGCCTTTCAATAATTTCATCATGCATTTTGCTTGAAGGGTTCGAACTAACGGAGCGTGTTTTTCCGTTATTGCAATATTTATTTCCTTATAGCATATATTATTCAGTGCCTATTATATCGATGCGACGCGGGCAAAGACCTATTTGACGTGGTTTAAATTGAAACCGTTCTATTTCAGTGTTAAATTTAATAAGTATACATACATTTGTGAGTACGAATGCGGTACAGAGTTCTCATTGGAGGCGAGTCGGACGGCGGGGAACGAAAGGCTATTTTCCTAAGGAAGGCTTAGAATTGCAACCAGCTGCTTTATGTAGATAGGGCATTATGCAGTGCTATTAGTCCCAGCGAGTTGCTTCTGCGAAGTTGTGCGCCTAGAGTTAAAGGGGCCATTGTAGCTAAGTTATCGCCAATTGCAGAGGTTGCTGGTCTCGCCGGCGACCGTACAATATCACTTTACAAGGTGTGGACCAGTTTTATGTCTTCGTATCTTCTCGAGTTTGTTGTCTCAGCACAATACAATGTCAGGGCGACAACGCGGCGTGACTTTATGTTTTTAAGCAGCAATATTTTTTGCATTAATTCCGTGGCGTCATTATTTTTCAGTATTATTATTTGACAGTGACAAGACGGATTATCAAATTACAAAGCTATGGAAAAAAAAACTAATTGGAGAAATGTGAGGTGAGTAGGAAGTCTTAAGCAACGCCAGGTTGGCATATCTGTGAGTAGGCGGCAAAATTAGTACCTGTGACATTTCAATTGGACTAAATCCCGTAAGAAATTGCTTTGCATGAAGGACATTTCTATGGAACCAGTTTCCCTTTTATAAAAAAAGTCTCCTAATCCCGTAGATCGTCACCTCAATCAACTAACTCAGCCTAGACCGCAGCTCACTGTTGAATATAGAATATAATATATCGCCTAGCTTAGGCTGCGCCACAACACCCTGCCCTCCGCCTTCCGCATCATCACCTAATGTTGTTCAAAGACAAATCAACAGAACATAATATCATAGTTTCAAAAGCACTTACTTGAGCAACTTATTGTAGTCGATATGCGGCGATATCTTGAGGAACTTCTGTAGCGTGTTCATGATGACAGCTGGCTCCGAGCGCAGCTGCGAGCCGTCGATGATGTGGAGCTGATGACTGCTGTACTCCGCCAGCCAGCGCTCCAGGTAGTGGCTGTACTTGCCCGGGTTTAGGCAACGGTTTCTATGGAAATATGGGTATTTATTTATTATATAAGTACTAGGTTCTGCCCTCATCTTCGTCCGCGTGTTTCTTGTTTTAACATAAAAAAATATCCTAGCGTTCTTTCTGACTTTTTTCTTTTTGCTCAGCGCCTAAGGGTCGTAGCGTGATGTTAAATAGCCGCAAACCTTCCTCAAGAATTGGGCTACCAAATACAAAAAAAGTATTTTCCAATTTTCAAATCCGACTGCTATTTCCAGAGATTAGTGTGTTCAAACAAACAAAAAAATTCAGTAATTATAGATTTAATACAGCCATTACCCACTAAATAGGTTCTACTACTCTGTCTTTTCGCAGAACCGTAAACATTCTAACATTATCGTTTTCCATTCATCAGTATGTTCCAATATATTACCGTAACAGGTATTTTATGCCTTTGTCTGGCACCGTAGTCTCTCACATTGTGTATTAGATTAAGGCACTTCCTGTCCACAACAAGATTCGGGATGAGGAAATAAATAAAATATTTTTTGGAATAATTGGGAGATTTTGGGCTAAAGTGTCGGTTAGGCGTTGTGCAAATAATGTTGTGTTGTATCATATAGTTTATAGGCAGATGCTATGCTGATACATGACAACGAATAATAAAACGAGTGAGTATTATAGTGTCTGAAAGTTAACATGCAAATACGTATAGTACCTACCTGGTAGGTAGCATATAGAAAGAAGCGACAGTATACAAAAGCAAAAAAAAACCCTAAAAATGTGTCCCAAAATCCGTCAATACTCCGTTAAGGAAATTCACAATATTTAGGGTAGAAAACGCAAACAATATCAATTTTAATAATCCATTCTGAGCACATTAGCTTGCGGACGAAATGCGCGTGATGCCTGATAATAAATTCATGCCGCTGTCAAGTACATAATAATCTTTGAGGCGCACGCTCACAAATATAACTGGCTTATTTTAATGGTAAATGGATTTCGGGGATGTACTGTCACGTAGTCTTGGGGAGTTGAGCTGGATTACAAACGCTACAATATAAGGTGTTGTTTGACGGTAAGTCGGCACTTGCAACTATGAATATTGATAAAGTTAAAATATTTTGAAGAGTAAATTTGATTAAAGTACTCAATATCTCAATCATTTATGGTATTCCGAGTGTATAATTTCTATAACAAACATGAAGAAATGCGGAAATCATTCCCCAGGTTAAGAATTTGTTCAGATACATAACAAGACGCTTCAATTCAGATGGTTCCACCATTTAGGTGGTAACTTAAAATTTAGTCACATCACTACGGACGCTGTCGGGCCCTGGAAAAATGGAGAGGAAGCTTTAAAACAAATTTAAGTATTTAGTATCTTGATCAATTTAATGAGGAAAAGAACCTAACAATAAGAGTCAAAGCCAAGCATTTTCATTAGATCTAAAGATGAAATAACGATGTTGCTCTTCCCGGTCTACAGATCGTAATCTGTACTTCAAATTCCGAACTCAAGTGTCTTGTTATTTATCTGAATAAATTCGTACTCTAGGAAATGATTATCATACAATAAGCAACATTATAAACACAAGACTTAATATACTCCCCAATTAGAGTAATGAGATACCAAAACTTTTTTTTAAAAGCTATTTTACTTAAAAAAATGTGTTGACCCTAGCATTATACATTTAAAAATGAGACTTATAGCCTTGAAATAAGATAAAATTTTCTTTTGCAAAATCGGCGTTAAGTATGGCAAAAACATAATTAATTATTGAAAAAAATACCTATATTAAAATTTGATTCAATTATGAACAAATTACTTTCCGGACTTTCGTTTATTATGTTATACCTTGTAGAAATAAAATCCGAAAGTATAACACGATTAAGCACAATATGCACTATGCCAAAGCTCCGCTGTTAATTGAAACTAAATCGTTTTCATGCCTATTGGCCCTCCAAACGGGATTACGTAAGTCAATAAGTCCCCCACTTCATTCGTACCATTATTGCGTGAAGTTAAGGAACCAAATGGTATAAACGAGTAGGGGATGAAATAATAGTACAGTGAAGGCATTACATTTGTTATTAATGTACAAGAGCCGGAGTTCGCGCGGAAAAATTGTGATCCAATATGAGAGGGTCGGAGGCCGACGTAAAATATACGCCATAGCCTGAGATTGAAAAAAGAAGACTATATTAAGAAACCGTTGTTGCTTTCAATGTCTTCGGCATGTTTTATTACTGTGTGGAACAAAGAACATGTATTTTATGTTTGTTTTGGACACTTAGCTCTACAGTACATTGAAGTTTAAATACATACATAGTTTACTGGTGTAATAGAACGTGACTTTGCTGAAGGAGGAAAACACTTAAAACATAATACTTTTTACTCGCAATATTTTCTTAAAGATCGCAGTTAGTCCAGTAAAATATTCCTAAATATCCTTGTATAGGGTGTCCCATCAAGAGCGCCGGATTTAATTTTAAAGAAAAACACATTTATTTTTGAATAAAGCAAATATTTTTATTTTAACATAAAGAAAAATAGTTCCGATTAAACGTGAAATACAACATCAGGCAAATGGCCACCACGAAACCTCTGGCCCAGGGTTATTCTTTTGTTGAAATTTTGAATGACGTTTTCGCAAAAATGTGGCTGTATTTCACCAATAATGTGCCGTATTTCCTCTTTAAGATGTTCAACTGTTTGTCTCGATTCATTTGACGCATTATTGCGACCGAAAACTTGACGTAATTGGCGAACTGTTTTCGCAAAAATTTCACCATTTTTGTAATGTGTTTTTACAATAATTAAGCGTTGTTGGTTTGAATACTTCTCCATATTATTAAATCACGTGGTCTGTACGTGACAACTGTAAAAAAAAAATCAGCGTGCAGCTCGTATTAACAAAATGGCGGCAAATTTAAATCCGGCGCTCTTGTTGGGACAACCTTTATAAGGAAAATATTAAGGAAACAGTAAAATATTTTCAGTTATTTGTATTATCTCTGGAAAGTTTACGTTTAAGTTTACTTAAGAAATTAAGTCTAGTATAATTTTCAAACACATAAAGTAAACCAGGGGCCTGTACCACAAAACTTTACAATTACAATATACAAGTTACAAATTCGTAAATCTTTCAAGTGTGTGTAAGTACCATATAACTCTAAGCCACACAATTGTAACGACAAACTCTTACAAATGTAAATTGTAGAGACAAGTATACATTATTGTAACTCATACATATTTGTTACGCCGTTTATTTTTTTCTGTGTTACGCCATTTATTCTATAATTTTAATTTCATTACAAAACGAAATCTAACTTTAGTTCTAGTTTAAACCTTTGAGCGAGTATTTACATTTCGTTTTAGGCAAAGTTGTTAATAGTAAAATAACAACTTAGCAACAAACTGTAATTTTTTGTATAAAGAACTGCATTTCTTTAACGGTTAGGTTCTTAATTCAATAACTGTCTCGGTGGTTTAAACCATATCTAAAGAAAGACCTTGTCTTGTAATAAGGGGGTAAAGTTTTCTAGTATAGGGCCCAGACACGACACATGCATACCAGATAAAATTTAAATTCCCACCAAGACACCAACCCATTACCCTAAAAAAATTTTATTTAGTAAAAATGCTTACCTCAAATCCCTGAGGGGTTTCGGTGCGGAATCATTCGCCGCGATGACAGTGTGAAACGTATAGTTGTTCGCGACCGCATCGCCGTGCGACCGAATATGCTGGTACCACGAATACGCCCTGCACAATAAACACGCGGATTTTGATGTGAATTATTCAGAGCACGACACGTTACTGTGATATTAAAAATATTTATTAATTTCTGTAGGAGTCTGATTGCTGTTTTTTTTTTCGTTTTCGAATAACTTTGCGTGGGACTGTACTTTTAATAAGCATCATGTGGTAGGTATTTTTTGTGCTTGCAAACATTTACGGTACAGAAGTTATTACTGAGATTGAACGGGCAAATGGCCGACTTTCATAACGTGTTTACTTTAGCGAGCAAGCATTTTTGAAATCCTGAATTATACACCAAAAGATACCGTATATGTAAACAGACCAGACCTTACGTACCGCGAACTAGGATGGTTGCTAACTGTAATGGAAAATCGATTTTACATTTATGAGTATTTTGAATTCTTTGTGTGTCCTATAACTTAGAATCTATACATAACATAACATCACGCCTTGTATCACCGAAGGGTTAGACAGAGGTGTATCTATGTGTAGAACTCCCACATTTAGCCAGTCATTAGAATCTATTTTTCAGTGGGGCTTGTGGCTAAGTAAAGTAACAGCCGCACGGGTCGATCGATCAGGTTAAGCTACGCTTGCCGCGATTGGTCTGTGGATGGGTGACCATCTTTACAATACAACCCAAGACCCTCCGTGCCTCGGAAAGCACGTAAAGCCGTTGGTCCCCGCTGCCATTCGTAGATCTTTGACAGTCGTTACGGGTGGTCAGAAGCCCGAAAGTCTGACAACTAGTCTTATCGAGGGGTATTGTATTACCCAGTAACTGGGTCTGGATTGTGGAGGCTAGACAGGCAGTCGCTCCATGTAAAAAACTGGTATTCAGCTGCATCCGACATGGTTGGGAGATGGCTAGGCAGATGATGATTGCACATATTTTATGGCATTTGATTAAAATACAAATGCAAAGTCTTGCGCGGTAAAAATTCAAGATGTGTAGCAATTCCTTGACACCGCATAGCAATAACGTTTCGGATTTGTGCAAGCAGTTTTACTGGCTTGAGTTACGAGCTTTCTTTGAGTTCCACGTTTTTCCTCAATCGACAGTAATTTACTTAAGACTACTAATGACGAATAAGACAAGATAGCTTTTCCTTGATGTTTTTTTATTTATTTAGGTATTTGTTTGGGTTTGATTTGTGGGAATACATTCTACTCCAGTGGGTAAAGTGTGTTTTTCTTTTCATGTTTCATTTGGTAAACAAATATGGCGTCATGACATTTAGATTTTCAGAAAATGATGCTCTTCGGTGGTAAATTCCAAGCAGTTTTTCATGTAATTCTTACCGAATTGGTTTTATATAGGTACTTAACAACTAACAAGCTCACACTTAACTTAAAGCATGACACTGATTAGAACTCTTTGATTACCAAATAAGACAATCAAATTGTTACGTCTCCCATACTGCTTCAAGAATCAACTGGACAGATTAAATATCTCCAAAGTCAAAGTCAAAGTCAAAGCATTTATTTCAAATAGGCACATTAAAGGCACTTGTGAACGTCAAAAATTACAACAAATAGAATTGATTCTAGTCGCCCATTCCAAATGGTAGTTTTCGTATGGAGAAGAATGGGCAAGAAACTCCACCGTTACTCTTTTAAAATGTTTTACAATATTTTGTATACATTAATTATATCATAATAATATGTGAAGACGATGCACCTAAAATAAAATTACTATACCACAATAGGTAAAAGAATTAAAAATGAAACCATGACATATAAATTAATTATCTGATAGATGCATGGTGCTCACATATTTACAAACATGGTAAAAGTAAACGATTTTCATTTAAATAAAATAAAATAAAAAATACAAGTAATAAGTCAGGGTGTGAGTTAAGTAGTTACAGAGTGTAAATCAATTTAAATAAAAAATAAAAAAAAATATTATAAATTTACAATTAAATTAGCAACCCGTTTGATTTTGTCTAGACTCTAGATCCAAACTATTTGATACACACGCATTAGTTAATTAGCTGCTTGTGTGTCTAACCAAATAATTAAATAATAGTGTATTGTCTGTTCCCAAAGGATCTGATAAAAGTGTAAACAAACTCTGTTTCGGTTAAATTTTTACGCAATCACTCACTAAACGGTATTAGTAGCACATTCCTTTAAATTATTAAGATGGTTGCAACTTTATTTTCTCACCACTTACACCAACAATTATTGTTTGAATAATTTTACTACTTAATTGTAATAATTGAGGAATCATTGACGAAAATTGAGGTTATAAAATTAAATTCAATTTGAAATGAAAAACACTTCAGGTGATTTCAAATTATTATTATTAATTAAGTATTCAAATAAATCAAATCAGATCACTGGCACCACAGTTACGTTTTCTGATCCATTTGTTTTCATTTTCATCAACCACTTTTGGAACAATCCATAAGAAACACGCGTGGTTGCCTACTCGGTGCGCTATTTCTTCAAAGACATTCTTTGTTAACTATGCCCTCAATTCATTGATGCTTAACACGTACCCTAATTAATTATACCGTATCTACTTTAGGTACGTATTTTATTCTCCTTTGCCGTTTACTATATACTCTATAGTATAGACTTATAGAGCATATTAAGTATGATCATAAATAGCGTTATTCATAGTGTTGCCACAATTAAAAACAAAGGCATCCGTCACATGGCGTGTTTGTGTACGAATGCTTTTATTTAGGACGCCTTCTAGATTAATTAGTAGAAGCATTCGGGTTGGCAGTTTAACTGTGGACTATTCTAATGTTAACTGATTACTCAACGATGCTAACGTATTGTTTTATTTTTATCGAAGAGATAGTACATTAGACGTTGCCTACATTAGACGTTGTTAGGCAGCTATACAAATATTAATTTTATGCGGGAATCTAACCCTTGACCGATAATGTAACAATTCAAACGCTCGGGCACTAGGTTCGAGACGCAAAATATTTACTTTAGTAATTTTTATTTTAATGACCATGAAAAGTAAACCAAGTACGTATAAGTTTTTACTAAAGGCGACGAGTTACATTTCGATGCTTCTAAGAAATGATATCAAAATATTTACTTTAATAATTTTTATTTTAATGACCATGAAAAGTAAAATAAGTTTTTACTAAAGGCGACGAGCTACATTTCGGTGCTTCTAAGAAATGATTTCAAAATAGCTCTATAAAGGAATTCAAATAAATTTTCTTGAAAACTTTTGTGGATATAAATTCAGATTTTAAATTTGCATTTTGATGAACGAGGCCTGACGAGCGGCTGATAAAATATTTTCTTTTACAATCTTCTAATTACGATTAAAGCTGTAAGATTGATGTGCATTTTTCCATTTCAATTGCTGAATTCTCGTGGTATGGTTTTATCGTTCGATAGTCGTAGATTTATATAATGTTGATATACAAATTAAGTATTTAATGTTATTAAGTTATACAGTATGTTAACTAACAGAGGGCGTTCCCGTTAACCCGCAATAGTATAGCATCCATACATGCTAAAAAAAATATTACCATTCGAAAATAAAATGTTTTTATTTTTTTTTATATTAAAATATTCACTAAAAATCGTAAATTGATACTCTATTTATTTAATTAATTCTAATTTATTTGATTAAATAAATTCCGACATTGCTGTCCTTCAAGTACGCGTGTACAGAGTGTTTCTTTAACGTATCAATTTACGATTTTTAGTGAATATTTTAATATAAAAAAAATAAAAACATTTTATTTTCGAATGGTAATATTTTTTTTAGCATGTATGGATGCTATACTATTGCGGGTTAACGGGAACGCCCTCTGTTAGTTAACATACTGTATAATAGTAATTGTTCTGTGTTATTGTTATGTATGAGATTTTGAAGTATTTAATGTTATTAAGTTATATAACAGTAATTGTTCTGTGTTATTGTTATGTATGAGATTTATATAATTTAGGATAGTTAGTATGTTATAGAAGTTCCTTATTAGGTTAATTTAATATTGTAAGTATATAAATACCACACCATCGCGTTAGGTTAATCCTGTTATGATGGTTGTAAAGGTAATTATAAATAAATAAATAATAGTACATTACTTCAGAGGGAAGAAAGTGACAGTTCCATACCGAGATTATGGCATTTGCGCCACGAGCTTGCGAGGGGCGCAAACCATTTGAGGTATGGAACTGTACTTTATCCTGAGGGATGTATAGTGCTTTTTATTACACCTACGAGGAAAATTATGGACATAAATGCATAATGTTTATATTTAGTTAAAAGTACAATTATTAAAAGTGCAGCTATTATAAGATGTTACATTTCGTCCAGGTATCTTGATATTTTGAGACACGGCAACAGATTATCAACAACTTCTTGGGCCGTCTCTAATAGTTCTGGCGGTGTGTTAGGGATAACATCATCACTGTCGCTCGAAGTATCCATATTTTACAAAAAACACAAAAATAAATGTGTTTTTGCGAAAATGCGCGGGCTTTTCCATTTTTTATTCGCTCGTTTCTGGAGTAGGCTAAGATCATAAGGTCATGCAGCCACTTCTTCCGTGATTCCGCGCGTTTTATATACAAAAATAATTTCGTTTTTAATTTTCTGTATGCACCAAGGAGGTTGGTAACTGGTAAAAAAAAAACTGTATGTGGCCAGTAACAATTTACTTGAAATTTAATTAGTAGACAGTTAAAGTCTCTTGGCAGTATGACTGCTGACAAATTAAAAAAAAAAAGAAAAACCGGGTATGTAATGGAATTTCATACATATTTCCCACCCTTGGGTCGGAAGGATTTTCATACAAACTTCCATACCTTGGGATGAAAGGATTTGAAGGGCGGGATAAAGGCGTTTCTTCCCTCTAATTGGTATAATTAGTATGTATTTTCAGAGCAGGTGTGATAAAAATATTATTACGTCTCAAGGAGCTAAGTATATAATTGAATATGGGAATTTCAATGAAAACAAGGTGATTTAGGTCTTTTTGGAAACTAAAAGGCCATTGAATGGGTTATTTCTCGTAGATGTATCTAAAGAGCTGTACTAAATAAAATAAATGAAGTCTACGGACTTCATTTCGCAATCAGCATATTTTTCACTGATTGACCATAGTAGCCTGCAGCTTTATTTTGCGATCTTGGTTTCTCATTTAATATATTATATTCTTAACAGCTTTAACCAAATTAGCAATATGAATAAAACAATATCATTTTCTCAGTTTCGGAATACTGACCATTTTACAACTTAGTATCGCACCATTCGAATCCGAGTCGCTTTGCTACGCATTCCGGTGCTCGGTTGGATCGCCAATGCGTTAAGTCCTAGATCCTCGGGATTTACATACAAACCAGTGCGCACGATACCGAGGCCGACTCGCAATGTATGTGCACTTGTGCAGCTGCCGTATAATTCTCTCTCAATTGTTTTTACATTTACATAAACGCAAGCCGTTTACCATGGAGGTGGGCATGGACTACTGAACGCACTGCGCTTCGATTATTTCTTTTTGATACGTTACGTGATACACGCGCGCCGATTCTTAGTAGAAACAGCGTGACCACAGATATTTATACTGTAGGATATGTCTCCATGATGGGCAACTGGAAACGTGATGTAGGATGACTTTAATCAACCTTGTTTGACTTTGTTTGGCTCGGAACAACTATTCATGGGCATACCGATATTAGAATCACACTGTGACTGTGTCACAGTGTGATTCTAATATCATCAGCTGCGGGCGCAGTCGTCAATCGCTCATATAATTAATCAGTAGTAGAGAGTAATAGAGCCGTCTAGATGCTAGTAGCTGTACAGCTAATCTTTAGCTAGGAATACTCCTAGCTAAATATTATCTTCTAGTACGTAGTTCTAGCAACCGGCGTGTGTGTATGACCAGATGTATGAACGTAAACGAGGCAATACTATAATACAAAAATACTCCTTATTTAAGGATCATAGCAGGCGGCGTTCTATAGTTCTGGCCATCCCAATGGGAAGAAGGCGTGAGTATGTAAAGTCTATTCAAACGTATGTTTCAAATTAATATTATTTCAAGTTAAACAAATATCAAATTTATTTTAATGGTAATTAAGTTGATTTCAGAATGACGACCACTATTGAAAAAGTTATAAAAATGTTTGAAGTTGTAGCGTAAACAGAACTTTATTGTGTAGGATATAAAGTTATTTTTCCATAAACTCTTATTTGTTTACATTTTTGGCAAATAATTTTTTGCAGATTATAATTATTACTTTCTAGTAAACATCTTAAATTGACTATGGACTATAAAAATATTTAATTGATCCAGGAACATGAAATTATGGATACATAGTTGAAAATAAATTTTGAAGCTAGAAACGTTGAAATTGGTACTTAAGAAAGTATCAGCGTTTTCTGGAAACTCAGGCTCTTGGGAATTTGCCGATGGGAAATCCTATTGGGTAACTCAGCTTGTTTTACAATAAAATCTAAATATCTGTCTTACCTTTTAGATGGTGATATGAGGATGGCGATGACTTTAGCGTTTGGTAGCAGAGCATGCGCTCTCCGTGGGACCAGGTCGCCGTCGAAGTACGTGGCAGATTTCTCAAACGTGATCTGAGTGGTAGTGTTGCTCATGTTTGGCGGGAAGAAGTTCAGGTACCTGGTGGATGACAACTGGTTTTATTATAAGCACAAAAAAGAAATGGCAAGAATACTTTGTGGAAACGAAAATTTAGCACTAAATTATTCAAAATCGCGCTTTTACCCTTCACTTTCGTAACGGATTATAACCTGAACCAGCCAGAATGCAACCTGGTTCGAAAAAACGCATATTATCCGAACGCGTTTAAGGGGTTACCTCGAAAATAAATCGTAGCGACTGATCTATTAAGCGAACGAAACTGATGCAATTACTTTTGAAACGCAAAAGAAGAGACATGGCTATATTGTACGTGCGCTCGGAATAAAACGACGTATGTGCCAAAACGAAATGACTCCTTTTTTAACAAAATAAACGAATTAATCAATTTAAAACTACTTTGAGTAAACTTTGAAATGATAAATCTCGGTTTTAAAGTAAATTTCATTAAGTAAATCAAGCTTTACGCCGTGACGTCGAAAAAAGTAAAAGAAATAGATATAACCTTGCGATTTTTTTGTATCGAGAAATTTCATTGAATCGTGTATTCCTTTTATACTAGACCAAAGAGTCAAAAAACTTATACCAAAATGCTATCCCTATTCCACATACTTAACAAGTTACACGAAATAGATACACCAATTTTTTTTCTTTTTCAATATATCACCGTAATATGGAGCGTATCAGCTTACAGCTTCGACACGAGTCGTGCGATACGCAGCCCCGGATCTAAGAGGGGGCAAACCGGGCACTTGCCCCGGGCGGCAGTTTCATGGGGGCGCCAAATCCTTGAGACAAGAATTCGAAATATCGAACAAAAAGCCTCTTTTCCTACAATCTCATAGGTTTTTAACAAGTAATCGAATCTTAATATAATATGTTTGAAAAACAAACTTTTCTATTTCCATACGCCCATTTAGTTTTTGAACACATACTAAGTGATTTATGAACGCATCTTAACAGATCAAATAAATTTTTGAACGCGTGAGTAGTGTCCGTAATCTTTCTGCCAAGAGGAATCCCCGTCACATATATCTATACGAGCCGAGCCGAACAAATTCAAACGGTTAAACGTCAAGTGACAACACTGTTTGTTTATGTGGTTGATTGCGTTTGCGGGTAATCAGCGTTAATAAAATAAGTAATTTCTTGGTGAAATCATATATTATCGTAGTGGAAATCAACAATTTACAAGTTTTTCTCAAACACTGAAGGGAGGGGCGCCACTATCAAGGTTTTGCCCCGGTTCGAAAAAATCGTAGATCCGGGGCTGGCGATACGTCCCAGTTTGTCTCTTTTAAACGAATTTTGTGTTTTCTATGATACAGGTAAAAATGCTTTTAATATTATTATACCGTCGTGCAATTTATGCAGTTGCGGTAGGTAGTACAAGCATCAATCGATTTTCCTTTGTCTGTTGCATGGCGTCCGTAATGGCTCAAGCCATTATACTTAAGTAAATACCTTTTGAAAATCAACGCTAGGAAATAATGCCCAGTATACCTACGTTACTACTGAGGAAAAACGGTTTTAT
Source organism: Luperina nickerlii (assembly GCA_963855955.1). Taxonomy (NCBI): domain Eukaryota; kingdom Metazoa; phylum Arthropoda; class Insecta; order Lepidoptera; family Noctuidae; genus Luperina; species Luperina nickerlii. The sequence continues at coordinate 8,153,749 of OY979669.1, forward strand.
ACAAAATCAATATAGTATCACCTACTCTAATTACTACCTGTTGAATCGTAAACCCAGCAATTGAATCGTTAGCCCCAAGGCTCTAGGCTATTACTTATAATAACATCCTTGGTAAATCTATGATCGTTTAACTCTATTTATATTGTAATTAATCTAGCATTAGAAATTACATAACATAACCACATGTTTCTCCAAAGGTTTGGGCAGAAGTGTATCTTTAGTAACGCCTACGTTTCGTCAGTTATGTTCAAGTCCCATATAATAGGGGGCGAGCCTATAGCCATATAGCGGGTACATATCCAGACTAGTGATGTTACGAATGTTCGCGTTCGCATTCGCATATGCGAATGATTCGCATCATTTCAAACACTCGCATCAACACTCGCATTCGCATCAAACAATGCGCATCAAACAATGCGAACGAAGGGTCATCATCGCGATATAGAGGTATGAGGAACAGGGTGTAAAGTTCACTCAACCTCCATAGAAAAGGGAGGATCCTCCGACCAGACGGGTGTTGTGTCTGGCGGGCAACTGCCCATTGATTCATGTCGGGCCGTTGTATCTATGCTAGTTGTGCGGTAAACTCTGCTTGCGCGATGCAGGATTTGCGTGACGTCAGTATGACGCGTTGTTTGTATGTGGCGTTGTAGATACCGCTACAGCGTGTTTGTTACTTTGAATTTGTTTCTAGTTGTCACTTGTCGATCAATCAATAAGCAGGTATTGTGATTAAGTGAATTAACACAGTTTCGAGTTTCGAGTTATTTTAAGCTAGGATAAGTTATTATAAATAGTTATTTAGAATTCTTGATATTACTTTTTTTGCTCCTTCTCAACATTCGCACTCGCATTCGCATTCGCACATTCGCCTTCCAAACACTCGCATTCGCATTCACGTTCGCGAATGTCTAAAATATGACATTCGTAACATCACTGATCCAGACTCCGGGCTGCTACTTAAAAATTCCACATAGAAAAACCCAATAAAGGCTCGTACACACAAGCGCGACGCGACACGCAACACGAAGGCACCGCAAGTCGCGCAACGAGCGGTGCCTTTGTGTCGCACGCGATTCGCGACGCGCGTCGCGACTGTTTGCACGAGCCTTGAGCCCGACCTGGGCATCGAACCCAAGACATTATGATCAGCAGTAGCGAATGCGACCACTAGACTAGCGAGGAGCCAACGAATAATGCAAATTCCACTAAGTATATTTCATGAATTAGAAGGAAAGCTAATAACAAATAGACTCAAAGCCTGAATGCCTAATTAGCGACGTATTTATCGAGAGATCCTCTCATTGGCTGTCAAAGGAACAGAGAATGTAAAGACGTGCCTGCTTGCAACACACGTACGGTGTTAACAAGGTTATATACGTGTCTAGGTTCACCTAGTGGTCTACAACTTATCTAGGCTACACATTGAATAAACATGAGTCTTCTTACGGGCTCATTATGCAGAATCTTGCGAGAAACTCTATTGATTAGATCGATGGTGTTTCGAATAAATAGTGTTGATTAATCGATTTGTTGTGAGAGCTGTAATTGATATAAGCAAAGTATGATCATTGTAAAATGTCGAGAATACTTACATCCATAAGTAGGTGTAGATTGAAACTCGCCGTTAGAGAGAAAAAATCAATCTGCCTAGAATTTAAAATTAAATTAAATTAGAATTTAAAATGAATTTAATTAATTAATTATTTCGATTTTTTTTCCATCTATATTATACATATTGAGGTCAGCTTCCAGTGTAACCGGATGCAGCTGAATACCAGAATTATACATGAAGCGACTTCCTATCTGACCTCTACAACCCAGTTACTGGGTAATACGATACCCCTTGGTAAGACTGGTTGTCAGACTTTCGGGTTTCTGACTACCCGTAACGACTGTCAAAGAACCACGAATGACAGTAGGGACCAATGGCTTAATGTGCTTTCGGAGGCATGGAGGGATTTCGGTAAGTATGTAAAGATAGTCACCCATCCAGGGAACGGCCACGGCAAGCGTAGCTTAACCTGATCGATCGACCCGTGCGTCTATTATTCAAATTGCTTAGCCACGAGCCCCTCATTTCACCAGTTTCTACGTTAGAAAGAGATTTGGTTAAAAATAATAATATTTCAATCAGAATTCAGGCAAGCATCACCCAATTTCAATCTCAACATATCCAAGATATGAGGTTGTTGCTTGTTTGTTATGCATAGCTATATAAAGTTGTCTATATGAATAAGAACTATAATTTGATGATTCATAAGGATTAATGTTAAATGAACACTTTCTGTAAGTATAAAAGCCATTTGAATTGTATTCACCAAAATGCACATTAACATGCACCAGGCTAGCTCCCCCATTATATCCGCATTGTAACATTCTGTGACGTCATTTAAATAAGGAGAAAAGCATTCGCTGAAAGCATTAAAACCCTCTGTGGCCATTCTTTCTCAGTGTTCAGTTGATTCAGCTTCACGGAGCTCTGACGAACACTGGCATGTTTCAAAGCTACCGCTAGTTCTGTTATTAAACTTGATAATATTAGATTACGCATCAGTTATTCAGTTATTTTTCACTTAGCATTACTGAGAGGAGTTGAGAATTTTATGCTTTTTAAGATTAAGTGTTGAAGGTTTTATTTTAATGGTTTCGTTTGAATATACTTAAATGTTAGCTTGTCGCAAGGTATTAACATTAAATCTGTGTAAAATTTTATCGCTAATGGCAAAGAACAATGAAAAGACGTGGAATCTGAGTCTCATAAAAAAAACATTGTAGACTACACTGCAGTAGGACGACAAAGGCAAATGTTTAATCAATTTCATCGAGAACTTCTGCACTTCAACTTCAAGTTGAACGCATTGTGCAAAGAAAAGGGACCATTTCCGTGAGACTAAATTCAAGGAAATAAAACGGTACAATAACAACACTGTCGGGTAAAGACCGATTGGAACAAGATCGGGATAAAAATGTGTACAGAAGTTACACTCAATTCAAGGTCTTAACTCAATAGGCCCAACCAAAAATATAAATACAGGCTCAAATTAAATAAGCTAGCGAACCTCTGCAGACATTACTAAACACGAAAAAAATTAGATATTTCTTTTCTTATGGATTAGTGACCACTGGTAGTGTTGTTACCTAAAGTATGAGTTGAGAAAATATATTTTATTTTTAGATGTTTATATGTATATCGATACCAATGACGTCTGAAAAAAAAACTGTTTTTTTTTCTGATATTTCAAGTAATTTTATACTCTAAATACACTAACAGCGGTCGACGACCCCATAAAAAAAACATCAAATTAATTTCTTTTTTGTTTTATCATGTTTAAATATCGATATTCATCACGTCTGCGGAGTTTCGCTAGGTAATTTAATTTGACCCGGTATAAATGGAAGAATTTATATTATATATATTTTTTTTTTAAATTTTAATTTCTTTACTAAAACGAAAAACTTGAAGGTGAGAATATCTGACAAAAAAGCCCTGAAACTTTATACGCAAAGGTTAAATCTGTTACTCCGAAGCTTTTTCGTTTCACTTGTTGGAATTCACATTTTCGCTTGGCCTTCGGTATTTCTATTTTTTTTTGTGATCAAGATCGCTATTTGCAGTAGGTACGGCTGCATTCGGTTTACTGCCGTCTCCCGTTCGATCGCGATTACAGCCTTCAAAGCCATAAACTTCCCATACCAGTTGTACCACAACAAAGTTCCTATTTCTTCGGAAATATAAACTACAAAAATGTATTACTAAAGCCACGATACATGCTTCAATTTTATTAAACCTTCAATGGTTATTGATTTTCTGGGTATTGCCAAATTGCGAAAACCAACAACATTTTGTGGTAAAGCGGATGTTTGGTAAATAAAACTTTTAATATCGGCAATATTCATTTCCTGGAATATTTTGTAGCCGTATTAATTCATTATTCGTGGGGATAATTAATAGTTGGAATGACCGCTGAATTGGACCCGCGGTCGCGTGTGCCGCTACTAAAGTGAGAAGTCTTGGCTTCAATTCCTAGAAATGGCAGTGTTACCGAGGATTCTGTGAAGAAAACTCTCAGTGTTAACCGCTCAGGATTGGCATTGTGCCCGATTAACGACGATGGGCTTGTCCCCTTACACATGAGACCAAACACTTTCAAACTTGGAATATACACCGTGTTCTTCACGTTATCCATAAACTTTGGCAAACGCTTCTATAGCTTTTACAAATCAAATCTAACAAAGGAAGTAGTACTTAAAAAGGCGTCCTTACAAAGATATTAGAAATTTCATTTAATAAAATTTTAATTGAGCTATGCAGTAAGAAAGGGTCTTAACTTAGCTTTGACATGTTTCAGCCCGCCAAATCTTATGAATGAAAATACGACGTTGTCAATTCGGATAATGCATGCATATCGGGGTGATTTACGTCAAGGTATTTAGTTTGTATGAAAATTAACAAAAATAACGATTCAATAATGTGTCCATAATGAAAAATGCTTATCTCCATGGTCTAAACATCTGGTCGAAGTTTATGTATATCGTCCGGAACACGGTGTATATACCACTTTAACTACTACCAACCCTTCAGGAAAACCCAACTTGACAGTTATAGTGACGCCTAATTAATAGTTTCGTCGTAATTCCTCAGAACTCCCGTTAGAATATTCACTGAATGTAGCTCGTATAATACTTTAATTTAAGCGTAGCCCGCCGTTGCGTGACGCGTTAGGTACATCTCATTAATAAATGAGATGTAACGCGTCACGCCACTTTTGAAATATACGTGGGCCTTGTAACCGCCTCTGCATACTTAAACAGGTAATACTTTTTACCCAAATGAGAACCGCGTAAAAAGAGAACATTAAAATAAAGTAAATAGAATAATATTAACCCCGCACACCCTAGATACATATCTTGTTTTAAAATATATTTTTTCCGGAAAACCTGTGTTGGACGTGCCTAATAAATTGGTGGGAAAAAAGTGAAATATATTGTGGAAATTTTTCACGTGGCTACAACGTGGGCATTTGTTAACTTTAACAGCTTTTTGAAATGTTTGTTAAATGTTGCGTCTCACGTTGCTCGACATTTCGATAAATTAATATTGTGCGTAAATGCCCGGGGAAAAATGATGTTGTAAAAGTATTTTTGTTTGCTTTCACAAACAGGGACTTTTCGCGTGTATTTAGGACTTGCGAGCAGTCAGAGAGTCTCGACCACTGAGTGTGTGGTGAAGAATGTTTATAGCGCGGTCCTGAAGTCTGAAGTGGCCTCTTTGCTAAGAACCGCGGTAGAACACCGCACCGCTTGCACTTCGAAACATAAGCTCTAATAAAAGAGCATCGCAACATTTGCAACGAAGGCAGCGAGCGGTGGAGCGCACGTTGAATACGTGGTTACCGCAACCACGCAACCTCCGGTATTCAACTTGTTACGGCGAGCACTTTTTCTGTTAAAAAAAGCAGCGGAACCCAGTGTTTCCGTCGCTCCTTTCACGAAGGGTGCCAAAATGTAGATTGCTATAGTTTGAATTAATTGACTTACCAATCAAGCCCCTTCAAGTAGTTGTTGTTATTGAAGAACTGGAGCTCTTCATACGTGGCAGGACTCGGCAAGTTCGGCGCCAGTGCTGGGTGCATCGCCAAGAATGTATAAAGGGCAGTGCTTCCCGTCTTCTGTGGTCCTATGACCAGTACTCTTGGAAGGGTTCCGCACCATTTAGTCTTCGACCAGATTCGACGGTGGCGGATATCGTCGCATGGATTCTAGGAGATAGAAAATATTGATTAAGCGTTATGAATTAAGATTAAAAATCAACTTTACTAGAAAACACAAACACTATAGATACAACTCTGCCTGACCCTTCAAGGCTTACAGGCGTGAATGCGTGATATACAATGTTATGTAAATAAAGCATAGAAAAAAAAAACTTTTAACCATTCCAACATTCGCTCAGAATTGTAAAAATATGGGATTCAAAATGGCGACCCGTTTCAGTTGCATCGAGATTTTATTGAAATGAAAAATACTGTTATTACAAAATGGAAGTAAACAGTTTCAGCTCTAAAGTATCAAAGGCATGTTATAGTTTCAACGTGAATAAACCGGTGGCAGCTCTGTATTATTATAAACATGAACGATAATGAAAGATTCTAGGAAATGAGCAGCAATTTATGTATCATGAAATCAGAATTTCTTTTGTTTAAAAAACAAACTATTTCTATTATAGTTCGTATAAGTACCTACCGTACCTTACTCTTTATGATTGGTTCCTTAACAATGGTAGCTTTTTATTGCTAAACTGGAGATATAAATTGATTCGTAAGCTAATTATACCTGTGACAGCTACTTTCATATGGGAGGGTCTACTATGCAAAGCTATAAGGTCTTTGCTTCATAAGAGTCTTACCCAATGATATATAAACTATAGATACGTTGCCCGCACTTTGTAGTGGCAACATGAATGCATGGTAATTACCGCACGACCATTAAGTCGCGTACCAACCAGTGCCGTGGCTGTACGTGACAATAAAATAACTAATTGTGTAAATAACTTCCTCAAATAAAAAAGAAAAATGCTGTCCTGTGTTTTTAGGAAATGTAAAAATTAACTGCAACTATGAAAGATAAAAAAGTGTCATTTCATGCGTAAGTATCAAGAAAAATGTATTTTATTTTATTTTTTTTCGATGCCTTCTAATAGCGGCTGGCGCCTGAGTTAAGTCACGTGCCGTTAGGGGAAGATGGGGTACTTTGCATCAGTATTTATAAAACCTACATTGTTTTTATTTTGATGAATTATATTGTTTGAACATAATTATGTGTTATGAAACCTAATGATCAATATAATAATTAGATTACCTAAAGATGGGCTTATGAGTGAAAAGTGGTTAAGCGTCTCAACGGCGTGAAGACGATTGGCTACCCACAAAATAATCTATGCTTGGAACATTTTCTAGCCAGCGACATTATACATAACGAAGAATATTTTTTATGTTTATAATATTACATTTTGTTTTATTAATTAATTAACAATAATTACTCTTGCGAACTACTGTATTCATATTTTTAAGGATCGAAAATAATTTATGATTTTACTCGTAAAACTACTAAACCTATATCAAACACGAGAAAATCGAGTGTCCATTTTTCCCCACATGCCTCCTTTTGGGCGCCCTCGGCTAATGAGCATATACGGTATGCACCATAGAATGACAACGTAATTAAATAAATATATTTATCTCTCTCTAATAACAGAAATTCCGTAGATGACATTTAATTTTCTATCCCTTTCATCGTGCGTATAAGCCACCGATAGTATTTACGCTGTTTTTCGAGTGTCGTGATGTTCACGCATGACGCGTCTATTTTTTTATTTTTTTTTATTTATATTATGTCATTGGTCTTACCCCTTTATTTATAGACGTTGCTTGAAGTTAAGTAGTGATTAGCAACGTTTAACCATAAATTTTTGACGTTCGAACGCCACTTAACTTTAATCATAATAAACCAATTAATTTTAACCAATAACGGTCCGTAAATTATAGGAATCGACCATAAAACATTCTATGAAATAATTTCCTATAAGTACCTACCTACCCACCTACCTACCTATATGAATCTAACTTAAATTTGAAAACTTGACATATCGTTTTCGAATGAATGCAATATAAATTCTAGTTTTATCTGAGCAATAAACAAGAGCTTTTACGTCCCGGCGCACAAAATATGATGTATTTTCAATTTCTCTGTCGTGTTCCAATGATATCGCACATATCTCGCAGCCCAATAAAATATTAAAACTCGCGGCATGCATATTGTTTCTCACATTTCTAGTGAACAATATATGGGACTATTCGTGCATATAAGATTGGTATGAATAACGTATAAATTGTAATCTATCTACATATATCGAGGGCGACACTGAACGTTTTTAGAACTAGCCACTTGTAAACGATATAATAAAAAAATAAGTTAAAATTTTGAAAATGGAACTCTTTGCCAATATTATTGTGTATGTATTTTATTTATTTGTCATTTGTTTATGATTTGGCGGCAAATTGGAAATTGTGTGTGTCGCGTCAGCATGAATTTAACGCGAGAAAATTTTCGTACCAACAATTATTTTTTTATGACTTTCGATGTCATTTAAGTCAACAAGAAAGTTATGATAGACTTCGATTGGCCTTTCACGATGAAGCCCTATCTCGTGCCACTGTTTACAACTGGTTTAATGAGTTCAGACGTGGTCGCACTAATCTCACCGATGATCTGCGTGAGGGACGGCCTTCTACGGCGACAACTGAAGATAACATCAGTGTTGTGCGGCGTATGATAGACTGACAAAAGAGTGACTTATCAGCAGATTCGGACAACCTTAGGCATCGGTATGAGTCAAGTGCACAAAATCCTCCATGAACATTTAGTGGTCAGGAAGCTTCGTGCCCGGTGGATACCTCACAATTCGCCCATAATTTTAACCATTTCACGACACCAATCAACACGACGAAGTTTTTGGGCCTCTGCCAAAAACTTCGTCGTGTTGATTGGTGTCTTGAAATGATTCAAAGATTTAACAGAGGTGACTCAAATGCTGTGTTCAACCATACTTACGGGTGACGAAAGCTGGATTTATTGTTATGAACCTGAGCCTAAGAGACAGTCTGCTGTCTGGGTGTTTCCTTCCGAGGAGTTGCCAACTAAAGTGAAGAGAGGTCGAAGCGTGGGAAAAAAGATGGTGGTCTCGTTCTTCGGAAGGACAGGTCATTACGCAAAAATTGTTTTAGAGGATCGAAAAACAGTTACTGCAGAGTGGTAAACTAACAATTGTTTACCACTTATCTTGGAAAAAGTTCGGAAGAAACGACCTCGCAGTAAGATCCTCCTTCACCACGACAACGCCTCGTCGCACACCGCCACGCAAACAATCGACTACTTGGCGACGTCAGACGTGGAATTACTGGGTCACCCGCCCTATAACCCCGACCTCGCACCTAGCGATTTTTATTTATTTCCGAAAATAAAAGAAAATCTTCGAGGAAAACGTTTTATGGACGCCGACGAAGCAGTGTCTGCGTTTCAAAATGCCGTCGAAGAGACCCCTTAGGAGGAGTGGGCAAAGTGCTTTTCTCAGTGGTTCCATCGGATGCAGCGATGTATTGATGTAAATGGACACTATTTTGAAAAGATATAAAATTTCAGTGTCGAACTTTCAGTGTCACCCTCGTATACAGAGTTGATATGACAGAGGGGCATTAAATTACACTACGTATACTATACGTGTATAGTATTAATTCGATACAGTACAAAAATAGAAAGCGCCAAAAATGAGATTTTTTTTTTTTCAAACAAACTAAATAGCTTAAAGTCAGAGTGAAACGCAACCACCCTTTATAAATAAATTTGACTGACCTTAGATGCCTAGTAACAAAGTCGCGCAGGAGCGCGTGTGTGTGTTATCTCTCTTGGCGGGGGGCGGGGGGGGGGGGGGGGCGGGGAGCGGGCGGTTTAGACCGCTCGCTCGCGCGGCTTTTATGTTAGGTAAGTTGTAAAGTACGCGCACACACAAAAACACAAAATTTTTAAGTTCTCGATGTGTCCTCGATTCATATTAATGCACAAATTATACCGACGGAGAATATTGTTATTTATTTTTCTAATTAAATCACTGTCCGTCGCTAAGCACTTTAATTCCCGTAATCTTTGTACTGCCAATTGTATGGTGCCGGCGTTCCTAGGGCTATTGCGCCGGTCACCATACCTTTCTCGGTATGTTCGCAGAGCTAAATCTGTGTTTCCACGGCATTCACCGTAAATTAAAATCATGTAAGTGTATTCTGACGCCGTGTAAGTTACACGAGGCATTGCTGAACACTTTAATTTTACACACACATACAACCAACGTTTAATTACGTATCCTATCACAATAAAAACAGTCAATCACAAAAAAAAAACACTAACACTAAATAATAATATTCCCAAGTTACGTATCCTGTCACAATAAAAAAAAATACTGGATTAAACTTATTTAGTGTCTATCACAATAACAAAACAAAATCACAATTATTGTCAGCGAGTTCGACAAAACATAACGGCGCGGCGGCGGCGCCGGGGCTCCCGTGTTACGTAACGTACGTCCCGAATGGATGACGCTTGCGCACTGTCCACTGAAAGAACAAGTTTTTTTAGCAAATTCGCAAGTATCTAGGATACAATAGCAACACACTGACCTATTTCTATTCCTTTTACGCGCGGGAAAAAGGCGCGGGGGTTTTGCTATGTTTGTCACTCTCATAGTGAAAGTGCAAGTGTGTGTGTATTTATTGCTTCGTGAAATATTTGGTTGTACTTGTGCGACAACAATGTATCTTATACTCAGATTATCATTTTAAGGTGCATGACCTATGCGTATGAGATAATCAGCTGTTAGGAAATATACATCGTGTTCAAACGTAGCAAAAACTTCAAAAATCATTTGTGACTAAACTACTGCTCCTATTTAATTGATTTTTGGTACAGAGCTTGAAAATGGTATCTAGTATAGGCAGTTTAAAGGAAAGCCCCTCTGTCGTATCAACTTTGTATAAAACAATGTCAGGTTATTTACACCATTTATAACTCAAGAAAGGCTGGACCGATTTTTATGATCTTGTATTTGTTGGATTTGTCTTGCCCCGAATAGCAGAATAATTATTATTAAAACATGAGAAAAAATACCAACATGAGAAAAATAAAAAACCCAAATGACAAGCAAAAGGAAGACATATTCAGAAAGAAAAGAAATGAACTAACAGAATATATGCAACGAACAAAATCAAGTTACTACATGAAAGCCTTTGAAAACTGCAAAAAACAGCCATTGAAAATGTGGGAACTGATAAACAGACTGTCCTGCAACAAATTCACAGAAAAATCCGCCCCGCGAAAACTTCAGACACAAAATGGCACTGTTACTGATTTAAAGGACATCTGTGAATGTTTTAATGATTTTTTTGCAAATGTTGGTTCGACACTAGCTAATCAAATACCCATAAAATATCACCCATTTTTTTTTTTTTTTTTTTTTTTTCAGGATGGGAAATCATCAAATGACTCCTCCCGCTCTGGGTGGAGCGGAAGGGAGTGTCAGACTCTTACTGACTAAAACCCACCCGTGTTCCTTCCTTCGCCCTTTATGTTCCGGGCCAGCGGTAACCCTTTCGGACAATCCCGCTGACCCGGCAGGCTTCGGCCCTGACGGGCCCCTTCCATTGTTGCTGACATCTCTTTGAGGCGCGCGTGGAACACGTACGCGCCGTCCGGCACGGGCCTGGTCCTGATCGGACGGTGAGCTACCCATTACTCTCCGCCCGCAGGCCCGCGCCTACGGTGGCCGGGAGTCGTCGCGCGGCTCCCGACGCCCGGAGCGTCTCCCGCGGCGGCTGGGACGGGAGGCTCTCTCCCTCATCCATCCCGCCGCCTCCTTCGCTAGCATGACTGCTTCGCAGAAGGAGGCGGCTGCCCCCCACTCCCTCTCGCCCCGGACCATGGCTCGAACCAGGCCCTGACGCGAGAGGTCGCCGCCGCTGCCGATCGCCTCAACGAGGACACGGCGGTGCTCCGCCCAAGCGGGGCAGACCTCCACCGTGTGCTCCACCGTGTCCTCTGGGCGATCCTGGCAATGGTGACACCCGGGCGTTTCCTCCCGCCTGATTATGTGCAGGAACCTCCCGAAGCTAAAATATCACCCATCAGGTAGTGCTTTAACAAATTTATCTGGATCCGGCTCGTCCTCCCTTAGTGATTTGGAACCTGCCACAACAGATGAAATCTTTAAAATAATTAATAATTTAAATAACAATACTAGCGCAGGTTTTGAAGGTATCACTACAAAATCACTAAAATGTGTTGCAAATCTAATTCTTGATGAACTCACTAGTTGCATAAACAAATGTATGAACTCAGGAACATTTCCAAATAGTCTCAAGGTTGCAAAAGTTACGCCAATTTACAAATCCGGAGTTAAATCAGAGCCGGGCAACTATCGTCCTATTTCAGTTCTCCCCGTACTATCAAAAATTTTTGAGAGAGTCTTATACAATCGCCTCGAAAAGTACCTAATATCTCTAAACTTCATATATGAAAAACAATATGGTTTTAGACCGAAATCAAATACACTCTCAGCTACAATAGACCTGGTGACAACGATAAAGCTTAATATTGATAAAAAAAGTGGCTATGGGTGTCTTTATTGATTTAAAAAAGGCATTCGATATAGTCAGCCATGAATTGTTGCTAAGAAAACTAATGGAAATCGGGATACAAGGACCTGCCCTTGAAATTTTTAAATCTTACCTGTCAAACCGATACCAAGTAGTTAAAATTGGTGACACTCACAGTGATCCTAAAATTATTACATACGGTGTGCCCCAAGGCTCAATTTTGGCTCCCCTGCTATTCCTACTGTACATAAATAGTGTCCACAAAATTGGTCTGAAAGCTGACCTAACATTATACGCAGATGACACATGTTTGTTCTACTTCGGCCACTCAATCGATACTATTGTTAACCAAGCACAGAACGATTTAGACTTACTCAACCTGTGGTTCCAGCAAAATCTTCTCACCATTAATACAACTAAAACAAATTACATGATATTCACAGCAAAAAATAAAAAAATCGGCAATTATACACCATTAAAAATAAATAACCAAACCATAAACAAAGTAGATCAAGAAAAATATTTAGGACTAATTTTGGATAATAAATTGACATGGCTTCCACATATTCAAAAAATAAAATCAAAAATACAATCACTCATGGGTACCCTACGAGGTATCGTTCGTTGCTTACCACGCCAAGTTCGCTATTTAATTTACTTCTCCCTTGTCAAGCCGCATATTGACTACCTAGTGGAAATTTGGTACCGCTGCCAAATCACATACGAACCTACTACAAACTGCTCAAAATAAACTGCTAAAAACGTTATTTAACTATGACTATCTTACTCCAACAGAGACTCTTTACAAAAAAATTAAAGTAATGACTATAACTCAAACCTACATATATAACACATGCATACTAATTCGAAAAATACTAAACAAAAATATACACACAAATATAACCTTCACAAAAAATATAAAAAAACACAAAATGAATCTCAGACGTGAACAAGACTTTTTACAATTACACCCATCCCGCACAAACTACGGAAGGAAAACTATCGTGTATGAAGGATCTAAAATATTTAATAAGTTACCGAGAGACCTGAAAGAATCTAAATCCAAAACCACTTTTAAAAAGCTACTTAAACAATTTATAGTAAAAAATTCGCACTCCCTACAATAGTGTCGAGCCACATCCAGTTACCGTTTATCTATGTTACATGGATACTTGTTTGCATGTGTCGGACAAACATGATTTGTAATTTACCCTCAAAACATTTATATAATCGATGTCTAATTTTGTAATACCCCAACTTTTTGATCTTTTTAAGTGTTTAGTTTTAATATTCTCATGTAAGTGAATATTGTAATTCTTATGAGAATAAATGATCTTAAACCGCAAAAAATAACAAAAAAATAATCTGAGGTGGTACGTACACCAGTTCACCGGGGCAGCTAGTACATAAATAAAGTTATGTTTCAAATTATTATTTTTTTTAATTTGTAGCGTAAACTGAACTTTAATGTGTAGGATTAAAAGTTATTGTTCCATAAACTCATATTTGTTTACATTTTTGGCAAATAAATCGCGAATGCAGATTACATAAACTCACGCCTTGTTCCCATGGGGGTTAGGTAGAAACCACAGAACGCCACCTGCTACGATCCTGACATACTGCTTTTGCTACGTTTACGTTCATACGGTTATATTCGCTCGCCAGTTGCGAGGAAAACGCACCTGACCTTTCTGAGGACATCACCAAATAGGTCACTATATGTCCTTCCAAGGCATATCCCGCCTCACGGCTTTTCCACTCACATCTGCCTTGTACAGACGCCAGCAGCACATCAAGGTACCCGAAACTGTCAAATTTTCCCAATCAACTTTGAACCTTATGATTTAGCGATAAAGTTGAAAATCTATTAAAGAAATTTGACAGATTGTAGTAGCTTGAAGTGCTGGCGTCTGTACCTTGTAATACCTTTTGTTAGCTTATCATTCATCCTATCAAAATGACCAAACCATCTCAATATACTCTTTTCAATTTGTAATATCTGTGTCAAAACTAGTCAATATTTGATTAACATCATTATTTAACACGATCACATTATTATGATTTGGAGACCCTTGCCCTTTCAATCCTGTGATAGTGAGCGGTTAGGATCGTTGTTTGATGAACAGCTATCGACAAAATTGATTACCCACGGATCGGTTGTCGCATCGAATGTTAAAGTTTGTTAGCATTTAATTAAATAGGTATGTCAGAATCATATTAAAGTTACCATAATGATTAATTAATAACAAAATGTAACGCGTATTTTAGTTGCTGTGTAGTAAAATGACGTCACGACCTCATTACAAAGTTAAATTAATAGTAACTCTATTTTAAAATTATAGATCAAATTTTGAAACGTGCTTTTCATTTTTGCTTGCTCTTTTGCCACTAATTAATTATTAGCGAAATGTGAGATCTACATTATAGTAAGCACTTTACCAAAAATACCCATTACCTATTAATTATCATGGTTTTCAGTTGAATAAAAAATTCCGTGGCATCAAATTTCCCTTTTCTCGTTAGAATCTTATCATAAAATACAACAGTTAAAATGAAACGGACACCCTATTTTACGCCAAGTTATCCATTTGGTTAAACTGAAAATTGAAGACTACGAAAATGTTACTCAATATTCAAAATACGGCGAAACAATGATAGAAAATTTATGATGAATATTTTCCAACTTTACGGTCCGAATGTATTGAAGCGGAAATGGGGAGAGCAACCGTCAAACAGTAACAGAAAGTTAATTGATTCGACTACAATAGCTCCTCAGCCGACGTCTCAAAAGCGTAACAGTATATTTTATTTGCATCAAGAGACTCATCGAAGTTTGTTAAATAGAATAACTGATTAATAGATTCAGAACTCCAACTGTCAAAGCCATGGAACGATTCAACTTTGTGTGCACTCAGATGTAACCGTGTTATATAGCGACTGAATAAAATCGAATTCCTTTGTTTTACTTGTGACGTAATGGAGAATAGGATGAATATGAAATTTCCTTGGAAGCGTGGGTACTCGTACATAATTGTGGTTGAGATCCTCGACGCGTTTGTTAATTTGATGGGCAATGTACGGCGTTAACCTTCCCTAGGTACGGGCTTTGTATATAATTACATAAAAGCCTTGCTTCAAATTCTCTAGAAAACCACACTTTGATAAAGGACAATTTACATATTTGGGTCAGGTCATGCTTCAAAGAGATATTATCAACAGAAGAGCCTATAAATGAAAGAAAATAACATGAATCACTAGATACGCTAGGTAAGCCTATATTAATAAACTGTAATCAATAATAAAGCTTGACTTTGAAGACTTATTTTTGCCGCACAAAAGCGATATTACATTCTGATTGGTAGGTCAATCAATCTGCCTAAACTTTTACGAACTTTGTTGGGGTCGGCTTTCAATCTAACCGGATGTAGCTGAAAGCCAGTGTTTTACATGGAGCGACTGCTTATCTAGGAAAGAAGCGATAACATAATTTTTTTAGAAGATGTTGTTCTGATATTTTGTCATTCGTTTGGCAATTCTTTATCAGAAGTGCCAAATATGTTTGATAGAATCATTAACTACTGCTGCAACGAAAATATCAACTGACACGATATGCCTTTAATCCATAAATCATACATAAACAATTTGCCAGCAAATTGCGCGGGTGGGTTGAACACAGGACGCGAGCGACAGACCAGTCGGTGAGTCGGTCATACAAATACATCGAATTGATCGATGGCGATACATTAGCGCCGCTATCTATTTCCATCACATAAACAAGTTATGTGTTTAGGAGATATTCTACTTCATCATACGCTGATATCGGGTTTTTTTTCGGTGACTATTTTAACAATTTTTTTTTATAAAATCGTGGTTTTTCACGTAAGATTAAGCAAGAGTGAACAGGCTTATTCTGGGTAGGCTCACTCCATCGTAGACTTTGTCTCTGTCACCTCTGACCTAGACTAGAGTCAAGAGCAAACACTACAAAAAAAAAAAAAAACTAGCTACCAGGAAAACCATAAATGGAAACTTTCGACTGGACTGGTTAAATTCAACACGGAATTTGAATATAATTTAGTTTCTTTTATGCTCAATATTTAGAAAATGGCTTCAGTAAAAATTTTAACTAATATTCATTCCTCTTTGTATAGTACTTATACCATTTTACATAGTTTTTTTTTTGCATAGTTCGGCCAACGAGAGAATGCGTTATTGACACCTGTTAGTTCCATACAAAAACGAAACGAAAACGAATTGCGAATTTGATCTTTATTAGAAACTAGTTGCGCCTCGCGATTTCACCCGCGTAAATGTCGATCCCGTGGCAATATCGAGATAAAAAGTAGCCTATAATGTTAATCCAGGGTGTCAGCTAACTCCATACCGAATTTTATAAAAATTGGACCAGCCGTTTGAGCGTGAAAAGTAACAAACATATAAACACACAACACACTCACACTCATAAACTTTCGCCTTTATAATATTAGTGTGATATACGCATTCTCTCATCGGCCGGACTGTAAGTATGTATCTTTATTAAAATTATCTAACCAACATTGATTTTTATTAATTTTTTCCGCATAAACCTTATCATAACCCACAGCCCACTAACGTGCGCTAGATTACGGTAGGTAACAGGAAAACATAAATGAATACAAGTGACGATCCCAATCGGTCATATCAATGAGATGATGATGAAGTCATATCGACATGTGAGTGTTGTACAGACGCCAGCACATGAAGCTACCCGAAACTGTCAAATTAACCCAATTAACTTTGAACCTTATGATTTAACGATAAAGATGAAAATGTATTAAAGCAATTTGACATATTGTACCTAGTAGTTTGATGTGCTGGCGTCTGTACATCAGTAGGTACCTTCTAGCTAGTGGTATCTATTTCTATCACATGAACAAAAACGTTTAGTTAATGTGTTCAGAAAGTTTGGATTTCCAATTTTCAACGTAATGATCTAAGAAAAAAGCGTGAATTTATGTACGTAATGATCTAAATTGGAATTGATTTGATTGGGTGCAATTGAATTGTGAAAGTTTGTTTGATGTACTATTTTGGTGTCTTCATTACGTCGGTTAGACCTTCCCTATATTATGACGTTATTATTAAAATTCAACCAATCTATTCTGTAAACATCTGTCTTTGTTGGGGATGGACACTATTGTTTGGTTTAAGAAAAAAAGATTATGGCCTCATATTTAAATGCAGGTAGACAGTGATCTGATTTGAGGCTAAAATTGCAAATGGCGTTAACTCTTCGCACGTCGAGTGTACACCATGTGTACCGATAACAATAACATTTCTATTGTGTCTGCTAATTAGACGCGCGACGAGTTAAGTACATGTCTTAAACGTGGGCCACGTTTAAGACATGTACTTAAAAAGCGTATAAAACCATGGCCAACAGAACTCTTACAAAAAAATAAGACTAAAAATAATATAAGTACTCACCCCCCACAAAGGATTCAGTTCATCAGGCCTCAGCTGGAAGTACTTATCAGCTAGTGCGAGCGGCGGCGCGGACGCAAGCCTGACATTGGTCCAACATCGTAGAAACTTCACCACCGATTCGAAGGTGTACAGCGCCAAGCGATCGTTGCCGTAATTTGACATATGGGTCATGAATACGTTGATCTACGAAGAAAGACATTGTTAGATTTTTATCATCAGGAACAGCACCCTAATTGATGAAAGTATAGACGCATAAATTTGTTATAAAAGTTTAATTGCCCTTGTTTATATTTCTTCAGTAATTGCGTAACACACTTTCAATCACAATCTGAATCATTTTGAAGGATATTGCAAATCCATTGCTTCATGTGTTCGAAAAATTTCTCTGCGTAACATGTAAATAACGCAATGAATGTTGTTGAACTGTCAAAATGTTAGTGTTTACCCGATAGTTGTGGATGGCACAAAAAAAAAATCAAAAACTTCCCGTGTAACTTTAATATTTTTATCTACATAGAAAGTGATTTAATCTTACTTTTCCAGTACGAAAAAACTGTCTTTTATCGTCCCCGTAACAAAATAAATTATTAGGTATAATAATAATTTCTTGGCTCTTGTACTAGGAGTTCCTGTGTCACAACTTCACAAGAGCCAGTTGTTTCATGAAAACGTCATGTCATGAACTTCTCGGGGCCCTAGTTTTAACTAAAATCTCGTAATTATGCTCTAGTAAAGTGGTGATAAAGGTGAGGACGTTTTGAACATATAATTTTATACACAGAGTATTTAAATAACAATGCCAAACAAAGCTTAGCAACATTAACTACAAAGAGCATCAAAACATAATACAGCACTAAAACTAGTGCATGATGAGAGCAGTGATACAATTCCCTAGTTCATTCATCCCGTACACAGGATTTTATTTTCAAACAAAATGTAATACTACTGAGGTAGTCAGAATATCTAACAAGCCATCACTATACGCGATTTATTCGGTTACTTTTCACAGTTCACGTCAATACGGCTACAAGTGATTCGAGTACCAAGTACTGTAATATTTTATCGATACTAGGGCTGTTATCGGTCAATGTACTTTATATATTTTTTTTAATTCATGACAAAATTTACAGTTTTAATTGCCATTTGTGAGATTGAAACAAGAATCTAAGAATGTAAACAAATACGATTCAGCGAATAATAAATTAATATTTCTGAAAATTACTCAAAAGTAGGTGTGTAGGTATTATGAACCGCCATTTGAAGTAAAAGGTTTTACGACGGTTAATTTTATTAACATTAAATTAAAACATTCTCTTGTTTTCATTCTTGGAAAAGAAAATATATAAAGCGTAGATACGAAAACTGAGACGTTTCAGAATAAAGAAATCAGACACCGCGCCATTTATTAATATCACAAAGAAGTTAGACTGGCTGGCTTGATATTAGCGCAAACAATGTCAAGTACTCAGGGGTTATTGATGACCGTATGAAAGAGTTCTCGGGCTGAATGGAGCGGACGAAGTAACCGGCCGGCATAGAGTCACTATCTCTATAGGTATATCGAGTAGGTAGCTCTGTAGGTTTAGTCCAACGATTTTGACATAAACAGCTTTGAAAGGCAGCAAGGAGGGTATTTTAGGTCTTTATAGTGCAAATCTGGGGTTGGACAACTGTATAATTTGCATCCCGATTCAGAATCTCATAAGCCATTTGAAGTTCGATTCACTTTGACACTGTGCTTTGTCATTAATTGTAGTCCTACAGATTTTCGTCGTTTCGTCGTTTTCGTCGTATAGAGGTACGGTGGCAACCGTAAGAATTTTAAGTGTCGAACTACGACAGTAATTTGTTGTCGATTTAGTTTTAGGTTATGTCAATTAGTGCTGAATCGATGGGCACTTTTTAAATGGACTATTTAAATAAAAACAAATATATCGTGCATTGACACCAATCTATGTAGATTGGTGTCATTCCACGATATTTGTTTTTTGGTGTCACATTATCTTCACATGATCTGACCAAGATTATGTCTGGACTTTAAAAGAAACTGTGACCTCCGAGTTTGTTTCGGCCTTGCTTCAGAGAAGTCAGATAGAAACGCCGACCTCATCTAGTTTTTAAAATATGATTGACGTGTAAAAATGATTGTACAAACCTACTTACAGAAATAAAATAATTTATCATTTAATGACGTTATGTATGTATGTACTTACAGGATTATTGATGACTGTCTGGAAGAGTTCTCCTCCTTGAATGGACCGGTCCAGACGGTGCCGTCCGCCAGGATATCTCTCTAGAAGCAGTGTGTGTGTGAATAGCCCGCAGGTCTGTCGCGGTAGCACCATCACACCTCTATGTCTAAAGCCTCGCCGTAACCTGTAGAGAGATTTAAAACGAGAACTGTCTTTGTTTATGATTGTTTAAGAGAGTGGATTCAGAAAGTTGGCAACGTCGCGAATAGGTGTCAAATATTGCTTGATTCATTTGACAATTTTCAATCAATATTTTAGAGCAATAAAAAGGAATATTTCATTCCAGTACCTGGGTAAGGCTCAAAATTTTCATTTTTCAAAAATTTCCGTTGTGCGACGTCGCACAAAATTTTATTTTGAGTCTTACCCCTATATGGGTAAGGCTCAAATTCCGTTGTGCGACGTCGCACAAAATTTCGAGTCTTACCCCTATATGGGTAAGGCTCAAAATTTTGTGCGACGTCGCACAATGGAAATTTTTGAAAAATGAAAATGTTGAGCCTTACCCACCTACCTACTTAGTACTTAATGCTCAATTCATCAAAACTGGGAATATTTGACAGCTATTCGCGACGTTGTCAACTTTCCAAATCCCCTTTAAGGATTCATTCACGTGTTCGGGTTTGTCCCAATATTTTGGGCTAAAACGAAGCCTTTATTCATGAGCTGATCAGGCAAAACATGTCGGTGTAAACAAGTGGAAAATATTTGCAGTGTTGGGTTGTTTATTTTAAATAAGTTATGCATTCTAGTTCGCCTGTCCGATGGGTTTTCCCATCGGCAAAAATAACAAAATTCCATACAAACGTTTATCCCCTATTTAACATGTTTACATCATTTTTCAAGAATTCTTTCTTGATATAAAATAACCTCTCGTGGATTTCATGTTTCATGTTCTACACCCAGCGGTTTAGACTGTGCGTTGTCCGTAAGTGAATTTAAGAATTTTATAAAGTAGATTTCTTTCCGCTGCCTGATTACGATATCTGGCAGATTATTTTAAATTAATTCTATTCAACTGTGTTGAACTTCACATCTAGATAGTCACTCCTAACTAAATGGGCTAGCCTGTATTACCTTATAAATAATTTAAAACCGAATAAAACAAGCACTAACATTACCCTGCAAATTGATTACCTCACATGTTCTGTACAATTGCAGGTGTTGAGACTACACTCGCTCAACTTGAAAATTTGATCATCATTCATGCAAATATAAATTTTAATCCGCACAAACTAGGTTCACATTCGAACGCCGCAATACTAATTCGTTTCATACATACATGAACATGGGAACGCATCTGTATACAGTACTATTATCTAATTGTAGAGCGTGTACCGAGAAACAAAGCGGCCAGGTATTTACGTACGAATGCATTTATGTACACCCGAGCACAATATTAAACACACACATAATTTTAACAACGACACATGAATATGTAAAGCTGCATATTAGCGCGTACAATTATGTAAGTAGGTACATTCCGTATCGTGGAACTGGTGTCCCTTGGGGAGTGAGCAGAGATTAAACAATTTTAACCAGTAGCGTTGGTTTAGGTTTTGCGAATAGTTTGATACTACGGGCTATTATGACATCATCATGTATAGTATAAAACAAAGCTGATTATCGTGTATCTATGTGATCGCGTTGTACTTCTAAAGCGACTTGATGTGATTTTCACCATTATTTAAAAGATTTATGTTTAAAACATTTAACTTATTATAATATCTGTGCCCGCGATATATTTGTGCATGCGCATAATAATTGTGCATTTAGTAAAAAGTTGTTATTTTGACATTACAAACATACACTTCGATTTTATTTATTTGTATGTATAAGTTTATTTAATGGTTGTGTGTGGTGCTCTTCTATTGAAATCCATACATCCTTTCAACTTTCTTAAGATCAGTATCTTGTTATATAATACTGAAACTTAAATAAGAACCCAATCCTTGAAAGGCTATTAGGTTTGAGTTTATACCGACCAGACAGTCTAATTATATCGAATGAAAGTATTATGTATTCTGTAACCTAATCCTTTGCCATGCAGTTTTGATGTAATATGGTGCACATGCCCTGGATACAATTACAGTTCAGGATTATCAATTACAGCACAATAATGAGACACTAATTGGACCCAGACATCATCGTAATTGATAATGCTGTGATTGTCTCAGTCTACGCTGAAAGAAAGGCGATACACATACACTCTTACAATATTATAACATAGTATGAACGCCACTGAAGGTACCAAGCTCGTAGCGAAATTCTGAGCTGACTGTATATAGATTGCTATCGTCACGCTGAGAAGATTACAACATGTATTGATTTTGTAATTAATGGGAAGAATACTAAAAGCGGATAAGTACCTACTAATATTAAAACTCACAGTCTCTTGACTGTGATGTCTAATATTTTGTTATAGCACTGTGTGACCTAACATCCAAACGTGACTTAGTGCGCGTTTAGGTCACACGTGCTATAAAATAGTATACGATACGTGTGGCTTTTTTTTGTTGTTAGCCTATAATAGATATTGTGTCCCACTGCTGGGAAAAGCCTCCCCATTATTCTTCCAAACCTCTCTGTCTTGCGCAATCTCTGGCCATGTTGGTCCTGCAAATGATATTAGATCGTCACACCACCTTCGCCTTGAAGAAGGTAATGCACGGCGGCTAATTCCACGTCGTGCAATAATGGATTACTTAAGTCACACGTATCGTAATGTACTATTATGGAATCCAGAGATACAATACAATCCCCTCTTATGTAACAATCCTTCTTCAATCTCTTAAGACCAAATAGTAAAAACCCACAAAATACAAAAACATTAAAGCCACGTTCAGTCCGATACCGAAACACAACCACACAAAACTGCAAGTACTTACAGCAATTTCAATCACAATTGATTTCATTTTACACATTTAAAACAGACATACTTTTGCCCAACGACACCCACGTGCAGTATTAATATCATTATTGGAATTTCATTGTCGGGGCCTGGGTATCGAGATAGTAGTTGCCGCAACGCAACGTTTGCGGTCGACATGAGTTTGGGTGAAGCCGCATAATGGCCGCAAACATTTGGGTGAACAGGACACTTATTGCGTGCGCTACTAGCCTAGTGTTATCGGTACTATTATTAATGATTTTAGGTGATGAGGCTTGAATTAATTGGAAGCGATAATTTATCGACATTTGGAGCGCAGTGTTTATAATTACTCTGATATAATATTATAGAGCTTGATTATCATAGTGCGGGGGGTATTCTGACTGTTACTGGCGGCCTTATATATTGTAACGTCAACAATATGCTTAAGGCACAGATAATACTTGGTACAGTACCCGTCGATAAATATTGCACATCGACTAATTCAAATTGGTGTAGTTTATACAAAGAATAAAAATAATTATCAAAAGAAGCAAATCATAATTGTTTTAACAGCTCCTAATAGATACCGGACTGTTTGTATTTCGTGCGACAGAGATAACGCTCTACGAAGCCGAAATTAGCCGATTGTCTCTTTCCAAAGGTCGATGTGCAATATTTATCGCCGGGTACTGTAATAAATTGTGTATAAACAAATAAATAAAAATACATTATTTTTGTGAAGTTGTTAAAAATAGAAAAACGTAAAGCACGGAATCTTTAATTCTTATTATTATTAAGTCCAATTTCCGAAAAACTGGCAAAAAATACATCTGAAGGCCAATTCCCGTAATTAAAAACGTTCAAAATCAAATCATAATCTTATGTTAGCGACAATCGATGTTAAAAACTTGTCAAAAATGTAGGTAAATTAGAGGTATTTTTTGACAGATTCAAAATGAGATCAGACTGAAAACGTTCTTTAAATTACGATAATTGTCGCTCAACAATCAGCACAACCTTGCTTTGTTTTTCAATACCGTCACTTCTATTAATAAAAATAATTAACTAACGAAAATGTAAAAACACCGACACGAATTGCATAAAGGTGCGTTCAAACCAAACGAGCGCAGCGAAAGAACATGAATCCCTCCAAAAAATCCTTCGATGCTACCTCGTTAATTACATCTTTAACTCGAAATTGCCAGAACTGGATGGAATTCGTATTCTATTCATGTTCGTTTGGGTAAAATATTATCTGTAAATACTAGCTGCGCCTCGCGGTTTCACCCGCATAAGTGTCGATCCCGTGGAAATATCGGGACAAAAAGTATCCAATGTTTTAATCCTGGTTATAAACTATCTGTGAGCCAAATTTTATCCAAATCCGTTCAGCCGTTTGTGTGTGAAGAAGTAACAAACATACAAAAACACTCACAAACTTTCCCCTTTATGGTATTAGTGTGATTTAGAACACCATTCAAATTCTGCTCGATCTTAACGCACCTTAAGGGGAATGCACTAAGTAGCCAGCGTCATTGAAATTTATTTAAGTTTTTTGCAATTTGCAGGTCAGTGCCAGTTTGAATGTTGATTAAAATCTGATTCGCGACCGTAACAAATATGGTTTTACAAAAAAATAATCATTAGAATCAGCAAACAACTCATTAAATTAGAACTGGCCTCAAAAATTTCATGATTGCATGAAATAAACATTCAATAGGGTAATATGAACTTAGGGAGATGTATTGATGGTTTTTATGATTACAATTCTATAAATAAATATTTGTTACGACCGCGAATCATATTTAGATCAACATAAGACGTGATACAGACCTGCAAATTGCAAAAAACTGACGCTGTTGCCTTCACAGACACATAAGTTAGAATAAATACACATTAGATCAAACAAAACATACCTAGCGGGCCTTAGATGCGGGTACTCCTCCGTACTGGTCACTTTGACGTCCCACACTTTCCTCCATGCTTCATACAACGGCTCATGTACGGGGTAAACTCCTGAGTGATGAGGGGATACGGAGTAGCACGAGTTGGTGGGGATGCCGTGTTCTATGGCGAATTGTTTGTTCAGCATCATCTCTGATTCTAAGTGGGTCACGTTGTTGTATAGGTGCGGCTGCTGGTGGTTCCACATGTGGCAAAACCTTTGGACAATGAGGAACACTGTTAGGTAATTATGTAGGTCTAGTCTTGAGGTAGGCTAATGATCAATTAAACGAGCTTGGAGTTGAGTGATAAACCTAGAAAAAATGTTTAGTTAAGATTTTCATTCTGAACATATCACATAACATTACGCCTCGTTTCCCCGAAGGGTTGGGCAGAGGTGTACCTATTATAGTACAGACGCCAGCACATCAATCTATCCGAAACTGTTAAATTTTCCCAATCAACTTTGGACCATATGCTTTAGCGATAAAGTTGAAAATCCAATAAAGAAATTTGACAGATTGTAGTAGCTTGATGTGCTGGCGTCTGTACATCCACATTTCGCCAGTAATGTTCAAATCCCATGCTCCTAATAGCGGGCGAGCCTGTTATCATCAACCGGGCACAAATCCGGATTCTGGGCTGTATTTGAGAAATCCCAGATAGAAAAACACAATAAAAAAATAAACCCTGCCCGACCTGGACCTCATGCTCAGCAGTAACACTTGCGACCACTAGACCGACGAAGCAGTCACATCGTTGTAAAATATAGTACATCATCTATCTGCCACAAGTACAACCATAATAAGGGAGCTAAAGAGACAGGTATACCGCTATGTATAATACATACTTGCATTTTCTCATGAGATATTTTTGTTTTATGTCCACAAAAGGGAGGACGGTAATAACGCAATGAACTCGACATTTCCACGAACATTGCCCAAAAGAAAAAAAAAGAAAATTGACGACAGTGACGATGAACCAATCTGTGTGATTTTTCCTCAAAAGACCATATCAGACACTAATCTACATGGTCTTCACATGATCTGACCAAGTTTTTGTCTGGACTTTAAAAGAGACTGTGACCTCTGAGTTTGTTTCGGCCTTTCTTCTCAGAACTGTCAGATAGGCCTCATTTAGTTTAAAAAATTTGACGAAATTTTCACTTTTCCGGAACGTGGAATTCGAAAGTGGGTAGGAATTTGAAAAAGTGTGTAGGATAAAAGTTGTAGAAAATTGTATTATCTTTCATTATGTAGCAGATATTTTTTCTCTACGACGCACCGTTTTAAAGATATTAGCGCAAAACTCAAAAGTGGGAACTTTTACCCAACTCCGGCTCACCAGTAAAATATACTAAAAGTCCCCGCATCTAGGAGACGCGGGGACTTTTAGTATATTTTACTCCCTAAGCACCCTGGACAACTTTCTGAAGAAATCGCTTAGGGCCCAGCTCACGCACTCTACACCTCCTTTTGCGTCATTCGTTGAGTGGACTATTAGCCGTTAATTCGGATACCCACACGGATGACTGCGTTAATTTCCTCTACCGGCCAGTAGGATCAGTTCAAGGTAAACTGACATAATGCAATAATTCGTGCAATTGAGACCACTTAGCACACTAACTGCCTCGTCTGTCCAGTGATCGCAAGCGCAACTATTGGGCATGAGGTTCTGGGGTCGATTCCCGGATCGGAGAAAGTGTTATTCGGGTTTTCCGGAGTCCATAGATTAGTGTCCGGTTGATGGTAATAAGCTCGCCTCCTATTACATGGGACTTAGGCCGCTATCCCACTGGCGTTTTACGAGCGTTGACGTCAACGTCACGTCTGCGCAGCGTCGACGCCGCGCAGATGCGACGTCGACGTTGCGTCGTCGCGTGGCAAGCATTAACGTCCGCTGAACGCGATGTTAACGTCGCGCACATGTACCTGTTGCCAACAAACGCGACGTTAACGTTGCGCAGACGCGAAGTCGACGTCGCGTTCAGCGGACGTTAATGCTTGTCACGCGACGACGCGACGTCAACGTCGCGTCTGGGCAACGTTGACGCTGCGCAGACGTTCGAGAGACGCCGACGCTCGTAAAAGCCAGTGGGATAGCGGCCTAAAACATCTGGCGAAATGTGGGTGTACTACACCTCTGCCCAACCCTTCAGGGAATATAGGCGTAAAGTTTGTTACTAAGACCACTTAGCACAATAACGCGGGTTTTGCGATGAGATGATAACAGAGGCGGTTCGTTTTAATAAGGTTACATGAGCAGACTAATGGGCAACATTGTTCCGTTATCTGTTTGTTGAGACAGTGATAATGCTGGCACATTAACTGACTTCATGTTAATTAAATTTAATGTATGATTGATACGATTCTAAGTCCTATTGTTTACTAGTTTTTGCTCTCGGATTCGCTCGCGTTTGTAGGATGTAAATTGTAAACTAATGAATTCAACTTCTTCTTTCTTTCTTTCAACTTCCTATTACAAACTGTTCATTGGCCAAATGTCAGTCAATGGTTGAGGCTTCCAAAGTAGAGACTTGTTACGTAACTTATAAAGTCTTTCTAAGACATATTTTTATTTTCTTCTCTATTTCTCCTTATACAGGTTGAAATTGAAAACATGCACCAAATCGAAATGGGATATTGTACTCATCTTTATGAACAACTTTTACTATGGGACCAAACCTGAAATAGCGAAATAAAATTCAGCTGTTCCCTACATTTATGTTCGCATAACTCGTCAAAATGTAGGGAACAGCTGATTTTTAGGGTTCCGTACCAAAATGGTAAAACGGAATCTTTGTGGTGAGACTCAGTCTGTCTGTCTGTCACAGCTGGATATCTCAAGAACTACTAATGCTATAAACTTGAAATAGTTTTAGATGACGTTTACCCAACTATTTTGCAAATAAGAAAGAAATAAAAATATATGCACATTTTTTGCAACAGAGACTGAAAGGGGGTCTGAAAAATTCAAAGTGGGGCTACTAGGGCATGGGGTATCTTATGAAAGAGCGCAGTTTGCACATTCTCAAAAAAAATCCTTTTTTAGGCCGCATTGTTTTCGACTTTTAATGAAAAATGGGGAAAAAAATACCGTTCCCCCCCTTATCTCCGAAGTTTGCAAAGAGAAAAATCTGAAATTATTGTATGTGATAAAAGTTTATGTAAAAATTACTGGAAAAATAAAACGAAGTCTCTAAATAGCACACTTTTTCAGAAATCATCAATAAAAGTTACATTAGTTCCACTATCGGTCAAGAGACATAAAACTGCAATATTCTACACAGCAGTGCACATGGATAGATTATAAACTAACGGTGTTCACAATGTTATTGTTTGGAAAATAATGTTTTAGCGATAAAACCTGCCATTGTGTCCCCGTATACAAAATGTCTACTTTTATATCTGTCATTTTTATGGTAAACATAATAAACACTATTCTATCTATCTCGCGTCAAATTTAAAAACGTTAGCATAATATTCGATGAAAACTGAATATCTGAAGAAATATTGCTTCCATATTTCAGTAAAACTCTCAATATACGCATATACTTGGTTGATAAATGAACTGACAGAATACAGACAGGAGTGTACTGAAACTTGGCGCTCATATGCATATTAAGTTCATGAAGACTTGTCGGGTTCAAACTAAGTCCTCTGTAACTGGTTACCTTGGCTGCTAATAACGTACCAACGAACTTAGATAACTCTGCTTCTAATAGAATATATTTTAACGAGAACAAAATTTTCCGTAAACATATTCGAACGACGAGATTTGTATTTGCAAAACATGGGTTTCTACATGATAGATGTAAATTCCTCAACGACCTAGAACTAAAAAAATCGAAGACGTGAAATCTACCAACCCGCATTGGGCCAGCGTGGTTGATTATAGCCCAGTCCCTCTCGAAGAGAGGAGGCCTGTGTCCCAGTAACGGGAACATCAAAGGCTGATTACGCTTTATACTTATACTTATGAGATGTAAATTAATGACAGTTTTATATTTTGCATCACATAAATTGCGGGTCACAAAATACTTAATTATGAACTTTTTGGAACACCAAAAACTGTCATTGTATAGGTATTAAACTATAATTTATATTAAAATATTTCATTTCCGAAACTGTAACAAAATCTAGCTAGAATCCTTGCAGGAACATATTTACGCTTGTTTTGCTGTGAGAGTTGCACTAGTATATTCACTTTTGCGCTTCATCTATCACCACATTTCACTCTTACGCCGGCTTTGGTCAATCAAACTCACGCAAGCTCTAGTTGGAGGAACTAGGAACTCTATTGGGATAGTGTACCTAAAGCTGTGTCTTACGACACGAAAACAGGACATCCTTTTTTTGAAATAGGACGTACAGTTTAGACGAATAACAGATTATTCACTATGATTATACACTAATGGTCTCCATTTCAAGGCATGGTCATGATATGAAATTGCAACTCAGTGTGTACCCTAATTTCGCGCTACATGCATACATTAATATAACAGATTCTTCTGAGGATACTCTTATTCGGGTAAGAAGTAGGTAGTTCCCTTGAATGTGGGTCCAACCGTGGGTAAAAGCCTAAAATAAACTCAAAGCATTTATTTCAAATAAACCATTTACCTACAGGCAATTTTGAACTGTTAAGGAGACTACCCATTCCGATGCGTAGTAGGTACCTATGGAGAAGAACGGGCAAGAAACTTCATGGACACTCGATGTTATAAAATTAGGTTAACTTCATTCAATACTCAACTGACAGGCGAACTTTGATCCAGCAATTCGAGATGAGCTTATGATCACTATGTAGTAAGTTACTCACCAATTAAAATGTTCCCTATTCCTCAGCAAGGCATCATCGCCCATGTTTTCGAGCGATGTCCCATGATGGTAATACTTAGCGCTGTAGCCCAGGTTGAACCTGAACCCAGGCACTAATCGTTGTAGCGCCGCCTGCGACGCCATCATTGCTGCTACATCTTCTTCGTGAAGACGGGTTCCTACGAAAAGAATAAAAAATTAAGTACTATTTAGGGCAATTTTTACCAATGAAACTGAACGCGATCAGCATATCTAAAGTACGTTCAAGAGCTGTCAGTTTCGTATTCCACAACAATGATGTCACATCACGTAGTGTCTCCATTGGTGAAATTTGCCATTAGAGACTCAACTAAAGACACTCATCTTTAAGACGATCTTATAAGTTAGTTAGATAGTTTTTGTCACTAAAATACATCTTAAAATGACAGAGACAGCATATGACGAGACTAAAACGCAACAAGTGGATTTTCTTTGAATCGGCCTTAAGTTTGATACAACCCTAAATGATGTCAGATTAAGTATACTAACTACGTCACTTCTATGCATAGTAGTCAGTATATTATTTGGATTTGAATTACAATACAAGTTGCTAAGTTATTCCAAGGTTACAAAGCGAGTTCAATAAACTTGTTAAACACTAATTGCCAGTCGTTGTAGGGAGGGTATATATTTAGCACAGTCTAACAATTTGATTAGGCATGAGAGCTGTATCTGTGCATACGAATATTAGTTGCCATTCTATAACAAACGTATAAAGGGCACCATTTATTATTCAATGCACCTAGGTGCTAATATTATTCAGTTCTTGCACGCATACTAATAGTTAGGACAAAGGCACCTAAAAGCTATACTATGTTGGGATTGATCGAGCTCTGTATTAATTTATTCATGTTTTACGTTAGTAATTGCTTAACATTCCGCCCATAAATCTACCTCTTATATCGGTTTCTGGAAATTAATATGGGTAATCATCGATATGTATTCAGTGCTTAGAGTTCAGGACGTATGGGACTGTTAAAACAGTAATGGTAATAAAAGAAGTCAATTGTACTATTCTGTGTACGTTAATACGAAAATACGCAGTAAAAAACCCAATGTAAGTATACTATAAAATTTTACCGAGTGTGTTAGGCGCTTGTTATTGAATTGCTTAGTAGCTGTAGAATCTGTAGGACATGGATAGAAGTGCATAGAAGTGTGCTTTGGGACGTGCTTACAATGCTAAGGATTAGTATAAATTGTTCGACGATAAATCTTACGACAGGACACTAGTTTCACAGACTCGTATTAAGTAAACGTTATCACCTTGTAAAGTAATCTGCTTTTGAACGAAGTAATAATTCTTTGCACAAAAAAATAATATAAATTATACTATACCTCTTTCTCCCACGAAGATATCATCAATATCGACGAGTATCCACCTGTCGAGGCTCAAGCTAAGCTGGCCATGGCTGAGGTAGCTCAGAGCATCCAGGAACAGAATCCTATGCAGCCAGAATTGTAGGCCTGAGCCGAACAGAACTCGTTGGACGCCGTCCAAACGTCCGTGGTCTTGTATCACTGTCGCAAGCGGCATGCGCTCCTCTGTAAACATTGCTATAATTTAGTGTACTGCTTTATTGACACGGTTTCGTGCTGTTTTGCCTTTGAGAGATCGATGGGGGCAAACAGTATGGGTTATTGGCATTCTAAGAGAAGATCTATGTATTTGACCGGAGAATGCTAAGTTCGGACGTGTTTTGTCACTGCCCTTGGTGTTTTGGACTTCCTGTTGTGCGTTGGGCCAAATGAACGATATTTCAATTAGGTTAGTTTCAAAGTAGATAAATAGTTATATGAAAGTGAGCAGCCCTATTTTATTGAGATTGAGACTCCCATCTATACTAATATTATACATTCGAAAGTAACTCTGTGTGTCTATTTGTCTGTATGTGACCTTTTCACGCCTAAACCACTGAACCGATTTCGATGAAATTTGGTAGAGAGATACGATTGCATCCCTGGGAATGACATAGGATAGTTTTTGTCCCGATATTACCACGGGATGGACACTTATGCGGGTGAAACCGCGGGGCGCTGCTAGTATTATAAATTTAAGTCGTTTTTCGTGTTTGTTTATGTTATCGCGTTGTTCTTCTAAGCTACACAACGGATTTTGAAGCGGATCTAACCATCATTTAGAAAATTTATTCCGGAAGGTTTGGTTCCCATGGGCGTAGGACGATATTTCCCCTGCCTTCATCAGCATAGAAGTTATTAGTGCGAGGAAGTTAATAGTTCTACTGGCTATATTGTTTTATAGTTCGTGTATTTCGAAAGGAAATAGTTTCATAAACAATGTGAGGAAACAGAATTAGCATCGAATAGATGTTTTAACTACCTATTATACAATGATGTCTGAAAGTTGTACAATTACATTCTAATAAATGATTATTATTAGGATCTTTATTATCCTATTCGTCACATAGGTGTACGTGTCTCACGTCATGGACATGACACAGGCACGTAGGACATATATGTATATGTGTAAAAATTTATTACTATGGAAGCAAGTGTCGTAGCATTTTTTAGAAGTTGCTTATGGCCAAGTAATAACAGCCGCACGGTCGATCAGGTTAAGCTACGCTTGCCGCGTTTGCCCCATGGATGGGTGACCATCTTTACCAAATCAAGACCCCTCCGTATCTCGGAAAGAACGATAAGCCGTTGGTCCCGGCTGTCATTAGTGGATATTTGGCAGTTATTACAGGTCGTCTGAAGCCCGAAAGTCAGACAACCAGACTTCCCAAGGTGTATCGTATTACCTAGTCACTGGGTTGTGGAGGTCAGATAGGCAGTCACTCCATGTAAAATGCTGGTACTCAGCTGCATCCAGTTAGACTGGAAGCCAACCCTAATATAGTTAGAAAAAGGCTAGGCAGATCGTGATGATGATCTCTAAAAGTTGCACCCAGTTAAATTCTAATAAATGATTATGATTTTTATTATCCTATTAGTTACACAGTGCACAGGTGACACACATGTGTCATGTCACGTATACGTTAAAATCTTTTAATATGGAAGAAGGGGCGTAGCTCGTGGCCTTCTATAATTCCTGCTTTAGGACCCAACGGTTACAAGCAGGAATTCCAGGAACCTATTCTCCATGAATAGGCGTGATGTATGATTAATGAGCTTCAACAAAATTGTTGGTCTTTAGTAGGTGTACCGCCATTATTTTCCACTTTTGTAATTTTAAATCTGTTTCAACAGCTGCGTTCAGCTTTTAGGCTTATGTTAAAATTAAACAGATTATTTAAATTTTATTTAATTAATTCATTGTTGCCTTTTACTTTCTGAGGGACCTTCTTTAAAGCATAAAATTAAAATTTCCTCGTAAACGGTACTCAACAGTCATTTAATTTTTAACGTTGTTTTGAGAGTAAACGTGCTCGCAGACTTTTTATTCAGGCTTTTGATTCATAAAATATTATAGGTAGATGAAAAACCAAATTTCTTTTAACGGGCGACAAATACAATCTTTATATGTAATCAATTCTCTAGTTTCCACTCTGGAATTCGTACCCCGAGCCCCAAGATACAGGCTAACTGTCTAGTTTGGGGCTCACTAGCAAATAATGTACTTATTGTAACTTAGCTGTAGGTAGAATTATAAGCAACTCATGTCGTCTAAACTTGCTGTTAACCTGTGAACCTGTTTACTGTATTACCTGGACAATAAAATATTTCCTATATTTACTCATTTCAATTGAAATAAGTATAACTAAGACGCAAAATACGCGCATTGACGTGGAGTTGCGGACACCAGCCCGTATTACCTATTACCTAAGTATAACTAAGTATACATAATGAGCTTGTCAACTCGCGAAGTCATGAAACTCGATGAAGATAAATGCTTATTATTTGGTAACTATCAAGAAAACAAAAAGTTATCAGTGGAATAGGTTAGGGATGGGTTAAGTATTTTCTGTTAATCGGTTAACTATGAAGCCATATTCAGCCTGAATCCAGTTTTCAGCAGAACAACGCTTATTGAGTAGATTATTTATATTTTCCTCAATTTGATTTTGAGGAATTCCCAATAGGAAACCCCTCGAAGCTTTTATATACATATTATAATTACGTATAAACATTACATGAATAGCAATGTGCTCATTTAGTTTCTGACGTGACGATATTATTGATATCGTTTTATTTGTCTACATCCTTAGAATGTATGGAAATAGTTGCACGTTATAACTTTATCGTGGACGGAAATTTGAAAGCGTCTTCATATACTTATTTCCATTCATTTTACTTTCCTGAATGTGCGATGCCATCCACGATAATAATAAAAATCTTTTATTTCGGACTCATACGTATATCCCATTTGGTTAGTATACAAACGGCTTAGAAACCAGTGTTAGTACTTACATCTACCAGAAAAAACAGTGGCACTCCGGGAGTGCCGACAGAAATGAAAACTTGAACAATTGCGTGTGTATTTTTTTAATCGTCTTATAAACAAAACACGCGCGGTGTCGGTTACGGTAACAGTGTCGCGAGTTCAATGGTTTTTTTCCATCTTAAAAAATGCCCAACGCGCCTAAAGAAATTCTCACTTCAAAAACACAAACTATTCATTACCACGCCACAGTGGTATGTAGGCGTATCCAATGTCCGAGAATGGGGGCTGTCCCACCTAACAGTTATAGTTTTCAGGATGCTGTTAGGGCTGGCGCCTACGTCGTGTATCCGTCACGTTAGAAATTATAAAAACGAAAATTGCGTCCCATACTAAGCACGCACGTTTTTGCTTGACGTTACGCACGGACACGAGATTCAAACAAAAAGAAGATTTAGGCGGATACTTCATCACAAAAACAATGTCCAGAAAACCTTGTCAGGAATACCGTAACATCATGAATAGATTGCTCGAATGTATGTAAGTGTTATGGCATTCCTTCCATTAATTAGGACATGATGACGGAGCGTGATTAATATTAATTGACGTTATTCGAAACTACCATTAGATTTGAGCACGATATAATATATCGGGTAAAGTGTTGCGTAATACATTCGTTCTTTATGATACGTTGCGTTATATTGCTGAATTAATGTTCTAATGGTCGAGAAGTTCGAGAAATGGGTGAAATTTTGGGTTTCATGTGCCTTCGGTGGCGCAAGTTAGCAACGAAATTTAGTTAGGTACCTACAACTTTTTTTACATTTTATCTACATTTTTTTACATAACACAATAAAATACTTAAACGCATTTAAAATGAATGGAATAGAAATTCTTGACTACAACCTTTATGAAATGTTGAAAACCTAATAATTATTATCTAAGTATTATTTTAACAGTGCCCCCATAAAGTGTAAATTGTAGTGACAAATATACAATTTACATATTTGTACTATCTGTGTTAAGGTACAAACAGGCGCGACATGCGATATAATCGCGCGCGACACAAAGGCACCGGTCGTTGCGCCGACTTGCGCGACTTGCGGTGCCTTTGTGTCGATTTTAATTTCGACGCGCGATTTTATCGCATGTCGCGCCTGTTTGAAGGAACATTTACGCAACATTTTCTACAAATTTAACAATTGTGTAGAATTGTAGACTTGTAAAGTTTGTGGTACAAATGGCCCTGGGCGCGTACGGCGAGGGCTGGTTCGAAGTGGCGCGGGAAAAGAGTTCCTAGCAAGACTTCAAGCAAGAGGGAGGCCTCTGCCCAGCAGTGGACAACAACGGTTAAAGAAAAAAAAATTACTATGTCAGTGAAAAAATAAAATACTCGAACAGAATTGACATTAACGTAACAGAAACTATTGATTATCACATTTATGAAATGTTGAAAGGTTTCAAATAATTTTCTGTCAATTTAAATGTAAACGGTAACCAATTTCGTTCCTAACCATACCCACACATTCCCCGCTTGGTAAATTAATAGATAAGGCATCGATATCAGTGTCCAATGCCCAAATAGATTACTTGAATAAACATGTTAGAATGGATTCATAGATTGATGAATTCAATTTAATGGGAAAATACGGTTCTGAAATTAACGTGGTAGGTAAATATTAAATAAAATATTTATAAGCCTGACTTAATTTTATTGCCGTAAGCCGTTTGTTTATAGTCGACCAACTGTGGTATGGATAATAGCGATAATAAAGTATTACATACTTTGGGAGCTATGTACATATTGGAAATGTAAATTGTCGGAGGCTGTTTGTATTCTAGGTACTGGTGATTGATGGTCTGGCAGCACTGAGGCCAGTCTCGCGCGGTATGAAGGACGCGACGGCGCGCGTCGATTGTTTTAATGATTAAAAGAAGTCACGCGACTTATCGAGGTATTCCACTCAGAGCACTCGTTGAACACGTCCATTCAAGCTAGTTGACGCAATTGGCGCAAGTGAATTTTGTCTCGCATCCCGCGTAGTTTTGTCTCGGTTAGACCAGAGCTTAAAACAGATTCGATATTATGGGGGATTTACACTAGGTTGATTTTCGTCGTGCGGCTGGTCGCATATCAAATCGCCTCAAGCAGAAACGCCACTTCATCTACACAGGTCGGTCAAGATGGCAGGTGACTAGACCTGCGACCTGTCGTCGCACCTACCTACCTACTCTACTGTGGAGCTTGCGATTTTAGTCACCTGCGGCCTAGCCGAATTGCCATTTAGACTGTAGCCAGGCTATAGTCGCCTGTCGTAGCTTGCATTATCTCCATCAGCAACAATATGTCATTATGGAATTCCACAACTTACGCCAGTGTTCTAAACGATCAAGCGTCCGATTAGTGACAGTTCTCACGTTAGCTACTGTTGTGAATTGTTTGATTTGTTAACCAAAATACTTAACAGCTGACTAAAAAGCAACACACTTTGTAAGTAGGTATAATCTGGAATTATGCACATTTACTTTCATCGTTATCCCTACCGACCGATAAGCGTTACGCTTGAGTAGGTCAGTAAGAGTAAAAAAATAGGTCGAGCAATTTTCAAACACATTCGATTTCCTAATCGCAGACACATGTTGCCTTTAAAAATGTTAAAGAAACATAACGAATACAAGGAAAAATTATATTTATGTCTATAGAAACTAAGATCAATATTGCACAATTTGAATGTTATGACGTGTGGTGCAATTACCATCACAACTTTGCCATAAATTCTTTGGATGTAAGTGATATGCTAAAATATGTAGTTAGAAATCTTGCTCACCAGTTGATCCATATTCGTTTTGCCGGAGCGCCCATGCGACGGATTCGTAAGTCGAACTGTTAGCCCTGAACACGGCCCAGTGATCTCCTGGAAGTGCCCCCCACGCCGTCTCACCGGCTCTTGCTAACCGGAGAACCGGTGATGCTGGATTGAGTGTTGCGTCCTAGGAAATAACACTATAATTAATACATACTTTCCTGTAATAACAAAAATATATAGATATTCTGTGATTGTTGTAAATAAATGTATTTTCATTTATCTTAGTTCATCTTATTTCCATACATAGGTAAGTATTTACCGAAAATGTGAGTTTTCATTTGAAGAATTTCATCGGGTTTCCCTATCACAAGATATAATCAATCATCAAAAATATAACCATAGCAATCAAAAACTATTATTAGTACTACTGATACTAGGACTGTGTTATTTGTTAATATTATTGTGTAAATGCGAGTGTAAGCCAGTAGAGGAGGTGCCTATCCAAATCCCAAACTGATGGGCAGATGACATGCTCGTGACATTTAAAAAGAAAATAAAATAAAAGTGCCTGTTTTAACTAACACTAGACGACACATAGACGCCACAGTGTCAGTAAAATGGGCAAAAGAATATGACATGTACAGATGACAAGGTTTAACTTAAAGAAAACCTATTTCTATTAGCCCAGGAGTGCGTAGAGTCGAGGACTAAAAAACATTTTAAGTAAGTAATGAGTCTTCGGCATCTTTTTTAAGCTTTTTTGCTAAGTCTACACTGAATAAATTGAATGCTCTAGTATTATCTCAGTTTCAATGTATGAAACAAATGTCTTCAGCATATGAGCGTATGGTCTGTTCCAGAAGTATCGAATGAAAGTGTAAGCAAACCCTATTTAGGTTAAATTGTTACACAATCACGCACTAAAAAGAATAAGTAACATCCATCTGTATTTAAAAGGTCTCAACTTTATATATTACCAGCTTTTTCAACAATTATTGTGTGAATAACATTATTAAAATGTAATTGAAGAATCATCGACAAAAAATGAAAAACATCTTTAAAAATTCAAATAATCTAATCGATCAATTTGTAAGTAACACTATAGATTGGCAACCACAGGTACGTTTTCTGATCCATTTGTTTACATTTCTATTAGATACTTTTGGAACAGACTATACAATTCAAATAGGGTACATAAAGGCATGAAGTCTTTGTTTAATTACGTAGTAAGTACACGGTACACCATATTTACTAAGTGTTATTGTTTTAAAACAGTATCTAAGACGAGTTCCACGAAACCCGAAACGCAATTTGTGTAAGACCTGTGTATTTTGAATTCCTTTAGGCAAGTTCGTCAGATCAAAATAGAATTCCTTTAGAAACGAATAATATAAATTTTTGATGGTATGAAATGACATAAAAATATTATTATATTTGACTCTTTTCATACTATTATAGTTGTCGGAAAATGACACCCTTAATAAAAGGTCATGTATTTATAACCCGACGATGTATTGTTCTGTGATATTTGAACACAATGTATTTAATCTTATGTAAAAACTTTGTTCTTTCTACTTATAGTAACAAACTTTTGCGTAAAGTTCGTGTCGTAAGGAAAAGGCTGCCTTGCGGTATTTTTGGGTGCTATTTAGACGCAAATATACACCGGCTAATTTTATTTTGTACCGTCAAATGCTTAATAAAATGTATGTATAGAGAAAAAAAAATTAAATTGCATCTCCGTTAGTCTCGGAGGTTGTCGTCTGCTTAATCAGGCTTACCTGTGAGTGCCTTAATAAATTAAGGCCTCCAGCTAAAGCTTACAAAACTTAAAAATTAAGCGACTACATCCCAAGTCCCCCTGTGGGGTACGGACCTCGACTTGGGGCGTCGCTGGGGGAGGACAGCAAGAGTCAGGCTGGATCGGAATTATAAAATTGTTATGTTTCAAAGACGCGGTAAAATAATAAACTGTCTACGATAAAATCAGTATGTAACACGGTAATAAGATGACAGAACTCACCTTCAGCCTCAAATTAGTATGCATGAACAGTGGGAATCCTTTCAGCTGAGCGCCGACAAGAGTCTCTTCCCCGGGCGTTGCGAACGCAACAACACCCACGGAATATTCCCTGCAGTATTTATCGAGAAGTTCTCGATTCCACTTGTCCATGTTCGCGTATTTCGATAGCGATTCGAACACGATCACGCCGTAACGCCCCTTGTCCAAAGTGGTAAGTACGGGCAGACTCTTGCCCGCCACTTCCACCTTGTACCTGAACAAAAAAAAACAAAAACCATAAATAATTGGCGAAAGCATGGTGAGAAAACTTATCTATACAAATAAATAAAATTTAAGTCTGTTTGTAATGTCAAAATAACAGCTTTTTACTAAATACATATGAAAGTATATACGGTACTTATAACAAAAAAAAAACATTTTTTTAATAAATTTTTGTCTGTTAGTTTGTTCCGGAAACGGCGGGACCGATTTTGACGGGACTTTCACAAGCAGCTGATGTTATAAGAACGGGGAAACTTAGGCTTAATTTTATTATAGAAAAAGATTTGGGTTCCTCTCAAAAAAGCCCATGAAATCCAATGGTTTTCCGACATGCAGGCGAACAAAGTCACGGTACCAGCCTGCTAGTCTATATAATAAAAATGAAATGCTATTCGTTGGTAAGCGCATCATTTGAGAATCGCTGATCCGGTTTGGCTATTTTTTGTTTTAAAATGTTGGTAACAGTCCGAATCAGGTTTTTACGGAAAGAAAAATTGGAAAGTTTCCCGGAAAATCTTTAATTTGGGGAAAAACTGAACGTCCTTTGTCGTATGAATCATTGAAATTTTGACACGAAAACCTCTATCGGGTCAGCTAGTTATTAATATAGGCCTGAAACTGGGCCCGTCTTGAGCAATCATGGTGATGAATGACTATCTCCTCTATGAGACGAGATCTTTCCCCGCAGTGGGACAATATCATTTTAATTTTTAAATATTAAAGATTTGTCACTATCAAAATCAAAATTGAACACGATTCAGAGGTCTATGTCAAAAGCCAAAAGTCAAATGGTAGAAGATACGTTGCCGACTTTGAGTGAAGGTGACATTTTCACCAATCAGTTTCTTTTCAAGTGAAAACTTCTTTAGGCGCAATGGGCATTTTTTGAGATGGAAAAAATCCATTGAACTCGCGCCATTGTTACCGTAAGCGACACCGCGGGTGTTTTGTTTATAAGACGATTAAAAAAATACCCGCTTCAGATGTGTTCGGCTGTCCTCGGGATGTACTTGGTTGTAATGTATATCCGATATATCAGTGAGTGATGGCAAAGTATTCTGTTTGTGTTTTGTTTTCACTTCTGTGGGCACTCCCGGAATGCCACAATTTTTTTTATGTTGACTGTACACACGACGAAATATCAAGCTATACATTTCTAGTTTTAGCTGACCTCGTATTGTATAGGCTTTTCGTACAGTGAGAAGTCAGCTTATATAGCTTGATATGTCGCCGTGCGTACCTTCCGGTAGATAATCGTGGGTCAGTTTAGATCATTGCTGATACAATTACATTTTTTATGAACGATTACTCGTATGCAAACAGAACAATAACATATTTTTATGGAACATGCTATTTCGATGCGAGATATGAGTGTAAATATCAATGTTACGGTGAACTTTTTAGCAATTATTTCAAATCATTGTGTACTTGTTAATGAATTTTATGATAACAATTTAAATTAGGCCGACTAAGGCCAATCCATTTTGATAACCGAATCAGTAATGTTACCGAAATCTGTTGATTTCATGACTATAAGCTAGGCCACTCCATTTTGATAACCGAATCAGTAATGTTACCGAAATCTGTTGATTTCGTGACCATAAGCTACTTGCTCCGCGACTTCGTCCGCGTGATATTCCTTGTTCCCCCGAACCATCCCGTTGCATCGCATCGCCTGCCCGTGCTACTACTTCGTTTTCGTTTAGCGGTCTTTCTGACTTTTTTTTTTTCTTTAGTTCGACTCCTTAGGGTCCTAGCTTGACGTTAAATAGCCTTCCTCAAGAGCTGGGCTATATATTGCGTAAATAATTTTTCAAATCCTAGTGGCAGTTCCAGGGATTAGCGCGTTCAAACAAGCAAACAAACTCTTCGGCTTTATTATTAGTATTGATAAACTGTTTAATTTAATAAAACGTGGAATGCAGCACTCATGTTATTTACTTCAACGTGAAAAATAACCGAGCTCCACTGTAATTATTAAGCCATTATTTTGCTATCAACATTCTTTTCAGTGAGCAATTTATATAAATTGTCTTAAATACAATTACCGACGCACTTCAAAATAAGATAAGAGTCGTAATAGCATTTAATTAAAAGTTATTGTTATGATAGCAAAGAATAGTGGAATAGTAGTAAACAATAGTGCAGTAAAGCGCTGCAGATGAGATGAGAATCTGTTGTTCGAGATCAATACGGGAAAGGTGAAGTGGCTGGCTGCGCTACTGAAGGAGTACTGCTATTATACAACGTGAAATTGAAATAATGCAACACCAGTAACTAGTTTTTTTCAGAATTGTGAGTAGAATCGATTATTGTTAAGGGGCTTTTTTTTTTAGGATGGGAAATCATCAAATGACTCCTCCCGCTCTGGGTGGAGCGGAAGGGAGTGTCAGACTCTTACTGACTAAAACCCACCCGTGTTCCTTCCTTCGCCCTTTATGTTCCGGGCCAGCGGTAACCCTTTCGGACAATCCCGCTGACCCGGCAGGCTTCGGCCCTGACGGGCCCCTTCGGTTGATGCTGACATCTCTTTGAGGCGCGCGTGGAACACGTACGCGCCGTCCGGCACGGGCCTGGTCCTGATCGGACGGTGAACTACGCATTACTCTTCGCCCGCAGGGAGCCTTGATCTCCACTACAATTTAATGTCAGAAACTTGCCAAAAACGTCGGCAAATTAGAGGTTTTACGGCAGATTGAGACTGAGATTAGAGTGCGAACGTTCATAAAAATTCGGGAATCGCCCCTTTGGACTCTTGAAAAACAAACTTATCGTATGCAACGCAATATATCATAAGAAGTGTAATTCTAATGCTTAGTTTTTTGAATAAAGATTTGAGTAATGAAATGTTTCAGTCAGATTTATTTGCCAAAATTATAAGCACAATGAATTCAACATAAAGCTGAGGATACTAATTTAAGTCTGCCCATTGTGTCACCCTTTGTAAAATTCCTTCATTTATATCTGGAATTTATATTGGTCTAGGTATGTACCTACATAATAAAGAGTATTCGATTATATTTTTTATATGCCATTGA
The DNA here is from genome assembly GCA_963855955.1 of Luperina nickerlii. Classification (NCBI taxonomy): domain Eukaryota; kingdom Metazoa; phylum Arthropoda; class Insecta; order Lepidoptera; family Noctuidae; genus Luperina; species Luperina nickerlii. The sequence goes on from OY979669.1 coordinate 8,195,813, forward strand.
TATGGATAAATTGTATAAATCGAAAACAGAAATACGAAGATCCACAAACATGATTAGCCAGATCAATTTGTTATACTTAATATTGATCAGATGAGGTGTCTGAGGTTTTGAGTTATTTCAATTAAACGTAATATCTACGGCCTGACGATCTGGTTTGTAGGTAATGCAACCTACTTTATGGATCCGGGTAGCTACCATTTCCAACTGTGGACTGGTTATAATAGTTTTAGTTATAAACAACAGCGCCTTGTACGATAAACTAAGTATTTTACTTAGGCTCACGGTATTTTGATGAAGAAACCCGCCACTATTTACTCGCAACTCCTACTTTAAACAATATTATGGTGAAACGGAAGCGTAGCATTATCAGCCTTTAATGTTCCCATTGCTGGGACACAGGCCTCCTCTCTTCAAGAGAGAGTGGGCTGTAATGTACAGACGCCAGCACATCAAGCTACTCGAAACTGTCAAATTTTCTCAATCAACTTTGAACCTTATGCTTAAGCGATACAGTTGAAAATCTTTTAAAGAAATTTGACAGATTGTAGTAGCTTGATGTGCTGGCGTCTGTACCACGCGGGCCCAGTGCGGGTTGGTAGATGACACATGTCTTCGATTGTTTGGTTCTAGGACATACCAATTTCCTCACGATGTTTTCTTTCACCGTTTTGAGCGCAGTGGTGATGAAATTATTTACACAAAGTAAAACACCTGTGTGGGTTCAAACTCGAACCCACGACCTATCTACATATAACTCGTAAGTCGGAGTCGTTACCACTGGGCCACCACTTTGAAAGTGGTAGCTAGCAATTAAATCAATGTTAGTTCCTCTCCCTGTTATAAAATTGTACAGTTTAAATAGCAGACGGCGATCGCGTTCCCTAGTCAAACAGTGAACAAGCCGCCGAACTTGATTGGCAATATTGAAAATTGAACTGTCCAAACATTCGCTTTTAGGTTACTTTCCAATTTTCAATCAAAAATACCCATTTTACCGATATTGGGAAAATCTGACAAGTCTTTGAGTTCAATACAGTCAGGTCACTAAACGTAAAAAAATGCACTGACCGACTGTTAGAAAGAGTAGCGAGTAACATACAGGTATCGGGACCAGGTTGTTCATTTTGCTCCAGTTAAGGCTCGTTTCAATTTGGCAGCTTGAGAGCACTCCAGACCGAGTCTAGGGCGAATGGCAACTTGCAAATAGCATTTACCCACTCGAGCCGGTCCGTCTTTCCGTCTAATGTACGGTGCACTCGTTGGCAACCTTGCGCAGCTACTCGTCAGTATATTCGCAAAGCAAACGGTCCGATACAAAAGTTTGCCATTTTCATGTGCATTTTAAAACGCGGACGCTTATGTAAAGTTCGGCGGTCATAAAGCTACGTCGGCGACGAAACGACGGACGTGAGCGCAGCGTCACTATTTAGCTTGCGCTAACATGTTTCTAATTACCTTAATTAGTGTCCTGACATTAAAACGAGAGAGCGCTCAGTTTAAATTAGAGCGCGCGAAACGGCCTACTTTGTCCGTGAAGCGAATGCGAGGAGGGCTAATTCGTGATAAGGGAGCGCGAGTGAGTTCAATAAAGGGGAGCAATGTCACGGTGTGCGACCTCGGTGACCTGCCGCCCCTTAGGATAACGACAGTTATCGTAAAGAGGCCGGTATAACTGCGCTACGGTTAGCCAGAAAACGGAAAACATTAAGCAAATCTTTATATTATTCTCAATTACGTCACCCGTCGCCCTGTAACCGTATACTAACACTGTAAGCTGAAAGCTTAGCTTTACGCAATTAACCCGGCGTATTTACAAACTTTCAAGGGTGTTGGGGTGTGTCAGTCATAGTACCTGGTATAGTTAATTACATTTAAGTTACGTTTGCGTCCGTGTGTGTTATAATGTAGGTCTTTGTTCAGTGGATCACAACTGGATATTTATTTGACAACTCGGTATATTTCATGTACGTTGAATTATAAAGAGCTGTGAGCCTGCGACTCTAATGGAAGTCGCATCGCTCTGTGGTACTCTTAACGTGAATAACTGAAGATACTATAGCAATTAGCAGCCACCCCGTTTCAATTGAGGGCAAGTCGCCAGCGACCCAAGACTTCACTGCTTTATGTTCAGTACTTATGGTAACTTGCGACTTCCTAAACGAACCGTTTGGTCGTTACATGTCCAATTGTACTTGAAAAAGTAGAGCCTTGTGAGACACGAACTCAATTAAGGGCATACATTACATAGCCAGAAAGAACTGGGGCTTGCACATAAAGTCGTTAGAAGAAACTTTTATTGCGCGACTTTAAATTGGTCAATATAAAATTCACTCACTTCCACGAAGTTTTATTGTCAGCAATTTTATTTTTCCTCCTAAAAGATAATGTTCTTTGAAGACAAAAGAAAGAGAATGAGGAGGTCGTCAATTCTTAAGGGACTGTTATGTAAGTTAAACCGCATTGAACATCGTTGAAGGGCCTGTCTGAGAGTTGGCCCCTGACACTAGAGTATAGCACCCATTAACGCTCTATTAAAAAAAGCGGTTTACCCTCTTGTGCACTATAAAGCGGAGTTTACGAGGGCCGGGAGTAATAAACGGCGCCAAAGCTTACATCACATGAGGGTCAAGTGAACGTTAGCAATCAAACTAGAAAACAAACTAGAACACATGTGAGGGTCATCAAATAACGTTAGTGAAAATACATTGTCCTGAAGTTTCTACGACAGAAGTGAGCAATGTTGAATCGCCACAACATTTTATTAAAGCAGAACTACCCCGGTTGTTGTAAAGGCACGAATAAAACGGCTAATCTTTCTTTCACACTCAATTTACTGTAGCCGTTGTCTCTGAGTTTAAAAGCAAAAACGAGACTCGATGGAACGAATTGTTGTACCTTAATACGTTTGTATACGCGAGGCAGTTTACTTGTATTTACGAGGAAGGTTTCGGGCAGGATTAAAGGAAACAGTGTCAAAACGACTTAATTACTTTATATTAAGTCGTTTTGACACAAACGAGCATTAATGGAGAACGAGGCAGCGAGATAGGGGACGGGATGCCGCGGGCTTGCCTCTAATGGCACTACTAACTAACTAACTGTCGCCACAACGACTCGCCGTAGCCGTTCGCAAACGTCGCCTCGCAAGCCCCGACTCGCGCCGCAGCTGTCACCTTACACCTTGCTTTATATTTAATTAAGTTTACTCGTACGTAATACGTATTACTCGCGTACCAATGCTGTTTGTTACCGAATTATCAGCTAATTAGACCGCACTGCATTACCGGGTCGAGGCAATTTTGTTTAAGCAACAATATTTGGGTCAATGGAATTCATAATAAAGAGGAATTTCAACAATGTAACTTTTGTTTGTATTCGGAATTAAATAAAATATTTGGAAAAACTTAAGTTTACAATTTACAAAGGAAAACGACGATAGCCACAAAAGTAAAATACTGGCGCAGCTCAATTCAAAATATATTACAAATACGAGTACATTGTTCCAGACTTCCCAAAGAAAGCTAATTAATGAATAAACACAAAAATTAAAAAAGGAATAAAAAAGAGAATATAAGTATGTATGTACTCTATGTGCAGGTTACTATCATGTAGTATAAATGTAGAGTGGACGTGAGGTGAAGTGTGTATGTGTGTGTGCCAGGGTGTGTGTGCGTGTATACCGTGTTTATGATACCATGGAAGTTGCTCAGTTTCTTCATAAGACAAGGATTTAAGATGTAATATTACGAACGTTCCCCGTTAGGAGGATACGTCATAGTTTTTCTGTGTTACTCACTTTGTTTTTATTTTGGGTACAGTTTTATGACAAGCTCTCAGAACAAAATAGAGCCTTTCGTTTTATGTGTGTAGTACATGTAATAAAAGGTGATCCTTCATTAAACAGCTGTCTGGGTCCACCCTTTATGGGACTGTAAGTTAATTAGCAAACTAAACTCTATTGGGCAAGCTTTCAACACCCTATGTACTTAAATATATATTGTGAAACAAAATATAGGAAATTTAAGGCTCTTACAAACAGGCGCGACACGACACGCGACACACAGGTACCGCAAGTCGCGCAACGAGAGGTGCCTTTGTGTCGCGCGCGATTATATCGCGTGTCGCGCCTGTTTGTAGGAGCCTTTATCAAGTGGAATTACGTACTAGGCGCGCACGACTACACATCAAGCTATACATAACGAGTTTAAGCTGACTTTTGATTGTACGCAAAATCTGTACAATGCAAGGTCAGAGAAAATTGGAAAAGTATAGCTTGAACTGTCGCCGTGTGTACCTAGTTACTATATAATTATCTTAGGTTCAGTCTCAATGAAAATGATAAGAGTTCTATTGTAATGACGAAGCAGTCATAAATTCGTACCCATATTTGTAGTTGTGTTACTATTCTATCGGGTCCAGACAAATCTCCCCCAGTGGACTCGTGCAACTTGTACCTACTCATAAGTTTTAAGGCTAAAATACTTATGTAGTTAGGACGGCGCTGTACAGCTGGGATATTATGATTTTATTAGTAGAGCTGCTAACAATGTTATAATAATAATATGTAATATTAAACTTATCTGGTAGGAATTTTGAATTGTATTAAGACCCTTTTACTAAACCGCTGCTGTCCGTCCGCCCATCCATCCGTCCATCCGTCTGTCTGTAGACAGTTGAAATTTACACAGTGTATTTCTATTGCCGCTATAATAAAAATAAAATAAAGTAAAAAATGAAGACCCCTCCATAATTTATAAATTGATTTTATATTTTACAAGAAACGTGTTCTTTTCGGCGTTTTTGTGTGCCAGTCTGACTCGCACTTGGCCGTTTTTCTGTTTAACACCCATTATTTATATGTTGCTTAGCAATTAGTAGCAACAATCATGTTTGATATCAACTACATTATCGTTGCCAAGCACAGCAAATAAAAACATATAGACCAATGAACACAACACTTACTTAATTGATAACTTGATTCGGTGATTGTGTTTTGTTTCCTATAAACAACGCCTACAGAAGCGGCTGTTTCGATAATGTCCGAAGGTTGGTGACATAATTATATGGACATACGACATAAGTCGACATAACTTATTAGAGCACTGAGGCTGACCGATTATACATATATAATATAACGTTTCTACGAAATGGCGTAGGCAGTATAAGCCCATAAGTATCTTACCTATAAGTAGGTAGGTACCTATTTGTCTGTCAATATTAAAATAGTGGTGTATACCTATATTATGTATAGCCTTAAATATAGCAAACAGTTCTTCGAGTAAACCAGTAAATCCTGAACTTTTGCGGCCTTATTACAAAACATGGTTGTCTATAGACTCAGGTTTAAAACCAACGAACCATTTTTTATTTACGAATTTATTCCGACCAATTCAAAGTTCTAATTACAAAAACTGACTTTGAAACAGAGTCTAAACTGACAATTCTTAAACAAATCTTTATCTTAGTTGGAATAAGGCTCGAAATAGAAACACTGGCTTGAAGGTTAAAGCTTGGACTAAGTCGACAAATTCAAAGTTCTAATTACAAAAACTAACTTTAAAACAGAGTCTAAACTGTAAAATTTTAAACAAATCTCTATCTTAGTTGGAATAAGGTTTGGAATTCAAATACTGGCTTGAAGGTTCAAGCTAGAACAAAAGTTAAAAATAGTTTTTTAATGACACGGATATATACCGACTTTTTTTACCGTCTGGACAAAACAGTGTATAAAAGATGAACGGAGTAGAAGCCTATGGCACAGAAATCTTTTATTTTTACAAACTAAACAAACGAATAAAGCGATAAATAATATCAAAATTAAAGCCTCTACGCGCGGAAATTATCAATGAACTCGTAGCGACGTTCAGTCCTTTGTTTGAAGCCGGTCGCTTCAATCAAAGGATTGAATGTAAAAAAGGGATTTTAATTTTATTTTTTGTAAAGAAAAAAATCTATGCCATAGGCTTCTACTCCGTTCACCTTTTACCCTACTACTACTACCCTGTTTTTGTCTAGACGGTAAAAAGTGTCAGACGGTAGTTACAAATACAGCACATAATCTATCATTGAAAAAAAAAATTGTCCCCGTCTGCAGTCCGTAAATGAACAGAAACGATAAAAACCCCAGGCCTAAGGAAAAGGTTTTGATAGAAAATATCAAGGAGGAAAACTAATTCCTGACCCGTCAAACATTTCATAAGCAAGCCTAGAGTTCACTGAAGCACAGCGCTGCTGGAGAGGAAACCGATTTTTATCCGACAGAAGCAAAAAATCTCATATAACGCAAGTAGGGCGGCCGTCCGTGAGACACGATAGACCCTGGCCGGAAAATAACTGGAGACATTTTAATACTACACGATTTATGAATTAATTTAGTCAATGATGAATGGCCATTGGAATATGTATAGGGTACTTTAACTCAAGTTAGATATTCAGCAGTTTCAGAAGTGGGGCTATCGATCGAATGCGAACGTTCTTGGTAGCGTGTACCTAGAGTATTATTTTATTAATGTACAGATCGACGCCGATGGCAATAGCAAGTTAATTATTGGTCTAGAAATGTTACTCTTTAGCATAATGCATAATCAGCCTAAATAATAATGAATATAATGTTCCCAATGCTGGGACAGAGGCCTCCTCTCTTCCAGAAGGGGTGGGCTGTAAATCTACAACGCGCGCCCAGTGCCGGTTGGTAGATGTCACATGTCTTCGAATGTTTGGTTCTAGAACATGCCGGCTTCCTCACAATGTTTTCCTTCACCGTTTTGAGAGCAGTGGTGATGAAATAGTTTACACAAACAAAGCGCCTACCTGGGTTCGAACCTCGATCGGGGCCGTTACTACTAGGTTAGCTGCTCTTCACGTACACGAACGTTATTGTTACGCTAGAGTATTCTTTTATTACAAGGGCTTACATGACCTAAAGCGCGGTCACTGTCGGAACTGCATAGAAAAGAAAGAGAAGCGCGATGACGCATCGCTGGTAATTTATTGCAAGATATGAAGCAATTATTGGATTAGATAAAATATATCGTTTGGACTGAAAAAATTAAAACACTATTGTTTTAATATGTTCCTTGTAGAATATCTGGCAAAAAATCAGAATGATTGTATATATGGTTTTTATTATAAAAAGAAAGTTTTTAGTGGTATCTTCATGATTTTTTTCTATCGTATCCAATTAGTTGTACCTATTAAGATTTCAGCACACTATCTACGTACCTATTATGATTTCAGCACACTATCTACCTAGCATATATCCTGAAGAATATCACATATTTTTCTGATTTTGTTTACTGTAGTCGATCATATACTTTTATTGTTTCTAAAACTTGCGTTTTTTGTGTTTATGTCCTGTAAGCCTCTAAATGAACAGAAAGCCAATTCCCGTAAGTAATTAAAAACGTTCAAAATTTAGTCGCAATCTCATCTCAACGACAATCAATGTCAATAAGTTGTCAAAAATGTAGGGATTTTAGAGGTATTTTTGACAGATTGAGATCAGACTGAATGTTCTTAATATTACGAGATCGATGGCACTAATTACAATCGTCAAGTTAATGATTGTTCTAGAAATGTTAATACTTACTCTTTATCTATTAAAAAACCTATACACATCGACCTTTGATTGGGTAATGTAAAAGTTGAACAAATTGCGTAAGAAGTCAAAATTCACATTGTAATTTCAGTTTTATTACTTTTATGACTAACACATCTTTTGCTATAGGTAATAATTATCAGCATTCATTAAAAATGTATCGTCAACTTCAGTAGGCAACTGATAAATAAATCCGTTCGTTGCAGTATTTACGTCTGTATCGCCGGGTTAATATGTTAATTTCATATCGCAGAGATAACTTATTATTTATATGCTTGTAGCAGCCATTCATTAAAACAATGACTACATGATTATTAAGAATCGTGATAACTTCTTAGAATAAATAATAACAACAAGGAAAATCGTGTGGATTAATAATGATAACCCCGGAAATAAATTAGGCTTACTTACTTCATAGGAAATTCCCGATGTCAAAGTTTAGACTTTAGCTATCTTGTACGTCTTTACAATAAACATCGGCTAAATAAAAGCAAGTACGACGTGCCAAGTATACGTATAGTTTACTTTTGAATCATAATCTTCCTTTTTGATGCACTATGAATGATTGGACATAAGCACACGGTTTCAGTACACTATTATTCCTCTGTTGTGTAAACGTATAAAAATCCCTTTGTACATACACATTTTTGTTGCATCGAAAACCTACGGCTTATTCACCGGGCGTAGACACGGTTGTCAGTGTTGCATGGAGCCCATTGGAAGCTTGTTGACGGACACGTTTTTTCTACGGTTTATACCTACGCCGTGTGTAGGCACGGTAGTCAGTGTTGTATGGAGCCCTTTGGAAGTTTGTTGACGGACACGTTTTTTCTAAGGTTTATACGCCGTGTGTAGGCACGGTCGTCAGTGTTGTATGGACGCCTTTGGAAGTTTGTTGACGGACACGTTTTTTCTACGGTTTATACGCCGTGTGTGGGCACGGTAGTCAGTGTTGCATGGAGCCCATTGGAAGCTTGTTGACGGACACGTTTTTTCTACGGTTTATACGCCGTGTGTAGGCACGGTAGTCAGTGTTGTATGGAGCCCTTTAGAAGTTTGTCGACGGACACGTTTTTTCTACGGTTTATACGTCGTGTATAGGCACGGTCGTCAGTGTTGTATGGACCCCTTTGGAAGCTTGTTGACGAACACGTTTTTTCTATGGCGTGATTTATACACCGTACCGTAAAGAAATCGTGACGCGTACAAAAGGCCTAAAAGTAGGTACTTACCTACATAATATTAAGTTAATTTCATAATGTTTGCTATCAGAATACCATAGCTATGGATTTACTTAATTAGCACTCGATATTATGAATGTCTTCTATTATAGCTAAACGTGACGAAAATAGCATTACAGCTTCCATTGGAAAATTCACATCTGCATAGCTATTCACAACCATCCGACAGGTTATCGTATCGAAAATGACACATTCCGATAACCTGAGTTGACCTGCCCCCGATGCAAACAGCTGTCGGAAGAATAGCGGTTCTCTAAACTGACAAAATGTTCGGGTTTTGGACTTGTCTCTTATTTATACTTGCTATAACTTATACGTAAACGGTGCATCCACTTGAAAACCAGAAACATAACAATAATTTCAGTTCGTTGAGGACGACTATAAAATAAGGCAAACATTTCAAATTTTTCAGCTGAAAACCGCTGTTACTGCAAGTTCTCAGCTCTTACAAAACAAAGGTTGTTTCCCCAATACGCTGCCCGATGCAGTACATCACCTCCGCGCATATTAGCTGTCAGCAGGCACTACCGATCACCTCGACACATAAAACATAGGCACAGAAGGCCCACTCAATAACTCTAGCTAAAACAGCCACATAGACGCGAACGTATTGTGTTATTAAATTTTGTTAAACGAACGCCATTTACTTACATTTAATACATAAACTTACTACAATATCAACCCTGAAATCTCAAATTGTTTAAAACTCACAAGGCTTTCACGAGACAGGCTTCCACTAAACGGCCCGCATCGCATCGTATCGGAAAGGTTACGAACGGATGCTGCGACAACCGATCGCGTCCAGCAGCATGTCGACGTATACGATCGGCTCCGTACAGCCGCTTGCGAACATATCCGTTTCTGCGCCTAGTCAAATAGTTTCATTCCTACCGCGTCGACTTGTTCTAATTTTTAATAATGGTTGAAGTTGACGTAGTATTGTTGGCTATTGCATTAGAAGAAGAAAATAATCATAAAACAAAAGAGGAAATAAAAAAATTGGACGACAGCCGATAGGATTCGATCGGATAGGACGACAGCCGAACGGAGTCGATCGCGCGTCGCAGCATACTTTCGGCTACGATCGCGTGTCGCGGAAGACGCTCGCGGTCAATCTGCTGTGCGCGGCTTGGTAATATAGACTTTAAAAAAAAATCCGTTCCGATCCGATGCGATGCGAGTCGTTTCGTGGAAATCATCCTTTAATGTGGAGTCCACAAATTAAAATATTAAACTTATGTTTCCTTTGTACCAATAATTTTAGGAGCAGTTATTTGTATTAGTTTTAAGGAAATATAAGAATACTTTGTTTGGTTCATCATCATCATCATTTCGGCCCGGAATCACCTACTGCTGGGTATAGGCCTCCCCTTTGTTCTGCCATGCTTCTCGGTTCCAGTTTTTGAACGATTTGGTTAAGGGGCTTACAGGACCTAAACGCAAAAAACGCATGTTTTAGACACAATAAAAGTATATGATCGACTACAGTAAACAAAATCAGATAAATATATGATATTCTTCAGGATATATGCTAGGTAGATACCGTGTTGAAAACATAATACAACTAAATTGGCTCCAAAAACTTTCTTTTTACAATAAAAACCATACTAATATACATACTATCATTTTGATTTTTTGTCAGATCATTCTACAAGCAACATACTAAAACACTACTGATTTATTTTTTTAGTCCAAACAATAGATTTTTTGTAATTAAATAAATGCTTCATATTTTGCAATAAATTACCAGCGTTGTGTCATCGCGCTTCTCTTTCTTTTCTATGCAGTCCGACAGTGACCGCGGTTTAGGTCAAGTCCTTAATAAACGATTGTTATTGCGAGTGTGCTTGCTCTCGCTCTATGCAAACGCGTGTCTATGTGTGCGTGTGTTTTCACTCGTGGTATTGAGCTAACCTTCTACACCTGTCTATTATGTGGCTTCACACTCTCTACAAGGAAAAGCAAACAAAGGGAGGAAAGCCCCATAAGCGAACCCACTCAGTAAATATTAACATGATAACTTTAAGAAATTGGTTCTTAAAAAGTCATGTGAATTTGTGTATGGTAATAATATGATGAGTTACTTTAACTATTGGCTGTCACGAGTATGTTGCGAGATTTTATAATTTGGCACATATCAATTGGAGCTTTCCTTCATAATTAATTTTAATGTTTTGTATTTTATCGTTTCAGAAGTAGGTTAAGGAGTAGGCATTTCCTATCTGACTACTCTGAGAAGAAAGGCCGAAACAAACTCAGACGTCACAGTCTCTGAAGTCCAGACATAATCTTAGTCAGATCTTGCGAAGACCATGTACATTGATGTCTGAAATGGTATTTTGAGGAAAGAACTACACAGATTGAGTAGACGTTCAACTGTCCTGTAAAACAACTGTCATTATATTTGTATGGGTATCAAGGTAAGTGAAAATTGTTTTCTAGTAAAGATTAAGTATGCATTAAAGTGTAAATGAACAAAAGCAAAGTATTGAATGCGACATGACCTTATACCTACGCTTATTCTTGTTTTCGTCTCTCTAAAGTGCGTTTGGGGCAAAACCGTACGGGGTAATATAGGGATTTTATTTGAAACATATGTGAGCCATGCATGGATGAAATTACTTAAAGGTAAGAACTGTAACGCCCGTGAATGTTGTACGGGTTGAGAACCCGAAGAATTTGATGAGTTCTATCAATATACTAATAAATAAAGCTGAAGAGTTTGTTTGTTTGAGCGCGCTAATCTCAGTCAGATTTGAAAATTTCTGTTTGTACTTGATAGCCCAATTTTTGAAGGCTATAGGCTATTTAACATCACGCTATGACTCTTAGAAGCAGAAAAAAGAAAAAAACACTGGCACTCCGGTAGTGCCGACAGAAGTGAAAACTTGAACAATTACGAGTGTATTTTGTGAATCGTCTTATAAACAAAACACGCGTGTTAAGGTGTGTTCCTTATTTTATAGGGTTTTTTGCAAATCAGGTATGATGACCAAAGTGACTGGTTTATTCTTCTCGTGAAAGGAATTTATTCAGATTTACAACGCCATCTCGTCGTTGTTGGATGAACTACGTAGTTAGTACGCGAGGCCCTCGTAGTTCTTCCCGATGTGCATAGATGGCGCTGTCCTCAACAACGCGCGTCTTAAGTTTTACGTCTGACGTTAGTACGCGAGGCCCTCGTAGTTCTTCCCGATGTGCATAGATGGCGCTGTCCTCAACAACGCGCGTCTTACGTTTTACGTCTGACGTTTTACGTCTTACGAATTTTCGATCAGGGTCACGTGACCTGACGCGAATTTAGAAGTTTTTACCCATTCCAAAAAAAGTACACAGCGCCGCTAAAGAAGTTTTCACTTCAAAAAAAAACAGAAAGAATGCGAAGTGAAAACGAGGTAGGTAATAAGCTAGGGTCTGGCGATGCGAAGCGACGCGACGGTGTGGGTCGGGGGGAAAATAAATTTTACGCGGACGAAGTCGCGGGTAGAAGATAGTATCTATTGTATCTATAAGATTTAGGTATACCCGGTTTTGGGCGAGACACGGGACAGTCAGTTTATGGTTTTGTTGTTCTTTATATTTAAGAAAAAAGTAATATTGTAGGGGCCAATGGTTGTAGGCACCGTACACTATCACTTTGTTGATGTTGGTTTAGTTGCGGAGTACACAGAAAGAACCACAAGTAGAGTTTTAAGGTTATATTGAACGTTGTAGTTAACAAGGTAGAGTGGTAGCGATTCTTTCTCTTGACAAGTGGTTAGTTCCACAGTTGTTGTCTGACTCGCTCTGCTTAGCGTGAAAAGTTATAGTTATAGCGTAATATTTTGTGACGCACGCCACCAAAGTAGGTTGCTGCGTTTGCAAAGTAAATGTACGGTTGATGAGACCGTACAAATATCAAGAACAAAATATGTAATTTATTAAACAAACTAATCATAGCCTATTAAAATGGATTTTATACTTATTTTAATGATGATTTTGTTGTTCTTTATATTTAAGAAAAAAGTAATATTAAGAACAAAATATGTAATTTATTAAACAAACTATACATAGCCTATTAAAGTGGATTTATATTCTTTCAAACTTGTTTTATTAAATGTTTGCCATAGCGTCCCGATTTTACCCTACTCTCCTATACCTACTTACCTTAAAGCAGGACTTCAGGGGCTATATAGGTAGGTACTATTACAACAATAACAAAAGTGAAAGAAGTCCCATAAAATATTTAGCAGTTAAGAGCTTAATGCCTAGTCCACCTACAACCATGAACGCTGAAAATTCTTGAAACGCTGAAAAATTCTGAAAGTTAAATAAACTGTGAAATATTTCGTGAAACTAGTTCCATTCCAAAGCGAAAGCTACACGTTATGTGGCGGTCAAAAGTTTAATGTTCAGTTGAGATTCGAGCGCTTTATGCTTAATTTGTTCGTTTGCTATGGAAGAGGAGAATGGTCGCAGATTACTAGTGCCTATGGTTTCAAGAATATTTTAAGATAAAAAAAAACAATGTTGCGCTTTCAGCTTGTCTCTTGACCAAATAAAAAAAAACGACCTCTGAATCATGTTGAATTTTGAACGATCGTGACAAATCTGTAATATTGATTGATTCCATATTTGTTTAATTGTGTGCCTTGTTTCATTTACAATAGAAGGTAAGTACCTAAATAATAATAATTCCAGCCTATTATTGTCTCACTGCAGGGCAAAAGCCTCTTCTCATACATAGAAGGCACGAGCATTGATCATATTTTTTTTTAACAATACCTTCAAATCTATTATTTTATTATGCATTATGCTGAGCGATGGCCGTTTTGCGTAGATGTGACGCATACTTTCTCCCAAATTGTTATTTTGTTTTTCTTTTGTATGTGTTTTTTTATTTTTATGCGTCATGTTTGCTGCAAATAAACGTATTTTCTTTCTTTCTTCTTTTTTATTTAGTTGGCACGACAGCTGTGCTTTTTAAGTAGTATCTTGTATTTCAGTTTTGCTCCCGAACTATCACTCTCTAACCATTTGTAAATATGCTCTGCTGGTCCACTTACCGTATACGGTTGGCGACAAGCAGCTCGGCGATGTCGCGTCCAAGTCGCGAGTAGGCCGACTCGACGATCACCAGCACCTTGGCGTCGATGCGTAGACGCGCGTCCGACCGATGGTCGCGCGCCGCCTGTTGCTGCGACGCGAGCAACGAGCATTGTGACAGCGGTCGCGGTACGCGGTCGCGCCACACCAGACTGGAAACAACCTTCCATTTTAGTAATTGGAACGGTTTATTAAAGAGGCAGAAGTTATCAATCACAGGGAGGATTTATTTTCAGACAATCCTTATCAAAAATAAAAAAAAAAAAACAATCGTAAAGATTTTATTAATAAATGAAGAAAAATATCATAGCATAAACAGCCTGTTATGTACCCACTGCTGGGACACAGGCCTCATCTCTGTGAGGACTAGACCGTAATCCACCACGCGGGCCCAGTGCGGGTTGGTAGATGTCACATGTCTTCGATTTTTTGGTTCTTGGACATGCCGGTTTCCTCACCATGTTTTCTTTCACCGTTTTGTGAGCTGTGGTCGTGAAATAATTTACACCAAGTAAAGCGCCTGTATGAAGATTACAAAACTGCATATTATGTTTATTCAAACAGAAACTACCTAATGTCAATGCTATCAAGGATTTGTAAAAACTAATGTTTCTTTTTATACAGAAATTACATAAATCAAGCAAAAAGTCAGTTATTAACAAACAACAAAAAGGTTAACTAACCGGAAGTCGGGAACGGTAGAGACGTGATTTAAAAACGATCAGATTTTCTCAAGAATCACCCAGCCGTGCCATAACATCATAAAAGGTAATCATCATTTAGATATCTACTGTTTAAGAGATAGCGAGACTGAAGTGCCTGTTATCGAATCCATGTAAACTGTAAAAGCTATATATTGTGTGCTCTAGTCGCTGTGTATTTTGTAACTATATCGCGACTATCTAAATAAAGATAAATGGACTTTCCTTGTAGTATGTATTTATTTTATGATGATTCCCTACTTCGTCTTCTCATAGTGTATTTTCCTATTCTTGACAAATATGGAATACATACATACAATAACTATACTTTTGTGTTATTTTGTGGCATCGGTTTTGGAATAAAATAAAAAAAAATATATGAAAAAAGTTCTAATAAAAAAGCCAAAATCAATTACTTTCCCGCACCTGAACAAATGAGCCGGCAATTAAAACCCAAGTTACACCATTTGCCTACTAAGTCACTCCCGAAACAAATTTTACGAGAAAATCAATCAAAGACTGCCAAACTTAAAGCTGCGTTCCAAGTAGGAGCCACATCAAAGCGCCATTAAGGTTTATCTCAATAGCGAAAAATAAATAAAGGCGGGAATTTGTGGAAATATTATATCCGTAGGCGGCAGTAGTCCTGTGGCCTCTTTGCTTTATTGAAAGCCACGCCTGAATCAACCGAGAGGAAACTTTAACGACGACGCTCACATGATATAGGTACAGACGCCAGCACATCAAGCTACCCGAAACTGTCAAATTTTCCCAATCAACTTTGAACCTTATGCTGTTGCGAGAAAGTTGAAAATCTATTAAAGAAATTTGACACATTGTAGTAGCTTGATGTGTTGGCGTCTGTACCTACCGACCTTCTATTTTTTTTTAATCAGCCTATTTCGTTCCCGCTGCTGGGACACAGGCCTCCTCTCTGTGAGAGGGAGTTGGCCAAAATCCCCAGTGCGAGTTGGAAGATGTCACAAGTCTTCTAATTTTTGGTTCTAGGACATGCCGGATTCTTCACAATGTTTTCCTTCGCCGTTTTGAGAGCAGTGGTGATGAAATTAAATACACAAAGTAAAGTGCCTGCCTGGGTTCGAACTCACGACCTACAACTCGTAAGTCGGGGCCGATGATTGAGCACAAATAATAACCATTATTTACCACTAAAATGTATTTACCTACAATAAACTAACCAATTAGTACCGATTAGCACCAT
Source organism: Luperina nickerlii (assembly GCA_963855955.1). NCBI lineage: Eukaryota > Metazoa > Arthropoda > Insecta > Lepidoptera > Noctuidae > Luperina > Luperina nickerlii. The sequence continues at coordinate 8,211,659 of OY979669.1, forward strand.
GTGATTAGATTTGCATTCAAATTAGGAAGCTGAAAATTTTGACTATAAACACGATAACGGGTTAATAGTAAATAAACGTTAATAAAACAATATGCCTTTAAATCAGCGAGTTGGCGGCCCGTTAGGGAAGCAGCTTCCATTAATTAGCTAGAACACAAGTTTTGCTATAAATCCAACAGAGTCGGCGAAAACTTGCCGCCCCTGCCGCTCATCTCGGGCGATGTAATTTTAAGCCGATAAAATAAAATATTATGGGTCCTCGCTACACGCCATCTGCCCTAATTACATAAAATCACGTTATAAATTACTCTGAAATATTCGCCTCCTCGTCCTAATTTAGCTGCGAAAAGCTGTCAAACAAAGGGCGACAAGGACACTCGGCACAAAGTTAAACGTCTTTAATACTTCCGCGAAGCTATTTCCTTTAGATATTAAATGCCATTTTGATGCATAATGAATTCTCTGGTATTGAAATAAAAGATAAACATTGTAAAGTGAACGAGTTCGGGGTTTCTAGTCACATGTTTGTGTCACTTGAATTTGTTCTCGGGCGACCGGCAAAAGACCAGGAAAATGGGAGTTTTCTGTACGGTACGTGTACTTTCACAACAAGAGATAAGAATAGGACGAGTTTATGCAAATACGTTTTCGTAAAATCTTGAGAGATATAAAACGAAAATGTCTCTAGCATGTCAAAGAGGTTTATAGAAGCGACCCTTTCAAAAATGAAAGTAAATAAAGTAGGTAAGTAAGAATTTTATGCACATGAAAAGAAGGAAAATTTTATGGCCGTAATGAAAACACTATCGAAACAATAAAGAGACTACATAAGTACTACTTAGCTCTCAACTAATCCCAATAAATAACAGCGTGACAACGACGAGCTGTCCGAATGCGATAATTTCATATTATTAATTCGTATCAGCTTCGTGTTTGCTCCCGATAGGGAGCAAATTGGATTTTATGCCAATGACGCATATTTTCAACTAGATTAATTAATTAAATTCGGGCTCGTTACGCTTAAATTTTAATGAATATAATGTTATAATGAGAAAAGTTAACCATTCGATTGGATACACTGTGAAAAACGATTAACTAATACATAACGCTGAAAACCCCAATGCAATCCTATTGGAAAGAATCGTCGAAACAATAAATCAGAGGTTGAGTATCGTAGCGTGCTTCGAGTGATTGTATTACCCAGTTCACAAAATACAGACAATCCACTTTTCCTTTCGTGTTTACGTTGTTCATTAATGAAACTATAATAACATGATGCGCTTCAATAAAGACGAATGTGAAACGTGAACATAAGCTATTGACTTACCTAGTGAGAGGTACTGTGACGTAATATGTATAGAAGAATATGGTGAGGACGGATAGCAGCATGACGCCGGCGACACACTTCCTCACATTGACGTGGCTTGCCAGCCAGAAGCAGCATCTCGGCGCTGACGTTTTGTGCGGATGTGCAAAATCAGCCCCACCGCACTCCAAAAGAGGCGCGCGCGCACCTCGACTTTCGCCCGCCATCCTTAACATCTATACACCACTATATTTACACACAAAAGTAACACTTAGGCCTCTAAGGATTTCACTATACAATGTTTCTATCTGGGAACCCTAACGGCTGCGTTTGTCCTTGGTGGTGACGTTTTCTGTCGCCACTTGCCGTGTTTCCACATTTCATAGTGCCGCGGAGGTGTATGGGATTGCGCGTGCGCGGGGAGGCTGGATGCGCGTACGCCGCGATTGACGGCCATCTCGAGCCGACAAACGCGTCCGTTCCCGGTTTAAAATGGCCGCCGACGCATTATGGCGGGTTGTGCTCATCACGCCGACGTCGTGCGCTCCTTGGGATAGAGCTCACGGCATCCGTCTCCACGACAATTCAGGGTCTGCTACGCCTCGGCTCATCTGTGATATCTGCAACAATAGAATTAATTACTTATTAGTGATGTGCGTGCGACTCGAACCCCCCTACATATATTCGCTCTATCTGAATTATTTATCTGAGGTACCTACCCATAGAAATGTAAAAAACAGGAGAAGTGGCAAGAGGGCGTGTCTGTGTCCACGCGTCATGAGCAAAACGGGCCTGTACTAGGCAAATGGCCGTCTCCGCGAACTAGTTCACTTTCGACCATGATCGTTATAAAATATAAAAATGCTGAGTTTTTCAGTGGTTTCCTGTAATAACCGAAGTAAAAGCTTCGTATCTCATGGAATCACTTACCATAATGTTAGTAAAAGTATTTTACTGTATTTGTCTTTAACATCATGAAAAACAACAAATCGTAAAATATATTCTTGCTTTTACTACATTATTTTTGTTTTGAAATATCGCAGCGACTGTACCTACTATTTTTGCAGCAAATACATTGCTCCTTAAACGTAAACTGAACTTTATTGTGTAAGAATTAAAGTTATTTTTCCATTAATTCATATATGTTTACATTTTTGGCGAATAAATCGCGAACGCAGGATAGGTACAGTCGACCGCTCATCGGTGGTAACACTCAAACCTCGAGCTGGCCTAACATGTAGTATGTTAGCCAAGGAGCTTTAATATAATAATAGGCCAGCTTATATTGGTTTCGTTCTTAGTACGTGCGGCTACTGTACAAAGAAAGGCAGTAAGTACCTACAATAAACGAAAACATTGCTGACAAAGCTTAAAATCTAAAGGAGTAAAATTCTAATTTAGCAGATGATAACATACTTAATTGAGTCCTAGTTGTAATATAATTCAGATCCAACCTCCACAGACATTTTACTTTAGTTTCTACAATCCAGAACTCGATAAATATCAAAATGGCGAGACAAGAATATAAAATAGTCCCACTATAAACGGCGCTATCATTTAGCCATGAAAACCGCCATTAATTACAAACGGTCTAGTCGTAAATTTTAATTATAATAGAACAAGTGCTTGATTATAACTTTCCTTAGGGCAATAAGTTATTCTGCGAAGGTTTTATTGCTGCTAAAGACAGGAGCCGCGGGTTAGACCTATCATTTTCATGGTTATTATTCCAATACTTACTAATTAATATCTCGGTTCCAGATTAGGTAGTAACTGCAGTAGGTAATATGTTGAGATGTTAAAGTAATTGTAACTAAAATGGAGTATTTTCTCCAGTTGGACCAAAGGACCGAATCTTGAAATACGCACACAAAGCTAAACAAAAAAAAAACTTAATCAATTAGTATATTTCGATTTATCTTTGAATCTCCGTGTTTATTCAATTGTGAATACTGTGCTTGGACCGGCGGCTCCTGTAAATCCCCCTTCGCATTATTTGAATGTAGGCTTACATTGAAACATTTCTTTGCAGTCCCGAAACAAATCCATTCAACCGTGAAATTGGACGAACAATCCTCAAAATTCTGAATTAAATTTGATCAAAAAGTTAAGTAATGATCGTGAAATCAGATTTATACAATAATGAAATGATCGACAAACGAGGTTTGTGGTGTACCACGTTTTCTCAATTCGTTAATTTGAATACGTTATATGATATCGAGTAACTTATCACTCGGATAATGATTTGCCTTATATAAAAAGGTAGCATGTCTTGCATAATGTAGGTATAGAACACTGCGCTTCATAAGTAAACGTTAAAAGAAAAGTTATCAATAGAGCCCTCCACTATCTCGGAAGTTTCACTTATCTTCTCAAAGTAGGATATCTCTGGGGAATGCCAGGGAAGGATGTTAGAAAATGCGTTCGCGTTTATTTATAGACAACGTAAAGAAATGGTACGGGTAAAGCCAGTTTATCGAACTCCAGCGACCTTGATTACATGAAAAAAGTAACACTTTCATATTTTACTTTGGTGTCTGTTGATAAGAGAATTTTTATACGTCAGTCTTTGTGTTCAGTAAACGGACGAACCGTAATGGAGGGTCCCAGGCTTATGTGAGTATTCTGCTATACTTACCTATTGTCCGAACACATGCTTTAGCTGTAATGAAATTTCATGTACGCGCTCGTTCTACTGTTTGCGAAATTTTTGTTTCGTTTGACTAAATTGTCTACGTAATTTTCCAGACAGTGTAGGTCTATTTGGTAAGTAAAAGGGAGGTTTTCGGGCGGTCGCAGTGAGCGTCGGTGGAGCAGAGACGCGTACGGAATCCGTGATTGTGCGACCCTTTGAATATTAACTAGCAGATGACCCGCTCGTAACCGGGCCACGAATCTACAAGGCTACTCGAAAGGTTAATTCAAACTGCTCACTGTCGGGACGTGCTTTATTTCTTCGCCCCCAATAAAATCGTAGGGACTGATGTAAATTGAAAAAGAATACCTATCCACATACTGTGCCGAGATTAGGAACATGTAGTACACTTCAATGCTTCATCGGGTTGAAACAAACGGTTTTTTAATAGCCAATCTAACTAAATAACTTTAGAAACTTTAAATCGAATGAAAATTAAATTATTCTACAAGTGTATTCCACGGTAAAACCAGACCCAAGAAGTTTAAATCGAAATTACCGTCTTTTCCAGCTGCAAAAGATCCAACCCTTGTAAAATGTTATTTTTATGCGAAAATGAGAAGCTGCTTTAAAACAAAATTATTTAGAAACAAGAATGATTGCTGTGAAATGAGAAGAAGGCGAATAAAAAGTAGGGTAGTTAATTAAAGGGAACGTCCATTTAGAGCGTAGCTATGGCTCCGACGATAAACTTTGCGTAATGATAAGTACAAGAAGCAACATCAAATAGGATTACAGGTAAAGTCTTTTAAAATATTTGTTATATCCCAGTTTCAATAACAGTACGTAACATATTATAAAACTCTTGAAGAGTCTTCAAAGTTCCATACATCAAAGTCAAAGCATTTGTTTCAAATAGGTACATAAAAGTCACTTTTGAACATCAAAATATAATAACATCTAATAACAATATCTTGTTACGAGGGTTAACGAAATGGTATCAAAACTTTTTGCAGCTACTACAATAAGTAGAACTCCCCTAATTCAGAGTACGTTATTACAATAAGTGTGTTTGTATGTGAAACCTGAGATTTATGAGACCGTGTATAAAAGCACCACATTAAACGCTTACGAATATTATTACCCTCAATATAAATAAAGTGGTGTTATCTAATCGAAACACGGACGTATAATCGTGTATATCACTAGATAGAAACAAAGTAAGATAGTGATGCATTAATCTCATTAAGGGGATGACTCTAAACGATCTGGACGGGTTACAGCAGTACGGGTAACGGGCGAAAACAATTATTAGTTAACCCTTGCCCCTTTCACGAAAGATAGCGGACCGAATTACCTATTAATGATTAGGGTAAGCTGGACTTTGTGTGAGATGACTGGCGTAATACGCGTTCTATAACACGCTGTAAGCTAATTTGTAAAGAGAAAATGTAGGGTTTTTTATAAAAATAACAATCCGTAACGCCAGATTAGGAGCTTAACTTTAATAAAGCATCCTGAAAAAAGGCGATTCTATCAAAGACTGATCCTTCTCACACATAATAACATGAATAACAAAAGAAGCAGTGTAACTTATTTTCAAGACAAAAAATAAAGGTATGTAGTGTTAGCGCCTTTATATCCGATCAAAAGACAATGGCTTCGCTCCAGAGATGAAGGGACAAACTTATTATAACTTTGCTCGTTCACCACACCTCGTCGTCACAGGGCCCGTTCAGAAAACCCGCATAATAATGCTACCACGAAACTCGTCTAACACGAAGACCAAACTTGTAAAATATTGAACTGTGAATCAGACGATACTCTGGAAATGACAGGGGTCTTTCGGATACCATTAGATATTTTCTCAAAGTGAACATCGTGGTATTACTTTCATCTTTGTGGTCCGAGTGGAATGACATGGCTATTCATGGCTATTATATGAAAACACTACCTGCGCTCCGCGGTTTTACCCGCATAAGTTTCGATCCCGTGGGAATATCGGGATAAAATGTCAAAAACTCCTATGTGTTAATCCTGGTTATAAACTATCTGTGTACCAAATTTCATCCAAATCCGTTTAGTTGTTTGTGCGTGAAGAAGTAACAAACATACAAACACACGTACAAACTTTCGCCTGATAATATTAGTGTGAATGAGTCATAGCTACTGTAAAACTGAAATATTTATCGGATATAAATCAAACTACATACGAAAATATTGACGTGGAAAAATGTGACGGTATCGAAACTAGAATAACGTGCGTTTATTTGTGTTATTTGTTTACCAAATCAAAATAGAAATATATCTATGACGCATTAGTAGTGAAATATACACATGGATTCAGTTCATTTAAAACGAGCTTTACTTTTTTGTAGATAAAAGCCGGAGTGGAGAGGCACGCAAGGCGTTGGAAGATCGCAGAACCGTCGCCATTAGGCTACGGAGGCGAGACCCACAATTCGCCCGCATATTTGGTCAAGATTAATTGCCCTTAACATCATCTGTCAACCCGAGGGACATTCCGTGGACATTTTGTTTGCTGTACAAATAGCTCAACATATTCGTCTTGTAGCACGTTATTAATTGTACTGCGTCTGGCTTTTAAGAGATATCTACATTTTATGGGGTATTAATGTTTCGAACATAACATACGATTTTGTGCTATCCGTCCAAACAAATACTTTGTGCCACAAAATAGTTATTATTGTAAAATATTATAAGGAAACCAAAGCGCAAACACACCGAAGCATCCATTACTTAGATAAAATATTGCATCATTGCAGTGGCTACTGCAGGTAATATTGAATTCGTTTTTGCAGAGAACGCAGAGGGCACGACTGAAGGAAAACAGAGTGTGCCGTTCCATAATTTATTTGTTGAATCTCTTACCTGGTTGTTTCATTTGCTAAATGCAAGTTGCAGGGCGAACAACAATCGAGCGCTAATTGTGATTCCACTAATTTGCATTGGCGCAACGACTTACCTGTGCTTGCCTGCCGCACCCGCCCAACTTCTCTATGGCAAACATGCTCACACCGTGCACTACGGTTATTTATACGGAAACCCACCAAATCTGATTAAAATTAAGGTTTCATATCGCAGCGCGCCTTCATTTGGATCTACTCTCATTTCTCATACGTTGTTTGCGTTTTAATTACCCACATTGATCAGACTGCCTCCAAAGTTCCGCTCAAACTATACTTAATGGATTATCAAGTTCGCCCTTGTTCTCAATTTAACATATTTTAATTAAGCAATTCTTAGAGAGCTTGTGGTTCCTGAAAGTATACTATGAGACTTAAGTACGTTTTTTACTTCAATAAAGAAAGCTTTCAAGCTGTTCATTCGCAAAAACAGTAATTCAATTGTACGTAACACTAAGCATTAATAACTCAAGTGCTATTTAATTGATCAAAGGCACCGTTTCGATATTGATTCCCCAAGTATAGACAACTACAACAACCGATTCTAGTTTGCAAGGTAATGCAAGTTGCAAACAGGTATCTCCAATTAACGGAACATTGGCGCCATTAAATTCTTGTTATTGCCGAGGGTTCTCATGCATAATTAGTGGATTCACTTTACAGAAGTGGAAACGTAGTCTCGTAGTGCAGTGTTTTAAAATGTCTGTCTGTGACGTTTTTAATGTAAACAGCATTGCTTGCATTAAATTATGCAAGTGGCACTGGCTTCACACGATTACAGTAAATTTATGCAAGACATTATCCGAGGACAGCGGCGTCGCATAACAACGCCTTCAGTGTCCGAGCGCGCAGCTCCCGTCGGCGTCGCACACTGGTCCCAAATTAAAAAAAAGTGGACATTGATAGTAGACCGCTGATATTTTTTTTTATTGTTGATATAATGATAACAGATAAGGCAAAAAAATATTATTGTCCTACTTCAAATACTTTTCTCTAAAAAAAATATTTCTTTTTTTTTTGTATGGGAGTGATTACATTTTACTCAATTTCTCAAAAACCTTAAGCGATGTCGAGATGGCATTCACATATGTTAGAAAACTAATAATTCTGAGTATTTGGCTCGAAGAAACTTATTGCTTATCTCTGCGTACTTTCGAGATAATAGTGACAGAAAATAACAATTTTTTTTAATGTTAATTGTTCGCTTTTTTTTAATCATAGCCTTACTCATATCGCAATAGGTCCGCTGGCCAGCAAAATGGAGCTTCGACGCGAGTTTGCCGGGATAACAAGATGGCCGCCTCTCATGACGTAACGTAATACGGTCACGAATCGCGCGCGTACACCTCAGTGTACAACTAAATGTGGTTGCGATAAGACGTGTCCTTATTTTTTCTGTGCGCTTGAAGAAATGCTTGTTGTTTGTTTGTTTTGTTATTGTTGTATTTTGAATCTTTGGATTTTAAAATCAAATAATTTTTGTTTGTCTTTCTTTCGTCGAATTCGTTTTCGTAATTTTTTTTTGTTAAAATCAAAGTCACTTTGTCTTTGATATCTTTGATTCTAATTTGTTTTCAATTTTCCTTAAAATTATAATATGTCCGCATTTGTCACCAACTTAGACTTATACGTTGTTCTTAAATCAGGAGGTGGTTTTAAAAATGTCGAATTTTTATTTAATGCCCTTATTGAACGTATTGGTGTTGAATTGTCTTCCGAAGATTTGAGTAATATTAAATTATTTTGTCGTAATTTTTCAAGTAATATCTCAAAAAGATGGTCTGCTTCCAGTAGAGCTCAAAAGACCTTTCTTAACAAAAATTCAGACTGGTTACAATCCCAAATAGTTTGGCCAAAATGTCAAAATATCGATTTAAACAGCATTTTTAAAGTTGCCGAGGAAGTAATTCCAAATTTCGAAACGCAAGTGGATACTCATCAATTAAGTTGTGGTACAAGTAAAAAACCATTTGTTGATATATCTGATAAACAGAAGAAAAGGCGTTCTCTAACACTTCTTGATCACACAGAGGAGGAATTAGTTTATGCTTTATGTGCCAAATTAAAAGAGTCTAAAAAAACAAAATTAGCAGCTATATTAAACGAACTCAGCCAAAACAAGGAAAAATGTGAGATGGTACATGATGTACTATTCGCTAAAAAGACTGACAAACCGTGTTTACCAGATGATAAAACGTTAGCGCTTTACACCTCAACAAATTTGTCAAAATGGCAATATCGAAATTTAAGAACTATTCTTGCTTCAGAGAAAATGTATGGTCTTCCATCCTATCAAAAGCTCCTGGAAGCTAAAAAAACTTGTTATCCTCCAGAGTCAGACATAACTGTAACTGAATCTGATGCTAAGATAAGACTTCAATCGCTTCTAGATTTGACAACCAATAGGATATTAAAAACAATTCAGCACAACTCTGCCGACAAAAAATCGCTAAAACTAATAAGCAAATGGGGTTTTGACGGGTCATCTTCTCAAAGTAATTATAAACAAAAGTCACACTCCGACACTAAAATTGACGATTCTTCAGTTTTCATGATTAGTTTGGTTCCGCTTCGTTTGGAAGAAGAGAGTGGTACTATCTTGTGGCAAAATCCTGCTCCCTCTTCAACAAACTATTGTCGTCCAATTGGCTTTATATTTGCAAAAGAAACAAATGAATTGATAAAGAAGGAAAGTGCATCCTTAGAGGAAGAAATTCGTAATCTTGTTCCCACAATTGTAGATAATTTTGATATTAAACATGTTTTGTACATGACTATGATTAATGGGAAAATTTCTACTGTGATTTCCAATACTTCTTCTGCAGCTGTTTGTAATATTTGCAATACCCTACCTAGCAAAATGAATGATTTGGACTTTGTATCCAAAAGACTCATCAGAGAAGATATGTATAAATATGGTCTGTCTTCGCTTCATATGTGGATAAGATGTATGGAATGTATTTTACACATTTCGTACAACTTAGACTTCAAAAAGTGGGCTGCACGAAAAGAAGATAAATTGTTAAAAGAAATTAAAAAGAATTTGACACAAGAAGAATTCCGGGAAAGAACTGGTTTGTTAATTGACATAGTAAAACAGGGATTTGGTACAACCAATGACGGTAACACGGCAAGAAGGTTTTTTGAAAATTATGAAGTATCTGCTGAAATAACGGGTATCCACCCTGATTTAATCAAGAGATTTGCAGTCATTTTACAAACAATTTCATCTGGTCAACTTATTAATACCAACTTGTTTAGGGAATATTGTAAAGAAACAGCAATGCTGTATGTAAACTTATATCCATGGTATTACATGCCTTCAAGTGTCCATAAATTGTTGATACACGGTGCTGATATTTGTGAAAATTTCTCCTTTATTCCGATAGGCATGCTTTCCGAAGAAGCTTCCGAAGCGAGGAATAAAGATTTCCGGAATGTTAGAATGGCACATACAAGAAAAATCGGTAGAGTTCAGACTAATTTAGACATTATCCACAGCTTTCTAATTAGCTCAGATCCTTACATCAGCCATATCAAACCAAAGTTTGCTCGTTTACATAAACAGTTGTTTCCAGAGGCTAGTGCTTTGATCTTGAACAATGAATTGCTTTCGTTGGAAAACGAAGAAATAGAGATTTCTCAAGAGAATATAGACCCAAATATTAATCTTTCACCATAATATTTTTTCAGAATCGTTTGTGAACATATTAAACTTTATGTTTGCAGCTTTATTTGTCTTCATTTTGATTGCTTTTTAGAACTGATGAAAGTACTCCTTCAGAAAGGTCATAGCTTTTCAGTCATTAGTGAGCCCCCATAACCTCTTTTACAGAGAAGTCTCTTTTTATTTATTTGACATTACACATACATTATAATTATGTGCTAAAGTAAGGCTATGATTAAAAAAAAGCAAACAATTAACATTAAAAAAATGGTTATTTTCTGTCACTATTATCTCGAAAGTACGCAGAGATAAGCAATAAGTTTCTTCGAGCCAAATACTCAGAATTATTAGTTTTCTAACATATGTGATTGCCATCTCGACATCGCTTAAAGTTTTTGAGAAATTGAGTAAAATGTAATCGCTCCCATACAAAAAAAAAAGAAATATTTTTTTTACAGAAAAGTATTTGAAGTAGGACAATAATATTTTTTTGCCTTATCTGTTATCATTGTATCAACAATAAAAAAAAATATCAGCGGTCTACTATCAATGTCCACTTTGTTTTAATTTGGGACCAGTGTGCGTCGCCTCCTTTATGAAAACCCTCACTATGATATATGGCTGTGTGCCGACTAGGGCTTTCAATACCGGTATTCCGGGATCCCGTAATACCGTGATCACGGATTTTATTTTGGCCTTTTACAATACCGGTATTGACGCCCCAATACCGTGATTACGGTATTACAAACATTAGATCTGAAAATTATGTGATCTTATTCTCCCACTTGTTTTCTTCAGCGCAAGCGTCCCGCTGTTATCTTAAGCTCACCCTCCCGCACCCCGCCTGAGACAATGCCCGAAATCGAGCTGTATTTATGTGTCGTTTTTGTTATTGTCACTATTGTCAGTCAGTTTCGCAAAGGCGATGGGATAACGCGTATTAATTTACTTTTACATTTTTTTACTGTTTTTCAGAAATTGTTATTAACGCTTGATTTATTTTGTTACTTGTTTAGTTTTAGATTTTGATTATTTTTTTATTACATAATTATTAATAATGTTACTAAAATGATTGCTAGCTACTTAGCTAGTTAAGCTATAATTAACTTACTTGCATTTCTACAAATAATGATACCTATGTTGATTCTTGATTTATTTTCTTACAAGTGTTTAGTTTTAGATTTTTTGATTGTTTTTTTTATAACAGAATTATTAAGAATGTTACTAAAATGATTACCAAATGATTGCTACTAGCTAGTTAAAGTATACTTTACTTACTTACATTTCTACAAATAATGATACCTATATTGATTTTTACATGAGATATGATGACATTTAGGTAATGATAAGAAATATTTTTTATATTGTGCAAACAAAGTCTATGTGAAATGCCTTCCTGCAAAAAGAGTAGATTCAGTTTAAGTTTTCATTATGTTCCTAATTCCTAGTCCTACCTAAATAATCAACCAATACCAAATTATTATATAAGAATTAAGAAAGCTATGTATAACGTATTTATTTTAGTATTTTCAATAAAATAATAAGAACAATACTGATTTGAAAATACAAAAAGGCGTATTTTATAGGTTTTATTAATGTCCTAATTGAACTTGCGTTCAATACCGGACAACCGGTATTGATACCGGGATCACGGTATTGACTTTTCCAATACCGGTATTGATACCGGTATTGAAAAAATCCGGTATTTGAAAGCCCTAGTGCCGACACGATATTGCCTCCCTCGACGTCTTTTGTATGCAAACGTCACTTATTTTTTATACCAGCCGGTGCTTTGGCCGGTGCAGATATCGGTTTGTGTTTTGGCAATCAATTAATTCGCTGGCATACTTAAAGCGACGTTATACCCGCTAATGACGACGGGTGGGGTGAGCGCGGACGTGGACGCGTGATAATCTCCCGACCATTAGGCCCGACCACTCGCTCGCAAATCGTCCGCATATTTTGCCCAAGATTAATTGTTCTCGAATATCATCTATCACGGTGAGCTCTCTCGTGACCGTCGCCGGCAGTGCGTACGACGTTTTATTTAAGGCACAATAGGCCCCTAGAGCACCGTAGTTGAGGTAATTAAATTTTTGGTACAATAATGATACCGCTCCGTAAAAACACGTTAAGTATTTTGGTAGAAGGAAAAACGATTCGCTTCGAGCCATTGTGCTTTATTAAGGTGAAACGAGGGATGGTAATTAGCCAAATGACTATTTAATTTTTATGGAGAATTTAGAAAATTATTGGATTACCCATAGGCTGGGAAATGAATTTCTCATGAAATTTTCGTGAGACACAAGCGCCAGTAGACAGTGCGTAGGTAATTATGAAACCTTTAAGGCTATTTTTTGATTAATCCCTAAAAGAGTGGGTAGGTACCGATTTTATCGTAACAATCATTTAAATAAGCTATACTATACATCTAAAACATTCCAAATACTAATTTCGCGTAGACGAAATAAGACCGATTACGGACTCTCCCGAAACATAAATCCGTAGTTAAAAATACCCTTCGTCGAGTTTATTTCGTAACGGACAAGAACAAATTGAGTCAATCTTTTTTTGCCAGAGACGAAAAACCGAAACGGTTCGCATTACACCATTTTCAACATGTAAAGTTCGAATATCAATCAAGCCGACCTTTTTTCAATAAAGCTACCACAGGGATCCCTTCCGAACCAATTTTTCGAGTAATTTCACTCTTAGATACAGTGTCCATTGGCTTTCACTGACATTTTGTTTGTTTGCTTCTAACGAAACAATTTGTTGATGGAAGTTTTTCTGTGGGTAACAACTGTCTTGTAACAGATTCTAGTCCCTAAAATACAATGCCTTTACGTTTTACATATTCCGTTGTTGTCATGCTTAATTGAATAATATACTCGTAAGTATTACGCGCCTAAATCGCATAACTTAATAACGTATGAAAGGACCAAGTAGTAGGTCTAATACGGTATAGCTACTTACTTATATCAATAATTTGAATAACTTAGTTTTTTTTAACATATCCACATGGTTGGCGGAAGACGCAACAAAAGATAACAATTTGTTATCTTTTAACAACCTTTGCAGTTTGGTGTGAATGACTGTTTACACACTTTGTTTATACCTGTTAGATAGCTAGATAACAAAGATAAAAAAATAACTTTATTATTTATATTCTCGCACGTTTTTAGGTTTTGTCAGTCATTCATATTGGACATGTAAAAATGTGCCGCAAACCATTGCAAAATAAAATAGGTCTACATTTAATTTATTCCTAAAAAGTTCTGCAACCATATTTATGGTTCAAAGGACCGTAAGCCGCGAAAGGAGTTTTTTTTTTTTTTTTTTTTTTTTTTTTTTTTTTTTTTTTTTTTATCGTGGAGAAATGCTCATGCATACTGCACTACCACGGGGAGATAGTGCAGTTATGTGGGACTCTAACCCACTAAAACTCCACGGTGTCCTCCTCTGCCGCTTACGGCGGGAACACGGGCACGCGTTAGCACTCATCCGCGAACCCGCCGCGGCTGTCCGTTGCCGGACCCTCCTCTGGGGAGTACTCCCCATCACCGGCGCACTAGAACACATAGCACGCCGTGACCGCCCCAGGGACCAAACCAGCACATGGGCGCCAGACGACCCCGTGTCTGGGCACCCTTGGTCCCTCCTGCGACGGGTCAGGACATTGGCCCCGCCGCCTGCCAATTTTCGGCTGCAGAGGATAGGGAGAGCGGCCAACGTAATACCGACACTCCTCTTCCCCTGCAGCCCCACCGCGTCCGCCATCGTACGGTGGCGACCCCGTCAAGGCCGCGGAAGGTAGGGAGAGCGGCGCACCGTAATACCGGCACTCCTCTCCCGCCGCGGCCTCCACCCCTCAGCCGCGATGCCTCAGGTATGACATCGCGGCCCGCCTCAGTTGCGATGTCGCCCAAGCGACACCGCAACCTACTTTTGGCCGCTACGTCGTTGGCTTGTCGGCAAAAGCCCTGACGAGCGGCCCCTCCTCGGGAAAAAAAAAAAAAAAAAAAAAAAAAAAAAAAAAAAAAAAGCCGCGAAAGGAGTTGATTAAAGAGCACCAACTGAGTGCGCGTGGTGACAATGAATATTCAGTGCATAAGCATAATACGGCCGCAATCTTAGTGCGCGCCGGCGTCGCTGTCTCGATTGCATCGCTGCCCATTTCTCATCTTAAATGGTAAGAGCAACGCCCGAACTACCTATTATACCGCCTTTTTTCGTAACTTTTCCTTATAAAGGATCAAACCAAAAGGACCAAATGTAACTCGCTCAAATCTAATCCGCTAAATGACATCGATCCCAGACAAATTGCGACCCGAAACAGGCTTCGACGTAATCATATCATCAAACACGACAGACATGAATGAGATCCATCACCATTCCTAAGAATACCGATATGGAAACTTTATACTCGTAAGGGATAAAGCCTAGTTTTTTGTGGCCAAGTTTTACGATGCCAATATTTGCGGCCGCCCAAAGATATGCCTGTAAGTAACAGCATAATGCATGGCCGGGAAAATGCTCACATCATATTATATGAACAGAATCTACATATTAGATAGCTAAAAATCGTTTGATCGACAGATCCTCTGCTAAAATAAACATACACAATATGCTATTTAATGTTTACTTATCTCTCAAAATGCGAACACATTTTGTGTCACGAGCACGAGTTTAATGAGGATAGTTTGACCAGTATTTCATCTCTAAATAACATCGTTAGGGAGTAATAAGCTCGTATGAAAACCTAACAGGGTTGAGATAAATACCAATTAAAAACTTTGAACTCTCCCAGCATGTGGGTACAGCGGTTTATTTGTCCATTATAGCTTGGTAAATATTATGATTTATTTGGAACATAATAATTGTGTTATGAATTATGATCGTTTGAATTTGATCAAATAATATAAAAGCCCGTCGACGTGGTGACTCAACGATGGAGGCAATATGGAAAATCACAAACTAATGTGCGATGAAATCATAAAACGGTCGCGTGCGACGACATTGTTCACTACTCGCCCGCCACAGAATTCAAGGACAAAACTGATTTAAGTATAAATGATACATTTATAATAAACTATTTGTGTGAAATAAGAGAAGCCAATAAAAATGAAAAGTAAGCAAGTTGGGAAAAGGCTAGGCAGATAATGATGATGATGAAGAGAAGCCAAAAATAAAACCAAAACATAACAAAGCGGTTTAAAATTATCTTACCCTTTTTCGGTTGATTACATTCGCAGACAGGATAAAGCAGTATTTACACACTTAATATTTACTACAATCGTTATATATTTAAAAGTTCTAAGTATATTAACAGCGTTATCTATCTATAAACACATCAAAATTTTAGATAACAAAGAGGAAGCAACACTTATTGTCACACATTTCGTACGCGAATAGTGAGCGAGATCGCGGCGCACGCCACACGTCCGACCTCGGTTGTGTCTGGGGGCATACTGACTCGACTCGAGTCTGAATTTTATTGGTGATACCGGAGCCGGAGGCAACCGGCGATATCAAAGCGGGCGGTCGGCCTGTAGGGCGGGCGCGGCTACGAGACCTCTACGCCACGCGCTACGAGGCCTACGCCAATTTTTTTTTAAATAGTATAGGCAGAAAGATTGTATCATTGAATGCGAGTTTTACATGAAACAGTCTCCTTATGGAATCGAGATACTCTTTTCAGTTAACGGTAGATACGAATAAAACCGAAAAAGGAAAACAAAATGTAGACAGCATTTAATAAAACGGCAAATTAACTCAGTAACCTCATTTTTCGCCAGCTAAAAGCTTTACTGTAAACACGGGTCTTGGAAAATTATTCACGGTGGAAAAATTAGGCGAGCTCCAACCGCGACAGTCCATCTATTCGCCGCCGACAACGTACGCTCGCGCCCCGCGATACAAAGGCGCGATCCGCCCCGATTAATACTAAGCACGCCAATAAATATTGATACTAGCTTCTTTGTCTTGCACGGAAGATTCGTTCCCTTTTATTAATGGGACACTCACGTTTGCCTGACAAATCTCGTACCTCAGATACGTTTTGGATTTCACGTTATTTTGCTTTTGGCGTTGGTTTGGGAAGGTTTATTGTATCGATACATTCACATTACTACGGTAATGTAAGCACATTTTGATGTTTTTGTAATGTTCTTATTACCTACCTACTTTAGAATTCGATGAAGAGATTTTGTTATTACTTTTTGTACATACTTACACGGATTGAATTTTGGTAGTCAAGGAGTATTCAAGAAATACGTTTCGTTATCATTTGAGGTAAACTAATGTATAATCGAAGGCGTCTTTGAATGTCGTGACGACAGATCACCGAATGATAACATGCAAACTCAAAACTCAAACTCAAAGCATTTATTTCAATTAAACCATTTACAGGCACTTTTGAATTGTCAAAAATGCCAATGCCAGACGGTATGTTATAATTTCTTCTAATTCGTATAATTATGAGGCTTTGGTGGAAGGTACAGACATGTTATTGCTGTGATGCGCAGTCACAAATACTTTACACACTCTAATATTTAGTACTTGGAAAATATTACAAATAATTATGTGTCTAACCTTTGAGTCCTTCAGTCGTCATTATGGACGACCTATAGACTTCTAAGTATCTGTTTTTTAAGTTCAAAAGACCTTTAGACTCGTAGAACTATTTCTGTGTATTTACTATTTATAGAGAGCATGAATTTAGCATTCACATTAGTGACTTGTAGTTTTGGACAAAAAATACTTAACGAGAAAAAAATACTTAAAGGAGTCACGGGGTCGATTTTGATGAAAACTGAAACTGCATCATTCGATTTTTGAAAAATCAATTGCTTAGAGCTAGGAATATTTTAATAGGTAATTACTATTCAGTCTTAGAAATTTTCAAACTTCTGAATACCGTCAAATCTTTACAAAAGGGTCAGCTTCAAATTCAAATAGCAATCAAAGCTACTTGGTTCGTTGATTTAGAGATACATATATGCAAAATTATAACCACTTTTGGGTACTTTTCTGAATCAATGAAATTTCGTCGTATTTGCTAAAAGGCTCCATCAATCTGTCAGATATTTATATATTCACTACCAAGACAAGTAACACTATTGCACAGAATAACTTTTATTTGCCCTGAATATCCTTTTAAAAAAGGTCCAAATCTGAGTTTTCGAAAGCCCACAATTTACATTTATATATACTTTATTGTTAGTACACCACAAAAATACACAACAAAAAAAACACAATACACAACATAAATTCACAGAATTTCTTCATCAGATTTGCCTATTTAAGTCATTATGGGTTCGGCCACACACGATCGTACCAAAATCAACGGTTCTGAAGATCACTTTATTTTTGGCCCTATTTTGAAATCTGAAAGTGGACTCCTCCCCACGGGGGTTTTCTATACGAAACTTTTCAAATATATTTTCGGTGTTCTCTCATAATGCCGCACCTACTCAGTTATCAACTTTTCGCCCTGCGTATGCTTGCTCAAAAACCCTCTGGGTTCGATCATGGTTCGGGTCTCGACCATGCGTTCGATTCTAGTATTGAGTCCATCTGTTTGGCAAGTCACAATAATTAGGTAAGGTACACCGAAATACGGATAAGCTTGAGTTAAGGTACATACGACAAGTCTCAGTAAATGTCTGCATATACCCACCCCTTCAAGAGTACACGACTACATGTATTTCGAAGATACTTCGTTCTACTGTTTCCGTAAAGTAAAAGGCGGAGAAGTACCATTGTGTTTTTCTTTTCCGTTGTGTCCTGGATATTTTAAACACCTCTGCTAAGACTCCTGTCACGTAACGGCCCGCGTTCATCATGGCGACTGCGACCGGCACAAGTGGCGCTAGCAAGAACAGGCGTCCTGCACGCTACTGCCGTACTGTTGCCAGATGTCACCGTTTTCTAGTACGTTCTGAACTCCTCATATGTGATATAATCGTGATATACGGGAAACCCCTGAGGCGAATGTTAAAATCTAAAATGTTTGAGTTTTCTTCAGTATAATGGTCTGCACAAGTGCACACACAATCCAAATAATTTTAATATTGGATAATAAATCCAGACTAATTAACCTCACCAGTATTTTCAATTTGAATTCCAATTAAAGAACTCGTGCACTACCTTTAATAAAAGCCAGGCCCGAATTCAGCTTTATTGGAGTTGGCAACACTAATTACAGTTCACTCTCGGCTAACAAGCGAGAAAAGGCAAAAACGAAAAACGGCCCTTCTTCTTTTATTAAGCTTGGTCTTTTAAAATCGACTCTACGACAAATGTATGAAGATGAGAAGGCCCGGAGGCCTTACCTTTTTATTGGTCATTAAATCCAACGAGGCCTCCAAGGAAACAATAAATCATCGATTTATCTATGTGATGACTATGTTGCTGTAATAAAATAGGCAATAAAATTGGCAAGTATCGATTACCCCTGATCGAGATTGCGGAATCGTAATCACTTGGTATTTGTAGGTTATAGCTACTTGTATTACTTAAGGGGGAAGCACCAGGATGGCCTGCGAAATTTATTTTTTTTACGTTTTTTGCCCTCCAAGTTCTTACAAGATAAATTTTTACCCAGTGCGAAAACTGTAACCATGAATTCAGTATTTACATGATTCTGAACCCACCAAAACGCTGAAATTTTTCGGCGGTATTAAAAATTATAATTCTGTAAATACATACCTACTTGTTACGGTCCCGAATCATATTTTGTTCAACATACAACCTGATAAAGACCTGCAAATTGCAAACAACGTAAAAAAAATGAATTTCGCGGGCTACTTAGCGTATCCCTTTATCGCTGATTTACACGTCTCCAGTTTTTAGTATACTTAGGTACCTACTGTAAACGCGTAAATAATATTCCGATCAACCGGTTAGTAGGTACTTAGTAGGCAAACTAGCCGTTTCTACAGTTCCAGTCACAAACGACGTCGCAGGGCTAAATAATGAATTTAGAAATTCCTTGTATTTACAAGGAATTTCTATGTATAATGTCTGACAACTTAATTTATTTGATGAAATATCAACTTTCGATTGAGATTAACAATTCGCAACAAATGAACGTAATATTTTGTGTTGTTGTTTAAAGACAGCATGCGCAACATCAATTAAATGTCAAAAAAAACTGCAGATTACCCGCGTGGAAAAACACGCGTGTTGAAGAAAGTGATAAATGTATTAGCGGCGGGTACGTTTGTGGCAAGCTAGGATGGGTATCAGTGCCCGTGATGATCGCATGTACGGCTATATTCACGCTATCACCAGCGCGGGGGCGGCACGAGCCATCCTCACGCGATGCACCGTCCCTACACTTCGCATTCATAATCTACCCTCTCTTTGCCACATACAAACGGTGAACTCGTGAAATTTTGTTTTTTATTTATATTGCACGTAGATAACATGGTAATGTATGATAGGCAAGAATTATTTCCTTAGTTATTCCTCAGTAGCTTTCTTGCGCCTTCCTGGGTTTGACACAATAAATAGTTGCACATTCGTTATAATTTAATGAACTGAATTAAACCCTTCCGTTTTGTTTTACTTTACAATGAAATTTCAAAAGACAATAGGTACTTACCTAATAATAGTATTGACATTTTCGATTCTCGTACCGCACGCACGCTGCACGCTGCTTTCAAAAGACATGAAAGTACCTACTCTTTCTTTTTAACATTGTAAATACTGTTTTCTTTAACTTTGTGTCAGATAATGTACTTTTCCTGATGTGTTTGGTCTCCTACACATTCCCTGCCTAATTAGAAGTGTGTCGGAGGGCAGGCAGACCTTGTAGCTGTAATTTTGTGAACTAAACTTTTTACTGTAGTAGTTAATGTAGTTATCTATCTATAATATTATAAAGCTGAAGAGTTTGTTTGTTTTTTTTTTACAAGCTATCTCAGGAACTGGTTCGAATTGAAAAATTATTTTTGTGTTGGATAGTCCATTTATCGAGGAAGGCTTTTAATTCACCTTTCAATCTTCACACAGCGCTTGAATTGTCAAGCGAAAATATTTTAGGAAAATCGAACATATTTATTGAGGTATGTTCGATTTTCCTAAAATATTTTCTTTTTGCGCAAAATTAATATTTTGCTAGATTTACAGAGATTTAAAAAAGTTAAAAAGTACTGCAACCTAGCCGTAAATTTACGCAAAAATCATACATGACGGAATTGTTCCCCTTTAATAGTTATAAAAAAAGTCAGCGACAGCATATTATGTCTATCTTTTAAGGTTGACTCACTAATAACCTTTTTATGGTAATACAATTTGTTCTAAAATAAAGCTTTGAAACATGATATTAATCCTTATCAAACAAAATAAATACGTTATTCATGACAAGTATTTCATTTTGAACAAAATTGCCCTTCGACGTCATTTGATATATCAGTTTTAAAATAATACTAACAATAAAGCTGAATAGTTTGTTTGTTTGAAAGCTCTAATCTCTGGAAGTACCGGTCAGATTTATAAAAATCTTTTTGCATTCGATAGCCCAATTCTTGAGGAAGTTTATATTAAATATCACGCTAGGATTCTTAGCAGTTGAGCAAAAAGAAAAAAAGTCAGACGTTTTCGCTAAGCGAAAACGAAGGTATAGCGCAGGCAGGCGATGCGATGCGACGGGGGAACAAAAAACGAAGTCGCGGGAAGAAAGCTAGTAATTTACCTCTTAATCACCGCTAATGAGACACAATTGATTTTCTATTCTAATGGGCCGATATCGAGTGGTTAATATTGTTGTTGATAGTGACGTTGTGTGATTGATTACGCTTTGTGTGATAATCAGGGCCCCAAGTCTGCTATTACAATAGTGTCAAAATGGTCTATCATTGATTTCATAATTGTTGATTTTGACAAGTTTGGTAATCTACTATTATAATGGCGTCATTATGACTATCCAATGGTCAACCACTGACACTCCATTGCATTAATGGTAATCTCGTACACAATGACAAATGAATGACTGACGTATGCGGTAATCTGCTAAAATTTTGACAGTTCCTTTGATCAGTGACCTGCCATTATAACGTCATTGTGCAGTCATTGCTTTTACTTCGTTACGAATCGTCGTGTTTGTGGAATTTGGAGAATGTTTTCACTACGAGCACATATTCTCAAGCTAGCTAACGCAGTAGACGCTAGAGAAAGAAGACGGGCGGAATGCAGAAGACGTCGTCGAGCCCGTCGCTTGACGAGAATGAATACAAACCCCTTTACTGATATTCCCGAGGCGGAATTTGTTAAAACGTTTCGCCTTGGAAAGGACTCAGTAAGGGGGTTAGTTGAAGAACTCATTCCCCTTATGGCCAGACCACGTCGACACGATAGCGTATCGGCAGAAATGAAGATGAAAAACTGAATTGACATTGAGTTAATAATCTTCAACTTGACACGAAATAGGTTGATTAATGTTACTTATATTTTTTATTGCAGATTCTAATAGCACTTGAATAGTCAATAAGAGCCGAAATTTGCTCAATTAGCACCATTTTGTATTAAATCAGTAAATATTCTATAAAATACACTCAAAATAATAACAAAACAGAAATAAAAATAAAAACAAATAGACGTCAGTAGTAATGTCACATTTGACTTTGACAGCTAAACAGATAAAATATTATTGAGTTGTTTAATCTCACGTTTATCCGCGTTACACATTTAATGTTTTTTGCTATTTACGAACTTCTTATTACTTCAGATTGCTTATAACACTAATAAATAATATTTAAAAAATATATGAATGAAATCTGGCATGAATAAATGTTCAAATTTAGTAGTAGTTTTTCGAAAACCATTTCTACTAACGGGTTTTATATTAATGGCAATACTACAATGTCATTCTGGCACAATTCTATTACGAGACCATTGACCGACCAATGATCGACCATTATGAATTTAGCAGAATACGAACTTTTAGCAAAATGACAATGGGATCGTGTTGGAATGACGAATTTATAAAAATAGCAGACTTGGGGCCCAGGTCGCAAGCTATAATGTGAACCTAGTGATATTACCTGTTGTAGTGTGCCTTGTGAATAAATAAATAAATGGTTACGTTTAACCGAATTATTCAATGTTTGGTAATGTGTCATGTATGGCACTTACTCCCTTCGAAGGAATAATTAAATTTTAATATTTAAGGCGGTGCCGATAGTTCGTAATGAAATTCAGTCAGCGACATGACAAAGGTCAGCTCGGAGCCATCGCGTGATTAAACCCAAGAATTAACAGTGTATTATTTTCAACTGACTTTATTACTCAGGAGGCGGATCCATTGCAAATATTCTATTTCTAGAGAACGTTTACGCGCAATAATTGAAAATACATATTTAAATTGAGGAGAGCCTAGAGAGCATAACCGTTAGCAGGGAACATCCCCTAGACTGTCGTCGACAAGATAAAGTGGAGTTTTCCAATACCAGCGTGAGAACTTGTAAACAACATGCATTAATGATGCAGCGACTGATAGTTAACATACCAGTACAACGTTACATGCAACGTTCGAGATACTCTAAACATCCTTAAGTACTTACGAACTAGTAGTAATAAAATGAGAACCGTATGCGTGTGTTCCAGCTTTAGTACTTTCGTACAGAATCCTGGGAAAACTCGATTGTTCCAATGTTTGCTAAGTTGTTTCATTATGTACTGAATATGTTCGTACATTATCAAAGTGACATCTACTTAGCTTTTCAGCACAATAACAAACATTCGCTAGTACAACACATCGTGATAACGGGCGGGCTCATATTCAACGCGTCATGCTTTTAATGTGTCGCTCAATGGGTACGTCTGCTTCATCGCACCCAAGTATAAAGTTTCATACACATATAACAACGGAGGCTTTTAGCAACCTTGCACTGAGCACCCGCTGTAGTAGGTTCATTTATGAAAAGCTTTCAGGTTCGACACGGTTAACGGGAAGCTCTATTCAAATCGCCTTTCCTTTCGACAAGCCTTTACATAAATCAAGTATTGAATAAACTAGTTTCTCTCGCAAAGATTTGTTCTCCAACAGCCAGTTGTCTATTTATTTTAGGTCATAGTCTTTCATGGAAGCACGCACATTTACGGATATTATAGGGACATATGTTTAGGAGTACCTACTCCAAAAACATTTATATATATTCGTACAAGGAAATTAAACAGTTTTGCGCTCCCAAAAACAAAAGTAAATTAAAGAAAATATAAGGCGGATGGTTATAACAGAAATGTCGTGATCTTAGGCTCTTGGGATTTGATAAAATGGCTGATAACCAAACATAACCTAGCACAAACTAACCTAAACAGAATCCCTGGAGTCTTTGTCAAGATAGTGATTTTGTGTAAGGGATTTGATCAAGATATTTTCTTATGTTTTCGGATCCCTGCGTCGGCGAAATAAACATTTTTTGTACAGGGATTAGTTGTGTGTAATCCCATGGACCACGTAAGGGTTTTGGCATGATATTATAAAATGTTTTGCGTCATCAGTTTACGTGGAATCTCCTTTTATTTCGCTATGAGATTCTCTAAAAGGGTTGCTTTGACGTTGTTTTGTGTGGTTGGGGGTAGCGATTATTTTTTCCATATCAATATGTCTACCTTTCTTCTTTACGTCTATTGTTTATGTTTTTGCATTTAATATAAAACGATACTTATTTTGTTTGGATTCGTCTACCTAGATATTTAAATACACAACTTTGGAAAACTGATTTCCAACCGTAACCTCAATACTCCTAACACAATTCAAATTCATAGTGGAGTTTAAAGTAAAAATATTGTTTGAATCGACACAGCTGATTGGACGCCTGCGCGAATAGATAGGTCCAGCCGCAACGGTGCATAAGTTTTGGGCGCGTTCGTGAGGGAGGTAAGCGGCTCAGTCGAATTGCTACCTAGATCTTCAGAAGCGTACAATGAAAAAGCTTTAACCTGAGAGCTAAAATAAGACCAACAGGGCTTATGTTTCCTTTGACAGATTCCTTGGGTACGCGAAACAGAAAGTTATTTTGTAGCTCACTATGTACCAAGGTACTTCTATGGGCTATTTATGTAACAGAAAACGGCTTCTTTCATTTTCATTACTTACTTGTAAAGTCTGAAATTGGAATTGGGAAATTGGTTTTTAAGCAAATTGATACCCTTCATCAATTTGCCCTGTCATAGCTATTTCATACAACTATCAAAAAATGACAGTTGTGATTTGCAGAGATAAAATTAATCTACTATCAATTAAATTTTCTGACTTTGTCTCTTATCTTCACAAGTGCTTCAAAGATATTTTCATAAATATCTTTGAAGCACTTGTGAAGATAGCTTGGTTAATATTGCGAAACAGCCCACTTGAAACTTAATATAATAAATAGCCAATTTGATTCATGGCTTATTTGGGATTACTACTGTAGTATTCGTTTTACTTACTAAGAGGCGCAAACCCTGTATATTTTTTCTTCAGAAATGTTTGTCTTGAAACAAAATCTGTCTTATTACAAAACGAGTTCTAACTTTATACCTAGCCTAAAACATCGAGACAGTTACTGTATTTCAAAACTTTATTCCAACAAAAGTAAAGTTCTTAATGCAAAATTGACAACTTAGACTGGTCTAATGCCAGTTTTTGTAATACGAACTTTACCTTTGCCGGATTACCTAGAGTTCGAAATAAAAAAATGACTCGTTGGTTTATATCTCGGTCTAAAGATGAACCTTGTTTTGTATTAAGGCCGAAAGTGTTCTTTGTTCCCTTTTGAGTTCCTGCAAGTCATATGCGGAGCGTTCATCTTTCCATACGCGCACTATATCATTATTCATACTCTAAACCTGAAACAGACTTTCGTATAAGACCTGCACCTGAGTTCGAGTACAATGATTATTTTATTTTGAGGAGAATACCCCAAGTGACTTGTATTTACTCTAGCAATATTGGTCGGTCGGAATTATATTCCGAGCGAGCGAAATTAAATGTCACAGTTGGTCGTAATGTAAGTGATTTTAATAAACAGCGTGCTTTATCACATTGTTAATATGTTTGGTTTCAGTCGGTGGATGATAATCTGAGTATATGAGACTTGATTAAATTGTGGTTTTAATGTTACGCTAAACTGCGCGTACAGAAACAGATTGGTATGTAGGTACGTGGAATTTACCTACTGACTCAAAGCGACGTAAGGAGTAAAGGCTCCTACAAACAGGCGCGACACGCGATATAATCGCGCGCGACACAAAGGCACCGCTCGTTGCGCGACTTGCGGTGCATTTGTGTCGCGCGCGACTTTATCGCGTGTCGCGCCTGTTTGAAGGAGCCTTAAAACTTTAGGGTTTTTGTTTTTATTAGCCATTAATGTCCCACTGCTGGGCAAAACCTCCCTACTCGCTTTCCACCTCTCTCTGTCCAGAGCTGCCAAGGACCAATATTTCTTAAAGGAGTCTAGCTGATAATTTAGGGAAATTCATGAAGAAAAACTTAACGTCAATGGATTGGTTGATCAGGCATCGAAAGGCATAAAAGTTCCCTTTCAAATTGCGGCTGTCGCTGAAAACCAGCGCTAGGGCTCTGTCACGGATAGGGTCGTAGCATTATGCAGAGCGATCGCCATTTTGCATGTATGTGACGCATATTTTCCCCAACTTTTTCTTTTTTGTATTTGTGTTTTTTCTCTGCGTCACCCAAGTAACATTTCATTCGGGCCTAGGTTGTAGAAAATGCCTTTAGGTTTTCTAAGGGTCGTAAAAAGGTTAATGCTTTGCTATCTAGTCATATTAAGTACTTGAGAATGATTAATAAGTCCTAAAACTAATTGTTTATTATTACAACCTTGGAGCCGCTGACAAGAGTTTAAATTAACGTTATTTTGACTTGTGTTTCAAGAGCATATAGTCCTAGGAACTTATAGTTGTCGTAGACTCTTGATTAAGTTCTGGAAAGGCTAGCATTATGCTAAAGTGAGATCTAAAGGTTTAATTTTTAACTTTGATATAACCATAAAGTTATGGAATGTTGAAATTGCTTATAAGTAATTTCTAAAACCTACTTAAAACTTATAGGCAGTGTTATAGTTGTCTAAGTAAACAAATTAGGACTGCGTGGTGAAAACCTAAACCAATAAGCTATTTTTATGAGCTGAAGGCATGCTTAAAGTCCTACAAGAATATTTTAAAGCTTTAGAGGCATCCTCAAATAATGTTAGTTGTGTCCGCGACTTCAAAGCATTCCGTTGTATTGCAAGATGAACCGACACAGGGTGTTATCAAAAAAATGGAGTGGAAGTTTTAAACGTAAAGTGCGTAAAAATTTCTTACGAATAATTAATAAATCGGTAAGTTTTTATGATAAATAATAGGTATTAACGTTAGCAGTTTCATTTTGGTATTTAATTATAATTGTATGTTTTGATCTCACTTATCATTAAATTTATTAATGAAACGTGTGCATGAAGGCAACCTGTTGTGTTATGTAGTTAAAATAAGTGCAGTTATGTTTGTGATAAGGTTTTCAACTTGATAAATCTCTATTATAGTTGAATTAAACAAATAAACATTTATCTAAAGATTTCCAGTTATATTTTGTTGTCTTTTTTTAAGTTCTGTTATGGAATTGCCAATATTTTTTAGTTATAAAAAAGTGTTTATCTTGAGTATCCTTTCCAGTAGGTACGATTTTTTGTATCCTTAAGTATGTAGGTAGTAAGTTATAAGCTAATAGATCTCAATTTTTGTAAACCAATACAAAATTTGAATCTAGTTGTAGCTAGTACCTAATGTCTTTTCGTTGTTTTTTTTAAGTTTATAGGATTGCATAACAACTAAATAAATGAACCTAACTATAGGAATTATTTATTGTTTTATTTAACCAGAGAAACCATACATTATCCTTATACTTTATTAATATTATCTAAGTGGCACAATTTGCCCCATACATGGAACAACTCGCCCCAAAGTGGGGTTGAATGTTCCCTTCCGAAATTTTGCAAAAATATGCCTGTACAAAAAAATTATAGAGAAACTAGCAGAAATGACTGTACTATTACAGAGACCGATTAAGACTTTTTAATAAAATCTAATATCAATATTGAAATCTTGTCATTTTCATCATAAATTTTCATGTTATTTGAAAATCGGAACTTTCAGCCCCGGCCTCCCCTAATAAATAAATTAGGTAAGTAAGTACCTACCTAAAACAAAATTGAAAAAAAATAGAATAAGAGCAGCCTGTAGCTGTTTGTTCAGCACTCTTGTCAAATCGTCGAACGCACGTCCTCCTACAACCAAAACTTAAGAGCGCTATCACAAGTTTTTCTTGTTTAGAGCGTTTGACTCGAGTTTTGATTTGTGATTATGGTTTAACTAAAGTCACAATAGTAAAAAAAATACATGCCCGAGAAAGTTTAATTCCTTCTTTTGGGAGCGCATTCAATAAATATTTCAGTTTGTTTACATAAATCAGTAAAAAACTTGTTCCTGCAAAGGCTGTTTCATAAAAATTTAATTTCGGGCATCTCGCGATGCTCTGTTACATCGAAGATATAATAGTTTAATAATTTATAAAAATGTCCACGGTACAACTGTATCTTCTACTTTGGAATGCATACATCAATTTATTATGTTTAATACAGTAATAAACCAAAAATAATTCCGTAAAACAGAGAGTTAATGATATTTTTTCAGCCGAAATGATATTTTTTATCTCTGTTTATTTAATAGAAATTCAAACAAAAAGTGTTTAATAACTAAGGTTACTTTGTCACCTTGCTTGAAAAAAAAAAAAACTCTATTTTAAAGTAAAATAATATTTTTAAGGAATTGTTTTATGCAATGCTTTTTTATCAATATAAATCTCGGGATGCACGGTCTTAGCTTTAGTCCGCGCCGAGCGCTTTCAGAGGGAGGACGTAGCGCTCACTCGCTGCTGCCGTCACGTGATCTCGTTCGACAATTCGCCACGAATAAAAAGCGACCAACACTTCTTGATACAAGTGAGTTTTTTTTTTTAATTAGTTATGTTCTGATTGTAATGTATATAATATAATTATTTTCCTATGATGTTCCAACGCGAATATAATTATAGAAAAAAAACATACGTAAATATAGTTGTTGTTTTTAATTTTTCTGACTTTTTTATTTATCTCCAACATTAATTTAATTAATTATTTTCAGACAATAGTTCACAATAATGGGCAAAATAGAACTTTTGGTGCTGTCAAAATAAAAAAAAAGGTTTTGGCCGATAATTTGAAACGCGCAAGAGAAGCTCAGCGGTAAGAATTTTATGAGGAGTGCGTGCTTCCTGAAATCATAGATTCGAGGAAAGCACGGTCTATGCCGCTTCGGAGAATATTATTTTAATTATTTTACAATTATTATACTGGTTTTTTATGGTTCCGTACCTTAAGGGTGCCAACGGGACCCTATTACTAAGGCTCCGATGTCCGACCGTCCGTCTGTCTGCTAGTGTCTCATGAACCGTTACAAGTTCACAGTTGTAATTTTTAATTTTAATAAAACGACTTTTGATTTGTCTTTTTTATTTTCTTTTGACTTTTTTGACGTGACAACGTCTAATAAATCGATGAAGCTGGCTGCACACACGAAAAAAACATGACTCATGTAGCGTTACCTCGCGGCCTTGCTCTGCTGTAGCGTTGTACGCCATGGCGGCTTGAAGTGCAAGCGAGAGCGCGGAACGAGCGATGAGAGACAGATGATGTCGAACGCTGCCGAATCGGCCTCCGCGTTCGGCAATTTCATTAATGTTTTGTTATGACGTTGTCACGTTAAACTATCGTCCGTAAACCGACTTTACAGACAACCGATTTTTATCCAAACTGTAGAAACAACATCACATTGCATTTATTTCTATAAATAAGTACTAAAATGTCTTCCTACCTGCTAAATAAATTACATAATATATTAAACTTCGTAAAAAAAGTAGGTACAAAAAGTATTTATAAAAGTAGCACAAAAGTATTTGTAAGTAATGTTAGAGGCTGGCAACGCGCAAGTAATGCAGCTTCTGGCAATGCAAGCGTCTTTAGGCCAGCGTTGCCAGTATGTTACTTTTGTAACATTTTACGTTACTTTTGACCCTCTCATGTTACCTCCATGTTACACGCCTCAAAATGTTACTTTTAAGACTTAATAAAAAATATTTCACAGAAAACAAAAAATAAACATGAAACGGAACGCATACAAGAAAGGTTTCGTTCGTCATGTTGGCGCACTTGATTGTCTTGATTTTGTGACCAAATTCTGACGCGACGACAGCGCGAAAATTTTTCACTTCGTTTGTCGTATCGCATATTCACTCACTCGCGTGAATTTCTAAATGACCCATCCCGCTTACTTAGGCGAGTGAGCGACAGCCTAGTAGTGGCATCCGTGTTGGTTCAGTTCAGTTTGTTATTACGATTCTTTCGAAGCCTACTAAGGGGACAGCTTTTTTTTATGTAATAAAGTGCCATGTTATTATTA
Source organism: Luperina nickerlii (assembly GCA_963855955.1). NCBI lineage: Eukaryota > Metazoa > Arthropoda > Insecta > Lepidoptera > Noctuidae > Luperina > Luperina nickerlii. The sequence goes on from OY979669.1 coordinate 8,241,679, forward strand.
GTCGTTTTCCACAAAAAATAAGGTAATGTTACTTTTCTCGTGAAAATGTTACTTTTTGAGCTCTCTCATGTTACATTTGACTATCTGTCACTGGCAACACTGCTTTAGGCTGCGGTAACTACACACCATCAAGCGGGCCGTATGCTAGTTTGTCACTTTAGTGGTATAAAATAAAAATTAAAAGTGAAGTAAATTTGTATGACCCTATTGTAACTCAAACCGTTGTAGGTAACACTCATCGGTACAAATAACATTTCATGAACTATAATAACAGTAATTTAATTTATTTTGAAAACGAAGGCTCTTGTTGGTTTGATCCTGGCGTCCGACGCATAGCGGTTTGTATGTGTGCATAGCGTTCTTCCCTAGACGCACACGTGCGCATCTGCTGCCGCGCGCCGTCGAATTTACCTAAAACTGAGCACTTCGGTTTTGTAATAACGCTCTTAAAAGCAACTAATTATGCGCAGAGGTTGTTTTCGCGACTCGCAAGTCTTGAACTACTCCTGGCGATAACCTTATAGCTGCGAAAACAGCCTTGTAGTTTTAAGTAGCTCCGCGAGATGATCTGTAGCTCTTATTTTGGCAAACATTAAGAGCTTTTAGCTGTTACAGTTCTGAAAAGGTTAATTTTAATGCTTTCTAGTAATTTCCTAACGCCAGCCATATTTTTTTACTGAAATGAAAAAAAATCTAAACAAAAAGCAATATTTTAAGTCATCATGGCAAAATTAAGTAACGTGTGCTATGTGATTTAAAATATATGATTTTTATATGAATAGAAGTTTTATTTCTAAATGCAACTTACTACCAACCACCTAATTTTATAATTTTTATTTCATTAAAATATCTTCTAAATTTTTTACTTACGAAAGGCCAGTCTCGTATACAGCACTATTATCCTAAAGTTTCACGATAAAGTGCCAGTCGCACTATTTTTTGATTTTCCTGACTTCAGCAAGCAACTTATTATTTTTTATGAATATAATAACACTTACATCTAGCCATTTTGAAACTTGGTTTTTTGCATTTTGAAACTAATGACAGGGAATGGCGCCATTATAAATAAGTATTTAAATCCACGATTGGTGTTTTTGTGTAAAATAAATCTTACACAGAAACATTTTAAAACCTGAGAGTCCTGGAAAGGCATTAATTCATGTCCATCAAAAAGGTTTTAAGTTGTTATTGAGTTACATTCATGACTAATTTAGAACTTAAAAGCTGCCTTGTTAGGTCATATTAACGTTAAATTAAGGTTGTGAAGGTTATATTTGGGTTCTGTGTAAGTAGTTTGAAAGGTTTTGAATTTGAGCTATAGGTTTTGCTGTAGCTCTCAGAAAGGTTCTAAAACTTGGGCCCTTTTTGCACTCAGGAGGTTAATATAAGCTTAATATAACGTTATTAAGTCTATTAAGACTTACGAACAGATTTCCATACAAAGGTTCTAGAACCTTTTCAAAACCTTTCTAAAACCTAAAATGTTACTTGGGCATGTATACCGACGGCGAAGTGCCAATAACTCCTAACTGACAAAGTCAAAAATTTACACATACTGGATAAAAACGTTCAAAAATAGACACGTTGTTTTAGTTGGGAGGTAATATGTATTTCCACATTTTAATTTAATGTTGTTGTAATAAAAATACACTTTGCGATTTCACTAAAACATGCGAATAACGCCTTTAAATTCAAAACGAAAAAAAAGTTAATTTCTCAAAAAAAAATCAGTTAGGAGGCATTGGCACTTCGCCGTCGATACCGCAAATAAAAGTATTCAACTCTCAGATTTTTAATAAAAAAAAAAAAACAAAACATCCAAACAACGTACCCATCTACCAGAAAATTTTTAGAAAACATTGTATTAATTTTGAACATGATAAATCGGTTTATTACTGCATGTATAAATGCACAAGATTTGTAGCGAACAAGAATTTTCCGAAGGCAAAACCCCTAGTAGAGTGCAACGGGTAAAACTTTTTTCATAAAAGTACAACGACGCAGTGGGCTGCGAAGAAAGAACGAACAAGTGAACAGTTGTCGAGGTTACTTATTAACTTTTATAACTTCAACATTTTATATTATTTGCATTATTGCCAATACTTACCAAGTCAGTGAACTGAAATTGCGGCCCAAATAAAACGATAAACAAGATGATTTTATCAATATACGCTCAAATAAAATTTGATCTCTGTGATAATATAATTTCATCTGTCGAATCATATAACAGATCAAATTCAATTATTTGTGTTTTATTGGAAATGTATAAGGATAAAAAAAATCTTTTTGATCTGATTGTAAAACGAGGTAGACAAACGTACATAAATGGAGAAGAAATTCAAGCAAGAAATGGAAGAGACAATGCCAAGAATGTAGAGGGAAGTTTTTTCATAAATGTGCAAGGAGCGAACAGCTGACGACTGGCTCCGGGCGCTGTCTCGCTGTATCCGACTTTCTGGCAAATGTGTTAAACGGGAAAGTATCTCGAGAATTCTATCCTTAGCCCGAGGCAATACGTATTACGGAAAAAACTGTTAAATGTTCCGCCCGAAAGTCGAAAACGATTTCATGAAAGCAACATCTTCAAAAGGGAAGTTTTGTTATATTCAACCTGCTTTTTAATTTTTCATAAATGGTAATCTGTGCCATTAAGGGCGGTACGTTTCAAAGCGTTGGTTTACATATAAAATTGCACAGTTGAAATACGTTTGGGATAACAGCAACAGAATTGACTTTGATTGATGACGTATCTAACCTACGCTACGGATTGTAAAATGACTTGATGATTAATGATAAAAACTGTGACAAAGTCTCACAGTTAGCACAGCGATTCAGCTTAATGGGTTCGGATAAAAGGACCAGAAATGCAATAGATTATATAAATAAAACATTTATTCAGAGCGCACAAAAGATATAGCACTATTAAATGATAATAAATTACATGACTATAATAAAAAACAAGGTATCAATATACATATAGAAATATATGGACACTATGACATATTTCGAATCAAATAACGAATATACGCTGTGCGTCTCAAGGTTGCACCAAATTGGAGTTCAGCTCAGCATTTGTGTCAGGCAAAATATACCTGACGCTGATATTCTGCTGGATCCCTGCAGTAACATACGGAAGTCGAGCAGACTTATAGGCAAGTGTATATTTACATTTGTCAACAAATATTGTAAACACGTGTAGCATACAGAATGCAATAAAAAGAACATTGCCCGTAACCTTTGTGGTACCTTTGGGACTTCTGCTTACGCTGTAAAGGGTTGCCGGCGTAGGCGAAAAAATGCACCGCTTCAAATTTCCATAAATAGGTTCTTGTTCGTTTGCAGTTACATTGGTTTTTCAATAATATTAGCATTTGTTGGGAGTTCTTGTACATTTTGTTTATTTAACTAAGTACTACAAAATGTCGAGTTTTTAGCTTTCGGCCATTTAGTTCGCAATACCATGTTGGTATAAAACCATTTCAAAGGCCAAGAATTCTAAATTGGCTAAATAAATCTCCGTGAACCAGCACAAGAGCAACATTCAACGCCAAACGAAGGTAACTAACCACCTATACTTAATTGGATTCGTTACCATTACAATAAACGGATTGTCGTGTCTAAACTAAATCAAACTTTGTTTCCGTCGGGACTCGCCGTCGAGTTGCCGTCGTTACTGGGATATTGGGAACAAACTATAACCCATTTCGGTTCATTACCATACTACTGCTAGACTGCTACCAACAGACGAAACTACGGAAGGAGCGCTTAAATTGCGCAACAGAGACAAGATATGAATAGTTCAAGCCTCGTTAAAAGTTTAACGTGCACTCTAATTACACTAGCTAAGGATATCAATCGACATTCTATTCTAAGAAACAAAAACTAGTTTATATGGTTCCAATCGATTACATTTCCGACGAACTGCATCAATTAAAATTCAAAGATGTAAAATTAAATGTCAGCCGCATTGTCAATGCGACATGCGTCCGAATTAATTATATTGCAAAAATGAGCCGCGCAATTAATGAATAATACATGAACGTATCGCAGTCATCCATGTGCATCGGTGCAGCTACGATGACGGAGAGAGTGAACGGTGCGAAAGTGAAATCGTGTAAATGTCATATCTTCAAGCCGCTCAAACGCTGAATAAAACTTCGACTTAGTGATCCTTGAAAAGAAAATGACTCGCTTTTCTCAAATATTATGAAAAACACAAATGATGATTTCTATAGGAATCATAAAATATTATAGCGCGGGGCATTAGACACAAATCTTGAACAGACGTCGCCACTTAAAATAAGCTGGCACGATTTCAAGTGCCGGCAACCTGAATGCGAAGTATTCAGTTCATCAAAACCAGATGTTTCCGAGTCCTATGTAAACACGGACATTTACGCGGCACGTATGATTAAACACCATCCTATTATGAGTGTTTACGGAACTGTTTACCAATTAAACACCAACATTTTAGTATCGATAGCGACCTATGTCATTGGTTCTGTAAATATAGGTGTTTATCAGATTTATCATCCAGGACCGAACGGAGTTGGAATAAAACCGGAAAATCTCTGTAGTTATGGTACACATAATATTATAAGTTTTTTAGTAAATTGCATTAAGTGTAAATATTAGCTTAAAGTTGTACGTTTACGTTTCCTAGAGGCTTGGGATAACCTTAGCTTTAACCTCAAAACAGTTGCTGGTATGCCTGGTACACATCCATCATCAAATCGTTATCAATTTAATTCCATCACAAAGAAAATACCAGCAAGTAATAAAAAGTTATGACTGCGACAGCTTATTATTTTCCGATCGACATGATTACAGTGTAAAAACGAGTGTAATCCACGAGCTCGAAACACTGAAATCGGAAATAATTTTCTCTGCCTTCATGAGTCTGGAGGTTTCAAAATAGACAATTTTCGGAATGTTGATAAAAATTCACAGTGCCCACGTTGAAGAGGTTCGACGACATTAAACGTTTTAATGTTATGAACAAAACTGTAGATGTTGGCGGCAGCCCAACTGGGCTGGGCGCCGCCGGCTATACCGTAAGCACTACGTCTCGTTCCAGATACACCTATTGCTCTATCGCCTAGTAGATATAAAATTCTTTAATTAAACTAAATAATTGACGATGAAAAATTAGCTAATTGTATTTTTTGGCGTTGCGCTGACGTTATATTGTCGTTTTCCATATAAAGTACAAGATAACATAATTGGCACAAATATAATTGTTTTATCCTAACGAAAACTGAAAACATAATCCCAAAATGCAATAAAGGCCTTGCTTCTCTTTTCTTCGTCAAACAATTAAATTATGTAATTAATCCGCAAAGAGGTTGCCTATTTATATTGTAAACTTGCCTAGTTTATTCTCGGCTTCAATTAAATCGTGGCTAAGCTCACAAGTTGCGCAGTTATAGAGGTACTATTATCTGCATGAAATTTGACTCACAAACCGCAGTCTCCCCAGTGGTAGTGGGTCGACATAACTCGACCCAAGTTGAAAGCTTTAATTACGTGAACTGAGTTGTTCACGCAGGTGACTCCTTAATTACAGGGACGAAATTGAGCTGCCCATTCAACTGACACGTTTGCAAACGGATTATCATGACCTATATCCAAACCTTTTGTACAGAGGCTCGTGATTATGAAGCCTCCATTGTTGAGAGCACACACGTCAACAATGATGGTGATTAAAAAATAACTTGAATGTGAATAATTAATGCGACACACAATAGTTGACAATGCAGGTATACCCACTCTGAAACATTGTGGTCTGCACCGGTGGTAAGCGTGGAGGTTTGAAATTATCCCACGAAAACGTACTACCGGAATAAATAATATCCTAGGTCCTAACCCAGGTCATGGTCTTCGTGTGTGGCATGTCATCGAAATCCGTAAGGTAACAGACAGGCAAAGTTACCTACACATTTATAATTATTAAGTATGGTTTAGATAGGTCAAGATCACACAGCATATCATTCAAATATGATCTTACTTCATTTGCTTTCTCTTTCTGTTTTGCAACTCTCCGATCTTAATTGAAGGTAAAATTGATTACTTATTGCTGCAGACTTCACAACTTTAGCGCTAACAAATTGCGTTAGGAGTACTAATTAAAAAACTTAATCTATTTACTTGTGAAGCCTTTGACGGCATATTATCTAGAAAATTGCTTCGATTATTAGATTTTCGTCTTGTAATGAGGTTTTATTTCATTTGGTAAGCTTGGTAACTGCGTCAATGTGTCTTATAATGAAGCGTCTGAATTTGAGAGTACGTGAAGCGATCGACGACACATTCACAAAAGATACATAAGAGGATCAAGTTTTAAAAAGACTGCTATTATTGATCTATTATAACGGTCACATTTTGTATCTTTCGTGGATGAAAGAGGGTCTATAAACTATTCAGAAGTGCCTAGAGTCTAGTCCAAAATCTTGCAATGTCTACTCATAGATGTCAACCACTTAATTAATTAAAGCCCTTCTTAGATAGAACGGTGGCTTTAAGTGGCATTACACTATACGCATTTAACGGGTGCGGAAATTAGCATTCAAACAGGCAACTGTTCCAACAAGTGAAACCGTTTTGGAGTTAACGACGCCGCTTTGCCGAGATAACAAACGGAATTGTTATGATTCAGGATCAGACTTTGTTACTGTTAAAGACTCCGAATGTTTTGACTGCGAACATACCCGCCAAATATTTATACGTCATTGACACATTCAGTTAGATGTCACTTTTATAAAATGACGAATGATACTATTTTGTAAGTAGGTTTGTACAAACACTTTTACACGTCAAAAATTATGTTTTAAAACAAGATGTGTTCGGTGTTTCCTATCCGACTACTCTCGAGAAGGCAGACTGAAACAAAGTCTCTTTTAAAGTCCAGACATAATCTTCAGGTCAGATCATATAAGCACCATGTAGATAAGTGTCTGAAATGGTCTTTTAGGGAACACACAGATTTGAATGGGCCTGTCCACTCAGTGCACGCAGCTGTCGGTAATCGTGTAGCTCAGAACTTATGGACTTTTCGACTTTTTTCTGTCTAAATGCTTGACGCTCTTTTGTCTCATAAAATATGTGACTGAATTGTTTAATTAATCAAAGAGCAACAGGTTGAGGAATCTGCTATGCTATAAGCGCCTGGGGTGCGGGAGTGCCAAGACGAGCCGAGCTACGCGAAGCGCAAGGGCACTACCTACCTTTTCTCGAAGCGCTTCGTCGTTTTTTGAACCCTCATAACTTGGGTTTAGATTATACCAGATAAACAAAATTTTCGGGATATGTTGTCAATAGTGGACTATTAAACATAATAAAGTTTCAATTGCATAGCTCTTATACTTTCGATTTTATTGTGATCTAAAAAAACCCCGATTTCGTCACTGACTCACTGATGATCATCAAAACTCTTAGGGTACTTCCTGAAGTCCTAGAAATCTGAAATTTGGTATGTAAGCTAGTATTAGTACACAAACAGCAAAAAACATATCTAAAACTTGGAACTTTAACCCCACAACCTCTTAAACTAGGGGATGGAAGTTTGTATGAGACTTCCGCAAATTTTGATGAGAGGACTGAAAATTTATATAGGGACTCCTTGTTATAAATAATATAATACATATTTCAGGACTTTAGTAATCAAACAGCCAAAAAAATTTTTTTTTTCCAAATCAACTTACAAAAAGAAGTGAAATCCCACCAAAAACTTTTTATGTAAAATGTTGCCAAGACGAGACTATATGGCTCGCACTGTCAAAAACTTATCAGATCTTATGCCAAGCTTTGACTAAGGTGTAGACTAAGGTGTTGTGAAGTTAGGGCTTGTAGAGTTAGGGCGTGTAGAGTTAGAAGCTTGGCTCTACATAAGATCTGAAGGCCAATTCTCGTAATTTAAAACGTTCAAAATCTAGTCGCAGTCTCATCTCAGCGACAAAGAAATGTCAAAAACTTGTCAAAATGTAGGGAAATTTGAAGTATTTTTTGACAAATTGAGACTGTGAACGTTGTTAAAATTAGTAGAATTGCCCCTCTGATAACTTTTTGACATTGCGAGCCACATGGTCTCGTCTTGGCAACATTTTACATGAAAATGTTTTCGGTGGTATACATAATTACAGAATAATACAATTGGAACATGAATTGTCTTTGCAATAATAATAACTATTCAATTACTTAACAGGTCACACTTTAAATTCAAACTACATTGCAGGATAAAGAAACCAATAAAGACAGGTATAAACAAACAGATTACCTGCGCGTCCTAGAAAGGTCTCATCCAAACTGAGCGCTCAAGTATTTACGGGATCAACCTGATGCCCAGCTTAAAGCCGGTCAGATTTCAGCTCGTATTTTTACACTAGGCTTCAAAATGCTTCATAGATCGCTGGCAAATCTTTGTGTAAACAAGACTATTAATAACAACTCTGTAGAAAGACTACGAAAATATCATGGTGTATCAATAGTGCCACATAAACTAAATCTATTGACTATGGCCGTATGGGGTAAAGCTAGATGTCTCTCGCGACTTTTACTCCATATAATGGTAGCAAATAGGCGCTCACATATTTGCTATTCCGCCTACGTCTGCCTGTTTGAACAGCCAATTGACTTGTAGCAATACGTTTTGCTTTTGGTACGTACGAGTACTTCAGGCTTGTACGCGCTTCAGCTTTAATACGAGCACTGTGACTTTTGATTTATGGTACATTTTGTTTAATATTACAGAGTACCTATATTTAATTTCCATTTGACGTATCTGGTTTGGTCTTTGGTATTTGGGAGATATAGAATGTGTAACTGAATTAATGCATATTATGAAAGTACTTCGTTCAGAATCTTGTACTGAATCGATTTCTATCAATTTTATTATAGATCTTTATTTATCCCAAAAATAATTAATCATACGTAAATCACAGTTACTCTTCTGTTGAATAGTCATAACAAACCAAAATTAACGAAGCAGTAGCCTTACACGTGTGCGACTATGTGCGTGCGTAGATTTGTAATGTGACTACATTTTTTTCCCACAATCAGTATAACTAATTTAATCAATAACAAAATGTTTTATCACACTAATATTATAAAGGCGAAAGTTTGTGTGTGTGTGTTTATATGTTTGTTACTTCTTCACGCTCAAAGGAGTGGACCAATTTTGATAAAAAAATTTATGGAGGTAGCTGATACCCAGGATTAACATATAGGCTATCTACGTTTTATCCCAATATTCCCACGGGATCGACATTTACGCGGGTGAAACTGCGGGGCGCAGCTAGTACATAATAAAGTGTCAGTATTATGATTATAACATAATATTTTAAATGGCGTGTTTTGTGGTGTGCGTTAATTCCAGGACATGTTGTATACAACTAGCAATGGGCACTGAGTATACAATAGACAAGCTATGACAAAATGTATAAGGACCAGTGCACAAAGTTTGTGAAAAAAACACAAATTTCATCAATACCTACTCAGCAACAGTTTGTCTGTGGTATGAGTAAGATTATATAATTTTGCTTGTAATAAAAACTTGCGTTCCTCTTGTAAAGTGTAATTGGTTGTGCGTTGTAGTGTTACATTATCCATTCAGTTGATCAATTATACACTTAATAGTGTTTCAAGTATTCAATGATTCATGAAAGATAAAAAAAGATCTGTAATTCAATGTACGGTAAATACCAGAAACCGGTGCAACGAACAATACTCGCTCGATGAGTTGCGTGACATTTACCTTTCGTCGAATGTGTCACGTTTTCACGATAAATTCGATACTCCAATTTGTGTTGTTCTAATATTGCAGCCAGAAGGCATAAAGTTGATGTTTTATGCAGGCAAATTGTACACGATATGCTGCGGCATTGTATTTTAGTCAATTGCAAAATATAAGTCTTTCAGTTTATAAGTAGTCGTGAGTAAAACTTGCCTTTTGATTTCAAACTTATAAATTCATAAAATTAATAATCAATTCCAATCTCACACACGCCTCATTAGCTTGCTTGGTACAATCAAGTAATAACAGTGTAAATTGATATTAATAAAAACACTGGAAAACAACATCGTAATCCAAACAATGAACCCAGTCTGGGCTTTCATTAATTTTCAGGATTTGGGAGCGCAGGAGGGATTCGTATATGGGCGTAGGTACTAAATTTTCACACAAATTAAAAAGGTTGAAGCGTCGAAGCCGCATTATTTCGGCCCGTCCATCCCTCGTGAATCCAATTTGCGGCCCCGGACGCGACGTCTCTTGTAATGGGATTTCGGCCTCATTCTAAAAAGGCTATTTACACATTTCAACTACCTCATAATACGCTATTAGCCGCTTGTTAACAAAACACGACCAGAGTGTTGATCTTTAATTACTTATTGAGGAAACCGGAATTGTAACAAAATAAGATTACGAAATTGATGGAGTTCATAAATTTAATTTCCTGCTAAAAGGGGAATAAATACAATGAGTGTCGCAAGCTTACTCATATTTTAGTGCTGTTAAACTTAAATTGGTGTTGGTATAAATTCACATAAAGCAACACATTTGGATGAAGCTCATTAAAAAAAAAACTGATTTCCCCGCCGGTTTAATTAAGCCCGGAAATTAAACGGGGAAGTTGTCCCGGAACGAATCAATGGAGAGAAAAATTCTTGATTGGACGGAGAAGTTTTTTAATAGGCGAGTTAATCAACAGGCGTATTTAGCAAGTGTTTTTCTGTAACATGCAACCGTAATCCAGAAATGACTTGAATAATATTTTTGAAAAGAATCAGTTATTTACGAGTAAGTGGGAATTTTAATAAAGAGCATGCTGTCTGAATGGAGTTTTATCGATTGTATTATCTGTAATTCTGTTTAGTCTGAATCTTAAAAAAACATAAAACAGGAGTGAGCTCTAAATTTGAAAGATTTGACAGAGAGGAAGACGAGCAAGATGGAGTACCTAACGAAGTAAAAAATTTCTTTATAATTTAACTAACAAGAACTTAACCGTTTTCAAGTTTAATTTAGATCTGCACCCCAACACATATAATGTTTATATACTGACATAAATTATGAATACATTAAGGAATGAACAGAACAGTATCTAGTCATTTCGAAATCGGTTCTTATTAAAAGTATAATACCTACACAGTAACCATCTAGCAGGCAATTACTTCTGAAGACAGCGTCACCAGGTTCGATTTTATTAAATGTTTCAAATGAGTAAACGTCCCGGGCTAGGTAATTCTGAGTGACAAACGAGCGGTTGAACACCGGCTGCCTCTCAGCCGAGTCCGTCACGTGCTCTCGGTAAATAAAATACGTTCAAGTAAGCTGGCCCGTCTACCCTACCACAACCAAACTCGGGATGACAAATCTCATTCCGCATGTAAATTTCACGGTCTCGTCTTGAGCGACCTTATAACCTCTACTGAATTATAATTTTTTATTATAGTTTGAGTATTGCCCTGGTTAAATATGGGGATAAAATGAGACAGTTGGATGCCAGGGGGCTTCGAGTTCACTCTATTACACGAATAGCTTATATTTTCCAGATATTTCATAAGTATTTTGTTTTTCAAGATGAAGAAGTACTCTCAACTCTACTATCCTTGGGATGTCTTATAATATCAAAAATATTATTTGCGTCCTGTTCTTGTAGATTAAATCATGGATAGGGTGCTTTCTTCACGTGGTCACGAAAGAGCGACTTATCCGAAAAGCGTGGACGCACGCTGAATCACAAAGTAGTAAATCAGTCCATTGTTGTGAACGACTGAATATTCAGTTACCCACGGCATTTTGGTGAATAACATTTGCATCTAGATAAGTCTGTGAAAGTGATCGCATGACCTATTCACGGGATTGTCTTGAAGAAAAATGTCTCCCAAAAGTTTTCTAGGTTAAACGTATCCTGTGAATTCGAAACGAATAGCAAGAAGAAATGATAGAAACAAAAATACTACTTTATCTTTAAGTGGGTTTGAATACATAGGTACTTATAAATATATGTTTAATGGGGTCCCTCGCCACGAGAAAGAGCTGTGGCTGCCGCACAGGGGTCCTCGTGCATTAGCGCGTAGGAACCTGATGTTTACTCAGCGTTACTTTGTGTTTGTCCAACAGGCTTTGTCGGCCCTGCCGCCTCTCTAACCTGTTGGGCTCTTTGTATTTATCTGTACACTACAAACGGGTTTTCGTTCACGGTTCTAAACGGTTTCACTCATAGTTATGTTGTCATGCATGCGTCACTAAGTTGTTTAATGTTCCAACAAACTATTTCCTGAGTGGATTCTACAAGTCAATAATTTGCCCCGTTTCGAATCCTCCAACGTAACCGGAGAATTCTGCGACTGTGATGTTTTGAAAACGGAAATGTAATTTTAACTGTCAGTTAGCCTGACCCAAGCAACATGTCACGGGGCAAGCGAATGTGCGCCTTTTATAACTCTGGATGGAAAACTAATCGCGTTAAGGATCGAAAAATGTCAATCGCTTGTTTTGATATCTCGTTCGAAGCTAAACTGAGTTTACTTTGGGTGTGAACAGGGAATAAACTGGGATATAGGCGCGTGCGAGCCGGAAATCGTAGTCGTCGACGAACCATCATGGTGTCGTCGGATTGGCCCGTAGCGCGGGGTCCTATATCCGCCGCGAAATGGAACGTGATTCCACTTCCAATATAGTGCGGGATGCAGCCCTACAGATTCACAGCAAGATTTCTGCGATGGGAATTGGCAATCCTTAAAACATTCGAGCAGTTTGTCTCTACAATGGAATATATTATTAAATCATCCATTCTATCGCACATTCCTCTCTGTAGGTAAGTACTTGCGTATTACATAATTTCATTTGAATACGGCGCGTAAATCATACAGTTCTCGAATACTTCAAACGTATTATAATGTCGATACTTAGGTCTTTTCAAATAAATCGATAGCCAAGATATGAGATCGCGCGAAACTAAGTTTATGATTTATTGGATCCACCTCTGCGGGGTTTGGGTAAACAGAGATTCAAAGGGTGTGGTATAAATAGACAATTTGATTTATTTCAGGGTCGTTGACATACATTTTCCCTTAAAAATACGTTAGATGAAACAATATCGAATGTATTTAAAAGCAGTGATATGAAAATGTACTTGGAAAAGATTAATCATTGGATTTGATTTATGTGCATTTTATATGGACGTGTCTGTAATAGATCTTCATGGCGTAAATGCATTGTGGTCGTGAATATAATAGATAGAGGATGACAATGGTTTAGGGTCACGTGCCTACTCGAATAATGGGCAAACAGCTGACATCACGCATGATACACGCCGTACTAATCGCTAGTAGAGTTCATGTTTAGTGCTAAGCTGCGACCTAGAACACATGCAAGATATTGTATCATTAACAGTTAATGCGACATAGTTTATGGATATTACGCGATGACCAGAGAACGCTTACTATATCTACATCTACCCAGATGTGAAAATATACAAGATCTGTTTTAGTTATTATAAAGTAACACTATCGGCATTCATCACACAGAACCCATGGTGACTATGGTGAGTTACAAATACTATTTCAAAGATCATTTTTATCCGTGCTTGATTGTAGGTGTAAGTAGGTAACTCTGAATCAGAACCACAAAAATTCATAAAAACACAACAGAAAAACTTGAAATGACGTCTACGAAACCATACGATACACAAAGAAGTCAAACCACAAGTGACAGAGTCTATACAAGCATAATTTTATTCAATATATTTTATAAAAAGCAAGTTTTATTTGAAAATATTTTAATAATAGCATGAATTCAGTATTTGGACAAGTTATTTATTTTCATGCCAGCAAAGAGCGAGATTTCATTAAACGAAGGTAATTGTTAACAATTTGAAGCGTTGTGTTCAATGAATCCGAGTTGAAAAGACGACAGATGTTTCCTCTCGAGAAACTTTAGTTTTAAGTTTTCAGCTAAAAGAATTCTTCGGGAGCAGCGATGTGATCGATCTTTGTTCACATTTTATGGAAAATTGTTCAAAGATATTGGAGCTCTATGGGTATTGTTCAAAATTGGGAATAGCTTTTTTCTTCCTAATTGGATTTTTTTTAGTTTTGTTTAAAAATTAAACTGATTAACATAGTTTATATAGAAATAGATAAACCACACGAAAAAGCAAACACTGATTACAAACACTTTAATGATTTTACGTGGATGTTTTTTGGACAATTATGATTTGTGAAGTCTTCCACACTGTGACGGCACGACCCTTCTTTCTTACTTGATACATTCAATGTTATTGCCAGGCGTAACAGAACTATTATACAATTTAAATCCTAATCACATAAACATTTGATAAAGGACGTTGTCCTTTAAATACAGCGGCAGATTTTCATTTACATAAATGTCAGTTCGTACAAAATAAATACAAAAACCAAGTATAGAGTTTACGTTCGGAATGTCTAGGACACAATAAAATCCTTTCTCGGTTCCATAAAATGTGGCGGAAATCTCTGGGTGGACGTCGCACCATGTCACAAGCCGTCACTCCCCGAGAGAAGAAACACCCGAATTAAATTCCTGTCCTCGTCGCCAATGCGCATGTTGCGGCTCCCTAGCACAAATTTCGCTAGAACTTTAACAAAACTGTAGAGAGATTTCTAAAATTAGGTACATTATTTAACTGTAGTGTGGCGCCTCGGCACGACTCGTTGTAAAGGAGAGTGGTCGTATCAAATTTCGCGCTAACGACTCGTAGTTCGTAGTATAGCTGAAACAATCGTGGAGTGGAAAAGCGAGTTATGGACACAGTGAAGGGAGAGGACAGGCGAGTGCATTAAGATAAAGCGCGTTGGGCGGCAGCCAGAGCATCTCAAGTGTCCGGTGGTGCCAAGATGGGTAACCGTCAGGCGCCGGGAATACAGCCGCGCTCTATACTTCTTGCACCCGTCCCCGGCATAACAAACAATAATTTTTACTCAACGTTTCTATATTCTCCCCTACATAACTTTCGTTTAAACTCTGCACGTAACAGCGCGTAGTCAACTCCAATCTTTATTTGCATAAAGAAAGTCCACACTTGAACTTTTGTATACTGTCTTTCCACGAACGTACGTTGTAGAAACATCTGGCTTCCAGTATAATTTTACTAAATCATCTTGAGCACAGTCAAGTGTTACTCTCTCATAAATTCCGAGTCGCGTGTACCTACCTAGAAGATGGACGAATTTTAATTAAAGTCTCGGCGTAGTCAGCCTCATCTTATTAATAAAATATCAGATTCTTAAAACTAATGCAGCGTGGTTTTGCATTAATAAATCTTGTGGTTATGTAGCTGCATGCTTGAATGAATTATACTTTATAATGCAGTGAATGCAGTGTTTGCAAAGCGGCAGATCTTAACTTTCAAGACACGAAGCTCGATTAAATACAGAAGATCAATATGGAATAAACCAAGGGCTTAAGTAACTTCGATATCAATAAACGAAGTTCCCGAAAGCACAATAAACCCGTTGAACCCTCTCACGGGTCGACATAGAGTGGAAGTCAGCAGTTTCTTTGAAGCGCATCCTTACTTGGAGGACAATAATGAATTCAGGCCCGAGGTGGCGCGGGGTGCGGGGACCGGGGTACTACAGCGTGCCCGTACGCTCCACTTTGCACTTCCTCTCTTATAAAGCGATTAATGACAGTGCGACCTTTGAGGAGACTGACAATCAAAATAAGAAGGAAATAAAATCCAATCACGGAAACGACTACAGACTTCCTCGCTACCGATGGAGTTCTAAAATTTTAACACTTTGAGTTGAGTTAGTTTTGCTATTTGTGTTTGGGTTCCTGTTCCTCTTTGCTGGTTATGTGTTTACCCGTTCTATTTACCCAAACATTTAAAATTGTGTAAGCCACTGAAAACTCTCTGAATGTTAGATACTGAAACTACACATAAGTGAAAACCTCAGCAATTTGCAGTTGGCATAACGAATCATAAAAGCAAATGTTGCGGAACACTACGAATTTAAGGATATCTCTTTTTCGCTTATGAACTATCAACGTAGACATGTAAGGCTCGAGCTCCGGAAATACATTTCCTGGCTTATAAACATATTCGAGGAAAAGCGCTGAGGTAATACAGGCAGACGTACGGAATCATGTTTTGATGGGGGAGGTACACTCCAGTGTTTACGTTTATCAGAAACGTGTGCCCGTAATAGAAATGAGGCGGAGAAACAGTGTCAACGAAATAAAATAATAAAATGTATAGTATAGAATAAATAGTGGATGTTTAATTAATAAAAGAAATAAAAATAATTACATGTTAACATTTTGTGAGACGTATTCGGAACACCACGTTGCGTTCCAAAACTGGATATAAGAAAGTAGGCTGCTGCCAGGCTCAAATGGGATTGGGCGGATCACATTAGCCGTATGCACCATGACCGCTGGGCTAGTCTCTACACAATGGGTGCCTGAGATGGATGACTCCCGGCCACCGTAGATGCAGGCCTGCGGGCGAAGAGTAATGGGTAGCTCACTGTCCGATCAGGACCAGGCCCGTGCCGGACGGCGCGTACGTGTGCGTCCACATTGCGAGCCTATCGCGATTGCGACGCCGGGCGCGAATTATCAAACAAATAAAACGCGCCTTTGCGTCCATAGTGTAGTGACTAAGGCGGAAGCCTAAGGCGACGGGACTGAGCGAGAGAACGCACGTAGTTTTCAAACGTTCCCGTCCACGCGTTCTGGCCGCACTACGAGCCTAGTCAGCAAGCGACACAACGTGCGGGTAGCGGCCACCGTAGGCGCGGGCCTGCGGGCGGAGAGTAAGGGTAGCTCACCGTCCGATCAGGACCAGGCCCGTGCCGGACGGCGCGTACGTGTTCCACGCGCGCCTCCAAGAGATGTCAGCATCAAGTGAAGGGTCCCGTCAGGGCCGAAGCCTGCTGAGTCAGCGGGATTATCCGAAAGGGTTACCGCTAGCCCGGAACATAAAGGGCTAAGGAAGGAACACGGGTGGGTTTTAGTCAGTAAGAGTCTGATACTCCCTTCCGCTCCACCCAGAGCGGGATGGGTCATTTGATGATTTCCCATCCTGGAAAGAAAAAAAAAGATGGATGGCGCCGCCGAGGCTGGCTCAGAAAGAGATGGCAATTTGACCTGGACGCGTACCGCGAGGGCTGGTTCGAGGTGGCGAGGGAAAAGAGATCCTGGAAGGATTTGGGGAGGCCTTTGCCCAGCAGTGGGACAGAATACGGTACTAATAACTAAGTTAATTTATTAGCTGTAGCTTCTACAGCTAATAAATTAACTAAGTTATTAGTACCTGCAGAAAAGCGACCGACATGAATACTCTATACAGATTGAAGGTTCTTAAAACTGCTCGCTTCTACAGGTAAAGTTATTTATATACATGACATACAAAAAAAGCTAAATTGTCATGAAAAACAAACTGATAAGAGTGGCGAGGGCAGATGCAGAGCGAGGGAATCGAATAAAAACTATTAGATAACGGCGTTTGTGCATTTCCACAATATCTATCGAGTAAAATGGAATGTCGCCAACAATGCAATTAACTTTTTAAATGTTGGAAACTTTTAAAATAGATACCAAATGGGGTGATTTAGTTGCACCATCCATTTTAATCTACTAGTATATTTGCAAGGCTGTTATTTCCTTTAGATGGCGCTGTGCACTGTGTAGTGCAGATTCCATTAGATGAGAGTGTTGTTGTACCATTAGTCGTGACTTGGCATCGAGTTAGCTTGCTAATGTGCAATCAAATAGCGCCGCTGACGGCCACTTCATTATGCGTACGCTCTATGAATTCAAATCGACCGTGTAATTACTACAACAATGACTTGTTTTGCGTATCTTTAACAAAAATCTTGATCACATGCGATTAGCCTAACTTCAACCGCCAATTGAACTTACCATACTTAACTCGTTCCAAAAGGCAATTTTATAATATTCAGGCTAACCGAAATGTAAATATGACCAAGTCATAATAATTTAAATAAATAAATACATATCAAATGGCAACTTTATAAATTGTGAATTATTTACGTAAAATAATTTCAACTCGGTACAGTAGGTAACGTAAAAGTTTTCCCAGATTAAGACAGAATTTCCACTTTTATTTGTTTAATGAGCAAACATAAACAAGAACTTGTTCAAAGGGTGGAAATGTCTCCGCTTAACCGCCGCGACCCGGATTTCGTGCCAAATATTTATTTTAATTACATCTCGGTTCCTTCAAAGCCCAAGTTAAATGTCTCTACCACCTTCCACGCCAATATTTCAAAATTAATTTACACATTTGACATTTCTCTTATTTTAGTTTTCACGTGGTTTGTTAACATAAATAGGTAAAATAGACGCGATAGTATGTACCTACCTATCTATGGCCTATTTTCTGCCATTTTTCATAATGCACTGAAAGAAAATGCTCATTCACTGTAAAGAAAACTGTAGTGATTCAACGATCGCTTGAATAAACGTTTGTTAAATGTAGTAAAAAGAAAATGGAACACCGCGAAGAAATAGTTGCCTGCGGACCATCGATGGAGGAGCTCCTTTGGGAATTACCGTAATATGACTAGCTCATAATGAGCTGGAGACCAGTTAATAAAGAGAAAAGAATGGAACCTTTATGTGCATTGGCTGGGATCGTACAATCGGAAATAAACAGTTAAAGCGAACTTAATTAAAACTAACCGCGTGCCTCAGGGGACAATGGGTGTGCGAGACAACAAAGCGATGGGAGCCGTCATAACTGCTGTCAGCCACAACCACTAAATACGGTCTTAGATTACTTCTCAATGAGTTTAGCACTAGCAGACTTGCCTGGAGAACTGAGGGGCATGAATATCGAACTAACTCTAATTGTGCTCGGTTAGTTGAGAAGAAGATATGGTATCTCCCGTCGCACCCTTGAGTAAACTGAGCACGGAATTACTTAAATAGTTGCAGATTACATCTAGCCACAATCGTAGGCACTGTTTGTATAGTGGATATATCGTTACAGATCAACATCACTTGAGAGTAAATGGAGTCGAATGTGCCACGACATCATGGCCTACCTTTATCGGTCTAATATTACAACATTGAAAAAATTTACCTGTGTCTATAAAGCACGTCAATAGAAACAACAACGGCCTGACTCACTCCTCGTGTTAATTAAAAACTAATTAGCGCAAATTAAAAGTTTAGAGAAGAGATCGGGCGGGGAGACATCTGGTGATGGCACGAAACGATGAATTTCTTACGGTTGCAAGGGCGCAAACTAAGAAAACACATCTGCGCATAAATTCTGAACACGTCCGGCTATATAAATTCATAACTTCGGAACGAACCGGAGACAGACGTTGCGCTGGGGCCTCTACGAATTTATTAAATAAATTAATTGAGCCAAACCGAACGTAACTGATTGAACAAACTGTTGCAGAATGTGACATCAAAAAGAATTGTGGTGGTCCTGTAATTTTGGACAAGAGTGTTGGTTATATAGCATGTATGAGAAAGGTGCGTTCAAATTTAAGGGTGTGGTACAACCATCAAATTGATCAACTTTCTCCTTGGGACCAACACCGTAATCGCGAAAAAATAATCAGCCGTCCCGTGGCGTAATTTGGATCGATTAGACAGTAAAGTTTACCACAACCACAACTTTAAATATATGGCTACAGTGCCACACTTTTCTGATACACGCTGTATAAGTAGGTAAATTATGTTTTACGTTTATTTTTGTTATACGTTTCCCTTTTTGTCCGCGTTTTCAAATCAAAATTCTTTATCCAACAACAATGGACAAAAGGAATGAAAAACACAATGCAATACACAGGGGAACAAAAAATAACAAAATCAGATAAAAAGGTTTGTTGTATCCTCAAAACAGAAACGCTAGTTTTAGATACAACTGCTGTTACAGACCCAATTACACGAGCTTTATATCAACAAACATTTGTGAAGCATTAGTTGGCGTAGTGGCCCAGTCGTAGAGGCGTAGTGGCGAGGCATCCACTTTCCCAATAAACCACCCGGCTGAGTGCATAACGTGCCGAGATTACTTATAGCCCCGGAGCAAACCAAACAACAATATTTGTTGGTCCCAGACACCAGATTAATTTTTCCTGCGGCATTTTACTCAACGTTATCCATGAAAACGTTTCACAAAATAAACCGACAAACCGAACTTGAAGAATTTCATTTGATTGCTTTCACGTAGTAATGATTCGGGAGATTATATTAACGAAACTTTTTTATTACCATGAGGTTGTAATAAAAATTCAAAGGACATTTAATATATTCAGGGTTGTTTTTCTCGCCAGCGGCTATTTTGTACCTTTTATTTTGCCCGTAAAACTTTAGCAGAATTCAACTTTTCTATTTGTATTGTAGGCAACGCCTACAACAGGTTGTAGCCATGTTGTTAGTTACTTCCGTAATTAAGTATAATAGAAACCAAACAATGGAATGCTGCAAAATACTGTCTCTACATAAGTAAAAAGTATTGTCTCGTTTTTAATGTGGCTTTTTAATACTAAGACAACAAAGAGTTTCATATAATTATATAACAGCTACATGTTTCTGTAACAACGTTGGTAATATAATTTACGGGAAATCGCGGGGTACTTATCTGTGTAAAATAGGCTTCTCCGATTACAGTATTTAAAATGCGTAAAACTGTGAATTCCGTTACAAGTAGTCTCTGTGTGTGCACGCCAGTGTTTACTAAAGAAAACAGGAATTAAGATCAAAATGAAAATCAAAGATGGCGGCTGCGTAAATTCTTTACTTGCAGCCGCTATATTGGATTTTCATTTTGACCTCACTATCGGCTTCAGCACCCTCGAAAACCATAAAAACGATACCCAAGACGAAACATTTGAAATTTTTTGCAGCCGCCATCTTGGATTTTCATTTTGATCTCACTATCAGCTTCAGCACCCTTGAAAACCATGAAAAATATATCTCTCTCTCTCTCTGCGACTCTCTCTATAATAATTATGTAATAAAAAGTCGCATGGAGGGGGCTTAACGCTATTTCGTTACCTGACGATTTCTCCAAATTTAGGTACTCCTACCGCAAGCTCCATTAAAGAATTTAGTTCAAAAAAAAATAGAAAGGATCGGTAATCTTCAAGCTGATTGAGAGTTAGTAATTAACTTCTAAAGACGTCTTCATTCCGATTGAGGATGTTTGTTTACCCGTGCACAAAGATATTAGGAATGTATAGGAATAAGCAGAGAAATAAGGAAGACAATCCAACACTGAACGCTTATGGCACCTGATGACCTGATCCAGCGCCGACGAAGCGACTAGTTAATCGTTATCAACGATTTTCTCGTTCAAGAAAAGTACAAAAGATTGTAGATCCCGTGTAAGTAAGTAAGAGATTTATGTATATTAATATTTGATCGCTGCGCGCTGGCTGTACACATCGACAGCGATCTTGCAGAGGCAAGAGCTATATAGGAGCGTACTCGCTCAGCGACGCTTGCTTGGCGGGCCGAATACTCGATAAGAGATTCACGCTTAGTACATGCACATACCAGGGAGTAAACGCTCGTCGCCGTCGCGCACTCGCTGCTCTTTGCTCGCCAAATTGTTTTTAGTTGCTAGCTCTACTCGCTTCTCGTTAATCGCCG
This sequence comes from Luperina nickerlii, assembly GCA_963855955.1. NCBI lineage: Eukaryota > Metazoa > Arthropoda > Insecta > Lepidoptera > Noctuidae > Luperina > Luperina nickerlii. The sequence goes on from OY979669.1 coordinate 8,263,304, forward strand.
GCGATAGGACAGGTGCCTATGAGGAAAACTGGTACACAAGTTGTTATTTGGGAATAAATCAACTTGGATAAGTGCTTTTGGATCACGAAGTTGAAGTGAACAACTTCATAGTGGACAAAAGTCATAGTCACGAATGTCACGTACAAACAACAGGATCTTTGGTAAGAATAGAAGAAGGAATAGAATTCAGGATATGATAAGGAATAAACCAAGCATGCTTTGGTCGACAGTCAAAGCGTTTCTTTAGGTATATTGAGAGAGTTAAATAGAAAATAAATAACTACTCAGGCAAAGAAAATGATGAAGCCTAATGATGATATAAGCTCAAACATGGTATTTAGGGGTTTAAATTTTCAATACATGATATTTTGCGTCGCTTGCAAATAAAGGAAAACGACAAAATCGTGTATCATTAACGTTCAAGTTATCCCCTTTGACGGGAAATCGGCACAAAGATTATGTAGGTAGGTATGTAAGGAAAGCTTTTCGTCATGTCATACAAGAGTTATGTAACGTATATCTTTCGCACGCTGACTAAAATATGAAAAAAAAAAACTAAATAGGCAAATTACTTGAATAAACATTTTTATAAAGGAGAATCCGATACCCAAGCTTATTAAATTGGACTTTCAGTAATATCTATATTAATAATAAAGCTGAAGAGTTTGTTTGTTTGAGCCAATTTTTGAGGAAGGCTTTAGGCTATTTAACATCACGCTGTAAAATTGGGCTAACGAATACAAAAAGATTATTTTTCGAATCTGGTAGTTTCGGCGATTAGCGCGTTCAAACAAACTCTTCAGCTGTATTATAAGTATAGATATAGATGACGAAAGTAGCGATAGACGCACAACTTCGATCCATCACACGGTAAAACTTTCAGACGAATTAATAAATTAAAAACATTGAACGATAAGTTTCGAAAATTTTAATGAAGTCTACGCGGAAGAGACGTGAGATGGTAGTATTAATTTCCTCACAGAAGTTGGATAATAGCATTAAGACTATGAAACAATAAATTAAGCAGGCAGGTGCAGCAAAGGTGTCAACATTATCCGTAATAATTAAATACGTAGTACGTGTTATTGTACGGTCAGCATACTAAAGCTACGGATTCCTAGAAGAGCGGTGACCGCCACATGTAGCCGTAATGTCCAAATACAGAGCGTTTTTTGACACCTTAATGTCAAATACTGGTAGAAATGACAGATTTTCATGACGTCCGTTATAAGCATACGGTGGAGGTCTGCCCCGCTTGGGCTGAGCACCGCCGTGTCCTCGTAGAGGCGATCGGCAGCGGCGGCGGCGACCTCTCGCGTCCGGGCCTAGTTCAAGCCATGGTCCGGGGCGAGAGGGAGTGGGGGGCAGTTGCCTCCTTCTGCGAAGCAGTCATGCTAGCGAAGGAGGCGGCGGGACGGCTGAGGGAGAGAGCCTCCCGTACCAGCCACCGCGGGAGACGCTCCGGGCGACGGGAGCCGCGCGACGACTCCCGGCCACCGTAGGCGCGGGCCTGCGGGCGGAGAGTAATGGGTAGCTCACCGTCCGATCAGGACCAGTTCCATGTGCGCCTCAAAGAGATGTAAGCATCAATTGAAGAGGCCTGTCAGGGCCGAAGCCTGCCGGGTCAGCGGGATGGTCCGAAAGAGTTACCGCTGACCCGGAACATAAAGGGCTAAGGAAGGAACACGGGTGGGTTTTAGTCAGTAAGAGTCTGACACTCCCTTCCGCTCCACCCAGAGCGGGAGGGGTCATTTGATGATTTCCAAACTTGAAAAAAAAAAAACGTTCTTTTAGGAAACCGTAACTTTAGGGCGGATTTCACCAGTGAACTGAACAGAACTACAACGCGTTCAAGAGCTGTCATTACCATCATTGTTGTGAAATATTGACACTGACAGCTCTTGAACGCAGTTTAGATGTGCTGATCGCGTTCTTTCCTTGGGCAAATTGGCTCTTGATGACCCCAAAACGGTGAAGAAAAACATGGTGAGGAAACCGGCATGTCCTAGAATCACAAATTCGAAGACATGTGACATCTACCAACGCGCATTGGGCCCGCGTGGTGGATTAAGGCCCACTCCCTTTCACCGAGAGAAGGTCTGTCCCAGCAGTGGGAACATTATAGGCAGATTATGATGACGCGACCTCCGCAAAGCTTAGCCATCAAAATTATATCTGAACAATTTATATTTTTCTTGTAGGTCATTTACATTTTTATAATCTTGTTCTGCTCTCTTACTTCAGACTATTTAAAAAATAATATCATTAACATTAAAAGGCCATTTTTAGTTGATTTATATTCTGTGTAAGTTTTCTTTAAAGAATATACTAGATAGATAAATTTTAAGTCTGTGTCATAAAGGTGGATCGACTAATTTTATTCGTCTCTATCCTAAAATACAATACCTAGAATCCTACATAAAGAGTTATAGGATTAAGGCTCCTACAAACAGGCGCGACACACGATATAATCGCGTGCGACACAAAGGCACCGCTCGTTGCACGACTTGCGGTGCCTTTGTGTTGCGCGCGATTTTCTTTTAGCCTTTATAAGTGTAAGTAGGTACTTATTAGGTAGTTAATGTAATAAAAATAGAAAATATTTATTGTTCAGGTAGTACAGTAAGCAGGCAGCAAATTGAGACGCCATGAGTAGCTTAAAATTCTACCTAAACCTAGGTTACAATATATTATTTGCTAGTGAGCTCCAAACTTGACTATTATAGTCTATATCTTGGGGCTCGGGGAACGAATTCCAGAGTGGAGACCAGAGAGGCGATTTCAGGTATGGTATGGTACGTATGATGTGTAATTTTTGAGTGGTGTGTGTGTGTGTGTGTGTGTGTGTATGTGTGTGTGGTGTGTGTGTGTGTGTAGTGGCAAGTGGCATAATGATTCATCTATACTACTATTACAAAGAGGTGAACTTTGTGAGTTTGTATGTAGGGGGTAATCTTCGGAACTACTGATCCGACTCCCAAAATTCTTTCACTAATGAAAAGCTACAGTTATATTGGAGTATAAGTTATATAGGAACAGTAGTAGGATATATGTATTTTATATTAAAACAAGAAATTTCACACGTCCGAAGTCGCGGACAGGTTAGTCAGATATAAAAAAGTGAATTGATCAACATAAAGTTTAATGAATTAATAAGATTGTTTTAAATTAAGTTTTAACGGCATAATTAGTAACAGGTGGGAATCATTAGGATCATCTTATAATTTAATATATTATGTATATAATATGATTCATTTAATAAACATGTTCACATTTGTTTATTCATAGGCCTACGTCGCTTTGAGTCATCATGCCAGGTGTTCACATTCTTACCATAAAATATAAGCAATCTTGTCTACTTTAAAACTATTTTTATATTCTGACATATTGTTTTTTTTATCGTCACAGTAATTGTTTTTGATGTCGTAAGAAAACGACGAACATAACAAGTTTATATGATATAATTTCATTTCGGTTGTAGTTTTCATGTGACTTTTCATCCCGAAATAATACAACTATACTATTCAACCGCAGCATAGGTAATCCGCTCCAGCAGTAATCCTTGAAATGGTTAGCTAACATCACGAAAAAACAAAGATTACGGATAAAATTTAATCAAATAGCACTAAAAGAATGTGCAAAGAGAAAATAACGTACACATGTGGGTACACACAAAAACAAAGCACAAAATATGGATACTATCCGCGGTAACAATTGCGAGGACATTGTGTAATGGTCACATATGGCATGAACTCATTAACGCGCCGTAGCAGCAGCGCACCGAGCTAACTGCCGCAATCCAGGTCTTAACGGAAGGTAATTTACCATCTGCCATTTGTGGCCGGCTACCACCACTGTATCGCTTTTATGGAGCATATTATATGAAAAACGACAGCAAGCCTATGCTTAATTCCGATTCAGGCTTATTCAGGTGACATGGAAATGTGTTTATTAGGTGTTTAGTTATTACACTAGTATACAGGGATGACTGCGAAACTAGAACCTAACAAAATCCCCAAGAGCACATTACAAATTTTCTTTATCATCATCATCTGCCCAGCCTTTTCCCAATTATATTAGGGTCGGCTTCCAGTCTTATCGGATTCAGCTGAATACCAGTATTTTAAGTGGAGCGACTGCCTGTCTGACCTCGACAACCTAGTTACTGGGTAACGCTATACCCTTGGTAAGATTGGTCATCAGACTTTCTAGTTTCTGACGAACCGTAACGACTGTCAAAGATCAACCGGAGACCGGAGACCGGGACGCATGGGACCAACAGCTTAATGTGCTTTCCGAGATATTGCGATGTAACCCATCCACAGACCGACCTCGGCAAGCGTAACTTAACCTGATCGACAATCTTAACTTTATAATAGGTACAATTAGAAAATGATGATGATGAGGTACAAATATGGACCAAAGTAACAAAAAAGAGATACAAAAATTGACGCACAAAAGCCAAAGAAATCACGTCGTGTATAGACGAAAACAGGCAACGCAGGATCAACGTTGTCTCCACAACACTAACATGATAATGTAACCTGTCTCTCTATCTTAGAGAAGACAAATATTCTTTTTACGCACGTGTTGTCGTCCTAATAACTTATCTAGTTACCTGTGTCAGTGATAAATAGACAGGCCACGACATTATCCCAAGATTCCGGTGCTGAATATTGTAAGCGTTAATTGTATTTTATGTGTTCAATTAGTAGGTTTTCGTACCTGGTTTGTGATGTTTTGAATTTTGCTCTAATCTCGACAAAGTAACCATTGCTGTGTATAACAGATTACGATAATGTTATCCGTTTCGCGATTACGTCGTCGCTTTGAACGATGAATTCCTGTTAATTAGATAGGGGTAAGGTACTGTGGTCTTGTCAAGCCTATAGATAAATTGATTGGACGGCATTATTTCGGGACTGTTAAGCTACGGCTTCATCCATAGTCATCATCATCATATAGCATCCAAAATTACTGGCGAAGGACGTCACTGAAACGTTATTTATGAAAGTAAGTTGGTCTGTTTTCTAGAGCGTTTTATTGGTGTTTCCTAAAGCGTTGATCATTACCGTGCGCGGCCGTCATGTGGCGGTCACCGCTCTTTTAGGAAACCGTAGCTTAACTCATTAGGTAATACTGTAAGGATGGGTCACTAACACACCTAAGGTTTATTCAAATTTATGTTTCTAATTGATTTTATTTCAAGATGAACTTTATTTTAGAGGTAATTAAGTTGATTTCAGAGTGACTAGCACATTGAAAAAAATATAAAACGTTTGAAGTTGTAGCGTAAACTAAACTACATAATATTGTGTAGTAACTAAAATTATTTACTATAAACTCATATTTGTTTACATGTTTGGCAAATAAATCGCGAACGCAGATTAGTTGGTATTTCGTGGTTGTCATAAGGTGACTAGCTGAGACATTAATTGACGACGTGGACCAATATTGTGGTAAGCGGGTTTGTGAGACCGGCGACACGTGTTTAATAAGATAAAGTAACGCGCCACCGTGCCCCGGTAGAACAAAGGTGTCCCGACGTCGACGTCGTCGTCAAGAACAATATCTGCAACATGTTCACCGTACTGTCCTCACCCACTTACTGTCCTGTTCAACTATGCATGTTACATTATAGGAACACAGTTCTCGATATATGAAAACGACGTTTAAGGTTATCAATGTAGCCAATGTAGGTACAGTCCAAAAGAGTTTGGCAAGAAATTTTTAAGTAATATAAATAACTTACCTTAAATTACTAGCTAAAATTAAAATAAATTAAACTACGTAATAAGTAGACTACGGGTTGCTACTGAGAATACCTGAATAAACTTAATAACGCTTTACTCGTGCCGGAGATCAGAGGGGCAATTCTCGTAATTTTAAGAACATTCACAAGTCACACTCAGTCTCAATGTGTTAAAAATACCCCTAAATTATAGAGGTATTAATGACAAGTTCTTGACATTGATTTGTCGATGAGATGAGATTGCGCTGAGATTTTGAACGTTTTTAATTACGGGAATTGGCCTTCTGACCTAGGACCCCACGCTAAGCAGTTCCGCATGAGACTACTATAGACCAATAAGGCACTTAATGATTACCCATTTCAACAGAATAATGCTACAGCACTGAGATCAATTAACCTTTATCCAACTTTATCAATAAGCGAGCCTCTTTTTGCCCTAAAGCTTAACTGAAATCCAAACTCGGGGAAGAAGGGGATTCATTTCAAATATTTATTTAGATGACGTCTACGTTTTAAGCATCCGAATAAAATATCAGCGGAGCCTTGAATTTGAAATTAAACCTTAATTCCTATACGAATAACGGCTGGTTTGGCATGCCGCTTCAGGTCAATGAAAGGCCCGACCTTAATAAATATGGATATAAATTAGAGCTCTCACTTTATACCAACAATACAAATTGTCAATAAGAATTTCTGCCGAATCCCTAATTACAGTTCATTACCGAATCGACAGGAGGGACACAGTTTTTGGAATTCTAATTCGAACACTTGGACAGGATCGTTTTATATGGAGTATAAATAAAATCGTTTTGGGGCGGCATGACGACAGTCCTTTAAATTAATGATGTTCTATAAATTTTTGGTGAATAGACTCTTATTGATATACCTATGGATATAATTTAATTGATAATATGATTTGCATGCCCATGTGACGGCAGAACATGGAGGACTCTTATAATAAAACATTTATGTAATAAATACAGATGTTTGCTAACCAATAAATGATTTGATTTGATATTAATTTTGATATGGCATGAAAGGCTTTCACTAATTTTCCTGAAATAGAAAAACGAAAACAAATAAGTATTCGAAATAAATGAGAATTTCCGTTTCCATAGCGTAAAAGTTGCCAATTCGATTAGCACTGCTAAATCCCATGGGTCGAGAAGCCATTAAAATTCAGCGGGTATCCTCGATTGTACTAAAACCTAAAGGTAAGTAGGTCGCAACGCAAATTGCAATGACGGTTGGGTAGTATAGTATAACTAAAATCAATTCTGTATAGTATTTGACTTGAAGGTATTTGGTCCAAAGATATTTGCCTCCGCAGCCTCGTCACGACATTCCGTGCCGACAAACTCGGTGTATCGTGGTATTCCAAGTGTCAAGCCAGTTGACATTCGGAGCTCACTGCGAAAGGGGTCGTCGGGGGACGACCTGTCACTAACCTTCAAACGATTAAATAACTGGGTATTGTTCAGCGTAGATATTAAGGCAGACATGCTGTAGTCAAAACATGAGATGAGAGATCACTTTGCCAATTATTTATAGAGAGCAGACAATTCGAAATTCCAGAACACGAAGGGATTTTCATCTTATTTTTTTCCCATTTCAAACCAAAAGCTCTATCGGAAAAGTTGCTTACATTCGTGGGTAAATTCCACCAACGAAACATTTTATCGTTTCTTAGGTAAGGTAAATGAGTGAATAGATAGGTTTTTAAAGCACGATAAGAAAAAAATATGCAAATCACGTAGATAAATAGTAACAAAGGAGAAGTCAAAATATCTGGACATAGAATCGTACGTCTTGCAATAAAATTATGATAACAACTTACGATAAAGCTCCTTTGGAGAAATAAATTTCTAAAATGTTGTTCTGTGGCTCTGAAGTGCGTACCTGAAAAGAAAAACCATGATATAAAGGGGTTTTGAAAACAACAATTCCTTAGCATTACGATCAAAACATAAAAATATTATAACAAACGGGTGTATCCATGTTTAGTAGGCGCTATCGCGGACCACAAGCCACGAGAGGAACATATTTAACGCTCGAAGCTTATCTCAAACGAGGCAGGGTGCGGGAGGAGGCACGTGCTACAATATCGAGCCTATCTTTCTACTAATGGCCTACATGTGAAAGGTGAATAGCTCCATCCTAACGCAGAACGGGGGATAAGCTACTCCCAGACGAGGATAGATGACGATTTATTAAGTTATCTAATCTTTATGATACCGAGCGAGCACACTATACACTAACATTAGCAGTAAATGGATAAACACAGGCACATACAACTCTAAAATGTTCACATTTACGTGGACATTTTAGATGAAATCGGAAGCGAAACAAAAACGGGTCGAGTTATGTTTAAGCAAAGCAAAAAGCATTAGAGGTGCGATCATCAATTACGTTCATGTTATACGAACGCCTGCTAACGTACAGTACGCGTCACTGATGTCCATTTAGGATGAAACATGTTGGTCTAATTAATGGACACAGTCTATTATTGTGCGGAAAACACGTGCCGAGCTTGCTCATGTATCGCGAATTCGCGATCTTTACTTATATAACTATCTCTCAATTTCGTATTTCGTGAAAACACGGTAGGTATAATACTGCGCTACTAAGAACATTTTAAACTGTCCATGGCGTGTTTAAAAATAATTTGCGGTAAGTAAACTGAAAGTGTTCCAATACAAGTCCTGTGTAACTGAATAATCTATCAAATAAGGAGTCATTTTAATTAAAACGTAGGTACCTCATCCATCGCTTTCCATCAAGCGAGATCGTGGTGAAGAGCAGGCCGATTTCGCAATAAAAAAATACATATTGTGTGAAATCGTAAAAAAAATTAGTAAAATATGTGTTCTAAACTGTTCACTGATAGATTATGGATGTTTGATAAAAAAAAAACTCCTTATTTAATCAATTTTAGTGGCATAGGTCTCGTTAGTGATTGACATTTGGCCCAAGCCCCATAATTATTTGCCCAATGCCTTTATTTACGAAGAAAATATCAATAACTGAAATTCTAGGTCCGTAGGTCGAACCTTCTCATGATCGTAATGATAGTTACACTGTCGCCTTCAGTCTGACATCCATATTAATATTATAAATTCTAAAGTAACTTTGTCTGTCTGTCTGTATGTTACCTTTTCACGCCTAAACAACTGAACGGATTTCGATAAAATTTGGCAGAGGATAGTTTTTATCCCCATATTCCCACGGGATCGACACTTATGCGAGTGAAACGGCGGGGCGCTGCTAGTACTTCATACAAATAATTAATTTTAAATCCATAAAATATGTCCAGTTGAAATGTCAGACCGTTGCAAGTATTCGAAATGGAAACCACAGCTATAGTGGATTGGAGACTAAGATATTAATATTACTCTCTGGTACCGAAGCAAAAGCGGTCATAAAACACAGTTGCTATTACGTTATAAGACACAAGAAATGCAGTTCATTCCGCATGCTGTCTAGCTGAGCCATCTACTGCATGGTTAAGGATGGCATGTGTCGCACAGAATCGTATAGCCCACTACGCTTAAACCCATTTTATTGCCATGCTGTTCATCTTATGCTAAAGATACTGAATATAACCATGGCTTAACTTGGATTTCAGAGCTCTTGAAATTACAAGCACTCTACGAGTTATCACTTCAATAAACGGAAATGCTTGTTCGTGCTAGTCTTCTTAAACTTCCCGTTAGTAATCTCGATTACTGTTAAAGGTAAGTTACGGTGCATATTCGTTAAAAATCTACCGTTCAGTTTCATTTCGAGCAAAACGGGGTAAGGCAACAAATAATAAAGCCGTACTTATAGAGTAATATGAATCATGCGGTCGGTTGGTGGGGTGATTGAAGACGACAAGGGCTTGGCTGTTGTCGGGCGGCTCGGGCGGCGGCGGCGAGGTGACGGACGGACCAGCGGCACCTGAGTCCGGCGACGAAGCGCCCCTAATGGCCTGTCGCTCGTCCATCCGCGCCCGTGATTGATCGACACACCCCGTGACGTGTGCACACACATCGCTTACATCGCCTCCACGATATCGCGCGTAATCCATCACCAATTCCAAATTTGTGACATAAATGTACGTGCAAAAGTCAAATACCGTCTGCTGGTGCAGTCAGTCATGGAAATGCATAAGTCATTTGGTTTATTTCTGTACACAAAGAATATAATAATGCATTATCGGCCTATAATGTTCCCACTGCTGGGACACAGGCCTCCTCTCTGTGAGGGAGTGGGCCGTAATCCACCACGCGGGCCCAGTGCGGGTTGGTGGATGTCACATGTCTTCGAATTTTCTGTTCTAGAACATTTTGGTTTCCTCACGATGTTTTCCTTCACCGTTTTGAGAAAAGTGGTGATGAAATAAATGACACAGTAAAGTAGCGTAAAGCGCCTGCATGGGTTCGTACTCACCACCTATTTATTACTTTTAAGGCGACTACATGACCTAAAGCGCGGTCTTTGTCGGACTGCATAGAAAAGAAAGAGAAGCGCGATGAAACAAGCACAACACTGGTTATTTATTGCAAAATATGAAGCAATTATCTATTTACAAAAAATCTATTGTTTGAACTAACAAATTAAAACACTAGTGCTTTTGTCAGATTATTCTACAAGCAACATACCTACTGCTTGTAGAATAATCTGACAAAAAATCATAATTATTGTATGTAATAATAATAATAAGTTTATTTATTTTCTCTTCAAAAATGTACAGTAGTAGTGCATAAAGCTAGCTTAAGGATATTATTATATTTGAGAGAGACTGGTGCTTGAAATAGGCAATGCAAGCAACGCCTGTAGTCACCAGGGCCCCACGACGCTTCATAATATGTATAATCTTAAATTGGGTGCTTTTATGAGATTGAAGAGAATTAACATTATAGCAAAGAGAAGAAAAATACAAAAATTATAAAAAATAACGTAACGTAATTAGATTAACAAAACGATAAACAAAACGATATGTATATAATTAGTATGGTTTTTATCGTAAAAAGAAAGTTTTTAGAGGTATCTTCATGTTTTTTTCTATCGTATCAAATTAGTTGTATTATGTTCTCAACACACTATATACCTAGCATATATCCTATATCATATATTTTTCTGATTTTGTCTACTTTAGTCGATCATATATTTTCATTGTCCTTAAAACTTGCGTTTTTTGTGTTTAGGTCCTGTAAGCCCCTTAAGTCGGGGCCGATACCACTGTGCTGAGTTGAGAATATTTACAGGAAATATAGATTTTCTCCCAAACAAAATGATGGACGTACGGGGAAAGAGGAAAAAGTACTGCTAACTTTTAAAATAAAAATGAAAATTTTCCAAAAAGTCCATATCTGGAAAACGTTTGAACAAGTATTTAGACGGCAATCTCGTATTTCTTCAGTAAGGCAAGTAGGAGACTAAATTTGTATTTTATTAGTAAAGTTTTCTGCTTTAACTACGGCGAGATAAAATACGCTTTGTCATGTTATTTTATAGTCCCGATCCTATGTAAATATTCCTCTTTTTCATTAGGTAAAACTAGTACATTTTGAAAGCCAAATTAAGTTATACCTACACTTAAAAGGGTTTGGTAGTTTGGAAAACTCCTCCAAACAAAACTTAATACAAATAAAAGCTCACATCTTTAATTTGTTTGTTGTGTTCCAGAACACTTCACACTACCAGAAACTTGAATGAAAAACAAGCAAATTCTATTAGAACTATTAGGTAGGTAATTGTTAAACCTAAAACTTACCAAATAATGTTTTCAAAAATTAATCGATTATTTTACTACTTTCCTACCTTTTTTTAAGAAAGGTTAAATATGTAAACAAAAAAAAAACACATTAGGCCTGAGAAACAAAGCTGATAACGAGTTCTGCAGTAATAAGCAGCTTGCTCGAGTGGAAGTGATCAATTTTCTCAACAATTTCATCGTCATCTTGAATCTTTTCAGAGGCACAAAACATTTAGCCAATTCAGCGCACAGGGACCGACCGTGATAATAGAGCCTGTTGGCTGCGAGGGACAGTCATCGCAAACATAAGCCATTAGCGTATTGTTAGCGTCTTTTCAACCGTACCCTCAATTTTCGGGGTTTTTGTTGAGTATCTTCGAGTATCTATATCAAAATAAATTATATTTTGTCACAACTGAAACTCGATACCTATTGGAAAGAAAAAAAAAATAGAAAAGAAACATATAAAGTTGCCAATACCATTAAAAATAGAAGTTATAACAAATCTACTTATTAAAAATCTTAAAGGACATCATTCATTTTGTAATCAAAAATTAAAGTGTCGGCCAGAAAAATAAAGCACTTACTGCTGTCTTATGGGAAATGGCCTCTTGAGCATTTTTTTACTATGTATTACAACGAAAGCACGGTGCAAGTTTACAATAAACCCCCGGCTGCTATTTGAGATTGAAAATGCCAACAAACATATTTTAATAACAAGTTGTGAAGAATGTCCTTTAATCAATTAATGCACTGACAGACAACACCCAGCCTAAGCGGTGCGGTCTAGAAGGATGAAATTTTGCGCAGAGTTCCTTAGGTACGGAAAGTAAGCACTAAGAAATTCATCCACAAAACGGGGATGAACTTTCAAAAATACTACTCTACTGTAAAAAATCATCCCCGGCCCAGCTGTTTAGGCTGTAGCAGTTTAGACTGCAATAGGAGATAAGATTGCATGAAAGTTCGTCATTTTTGCCTATGGGAAATCCCGCCAGGTACATGGCTGACCTGATAATATTCATAGCAGGATAGCAACTTGGATATTCAAGCAAGGCAAGCTCCAGAATTCTTGTACCTAAAATAATATATGCTGTGGTCGGTCAGAAGGCTGAAACGGGTATACCTGTGTAGCCGCAAACTCATGAACAGGTCGCGTGCAGCCGACAGACGATAGCGACGAGGAGCCGGCCATTCTCCTCTGAACAAAGCTCCCCTGATCTAATCAACGCAACAATACACCTCGGATAACTCCACAATTGAGCTGGAAAATAAACCGTCCCCCACCCGTGCCAACACATCCGATATTTTAAATTACAAACAATATTATACGGCAGGGATACAAACGAGTCCATTGTAGGCCGTGTGCGTCCGACAGCTGGTTTAGATAACGTGTGACCTCTCTAGAATAAAGCGTTTCACGAACGATTACACCAACAATGATGGCGTCCGCGCATCGGAAGCCTAAACAAAACGTTACAAGAAAAACGTGTTGATTATTGAAATAAATATTAAAACAACTTTAACGTTTGAATAAAATTATCTGATAGGTACGCAGCAAGTTGTACAAACCATAGCTTTCGTTTTTGATGTTATTGAGCGTTTGCTTCACTTAGTTGACTCACGGAAAACTGCTTACAGATCGATACATTTTGACTTTCAAATAGCCTTTAGTGTCCAGATTTTGATGGGTTTTTAAACATGCACGGGAGTGGCGGTTTGACGAGTCATGTAGGCTTTTGTAAAAACTTTCAGTAAGTATTTAAATTAAACCATTAGTCATTAGAAGCTGTATGATGTCCGCCATGACTTAGACAAAAATCAAGCCTTATGAACACTTTAGATTCCCAAAAATGTTTTCTGTCTGCTCTAGCTGATAGAACACCTGAATTGCCTTCAAATAAGTATGCAAATGGAAGCATTCGCAGTCGGAGTCGCGATCGCCTGAAAGCGTTAGAAACGGCTTACATTATGGGAGTCCGTCGTATTACTCAGGTGATGAGATACTGATGACTTAAACAACGTACCTCCTGCCGACAGAATTCACTTGGTCTAATGTTGCAATTTCTGCACGGAATTCAAAAACGGTTAGCTATAAAAGCTAGTTACTTGCAAACAAAATGGAATGTGGCCCCTATGGAATAAAGAAAGAAAAAAGTGCCTATCTCCTTTTATTTATTCGCTTGAATAGCTTTGATCTTCGGCCCTTTGAAAGACGCTTCTCGAAAGCGTCAGGATAGTCTGTGAAATTCAAAATTTTTGGGTTTTTTTGTAATTTGTATGTCAATATCAGGTTGTATGTTGATCTAAATATGATTCGCGGTCGTAACAAATATTTATTTATAGAATTATAATCATCAATCTATACCTACTTTAATATTATAAAGCTGAAGAGTTTGTTTGTTTGGTTGAACGCGCTAATCTCTGGAACTACCAGTCGGATTAGAAAAATTCTTTTTGAATTTGATAGCCCAATTCTTGAGGAAGGCTATAGGCTCTTTAACATCACGCTTATGACCTTTAGGAGCCGAGCAAAAAGAAAAAAAGTCAGAAAGAACGCTAAGCAAAAACGAAGTAATAGCGCGGGCAGGCGATGCGATGCGTCGGAGTAACAAGAAATTTCACGCGGACGAAGTCGCGGACCAAGTCGCGGGCAGAAGCTAGTACATCATAGATTATTAAACGTAAGTCAATTTGAATTTCGCGGACTACCTTAGCGCATCCTCCTTAAGATTCACGAAATACTTTAAATAAATGGTTTTAAATTATAATATACTACGTGGAATAACTATGCGTGAAGTTCAAATAAATGGTCGCATTTATATTGCATTTAAAAGCCAATGACACGGCTGATTTACTGATCTAAACGGTATTCCAAAAAGGTTCCAATGTTTTAAAGACCCCATCATTAAATGCGGGCGGAAGTGACGCCAAAGGTATCGATCGTCAGGAAATAAAGCGGGTCCAATTGACCAGTTTTAATGAAACCTTATACGCGTTGTTAATGAAATACCTGGATGTAGTGTAGTATAGATTATAAAAAAATAGGTAATAGATAAGTAGCTTAAATTACTAATCCAATGCTTCATAATGTTCGAACAATTTCTCTGCTCTAGAACATAACGCAATTAATGTTGTTGAATTGTCAAAATGAAAGCCATTACTACTGATAGTGGGTTACGCAATTACCCCGCTGGTACACTAAGGGCTGATGTTTCAATTGACAGATAATTCTTATTCGTGGAATAAAATCTAGAAAATCTAGAATAAAGTCTGACAGATTTTGTATAGAAGAACTGTCAAAAATTCAAAATTATTTCTCGGATAAAATTATCTGGCGTTGGAAAATTCAGCCCTAAATGAACTATATTCAAATTGCTTAAGGTCCACAAAAATCGTTTTGCAGATCATAAGTCCAAGACTTTTATACAAATAATATGACAGTGTTGGCGCCTTGGGATTGGATTGGCCTTCACTGTCCTTTGCATTTATTTAGACTATGTATATACCTACTATTTTTACATAACTACAACACAACAAGCTAGTAGGTATAACTAGGACATTTGGATACTAGTATTAATAATCATAGACTACGAAAGAAATGAATCATAATAACACATGTAACAACCAAGGTCGACCAGTCATCATAGGTATTGTCGCCGTAAACCTCAGACAGGTAACACAATAGTTCCTGTTATCAGCTTCAAATAAATTCCTATTGGGTTAACTGACGCTTACAGTTCCTCACGTTAAATCAAATTTAACGTGTGGCTGCTCCTAAAATATTAAACTAAACCCAAACATGGTCAAGTTATTTAAACTCCTGCGATACACCAATCTGATTTAATTCTCAGTCCAATAAATTCCTAAAGCGCCGTATGAAGTTGCCTTGGAAAGCATTTTGCAAATTGAAAACACGAGGAGAGGTTAGCAATAATGCTATTCAAGAATGTTTGGCTCAAATCATTTGCCCGAATTACAGGTTACTTTTAAGATGGGCTTTTCAGAAAATTCGACTAAATTAACAGCAAAAGTTATAGAAGAGCAAGATTGATCGAAAAAAGAAGGCGTTACTTCAAGAGTAGGTTGAATGTGTGCGACAGCCGTGCAAGATGAACCGTGATCTCGGAGAAACAAAGCCTCGCCTGATTTGATAATCGACCCGCCTCCAGAATAACCAACACCGTAATAAGATAACTTCAGCAAGAACTTTTTACATTACTCGGAGAAGGCACACATTTTCATTCGACTGCAACACAGTAGTGTTCATTGACGCCGGTTATATGAGACCATCTTTGCGAATGTTGCATTAATTTCGATGTCCTATTGTGTTATGCAATACAATCATCCCAGGCCGTTCCGGGCTCATGGTCTAGAGCTGTGAGATGTCCGACGTCACAAGCGGGTCGAGTGTGACTGACAAGCATGCGAGATAATGCGATCACTGCCTAAACAAAGCGACGGCGCCTGATTTAATCAACGATTCTATACGAAGATCCTATGTAAGCACCTATTCGGCCGGTGACAGATATAGTAACTGGGACGTGACGATAATTCCTAATATAATTCAGACGTAATAAATTATGTATACGAGTAATAAATCGAACATGGTTTGAGTGTCGAATCCTAATTCGATTCGACATTTCTTTTAATATTTTTATGATAAAGATCGTAAAAATTATGCAGTTACGTTAATATAAATTCAAGTAGGTACGGCCGCCTCAGTTTTTTATTTTTATTGAGTACATTAGGTATTGTACAAAAGCGTAAGTCATTATTTAAAGGCTGTTTCATGAAGATAATTTGTTCTTGATTGAAATGGTGTAAGTGGAAGGCCAAAAAGACATTACGTGGGTCTTATGGGGCTGGAAGTTGGGTGATTTCTTTTAACTGGCGTCGCAGCGTCAGTTGGCGTCATAAGCGTGCCATCATGTAAAATGTTTATGACGCCGTCGGCAAGCGGAGAGGCAGCATGGCGGGCACGGCGGCAGAGGCGCGCAATTGAGACGTTACGTTGTTTAGTGTGCGGTTCTGTGGGGCCCGTAACGAGCGCGCACAACTTGCTTAATGCACGCGACAAATTACCCTCCGGAACACACGACGAGAGGATGGGCCCCTTCTTAATTAACGTATTTTGTCACCTTATAAATTGTAAGGCAAACGGAATTGTGGCACACCTAGTTAGTTCACAAACAGACTGTAAGTAGTAACGGCGGCGTGCCTTCTGAGAATTTTGTGTCCTACATTCATGCTTAGATTTGTGTATAATAATTATCCACCTACTTTCGAGGAAACACACTTAGGTAATTAGTATCTAAACACACTATGTCGAAGTTACACGACCGAAGTTTGGCATGATTACGCCTGCAATGCTATTTAGCGCAACGTAATTTCGGCATAATGTGTCGTCAGTAATTCAAATAGCATTGCAGGCGTAATCATGCCAAACTTCGGTCGCGTACCTTCGGCATAGTGCGTTTAGACACGTATTCAAGTAAAATAGCTTGCAACTGCCAGATTGTAAGAATATACCTAGATTATTACGATAATTATGCTTTAAATATTAATTGTGACTTTATGATTTCTTTACTTAATTTGATTTTCTACCTTATAGGCAAAAACTACGCACTAGAAATACTTTTTTTTCAGGATGGGAAATCATCAATTGACCCCTCCCGCTCTGGGTGGAGCGGAAGGGAGTGTCAGACTCTTACTGACTAAAACCCACCAGTGTTCCTTCCTTAGCCCTTTATGTTCCGGGCCAGCGGTAACCCTTTCGGACAATCCCGCTGACCCGGCAGGCTTCGGCCCTGACGGGCCCCTTCATTTGATGCTGACATCTCTTTGAGGCGCGCGTGGAACACGTACGCGCCGTCCGGCACGGGCCTGGTTCTGATCGGACGGTGAGCTACCCATTACTCTCCGCCCGCAGGCCCGCGCCTACGGTGGCCGGGAGTCGTCGCGCGGCTCCCGACGCCCGGAGCGTCTCCCGCGGCGGCTGGGACGGGAGGCTCTTTCCCTCAGCCGTCCCGCCGCCTCCTTCGCTAGCATGACTGCTTCGCAGAAGGAGGCGACTGCCCCCACTCCCTCTCGCCCCGGACCATGGCTTGAACCAGGCCCGGATGCGAGAGTTCGCCGCCGCTGCCGATCGCCTCTACGAGGACACGGCGGTGCTCCGCCCAAGCGGGGCAGACTTCCACCGTATGCTCCAACTAGAAATACATTTGAATCGAAAATAAAAAAATCTCTTGTGAGAAGAAGCTCACTTTAAGCAAAAATAATGTTTTTTTTTCTTACATACCTACTAAAATTAATTACTTAGTTTAATACACAGTCATCCTATGACTCAAACATCTTAAAGGAGAATAACCAAATAATGCACACCATAGAGGTCTAGGTTAGCTAGGTATTTGCCCAGCAGTGGGGCACAACACTTTCTAAGAAGAAAAGAAAATAAGAAGTAGATAATAACTATAATGTCATGCCTTTTCTCCCTGAAGGGTTAAGCACAGGTGTTGGTACTTTTAGTACTTCCACATTTCACCACAATATCATTGCGTCGCATGAGAAAGGGGCCAAGCCTATTGCCATCAATTAAAAAGTAAATTAGTTGTAAACAAAACATTTAAGAAGTTAACACAAAATTATGCTGTCCGCTGTCATTCAATTAATCCATTCAATTGTTGCTTACGCACTACTTAATGTTAAAGTCACTTTCCAGTATGTAAAAACATTTACCATCAAAAAACTATCTCAAATGACTCATGTACCTCTAAATAATCTCTTACTTGCAGAACAATAATTAGACTTCTTTGTATTTCTTTTATCTTTTTATTATCTGTGTTGAGTAAAATTATTTAACTACAGAATAATAGCAATGGTGATTACATTATTATATTTCTTTTGTACAGCTATAATAACTACCAAGTAGCAATTTATTAACTATAATATCACTGCAGTGTTTGTTTTATAGATTTGGGTAAATACATGACAAATAGAAATTATTTTGTCAATGATACACAAGTAAGTTGGTGACTTTATTACAACTTTTTTGATAAAGCTTTTGACTAAGCTTTAGCTTTAGCTCCAATGAAAAGGATATCCGAAATATAGATTGGCTGTTTTAAAAATTATAGGAATTTAGGTTAATTTAGAGTAAAAAAAGCAATGGTTATGTTGTGACCAAAGCTACACACAGTGGAATCTACAAATAGATAAATTAAATATTTTAGACAACGACTTTCCTGTAATGCACTTTATCTACGAAATTAATCATACAAATTATTGTTTACATTGATAGATTACAAAAAAATAAAAAATAAATCACGACGATTAACTTAAAATCAAAATACCCGAATCATAACAGACGGAAATACCTTTACAACAAACCAGAACCAAGGACAGGTAAAAATATTATCAACTAAACAAAAGTTTCATAAAAATAAAAGAAGTGAATAATGTTTGTACCTTTCAAAAAGCTTCCTCTACGATGATGGAATCTTCAAAAATAACATACACTACACAAACTGTTCAGTACTTTAGTCATATGAACACCGGGAGCACATCAAAATGTACATAAATAAATCGATTATTTTAATTTGTTTTCATTGTGATTTCCCTTAAAACCGAAGAAAATGCGTGCTTTCAACCACTCACTCCATCCACGACATTATTCAACTCTTACGTTTAGTTGTTCCTTTTGAATTTCGACTGTCAAGATGTTTTCTTTCTGTCATTATTCTTTTATTTCGATTCATGATGAAAAAATATTTATCTCATGCAATGTTGGACTTATTTTTATAAAAAAGATACTGTTACTATTATCTGCAACATTCCACTGCTGGGCAAAGTCCACGTCTTTGACTTTTTTGCTGCTTCCCATGACTTTCAGCGGTTTCATACTAATGTGGACTACTTTACTTGTAGTTTTTTTTAAAGTATTTCTTTTATGTAACAGTTTTGTAATTTGTAGTCTGTAAAACCTTTTACATAACAGCACGAATAAGAAAACTAAACGTAAACCTCTCTGTCAAAATTATATCGTTCAAAAATATTTTTGTTATATCTCACGAGTGTTTTTTGCCTACAATAATAATGAGGTCTTTTCAATAGCATGATTAAAAAAAAAAAAGTTTTCAAAAGCTCCCATAGATGGCTCTAGTAAAAAATGATCTGTCAAAATTGGCTGCATAAATTTGATATCTTTGCTTAAGCTATGAGTAAAAAGTTTATCACTAGTTTGACGTTTGGTTATTATTTGTTTTCACTCACTTCGATTTGACGTTGTCTTGTGAGCATAATCTATCGTGGTGTTTTATTTTGGACTTCTGTGAATTGATAAGCGCTTAATAGACAAATATAACTAATATATGCGATAATATTGTGCTTATCACAGTGCTTAAGTACTTATCTAACCAACAATTTACTTACCTAATTTTGTAAAAGAAGTAGGAGTTACAGCAAAATCGGCTGGACGAAAATGAGCAGAGCATATCCGTGAAGTTTTTCGTATAACATGCTTGTATTTAATGGCTTGTAACCATTGGGTCTTTCGCACTTCGTTCTTAGGAAAAAAGTGCGTGCCGATATTTGTACAGTATTGTACACAGCACGGGCTAGCCATGTCAGATCAACGTAGTAGATGTAGGCAGTTAAAAAAAATATATTTAATGTTGCTTGAACTTTTTTCACGGTTGATTGAATTGAAACTCAGATTTGAAAACAACTTTGACATTTTAGTTTTAAGCTATGCCATCTATCGGGGATATAGAAAACTTATTATTTTTTTTCTTATGTCAATTTGAAAAGAGCTCATTGCATACAACTGTGGCAATAATAGCAAACTCATAAAAACGCACATTACAACTAAGAAACTATGACATCATGCACTAATAAAATTCCTGAAAAACTTACTCGAGTCCGGTAATTGTGTCTGTCTGTTACCTTTCCAATGAACGAATTTTGAATTCTATCAAAATCCGTTCAATGGCAAGGAGATGGCATCCAGGGGAAGGACATAGCCTTCTTTTTTCTGAAAATAATCTTATAGGGGGTGATATAAATAGAGGATGTTAGTTTGTATGAGAAATCCAGCATGTCTTAAGTTTATATTTTTGGTTATACTTATAGTTACGTGCGTCAGCGTTTTTATAAACTCATCCATGCTTTTAAATTCGCCGTCTAAAAAATCTCCCCGTGAAAACATAAACATAAGCGTGAGTGCTGTCACCTGTTATTATTCCTTACGACATTCACGCTCACCTCACTAGTTTTCACCGAGAGATTTTTACAGAATAGTCAATGTGTCAGTGGATTGTCTTAGGGGCGGATTTTATTTCTAAAGAATTTAATATCTGTCTGTCCTTTTCACGCCTTAACGGTTGAACATATTTGGACGAAACGTATTGAGGTACCTATACGGCCATGACCAGGGTAACGGTTAGGATATAGAATAGTTTTTATCCCGGTACGCGGTAGCACGTTCCCGTGGTATAATTTCTGACCTCCACGTGGTCGAAAGCCGCGGGCAAAAGCTAGTATATAAATAATTTCAGAACTGAATCCTTGTGTCAAGTCACAAGTGTCAAACTTGGATTTGGCATTTGGGAAGGTTAATCAAATCAAACTAACCTCTCAGTGTTCTCTGCTGGATATTATTTAATCATAAACATTTTAAAATGAATACTACGATTATAAGTAATTTGCTAAGAAGCACTATAACCCGATGTTTGCGCTCTCAGAATGCTATCAAAGTTGCAGCTTCTACAATCATGAGACGAGATGTACACACCACAAATCCTGCTAACGACCTAATGGAGTTTTTCGACGCTAAGAAAAATTGGACAGAAACGAATATTAGAGTTGGTAGATCATGGAAGTTGGATGAATTGAGAATTAAATCCAATACAGATTTACACAAACTGTGGTATGTACTGTTAAAAGAGCGGAATATGTTGTACACAATGGAGCATGAATGTAATGATAAAATGAGATTGTTTCCTAATCCTGAAAGAATCGACAAAGTTCAAGAATCAATGAATAATATAGAAACTGTTATAAGAGAACGCAACGTCGCTTATTACAAGCTTGAGACAGGAGAGACTGGGGAACGACCTGTTGAGGATGTGGTGAATCTTTTCGGTTTACCAGAGAAGCATGAGAAGCGGGAGTACTATATCCCCAAGTTTATGAACAAACGTTGGGTGAGACCATACCTTGAAAATGGCTTTATAACCAGTGCAGCTGTCAAGAAGTTCTACAGACTGTACAAAGAAAAGGAGTACAATGTTGAAAGAAAAGCTCGTAATAGGGACTTCAGTCACGTACAGCATTTACTGAAACGTTTCCCCAACATGAGTATGGAAGCATTGAAAGCAGAATACCCTCATGTAGATATTGAAAAAGCTAAGCGATCTAAGAAAGCTAGAGGACATTTTATGCCAAAATATTAATTAAACAATAATAGTGTAGTAACTTTTAGTTTTATTTATTCTTATAGGTTACACATTATAGCAACAGAAAATTTACTGTTTTCTGCAATGATAAGGATACCAGTACAACATAATTAAGATATAAGACTTAGTCCAACATTAAAATTATGTAACATACCTAAACAGAGTAATACTTGGCAACCCTTTTACAGCAAATGGTGGGTTCAAAAATAGGATTTATGTAGGTGTTTTACAATAAAATACTTATTCATAATAGGTATAGAAACAAATAAATTGTAATGTACCTACACATCCATAATTTATATAAAAATAGTAAAAAAACTGAGAAATTGTTTCATTTTGTCTCAGCTAAAAGGGACTGGTTATCCCTCAATAACAATTGATAATATTATGGCACTGCCAATATTTATATTTAACAAAACTTACTGTAATAACTGTGGTCCCAAGATCTTATAGTACAACAAATTCGTTAAACGCATCGTTTTTTGCATCATTTCAGTCAAAAGACGTCTACTGCTGGACATGGCCTCCCCCAAGCACCTTCATCGGACCAGTCCTATGCAGAAATCCACTGGAAGCGGGAACACTTCTAGCAGATTCCTGCTGACTTCACAAGGTCATCGGTCCACCTTGTGGGAGACCTACCAAATTCAGACCATTTTTTTGTTGGGAAACTTATAGGCACGAATTGACAGCGTTTATGGCAGTTGTCCCACCGCCAGTGAGGAAGCGGCTCACTATCGGCTATTTTCTCGTTCAAGAAATGTACAATAGATATACATTCTGTGTAAACAAACGTATTTTCTTTCTTCTTCTTTCTGGATGCAAATACATATTAATAGTTGATCGTTGACTGTGGACTCGCTCTACTGGTTTGTCGCTGTGCGACAAGAGCTATCAAAGATAATACTCGCTCAGCGATGCTCACTTAGCAGTTAGAGCTCACACCGAGAGACCAAACAGACAAACCCCTGTGGGACTAACCGCCCCGAGCGATGGTGCGAGCAATCGTCCGTCGCACTCGGACACTCGTTGACACCCCAGCAACAAAACTATCAGAACTACACACCGCTGCTCGGCTACTCGTTTTCAATTGCTAGTTCATCGCCGGCGGTGGGACAACTGCCTAACAAGTTTAATAAATTGTGAGTGGAACAACATTATGGAATTGCTTAATAGCAATTCCTTATTCTTGTTGTGTTTGTTACCTGTTGTTGTCTACCAAGCAATAAAATGCTTGGTTAGATAACTTGATTAAATCATTGAGTCTATGTGCATACTGCAAGTGGCAATATAAATAGATGCCAGGATAATTCTATTCAGTTAAGGCGAAAGCGCCAGGGTAGCCCGCGAAATTCAATTTTTTTTAGGTTTTTTGGAATTTGCTGGTCAGTATTAAGTTGTATGTTGATTAATATATGAATCGCGGCCGTAAGAAATATGTGTTTACAGAATTATAATCATTAAAGTCATCAACACAACTCTCTAAGACCACGTAAGTCCCAAGAATAACTGTTTCATGAAATCATCATTCTTTGGACTTACGTGGTCTTAGAGAGTTGTGTTGATGACTTTAATGATTATAATTCTGTAAACACATATTTCTTACGGCCGCGATTCATATATTAATCAATGTACAACTTAATGCTGACCAGCAAATTACAAAAAACGTAAGAAAATTTGAATTTCGCGGGCTACCTTAGCGCTTCCCCCTTAAGAAAGAAAGAGCTGCCAGGTTGCTATGGAAGTGAACAGGCGTGTCTGATCTCCCAGGACAGATTCAGCAAAAACAGATTAGCAATGGGTTAGAGTCCTTCTTGTTCAAGAAGCTTCAAATGAACTGCATAAAAATGCAAATTATTATACAATTCAGCTTTTGTTGTTTAAATAACATGCACTTTATTAACTCTATTATAGAATTTCGATAATGACATCTTTCATTGATCAAACAAAGTCCAACTGCAGATTTTTCTTTTATCCTAGCAGCAACTAACCTCAGAGTTGACAGTAGTATACTCTAGCATAGCTTGTATCTTGGTGAGCCACCTATCTTGCCACCATTAGTACAGCACAACTTTAGGCTATGGCTACCATAGATAGCCTAAAGTTGTGCTGTATTGTACCCTACAAATAATTATGCATCTATCACAGGTTCAACTCACTGTTCCAAGAGTTCTATATTTGTAAAAACTTCCAACATGTCTGGCAAATCACCACTGCTCTTCAAATCATTAAATACTATTTGTAGTTCCTTGATTGTCTTCATTGCATTCTTGTACTTCTTGATAAAATCTTCAGTGACATAATATGAGCTATTTTCTGGTAATGTTTCGCTATGTGTCTGATTTTCATCAGACACTTGTTCATTTAATTTATTCCATGTTTCCTCCACACTTTGTACATCATATGTATCTAAATAGGCTTCTAATGTTGTGTATTGAGTGTGAACAAGATGACTAAGGTTGAAATGGTCAGTAGTACTTAGTAACATAAATTTTAATTCTGTTTTATCAAGTTTAGCATATTGTATGTTTTCCTCACTCTCAGGAGTCATGCAATTTTTCATCACATAATTAAGTATTCTCTTTATTTTCTTGGGTTTAAAAAATAACTTGTTGGAGATTTCTATATTAGTATCATTTGGTGGATATTTTCCCAACTGGAAGTCTTTGATATTGTTAATTATAATGCTTATAATGCAGTCATTATTTGTTTTGGTTAATTTCTTGATATGTAACATGCCAATGAGATGTCTCATATATGCTGGTTCAATCCTTTCCAAAATCCTGTTGATGGATTCATGCGGCATTTCTGAAAATTATAATAATATTTTTATTCTATTTATTTTAGAACACACCACCAATAACCTGAGCAAAGTTAATAAAATTTATATGAGATCACATTGCGATCTTCTCTACACCAAATGAAAAAATAATGTCGTAAATCTCTACAGTAATCACGGAAAAATTGGGATACTTACACAAATAAAAAATGTGGTTGCAGCACTAAATATATTTTAAACTAACTTCAAAGAAAGGCAGAGGCTACATGCTCCGTTTTTTAAAGTTGGTTAAAAATATACTTTGAATTAAAGATCTTTTAAATCATAAAATGAGTATTGTCATGTGAACTGTCAAGCTATTTTGAACCATGTGCAGTGCAACTAATACTGTTACATTGACATAATCTGTAAATGGCTATAGTATGTATAGGCCTTTGTACTAAAACACAAATAATGGACTATGATAGGCTGAACAAATGCAAGCAATGGACAGAATACTACCTAACTAATTAGATAGGTACAAACCCGAGATTATTTTGTAGAATTCATTTGCAAATCTTGTGCAATATTTTGATGTGTTTGGATAGTCACTGTTTGAATCTTGCTCACAGATATAAAATGTTTGAATCATTATATTTAGCCAGGTCTGAAACATAAAAAACAGCTTTTAATAAATTCATGATTATAAATTCTAATTATTATGTCTTTTAGATGTGTTCAATAGTACAATCAGGGTAGTCTACAATAGCATTCAACTTTTGAGATGTTTTTGTTTTTCAAAGCACTTATTTACCCAAAGACTTACCGTAATAATTCTTATCATGGACTCTGGGTACTGTAGATGTATAAGATGCACAAAGAGCCTAATTATTTGCCTGCAGTTGGCAGTTACAGCCCCTGTGTACATTGGTTGCTCTGACCATAAGAGAAATGCTATTAGAGGCTTATGCGACCCCATGATATGTCTCACTAAATTATTGGTGTACCTGAAAATAATATGTCATTTAAATTCATTTTTGACTGCTTTATCTAATTGTGCCAAATATCTCTGTTTGCTAAGTAGGTAGGCTCTATGACATTATTTATCTTAAAACATTTTTTTTTCAGTATGTATCTACGTATATTAGCAAAGTAGATCATTCTTTATACCTTGAGTGCCAAATCGCCAAATCAAACTGTAATAATTCTACAATACTTTCTAGCACAGCCATCAACCTTTCTATCCTGTCTGGTCTATTTAGAAGTTCAAAAATTTCAAATTTCTCTTTCTGCCAATGCAGACCTTTTAGACTTAGTTTCATTTCTTCTGGAATATGCTCACTTTTATTAATTAAAGGGCCATCTTGGCTGTCGGAACTGATTTCATTTTCCAATCTATTCATGCAATACTTTACAACACCACTCCTGTATTCATATTGAACTCTGTTGGTATATGTCTTCTCCTTGAGATCCATGGGCGACATTAGGAAAGAGTTGTAACACTTCTTTAAACTTTTAATGCATGGAGGGTGAGTGCTAAAGTTTTGAGCCAGTATCTGTTGGCACTTGTCTATGATGTGAGGCACTGTATGTTCAGACAACTTATCCTCATGGACATTCTGAAATGTAACAATATCAAAGGTAAATTAATGAAAATCCAACACCAAAGTGGTGTTAATATTTTCATGTGCTTAATATTTGAAGAAATTAAATAAATTACAGGGAAGTAGGTGTATTTACCAACATAATCTCCACAATCTCTCTGAGTACATTTGCAGATAAATACTGTACAGGAGTTATGCACATTTGGCAAACTTCTAAAGCTTCATACCACATGTTATTCTTTATTTCTATTGTGAACGACTCTCCAGCATAATGTGGCATTACCTTGATGTCTATCTGAAACATAACAACGCCATAGTATAATTTCTAGAATTGAATACATTATAAGCTTTATCACATAACATTTAAAGATTTTATTATTATAAGTATTTAATTCAAGATTTCATAGAAATCAACATGGTCATGCTCACTATGTTCACTGAATTCGATCTGGCTTTTGGAGGCATGAGAAGACAAGAAGTTCTTTTTCAGTATACAAAATACTTACTCTACGGTATATTGGTACTTACTCCAGTGCTATCATTATGTTTGCAAACCCTTTTCTTCATACAAGACGGAACATAGTATAATAACAACAATCTCGCGGGGTGATCGGCATAGGCTTTACATGAGACTTGTCTGCAAGCTACGACGAAGTTTTTCTTCTTTCTAGCCTTTAGTTCATCTTCTTCGCTTTTAATAACTTTTGGACGCTTGCAAGTTACCTCTTCAGCATTACTTTCCCGCTTTAAATTATTCTTTCGTGGAGACTGTTTAGATTTTTTTCTTCTAGGACTCATTATTATATTCTCTGATTAGGATATTGGGTTGGAATTTTTTTTTATCTATAAAGAATCAATTGAAATTAAGTTCGTAACGAAGATAATATTCGTTTATTTTAGACGACAAAAATTACGACGTTGACTAACTTCAAACAGAGACTTCAAATTGAACTGCACACAGATCAAAAAGTACAAGTCTGCAAACAGCTGCAGTCTTCCTACTACTGTCAATAGAATACTGTCATTTCGTTAAAAAATGTTGCCACACTATCTCTACTAGTGATGTGATTAAAACGCAATGAAATATCGTTTTGTCCAATTTTAATTTAACCGTAAACAATCGAATATTTTTAGTATTGATCGGATAAAATACAGGGATTATTTTCAAAGGCCAGCCAAATTAAAGGGTGTGTACAGCGGTGCTATTCTGTAAAAATCTCACCGTGAAAACTTAGGTGAAGTGAGCGTGGAGCTGCCAATAGTGTCAATTCCTAGCAAAAACAAACTCACTTCACCTAAGTTTTCACGGTGAGATTTTTACAGAATCGACCGGCTGACCATCAAACTGAACAATTTTCTTCATAAAATTTGGTAACGTAATCGCGAAAAATTTATCAATTGTTCCATATAAAACTTCAGTACTTAGGTACTCGACCTAAACGTATGGGACTAGGAAAACGCTACGTATGCGCCTACTGAAAAGTAACACCGGATTAGTTAAGGCGAAAGCGCCAGGGTAGCCCGCGAAATTAATTTTTTTTTAAGGCTTTTTGCAATTTGCTGGTCAGTATTAAGTTGTACGTTGATTAATATATGATTCGCGGCCGTAAAAAATATGTATTTACAGAATTATAATCATTAAAGTCATCAACACAACTCTCTAAGACCACGTAAGTCCAAAGAATGATGATTTCATGAAACAGTTATTTTCTTACGTTTTTTGCAATTTGCTGGTCAGTATTATGACCAGCAAATTGCAAAAAACGTAAGAAAATTTGAATTTCGCGGGATACCTTAGCACTTCCCCCTTAAGGTAAATGCGCTGTTGTAGCCCGCGAAATTAAATTTTTCTTAAGTTTTTTACAATTTTCAGGTCAATGTCAGGTTGTATCTTGATCAAAATATGATTCGCGACTTTAAAGTATATTAATAGGGTGAATTTCAAACACGAGATTTTTATTTGTCATTTCGGTGGATTTTTTTATTTCAATGCTATTAAAGTACTTATTTTTAGTGACAAATAAAACTTTAGCCTATTTTATAACATTGTGGGTGGGTGGACATCAAATTTCATCAAAACTTACATAAATATTTAAGGATGAATTTTTAAGAGTCCACTCATGGACCTATAAAAAAAGGCGGACGGAACTTCACTAAGAAACAACTGAAGCACCAAAATGGCGGCGGCGTAACTGTGTGTGCGTGTGTAAAGGGATGCCAGATGGAGGAAAATTTTACCCATTTTTTAACAATATTTCAATAAGATCTCCCTTGGGTTTTATTACAAGGTTTTGTGACGGATATTGTTAAAGGTAAAATAAATAAAACACATTGAAAATAAAAATATTTACAACTTATTTAATAGGCACTTATGTTAATAAAGTTTTAAAATCCCTTTTGTTGGTTCAATTTTTTGTTTTTAAAATATTTTGTTAATAACTGTTAATCGTTAAACTTAAAAAATATGATTAAGAGGTTAGGTAATGAGATGTCCTTAAATTAATTGAATATTACCTTTGTTGGTATGGCGTAAACAACAACGTGAAGAAGTCCGCCTTTAGTTGTGTACAGACGACAGCACATCAAGTTACTACAATCTGTCAAATTGATTTAATAGATTTTCAACTTTATCGCTAGAGCATAAGGTTCAAAGTTGATTGGGAAAATTTGACAGTTTCGGGTAGCTTGATGTGCTGGCGTCTGTACAAATCATTCTTCTCAGAATGTATACTGCAGATTACACTATATTTTGTTGGATTCCAATTATTTTAATTTCTAGTGTAGAAATGAAAATAATTATTATTTTTATCCAATAATTTTTCCATACGTCATTTGCTGAGGGAAATCTGTAAAATGTAGAACAATACACAATAACGATAAATAGTAACATAAAAATATAATCTCCCACATTTAAAATAATTTGCAAATTGAAATAGTTGCAACACTGATTAATTTCGTGTTTTATTAAATACATTGACGTAAAATCGAGAAATAAGCTTATAAATAACATGCTTAACTATGAAAAGTGATCCCCTGGCTTTTTTTACTTGAACCACTATGGTTTCGACAACTTTTTACAACACATGACGGCATCCTATAAGTTTTAGTAGTAAAACAACACGCGGGCGTCCTGCGGAAAACTTCGGAGCGTAATGGCCGACGGCAGACCGACTATGGTGTGAATGTGTGCGTGCTGGCTTGTCTATATTAGCGCGCTGACCGACTAAGGGTGCTTCAGTTATTGTTAAAGGAGACGGCGTCCGCCTTTTTTTATAGGTCCATAGTCCACTGAAATGAAAGTGTCTACCGAAATGATAAAAAAATTAAAAATATAATAAAAAAAAAATACAAACAATTAAAATAAATATCCCTATGCATGAGTGGTATTATGCATCGCTGAACCATGTTCGCTTGTCAACGTACCAAATGTTGCCTGGCCTATTTGCATATGAATGAGACGTACAATGTCGGGATGGCGCCATTTTTTTTTTACCCGTCCTTCACCAACAACTGGCACTGGGCGAACCTCTGTGCAGTTTGTGATTTGACATCCATGAGGCTGTGAAAGGGAGACGGAAAATTAAAAGTGGGTAGTTTTCATATCTCACATTATGCCAGATTTCATTATTTGCAAATTAAGTACATCAAATATTTCTATTATCGACTAGCGCTTACCTTTCATCCTTTTATGTTTCGTTTGTTTGTGTATATTTTTTTAATTTCTTTTCCACTATCGCAAATACTGTTTTAGCTGACTTATTTAAAGACGTTATATCCCTCGTATTTGGTTAATCCAAATGCAAACAACAGCTAAGACAAGTTCAAAGCACACACAAAATGCAAACTGTCCGAAAATAGTCCGCCGCGCTCGGCTGCTTGCAACGTATTGTCCGATGACATTACAGTGCACGGATTAATAAATTATTATGACAATGTGTTGGAGCATGGAAGTCAGGCATCGTTTTAAATTAAAACAGGTTTCTGTTCTGACTCGTTTCGGAGAATTTCTTTATTTGCATAAGAAGGTCTATCATGCGGTCATGTCACTTATCTATTTATCGTTATTTATTTATTTATTGTTTAGTTTTGCAATGTTACTCAATATCACGCTTTTTATACATAGGTACCTACTCGTTACTGTTTTTATGTGACACTAATTTATTTTTATTTATTTACTTAATTATGCATACACATTACACACATCACGATGCAGTATAAAACTGATTTACATCCGTCACCTCACACATCAGGTCCAGTTGAAAACCAGCGTCAGGCACCAGTTGTCTGGCATTTTTGCTGAACTGGGCCTTTTTGGCGCAGCCGTGAGGCACACTTTCCTCCTAATTTCTTACATCGGACTTTGCACTTTTTATTTTTATCTTATTTTTTATTCTGATGTACGACTAATATCTAACTACCTGGTGTATTGTGTGTCTCTTAGTCTAAATAAATGTATTTTCTTTCTTTCTTTCTTATAAAAAACACCACCGAAATGATAAACTGTGCACCGGAATGAAATAAATCCACCGAAATGATACAGCTAAGAACAACCGTGCCGGGCAGCCAGGGTTCCGTACTTTGTTAGGTTTGATTTCCACACATTTTAGATAAACACTGAGACAGGAAAGTACACAGTTATTTTAATATCATCATTAATATACAGATATTACAGTTAGTATCACATATTATCATTCTTTGAAGTTGCAATAACCTCAAAGAATGAAATTAATGAAAGGTTTATTTATGTATTATATATCTTAAACGCAAATATTACACAACAAATGCACCCGAATAATTTAATCTACACTCTAGGTAAAAGTACATTACAAAACTATGATTTTGTATTTGACACAAGGATCTCTAAAACTTTACGGTTTTATCATTTCAGAGATACATTTCATTCCGGTCGACTGTAATTGGTATAACAGTCCACCGAATCCACTGAATTGATAACACTGAGATGATAAAATAGAGGTTAGTTCTACATTTCGTACAGAAATAAAATTATTCAAAAAATATAACCACTACTCAAACAAAACAGTACTTACGGCGAATTGAATACACAATTTTGAAACAAATTAAACGAATGTAGCACGAGTTATAACAGCCACCGAAATGAAACTATTTTTGTCCCCATATTACTGAAATGATATACTTTTTTGGCGGGAAACCGCAAGACGTTAGGACCGGTGCATTCGCGCCGAGAGCTTGAGCCGGACTGATCCGAAGTGAGGAAAGGTGAGAGGGGCGTAACAACGCAATGTTGACATGGCTATTCTACTAAAACTTACTGTCCTCTGAAATGATAACTTTTTTCCGGACAAAATTTGACTGCCTGTCAAATCCACCAGAAAGAAGATAAACAAACAAAAATAGTTTTATTTGATCGAATATATTATAATTTAATGATAACAAAATCGATTTAAAACCATATTACGAATGTATTTGCAGGGGAAGGTATTTTATGAGCGGAATTGGGTTCAGGACAGGCCACCGTGATGATAAAATAACACTTTGTAATATTTTTTTTGGTATATTAGTGGGTAGAAATCAATGATTTTGTTTGCCAATGTAGAGAAGTACTTACTTTGTTGAGAAAAAATATATAAAATTAAAAATCACCACATTGCACTACCGTTCTCAGGTTTGCCGTGTATTTTTTATGCTTAGGCAATTCACCCATTACTAACATCTTAAACAACAACTAATATTGTTCTATTTAAAATTCTAATGATCCAAATGTTTGAACTGCTATAACGTTTTTATTGACTTATCATAAAAAAAAAATCAAGTAATACCTTATGAGGACCTGATTATTTTTTTTATTTTAAATGCTATTGTGGCATCACCGCTGAAGTAGAAAAATGTCAACTAACTTTTGGAGGCCACTCTGCCGTGCTAAACGCAAAAGCGGTATCTCAAGAAAAGCTAGTTTCGAGAAAATTGAAGTTTTGTTTTTTATTCTCTCAGTGATTTGAGGTAAAGCTGAGATAGGGAACACTTTTCTAGGGGCTTTTTTATTCAGATACCGTTATTTGGCTAAGCTCATTGGATGCATATTTCTTTAAGCTATCCGATAAGTACCACAAAAATCAACTTTACAAATTTTTTTGAGATAAGTACCGCTTTTGTGCTTAGCACGGCAGCACTGCACGTGGGACACTCAGAAAGTTTTGCGAAAATAAAAAAAATGTTCTACGTAAATATATTTTATTAAATCTTTTCAAAGTACTTTCCACTAGCCTCTATATAAAGTTTCATGCGTCTGAACCAGTTTTCGAAACACTGTCAAGGCCGCCGTAGACAGCACCTCGTTTACAGCCTCAGACTAAGGAAAAAAGTTTACAGCCCGCTCGAACGCTAACACGCATCTTCCGGCGACGAAAATTGTACCCCTTTGAGCAGATTTTTTATTTTCGGGAATAAAAAGAAGTCAAACGGTGCTAGGTCAGGGCTGTAAGGAGGGTGACCCAGGAGTTTGACAGGCGTGCTGTCCAGGAAGTACCTCGTTTTAAGCGTGGTGTGTGAAGGCGCATTGTCGTAGTGGAGCAGAGCCCGCGGAGCACTGTGTTTAGTCGCTTGTTGCCCACAACAGAGAAACTTCTGCCAAGCATTTCGTAGTAGGTAGGTATACCATTCAGCGTTGATGCTTCTTTGATTTTGTAAAGGAATTGACACCAACTAGCCAGTCAAATTAAAAAAGTTCCCGATCAAAATCTTCCCCCCGCTTCTAGATCGCTTCACTTTGGTAGGCGTTGATTCGTTTTGAAATACCCAAACCATCGACTGGCGCTTCGTTTCTGGATCGTATTGATAAATCCAAGACTCATTGTCTGTAATGATGACTTAAACACGACCTTGCTTCAAATATTTTGTTTATCATATCACGGCACCATTCCACCCGGGCCTGCTTCTGAGCATCATCGGTGAGGTTGTGCGGCACCCAGCGTGAAACTATCCTCCTCACGCGAAGATGCACGTGTAGAATTTCGTGAAGGCTTCCTGTTTCAACCTGCATTATGTGCTGAATCTCTTGATACGCAATTCGCCTATTGTCTCGGATTAATTTTTTCACTGCTAGCACGTTTTCTTCCGTAACAGCGGAAGCTCGCCGGCCTTCCGGCGCAGATCAATTTTTTAATGAGACACGATAATTTAAAACAGCCTGCAAACATCGTGGAGGGAAATTTTGAAATTGGAACGTTCCTATTTTTACTTACAAATAATCGTATTTTCAAAATAGATTATAACTGGCCAGTTTCTTATACATAAAAACTTTTTTACGCAATACTTTCTGAGTGGCCTGGTATTTAAAATCCAACTTTGTTTCATTTATACTTGCATTATACAAGTAAGAGTGCTACAATAGTACTTAGATTGTTGCATCGAGCGCAAAGTGAGTTATTAATGCACGAGTGATAAGTTGGTGCCCGAGTGCAAGCGAGGCCGAGGGCACTAAATTAACACGAGTGCATTAATTACTCACTTTAGCAAGGTGCGTAATCTACTTTTCTTTCAACTACCAATCTACCTACCGTAATAAAATATACCTACTCAAAATAAAAACTCAAGTTAATGTAAACAAAGTTTTCGTGCTTTTAAATATTTATCCCGCGACTTTTGCGGGAAAAGATTATTAACAATTTCAGATTTTATACTTTCTGGAGTTGAATTTATATCGCTATCGCTGTCTATTTCCATTTTTTATTGTAAATATGAAGTATCAAAGTTTTACAATTATTGTACAAAATACGCGCTATTTGTATTTTTTTTCACCAAGTTGGTTTTATTCAGCCGAATTTTATTTACAGCCAGTATCTTTTTGATCTAATGCATACATTTTATATTAAACTTAATGGGAGACATTAAACCTCTGTGGTTAATTTATATCTAAATAAAAAATAATTAACAGTAGGTACATGAAAAACTGTGCAACCATGAGATTTCATAATAACATTTCTGCACTGTTTTGGTTCTAAGCAAAAATACGTCTTTTGTGATTAGTTTTGTAGTGATTAATGATAACATTACTACGTACCTAGTTGAAAGAAGAATCTTTTTCTTTAATGCACAGTTTTTCATTAATGCATTGTTTTTATTTTTTATCTAGATACAAATTTACCACAGAGGTTTAATGTGGGAGACACCAGCCCGTATTAACAGTAGGTACACGTGGCTCACCCCCAATCTTGCGCCGCATGTCCTGTCATCTGCATACGGTATGGACTTCAATGGCTGCATCAGCGAACGGTATTCGCGTTGCGGAATTTTGGGCCAAACAAGTATAAAAATACTAGT
This sequence comes from Luperina nickerlii, assembly GCA_963855955.1. Classification (NCBI taxonomy): domain Eukaryota; kingdom Metazoa; phylum Arthropoda; class Insecta; order Lepidoptera; family Noctuidae; genus Luperina; species Luperina nickerlii. Next base: position 8,297,910 of record OY979669.1, read on the forward strand.
TTTATATATATACACAGTCTGGCCATAAATACTGTTACAATTAAAATAAGAAAGATATTACATTTGAATTTGGAATTTGTCATTTTTATACGATTGTTCATTGGGTTTCCTAATTTTGGCGCCAATACATTGTACCATATTTTGCGGTATTAAAATGGAGTGGGGTGATAAAAGAACCGAATCGCTGTGATTGCATTACATAAAGTTGGTATGGAGCCAAATGCAATTTTTTAAAACTCTCCATACGCTTGGTATTAGTCAAATGTTTGTGTAACGGGTTATTAATAGGTACAATGAGACCTCCTCTGTTTGTGACAGAAAAAGATCTGGCCGTCCACGTGGTGTTCGTACGAAAAAGGTGGTCAAAGCAGTAAGGGAAAGAATTCGAAGAAATCCTGTCCGAAAGCAAAAGATTTTATCTCGGGAGATGAAGATAGCACCCAGAACCATGTCGCGTATTTTAAAAGACGACTTAGGACTGCAGCCTATAAGAGACGCACGTCATTTTTTAACTGATAAATTAAAAAAGAATAGGGTGGTAAAATCGAAACAACTACTGAAGCGGTACGCAAAGGGAGGTCACAGAAAAATTTTGTTTACGGATGAGAAAATCTTTACAATTTAGCAACATTGTAACAAACAAAATGCTCAAAGCTCTAAGGAAGCTTCCCAATTAGCCAAGCTCGGTCCACGCAGTCTTGGTTGGAAATGAACGTTTCGGACTTCATCAGAGCTGAAAACTGGCCGTCGTCTAGTCCCGATCTTAATCCGCTGGATTATGGTTTATGGTCAGTTTTAGAGAGTACGGCTTGCTCTAAACGCCATGATAATCTATCCATACGATTGGCAGTGAAGAATTTTCCCATGGAAAGAGTGCGTGCTTCTATTGATAACTGGCCTCAACGTTTAAAAGACTGTATTGTAGCCAATGGAAACCACTTCGCATAAGCTTTTTATATTTTAAATTGGTTTATATATTGAACTAACACACTGTAAAAGTAATAAATATTATTTGCAAAAAAAAAAAATATTTTTTCTTCGTGACAACATTTATGTTATGGCAAGACTAGGTATTATATAATTATATTTTGTTGTGTATTCATTTATTATAATATGTTTTCGTGTTATTTTTCGTCGGTGCTCCATGGACCAATTGACACGCTAAAAATAAGAGAAGTAGACATCTCGAATCTTTAACTTCGGCATGTCACATCTAATAGAGTAGGTAATCCAGTCGCTATGCAGACAATAAATGAGACAATACTTTGTTGATTCAATTTTCAATACAGTACCTAGGTACTTCGAAAGCGATTGCGGTCTTATTTTGTCTAATCTCAAGTAATTAATAAAATAAGTATGTAATGTACTACCGATAAGTACCTACTCGTACCTGCACAGGTAGAAGTAAATAGTCCAAATATTAGTATTTTCAGTGAAGTCAAAGAAACCTCTTGGCCAATTACCCAGGTATGCAGGTCCCTCATATTCAATATACTTACTAAAATAAATAAAAAATGCCCAAGGTCTTCATTATAAACAAACAATTGACCGTTGAAAGAAATCTACGCAACTTCATTGTAACGTTTGGCTGCGTACCCAGTGCCGAATATTGAAAATTATTGATTCATAGTTTGCTGCAACCGTAATGTACAAGTTCACGATTGCACTTCATTCGAGTCGAGGTGACAGCTAGTATAAAACCACAATACTTGTGGTACAGCCATCAGTTCCGCAGGAATCATTGGGAGACCACCACGACACTACCTCCAGAATAATGGCTTTCATATACAAGGTATTTCATGTTTTTTTTTTAATTAATTAAGATTCAATTTTCAGTTGTCCAAGCTTATCTCTAAAGGTAGGAACTTTATTATTATTTGAATAGGTATTGATTATAATACATAATATAAACGGCATCATTCAAGTGTCGAATATTTTATACCCAAAAATTAAAAAGAAAGTACAATTTCTTATGGGAAATAACATCTTGAACATGTTTTAACTATAAACTTGTTATTAAAATATGATTTTTGGCATTTTCAATCTCAAATAGCAGCCGAGGGGTTAATGGTAGATTAATGTTGTAATAGTAAAAAATGCCCAACGGTCTCCAAATTAAACTCGTGAAAATAATTTTTCAAAAACAAAACAGCAACAGCAATTTACGTATTTACAACTCATTTTATTTAAATTTTACACTCGTTTAACCGCAGAAATCTTTTATAAAAAGTAAGCAATCGCTTATAAGATGATTCAGAAGATATGTAATAGTGATAGTTTTGTCTCATCTCTCCGTACTCTTGATTACGAGGAGTGCTGCACGAGTGCTTGCCGACCTATTCCGTGAAAATTTAGGTGAAGTAGGCTTGATGTGAGCTGTTATAATAGTAGTGTCAAACCCTAGTGGAATGACAGCTCACTTCACTTAAGTTTTCACGGTTAGATTTTTCAGAATAAACAGTCTGAAACTGTGCGAGTGCTTCAAATAATTCAAATAATTTTAATAGTGTAAATGAAAAATAAGAATATAGATCAAAAGAATGACGACCAATGGAACGCTTTATAGATGTGTGCCTATTGCGCTTAGAAGTCGGGTACACGCCAAACTCGAGGTGCATTTTCAGAGTAGGTCTGTATAAACCTACAATAAAAAAACAACAACAATAAAGAACAAATTGTTCTTAAATATGTAAATCTAACTCCACGTGGCATCTACCTAATTTTGATGTTAACATAGATCACCTTATCCTATTTTCAAATAAAAATAACAATCAAACATCAATCAAATTAGTCTCGTCGACTTACTGCAAAAAAACTGTGCTCTCACTTTCTTCGTGGTTGATTATTTTTCATTGTCGCTATTGAGTAACGAGTTAATAATGGCTACTGACCGTGAAGGCCGCGGCTTTTTGTCACCAGTGAACTGGAAGTGGTGTCAATAAAATAAAGGAAAATTAACTCCCACGATCGATCGTCACCGTAATATACGCATCTCAATTGTTATTTTATGGACTATTAACCGTTTCAAATTATGGTCCTTTATCATCTTTGTATTATGTCACTGTTTCTAATAATTCTTGTTTTGGTCAACGAAAAAAACATAATAGGTATTTCATTCAGAACGAGTGAAATATTATGTTCTTTAGTTCGTTAGTAGGTAGGTAGGTAAATAAGGTATTACGAACGCGTCCAATACATCGTCGTATCTATATCGCTACATGCGAACTACGAATTATACTGCTGTCACACAAAATTCTGCATCGCACAAGCAGAGTTTACCTCGCAACTGACATCAATGCCTGCCTATCTGACCTCCACAACCCAGTTACTAGTAACACGATATGTCTTGGTACCTCCATATGTTGATATTAATTCTTCTTCCAGTTTCTCATACCGGTAGCGTTAGCAACAGCGGTGTTGTCAGGAAGACCTGGAGGGTACTCATATAGCCGCTTCAGTGGGCCTGTCAGTGGTAAGATCGTGGAGGTCCAGGTGCCAGCAGCTGAGGGGATCCCAGCCCAGCAACACGCAGATTACGGCTACGACCACAATTCAGGACAAATTCACCCGGACACCGCTAAATACGAACATTTGAAGACTGTTGACTATGTGGTAAGGTTTTATCCACTCGTAAATAAAACTGATATTTAAGTAATTATGATAAAATCGTTATTACAATCATCAGCAGTGTAGTGGAGTTGCATGCACTCTCTCTTCAGATTACAGCGCTTAATCTGCTCTTAAATTATTCCAGGCTAAACCTGACTACGCGTACTCATACGGCGTGGAAGACCCTCATACCGGTAATCTTCAGAACCATAAGGAACATCGTGATGGCGACGTCGTTACGGGTGAATACTCACTGGTCGAACCTGATGGCTCCATCCGTCTTGTAAGATACACTGCCGACCCCAAGAATGGTTTCCAGGTAATTTTTATATCAAAAGATTTACTTATATATCTGTATGCTTTTGCTATTACACTTTGGGAGGAAATTGCAAAGTACTACAACAAAAAATTCGCACCGGGCCCGCGTTGAGGATTATGGACTATGGTCCACTCACTTACACAGAGAGGAATCTTGTGTCTCAGCAGTGGGAACGTTATAGTCTCGTGACTTACCTGTCCAACTTAATGTCATGCCAATGCATTTATTAGATGCACTGATGTAAACGAAATGATGTTACCTAACTTTTTACATAATTTGCAGGCTACAGTGCATAAAAAAGCCGGTGGTCAACCTCAGAAACTTGTACATCACGGCCATGCAACGCAAGAAGATGACTCCAGAGAATACTAGTCCTGTTACGTTGTTTTAGTTTAGTGTTTTATACTTTGTTGACTATTTATTAGTTCCTTTTGTTCAATAAAAAGGAGTGATACAATTACTTGTTATATAATTTACAAATCCAAACAAATGTTAACTAATATTACAATTTTTGTTATTCACTTGAATAATTTCTTCAACGATTCCGCTGAGAATGGCATAACGATGGTGTGTGTCTTGTCTCCGGCGATCATTTGTAATGCTTGTAAGTATCTTAACTGAAAAGTACCATAAATAGGTTAGAATTTACAACAATGGTTGAAGAACAATCGATGTCGAGTTTCAAATCGAGATCTAAATCATGATTGAAATGATACTGATCTTACCCCTAAAGACTAATTTTATTGCAAACTAGCGGCCCGCTCTAGTGATGTGGCAACATGTCAAAATATTGAGATTTCTGTGCTAAATCCCAGTTAAATATCAGTGCTTATATAAACAAGCAGCGCGCGGCGTCGGCGGCTGTAGCCTCTACCGTTGGCAACGTTCCGTCCATGTATGTATATATGAGAGCACGTACAGTGCGTGCCACGTAAGAAGAGACTTGACACACCACGTGGTCTGACATGCGCAGAACACGATTTTAGGTATCTTTAGCGGTATGAGGTCTGAGTGCGGGACGGGACCGGACGTCATAGGGGCGGCGGAAAGAGGCGGGGGAGGCGGGGTCAAGTCTCTTCTTACGTGGCACGCACTGTAAATTCATTAAGTGCTCATATTACACGAGCGGCACATTGTCGCCGGCAGCCGCCGTTGCGGCGACGGCTGCAGTTAGACGCATCTACGTTGCCACTGACCAGTGTGCATGGCTGGAGTTGCCTCTGCCGTTGGCAACTTCCCGCTACTGTATATGAGCACTTAATAAATTTATACAATGAACCTTTTGGAATAAATTCACTTCTCATGCTCTAGAAGTGCTTATGTTGTGCGTGGGCGACATATAGTCGCTTTTTATGCTCTAGTGCATAAAGTATTTCTTTTCTAAGACTAAGATAATCAGGCCCAACATTTAACGCACACATTGTAACGCACAATAAAACGTCGCAGATTAGAGTCGTTATTTAATTTAATTTATTGTATTACTTCTGTGTTTTCTATCGCTAATTTAATTTAACCAGATAAGATAATTGTCATTTATTATTTAAAAACGCAAAGAAACGTTTTTATGATTTGGCAGTATGAATTACCCGAGTCGAATGACACATGTTGAAAAAAAAAATAGTTTCGTGGCCGGAATTAGCTATTTTCTTCTTCAATTTTGCAACATTTTTAAACAGTGAAAGTGATTTTATACCTGTTTCATTTTCTCGCAATTGAAATGAAAAGCAGATATTTATTTTATTATATTACTAGCTTCTGCCCGCGACTTCGTCCGCGTGAAATTTCTTGTTACTCCGACCCACCCCGTCGCATCGCATCGCCTGCCCGCGCTATTACTTCGTTTTGCGTAGCATTCTTTCTGACTTTTTTTCCTTTTGCTCGGCTCCTAAAGGTCATAGCGTGATGTTATATAGCCTTCCTCAAGCCTTCCTCAAGAATTCGGCTATCAAATGCGAAAAGATTTTTTTAAATCCGACTGGTAGTTCCAGAGATTAGCGCGTTCAACCAAACAAACAAACAAAGTCTTCAGCCTTATAATATTAGTATAGATAAAATATTATAGTTTCATAGCCGTGTGCAGCGTCCCTTAGTGAACGAAGCTGCGGGTGACGTAATCTACGACAAACTTATTATTTGCGGTTGGTACAGTAATCGTGTCTAGGGATCAAACCGCAAAATTAAGTTTGTTTTTTGTTGTATATACTTTTCCGGGATAAAAAGTACCCAGTGTGGTGCCCAGGATATTAAAGAATAATTATACCAAGTTTCATCGTAATCTAACCGGTAGTTTTTGCGTGATGCCTGAACAAACAGACAGACAGACAGACAGACAGACAGACAAAAATTTTTTTAATCACATTTTTGGGTTCGGTGTCGGTATAGTAACACCCCCTGCTATTTATTTTTTTGATATTTTCAATGTACAGAATTTTCACTTCTACAGATTTATTATAAGTATAGATTAGTATTCTATTATTTTATTTTAATTTTAATATCTCGGGGTACAGTGGTTTCTTTTATGCACTAGTTGTCAATTTGCTTATTCCCAGGCGCTCCATAATTTTAACCCTGGCGGCTCGAAATTAAAAAAGCAATGGTAACAATGTTAGTGTTATGTTATTTTAACTAATAAAATTATGGATCAATTGGGAATCAATGTATGGAGTGAAATTGTTTGGAGAACAATAGATTTGGAGCTCCTGGGAATAAGCCCTACAATCTACTATAAAAACAATGTGAAAACCGATTCAAAATTCCATTGTGTAGTTTAGAAGAACTAAGCGGGCACACAGACTGACACGAAAAGTGACTATTTACAGAGGAACCAACCTGCATGCAATATGGATTATCCATAAGTAACGTAGTAGCTTTCTGGAGATTTTTAGTGGATTCTATTTCAGCTTTGGCTACAATGATTTTAGCATTCGCCAATCTATACGACTCAGCTTCTGTAGCCATTGCTCTTTGCAGTTGTGAGGGCAGGCATATATCCTTACTATGAGTAAGAAAAAGAAAAGATTTAATTAAACTTAGTATAGACTGGATGATTGGCTAGTGGCCGATTTTTCAATCGTCAGTTAACTTTCATTTGAGGAAAAAGTATGGTTGTTTGACATACTTATTTTCTATACAAAAGATATCAAATTTTTCTACACAACATATTGAAAAATCAACATAACGCACCTACGGTACAAGCAGGTCACTTATGCAAATGATGTAATTTTTCAGGAGAAGCGTTTAAAAATTCGATTGAAAATTCAACATCCTAATAAATTTTATTGACTATACAATAACGACACAACTGCTCTCTCGCGGAAAGTATACGCACTACATCTTATTACTCACCAGGGAAAGGGGTACATTAGCTACTTTTTCTCATACTCAGAACAATTTTGACCAAAAATTGCATAAGTTACCTAGCAGTCTATGATGTTTGTTTTTAGGCATGTTCCACTGTAGCGACTAAACTACTCATAGAATTTTTGTTATCTGCCACTTACACATCAAACCCCACGATCTTTACTCCCCAGTTCAAGGTCAAATTCTTCATATTTCCAAAGACCTGAAAGCTTACTGCGGGTCGGTCGCAGAGGATGTCAGATAGTTTTCGCGTTCCAAGGGCATTGCGCAGAGTTGTAGCTGCTAAAAATTGTGTGGATATTCTGTGTGAACAGAAAATTTTATTAGAAAAGCACATCTGGTCCTCTCGTTCATTAAAATTAATTTTTATCTTAAGCTTTCATATACATATTATTATAATATTAGTTAAGATTATAGCGGGTTGGGCTCCAGTCCGGAGAGAGCTAGCGAGTCTCTTTAACTCCGTTATCCATGAGGGTACGCCACCCGAGGCGTGGAGCGGAAGTGCGGCGGTTCTGTTCTTCAAAAAAGGTGACAATACCTTATTGAAGAACTATCAACCCATCTCGCTTCTGAGCCACGTACACAAGCTGTTCTCGAAAGTCGTCACGAACCGTCTCGCCAGAAGGCTTGACGAGTTCTAGCCACCAGAACATGCCACTTTTCGAAAAGGATTTAGTACCGTGGACCACATTCATACTGTTCAGCAAATTGTATTGAAGACCGCGGAGTACAATCAGCCACCGTGCATTTGTGGACTACGAGAAAGCCTTCGACTCCATCGAAATTTGGGCATTTCTGGCCTCTCTGCAACGTTGTCAAATTGACTGGCACTACATTAAGTGTTGAAAAGCTTGTATGACGCTGCCACGAGGACTATCAAGATCCATTATCAGAAATCCAGCCCCATCCAGCTGCTCAGAGGGGAGACAGGGGGATATGATATCCCCGAAACTGTTAACCAATGCGTTGGAGGACCAAGACGCTGGACTGGAATGGACAGGGTATCAACGTGAATGGCGAGTATATCTCACACTAGGGTGTCCCTTATTTTTCAAAGTTTTTATTTTTTAACGCATACGTCTTAGTTTCGTTCATATGTTCCTAAAACATTTCATTTTATTACACATACACAACGATAAGCGTTAAAGACAGTTCAAGACAACGATTTTTAAAATCTTCAAGGCTCTGTCGGCACGGGTTAATGTTGACATATAAAGATAAAATTTTGTATTTGATTAAGTTTAGGTAGTTTAAAAAGAATTAAGGGGTATGCAATTCAATATCTGAAAAAAAAATTTTTTCACCTATATAAGGGACACCCTATCTCACACCTTCGCTTTGCCGATGACATTGTCCTAATAGCAAAGACGCTGGAATGCTTAGATCAGATGCTGCACAGCCCCAATGGAGCCTCTCGGCGTGTTGGTCTCGGTATGAATTTGGACAAGACCAAAGTCATGTACAATTCGCACGTCTAGCCGAATTTAATTCACATTGATTGCTTCTCGAAGTTGTGAAGGACTATGTCTACCTAAGGCAACTCTCCCAGCTCGGTAGAGACAAATTTGAGAAAGAAGGCGACAGAAGGATCCATTTGGGTTCTGCAGCATTGTGCAAAGCATGTCATATAACCACTAAAGAGCAAAGATAGAGATAGATAAGAGATGAGGATGAGTTTTTTAAACTTAGCCAATTGGGGTGAGATTTGATACACTAACAAACTGGAGCAATATGTAGGGCTACAATAAATAAGTATTGTGTTAAAAAACAGGCTTGCTTCTTACTTATAATCAGCAATGTTAACAACTGCCCAAATTGGATCGTAAATCTTGTAGTAAACAACTGCATCCACGGCAACAGTCAAAGCATCTTTTGTTAAAGCCTGTTAAAAAGTTGGATAATAAAATAGTTTAATGATGTTGATAATTTTTGAGACTGCCTCGTTGGATAGTAGTCGCATGCATAACTGCTAAGCATAGGGTTCTAGCCTTTGGTATCAATTCTCAGGTCTGAAAACAGGTTTTTCCATTAAGAAGTTCTTCGTAGCTCTCCGGACTCTGGAGTTGCGCCCTATTAATAGGGTCACCCTCCTAATGGGACTTAAACATAACTAACTAATTAAGAGTGCACCTCTCGGCCTGTGTCGGTAGCGATAAAAATCTACATCATATCGAAGAAATAATTAATGAAAATTATAGAAAGATATCTCACCTCTTGAGGCGGTACTGCATAACAAATGATCCTCAAGTCTGTGAACTTAACGGTATCAACGCATGGCAGGTAGTGGACGAGACCAGGTCCATAGGGTTCGCTGCCACGCAATTTTCCATTTCGTAAAATTACCGCTCGTTCAAACTGTCTCACTACCTGTAGCGAACATGAAATCAGTTTGAAAAATAAAATACCAATATCACTCGTAGATTAGAGCAGAGTTCATTCTGTGCCTCTGGATTATCATAAAAACATCGTCATGTGTCATTACCGTGGGGAGCCCTGAGGGTTTTTGAACAAGCGTAGGTACGCAGGGCGAAAATTTGATAGCTGAGTAAGTGCGGCAGGATGAAAGAACATCGACAATATATTTGAAAAGTTTCAGAGAGGAGCCCCGTGGCCAGACTACACAGTCCACTTTCAGATTTTGAAAATGGACCAAAAATAACGCGATCTTCTGAGTCGTTGATTTTGGTATGATCGTGTGCGACTCAATCCATAATAACTTAAATAGGCAAATGTTATGAAGAAATAGTGGGTTTTCCCTAAATCTGACGACTTTGAAAACTCAGACTTGGACAATTTTTTTAAAATAATTTTGAATATCCATTTAGGGCGAAAGTGTTACGACGTAAAAAAGTCGTTCAGTTAATGTTTTCGTTAATTTTAACTAGTAAGGCTTTCCATCTTCACTAGCTGGTACCCGACACCTCTGAATATTTTGTTAATAGTTTATAGGTCGTTGGATAGCCCATAAGAAGAGGATGTTTCTTAAATAATTGGTTTGCTTAGTGTTACAGTACAATTTTGAAATAATGAACCATACCATAATTTTTTAAAACATGTGATTTATATTATAAAGACTTGCAACATCGTGTTGAACATCGTTGATCGTTGATTTTGTTGCTTGAGGCAATGAGTGAGAGCATCTATATATTTAATTCAAAACGGAGATATGAATGTTTTTATCTTACCACAAAGATAACAAATAGCGAAAGGGGCAACGTCACAATAACAAAGAAATATGACAGAAGCACAAGGCATTTCTCTATGAATTTAACTCGATAATCTGTAAAGGAAAAATTTTAATATAGGTACAGACGCCAGCACATCAAGTTACTACAATCTGTCAAATTTGTTTAATAGATTTTCAACTTTATCGCTACAGCATAAAGTTCAAAGTTGATTGGGAAATGTTGACAGTTTCGGGTAGCTTGATGTGCTGGCGTCTGTACATAGTCAGGGTCAAGGCGTTTGTCCACCGCTTTCATTTAAAACCAGCACCCTAATTGCGTAACACACTTTCAATCACAATCTGAATCATTTTGAAGGATATTGCTAATCCATTGCTTCATATGTTCGAAAAATGTGTCTCCTCAACAACGTAAACAACGCAATAAATGTTGTTGAACTGTCAAAATGAAACTGCTACTGATAGTTTATCACCTCAGCAATTATCACACTATTCATCTATCATTTCATTATTATTATCTACTCTTAGAGCCAAATAAACTCATGCGATTTTTTTATGGTTTATATTTGCACATACCGTCACCGGTATCAACTTGATCTAAATTGAAGCCTTGGTATATTCTAGATACGTTAGGATCTCTGTCTCGTTGTCCTCTTTCTCTATAATTTATAGGTTCTTGTTGATTTTGATCTACAGAGGTTTCTGATATTTGCGATTTTGGTTTCGGCCAAGACATAATTTTACATTATTTGATTAATTTGTTTTATGTAGGTAAGCCAGAACGGATGAAACTCGGTGTAGACTGGTGTAGACAATCCAGAAAATATGACGTTGAGTGATTAAGCTATGAAAGTGAACTGTCAAAGTGAAAAAAGTCGCTTTTTATTCATAGAGAATTTACTGAAACCTCAATTAAAACCTATAAGTGACATTATACACTCGCTCAATGGTGTCTCATGCACCTGTACAAAAGATTGTAGGTGTTATTGTTATTTATTATTAAGTAAAAGAGATACATGTATTAATAGTTTGTTGCTGATTGGTCACACTGGCAGCAAGTACTCGATTGCTGCAGCGACAAGAGCTATCGAAGAGAAAAGAAAGAAAGAAAATACGTTTATTTGCAGCAAACATGACGCATATAAAAAGAACAAAAACACAAAAAAAATAACAAGTTGTGGAAAAACATACGTCATATCCACGCAAAACGGCCATCGCTCAGCAAAATGCTAAGACCCTATGCGAAACAGAAGCCCAGCGCTGGTTTTCAGCGACAGCCGGCGTTGACGTGATGACGTCAACCAGTGCAGCATAGGATTAGATATTAATAAAAAACAACAACCAAAATAAGAAATAAAATAAATATACATTACAAAAAGATGGTATAAACATGAAATTTATGAAGTGGTAACATTCCGGGCAACGACTCACGTGCCGCCGAGAAACAGAAGAAGAGAGTACTCGCTTAGCGATGCTCGTTTAGCGGGTAGAGCACTCGCTGAGTCTCATGGTTGGTGCATATGCATATATCAGCGAGTAATCGCTCGTTGCCGTCGAGCACTCGCTGTTCGTTGCTCGCCAACTCGCTTTTAGTTGCTTGCTCTACTCGCTTCTCGTTAATCACCGGCGGTGGTACAGGTGCCAGATCTACATGACCCACAGGACTGACATGTTTGGGATGATTCAGCATAGGCAGCGCGGTTAAATATATGAATCTAATGGAAATAAATATGTGGGTAGAGACATTTATTGATACTTACCTTGCCCTTGCTTGTTTGCCTATTCTGATTGAAGAGTAACAATGATTGTTCATATTTTGATCGGCGGGTCACTCAGCTGGTGTGGCCTGCTTTACCTGCTAGACGTACCTACTATGGAATAAATAGAGGATATCTTAACTGGATTGAGCCGGGATTACTAAAAGCTGAATTGAGCGGAGGAGGTAGGATTGGGAGGAGGAGGTAGGTCAGCCAATGGGCTGACCTACCTCCTCCGCTCAATTCAGCTTTTAGTCCAGTCATTTTGTAGTTTTACCTGGTAGGTATTAAGGGTTTTTTGAAAATTAGTGATCGGGGTGAGCGCCAATGATATGGGGTAGCAAAGTGAATATTCAAAAAGAGCACGTCAAAATAAATAAATCATCAATTTTAAAACTTCCGTAAAACTTTCCAGGTATTCCCTTTTTTGAGCACCATATTAATGTGAAATGTAACTTAAGTTTTGCAGCTTAAATTGTTGGGAGAGGTATTGAAACAACTATAATATTGAAATAAAAAAATGTTTTAACATTGTAACTGCATTACAGAGTTAGAGGTAACCCCAGTAACATTAAAATTGTGCTTGAGTTGGGAAATGCGGGCGGCAACTCATGGAATAAGTTTTCATCAAACCCATTTCCATTAGGCTGCCTAAAATCTACTCCCCATCTGCAGCGCGAGAGAGACAATTGCAGCTCGGAGTGGTCATATTATACCTACTCGCTAAACGTTTTTCTTGTCGTGCAAAACTACGATTTACGAGTATTCGCCGTGTGTAGGCACGGTCATCAGTGTTGGATGGATCACTATGAATTGGAAGTTTGTTGACGGGTATGTTTTTTTCTATGGCGCGGTTTATACGGCGGGTGTAGACACGATTCGTCAGTGTTGTATGGATAACTATGGAAGTTTATTGACGGCGTAGAGTATTATTTAATATCTGTGTTTTTTCTACGGTGCGGTTTTTACGCCGTACGGTAAAGAATCCGTGCCGTGTACAAAGGGCCTAATGGGGCCAGAGAGTTTCAAAATCGCGAAGACTTAATCACTGTACTTAGCAAATTACAAAATTATTGACATATTATATTATCTACCTACATGCAATCGGTACAATTGTTGTACATCCATACTTAATCCTACTGATATCTTACTAGAATATTATAAATGTGAAAGTTTGTGGAGATGTTTGGATGATTGTTACTCAATCTCGCGTAAGCCGTTGAACAGATTTGGATGAAAATTGGCATATAGATAGGCCATTTCCTGCATTAACACATTTAATACTTTTTATCTCAATATTCCCACGGGCTCGAAACTTACGCGGGTGAAAACGTGTGGCGCTGCTAGTCCATATCCATACTAGTATTATAAATTCAGAAGTAACTTTGTCAGTCTGTCTGTTTGTATGTTACCTTTTCACGCCTAAGCCACTGAACGGATTTTGATAAAATTTGGCAGAGAGATAGATTGCATCCCAGGGCCTTCCCCGGGATGCATTCTATACATAGTATAGTTTTTATCGACATACCTTGCGGGCGAAGCCGCGCGCGGAAGCTAGTTATATTATAAATGCGAAAGTGTGTCTGTCTGTTACCTATTCACGCTTAAACCGCTGAACCGATTTGTATGAAATTTGATATAGAAATATTTTGAGTCCCGGGAAAGGACATAAGATAGTTTTATCCCGATATTTCCACGGAATCGACACTTATGCGGCTGAAATTTAGTTACTAAATATTTTGAGTTATTGTTATCGTGTACCCAAAATTATTGTGTTGAGTTTATGTTGTTATCAGTTAAAACTATCTATCTTGTGCTGTGAAAGGCAATTCGCTAATTTAGCACTTATAAACGCGGCTCATAAACGGCCCCAATTATAAGTATTAATGAAGCTTGGGATTGTATGTGCATTTTGTAAAGTTTCTCTTTTGGTAAATAAAGATAGTGTGATAGTGAAAAAGAGTGACTGCACTGTCTTCAAATGTAGGTATTCGTACACGACTCCAGTGACTAAACTGTTAACTGAACTGACTCGCTAACTAACCGCGTGTCCGAAGCCCATTACTTACCGATATTGATCCAGGAGCATCAATCGGGAAGGGGAATATTATTGTCGTAGGCTGATTAGCAGCAATATAATTCAATGTTTGCAGATACCGGAGCTGAAATTTAAGAATGTGTAAAGAATACAGTCGGATATGGACATAAATTGCAGCGGCTTATTATCATCGCGCGAGATATCGCGAAAGACGACCACTGCTGGACGTAGGCCTCCCCCAATATGGCTATGTGTGATCCAATTGCCAGCTTATGTTGGCAGACTCTTCTAAATCACAGTATAAAGCCCAACATATACGGCGCGATTTTATTGCCAGTTGCATGCAATAAGTTGAAGCTACTATAAAACCACCGTCTAAATAGTGTTTAGACTATTCAAGTTAGTTTTTGCTTCAATTTAATTGTATGGCACACAAGAAACTGGTATGGTGCAAATGGGGCTGTAGTGTGGAGTCCCTTCACAAGATATGTAGCATCTTCTTTCCTAACCGTCATGTACAATCGCCTGCACCCGGTCAAAATGAGGATCAAACGAGTCAGACGCCAAAGCTATTCAAGTCGCGAGATATTGGTCGAACATGAGTTAGTTGAGTTGATGTACTTTAATAAAAGAAGAAATATAATATACACTGTGTTCTTCACGTTATCCATAAACTTTGTCAACGCTTCTATAGCTTTTACAAATTACATCTAACAAAGGAAGTAGTACTTAAATAGGCTTCGTTGCAAAGATATTTTTAATTTCAATTAATTAAATGTAATTGAGCTATGCAGTAAGAAAGGGTCTTAAATTAGTTTTGACAAGTTTTAGCCCGATAAATCTTATAAATGAAAATACGTCGTTGCCAATTCGGATAAATAGGCATGCATATCGGGTGATTTAAGTCAAGGTATTTAGTTTATAGGAAAATTGACAAAAAATAAAAAAAAGAATTCATTAATGTGTCGTGTCCATACCGAAAAATGCTTATTTCCATGGTCTGAACATCTGGACAAAGTTTATGTATATCGTATGAAACACGGTGTATAGTAAAGTACTGCACTGGGGACATGGCAAATTACTGATATTTATGTATCTACTAAAGAAAATATAGAACTATAATATAACTTCTATTCTTTAAATTAATATTTACTAGCATAACAGGTGGATTTTCCATCATTATTTGAGATGCTTCCTTGAGATTTTCAGCAGCTTTGATTTCACCTTCTGCTTCAATTACTTTGGCTTTAGCTATGCGAGTACCCTCAGCTTCAGCTGCCATTGCTTTTTGGAGTTCAAAAGGTAAAAATACATCTTTTCTGGAATCAAATCATGGAATGGAAACTGTGGCTCTTTAAAAAATACATAGATTAGCTAAATCATCATCATCATCATTATTTCAGCCGAACGACGTCCACTGCTGGACATAAGCCTCCCCCAAGTACCTCTACTTCGACCGGTTCTGTGCTTCTCGCATCGAACGGGTTCCTGCGGCCTTCACAAGGTCGTCGGTCCACCTTGTGGGAGGCCTTCCAACGCTACGTCTTCCGGTACGCGGTCGCCACTCCAGAACCTTTCGGCCCCATCGGCAATCTGCTCTGCGAGCAATGTGACCTGCCCACTGCCACTTAAGTTTGGCAATTCTTCGAGCTATGTCAGTTACCTTGGCTCTCTTGCTTGATTAGCTAAATACAGAAGTATATTAATACTTCTATATACAGAAGAATATATAAGTATTTATATCCGAAAATCAAGCTAAGCTATAAAAATATAAGTAACTACTATAATAGGTAAAGACGCTGTATAGTGAGAGGAAAAATACATTTCAACTCGTTCTATGACAACTCCCCATCTAATTGTGGTCTTGTCTATTGCCGTCCTACACTTGAAACTTATGGATTCCCGGCTTGTTAATAGATTATATAATGAGTGCCCCCCAAGCATATTTCTTATCGTAGCAATCGTTATTAGCTCTGTAGCGTATCTGCAATTGAGAATTGTCGTTATTAAGTAACTAAATAACAATTTAATTTCAGTTCTGATTAAAGCAATTTTATAGTTTACTTGTTATTTTGGATGTTCAATAGACAAGCAAGTGGCCTCTCTATGTGGAAGTAGACGACTGCATCGACTGTCACTGTTACTGAATCTTTTGTAAGAACCTGAAACGAAGATTCTTTGCTTACTTTGAATTATATACCGTGGAAGAAGCTCATCATCATCATCATTTCAGCTGAAAGACGTCCACTGCTGGATATAGGGCTCCCCCAAGCAACGTCACTTCGACCGGTTCTGTGCTCCTCGCATCCTGCGTATTCCTGCGGCCTTCACAAGGTCATCGATGCACCTTATGGGAGGCTTTCCAACGCTACATTTTCCGGTACGCGATCGCCACTCTAGAATCTTTCAGCCCGATCCTGTTCTGTAAGCAATGTATACCCACTGCCACTCAAGTTTGGCAATTCTTCGGGCTATGTCGGCTACCTTGGTTCTCCTACGGATCTCTTCATTTCTGATTCGATCACGTAGGAAAACTCCAAGTATAGCTAAAGAAACTCAATACATAATATTTTACTGATCTTTAAAACAACTGGACTGATTTAAAAAGCGGCGAAAATCAAAACGAAGGCACCAGACTTGTGTGTGATCCTTATTTTACTGTTATAAACAAAACTTTACTTCTTGGGGTGGCAGGTTGAACGATTGAGTTCTAAGGTCAATCATTTGAACGTCGTCGGTGCAGGGTATCACCCATATTATTCCTGGCCCAGCTGGCGAATCTATCCGAACTCTGCCGAAGCGCAAAATAACTGCTCGTTTGTACTGTTTTACCACCTAAAACAATGTATACTTCTCAAAATATCAATGTTTAGCACTGGCAAACCTTTTTATTGGTTAAAATTTTCATGTGTATGTACTGGTGTGTCTGTAGGTCTATCAGACTTTTGCTGACTAAAACCATACAGTATACCCCACGGCTCTAGCCAGGGATCTGTTTTCACAGTCCCACAGACGACATTCAATTTCGTCCAACGATTGTGTGTGTGTCTGTTTACGGACTGTAAACCAGCACCCTCATGAAAGGTATGAGAAAGAAGGTGTAAAGTTCACTTATCCTCTATAGAAAAGGGAGGATCGTTCGGCCAGACGGGTGTCGTGTCTGGTGGGCAATTGCCCGACGATTGATGTCAGGATTTTGTACTTTTGCTAGTTTCGCGGTAAACTTCGCTTGCGCGATTCTGGATTTTGCGTGACGTCAGAGTGATGCGTAGTTCGCATGTGGCTTTCTAGATGCAACACCCTAATTACGTAACACATGAAAGATTTATCTGGTCAACAACGTACAGACGCCAGCACATCAAGTTACCCGAAACTGTAAAATTTTCCCAATCAACTTTGAACCTTATGCTTTAGCGATAAAGTTGAAAATGTATTAAAGGAATTTGACAGATTGTAGTAGCTTGATGTGATGGCGTCTGCACATACGCAATGAATGTTGTTGAACTATCAAAATGAAAGCCATTGTTACTGTTAGTGTGTTACGCAAATACCCCGCTGTTTACGTTACTGCGGTGCTATTCTGTAAAAATCTCACCGTGAAAACTTAGGTGAAGTGAGCGTGGAGCTGCCAATAGTGTCAATTCCTAGCAAAAACAAACTCACTTCACCTAAGTTTTCACGGTGAGATTTTTACAGAATCGACCGGCTGCTTATGCAAATTGGAAAACGTGCATGTAGTTTTACAGTTTGTGAAATAAATTACTATGAAACAGTTTAGTATTGAAAATTGTCAATGCCTTAGCCCTTACAATACATTAGTATTTGGAAGTAATAATCAACAAATAAAACTTACCCTAAAACATATTAATAGCACCACTGGAAACAAGAGGATTGCTAATAAAGCTACAATCCGAAATATTTTTTCTGTAGTAGATTCTTTTTGGAATCCTGGAAAAATATTAGATAATTACACTAAAGTTAAACCAATACATTAAATTAGGTTAAATCTACAACAGTGGGTACTGATTTTTCACAAAGTTTGGAGCAAAGATTTTCGGTTAAGGAAAACGGGAATTTACAGAATCATGTGGGTAATTTAGACCCATATCTATTCAGACCGAAATGATTTATGTATTTCGAATCATTGTAATAAAATAACTGCAACTAAGTTTAGGTAGTACCTACTATGTAAAGGTGATTCGGGTATACTTGAAAAATCTGTTGGTGACTGGTTTGCTGGCGGCGGCGTCGAAGATATACTAGGCATAATATTATAAGAACCAAATTAATAGCGAATGAGTAAAATACACTAAAATATTGCTAAATGTACACACCAAACAACAACGGTATAAATGACAAGTAACGTCAATTGAATTCTGTCTACTTCATAAAAAGTTGCATTCAATTTGGGAAAGAAATGAAATTAATAAAAATAATTTTCGAAAACTTTATTAACCTTATTATTTGACTAATCTTAATTTGTTCAGTGACAGTTGATATATAATTTATAAATTGACTTGATGGTGTGAGCTTGGTCCTGGTCCTCCCATGAATGATTTCAAGAAATCCATCGGAAACGGAAAGATTATTGTGGAATTCTTTTCAGCCGATATCGAACTGAGTGACTGGAGGTACCGCAACTGAAATAGATGGATATGATTTATTAAAGAAACTGCCATACAAAGTCACGGACATATGCGTTTCAGCAGGCCCATGTTGGGAAGAACCCACAGGGTAGTCTGACGACCTAGAGTAAGCCCTGGGAATCCACCGAATACGGGCAACGCAGTACTATGTGGCGGTTTTTGACCTTAACCCATTGGAAGATGTCTTTTATCTGGTCCAAACCAGATACGATCCGGGGCCGATATAAATTTCTGGATAGATTGGAGGTCTGCACAAACAAAAATACCTTAACTTTTTAAGAAATGCACCTTTACCATTTTAATGGGAGTGCAATGATGCCTAGGCTGCGCTAAAGAAATCCTGGGGACGGGAATCGATGAACTCATGAAAGGTTTTTCACAAACTCACTAACTAAGAATTTTGTTTTATTTTAAGCATCATTTTCCAAAATATTGTAAGTTAGTTGGAGCTAGGTCTGACGAGTATTATGGGTGACGAAGAGCTTCCAGTTGAAGCATCTGTGATTTTGACAAAGTCTTTTGTGCGGTCTTTAACATGCGTAAGTAATCTTTAAGGAGTAGACTAAATCCATTGACTTTTATTGTCTTCCTCTGTCACCCATCGTATTCGCCAGCCCATTCATCAACTTACTTTTAAAATGTTATTTTTCGAAATTTAGATAACTTTTTACAGGGGTAAATTTCAACTCCGAAGCGTTGTGTCAATGACAAATAGGTGCCTTTTAAGAGTTCATTGATATCCGTCTCCTGAATTTCTATAGAACATCAAAATCAATGCACTTTCATTAAAATAGCAAAGGTGCATCAACCATAATAGTTAAAAAAACATCGATTAACAAAACTTTTCATAGGTAGCACAAACTCAAGCCGCGGGCCGTACTTTGGAGAGACCTGGCCTAGAGGAGTATTATTTTTTACCTGCAATGCCATTGGATTATCTATCATAACAAGTGAAGCCTCCTTCAAGGCTTTAGACGCTTTTATTTCTCCTTCTGCTGCAATGATCTTAGCTCGAGCTTCACGATCTGCCTCGGCTTCTGCTGCCATCGCCCTTTGCAACTGCACAGGCAGTCTCACGTCTTTTCTGGAAACAGTCAAACAGTATAAATGCTTAAAGGGTACATGACTTGAATTATAATAAAAGTGCCTAATTTTAGGGGTCCGATCTGGGTTACTTCTTGGTATAATACTATACATTACCGTCACGTCCGTGAGTATAGAACTGCAAACCTTTAGTCGACTGTTGTTAACCTCACTTTGCTAGGAGCAGACTTGCAGGCAATTTATAAGCAAAACTAAATTCCACCCTCAGGCTATTACTGAGAATAGCTCCTTGGGGAGACAAAACGGAGAGACTGGAAGTGGAAGTCAGTATTTGAGACATATGTATTCCTTCTTGAAAAGAGAATAACTGAATATGAGGAACCAGGAATCAGGACTTAAAGATTGGCTTGGGCTACTGACAGATGGAGATCAAGTAACTAATTTGATGGGAGAAGTGCATAAACTACTGCTATGGGTATATCCACATTCTCTTTTAAAGGAGAAATACATATGACTTTGACGTGATTCGTTTGTAAGGTATTCAAATACTGGCTTACATTTCGACCCTCTCCACTTCAACTCCCCAAGGATCAGTCGCTTCATCAAGGCTGGCTTGCATCATGTGACTTATTGCTTCTCTGTCTGACAGCAGCTGTGCCAAGTCTCGCATTCCAAGAACATTCCGGAGTGTAGTTGCAGCTAGAAGACGCGTTGATGCACTGGAAAATAAAATAAACTTTGAAGCAAGTGAAAGCCTAAATCAACTCATCATTCGAGTTGGTTTGTTAATTCCTAGTTTATTACAATTATTCTGCTCGAATCCGGGATTTCAGGACTGGAAAGGTCGGACATGAAGATGTTCATGTAAGCTGCACGTTAGTGGTAACATCACCAGTAGAAGCTAAGCTGGCCTCTAATTTCAAACCAGGTCCAGTTAAAAACCAACGTCAGGTAGTCTCGCATTTTTGCTGAACTGGGCCTATTCGACGCTGCCGCAATGCACACTTTCCTGCTAATTTCTCACAACGTACTATACACTTTTTTATTTGTTTTCTTTTTAATATATATTTTTTTTACTTGTAGACTATTATGATGAGAGAGAAAGAAAAATACATTTATTTAGCACAGACGTGCTAAATAAATGTATTTTCTTTCTCTCTTTCTAATTCTATTGAAATTTCGTACTACGCTAGTCGACATACGGTCGACTGTACAGTAGTGGTAACAATTTGACATTTACATGGCCTTTATGTCGTAGCACTAAGGACCACTGCGTTGATGATAATACGTGTAAATTTTGAATTTTTGTACCTCCGCGCTTTATGTAGTACCATAGAAATCTATTAAATAGCTCTTGAAACAGTATTAAGGCCCCCGCAGACTGGCACGAAGTGATTCTAGTAGAACAACTTCTATGAAAACTTCATGGAAATTGTTCTGACAGAATCGTGTGGCACCTTCGGTTCGTGCCTGTCTGCGGGAGCCTTAAATCATGATAAAATACAAGATTCTAGGAGCAAAGTATTATAATTTGAGTCCACGAGGCGTCTTAGAAGTGTCTGAAACCAAAAACGTAAGTACCTCATCATCAACCTATAGCAATCCACTGCTGGACATAGGCCTCCCCTAATGAGCGCCATAGCGCCCTGTCTTCAGCTTGACGCATCTAGCATCTGCCTGCAGTCTTTCGCAGATCGTCATCCCACCTGGCCGGAGGGCGTCCTACACTACGTTTGCCGAGTCGCGGTCTCCACTCAAGAACTCGTTTACCCCAGCGGTTGTCGGTTCTTCGCGAGATATGGCCGGCCCACTGCCACTTCAGCTTGCTAATTCTTTGAAATAAATTGCTGTGACAAAGAACTTTTAGGTGTGTCATAAAGTCATTGTGTTACTTTATTTCTTTTAAATACGCTTATTTTTTTGTATATTGGCACCTTGTATTTTCTTTATATTCATGGATACCATAGCATAAGCATAGTTTAATTAGTCTATAGTGTTCCCACCGTTGGGACACAGGCCTCCTCTCTGTGAAAGGTAGTGGGCCGTAAAGCCCCACGCGGGCCCTGTGTCTTTGAATTTTTGGTTCTGGGAAATGCCGGTTTCCTCACAATGTTTTCCTTCACCGTTTTGATAGCAGTGGTGATGAAATAATTTACATTAAAAGTAAAGCGAATATCAAATCTTCATGTATTTTTTTATAATTTAATTTATTGTGCTTGTGTGTTGTGCTATTTCTTTTTTGTGCACAAATTCCTACTTTCTACTAATATTATAAACGCGTAAGTTTCTGAGGATTGATGGATGGATGGATGGATGGATGGATGTTTGTTCCTTTTTCACGCAAACACTACTCAACAGATTTGGATGAAATTTGGCACACAGATAGTTTATAACCAGGATTAACACATTTAAGATTATTATCCCGATATTCCTACGGGATCGAAACTTATGTGGGTGACACCGCGGGGCGCTGCTAGTGCTTGATATATCTATCTCAGGTGCTTTTTGGACTCGAAGAAAAAAACATGATAAAGGATGTTACCTATAATCAGCAACCCGAACAACGGCATTCAGAGGTTCCTTGATCCGGTAGTAGACCACTGCGTCCACAGCCACTGTTACCGAATCTCGCGTTAAAACCTGCAACATTGAGTAAATATTTTATTTAAGGTGGCTATCGAGGTTTGTTTGGGCGAGTTCTACTAAAAATGCTTTTGGATTGCGACGTCATCAAGAAAGAAAATACTTGTCATAAGTCTCCTCTGAAGCGGATCTCACACTACAATATGTCACACGACGGAACGCAGACAATGCGGGCCCGCGCGTGATTTTTTACATACAAATTTGGCTCTGTTTCCTGCGCCTCGTCGCGTGCCGCGTTGTAGTGGGAGATCCGCCTTAGTATCGAAACGACATGTGCAAGTAGGTACCTATAAATATATTTACTAGGTAGGTACTTCATTATCAAACTCAATGTATTAGCAAAAAATATGATAGTACTTACCTATCATATTTTTTGCTAATACATTGTTCAGATAACAAAATAAAGTTGTCTGATGATCAGCAAAATTCAAGAGGGTTTAATCATTTTTTACGTCATAAAAGACCTAATCTAACTAAAATATTATTAACTAACTAAAATATGGCGTCGATAAATTTCTCAAGTAATGTACCCAAGAGACTGGTGGCATTGCCACGTTATATGGTAATGCTTAGCCTCTGGCCAAGGTAAAAGCCAGCCCTTGGGTCAGAAAGTGTCAACCAGCCGTTTGGAGATTTCGTTGAACAAACCATGAGCACTCGGACCCCACGGTAATAGAGTACATAACTTAGCTGTTTCAGTATTTAGCATATTTCAAAACGACCATAACTCGAGTACCTTGTAGTAAATTAGTAGATAAATGTAAATGAACGTGTTCGACTCGAATGAGAGGATGTAATTGTAACTGTTAGGCAGCTACTTGTGGAATGACATTTGCCAAGTTCAAATGTCGTGGGAAGACACCGCTCTCCTAGCGACATCACGACGCCACGGCTGATTAATATTAATAAAAGATTACAACGTAGGGAAATTAATACTACTTGTGACATAAGAATGAGATGAACACTTTCACTGTTCGCAAAGCAGGGTAGTCTTGGGGCAGGGTAAGGTTAAAATAGTAATAATGTAATACACTGCTACAAGGTTCTTTTGGCGCTCGAATGGTGTTGACAGGGTGGAGCTGTTGGTAAACATTTGTTAAAATGTATTCGAAAAACAAGATGGCGTTGTTAAATCCGATTTTGGCCACGCGTCTTGTACAGACAGCAAATCAAGCTACCCGAAACTGTCAAATTTTTGCAATCAACTTTGAACCTTATACTTTAGCAATAAAGTTGAAAAGCTATTAAAGAAATTTGACAGATTGTAGTAGCATAATATGCTGGCGTCTGTACCTAAAACCACGCCGCCTAACGCAGTACACCTTATCGCGCAGGTAGCGCTATAAGTAGTTAAATGTATACCTAGTCACGAACATAAATATATTACTACTGCAATACACTTTATGATTGCTCGGCAATAAGAATTTATGATTTATTCATTAATAACTGTTGTTAAGACGACGGCAAAACCATACTAATATTATAAATTCGAAAGTAACTATGTCTGTCTGTATGTTACCTTTTCACACCTAAACCACTGAACAGATTTCTATAAAATTGGGCTTTTTTATATATCAAACTCAAACCATTTATTGCAAACTTGCTTCCGCCCGAGGCTTCGCCCTTCCTTATAATTTCCTAAGGGGCCTTAGGAAATTATAAGGAAACACGGCACCAACCGACGATTATCCCTGTACTATGCAAGTGCACCCCCGGTTGGTGTAGAAATATTGCAGGTATGGACAAATAAAAATATATTGGACTAAAATATATTGGAATAAAAATATATTGGACTTTGGTGGCTAAAGTGGACAGAGAACTATGGAAGAACTATGTGTAATACTATATTCAATGTTTTATATATTCATGGATAAAATGGCAGGGGGTGACTTGCACACTCAATAATGGACCCTCGGCAACGGTCGCTAGCACATAGTGACGTAGCAACATGTCCTGAGGTGCTAGAGGAGTGGAGTATTCCACAGCTTTCAGAACAATCCCAGAGCCTGGAAGATGGTCAAGATCCCTACGAGCACTTACTGGAATGCTTCCTTCCCCTGAGTAGGTACATTTATTCTTGCGAATCTCCACTCCAGCCGGCCAATTGGGCAAACCAGAGGTGAGGTACAAGACTACTCCCAGGAGGTAGGGTCCGTGGGGTCGCTACTGCCCAACAGCTCGCCACATGCTGCCCTGCGGGGTTCTGTATCTCTCTTGGTCTGGCTCCTTACACTAGATCTGTTCCGGCAAGGTAAACTGTACCAGCACAAGCCTGGAGTTCGGAGCACGCAAGCCCCACCACGACATCAACGTAGAGATACGGCGGTGGGAATAATTATATTATCATTATGTTCTACATATATCCATACTAATATTCTAAATTTGAAAGTAACTTTGTCTGTCTGTCTGTATGTTGCCTTTTCACGCCTAAACCACTGAACGGATTTCGATAAAATTTGCCAGAGAGATAGATTGCATCCCGGGGAAGGACTTAGGATAGTTTTTATCGACATACCTTGCGGGCAAAGCCGCGGGCGGAAATTAGTTTAATATAAGTCTAACGTCGCCTTCTCTGTATAAGAAGAGGCCTTAGCCCTGTAGTAAGACAGTAAAAGGCTGGTGTATTATTATTTATATCTGTCACCAATAAACAATTGAACATACCTAAATACTGATCCAAAATAAATCGATTGAAGATGATTCACAAAGTTCTGTGCATTTTCCAGAGCAACGGCAGCTATAAAATCTTATGCAATTTGTGTAAGCAACGCCGCAGGGGCATGTAACAGTGCATTCAAGTGTTTAATATTACTTTTAAATTATTTCATGAAGAATAATAAGTTACTTAATGATATCGTAAGTATAGGTAACAAAAACTAGGTTATCCTGACTCAAGATTCAACTAAATTTAACAAAAAACTGGGCCATGTTCATCACAATAGTCTGATTTGTTTTTTGCCTGCAACCGCCTGACTTGGTTGCTACACTTCTGATTTTGAAAACTTTGCTAGAGAATCTAGAATGCATGAATGTACCAATATAGCAGTGGTGGCTCAGTGGTAACGGCTGCGACTCAAATGTTGAAGAAAAACATCGTGAGGTAAGCGGCCTGTTCTAGAAACAAAAAAACGAAGACATGTGACATCCATAAACCCGCACTGGGCCCGCGTGGTGGATTATGACCCAGTCCTTCTCACAGAGAGGAGGGCTGTGTCCCAGCAGTGGGAATATTGTGGGCTGATTATGTATATATGTGTGTACCAGTATATAATTACCACGTTACTGTTCAATGTTAAATGCCCTAATTCTATCATTACCGCCGTCTAATCGTCGTTAATTCACCCGGCAAACAAAACGTATCCAGGTCAAAGAGGCCGTCTGTTCTCGACAGAACAATGGACAAGATAAAACAATCTGCCTTGCATCCTTCACGATATTGACCATATACTAAATTAGCTAGCAAAACTACCCAGACGTGACGGATCCATATCAAACATGATAAAACTAAAAAAAATGTGTGAACTTCATAGATGTGATTGGTATTGTTATCTAAACACGATTAAACATATTTTCTCAACTCATACTTACTAACAATACCAGCGGTCGTCGACCCCTAATAAAAAACATGTAATCTATTTTATTCTTATTTCATTGTGTTTTTTTTTTATTTGAAATGGGTTTGCTCTTAACTCTAGTCTAGGTCAGAGATGACAGAGACAAAGTCTACGATGGAGTGAGCTCACCCAGAAGAAGCCTGTTCACTCTTACTTTGAAGAGATTCGGGTTGTATGCACTCGGAAACACAAACGCAGGTAGAGAGTTCCACTCTCTCGTTTCTCTCTCTCTCACTCTAGTTTAGATATCCAATACCCATCACGAATGCAGAGTTCCGCTAGCTAATTTAATTTGACCCTGTATTTACATAGAAACGGCCTAAGATTTGTTTTTAAACACCGATAATTGGATCGCCTTCAACGGCCTGCTATAAATACACGATGATTATGAGAACATACACATGGAAGTCAGTTTACTCGATATATTAAGTGCAAAACTAACAATGTTGATTGCAGGATTTCATAACATGGAGAATTATGATGGCGACTGAAATAAACCAGACCGACAAATGCTAAGGATCTTGAGTTGTTACAGAAGCGATGTGCAATTGATGGCCGCTGTTTGATTCTGAAACTGTTGATTTATAGTTATGATTTGTTTTATCTTTTTGTGTCCTCCTTTTCATCTGTCTGCTACCGTGATTACTTAAAGTTCTGCTGTACCAATATTTGGTGGTGTCTGTGGGTCGTGTTATCTAAATGCACCTGGTTTTAGAATCCTGCAGAGATTACTACAGTCCGTCCATAGTTATTTTACCTATGATTTTGCATCACTGTCCAAATTACAGTGATTTTTCTCATTCTCATAAGGTGGAATTCTCATAAGGCTGCCACTGGCAAGTCTGTCAAATTCATTGTGATCTTTATTCTCATTATAATAAGGTTGCTGTTAGCTTGCTGCTGTAAGAGGTTAAATAACTGTGCACGGATTGTAAGCCATAGTTTGTTTCTCTGGTTGAATGTGACGTAGAGATCTCACTGTTAGTACCTAGTTAAACCTTCTATGGACTGCTAATTAGGACGACTCCTAACGCGCAGCCATGAGCCATGATATATTTGTAGGCGTCTTGTTTCATTAGCATCAGTGCTAACAATGAACTTTTGCGTTAATTATGAACTGACTGACTTCCACCGTGATATGGTGTTTGTCGAAACTTTGGAACCGCTTCTTACATTGTACATTGCACTTCTGCATACAGCATTAGTTTATCAACATTAAAACAAACAGATGATAGTTTCATTGGCATCTGATGTACGATATAAAACAATACCAACCACGTAAATCTACGCTGCTTGCGTCTTTCTAGAGCATGTAACATTTTGCTTCAACAATAACGTAAATAATTGTACCACGTGGCTGCCACAAAACTGGCTCCAGTATGGCATTGGTATTGAAAATCGTTAACCCAGTTGTTTCACGCCATTCAGTTGGCTAACGGTTAATTGATGTGGCTGTAAACTATCAATCAAAGTTTTACGACATGTAAAACAAACGTTTCTTGTAAACCAATTGTCTGGGAATCGACCTACTGATCAGTTACTATTTGTAGACAAGGGTGAGATACATCGTGGATTTTAGGATATATGTAGGTATCATGGATTTTGGGATACATCAGCATTCGCATATGGTGGACCATCTGCGAATATTATGTCATCGTTTTCATCTTCATTTTTCTGTCCTTATACCTACCAGTTTATTTAGGCTCGGCACTATCACGCCTAAATTTTGTCTTCTTAAAATAGCTATGATTTGTTTTATAATCCATAATAACTAAAACTATAAAAAAAAAATTAGAACAGAAAGAAAATAAGTTTATTTTCAGTAAACAAGACGCAGAGAAAGAACACAAACACAATAAAGAACAAGTTAAGGGGAAAATATGCATATGTATATGTTTATGTATATATATACATGTAAACTCATTATGTTGCTGGGGTTTTGGGAATTACTGCTAACGCTTACCTGGTCAGGTATTGTAAAATGGCATTGGCATTCTCTATTGAGCTGATTAGAACGGCTAATTGGCAAACACTTCCCCGCTACGCAGCGAGGCAAACGAAAATGCAATGAACTCCACTGAATCAATGTTAGGAGACATTTTTACTACAAAAAACTCCAACCAAACTGCTGTAATTACATAAATATTACTGAAAGCTGTATGTACTAACTAGATGCGTGGGTATGGGTTATTTATTTAAAGCATGGACGTGTTTATTTGTATTCTGAAAGCCACTGACCGGCAGCTCTTGGTCATGCTATGGTTTTTACGTGCAGTTTTGAACATGTGGCGGGCCTGCCAGACACGTAATGGACGATATCAAAATGTTATGACCAGATGTCCGACTTATACTAATACATTGGTTTTTTTTAAGACCAATTTGTAGGTATGTCTTCACGACTCTTTTCATTGTTAGCACAATATGTAAATTCAGTCATTGTAATGAATATTTTTATCAGTAATAATAAAAATAGTTTTGCAAATTTCTAAATGACAAGATTGGGATAAAGAATAGTCATAGTACCGAGGTTTTATCGATAGAATAGCTACAGCTGCTGGAGACACAAATCTATTTAAAAACTAAGAGTATCAATTGAATTGTTTTAGAAAAACTGCATTTTGGTGGTAAGACAATTGCGACAGACATTTACTGTTAAAAACAGAGTAGGTACGAATAATCCATACTAATATTATAAATGCAAAAGTGTGTCTGTTTGTCTGTCTGTTACCTGCTAACCGCGCGTCTGTTAACCGCTGAACCGATATAGATGAAATTTTGTTATAGTTTGAGTCCCGGGAAAGGATATAGGATAGTTTTTATAGCGATATTCCGACGGGACCAACACTTATGCGGGTGAAACCGCGGGGCGCTGCTATATGTCAAATGGAAACATAATAACATAACATAATGCTTGGGTTGCCCACGAGTTAGGCAGAGGTATAAATAAAGTACACCCATTTTTTTTTTCGTGGAGAAATGCCTATGCATATGCACTACTACGGGGAGATGGTGCAGTTATGTGGGACTCCAACCCACTAAAACTCCACGGTGTCCTCCTCTGCCGCTTACGGCGGGATCACGGGCACGCTTTAGCACTCATCCGTGAACCCGCCGTGGCTGTCCGTTGCCGGACTCTCCTCTGGGGAGTACTCCCCATCACCGGCGCACCAGAATACATAGCACGCCGTGACCACCCCAGGGAAATAAAGTACATCCACATTTAGCCCGTTATGCAACAAGGGGCGAGCCTTTTTACCGGACATAAATCCAGAGTCCAGGCTTCTACTGAGAAATTCCTGATTGAAAAACCCAATAACACTTTGCCCAACGTGGTTATTGAACCCAACAATTTTGTGCTCAGCGGTAGCGCTTACAACCATCAGGCGGATGGGGCAGTTGAATGGAAACATAATTGCAATAATAAAGTAGCCATTACTTCTGCTTATGACATTCAGATAGGTACACGGATAACATAAAATGGAATCTATTACCATCGACGTTACATAATCAGCGGTAGAGTTAGGAATAAATTAAATGCTATTACATAAATTCACTTCGCCCAATCCCACAGTAATAGAGCAATTGATAAATTACCTGCTATTAATAGCTATTGGAAACCTGATCATAAAATAAACCAAGCAGGTGCGAATCAAGGAAGATGATGATATTTTAGTTACAAAAAAAAATGCGATTTCATTTTAATTCGACGAAACCATGTGGGACCCGAACCCATCGCGCCACTCCCCATTGGGTACTTACCCACTCTGGTAAGGAAACGTACCAGGGACCAACATCACAAACTATGGGTGGACCAAGGTGAGTGCAGGCAGGCTAAGGAAGCACTCCCTACAATTGATGGCCACCTCGCAAACCAGGTTCTCCGACTAATTAAACAACAGTTGCGTACAGTTACAGCAGCTTTGACTGGCCACGGGTCATTTAATAAACACCTCTTTGTTATAGGAGCACAGACAGTCCGCTATGCAGGGCCTGCATGGAGGGCGACGAGACAGCAGCAATGTGCTTCTTAACTACCCGGTAGTCGCCACGTACAGGGCAAAGTGCTTCAGTGATCCAGGTACCTTCCGTAAGATGGTCAGCAACGTCAAGGCGTTGCTGGACTTCCTTGAGGAGCTGGGGTGGATCGATTAATCTATTTTACCAAACGTACGCAAAATACGCGCCTTGACGTGGAATTGCGAACACCAGCTCGAATAACACCTTACATAATTAATTTAAAAAGACGTCAATATCGTGATACTGACGTCTTTTTACATTAATGCGTGCAGAAGACAGGAAATGCCTGAGCCATTGGCATAGAGGAATGCTTAGATCTAGGATACGACCTGTTGCATTGCTTCACAATCGATATGCCTAGTCTTTTTCCAACTATGTTGGGGTCGGCTTTCAGTCTAATCAACGAGACGAGAACGAGAACGAACGAGATATGCGGACTCAACGAGAACGAACGAGATATGCGGACTCAACGAGAGAGTCCGCGTATCACGAGTTTCGTTGATTATAGTCAGTTTCTCTGATTGGTCAGTTTTGCGGATTAGACGGTTGCGTCAGTATCGTTGACTAGTGACACGCGGTCTCGTCTCATATGAAACGTTAAGTTATAATGCCGATGATTCCTAGCCAAACCTTTTCACTATAGGTAGGTACTTACTGTAAATGTGTACATTCAATATAAAGCTTTAAAATAAGGTAAGTAGGTACACTTACTTCTTGAGGAGGCACGTCGAAGGAGACAGTTCGCAAATCCACTTTCCTATAAGTGTCGATGCAAGGAAGCACGAAGAACAGGCCAGGACCCCTTGCACCTCCTTTTCTTACGCGACCAAGCCGGAATATGACGGCTCGTTCAAACTCTTGGACCACCTGGAAATGAGATTCAAGCAGTTTTTAAAGGTAAAATGGAGATAAAGAATTTGGTTTTATACAGGACTGAGAAAAGAAATTAAACCTGTAAAAAGTCCTGAAAAGTGAAAAGATCAATCTTTGTAGATTATGATGTAGGCTGACAAAAGTGGAAAATAACTGCTTAATTTTTTCAGTTGCATTTCATAACGTGAAACTTATCCGTACAAATATTTTACCAAATCCAAATCCGATAAATTAATAATGAATCAGCACATTTAGTCGTAAACTGTTTAGCGGCGAAGATCAATTAATTATTCTCACGTAAATAATTCCGAAAAAAGTTCTTCACATTAATAAAATATTGTTGGATTTGAACCGATTAACACCGTAGGCGATGATTGACACTATGCATCAAAAGTAGGGGGATATTGTTATTTATTTACCTTGAAACATTCGAACAGTGAAAATGGGAAAGTGATGATCACAAGCAGGAACGATAGGAATGTTGCAAATCGCTCTATGCATCCCACCGAGTCGGGATTCGCTGTCACACACAAAACATTTTATAAATTAATGACAAAATAAACAAAATCTCCAATACCTACAACACTATGTTCAATTATCACGATTGATATCATGAAACTCCAATATCACAAATACACACGGATTTAAAAAAAGACAATAATCTCGCAAAACTGAACAATCGGTTAATATGTGCGACGAAAGCGCGAATTATTTGTCAAGCCTTCTTGCAAGCTTCACTCTTACGTCAAGGTACTTACGCATTTGTATCGTGATAGCGCAAGAAGTACCCGTATCGCAATCTAAAATATTCAAATGTTCAAAATTAGAGCTTATTTCATTTGTGGAGACCGCAGGCGCACTAAGTTCAGTGTTTACTCACGACTGGGCACGTTGTCACGCCTAGTGCTTATCGTTCTTAGCTCCGTGCGCATTTTGAAAGCCCGCCGAACCTTACTGTGTTATTATGTTATTGTAATATCGGAGGGAGGAGCAATAAATTCGTATTAACAGCGTTTTACTCGACTAACAATCGCGGACTGCGCTGACATACGGACTAACTTACTGTCAGAAGAGTCCAGCTGTTTACACGACCCAAAAACTACACTGATTCCAACTAAAAATATCAATTACAATGCGATGTTCCACAACAATAAGAAAGCTATAAATCACCGTTGATAGCGTTTAGTGAAAATGTATTTACGTATTTCGAGGTAGCACTCCACTTCCCCCGAGTCCTTGTCGTAGCAACCGAAATCCATGTGGTACGAGAGAGCGCGAGACGTTAACCGCATTGACTGGGTTGTCAATCGTGGTAAAGTGGTCGTGTCTTCAAACCGCTGTCTATATTGATACTAGTACGGTGAAACGCGCGAAAGATCAGGTTGTTTATAAAAATAAATAAATAACGCACTTGGAGCCATAACGATGGGCGGCGCGGGCGCACACCGGGCCGCGGTGCTCCAAATTGTGAGAATTAGGTATATTGAGGCGTTTCATGCGCCGCTGCACTAGATAAATTATAACAGGATGTTTGGATAATAAGTACTCGAATATCAGATTGTTTTACGACAGTACACGAGATCTGAAGACGAGTCATTAGGACAAGTACCAACTGATTTTATGTTTCGGATGAAAAAATGATGTTGAATGTCTATTTTCAGTATTCATCATCTGTACAACACTCGTTTTAATCGTAACTCGTAATGTTGCCGTTATAAACTAAACAATATTTACATCGCAAATCAATTCGTTGTCTAAATATTGTATAGCATTATGATAATACTTTGTTTACTAATCTCATTACACGTAATGATTTATTACACTTGATTTTTAATTTCTAGACGTTTATGTACTCTATATATAGAAAACTACGGCTACATACATTGTAGATTTATGTACACTTTACCAATAAGGTCTGTTTTAGCCCTGTCAAGGCCAGTGAAAAATAATATCCAAGAACAATAATAATTATGGAGAGTTTAGCTCCCAAACAGCTGTAACGAATTTTATTTTTTTATCTTAAATATAGTATGATTAAAGACGGAGTTAGATAACGTATAACTTTAATAAGTAGTCACAGTCATTAATTTTTACAGAAAATATATGTCAAAATCAAAAGGCATTTATTCAAACTAGGCTGAGATTCAAATCATTTATTTTTTGCTAATATGGGTAGGGGTATAGATTCTGCACTTTTCACACGTCAAAATTACAAAAGACAGTCCCCCAAACGCTCGGCCTTCACCACTTCCTAGTGCTTTCGTTGGAGAGAAGAAGTGGCGTAACAAACTCCCCAGGAGCGATCTCTGCATAAAAGTGTAACCTTATTTTCCCCAATTTCCCAGTAGGTATGTACGTGCACGCAGCACGCACTGAAAATTATTTACTTTATCATAACATTATAATAATGCATATTTCCGTAACAGAGAACCAGACCAACATTCACGTGGAAAATATGAATTTTTGTTGTAAACCTGATGTAGGTCAGCTCTATCAAAGTCGGTCGATGTCCAACTCACACAACGCTATCTTTGATCTCAGTCTGACGTCTCCCGGTTTATATACTAGAGCTATTCTTGTTCTAAAATATACTGCAGTTTTACCTAAATGTAATGGGAAAATATTAACCAACAAATTGGCTAGTGAGGAAAGCAGTGTAAATCACCGTAAATGAAATGACAAACATCAAATTACAGGCTTGACCCAAGATTGAGCGCAGTGGCTGATTTAGATGCTCCTTTTCTCCTAGAAGCCCTCTTCTCTTCTCTTTAAAAAAAAAGGAATGAGATCTGAGGGGCGATTCTAGAATTTTTAAGAACGTTCGCAGTCTCTCATCAATCTGTCTCAATCTGTCAAAAATACCACGAATTTCCCTACATTTTTGACAAGTTTTTGAGATTGATTACGGCTGAGATGAAATACCTAGATTATGAACGATTTTAATTACGAGAATCGGCCTTCTGATTGCCAATATCATGTTGGAGAAGGCGATATGCTGAGTTGATTCCTCACAAAACATGGGGAACTGTAAATTGCCAGTAAATTCCATGTGTCTTCAGGAAATGAAATTCAATATGCGCAGCAGCTTCTTAGCATTTACTTGAGGAACCCTGACCATTGCTCAACCAAATGCTGAAGAAGCGGGTGATTGACCAGTGCCTACGACGATAAAGTAAAGCAAACATGTACCTATCTATTATTATAGCAAAAGCATAATCAGGCTATAGTGTTCCCACTGCTGGGACAGTCATAGCTAGGCAATCCACAGGGTTTAAACCCGGTGATTTTGATAAACACCCGATAAACACCCGATAAAAACCCGTAAACACCCATAAATACCCAGAAAGTTGGGTGTTTACGGGTGTTTATCGGGTGTTTATCAAAGCACCGGGCTTAAACCCAGGTGGATTGCCGATGGGAAATCCACCCGGGCTTAAACCTGGTGCTTAGACCCCTCTCCACATCTCGGTGAGAGGGGTCTATTACTAAACTTTATCCGTATTCTACTTCTACGTCAAAGTTTACCGAGTTCAAGTCATTAGCACCGAATTTATTTACCGTCTTAATTAATACGGTTAGCGTACTAGTACTAGACGTCGGCCCCTAACAATAAATCTTTGTAATGTTTGAGATCAATAGCTCAACGGCTAGGCGTCGACTGGTGAGTAAGAGGTCGTGTGTTCGATCCCCACCTGTTACACATGCCGTAAACGAACTAATACATGCTCGAGCATAATAATAATTGTTGTTTGCAAATAAAAAAGTAAGCATTTATTGTTTTATCATCATCCTTCTATCCTCATTCCAGCCTATCAGAGCTCCTCTCTCTGATAGGCTGGGATGCCTTCGGCACTTTTAACAATTCAACTAGATCAGTCGTCATTTCAGTGTTTACTCCTTTTATAGCCATCAAAATTATCTTGTCTTGTGTAATTGATTAACCGGATTTAACGGATAATGATGACTTCGGGAAGTCATAACTGTCCGTTAAATAACAGACAACGCTGATAAGGTGGTTGGGTATAAAAATCTCGCAAACGATGTAAAAGTCAACTACCGAATTGTAGTATGGCACCCTGCCAAGTAATCAGCTACTTGATTAGTACCGGGTTGGTTTCACAAACATTTTCTTTAAAAACATTATATGAAAACAATGGTTCCACATCATAAATATGAATCACACGTGTGTCATCTTCGCATCATCATGGTGTTCTCAGTTTTGATGGTACTAAGGCTTGTTTCACACTTACCACAACCACAACATGTCGGCGGGCGCTAATTTGTACGAAAATTAATAGTTACCGGACCACATTTTGCCGTCATTATCGACCGCGTGTGTGTTACCAACCACGTCGCAGCCACGTCGCAACCACAACACAACCAATAGCAACACCGCGAACTAGCGGCCGGTCACATCGCAAACCATTTTGTAGGTATCACAACGCAACCGCAAGAAGCCGCAGCGACACTAACACTATTCACAAATAACCACAGCTTGACTAAATTTTGTCGCTGCTATGTGGTGTGGGTGTGGTATGTGTGAATGGACCTTATGCGCTCAATTTACTAAGTCATCTTGGACATCACTGATATTGGTGAAAGAAAACGTCGTGAAGAAACTAAGAAAAATCCTAATCCATTGCTTTATAAGTTTGAAAAATTCATCTGTTCGTAAATAACGCAATGAATGTTGTCGAATTGTCAAAATGAAAGTGATTGCAATAATAATTGTAAGTGTGATAGGCTCGAACTACACCAAAGTGGAGACGAGACAAGAGGAGAGGGGATGTGTTAGAAACAATCAATAGGATTTCGTTCTTCGCTTCGGTGGAACCTGGGCCATATACAATGATCCCGCTGGACTTAGCAACCGGATGGCAGGGACATCGACGTGCAAACTGTTACCATGAATTGAACCCACGATTCTAGACAGAAGTGATTACGCGCATTGTACGAAATTCTTAGAATCCACATTTTCAAGTAAAAGTTGCGACATATGAAATGAATTCCTGAGATTTACCATACACCACGTATCTTTGATCAGCTACTATGTAATCAGGCCTAAACCTACACACACACATAGCTACCTTCTAATATATACAAGTAGGTATGTACCCACCTACGTCGTTTCACAACGTCTAACGATACAATCGAGAATCGTGGGGATCAATCGGCTATTGTAAAATTTTCGCGTCCATTGTAATCGAGTAGGTGAAGTATCTCTAAAACAAACGCTTTTTTGATAGCAAGAATGTCTATTATAACCAATTTGTTTATTGACTGAAAACTTAAGTCAACGCCCTAGCTTGTACATAAATGTTTATCTGGGTATAGATGTGGATAAGATAACTTTACTTGAGGTCGTTGTTGACTCGTATGCCAAGTGTGTTTTGATCTATGAAAATGCTATTTTTATATATCCGTACCCAACGGGACCCTATTAAGTCCGTCCATCCGTCCGGCCTCCCACAAGGTGGTCCGACTACTTTGTGAAGGCCGCAGGAACCCGTTGTATGCGAGAAGCACAGAACCGGTCGAAGTGGAGGTGCTTGGGGGAGGCCTATGTCCAGCAGTGGACGTCTTTCGGCTGAAATGATGAGAAAAAGCGTGTTGTTTGGTTACAGAGCTATGAGGAACAGGATGGAAAGTTTACTCATCCTTCATAGAAAAGGGAGAATGCTCCGACCAGACGGGTGTTGTGTCTCGTGGGCAACTGCCCGACGATTAATGTCGGGACGTTGTATAAATGCTAGTTGCGCGGTAAACTCTGATTGCGCGATACAGGATTTTGCGTGACCTCAGTGTGTTGCGTAGTTCGGATGTGGCAATGTAGATGCCGCTACAAGGTGTAAGAAGATTTTTTAAATTAAAACTTTTATAAGCTTCGACTTTACGCTCTTTAATCTCATCTATGATGAAGCGCACCCCAGAGTCCTCTAGCAGTTTCAGTGACATAATAAAGTCTCAATCACATCTAAAGTCATGTGTATCACTTACTTGTACTCAGCTTGTCAGGCTTTTTGCATAATTGCTGACAAGAAGTCATTCCAGCGCATACGAGTGGGTACTATATAGTCACCTATTTCCGTCAGTCGCCAGGTTGCAATGCATGTTGATAAGCAGTTCATACACTCCACATGCATGTTTATCTGGGGTTTCTAAATTGCTTGCTGTACACAAGCCTGGCATACTGATCTGTGCATGGTATAATACTAGGTTAGAAGGTTCAGAATATTTGTTTGTAGGAGGTAGCAATCACACAAGGACAGTCAGGATGTCTTCTTTTACCTGCAGTCGTCGATACGTGATTTTTCTGTATGAACTTAAAAATTAACAAACCATTAATTGTTCTACTGGGGAGTTTGCGCCACTTCTTCTTGCTAGCCAAACCACTGGGAAGTAGTAGAGGGTGAGCGTTTTGGGGGACTGTCTTATGTAATTTTGATACCTAGTCGAAAAGTGCTGATTCTCAGCCTAGTTTTAATAAATTATTTTTCATTATGAACAATTATTTTTTGAGTACTGTAACTGGGATTGAAGCTGGAGCATTTGAAGCCCAATTAAGAACTATATAAGGAACAGTTTTCATTGTCAAATTCAACTCCTTACCTATTTGGGATAAATATTTGTATCTGGAAAATACCTATGCAATTCTTTCTGTATGAAGTTAATTTTTATTAAATTATTGCCTACGTATTCTTTACTTATTTTCATAAACTTTGTTCGAAGTATAACTTCTTTCACGTATTTTGCATGTAGGTACACATATGAATCAGGATGCGTAATGAGTTTACCAGATGTATTACAGGATAAGTCGATATTTAGTAACTGGCGGCTAGTGTGCTGTTTGATTGCTTCTAGACTACTGTTTTAATGATATTTTATCTCGTAGAACTGATACCTAAACTATTAAACGCTTGCCATATTTTATGTAAGTAGTAGGTATGACACAATAGTCAACCTCAAAAAATTTGTAGGTAGCATTTCCGTTAGTTATTTGGCCGACTATTTAGATTGGCATAACATGGAAAGGAAAATGATGTTAAGTAGAACTAAACATCATTTTCGGTTTCTGTAGCTGGCAATATTAGGTTAGCAGACAGGCGCGACGTGACTCTTGTGGTACAATTTCTATGAAAGCTTCATGGAAATTGTTCTACCGGAGTCGCGTCGCGTCGCTCGTGTTCCTTGTATGCGAGAGCCTCTTCAACAAATCTAGAAGGTAGGAATAATAAGCCAGTACATACAATAAAGTTCTTTGAGATCATTAAGATAATCTGTGTCTGAATGAGAAAAATAGGTCATTCGTGATTGTGTACGTAAATAATTGGATGTTTAATAAAATCTGTTGGTCAGGTCAGGAGTAGCATTAGTAAGTACGCATTCATCCATCAATACATTCAAAATCGAATTTATGATTCTTTACCCTTATTTTGTTTTATAAACATGTACATATTATTATTTTAAGTATGTTAGCTTATATAAATTGAATTTAGTTTTAATGGTTCTAACCTTCAGTAGCTGTAGCCACCTATAGCTAAAACTAAGTTGGAACACTATTTCGCTCATTACACGGATAACCGTGTAATGAGATAGATGATAACATCTCACGATAATTCGTCGCTCGCATGACTAAAAACTACAAACAGGCGCTACACGCGATATAATCGCTCGCGACACAAAAGCACCGCTCGTTGCGCGACTTGCGGTGCCTTTGTGTCGCATGTCATGTCGCGCCTGTTTGAGCCTTAAAAGTCTTGTCTCATTTTTTGGCTGATTTGGGTTGGGACAGCTACATTGTTCTATTCATGATTCCATACATTTTGTTGCCTTTCAAAATGGTTATATTTTGAGATCCAAATAACATAGAGGTACGACAGTTAGTGAAAAATTTAAAGAATCATAAATACAGGAATGTAGTTGTCCTAACTCGGATCAGCTAAAAATGAGAAAAATATGATGGGACTTTTAGTCATGCGAGCGACGAATAATTGAACCTACAATAAAAATCGTTACATCAATCTAGTTTGATTAAATATCTGTCAGAATGTACGCCCATTCATTGGTAGTAATAAAGTTGTTTCATATTGAATAGTGCATAATTCAGCTGCGCTTATTCAGATTGGCTCGTATTTCAGCCTGCCAGGGCGAAACGTCCTAATTTACTTGGACAATGACGTCCGACCCACATTGTAAGCGTTGTTATGTTAAACGTTGTTTTGATAACAGACATTGTCAGTTGTATCGTTAGTGAGTTGAATGTTTCAGTAATCTGAAATAAAAAGTTAAAACAAATATTTTCGAAGCAATCTAGTAGTCATCGATTAAAGAAAAAGTCTTAGAAATCTAAAAAACTCATTTTAGAAAAAAATATTTTCAGATCTTCCACACAAACAAAAATATAACTTTATGTTCCATTGTGCTGGTTTTTGAATACGTTGCATTTCCTGGGTTTTTATTACATACGTTGGTTTTATAAAGATTCAGTGGACGCCTAGGCTACTTTTCTATAATATTTATGATACCCAGCTAAGTGTGGCTTACACACATCCTGCTATCACTAAACCACTTTAATCTACTTTAAGATTAACATAAGCTTATATAAAACTAATTACCATAATATTGATCGCAAATTATATAATGGGGATTGTCCAAAATTTCTAACCATTAGGTTTTATTTTATTTTTTGAAAATTTAGAGTATTTTGAGAAACTAATTTGAATATTTTGATGATTGGCTCAATAGTTATTTAAAAAAAAATATTGAATTATTTTAAGTTTTTAAGGTAGGTGACGTCATCAGTGGCATAAAGATTTAGTGCCGGTGCCTGACTAGTACATAATTAAAAATTTTAATCTTTCAACACAACGTCATCAATCCAAAGAGTACTGTCACATCTGTCAAAGTGTCAATATGGCCGAATAGACGTCTTAAATAATCGAATCCTAACTTAGCGTATTTATTTACAAATGGTTTTTTTATGTGTAAGTGTCCTGCAAGGAATATACTACTCTCTATCGTCACTAGAACAATCGACGCGGCGACTTAGAAATAGAATAATAACGCACGCGGCGACATTATTACTATTATTGCTGCAAGTTGGAACAAAGCACTTCCTGTATTCCGTAACTCTTCCAGTATATTAAATATTGTCGAGTGTTGAAATAATGTATGTAATGTAATATAAACAAGAATGTTTATATTTTTGACATTTGACAGCTTGTAGACAATCTTACTTTTTTTTTTCTGAGGTAACGATACAAAACTGTACGGCCAAAGCCGACGTAATTTGAAGGGCAAAGAAGGTCAATCGTATTTTATCAAAAATATCAATAAAATACGACTATTTTTCATAATTAAGTAGTCCGTAATGATCAATAACGCTATTCCTCGGAATGGTTTTTCAATTACAACATTTAAAAAAATATGAACAATGCCCATTACAGCTTTATACACATACATAAACTGCGTCTGGGCAGAATGGGCAGAATGCCCATGAGGGTAAGCAGAAACTACAGAACGCTAACTGCTACGATTCTTACATACTTCTTCTAATATTGCTATAGCAAGCATTTCCTATAAAAACTGGTTAACTAAAATTAATCATTGGAATTTAATAGTTGTCAAGATTTTCTGTAGGTTGTTATTTAGGTTTTACGAGAGGTATTTAGATAAATATAACATTCCTTCGATATATTGAATGATAATCATTTTTTGTTCGATGTTTGGTATGACTTAATTGCAAAGTTACCTACGTTGCTAAAAAGCTGTGTGAAGTAACAAGTACAAGTAAGTAATTGTTCTAAAATTGTATCTAAATGTGTTTAAACCCCTCTGAAAGCAAGCTTATAATCGGATTTAACGTCAGGTTTTTTTTTAGGATGGGAAATCATCAACATCATGTGTCATTATTATATTTCTTGTCAGTGTTATAATTGACTTTATGTTAAAATACATAAAGTAGCTTATCCTACACCCTGGCTGATGTTAGTAGTTGGATGAACAACGTGTAGTTAGTCAATCTGCCGACTAACTTCGATTCTTTTAGAACTGACTGACACCTCCTCCTGCCCCAGGGCGTAGGATCGTCCATGAAGATTACCACACGGAGATAAACCCTTCCTATAATATAAAGCAGTGTATAAAAATAATAATATGGATGAAAAGGCAAATTATAATGCGTCAAAAATTCGTCCGCATCGCTGTCAACAGGAAAAGTGTACAAAAGGCTGGCAGCATTGCCACGTTGAGCAGCAATGCTGGAATAAGCTGTGAATTGTAAGAACTACTTACATATATACATAATCTCGTGACCTCCTCCCATGGGGGTAGGCAGAAACTACAGAACGTCACCTGCTATCCTTACATACACCTTTTGCCTCGCTTACGTTCATACATCTAGTTATACACGCACGCCGGTTGCGAGTACTACTCACTTGACCTTTCTAAAGAACATCACCAATAAGGTTACTATAGGACGTCCCTTCCAAGCGTTTCCACTCGCATCTGCTTTGTAAAACCTTGGTAAGTCAGCTTTCATTCATCCTCTCAACAAGACCAAACAATCTAAGCATACTTTTTAAAATTTTTGTCACTACATTTTCTTACTGTATGACTTACGTAATGTAGATATTAGTTAGATACCACTAGGGCTTAAACCTAAAGCTTACAAATTCCAAATACCTATTTCAAAGGCTTGTCTGCAAGCTTTATTTTCCCACAACATCATATAGAAGATTGCAGTCAGTAGACCATTAAATTGACTTTGCTAAACATATGTATCCAATACCATTGCTTCATGCTTGCACTAGTTATTTACTATTGCAATCTTTAAATTTTCCATGTACTAGTATGTCAGCTATATTACGGTCTCAGGTGATAATATTTACTCCTGAGCCGTTACCGGTTTGTCCGCTATTTAAGAAAAGTATCGTGTTTCAACCTGTCATTTACTTTATGAATAAGAACTTCTATAAGACATTAAGACATTTAGCCACGTAATTTCTGTTGAAGTAACTAGCTTCTGCCCGCGACTTCGTCCGCGTGAATATTCACCCCCATTCCTCCATTCACCCTCTTAAGGGTGAAATTTCGAAAAACCCTTTCTTAGTGGATACCTCCTCTTCACAAAGAACACTCCCTCCAAATTTCATGTCTCTAGGACCAGCGATTTAGGCTGTGCTTTAATATATCAGTCAATCAGGACTTTGAATTTTATAGGTATATATATAAGATATTTTAATTTTCTTACCCTGATTGCCCCATGACATGTTCCATGCCCTTCACTTATTTGTATTATGCTGCTGTCGATGGGAGATGCCTATGTTTATCGTAATCAGCCTGTAATGTCCCCACTGTTGGTACAGACGCCAGCACATCAAGCTACCCGAAATTGTTAAATTTTCCCAATCAACTTTTCACCTTATGCTTCAGCGATAAAGTTGAAAATCTATTAAAGAAATATGACAGATTGTAGTAGGTTGATGTGCTGGCGTCTGTACACAGACCTCTTGTCTTCGAGAGAGAGAGTGGACAATAAACCCCCCCACGCGGGCCCAGTGCAGGTGTGCGGATGTCACGTTTTCCTTCACCATTTTGAGAGCAGTGGTGATGAAATTATTTACACAAAGTAAAGCATCTGCCTGGGATCGAACCCACGGCCTACAACTCGGAAGTCGGGGTCATTGCCACTGGGCCACCACTGCTCACCTATGTTTAGCAGTTAGGTAATAGCCTTAGCTTGATTTATTAATAAAAATTTAGTACAAAACTATACCAGTTTTTTCGACATGCCTCATAGCATAGAAACATTTAAAAGATTGATTGTACACAATTGTTATAAAAAATGTAAGAACTATAAAATATAAGGAAACCAGCTACAGTCAGTAAAAATCATTGACTTATTTACTTCTTTTATTTACTTCAATTACTATAACACGGATAATTTTATGTAGGGTAGGTACGTAAAATTATCCGTGTTATAGTAATTTCATAGAACTGTCGAAAAATGACAGTTGTGATTATTCAAATCATACAGATAATTTAAGTTGGTAAGTAGTCAATTTGCTTAACAATTAAGTTCAGCGACTTTCAACTCAGTCTAACGCAGTCCACTGCTGGACATAAGCATTTCCATCTGACGTTCAAAAAGTGCTGATTCTCAGCCTAATTTGAATAAATGACTTTTGATTTTGATTTCTCCCAGGCAGCGCTGCAACACCCTGTCCACCACCTTCCTTCCACCACCTTCGTATACAGTCTGTTCCAGCCACCTTCTTAAGGTCGTCAATCTATCTAGCTGGGGGTCTCACACTACGCTTGCCGATACGTGGTCTCCACTCTCGGACTCGTCTCCTCCACCGGCCAACGGTGAAAATCAAAATCAAATTATTTTATTTCACATAAGCCTACATGGGCATTTATGAAACGTCAGTGGCTAGGTGCATGGTTCTAGGTTCTAGGTCCACGGTTCTTCGACAAACATGGCCAGCCCACTGCCACTTCAGTTCAGTGACTTTACAACAAAGCAAATCTAAAAAACTTGCAGTACACCGAGAAGTAGCTAAAGAATCATTTCACAACATACCAAGTAAGTATCAGTATTAAGTTAGGTACCGGCTCGATAGTGGTGTACTTAAGTACAAAATAAGTGTATGACATAACTTGATGTTATTTCTTAGAAACATTAGGTAACTGAGATTCGATTGTTATTGTATAATAATAGAAAGGGTCCATAAAACAAAAGGTTCTCTATTACTTGGTACCATGTTCTAGATTTAAAGGAATGCAAAACTAACTATTCGATCCTGAATCGATTGAGCAGAATATCGAAATTGGGGAAGTAAACGATTCTGAAACCGATGATAATTTTGAGGATTAAAACCATATTTTTTTCGCAGATTAATTCCAATTTCGCAATAATTAGACGTAAGTTATTCTTTTCTACGTTAAACGGAAACATCACTGAACTTGCTACTTAAGACACATAACTTAATTGTATAAGCACGAACGGACGATATATTCTGTAATCTCATCGTGAGAACTTAGGTGAAGTGAGCTTAAAGTGAGTTGACAGAAGCGTCAAACCCTTTCGATCTATTCTGTAATAATCTCATCGTGAGAACTTAGGTGAAGTGAGCTTGAAGTGAGCTGTCAATAGTACCAATCCCTAGCATCAGGTGAAATGTTTGCAGAATAGACCGGCTAGCATCAGGTGAAATACTAACTTCACTGTTAAGTTTTCACGGTGAGAGTTTTACAGAATATGCAGTGGTATCTACATATAGTGGCATTTCCCCTGATTTTCTTTAATTGTTGCTAGAAGACGATTAACCACCAAAGGAACTTTAATAGGAACAAAACTCGGACCTCATCGTCAGTAGTTAAAGACTTAACCATTCTACTTGTGTCGGTTTACTCTTAAAAAGGTATTAGACACTTAGCGTGTAAACAGGCAATTAGCCCGTAAATCCGAATCCCCCACACCTGTATAAAGGCCGTCACACACGATAGACATGGTACTCTATAATGCAATGAATGTACATTGTAACGCAAAAAATGTATAATATTTATTTATTTAAACTTCTCGCACAAAAAGGTACAAAGGCGGACTTGGCAACCAGCCAAACAAAGGCAAAGGCAACCAGCACAGACAGCTTCATTTTAATTTACTATAATATATACTAATAATAT
Organism: Luperina nickerlii; assembly: GCA_963855955.1. Taxonomy (NCBI): domain Eukaryota; kingdom Metazoa; phylum Arthropoda; class Insecta; order Lepidoptera; family Noctuidae; genus Luperina; species Luperina nickerlii. Next base: position 8,342,709 of record OY979669.1, read on the forward strand.
ATATATACAAATTCAAGGGAGAGAGGTGGAAGGGGAATATTATAGGTATTGTTGGGCAAAAGCACACAATGGGTGCCTGAAGGTGGACGGCGCCGCTAAGGCCGGCTCAGAAAGTGATGGCGAGATGACCTGGACGCGTACTGCGAAGCGCTGGTCCGAGGTGGCGAGGGATAAGAGTTCCTGCAATCATTTGGGGGAGGCCTTTTCCTAGCAGTGGAACAGTATAGGCTAACAAAAAAAAATATAGGAAGACATCTTGCCATAAACCCTGCAGGAGCTAACACATGGCAACGATAACGTATATTGTAACAACCGAAATGACACCATCAATGACAATGACAACGACCATGATACCAAGCTAAACAGTCGGTTTATTATGTAAAATTCTCACGGTGAAAGCTCGCGTCAAGCTCATTTCTGAAGCTCACTTCACCCAGAAGTGAGCGTGACGCTTGCTGTCATTCAATCTGATGCTAGGCATTGAATCTATTAAATTGACAGCTCACTTCAAGCTCACTTCGCCTAGTTTTCGCTGTGAGATATTTACAGAAATGGTGGCTACACTTAAATAATATAAAGTTATATCTCCAACGGAAACATTTTATTGTACACGTTAAAACTGACAAATTTATGACAGACTAGCTTCTGCCCGCGACTTCGTCCGCGTGAAATTTCTTGTTACTCCGACCCACCCCGTCGCATAGCATCGCCTGCCCGCGCTATTACTTCGTTTTTGCTTAGCGTTCTTTCTGACTTTTTTCTTTTTGTGCGGCTCTTAAAGGTCATAGCGTAATGTTAAATAGCCCATAGCCTTCCTCAAGAATTGAACTATCAAATGCAAAAAGAATTTTTCAAATCCGACTGGTAGTTCTAGAGATTAGCGCGTTCAACCAAACAAACAAACAAACTCTTCAGCTTTATAATATTATAGTATAGACGCTCGCCATACAAATTCATCTTAAGATACGAAAATATGAAATATTATTTATTATTTTCGTCGTGTGTGATAGTCCATTGAATTGTATGGCGAACGATATTGTATCTTAAGATAAAATATTATAGTATCTTAGCCGTGTGCAGCGCCCCTTAGTGAACTCCACTGCGGGTGACGTAACCTACGAAAAACTTATTATTTGCGGTTGGTACAGTAATCGGGTCTAGGGATCGAACCGCAAAATTAAGTTTGTTTTTTGTTGTATAAGTTTTTCCGGGATAAAAAGTACCCAGTGTGGTGCCCAGGATATTAAAGAATAATTATACCAAGTTTCATCGTAATCTAACCGGTAGTTTTTGCGTGATGCCTGAACAAACAGACAGACAGACAGACAAAAATTTTTTTAATCACATTTTTGGGTTCGGTGTCGGTATAGTAACACCCCCTGCCATTTATTTTTTTGATATTTTCAATGTACAGAATTTTCACTACAGATTTATTATAAGTATAGATAATCCTACGTTACATTACCTGCTACGTACTTTTAGGTAATGTCGTAATGCACATCCTGGAATGTAATGTACATTATAGCGGCAGTGTGTGACAGGCTTAATGCACCGGCGCAGCCAGAAATTTAACTTGCTACACGGCCACGCATCTCGAGTGAGTACCTAGCCGTAATCTAGAGCGAATTTCAACATGAAATACTATGCCGGAATAGTATGTTTTATTACTTTAATTCTATTTAGGAATATAGGTCTCATTTTCTATAGTATTTGGTTTATTACTTCGGCATAGAATTTTGTAGTCATATTAACATGTTTATGACCATTTGACAGGACAAAATTCACACATTTGACAGGAACACAACGCTGCGTTCCAAACGGCAAGAAGGCTGCCAGGCTCTAACGTGCTTTCCGAGGCACGGGGGGGCTTCGATAAGTAATGGATGGTCCCACCCATCCACGAATCGACTACAGTAACCGTAACTTTACCTTCTATCAACCTATGTGACTGTTTTTTTTATTTAGCCACGAGCCACTGTTTTTTTTAATTAATAGTGAACGTAAAAAATAAACTAGATGCTGTTCCAAATCTACGGAGTATATACAGATAATTTATTTCACACGCTGTCGTACTTGCAAAAGATCAATTTCCGTTTGCTAGCTAAATAAATAAACCCTTTTTCAAACAGAACTAGGGAACCTGTTGTCAGTATCCGCCGCTAAAATACCGTTTGTTAAGAATTTTAATGTTCGCGAGGAATGTGACAGACAGTTTCCTTTTAAGAAACTGTATGCAGAACAGAAATGACGTAAAACAGAGTAAGTAGGTACGGACAAAGATACATTTTGCATAAGAAGTGGTCCTAGACAGCGCAGCTCCGGCCGTGAGTGCTAAGATGCTGCTTTTGTAACAGACGGTAAAATTTCCGAATATACATACGTTGACCGGTGTTAGTCTTTATGAATTTTAATAGTTTTAATGTCTGTTGCCTAAGTATGAGCCGCGACTTACGGTCGTAGGTTCGAGTCCAGACAGGGGCTTTACTTAACGGTGAAGGAAAACATCGTGAGGAAACCGGCATGTCCTAGAAACAACCTCTGTCTCATAGAGAGGAGGCCTGTATCCCAACAATGGAAACATTATAGGCTGAATATGCGTAAGTATGATTTTAGATTTATAGTATATCTTTTTATGCTCATATCCATGCTCATGTCCATGCTCTTTGTTAAAATACCATTTTTTTTAAGACTTTTAATGTTCGCGAGTTGGCAAAATATTGTAAATGTTTTTGTGTATCCTGTGTTCACGATTTATTCGCCAAAAATGTAAGCAAATATGAATTAATGGAAAAATAACTTTAACTCCTACACAATAAAGTTCAGTTTACACTACAACTTCAAACATTTTTATAACTTTTTCAATAGTGCTAGTCACTCTGAAAAGAACTTCATTGTCATTGAAATAAAGTTGATATTTGTGAGTGTGCAACACTACGCACTTTTACTACAGTATGTTGACTCATCATCTATCATCATCCACAGCTTGACTTCACTCTCTGCTGGGAATAGGCCTCTCTTGTGCCAATCGCCACGCTCCTTTGCCAGCCTCATCCAGTCCAACAATGTCGTCCACCCATCTCGCCGCAGGACAACCGACATCTCGTCTTCCAGTCCTTGGACGTCATTCTATCACAGCCTTACTTCACCTGTCATCACTGCACATTGCCAGATATCCTGCCCAACTACAGAGTTTCATAATACGCTTTCCGACATCGAAGACCTTTAAAGCAGTTATGGAATGTGATGTGTCATGTGTGTCCCATGGTTACTGACTGTACTTATCTCCTTTTCCAACAATCTGCTTAGAGGTATTTTAATCGGTAGGTACTAACTAAAAGTGGCATTTTAAGCACCCCTACGTTCTTGTCAACTTAGAAACGATGTAGTTAATAAGAAAAAGCAGAGTCCTGAATAGTGAATCTATTATGTCACATATGTCTTATGATGTCTTGAATACAGCTTTTTGTATGGCTTCATTGGAATACGAAACGTTTGTTTATATTCTTAATACTGAACCAAATCATTTTATTCTCATATGTAAATAATAGTATCTAAGCATTCAGACCACTACATTTTAAAACTTAAATCTATACAAATAAATTAAATTGAAGTGTCTGTGTTCACCTAATGTCAAAATGCTAATAGCTTTTCACTAAATGCATATGAAAGCAGCCTACTTACAACTTATTTTTCTTTAGATTTTTTGTCTGTCTGTCTCTTTAATCCGGCTAATCTCCGAAACGGCTAGACCGATTTTCATGAAATTTGTTATGAGAATACTTTGACGGGGAATAACATAGGCTATTTTTTATCGACATACTACGCGAGCAAAGCTGCGGACGGAAGCTAGTATTCAAGATCGTGCCATACATTACGCCGCTCACAATACCATCATACTTACTTACTGGAGTTACTTGGCTATCTACATATTGATACCATTTTTTAGAAGGGCCCGTGGCTAAATAATAACAGCCGCATAGGTCGATCGATCAGGTTAAGCTGCGCTTGCCGCGGTTGGTCTGTGGATGGGTGACCATCTTTACATACCGTGACACCTCCGTGCCTCGGAATGCACGTTAAGCCGTTGGTCCTGGCTGTCATTCGTGGATCTTTGACACTCGTTACGGGTAGTCAGAAGCCCGAAAGTCTGACAACTAGTCTTACCAAGGGGAATCGTATTACCCAGTAACTGGGTTGTGGAGGTCAGATAGGCAGTCGCTCCATGTAAAATACTGGTATTCAGCTGTATCCGGTTAGACTGGAAGCCGACTCCAACATAGTTGGGAAAAGCTAGGCAGATGATGAGTTATTGATACCATTTTAAAATCTGGGTCCCCATAGATAAGGAGTTTCAAAATCTAGGTGGGCTGGCCAATTTGCAACTCGATAATTACTCTAGGCATCGTTATTAGTAAGTTAATTAAGGCTTATATACGATAGTCCGTTCACACACGACTGTAGCTGCTATAGCTACATTATATAAGGCCTAATGTGTAGCAATTAGCTGAAACACACTTTCTAAACCTTTAAAGTATATAAAATCAGTGCAACTGGCGTGGGACTGTTCTGTGTCGTAATGAAATATTTACACTAAGCAATGACAGTTATATATCGGTCAAGATGTAGAACAAATGCTGGACGGCATTCTGCAATATCCTCCGTATGTATGTAGGTATGTGTGATATCAACATTTTTTTATGTAGGTAATAGTTTTAGTGGTCCGTTCCGAAATCAGAAAACGGAACAGCTTTAAGGAAAATGTAATCAAAATATTGAACATCTGATTCTGGTATTCAGCTGCATCCACGGGGTGATTCAGAAACACACTAAAAATAGCAATCGCTTCCATTTTGACATGTTAACAACATTCATTGCGTTATTTACGTTGCTGAGCAGACAAACTTTTCGAACACATGACGCAATGGATTATCAATATCCTTCAAAATTATTCAGAGTGTGATTGATTGAAAGTGTTTTACGAAATTAGGGTGCAGGTTAGACTGGAAACCAACCTTAACATAATTGGGAAGATGTTAATGATTGATTGTGAGATTCGCAGGATTTGGTGTCCTACTTATTTCGAATTTGGCTGTTCCATTTTAGGAACAAGTCTGACTACTAACCTAAAATGGGTACCTATCTAATTGTTGAAGATGGAAGCGACCGAAGAAATAAAAAGATAGGAAAAAAAAACAACAGTATTTAGAAAAATACTGTTGTTTATTTTTATTTTAATACGTTTTATTTTTTATTTTATTGCATTAAATAATGCCAAAAGAAAGAAGAGAAGAAGTTAAATGATTTGGCTGATGTGCATCAGCCAAATCGTTTAACTTCTTCACTGAATTGATAATGGGCTGGCATAGATGCTTGTACGTACAATCAAGGAACGATATTGTTATGCAGTAAATCCCTTCCCACATAGCGGGTGCTTGTCACCTTTTCGAACTGTCATTTTCATCCAAAATGTTGACATGTCTAGTCGGGAAAATAATAAGGTGCAAGTAAAAATTAACCTTAACATACTTAACATAGGTATCTAATAATCCTGGACTATTGATTATAAAGGGGAGTTTTACATTCGTCGGCTCTTCTTCCCATCTAAAGCACTAGGAAGTGGTGACGGGTGGGCGTTTTGGGGGACTGTCATATTCAGGGTGGTATCGATGCGCAACTTTCCACGTATTCAGACCACGTATTTTGACCATGTCTTCAGTACATGATTCTGAACCCCACTGCGTTTAAAATTTAGCTTGGTTATAAAAAAATTGCTGTTCCATACATTTTGACCGCGTAGGTATAGCACTTTTTAACGAAACAGCTGTTACAGTTTGCGCATCGATGTCCCTTCACCCTGTGCAATTTTGACGTTGAAAAGTGCTAATTCACAGCCTAATTTGATTATATGACTTTTATTATGATTTATACGCTAAATATTATTTAAAACCAACGAGTAGCAAGGTCTGGCTAAAGAAGCTATATTGACTACATTGTTGGCTTGCTGTTTCTTGAGGAATATTGCAGTAATGATAAATAACGATTCCAGGTATTACTTCAGGAATTTCAAGTATTATTTATGAACATAATTTAGATGTTTGGTGCAGCGCTGTTTATTCTGCACAAGAAATTGCATGATCGATTGGTACATCAATAAGCTTTATCCGAATTATTACTCCAATTCTTCAATAGGATAACATTTGGTAATTTTATTACAATTGCTTGTGAGTCACTATTAAATTAGAGGTATACTAAAACCAGCCACGCTGTATCTACCTACCAATTGTACTTTTTGGAAGATCTCCATAGTCCATATTAATATATTCAGTCACTCTACGTATTTTTCTATTGAAAGCTCAAGCCAGTTAGCAAATGTTTTAAATGATAAACAATGAATGATGATTTTATTTCTGTAAGTTCATATATGTTTGCACGAACACTTTTACACGTCAATCATATTTTAAAAACTAGATGAGGTCGCGTTTCCTATCTGACTACACTGTTTACATACTACATTGTTTCTAAGCGTTTTTTTTGTGTTTAAGTGCTGTAAGCCCCTTAAAATTGAAATTGATATCTTTTATTTGACCCTATTTTAGAATGGTTGCCTTGAATCCTTTCCAAAATCAAAAACCGTGGTAAAAAAACAGTTTGTCTTGTATTACGACGTAACCGTCAAAACAATCGAATAGTATCAAGTGTATCTATGAATGTGTCCCCGTAGGTGCATCTAAGTCAGATGCATAGAGTGGGGTCCTATATTTATAAGGCGCTTGCGCCGACGCAAGTTGCCGGGAGTGTGTTGTGTCGCTGTGCACCTCAGATACGAATATGCGGGTGAGTTGCGTCATTTAAGAATTTTGGTGGAATTTTATATTGTTTTGTTTTTGTGTTACATTTTTTGCTTGATTTTATTAAAACCACTGAAATATTTTTGTTTCAATACGGAACTTAAATATTAGTTTGTATGAAATTATATTATGTTCTTTAAACTGTTATTTTATTCCTAACTATTTATAATTTGATTTTAAACCGCAATTAGTTTTACTTTTAATACTTATAAAATCTTTTTGAGTTTTCTGACGCTTTAAAAATAATCACACTTATTTGTCAAGATTTGGCAACTGCGAATTTTACTACCTAAGTTTATTTAAAACTCTCCAGAATGAGAGCTTTTATGATGCAATACTCTAGCATCTCTCCTCTTAAGTAAACACGGAAACAGCCAGAAGATATAAATCATGTCCGTAGGCAAGAAACAGGTTGGTATCTTGGCATTAAACCTCTTTTGAAATCATTATATCAATTTTAAATCTAGCAACTTTTTACTATATCCACGTCTATGTAAGGTTGTTCTTCCATGTCAATCATGATCCTCATTATAAAACGGATTATCTAATTATAATATTTCAAGCAAAATAGCAAGTGTTAATTATTTTGCACAAAGACTAGCTTTTTTTGTTACTTAGTTGGCAGGTTAGGTTAGATTTTTAAGAATGCAAACAAGGTATTCCATTTTTGTGTTCTTATGTTAGTGTACCTACTGTAGTCATTAAAGTTTTCTTTCTTCCCGTTTCTTAGTTAGTCTTTTTAATTTTAAACTAGCTTCCGTCCGCGGCTTCGACCGCGTGGTATATCAATAAAACCATATAGCCTATATCCTTCCCGAGAGTTCAAAGTACCCTCATACCAAATTTCATCAAACTGGGTCCAGCCATTTCGGAGGTTAGCCGGAACAAACAGATAGATAATTTAAAAAAAAAATGTTTTTTTTTTGTTATAAGTACCGTAGGTACTCGTATATACTTTCATAATGCATTTAGTAAAAAGCTGTTATTTTGACATTACAAACAGATACTTTAATTTTATTTATTTGTGTTTGTATATTTGTATGTAAGAAGATAGTTTATAAAATGATTATCGGATAGAAAGAAACAAAATACGTTTATTTCACTACAAACTGTTTTTATGGATCCTAATTAATATGATTTAGGATGAGCATTACTGACATTTACTTTGGTTTATATTACTTGCCTCTTTTATCATTACCTTATTTTCTTCTAGATGTTTTTGGTATTAGCATGCGTTGGCGCAGCGGTGGCGGTAGCAGTGCCGGTGGAATATGGCGGATATTTCGCGCATGCGCCCGTTGCGGTACATGCACCAGTGGTCCATGCGGCCCCGGTGATCCATGCGGCCCCTGTGGTACATGCTGCCCCGGTAGTCCACGCCGTGCAGGCTGAGCCAATCGTAAGTGTTTAGTGAAACTTTAAAGCCTGGAATACACAAGCTTGTAACTTGCACAAAAGTATGCAAGTCGCTTCCACGCCAGGCTTGTCTATTCCGGGCTTAAAAAGTAGAACGTGTGCTGTGTGGAATAAATATTCTCACCCTTCGCCACTAGTATGGTCAGTATGAATACAGTGCAGTATGGAAAGCATGCACTAGTGTGTCATGCAACCCCGCTGTTCATTGTCTAGTGTACCTAACTTTTTGCTCAATAGCTTCAACTAATAAGTAGTGTAGTGTGTGTGTGTAGTGTAGTAGTAGTATTTTGTTTGATATAAGTTGATTGCCAATGTGACGTGGGAGGTTTACGTGTGGAGATAAATGATAACCGCGTAAATTGTTAACATAAAATATAAATAAATAAAAATATTAATGAGAAAAGGTGTGGGTAGGTCTATGGTCACAAGGTTTCTTTAGTTTACCTTGGGAGTCACACAGCTCTCCCGGCTCAGCTTGGTGAGGCGATGACCTTAGCGGCGTGCCACGCTGCAGACGCCAGGTAAGGTGCCGGTCGGCGGATGTTCTCGCCAGGCCCGTTGAGGTCGACCCGGCCACGCGGGTAAAATAAGTAACCAGCGCGGAGCTCGATGGTATATGGGTTTGCCGGAAGGTGGTGGCCCGTCGCTCCGCGTTCGAATGCCACCGATATTTCCGGATACTGTTCTCTTGGTCAACATTTTACAGACTCCATTTCATTTACGTGCATCAGTGCAGTTAGAATTGCGATCTTATCTTTAAATGCCGGTAGTAAGCTACTTGACACGTATGAGTCACCACCCTGAAATCTCATCATGCCTTAGATTCCATGTTGCGAAATCAATTAACTATACCTACCTGTAGTAAATATGTTTAGGTTAGATAAGTTTAGAGAGTTAGAAATAATTCAAGACTTGTCTTATTAAATGCTGGAAATGACACTTTCCAGTTTTCGATAGGAAACGCTAAATTCGAATAACCACCTTTCGAATTTAGTGTTTCCTATGGAAAACTGGCTAACTTCTGTCGTTTCGTAAAAGTAAAAAAAAAAAAAATTTGGCATGACATGACGTGACAATATTACATCACGCCTGTAATCCCCAAAGGGTTAAATAGAGGTGTACCTACCTAATAGCATAGGTACCCACATTTCGCCAGTAATGTTTAAGTCCCATGAAATAGGGACGAGCCTGTTCCCATCAACCGGGCACAATTTCAGATTCCGGGCTGCTACTGAGAAATTCTTATTAGACAAACCCAGTAACACTTTTCCCGATTTGGGAATCGAACTCAAGACCTTGTGCTCAGAAGTTGCACTTGCGACCACAAGACCAACGAGGGAGTCAAAAATTACTTTTTAGAAACAGGGCCGCCTTTTTTTTTTCCAGGTTGGGAAATCATCAAATGACCCCTCCCGCTCTGGGTGGAGCGGAAGGGAGCGTCAGACTCTTACTGACTAAAACCCACCCGTGTTCCTTCCTTAGCGCTTTATGTTCCGGGCCAGCGGTAACCCTTTCGGATAATCCCGCTGACCCGGTAGGCGCTCGGGTGACAACAAACAGACACAAACAGTGCCGCCTTGTGATAAATATAATCGACGTAATATGTATAGTCATAAGATTGCCTCAGCAAACATTAATCAGCCGGAAAAAGGTTCGTGCTACTTTCCACTCGTCTTTTAAGCTTATACTTACCTGTTTAGTTCCAAATAAGCTCAAAGAGCACGATAGCGGTAACATTATTGCCATTTTGCTAGATAACCGTGCTAAAGGTACAGTAAACCAGTCGACAGTATTATCAGGGATTACTTAACAGTGGCTACATAGGTACACTTGAGCTTGTACCGATTACGAAGATTCTAGTGCTTAACTTATAGTGTGATAAAATTGTCTGAGCATTGGCGCCAGTGTCGTACCTAGGTACCTATGTTACGTGCTATTAAGTTACGTGAGCGATTAGATTATAGGATCCTGTACCCTATTCACATTAGGCGATGGGTGGTTGAAAAATCTGTAAAGAAATTGAAAAGAATTAAGTCAATCGAAACAGCATACGTAAGGTTTTTTTTAACCAAATTCTAAAAAGGAGGGGTTCTATATTCGTCTGTGTGTATGTTATGTATGTTTATCATAATTGCATCAAGGAATGCTCTTTTACCTTATTAATATTTTTCTGCATTAAATCTTTAAGGCTCCTACAAACAGGCGCGACACGCGATATAATCGCGCGCCACACAAAGAGACCGTTCGTTGCGCGACTTGCGGTGCCTTTGTGTCACGCGCGATTTTATCGCGTGTCGCGCCCGTTTGAAGGAGCCTTTACCGTAGGTAGGCAGGTGCTTTTCTGACTCTGGCCTGACAGTTCAATGTTAATTTTCACAGTCTTATCCAAAGTACGCGTTCAACTACGGAGTGAAGGACCCGCACACCGGCGACATCAAGTCGCAGCAGGAGGAGCGTGACGGCGACGTCGTTAAAGGTCAGTGTAGAAGGGCTTTAACCTTTTGTTCATAATTGCAATCTAAATGGTAGTGAACATGTGAATCATAAAGTCTGTCTCCTTAATTGGGTTCAGGCTACCCACCGTCAGTACCCACTTGTATGTTGGAATACAATTTATGATAGCCTATAACTTGAAGTGCTTTAGAGATTGAAATTCTGGATAATGCCTGCCTATTATTTATTTATATGTCTATACTTTATTGCACACCACAAAAAAAAATAACATTAAAAATACATCAAACACGACAAAATATACAATGGGCGGCCTTATCGCTTTTTGCGATCTCTTCCAGCCTCTCCCACTCTCTCTCTCTCTCAAGATCTCATCTCTCTCAGCATCTTTTTCAACCTTCCTCCTTTCTTCTTATTTCTTCGGCTTTACTTCTCTCGCTCCACTTCAGCTGTTTTATTTAGCAAAACAATCGTTTAATTTTGTTTGATGTTAGGTACTGTGTTTCAATATAAGGGTGTTTACACACTTTGGTAAGTAAGTATAATAGCCAGCCATCTAGAATATGTGCAAAAAACTATAATGTGAAGTCATTTTAGGAACGTCTGTTGCGCGAGGGCGCTTTTCCATATAAGTCAGAGTGACCAGCGCAATCTGCGCCACTTTTTTCAAGAAATTGGCCGGCTATTAAATTTATTTATATATACTTTATTGTACACCAGAAAATGCATAACAAAAAAATACGTACCAAAAAAAAATACCTTGTCATTAGTAAAATATAACAAAGCTGTACTAATAATACCGGCCTTTCTTCTCAGAGTAGTCAGATAGGAAACGCTGGCGCCGACCTTGTATCGATATGTGTCTTTTTGTCTCGACTGTATCCAGGGGTAGCTTTAAACAAAAGATGTTCTTTTAAGTTTGAATGTGGGTCCAGTTAACCAATAAAAATACAGAAAATAAATGATGTAGTCAACTGGACCCGCGGGTCCAGAAGCGACCGGGTCCAGCTGACCGACTCTTAGTTTAAGTTAATTAGTTTTAAAAATATGATTTACAGTGTAAAGGTGTTTGTACAAACCTACATATATAAATAAAATGATTTTTTGATAATTTAAAACGTTGGGTAAATGCCTCTTCTTATACAAAGAAGGCACGAACATTTATCACCACATTTCCTCATGACGGGTTAGCGATTTCAGGCTTAGATCAAGATTATCGTAGAAATTACACATGAGTTGAAAATGTCGCATTTGTACTTGCCCGGATTAGAACCCACAACCTTGTGTATGAGAGGCGAGGCCTAAGCCACACGTTGACACATCACGACTAAAACCTGTCAATTTAATACTAAGCATAATTTATTTACTTCATCAGGAAGCTACTCGTTAGTGGAGCCAGACGGTTCGACCCGTACAGTTGCGTACTCCGCGGATGACCACACTGGTTTCAACGCCGTCGTGCACAAATCCGGACACGCCGTTCATCCGGTAAGATTCATTGATCAACTTTTGAGTTAAGTAGTAATAGCGCAAGTAAATGGAGTAATCTGTGATGATAACGTACAGGGTAAAGCAGACTGATGATTTTAGATGCTTTTCGTCTAGCGGCCATTGCTGGATGAAAGACTTTTTTTAAGGCAAGACATGTTAGATGTCTGTTAAGTGTCTTAGAACCCTGTGAATTAATCATACAGGGAATCATAAAAATAGTACAATTAGCAGCTATAAAAATTTCAGCATCTTGATAAAATTGGTTATCATTCGATTCAAGGGTTGAAAAATCAGATATCATATTTAAAAAAAGAACTCATTTTAATGTAAAGTAAATACCTACCTACGCAACCTCGATAGCGCCATCTTTAACTTAGTCACAAGCAACTCAAGCGATAGGTACCAATAAACTGGAGGTGAGACATTCACCATGTTGCCAGATAGCCATATAAGGAACTTATTTTATTTGACTTTCTGTCGAGTCCCTTTTACAAAACTTGTAAGGAGTTTTGGCAGCTTTCGGATCCTTTTATGATATGATAAATATATTTAATATATAATGTCTAATTCGTTTCGGAATAAATGGTTTATCTCTAAATTATGGTGAAAACCGCATCTTAATCCGTTGCGTATTTTAGAAGAACAACGTGGTCACACAGACAGACACGAAAACGGACTCTGTTTTATACTATTTATAGATATAGAATCTTTATGTCTGCACGTCACTTCCTCATTTATAGAAGTATGCTTTTTCACTGATAACAGTCATAGGCCAACATTACACAAACCCGATTTCTCTGAGATTGCGAGCCGACGGCGGGTCTTGCGCAAACAGCAATGGCGCGTGCGCTTATAAGGAAACGCCACAACTTGTGGATCTTGGTCTAACTACTCCGAATTTCCTAGATAACAACCGTTAGGCGTTCCAAGAAAAATGCCCGATAAATAGTTTAATGTTTTGCTCATTGATAAAACTGACTTCAAGACTTTAAATGTATGAAATGCCTTACCATTGCCACTTAAGAGCGTTTACGCCGTACGGCATTTCATACAAACTTTCAAGCCCTTATTTTTCGAAATGAATGAACCGATTTTAATGAAACTTCATACGCATCAGCAGGACACAAAGGTCTAAAAAGTTAGTAGAAACTATTTTCGAAATGTCTTATTTAAAAAAGATAACTGGAAATCTCTGTTTCTACGGCAAATTTTAAAATCGGTCTAATTAGGCCATAACACTATTTCTCGAAAATGTTCTCTACTAACTTTTTGAACCTTTGTGTCCTGCTTATACGTATGAAATTTCATTAAAATCGGTTCATTCATTTCGAAAAATAAGGGCTTGAAAGTTTGTATAAAATGCCGTATGGCGTAAACGCTCTTAAGGTTTTTTAAAGCTGGTTGACTTTTACCTAGTTGCGACTCTGATTCTTTGCCTCGTTCATGTCTGGTTAGTATTTTTTTTGCTTTAACGTTTGACTACGCCCTTTATGGGATTGTGGCGCAAGTCTTAATAATTATCTAATCGCAGTAAATGGCCATATTTTATTCGTATCTGCGCGCTTTACGTGGTAAGAATTCGTGATTGACGCGTGGGGTATCTGCGAGCGAAGTTTGTTTTTGAAAACATTTTAGGAACTACGTATGTATGTTGAAATATGGAATCAAAATAGGTACTTCAAGTAAAAAAAAATCACAGTACCTTCTTATTTATCGTATTGTATTTATTCTTAATTTAAATGCTATGAAAATTATATCAATAAAAATAGTAGGTACCTACCTGAATCAGTTTTTTTGTTTTTATACCGCAAAACAAATCAAACCTCAACAGCTCTATTAGATACTTACTTTAAAACGTCAAAATGATGAATAGAAAAGTTGAATAGAGGAAATAAATATCGAAAGTAGTAAAAGAGTTAAACAGCTGTAAATAATCGATTACCATTAAAATGCAATGGTTGAGTAGCCACAACCTTGAACCGGCGACACAACTCGCGCGTGCGCATAGAAATTATTTGGTCCACTGCAGCTTCGGAATTTACCGTTTCAAAAAAGGTTCACGACTTTTTTTCTTTTGTAAATGTTTATGAAATCTCATGAAATTGCAATTTAACCTTGAGATTGAGTAGTCTGAACACTTTTAATGGGATATCGGGATAAGGGGTACCCTACTCTTCTCTTGGATTACACTAGTGGCAAGTTAAAGATATTCCGGATTTTATAGCATAAGTTGTATTGATCGAACACCCTAGCTGGAGCATAAAATAGCTATGTGTAAAGTATATTTACACATAGTTTATGCTCTAGCCTTTACTATTATGAAGAGGTTTTGCAAGTTAAAAGAAAATACTTACTGAACTCCACCTAATGCCCCTCCCCTTCCCTTCCCCCCTTCTCTCCCTTTCCTCCTGCCCTCCCTTAGGTCCATAGCATTAGCATAGCATAATCAGCCTATGATGTTCCCACTGCTGGGACACCCTGGCCTCCTCTCTTCGAGAGGGAGTGGGCTGTAATCATGTAATCTATTCTTTCTTATATATGGCGCAGAATTTCATGCTTCCAGACCAGTGGTTTAGGCTGTGCGTGTTGTTTTTAAAAATTTTATGTTTTATTACCAACTTTAAAAAAGGAGGAGGTTTTAAATTTTTTTTTTAACAATTTTATATCTTTTCCAGCAACAAGTAGCGGTTGCGCACGCGGCTCCTATCCAATACGCGCCTGCGCCCATCGCAGTTACTTCTTACGGCCACGGCTACGGGCTACACTAACCACCTACTTACTACCTAATGTTAACGACTCAAATATTCCGTAGATGTTATGTTTATACTGTATGTTAATGTTAAGGGTGGGTTTATGTTATGTGCACGCGCATGGTTAGAGCCGTTTGATGGTTTAGAATTCTGAAAAAAAGTTGCCGAGGCCACGTTGCTCATGATGACTAAGATTTTTTATTTACTGATGAATTTTGATTAACAACTAAGAATGATACTTTTAAGCAATACGGCTCGTTTTTGACACAGTTCGGAAGCTAACATCAAACGCATTAAAAATGGGTATGGTTATGAAAACTATAAATATTTGTGTGGAAGGATATTTGAATAATAAGAGTTTGTGGATATTTATTCACATATGTGAATAACTTGCCATTGCATATGAAGCATCTGAAGTACAATTATCGATATTTATATAATTAAATCGCTTTAAATGCTTACATAATAGTGTTTAGAGATCACTTATAATTTATTTATGAATAAATAAATGAGTCTTTTGTACCATTCATGTTATTGTGTTTAAGTTTTTATTAGGAGTAGATCGTGTTTCTAAAACTGTTCAGTTTCATTTGCCATGATCTCAATATTTTGACATTGTATTTTGTTTTTACTAAAAATCCTGTCAATTGTGTTTTCTCAAACTAATGAAATGTGTAATTTGTAAGTATTAAATAGAATCACTTTATATAAAACGCCGTAGTTTTTTTTATGTTTATCAATTAACAAGCAGGAATGAGGAATGAATCTCAGATTTGAAAACGCCAATGATAATAATTGCACCCTGCCCGTACTAATCTACGGTGTTCACACCTGGTCACTCACCGCAAAAGTTCCGTCTTGGAGTTTGCTAAAGAGCGATGAAACGCAGCATTCTGGGTGTAAGGCTGCCTTTCCACCAGAGATGAGCGAGGATGCGCAGCGAGGGATGTGTGTAAAACTAACCAATACCAACGCTAACATAATTCAAGCTATAAACATGAAGCGATGTCATTGGTTGGTTTCACACACATCCCTCGCTACGCATACTCGCTCATCTCCGGTGGAAAGGCACCTTTAAAAGACAGGGCAGAATTCGGAACACCACGCTGCGTTCCAAAACGAGGAGACTGCCAGGCTCAAATGGATTGGCGGGTCACATCAGCCGCATGCACGATAACCGCTGGGCAAAAGATTCCACACAATGGGTGCTTGAACACGGACGGCACCACCGCAGTCGGCCCAGAGGCAAGAGATGACGAGATGACCTGGACGCGCACCGTAAAGACTGGTTCAACGTGGCGCGGGAAGAGTTACTGGAATGATTTGGGGAGGCCTTTGCCCAGCAGTGGGATAGTATAGGATAACAAAAAAAAACTACTATTAAAACTTTCTGCGAATAAAACTAAAGTATAGTGGAATCCGCTGGGTGCGGGAAGCACAGAACCGGTCGAAGTGACGGTGCTTGGCGGGAGGCTTATCTCCAGCAGAGGACGTCGTTCGGCTAAAATTATGCTCTTTTCCTAAGTACTCCAACGACGGCACATATCGCCGCTCTGACGCGTCGACGGCGGCCATCAATGCGTGTCTACTGCAGCAGTTGCCTTTACTGTTGACGCATACCGTTCCTGTAGATGAGCGCTTAAGAATAGTCTTACTTATGCTAATTCATCCTATCGTCGTTGCGTGTGCAAAAGTCGCTATGTGTTATTTAGTTATTTTCGGTTCTTTATGCAGTTTTAAACGTTATTTCAATACACACATACTGTCTAAACAGCTATGTGACAAGTGCAATATTTAAAGAGTTAAGGAATGTAGCTATGAGATATTCATACATCGAAAGTTCCCTATAAACACGCTAAATGTTATAATTCATATAGCCCAAATAAGTTCACTAAAAACACATAGCGACTTTTGCACGCGCAACGACGCTATGTGCAGTTGTGGACTGATTTGATTACCTTTATTCATCAAAAGGGGCAATATTATTTAAGTTGAACGCCCATACAGCATACAATAACGATGCTGACTCACAGCTATTAAAATGAAATATTAATCGTACACTAACACTGTTAATACCCAAGTGAACAAATAGTCCATTATCAATCACACCGTAGGTCTATCTAAAGAAATACATTTAAAACACGTGTATAAAACAGCTTATTAAAGCCAGGCAAATTATTTATTAAGCAAATTGCTTATCAACTTAAATTGTCCTTATATTTTAATCACAATTGCAATTCTTTGGCAGTGGTAACGACGAATTGACGTAGATTGTCAATTTGTTTAGCGATCAAATTCCCTGACTTTACAACAGTGAAGCGAACACTTTGGTGGAGGCTTAACGGCCTCAGCTAACGCAGATGAATAAGAGTAGCCGAAAATCGAGTTGAATGGCATGCCATTGGAGAGACCTATACCCAGGAATGAACCACTGCTGCTCAAGGTTCATGATGGTGAAAAATACATTAGCAACGCCCTGCGGTTTCACACGCATAAGTGTCAATATAAAAGCTTCTTAATAAATATATACAATACTAGCTTCCGCCGTGGCTTCGCCCGCGAGGTATGTCTATAAAAACTATTCTATAATTATCCTTCCCCGGGATGCAATCTATCTCTCTGCCAAATTTTATAGAAATCCGTTCAGTGGTTTAGGCGTGATAAGGTAACATACAGACGGACAGAGTTACTTTCGAATTTATAATATTAGTATGGATATAAAAGTACTCGTATATATATGGTACTTTATCAATTTTTTTTATTTCTATCTGTTTGTTCCGGCTAATTTCCGATACGGATGGTCTAATTTTGTTGAAATTTGGTATGGGGATACTTTGAACTCTGGGGAAGGGCATAGACTTTTTATCGGTATACCACGCGGGCGAAGCAGTGAGCGGAAGCTAGTCGTCTATAAAATGTATTGAATAAGGATAAGGACATAAGCTACGGAAAAGCTTTTGTCAATCCTGTTGAAAGTCTTTGCAGAAATACGAAACGCTTTGAAGCCACTTGTGAAGAGGTCAACTCAAAGCTGCAATGGCTCTTTATTCAAAAAGTCCATCGAGACATGGCCCTGCATTGTTAAACTCACATAAAATCCTAATAATGTTTGGACTTTAAAAGAGACCATGACCTCTGAGTTTGTTTAGGCATTTCTTGTTAGGGTTCACTCAGCTAGGAAATGCCGGCGCCATCTAATTTTTAAATATTGACCAACAAAATTCTAACGGTGTCACAAAAGATCTAGTTACAGAAATAAACATTAACCCCTTTATTCATAAACGTTGCTTAAAGTTAAGTAGAGATTAGCGACTGTTTCACCATACATTTTTGACGTTTAAATTTAAGGAGCGTTTATAAATCCCCCCCACCTCTCTCCCTCCTCCCTTAATTTCATTTTAGGAAGTTTTTTCTCAATCTATATAATATCTATTCGTCCAAACACGATCGAAGTTCAGTAACCCCGTGTTGACTTTATTTAGAAATATTTAATTTAGTAAGCTACGTCTTAATTCATTTGGTCGTTTACCACAAAACCAGTTTTTAATAGAAATGCTGTTATTTTGACAAATGTTTTGTTTCCTATAGGTTATATGTATTCTAATCCGGAGTGGAGTAAAGGGTCCTACAAACAGGCGCGACACGCGATATAATCGCGCGCGACACAAAGGCACCGCTCGTTGCGCAACTTGCGGTGCCTTTGTGTCGCGTGTCGTGTCGCGCCTGTTTGAAGGAGCCTTAAATCACTTTATCATCGAAGATATTAATCTTGTTTTGGTATTTTACGAGTCAATTCAGTGAGCGTTATTTGATTTTTATTGTTGTTTTTTAGATAATTCGTTTCTAATAGATTATTTTGATGATACGTCTTTGTATTTTTCATGTTATAGCCCCATGTAAGGTAAAAGAGATAGATAGCTGTAGAAAAATAATCCTGATTTACCGTGTGATGTGTGTTGCAGTTCTCAAAAATATTGCCGGAATAATCAATGTGAATGTGCTTACGCATCACATTGATCGGATATATTATAAAGTTTAAAATAGTAGAGGTAATGATGGAAATTAGCTATTAGATTTCAAATACGCCAAATATTACATGAGAACTGTCTCTCAGGCCAATGCAAGGAAAGCAAAAAAAAAAAAATACCTGCCTTTATTCACCTCACATGTGTGAAAGTCATAAATTCATAATACACCATTAAACATGGCTGCCGATGATGTAGTTTTCTTAAAAACATAATATATTTTCTCAAGAGAGTAGACACCAAATCATTTGTGTTGTTCTGCGTGGGTGATTTACCTTTGAAGGAGCATTCCAAAACAGAAATTTTACGGTATCATACCTTTTACGCCAAACTGTCGTTTTATTGACCCCTTAACATTCAGAAGTATAGTTACTTTTTACCGAAGAACAATAAAAGTGCCGCTAAAGTGAGAACTTAGGTTTGGTCACTTTATCAGTTGGTAAAATAAAGTGGTGCAAAATTGTTGGAGTCGTTAAAATTAATTTACAATGTCATTAAATGAGAGAAATAAAATGTAAATCGAATTAATAATAATGACAGTGATTAAATTAAGTGATAGAATTAAAAATCAATGTCGTATTTAGGTGCATCGAACTTTTCTAATGAGCCAAGCCTTATCTTAATTTCTCCCAACTAACATCATTATAAAAATCATCTTTTTCGTTGGTCGTCGCGAATCTGCAAACCATATAAGAGCATTTCTATTAAAACCAAATTTAATTTAATAGCTGCCATTCTTTGCTTATGACAACTTCTATATAATTGATTCCTAAAGTCATTTCCCACCATTGGCTGTCATATATCTAACTTTTATCGCGTAAAAGACGATACTGTCGTGTCCTGTCGTACCTACTATGACATCACTGAAGCGAATACGGGCGAAATTGCCTTCACCCACTGACTTTATGAGCACTGTGCGTGGCCGTTGTTTTTTACGAAGAAAAAACTACTAAAAGGAGATGTGAATAAATAAGTTCATTCATGTGAACGAAGCTCGCAACACTGTGCAGACTGCCCAAGTTTATATGTGAAATTGTGATTAATTTTGAGGAATATGGACGGTATTTTCAAGGTAAGTTCCAACGTATATTGTAAGGGACCCCCCTTTTCAATTTGACAATTTGGTTGTCACTAAAGTATTTTTTTAAATATATTATTATTGTTTATATTATTACTTGATCTGTGCTTGGACTCAAAACTTCGCATTACCTATTAACATAATGTAATTATTATTAATAATTGGATTAAATATTAAATGTGTTAAGCTTCATATTTTTTATTAATTTAACATAGATAAAATGTGAAGTTAATTTAATTATATATTTTTTTTGCATGCGATAAATAATTAAAACCCCTTTTTTGTAAGACCACTAAAATATGACGACCCAAAATTAACCATTAATATTTTAAAGAAAAAGCATCAATAAGTTCTATGATATTCCTTAGTGATCTTCGACTTCTTCATGATAAATAACATTAACAATACTATTTTAATTAACAAAACTAAAATAACAATTAGCTATTTTTCTTTAGTAAAGCTCTCGCCTACGGGAATACGTATAAAAAAAGATAAATTATCCAAACTTGATACAAAAACTACAATTAAAACTAATACCTACTTTTTTGCGTTTATGCGTATCATATTAACGGACAGTTAACTAATTGTTAACATTACTCAAACTGACTTTCATAAAAACAAATGAGAGCGCTTTAACTCTTTGTCGGAAAATAAACGAACACGGACCTTAAATGCTGATCATATCATATATTATCTGAAGATTTATTGATAATTTAGGGGTTGTCTTGCAGTTAAATAATCTTGATAACTTATTAATTTGGTCATTAAAGAATAATTAGTAGTAGTCAGTAGAGAATTAAGCTACCTAAACATCAGGTATGTTTTACGGTAGGAAATTAGGGAATTTATCAAATCTAGAGATGTAGGGTAGGTAATGGTATGCAATAAATGGTACCTACCTATGTGTTGGTAATACAGTATCTGTATCACAAAGGAATACCATATGCACAACTATTAAACAGTCGATCGAATCCGGTTGTATGCTGCGAATAATTGAAGCAACATGTATCAACGATCGCCCTTCGCACAGCTCTTTATTGTTTTCTTTGCATTTTATGTATTGAATATTGTGGTGCGTAGGTGTGTCGAGCGGTGGATTGACACATATTCTAGTATATATAATCATTATTCAATAAAGGATTCCAATATTGATGAGAGTGCCTTTGCAACTTGCAACCACCTTTATACCAATATTCTGTAAAATCTTACGGTGAAAATTTACTATTCCACTTGATGCTATGGATTGGTATTTAAAACTAGATTCGGTGTGGTGAGTCATATTAAGGCACACGCTAGGAAATAAAAATAATTTTAAAGGGTCGGAGGACTATATTGACAATTCACTTCACCCGAGTTTTAAAGGTGAGATTCTTACAGAATACTTAGATCGGCCATTCAGACCGGCAGCCATCCTCTGGAGAGTTCGTTCTATGTACTCCATAAAACTAACAATGAAATACCTATCGAAGCAGCATCTAATTTCAGTGCCAAAGAGCATATCCATCTTAGAATTTTATATCCACTATCAAATAATATTATAATTATACCTAATATTATTGTTATTGCAGGTATTTCTGATGATGTCAATTCTGACACAGGTATACATGGCTCGAAGGACTCCTAGGCTTACATTAGCAGAACATGGTTCCAATTACATTTTCAACAATTTTGATGGTAAGACGGTGAAAACTCATAAGGTTTTTTTAACTGAAATAGATCAATGTAACATCTACTTTTGTAAGTAGGTACAATTATCTACTAGCGTGTCCACGGGCACCACTACACTACCTTGCCTACTAATGTTCATTAATTTAAAAAATATCAGTGGAAACACCTAAACCAATCAGTAATTGTTTTTTTTTTGTTGATATGTTTAATAACTACGAATCGCAATAAAATGGCAAGTTTATCTCCCCATCCCATGTTTGTATGTTTTGCATGGTCTTCTATTAAAAAGTACTCTGTGATGGTCTCAAACCAAATAAAATTATGAAGCGTATTCATTCTAAATTTGAAGTAATCTGTTTTTTAATTATCTTCGGTGAGTATTTATCGTAAAAAAGTAAGCTGTATTCTCATTCCTACAAAATGTGCGGTAAAAGTTTTTTGCGATTTCTAGTAATCAGACCTGGGGGCCTAAAAAGGCTGTTTTGGGAGAATCATAAAAGGATAACATTATTAATCATAATATGGCGAAGACAGTCTGTGTTTTTCCTTTTCGCTGCACTACGTAGGTATAATCAAAGAGATTGGGATTGGATTTATTGGTATTATAGCACAGAAAAAAAAAATTACTGAAAATGGGATTTGATACTTTTATTATTATTATTTATTAAACTTACACACACTGTCTTTACAGGATGACCCCAATACAACAGTGGTTTGCAAACACATACCTACAACAAATAAAATGAAAAATCAACTTACGGCTAATACTTTAACTAATGGGCTAAACGATTAATTTAACAGTTAACTGTCCATTATGATTCATAATGTTATCCTTTTATGATTCTGCCAAAGTGACCTTTTTAGGCCCCCTGTTAGTCTAATACAGTTTTTTGATCTTTATAAGAAAGGAAGATCGAGTGGCAATAAAGTTTTTGTGAAAACTGCCCATTTATTAGCTGATTGCGCATTTTTTTCAAAATCTGTGAATGCAGATACAAATGTCTCAAAAAGTTAAAGACAGTCTGTTATCTGCCCTTATAAAATTCCAACCTGTAGATATATGAACATTTCAAGACAATTTTTTTATATATTTCAGGAAGCCAACAAGTATCTGCCTTCGGTTACGATGTATCAGACCCTGCAACTGGCAACAATCAGTACCGATTTGAAGAGAGACACCCTAATGGAACAGTTATAGGGCATTATGGCTACGTAGACCCTTACGGAAGACCAGTCAAATACAAATACATCGCTGATGAATTCGGTTACAGGTAAACAGATTTTAATATTATTGCAACAGGGATCATTAAAGAGATGATAAATTCACGCTAAGAATTAAATTTTCTAATTATTTTATTGTAGTAGGTAACAATATGCAAAGAATTTTAGAATTCTCAGGGTTGTATAACATTAAAATCGACTGTCTAAATAAAAAAGCAAAGAAAACGCTGATGTATTAGATGTTGCTACTTCATTTTTAAGTGCCTAAAAATGGAAATAGCAATGTGCAGTACAGCGTAAGAATGGTAAAATAAGCAACAATATTATTACGGTACTCGTAGATTATAATTCTCAGTGTGACTATATCTAAATCTTATAAAAGTTGCAAAAGAATTTCAGAGTATCAATTTAATTATGTATCTTAAAATAATTAGTATGAAGCAAAAATAGCGCCTGTAATAAAAGTGAGAACATTGGTTTCACTTCAGAGACTAAGACCGTAGACACACGTATCAAATTATTTCAGTCGGAATACATATTTCAAGGGTACTGAGAATCATTTAAAAATACTCTGTTTTATTCGAATCAGTTTGCTAATGGTTCTATATAAAGCGCCTATAATAAAAGTGAGAACATTGGTTTCGCTTCAGAGACTAAGACCGTAGACACACGTATCAAATTATTTCAGTCGGAATACATATTTCAAGGGTACTGAGAATCATTTAAAAATACTCTGTTTTATTCGAATCAGTTTGCTAATGGTTCTATATAATAATGATTAGCATTATTAGGTAGGTACATTTTTATAAAAACCCTAACGTCACGCCCTTTTAGAACCAAACCCTAGAATAGAATATTATTTATTGTTGCAGCTGGTGGTTAACAAATAACGTTGGTTAAATAAAAAAACTCTATATTATACCCCTAGGGAATACAATGTATATTGTAATAAGAATTTATAGCTTTAATTAATTTCAGGGTATACTCCGACGTGATGACTCCACGACCTACCCCAATGGCACTAGTACATGAACCAACGGAATCGTCCGTCACGTGGACGAGACCTCCTAAATCAAACAAGATAACAGTTCTGGACGATATTGTGACACAACTGGGAACATTGTTCCCTAAAAGAATATAAAATGATAGAATTTCATATAAATTGAGGATGACTCTAGTAGCGGGGTGGCTGCAGGGACATTAACGCGCGACCTCTTACAATGGGTTCATTACATTATTCTGAAACCCCATGCGTTGAAATTATCAGTCGTTTATAAAAAAAAAATCTGTTCCATACATTTCGATCGAGTAAGTATTGCACTTATCTATGAAATAACTGTTTTTTGGATTTCTGTATCTCAAAAGAAAAAAAACGGAACCCTTATACGATCACTTTGTTGTCCGTCTGTCTGTCTGTCAAGAGCCTTTATCTTGGGAACGTGTGGAGGTATCGAGTAGAAATTAAAATCATATATGTACTCAAGTCTGCGGTCCCTTGACGCTGTGAAAAAATCTAACTTCTAATTTAACGTAAAAAAGATACGTCCGTCTAAGCCGCAAAAAAACGTATATTCCGAAACTCTCAAGGGAATCAAAATGTATAGGGTACTTTCCGTCGACCTAGAATCATGAAATTTGGCAAGAAGAAAGGTCATGTAGCACAAGTAAAGGAAAAAATCCGAAAACCGTACATTTATCCTTACATAAAAAATAATACTGTGATAAATTATTTACATACCATACGGAACCCTCGGTGCGCGGGTCCGACTCGCACTTGACCGGTTTTTTTTGGATAAACAATGAAAAATTTCTACGCAACCTCCTAGCGTAGATTTTTTTCTAGAATCATATATTATGCTGAATTCATTATTCTAGTTTGTGCGCCAATGTCCTCCCTGACACCCTGTAACGTCGAGAACCACAAAAGCAATTAATAATACAGTCCATCGTAGATGATAGGTACATACATAATTAATACAATCATTTATTAATAAGTTGATAATAAATTATTGAACAAGAATGTTTGCTACTTTGTTTTATTTCATCGGCTCTTCTTTTGCATTTCTATAACTTCTTTATAGAAAATAAATATTGGAACTCTTAAAGTCTTTGGAATACTTAGGATGCCAGCTAGGTCCTGCACCCTAATTGCGTAACACATTATCAATCTCAATTTGAATAATTAAGATGGAAGAAAGAATGAATGAAGATAAAAGAATGAATGAAGAAAAAAAAATGAATGAATGAATGATATTGAAGGATACATTGCTTTAAATGTTCGAAAAATTTGTCTGCTCAACAACGTAAATAACGCAATGAATGTTGTTGAACTGTCAAAATGAAAGGCATTATTACTGTTAATGTTTTACGAAACTTCCCCGCCGGTCAAAACGATTCTTCCTCGACGGTATCGAGGAGGATTTTTCACCGGCCAACGCTTATTGATGATTTGCGATGCCGCTAGCAATTATCGGCGCACTCGTGCGCTGTGCCACCGGGGAAATGTGGAGCGCGCCCTCGCTTGCGTTGCTTCTTCCCTCGATCATATGCTAGCGGACTCCGGCACATAGCGCCGCATCCCGCCGCGGTATCCTTCAGCGCGCTCTTCAATACTGAAGAGAGAAATGCCCTTTGACGCTCCGGGGTCGGTCTCCAAGCTTTGCAATCTATATCCTATTACCATCAGATACGTACGAATTTACGTTGGTTAATTTAAAATTCACTGCCCCGCAGTGGCCCCGCTAGTGGTCGCATGCGCTACTGCTGAGCATGAGGTCTTGGGTTCGATTCCCAAGTCGGGCAAACTCTTATTGGGCTTTTCCATCAAGAATTTCTCAGTAGCAGCACAGATACTGGATGCGTGCTCCTTTGATGGCAATAGGCCCACCCCATGTAACAAGGGCCTTAAACATAACTGGGTCAGTGGGGTCATCTTAGGGTCAACTCACACTGAAAGAGCGGCGAAGGGCAGGGAAGCGCAGCGACCCGCTCGTTATAGAAGGCGCGTTTATGGAATTCGCAGGAATTCCCGCGGCGCCGCGGGCATCCGCGCGACTCGTTCGAGTTTCTCATGCGATAATAAGTATTATAGTAATGAAAATAAAGTTAAAATTCATATGACACTGAAACTGCGCTCCACTGCGCTGCGCTTCGACGCTCTTTTGGTGTGAGTTGAGCCTTAGGGCGAAATGTGGGTGTACTATAGGTACACATCTGCCTAACCCCTCGGGAAAATACGGGCGTGATTTTATGTAGGTATATGTTTATTATTCGTTTTTCAAAATCAAAATATTTCATTTCACATATAATAATAAGCCCACGGTTCCAATTGGTCGTTTCCTATGGAGAAGAGCCGGCAAGAAACTTCACGGTTACTCTTTTTAAAAATAATTGGCTTTTACAATGTTTTCAAATAACAGCAGGTATGGGAGGACAGCGTAGGCCTGTCAACAAGTACCAGGTACTTGATAAAATAAAAAATGGTCTACAGATCTAAAGTCTACAAGGCCTACAAAGTCCTTAAAAAAGGATAAATAAAATATAAAACCTACTACACTTATTAATGAGTCTATAAATCTAGCAATATATCACAATTTTATGCGGTTCAGAAAAGTAGTTTATAAAATCTAAGATGAAATAGTAAAGATAAGATGAATGATACCACCTCAACCTCAGAACAAGTTAACAAGGCATGGAGGATGTTGAAAAGAAACTAGAAAAATAAAGTTGGATAATGTCATCTTGACAATCTGTAATGTAAAATATTTGTGTCGAACGGTGACAAAAGTTTGTTTTTGATATTTTACTGAAATGAAGCGTATTCAAGTGCATAAAAGTTATTTGTGGAATATCTATGTATTTCCTTTGGTGTTCATAACGGCCGTGGCATGTAAGTTAAAAAAAAAAAACAATTATAAAAACATACGTTTGATTCTGTTTAAACGTTTATAGGAGCCGAATTCTAACCCAGTAACTGCATTGTGGAGGTTACAAATGCATTCGCTTCATGTAAAGTTCTGGTATTCAGCTACATCCGGTTCCACTGGAAGCCGATCCCATCATAGTTGGGAAAAAGGCTTGGCAGATTACGAGGAACCGAATTCTAAGTGTGGATATTATTTCAACAACTTCACAATAGGGTGGGGGTTAGAGTTCTCTCCGTATCATCATCTGCCTAGCCCTTTCCCAACTATGGATTCCAGTCTAGCCGGATGCAGTTGATTACAGGTTAATAACCAGTATATGACTAAGAGCATCCGACTGTTATTTTAGATACCCTAAATTCAGTCATGCGTTGGACCGCTAACCAGGTAGGTTAGACGACCTTTCAGAAGACCGCGGGAAGATCTATAAGACTCGCACAGACCAGGGAAACAGGGTACAAAAAGGAGGAGGCGTATACTCAGCAGTGGGTGGAATATGACTGCTAGTGATGATGATGATGATGAAATTCATACCTACAATTTGTATTATTTCACAGGCTATCCCATTCAGAAGACAGATTTAGAGTCGCGGCCCGAATTAGGGGATGAAAAGCACTTCCCCAATGGAACTACAATTGGTAAATACACATACATGGACAACGAAGGGAATCCTATCCAAGTGAAGTATTATGCTGACGATGCAAGCTATGGGTAAAATCCAATATTTTATTCAAAGTATAAATCATAGTTTTTGTTGGTCCGGATAGAGAAAGAGTCAAAAGAAATTACAATAGTATAAGTATTCTGGAGTTTATTGCTGTTATTAATTAAACATACTCTCGACTGGATGTAGTATACCAAGATTACCATGGTAAGGAACATGGGGAAGTCGTATACCCTGCTGTAGGCTGAGATGAAAGGCTAAGACTTCATGGTATAGTGGTGGATGTTAAATCAATTATTACCACTGCATTATAGTGACCTAACTCCTGTCTCTGTTCTATTCTGCGTCACATATTTCGTTTTACAATCTGAACATGAGCGAGGTTATTTGCAAATGGTTCCTATTTTATTATTTACTTGCTCTCAATTTTTAGAACGAAGTTTCTTATCGCACGATACTTTTTCGGTCTAGCTCTCATTCAACAAACTTGCAGAGTATAACGTACGATAAATTTATTTTAATTTCAGGGTTGAGATGAAGAGCATAAAAATGATAGATACAACTGGCGAACCATTTCCAACTAGGAATATTGTTCAGAATGCTCCGAATAGATTCGACACTGAATCTGATGTAAAAACGGCTGTAGATTTATTAAACACCAATAATTATCCCGTTTTACAAGCTAGTTATAAATTCAAGAACCACGAATTCACAAGTCCATACGAATTTTTGAACAAAGAAGTAAGTAAAACTAACCGTTACAAAGTTGAGAAACCTAACCCTGATTATGACATTTTTTATCAAAATGATCTAAAGGGAGCCAAGAAATGTAGCAAAGAAAAAGTTCGTGTGTATTTTGATAGTAAAGAAAATCGAAAGATGCGCAGTGTAGTCAATGACTTGACTGAAGCTAACAAGTTTTGTGAACCATTTACCAATTAGTTTACGATTAGCAATAAAAGATGTTTTTGGTTATAATGTATTTTATTAAATCATCCTATGAGACTAACTATAGCGGTAATCTGACCCTCAGGGTCGAAGAGGCGATTGATAGCAGATCCCTTGACTATGAGGCACTCTGATCTATCGTAGAGTAAAGAGGGATCCTGTTTGTCTCTTACATGAAGAGCCTCACCAATGTAACAGTGTCCCCGTCTTTTGTCTTCTCCTAAAAGAGTTATCTAAAAAAAATGGTAAACTAGAATTACAATTTACAATAGAATACACTTTATTATCTACACCCTAAGGATTCAAGATATAAAAGTATAAATTTTACACATCTGTTAAAAACAATATTTGGATGTATTAAAGGAAGAAGGAGAGACAATACTGTAGATATTCAGTGGTGTGTGGTGTCTAGATATACTATGCTTTACTACAGAATTTTTTCGGAGATTTACAATAATATAAAATAATTACATTTTGTAGTGTCTAAGACTTCAGAATTTTATGATATATGATATAAAACTGGGTAGATCATGGAATGGGATAGTAATAAAGTCAGCCCAATTGACCTATAGAATGACCGTGTTTACTTACACTAAATACTCTCTCTGCGTCATCTAATTGGCAGAGCCATAATAGAAAAACTTCATCCATATAGAGCGCAGAACTACTAGTACAAGATTTGTAGTCGCTACCACTCTTGCTGAGGCATTCTGTGCTATCCTGAAAGAGAGTAGCTAATATTATTACATGTTCAGTTTAAATTTCTAGAACTAAGAAAAGCATCGTGTTCACTAGGGGACAAATGTCCCGTGAGACGTGTCGCTCGCTAGAGATGTCGGAAGGAGTAGTTTCGTCACGTGAAATGTTTGGAGACATCGAGAACTATAATAAAAGGTCATAAGACAAGACGTCTGGCGATGTTGGCGATCTTTTTCTGGCGGCACGTGTTCCGGGACATTGTCTCCCAGTCAATAAGCGGTTATAGCATAATGACGCAAGGGATACCCCCGAATCAACTTCGTTATTTTTGTCGGTCTGCGTGTGAATACTCCTTGTGAAAATTGCCGATGGATCACATTTAACATTTGGCAATTTCACAGATCTCGTCGGCAATCTCACAGACAATAGTAGTAATAATTTGTTGTCCTTCTTAGCATTACGAGCGGAAGCTGCGCATTCCATTTTTTTCTTAATTGTCTGGCTTGGTCTGAAATTATAAATTATTATGAGTTATTTTATAATATTTCGTGAATGAAAGATGTTTATGTACGCACAGCTACACATCAAGCTATACATAATCAGTATAAGCTGACTTCTGAGTGTACAAAAACCTGGAAATGATGTGTAGCCGTGTGTACTCAATGCTCAAAAGTACCTTTTTTGGGTTTCAATAATAAATGTAGAGACACATTGTATTTCCGTAGTAAAATTTGTAGATTTGAGGATAACCTCTTGAGGCGTCGTGTCATCCAAAGTTGCTCTTGGGACTTTGGAGTGATCGAAAAGAAAATGTAACATGAATGAATCAATCGTCACAATTTTAGAGCAGATTGTTACTGGGCACACCACAGGCCTGAAACGAAAATTGTTTCTTTAGGGCGAGGGGCCGTATTATGACGTAATTAATACCACCATTTTTCCAGTGTGAGAGAGAGGCCGAGTTATAGAAGGCCGATAGCACCAACTCTTTTTTGCAATGAAATAATGATGGCATTTATATATTCATAATACGGCCCCAGGATGGCCTTACTATGTTTGTTATTAAATGTCCCGTTGAGCATTTTGACATACGTACAGTGCAAAACAGTCCGGCAAAATGTTTAAAAATTGTGACATTTTAAGAATTAACAGTTTGGTAAAATTTGCCCTGAATCTGCAGCCATACCTATAAATAAATTAAAATTTATTTTACCTTGGATCTTTGTCGCAGCTTTCCATATCATCTTCTTCTTCTATGCTATTAGTATTTTTCGAGCAATCTTCCATGCTGGGGCTTACGCTTGATTCTTGGAAGTTAGAATTTTTATATTCTA
This sequence comes from Luperina nickerlii, assembly GCA_963855955.1. Classification (NCBI taxonomy): domain Eukaryota; kingdom Metazoa; phylum Arthropoda; class Insecta; order Lepidoptera; family Noctuidae; genus Luperina; species Luperina nickerlii. The sequence goes on from OY979669.1 coordinate 8,373,225, forward strand.
TAATTGTTTCAATGCTTTTCTTCGGATGAAGTTCCTGACAATTTTCAAAAAATATTTAGTCGTTCTTCATAAGAGGTTTATAGGCTGCATTTTGAAAAGTTTGTACCTTATAAATGAATAATGTATCGTCTTTTTTGCACGACTTCTTTACTTCGTCTTTTAATTCTGTATTGATTAAAAAGATAGTATTAATATAATGCCAAAGTAAATAAATATGTTTAAAATTAAACTTCTACCTTGAGCATTAGGTTTACTTTCATGATCTCCACTTGCTAAATCTGTTGGTTTTCTATTGGATTTTTTTATTTGTAGTGGTGGGATTTCAGTATCAGGATCGAATTCCTTTTCAGGTTCGTAGTCACCACCTTCGTTACCGCCTTTCATTTCAGCATCTATATTGCAAAATGTATAAGCTAAATAAATTACAAAACTGTCTTCTCTGTCGTCTTTCATAAAATAATTGTTATCAAAATTAATTCTGGTTTTTAATTTGTTGTAAAAAATTTCGATGAATTCGTGTTTTTCTTACCACACAGTTGACAGCTTTTGCAGATAATATGGCCGGACTCGAATGCATAAATGATAGATTTTGCCGTTGTTTTGCAAACTGAGCATTGAATTTGTTTCTTTTCCGTGCTCGATGTGTCAGAGGGCTTAAGGAAGGAATTTTACATTAAAAAAGCCCCAAGGGTATAAAAGCGTTTGTTCTGCGCACCAATGTGCAGACTGGCTTGAAGACCTGAGCTTATTATTCCCATATGCTAGGAAGTGGCGACTCGGGAAAAAAAAAATTGTGTCAGTGTGTTTAGATAACATTGCATTCAATTACTATAGCTACAATATTAAATTAAATGCTCTATTTTATATTATCTAACTATAGTTTGCATGCAACAGTTCCGTCTTTGAGGCCCATTCGATCCAGATGAGACGAGCTGTAACTACAGATGAGGCAAAGTGGGCAACACCTTTTAAATGTTATTTAACACGTTCAATAACTTTAAGGCTTAGCCAGGCTTGTTACTTAACAATTCTGTTTTATTTATTTTTGTGGAGAGTGAAATATACAAAGTTACAAATGCTACAAATACTATACGCTACCAATCAACCATATTTATCACGTTTATTTTATTCATTTGTAAGTAGATCTATTAAGTTTAGATCATCATTGAAAATTTGAATTGCATGAAATACATTCAGTCCCAAATGTATCCGGAAATTCTCATTTAAAAATCCCGTGCTAGAGATATTTAAAAAATTATTTTTGCGTTAGGTTGGTACAACTGTCGTTGATTGGCGGTAAAAAAATAACCTAACCGCTGTCGAGTATTTTGTAATTAATTAACATTTGTGACAAACAACTTTTGTGGTCGCGTCGTTTTATACTATGGCCGATTTTGTTGAGCAACAATCTTGTATTAAATTCTGTATTGCAAATTTCTTGTGCCGAAACGCTTAAAATGTTACAAAAGGCGTTTGCAAATAATTGTATGTCCAAAACTCAGGCATATGAGTAGTACAAATCATTCAAAGAGGGACATGCCGGAGTCAGAGATTTACCACGGGCTGGAAGGCCATCCACTTCAACTGACGACGATCATATCAATAAAGTGAAGCATGCAAAATCATCGTGTGAGTGTGGGAGAGATAGCCAGAGACATCGGCGTACCAAAACCTACAGTACACCGCATATTGCTCAGCTCGACACGTGCCAAAAGATCTGAATTTTATGCAAAAACAGTGTAGAATGGACGTTGCTAATGACACATTTTCTGAAGCAAGAAACGATTCCACGTTTATGAAACGCATCATAACCGGTGATGAGACATGGGTTTACGCGTACGACATGGAAACAGAGCAACAAGCATCCGAATGTGTCGTTTCGTGACCATAGAGGCGGTGAAAGAAAATACGACGAAGGCACTGAAAGCCATCCCGAATTCGGCGTATGAAAAGTGTTTCGAGGACTGGTTGAAGCGCTGGCGTACGTGTATTGCCTCTAATGGAAGTTACATTGAAGGGGACAAAATAAATTTGGATGATTAAAATTACCCCTTGTGTTTTATTAAAATTTTCCATGTACTTTTCGGATACAGTAGTATATCACCAATCATCCATTGAATAGCGCTGGGCGTTTACGCTAGTTAGCTACTGCCCCTTAATGTGTTGTCGCTCATGGTCTCCCATTTGACGCTCAGATCTATACAAACTAGTAAAAGCCTAGCGAAGTGACTTGTTATTCCATTTGCTTACATATGGTAATACAATCCTTCACGTCACCACTCTTTATGTTTTGTACATAGGAATTTATTGATATGTAGCGAAAGTGTACTATTCCTCTTAGCAGTATTACCATGTATCACCTTTGCATCCGGACACTATGGCGAAATAACATGCGCAATACGAATACTAATATACAAAGCGATCTGATTAGTAGTAGCGATTAAGGAAGATTACGTTACCTTCTTTAACATAGTTGAAAGAATTATAATAGTACAAATAAAGCGTTCTAAATCGTTAAATACGCGAGAATACTTTTTAAAACTGCTAGAAACATTGACAACAATTGACAAACTGTGGCATTGAAAAAATTACTATGGCAGGTGTCATAAATAAATAAAAAAGATTAAAAACTATTAAAACCTTCTTGGTTGATCTAAAGAACTGTGACAGGGTGCCGTCCACTGATCTGTATTAAACAGATAGAGGTCAGTGGTGCCGTCCAAGAACTGGAAAACGAGGTGTCGGTCGTCCGGTGGCGAGTTGGGCAGATGTTGTTGCCATCGCGGGAAAATCCGGATGAGGCTGGCACAGGAGCGTGGGGATTGGTATATGAAAAGAGAGGCCTATGCCCAGAGTGGGTGAAGTCGGGTTGTGGATAGTAATGAGGAAAGAATTGGTAAAGAGTTTACTCCAAAATCGTGTCTAATAACGGGTTTCCATGGCTGTTGCAAATGGCACCTTTAAGGGGTGAAGTCAAGTTGACGAGTAGGTTATGATCATAGAATGACAATTAACTAACTAACTTGGATTTTATAAACTATTGTACCTATCATTTAGAGGTGTTTTCCCACTAACTGTTTAAGAAATGTTGAAATATTACCAATAACCATGGAAATTATAGGTGGAGCAGAACCTTTCGGCGGTAATAATAAAGCTGCAGAAAAAGTGTAATCACATAAGCAACTAGGTGAAGGAAGTCCCCACTCAGTTGTGAGTGAAACGATTCAAGACAATAATGATAATAAAGTTGCATTAAAAGTTCTTCGGTGGTAGGGATGAAGCTTCAGAAAAACTGTAATCAGATAAGCAATAAGGTAAAGAAGTTCCCCACTTTCTAGTGTGTGAAACGATTCAAGACAATGATGATAATGAAGTTGAATAAAACAAAGTAAGTAAACAGACAAATGATTCATACCCGGTACTCAATTAAGCAATGTGCTTACTGCAAGTAGCAGACGTTATTGCGGATGCCATTGAAGCATTAGCGTACATGCGTATTAAAGTTTCACGTCTTTATACTTTCCTGTTTGTTAGTTATTGTTTGAGCATAATACAAGTACCTAATCATCATTCTGAAGAAATGCTGTAATTTTAATGTCCACCTTTTTTTGCCGTTGTATGTATTATTTTCGTTAAATTCCGGTTTAAAAATGAATTAGTGTAAAAAAATACGCTGAATTGGTTGACAGCTCAATTAAAATCACACGCAAGCAAGCAAAGCTACCGTTAATAATAGGCATAGGTGTCGAAAAAGCAGTCCCAATTATATATTATTGACTTATACCTTCGTGAGGAAATTTTATAATCACCCTGTTTTACTGGCATTTCTACACAGTATAGTATCTATATATGTAGTTCTGGCATTTTTCGTAGGCGCTGGCAATAAACCAAACTCATTATTGGATCTAATTAAGCGAAAAACGAAGTGTGCGTAAGCACATGTCAGCGTTATGCCTGCCAAGAACAGTGCAATAATGTGTAATTTATTTAGATGCTTTTTATCTCATTTCAAGGTGAAAAGCATCTACATTCTATTGTTTTCTGTATGATGGCGTAAACATATTGATAATAGAGTGCATTACAAAACAAAGTAAACTAAGTATGCTAGGCACCAAAGACTATAGTTGTATAAGTTGCCCGCATAACCAATAGGTATCGTAATACGTTACATTTAGTCATTATAAGGTACTTTTTTGGTAATACCAATTCGTAATTTGCAACTTTTTATTTGATTAAGTTTTTGTAATAAAGTTCAGGTAATTATTTCTGTTCCAAAGTTTTCGTATTTGTGGTACTTACATACTTAATTTTAGCAATCTGGAATGTACGTTTTAAAATGGGTATTATTTTTCTCTCATTTTGAAACCAATTGTTATATCTTGGCCATGTATTTACTTCACAAGAAGAAAAGACCAATTAATGCTAGAAAATTTGTTGATGGTTTTAATGATTTATACACTAGCCCTGTTATAGACTATCATTCCTTCATTAACCGTTAGCTCAAATGCTCCTACACACAAAGCACCAGCTTTTATATCTGTTTCAAATAACCAAGCAACTTCCTACCGCAGGGAATCAATCCACCACGACAAATTGGTGCCTCCACCAATCTTGAACACAATATCAACATCATTGATTTACGTCATCCATATTATTTTCTGGGCACATAATGTGCATTACCTCCATTGTCACATAATTAGATGTAAGGAAAGTGGGCTAGCAATCGTGCACGGCTTACGCAAGTCTCCTCGCGTATTAGTGACATATTGTAATAGAAAAACCATGTAAAAGTTTTCTTGAGCAAGAGACCGTAAACATTGTGAATTGTTGCTCAAAAGGATTCTTCTTTGAACGAAACATGAGCGACTTGTGTTAACATTAACACAAGTTGCTTACATTAGTCTAGAAATCGCCGCTATGGTCATACTATTGGAGTCCAGTGCTGGATGTAAGGCTCTCGTATCTCGTCTAGCAATTAAATTGCTTATTACTAGAAGTTTCTTAGATTACCATGTATTTGTAATAGGATAGGTTTGATGATACGTTAGTCTAGTAATCGCTACTATCGTTAACCTATTGAAATCCACTGCTGGTTTTAGGCCTCTGCTATCGAGTCTAGCAATGACATTGTTTATTGCGAGATGTTTCGAAGAATACCATGTATTTTTAATAGGATATGATTGATGATACGTTATTCTAGTAATCGTCAGTATCGTTATCCTATTGAAGTCCATTGCTGGATGTAGGGCTTTCCTAACTAGTCTAGCAATGAGATTATTTATTACTAGATGTTTCTTAGATTACATGTATTTGAAGTAGGGTAGGATTGATGATGATTACAAATATCAGTCAATGAATATCGGCCTTTCCTGACATTTGTTAGGTCAAGTAAGACACTTACACACTACGCTCAGCGCAATAGTTAATCCCTGCTGAATCTTATAACTTGCAATTCACAATGTATGTTGTCATTTAAAACTTGTAAATCCGAAGAGAAAACAATAATGTTATCAGTATCACCGTTGACACATATTGTTCTTGTATAATCTACTTAGATCAATTTCTTCAAATCAGGAAGTTTTCTTATAATGCTATAGTCTGCGGTTGTATTTTTGTTCGCGAACTGACGTAAGAAATGTATCAGACAACAATCGTTATTCAATACCTATCTACTTTGTACTAAGTTAATCGACATCGAGTTTTGTATTGCTGTCCCATTCATTACTATGGGTAATGAAAGAGACGCCAGTTTCATGTCGATTCGTAATTCTTTCTTTGGGATGGTAATTCATGTTTTTATGGCCGAGTAAATAGCGCAGCGCCTATTTATTGCATGCAGTGTTGATAACCGCTGGTCGCAGTTGAATGTAATGAGAATATTTACTAAGTGATAGGCGTGCAAGCGTGATATAACTCTTAGTAACGCGATAATGCCTTATTAGATTTTATATTGATCATCGTTCGTTGTTGTAATTATATGATTAGGTAGGAACTAAGGTATCATATAATGTCATCATTTGCCTAGCCTTTTCCGAACTATGTTGGGGTCGGCTTCCAGTCTAACCGGATGCAGCTGGATACCAGTATTTTACATGGAGAGACTGCCTATCTGACCTCCACAACCCATTTACTGGTATTAACCAGTAATTAAATAACCAGTATCGTATTAACGATATCTATTGATAAGACTGTTTGTCAGACTTTCGGGCTTTTGGCGACCCGTAACGACTGTCAAAGAACCATGAATGACAGCCGGGACCAACCAGCTTAACGTGCTTTCCGAGGCACGGAGGGGTCACGGTATGTAAAGATGTTCACCCATCCACAGACTAACCGCGGCGAGCGTAGCTTAACCTGATCTATCGACCTGTGCGGCTGTTATTATTTAGCCACGGGCCCCTCGTATTTCATATAATGTATATGTGTGAAATGTTTTTAATTCTATACCTGTTTCTTCTTTAACATGATTCTAAGGAATTACAAGTAACTTATGAAAACGTTACACAATTACTTTTATTTGTAATTGCCTGAAGTACAAGTAATCTAACTTAGTTCTGGAGTCAGGGTCTGGGAGGGCATTTTTTAATAGGTAGGTATGTACCTATAGGTACTCTTCTTAAGTTAGGCAAATTAAAAATAAAGTAGACATAATTATATTAAAAATTATGTCTACATTATTAGTCTGTAATTTTTTATGTTTGCATACGCTGTTTAGTTATAGTAAACGTCTAGAAGCATTTATAGCTTCAAATAGATTTTAGAGCTTCCAATAAGTATGACAAAATGTAATGTTTTATGATGATTTAAATTTTAAGTCAAAGTCAAATCATTTCTATTCAGTAGACCATTACAAGGCACTATTGAAAGTCAAAATGTGCAAGAAAATTGTATTAATTCTGTTTGCCCAAAGTTTTCAAAAAGTAGTTTCGTCTGGAGAAATTAATACTGTATTATTTCATAGCTAAAGTAATATGATTCAAATTAATATCATTGAAAATATAATATTATATCTGTAGCTACTTTTAATAATTTTACCCCGGCCATGCGGCGTATCCACCACCCTAGCTTCCGACATATAAATCTATCGTGTAGTTTCACTCGCCACATTCGATACTCAGCTTTCGAACGAGTGTATCATTCGATTTTTTTGTTTTAAATCGATTAAGAATCGAGTGATCGTGTGCTGGTGTATTAATTAGAAGCAGTGGTGTTAATTACAAGTACATCGAAAATGGCCTTCAAGGTAAGCCTTTAATTCATTTTTTTTTCGAAAAGTTTAATATTTTGTAGAGAAGGCTTGAATAAACATATAAAATAATAAATAATAATAATAATCATAATCATATAATAACATACATACTTTGTTATCAATTATTAATAACAATAAGCAGGTAGGTATTTCAATACCTGTAAAACTGTAAAAAAAAATAAAAAAAATATTCTGAGGTTCCATTTATGCTGCTTACGTCAAAAGAAATTCTGATTTCTAAATACATCAATGGTTGGATAAACCTCGTACCAAAAAATTAAGAAAAACTGTTTTTGTCAGATTTTAATTTACACTAGTACGACACGAAGCTCGACTTCTAATGCTATTCAATTAGGTATTTCGTTCTAACTTTTAGAGCCATCTCACAATATTTACACATTAATAACACTTTCTTCATAAAATAATGTGATACTCTTGGATTGCTTAAATAAGTCCAAAACTTGAAGTCTGGCTTCTCAAAATCAAAAGCAAAAGAGCCATTACCAGTGCATTGGCTTTTAGTCTTTAAGTTTTGGAATTTAGTTTAAGTATTAAAGTAAGCCAAGAGCATCAGATGGGATCTTTAGGGGTAGCTACTGACTTGACCCTAAATTTACGCTATTCTGAATAACTAGCAAATCTCCCAAATTGAGGAGCAGTGCTGGCCCAGTGGTAATAGCCGGGACTTACGAGTTAGGTCGTAGGTTCGAACCCAGAAAGGCGCTTCACTTTGTGTAAATTATTTCATCACCACTGCTCTCAAAACGGTGAAGGAAAACATCGTGAGGAAACCAGTATGTCCTAGAACTAAACATTCGAATAGAGTAATATTCTGATTATGATCGGAACGATCTCTTCATCAAGTAGGTAAACATGTCCTAGAACCGAAATTTCGAAGACATGTGACATCTAATAACCCGACCTGGACCTGCGTGGTGGAGTACGGCCCACTTACTCTCACAGAGAGGAGGCCTAAGTCCCATCAGTGGGAACATTATAGGCTGATTATGCTCCCAAATTGCCCAAAAGATTGTAAACAGATCTTCCATCATTAAAGAAATCTCAAACAACATTTCTCTTATTTATTGAACCCGGAACCAAACCTCGTACTTCGAAACCATGATTCCTATCACAGTACCATTAAGGTAACTGCAACAAAAAATGGCTACACATAAGGTCATTATAACTGGGTGGGTATATATTCAAGTGAAAACAAAAGTGGTAGTTAGCATTGCAAACGCATAAGCAAAAACTTATTCTGGGTAACCATCAATGGAGTCTTGAAAGCGTGTGTGAGAAAATTGGTAAAAAGTGTAAGAACACACCATTGTATCATGGCAGATGGCTCGAACCAACTGTTATGGATGCATTGTGCTCGAGTTCAGACTAATCGGTGACTGTGAAAAACTATTCGATTCATACTTTATTAGTGTTTATTCTTAGGCTGTTCTGAAGAATTCGTACTGAGTTGATTTATTGTTATATAAATACTTAAACTCACGCCATGTTCCCATGAGGGTAGGCAGAGACTGCGAAATACCACCTGCTCCTTACATACCGTTTGCTTCATTTACGTTCATACTTGGTCATATACGCACGCCGGTTGCGAGTACTACGCACCTGACGTTTTTGAAGAAAATCTGACTTTTCTGATTTAGTGTCGTATTGCTTAAATTTGGTTCTTCTCTAGGACTAAGTAGACACTCGTGTTATCTATAGTGAGAATATTTTCACGTTTTAAACAATTTTGTATCGTTTAAATAGGGGGGCAAGTTAAGTTCATAGGTACCTACATTTGTGTCTATAATAGGACCACAGATTAGGAACTGACTTTAGTTAAAAAAAATATAATTATGCCTTTCGCTTATTTTCAGGGTAGTTTTCTTGGCAAAAACTTTAATAGGACCCAACAGGGTTATTTCGTAACACATTTAAAACTAAGCCATTCATATTAACAGTTCAACAACATTCATTGAGTTATATACATCGTTGAGCAGACGAATTTTTCAAACGTATTAAACCTAGGGATTAGAATTTCCCTCAAAATTCTTCGGATTAAGATTAAATCTGTGTTACACCATTAAGGTGCTCAATATCTTCAAGTTTTCACAACAGTCATTCAACTCAGCCTATTGCAGTCCACTGACACATGCCTCTGACATAGACATATGACATATACATAGATATATGACATATATATATATATGGACATAGGCCTCTCCCAGTCTGCGCCACAACACCCTATCCTCCACCTACCGCATCTAGTCCATCCCAGCCACGTCCATCTAGGGAGGCGTCCCACACTCCGCTTGCCAATCCTCGGTCTCCACTCTAGGACGCGTCTGCTCCACCGGCCATCGGTCCTTCGGCAAACATGGCCAGCCCACTGCCATTTCAATTAGCTGACTCTGCAAGATATGTCGGTTACTCCGGTTCTTTTCCGCCACAGTAACCATAATAAATTTAATCGAGAATCAAGACATTCTGAAAGTGACTACGATAATGGACCTATCTAACAGCTTATACAAGACTATGCAACGACCATAACATTTTTTTAAAGCCTGCAATTTTCAATCATATCTATTGTTATGTTAACGTTAGTGTGTAATTAAGATAATTTAATTATAATGTATGGTCGTAACTTGGATTTATATCAAAGAGGAAGGAAACTAAGCTCGGTTAGCTCAGCAGGTATTTATGAGTAGATTATGCTGCTTGAAGGAAGAATTAACTCTTACGTAAAAAATATTCATGAAGATATTAAACTTAGGTAGGCACTAAATACTATCTAGTTATAGAGTTGTAACGATAGTTTTGAGGTAAATAACAAAGTTAAAACAACCTAAGTTCCATGTAATCCCCTATTACATGGGACGTAAACCTATTGTCATCAACTGGGCGCAATTCCTGATTCCGGGCTGGGAAATTCCTGATGGAAAGACACAATTTTTTTTATTCCTTTGGTCCATAAACCATGTGCCTAATTTTATTTAATTAAAATTTTAACATTTCTATCTTCAATCATTTTCAGGTGGTGATCATAGCCCTGACGATAGTCGCGTGCGCACACGGACGGATGTACTACAACCTGAGACCAATCAGGGTGGTCCATTCTGACCTGCAGCCGGCCGCGACGATCGTGCACCCAGAGCCAAAACACAGCTACGAACACCATCACATCTCGGAAGATGAACACGTAGATTATTATGTAAGTAACTTACAACATAATACCTATTTTCTCTGAAGGGTTAGAATTTTTATGCAAGTAAGGCTAGGTCAAAAAAACTGGGACCGTCCAAATGCGCATTGGGTGGATGGGATCGTCAAAGTCGCGAGAAAGGCCCGGATGAAGGACACGTTGAACCGGGAAATATGGCAGAAGAAAGGGTAGATATGAACCAGCAGTGAGTGGTCCCGGGCTGAAATGACGATGATTCTGCTGTAAGCAAGTTTTATTCTTTACTGGAGGTAAGGTAAAATCTTCCCATCGAACGAAAATTACGTAATAGGGCCAATATACAAAGCAGACTCAACTCCTTCAGTTACTAAAATACAGGGTGGCAGGGGACACCGGCGCGCAAACTGTAAACATGAATTCAGCACATGATACAGGACATTCCAGCGTTTTCGTCATTATTTCGTCAGTTAACAAAAAAAAAATCTGGTGTTTCATAGAAAAGTGCAATAGGTACCTACGCGGTCAAAATGTATGGAACAGCAATTTTTTTATAGCCACAGAAAAAGTTCAACGCAGGGTCTTGCGAATCACGTAGGTACAGACGCCAGCACATCGAGCTACTACAATCTGTCAAAATTATTTAATAGATTTTCAACTTTATCTCTAAAGCATAAGGTTCAAAGTTGATTGGGAAAATTTGACTGTTTCGGTTAGCTTGATGTGCTTGCGTCTGTACCTACGGAATCCATGGTTACAGGTTCCGCGTCGATGTCTCTGTCCTGTAGGAACTCGTTTGGTCCTTTCTTAAAACCGAACCCAGACCGAACAGACTGAAATTGACATGTGGATCACTCAGGTAGGTATCCATAATTATCTATCAGCTTTAGGGTCGTCAGTTCAATTGTCAGTGGATTTGTGTTACGCGTTAAAAACATGTCTGGTGATTTTGGTGATTTTATTCCTTATTTGTAACACTTTATTTACTCGTAATTCATCATCATTTCCTTAGAAGGCCATGTAGTTTTTTTTATTAAAAAAAATTTTGAAATGTTATCCAGTATCACGAAAAAGTTATAAGTGCACATGCAATAATGTTACGTCTGTGTAACTGTTTAATTATTACCATGCCACTTCAAACAAAGTAAATAAGAAAAAAGTGGAGTGAAGTAACGTTTGTTATAACACATTGCTCAGTGTTGTGTAAAACTTATCGATTTATGATAGCAATCATAATCAATTTTTATTGAACGTCTTCGGATGTAAGCATTAACAATATCTAGCTATCTATGTATGTTGTTAAATAATATTTGGAGTAATGTTTAATAGTTGAGAATGAATAGGTTTCTCATAGACAACTGTGCACCACCGTTGACCATATACCTACTTAATACAAAAAACATCAATAAAGTTTCTTTCAAATGCATGCCAATTGTTACTTTCCTGACAGCAATCAAACATTTCTATCAAAATCATGCCTATATTTTATTTAGTAGGATTGGCTTACTAGCTTCCAGATGGTTTCAGTTTCTGAATATCAATTTCTCATCTGTGACCTTCGCATATACTATGTAGTTCTCATGTCCTACAGAGCAATATGATATTTAAAACAATGGTTTATATTACGTTGCGTGCACCCTTTCTTCGACAGAATATTGGTTTCCATTCAAAGAACCGTTCTGTATTAGTAATTTTTATGTTTTGTATAAAGTGCCAAAATCGCCTTCCTTCCAGGTAAACATTCATGTCAAAATCATGCCATAACTGTAGTTATTATTATGTATTAGTATGATTCAGATTTCAGAAGGATTCAATTTCTGAATATCTATTTCTCACGTGTGAAGTTTGCATATTATACTATGTAAGTCTTATGTTCTATAACGTAATATGATACTCAAGTCAATGGTTTATGTTACGTTAAAGATACACTTTCTTTTATCTTGGTTTCCATTCACAGAACCGTTTTATACTAGTAATTTTTATGTTTTGCACAAAGATCACAAATCTTTGTGAAAAATGTGCGTTTTGTTGCTTACGCGATTTCTAAAAGTAGAATAGATTATTATTTATTGTTGCTACAGATAGTTAACAAATAAAGCTGGCCAAAATTAACGAAATGTCACTGTAACATACCCTTAGGGTATACTATGATAAGAAATAAATAAAATAAAAAGAATATGCTTAAATGGTTAAACAGAAAACTAACCTATGTATGTTCAAGATACGTAATAAGGTGAAATAAAGAAAAATAAATAATAAGAATATCATATAGTTAACAATAACAGTTCGCCATACATTTTAAATCAAACGTGGAATGAAGACAGTTAATCAATAATTTAAACTGGCAAAGAGTAAAAAATAAAATCATAAAATTATGCAAAGATAGTTTAAGTAATTGTAGGTAGTGAAACTTGCATAATGTTACGAGATTCAATTCCAGTTAAATCACCGTATTATACCAGACCAAAGAAAATATCTTACGTAACCAGACGATCAACAGGAAATGCAAATGCGTGCTGAACATAAAATTTTATTTCTATAGATTATAAAATAATAATTTGTTAGTAGATGTTTTTTTTATTAAATTCTATGAACTTTATATTAACTATTAAACTCATACATCGTCAATAAAGAAACGAATCATGAAGCAAGCAGTAAACATAATACTTCTCTACTACCTAACTAGCTAGTAGTAACAATAGCCTGTTTGAGCTAAAACTAAGTACATAGGTATATGTAAAAAAGTCACATAATTATTTGTATTTACGTCTACAGCCATTTGTGAATGAGCAGGAATTATGACAAGATCGCGCTTCCTGTGCGACGTTCCGCTTGTTGATGAACTGTGGGCGTGTGCGCAAGTAACCCGCGTTTGTGGTCCAAGTTAGAAAATAAAGGTGAAAGGTGTTTTACAATAAAAGTAAACAAGTCATCAATGAATAAAAGAGATGCAGAATAAAACAATTTTCTCTCTTTTTATTTCTTTTAAGATGGAATAAGAGAAAATTCATATTCCACACCCAAAACACAAAACAAGTCTTTGAACATGCAAGCAGGACGAAAAATATTACATTATGAAAAAAACTTTTAGCTGAGTCTCGTGTCACCTCACTCACACGTTTTATGACTGTACCTGCCAGAAACGTTGGCGTTTAGTATGATAATGTAAAAAATCATAGAGAAGAAGAGTAGGTAATTTAAATGCACTAAAACACAAGCCCCATCATCAATTCGTTCTCCGCTTATAAATTAACTAAACGTTATAGTATAAAACTGTTGCGTAATGGCACGTGGTTCAAACGGTTTCACTGCACGCAACTTGTATGAACGGCACTTCCGAGCACTTCCGAGTATTTCCGAGTTCACATTTGCATGCGGGCGAGATTTGACATTGGGGTTATGTAATATCATGGCTTGGATAGCCTGCTTTTAGGGAAAATTGCTTTGACCTGCATCTTTCTGTTTTAGTCGTGCGTCACGTTTTATTGATTTATTTTTATTTCAGACCTTTTCTTCTGCGATGTGTAATTGACGTTTAAGACTAGCTTTACATTGGGCGATAGGTACTGACGATAGTCCATATAAATAGAATAATCACTACCAACTTCTTACGGTTCCTTAAAAACAACGGTCTTCATAGAAATAATATAACGCTCATGATTGTCTCAGAACTTCCGCTTGTAAAGTTTAATTTGTAAAAATATTGCTTGTATAACTTACTAATTTTAATTTTCCAGGCGTATCCGAAATATGTCTTCAAATATGGCGTGAATGACTTCCACAGTGGTGACATTAAAACTCATCACGAGAGTCGGGATGGCGATGTCGTTAAAGGTAAGATTTTTATTTCTTATACTTCTTATGAGAGTGTCAATGGCAACGCAATACCCAGGAGCTCCTATAGTAATATATTGGCTTTTACAAATTTTACTTGATCGGATAATATTCAAAGGATTTTCATTTGTGGAAAACGTAGAGAGTTCGTGATTAGGTATTATGACCTGGAAAATCACCTAAAACACTAGTTAATACTCATGACAATGCACAAAAAAATCCATTAAAACTACGCGACCATAGGAATTGATTAAAGTAAAACATTCCTGGATCATAAGAATACAAATAACTACTGATACATCTTTAAGCCATAAATTTATTTTTACAATTTTCCTCTTTAAGACCCAACAGTAGCTAACCAGAACCAACTTTCTTTCCAGGTCAATACACGGTGGTTGAACCCGACGGCTCCATCCGTACTGTGGACTACACAGCCGATAAGCACAGTGGTTTCAACGCGGTGGTGCACAAGACCGCACCCCTGTCACCCCATGAGGCCGCTCATCTTCACCACTAGGACTTTGAAGATGTAGGAGAACCAACTGGAGTTGCAATTGAAACTTTCTGTAGCCCAAAATATGCTGTGACAACTGTTAAGATGTGGAATTGGCAGAATTGGCAATTGACAAAGAAGGGCCAAAAAAAAATGAATTATAATTTTCGAATATCCAAGCATTTTCTTAGCTTGACCAAACAGTTACCGAGTTTATGAGAAAAATGCTTTTATTCGAGGGTTTTTCATTCATGAGGCCATCGTCAAATGTTTCGGCTTTTTCACTTTTATATTTTGGGCGTATGAAAGATAATATTTTGAAGTTCATGTTGGTGTAACACTAAATAATGTCGGATACAAATATTGGTTGCGTTTTCAATCAAGGCCAATTTTCGATGTTCTTATTACTGCCTTAGTTTTAAGTGCTTACTTAATGATATAAGTATACTTGTAAAAAATTGTTATATGAAAGGGATAAGTCAAAACTCTCGATCTCTAAGTTATTTGATTGTTAAACCTTTCATTTATTTATTTTTATTGTTAAATGTTTCCACAAGAAGTACCTGAGTTGTTATAGGTTAAAGTAATCTTGGATGTTATGTTAAAGGAAATTTTTTGTTGTTTATATTATCTATTTTTATATAATGTTATTGTTTTGGGCTGATTTTTCAATCGACAGATAATTTTTATTCGTGGCATATGATTGTCGTCTGACAGAATTTGTATCGAAGAACTGTCAAAAATTCAAAATTATTTTTCGGATAAAATGTCTGGCGTTGGAAAAATCAGCCCTAAGAAGCAATTGTATCAAATAAATTGACGAATATTTAACATTGTTTGTTATTCTTTGTAGTTGAGACTTCCACACAAAACTATGCTCAAGGTTTGATACCAAATAAATAAATATTAGACTCTTTATGCAGTGATCCAGTCACTCAATTTAGCATTTAAGATAATGTAGCAAATTTTTTTATTTTTCGTTGGAATTATATTGATCAATAGTTGATGTTGAATTGATCTATTTACGAGTATATAATCGACAGACTGCATCTGTCGATTATATATTCGTAAATAGAATACTTTTTTTATACACCATATCAAATTAAATCAGAACCTTTGAGAGTTACATAGGGTGGTCATAACTGGTGGTCGAACGAGTGCTGGTCAGAACGAAGGCTTGTAATCTTAACGCTTTTACGTCTAGGTTAGCGTCTTTGTAAACCGATTGCAACTTGCTTCTGATAATAACATGAAAAATTCACTTTGAAATACCCATTACTAGCATACCCAACCTTATAATGAAGTACAGTACCTTAAATTAAATAATAAGTTTCAATTCAAAATTGTAATAAATACCGTACCACCAGTGTGAGAAAAAACTGAAGGACTTTATCACAATGCTATGATACATATGCAGAAAATGTAAGGATAAATCGTTTGTTAGTACCGTCGTTCTGTGTGAATAGAAACAATGGGTTATCAAGACGTTTGTGATAACAATGACGCCCGTGGTTCTGTCCCCATGGACGTTGGTTCTTAGCGCACCATATATTATTATATAAGTACGTGCCTCTAAGATCGATTTGAGAGGGTTTTGTGGCCAAGTCATAACAGCCGCACGGGTCGATTGATCAGGTTAAGCTATGCTTGCCGCGGTTGGATCATGGATGGGTGACCATATTTACATATCAAGAACGCTCCATGCTTCGGAAAGCACGTTAAGCCGTTGGTCCCGGCTATCATTCGTGGATCTTTGACAGTCTAAAGGCTCCTACAAACAGGCGCGACACGCGATATAATCGTGCGCGACACAAAGGCACCGCTCGTTGCGCGACTTGCGGTACCCTTGTGTCCTATAATTGGGTTGTGGAGGTCAGATAGGCAGTCGCTCCATGTAAAATACTGGTATTTAGCTGCATCCGGTCAGACTGGAAGCCGACCCCAACATACATAGTTGGGAAAAGGCAGATGATGATGCCTCTAAGATTTTTATGGTGACCTGTTCACTTCAGAGCACGCAGTTATATTGTAAAATTTATATTATCAGATAGGTTAAAATTTTACTTTAAAAAATGAGTTTCAATTAAGTATACGAAAAGTTTCATTAGTAAGTACATATATAGTATAAGTTTTACTTATCAGAAGCATAGCATAACCAGCTTATTATGTTGCCATTGCACAGACACAGGCTGCAATAAATTACCGCCCACTCTTTCTCGAAGAGGGGACTCTTCGAGAGGCAGTGGGCGGTAATTTATTTATTTATTTATCCATTTATTTCAGGCATCAAGGCCCATTTATAACACATACCATTCAATATAATTTAAAAATACTATAAATACATACAACATTATAATTACACTAAAAACTAACAAACTAACGCATACGAAATGTTTGCGTCATGTTTCGCTGATTGGTGTCATGTATCCGGCCACGAAACCGGCGGTACATAACACCCTTCGGCCAGAACTCTTCCTTGAGGAACTTCTCGAGATGATGTGTCGGAACACGCACCATGAACAACTTGAAGTTCGTGTTGTGATGCGACTTCTCGACCCACAAAGTGCAGTTGGTCTTCACACGTATGTTCTCCACGATCTCCTCAACCTTCGTGGAGTGGTGCAGTCTGGACACGTAGAGTTGCGTCGTCGGGATTGCTGGACGCAGCAGCATGTTAGATCGTGTCAGCGCGGTGGCGCACTGGTTCCCACAAGGAGGCTTCTTTTTCTTCTTCTCCACCTTGATGAAACCATCTTTGTCGCACGCATCCTTCTCTGGATCCTGCCTTTTTAAAACCTTTTCAATCTACCACGCGGGCCCAGTGCGGGTTTGTAGATGTCACCTGTCTTCAAATTTTATGTTCTAGGATACATATGGCAGGTTTCCTCACGATGTTTTTCTTCACCGTTTTGAGAGCAGTTGTGATGAAACTATTTACACAAAGTAAAGCGCCTGCCGCCTGCCTGGGTTAGACGAGAACCTATGACCTAAAACTCGTTAATCGATGGAAGCCGTTATCACTAGACAACCACTGCTTTTAGATTAAGAGTTCTACTTAGATGCATTCAATCATAACTTAAGCCATTGTTAATGTCTCTGCTTTAGGTGGAAGGTTGTTGATACTATGATTTAGTTTCAAAACCTCTCCTGAAAGAGTATGTACGGGAAAAGAACAAGTCCTACAATAATATTTATTCCTGCAAAGCTACCCAGAGATGCCGATTACCGACAAGCACATGAGGTTTTTCACGCTAGGTGACGTGCGCAATACAATGATGCTTAGGATACAGAGTAGATAAATATATCGTTTAGCATTGGGCTGGCAAAAACCAAAAAGTTTCTCAATAAATATGTATGATTGCCCAAGACCATGAGTAAAACTTAAAAGGTAGGTAAGTAATATGTTAGTCGTTGTTTGTATCCACATCTTTGTCGAAATACAGGTGTACGTGATTACTTCATTAGCCCTTTGTTGTTAGCCACTTGAGAACACGAAACAAACGGACATTATGCTAATCCGCCATTTTGTTGTGGTTATCGTGAGGATAATCAAACGTTCAATGACTCATCTATTAGCAGTGACGTTTAGTTTTAAACAAATTGTTTTTCTTCCGTTTCCTTATAATTATTATATGCTGTGGTTTCCGGTTAGACTTTTGTAACAACTTTGGTTGCAAAAAAAATAGTTGCTGTAGTATAGGTAATTTTCGTTTCATATGCTTCTTCTTTTGTTAATGCGTTGAAGAAGATAATGAGATGAACTCTAAAATGAATGTTAAAACTGTATTCTAATGGTCTACTTTAAATAAATGATTTGACTTTGACTTTATAAATAAAACAATTGGATGGTTTGGGCGGTGGTAAGGGCAACTTTTCTTGCCCAAAAAGTATTACATCCTATATCTATACCAGTTTATTAACAGGCATGCACTCACTGTTTGCTTAATTCAAACAATACAATTACTTTCGCAGCAGAGAAAAAGCGTGAAAGACACAGACAGGGGTGACCAACCTTGTTTGTTAAGTTTCATTGATCGAGTAGCGAATCTAATGCGTTATGCGAAGGTCCGAGTTTGATGAGAGGACTCTCCCATTGTTCCGATAAGGAAGCGTCAACCTTTGGAGAGTTGGTAGTGAACGTAGACAGAGTACTAACACCGACGAAGATTGGTTATAGTCTGGCATTCTTTGTTTGGGTTTCAACAAATTTTCACGGTGTGCTGTTTACAAGGAGTGTTTGTTATAGTAAGAAAATTTATATAGGAAGTGGAATTTTACATTACTCAAAAAAATTATAGTTATTTTTGGACTATTTGGCAATAGCTTATGTAATCATCAGCTAAAGCCTCATAGCCCAAAAATAACTAACCGGCTAAGCTAACAACACCAGCTTTGCTGGTACCACGAGACAGCGCAGAGTAAACCGGGAATTCGGAAAACCAGGTGATGTAGTCGAGGCTATACCTATGTTAACGCAGATTGTCGTAGTATAATGGTTCCAATCAAACTCATCATCATCCTTTCCATAGTTTTTTCCCAAATATTTTGGGGTCGGTTTCCAAACCCAATAAAACTATATTACATAAGTACAAACAAAGTCTAGGGAACAAGGGTTTTCATAGTAATTAATGGGCATATAATATGTTACTTTTATACGCATTTTAAAGCTAACTTTTACGTGATCTGGAATAGTTACGTTATAAGGTAGCTGTCAAAAAACGATTAACCTAGTGAACAGAGTGTAGGTATAGATACTGTGTAGGTATACCGTTTCTCACTAATAAAGTTTCAAAGACCTCATAAATGACTATGTAACACACTATTAAGCCTTTTAAAACCCATATTAAAATTAATTAAATACACTGCGAAAAAATTTTTTACTACAGCACATTAAAGCGATTTCATTAAGACTTACTGACTTTATACAGTAAGAAGAAATGTTTGTTAAACAGTAACTTTTAATGATTGAACATACTATTTACTGAAAAAAAACAACATAAAAAAAATGAAAACCACCATTATTGTAATGTAAGTCACGAAATGAATAAAACAGTTAATTTTGTGATCTTTTAGCTACTTAAAATGTTAAAGTTTACTGTCATGACAGTAAAATTTTGCCTCAAGGTTTAACTGTTTTCGGATCAGTAAAAAATACTGTTTTGAACGTTAGGCTCATATAGAACTGTTTAAAGCAGTTCAGATTAATGTATTTTCGTTTTTATTTACTGCTTATTTCTTTCAACACAAATTCTGAGGATATAGTTCATCAAACAGTTTCACACGAGATCAATAACCAAGATTTAATTACTGGCCTGTATTGTAAGGTGCGTGTACCCGGGTTGTTATCTACTGCATGTGCTCACGCCTATAACCAGTACTTACTGAATGTTATGACACAGTCGCAGTTCCCACACTAATCAGCATGTCGATTCTGTAAAAATCTCACCGTGAATACTTGCGTGGAGTGAGCTGTCAGTATCATCCTACTGATGCTAGGGATTGACCAAGCAAACATTTACAATCATAAAAGAGATTTTAATAATATTTTTAATGCTAATCCTATTGATATTTTTATATAATTCAAAGCTAGTATTTTAGTGGTCAAAACATTCGCCAGCGCCTAACGCGCTTGCGCGGCGTGAAATATGGCTTATTCCGAATCAAGTCATCATCGCTCACATGAATAATTTGCTTTCCGATTTAGATAAATCACCACTATGGCAGCTGAGAGTCAGTAATATACCTATTCACTTGAATAGTTACTCATGGTTGGATTATAGTATTTATTTGTGTATACACCACGAATTTCTTCTTCTTTGGTGAGGTGGCGACTGTAGCCAGAAGCACAATTTCGAAAATGCCACGTTAGTTTAAAGATCGGTGATAATTATTAATTTAGGGCATGGTCGGTAGTCGGCATTATCGCAAGATGGCACATGCCATGACTTCATATATGTCGATTCACGGGACATCGTTATCGCGTTCACGTTAATTCAGAAAAGGGCCCTAATTCACTATGACCACTTAATGATTCATTACTTCGAAACCACGTCAATTCCTTAATAACCTAATCACTACATCTGCTATTAACGTATTCTCTATGACACAATGACCGAAACCGGTTTGAACTGTCAAAATACCACGCTTGACAACCGTACGGCGTGGTAAGATTATGCGGGGAATAATAGATAAATACCATACAGCAGAATTGGGGTCAAGGTGTAAGCACGCTGTAGTCGATTACAGTGCAATTCGGAATGTACCATATATCACTCCACTCGAATCTCGTAACCATGGCAACACCACCTCGGCGTCAACACCTCCACCAGCCGCGTTTTGATTGGCGAATACCTCGTCTTTTTCTACTTTAGAGTTACACATTTTGAAAATCGCTCAACGAAAACTTTGCTTAATCTGCCCCTTGGCAGACTCTAAGGCAGGGTCGCCATGAAATGTTGGGGGTTCGAGGGTCGTTAGAATTAGACAACCAGCTTGATAGAATGTACTTTGATGAATATCTAGTGAATTTATGTTACAATGCGCATTGATGTAAACTGCTTACTTATATTCTAAAGGAGTGTACTTACTACGTTATGCACTATTAGGTACCATACATACACTTCAGGGTTGACACCAACCACTTCTTCATTTAAGGGTTACTAGAGGTGCAGTGCAAACACGGGCGCGCGATGAGCGATAAAATATTTGCACTTATTTGACGTTGGTATTGCATTTTCCTAATGTTCTTATACATGACGCCTTACAAGTTAAATATGTAAAAACAAATCTCTAATGTGATAATGAGTGACTAACGCGCAAGCGCGGCGTGATCTTATCACTTCACCTTCACTCCACCCGATTCACGACATTAAATGTCGTGAATCGGGTGAAGTGAAGGTGAAGTGATCACGCAATCTGCAATGTGATAATGACAGTGATTAACGCGCAAGCGCGGCGTGATCTTATCACTTCACCTTCACTTCACCCGATTTACGACATTTAGTGTCGTGAATCGGGTGAAGTGATCACGCCACACAAACTACGTGGGATTACATTCTATGGTCCGTCAGCTAGGCATCCGTTAGCACTCGATGACTTGACACACTCGGTTATCTCTTCTAATTCAATAGATTTGGGTTAATAACAACGCTGAACATCGTCGCAGTCTTTTCTAGACTCGATCTACAATTGCTCATAATAACCAAACAATGTCGATGCGTATTTTCATCAGTCTAGCTGTCATAAACGTGAATGTTTTAATTTTATTTACTGTTCGTGCGTGACGCGCTCGCGCCTCAGTCTATATAAGGACTTACTAGATTAGAGAAAAAATAAAAAAAAACAGGATTGAGATTCTGACTGCGCTTCTGTTTTGCTATTTTATTGTAAGTAAAACCCCACAAAATATTAATGTTTTGACCACTAAAATACTAGCTTTGAATTATATAAAAATATCAATAGGATTAGGCTAAAAAAATATTATTAAAATCTCGATTATGATTGTAAATGTATGCTTGGTCAATCCCTAGTATCTGGTAAGATGATACTGATAGTTCACTCCACGCTCACTTCACCTAAGTTTTCACGGTGAGATGGTTACAGAATCGCACTGCAGTAGGGCTACATTATGATACTAACTTGAGGTGGCCTAACCCATAAAGGCTTCTAAAAACAGGTGCTACATGAGATATAATCGTGCGACTTGCGGTGCCTTTGCGCCGCGCGCGATTTTATCGCGTTTCGCGCCTGTTTGAAGGAGCCTTAATTCTGTCCTGTGAAAAGTGCTTCGTTTCCGGGGATCATCATTATTGACAGGCTATTTCCCGCGATAGCTGTCAATAATAAAAAAAAAACCTTTTATTTCAGACCCATAATGCCCATTCGGTTAGTATACAAACGACATAAAAACTTATTACTTACATCTACCGGGAAATCAATTATATTTTTTTATTACACCTCACTGGCATGTAAGCATGTCCCAGTATTTGGCTGTCTAACCCATCTTTTATAGCAATCAGGATGCTGTTGGGGCTAACGCATACCCTGCGCATGATGGAGGCGCGTAGCTTGCGCTTGATGGCGTAAAAGCTATCTATTCCCGCCTCTGCGAACCTATAGGCTTCCTCCCTTTTGTGTCATGATTCCCTGGTATGTGCGAGTCTCATCAAGACTTTAAATCAGTCTTGATTCACCCACTGATGAGTAGATAGACCTCCTACCTTCTGTTTCATCATTCCCTGGTGTGTACGAGTCTCATCCAAGAAAAGAAAGAAAGAAAAATTGTTTATTCTACACAAACAAAAACGCACATTGCAAATAAAAATAAAAAAAGACAAACTATACACACACAACGTAGTCAAAAGCCTCGTTTTTTAAGCTTGAGTTTGAACTCAAGCTTAGAAAACGAGACGAACGAAAATGTTGAAAATTTTGTCTATTGCTTGATGTCAGGGCCAGGCAACAAAGACAACACACATTATTAATTGACATTGACAATACAAATCAATCCGTGATGCGCCCGCGACACTGGCCTAAATATGACAACAAGACTTATTTTGTGTCATGATTCCCTGGTATGTACGAGTCTCATCTTGCCAGCGCTTAAGGTTTTTTCGAAATGAAACTAGGTAATCCAAATAAATCGGTTCCCTAACCTCATATCTTCCTTTTTGGGAAAACTGAAGAATCTACTATTTATTCGTAGCTATTGTCGCAATCATAGCCTCGCAGGTTGTTTAAACTTCCATGTTAATTTTGTTCTCATATTTAGGAGCCTCTATAATTTTGGTTTTGTCTTGTAAGTATCTACTTAATTCAGGGACAAGTATTATAGTTTAAGTAGACACGAGATTTAATTTAGTTTGGAACTCTGAATTTACTGCTTTGTTGTTTTGTGGTCGAAAGCATTCTACTGAGCAAAGCTATTCACAACCATCCGACAGGCCACCATATCGAAAAATACAAATTTCGATAAGCTGATTTGCCTTGCCCACGACAGCAAACAGCACTCGGAAGAATAGCGCTCGTTTATTTGAATTTTTCGGGTTTTTTGACTTGTGAACAGCATTTAGAGGCCTCCTACGATAACATTGATTAATATTCGATACGGTAGAGAAGGGTATGGAGTGGTTGTAAATAGTTATGCAGGTACGGTTCAATTTCCGGAAAGGGTTGTGTTATTGGGTATTTTCATAAGTAATTTATCCATAAGTTCTTAATAGCAGTCCGGAGTCTGGATTTGCTGTATTGGTCAATAAGTTTAGCAGACTTATCTGTGCCTCTACTATAGGCAGAAATGTTGACAAAGTGAATTACAACACTAATATGTCTCAACCTCAAGACATTCACGCAGGCGTTGTATTGTACGAAAATATTACGTGTAGGTGCATAATATTCATCTTGGCTTACACACGTCAAGTTGCATACAAATAAATTCATTGTATATATAACCAGAAACGATTAACCTGAAGCTTTTAGTAAGTTATATTCCTTATATTTTTATTTGGTGACTAGATAAATAGGTCCAGGGTGTTACAAAATATTGTCTCAAGCAGAAGTCCAGAGATTGAGCACCTCTTGGGGTACCCGAATCACCCCCATGTACGTTCCGCGATTTTTCATAGTTTTCGTGTTATGATTTTTTTTTTCAGAATTTTTGGAATTATTCTTTAACCATAAATTTTTGGTTTTACACCAACATTTTAATAATGTTAGTCAAAGTTACGAAGCTGATTATTTTATGCATAAAAGTACTATTTAAGATGATTCAGTTGAGAAAGAAAAAAATTAAAAATCTACTTTAATAAAAAAAAAAGTTTTTAGGTCGAAAATTCTCAAAATTATGAAAAATAATCATAACACGAAAACTAGGAAAAATCGCAAAACATGCATGGAGGTGATTCGGGAACCGCAAGGGGTGCTCCATCTCTGGACTTCCGCTTGACACTATTTTTTGGGACACCTGTATAGGTAGTGTAAGAAAATTCTTCTTAAAACATATCATAGCGAAGTATGTATGTACTATATCGCGCGGAAAGGGTAGTAGGTGGATTGTTAGTACTTACATTTCACCAAATAAATCCCATATTAACGTGGCCGAGCCTTATGTCATAATAAAGATTATATCAGTTTTTGATAATAATTAATACACAATTAATTTCGTGTTTAAAGATGTTTCTGATTCAACAGTTAAGAGCGTTTACGCCGAACGGCATTTCATACAAACTTTCAAGCCCTTATTTTTCGAAATGAATGAATCGATTTTAATGAAACTTTTTTTTTTTTTTTTTTTTTTTTTTTCAGGATGGGAAATCATCAAATGACTCCTCCCGCTCTGGGTGGAGCGGAAGGGAGTGTCAGACTCTTACTGACTAAAACCCACCCGTGTTCCTTCCTTAGCCCTTTATGTTCCGGGCCAGCGGTAACCCTTTCGGACAATCCCGCTGACCCGGCAGGCTCCGGCCCTGACGGGCCCCTTCCATTGATGCTGACATCTCTTTGAGGCGCGCGTGGAACACGTACGCGCCGTCCGGCACGGGCCTGGTCCTGATCGGACGGTGAGTTACCCATTACTCTCCGCCCGCAGGCCCGCGCCTACGGTGGCCGGGAGTCGTCGCGCGGCTCCCGACGCCCGGAGCGTCTCCCGCGGCGGCTGGGACGGGAGGCTCTCTCCCTCAGCCGTCCCGCCGCCTCCTTCGCTAGCATGACCCCCCGGCAAAGTGCCTCCGCGCGCCACTCATACAGGCGCGCGAGGACTATCGCCTCCAGATCCCATGGCGGCAGTCCGGCAAGGAGGCTTGCCGCCTCGCCCGAGATCGTGCGGTACCCTCGGATCAGCCTAACGGCTACCACCTTCTGGGGCGCGTTCAGATAATGGGCGGATTTTAATGAAACTTCATACGCATAAGCAGGATACAAAGGTCTAAAAAGTTAGTTGAGAACATTTTCGAAAAATAGTGTTACAGCCAAATTAGACCAATTTTAAATTTTCCATAGAAACAGAGATTTCCAGTTATCTTTTTTTAAATAAGACATTACGAAAATGTTCTCAACTAACTTTTTAGACCTTTGTATCCTGCTTATGCGTTTAAAGTTTCATTAAAAACGGTTCATTCATTTCGAAAAATAAGGCCTTGAAAGTTTGTATGAAAAGCCGTACGGCGTAAACGCTCTTAAGCAAAGCATAACATGCATAAACACCCTATAATGTTCCCACTGCTGGGACATTTCCCCCTCTCGGTGAGAGGGAGTAGGCCGTAATCCAACAAGTGGGCCCAGTGCGGGTTGGTAGCTGTTACATGTCTTCGAATTTTTGGTTCTAGGACATGCCGCTTTCCTCACGATATTTCCATCACCGTTTTGAGAGCAGAGTTGATGAGATAGTTTATCCAAAGCAAAGCCTGTCTGGGTTTGAACCTACGACCTACAACTCATATTTCGCAGTTGCTTTAACATGAATAAGACTAATTTGTCGTTGCGCGTGCAAAAGTCGCTATGTGTTTTTAGTGAACTTATTTTAGGTATATGAATTATAACACTTAGCGTGTTTATACGGAACTTTCGATGTACGAATATCACATGGCTACATTCCGTAACTCTTCAAATACATATTGCACTTATCACATAGCTGTTTTTACAATATGTGTGTATTGCAATAACGATTAAAACTGCATAAAGAACCGAAAATAACTAAATAACACATAGTGACTTTTGCACGCGCAACGACGCTATATAAAAATTATTAAAATAATTTTAAGAATTTTATTAAAATCATCCCGAACCCGATATTTCTTAAACAAAAAAAAACCTAATAAAACATCATCTGGATCAGATAAGCAATCTAATCTACTCGTACATGAGACCTATTGTGGCGTGCGAAAATTTTCTCAATTAGCTGCGACGAAGCGCCAAAGGAAACTTCATTTTCGGAAGGCTTTCGGTAGATAGACGAACCAAGGCTGGCATCAAATAAGGCCACATATAAATGCCTGTGAACCCACCATTGTGGTATTCAAGGAGTTGACGCTGATCAAGACGGTTGTATCCCTACAGTGTGTGCTAAGTGTTTGGCATTATGTGTCGTTGTCCGTGCTTCGTTTTGGCTGTATGTTTTGGAGTGACGCTGGCTGCCCCAAGAATTGCGTTGCCTCCAGGACAGGTGTATCGTACCCCTGGACATGGATATTATGTAAGATTTATTTTAATAATTATTTTCCTTTTTATTTTGATCGTCCACAAAGTTTTGAGGTGGTAATTTCTTGGCAACTAATAAGTATGTACAAAATGGATTTCCATTTTTATTTATTTAGCTACCTATCTCATGCATTTATATAATTTTACTATGATAATAAAATTACATTATGTTTTTTAACGACCCCATACAATATTTTGAAGTCGGACCAACTTGATCTCGGGAAGAATGCTTTCATATCTAATTGCCAAAGTAATGAATAATTATGAATATGTTATTTTTCAGGATACGCCCAGATACGCCTTCAACTATGGTGTAGCAGATCATTCAACTGGTGATGTGAAGTCACAACATGAAACCCGAGATGGAGATGTAGTTAAAGGTATGTGGTTAGAATTTTAACTAATTTCTTTGATAGAAAGAAAGAACGATTTTTTTTAGTTGATAGTTAATTTAAAATCCTTAATGAATTAGAAATATTCAAAATTAAATATAATAAAATAGTAACGAAGAATTGTTGTCCGTTTATCTCTTTGTATGGGTGGTTGCTTCGGGTTGGCGCAAAAACCTTAATGAGCACATAGGTTACTTTTAATTCAGGTAGTAGATTCCCGTGGGATCTATTCCGACATCCACGCGAGCGAAGCTGAGGGTAAAAGCTAGTAGTAGCAAAATAAATTGAGAAGAAGGAAGCAAGAATTCTGAAGAGACAACTAATAGAATAGAATACTCTTTATTATGTACACCATATAAGTAGACAGATAGATAAAGCAACATCTATAAATTGTGTTATGCGTGAAGTAGAGCTGAAATTAATCATTGGACGGTTACCATCACTACAATGAAACTAATTTTGATTCTCTAGCGGTATCATAGACTCGGGTAGGACTGTGGTCAACCGAGTAGAGATAAATATGTAGGTATATATTTCGGTATTGACCACATAGGTATTAGCTCCCAAATTTCTTCCTTCTCATGACTACAAATATGTAAGTGTGGTTGCTGTACAATATGTCATAAATATTATAGGGCGTTATATTAGTAGGTAGGTACGGTCAGCAACAAAAGTCGATTAACACTTCAGTTTTTTTAATCTCAGTCATTGAGAAAAATATTTGTTTAAAATTGCAGCAGAAGTACAATGCAATTTTGAACAAATATTTTGCTCAACAATTGAGATTAAAAAAAACTGAAGTGTTAATATTTTGCTCAATAACTGAGATTAAAAAAACTGAAGTGTTAATCGACTTTTATTGCTGACTATACGTAATGAGTCTTATAGTCCCACGTAATCTTGCTGTGTGTTACTATGCATAACGCATAACCAGCCTATAAAGTTCTCAATCCTGGGACACAGAACTCCACTCTATGAGAGGGAGTGGGCCGTATCCACCACGCGGGCCCAGTGCGGGTTGGTAGAGGTCACATGTCTTCGAAATTTTGGTCCTAGGGCATGTCGGTTTCCTCACAATGTATTCCTTCACCGTTTTGAGAGCAGTGGTGATGAAATAATTTACACAAAGTAAAGTGCCTTTCTGGGTTCGAACCTTATACGGCCTACTACTCGTACATCGCGACCGATACCTAAAAAAAAAAACGTATTCTATCACAATAATAGTGAGCGGCAAACTGGCAATAATAGTGGTGGTCTAGTGTGTGTGTGTGTGTGTAACGTTTAAAAAAAAAGTTATAATAATAATATCATCCCGGAAGACATAAATAATCATAAATCTTTGTGACCGTTATCACTAACATTGCAAACATGGATTAATATTCATGAAACGTTATCACCATTATTACCCATTGTGCGAAATCGTTTTTGGTACTGTATCGCTACCGTGGTACATTGATCATGTACATACCACAGAATAGTGCAGAAGGTCGGCTCCATACAAGTCGTCAGTCACACCAGGCATTTGCACACATAAGATACGTATCAACAAAATTTATTTATTACAAGCCGTGTGTTCGATAGGATTTCCATCGACAAAAAAGACGAACTTCCGTACAAACTTTCATCCTCTATTTATTTATTTCATCATCTGCCTAGCCTTTTCCCAACTATGTTGGGGTCAGCTTCCAGTCTAACCGGATGCACCTAAATACCGTTATTTTACATGGTGCGACTGCCTTTTTGACTTCCACAACCTAGTTACTGGGTAATACAATAAGTACTCCTTGGTAAGACTGGTTGTCAGACTTTCGGGCTTCTGACTACCCGTAACGACTGTCAAAGATCTACGACTGACAGCCGGGACCAACGGCTTAACGTGCTTTCCGAGGCACGGTATGTAAAGATGGTCTTTATAGACCAATCGCGGCAAGCGTAGCTTAACCTGATCGATCTGTGCGGCTGTTATTATTTAGCCACGAGCCCCCTATTTATTTATTTAACCCAATAGGGGATACATTTTCAAAAAAAATTGAAATAATATTTGATGCTTACTTTCGTTGTAGATATAAGGAAGTCTTGTGCAAAAATTCATGCTTCTAGACCACGCGGTTTAGGCTGTGCGTTTTCTGTCCGTGAAGTTGCCACATCAATCAACAATCACCAACGAACCAACAACCAACCAATCATCTCAACGAAATGCCAGTCGTGACTTCGCCAGTACGCTTGCACTCGCTGTCGGTGAATCGTGTCTATGTGTGCGTGCATTTTCGCTTGATGTATGAAACCGACCCTCTGCACCCTATCTATTCTGTGTCCATACAATGCACCCACAAATAACAGCTGATAGACATTATTATCTCCATGATGCATTGTTCTCAAATCTATGTCGCTATTAACGATACGTTGGCACACACAAACGCATGTGAAGTATGTAAAAACGGGTGAAAAACTAACGTTTCTCAAGCGATTTCCAAATTCGCATCTTTGTCTGAGGTCGCTGACCTGTGGTTGATATGAGTCAATGTATTCTACACTGTAATTGATGTAATTGTCGTATAGCTTACGCTTTCGATAAAGACTATAATTGTATGTGATTACTGACATGAGAATGGCTCTTTGGTGCCACTTGGAGATATGTTTTTAATGAGCAACACGTTGTTGTGTGCTTAGTCATTAGCAAGCCACTTTTTTCGTATCTTACTCAGTCATTAGCGAGATTTCAGTTTAGCAAGATACTTTGTTTACCTACTGATGCAGATGATTCGATAATAATTGTGATGATCGTTTCTTTACACTACTTTATTTATCTAGAAGCTTATGAGGAAATCTTCTGGCTGCTGGGATTTTAGTTTATTGTTATGACGAGTTCGCGACCATTCCCGCAGCAATACCTACTATTTAATTTGCCTTGGAATTGAACGCGATATCTGTACGCACTAAATAGTATACACATATTTATCACATAAACTTTTTCCTCCTTTGGATCTATCCATTTCTCATTTAAAGGACATGGATTCGTAAGGCAGTTTTAACCGAAAGTCTGATAACCAGTCTTAATAAGGGGTATCGTATTACCCAGTAACAGGGTTGTGGAGGCCAGATAAAATACTGCTAATTAGCTGCATCTGCTCCATATAAAATACTGCTAATTAGCTGCATCCGGTAAGACTGAAAGCCGACCCGAACATAGCTGCGAAAAGGCTAGGCAGAAAATAAGTAAGATTTAAAATGTAAAACGCATTTATTGCTTTTTTCCAGGACAATACTCCCTCGTAGAGCCAGACGGTTCCATCCGTACAGTGGACTACACAGCTGACTCCATCCACGGCTTCAACGCCGTAGTGTCCAAGACTGGGCCGAACCTGCACGCTGCGCCGGCGCCACCTCCCCAGCAAAGACAGCCGGTGTACTTCCCAAAACAGATTCCTGTGCCTGTGGAAGTGCCTGAATATTATCCTCAACCGATTTACCCTTCAGCTGCACCATTTTGTAAGTATACTCGGCTGATAAATGAACTACTTTAAAGGCTGATTTTTCAAACGACGTCAACTGTTAAAAAAAAACAACCGACTTCCAAAAAAGACACTACAAATTGTAAAATAACTTTAATTTCGGAAGTCGTTGTCGTTGGGTTCGCATTTTCATTGTTGCCACCGACTTCCGAAATTAAAATTATTTTTCACTTTGTAGTGTCTTTTTTGGAAGACGGTTGTTTTTTTTTTTTTGTAAAAAGTGTTTTAGTTATCGACTCATAAAAATTCGAATAAAATGCTAAATAGATCAAATATAGTAGCATATTATTTTTTTCTTTTTTGGAAATCGGTTGTTTTTTTTGTAACAAAGTATTCATTTTTAAGTTGTATTTACCCAACACAGATTCGTATAACACTACTTGCTATGTAAATATCAATGACAGGAAGTCATTATAACATCATCAATATAAACTAAGTGGCAAAAATACGTATGATATGAGACATACTCGTACCCTAATCATTAAAAAAATCATTTTTGAAATCTATTTACAATTGCCGCAGATATCGCGTAACAAACATACAAAAAAAAAACAACATACAGTCGAATTGAGAACCTCTTCCTTTTTGAAGTCGGCTAAAAAGCATGCAAAAATGGCAAATCCTTCAAGCAAAGTTCCTTGTGATACATATTCAACCTTCACACGTTTCACCAATAATATAATTAACAAGAACTCATTACAAATTCAAATGTAAATATAATAATAGTGTTTCAATGGGTCATTGTCATCGATAACGATCGTAGATCACTTCGATTTTATTCTTTACGTCTATCGGTGACATAACCATAGTATCAACATCGAATAAAAAATATCAGTGTTGCAGTGAGTACCGGATACGTGCAAACGTACACAACGCTATTATGTCTAATTAGTGCCAGCCTATGATTAGTAATCGCATTGTGCTGTGGTCTATTGTCTGGTATCGCATAAAAAAGTCGTTTTGCTCGTGCCCGGTCTGTTACGCTATGCGGATTGCGTCAATCTAGTAAAAATTGGAAACGTAAGTCTAGATCTACGATGTTGGCTTTGAGCTGACACCAAGGGGTCTTTGTTGATCATGGACTAGGTGTTACAGAATAGTAGATTTTATAGGTACTATAGTCTGTTCCAAAGGTACCTGATGAAAGAGTAAACAAACCCGTACTTGCTTCGGCAGTACATATACTAAAATTGGAACGATACAGAGAAGATTAGCATGGCCCCTGCGCAAGGATGACACGCAAAATCGTGAAGCGTTCCACATTTTTTTTTTTCAGCGGGATTGTCCGAAAGGGTTACCGCTGGCCCGGAACAGAAAGGGCTAAGGAAGGAACACGGGTGGGTTTTAGTCAGTAAGAGTCTGACACTCCCTTCCGCTCCACCCAGAGCGGGAGGAGTCATTTGATGATTTCCCATCCTGAAAAAAAAAAAAAAAAAAAAAAAAAAAACCTGTTCAAGTTGAATTCTAATGCAATTATACACTAAAGGGAATTAGTGACACATTCATCTGTTTTAAGAAGGTTACGGCTTTATATTTCACCATTTTGTTTAACAATTATTGTTTAAATAATATTAAGGTAATTCAAAATTAGAATCTTGGGTTAAATAATCAAATCAAAGCACTCAATGATGTGACATTACAAATTGATGAATGCCTCATGGGTCCGTTTTCTGATCCATGTGTTTGCATTTTTATCAGATACTTTTGGAACAGAGGATACGGCTACCA
This sequence comes from Luperina nickerlii, assembly GCA_963855955.1. Classification (NCBI taxonomy): domain Eukaryota; kingdom Metazoa; phylum Arthropoda; class Insecta; order Lepidoptera; family Noctuidae; genus Luperina; species Luperina nickerlii. The sequence continues at coordinate 8,405,800 of OY979669.1, forward strand.
ATCCGCTTACTTAGAGTGGCGATACCAGTAATATCTACGTTTTGGTTTCAATAGGTGGTTTATTATGATGATGGAGTCGTCTGGTATCACTTTTACATATTTTTGGGACAACATTTGTTTGGAGAAGGTCAAGTCAACAAATAACCCGTCAATCTTCAAAGCAAGAAGGAGCAGGTATCTTCTGGGCACGCTCGTTCGATCGTAGACCTCATCCATTGATTTCCATCAGACGAGATCGCATCGGGGTTAACAACAGGACCATTTCGCATTAAAAAAAAGTGGTGCCACAGGAATGCCGACAGAAGTAAAAACAAAACACAAACAGAATACTTTTCCATCACTCAATGACATATCGGATATACATTAAAACCGAGTACAGCCAAACACATCCGAAGCGGGAATTTCTTTAATCGTCTTATAAACAAAACATGCGCGGTGTCGCTTACGGTAACAGTGGTGAGAGTTTAATGGTTTTTTTCCATTTCAAAAAATGCCCGCGCCTAAAGAAGTTTTCACTTCAATAAAAAAGTCGTATGTTGGATTCCTACTGCCTGATATTAGATAATACCTACTTGTGGAGTCTTTCCTTTATGTATTGCCCTTAGAATACCCAGTACCTACAGGATTCCGGAATTTTTCTGTGACGATAATTTTCATCTAGCTATTAACTTATGCTATAAATTATATACTAATAAACATTATTTGTTTCTGTTTCAGATTTCTCCCAAGGAGATCCCCAGTTTGACTACGGTGGATTTGAGTTTGAACCACCATACCAACCCAATAATTTGATAATTTAGAGTAATGACGCTGCTTATTTAGAAATAATAATAGATTTAAGAATAGTGCCACAGATTTACTTGTGAACTTAGGTTAGTAAATGGCCAGTATTAGTAGATATTATATTGTTGAGGATAGTGCAGTATAGTAATCTCAGTCATTCATAGATCTGTAACAGTCGTTATGGTAGTCAGAAGCTGAAAGTCTGACAACCAATCTTACTTGGAAAGTCTGGTTGGACTGTTCGCTAAGTCTAGTCTAGGTTCTAGAACCCAATTCTGACAGGCAGTAGCTCCATGTAAAATACTGGTATTCAGCTGCTTCCAGTTAGACATGAAGCCAACCCCAACTTGGTTGGGAAAACGCTAGGCAGATGAAGAATGTAGTATATGTAGTAAATTGAATTTATCAACAGGGATTATTTCTGTCTATTGCTGGAAAAGTCTTTTTAACGTCTCGCAATTGTCTCTGCTTAGTTTGCATTATTCTATTAACCCTTCCATTTTGACGAGGGATACTTAAATATCATTCATACAAAATACTGCAGAGTTCTATCGAAGGAGGAATGACAGAACCAGTTTTTAATTTCCAAACCGATTTAATGCATTATCGAATAAGTAATGTATAAGTTTAATACAATGTCCCAGCCTAAAAGTAATACAATAAAATAAAATAAAAACAATTGTATTTATTTTTTAGAAAATGTATTGCACTGTCCTTCAGGGTATAATCGTTCGTTAGGTTTTCCGAAATTTTATCATTCACAAATTCACAAGACAATATAATTTAAGTAAACATTAAAATTACTCTGTTTTAAACTCAACAAATTCTATTATTTAATTAAGGGCTGATTTTTCAATCGACCGATAGTATTTGTCCCTGGAATAAAGTTGACATCTGACGGTTTTGGTATGGAAGAACTGTCAAAATTTCAAAACTATTCCTCGCAATGATATTATAAGTGTTCCTCGTGTGATTGCTCGAATAAAAATTATCTGGCGATGGAAAAATCAGTCCTAAGTGATATTTATTTATGAATACTAATTTGTGATTGATAGCAAAATATAATGTTCTAGTGAATGAATTATATACATTGTGTAAACATATTCTTTTATGATTATAAGCTATTTAAGTTTGTAAATATTATATTGTCTACTAATCTTCGACCAATAATAATTGATCGAAGCTACTAATGTATGGATGAGAAAAGTAACGTAAATAAAATTACTTACAGTTATGACTATTACTTATCTCGATTTTGTTTTATTTGAATAATAATAATTAAGGCAAGTCTGTAGAGCAGTGATGGCCCAGAAGAAACATCCGTGACTTACGAGTTGTAGGTCGTAGGTTCGAACCCAAGGTAGGCCCTTTACTTTATGTAATTAGTTCATCACCATTTTTCTCAAAACGGTGAAAGGAAACATCGTGAAGAAACTGACATGGCCTAGAACCAAAAATTCGAAGATATGTAGGTATTGTGGCATCCACCAACCCGCACTGGGCCTGCGTGGTGAATTACGTACGGCCCACGCCCTCTCATAGAGTGGAGGCCTGTGTCCTAGCAAATGATGTGATCAAAATGATTTGTAGACACTTTTAATGAATTAATGGTTTCCTAAAATGTATGTGTATAAATAACTGGCCTTAAGGCAAGGTTTTCCGGGTCTGTAGGCCTTTGAAATGCTACCTCCGCCTCCGCCAAGTGCAACGCGACGTTTTTATTATGTCCCAGTAGTGGGAACATTCTATGTTGATTACATGTAGGTACATAATATTTTCATATGTTGTTTGACGAAACTAAGGAGGCAGATTTTATTGATTATAGCAGGTTTTATACCTGCCAATTTTCTTTTAAACAAGAGATTGTGTGCATGATTGTACTTCTGTCGTCTGCCTTAATCTTTCGTACTTTTTGCCAACCGACAGTTAAAAGTGAACAACTTCTTTCCTTACGCGACCAATAGCTTAATCTTTATTATCAGGCACTGGGATTTCTACAGCGTAGCGAGTACTAAGAGCGCCTGCTTAGTTACGTTGGCGAATATCTCAGTGGAAGTCATGCTATACGAAAACGACTAGGCGCTTACGTATATGTTTAGCTTTACTCAGCGTACTGCGTAAGCGCTCGTAATAAAGACTGTTTTTTTTTAAGGCGTCCTTGCACTTAAAGAAAAACAGCCACATGTAAGAATATTTAAATGGGTCATCGTTTATATTCATTACCTATATTTTAAGAGGGCACCGACCAAACGCCGACCGCGCAGTGGCGCCCTCCACGTCTGTTTGGGTATTTATTTTATTTTAGAATAAAAATGTAGAAAATAGTGGCCACTATTATCCGTTTTAGTGATTATAATAAAACTAAACAATCTAAAACTACTGTTTACAATAATATTAACGCATTATCTTGTGGAGCACAACTTAACATGCTTATTTTCTGCATTTTCATTCTAAAATAAAAGAAATAACCAAACTAACGATGAGGGCACCACTAGGCGGTTGGCGTAGTCTTAATCCGTCGGAAAGTTTTAGGATAAAAATTATTATTCATGATGGTAATAAATAAAGGCATCAAGACTATTTTGATATAAATTAAATGATTTATTACCTACGCATTCTAGACTCTACCGAATAAATTACAATCTAATCTCTTCACCACCCTTGGTTGACTGGTAGAGAATGCCTAAGGCATTAATTCCACCTTTGTACCGTTTTTGTGTGCGAAAAGTTTAAATAAATACATAGTTATTTTATTATTTATACTCAATACTTTTATTGCATTCCACATGTAGGTATTCTTAGGTAGTAAACTTATAGTTAGATCATTTGGACTATGTCGGGCACAGCAAAGTAAGTGCGTTAGGAGAGAGTAAGCATCTGTAAATTTTATAACATTACCAAACTACTATAATATAATAATGTATATTTATGGGTATTTTTTGAAATAAACTAAGCTTTAACATAAAATATAAACAGGTATCTATTGAGAGATGTAATAATCCATACTAATATTATAAATGCGAAAGTGTGTCTGTCTGTTGCCGCTGCTAGTAATTAATAAATAAATAAAATTTAAAGTCTCGAGTTTTTAAGTTATTTTAAAAATAAGTTTAAGTTTTTTTTAAAAATGTGTTAATTTTCTCTTCTTTTTCTATTGGTGCGGATAATTTATTATATAATTTAATGGACATTACATAGGGACTTGTAGAGTGCATTTATAGTCGAGAAACATGGTAAGTTTAGCCTAGTTCGGTGTCTGAGTAGATAGCGTGTCTGAATGTCTTCACGTTTTGAATATAATTCTTGATGTTTCCGGACAAATTTGCATGTTTCTAAAATGTATATACAGGGAAGGGTTAAAATATTATGTTTTAGAAAAAGAAAGGTTTGCAACTATCTGTTTGCTCAATGTTGATCAGGATTCTTATGTACAACAGATACGACATGATATATGTAAGTGTTGAGTACAAAGGAATTGGTGGACTGGTGTTGTGTTATTGAACGTAACTTAAAAAAAAAGCGTACCTACTTACTTATTTAACATAAGTAGCAAATAAATCAATTGAAGAAGCAAACGTAATAAGTTTCTGTTTGTGAACAAATAAATATCACATTATTTACATTTTTATCTAAACTGCGTTAAAAAAAAACATTAGGTAAACACGAGAAGAACACTAATGGTTTGTTGAACATGGTAATAAATTAAATTAGCGTGTAAAAATTTTAAGAAAAAGTGTATGCCTAGTTTGAATTCAAAATATACCTATTATGCATTCTAGAATTTAATTAATGGGCATATTTATTTGGTACATCCGAATAAATATTTTATAATAAATATTTATAGAATCTTAATTTAATTAAATGTGCATTATAATAATTTAATCTAATAGGAAGAGATAAATACGTGTAATGTTGAGAATTCAGTATTCAAGATCACATCGTGCATCGTGACTATCAGGATTAGATCCGGTTTGCGATCAAAAAGTCATCTTCAAATTTATAGGCGTACAGTGCAGTGCATTATAATATTAATTACAGTTTATTTTAGATTACTTTATTTTGCACAGTGTTTAATTTTAGTTTGAACGTAAAGTCATCCATACTAATGTTATAAATTCGAAAGTAACAGACTCTGTCTGTATGTTACCTTTTCACGCCTACGTGGAGTAGGCGTGAATAAACTGATTTAGATCAAATTTGGCAAAGATATAGAGACTTTTTGTCCAGGTAGCACGTACCCTTGGGATAATTTTCGACTTCCACGCGGGCGAAGCCACGGGCAGAAGCTAGTTTTCTATAAAACACTGCCTCTAATGGGCGCGTAGGTAGGTAGGTCTATCTGTTAGCCAAAAGTAGAGTCCAATCTATATTTTCTCTTGCTTTTTTCTGAAGAAAGGAAAACCTTTCTGTTCGGGGTTGGGGTGAGATCAAGATAAACTAAGATTAAAGATTATAAAGATACTATGTAATTCAGTAATACAAATGGGATAACGATTAAAACTAATAAGGTGAATGAGATGAGATTGAGTTGCGCCCGATATGTTATCCGAATACGCACTGACTGTCTTTACTTAGGTAATACATAAAATAGTCAAGGCATAGAGCGCGGTGTCGCAATTACGCTGACATGTTTGTTATTGTTCGGTGATTGACCCGAACACTTTCTCTCACCTTTTTCTTATTACTGAAATACTATGTAGGTATCATCGTTTTTCTTACTAACCAATTATTGCTAGATAAGGCTTTTGGCTCTTAGTAAAGACCAGAGGCCTCCTCCCTTTCTCCTCTCCTCCTTATCACGAATTGCATATATTTAAGACTAGCTGCGCCCCCCGGTTTCACGCGCATAAGTTTCGATCCCGTGGGAATATCGGGACAAAATCCTATGTCCTTTCTCGGGACTCAATTTATCTCTATACCAAATTTCATCTAAATCGGTTCAGCGCTTTAAGCGTGAAGTGGTAACATACAGACACACTTTCACATTTGTAATATTAGTATGGATAAAATGGCATGTTGCCCATTATGCACTCGGAAATGTCTTTAATATTTTCAAGTCAGAAGTCATTTAACATTTTAAGACAATTTCCTGTTCATGGTTAACTTACCAACCCATTAGCCATTACAAAACAATACGGGCTCTAGTGATGTATTTGTAAAGATGCGATTAAAATGATTTGTAGACTGTTTAATGAATTAGTGGTTTCGTAAAATTTATGTGTATCAATGACTGGCCTTTAAGTTTCCTTAATTATTCAGATTTATGATTTCGGTATGGAAAACACCAAGTTACAACACATGCCAACTTTGTGCGTAGTTTTAAAACAAACAGTATCTTTTTATTAGAGATATGAATGATTAGTGGTAATAGTAGATTTATTCATCTAGGGTATAAAGAAGTGTCTTATGTCACGTTTTTAGTTCAGATTCCAGAATCAGTGATTAGAATCCTGAGTTCAGCGAGGGATTCAAGCTCAAATCGAATCATTTATTGGTTTGTAAACAAGAATATTTAGTAGATGTTTTATACATGATATAAGAGTCCTCCATGTTCTACCGTCATCACATAGGCATGCGTTTAATTTACAAAAAAATATAATAATTGATATTAATTCGCGTTTAGCGTAGCATTGTGTCTGTTATACATTGCAGGATAGCTGGTAGCAGCTGAATGAGAGCTGCCGAAAATCGAGTTGAATGGCGTGCAATAGGAGAGGTCTATGTCCAGCAGTGGACTGCTATAAGCTGATGATGATGTAGCATTGTGTAAAGACTCCTTCAAACAGGCGCGACACGCGACAAAATCGCGCGTGACACAGAGGCACCGCAAGTCTCGCTACGGTGCCTTTGTGTCGCGAGCGATTATATCGCGTGTCGCGCTTGTTTGTAGGAACTTTAACGAAATCACAGCAAAATAAAAATCTAACCAGATAATAGTGCAAGTAAGTGTAGGTATATTAAATCGAATCAATTCGATATAATAGCCAACGAGTACTCACGACTGCTTAAGCTCAATGATGCGAGAATGAGTTGCGATAAACATCTGTTGAGCTTTGAATCCAATTATTAGATCTACTGTACATCGGTATTAACTTATTGCCTTTAATACTCGCTTACCAGTAAAACAATTTTATTAATAAAGAGTATAATTTCAATTGGTTAGTGTGTATAATTTTGTTAATGCGATAACTCGTAGTCACACCTGTAAATGCTGCGCAACGATATGACATCGAAAGATTGGTTATTTACCCGAGGGAAACTTGTACCTATATTTCATCATCATTCACGTATCCCACAATTTGTTGGGAGAAAACGAAAAGTAAAAGTTTTTGAAGCAATGGATTTGTTTCGGAAAATCTATAGTATTTCAATTGTTGTTAGGTTTTTTTTGTAAGTCTATAATATCCACTGCTGGGCAAAGGCCTCCCCGAAAGCCATCCATTCTTTCCTTTACATTTTTAGTTTTAAGGCGAGCGCTAATCCTGCCGACAAACTGTCACGCAGTTTGGCAGGCTTATAAAAATGTTTGGTCCAAAATAAATGTTTTTTTTATTATTCCAAGAACTCTGTTTCTTATTAGATTTATGAAGACAAAAAAAGAAGAAATAGCTGTCCCACACATCACTCTAGAATTTAGTGTCTATCTAGGGTATTTGAAGTTAAAGTACATGGCAGTATGTTATGATTGTTTTTACTCGCCAAGTACTTACCAATTGACTAAGCGCTACTTTCTTTTTACTGGAAATAGTAAAAAGGCAGGGAAATCAGGCCCGATACTTTCCGCATAAGGAGTTCCATTTCTAGACAAGAAAGACGCTATTATGTACGGTTCAAATATTGTTTCAAACCACTTTCTAACTAATTGACCAGATATAAACAATAGTTACTTTTGCTATACTAATGACATAAAGATGGCCATATGTAGTTCAATTAAAATGTATGGGAAGCTGAAACAAATGACGTAAGACAGCACGTTATAACATTTCCCCTAACCTCATATTCGCTAACATGATTAGATACGAAAGGTTATAAATAATCACACGAGCATGTGTTCCTCATTGTGTTAATCTGTGTATACCTGCTCCACTTATTTTTAGAGTCGGTCAAAAAATTACATCATATTGTATTCGGCTTACATTCGGCAACCGCCCAGTCTATCCCACATGATTTTGTGACTCACATTAAAAAGTATGAGAACAGTTAGACCTTTTAAAAGTATTGCTATGACATCCAAAGATTCGAGTGCAATATCGGCACCTAATCGATTAGTCATAACAATTTATCTATATCGATGCAAGTTGATTGTCCGATTGCGTTTCAATTGAATTCCATCTCGGATCGCTACCGACTAATATTTGAATGTTGCGATAGTTTTTAATTTGTTTGTTGCAAAATTATGAAGATGTTTGCTTGCGTGATCGAGATTTTTCGTGGGAATTTGTGAGCTTCGAACCGTATGACCTGGAAAGATCTTTAAGAGGAGTCATTCAAAAGGCTAATTATACTGTTGAAAGGATTGATTAATTATGAGCTTCAACTGCGGTCAGTAATAATTTACTGTTTGACTGTTTAAAGAATGCAACAATCTTTATGTGCTTTTTTCTTATCTACGTCATAGAAGTTACCTTTCTTTCATGTAGAGCAAATATTTTAAAAACTATTGGATAATATTCCACATAAGAACATAGATTTATAAAAAAACGAAACAAGATATACGAGTATGATATACTTATGACATTATGTTCGATTTGATATTAATTTGAGATCATCATTTCGCTTACTTTCAAAAACCAGAATGATACTTGCCAGAGGACTGATTACCTGTTATTTGTCTCCATCATCCTTTGTCTTGTGCGCCAAAGGTAACATTATAAGTTAATCAAACATACGTAACCTGGAGACGCTTCCTCTCTCTCACTTCCTTGTCGGACATTCCTTTAAGTCGGAGCCACAGAGCTAGGAGCTTCGCCAAGCTTAGTGAGCAGCGTAGCTCGAACTTAATCAAGTATCGTGGCCATTGCAGTAGTAAACCATGCGTTGGTTTGCTAGGAGCATCTAACACGCAGCGTTGGGCTAAGTATAGGACCTAGCTGTGTTGCTTGGTCCTGAACGTGTTTTGTGTCGCAGACGCTATGTTGTGAATACACACCATGTTAGAAGCAAAGGTTTTGCGTTATTGTACCTATTGAAAGTCTATCATATATTAGAAGTACTTCTTACATCAGTAGTAGGTAACCACTTTTTCATCATCAAATGCATTTTAACAAGAGTGATCATTTAGCAATGTTGGTCCCAACATGTGTTAACCATATCATAGTAAACCAGTACTTTACTTAAACTCGAACAGGAGTAGATCATCCTTTGCCTTACAATAGGGTAACCTTTTCGATCTACAACAGAATGTATCAGCTAAACAATAACACAGTAGGCTGCATTAAACCTTTAAACTCAGCAACTGTATTCAACAAAACCCTTCTGGGCACGTATAAATCTACCATCTATCATGTAGCATCTACTGTATAAAGTTCTTTAGATAATCCAGATAGTACCTAATTATTGTACAGCCCAAGTTTACGTAGCCAATTACGATGATACCGATCGATCATTGAACGTTATTCTACCAATTATTGTTCGTTTGAGATCTGAAGGCATTACTTCTCGGTGAAGGTACAGAGGCCCTTGTTTTAAGAAAATGATTCATTGTTGTGGAACGGATGTTGCTAGATACTTTGTTCCAATTTTGGTAAGGCTTAAGCTGTGGTTGGATTTGTTAGAATCGATAAATCGAATCGGTCTTTGTGTGTTTAATTTTCTAAATCGTGCTAGGGAGTTTAAAATTATTGTCTTTACGGTCGCTGAAATGTGTTGTTGCGATAGAAAATATTTATTGTCCAGGTAATACAGTACAGGTTCATAGTTTAACAGCACTTGAGGCGACATGAGTAGCTTAAAATATTACCTATAGCTAGGTTACAATATATATTTTTGCCAGTGAGCCCCAAACTAGTGTGGAAACTAGAGAGGTGAATTTTCAGGTATAAATAAATAAAAATAAAATATTTTATTTGACACTGAGAAATACATGTTACAAACCTGTCATCATTTCATGTCATCATAAAATAAACACGATTTTTGATTAGTTTTGTGGCAATAAATGCCACAAAACTAATCCTAGCCCCTAAACTAGGCCGGGATCTGTATTTTGGGGGCCAAAATGGGTATGGCACGGTATGTGTAGTAAATGTGTGGTGTGTGTATGTGACGTATGTGTGTGTGACGTGTGTGTGTGACATGTGTGTGTGACGTGTGTGTGACGTGTGTGTGTGTGTGTGTGTATGTTTGTTCCCATTGTGCTTCGTTTGATTCGGTGTCAGTTCAGTCTTTATATTAATTATTGTTCTTGATAATTATAACTTTTGCCAAAACCTTTCAAATACCCAACCAAATAGAGCATTTTTTTAATAAATACAAGTAGGAAACTGTAAGTATTCCCTAAAGGTAAGGCGATCCACTATTTCTGTAAATAAAAAATAAATAAAAATGAGCATCAAAAATATCACCGAGTTTATTGACTTCGGAAATGGATAGGTGTAATATAATTGCAGATTAAAATTGAATAAAGATAACTTATAAGGAATTATACGTAAATAATTTATTGGATCGCATTAAGTTTGACAGGTGTAGAGCTTCCAACATGCAAGCTTAATGTCAGGCTACTTTCGTACGCAATCCGATATTTATAGCTCCTGGTTTTTTGTTTTCATTGATAGATTTACACCAATCATTAGAAGTAATTAACCTAAACGATATAGATATTAAAACGTACGGGATGTGGATTGCAGAATATTTAGTAGAGGTACGTTTATTAAGATAAAAAAGGTACTTTTATCACAATACATTTCCAGATGATTTGCAAACGATATACAAAACGAGCTCGAAAAATAAGTACAAATCAAAGCGTTTTCTTACACAAAATTTCTCCTAATGTATGTATGTATTAATGAACCTAAAATAAATTATTAACATTGTTATAAAGTTATTGATAGAAACGGCTCGCCAACATGCAGATAAACCCTGAGAGGTTTTCGTTGTGTGGCTAAAAGTAAATTTGAATTAGGTTAAGTGTTTAAAATATATATAATATATTATATAGACATAGTTAGTTAGGTTTGTTAGTTGCAAGCGCTACTGCTGAGCATGAGGTCCTGAGTTCGATTCCCAGATCCAGGGCCGTCTTAACCATATTGGGCGCCGGGGTGCGAAAATCAGCCTGCGCCCCAATTTTTGTGTTTTATTTTTTTATTTAATACTTACTCTACAATAAAATTAGGTAAATTTCAAACATTAAATTTAATTTTCTGGCTTTGAAATCGGCAATCTTTTTTGTGATATTGTCTGTTTTGTAATCAACTTTCAATTCGATAGGTATGCTATAGCCAAATAAGTCAATCTATCTTGACTTAAGTCGTAAGTAGTTTTTTATTCATTTCTATTTCGAGGTTTACGCATGGTAGGTACGTGTAGGTATAAGGATTGGCTTGCGCCCCCTAAGACCCTGGCGCCCGGGTGCCACGCACCCCTTGCACCCCCGGGTAAAGACGGCCCTGCCCAGATCAGGCAAAGCAATGTTGTGTTTTCCATCTGGAATTTCTCAGTTGCAGTCCGGAGCCTGGTTTTGTGCCCTAGTGATAGCAATAGGCATAGGCTCGTCCTCTATTACATGAGACTTAAACATAACTGGCGAATAATGGAGGACCCACTTAAAAAAAAAAATTGTTGACATTGTTTTTTAATGGATATAATTAATGTACACCTCTACCTTACCTTTCGTGGAAATGAGGCGTGATGTTATGTACGATAATGGTAGAATGAGTTAGCCACACTGAGGTAGATCAATGATGGATTGCTTCTAAAGAGATTAAAAAATATAATCCCAGCTTTACTATGCAGGTAGCGGTTTAAATGCGACATTAGATACGCTTTTGAAATCATATTTCAAAATGTCGAAACTCATAATTTCGCCAATAATAGCGGCGGTTACTTTGGTGTTCTTAGTTTGAATTTGAACTTTAGTATCATGATGTGTAAACATGCAATTTCACAGAGCAATATAAATTAAACAGGTACCTAATAGCTATGCACTAATACCTACTTTGTAGTCAGTAAAGGCTAGAACTAGATTTAGTAGCCTAATTGCGTAACAGAATGACATGCTTTGATTTTGGCAATCCAAAATGCATTGCACCATCTAAGTTCTAAAATCCAGATTCACGATAACCATTGAAACGCAACAGATGTTGTGAACTGTCAAGAATAAAATAGAATAGTTTATAGTATGTAACCACATAAAAAAACATAGCAAGCAAGCAAGCAAAAAAAAAAAGCAAGTATTGAATGTGTTACTCAATTACGCAATGAATAATTCGATCCAGCCTGTTCCTTGCTACCCCAGCGACGCGGCGACGCCCTAAGCCGAGGTCCTTACCCATCGGGGGGTGCCCTTAGCGTGTAGTCGCTTAGTTTTGAAGATTTTTTAGGCCTGGCGTATTCAGAACTATAAGTCACGTACATGTTCAGAATTAATTATAAGTCTAGCCGACCCCGACGTGCTTGGGTCTGCCACATAGCCCATATGCGACGAAAGGAAATAAATGCTCAGAAGAATATTTATTTAATAATCTTAGCCAACTATCATTAGGACAGTTATATATGATTAACTAGCTTCTGCCCGCGACTTCGTCCGCGTAAAATGTTTTGGTCCGCCAACCCACCCCGTCGCGTCACATCGCCTGCCCGTATGTATGATTATACACTACTACTTCGTTTTCGCTTAACGTTCTTTCATATTTTTTGGGCGGCTCGTAAAAGTTCTAGCGTGATGTTAAATAGCCTATAGCCTTCCTCAAGGATTAGGCTATCAAATGCAAAAATAATTTTTCAAATCCGACTGGCAGTTCCAGAGATAAGCACGTTCAAACAAACTCTTAAGCTTATTATTAGTATATATAGGCTGTTACCACACCGTGACATATAGGGTCAAATCAGTCTATCTAGCCATTTGCCAACTATTATTGAGTTGCCGACTGGTAGTTCCAGAGATAAGCGCGTTCAAACAAACAAACTCTTCAGCTTATTATTAGTATATATAGGCTGTTACCACACCATGAAATATAGGGTCAAATCAGTCTATCTAGCCATTTGCCAACTATTATTGAGTTGACCATATCATCATACTTTTTGGGCGGCTCCTAAGAGTTCTAGCGTGATGTTAATGCATATAGCCTTCCTCAAGGATTGGGCTATCAAATGCAAAAATAATTTTTCAAATCCGACTGGCAGTTCCAGAGATAAGCGCGTTCAAACAAACAAACAAACTCTTCAGCTTATTATTAGTATATAAGCTGTTACCACACCATGACTTATAGGGTCAAATCAGTCTATCTAGCCATTTGCCAACTATTATTGAGTTGACCATATCATAGGGTAATGAGCAATAAAGGTTGTGGTACAGAATGGCAGCGTGAAATGCGGATGTGAACCTAATATATTCGTGATCCTAACACAGTGATGAATACGACCATGATGATTTGGATCAAAATCAAAGTAATTTATTCGGACTAGGTTGGCAATCAGCAGAATCATTTTGAACGTCGAAATTCCATGAAACAGTCCCCCAAAACGGCGCCCTTCACCAGTACCTAGTGCTTTAACTGGGAACAAGAAGTGACGCAACAAACTCCCCAGCAGCACAGCGCTGTCTGTTCAGTTAGAAGAACATGATTCTATACAATAGTAAGTAATTAACATTACAAAACATTAAATTATTTGCCATATACCTACATATATGTAAGCTAGCACACGCAAATATAGCAACAAATACATTGGACGTAGGGCAGGATAGCCATTCGTAGTGTACGTGCACCTACTTATATTTATTAGCAGATAGATAGTATTTTGTAGATTGCTTACAGCTTTTAAAACTTTGAGCTGTTCATTGGCCCACATACGTAGGAAGCCTATTGCTAATGAGTTGGATTCTTACGTTAAAAGCAGGCTACAGTAACAACAACAGCAAGTTGATATGGAAATTCATTATCATCCTCCTGCCATTATATAAATTTTTTGGCATCGTGCGTCTTCTATTTCTATGCATCTCTATCAGCCTTCATTCCAGTAGTCACCTCCTTTTCATTCATATCATCTTTCACACAATCCAACCCAATTGATATGAAAACTATCAAGCAACAAGACGCAGCCACCAACAAACTCATAAACTTACCTATTACGAACAACTGTCCTTCACGGAAAAAATATAAAGTTTCGAAAGGGGACAGCCAGATTCGTCGTACATATTTATTGCAGTGCTGATATTTAAATAACACAAGTTAACATTGGTCCGCTGTAAGCTGGGTTGGCCTTGACTTTTAGAGACAGCTTCCCAACGCTTCCGACGACGGAGAATAATAGACTTATGACATACGACAGTCCGGCTGATCGTTCTGTTAATAACTCAACTAAAACTAGCAGCTGTTTGGAAACGCAGCGTTTGATGTGTCGAAACTATTTGGAGCAACTTTGTTTACTGATTGTTGTATTGTGTTGTTCAATGCCGTTGGATTATCTTTGAGATGATGTATTTGTTCGCTTAAAGACTGGTTGGATTTTTGTACAGGAATCTTGCTCTAATTTTTGGCCTTGTTTAACTAAGTTTAAGACTTCATAACATTATGTTGACAGACTATTCAGTTTTATTGTGCAATAATTATAAATTCGACTCGCACCAGGAAAGCATGGCATAAGAGGGTGAAGATCTTGTAGTATACTGGAACAAAGCTGCCAATGGTGATAAAGATGAATTAAAAAATCATTGATGATTGAAGACATTTACATAGCATCGGTTCTCTCTCTTTCTCTCCTCAACTTGGTGGTGGGTCAGCGTTCCTTATTTATCTCCTCGTCAATTTTTATGAATTCCGTAGCTACGTACCTAGCTATTTGCAAGATGATTTACCTGTCAGATAATGCTATATTTGACAAACAAGATTCATTTGAATTTACTGCTACTAAGCTCTTAAAAGGATTCGTTGTTGATTCTAATACTTCAAGTTTTGCAAGTTATTAAATTAACATAATCCATAAAAGGTACCGTAACGGGTGTTTCATAACTAAAATAAGATGGTATTAAGGGATCAGTTATAACGTAGGCATCATGGTGTACTTAATTATTTGGAAAAAGAAATCTCAAATTCAAAGAGTTGATCTACATTTTGGATAGTTAATAGATAATTTAATAATAATGATTGATTAATAATTAATTATTATTATTAATTTAATTTTAGATAGTAATCAACTCAGCTTATCGCAGTCCACTGCTGGACATAGGCCTCTCCCAGGTTGCGCTACAACACCCTGTCATCCGCCTTCCGCATCCAGTCTATCCCAGCCACTTTCTTTAGGTCGTCCGTCCATCTAGAAATACTGGCAATAGTATTTTCTCAGCCATGGATAAATTAAAATGTTTAGAGCCATATGCTCTCGTTGAAGCAAAATCATGAAGTTGAGGTGTTTACTTAGTAATTTGAGTATGCAGCCACCTGTCGTTACAAAACCAAGCAAAAAGGTGCTAAATATATGTGTCTTTTTTTGAGATCGCAAACCCACACTGGGTTTGCGATCTCAAAAATGGTATTTACCTACATCCTAGATAGGCATAATATGGATTTCCCTCGCATTAAAACTAAAGGTACAAAAAAAGGAAAAACTGAGTAACTTGCGTTCTCAGTATTAATTTACACGATTGTACCTATTTATTAACGACTTATTCGTGAATAGTGTTTTTAAAATACTTACAATAATAGGATGCGGATGAGGATATATCTGATACATGTATGAGTAGTTGCCATTTAAAGTTTAACAAACAATTTTATCAATGACAATACACAATATGGGTACCTATTGTTGAATTATAATAACGGTATGAGCCCAAGTCCGGGTCAGGGATTTTTTCAGCGGTTGAATTAAATTTTTAAGGCTTGACAAATAGATGAATCATACAAAGCATAATGTTTGATAGTAAGCTAAAAATCTTTAAGATTTTCCGTGTGCGGGAATCCTGGAAAAGTATTTTAAAAGATAGGCCACCTAAAGAGCGAAGTAAGTTGTGGAAAGAGAGATATCCACCACCTCAAGACTTCTTATAGCCCCAAGAACACTTGCCTCCCAGTGGCGAACTGCAGTGGTCTATTTGGAAAGCGACAAATCGATTGAATACCCAAGAAGGCCGCTACAAACATGATCTGGCGAAATAGGGCATTATCGATTCATCCAAAATCCAGTGTGAGTGTGTGCAAATGTCCGTTCATCTTGACGACTTAAATAACGCATGTGACGCTAAAATGAACGTAGCCATTTACTGAGCCCAAACAGTATAAGCAACATAGATGTATAGTCGAAATGGAAAGAAGAAGACTTAGAAAGAAAAATTAAATTCATGTTTCCCGAACAATCTAATTTTCTTATTAAAGAAAGGTAGATCACTTTCCATTCGATGAAATATTAAACGTTACCTATGATTAATGTTATCAACATTTCAGTAATATAGTACGACGTATCTTGTAAGTAGGTTTATCATCCTAACTAATATTATAAATGCGAAAGTAAGTTTGTTTGTTGCCTTTTCACGCCTACACTGAACCGATCATCCTGAAATTTTGCATACACGTGGAAAGGTGTACAAAAACGGACATAGAATACCTTTCATCCCGAAAAGAAGTGCTGTTCCCGAGGAAAGCTACAATAACGTTATTATGATAATAGATGGCGCCACGTATCTTTCGATTCAAAAACAGGACAACTTCTGTCGGGTCAGCTAGTATTAAATACATGTAAACCACCAAGCAGAGGAAACAATTTCACATTGACAGCATCTTTATATCGTATCAGTAAGGGCGATTTTCGTAGAGCAAATGTGCCACTGATTTGTGGTCGACTGTAAATTTCGTATGCGGTGTCTGGTGTATGACCTAATATTTTATAAAATTTTACTACATAGACTATAGTTAGGTATAGATATCATTCGATTAGTAAAGTTCTACTGGAACTAGTATTAAATAACAACCTTTAAAATCGTTCCGTTTACTAGCAACAGTGGATTATTATTTCGAAATCTTGTATATTTAAATAATACATAAGACATTTTAAACTGCTTTTGCATGCTGGTGGTGCTAAAAAGCCGAATTTGTCTAGACAAATGTGTCAAGTATCTTTCAATAAGCGTGTAGGTTGCCAAACGTGCAGGTGTGCATCAATAAAAATCCTATCACGAGCGCCGGGGTACGAGTACGAGACACGAGGCGAATTTTAAAGCGGATGGCGGCTAAAATGATGTTTTACGGCGTGTTCTGATAACTTCATCATGTACAGCCCGAATGGGCATAGGCTTTTCTTTCCTGTGCCAGCCTCATCCAGCTTCTACTCGCGATGTCGTCCGCCAATCTCGCCGCCGCCGAATTAACTTACTTTATATATTCAATTAGGTGTTTTGTTTTGTTTCATGAATTTGTTAAAGCTTCAACTCGAAAGAGTAAGCTCAAGAATCATTTGCCCAAAATCTCTCTTCAATCAGGCATTGAAAATTGGTTTCGACAGTATACATTGTCAAAAAGACATTTAGTTTAGCTGAAAATGTTCTATTTGATAGATTTTCGTTTGATCGGAAGCTGTAATTTTGCTCATTAAAAATACATGACGGAGATGGTACGTGTGTCTCGTTATCATCAGCCGTATTTTAATTACTGTGGGCGTACTATGGGTAGTGTTGGTTATTGCGCAATAAAAAAACGGTTTGCAGTTCAAATCAGATTCTAATTCTACGAACAAGTTGATCTCACTAGCGAATCACACACTGTAGGTACACGACGCACATGTTGTCCGTACGATGTCCAATGTCCAAGAGAGCCGCTCCACCTCGCTGCTCGCTCTTCTCGACTCTCCACAAACTCAGACTAAACTCTGTCGAGCGTGCCGAATAGTAAAACGAATGACTCCGACATACATTCTTGTTAGTTCATTAGTTCTTGTTCCAGGTTATGTGTTAATTACCAGCTTTTACTTATTTTTATAACTAAATTAAGAAAATCCTGCTCAAGAAAAAAAGCAGCATTTTACCCAACAAGAACTAGATCACCGAAGCTTCACTACTTCAGTCGTGTACAAATTGGCCATGAGCCGTGATCGACGGCAGACGAGTCTTCAATTAGATTATCCTACGCCCGCGCCGCGCGCTGCGCGTGAGCAGGGCTACCGAACATAAATCATTTAATAATTGCATTTATGTGATGCCGTGAAGGTTGTATGCATATTATTAAATCATTGTACTTTAATGCTTCAGAATAAATTGGATAATGTAAATAGTGTTACGATTAATGATAGGATGTCTTTTGTTATGTTAATTGTGAATTATTGGCAATGGAATTGGGAATGAAGATCGATTAGACTACAATAATTCCAATTTCAACTCTTTATTAGTGGTTGTAATGGAAATCAAGTCGTTTGGTTTAATAGGTTTTTATTTTTATTATTTTATTTATATTTTATGTAGATATATACCTATATGTAACTATTATATTTTGTGAATGTGAGAACGTTGTAGGCCTTGTAGAAATTTGAGACAACCATACAGAGTAACTCAATAATAAACACAAAATAGACAGATCGTTGGGTGTGAAATGGTACAATGAAAAGATGGTTTGATTGTCTATAGTCTGATTCGCCCTATCCCCTCATGCTAGTATAAAACTGTTTTACGAGCGGATAGTCTTCCTCAACCTTAGAACAACAGATTTTCACAAGGTTCCAGTTACAAGTCACATAGTAGCGGTTTGATTACATACTGTATACAGTATGTAATCAAACCGCTACTACCGCTACCGCAACTTAATATAACTATCTGTACCATGATGTATTACCTATAGGTAATACATCATGGTACAGATAGTTATATTAAGTTACAAATGATGGGAATTGATTGATTGATTTATTTATATTAAGAAAATATCATAAAATTACGCATGAATCCTTGAAGTGTTAGGCAGAGATGCACTTATAGTAAACCCACATTTTGCCAGCTATGTTTAAGTCCCATGTAATCCTATGTAATCTGTGCCTAATGATGGCAATAGACTCGCTATTGCCATCAACCGGGCACGATTTCAGTATCCATGATGCTACTGAGAAATGATCCAACAAGACTAATGGATTCACTAAGGCTGATTTCTCCATCGCCAGATAACTTTTATTCAAGGATTAAAATTGACATTTGACAGTTTTTGTATGAAATAAATGTCAAATTTTCAAAATTATTCCTCGAGTAAAGTTATCAGATGATTGAAAAATCAGCCCTTAGATCAATATACTTGGATTTTGTTACATGATGTGATGTGGTATGTGCATGGATCTAGTGCATATGCATACTTTGTCTTATCCAGAATGTGGTGAGGAGATGGTCAAAGTTTCTCCAAGGCAGAACTATTTGTTATTGACCCAATTTTCATCGATTCTCAGTGCCATGTAAACATCTGTTATGCTCATTATTATTATGTTTTAGAATAATAGTTCGACAAGCACCTAACAGCATTGGAATGCGACCTCGCGTTTATCGGAAAAGTTCATCTTTTACAAAAGTTCACAAGTTGCGCATCTTTTGAAATATTGCTAGTTAGGTATCATCCAGAATTCTAAGTTTATTGAACCTTCCCATTTGCCCTATATTTCGTAATATTCAAGAATTTTAAAATGTAACAGTTTAAAACAGTAATGCTCTATTATTTTAATAATTTGTTGTGTTGCTGTAAGGCATATAATTAGTAAGACTTAAAACCTTCGCCATTTTGAAGCTTTGTAACACCTTTTCATCTTCTCGGATTCCATATCCGTTGTGATGTTTTTAGTATAACATACTGCTGGCAGCCACATAAGGAGCAATTAATACAAAGCAAAGTATTCCAAGATCACAGAAGACATGCTTGATGAATCAATGGGTTTATCAAGTCCCGCAAATCAAAGGTCTAGGATTTTTAGTCACGCCTCCGTTACGTAACCGTGTCGTCACATAACGCGTGCCGCATATACTCATCGAATTGTAAATGCAAATCGTAGTGCAAAACTCATCGTATTGATCTACTACGAGTACACTTGTTTTGGTTTATACAAGGAAACAGAAATAAAAAGTTGTTGTCCTTAAAATTATAACTAATTTTTCTAATAATACCACTCAGATTTAGTCACTGATTTGGCTGTGAAAATATGTAGGTATAGTTGACCTCGTAATCGCCTTACTACTTTTGACAACAATTCCCAGTAAATTAAAAGTGTATTATAGCTTCTGTTTCCTTAAAAAAAGCGGTGAACGGAAACACAATAACGGCCGTCCGAATATAGAGCGCTTTTTGATACCTTAATGTCATCAAATACTGGTGAAAATGACAGACTTTCATGACGGCCGTAATAATATGACGGAACCGCGTCTGTTCGCGGTAGGTCTACCTAGGAAACAAAAGCTTACTTTTGTTTCCTAGGTCTACTTCATAGTTGGATAATTTCAACAATAAGTGGTTGAAACAATTACAGCAGAAGGCATTGCGGCTCCTACACAAAGGCGCGACGCGCGACGCGAATCGCGCGCGACACAAAGGCACCGCTCGTCGCGCGACTTGCGGTGCCTTTGTGTCGCGTGTCGCGTCGCGCCAGTGTGTACGAGCCTTTGTCGTTTTGTCTATGACTTGCATATGACAAAAGTAAAAAAGTCAAAGCACTTATTTCAAGTAGGCACTTATAAGGCACTTTTGAACGTCAACATTTAACTTTAGTTTGCTAAAGCAATTGCAATGTTACTAGTAAGGAATTAAGGGTTCCAACTCTCGGAAATCTCGGATTCAACCTATTTTTGATTCAACATTAAACAATCAAATATTCTTTGTTTTCTAAGGTTACTCAATTTCTGAGCCTACTACGCTCGAAGATCCTGGCCTTAAAATCTTTCGGAACTCAAGCCAACCTAAGCTCATGGCTAAGTAATACCAGCCGCACGGATCGATCGATCAGGTTAAGCTACGCTTGCCGCGGTTGGTCCATGGATGGATAACCAACTTTTTTTTTTTTTTTTTTTCAGGATGGGAAATCATCAAATGACTCCTCCCGCTCTGGGTGGAGCGGAAGGGAGTGTCAGACTCTTACTGACTAAAACCCACCCGTGTTCCTTCCTTCGCCCTTTATGTTCCGGGCCAGCGGTAACCCTTTCGAACAATCCCGCTGACCCGGCAGGCTTCGGCCCTGACGGGCCCCTTCCATTGTTGCTGACATCTCTTTGAGGCGCGCGTGGAACACGTACGCGCCGTCCGGCACGGGCCTGGTCCTGATCGGACGGTGAGCTACCCATTACTCTCCGCCCGCAGGCCCGCGCCTACGGTGGCCGGGAGTCGTCGCGCGGCTCCCGACGCCCGGAGCGTCTCCCGCGGCGGCTGGGACGGGAGGCTCTCTCCCTCATCCATCCCGCCGCCTCCTTCGCTAGCATGACTGCTTCGCAGAAGGAGGCGGCTGCCCCCCACTCCCTCTCGCCCCGGACCATGGCTCGAACCAGGCCCTGACGCGAGAGGTCGCCGCCGCTGCCGATCGCCTCAACGAGGACACGGCGGTGCTCCGCCCAAGCGGGGCAGACCTCCACCGTGTGCTCCACCGTGTCCTCTGGGCGATCCTGGCAATGGTGACACCCGGGCGTTTCCTCCCGCCTGATTATGTGCAGGAACCTCCCGAAGCTTCCGTGTCCGGTGAGGACCTGCGTCAGGCGGTAGGTGAGGGCGCCGTGACGCCTCTCTAACCACTCCTCAAAGAGGGGTCTTACCGCCGCTATCGTGGCGTGCCCTGCGCTGGGTTGCGACAGTCGCTCTTTCCATGCCGCCATGAGATCGCGCCGGAGGTCCGTCCGCTCCGCCGCGATTTGCTGCGGAAGCGGAGTTTCCCCCCGGCGTAGTGCCTCCGCGCGCCACTCATACAGGCGCGCGAGGACTATCGCCTCCAGATCCCATGGCGGCAGTCCGGCAAGGAGGCTTGCCGCCTCGCCCGAGATCGTGCGGTAGCCCCGGATCAGCCTTGTGGCTATCACCTTCTGGGGCGCGTTCAAATAATGGGCGGCTCGCCGCCGCAGTGAACGCGCCCACACCGGGGCACCGTATAGGGCCATGGACCGCACGACCCCCGCGTAAAGCCTCCGGCAGGAGGCGTTTGGCCCCCTCAGGTTGGGCAGGAGCCGCTTGAAGGCGGCCCCGGCCCGTTCCAGTTTGGGAGCCAAACGTCGGAAGTGCTCAACGAAGTTCCACCGGCTGTCGAGGACGAGACCCAGGTATTTCATCGTCGTCCCGACGCCGATGTGAACCCCTCCTACCGTTAGTTGGGATCCCGATGGTGGCGTGTTCCGGGGCCCATGAAACGACATGGCCTCGGACTTGTGCAATGCCACCTCGAGACCCAACTGCCGGATCCTCTCAACGACTATCGCAACCCCGCGTGTCATCGCGTCGACCGCCGCCTGATGCGACCTCCCCTGCGCCAGGACTAGCGTGTCGTCAGCGTAGCAAACCACGCTGACGCCATCAGGGAGGTCGGCCCGCAGCACCCAGTCGTAACCGATGTCCCACAGGAGCGGCCCCAGAACCGAACCCTGTGGAACACCGCACGACATCTCTCGCCGGTTCCACTCCCCATCGCGACCGGGGTAGATGACGGCTCTGTCCGTCAGATACGCCCCGACTACTCGACGGAGGTAGGTCGGCACCCGGTGATACCGGAGTGCCTCCCCAATGCAGCCCCAGGGCAGGGTGTTAAACGCGTTGGCGATGTCGAGTGACACCGCCACGACGACCCCACCCCGGGACACCGCGTCCCCCGTCGTGAGGGCTCTTACGCGCATGATGGCATCCACCGTCGAGCGCCCCTTGCGGAAGCCGAACTGGCTGTCCGCGAGATCCGGCCCCGTCCTCACCAGGTGCCCGACGAGGCGGCCCGCAATTACTCTCTCAAAGAGCTTGCCCACCTCGTCGAGCAGCACGATGGGCCGGTATGCGGACGGAGAGTCCGCAGGGCGCCCTGGTTTCTGAATGAGGACCAGCTTCCCCGTCTTCCAACGGAGTGGAAACTGGCCTCTCTCCATACATGCGCTTAAGAGCGCCTCCAGTCGAGGCCCGAGAGCCCTCGAGGCCAGGACCCAGGCTTTACCTGGCAAGCCGTCGGGTCCTGGGGCGGTATTTTTGGCCTTCAGCCTTCCTACCGCCGCTCTCAGATCTTCCCCGGTCACTTCGGGGATGTCGTCGTCGTCTGTGTGGTCCGCTTCGGGCACCGCAAGTGGCGGAGCCATAGGCGGGGGAGTGTGCTCCCCCCGTGAAGGGAACAGAGCGCTCACCACCTCCTCCACAAGCTGGGGGCGGAGACTCTGCGTCAGCGGGGGGGCCCAGGTGCGGAGTTTATTCCGCACCAATTTGTAAGGGCGCCCCCACGGATCTCTGTCCAGAGTCTCCAGCATCTCCTCGCGGGCCGTGTACTTGGCCCGCTGGACAGCCTCATGGAGGGCGGTCTTCGCCACTCTGTACCCCTCGTACAGCTCCGCCTCCCTGGCTTCCGCATCCGGAGGGCGGATGCGGATCCTGCGGTGCCTGGTGTACAGGTGCCGCGCGTCGACGCACGCCTTGCGTAACGCCTCCACCTCCTGCGACCACCAGTACACCTGACGTCGGGCGCGTCCTGGCCGGACTCGGGGCATTGCCACGTCACATATCTCGGACATGGCCTCCCGGAACCACTCCGCCTCATCGTCAATGTCGGCAGGCCTGTCCGGTGATGTCACCCAGGCCTGCACGATCGAGGCTTCCAGGAGGAGCTCCCGGTCCAGCTGCTTCAGCGCCCACCGCGGACCACTCGGGGCCTGTTGGACCAGCGCGCTGGAGGTCTGAGTGGAGACGTCGAACCGGATGTACCGATGATCGGAGTAGGTCTCCACCTCCTCCATGACGCGCCAGTCAATAACACGCTGTGCCAGAGCGGGGCTTGCGAACGAGATGTCCACCACTGACTCACCCCGCATCCGCACACACGTGGGAACGGAACCCCGATTTAGGACGACCAGGCCTGTTTCCAGAGCCCAGTCTTCCACCATCCTGCCCCGCACATCCGTGTAACGGGAACCCCAGGCCAAATTCTTGGCGTTGAAGTCCCCGAGCACTAGCACGGGGAAGGAATGGTTTCCAGCGACGACGACACTCAACTCTGTTAGAGAGTTGTGGAACTCGGCGAGAGTTCGGCTCGGAGAGAAGTACACTCCCACTACTACAATCTCTCCGAACCGTGCTGCTACGCACCCCTGTCCCTTCGTGACGCTTTCGAGGGACGGGGTGCCGGCGGCGGCCGACAAAATGATGGCCACTGAGCCGCTCAGGTCCTCCACCCAGTCATCCCTGGGCGGGACAAAGTACGGCTCAGCGACCACGGCGATGTTAATCGACCACTGCGCCATGCTCTGGAGCAACAGGTCCTGAGCGCAGGCGCAGTGGTTGATGTTCGCCTGGAGGAGGCGTAATGGAGCCATTACTCCTCCATTTCAGCCCTCTCCCGGGCCCCTTGCGGGGGCCCCTCGGCAGTGTTTATGGCGGCAGCCGCGGCGGCGCCGGCATTGGCAGTGGCAGCGGCGGCGGCGGCGGCGGTAGTGGCGGCATCGGCGGCGACGGTGGGGGTGGCTACGGCGGCGGCGGGCCTGTCTTTCCTCCTGGTTCCGGCGGGTGGAGCGCAGGTCTTGCTCCCCGCCCGGTGATCGGCCGGCTTGCCAGCAGCCGCACATGCGACGCAGTGCGGCGCGGCGTTGCACGAGCCGGCCTTGTGTCCGGGCTGACCACAACGGAAGCACAGTGTGCTGCGGTCCACCTCCGAGGTGCACTGGACGCCAACGTGGTGCCCCACATGGCATCGGAAGCACCTCAGAGGCTTGGGTTCCAGCAGTTTGACCTGCGCTGAAACCCAGCCCACCAGGAGCCTTCGGCCCTCCGCAATTATTCTGGCCGCCGTCACGGGGCAGCTTACCGTTAAGGTTCGCATTCCCGTGAAGTCAGGACGTATGGTGCCCGCCTTCACCTGCTCGGCCAGACACCCGCCCGTCCTGACGACGGCGGCCACCACCTCTCCCTCCGTTACGGAGTCATCCAGGCCCAATATGCGCATGTCCGCGCACTTGACGGGCCTGGAGACTCGAGCCTCCTCCGCATTCAGAGATGCCCTTAGCTTCTCAGCTAGGGCATCAGCGGTGGGGCCACTTGTCGCACCGGGGATCTCAAGCATGCGGGCGCCAGTGGCGGTCACCCTATGCCGGAGTCCCCCGGTGATCCCCAGCTCTCGGAGGTCCACCGTCTCCCTCGCTTTCGTGAGCACGTCGCGGTATGTTACGCCCCTCTTTACCGCGTCCGGCTGTAGCGTTATCACTACAGCCGCGGTCTTCGGGGCGCGAAGCTTAGCCGCGACGGCTCGCTCCTTACGGCGCCGCCTTTGCGCCTTTTTTTCTGGCCGCCTTGGCCGCCTTCTTCTGCTCCCCAACCACCTGCCATTCGGTGGCAGTTGTAGGAGCAGTGTTAGAATTTTGGGGGCGGGGCGCAGACTCTGGGGCCTTCGCCTCCTGTGCCGTTCTGCCCCCCTTCCTTGCCGACACCGGGGTGCTGCCGGTGGACACCGGTTTCGTCGGCGCCGGGGCTTCGCTAGCCGACGCCGGTTTCGCCGGCACCGATTTCGGCGGCGCCGGTTTCGCCGACGCCGGTTTCGCCGGCGCTGGGGCTCCGCCAGCCGATGTCGGCTTGGCTGGCCCGGGTTCGGAGGCGGCAGCTGCCGCGGCGGCCGCGTACGAGGCCGCCTTTGGCCCCGGAGCTGACCTGCCCGCCAGGGCGGGGCGCAGGACTATACCCTCCAGGACGGAGAACCGCTCCTGGAAGGCCGCTAGCTCCTGCCGAACCAGGTTCAGGACCTGGTTCTCCACCGGGACGGGCTGGCTAGGCTGGGCCGGTTGGTTCGCCTGCGCGCCCTCGGAGGCCCGCAGGCCGGCCAGGTCTGCTCGGAGCCTCTCAT
This sequence comes from Luperina nickerlii, assembly GCA_963855955.1. NCBI lineage: Eukaryota > Metazoa > Arthropoda > Insecta > Lepidoptera > Noctuidae > Luperina > Luperina nickerlii. Next base: position 8,431,729 of record OY979669.1, read on the forward strand.
TCTCCTTCTGGAGAAGCTCCATGGCGGCCGTCAGGCGGGTGACCTCCGCCCGCAATTCGGCCACATCGCCGGCCGAAGGGCCGGCGTAGTTGGCCGCCTCCGCTGCCGCCATGATGGAGGCCGTCGCCGACACTACGGCCCTGTTTTTAGAGGTTTGAACCTTCTTCAGGGCCACGTCCCGGATCGCGGCCTCCACGACCGCCGCAAACCTTAGCTTGCGGTCAGCATCGGGGCCTCCAACCGCACCCGCCTCGTCGCTTGAGGGCCCCGAAGCGACCGCGCGACCGGTCCCCCCCTCACTTGTGGGCTCCTCCGCTCTCTCCGCTGCCTCCCTGGCAGTGAGCCCCCTCCCCTTGCCTCGCTCTCTAGCTCCACCCCGCCTGCTGGTGGGGATCTTTCGAGCCGAGGCCAGCTCCCCGTCGGAGGACGACCCCTGGCCGTCCCCTGACCTTGGCCGCTTACTGAAGAATCTCTTCGTTGCAGCGGCCATCTCCTTGGCACGGCAGGGGCTCTTTGAGTCCCCCGTGCTTGCTCGTCCAGATGCGGCGTCGGACTCCGACTCCGCATCACTCCTCACTTCGTCTGTTGTTTTTTGTGTTTTGTTTTTATTTTCCATATTTGTTCCCACGAGTACATATATTGTTTTACTTGCTCAAAAATACTATGGTTCGCACTAGCGACTGAATCAAGCTACCCATCAGCCAAGCTTACAACCTCCGTCACGGTGCGCCGCCGCTTGGAGGTTTGGGGAATTTTTTATAGAGGTTAATCTTCCTCGCGGTCCGGGCGGTTAAGCCAAGACCCTCGACCCCCTTCAACAGCCAGAGACATGACCTTAACTGTCTCCGGGGCTACGAGATTAGCGGTGGCAGGAGGGGGGTTACCCCTCCTGCCTGCCCGGCGGCAGGGTAAGTGCACACCAGGCCCGCTCTGACCCCACCACAATTGCCGCTCTGCTACTCAGAGCGACATGTGTGGAGCGGTCCTCGTGGCAGAATATTAGCATGCGGACAGCGAGATCCCACTGGGAAATAATCCCAATGGGAACTCGCTGCCCGCACCCCAGGATGCACCGGCCCGAAAACTGGTCTTCCCCCCGGACGTATCCAGAAAGGAACTCCAGCCCCCAGGCACACGTGGAGGTTTTCTGCCCTAGCACCCCTGGATAACCAACTTTACATGCCAAGACCCCTCCGTGCCTCGGAAAGCACGTTAAGCCGTTGGTCCCGTCTGTCATTCGTGGATCTGTGACAGTCGTTACGAGTCGTCAGAAGCCCGAAAATCTAACTACCATGATTTCCAAGAAGTATCGTATCCAATAACTAGCGGAGGTCAGATAGGCAGTTTCTCCATTAAAATACTTGTATTCAGCTGCATCCGGTTAGATTGGAAGCCGGTACCCTAACACGGTTGGGAAAAGGCTAGGCAGATTATGATGATTCAGCTCACCTCACTTGCCCGTGGTACACCCTGCTGGCAAACAAACGAGGCTATGACGACATGGCTAACCCGACAACACGCACTGGGTTAGTGTGGTGGGTTACGATCCAATCCCCCAATAGATAGATAAAGTAATTAACAAAAACCAAAAAAAAATAATTATCAACTCATACCTTTTTTTTTTCAGGTTGGGAAATCATCAAATGACCCCTCCCGCTCTGGGTGGAGCTGAAGAGAGTGTCAGACTCTTACTGACTAAAACCCAACCGTGTTCCTTCCTTAGCCGTTTATGTTCGGGGTCAGCGGTAACCCTTTTGGACAATCCCGCTGAATCACCTCATACCTTGAAGAAACTTCTACCAAAACCTGAAATAAAAAAGATGTAGGTATTCAATAAGTATGTAAATTAACAGTTATACCAGAAATTATATAACTGAAAAACTGCTATGACATTTAAAATATATAAGGTAATTGCTATATAAATATTCGCGTAAACTTTAACGATAGCCGCAGTATATAAAAATGAATGCTAAACAAGTATCATAACTGTTATATTTCTACAATTATTATGTAAATAATTTGCAATAACGTTATTACGTATTTCGCACGCTAAATGATTTTGGCCTCGATCAAGAAAGACAACGCGTAAAAATGTTCAACTGAAAAAAGTTGGCAGTTTCTACGCTCAAATACTTCAGAAAAATAAAACTGATTACACACAGGTGCACTACAGGTGCAACTGCTGAGTATCTTGAGTCCTAGGTTCGATTTCCGTAGCGGCGGGTCCTGGTTGCCAAGATCGGGCGAGACCTGTCTCTGCCGGCAGTAGTGAGGGCTATGCTGGCAGAGACAGAGAATTGGACGGTAGTAGCCTCCTTCTGTGAGACCGTGATGGTCAAGAAGGAGGCTGCCGAGCGGGATCGGGAGAGGGCTGATCCTGCTCGGAGAAGGAGGCGTCGGGGTGGCAACCGCCTTGGCGCCTAATACGCCGAACCCGCTTACCAACAAGGTAGGTGGACCTTTGGGGTCGCGGGCGCACAGAATGGGGACTCCGTCCGCCCACCAAGTGACCCCAGGGAAGACGGTGGCACAGTGATCACGTGCTGCCGTGCATAGCGAGGCTCAGGGGAGGCCCCTTTACAGTCTCCCCAGGGATGTGCCTTACAGGCGTTGCACGGGGGGGTTCCGGAATTGGTCTTTTAAGAGGAACCGGGACCACCCCTATGTGCTGAAGGTGATCACCGGGGCGGTTTTAGTGAGGTAAAAATCCCACACTCCCCGACCTCCCTCCCCGGAGGTCGGGTGCCTTTTGAAGGTTTCCCCCCGACAAAAAAAAAAAAAAAAAAAAAGGTTCGATTTCCGTAAGTCCGGCAGAGCGTTTATGGGTTTTTCTATTTAGAATTTGTCAGTACTTAGCAGTGTAATGATTGATTTGCCATCAACCACACATCTTCTCTCATATTATTATTAATCATCATCATCACCATTCATTTATTTTTCAAATCATAAAATCCACTATGTTAGTAATTCCCTACGCAACACTAGTGTTAGTGCAACCATAATAATTGACTAAAGTAACAATACAACGAGATTAGTTACTTAAAAATACCAAACAATGAATGCGTGTTATTGAATAGACTTTCACGTAACTAGTGAAATGTGGGTTCTATCTGCCCTACGGAGAATAAAGGCGTAATGATCGAACTGTTATAAATAAAATAGGTACCTATTCAATTGAAAACCATGACATTGCAAACGGACACGGGTATTTGCAGGTCTTAGCTCATCACTACCTACGCACTTAAACGAGCCGCTCCTCTTTGATGCCCTTATAACTCTGCTTGTACTCATAAATACTCGTAAGTATTAATGGCTTAGATATCTGTTATTTTATGAAGTACCTTTGCCGCAAGGAATAATTATACTGCACTCTGGATTAAATTTTAGGTTCTGGGTTGGGCTTTTATTCTGACTAACTACATTTATAAGCACGGCTGCGATTCAGTTTTTTGCAAGTTAGCGGTACTTTTTGTCTTTTTATAAGTTTTTTTTTTTTAAAACGCGTCCCCACTCTAGGAATTACTCCTGTATCGTGGGTGCGTTTACAAACATTTAAATTCACATACACAAACAGCCAGACCCGGAACAACTACCTGTAGGCAATACAAATATTTGTTTCGTGCGAGAATCGAACTCGCGACACGCAGCGCAGCAGTCGATCGCTCAGCCACTGCGCCAACCGTGTCGTCAAAGTCATTTTATAAGATTACTCCTCAGTCAAATTTATTTTTTTGACATTTAAAGATTTTGTCATGAAATCAAAGAGTGGAGAAAAAAACTCAGGAATGCTGACTGAGAAAGAAATAATAACCACATGGTAACCAGAAGCCTAATTGAATACCTACACTATTAATCTCAATCTGAATCATTTTAAAAATATTGCTAATCCATTGCTTCATATGTTCCAAAGATGTCTCTGCTCAACAACGTAAATGACGAAATGAAAGTTGTTGAACTGTCGAAATGAAAGCCATCGCTACTGATAGTGCGTTAAGCAACTACAGTGCGTGCCACGTAAGAAGAGACTTGACCCCGCCTCCCCCGCCTCTTTCCGCCGCCCCTATGACGTCCGGTCCCGTCCCGCATTCAGACTTCATACCGCTAAAGATACCTAAAATCGTGTTCTGCGCATGTCAGACCACGTGGTGTGTGAAGTCTCTTCTTACGTGGCACGCACTGTACCCCGCTGGGTTGGGTTTTGAGCCCACCTAGATGTTACTATTAGCGTATCGGTTTGTTTACAAGTATCTAAGCAGTGCCTTTTTGTTTTTTCTTTATAAAGAAGAATAGACAAGAAAGAAAAAATATTTATTCTGCACAAAAAAACGCACGCTGCAAAAAATAAAATAAAGACAAAATATAAACACAAAAAGTAGTCAAAAGCCTCGTACCCAAGTTTACAAAATGTCATATTTCTCCATTGCTTGATATAAGGGCCAGGCACCAAAGACAACACACAATATTAATTGACATTGACAATAAAAATCAATCCGTGATGCGCCAGCGATACTGGCATAAATAAGACAACAAAACGTGAAAACAACAACAATCAAACAAAAACAAAAAATGCCAATTGCAGAGTGGAAAAATAACTACTTTTCTAACAAACAACATTATTAAGGACAATTAAGCCGTGCGTCGCATCTGTGCTAGAGCAGGTCGTTGCTCAGCAAAAGTGACTTCGGACGAACCTATTGTAAACAGCGCTGATTTTCAGCAACTACCTCTCCTCTTTATGTGCCGGGTTTAACAGACACAATACAGTTACTTACTATTTCTTCTTGAAATTTCAACACTTCCGAAGCTGTCATATCAAAGAGTAGAGAACACACAAGAAAAATCAGAGACGATTATGTACTGTGAAAGAAATAATTATCACATGCTATCAAATAAGGTTTAAAAGGCAGAAGGATAAATATGGTTACAATAATGGTGGCAAGCCATGATATAAGTACGAAAGAAAATTGTAATATAAATGGCGTGCATGTAAATACAGGTACCTACTTGTGACATGATAATTCTCATAATTACAATGCCATAACATTAACTCATTAGTAGGAAGACGTTGATGTAGCTACAGTCGCATAACAACGGCATTGTGCCCGTCGACCTTGCGAAGTAGATACCAGTTTTTATATGCACATCGCTGTACTATGGTTAGGATTGTCGTACTAGTGTTAGGACATTTGCAAATAATGGTCTACTTGTGACTTCTATAAATATTATAAATTAAAGTCGCTTTTTGTCTCATTCGCGTGACTGCATTGTTCTTCTAAACTACGCAACAGAATTTGACGTGGTTTTCGCCATTATTTATCAGTGAATTTATTCGAGAAGATTTATGTGTATATTACTAACATAAAACAAAGAAATTTCGATATATGATCAAGTCGTAAAAATCGTGTGAAGCAGGGGCGGGTCACTAGTGTATCAATATACCTAATGTTATAGAAGCGCGTCAACTAGAAGTGTAAAATAGGTATTGTAAAGAGAAAAAGTTTGCTTTACATAGTATTTTAAACTTTGGCAATAGAAGATGGTGGAGTAATTTTGATGGAGTGAGTCTTTAATCAGTCAAAAATCTGTTTCTAAATATAGCGAAAAACGTTGAGGCTATATACATATAGGTGATGTTTTGGCACGACAAAAAAAAATGAATGTTTATGACCCCTCACTTTGTCAATCCTTATTTCAAAAGCAAGGAATAATGTAATATTAAACACATGTCTGTTTCCTGTGACTTTGAGTGGTGCCGCTTGTTGGCATTAAGTAAATCTAATTACAGAATGAGACAAATAAATTGACGCCGCCATTTTTCACGGCTGTCAATATGCATAGGAATTATGGTATTAGTGCAATTTACTTGCTGGATTTGTCAATAAAACTAATGAGTTGTAAATATATTATTATTTGTGTTCCAAAATATATACTTAGTCGTATTGATTCATTTGGTGACTTGTTTGATTTGATCAGTATTAATCCCTAGCCCTGAAATTTCTTGTGCCCCCGACCCACCGCGTCGCATTGCATCACGCGTCGCACCCACCCGCGTTTTTAGCGTGATGTTAAATAGTCTTCCTCAAGAATTGTTTTTTGATTTTTTCTAATCCAACTGATAGTTCTACAGATTATAAGCGCGTTTAAACAAACAAAAAAACTCTTTAGCTTTAATTATTAGTAAAGATTCGATAACTTTTTCTGATCATTAATTATAGTAGGATACAAAAAGTTATTGGTAGACTAAAATTGTGAACGGTAGCTGTACCAATCGATCATGATAAGCAATAAATCAAGAATAATATGTTTTGCTACCAGTAAAAATAATGGGTATGTTTATTTTGAAATGATTGTGCTTCTAAGAGCTTCTGGGTAACTCAGGTAAAGATTTGTCCTAAGACTTTGAATATCACTATGTGTTATTTCTTACTACCCTTTGCCCGCGTGGATTTCAGAAAGAATCCCACGGGCACGTACTACCGAGATTAAAAGGACCCTATATGTGTTAACCAGGTTATAAACTATCTACAGTGCGATTCTGTAACCATCTCACCGTGAAAACTTAGGTGAAGTGAGCGTGGAGTGAACTGGCAGTGTCATCTTACCAGATACTAGGGATTGACCAAGCATACATTTACAATCATAATCGAGATTTTAATAATATTTTTTTAGCCTAATCCTATTGATATTTTTATATAATTCAAAGCTAGTATTTTAGTGGTCAAAACATTAATATTTTGTGGGGTTTTACTTACAATAAAATAGCAAAACAGAAGCGCAGTCAGAATCTCAATCCTGTTTTTTTTTTATTTTTTCCCTAGTCTAGTAAGTCCTTATATAGACTGAGGCGCGAGCGCGTCACGCACGAACAGTAAATAAAATTAAAACATTCACGTTTATGACAGCTAGACTGATGAAAATACGCATCGACATTGTTTGGTTATTATGAGCAATTGTAGATCGAGTCTAGTAAAGACTGCGACGATGTTCAGCGTTGTTATTAACCCAAATCTATTGAATTAGAAGAGATAACCGAGTGTGTCAAGTCATCGAGTGCTAACGGATGCCTAGCTGACGGACCATAGAATGTAATCCCACGTAGTTTGTGTGGCGTGATCACTCCACCCGATTCACGACACTAAATGTCGTAAATCGGGTGAAGTGAAGGTGAAGTGATAAGATCACGCCGCGCTTGCGCGTTAATCACTGTCATTATCACATTGCAGATTGCGTGATCACTTCACCTTCACTTCACCCGATTCACGACATTTAATGTCGTGAATCGGGTGGAGTGAAGGTGAAGTGATAAGATCACGCCGCGCTTGCGCGTTAGTCACTCATTATCACATTAGAGATTTGTTTTTACATATTTAACTTGTAAGGCGTCATGTATAAGAACATTAGGAAAATGCAATAACAACGTCAAATAAGTGCAAATATTTTATCGCTCATCGCGCGCCCGTGTTTGCACTGCACCTCCAGTAACCCTTAAATGAAGAAGTGGTTGGTGTCAACCCTGAAGTGTATGTATGGTCCCTAATAGTGCATAACGTAGTAAGTACCTAAACTCCTTTAGAATATAAGTAAGCAGTTTACATCAATGCGCATTGTAACATAAATTCACTAGATATTCATTAAAGTACATTCTATCAAGCTGGTTGTCTAATTCTAACGACCCTTGAACCCCCAACATTTCATGGCGACCTTCGATATGGCGACCCTGCCTTAGAGTCTGCCAAGGGGCAGATTAAGCAAAGTTTTCGTTGAGCGATTTTCAAAATGTGTAACTCTAAAGTAGAAAAAGACGAGGTATTCGCCAATCAAAACGCGGCTGGTGGAGGTGTTGACGCCGAGGTGGTGTTGCCATGGTTACGAGATTCGAGTGGAGTGATATATGGTACATTCCGAATTGCACTGTAATCGACTACAGCGTGCTTACACCTTGACCCCAATTCTGCTGTATGGTACCTATTTATCTATTATTCCCCGCATAATCTTACCACGCCGTACGGTTGTCAAGCGTGGTATTTTGACAGTTCAAACCGGTTTCGGTCATTGTGTCATAGAGAAAACGTTAATAGCAGATGTAGTGATTAGGTTATTAAGGAATTGACGTGGTTTCGAAGTAATGAATCATTAAGTGGTCATAGTGAATTAGGGCCCTTTTCTGAATTAACGTGAACGCGATAACGATGTCCCGTGAATCGACATATATGAAGTCATGGCATGTGCCATCTTGCGATAACGCCGACTACCGACCATGCCCTAAATTAATAATTATCACCGATCTTTAAACTAACGTGGCATTTTCGAAATTGTGCTTCTGGCTACAGTCGCCACCTTACCAAAGAAGAGGAAATTCGTGGTGTATACACAAATAAATACTATAATCCAACCATGAGTAACTATTCAAGTGAATAGGTATATTACTGACTCTCAGCTGCCATAGTGGTCATTTATCTAAATCGGAAAGCAAATTATTCATGTGAGCGATGATGACTTAATTCGGAATGAGCCATATTTCACGCCGCGCAAGCGCGTTAGGCGCTGGCGAATGTTTTGACCACTAAAATACTAGCTTTGAATTATATAAAAATATCAATAGGATTAGCATTAAAAAATATTATTAAAATCTCTTTTATGATTGTAAATGTTTGCATGGTCAATCCCTAGGATCAGTGGGATGACACTGACAGCTCACTCCACGCAAGTATTCACGGTGAGATTTTTACAGAATCGACATGCTGTGTACCAAATTTTATCGAAATCCGTTTAGGCCAACCCGGAACATACATCCAGACAACAGACAAAAATTCAAAAAACTATATTTTCGGCATTAGACTCGTAGCAATCACTTTTTAATATTCAATGTTCAGATTTGACTTCGATACTATATCATTACTAAGTTACTTGCCAGGAATGTGGACGAATGTTCTAAAATTGTCTCGAAATGCCAAAATATGAAGAAATTGGGAATCAAAATTAACGCTTATCTCGATCCAGAGACATACAACTATCAAGATCAGAGAGCTCAGCAGTCGCGCTTGCGACCCCGAGCGAAACCGCCAAAATAGATTCATAAAGTCCCATAAACACGATACTTTTTCATGCCAATGGCATAATGAAAGATCCAACGAGACACGTAAGTCAATTGTTATTATCTCTGTGAGTTTCCTCACAGTGCTAACAGTGCGCGTCGATGTAGTTCAATTGGATTTGTATTTGTAGAAATAAAGAATAACGAAATACCTAATACTTGACTCATTTTTTATTGTTTTTGCCTCTAACATACATAATGACAATGTGATGCTTATGTTTTAAAATAAAACAAACCACCAAACCACCAACACCAACCAAGGAACCACCAAACCAACCAAAGAACCAAACCATAACCACCAAACCAACCAGACCAACCAAAACCAAACAACCAGACCGTACCGACCGACCGTTTTAGTAACCATTCAAAGAATGGTTACTAAAATATGTATCAATTTTATCTGTTTTTTTTTTTCAATTTATTTCTGTACTGTTGGTGTTCTTATTATAAATAAATACAATAAAATTGAAGCAACAAATGATTTGCATCGTCTAAACACTGTTTTGATGGTGCAACTTTTACTGTTGCTCCAATTTGCAATTGCTGCGAAACAGGGGCGGATTGCTAGTTAATCAATATGAAAGTATAGTTTGGAACACATATATATTTGCAACACATTAGTTTTATTGACAAATCTAGCATGTACTTGCAATAATAACACAATTCCTATGCTTATTAAGAGTCGTAAAAATGGCGGTGTCAATTTATTTGTCTCATTCGGTACTTATTAAATTTAGTTTCATGACAACAAGCGGCACCTCTCAAAGTCACAGGAAACAGAAAAGTGTTTAGTATTACATTATTTATTGCTTATAATTATTATAAGATAAAGTTTGATCCAACGAGACAGCTTACCCAACTGATGATATCTGTATGAGTTTCGCTTCAAACAAACGCTCCATAATTAGACAGTGCGATCAGTGCACATCAGGCTTCGTCGATTAGCACGAGTTTATTCGCCCGAAACGCACGAATCGTTACTTTTATAGCACATTTTTAATTTTATCCAATAAAGACGTGTACTTTTTCTTAACATAAAATTCAAAATGTGCCAACTGCCTAATACATATTCCTGAAGTTGTTGACTCGCCTACGAAAGAATGAACTTCGTGCGAGTCGCCTATAGAAAAAAATAATATTATTTAAAAATGAAGATTCGCTCGTTTCGGGCGAGTAAATTCATGCGAATTGACTAATAAGCCGCGCGTCGATGTAGTTCAATTGGATTTGTATTTCTAGTGTTCTTGATTTAGGTCTACTTGACTAACTTTTATTGTTTTCTTCTGTCTCTAACATATACAATCATGTCAAAGTGATGCTGACCTGTTATTTGTATGGTTAAGTTACTAAAATGCTAATTTTACCTGTTCTTATTATTTGAATTATATGTGACTGTACTGTTTGCCTGTTGATGTGCTTATTATAAATAAAAGAATAAATACAATAAAATTGGAGCGACAAATGACTTGCATCGCCTAAACACTGTTTAGATGGTGCAACTTTTATTGTTGCTACAGGCAATCCATTAAATCGCATCGTGTAAATCAGCCTTGTCAGCATAGACAGTGGAGCAAACTGCTCGAGCATCTTGATGCTCTTGAACTTCTGTGTTGAATTCCTGACTAGAAAGGTAGGTACGTAGGCGGGAAATTATTATTCGTTAGGTAGGTACTTGATTAATCTCGAGATACATACACATACAGTGTGTCATGGGACATCGATGCACAAACTGTGACCATTAATTTAGCATAGAACTTTTTCGTCGGTTATCACCTTGGTTTGGTTTGGTTAAAAAAAAATCCTTGTGCATCAAAGTCCCTGCCGCCCTGTATAATAAGTAGGTAGTTATAATCAAACGTTAACAATACGTAATTTATATGCTACTAAATAACCTATAGTGAAGGGTTATTAAATCTGGTGTCCACTTCGTGATCGGCTTCTTTATTTACATTTTTTTCCTTTAACAATCACATTCAATACATTCGTATTTATAATTCCGTTCCTAACTACTTTACCAACACAAAGTTGTATGTCTAAGCTTCTATTAACATCTGTCTGTACCTACGTGCATATTTGTGAATATAGTAGATCCGTGACTGAATGATTGACAATTAGCACACTGACTATAATATGCACTGAAAATTAACATACTCCTGCCCTCATCCAATTTTTTTTCTTCTTCCATATTCTTTGGTCTTCTACGTGGTAGAAGGTAAAGAAAGTTTAAAAGTTTCATACTGAAAGTGTCTTGATCTGGCCACTTACAATAAAATAATGAAAAAACAATATTATGGAATTCGAAAATAGAACTCTTTGGGAACATGCTACTTTTTACTGTCTGACTGCCATTTGTTATTTCATTGTGACGTCCTTTCGAAAATTGTGTGTCGTCATCAAAATGAATTTGACTTGTGAACATCTTCGTTCAATTATTTTTTATGATTTTCGTTGTGGCTTAAGTCAACAAGAGAGTTGCCAGAGACTTTTTTTTTTTCTGGTTGGGAAATCATCAAATGACTCCTCCCGCTCTGGGTGGAGCGGAAGGGAGTGTCAGACTCTTACTGACTAAAACCCACCCGTGTTCCTTCCTTCGCCCTTTATGTTCCGGGCCAGCGGCAACCCTTTCGGACAATCCCGCTGATCCGGCAGGCTTCGGCCCTTGCGGGCCCCTTCCCTTGATGCTGACATCTCTTTGAGGCGCGCGTGGAACACGTACGCGCCGTCCGGCACGGGCCTGGTCCTGATCGGACGGTGAGCTACCCATTACTCTCCGCCCGCAGGGTTGCCAGAGACTTCAATTGGCATTTGATGATGAAGCACCATGTCGCGGCTCTGTGTATTCGTGGTTTGGAGAATTTGGACGTGGTCGTGATCATCTCCATGACGAGGTACGTGAAGGTCGGCTAGTGACTGCGGTTACAGACTCTAATATTGACACGACAAGTTATTGAAACTGACAAAAAACTTACTTGCCAGCAAATTCGTGCTTTGTTAGGCATTGGAATGAACCGAGTGCAAAACATTTTACATGTGCATTTGAAAGTTCGGAAGCTTTGCACTCGATGGATACTGCATGACTTAACGGAGGACCAGAAACGACTGCGTGTCCAGTGGTGCCGTAAATAGATAAAAAAGTTTAACGGGGGACAGTCATTGGCTGTCTATAATATCGTGACAGGTGACGAAACCTGGGTGTACTGCTTTGAACGCGAAAGAAAAAGCTAATCGGCAGAGTGGGTATTTCCTTTTGAAGATTTGCCGACGAAAGTTAAGAAAAGTCGAAGCATTGATAAAAAATAGTTGCTTCTTTTTTCGGCAAATCAGGACATTACACTACAGTATCGCTTGAAGATAAAAGGACAGTGACTGCAGATTGGTACGTCAACACTTGCTTGCCCAAAGTCTTAGATATAGTTCGCGAAATGCTTCGAGGACGCAATGTCATCCTTCACCACGATAACGAATCCTCACATTCCGCTAAGGTAACAGAAGCCTATTTCAAGGCTTCAAATGTGGAACTGATAACTCATCCGCCTTATAGCTCGGACCCTGCGACTTCTTTTTTTTTCTAAAAATTAAAGAATAACTTAGAGGCACACGTTTTACGAGCCCTGAATCGGCGGTGAATGCGTTCCATGAAATCATTGAAGAGATCGTTAAGGAAGACTGGTCCAATTGCTTCGTACAGTGCTTTCAGCGAATGCAAAGATGCATTAATTGCGAGGGAATTTATACTTCGGAAAACAATAAATGCATCGTAAGTCTTATATCTAGTCATATTTATCTGAATCCAGAAACTTTCAGATATGCCCTAAATAGTATTCATATATGTATATATTTAAATTCATGCTCAAAACTTTCCCACGGAATGTCCTTCACTGTCTGAATCCCGTGCCATTAGCAATAGAGACGATGTCCACATAACTTCAGCACTACTTTTAGATACTTCGTGTATACCAACCCGCACTGGGCCCGCGTGGTAGTTACATCCCTCTCGAAGAGAGGAGGCATGTATCCTATCAATAGTGGCAACATTACAGGCTGGTTATGTTTATGCTTATGTATACCTAGGTACTCATTTCTGGGGACAAAAAGTAACGACGCGACGGTAAAGGAGATTTGTGATGTTCACAAATCTCCTTTACCATTCTCGTTTACTAGATTTTAAGAAGGTGTGGTGCAGTTTTTGTTAAGGCTTTTTCGTTCGTCCCCAAGTTCCCAACGGAGTTCCGGACAACAGCTATTTATCATCAACTAGCGACTCGCCCCTGCTTCACACGGTTTTTATGACTTGAGAAAATTTAGATTTTTATTAGGTACATGTAAGCTTAATTTAGGTACAGTATCTATTAGACACATAAACCTTCTAGAATTAATTATTTAAATTATGGTAAAAACCGCATCAAAATTTGTTGCGAGGTTGTCACATAGACTGACACGAAAAGAGACTTAATTCATACTAATATTATAAATACGAAAATGTGTCTGTCTGTGTGTTACCTCTTCTCGCTTAAGCCGTTGAACCAATTTAGATGATATTTGGTATAGAGACAGTTTGAGTCCTGGGAAAGTACATAGAATTTAGTTTTTAGTTTTTATCTCGATATTCCCACGGTATCGACACTTATGCGGGTAAAACCTTGGGGCGCTGCTAGTGATACGAGTATAATATGTACAGAGATAGAACTAACCTAACCTATCCTATTAAATTGCTAATATGTAAATGGAACTTGAGGCCATAACACTAAATCAAGTAAATTGTTCTTGATTAATTACTAGGCTTTGGTCTAAGTATATCTTTTTCTAGGACCGTGACATTAAGATTGGGTGCACTAACTGTATATTATATTATCCTGGTCCATTAATTTACATGGTGGGCGTGGTAATGTCGAAAATTACTAGATTTGTCGCAATCACCTATGTTGTGTAAGACATAAAATGAAGTAAGGACTCATTTACACACCTAGTATTTGGTAAAATTTACTTTATTAGGTAAAGTTTTGTGTTTAGACCTGCTTTGGTTAATTATTTAGTCAATATTCCACTGCCAACAGTTTAAGTTTTAGTCGAGAATAATATGAGAGAAAATAGTTATACAAAACAGTTTCTTAATTATGAAGCTGTCAATTATATAGTGTAGGCCTTGTAGACTGTAGATTTGTAGAACTTTTTTTTACTTTATAGTACTTGTTGACAGGCCTACACTGTCCTCCCAAACCTATTAATATTGTAATTTGGAAACATTGTATAAGCTAATTATTAAAATAATTGGCTTTAACAATGTTATACTTTGGCTTTTACATCTTTGTAAAAGCCAAAGTATAACATTGTTAAAGCCACCAGAAACTCCATGGTTACTCTTGTAACCATGGAGTTTCTGGTCGGCTCTTCTCCATAGAAAACGACCAATTGGAACCGAGCACCTAGCTTCTAACGTTTCATAAATGCTCGTGTAGGTGTATGTGAAATAAAATACTTTGATTGAGGAACTTTTTTTCCAAATTATTACGAGTTAATAAGACCCATTTAGGTCCATGAGTTACTATTTTCGCTTTATGTGCGAATGCTAAAAACGTGTAGACGAGTCCTACTAACACAGTTGTTCGAAGAAGATTGTTCAACTGAGTCCAGGGTCTTATCGATAAATTCTATCATAGAATTTAAGCTTGCTCTAAGTTACGACCTCAACTTTGTATTATATTTCGTGACAACCATAAAATAAATAGGTACCTATATGCGAATGTACTGACTACATGCACACTCATAGCGAGGATTAAATTAATATGAAGTTGATAATATGACCTTGAATATAATTATAGGTTGAATATCGATTAAAAGTTTATTAAGAATTCCATTTCAGACTTACCAAGGGGTATTGTATTACCCAGTAACTGGGTTGTGGAGGTCAGATAGGCATTCGCTTCATATAAAATATTGGCATTCAGCTGCATCCGGTGAGACTGGAAGCCGACCCCAACATATTTGGGAAAAGGCTAGGCAGATGATGATATCAGTTAGAAATAGATAAAAATTACCTTCTTTTCAGGGTTCGCTGTTGTAGGGTATCTATCGATCTAAAGGAAGAACTAATATAATGTAAAGAGTCTGACACTCCCTTCCGCTCCACCCAGAGCGGGAGCGGTCATTTGATGATTTCCCATCCTAAAAAAAGGCGTACTAAAACATGAAGATAATTGACGAACTTTTTTATTTGTGTAACTTTCCTTAAATTATCTATGTTGTTTGTAGCATTAGTAGAAAATCAATTAGATTTTATTGCAATGCCCTTAGGCATTATGTTTATCCAATTTGTCTTGACTTGAGCTAAAATATGCACTAACCCAAAGAATGCTATCAAAACATCACAAATGTGACTGACGCAAAATAATCCACAGGCTTTAATATGAGAAATGCCATTGGTACTAAAATGTTGACCAAATTGAATTCCCATAAAATGGGAACTGGCCTGGCTGTATAATACTTTGATATGTAATATTCATTAACTTTGAATCGCTAGCGTCTTGCTTCATCGATAAAATATACCGAAGTTGGTAAAACATTTCTTGCTAGTTATGTGAATCTTTGACGCAATACCTACAAGATGGGAACGTATTGTATTGATTTTAAATTTATTTCTTGGCCATGTTTTTACTGCGTTCGTGTCGTGAGTAGGTGTAGGGACGTGTTGGTGCGGATTGCTTCCTCACGAATTGGTGCAGCGTTGCTAGTGTAAAACACGTTTACACCTAGGTTAGCGAGAGATGAGGCTCGATCGTGGATGAACTCCATAACTCGTTACAACATTGTTCATGGTTTTAAATTACTACAAATTTGCAGCTCCGACTGCAGCTGCAAACCTAGGTAACGATGTTGTATTGTTGGAAATTAAAAGCTGTCTTTTGCAAAACTCTAACGGCCTTATTACAAAACAAGATTTATGTTTAGGGCCAGGTTTAAACCATCGAACCATTTTTGAAATTCGAATTTAATTCCGACAAAATTAAAGTTCTTATTACAAAATTCACTACTTAGACCTGGGTCTAAATAAATAAACCTTGTTTTGTGATACGGCCGTTAAAGTGTTACTTTGGGATCACTTTCAGTTGTTTCCATAAATGGAAATTTTCGTTTCTGAAGGCATGTTGGAGAGGCTATATCCATCACTGATTTGTGACCTGACCAGCTACCTAGGTTAATCAAAACCTAGGTCAGAGATAGACAATTGGTGACGCTGCTAGTGGAATAATGGACGTGGTTACAGGCAGGGGTCAGTCCTAAAAATAGTTAAGTGTAAAAATATTTTTTGCTTACAACTTCTAAGTACCTATAAACTTATCTGTGTGAACATCAGACACGGAAAACTAATACAGAGCTGCTATTTTAATTGAAGATTAGTGTTACAAAATGATGGTTGCAGAATTACTCTGAGGGGGTAAGATATGTGTCGCTTAATTAGCGTAGTTTATATAAGGACAGAAACTATGTGCAGGAAGTTTTACTTCACGTATAGACAAACATTGAGGAATACTAGGATTCTAAGGATTCCAGCAAAGTGGAAGGTGATTAATTAGGTGTTAATAAACGACTTTAGGTTAATATATTGTAAACCAAATGCTGAGCACACTTCTTTTTCTGCCCAGTTTACCCTCAATTTATGATGCTCATGCAATTATATGTGCCTGTTAACGTTTTTGCGGCACACCTAGTAACTGCAATCCAGAAAAATAAGTCATCATCACCTGCCTAGCCTTTTCCCAACTATGTTAGGGTCGGCTTCCAGTCTAACCAGATGTAGGTGAATACCAGTATTTTACATGGAGCCACTGCCTATCTGACCTCCACAACCCAGTTACTGGGCAATACGATACCTCTTGGTGAGACTGGTTGTCAGACTTTCGGGCTTCTGACGACCCATAACGACTGTCAAAGATCCACGGATAACAGCCGAGACCAACAGCTTAACGTGTTTTCCGAGGCACGGAGGGGTCCTGGCATGTAAACAATAAGTGTACCTATGTAAATAGAGCTGCATTTATTTAACATAATGGAAGAAGACGATGCTATTGTGTATGTTGGTAAAAGTGGCATATTTTGTTATAATAAGTATAAAATTATCGATTGCCATAATTTTCCATTACATCACGCCTGTATTCATCGAAGGTAGAAGCTTTTTTTTTTCAGGATGTTTAATCATCAAATGACCCCTCCCACTCTGGGTGGAGCGGAAGGGAGTGTCAGACTCTTACTGACTGAAACCCACCCGTGTTCCTTCCTTAGCCCTTTATGTTCCGGGCCAGCGGTAACCCTTTCGGACAATCCCGCTGAGCTATAAACAGGGTGACAGGTACAGGTAGAGGCTGAGGTGCACTTATAGTACCTACATACACCCATATATTGCCAGTTATGTCTAAAAGTTCCATGTAATAGGGGATGAGCCTATTGCTATCAACCGGACACAAATCCAGGCTCTGAGCTGCTACTGAGAAATTCTGGGTGGAAAAATCCAGTAATACTTTAACTTTGCCGGATTTGGGTATCGATCCCAGTACCTCATGCTTAACAGTAGCGCTTGCGACCACTAGACCAACGAGGCAGTCGTCATTTTAGAGTACTCTTGCAATCAATCGTATTCCGACAATGAACCCTCTTATTGAACAGATGAGTACGTTGCACAAATCTCCACCGGTTTAAAGTTTGGCCAAAATACATTGTGAGCTCTTTTATGGTCTTAAAAACCATGTAATTTTACCTTAATTCAATATATATATATATTGATTGTATATATTATTTTATATATATTTTTATATTATTTTATATATATTATTTTCTTGCTCTTTGGCGGAATTCCAGACTCGTTACTTTGGACTGGGCAATTAGCGATTTATGACTACTTTTGTTACCTTGGGTCGTACCTGTTAAAGGGTCCTTCAAACAAGCGCGACACGACACGCGACACAAAGGCACCGCAAGTCGCGCAACGAGCGGTGCCTTTGTGTCGCGCGCGATTATATCGCGTGTCGCGCCTGTTTGTAGGAGCCTTAAAACAACATTATATATGTTAATTAATGAAATAAATAAATAAATAGTTTCTTGCCACTTCTGTTACTGTAAACCGTTGTTATATCTATTGAACTAGACCAAGGGTTCCGTATCTACAAACTTTAATAATAGCTATAGTTTTGTAAATTAGCTACTTAAACTTCTCCTATTGTTAAGATAAACCATTTCAGTATAATGTACGGAAGCTGATTTAATTGGGTGTTTTTAATAGTAGTAGCTCGGTTATAGGGTATAATTATTTAACTGTTCAAACTTGATTTCTTGAGAACAATGCTAGTATGGATTACTTGATCATTGTTCTAATTTTTGCCTTGTTTAAAGGAGGGCTACCTAAGAAATTTGAGATCGTGATTAATTGTACCTAGGTACGTATATTTTTTATGTTAATAGTTGAATCAAATTGCCTTCCTATGAAATTATGCGCAATTAGACAGATGTAAATGTGTTATCCTATATAAACCATTTATTTCATATATACCTATGTTAAACCCTTTTTATTTGGGATGAGAAATTACATATTAGCTATAAGTATATATTTGGAAATTCTGATCCTGTTGTTATAGTAATTTTATTATAAACGCAATTTTCTTTCTTTTCTTTCTTTCTTTCTTTCTTTCTTATTCAACATGGCATAGTCTTCGTCATCGTTTTCGCTCACCCATGAGATCATCATCATCATTTCAGCCGAAAGACGTCCACTGCTGGACATAGGCCTCCCCAAGCACCTCCACTTCGACCGGTTCTGGGTTTCTCGCATCCAACGGGTTCCTGCGGCCTTCACAAGGTCGTCGGACCACCTTGTGGGAGGCCTTCCAACGCTATGTCTTCCGGTACGCGGTCGCCACTCCAGAACCTTTCGGCCCCATCGGCCATCTGTTCTGCGAGCAATGTGCTCTGCTCACTGCCACTTAAGTTTGGCAATTCTTCGGGCATGGTAAGAGGCACATTGAACTTAAATATCAAGCTGGAAAGATATCGACTGATGAAGTCTACGCTCCGCCCAGCACCGATCGAGGTCCAAAACCCCGAGAGCTTTCAGCTCAAACTTTAGAATCGTTTCGAATGCCTAGGGAGCTCCGTGGACGATTATAACGATGGGTTCGTGGAACCTGTCCATACGGTCGGGTCTAAGATCATCAAGACCCGTCGTACGAATTCAAAAAAGAAGCTCTCTGATCCTACTTTGCGGCTCATGAAGAAGAGGCGCGATAATCCTGGAGTCTTCAGATGATGCGCTAAATTACCGGTAACATCCATGAGATAGACTGACCAAATTAAATGCGCAGTGGCCGATCTCTTGTATGAGTGCACTCAAAATACCAGAATTCCGAGTAGGTGGCGAGATATCGTGAGGCGAATCACATCGGCCCCTAAACAAGAAACCAGATGTGGAAGAAGAAGAAGACATCATCTTCACATATAATGATGATATATAATTAATGTATACAAAATATTGTAAAACATTTTATCTACACCCATACTATAAATCCTCTATAAACGTTTCTGAAACAGTTAGCTTATTACCAACATTAAAACAACCAGTGCAGCAGTGTCATAGTAAGTTCTATAATATCATCCAAACGAGTGTTATAATATTGTACAAAATTTAATTTTGCAACTTCTTTGCTTTTCGATCCCTTTCTTACTCATCAAACAGCCACATTCTCCCTACTCAATTCGTGGTATCTTTATGAATAAAAAAAAGAATATTGTCATGCACGCGTTTGCTACCACAGTCAGCGCCAGAAACAAAAAAGACTAATAGGTTATTCGAATTCACCTCCTATCCCGCTATTTTTGTTCGATATTAGTATGCAAAATTAAAAAAAAAAATTAAACATGAGTGATACAAGCCTTGATACTCAGCAATTAAACATTCCATGAATTTACATATAGTTCTTACAACACTGTACAACATTCTATGGTTTCAGAACAAGAAGGTTTTATAGAGGATTCATATCATGGGTGTAGATAAAGTCTTGTATGCAACTGTACATAATTGGGTATTAAAACACTCATGTAATACTATTATAATTGTGATACTATGATAAACCCACATTCGTGTTTTAATACCTCTTATTATACAACAGTCGCATAAATAACTATTAAAAGCGTAACTGAGGAGTTTCTTGCTCATACTTCCCCATACGAAACTACCTTTTGGAAAGGGCAACTGGAATCAATTCTATTTTCTTGTATGTTGACGTTCAAAAGTGTATTTTATGTGCCTATTTGAAATAAATGATTTGACTTTGCTCGAATACATATCACGCTAGATAAAATCCTGATCTGTGATGCAAAAACAGTCTTATCAAGACAAAAAATTAATTAACAAAAAAGGATGAATGTTTCGATTGGCGTGACGAAACGAAATGATTGTATTGCTTGTAGATGTAGATGTTTGTATTGCCTGTTGCAGCATGCTGGTAGTACAGATCACCTATAAGCAAAAAAGCATGACGGGATGTAGGATAAGATTGGCGTGCGTGGGTGATTGGCATGCGTGGGTGATTGGCGTGTGTTGGTGCGGGGTGAAATTGAGCTGTAAATGAAGATGGTAGGCACGAAGGAAGATACCTATCTTGCTGAAAGTTAACATAATTATGCGTGAGGCCAAAATTATAATAATTAAAACCAAACCCATCATTTAATCGTGTACTGTTAATGGCCATCAAAGAAGCAGTATTTGTGTAATAAGTCACGATTTTGCTCGCAAGTTTCAACACGGCGCGGGCGCATCCAAACTGTTGGCGAATGAAGCCCTAGCTGATGGCGAAACGCTACCTTGGATGCATCGGTTACGAAAGTAACACTTTGACCCTTTTACAGAAGTAGCGATAATTTCATTTAATTATTATTCGATGCACTATTGCGGCCTCAAATCTATGCTGATGCGTAGGTGCATAATTTATGTGTTAAAGTGTAATTAATTCTTTAGTTGGCACGAGCTAAATGACAATAGGTCAGGTTGTAATTAGCCAGGTTAATTGGTTGGTTTGATTTTTATGGGTGTCTGCCGTCTATCTAACTCTTATTGATATAATTAAGTGAAACTTGTTGCAGGTTGTTAAAATATCGTAAATAAACCAGTATGCCGGTTTCCTCTAGATGTTTTCCTTTACCGTTTTGAGAGCAATGATGATGAAATAATTTACACAAAGTAATGCGCCTGTCTGGGATCGAACTTAGGACCTACAACTCGTAAGTCGCAGCCGTTACCACTGGGCCACCAGCGCTCCCTGAATAAAGGTTGTTAATTTATTATTAGTGCAGTACTTAGTTGATTGGATTCGGAGCTACTGGTTGCAGGTTTAAGAATGCTCCTTTTTCTTCGTGTCACTGGCACGACTATATTTTAAATCTTGTTTTTCCAACACTTCCACGGCGTTGTCGGATTTAGTATGCTCCAAAAACTTAAGATTCTTGTTCCGGGTCTACGATTTTTTAACCTATCTGATGAACCCGCGATACTGGGTGAACCATAATATAGTAGAAAAAAAACATACAAAAATACCCGTTTTAGGTTTTGTTATCACCCATTCGTTATTATTCCCATTATAAATTATCAATTCTCCACATGTCACGTAACTCGCGACAGTCTTCGCCTACTGTCCTAGTTATGTCAGTCCAGCATTCACCTGGAAATGCTAGAGAACACTAACCGTAATGAAACAATTACTTCCTAGCCTTACTTGCACATTTTCTTTCCTTTCTCCCTTCGCGCATGTTATTCAAGTCATTAGAGTATAAGGTAACTGTAATATTATATTTGTATAGTTGCATAGTTTTGTTAATGCTTAGTTACTAGTAAATTAAAGGTCTCTCATTAAATTCTTCTATGTTATAGTTTGATTCTAAGAACTTGTTTGTCATTAAAATTGCCATTCATCATGGTAATGCTGCACGTCTTCTGAGCACGTTTCAGATGACAGCGATGTGGATGAGTACTTCGACGCCTGTGTGTCCTTTTTTTTTTATTTGTATAGTTAGTCATTTCATTTAGTACCTAGTGCAAATAGTTACATACATACTACAATAAATAGATTATTAGAATGAGAATTTATTTGTAATTTTTACACAGTGACTTCTGAACAAATTCAGTTGTAATTTGTGCAGAGATTGAAATGTACATACATTTTCATAAAAATATACCATAAGAGAGATAGACGACGGAAGGTAATATGAAGGTATAGGTAGGTAGGTATAGTGCAAGATTGCCGACAAGAGTGCCGAGCTAGCGACAGAAACCCTCTATGGAGTAGGTATGTCTCCTGACCGACATCTAAATAAACAAGCAAAACAGTTACAACAACTAGATAAGTAAAATAATATAAAACTATTTATTCCAAGTCACGACTCCCTCAGTAAAAAAATAATTAGGATATCAAATCCAATTAGTTTCGTTGAGGAAAAAACAGCTTTGACATTTAAAACTTTTAAAGGATACGTAGAGGAATGTTAAAATGAAAACAGGAAAAAAGGAGTAAGTAACCTATTTGCACTTGTTGTGATTTTATTTTATTTAAACGCATTGACGTCACACTGTGTACACGGATTTTGTCTATGTCATGTAGATGTACAACATTCATCATCATCACCTGCCTCGCCTTTTCCCAACTATGTTGGGGTCGGCTTGCAGTCTAACCGGATGTAGCTGAATACCAGTATTTTACATGGAGTGACTGCCTATCTGACTTCCACAACCCAGTTACTGGGTAATATGAAACCCCTACGAAAACTACCTTTTATAATGGGCGACTAGAATCAATTCTATTTTGTTTTAATTTTTGACGTCCAAAAGTGCCTTTTATGTGCCTATTTGAAATTAATGCTTTGACTTTGACCCTTGGTAAGACTGGTTGTCAGACTTTCGGGCTTCTGACTACCCGTAAACGCCGTAATGACTGTCAAAGATCCACAAATAATGGGACCAACGGCTTAACGTGCTTTCTGAGGCACGGAGGGGTCTCAGTATGTAAAGATGGTTACCCATCCATGTACAACATTATTATATTAAAATTATTATAATCCTATAATATTTCTGTAGGATTAATATTCTATTTGTTTGTTTTGTCAACATTCACAGTGAATTAAAAACAACCAGAGAATCGTTAAGGCTTCTGATTATCTGCGCTTGTCCTGACATACATTGGCTGGTGAAAAATAAACGCTGACTTAATATATTTTATTTCAGGAGTTGGACCTTTAGAACAACCGCTTGGAAAGGCACACACGGAATAAGAAGAAGAGGCAGATCAGCAGAACGTGGCACGGCGAGACAGTTGCATTGATTGGGCCGATACCCGTTGAGAGGTCGTAATTAATTAATTGATTAATAATATTTTTGAAGTGAAAATTTCTTAAGGCGCGTTGGGCTTTTTTTGAGATGGGAAAAAACCATTGAAGTCGCGCTACTGTTACTGTAAGTGACACCGCGCGTGTTTTGTTTATAAGACGATTAAAAAACTACTCGCATCGGATGTGTTCGGCTGTCCTCGGGATGTAGGTACTCGGTTTTAATGTATATCTGACATGTCAGTGAGTGATGACAAAGTATTCTGTTTGTGTTTTGTTTTCACTTCTGTCGGCACTCCCAGAGTGCTTTTTTTTGTTAATATTAAGTCTTTCAATTTTATAATTTAATTTTTTTATAAAGGCTTTTTTTTTACTTTTAATATGTATAACAGATAAGCATAATCAGCGGTTAACGTTCCTGCAGCTGGGACACAGGCCTCCTCTCGGTGAGAAAGAGCAGGCCGTAATCCACCAGTAGGCCAGAACCTATAATGTTCCTGTTCTTGTCAGCGCCTAAATAAGTTCAACCAAACAAAAAAACGGTTGTACGAATTTCTCATCTCCCTTCCAATTTCAATATTAATACCCCTCCAGCTAGTAAGCTGTCAGCTTGTCTGGTAAGACATAAAAACGTTATTAAATATACAAAAACGCTTTGTTTAATTTATCTCTCTGGTACGCTAACCCTGTCGCAACACAAAAAATGTACTTGCCTACTCAGAAACAGTGTCGCAATTCCAATGCAAATTAATATCTATACTTAGTCCGAAAGTGTATTTATTAGTGTTGCACACAATAGCAACTACCAATCTTTAGTCGCTCCAAGTCACTTGATTGTAATAATCAACAATTTATCGATCCAAGAAATCTGGAATTTGACGTTCTTTAGATTGAATAATCACAGACAAAGACCGTTTGGTGGTCCTAACGAAATAGGTTCATAATAGATGGATAAATGTGCTTTATGCCTTGTCGAGGCGTGATCGAGTTGTTCAAGAGTTAAATATAAAGTCCAGCTTCAGAATTTGATGTTAGGAAACAAATCCGCTAAGCAACACTATGCTTGAGGCGTACCTTGAGGTGTTGAAAGTGATAAGGTTTAATAGATGGTGGAGCTGAATTAAGGTAACAGTAGATGGTTTTTATGGCCATAAAGAACCCATAATGTAGTTTCACCAAACTCTATACCTACTGGTGGAGCTGTGTGCTCATTAAATTCAAACCCATCTGTTTAATAATTTACTCCGTACACAAAATACGTTCGTTGACCTGGAGTTGCGGACACTAGCCCGTTTTATGTATTACCTATTTCCTACCTAATACTTGGTGCTTGTAAACAAAAACGAATCGTTTTGCTTAACAAGAGTGGCTATATTGAATTGCCAAATTAAGCATATAAATAGATTCCTTTATGCCTGGAGGCTTTTATTGAGGCGTATGTATATTGACATGGCTAGCTGACTTATGGCAAATAATTAAATTTAATGGTCTGTGTCTCGTAATGTTAATTACTTTGCATACCTACTATTATATAGAACCAAGTTTTTTTTTATTGAACAGACAGCTGTGCTGCTGGGGAGTTTGTTGCGTCACTTCTTCTTCCCATCAAAAGCACTAGGAAGTGGTGATGGTGTAGGCCACGGGCGTTTTGGGGGTCTGTCTTAAGTAATTTTGACATTCGAAAAGCGCTGATTCTCAGCCTAATATGAATAAATGAATTTTGATTTTGATTCCTAAGCAAATTTTACCTGTGATAGATACTTCCATATGCGAGGATCTACTATGCAAAGCTATGAGGTATTTGCTTCATTAGTGGTAAAGATACAAGAGTCTTAATTTTAACCAATAACGTTTCGTATAGGAATCGGCCATCAGAGGATTTTTTGTCGAAATAGGATTGATTGCAAGAGTACTCTTAACCCTTTGTATGCCGGGAACGTAGATCTACGCGAGACACAATGGTTTTTAATTGTTTCTGTAATTACGGCATTCAACCGGTTAAATGACGACTGCCTCGTATATCTAGTGATCGCAAGCGCTACTACTGAACATGAGGTCCTGGGTTCGATTCCCAGATCGTGCAAAATGTTATTGGGTTTTTCGATCTGGAATTTATCCAGTAGCCGCCAATCTAGATTTGTGTTCAGTTGATAGCAATAGGCTCACACCCTATTACATGAGAATGAAACATAACTGGTGAAATGTTAGTATACTACGGGTAGCCCTGCCCCACCTTTCGAAGACATATGGCGTGTTTTTTTTTTTTTTGTTAGTCTATAATGTCCCTCTGCTTGGAAAAGGCCCTCCCCCAAATCCTTCCAGAAACTCTTTTCCCGCGTCACCTCGAACTAGCCTTTACCGTACGCGTCCAGGTCATCTAGCCATCTCTTTCTGGACCGGACTCGGCGGCGCCGTCCATCTTCAGGCACCCATTCTGTGGAGATTTTTGCACAGCTGTCATCGTGCATGCGGCTGATATTACCCGTCCCATCCCATTTGAGCCTGGCAGCCTTCTTTCCTAAATCAAGTATGCCCATTTTAGAACGCGTCGTGGTATTCCGAATTCTATCCTAATGCCCAGAATGCTGCGTTCCATCGCTCTTTGGCAAACTCCAAGACGGAACTTTTGCGACTCGGTGAGTGACTAGGTCTGAGCACCGAAGGTTAGGACGGGCAGAATACATATGAGGCGTGAATTTATATGTCTAAAATGACGCTTTGTGTAGGATAAGTAGGTACGTGAAATGCCTTACATATGGGTGGCTTCTTATGATATCGACCTGCGGGTCAATTGCGTAGCAGTATTTAGGTGTAGGTTTGAGACCAGACTGGCGTTTTACTTTGTGTAAATTATTTCATAACTACTGCACTCAAAACGGTGAAGGAAAACATCGTGAGGAAACTCGCATTGAGCCCACGTGGTGGATTACGGCCCACTCCCTTTAACCGAGCGCAGGCCTATGTCCCAGCAGTGGGATCTTTATAGGCTGATAATGCTATGTACAGACGCCAGCACATCAAGCTACTACAACCTGTCAAATTTCTTTAATATATTTTCAACTTTATTACTAAGTCATAAGGTTCAAATTTGATTGGGCAAATTTGACAGTTTTGGGTAGCTTGATGTGCTGGCGTCTGTACATTTGTAATATCAGACATGCTAAAGGATTCTTGGTTACATGTGCCTCGGGAACCAGATAATTTTGGAAAGTTAGTAGTGATGGGCAAGTACATGGGATAAGACCTCGCGGCCGGTCACCTGACCGCTGATCAGACCAAGTAACTGCACTGGACTCTCTGTTACGACTGCGCTGAGAGAACCTGAGAACCGAACGAAGTGAAAGAACATCGTACAGACGCCAGCACATCAAGCTACCCGAAACTGTAAAATTTTCCCAATCAACTTTGAACTTTATACGTTATAAAGTTGAAAATCTATTAAAGAAATTTGACAGATTGTACTAGCTTGATGTGCTGGCGTCTGTCCATAAAACCATGAAAGCCTTTCAGGGACACGACCTTCAGTAATGAAGTACGCGACCAATCAGAGGAAGAGTAGAACTAATACCAGATGCATTACACAGACAAAGCTGAAATATTTTATATAATGTCAAATTCCTTTTACTACTGACTGGAGACATAAAACACTAGAATGACACAATCAATTCGTATTCGATCCATATTCAAGATAACACGTGTCCCGACTTAATAAAGACGTTTGTAATCAGTCTATCGCACGTTTTTTTGACCAAAATGTTTCTTTATTTCCTTATAAGAGCGGCTATAACATTTGTTTTGGGGTCTGCCTTGCATTGTTGAGTATGAAGGTGTGAAGAAACGTCGTTTTGCAATTCAACCTTTAAATTAATGGGGCCATTTCAGTGGCGCATTTGTTTCAGATTTCCGATAAGCATGTTTGATCAGGTGGACTTTTAAAGGCTATAAAACTACTGTTTACAGTAAGTACTTTGTTGTCCATGATAATATTATGTTAAATCAGCTAAGTTGAGTTTATGCAGTTTTAGCATCAAATACGTGAAATAAAAATTGTTTTATTTTTTATGTCTAAAATTTACCTGATGAATAGATCATTCCGATTATAATCAGTCTATAATTGTATTCGAATGTTTGGTTCTAGGATATACTGGTTTCCTCACGATGTCTTCCTTCCCCGTTTTGAGAGCAGTGGTCACGAAATTGAATACACAAAATAAAGTGCCTGCCTTAGTTCGAACACACAACCTACAAGTCATAAGTCGGGGTCGATACCACTGGGTCACCATTGCTCTAATTTTTATTCCAATCAGTCATGCTTAATTCTAGCTTTTATGCAATAAATAATTATTTTAAACTTCACATACATTAAAAAAGTGACTTATGGCAGATTCCTATAATTTACGGACTATATATTTGACATTTATATTTTTTTTTATTGGTTAAAATTTAGACACAATGTTTCTGTACCAAAAATGTAGCAAAGACGTCATAGCTTTGCATAGTAGACCCTCCCATATGGAAGTAGCTATCACAGGTAACATTACCTTACGAATCTATTTATATGCCCAGTTTGGCAATAAAATATGCGACCATTGGTAAGCAAAACGTTTTTGTTTATAGGAACAGAGCATTAATCCCTATAAATAAAGTTGGAACTATTAAAGACGAATGAATTATTCTATTAGAGAGCCTATAAATCTTACATTGGGTGACGCACTTAATCAAACTGAAGTGATTTGCCTTGAAAGGGCATAATAAATAATTATTGAGATGTATGCCTATAGAGCAGGGGTGGCTCAGTAACAACGGCCGCGACTTATGACTTGTAGGTCGCGAGTTCGAACCCAATGAACTCACTATCACGCACGCACTTTACTTGAGTAAATTATTTCATCACCACTGCTCTCAAACCGGTGAAGAAAAACATCGTGAAGAAACCGGCATGTCCTAGAACACACCCACCTACCAACCCGCACTGCCGCTCGATTCTGTAAAAATTTCACCGTGAAAACTTAGGCGAAGTGAATTTGTTTTTGCTGGGAATTGACACTAATGACAGCTCACTCCACGCTCACTTCACCTAAGTTTTCACGGTGAGATTTTTACAGAATAGCACCGCTGATCCAGCGTGGTGGATTATGGCATGCTCCCTCTCTCAGAAAGAGGATGCCTGTCTCCCAGTAGTAGGAATATTATAGGCTTATTATGCTCTATCTACATCTGTGATCTTCTCTCCAGTTTGATCCATTCAGATAAACTGTTTGCTGAGACAATTGGGTTAAAATTGTGTACAACTGCCTTAAATGCAGACAATGTAACGTAGTATGTCTATGCAACATCTCTGTCTATATATAAGTAACATTGTTAGCAGAAGGTGGGCGGACCATTGTCAGTGCCAAGTGCCAAGTAAACGGGTGAGCATTAAATGGGAGGCTCAAATTCGTCTGTCATTACAAGCTGTCATATTATCATACAATGACAATGAGCCGCCGCCGCCGTTCTGGGGAATTGAACGAGGTGCATGGTTTAGGCAGGGAGATAGACTTATTCTAGTCGCCCGAACTTTTGTTTTGCATAGGCCACGGTGAAAATATTTTCCAATTTGCAAGGTGCGGCTGTTGTAGGTACAGAACACAGGCGTTGATAAGGCTAAGGTTGAGTTAGACAGATTGACCTAGGATATGTATGAGTGACAGAGATGGCGCTCTACTGAGCGCTCTACTAATTTTCTAAAACTCCGTTTGCAATATCAACAAGGTTTTGCACATGTCATCTTGAGGAAGTTCTTCAATACATACGGAGGATTATAAAAAGATAAATAATTGCCTCTAGGCAATTATTTATCTTTTTATAATCCTAAAAAGCCGGTAGGTACTCTAGTACCTACCGGCTTTTTATATATAAAATAATATTACGTCAGATCCTATGATATCTCCTGTGTGTCTTATAATTCACTTGGCTTGAGGTACCAGTGACAAAAGTTAGGTATTAGGTACCAGTGACCACTTTTTTTGACATATATAAATGATCTCCCAGAAGCAACAACCAACAAAATGGTTCTTTTTGCAGATGACAGTACAGCTATTATAAAATGTACTGATCCAAATAATTATAAAAATGACATCAATATTTGCTTAAATGACATAATAAATTGGCTCAATAATAATAATTTGGTTATAAAATTGAGTAAAAAAAAAGTCATGCATTTTATCAACGGCGGCGTGAAAACCCAAATATGAATATTTATTTCAAGGGCTGCGATATTGAAGAAGCAAATAAAGCTAAGTTTTTAGGTATCACAATTGTTAATCAACTTACATGGAAACCTCACGTAGAAGAACTATGTAAAAAACTCGGCAAATCCGCATATGCTCTGTATCAACTTTCAAAGAAAGTAAACAGTCAGGCTCTTTTAACAGCCTACTATGGAATAGTTGCCTCTGTTTTGCGGTATGGCATTATATTCTGGGGGCAGTCTACTGATAGAGAAATGGTTGCAAAAGCGATGCATCAGGTCAATGTGCGGCCTGAAGACGACGGATAGCTGTATTCCCTATTTTAAGTCATTAAACATTTTAACATTGCCTTCTCTATAGTCAAAGTCAAAGCATTTATTTCAAATAGGCACATAAAAGGCATTTTTTAACGTCAGAAATTACAACAAATAGAATTGATTCCAGTCGCCCATTCCAAAAGGTAATTTTCGTATGGAGAAGAATGGGCAAGAAACTCTACCGTTACCCTTTTAAAATGTATTGCAATATTTTGCATAAATTAATTATATAATAATAATATGTGAAGACGATGCACCTAAAATAAAATTACTATACCACAATAGGTAAAATAATTAAAAATGAAACCATGACATATAAATTAATTATCTGATAGATAAATTGGAAATTATATGTATTGGAAACTGCCTTGTTTGCTAAATGTAACCCTCAACTATTCCAAAAATTATCAGAGGTCAGGAAAAATCCAATACGGACACATTAATACGTTAATAAATTATGTCATATGAAATGTAAAACTACACTTATGCAAAAAAGTATTTTGGTATTGCCCCACGCATTTATAATAAATCACCGAATATTATAAAAAAAAATTGACTGTATTACAATTTAAAAGAGCGCTCAATGAAATCTTACTTATTAAATGCTATTACACTATTGACAGCTTTATTAATGATGATTCACTTGCTGATTGACATTATTACTTTGATTGACATATTATTATTATGGTTTGTCATACTTTTACTCCGTTTTGACATTTTTTTAAAATTTTAGTTTTTATGGTTGAGATTTTTATTATTTTTATTTTATTGTATTATTTTTTCAATTAAATATGTTAAACTGAAACTCTATGTACACTATTTGCATGCCCATTGGACGGTACAAAGTGGAGAATCTGGTTAAATATGAAACACCTATGTGTCTTTACACATGTTTGCAAAGGAATAAAATGATTTGATGATTTGATTTGATTTCAAATTATGTTTAATCTGAGGGCCTATCGCAGCTGCTACCAGATACATTCCCGACTCATTTAGGGGTATATTATTATCAGTAAACTACTATTAGTATCAGGTGATAAGCGTATTCATTGATGTTGCCGTAACTCGTTGATAAAAAATGCTAAGTCCTAGTTTCATTTCAGTTTAGATTTTATAAAAACTCAGGACATCAGCTCCTAGCCTACATTGTTAGCTCGAAGGTTGCAACGACATCTCGTGATCCGACGCACGTAACAATTCGATTAAAAAGCTCTGTGTCTTCGATAAATAATATTGAAAGCTATCTTGATGGCATTTGGCCATGGCTTTTCTGTGTTTGGAGTCGTTACGACATGGCCGAAGATCGGGTGTATGAGTTATGACGTGCTAATGGCATATAAAAGATCCGTAAATATTTGAGTCATATTGTCCAATAAATCTTTATCTGAGACCTTGAATCACAGGCCATTTTATACTGACCAGCAGCTAATTTTGTTGATGCATTCTATGCAATCAGAGTAAATTAATAATTTATTGGACTCGTCGGCGTGTCGTCTTTATTTTCTTCATTTGATCGATTAGAGATAGAAAGATGATAGAAAACCAAGTATCGTGTCTGTCCGTGTGACAGCTTAGAATATCTAAACCACACAATGGATCTTGATGCGGTTTTCACCATGATATAAAGCATTTATTAGAAAGGTTATGTTTATAATAAGATAATATTTAGCTTAGATTCAGCAAAGGAACTTGGTGGCTCAGTGGTAACGGTCGCGACTTCCGTGTCGGTCGTGGGTTCAAACCAACGCAGGCACATGACTGCTCCCAAAACGGTAAAGGAAAACATCGTGAGGAAATCGGCCCACTCCCTCTCACAGAGCAGGGGCCTGTGTTTCAGCAGTGGGAAGATTATAGACTAATCATGCAGCATATAAATCTTGATCTTTGGAAATGTCACCATTGCACCCGTGCGAAGCAGGATAGGGTCGCAAAACTCACCTCATGATTTTTTTGACATTAGTCAAAAATTCATGGATTGTATGTGTTTTCATGCACCTTGCCAGTTCATCATTTATTGTATCATGAATAGTCTGTGTTATACGACCTTTCGTTTACCAATCGTTTCGAAACAGGATGACACAATGAAGAAATATGGTGGTCGGTGACCGAACGCTCGTTGGCGTCTTCCGGCTATAGGTAATCCTATTTCGACAGGCGGATGTGACATCATATTACCAGTAATTGTTCTAAGTGATAAATATCCAAGGTAATCCAAACTTGATTCATTATGGTGCTTTATGGAGAAATGTCAAACGCTCTTTGTTCTTCTGGTTTTGCTTTTATGGTATTGGCTGCAGATCGTGAGGTTAAAAGAAAAGACACTCTGTCTAAAATAATGGGTGGCTTTAATAGGGATTCAGAGATTGAGTAGTGTTGTCTCCAGATAATTAATAATAAACGTAGTTATTGTGGTTACAGTCAGTCTGTAAAGTATTGTGATAGTTGTAGCAATGTCATAGCTTAGTTACTACAACCAATTATTGAGCTCGTGCGTAGTTCGTCATAGTTCTAAACCAACTCGTTTGGTTGGGGTACCCCAACTAAAATGACGCTTATTTGTTTTCACGATTTATTTGGAAACTAAACCTATGCATCTAGTAGAAATTAATCACCAAGGTGTCCACCAAATAATAATATGGTGATTACAACAATATATTGAACTTGGAATTTTATTATTTAGGCTACTTGGATGCTCATGCTTAGTGGTGAACACTTTCTACAGGTGATTAGATTAGTAAATTGACCGTCTATCTATATAACAGAAGTTGATTTTATATTTCACTTATAATATTGTCGAAGTTTCACAACAGACTAAATAAGGGGTTTTAAAAAGTTTTTACTTGTAGGTAATTAATTTTGATTTTAAATTCACTTTGAATTAATTATTCATGAATTTTTAAGTAATTGACTTATTTACGGAAGTATCTGATTATTCTAAAGTTGATGTAAGGTCTGTGTTTTTGTCGTCATCTCGAAATGATTAAATTAGATAGGTTTCGATGTGGTGTAATTACATGTTGGTTATTATATTAAGCGTCATTGATCTACTGATCGTCAGCCTTCGATCGAGATCGAGTTAATAATCAGTTTCTCTGTAAAGGTTTTTTTTAACTTATTTAGCATGCCAGTCCGGTGGGCGTATTGAGCTAGCACTTAGACTAGTAATTTGTAATAGTAGATTGTGTAATCAAAACAGAATTTCAGCATACCGTCTCTCTCTACTAACGAATTAAAATCTGTTCTTCTAATTTGACTACCTACGTGCAACCTTACAAAAAGGGGCTGCGCCAAGGTAGCCTGCGCAATTCAAATTTACTCGTTACGGCTGCAAATCATATTGAGATCAGCATAATAACCTGCAAATTGCAAAACACTTAAGAAAATTTGAATTTTGTGGGCTACTCTGAAGCTTTCGCCTTAAAGTAAATCAACTTGAAAATTAGTTTCAATTAAACAAGTAGTTTCAAAAAAACACATATAATAAAAAATAGCTGACTCAGCCAACTTCGTACCGTCTCAAAATCAATAAGAACGAATGTGTCGAAAAATTTAATATTACTATATATTTTTTGTATTTTGTTTTTCTCATATTTTAATAGTTATTCGGGGCGGAGACAAATCTAACAAATAAAAAATCGTAAAAATCGGTCCAACTGTTCTTGAGTTATAAATGGTGTAACTAACCCGACTTTGTTTTATTTATAAAGATAAATTATATAAATAATTGTTTCTGTGACATATTTGGGCTTAGTTAATTAACATCTCACCTGCGGCGATTTAATTGATTCGAAATAAATATAAACCACTCTGAAATCTCCATATCAAATAAAATTACTATTAGGTACGTTACATTCGTTGAAGCCTATTATCGATAATTGAATTATCAAGTACGGCCTCTTTCGTGTGATAAATCACTACTGTCTACCGCAGGTCAACTAGTAAATAAACGTTTAAATTACATACGTGTTTTTTTTCCTACGTAAATACATGTATATCATATTATTATTCTAATACAAGGTAAGGACTTTCTTATTTACCATCCATAAATAAATAACGAATTAGGAAAAGTACCGGCGAATTTTTCATTATTATGGATTTAATTTGGACGTCATCACATCAAGCTAGCCGAAACTGTCAAACTATCCCAATCAACTTTGAACCTTATCCTTTAGCGATAAAGTTGAAAATCTATTAAAGAAATCTGACAGATTGTAGTAGCTTTATGTGCTGGCGTCTGTACACTTCATTATCATCCTAGGCCGACTTCACCCACTGCTGGTCATAGGCCTCTCTTCTTTTCTCTCTGTGCCAGTCTCATCCAGGTTTTGCCCGCGATGGCAATAATGTCGTCCGCCATCTAGTCTTCCAGTCCTTGGACGTCATGCCACTCTGTCACAGTCTTACTCCACCTGTAATTACTGGGCCTTGGCCAGGTGTCCTGCCCAACTCCATTTGAGTTCCTTATTACGATACCCGATATCAAATACCTTCGTACGTCTTCGTATCTCGTCTGAACTCAGTCTATTACTAGCCTACTAGACAAATATAAAATTTATTAATATTTATAAAAACTTTTTTATTGGTCAGAGGGTCTTCTTAGGTTAAGTTTCCACACACTACCGTATACAGTCCATAACCTAAATACATTTTTATCGCAACTTTATTAACTACAATAACTGGAAGACCGGCGCGCGGCGTCGTTACACAATGCAATGCTTTAAACCAATTTAATGGAACCCACCACAGTTCTTTCCAAGTTACTATAACTAAACTGCAAAGAAGAATATAAACCAAGACTGAAGGGTCACATTATACTGGTCGCTCCACAAATCCGGTAGGTGTCAGCGTGATTGACGGCTCCGTAGGAGGGCGCCAAAAGCATTTTGACATTCATTGCTTCTTTGATGGCAATACTTTGTGACAATTGTGAGAAAGAATGAAGCTATCACAATGGAGGCGTGTGGTTTATGAGGAGTAATGTAGTGCATATTGAAGTTTAAATAATGTGTTTTTCCGAGTACTAGAGGCGTAAAATGAAGGGCAGATAAAGGGTTTTGGGCTGCCATTTATTTTCAAGAACTGGGCCCGCATGGTGGACTACGCCCCACTCCTCACTTAGAGAAGGTCTGTGCCTCAATAGTGAGAACGTTATATACTGATTATGATGATGATCCTAATATAATAGCTGCAAGTGCAGCTAAGCATGACAACTGGTTTTTTTTTCTAAATCTAGGTTACAATGGAATATATACTTTCAAGGGTATTTAAACAAACGAGAGACATACAATGGGTGTTTTAAAAGTGCCTCGTCGCTGTTCCTCTTTCCTTTTATTTATGTATTGTTGTCTAGACCACTGACCCTTTAAAGTGATGATGCAATGAGATTTCCATCTACCTACTCATTACCATCCATCTCATTCCATCTACCTACTCACCTACTCATTATCTCAGAGCAGACCATCTGAAGTAATATAATTAAAACTCCTTCATTTATTGAATAAAAACAAGTCTATATTTCACCTTTCACACTTATTTTCCGAAATACTCGTAAATGCTGTTTGCTCAGCTCACTAATAGCTAAGACCTCAAGAACAAAGGAAAGGCACGTTCATTAACCCTTTCGATACACTAGGCATAAAACAAACGACTATCGTCCTCAGTACTAATCAACAATGTACGGTAATCTAGGAAGCGTTTTGCTTCTGAATGTTATTAATTGTGACATTCACCTTGAATTTGCTGCCGTTCATCTTGCACGATTTTAGTTCATCGATGTTATGCGATAAACTGGTTTCTTTAATACTAGGGCGTGTATACAGTGGGTGGTAAAGTTGTGATGAATCAATTTATAATTATAACAAGTAATACATGATGTAATTAGAAAATCTGTAAGGAAAACTGGTGGACAAGCTGTGTTGGCCCTATAGAAATAGCCGCGACTGAGTTCTAGTCTTCGAATCGAACCCTGAATAATTAGTAGTATTATTTCATCAACACTGCTCTCGAAATGGTGAAGGAAAACATTAAAAGGAAACCGGAAAGTTCTAGAACCAAAAATTCGATGCTTTCTGACATCCAACAACCCGCACTGGGCCCGTGTGGTGGTGAATTACGGTACTTCCTCCTACTTCTCTCAAAGAGGGGACGCCTGTGATTCAACTCATCATCATCATTATTTCAGCCGAAAGACGTCCACTGCTGGACATAGGCCTCCCCCAAGCACCTCTACTTCGACCGGTTCTGTGCTTCTCGTATCCAACGGGTTCCTGCGGCCTTCGCAAGGTCGTCGGTCCACCGTATGGGATGCCTTCCAACGCTACGTCAACCGGTACGCGGTCGCCACTCCAGAACCTTTTAGCCCCATCGGCCATCTGTTCTGCGAGCAATGAGCCCTGCCCACTGCGACTGGCTCAACTGATTAAGGAAAATCGGGCGGGCATGTAGGTACGATTATTACAACGGGATAACTCTCGCTTTCAATAAACTTATTAATGTTTTCGATATTAATTGTTTAATTTCTGAAATATTTAACATAACTGCGGTGCTATTCTGTAAAAATCTCACCGTGAAAACTTAGGTGGAGTGAGCGTGGAGTGAGCTGTCAATAGTGTAAATTTCTAGCAAAAAAAAAACTCACTTCACCTAAGTTTTCACGGTGGGATTTTTACAAAATCGACCGGCTGTACTAAATTGCTAAAAAACATGCAATAATCATACAAACAGGTTGTATTTACTCTGTAATAAAAACATTAATTTGAGCTAATCGATGTAAGTTACCTAATTATACCCAATAATTTTAATTTAAGGAACTGGAACCACAATTAACCTTTCAGTTGAATATAGATACTTACCTACTGAATTGATTGTATTTGATTTTATGTATGTATTTACGTAAGTAAGTACCTATAATTTACGCAAATCCGTCTATATAATAACATGATGAAGTTATGCCCAAACATGCATTAAAAAAAATACAGGGTGTTTGGAGCTGAGTGCATAGCTTTAAAAATGCCGTAAATGGTGTCAACTATCACTTAGTTGACACCATTTATAGTATTTTGAGCCATACATGTCTTAGACGAAGTATTTTTTTTAAACAGCAAACTTTTATTCAAAAATAAAAAATAAAAAAAAACATACTTCGTCTAAGGACTGATTTTTCCGTCGCCAGGCAAATTTTATTCGAGGAATAAAATTTGACGTTTGACAGTTTTTGTATGAAATACCTGTCAAAATTTCAAAATTATTCCTCGAATAAGGTTATCAGATCATTGAAAAATCAGCCAAAATATAAAACAAATTAGACAAAACGCTCTAAATGGAGTCAACTATCACTCCCTTAAGGCGTTGTATCCAACTTAATGTTATTCGGAAAAGAAGTAGGTGAGTCAGTACCCAACTTCTTAAAAGATCATTAATTAAATTTTTAGGAAAACCATTTTAATAATTATTATATATATAAACATCCGAATTGAGAACCTGCTCCTTTTTTGAAGTCGGTTAAAACAGGACACGCGCACAGAAGAATTAAATGTTATAAAACGTGTAGGTACATTTTTCTTAACATAAATTTCAAAATGTGCAAATTGCCTAATACATATTTCTGAAGTTGTCGTCTCACCCGCAAATAAATCAATGTGGCGACTCGCTCGTTTCGGGCGAGTAAATCAACTAATAAGCCGATGCGATGCGACGGGGTGAATCGGGGGTCAAAGAAATTTCAGAACATAAGAAGTCGCGGGCAGAAGCTAGTATATAATAAAAGATAATTCATATAAAATCAATATTTCCTAATGTCCCTTGTGAACACAGCTTATATAGCCGTTTATGGTGGACACCATACCTACATGACAATTAACAAAGATAAACGAGGAAGTAGTGCGACCGCACTTTAAACACGACCGACAGGTTTGAGATAAATCGAACACAAAAATGTTAAGTACGACATTTTATTTGTAACGCTCTAGTTACTAAAATTCATAAAAAATGGCAGCAACAATGGACTATACAGGTTGAATTTTTATGTTTTTTTTTACGTTACCTCTTTAATATTTTACATGCTCTTTGTAACTCTTTCGGAGGAATCTTATTTCTGTTGTTAGGGTTGGATGAGATCTGGCAAAAAGATAAAACTACTAAGACCACGTTGTTGACAGCATCATCGCTTGTCACTGGGTCAAAAAAAAAAAACAGTGAGAACCGACATCAAGCTTTTGATACATCCCTGTTTAAACACCTTGTATAGCAACAGGTACCAAAATATATTAAACTTTTCAGATTAAAAAACTGGTGGAGCGGATAAGTTAATTATTACTAAATTTATTTGACATTTAAGAAGTTGGAGTCGCATATTTATGCGACTCCAACTTGCCCGACGCGAGACATTCCAAACTGTCAATTTACATAGTAAAGTTGTTAAGTCATGCGTACCAGTGATTGTTGAATTTAAAGATCACAATACTAGTAGGTAGCTAATTGATTAAAGTTACGTACATAATAGTTATTACAGAGATTGCAAGTCGTAGATACTAGTCTATCTGTTGTTGTCAGTTTGTTGAAGATATGTAACTCACTTTAACATGCTTTTTTTTGGGCGGTAGTATCTCTCTTCAGTTTGTGATCTTCCTGTACGAGTCGCAATAAATACTTTTTCTTTCTTTCTTTCGTATCTTCCTGCACTTCTCCCATGTTACTTGGAGTCTGCGCAACACGTTTTTTTCTTCTATTCTCCTTTGCCATTCATCTTTCCTTTTCCTTCCTCTCCCAGTAATCTTAATTTAATATTATAAATGCGAAAGTAAGTTTGTTTGTTTGTTTGTAACGCTTTCATGCTAAAACGGCTAAACGGATTTGAATGAAATTTGGCACACAGATAGACCATAAGCTTTTATCATAGCTCTAAGAATCTAATGAACAAGATTTTTTCCCCACTATTTTCCACTAATCAATAAATAAAATTTAGTTATAGGTGAACAACCCTATCGTCATCTGTCCGTCACTCCGATTCGACCTAGAACGGAGCTGGGTTACTTGCAACTGGACCAATGAGGTGATTTAAATGCATACTTAATTATTCGATAAGTATAGAAAAATTACTAACATAAGGTATCGGATAGGAGTTACAGAGTTAGGTACATACATTATAAGGACTGCAGAATCTGAGCTTAAAAGACGTCCAAGAAATTATGATTATAATGGGAAATATTTAAATGTACCTACCTCTTAAAACTTTTTACGCTTCTAATAATACACAGTTTTTTTAAATAATTGACTCGCTTTTTAACTTTCCGGACTTTTCTCACAGCACTAACAGCTAAGCTAATTTATCACGACCAAATAGGTTAGGTTATGTTGGAGCTGTGGTCGACTACGTGCGAGCCGAATTGGACGCAGTAACTAATCTAGAGCACTCCGACCAAATGGGTTAGGTTAGGTTAGAACAAAACCAACCGTTACCAACCGCGTCTATATCAAAGTTAGTGGCAGTTATTTGTATATTTTTCGAACCTCAAAATAGGATTTATTTTAGTTTCACAAAAAGAGGCGCGATTATTATTTTGAGAGTATGCCATAATATGTTTAGAAGCGCAAAATGGGAATTATTAGAGGTTCGATTAAATAAATGCCAATTATAATTGGTAGACTTGTGTATGTGGCCTATTAGGTGTATTATCTATTAAATACCTTTTGTCGTCTGCAACTTCGTTCGCGTGGAAGTCTTAAGACACCACAATAATACTCGCTAATAATGTAGTTTTCTATAGGTCAAAGAAAATTTTAAATCGGTTAGGTATTTTTTGAGTTTACTCATTACAAACAAACGTACAAAAAATCAAATCTTTTCTCCATATAAAATTAGTTTAGATAAATAAATAACAAAGTATTAACTATTAATATTTAATATTAATTGATTATTTATTTACCTAAACTAATATTATAAGGAGAAACGATTTGATACCATTGCCAAGATTTGATCTGTTGCCATTTACTGAGTTAAGAACAGAGCTGAGATTTTGGGCTGACGCGACGTAAATCTTTATATACGTAAATAATCATCTATGAAGTTCGACTTCGACTCACCTAATTAACGTGACACTAATGTAGCATCTAATGAGATCATTAGATGCTAAATTAGTGTACCGTTAAGTAGGTGGCTTCGTTTATCGTTGTAAGATGTTATTGTAAGTAATTGTTTTTACTGCCCGCTTTGTATTTTATCGGTCTAAGGAAATCCTTTCATGGAATTAATTATCCACGAATGGAAAAGTAGAATGTTTTCCAAGTAGCGTAATGATAGAATAATTACTTTAATGTGTAGTAAATTTAATTGAGTATCCTAACTACTCTTAGGTACAAATGGGTATAATCGTCTTACCCAGTTACTGGGTTGTGGGCATCAGATAGGCAGTCGTTCCATGTAAAATATTGGACGTACTCGTATTCAGCTGCATACGTTTAGACTGGGAGCCGACCTCAACACAGTTAGATAGTATCCTAAATGAAAAGGTTACATACCATGAAGACATCGATCCATGAAATATTCGGAATGGAACTAATACATGCATAATTTTTTACGATTAAAATAAAAATTGATTGCGTACAAATTTTGAAAGGAAACAAGTAATTTGTTGAAATTTCACCTTAGATGTTGTTAGGTAACCAAGATTTCAATGGAGTAGGTAACATATATTCAATCAATTGGTTATGTCCGTTAATAGATGTAATAATAAATGGATATTTGCGTTACTGATATAATTTCTTAACAAATTGGTTATGCTTTGGTCTGAATACGACGAAATTGATTTTTGTGTGAATAATGTTTTCCGCATTGATGATGTGCCAGATGTCATTGGACAAGATGTAAGTGACTTATACAAATGAATTGTTAAACCATAATATTGTTAAAACATATCGACCCCTGACCGCCAGCTTATCATAAACGACAGTTTTACGAATATGATATTATTATTTTAAACGATATACAAGGTGGAGACGACAATACAACAATAAAATAAACTTCGTATTTTTAATGACCTTCTCAGTCTGAATTCGAAAATTCAATCAAAGATATCCAATAAGTAGTTTATTTATTTATTGAATACCTACTTCAAGCACATAAATGTACAGAGGCGGACTTAATGCCCTAGGCATTTTCTACCAGTCAACCTTTGGGTGATGCAGAGGCAAACCTACTACAGGTAGGTGCAATCATGAAAATTGAGGAATAAATATTTTAGTTTTAAAGATACGCATAAACCTATTAAAGTTATAAATATAATACAGGGTATCAAGAAAGTAGCTGAGACAAAGGAGCGAGCGCAGAATAGCGCGAGTGGCGACATAGCTGACAGAAAACGAGAGACAATTCAATATACCTAATTACATATACCTAAATAAGCATAAACAAATATACATAAATACATGAATATACTAGAATGAAATAAGACAAACAATGAGAAAGTTGACCGATCCCGACATCAATGCGATAGTTTAGTCACTACAGATAGTCAAAGATAGACAAAACCCATAGTCGGCCCATCACTACTCTAGGTATTTAGTTTGTAAAAATCGCTTTTTTAATACATTATAATTATTATTTTTTAATTACGAAGCTGGGATTTCCAAAATACTGTTGCCAGTGGTATCAGTTATTGTCATTTTGTTGTCTCCACATTGTATAAAATGCCAAAAATGTCAAACTTAGTAATGCATACGTAAGCCGCAGGCAAGCTTCGTATTTTTTAAATTGCTAAATGGACCCGCTTTTGACCCCGATCACACCTGATGGAAAGCGATAGATGAGGTCTATGTATGATGGAATGAGCTTGCCCAGAAGATGCCTGTTCACTCTTGATTTGAAGGCTTGATTTGAGGGTTAAATGTGGGAGGGACACAGATGCCGGCAGAGTTCCACACTTTGGCTGTGCGCATAATAAAAGTGGAGGAGAAGTGAAGAGAAGTGTATAGAAGTGGAGAGATTATAATTAAAAACTTGTTGATATACAATATCATCATCATCATTTCAGCCGAAAGACGTCCACTGCTGGACATAGGCCTCCCCCAAGCACCTCCACTTCGACCGGTTCTGTGCTTCTCGCATCCAACGGGTTCCTGCGACCAATACAATATACATGTGATGAATTGCAAATTTTTTACATGTGAGTTTTGACTGTTTACTTACCTATTGGAGCTGTTATAAATTAGCCAAGTGTCTGTGCAATCATTAGGCATTGGATAGATGGAATACTCCTTATTATGTACACCATTTATTATTACAGTAAAAATGTAGAAATTTTACAAAGAGTGGCATGATAGGCGGTCTTATCGCTAAAAGCGATCTTTTAAAGACAACCTCTGGATGGATTAAGGGAGAAAGAAGAGACAATACTGTAGGTAGTCTGTGGTGTACCATTTACAAATATAAATAAATACATGCATACATAAAACATATACTTATCTATATAAAAAATAATTAGTGTCAGAATTGATTGAATACAGATGTTAATATAAACTATTTAAATACCATTTACAAAATCGGCAATTCCTGAATCATTTGATAACTGTGTCAAGTAATATTAGCTTTTTGCAGCTTATGATGAAGATGAATAAACTAAAAAACTAAAACTAAACCCATCGGAAGTGATTTTAATGATATCTTCACAAGAGATCTTCATCTTATTTCCTGATGCCATTTCCATTGTATGCAAGTATATAATTAGAATCGTGGGTCATTTAAAATTACATAAAAACTATTCATTTTAATTTTCAATAGCCTTTAGAACAGTTTGTTCATACTTCCTATTTAGTAACACCAGTTTGTTTTTGGATATTGGCATCTGGTTACGCGAATCATTTCAGGTTACTTTTTTATTAGGTAACGTCATTTTGCACAGTGCACAGTTCCATAATTCTAGGCTATTATTTTTAATCGTGAAATTGCTGATTCAATCAACTCAGAGTTTCGCAGTCCACTGCTGGACTTAGGCCTCTCCCAGGGTGCGCCACAACATCCTCCACAATGTCCTCCGCCTTTCGCATCCAGCCTGTGCCAGTCACCTCTTTTAGGTCGTCGCCGTCGTCGGTCCGACTAATTGGGGTGCGTCCCACACTACGCTTGCCAATACGCGGTCTCTACTTCGCCGTATTTAGTATTATTAGTTTCATAATTTCATCATCAGCAGTCCGTTTCTGAACAGTCCTCCACAGTGAGGTTTAATTTTTCCTTTTTACTACAATAATTGGCATTGGCATTAGCTTGAGTAACTAGAAGGGATCCAAATAATATAAGAGCGTTTACGCCGCACGGAATTTCATACAAACTTTCAAGCCCTTGTTTTTCGAAATGAATGAACTGATTTCAATTAAACTTCATACGCATAAGCAGAATACAAAGGTCTAAAAAGTTACTCAAGATTATTCTTTTCGAAAAACAAGGGCTTGAAAATTTGTATGAAATGCCGTACGGCATAAACGCTCTTAAGGGGTTTACATGACCGCGCGGTCATTGTCGGACTGCATAGAAAGAGACGCGCGATGACACAACGCTGGTAATTTATTGCAAAATATGAAGCAATTATTAAATTCCAAAAAAACTATTGTTTGGACTAAAAATTTAAAACATTAGTATTTTAGTATGTTGGTTGTAGAATTATCTGCCAATAAATCAAAATTATTGAATGTATATGGGTATGATTTTTATTGTAAAAAGAAAGTTTTTCGAGGTATTTCCATGATTTTTTTCTATCGTATCAAATTAGTTGTATTATGTTTTCAAAACACTATCTACCTAGCATATATCCTGAAGAATATTATATATTTTTCTGATTTTGTTTACTGTAGTCGATCATATACTTTTATTGTTTCCAAAAACTTGCTTTTTTTGCGTTAAGGTCCCGTAAGCCCCTTAAGTGAAGGAAAGTGTGTACTTTCCTTCACTTAAATTTTATTACTTATTTTATTTGGATAATGTTTGATGTGATTGGCTGTCAAAGAAAAGGTTTATTGCAAATTACTTTCCCTTATCTTATGATTATGAGTAAGTCTTACATACAAAATAATATTGAATATCAAGTAAATATTGTTCGATCGTTTCAAAGAAGGTAAGTTTATTTTAATTCTATGAAATTGTGAGTATTGTAGTATAGATTGGGGAGGAAAAGTTTCAGCAGTGTACGTCAACGTACTGAGTTAATGGGAATAAAAATATAGGTCTGTGTAACAACTGCTTTTTAGCCGCGTCAGATTGTATGAGAAACCAGCCTGCTTTAAAACATACTCTTGAAAAAGACGTGCCTTTTCCACATACATACATGATTTTTTTATACATAATTGATACCTACCAACCCGTACTGAGCCCACGTGGTAGATTATAGTCCAATCCATCTCAAAGAGAGGAGGCCTGCGTCCCAGCAGTGGGAACATTAAAGGCTGATTATAATGCCATATGCCAAATGTAGTTGTCAGGGCCATCTTTACCCGGGGGTGCAAGGGGTGCGTGGCACCCAGGCGCAAGGTATTAGGGGGCGCAAGCCAATCAGGTTATCACTAATCACTCATTATAACCGCAACGCTCCAGCGTTGTAACCGCACGTCACCGCCTCGAAAAAATCCCTTAGAAAAAATTGGTGGAAATCATTTTAAAAATGGAACACAAAAATTAAGTTTAATTTATTTTTGTTGGCAAGGGGGGCGCAAGCTGATGTTCGCACCCCGGCGCCCAATATGGTTAAGACGGCCCTGGTAGTTGTCATAACAGCTTGAAAATCACGATTATTCCCTATGTCCACCACTTGTTTGGCCACCACCGGGGGACAACGAAACAACTTTTAAAAATTATTCTCGTTGTCCACCACTCGGGACACTTCATGGTTTGAATAGGTCGAATCTGTTCCACAATCGGGGCACGGTTTTGGAACAGATTCGACCTATTCAAACCATGAAG
This sequence comes from Luperina nickerlii, assembly GCA_963855955.1. NCBI lineage: Eukaryota > Metazoa > Arthropoda > Insecta > Lepidoptera > Noctuidae > Luperina > Luperina nickerlii. Next base: position 8,476,669 of record OY979669.1, read on the forward strand.
TGTCCCCCATTAGTCTTTTGGATGCTATCCCTAGAGTGTATATAAAAACCGGAGGCGCGAAAGGAGAGCAACCCCCGCCCGTTGTAACAAAGCAGCTCACATTCTCAGCTTCGGCTTGCACGGGTGCCTATCCATTGTTACGTAAGGGCGGAGGGGTTGCACATCCCGCAGCGTCGGAGATGATGCAGAAGCATAAAATGTTTTCTAAATTAATTATGATTGAAAGGAGGACCTTGATAGTACATACTAATAAAAATTAAGCACTTGATTCACGGCATGTTCTGATTGATTTAAGTTCAAGTCATAAATATTAATATATTTTATGATTTATGGTTACTTAGATAACAGCTACGTTAGGACTAAGGCCAGTGATACATCTTTCAATGTCGCTTATCTTGTTCACCAGTCTATAAATGGCCAATCGATCATATCAAATTCCAATCAAGAAAGAAATGTTGTTATGTCTTAATAGGTTCTGAGTTATTAGGTTGCTAATAAAATAGAAGTTTAACTTCCTTTACTGGGGGGGTTAGGGTCGGTGTAGGTCTTAGTGGGGCGGGTTTTCGGCCAGGGAACTCGCACCTAGAAAATGCTAAGCTGCCAACAGCGCACGCCTAGGTGTGTGAAGCTAGGCTATTAGGCGCTCACCGACAAGTGCTTCATACACGTCCACGCCATCGCTAGTCTGCCGCCGCGGTCTAGTGATGGACCCACATAATTCAATCTTTGTGGGTCGTCCCTCCTGGGCAATGCTGCGGTCCGTAACGAGCTTCACACACTCCATCTACCTCGTGACCTGTAGTAGCCAAGTATGAAGCGCGAGGGCGAGCCTTCGGCGCCCGATTGTCCTCGGCGGTGTGCTTGCGCACCAATGAGGGCATGTAACCGAACAAACTGGCTAGGGGAAGAAAACCCTGACATATAAAAATAACACAACCACAGCAGGAGACCTCAACTCGCCAGAGTTGGAACACCATTTGGTCTAGGAGATGCTAACTCTGAAATCAAACTGTAACCGCTGCCTTGTGGAGAGATGTTGGATCATCAAAGGCTAGGGCGTTACCCCGAAATTGTAACCAGCTCAGAAGATGCTAACTTCGATACCAAAACCAGCACCTACTGCCTTGTAGAGAGATGTTGGTTCATCAAAGGCTAGGGCGTCACCCCGAAATTATGATGTGCAGTGCCTTGGGAAAGCGCTTCACTATCTTCCCAACTATTAAAATGAAATGAGTAAAAATAATGAGAATGTTCTGCCATGCAAACCGGCTAGCCCCCGGCGCTCACAGGTACCCGGGCCTGTGAGTGAGAAATTGATTACCGAAGACTGTAAGAGGGTGGGTACCCAGGCCCCCTTACCAGTAAATACTACTGGTCTTAAAGAAAGCAAGAGTAATAAGAAGCTGGTCCAGCAAGCTTTCCATCCAGGTCTATTTGAGAATAGACCAAGAAGTTTATCACTTAGCTCAATAAGGGATACTAACGTTGAAATACATACCGAAAACACACAGCAAAATGAAACAATAAATAGTACAGATAACAAAGACGCCAATCCTCCGTCCTGGCAGAGAGCACCAGTCCTAAGAAATGCCAAAAGGAAGAAAGTGTCTTCACCATCTCCCGAGAGAATAATCACTACCAACACATTCAGTGGGCTCCCGGTAGACCAGGAAGAAGACACAACAATAGCACAGGCAGAGGCAGTTAAAAAATTTGTAAAGCCGCCACCGATAATCCTGTATGGCATCGAAGACCTTAACAAGCTAACTGAGCTCCTAGAGAGTGTCATAAACAAAGCAGATTTCACCTACAAAATCATTAACCAGAACCAACTTCGAATTAATTGCGCCAGTGTAGAGGTCTACAAAACCACAATAGATATCGTTAGACAAAGAGGACTTATTGGACATACATTTAACAGGAAGGATAAGCGACCCTGTAGAATAGTAATAAGAAACCTGCACCATACTACACCAAGCAGCGTGATAAAAGAAACCCTGGAAGAGACAGGAAATACGGTGATTGGTGAGATAATAAATGTGAAGTATGGCCCAGAAAAGAAACCAACATCTACATTCTTTGTCAACCTCCAACTCAGTCCCAACAACAAGGCTATAAAAGATATTAAATACATACACCATCAGTCTGTAACTATAGAAGACCCACGAAAACGAAATTCAGTAGTGCAATGTCAAAGATGCCAGCAGTATGGACACTCTAAAAACTACTGTATGAGGCCCTTCCGGTGCGTGAAATGCGCACAATCACACAAAACATCAGAATGCCCAAAGAAGGATCGCAACACCCCAGCAAAATGTGCTCTGTGTCAAGGCGCTCATCCAGCAAATTTCAAAGGGTGCGAAGTATACAGAGAAATTTTAGCAAGAAAGTCAAACTTACAACCACACATTAAGGCCAGAGAAAACCCGAAACCAGATGCTGATGACAGGGCCCAGCCACTAAAGAAAAACCACCCATCCCTTCCAAATAAATGGACCGGACCCACGTTTACAACCTTTCCAACTGACACACGGCCGAAACCAAACAACATACGAAAGTCATATGCTGAAGCAACGAAAGCCGATAAAATCCCCGAGGATGTGAATGTTCTCACAAAAAGCAAATCACAAAGCATAGAAAATATGCTTTTAAAACAAGCAGAAAAATTTGATCTAATCCTACAACAAATGAGCCTGTTAATCAATCTCATAACGACCCTTGTCTCTAAGATGTCATAATGACTTCCCTCAAGATAGCTACATGGAACCTAGCGGGACTATCACCAAATAAAGTAGAGGTAGAAGTCCTATTACACACCCACAACATAGATATACTGCTAGTATCAGAATCTCATACAACCGCAAACAGCAGTGTTAAAATACAGAATTACAACATCTACTGCACAGATCACCCAGACGGGACTGCACATGCCGGAGCGGCTATAGTAGTGAAGTCTAATATCAGACACCATGAACAACCTCAATTCAAAACTGAGTACATACAAGCAGCAACCGTCGCAATAGAAGATCGAAATGGTACATTTAATGTATCTGCAATCTATTGCCCTCCTAAACACAAACTGAAAGAGGAACAATATAATGAGTATTTTAACACCCTAGGCACCCGCTTTATAGCTGGAGGTGACTGGAACGCAAAAAATGTTCACTGGGCCTCCAGACTTACTAATACAAGAGGCAGAGAGCTGAAAAAGAGTATAGACAAAAACCATCTCAGAACAATCTCTACAACAGACCCAACCAACTGGCCCACAGACCCAAATAAACTGCCGGATGTCATAGATTTTTTCACTTTAAAGGGGCTATCCAGTCTTTTTCACCGTGTAGAGACAAGCCTGGACGCCAACTCTAATCATGTTCCGGTAATACTGACGATTGGCACCACGGTCCTAAACAGAGAGAAAAACCCCAAATTATATAACAGGCACACAGATTGGTATTCATTTCGTGAATTGGTCGAAGATGGAATCAACCTCAAAATACCATTGAAAACTGAGTCGGACATCGACGTAGCTGCGAGAAATATAACCTCGGTGATTCAGGAAAGTTGTTGGAGGTCAACACCAGAAGACAAAGAACGTTCACACCAAAGCAAAGTATATTCGGAAACAATACGGACAAAAATTATGGAAAAAAGAAGACTACGGCGAATATGGCACACAAGTAGGCACCCAAATGACAAAACAGAATTAAACAAAGCTATTTTAGAGCTAAAAACTCTTATAATTGAAGCAGATGATGCCGCTCTAAATACGTATTTGGAAGGTCTCTCAGCTACGAAAACAACCGACTATTCATTATGGAGGGCCTGTAAAAACCTGGATCGACCCTTGCACCACAAATCACCGCTTCGGAACCATAACGGAACTTGGATAAGAACTGAACAGGACAAAGCTGAAGCATTTGCGAACCATCTTAGCAATGTATTTATGCCTAATAACCCGAGACCAAACGCGGATGAATCTGAGATCGACCTTGTCCTCAACCAAGATTTTCAACTGGATTTACCCTTGAAATTGGTAACGCCTAAAGAGATTCATAGGAATATAAATTTATTGAAAAACAACAAGGCCCCGGGCTATGATCTTATCGACAAAAAAGTACTTCAAGAATTGCCTCGCAAGGGACTTGTGTACTTGACTATACTTTTCAATGCCATTCAACGCGTAGGCTACTTCCCAGACATATGGAAAGTATCACAGATAATAATGATCCACAAACCTAGTAAACCTATACATGATGTCACCTCGTATAGACCAATCAGTCTCTTACCGACAATGTCTAAGCTCTACGAAAAGACCCTACTACATAGAATGTTACATGTCCTCAAAGAAAAGTCCATTGTCCCAGATCACCAATTCGGATTTCGGAAAGAACATGCTACCATAGAGCAAGTCCATAGAGTGTGCAGGACGATCAGGAAATCCTTTGAGAAAAAAGAGTACTGCTCGGCTGCTTTTCTCGACATACAACAGGCCTTCGACAGAGTCTGGCACAAAGGATTGTTATTCAAAATAAAAACCTTACTACCACATACATTCTATGGTGTATTAAAATCCTATGTTACCAACAGAATATTTCAAGTAAGGGAAAATCAATCCACCTCGAGATTCCACGAAATTTCCGCAGGAGTACCACAGGGCTCGGTTATTGGACCCGTATTGTACACCCTGTTTACTTCCGACTTGCCACAGATTCCCGAGATCACAATTGCCACTTTTGCGGATGATACTGCCCTACTTGCCTCGCACAAATGTCCAGCACAAGCATCTCGCAAATTGCAAACTAGTTTAAAAGAAACTGAAGAATGGCTTGCCAAATGGAGAATTGCCGCCAGCGTATCTAAATCCGTGCATATCACATTTACACTCCGTAAAAATGACTGTAACCCGGTCACTTTAAACGGTAGTCAACTCCCGCACCACGAGTCAGTGAAGTATCTGGGTATGCATCTTGACAGAAGGCTCACATGGAGGAAACATGTCGAAACAAAAAGAGATGAAATGAATCTGAAATACAGAGGTCTATTCTGGCTACTGGGAAGAAACTCAAAACTGGCTATAGACAATAAACTCCTCATATACAAAACCATACTAAAGCCAATCTGGACCTATGGCATCCAACTTTGGGGATCAGCCAGTGCCTCCAACAAAATGAAAGTGCAAAGGGCACAAAATTACATCCTTAAACAGATATCCAACGCACCATGGTTTGTCAAGACAACAGAGATCCATGAAATTCTCAATATTCCGATGGTCAACGAGGAAATAAATACACATGGAGAAAACTATAAATGCCGACTACTTAAGCATCCGAATAAGCTTGCGGGGCAGCTTACTATTCCAGAAAGCATCCGCTGATTAAAAAAGCGGCGGGACATCTTCGACCAGAACAGTCAGTCCGAAGATTGACTTAAAGAGTTAGGGCAAACTCCAATGGGAGTGGTGCCCCACACGCCGACGGATGGAGTCATCTCATCTGCTTATAGTCTAGAAGACTGATTGCATGATAAAATTGGAAAAAAAAAAAAAAAAAAAACTTCCTTTACTAAACGCAAGGAAAGAAAGAGAAGATGAGCAATAAAGTAGAAGCAGCGGGGTAATTGCGTAAACACTCACGATAGCCATGGCTTTCATTTTGACAGTTCAAAAACATTTAATGCGTTATTTACGTTGTTGAACAGACAAGACGGCGAAGTGCCAATAACTCCTAACTGACAAAGTCAAAAATTTACACATACTGGAAAAAAACGTTCAAAAATAGACACGTTGTTTTAGTTGGGAGGTACATATTACCACATATTAATTTAATGCTGTTGCAACTAAAAATACACTTAGGCGATTTCACTAAAACATGCGAATATAACGCCTTTAAATTCAAAAAGAAAAAAAAAAGTGATCTGCTCAAAAAAAAAACAGTTAGGAGGTATTGGCACTTCGCCGTCGAAATATTTTGAACATATGAAGCAATGGATTAGCAATATCCTTCAAAATGATTCAGATTCTGACTGAAAGTATATTACTTAATTAGGGTGGTGTGGTCAATGTGGCGATGCGTGGGGGAAGGCCTATGTCCAGCAGTAGAACTCTTTCGGTTGATGATGATGATGAAAACCGAAAATATTCGATTTTAGAACAGATGAAAAAAAAACAGAGCACTTAGAGGAAAGTCAATTTAAATTAAATTGCAGCTATTTTAGGTACCTGGATCAATTTTCATACATGACTGCATTTCGTTAACAGTATGCAAATTAAATATTATAATTATGTTATTGTAAGCTTCAGTGGCAATGGGCCAGCCATAGGTTATATTAGCAGTACCTAGAACGTATGACAATTGTGGTATACGTGCAGTGGACTTCTTTATGCTGATGATGATACACACCTAGGTGATCACTAATATTAAGTTTGTAGGCGGAGAGCAAGTAATACACACGGAAGTGGTTTATGCACTGACCCTTTATTTAAAAACTCAAATTGACAAGAAGGCGGGGCTTATGTCATCCTGACAGTTGTGGCACATATTAACCAATCGCAGCTATGGCTGCGTTCACACATAATAACTTAATTCAGGATGAAATTGAATAGGTGCGACAAATTAAAATATCTAATTCTACATGCTATAAAGTAAATTTAGAGCATGTTATTAAGGCTTAGGCCTCTGCCTCGAATTTTGCAGGCAGCGGGGCGGCAGCGGTGGCAGCGCGGACGGTCACCGTTTGACTGGAGTGCGCCGCTCGTTGCCCGCTCCCGCGCCGCTGTTTTCGAGAACCGGTCCATTTGATTTTACGCATAAGATCCTGCCGCTCCCGCGCCGCCACCGCCGCCCCGCTGCCCGCAAAATTCGAGGCAGAGGCCTCAAGGTTATGTTGCTCGCAGAACAGATGCCCGATGGGGCCGAAAGGTTCTGGAGTGGCTACCGCGTAGCGAGAGACGTGTAGCGTTGGAAGGCCTCCCACAAGGTGGACCGACGACCTTGTAAAGGCCGCAGGAACCCATTGGATGCGAGAAGCACAGAACCGGTCGAAGTGGCGGTGCTTGGGGGAGGCCTATGTCCAGCAGTGGACGTATTTCGGCTGAAATGATGATGATGATGATATTATTAAGGAAAGGGATACACATACGTGCGCGTAGGCGAGCGATTTGGCAACGTCGTCGCGCGCCCAGTTTTTCGTAGGAAAACGGTCAAAATTAGGTAAATACCACTAGTTCAACACGTTGCCAACTTACTTCGTGTTGTAAACTCTGCGATGAATGGATTGCTTATCGGGCGCGCGCTAAATGTGATACTTTAATTTTCTTATTAGTTTTGATAATTTTAGAAAAACAATTTTTTTTTTGATACGACGATAATTCGTGTCTGCTTGAAGGCAATAACTTAGTTTGCACAGACGATAATTACACGATTTTTCAAGAATTTAGATTTGTAAAAATAACAATTTATTATGATTATGTAACAGTTACTGCACCTCCTATTTCGATTTGCCGCAAGTTTTCAATTTCATCCTGTATACAATAATTAATTTTCAGCGTTACTGAAACTTCGGCTGCCTTCCTCCGCTGCGGCATTACCATTCATGAACGTAATGTAAACTTTCAGAATGTATAACCGATAACGAAAAGCAGTTTTATGTAATGTGGAAGTGATTATATGGTCCATATGCTTAGCACCATATCTGTGACGTTAGAGGGCGTTGCAATCGCATGATAAAGTTACGTAAGTACTAAACCTATATTAGTAAGTACATAAACGTATGTTTTGTTCGGCGGAAGACTTATTGAATATGTGATTGACTTAGATTGCTTATGTATAAAAACTTATTTAATGTTTTTGTTGCGTTGAAATTATGATAATGTAATCGGTTTAGTTTTTGTAGGTACTGAACCGACAATTATATTTCTATGAATATTATTGTATTGCCTATATTGTGAAGTAGGTAGGTACCTATGTTGATGTTAATCGCATATAATACAATATGTATGTGTGTACCTAACGAAAGATCTCTAAGATTGAGACACCCCAACTCGGATAGGTTAGGTTACAAAGAGAAAGCGGGATCTAGCGAGCGAGGAAATTAATCATTTTTCATTCCTTAAGAGGCTTGCAGGATCTAAACACAAAAAACGCAAGTTTTAGAAACAATAAAAGTATATGATCGACTACAGTAAACAAAATCAGAAAAATATATGACATTATTCAGGATATATGCTAGGTAGATAGTGTGTTGAAAACATAGTACAACTAATTTGATACGATAGAAAAAATCATGAAGACACCTCTAAAAACTTTCTTTTTACGATAAAATCCATACTAATATACATACAATCATTCTGATTTTTTGTCAGATTATTCTACAAACAACATACTAAAATACTAGCGTTTAAATTAGTCCAAACAATAGATTTTTTGTAAATAAAAAATTGCTTCATATTTTGCAATAAATTACCAGCGTTGTGTCATCGCGCTTCTCTTTATTTTCTATGCAGTCCCGACAGTGACCGCGCTTTAGGTCATGTAGTCGCCTTAAATAAACTGAAAACTTCGTAGGTACTGTCCCATGGTGTGCCATGGTCCTAGCGGGTGAAGGGAGATGCTGGTAAAAACAAATGACGCGTACCCGACCGCACAATTGTAACCACCCCGCAGTATGTCGCTCGTCACGCGCGTGAACCAGGATCGGTTACCAATGAAAAAGTCGACTTTATAGTCGTCATTAGTAAAACCTATGGTGTGCCAAACTCTATTGATTACTCCTTTTCTCAGATTTAATCACGTTAGGTTTACCAATAGAAATATAAAAATGGGATTACCTATCCCATTTATGCAACCGAACGTGAATATACCGATCAATCTCTCCCAATCCACCCGTTCATCAAACAAGTCATACAGATAACATTATGAGTAATGAATTATTAACGATTTACATAACAACATACAGGCTGGAACACACCGGTCGTTCTCCGGTAAGGCTGCGGTTACAAGTAATCATTATTTAATCTATGTTAACTACGATTTATAGTTTCCCCGTCTAAACTGTTATTAAACGGTTTGTAAACTCACGCGCAGGTCTATGCACGGATTGGTTTTTTTTTTTAGAGTTAATAGATTGATGATATAATTATTGGTAAACTTATTTAAACACGCTTTCCAATACTTTTTTTGGATCGCAAGTTATAGTAACGTGCCTATAAATATAAACTATACATTGACTTGATCCTTGTTCATAAGATTTTTTAGCTTTCATAAAGGCTCCTTAAAACAGGCGCGACACGCGATAAAATCGCGCGCGACACAAAGGCACCGCAAGTCGCGCAACGAGCGGTGCCTTTGTGTCGCGTGCGATTATAGCCTTAATAACGAAATTTAATCTGTGGGGTAATTGCGTAGCATAGCAATGGCTTTCATTTTGACAGTTCAACAACATTCATTGCGTTATTAACGTAGACAAATTTTTAGAACATATTAAGCAATGAATTCGCAATATCCTTCAAAATGATTCAGATTGAGATTAATAGTGTGTTACACAATTTGGATGCTGGGTTTAGTGTTTGATCATCATCTTCCTGCTCTTCTCCTATATTATTTGGGGTCGGCGTAACACGATTTTTTCTTATGATAAATGATTTTATTTTTATAAGTAGGTTTGCACAAACACTTTTACACGTCAATCATATTTTAAAAACTAGATGAGGTCGGCCATTCTTTCCTGTATGCCATCCCTCTCATCTCCTCTCATTCACTCCTTTTACTTTCAAATTATCCCTCACATAATCCATCTACATATATAATGTTTCCATTGCTGGGACACAGGCCTCCTCTCTGTGAGAGGAGGTGGGCCGTAGCCCGTAATCCACCACGCTGGCCAAATGCTTGCCTTTCTGTCCATCTTCATCCATTATTTTATGTTTTTTCATAGAAAATGAAATGTACTGTCTTAGCTCTGTCTTTCCATTGTACCTACTTTGTAGTGCGATCAAGGCAAGCATATCAAGCTAAAATGAAAACAAAGATCATTCACTTCAAGCGATTGTGTACCTTATGAATGTCTGTGTTAATAAGCTATTTTTATTTATTTACTTTATCTTCTTATTTTTATGCAAAATGAACGTCACAGTGTGGGATTGACTTCCGTAAACAAGGATCCAGTTTCAGAAAAGAAACAAAAATAAGTTATTGAAACAAGAAAGGAACCGAGCTATATTGTATCGTTGAAGCCACTCAACATTGTATTCTTTTATTTTGGTTCAATGCTCGATGCAATTAAATATTGTATTAAATGTAATTAAATGTTTTTTGCAACAGTCACCATTGGCCATTTAAGTCCATTATGATGATTTTACTATCTTGGTCAAATAGTCTCTTTCCAGGCAAGACAAAACAAAGAAGTTGCAAGAAGCACCGAAAATGCCTGGAAGAGCTATTGGGCCATGAACGATCTACCCGAATACACACCGAACAGAGAGAAGTGGAAAAAGAGTATGGATGTCTGTGCCCTGCTGTGGGACAAATTACAGGCTGATAATAATAAATATGATGATACAGATTATGAATATTTTATTCCTTCTGGATGAAAGTAACCTTGTCCTTTTTTAGTTACAAGATTAATCTTACGGTAAGATACACATCAATAAACTCAAACATCACTCCGAAAATTACAAATTAAAAAAATCCGTATTAACAGGTAGCATCATAAAGTCAGTATTTCGGTAACTAGAACAAACGCATATTTAAATATTATACATAGTTAATGTATTTAAAAAGCAACATGCTATGGTGTTTATTTATTTATTTATATAAATACTTTATTGTACACCACAAAAATACATAACATGAAAAATACATAACATTATTTCATTTCATGAAAAAATACATCAAACACTACAAAATATACAATGGGCGGCCTTATCGCTTTCTCGATCACTTCCAAGCAACCTTGGAATGGACAGTGATTTTCCTGGACATAAAATGGGGCTGTCGTTGGTGCAAATATTATGTATATACTAAAATAGATACACAGATATATACATATCCAAAATTGTAGATACATACTAAATATAAAAGCAACGAAAATAAAAGAGAACACTATTTAGTCCAGTATCACAAACGTCCTGTGCATCTATGATTCGAAATCGTACCTCTTCTTGGCATTACAAGTAAGTGCTTCCAATTAGAGCGCAGCTACCTATTAGGCATCAGTGACCTATTAGCACATCCCTAAGGTGCGTTCGTAAACTAGAGTTGGGACCGGCCACCAATAAGGAGTGCGTTATTGCCACGCAAGTCAAAGGCCACTATAGGGCAATAGTAGTGAAAGGTAACATCTCTAATTCCGTGTCCAAATAGATTCATGTTACGACATAAACATCGTGTAAACGGACCACACTGCCGAAGAATTTCTAGCAATTATTTTCTGTTATAAAATAGGGTTTTTATTATGACACCGCGTAGTGCACCGTGACAAGCTGTCCTATTTATAGTGCATACATGAATTTATATTGTATTACCTTAATGTATTTAATCTATGGAGAGAATTTCAGTAAGATAGTAGCTTACGTTTTCTAATAGCCATCGTACCTACTTTACGTTTCATTAACCATCTACTTTCAAGGGTTGATTTAATATCATTCAGCCGAAAGACGACCTCGTACTTTTCGCATCTGCGGATTTCCACAATCTGTAGGCACCACGTTGTCGCATGTCGGTCCTTCTTCGGTATGGAGTCTACCAACGTTGTGCCTTTCAGCAGTCCACAACTTTTTGGCACTGTCGGTCATCATCAGTTCTGCCAGCAAATGTGCGAGCAAAGGCGAGAATTATGTTTACTAATTAAGGGGTAATACTATCTATACTAATATTATAAAGCTGAAGAGTTTGTTTAGTTGAACGCGCTAATCTCTGGAACTACCAGTCGGATTTGAAAAATTCTTTTTGCATTTAATAGCCCAATTCTTGAGGAAGGTTATAGGGTATTTAACATCACGCCATGACTTTTAGGAGCCGAGCAAAAAGAAAAAAAGTCAGAAAGAACGCTTAGCAAAAACGAAGTAATAGCGCGGGCAGGCGCTGCGATGCGACGGGGTGGGTCGGAGTAACAAGAAATTTCACGAGGATGAAGTCGCGGGCAGAAGCTTGTTATAAGAATAAAACATCAAAGGATATACAAAACATCATCATTAAACTTATCAAGAATCAATTCGCTCAGTTATAAACTTTAAACAGAGCGTTTTACCGAATTTCATAAAAATTATCTAGACGTATCGTAACTGGTTATAAACATTTTACGACAGGCCTAATTAATTCATGCGGGAGTTACTCAGTAAGACAGCTAAGTGTGCTTGAAAGTGCATTATCTAAAGTAAAGAGAACGCAGTGATTTTTTTATACAGTGGTAATTACTGGTAATGAAAGTTTATTCATTAGGTTGAACAAAATTTTTGAGAGAACTGTCACGCAATGATCGATTTTTTTAATTGTTTACCATGATCGAGGTACTTATCTACATAAGCTGCAGTGTGCGTGAATGCATAACTGCGGTTGATCTATAAAATTGAAGGCATACGAATTGGGTCTCTATTAATATGAAGGTAAAGGAATACGCGATAGGTTGAGTAGATGAATTGATTTGAAGGAATGAAATTGCATAAAACAAAGGACCTTTACTTTAGCCAAATAACCATAATTTCGAATTCTACTTGACATGCTACTCTTGTTTTAAAGTGTCAACATTAGTCAATAAAAACAATTGTGCAAATTGAGTATATATTTTGCACCAACGAACAAATGCCTGCTGTTATCGGCATCAAACAAACGCTTGACTATTTAGCGACAATATCAATCGTCAAAGTCAAGCTTTGTCAAGACAAGTAGGTAACGTTAATTGAGTTAGACATTTGTAGCTTTTCATGTGAGTAGGTATTTCGAAAGACCAATATTATTCAATATCATTGCTTAAGAAACTATTTTCTAGTTCTACCTAGTTGTCAGCATTTCATTCTATATTACCACTATCAGTTGTTAGTCTTAAAGGCCGGTAGCTATTTCAAAAAAAGAAAAAGTTTATTTTTGAAAAACTGGTCGTTATACAAGATAATGACTGTTCAACTGGTTTCTTTAAGTAAAAGGAACCCTGGAATAAATCTAGAGATTGTCTTTAGTCTTCAGATTCACTTAACTCTGAAGTCAGTAGGACACCTGTCCAATAAAAAAAAAACAATGTAAATAATTGAATATACTATTATTAAAATCATTGCTTTATTGAGAAACGGTTAAGTCAGTCATGCGTATAACCGTAAAAGATTAATTTCGAGCAGTTATTATGACAATTCAAAATATAACATTTTTGACTTAATTTTAACTGAAAATGACTTCATTTTATGTATTTACTTTTGTATGGTTTTAGTATCAATTTAGGCAATAGGTACGTATAAAATCATGCAGACCTACAATCTAGAATCATAAACATTTTCATGAAATTATAGTTCAGTTTGTGATGATTCTGAAAGATGACTTTAATAATTTCAAAGTGGCATTCGCGAAATGGTAATTTAGAAACCATTAAAATGGTGTTACAATTTTACTACCCATCCTAAAATCTCACAAGTATTTTATGTGTTTCTAAAACAATAAGCCCTTGCAACACGTTTATGGGCAAAAAAGCCGTAAAATATTGCAAAATTCAACTTTCGTCACTGAAATTTCAATACAACTGCATGGCTATTGAGCGATAGCGAATTTCCCGATGTGCATGCTAAATTTAATATGCATTCGAAGCAACAGGGATGAATCGAGGATTGTTTCGAAAAACCATGTGTAAATGATGTAAACTTGTATCTGTAAAGAGGCATTTAGCGGCAATTTTTTGTCGTACATATATACCGAGTTTATCCGTGGTAGCTATCGGTTATCAGGCGAGGCTCGGACGCGCGCGCGCGCAAACCAACAGTTGATGTTCGCGCGTCGAAAGGAAGACACATCCGCTAGCCGCCTAGCGCCCCTGTGTGACTTGTGATAATACATCGCGTGGTGATTACCGTACTACGGTGCTAACTCTAACGCGAAAGCCGGTGAATTTAATTGAAAGGGTGCGTGTGTTTTGTTATTTTTGCATACAATATTATGGTGGTATACAATCTTGTATGGTAGAGTCCTTGGAGTACGTATACTTAGTTTTAATGCATGCCATTTTTAAGCCGAAGCACGAACATCTGCAGAGCGTATTACCATTTTTAGCACGCGCTGCGACGACGAATTATGTTCAAAAGAACGCACATGATAAATGTGTTTCTGTTTTTAGCTGTAAGACCGATTATGTATCGTAAGTGAGAATAGTTATGTTAACAGTCTAAAGCTCTGTTTATTTGTTCTAAATAATCATGTTGTTGATATACTCGTAATACAACAAACTTAAATGTCACGAAATAATCCTATATTTCAGGACTTCCGTGTATATTTTGATGTAGTTTTTTGCTGAAGTGACCAATTTTTTCTACCTTTAAAAAAATTACATAACTCACATTACGAGAAGGTATAATAAGCTTTCTCTGTATAACTATAAAGACATAAAAACGAATGCAAAATCGTGGTCCATGACGAATATTTTATGCGAGACATCACAATACTGTAATACCTCTATTTACATACGTGGTAATGTTAATAGCGGGGTACTGGACAATGTAATACGTACCTAGAGATTATAATAGAATTCGAATGAAGAAACCAAAACATTTAACTCATACGTATTTAAACCATACTATTATATAATTACGTATTTCTCCTTGTGTGAAAAACACGTTTCGTATCTTTTGTAGCTCACTCATTTTCCAATTTCCATAGCATTTTACGGTATTTTTTGAGAATAATAAGTGATGCACCATTGACCTTCATTGCCGTTGTATGGTGAAGCTTACCGGACAGTCTTGATTCTGAGTCGGGTGTTTCAAAGGGATTATCCTCAAATAGGGTCAAAGCAACGGTGCTTGCTGCTGATGAACTAGTATTTTAAATCATAATGTGCTTTACCACAACCCACAGCTAAGTGGTAAAATGTCAACTGTATATATTTTCAGTTGTTTTTGTTCACAACCAGAAGAATAACGACATACCTACATTCTTTACGATCTTAAAAAACTTTAATTACGAATGAAATGTTTTGCCAGCGAAGTTTAAATACAGTATCCGAAAGTCTTACCCAATTTTTAGATTAAAAAAAAATTAAAACAAATTGTTAAATGATTGCAAAAGATAATAATTTATAATTAATAACATGTTTTGCATATTTTATGGGTGAGCTTTCGGTTGATCACAGACTTGCAAAGGTCATGACCTCGCGAAACATTGCCATCTGCTTTTCTGACAGATCACGAAGACATTAAGTTTGAAGTTACTATTTGTTTATAATAACCGAGATAATATAAAGATGTCGGTTTTATGAGCATTGGGAAATAAGGAACACGATTTATTTGATTGATATGAAACCTTCACTGAAGATGATCTTGTGAATGTGAGTTTTGTGACAACCTCGGGGACATCGATTGGGAGGTCCAATTGTTACATAGGAATACAAGAAACAATGAGTAACTACAGCATAATTTTGTCGCCTTAACACGTTCCCTGTCCTAGAACAAAAATTTAAAAAATATACGTCCATCGTTCGTTTTCTTATAAGTTGACAATAATTATATAAGGGTTTACATCTATACTATATCAGTTAAAAAATTGTATATTATTCAGGCCAAAACTGAAAAATAAATTTATGACTCCACAAGGAGTCAAGGACGTGTGAACTAAAAATTGTGTGACTCCTTATGGAGTCATGGACGTACGAGTTTGGCACAAACGTGACTCTTTTGGAGTCATTGGACAGGGAACGTTCAGGGGAGATTTCACCTATTTATGAATGTAGTATTTCACAGCTATCCATGGAAAACTCTGGCTTTCTTTAGTCACTTTCAGCGTTAGCAACTAAAGTATGGCCACATTTCATGTTTATGATCACAGTTCGATTTGTTTTGTTTCTTTATTCGAGTTAAATTGTATACACACGACATGCATATACATACAAACTTCTGCCCGTAACTTTGTCCACGTTAAATTTCGGCCACCAACCTACCTCGTCGCATTCTATCGCCCGCACGCGTTATTAATTCGTTTTTTAACTTTTTTCTTTTTGCTCGGGTCCTAAGGATAGCGTGATGTTAAATTCCTTAAAGATCCTCAAGGCTTGGACTACCAAATGCAAAAGGAAATTTAAAATCCGACTTTTCAGTTCCAGAAATTAGCACAAACACAAAAACTCTTAATTTTTAATATTAGTGTATTATAGATATGTGATTCCATAATTTTCCCCTTGCTAAGTTGTAAAAAATGCTCTTACGTGATTATTTACTTAAAATTATGCACAATCACCTTTTTAGTCGGATACAACTTTTTGCGTGATTTTCAGCAAAAAACATCAAGTGGGTAGGATTATTAGCAATATCATATATCAGAAGTTCATAGTTTTTTATTCAAAGGATTAAAACTCAATGTAAATGTATTCTTTTTTATTATTACTGACATATAAATCTTGGTTCATTCAACAATATGAATTAATTTGCAAGTGCAAAGGAATATTTCAAACTAAATTGCAATTAGTAGGTACCTATCACACAATGTCATTGTCGAAGCAGTTTACAGTTGTCGAGCAATTATATTCAGTGGTTCCTAACCTTTTCAATATTGTTACCCCTGGACCTATTAGGAAAACTGATTTTACCCCGACCTTCAAATAATAAACAATGAATTAGGTACATAAAAATAGTTACTGTGATGTGGTATTGTTTTGTTGGTTTTGTTTCACAAATTTTTTATATGTTACGTTTAGTTTCGCTTATAGCGCATCTTAAATCGTGTTCCACGTTGAGACGGTTTCTGGCCTTTGTTTTCAGTGTAACCAAAGTTGAAAAACCACTCTCACACCTATAGGTTATGGCAAAGGGTATTAGCATTTTTGAAGCTCTGTTAGCTTTAATAGGATAAAACAGATATGGCGAGGTGACCCCGATGACAGCTTGAAAGAGATGCCACGTGCAGTTCTTACTGCGCGGTGATTTATCATTTGTTCTTTTTAGCTAGGTATTTTATTAGATTAGATCTTAATTATTAGGTTCTTTGTTACCCCCACAGAATAGCTGATTTACCTCCGCGGGGGTAATTACCCCCAGGTGCGGAATCACTGAATTATATGAAAGGAAAATTTATGACATCGCCACAGTTAATATTCTGTCCTCAAAAGTATCAAGTGAAAGTGTAAACAAACCCTGTTTAGATAATTCCTTCGCAATCACTCAATAAAGGGATCTAGTCACGGATCCGTATTTATAAGGTTTCAACTGCATACCTTACCACTTTTTAACAATTATTGTTTGAACAACATCGACGAAAATTGAGGTTATAAAATTACCCTTAATTGTGAAATGAAACTCATCTTTAAGGTGATTTAAAATGAGAATTTCGTGTTTCGGTATTCAAACAATTACATCAAAGCACTCAATTTGTAAGTGGCACTACAAATTGGCATCCATTTGTTTACATTTAAATCATATGCTTTTGGAACAGACTATTAATACTTAGATCATATTTCAGTATCTTCTTTGATTTTCATTCGCAGTTACTATCCTACCTTTATTGTATTTTTGTTGCTATAAATAATTATAAAATCCGACCATAAATTATAGAAGTTACCAGAAACGGTTGTCCACAACATTGATTGATTAATGTCAATTCTACAATAAGATACTGCTGTGACGGGTAATTAACAATTAAATTGTCTTATTTATCATCGTTCTACGCAGAACAATAACCCATTCTTTAAGTCGTCTCATGTTATTTACATGACTAATCCACAATACCAGCACAGCTTTATTACTATTTTCTTTAACTTTTCATTCATCGAGAATCAACTTAGTCAAGGTAACTTCAATTCTGAATCCGATCAATGGGAGTTGTTTTTGAGTAGGTATTAAAAAAAATATACTTTCCAAGAACTCTGTAGATGGCGTTAATCTGACTACGTTACTAGGTGCCAAAGCCAAAACGAAGGTAAATTATTACTTCGTAGTTAATTAATTAATTACTTTTTTATGTACATTTCGTTTTACGATCTCAAAATAACATCCAAGTGAAATGATCAAAAAATGATGTGACGTTCCGTTCCTTGCCAAGTAACTTACCAAGTTCAGCGCCATCTATCCAGCGACTAGGAAAGAGTTTAAAAAAAAAGAAAAAGAAAATCCCTCATTGATTTGATTTCAGTGTCAAATTGACACAAAGTTTTTGTGTATTTGACTCTTATTACTTCGAATCAAATTAGATTCAGAATTTTATTCGAACAAATCCGGAATTCGAGAAATAGTTTGTCCATTTCCTCGATTTCCGAATTAACTATTGGCAAAAATGACGAATTTTCATTCAAACTTTCATCCTCTATGTTTAACCCCTTTATAAACTATCAAAAATCCTTCCTTAGTTCTTACCGTGGTTAATTATATAAATCTTATGCATTCACGCTTCTAGACACAATGGTTTTAATGTGAATATAAGATTTTCATTAAGTAGTAGATGTCAGGAATTAAATAATTGACTCTGTGTTCTTAACGAACTCAGCTTTCGAATGATTCAAAGTCAAAGTCAAAGCATTTATTTCAAATATGCACATAAAAGGCACTTTTGAACGTCAAAAATTACAACAAAATAGAATTGATTCTAGTCGACCATTCCAAAAGGTAGTTTTCATATGGAGAATAATGGGCAAGAAACTCCATTCTGGAGTAAATCTAGTTCGTAATATATACCCCACTGTTTAAGATCTACAAAGTATGAACAAAAGCTGTAATAAAGAACCTAACGGTTATGTTAACTTCTTGCTTATCAACTTCGTGTGTTGTTTCTGGCTTCCTCATTTCTTTTTCACGTTTGAATTCCGTACAATGCCTGTTCTCTTTATTATTTTTTACCTTCAGTACATTTGTAGTTATGCTATTTCTTCATTAACTTCTTGTTTGTGTTTTATTTTGTATTGGTTTAAATGATTGATGATTGTTAACATGTTTAGCTTATTGTTAATTGTATTGGCGTTGAAAATAACAAACCATCTTCCTTGTAGACTTGGCTAGTTTCCGTGTTTATTTTATTAGAATGCAGGTATAGTATCCGGAGATAAATATTGCACATCAAACTTTGGAAAGAGACAATCGGCTAATTTTGGCTTCGTAGAGCGTTATCTCTGTCGCACGAAATACAAACAGTCCGGTAATTATTAGGAGCTGTTAAAACAATTATGATTTGCTTCTTTTGATGTCTAATTATTTTTATTCTTTGTATAAAATACAAAATAGGTAAAGGTTGATGTGCAATATTTATCGCCGGGTACTGTACAATTTTTGTTATGCACGCACCTCCATCAACTCAGCCTATCGCAGTCCACTGCTGGACATAGGCTTCTCCCAGACTGCGCCACAGCACCTTGTCCTCCGCCTTCCGCATCCAGTCTATCCCAGCTTCTTTAGGTCGTCCGTCCAATGCACGCACCTGCTTCATCCTTAAGCAGAATTAGCTGCGGGGTAAAGGCTCCTTCAAACAGGCGCGACACGCGATAAAATGGCGCGCGACACAAAGGCACCGCAAGTCGCGCAACGAGCGGTGCGTTTGTGTCGCGCGCGATTATATTGCGTGTCGCGCCTGTTTGTAGGAGCCTTAATTGCGTAACACTCTATCATAGCATCATCATCATCGTAGCACTGGCTTCCATTTTGACGGTTCAACGACATTTATTGCGTTATTTACGTTGTTGAGCAGACAAATTGTTGGAACCTAAGAAGTTATGGATTAGAAATATCCTTCAAAATGATTCAGTTTGTGATAGATAGTGGGTAACGTAATTAGGGTGTAGGTTCTTATTCTTCAGAATGAAAATGAAGTGTTTTACAGTATCGTAATTTAAAAAAACGACCATTTATTATAGGAGACAAACTTGATTTAATTGAATTTTGACACAACTGTGTACAATGCGTGCCACGAAAGATGAGACTTGACCCCGCCTCCCCCGCTCTTTTCGCCGCCCCTATGACGTCCGGTCCCGTCCCGCACTCAGACCTCATACCGCTAAAGATACCTAAAATCGTGTTCTGCGCAAGTCAAACTACGTGGTGTGTCAAGTCTCATCTTTCGTGGCACGCATTGTACCTACTGCACTTTTCATAGGTAGGTATTATCAAAGAAATATTGCCTTTTTTTCTGTTTTAATCAATTGGGTTATTGACTAGCCATATAATTTTAAGACCACCGGAGACAAACTACTGTAGAAAGACTGTTGTATATGAGGGGCTCAACTCTAGAACCTAAAGTAATTAAGGAATCGAAATTACTTCCAACTTTTAAAAGGCTATTAAACCACCTTGCATTAACATAACATGGCATTTACCATGTTCTGAATAATGTTAGAATTGTAAACATGATTTTAGTTTATCAACCAGCGAATCTGTCGCTTATCTTAATTATTATGTTTTTCCTTATAAGAGTGAATAATTGTATTCTTTTTGAGCGAAATAAATTGTCTTAAATCGTAACTGTTATTAAAAACAACATAAAGGTTTTAAAAAGAGGTTTATTGAGTAGGTACTATTACAGTTACTGGAAGATCTAGACTGACCTAAGTACGTATTAGAATTGAGGTAAGTCAACTAATTGAAAACATACATACAAAATTAATAAACTGTTATAGGTCATTGAGAATATAACTCACATTATCCATCATTAGATCATTAATACTGTGATTGATAATAAAATTATCGTGCAGCCGTTAATGTACTGTAATTGCTATTTGAATTGATTTTAAACGTTCATTTGTTTTAAAAGGAACGCATTTTTTACTCTCCACGCGGTAATGACCAGAGGTGAGGGATGATTAGCTTCATAATCATAGGGTTTATTAAACGTTCAAGCATCGTTGATCTTTCAACAGCGTTTCCTTATTAAACTTCAGTGGTGTGATTAATTTATGGCTTCTATTTACATACGTTATGTCTACATTGATATTTACTGCAGTTATACTTCCCTGCATGCAAACCAGTGGGACCAGACATATTTGTCAAAATTATGCGATATTGACCCCATTTCGCAGACTAATAATATTTTTCATAGCAATTAATAATGATTTCCATTGTTATAATGATATTGATGATCTTGACGAGTATGTGGGCACTGTATGAGGTCACGTTTATTTTATTACCTATATTATTTACTACAGTAATTCTTCACACACTCTTACTTGGAGCCCTGGCCACCGATAGCTTGAATCCTGTTTCTATAGAAAATGCCGTTTTGGAGAGCTGCCGTTTTTCGTATAATAATTTAAAGTTACCAACAAAAAAAATCGTTTCTAAAATGTAAAACTACATGTATTCCAATTAACAATACTAATCTTTATAAATCCAACATTCTGAGACCTCACAACAAAACCATAAAACCGAGCGGAAAACCTTTAAAAAACCTTATGTAAAATCGTTTGAACACATAAACGGCTTGACCGTCGTGGCACTTACCATTCAATTGCAGCGGAGAAGGACGCTCAGATAAATTGAGCGTGACAGACATTTTTCATAGTGAACAAAAAAGGTAGTGAGTACAATTATTAATGAAACGTTCCTGAAGTACCTGATGGATGTAAAGACGAGTCTGTGGTCGACGATGCGTAGCGCCGCCGGACAGTCATGATATCATCAAATTGCTGTTTAATATACACAATTTTGCCTTTTTTGGTTTTTGGGGTTCAGTGTGTAAAAGTGTGTTTGGTATAAAAGGTTGTTGGTCACAGGAATTTTTTGAAGTGAAAAGTTCTTTAGGCACGTTGTGCATTTTTTGAGATGAAAAAAAACCATGGAACTCGCGACACTGTTACCGACACCGCGCTACATTCGGATGTGTTTGGCTGTCCTCGGGATGTACTCGGTTGTGAATCCGATATGTCAGTGAGTGATGGCAATGTATTCTGTTTGTGTTTTGTTTTCACTTCTGTTGGAACTCCCGAAGTGCCACTGTTTTTTTTTCTATTAATTTAAAAATAGCCTAGGCCACCTTCATGCTTCTGGTAGGTTCTTCTATTAACTATGGAATAATAAAGGTGGCTTTTAAGGCTAAGGTTGGTACAGTGGTGGCCCAGTGGTATTGGGTTCGAACCCAGACGGACGCTTTACTGTGTAAATAATTTCATCACTACTGCTCTGCGGTGAAGGAAAATATCGTGAGGAAACCGGCATGTCCTAGAACCAAAAATTCGATGAGATGTGACATCTACTAACTCGCACTGGGCCCGCTTGGTAGATTACAGCCCACTCTCCCACAAAGAGAGGAGGCCTGTGACCCAGTAGTGGGAAAATTATACAGCTGATTATACTATCACAATACTAGTAAGTCTGCGGTAAGTACAAAAAAGTTTTCCAATAAGAAAGGTATGGATTGGGTCTATATTGATTTAGCATTTTGGCAACATTCCAACTATTACTTGACGATGCCAAATATCAACTACAGATTTCGTGTTGATTTTACCGTTCGCGTTCTGTATTGCTCCTTTCTACAACAGAAAAAGTATTTGGCTAACCAATTCCACTGTTGAAAACTGAAACCAGTTTATCTCTACACTAAATGCATATTATGAAAGTACTTACTACGGTACTTCAACTAAAAAAAAACAATTTTTATTGTCTGTCTGTCTGTGAACCCTGGGAAAGGACATTACGCTACTTTTATTGATATGCCACGCGGGCGAAGGCGCGTGCAGAAACTAGTTACAGCTATAAATCTCGTTAAAATCATTATAGTACCCGGCGATAAATATTGCACATCGACCTTTGGAAATTGGTGTATTTTATACAAAGAATAAAAATGATTATCAAAAGAAGCAAATCATAATTGTTTTAACAGCTCCTAATAGATACCGGACTGTTTGTATTTCGTGCGACAGAGATAACGCTCTACGAAGCCGAAATTAGCCGATTGTCTCTTTCCAAAGGTCAATGTGCAATATTTATCGCCGGGTACTGTATATGCATTTTTACATCGTTAGGTACATAATTGAGATCCACATTAATGGCTCTAGGTTAGTAGGTAGTATGTTTACACAGACATTCATCATCTATCACCTAAATTAAAGTCATTACGTACATTTATTTCGGTACTATTGTTCTTATTTTCTCAACGTTTGTTTGCGGTTCCAAGTCACTACCGGGTAACGTTTTATTAGTTTATTCGTGACTTAGAACATCGACGGAGTAATAAACATGTTATTTAAATGCATCACACTTATAATTACATTATTGTATGATAGAGAACAGATTTAGATGGTTATCTGAAAGTAATTTTTGACACGAGTGTTAATGGATCGTACCAACTCGACTTTGCTTTGTTTATTAAGTTGAGTTTTGTAATAAACTTCTTTTGTTTTCATGCTACTTTTAATTATATTATTAACATAAAGAAAGATAACGCTCGTAATCTCCGAGAAGTTCCCTGGGCTGTTGCATTAGATGTTGAGTAGCTTTGCTGATGCATACCTATAGTGATACCCTCATTTCGCTAGTTACGGGACTTGAGTCCCACGTAATTGGGGTCGAGCCTGTTGCCACCAATTTCAGATGGGAACTCAATAACACTTTTCCGGGAATCAAATTATTTGTTTATTTATTGGTTTATAATTCACTAGTCACAAAAACAGAGCAAGTAGACACATGATTTTTTTATCTACTGTCAGCATAGATCACTCCTAAAGGCTCGTTGCGCGACTTCCGGTGCCTTTGTGTCGCGCGCGATTCTATCGCGTGTCGCGCCTGTTTGTAGGAGCCTTTAATCCTAATACAAATGCTCGAATAATAATATTATCTTAACTAATATTATAGAAAAAGAGATTTGATTTTTTGTATGTTTGTGTGTAGCACTTTTACGCTAAAACGGCTGAATGGATTTGGATGAAATTTGGCACGTGGGTATATCATGACCTGGATTAGGACATAGCTGGTACTTACTTTTTATCTCAAAAAAATTCCACGAGATCGAGATTTATGCGGGTTAAGCCGCAGGGCGCAGCTTATAATAAATACTACGGAACTCTTTTCAATTAAACGCAGTTTGCGTTATTGAGCAGTCATTGTAGTTCGTAATATTTGCATCGCTCTAGTTCGCTGTTTAATTCATTATTCCATACAAAAAACACTGACATTTACTTACTACATTCAACACTGAATTGAAACAATTATAATTGCTTCAGTGTGGTTATGGAAATGTTCTTAATTATATTATTATAATAATAATTCTAATTTCAAGGATTGACCGTATCCATTTTAGTAGGCAGTACTTAGATAGACCATACTGTGTCTATTTTTTTGCCTAATTTGAATATAAGACGGTGGCAGGGACTTCGAAAAAACTGATACCATAAATTCAGCACATGAAGGTTCCTTCAAAAAGGCGCGACACGCGATAAAATCGCGCGCGACACAATGGCATCGCGAGTTGCGCAACGAGGAGCGGTTCCTTTGTGTGGCGCGCGATTCGCGTCGCGCGTCGCGTTTGTTTGCAGAAGTCTTGATTTTAGACCCTCTAGCGTAGATTTTTTTGTCGGTTATGTTGATTCATTGAAAAGTGCCTACGCGGTCAAAATGTATGGAACGGCGATTTTTTTAAAATTACTGATGATAGGTTTTAACTCAGGGGGGTTTAGAATCATGAACTAAATCCATGGTGACAGGTTGCGAGTCGATGTCCCTGCTACCCTGTATGTATTATTTCTCTATCTCTCTTTATTCATTCCAACTGTTTCAATGGAACAGTCAAACAGAGCCTTGTTTCATTTATTAAACATTGCTATTTCTTAGACTTTTTTTATTAGGAATTCCGATTAATGTGTAGCGGTATCTACAACGCCACTTGTGAACTGCGCGTCTTACTGACGTCACGCAAAATCCTGCATCTCACAAGCAGATTTTACCGCGCAACTCATACAACAGTCCGACGTGAATCAGCGGGCAGTTGCCCGCCAGACACGACACCTGTCTGGTCGGAGAATCCTTCCTTTACTATCGAGGATGAGTCAAATTTACATCCTGTTCCTCATACCTCTATAGATGCATACAGTTATTAACGTCAACACATTAATCGATAAGCAACTGCTTGTTCTTTAAGCGCTGATAAGTTTTGCCAGTATTACCTACTGTTTAGTAATTTCAGTCGTTTTTCAAGATCAGGTAGCCAAGCCTATAGCAGCAGCGGTGAGGTTTGTTGAAAACTCAGGTGTTTGATAGATTGCTGTGTTGGTGTTCGGATTTTTACAATGAAAAACGATGCGTTAGTCTAACGAGCAAATTATGTATTCGCCATTTTACATACAATATTCAATGAGAGGGGTATGGGACCAATATTTTAAAATAAAACCAATCACGGTCGAGAGATTAGTGTGACGTAGCGTTTGATATTGCTTCTTGCCTCAAGATGTCGCTATTACTCCTTGATGTGCGTTTATAGAGCAGGAGTTTACAACACGGCCTAAGTATATTAAATAAAGCACGTTGCATTCATCATAAAAAATAAGTAGGCACATAAATCTTTATTATATCATTATATAATACACTTAAGTCCACAGCAGGTTTAAAAATAAGATCCATTTCTTACCGTCGATGTGCAACCAAACTCATTAGATATTCGTAATGAGCACGTTACCGCTCAACACTCCATGTGCAGAACATAAATAGAAAGCTAATTATTTACATAATCCATTAAAAGTTAGGTTTACATACCTATGTACGTTTTTGGTTTACGTCATAAATATTCAATGAAAAATAGTGGAGTATGAGAAATCTTTATAATAAGTACCTTTGACAAATTCAAATATTTTACTCATTTCGAATATCTATTTTACATTTACTTTAGGCGGTAATTGTAGATAGTGTGTTCCGTATCGGATAAAATTGTACGTAACATTTCGCTAAGTTTTTAAATATGCGCTGTCTGACTAATTTTCGGTGTAAATATTAAATAGTGCATGTGTTAAATGTCTGGCTGGTTAGCATTTATAAGTAGTGTGCTAATTAATGATTTAATTTGTAATTAAAGAAAAATAAATAAAGCATGATATTGTAAACCAACCTTTATTCACGAGTTATCTGTCAATTATAGTACTTACTAATTCCATGGTTGTCATGGATGCGCGCGGCCATATATATTTGGGAGAACTTAGAACTGGTATTATTTATGTTAGAATATACTTATAAATAATTATAGCAATATGAAGTTGAGAAATAACAATCAAAATACCTACTATTGTTTTATCTTGAGTATGTATGTTTTGTTTTAATATTTAATGATCTTATAAACAAAGCTTTAGTATCTAGTTGATTTGATTGTCTATGTTCATTGTTGTTGTTCTTGGAAAAAGATCTATTGTTTACTTTCCCTAGACTATTGGAAAGTGGACATTGTCTCATTTGTTAATTTGTTATGAGTTGATTTTGTCGACTCGAAAATAATCAAGAAGATTGTTTTTTTTTTTTGTTTACCTATTTTATTCCATTGCTGGGCAAAGGTCTCCCACATTCTTCTCCAATTTTCCTTACTTGTGCCTTCTTCGGCCAATCGGCCAGGAGCGAGTCTAAATCGTCACGCCAGCATTTCTGAGGCCTGCCTTGGCGACGACGTCCGTTTTCAGGCATCCACTTCGTGACGATACTGGCCCATCTGATTTAATGCATCCTATACGTAGATGAGGAGAAATGAAATGAGATGAAATGGAAATGAGACTGGGCGTGACCCGCCCAGTCTCATTTCAGCCTCACAGACGTAACGCCAACATCAGCGATGACTGTCTTGGAGTGTATTTTGGTGTTGTGAATTTGGTCAGTGAATTTGATTTTTAATACACAACAAATAAATACTATTATTGAAAATACAACATGAAAAAAAAAATGATTCTATCCTTTTCATGATCTTGATGATTGCATGACATTCATTCTAAACGCTTATTTAAAGCTACAACACCATATTTCAAACATTATTCGATTTTATCATTTTGCTCTATGTAAAAAGTTGTAAGAGACTATTACTTACAGTTCAATGACAATAAATATACACTACTAGTACAATACTAGTCAGGTTCTCTGTAAGTGGGTAGGTAATATTGATTAGATTAAAGTATGTATTCCTTAAGCATGCGGAAGGTGGAGAGCCTGGTTCTTGACGCAACATGGGCGTGCTGTTGATTCAGTCTGCCTAATTGATGATTTGTCTATATCTAGGAGTGGTCGGCAATGGGCCAACTTTGACCACTTTTTCTCACGTTTCTCGTTTAACGTAACTAAATTACGGAATGACATAAATTATACTGATGATGATAATTTGACATAACCTTTTGATCATGGTCTAGATTAAATCGGGCTGAATTGTTTCAAAGTATACATAAAATAGCGATATTTTGCAGATCTATCTTGTTTTTTTCAACTTGTCTAAAAAGGAATCGATATTAAATTACTTTTGATTTTTCAAGCATTTATACCATATATTTTATTTATTTAAACTACATTATATTTACATAATTTAAAAAGCTAACAGTCTTCAAATAATAAATACCTATGTAAATAGTAAATAATTATTTTAATATTCAAAGGTTTGGTTTTTATTTAGCAATTAGTAAGTAATTAGTAGTTCAAATTGAATGCATCATCAGGCCGCTTGTTGTTGTGAAACGCCCGGGTGTCACCATTGCCAGGATCGCCCAGAGGACACGGAGGAGCACACGGTGGAGGTCTGCCCAGCTTGGGCGGAGCACCGCCGTGTCCTCGTTGAGGCGATCGGCAGCGGCGGCGGCGACCTCTCGCGTCCGGGCCTGGTTCAAGCTATGGTCCGGGGCGAGAGAGAATGGGGGGCAGTCGCCTCCTTCTGCGAAGCAGTCATGCTAGCGAAGGAGGCGGCGGGTCGGCTGAGGGTGAGAGCCCCCCGTCTCAGCCGCCGCGGGAGACGCTCCGGGCGTCGGGAGCCGAGCGACGACTCCCGGCCACCGTAGGCGCGGGCCTGCGGGCGGTGAGTAATGGGTAGCTCACCGTCCAATCAGGACCAGGCCCATGCCGGACGGCGCATACGTGTTCCACGCGCGCCTCAAAGAGATGTCAGCATCAATGGAAGGGGCCCGTCAGGGCCGAAGCCTGCCGGGTCAGCGGGATTGTCCGAAAGGGTTACCGCTGGCTCGGAACATAAAGGGCTAAGGAAGGTACATGGGTGGGTTTTAGTCAGTAAGAGTCTGACACTCCCTTCCGCTTCACCCAGGGCGGGAGGGGTCATTTGATGATTTCCCATCCTGAAAAAAAAATAACAATGGATTAGCAATACCCTTATTCATTCAGATCGTGATTGACCGATTTATTCCGGTCTGATCGTGTGGTACGCAATCAGGGTGTGAAATCATCAAATGACCCCTGTCATTTGATGATTCCCATCCACAAAAAAAAAGGCCGCTTGTTGTAATAGGTAACACGGGCTGGTGTCCGCAACTCCACGTCAATGCGCGTATTTTGCGTACGGGTAATAGTTACAGCATTAAGAAATAATAATAAAATTAAAGGTTACAGACTGGAAAAAAAAACAAATTCTATTCAAGATTATGGCCAACATCTATTGCAATTTAAAAAATTGGCCATGAAGTTACAAAATATATTGCAGTCAAAAGATATGTGCGAGATAATTAATATTTTTTTAAATATGATAGGCGTGTTTGAACAAACATTTGTACAAACACTTTTGCATGCCAATCATATTTTAAAAACTAAAACGAGGTCGGCATTTCTTATCTGACTACTCTGACAAGAAAAGCCGGTCTCTTTTAAGGTCCAGATATAATCTTGGTCAGATCATGATAAGGCCATGTAGATTGGTGTCTGAAACGGTCTATAGAGGAGAGAAAACACAGATTAAGTGAACCTGTCGTCCGGTCAGTGCACACATTTGTCAGTAAGCGTGCAACTCAATTCACCTAAGGAGCTCAACGATTCTACGCACAAGACCAAAGAAAGGACATTTGGGTAGGCCGCATGAATTACTCAAACTGCCAGTCCATGATTTAACTGCGAGATGTATCTTTGTCACATAATACAGAACATAATTCATTTCTACTTATTTTACTAGTGTCTGTATTAAGAGAAAAACACGAGGCAACACTCACTAAACCCATGCTTAGTTACTAAGCAGATGTGTCTCGACGGCCAAAAAACGAGGCAACACTCACTAAGCCCATGCTTATTTACTAAACAGATGTGTCTCAACGGCCAAAACACGAGGCAATACTCACTAAGCCCGTGCTTAGTTACTAAGCACGGGCTCAACGGCCAATGGCCCTATGTGTACGTGTATAGCATACCTACATTATACTCATTCGTCCTAGACTTAGCCTGGCATGTTGCCAAGCATTGATCGTCTGCTAATTAAGGAATCGAACAGTTTCTTCAGTCAGTCTATTGGCCTCAACCACAATTCTAATCTTAACGTCTTGATGAACAGATGTTAGTAAATGAAAGAGTAGAAATTATTATAAATAGTGTAATTGAAATAACTGGAAATCTGAAAAGGGGTCGTTTTACACATCATTATAAACTGTTTTTACTTTGGGAATAACATTGAAATCGTGGAAAGAAATCAGTTGCCATATTATATATTTTGCGAAAATGTATGGAACAGCAGTTATTTTTATGAGTAAAATTTCCCCTTTTCTTACTATTTAGTTATTGCAATCACACCTTATTTCTATAGGTAAGTACATAGATGGAATTAAGAACCATGGGCGCTTAGTTATTATAATGAAAGAGTTACTTATTAATGATGCAATATAATTATATCGGCGAAGCACTGCATTGACTTCATTTGACCTGTGTCACCTGTCAGTGTTAGTCAATAGTTGCAACACCTATGGAAGTATGTCTACAATTGTCGGCATATCCCAAGTCATACATTATGTATGTACTGTGTACATTACAGAGCCATTATATGCCGCTCGAGCTAAGTTTGCCGCTGAATGTCAGTAAAACTATCAAATGTCGAGAAAACTGAAGAATATAAAGATGCTGAATAAGGAATAATCACACGCACTTGTTATGACGTTGCTCACGTTACTCAGTTGGGAGGAGGAGACGCGCATTCCATGAACCGGCAAACTTAGTACGAACAGTGAGTACCTATACGTTTCTGTCTTATATACCAATGACACGCCACCAATTATTTGAAAACGTACTTAACGATTAATGATTTCGTTACTTCCCTTTAATAACAGTTATTTTCCTGTCGGTGTCAATTACATTTCGAAGTATTCATGATACGTTTTTCATTAATTTAGCATTTCGAAGGCAATAGCAATCGTATGCATAGACTTGCGTATATAACATTTTAAGGAAATAATAATTACTATTAATAATGGTAATTTAGCTAATATCCATTTACTTTTGGAAATGTATCGAGAATATTGGGAACTTGCAGGATATCTTTGACAGCTAAAATTAATTTTGATTTAGATTTTCCGCTGTCAATTAAAAACATTTCTAAAGAAAAACATTAGAAATGAATTTTATGAACTCTCATTAATAATATTATAATAGTCCTTCTTCGCGGTATCCGGCGATGGCGACCCAGACGAATTTTCATTCCTTTTGTGAGTTCCCTGATGACTTGCAAAACCAAATTTGATCTTGAAAACTCCGTCACACCGTGAACTGAAGAGCTGATCAACATCATTGCATTATGAGGGCTTTGGGCGACTTTTGCGTAATCGCTGCTTCTTGTCCTCACAAGAAGCAGCAATTACGTCTGCACGATTACGATTTGTTTCAGTTGCCTAGTTGGTCGATGTACGTCACCTTTCTCTATTCCGAGCAAGCTCCTGCCACGGACAACTCTCATCTAAGTACATGAAGAGTAAATCATTCCAAAGTACTTGAAGCATCATCAAGTCAGACCATTATGCAATGAGTTATTATTATAAAGTAAAGGTCGGCGTTTGATGTGGGTACCTACTGACACTCGACACCATACAAAATCTACTTGAATATCTTATTACATATGGACACCAAAGGCCAAAAAGTTTCACTTGATATTTAATGTCATTCAAGTCAACACAACACTCAGAAATGAGTTGACATCAATAGTGTTGCACGATGACCATTTATCATGGTCAAAGATTATCTCTCACTTACTCTTAACGATTTCAACAATATATTCTAAGGACTATGGTCACGCTCGCTCAGGGATGACGAATCTTTGGCGTGAGTACCACGGATGCCACGCGACGGAAAATTCTGGGCACGGCATTGCCTGTAGTATGTAATCGAAAGTACTTTTTTATATAAATACTAGCAGCGCCCCGTGGTTTTACCCGAATAAGTGTCGGTCCCGCGGGAATATCGGGATAAAAAGTGTCCTATGTGTTAATCCTTGTTATAAACTATCTGTGTGCTAAATTTCATCCAAATCCGTTTAGCCGTTTATGCGTGAAAAGTAACAAACATACAAACACACTCACAAACTTTCACCTTTATAATATTAGTAGATGCGGTTTCACCCGCAAGTGTCGATCCCGTGGGAATATCGGAATAAAAAGCCTATATGTTAATCCAGGGTGTCAGCTACCTCCATATAAAATTTTATCAAAATTGGTCCAGCGTTTGAGCGTGAAGAAGTAACAAACATATAAATACACAAACACACACACTCACAAACGTTCGCTTTTATAATATTAGTGTGATTTATACAATACTGATCTACAGTGCATTATTCATTCTATACCTATTAGTATTAGAATTCGTCCTTTATTATGGAATAGCTTTTGCCCGCGACTTCATATGTTTGGAAGTCAACCACACTATAAAACACAATAATATCCTGTTGCACTCGGTAATACACAGTAAGTAGCTGTCTATTAGTGAAAAAATGAATTAATCGGATCAGCACGCTAATTGCATGACAATCACAATGCGAATCATTTGAAGTGAGTGCTTATCCATTGCTTTGTATGTACGTTCGAAAAATTTGCTTGACAACGTAAATAACGCAATGAATGGTGTTAAACTGTCAAAATAAAATCCATTGCTACTGTTAGTGTGTTACGAAATTACCTTTTTCCAAAGATTATCTTTTACAAAGAAACAATTTTATCTTTTTCATAATAATATAAGTTTAGAGTTTTACATGAGTGTTTGTTTTTTTTTAATGCTGCCTAACTCATCCCAGATACCGCTAGCCCGTATTGGCCACAAGATTTTATTTAAATTGGTAAGTAGGCGCATAAAGGTGCATAAAGGTTTGCCATCCCTAGTCTAGCCTAGTCTTGCACTTACGAAGCAGAAAGCCGGCCCTTTGTACCCTGTATCTCATATCTGTCATCTACCTCAGGCGTTGAATAACTTCCTTGAACCATGTATGGCGTTAGTTGGGAAGCATTTCTCCATGTGTTATGTTACTTGTTTGTTAGTCACAAATGGGATTTTCCTTTTGGTCAAAATGTTAACAAGTGGTTACTTGGATTTATGTGTAATGTAATGAATACCTATCCGTGCTCGATGTATCTGCGGGGTGATTGCGTAATGGCTCCTGCAAACAGGCGCGCGCGCGACGTGAATCGCGCGTGCCTTTGTGTCGCGCGCGATATTATCGCGTGTCGCGCCTGTTTGAAGGAGCCTTAACGCACTAACGGTAGCAATGGCTTTCATCTTAAAAGTTCAACAACGTTCATTGCATTATTTACGTTATTGAGCCAACAATTTTTTCGAACATATGAAGCAATGGACTAGCAATATCCTTCTAAATGATTCAGATTATGATTCATAGTGTGTTACGCAATCAGGGTGCTGGTTGACACTGGGACGGGTTATTCTGTTTAATCAAATTATTTTAGGATTACAAGTAAGACTAGGTACTTAAAAGGATTAATCCACCGGTTTCATATAGTAAAGTGTTATATAAATGGCAATATGTGGTTTAACATTTCAAAAGACCACGAATATATTTTTCCTTCGTTCCTTATTTCGAGAGATCGCCAAGCGTTTGGTCGACTCTTCACTTGACCAGAGGGCTGGCTTATTTTTGGGCCAAAGAATCAGCATTGCCATACAACGTGGCAATGCTGCCAGTCTTTTGGGCACGTTTCCTGTTGACACCGATGCGGATGAATTTTTGATGCCCTTTGATTATTTCCCTCCTTTTTATTTACTTATACATATTATTACTATTATTTTAATACTGTTAGCTTTTAAAATTATGTTTCCATGAAATAAATTTACTTCTAACATTGATAAAATACTATTTTTTCCTTCTATCGAGTATCGATTCTAAGAAAAAGCCATTTACCTTGGCACTGTAACTTTATTATTACTAACACTACCAAAAACACTTAATGCTTAAGAGAGCAATCAACAAAAACAGTAGCCATCTAAAGGAGGATAATAAACTAGTATTGGAAAGTAATTCTCAGAAGAAGACGTAAGTACAATACCGTT
Organism: Luperina nickerlii; assembly: GCA_963855955.1. Taxonomy (NCBI): domain Eukaryota; kingdom Metazoa; phylum Arthropoda; class Insecta; order Lepidoptera; family Noctuidae; genus Luperina; species Luperina nickerlii. The sequence continues at coordinate 8,510,231 of OY979669.1, forward strand.
CTTCAAAATATGAAATGCACGAATATTAAAATTTGACTTTAGTTATTCAATGTAACTTGACCGTTTACGCCTATTAAATAAACGGCAGAAATCCGAGACGCTACTATTAAAGAGGTGTCGTAATAATCGTTTGTAATATTATATCTTTCAACTTTTATTGCGTTTGCTATAGGCTTCTGGTCAGGAACATTCAATTAGTCCCTATCAATACCAAACGACTGGGTATTAAAATAACAATAGTCGTTTAAATTAAACGAACTATTAAGATTGGTTGATTAGTCAATCTTGAATGAAAAATGCATGTTTTTCATGAATATCAATCTGGTAAACATTCTCTTTTTATCACACGTGCACACACATACGCAGACGAAATATTCATACAGTAACACCTACACTAATCCCTATGACAATACAATAATGTCATGAACGCCAACATCAAAATCAATTACAGGGGCTCAAGAAATTTAATATTGTTGTTGACAGCACAATTCGTTGCGGGTGTTGAGTTCACTCCGTTATTATGAACGAAACGCACTTCAATCTTGCTCTCTTGGCCACACGCGTTGCTTCATCTACGTCTAATTCTTACATTGGATACGCAGCCACCTTATACTTACACCTAATTCAGTTTCGACATCTCTTCCCGTGCGAACAAAATGTCTATTACGTTTTGAAATCATCTCTTTGATATAATTATCTACATATATTAGTATTATATTTATCGCTGTCATCGGATATTGTTTAAATGCACACGGTATTGACCTTCACAGATTCTTAATTTCATAATTTGATACTTTGTCTGCATACTATAGTATCATATTATGTAATTTGCGTAATTCGCGCGTGGTGTAATGTCGCGTTGCTTCATCTAAGTCTAATTCTTAAATTGGGTACGTAGCCCGAGCTCTTACACCTAATTCAGTTTCGACACTCTTCCCGTGCGAACAAAATGTCTTTTACGTTTTGATAATTCTCCTTTTCTCTTTGATATAATTATCTATATTAGTATTATCTTTATCGCTGTCATCGGATATTGTTTAAATGCACACGGTATTGACCTTCATACATTCTTTATTTCATAATTTGATACTTTTTCTGCATACTATAGTAACATATTATTATGATGTAATTCTAATTGTATCTTAACGTTGTTCTGTTTGGTATATATGTAATAAATACTATTTGGTGCACTTTTGCAGCTAGATAGAAATTAATATTTAGTAGAGATCACAACTCATAGGTACAGACGCCAGCACATCAAGCTACTACAATCTGTCAAATTTCTTTAATAGGTTTTCTCGCTATTTTATCGCTAAAGTTTATACTTTCAAATTTTCCCAATCAACTTTGAACCTTATGGCTCAAAGTTGATTGGGAAAATTTGACAGTTTCGGGTAGCTTGATGTGCTGGTGTCTGTACATATTTATGAATCGCTTTTGCATTTGTATGTATGTATTCAAATGATTCTAGTAATGTGTTTTGCCTAGATGCAGTTTTGTCTAAAGATCGTGATAATTCTATCAAAAAGAGGAAAAAATAATACTGTTAAATCAAAATTGTTTATTATGTATTTGAAATTAATTTTACGGAAGCTGTGACCTCAAAATACTAATAGCCTGAAGATATTACCTGGATATAATTATCGCGGTCTTGAATTTTAAAATTGTTATTAGATATTAATTATCTACATCATAATATTTATATTAAATACAAATGGTCATGGGTTTCATAAATTAGCAATAAATTTGCAATATATTAAATCCCATAATTGATCGATGTTTTGAACTACATCGGTTAAATGGCTACTTCTTACGTAATTATGTTGATCTTCAAATCGGTAATGATCGTAATAGGCCATCAAAAAGTAATAGACTTTGAATATGATTACATGTTTACGAATTAATTTTCTTATACACGCTCTAATGATAGTCTTGGTGCTAAGCTTTTTGATTTATGATTGTCTTTTGCGATCAACTTCCTTATGATCAATACCAAGTATTTGATCTTTATATTGGACATGTAATACTAATGTACCTATGCCGAATGTTCGGATATATATAATTATCCATTATAAACGCTTTAATCAAAATTTGTTAGGCACCTACCCTTAATAAGCAGGTCTGAAACGAATTTATTCGATATTTCCAATTTTCTGCTTATTTATTTCAATGAAATATTCCGATCTGAAATATATATGTATATACATTATATGCAAAAAATGCACGTGTCTGGATTGAGTGCTTATATACAAAATTCAATATTCTTGCCAAATTAGGTATAATTTTCCACTAATGACCGTCATTATAGCTTGCGAGCACGAGTCGTAACTCGTGGATAATGATGATGGTATTCCATCGATACCTAGCCGTAATTTGATTGAATCTTCTTGAACTTACAACTTACAACCTTATCGTGGTCTATGACATCAGTTAATGTCATCAAGTCCAAGGTTGTTTTGAGTATGACCTTTTTGCGTGTCGGAATAATAAATAACTCATTTAAGGTTTTGTCAACACTTTAAGTTTATAAATGCAAATATTAGCATGCTAAACCAACTCTGAAATAAGGCGGTGCAGTACCAGTCTGCTCACGGGTCGCGGGTTTAATTGCCATATCTGTATACATATTTGTGTGTCATTTGTTCTGAGTCATATTGCTTGTTTATACAAGCCCAAATAATCAAACCTAAGACAAATCAGTTATTTAAGAGAGCGGTATCAAAAATGTTTCGGTGAATGTTATTGCACATGATTTATTTATTGAAATACGAAAGTAGTTTTAGCTATTCAAGACACGTCAAATAATAAGGTTGTTGACGATTCTCAGTGGTGGTGGAAATAAAATAGCGGACTGTAAATCTAAGTAGGTTGGTATATTAAAATTATAAGAACGCGCGCCTCTGTCGGTGTCGTATGTGTCAATGGTGGCAGCAGCGGCGGCTCTCGGCAACTCGTCCCCCGCTCCCCACGAACCGCTCTCGCCCGCCGGTCGTCGCAGCGGCTCCCAGCGCTACGTATTGTCGCCAACATACTCCCCGGGTTGAAGTAGGCAGGAAGACTGCTGGTTCAACAATCCGGCTCGAAGGACCATATGTTGACGATTCTCAGTGGTGGTGGAAATAAAATAGCGGACTGTAAATCTAAGTAGGTTGGTATATTAAAATTATAAGAACGCGCGCCTCTGTCGGTGTCGTATGTGTCAATGGTGGCAGCAGCGGCGGCTCTCGGCAACTCGTCCCCCGCTCCCCACGAACCGCTCTCGCCCGCCGGTCGTCGCAGCGGCTCCCAGCGCTACGTATTGTCGCCAACAAGGTACTTAATTGAAGTGATAACAAATGATAAAATCCCAATGGATGACGAACATTGACCTACGCACCACATAACTGAGCTGAAAAGGTGGCATTAGTGAGCAGCATGAAAACGACAAACGTGCATGTTGATGCATATGAATTATGTGTCCAAGATATTACCAGGGGTAATTCTCGTAATTTGTTTGAAACTGTCAAAAATACCTCTAAAATTCCTACATTTTTGCCAAGTTTTTGACATTGATTGTCGCTGAGATGAGATTTTGAACAATTATAATTACGGATTGGCCTTCATGTATCCACACTAATTGAACGATCTTATTAGATACGATTAAGATTAAGAAAAAACAACAGACGATGATAACAATGACGTAATAGAAGTCACAACAAATGACATTCACTCAATAGAAGATACAATCCATCACGCTCATTACATTGTGCCCACAAGCGCGCAATTTTTTTTGTCGCGTAACTTTCTTGGGCAATATATTCGAAGCCGACTACTGGCATAGTTTTGGCCGATCAATGAATGAATCTATAAACCGTTGTTAGCTGTTACATAAACCTCGATATTGTAATAGTGGAGTACGATCGTAATTCAATCATTTCACGGTTAAGTGTTGTACTGCCATTGACCCAATTCAAGTATATCTTGTTTTAGATTATTGATAAGGGCTTAAGTTGTTAAGTTGATTGAACTTTAGGTAACGTGTTTTGTGTAATAATTCGTTTTTATATGCGTATCAACGTTTTAAGATGTTTCTTGTTTTGTCACGCTATTATTTTGGTTAAAAATGTCGTGTTACTTTATATGTCATGTTATTTAAAAAAGCCTTTTAACAATATTTTCACATTTGTAGATGTGATTTGTTATACATCTCCACTGGATGCGTAAATAATGCTACTGATTAAAAATCGTATTAACCCGTAACTTCATCATTAGGTATAATCGAAAGTTAAACGAGGACTTTAATTTAAAAAAATGAAAATTGTGTTTGCCGACTTTGATTTATAAACAGGCATCCGATTAATTACTTCTAATTTGCTATTAATAATAATTATGTTAGCATCTGAATGATCTAATTGACAGAGCGGAGCCTTCGTAAATAATATCGTGTGCGTGTTAATTTGTAATGAGGTTGCAATTTGCATTCGAAACTGATCATTGGCAGTATTATCTATCACATTTATATTGGCAATATATTCCGCAAACATTTAATGCCACGCTTTTGAGTATTCGAGTATTCGTGACCGGGGTTTCAAATAAACAGTAAAATCTAATTATTTACTACTCGTACATACAATTCTAAGCATTTGTTAGGTATGTCTTCCAGGATACAATTATTTACGCAATTACGTACACTAATAGGTGTTCTGTCGTTATTTGACTTAATGACATCCAAGACGGTAATTTGAATTTACAAGGTGTAATGCAAAATATTTGACGATGCTGCTGCAATTACGTTGTTCTTAGGTCTCGTCTCTCTATTTATTCCAACTATTTTGTTGTTCATTATTATGTCGTTGAACTTTTAAGAGCAAATCCGGAAATTGGTAAGCAGGATCAAAGGCCAACACTTTTATGGAAATTAAGGCAGGGGAAATGCGGTCGGAGAGACTTTTGAAAAAGCCTAAGAAAAAAGTCATATTTCGAGGTTTGACTCTCGCCTATTTCATCCTCCAATATTGAACCAATTTAAATGATAATTCATAAACTGAATAAAACGGATATACATATACAGTGTCCCTATGTTTTTATTTTTTTTGAGGGTTCTAGTGCTTATAAACATAATGTACCTATCATCAAAAAGAAAAACATATGGACATACAAGTAGTTAATATTTATTATTCTGTAAAAAATCATTGCTTTATGGTCATTAACCAGAAAGAAAACAGGCGAGAGCGTGTCAATATGGAGTAACGACCTCCCGCATTTCCACTTGAGAGACGGCACAAATTTAAAAAAAAACGGTGGCGGAAATCATCGTGGGGAAACCGGCAAGTCCAAGAACCAAAAATTCGAAGATATGTGACATCTACCAAACCGCACTGGGCCCGCGTGGTAGATTACAGCCACTCCCTGTCGTAGAGAGGAGTCCTGTGTCCCAGTAGTGGGAGCATTATAGACTGATTATGACATATTTTGTGTAAGTCCTACAAACTATGGATTGGTTTCAACTAAAACATTCTAGGATCCTTGAAGATCCTTTATCTTCTAACTAAGAAAAATAGTCATTCCACAAAATAAGTCATGACATTATTCGTACATCGTGTGTAACACCGGATTACTTAACAGTCGTAATGTAACAGCTTGTTTTAATTCACTCATTGCACATAGCACCGCGTCTGCCCATTATATGCTAATTGGAAGACGACACGCAAAATTGCTACAAACAGAAAGTGAATTTTCAATATAACTATGGCAATGAGATAAACTTACATTTTTTATGTAACTAAACGGATCCAAATAGTACATTCTCCTTAAATACTTCCTACATGGTTATCAGATGCTGAAGTAGTCTTTCTACATAGCTAGAAAGATGTTATTGCAATTGTTATTATTATCAACCGATCAATCTACTTAAATCATAATAAACATTTACAATACACATGAACATAGAACTCAACTTTACCAACATTGGAATTTTCTGTCACTAGTTAACAAGAATTTAGTTTTAAACATCTAAATAATGAGAACAAAATTGGCGCTAAGGCAGTCTCATTAAAATGAGATAATTCTATACTTTGCAAACAAAAACATCCGGCTGAAACATTACTGCACTGACCACACAATACTAAACAAATTATGACACTTGAAAGATTATACAAAGTTACTTCAGCTTTACATAACCGCCAAGCCTTTTGCGTGTAAACTGATGAACTCTTCTTGCGTCAATGGTACCATGTAACCATAGTTCGGAAACCAAGTTGAATGGTTTTCGTCGAATCGTTGCAAAAGTCAGAGGTTACGCAAAAGTTACGGGTTAGATGAGGGATGGACGCGAAGTGCATGCGAAGTGAATTGCTTTTGGCGACGTGAGATTTTTTCTTTCGTAATTTTGTTTTGGATGGTTGACCACTGACGACGTCGATTGGTAGTATGCATTATGATTAGATTGTTGTTGTTGTTCATGCAAATGTTTATGATGCTATCTGATAGGAACTATATCCAAAACAATTGGTGGGACTGACGAAGAAAAGAGGTTGTAGAACGTAGATCATTTAAACCGTATTTAATAAAACTTACCGTTAGAGTGAGCCAATTACAAAAGTAAGTTTCAGTTCGAAAATAGGCCAGGATAATGATAACGAATTTGCAGTACAATTCAAACTACGCTCATAGAAGTTGTTGAGGCAATCACATACATTAGTATCATAAACACCGAGGTGAAAGTTCGATGGTCGCAATATTTCAATTATGCGGTCGCGTGCTGTAGGTACTGGCTCCACATAAAATGTGATGAGCTGGGGTTTCTTGCGCCATTCTATTAAAAATGCTAATTCACTTCTACTTCTTTTGTGTGCAGGAGGATTTTCTTATAATATTTTGGATAGTAGTTTCGTAAAATTTTTAAAATATGCAGCTATAGCAGATATAGTGAACTTTTCAGATATCACGTAAAAGGTATTTTACTATGTATTACATTTTCAAAATGTTCAGGCCTCAATGGTTAAGTACGGAAATGCGTTCCTCAGAAACAGGTCTAAAACTACAATTTCTAAGTTAGATTAAACGTTTTTAATTTATTACTAATATTTTCCTCTTAACCCATTTGGTGCAATCGTTTGGTAGATTGCAAGATTAGCGTTCGTAATTTAACTTGTGCTTGCGCATGTACATATATTTCCGTTTGTCTTACCTATATTTATGCTGTCAGCGTCACACATTGGGCTATATTTTTAATTAAAGGTACCTATTACAATCAAAACTTTTTCGGTTTGGTTTCGACACGTTGACAGGATGTCGTGACCAAATCGTGATGTGTCAAAGAGTTGCAAACAGTGAATGATGTTTTAAATAATGAATTTTAATGATGGTTATTGATTGGTGGTTCAGGGTATGATGAGTTGACAGATCGCGATTAGTTATTGTGTGTGGTAGTATAGCGACCTCTTGGTGTGGGGTCATAACTTGAGCGAAATTTTGTAAGAAAAATTATACACCAAACAAAGCTCGCAGATATTTTTTTTTTCCGGATTACGCGGTAACTGGTAAATTATCTATAACACTATCTTCTGCTCGCGGCTTCGTCTGCGTGAAATTTCACCCTCCCCCCATTCACCCTTTAGGGGTGGGATTTCAAAAAACCCTTTCTTAGTGGATACCTACTGATCAGAAAGAACACACCCCCCAAATTTCATGTCTATAGGACCAGCGGTTTCGGCTGTGCGTTGATATGTCAGTCAGTCAGGATTTTCAATTTCATTTAGATATACCTGAAAAAAAGTATTGTTGAATACAAATGATATCATTTAAACTTCAGTTGTAAATGAACAAGTGACACAACAATGGTGCCGACGTGTTGTTGAAAGATGAAATAACCAATTGTTTTCGATGAATCATTCCGAATGTAGGTAAATGTTTGAATAAAACATGAAAATTAATTTTTTCAACCGCGATTCCTGGATATAACTAATGATGGCTTGTTAGTTTTCCGGGTTTGTTCTCTAACTAACAGCATAGAAAGCACAAATAGATCATTAGGAAAACCAACCATTTCACGCATTAAAAATAATATTCACTAGCGAATATCGGGGACTCCGTCCAACAAAGAAATAAGGCGGGTTTCAGAAGATTCGTAATTATACCAACCAATTGCACAAAAATGAGTACGATGACCTTTAAAAAACTATCTCCAATTTCGGGGCCCAATTTTAAGTGAAATAATAAACATCACGAAGGCGCCAGAGAGCACACGTAACTTACTCTTTGACCTCCATCGACGAAGGTTGCGCAACTGATATTAACGATAGAGTTCCCATGTCAACGTTACAGCTCACCTATTTACTTGTACCTTATGTAATGCATGATGCGTATCGTGCTTTACTTTCCTAGGCTTTGAAAGGAGTTAATCAAGACTGATTGGTGAAGTTGAATTGAGGAAAATGCGGTTAAACTAAAATAATTGAAACTAAACTAACTGAACACTGTCACTGTACTGTGACTAATATAATGATGCATATAAATGGGGTAGCATGATTCCCAGTAACTGGGATGTAGAGGTCAGATAGGCAGTCGCTCCTGTGTAAACTACTGTGGTTAAACTGCATCCAGTCAGATTGGAAGCCAATCGCAACATAGTTTGGTAAAGGCTTGGCAGATGATGATTTATGATCAAAGGTCGAGGCTAGACTTTAATGATTATATCAGTATTGTCTAACAAGAATGCATTGCGGTGGTATAGACCGACATACCAAACAGTTTACTGAACCGTCTAATGATGTTGAAATCAAACGCGTGTTTTTAAAACATTCAATTGTACACGGATGATTATGACGTTTCCGAATACAGTACCAAAATGGCGATTGCATAAAAAAATTGCTTAGCTAATTAATTCACGCTAATTATAAACTTTAAAAATTCACACACTATTCCTATTTTGTAAGATTAATTTAATTTACACATCGTGCTATTACTTGGGTAGTTTCTAAACAGTTCCCATTCTCGAAACATTTATTTTTTACGGTTTTAATTCACATACTTGCAAAATTTAACCTTAAAAATATTTATGGGTGTATCGTAGTAGAGATTAGTATCGGTTTTATTTGTTTTCTACTGCATCAGGGCGTTATGCAACAGTGGCTTGGCCGTGAACTCCCGCGCAGCGTGTGTAGGCGCCCTAATAATGTGTACCTGTTTAATTGCCTCCTTCCCGCTATTGTATTCGAATGTAACAACGTGCTAACGTATTATGTTAAAGTTTTTACAATCACATATCGCATTGTGTTTGTAATTTATGTTATTCGGAATAGGAATTTACTCGGCTTTATTGTATGTGTATCGGTTTCCATGTGTGCGGGAATTGGAAATACCATCGCGAACTTTTAAACCTTATTGCTGCGGGCATAAAGGTGAAAAGTGGTCGACCGCCACTGTCCGCGGTTGTGACATAAGGTCTATTCAAACGTATGTTTCCAATTGTTGTTATTTCAAGTTAAACAAATATCAATTTTATAATAGTAGGAATTAAGTTGATTTGAGAGTGACTAGCACTATTTAAAAAGTTATAAATTTTTTTGAAGCTGTAGCGTAAACTGAACTTTATTGTGTAGGAATTAAAGTTATTTTTCCAAATACTCATATTTCTTTACATGTTTGGCAAATACATCGCGAACGGTGATTAGTTCAAAACAGCTAAAAATGAACAAATTATTTTTACTGCCTACTTCGTTGGTCTAGTGGTCGCAAGCGCTATTATTTCATTTTCGCTTAGCGTTCTTTCTGACTTTTATTTCTTTTTGCTCGACCCCTTAGGGTCCTAGCGTGATGTTAAATAGCCATTAGTCTTCCTCAAGAATTGGGCTATCGAATGGAAAAAGATTTTTTCAAATCCGACCAGTAGTCCAGAGATTAAACGCTTTCAAACTAACAAACAAAAATAAAAAACTGGCCAAGTGCGAGTCGGACTCGTACACGACACGGTTCCGTACTATAAGGCAAAAACGCCGAAAAAACACGTTTTCTGTATGGGAGCCCCCACTTTAATATTTATATTATTCTGTTTTTAGTATTTGTTGTTATAGCGGCAACAGAAATACATCATCTGTGAAAATTTCAACCGTCTAGCTATCACGGTTCATGAGATACAGCCTAGTGACAGACAGACAGACGGACAGTGGATTCTTAGTAATAGGGTCCCGTTTTTACCCTTTGGGTTCGGAACCCTGAAAACAAACTCTTTAGCTTTATTTCATTAGTACGTTTAGTATATAGGTACCTAATAATTTACCTTGATTAATTCTTGACACTTGTCCCCATGGCCTCGTTGACATATAGTTTTTACTTAGTTCTCAGAACATTATAAGAACAAAAAAAACACGTATTGGAACTTTTCTCATCTTTTCCCAAGCAATATTATTACTTTTGTAGGCATTGAAAAATAACGGAGTTATCGTCTCATTCTCAGCTCTCTATTGTATCGAGTTTTTATGAAATTCTGACTTGTGGTTGGTTTTCCCTCAGTGATATATAAATTCATAGAAAACTTAGTACTTAATTAGGAATACTAAGAATTGACTTATTGAACAGGCGTATAAACCTTCACACATTAGCTGCTGTCATTTCCGACAAATTAATTATAGTTGTAGTTTTTTTTCTAAATTCTTCTTAAAACACTTCAAGCATTTGTAAATTTTCCAAATATTTTCTTTTGTTTTAGACATTTATTTTGTAGGAACCCAAATTGTGGTAAAATTTAAAGATTCAGATCAACACTTCTCAAATTAGCAATGCTTATGTGACATGATTTACAGGATGCTACTCTAAATATAACAGGTGAAAAAAGACGTATAGCGAACTCGAGAATCACTGATACTCCCGTCATTGTGACATTTTTTTCTACTGGAGCATACTTGATTATCCGGGAATCTTCTGCTTACGGAAATAATGAAGTCAAACTAATAACTTTTTCCACGAAAACAAGTTTTAAATGATGTAACCTAACTTTATAAATACCTCAACAACTCTTGTAACTTAAGCTAACTGTACTGTTCTGTATTGTGTATATGACGCACATAAAACATTGTGCTTTAAGGGGGCGTGTACCTAAGTAAAGCACAATGTTTTAGGTGCATCATATAGCGTGCTGCAGTAAACAGCGATTTTTCACACCAAAAAGAAAAGTTGTTTCGCAATCAGCAATAATATTTAGTTTAATAGACAGAATTTATGTAGACAACGGATCTGTGATGGTTCTCCTTACCCTGTATTTTCAAAACTTAATTAGCGCACAAGAATTTCGCTCACGTACTTAGGTACAGACGCCAGCACATCAAGCTACCCGAAACTGTCAAATTTCCAATCAACTTTGAACCTTATGTTTTAGCAATAAAGTTGAAAATCTAGTAAAGAAATTTGACAGATTGTAGTAGCTTGATGTGCTGGCGTCTGTACATGTCTTGTTAGTCAACAAGGGACCAATATATTCGCTGCCTAGTCACCCAACATGTGGAGCTAGTGTTAGCTCACGCGGAAGTATTACAAATGCTTGGGTATCGTTTGCAATCTAGTGAGACGGCAATGTGTTGATATTAGATCAGAAATAGAGCGTAAATCGTTATAGGTTGCTATAGTTCGCCGGGCGCTGGCGCCATATTAATACGTACTGTTAGATCTAACTTGTTTTGCAAGATAATGCAGCACCTTTTATGTACAGACAGCTGTAAAGTCATTGGGTATCCCTTGTGCTTTATAATAGAAAACAGAGCTTCAATGCAGCCATCTGTAGATATTTATACATATTTAATTTTTAAGATTTCGCGTCCCAGTTTTCTAATCAAGAATTACCAACTATAATTCCCATATGAACTTGTTTTTTTTAATCTGCATATACATTCTATTAATTTATTTCAATCTGAAAGTGCCACTGATACCTGTAAAGTTGTGTGGAAATCGGTTATCATGGTATGGGCATGTGATGCGGAGGAATAAGGAAAAGGTTTCGTGAGAAACGTTTTGAGTATAAATGTGGCTGCACGAGCAGGGGAAGATCAAATAAACGATGGATGGACTGTGTAAAAGATGATATGGCTAGTACGGGGATGACTACTAATATAGAAGTACGTCCTCATCATGTGATTAGCCTTTTCCCAACTATGTTGGGGTCAGCTTCCAGTCTAACCGGATGCAGCGGAATATCAGTATTTTACACGGAGCGACTGCCTATCTGGGGCCTAAAAAGGCAGCTTTGGCAGAATCATAAAAGGATAACATTATGAATCATAATATGGCGAAGACAGTCCGTGTTTTTCTTTTTATCGCTGCACTACGTAGGTATAATCAAAGAGATTGGGATTGGAATGATTGGTATTTTAAAACAGACAAAAAAAAAATAACTGAATAATCCTTCACCAATGGGATTTGATACGATTAACTTAACAGTTAACTGAGCATTATGATTAATAATGTTATTCTTATATGATTCTGCCAAAGTGGCCTTTTTAGGCTCCCAGACCTCCATAACCTAGTAACTGGGTAATAGGATACCCCTTGGTAAGAGTGGTTGCCAGACTTTCGAGCTTCTAAGTATCCGTAATACTGTCATAGATCCACGAATGACAGCCGGTACCAACGGCTCAGCGAGCTGTCCGAGGCATGGGGGTCTCGGTGTGTAAAGATGGTCACCCATCCCTAGACCAACCGTGGCAAGCGTAGCTTAACCTGATCGATCGACCTGTGCGGCTGTTATTATTTAACCACGGGCCTCTAATAGAGAAGTACGTATGAGAGCAACAGACATGTTGCGCTAACCCGAAGTAAATGAGGGTTTTCGTTGGCACCACTGTGACAAGAGGTCTTCCTATATAAAATATATGATGACATTCATCATTCGATTCATTCATTCGTTCATCATTCAGTCATGACTAAAGAAAATATAGGCTCTTTGACAGATGTCTGGAACTGACGTGTCAGTGCTGCCACCTGGCGAACGTCATTTCAGAAAACCCTCATTGGGATAAGGTCGGGAGAATGACAATGCATTCAATTTATTCACTTTAGTTTACCTAGTTGCTCAGAATCTGTGTAAAACAGGTTTTTGTGTCAGGCAACATAGAAACAAAAATAAACAAAACGGAGAAGTTACGTATGAAAAAATACTTCAAAACATTTGTACATTGTGATTTCATTACCAATTAGTCTTGTTAAATAAGAGACTAACTAGAATCTACTGACGTTACTCACCAACCTAGACATACTTACAAATGTTTGCTGAAACCCGTTACGAAGAATTAGGTTCTTAATTGAGCAAAACTTGAGAACTAAAAGAAAACAAATAGAAATTATAATAAGTTCCCTCTTGCATTAGTTGTTCAGTTGCTGAATGTTTATGTAATAACATTATTAAAATTACACAACACACAACTTCATAATAATATCACGCTTGTAATCCCCGAAGGGTTAACCAGATGTGTACCTATAGTGGTGACTGTACACCCACGTTTCACCAGTTATGCGTGTGTGTAGTTGTGTATTTAACATTACAACACGATAAAACTATTGTTGAACAATTATATATTAATGTTGTTCTTTTTTTTTTGAAAAAGGATTGTGGTAATTTTCAGCCTTTTGTAACTCATTCAGTTTTAGTGTTTTTAGTAGCGATGTTGATGGCTAAGGAGAATGATAAAAATAAATTGATTAAATCACTAGCTTCTGCCCGCGAATTCGTTTGCGTAGAAGTCGTACGATAGGTACATAATACATTCAGCATTTTGTAATAATTATGTTGATTTAAAAGAGTGCCTTTAGAGAGTTTTTTGTCGGTTCTTATTCATATAGATCTACATACCATACATACATGTTTTGGAATGGGCAACTGGCTTAAACTTGACTAACTGACCGACTACTTGGCAGTCCAAAAGTGCCTGTATATGGTTTAATTGAAATAAATTCTTTGGGTTGAGTTTGAGTTTGAATATCCACCAATTATCAAGTAAACCCTTTAGTCGTGTAATAATAAATAATAATCCTCTGACCGATTTCGGTCACGGAGACCAATCTCTACGAAGATTATAGCCAGGTTCACCGGAGATATTATAGTGCACAAGTGTGTGCGCAAATACAGGTGCACTATCTGTTCGATTATTCTCATAGGGCTTGTACACAAAACTACGGTGCGACGTCGCAAAGCAAAAATTTGCGAGCTCGCACTACGCATCGCAAGAACTTACGAATTGATTCGCATCGCGCATTTCTGCGATGTTACGTCACACTCGTTGACGCTATTTAAAGTTCGCTCTGAGACAGCGTGTGGGAAAGACGTATGATTTATTGTAAACAAAATGACAGAGTACGACGTTGATTTTTTTTATATCACTGATTGAGGAGTACCCTGTTCTTTGGGACACTAGTAACGAAGATTATAAAAATAAATTCATCAAACAAGAAGCTTGGAAGAACGTATGTAAAATTTATTTCCAAATTTCGACGAAAAAGAAAACAATGAAAAAAGTTTTCAAAATACGTCCAGTACGATTAACGGTCGTCGAAGGAATGGTCACCCCCTAGGGAGCTACTTGCCGCACGAATTCGCATCGCAGCAATTCGTGTCGCAACTTTCTGCGTTGCGAATTCGCTTCGCGTCGCATCGTAGTTTTGTGTACAAGATCATAGTCCGATGGGACGGTAATCCGACACGACTGGCGAGAGATCATATGAAGGACCAACGCTTTACGTGCTTTCCGAGGCGCGGGGCTATCGCACCACCAACGTCTACATTCTGGGCTGCTACTGAGAAATTCCTAATGGAAAAACCCAATAACACTTTGCCCGATCTGGGAGTCGAACCCAGGATCCCATGCACAGCAGTCGCACTTGCGACCACTGGACCAACGGGGCAGTCAACGACAAAGTCAGTTGAAGATATAAATTATTAAAGAAGCACATAATTACTTCCTTGTTTTTTTCGTCCGTTCATTTATACAGTTGAGTTGAAACAATAGCTTGTTATAACAATAAGAACAACTTTAATGATACGTGTTTAAGTTCAACTGTGTGTTACAGATAAGAGTTTTATCAAAATGATTTATGTTGTTAACATGGTCATAAGCCTTTGAAAAAACGTGATGTTTTATGACTATAACTTTGTTCCTTTTATGTTACACTATATAGAAATACCTAAACAACTTGATTTTCAAAAAATATAGAACACTTAGTGAGTTTCCTGTAAAAAATGTGTTTTTTCATGAAGTCTCATTTGAAGATATCATCTTCTACTACTGCTTCTACAGGCAGTTCTGTTTAAAACTTACTAGTTGCTACTAATCCGAAACATCACCAAGCAGCACCCCATGCGTAACACTCAACAAATCATAATCTGAATAATTTTGAAGGATATTGCTAATCCATTGCTTCATTCATATCTTCAAAAAATGTGTCTGCTCAACAACATTGTATACATATAACGCAATGGATGCTGTTGAACTGTCAAAATAAAAGCCATTTCTACTGTTAGTGTGATACGCAATTACCCCGCAGTTGATTTGATATGTTATTTAAAGGCTCCTTCAAACAGGCGCGACACGACACGCG
This sequence comes from Luperina nickerlii, assembly GCA_963855955.1. NCBI lineage: Eukaryota > Metazoa > Arthropoda > Insecta > Lepidoptera > Noctuidae > Luperina > Luperina nickerlii. The sequence continues at coordinate 8,525,789 of OY979669.1, forward strand.
ACACAAAGGCACCGCAAGTCGCGCAACGAGCGGTGCCTTTGTGTCGCGCGCGATTATATCGCGTGTCGCGCCTGTTTGTAGGAGCTTTAAATCAAACCGTTCGCTGTAAATATGTGTCACAAAAACGTACCTACAACGATTTAATTTACCTAAAAGCGGTCACTTTAGATTTTACTCAGCAAGCGTTTCTGAACTAAAACCTTTAATATCCATACGCAGGCAGATTTAATCAATCACACCACGTTCCACACGCTCATGTCATATAAATAAAGTAACTATTAAGTTAACTACCCTTAAAGAGCGAAACAATAATCTAGATTCACAAGAATAACGACATAATCTACAATTTTACATATATTAAAGGAGATGTTAAATATTTATGTGGAACATTGATCTGATTACCACAATGTAGCACTTACGACAAGTAAAGCTAAGTTTACAAACGGACAACATTATGCTACGGTGCGGTACGCTGCATAATGTAGCGTGCGTAAGCTTGTTGCATGCTACAAAAGTCAATATCATGCCTCTAAATATTATAAACAATTGCTACATATACAAGGTGGCGGGGACATCGACGTGCAAATTCAGCACATGATTCTAAACCCCCTAGCGTAGAAATTTTTCGACGGTTATCAAAAAAGCATCAGCTGTTTCATAGAAAAGTGCAATACCTACGCGGTCAAAATGTATGGAATAGATATTTTTTTTTATAACCACCTAGAATTTTCCACGCAAGGGGTTCAGAAAAAAAAAGAAAAAAAAAGGGGTTCAGAATCATATAATGAATCCATGGTTACGGGTTGTCCATTGATGTGCCTGTCACTCTGCATAAGTAAATATTTCCACTCTTAGCCAACCAACCAACCAACTGAGTACCAAACAACCAAGAGTTTGTGCATCAATATGCACAAACTCTTTTGCAGTTGGTTACAAGTCGCGATAACTTGCAGATGTACGGTGATGCAGCTACAGGTGAACAGCCTACGCCACTATAACGTGCCACACTGTTTCAAGCTGTAGCTCCAGTGTAAACTAAGCTTATGAACAACCTTGCAGCTATAAATAAGACTAGATGACCGCTAATAAAGCCATCATTTTACCCGTTCATTATTAAGACCACTTATTCGATAAGATAAAAAAATAAGGGTTTTTCCTTTTTCGTCTTGCATTTGCAACCTAATCCAACAAAACCTTATGGCAGTGTTAAGAGGTCTTGTAGTACAAAATAAATGATCAGATTTATAAATATCTAGCTTCGGCCCGCGACTCTTTTCGCGTTTTTTTTTTATTTTTATACAGTACCTATACTAAAATAACAGCCACATTTTTATAAAACTCCCCATCGCTTTTGCTTCGTTTTCGCTTAGCGAAGAATAAGGCTATCAAATTGAAAATTATGACCTGTAGTTCCAGAGATTAGCGCGTTCAAATCAAACAAATAAACTCTTCAGTTTTATTATTATTAGTATCGATTGATTAGGTGCGTAGATCATACAAAGCTATTTTTTTTAATTTTATTTAAAAGTTACACCAACGACTTATCCACTAGAAATATGGACATAATAATAAATAACATATTCATTGAATTATTGTGAATTAGTCAGTTACAGGCGTACACGGCACATAAAATCAAATGTGAAGTTTAACATGGCTGAATGTAAAGAGTGTCGTAAACCAATTACATACACATTTCAAACTGTTCAAAATCATTTTCATCGCAAATTGATTTCAAGTCCAAATTCATAGTATCAGATGACACCTATGAATACTCATAATCAGCCTATAATGGGTACATTACTGCTCGAATACAGGCCAGTTCTCTTCGAGAGGAAGAGTGGGTTGAAACCTACCACGCGGGCCCAGTGCAGGTAGATGGTAGATGTCCCAAATGTCTTCGAATTTTTGGTTCTAGGACATGCTGGCTTCCTCACAATGTTTTCACCGTTTAGAGATTAATGGTGATGAAATTGTTTACACAAAGTAAAGCGCCTGGCTGGGTTCTAACTCGCAACCTACAACTGGTAAGTCGGGGCCGTTCCCACCAGCTCCCATGCACCATAACATGTATGATGTCAATGCAATTCAGTTAATAGGGGTCAATATCATTTAGCAACTTCAAAAGCGTGCACAGATTACACAATTTGCATGAACTTATTGTATAACATCGATTCATAGACTGCTGAGCGCTTACGAAGATGACATACTCATTTAAATAACTGTTTATCCTTCGATAGATCTAGTTCCTACCTTATTTATAAAGCAAATTACGTTATCGAAGGAATACCAAGATGGAAGACTATTTAAAGAATATGGCTCTTTGTATGAACTGATGTCAAGAGCGATTGTAACGTGTTTAGAACTAATTTAATTTACTGTCAAGATCTAATTGATACTTAGTACTTTAGTGTTTTTTTTAGTTTTATTTGAGATTCTGAGATATTCATTTGTTTAATTCGTCAAATCACTTTGAGTTTTCATTGGTAGATCACGCTACTGACGACGCTCGTCTTCAGGCACCCACTGGACTTTTGGGCTCATTCCTAACTGAATAGACGGAGAAGGTACAGCATAATGAAGAGTGGGAAAATATTGGGGAGACCTTTGCCTAACAGTTGCTTTGCCTAAAAAAAGAGCAATAATTTTAGAGTTATATAGGCCTTTCAGCACAATATGGCTCTTGCGACATTTCAAGAGACAAGTCACTTCTTTTTTAAATACATTTAATGACAGCCTTCTTTTTTCTCTTGCAAGAAATTAATTAACAGTGCAATAAAACGCTGAAACATTTAGCCAGTGGCATGATTAAAACATTGCCTAACGTTTTCATACGGTAATTACTGTCATAAGAAACTCTAGCTGTAATTAAAACGTGAGTGACAGAAAGAGGGTACATTACAGTAGGTACTACGTTTCAACTGTCGTGCGTGACCTAGGGCGTTCGCGTCAAGTATCTCTTCAGTCACGCATACAGTCAGTAGATAATACAGCATGCACACACATATTGTTGTCAGTTAAAAATGGTCCTTATGTATGAATAAGACAAGCATAATGAAAGTGTCATCTGGACCGCAAATATGAATAACTGTAAGTAGTGTTACAAACAGTCGCTGGCGTATACAGACCGAATAAAACTTTATGGCGGCGCGCAACATGAGGTGTGTCGCTGCGCAATAACAAACTCACGTGTCAGCGGGGGTGAGGGGTGAGGTACTGAGCAGCTAGTAGCACACTTCAGAGCCGCCATAAAGTTTGAATCGGGTTGTACCAACCTGACGAGCTAACCTTGTCCTGATCCGTGACGTCATCTGACAAATTGACGGACTATTTACATACATTAGTGCGTTCGAACACATAAATGCACACACTTATCTATGTGTTGTGTTTAAACCAATCTCGCACAAGCGCAGCAGTCAGTGGAAGGTCGTTAACATTTAGATGCGATTTTTGTGTTTACATAGTGTGTTGGTCTTGGAAGTAAAATATATCAATTAGTAATCTTTGCGCGTATCAGTATGTATATTACAGGACGCCCCGAATACTGAAGGCCAATTACCGCAATTAAAAACGTTCAAAATCTAGTCGCAATCTGATTTAATTGCTGTGGCTGAGATGTCAGCGACAATTAATGTCAAAAACTTATCAAAAATGTACGGAAATTAGATTAGAGTATTATTGACAGATTGAGATTGAAATCATCCTGTGAACGTTCTAAAATTATGAGAATTGTCCCTCTGGTCTCACGCCACTATAATAATTATTTATGTAGGTATGTATGTATTGTATGTATTCTGTCCTCACGCCTAGTTTTGCTGTCATCATGTTATTGCACTTTACCTGGTTGTACGCTTTAAGATTCGCTTGTCTTAAATAATATTTTGTTTTTTTTTGTGCAAAATTTTGGCACGCATGTAATATAATACGAAGTCAATAAGTCTAGTGACCCTATAAGTAATGCGTGGCTTTGAGGATACCTTGAACTTTTGCCACTGATTAGTTATGGCGATAACGAATATCAATAAAATAAATTATTGTAAAGACGAAACAACCTAATGTTGGTTTGATTTATGAACTATCCAATTAAAACCTTATTTAGTATATAGAAGCTATTATTGTTACCGTGATTGCTTCATAACAGTTTTGCCAATTCAGAAGTGCAGGTATGGTATGGTATGGTTATCTTTTTTTGGTGAACATTTTTATCAATTCAAATCATCAATCAATTCATCTTTGAAATAAATGTTAGCATAATTGATAAAATAAATTATTTTAAAAACGAAACAACCTAATGTGGGTTTGATTTATGAACTATCCAATTAAAACCTTATTTAGTATGTATAGAAGCTATTATTGTTACCGTGATTGCCTCATAACAGTTTTGCCAATTCAGAGGTGCAGGTATGGTATTTTATGGTTCTCTTTTTTTGGTGAACATTTTTATCAATTCAAATCATCATTCAATTCATCTTTGACATAAATGTTAATATAATTGATAAGGATTCCTTTTTTTAACAGTTCTTTGTCTATCGAATAATAACGAAGAGTTATTTATCACTTGAAAGTTGGTGCATAACATTCTTTAAATGTAGGTGTATGAACACCAGCACCTTTACGAAAACTTTGGAAGCCGCCATCATGGATTTTAATTTTGTCTTTCAACCTGCAACAGTAGTCCCGAAAACTACACGCCGATAAACAAAAATATTTTTGTTTTACTGGCTTTGTTGTACCCTCTGACTTTGACACTAGAATTTTTTTTGCGAGAGTGTCTCCCACACCTAATTATTTAATCAACATTCTTGTCTTTCAATGTGCGCATAGCCTTAAACAAAAGAAAGCCACACATGCAATCATTACGCACTTTTTAATAATATCAAATCGCAATCGCTGTCACGCTCAACACGCTGTCACGCAGAACAAAATATGTAACACCAACATAGAAAGGGCGTGTATCATATTACCCTTCAATTACCCTTCCTTGTTCAACCTGTCCGTTACGTTACGTTACGTATCCTTTGCTATGTTACTACTCTTGGACATGTCGCATACATCGAGTTTAATTCAACATATGATTAATCGCCTAGACAGCGTATAGCAGTATGGCGGGTTTTAATATTACCCTAGAGCAGGGAAGTATGTATAACATTATACTTAGCTCTTATGTTTTATATTAGGTCTTAGTACCTACCTATGATTTAAATGAAAATGATTAAAGACTATTCAATTTGATTAATAAAAGATGGGCAACCACAGACGCTGCGCGCTGATGGAATATGTAGGTCAACGACAACCGTTTGTTTATATTATTGTAGATTTTATATTAATCAATAAATTATGTACAGTTTATGAGTAGGCCCATATTTAGCACTTTATATTAACGAGCTTTTAATTTAAAGATGATTATTAAATATTATTAGATACGTGTTTAATTAAATTAATCATTATAATAAATTAAATTAATAAATAAATTAAATTATTGCCATTCAATTAAATAACATAAGTTTCTTGCAAAAACTTATACAAAGTTGATGGGTTGGGATTTATTGTTCACAATCGAATTGCCCATTAATAATGTTAACGAGTTTCCGACAGAAGCTGTTAAATATTATAAATTTATAACGTGGAATACGTCTGGGAGTTATTTATTGAAGTTAACACCTTATAGTTTGTAACAATATTGAGAAAGAGTAGGTAAATAATATATGCGCGTAAATTATTAGATACGTTTACTGTAAGCAATACAATCACGTTAATAATTTAGAATGTTTTAACATTGTAACTATAGAATATAATCGATATTGTAAATGGCATTATAGGGGAGAGTCTCAATCTCGGAGGCTCTCATTGCGCGGCTCGGTCAAGGGCTTGATTCAGAAAGCAGTACTCCTGGACACGGCACGCATTGTGAGGAGGTTCCTTTTTCTAGAGCCCTGACCACCGGCAGCCTGGACCCTGGTTCTGATACCAATGGGCCATTATCCATACTAATATTATAAATGCGAAAGTGTGTCTGTCTGTCTGTATGTTACCTCTTCATGCTTAAACCACTGAACCGATGTAGATGAAATTTTGTATAGAGATAGTTTGAGTCCCGGGAAAGGACGTAGGATAGTTTATAGTCCGATATTCTCAGGGGATCGAAACTTACGCGGGTGAAACCGCGGGGCGCTGCTAGTTTTTTTATATTTTTAATTGTTTTTTTTTAAGTTTTTTATTAAAAAAATTAAAATGTAAATAATAATATGTATGAAAATGTAATAAAGGAAATAATAATACCAGCCTATTATTGACCCACTGTAGGGCAAAGACCTTTTCTCCTACAGAGAAGGCATAAGTATTCATCACCTATTCACCACGCTTGTTTTCGACGGGTTGGTGATTTCAAACTCATATTAATTACAAAGTCCAGGTTTCCTCGCGATGTTTACATTCACCGTTGTCATTAATGTCCAAAATAAACTTGGAAAGTACACACGCCAGCAGATCAAGCTACTACAATCTGTCAAAATTCTTTAATAGATTTTCAACTTTATTGCTAAAGCACAAGGTTCAAAGTTGATTGGGAAAATTTCACAGTTTCGGGTAGCTTGATGTGCTGGCCTCTGTACATTTATGAATTGCAAAAGTCACATTGGTACAGACAGTACAGCACATCAAGTTACTACATTCTGTCAAATTTCTTCATTAGATTTTCAACTTTATCGCTAAAGTATAAGGTTCAAAGTTGATTGGGAATATTTGACATTTTCGGGTAGCTTGATGTGCTGATGGCGTCTGTAGATGTCCGGATTTGAACCCATAACACCCTCGTGCATGGGAGACGAGGCCTTAACCACTTGGCCAATGGCCATCACGACTTGAAATGTCATAAAATATATTGTAACAAGCTGCGCCCCACGGTTTCACCTGCATAAGTTTCGATCCCGTGGGAATATCGGGATAAAAAGTAACCTATATGGTAATCCAGGGTTTCAGCTACCTCCATACCAATTTTATCAAAATTGGTCCAGTCGTTTGAGCGTGAAGAAGTAACAAACATATAAACACACACATAAACTTTCGCCTTTATAATATTAGTGTGATTAAATTCAAATTAACAGATTATTTCTAATTTTTTTATTTGACTTTTAACATTAATTACTTGAAGTAACCGTGGCGGCGTTCGTAGAGCGGAGGCTGAGACTTTCGAGTTTCCGAGTTCGAATCCCAGAACAAGATTTACTTTTGCCGGGTCAGCGGGATTGTCCGAAAGGGTTACCGCTGGCCCGGAACATAAAGGGCGAAGGAAGAAACACGGGTGGGTTTTAGTCAGTAAGAGTCTGACACTCCCTTCCGCTCCACCCAGAGCGGGAGGAGTCATTTGATGATTTCCCATCATGAAAAAAAAAAAAAAAAAGTAAAACATTAAATCACAATCACAATCTGTATAATTGCGTAGCGTAGGTAGTGGCAATGACATCTAATTGTAGTTGTTATAACATTAGGAAGTCCATAATTAGTGGATTTTTTCCACTGATACGTAACATGAGTATGAAGTAGTCTTAGCATTATGCTGAGCGTTGGCCGTTTTGCGTAGATGTGACGCATACTTTCTCCCAAATTGTTATTTTTGCTTTTCTGTTGTTTGTGTTTTTTTTTTATGCGTCATGTTTGCCGCAAATAAACCTTTTTTTATGCGTCATGTTTGCCGCAAATAAACCTTTTTTTATGCGTCATGTTTGCCGCAAATAAAATATAAAGCTTTAATTATAAACAACACATTGCCAGTCATCTTTATCTCTAAAAGGAAGTATGAAAATGCATGAGGTCCTGGGTCCGATCCTAGGTCGGACCAAGAGTTATTTGGTATTTTCCATTAGTAGTTCCTCAGTCTGGATTTCAAGTGGTTGATGGCAAAAAGCTCCCCCCCTATTACATGTGACCTAAACATAATTGGCAAACTGTGGGTTTACTATAGGTGACCATCATGTGACCCCTCCCGCTCTGGGTGGAGCGGAAGGGAGTGTCAGACTCTTACTGACTAAAACCCAACTTAATACTGACCAGCAAATTGCAAAAAACGTAAGAAAATTTAAATTTCGCGGGCTAACTTAGCGCTTCCCTTAAGAAGAAAACTCATCTCACGCGTGCTCTATCATAACAATTTTCTTTCTTCTTCTTAGCCTGTCAATGGCAATCTATATACAGTCAGCCCAGAATTTGGCTACGAGCTTGGCCCCTTCAGTAGCCCCCATCAACACCTTTCCTTAATATCTTCATCATTACTCCATATTTCTCTCTTAACAACTTAACTGTCCATAAAGTAGACACAATAGTTAAACAATCATCATGAATCATATATGACTCATGGGACAGGGAAACTGTTAAGAAACAAAACATCCTACCCAATGATTGACAACACAGTTACTCCTACCACATTAATTCGATACGGTGCAAAACTAGTTAGTAACGACAGTTGCACTTCTATTCGTATTTCGAACCATTGAGTAACATTATGCGCACGAGTGGGTGGGACATTTACATTACCTGTCCTGACTAATGTTGGCTCTTTGTTATTTGACGCACTGTCAAGGCACAACCAAGGAAACAGGCCAATTATTACTGTAATGCTTCCTCGCTGTTAAGCGTGGTTTATACTCAAGGTAGATGGCAGTTTGATGCTAATGCGTTTGTACGCACCAAAGCTCGGTGTAGGTATTTTGTAAATGATAATACATACTCGTACACATACACAGTTACACACAAACTTAAGCTTTCTTCCCATAAGGTAGATAGAATCTAAAAAACGCCACCTTCTACGATCCTTACATACTTCTTTTGCTTCGTTGACGTTCATTCACCTGCCGATATATTCTGTAAAAATCTCGCAGAGAAAATTTATGTGAAGTGAGCTTGAAGTGAGATGTCAATAGTGTCAATCCCTAGCATCAGGTGGAATGACAGCTCACTTCACCTAAGTTTTCACGGTGAGATGTTTACAAAGTAGATCGGGTAGTCATACTCGCACGCCAGTTGCCATAATACTGCACCTTAAAATATTTAGAGACGTCATCATTATCATCATTAGCCCATAGCAGTCCACTGCTGGAGATAGGCCTCTCCTATTGCACGCCATTCAATTCGATTTACGGCAACTCCACCACCTCCACTTCACCACCACCACTTCTTCCTCCTCCACTTCTTTTCTCTCTCTTTAGATACCAAATTTAACCGATTCCCTATCCCATGAATCACATATGATTCATGTTGATTGTTTAATTATTGTGTCTACTTTTTGGACAGTGAACCTGTTAAAATAAAAGTTATTTTGATATTTAGGTTTTCTTTATGTATCAGTAAAAGTTTACTGAATAAATGTGTTATCTGACTATCACTTCTTACAATATTTTTCTGAAGATTTAGTGCCTTTTCTAGGTTGTGATTTATTATACTTTAAAACATAACTAAAGGATACCTACTCATAGTTTATTTGGTAAGACAAGCTTCTTGTTGTTAGACAAACTGCGTAGGGTGTTAATGCACTTATATTCCTTATAAAAGACTCAATTTATTACGGTATGTGAGAAATCCCATTGAAACTCATAGGCATCGACAGTAAATGACAAATTATGATCGAGTTGAACTACTAATAATGGCCAATATCGCCACGATATTGTGCAACTAGCTTTAAATAATGCGTAATTGTATATATTTCGCACACAGTGCAATTTCAATTCTACGTTTATGCACATAGTGTAAATTATTCAGTGTCACGATAAAAATCTGCAATTCCCTACTACAATTAAATATGAATCTATGTGCGTGCAATTCCTAAAGGAATGTTGCAGAGAAAACAATTGAATGACTATGCATATTGATGGATTAAATCAATTAATTGATTTAATTAATGTCACTGTACCTCATTGACATAGTTTTGTAATTGTGTACATACTTAAATAGTTTTCATTGTGTTTTAAAGAATTTATTTGCCATTGTAACGTGATTCACAATTTATAGATCTTTGTGCGTTTTCTTTTTACAAAATATAAGACAGATCATTGATTTAATGGATGTGATGAATAAAAGATACATTTCAATTTATTATTAGGATAATGGTTTTAAAGACTAGGGCAGGTTACAGTTACTGTTGCTGTTAGCCTGTATGTATCATCCCACTGCTGGGAAAAGGCCTCTGCCCATAATTTCCAGTCCCTGCGATCGAGTGTTAACATAGACCACTAGTCGTTTGGTACCACTTAAGGTAGGTATCGATTCAATATTAATAGCAGGAGTTTTAAATGATATTATACGGATATTATGTAAAAGCTCATCCTGTAAAATACATCTAGAATTACCGATAAACCCTTACTTCCACAATACGCAAAACAATACTACCTACAAACAACTCTTGCGGTTACGAGGTATTTTAGAAAATTCCTCTTTAACCACAGACAGTTTCTCCTCACCGCAATGTAAATGGCACGCGTCGAATATCGAATTAATACAACCAATTGTAAATTACACGAGTTGGCAACTAAAACCATTTCACAATAAAGTACGTACAAGGCATCGCGGGCTTTCCTGATTTATAGTAGAAAAGACGCCGCTTACAACCACCCATGTGTAATGTGTATACCAGCGAATTTATGACAAATTCCTACACACGTTTAGGGAAATAGACACCTCTATTTGGTAACTAAGCATAGCGTTGACTAATAAACTTAATTTAATTTATTACACCTCGCCGCCCGATCAACGTTTGACATCGACTTGGCAACTTACGCGTAAACTGTAATCCAATCGATAATGATACTTATTTCATGTCGCCACATTCTTAAGATTAGGCGTCGCGAATATAAATGTTTAATATTCGCTCAGAATGGACAGACTGGTTGATATAACAAATTGACGCACGCATTCTGCTGTGCTGTGGGAATCGGAGAAAAACTTGTTGTAACTGCTGCTTTATCATCCCAGAGAAGGCGTTGTTTTCTGCTGTGGGAACAAGGTTATTGTTGTATAGGAAGATTATGGGGTTAGCAATATGGCAGACAGACTTTTACACAGCCCATGCATTTAGAAATTGCTTGGTACTGCGCATCAATTTAAAAATCCCAGAATATGACTAGGTAGTTACTGTGGGAGCTTTACGAGCTCTAAGGGTACCGGGAGGAATCAATTAAATCACAGTTTGTCGTATAAGTTCAATAATTATTTCTATAAATCGTTCTACGTGTTTTTAAATTTTTATCTTGTTCAGGTACTCGTCGTAACTTGTCTTGTTGGCTTACCAACTGTTTTGTATTCTAATCTTAAACTGAATTAATGTTTGTCTCGTATTTATTGCCAATAATTTGGAACGGACTCGCGGAGATTGCATGTAAGTGCAAACTAAGTATATTATCTACAGTTCAGAAGTTACAGGGGGGAGGGCTGTAACTTCTAAAATAAGAAAATGATAAAACTAAAAAAAATATATGATGTACATTACCATGCATACTTCCACCAAAAATTGGTTTGGCCGAGATCTAGTAAGTTATTTTTTTAATACGTCATAAATCGTAAAGCGCAACTTACCTTTCATTCAATCAACTGAAATATATAAAAAAAAAACGGTGATAAACTATGTACATACCTGAACCCTCGGTGAAAGTACGGAACCCTCGGTGCGCGAGTCCGACTCCCAGTTGACCGGTTTATTTATTTATTTATTTAATACTTCAAGCACATAAATGTACAGAAGCGGACTTAATGCCATAGGCATTTTCTACCAGTCAACCTTTGGGTAATGCAGAGACAAACAGTGGTAGGTGCAATCAGACCTTTGTGGAATAAATATTTTAAATATAAAGATAGGCATAAACCTATTAAAAATGAATATAATATATACCTAATTACATATAAATATATTACAAATAAATAAATAAATACATACAATACATAAATACATAAATAAACTTAATAAAAGGAAATAAGACATACAATGAGAAAATATTACCGTTTTATTTTTTCCTATACTTCGTCTATCAATTTACTCCCTCCTCCGCGTTACCCTCGAGACGAATCAGTCAAAAGTCGCTAAAAATCATCATGATCAATGATAATGTGGGACTGTGGCTGTTCTCACTGATGGTTACAATCGATTCAGCTACTTAGCCCCCAAGGGAATAAGAGCGTGACCATTATAATTTCCATATCGTGAGTAATTAAATATAAACAAACAGTAATTTATTGCCTATCTTTACGCATACGTTGGTCGAAGGTTGCATCACGAAATAATTGTATTTCTCATGTGTAGGTGTATGGTGTTATGGTGTACCAATTTTATTTTTTATAATTGAGGTATGATCCTATGGCGGAACAAGGGTCTAGTCGATTGCAGATAATATATCCTATTGAATTCTAAATGTTCTAAAGCAAACAGAGACAAGAAACATGGACGGTTTCTTTACGATACGGCATATAAAACGCGCTGTAGAAAAAACGTGTCCGTCAACAAGCTTTCATAGTAATCCATACAACACTGACGACCGTGGATACACGCAGCGAATAGACCGTAGATTTTCACGGCAAGAAAAACGTATGTGTACCTGAAGATTGTATCAAAATATAGATGCATAATAAGAATTACTTACCGAAATAATTTACCTACGTAATAATTGACTCGTGAAAGTAATAACTCAGATAATTAAAATCATAGTTTATCTTACACATATTGTTATAAATTAAAGTCGCTTTTCGTCTCTGTTTGTGTGACTGCGTTGGTGATCTAAAGTACGGATCGGATTTGAATACGGTTTTGACCATCATTTAGGAAATTTACTCCGGAAATTTTATGTGTATTAATATTAACCTAGAGTAAGTAAAGAATTCTAGATGTTTAGTCAAGTCATAAAAACCGTGCGCAGCAAAGGCGGAGTTAGTAACATATAATCAAGAAGAACGTTAAGGCTCCTCAAACAGGCGCGACGCGCGACGCGAATCGCGTGTGACACAAAGGCACCGCTCGTTGCGCGACTTGCGGTGCCTTTGTGTCGCGCGCGATTTTATTGCGTGTCGCACCTGTTTGAAGAAGCCTTTATGGTAATCGATAACACATATTCGCGGTCTTTTTTTCATCACGATATTTATCTATTTAAGGTTTCTGAAAATGCATCAGAGGTTTATTGTTCAAATGTTTGTTAGAACGTAATTATAATGTAACTCTTATAATGGAACTCGAAAGCAAAAAGTGTCTATCTGTTCTGATTCAAACGCGCATCCTCAAATACTTCAGACACGTCTCGAGGCGCGAGGGTGACTCTATAAAGCGATGTTTCGTAGAGTAGAGTGGAAGGCACTAGAACACACAGACGCTCACCCATGAGATGGACAGGCCCAATTAAATCCGCAGTGGGCGATCCCTTGTACGAGTGCACTTAAAATACCAGAAATCGGGTTAGGTGGCGAGATATCGTGAGGCGAATCACATCAGCCCATGGGCAAGAAACTACATGAGGACCACAACCACTCTGACAAGAGTGCCGCGAAGAAGAAGAATTTATTATAACGTGTGATTTTTTAAAAAGGGTTTAACTAATGAATAATGCGATTTAACTGGCTATAATCTTTAGAATATCAAAATAATAATAGCCTCCTCGACCGATCACAGTCACACCGCCGAATCCTCCGATCTAGGTCACAGTGGCCAATCACAACGGAGATTAGCCAGGTACGCAAGAGATATTATAGTGCACAAGTGTGTGCGTAAACACAGGTGCACTCTCTATTCCTTTACTCTCATAGTCCGATGAGACAGCAATCCGACACGACCAGGGAGAGATCAGGCACCGGGATATTAAACCGCCAACTTCCAAACTCCGGACTGTTACCAAGAAATTCCTAATATAAAAACCCAATAACAATTATGACGAGATTAATGGGGCAGTTAAAACAACATCGAAAAAATACAACAAACAAATATCGAAATAATACAAGGTCTATACCTTATTGAATTATCATAATCAAAGTCGTGACTCGACTACAAATCGTAGTACTAATATCAATTTATAAATGCTTACGTTATATTGTAATTGCTACTGCTCTTGAGCAAATATTAACAATTGGTGCGGAATAATATGATGCAGTAGGTAGTATTTATTGTGTGTTTTGTTCTTTAATTTATTGCCTTATGCGAAATATTGACAAAGGATCGGGTTTCAGTCCATCTACATGAAAGAATAAACATAGTGTTACGTTGTACCCATCTTTTTTTCTAAAACAGTAAACTATACTCAAATCCATAGTATTTTAGCGGCTGGTTTTTTTCTACCTTGCGTCTGGACAAAAACACGGTATAAAAGGTGAACGAAGTAAAAGCCTATGGTACAAAAATCTGTTTTTTTTTTTCACAAAAATAAACTAATATATCGACAAGTAATTATAAAAAATCAACTTCATCCTTCTCCACCCTTTCTCTATGCGCGGACATTATCAATGAAATTGTAGCAACATTCAATCCTTTGATTAAAGCCGGTCGAAGGCGAAAAAAAACATTTTTATAATTAAAAATTATAAATCTTTTTTTTTGTTTTATTATAATTTCGGAAGAAACTCTGTCTGTATGTTATCTTTTCACGCCTAGACCACTGAACGGATTTGGCTAAGAGATAGATGGCATCCTGGACTTAGACTACTTTTTGTCCCGGTAGCACATTCCCGTGGGATAATTTTCGACACTAACGCGTGCGAATCCGCGGGCAGAAGCTAGTTCATAATAATTATCAAACAATAAAAAATGCAAATGAACGATGTGAAATTGTGTTATACCAACATCATTAACTCTGACCTTACATAAGTGAAGAACCGTGTACGCATACCATTTTTGAACGTTAAACATTAATTTATAAACATATTAAATACTTACTTTGATTGAATACATTAAAAGAAATTACAAGAAAGAATGAATTGTACTCACGTAAATTAACTTTAATATTTCAACCACTGACACGCTGAAATGCTTAACCTTTCAAGATGATAAAATATATGAACCCCGATTCTCCTTTTTAAGTTCAATTTAAGTAGTCGTAATGTACTCGTATAAAACATATTTTTATTCAATGCTAAATGTAGGCCTTTATAAAATATGCCTGCGGTTGCTAAAAGCAAAAGCAGAATTGTGGCAATCATTGAACGCGTGTATTAAAAATTCAAAACATCCATGCGTATTCTTGGCACGAATTTGTGTCGAGCCGTGTGCCGAAATACGGACATTGGCACTCAATATTTTTACATTTTGGTGCAACGTATACAAACGTTAATACATTTTCCGCCATGTTACCGCATTGGTGACTGTGTTAACATGAGTTTGTAATTTAGTCTTATCTATTTAGGTTTAAATTTTCGGCCGTTTTGCTTCGAAATAATCTATTAAGTCTTAAGGTTATGTAAAACTAATGTTGCCACCAAGAACATGTTTATTGCAATCCATCAGAAGCATTATTAAATTTAGTAACAATAAGCTATCTATCAAATCAATGGCAAAACAGTGTTCAGATTTTGATCTAGATCGTATCACTTGATTGTATTGTATTGCATGGTTACGCTTTATTAGCGTGCAATCGATCATGGTTGTTAACTTCTCCGTAATTACGTTTAGCAATATGTTCATGTCACTTAGCATAAGCTCCTCTACTTACGCAGTTTCATTGTAACTGACATCCTCAGCAGTTTCTTTATAATCTTCATTATCATCACTTAAATCTAGCTTGTACACAGTTTCTTTCTCATCACCAGTGTCCATATCATTGTACGCACATTCCAAGACCTCATAGTGGTTGTTACTACTAACTTTATCAGATACAACCTTGTTAACCGTGTCATCGCTAACTTCTATTGTAAGTCTTACAACATGGTCTGTTACCAGGTAGCTATAACAAATGCCAAGCTCTATTTACTGGTAGCATTGTGATGCGTGTGAGATACGCCAACTTGTTCACCTTTCTTCCTTTTAATATTTCAAAACAGCTTTAAATATAATAAAGTACCGACTTAGGCTTATTGAAACCTGTCTTCTAAGGTACGAGTACCTTTGTGAATAGCTGCTCACCTGATTTTGTTTGGTAATTCGGTGGTCATACTTTGCAATACAATTTTGTTGATCGTCAAATTTTATTTGATCTTATAAACACTTATTTCTTCGTTCTCTTTCCTCTTTAATTTTTTTTTTATTTTTATTGTGTTATGTTTATTTGGAAAGTTCTTGTGTGAGTCACAATAAATACATTTATTTTCTTTTATTTCTATTTGTAATCTTAATTATTTCTTTCTAATGTGGTATATGGTATCTGCTTCGGCTAGCATTGATGTTACATCCTCTATCATATTATCCACATTATTTATTCATTAACATTTTAAACCATCATTAACTAACTTTTATTATACGTTGGACACGCTTCTTGGGTGCCAACAAATTCCTAGTAAAGTTCTTCCATGTAACTTCAGTAACATCTTTCGAAACTCAAAATATTTCATATAATAAATTACTGCAATTCACCGACTTAATCTGCGTACTATGTAAATTAATGTTTTCATAACAATATTTTTTGTAAGTACGGGCTGTTGATAGCTGTAATTTCTTGTCAAGTTGATGGGGTATAATTATTTGGACACTTGTTATTATATTGCAGGCGCTCGCTGTTCTCAATTTTTATATGGACTCGCATGTAATGGTATCATCAACTGTTTTGTATGAGTCACTGACAAATTGTACTAATTTATTTTAACGTTGTTACAGGGAGCAGAGACGAATGTCAAAGTAGTCAACACACAAACAAACAAACATGAGATTCTCGGCGAGGTTACAGGTACGTAAAACGGCTACACATTTTGATATCATCTAATCTAAACGAAGATCGTTTGCCCCTGAATGCTGCGAACCTATTTGCTCGTTAACAAACATTATGGTTCAATCCATTTGATGCTCGACTATAATAAATCCGTCCAGATGCTCTGATAACGGGCATTCGCACTTTATAATCGTAAGTTTGGAAATTGAAGGAGGTTGCAACAGTTGATGTGCTAACTTTACATAGACAATGGCGACCGGTACTAAAATGTGCAATTTGCTGAGCATTTAATAGATAAAGTTTAGTGAAAAAACTAGCTTTTATTTGCAACCACGTAATGTTGTGGTAAAAGATGTTCGCGTGGGAATGATAAGCATTGAAGTAAGTGCGTCAAGGCCGTGAGATGGAGATGTATGATGCTGATTTAATGAAGTTGTCTTAATTAAAACGAAGTCGCTTGACGGAATCTGGGTACGTTTGTATGAGAATGGGGTTTTAATCGTGATCTAATCGAATGTCTTATCTGCAAGTATTTTCTAACTAAACGGACAGCTGTACTGCTGGGGAGTTTGTTGCGCCACTTATTCTGCCCAGCAAATGCACTAGGAAGTGGTGAAGGGCGGGCGTTTTGGGGGACTGTCTTTTGTAATTTTGACGTTCGAAAAGTGCTGATTCTCAGCCTAGTTTGAATAAATGACTTTTGATTTTGATTTGATTTTGCAATGCGTCGTTAAATTTATTTAAAAACTAGCTGTGTCCGCAACTTCGTTCATGTGAATGTCGGGAAACAAATTTTAATAATTTGCGGAACCTTCATTCTTTTTCTAAAATAAAAGTAGCTTCAGTACTACTTATAACGTCAGCTATCTGCCAGCTAAAATCGAAAGACCCGTCAAAGGACAAATCTCTTCTGGAGCAAACAGACAGACAGCATTTTTTTTTGTTATTTACTATATAATTATACCTACTTGCATATTCATTTAGTAAATAACTTTTATTTTGACATTACAGACACTTCAGTTTTATTACTTCACACTACTATTATTCGTCCTTCGCTAATGCTATTAAACTTAAAGCCTTTATCGTATTTGGATGAGCCTCTTTTAATAGAAATAAGAAGGTTAACGAGATTGCATTATGCAATAGGTAATAATTTTCCTCTATTCGCATATTATTAGGTACTAAGTAGTGGTAGTAAGTACTAGTACTCGCAAAATACGCGCATTGACGTGGAGTTGCGGATACCAGCCCGTATTACCTATTAGGTACTAAGATGTCACCACCAGGTCACTACTTTGTAGTGCTGTAATTTAACCATAAATATCGATCATTTTGAATCGGTAACTACGGTAATCGATGCAAGAACTGGTTTGTGCCTTTGACTGCCATGCAACATTATTCAATGTCATTGGCAAGAAAACATGTCATTAAGTACTGAAGCACAGCCGTAATTATGCCAAGTAATGTTATTCAATACAAGCTTGCCACTTAGCCCATCTTGGGTTTTATTCGAGAATATTTTGTCTTTGTGTTTAACGAGGTTTCGCTTGGACCTGGACGTTTAAATGTAGGCACTGTGTTCTATGGTTGTAAGTATTGGTTCAAAACTACCCTTGAATTCACTGAGCGAGAGATTAAAGGTCTATCGTTTCAAGCAAAATCAGATCAATAATTACACTTCTGAGATTTCATGGAATTTTCCCGAGTTTTCGAACTTTTCTCCAAGCAACTGTTTTCCCTGAAGAGTTAAGCAGATATGTCAGTACCTATTTAACATAGCCGACGAAATGTGAGTATACTAAATACTTTTTCTTTCTTTCTTTCTTTCTTTGTTTAGTATACCTAAATTTCGTCGGCTATGTTTAATTCCCGTGTATAATAAATGGGCGATCTAAGCCCATTGCCATCAACCGGACACAAATCCAACCTCTGGGCTGCTACTGAGAAATTCCTAACGGAAAACCACAATAGCAATTTGTCCGATTTAGGATTTGAACCCAGAAACTAACGCATAGCAGCTTCGCTTACGACCGCTAAACCAATGTGGCATTAATTTCATAAATCACTATCATTTAAGGCAATAATAGCACACGTATCCAATCTGAAAGGGATCGTTACCGTATCAACTCGAGCCATTCAATATTCTTTGTATGAAACTCCCTACTGCAGCGAACACTAATCGGAATCGTAACATATCGCCTCGCTCTCGCCAAGCTCACGAACCGCGGTGCGGTGCGTTACGGCTTGTCGTCCCCGCGCTTACGTCTCTCCTTTACCCAAGATTACGTCTATTCGTCCACACTTGCCCGTCTCACCCCTCCCGCGGCCTGCGTGCACCATCAACCACTGGTTAGCGAGCCGAAAGCGCGGCGTCCGTCGCCTAGCCGTGCCGAGTCGACGATGCACTTTAGTTACGTGCTTACGTTAGGTCGTTAGGTTGACGCCTGTTTGACGCCAAGGCGAAAGGCGATACGGTGACGATCCCTTTCCGAGTTGATATGTGTGCTATGTATACCTTTAAACTGTAACTTACAGCGACTTTTACTAACTAGCTGTCTTGGAGACAGAGCTCTGTGCTATACATATACCCACAGAAAAGCCAATCTTTATGAGATTCTCTGCACTGTGTTTGAGAAGACCAAATAATGCTTGATGTCGAAAGAAAAAGATAATAAAGTAACAGGAAATCTTTACATAACATAATTATCTTACTCATCAAATCTTAGTACATCAAGATGTGATGTATCGTATTGTGTTGTTTTTATTATGATAATAAAACTTCGAAGAACGTAAAACTACTACGTAAACTTCCTTATAATTTAAAAATAGTTAGAAGGTTGTACGCATACTGAATTGGTCTAATTAAATCATAGTCCACATTTAATTATGTATACTTATGAATATCTTACCTCTAAATGTAACGATTATTTCTGAGTGAGTAATCTACTTTTGTGTAAATTATTTCATCACCACTGCTCTCAAAACGGTGAAGAACAACATCGTGAGGAAACCGGCATGTCGTAGAACCAAACATTCGAAGACATGTGACATCTACCAACCCGTATTGGGCCCGCGTGGTAGATTATGGCCCACTCCGAGAGGATGACTGGGTCCTATCAGTAGAAGCATTACAGGATGATTATGTTTATGCATGAGTAATCTACTGAGCCGTTAGTGAAGTCCATTTAATTTTGGGAATTCTTTTTTTAAATTTGCTGTTAAAAGCCTTGTGAATATAAAACAATTTTACCAAAAGATCAACTTTTCAGTCTTTAGATACCTATTGAAGAACCGACAGATAATTCCAAAAATGGAACAGTGTTTCTAAAGCCGGATTTAATTATTAACCGGAAACTTTAATTTGTCATCCGATTTTTGATAATTGAATATTGTTCCTCATCATAATAAAGAAACATAACTATTGCACTGTAGTTGCGTAGGTAAAAAATAATTTGTTAAGTATGCAACACTTAAATAAATGTAGATGCTAACCATTTAAATAAATGAACTCAATAAGTTAGCTAACACGTTTTAGCACATTCAAAGGCGCCTACGCAGCACGCGGAGCGACAATTGACGTGAGCCTACTTTATGGCTACAGGCCGCTAGTTTGGCCATAGACGACAACTATACAAACAGCTTGAAATGTTATATTTGCATAAGTCAGAATCGGTTTCTTTAATCCAGTGAGATTACAATATTCTATTGATGAATATGTATGATCAATAAAATCATCAATGTCTACACATATTATAATTTTACTTAGGAAGCAGTATTGCGAGAGTAGTCGAAATGAAAATTGTGCTAATAGGGTCATTAGTCTGATTAGTGATTAATATCCTTAAGTATTTCTTGTCCACAATTTATCATCGTAACCAAAACCTTCTTGTTTATTACAGCTCTTAAATTATGGGTGATTTTCTGTTTAGAATGAAGATGTGCGATACTATAAAGACCTATAAAAATAATGTACATTATGTTCTCTAACAGGCTCTAAACCTTCCTTCTCTTTACAGATGCTGACATGCCTGGTGCTGTACGCGTCAAGCGCACACGCAATCATGGTAAAGTACGGCACGAAAGGGGGTCCCATTGAACCCCCGACGCCAGAGCCGGTTCCCCTTCCACAACTCAATCGCGCTCCCGCGCCTGTTTGGGAGGAACGCTCCAATGACACGCCCGATCCTAATGCTCAATGGTAAATGTTATTACATTTTTTATTCTGTTAATGTTATTGGATGCCAAACAAGCCTAAGCCGAAATCTCATCTCATAGCTGGCCACAGGCTATGGGGCATCTGCAGTTCCAGAGATATCAAAGATGTGTTGCTGTAAATGTCTCATGTGTTTGAAGTTTACACCGGCACTAATACTCCTCACGACAACCAGACAGTTTACTGCATAATAGATTACCTAATCTAAGTTTATTGGAAATACCCGTTATAATAATTACCAATTTCTTCCCCCAGGCGACCTCCCTTCTTCGTGCCCCAGCCGAGATACACCAACGTGATCTACAACTCCCAGCCACCACCAGTACCACTCAATAACGCCCAACGCTTCGTTAACTCTTACATTCCCGTCAAACCTATTCTTCCAAGCCAGCATGGCCAAGCAAACCCGAACAGCCCACCGGCCATTCTCGGCAGCCAGAGCTTACCTGGCATCGGTCTCCGGTACTTCTTCCCCGTTTACCCAACGACGCAGAAGCCGGCGAGACAAGACGATGCTAAGCTCAATCAAATAGATGGTCAGGAGACTGTGGTGGCTGGAGCGGAGTCAGCTAGTGACTTCCAGTGGAAATATGAGAAGGAAGCGACGAGACGGAACATTAGGAATTCTTTGGAAGTGAGTAGAACCTCATTAAACACCATACAGGAATTTGTATAGCTATCCATGGCTGTACAAAATAAAGGTACCTACCATAATAACATAACGTTTGAATGTAAGTAGCGTGTTTACAAAGTCCATTGCCTTAGGTTTATTATCGACATAAGTAGTCTAATTGCCTTGATCTTGACTGCCCCGTTTCTGCGAAGTCGTCGTACAAAAACTATAGGGTGAAGAACTGAGGTCATAAGAATTGTTTTAGAGTAAAAAAAAATAATTTGTTCTATCAATCTAACTATCAAGTTTTTGCTCCTCTGTGGTTTTTTCCGTCATGTACAGATCATTATCAGATTATTTCATGTCCATGATTCAACAACGTTATACAGATTACAAATATGATGGGCCCAGCTGACATTTTCTTTATTTTCAGGACACAGCAAGAGCAGTATACCAATGGCCAGTCTACGTCCCCCCGCGGCATCACTAACGTTACTAAGTTCTTTGCAACATGTCAACCATGTTGTTAAACGAACGCCGTAGTAACTGTGATGATTATTGTTAGTACTAGATTAAGACAAAAGTGCCAGATGTATCTATGTTTATACAATACGGGAATAGTTGGTGGCTGTAGTATGGTACGCCCTTTATAACAGTTTGGAAAAAGAGTGGAGTTTTTTTTAATTTATTGATGTTAAATTATGACACTGCCTGGTAACGCGGTATTTTTTTATACACTGTGTAAATGAAGATTTTATGCTAAAAAGATAAAATAAGGCCTATTGTGGCATTTCTTTGGTAAAAGATTTATGCCAGTATTTAATAATTTATTGGTTCAAATTGACCTCATTTAAATGAAAATTAATCAATGTTTACAAGACGTTTATCATTGTGAAATTAATTTGTTTTTCTACCTTCATAATATCAGGTTGTGACTTTTTTTCAATATTTTAATAAAGAAACTAGACTGTCAAATGCATTTGTCAAGCGAACAACAAATAAACAAAAAATCTCTGAGAGAACCGTCGTACCGTTTCTAAAGGACACTTAATAAAATTCCAATTGAGTCACGAGAATATTATGTGAAAATGTTTTCAAAATAGAGCATGTCTTTTGAAAATGAGAAACAGTGACTATATTTTCATTTACAACCATTAAAAAGATATCTAAAAGAGGTTGATGACGCGCAGTGAGCGTTTGAGCACTGCTCCTCTATTGTAAATACATTTACAGCAATCTAAGAATGCGTGTAAGGAATGAAACTGTAAGCAACAGATTACTGGAAGATCTGTCGCACGTATCACGCACTCAACACCACTTATTTATAAGCAGAACTCATGCTGTTTGTCCTTAACAGGCCAGATTGTATCATGCAACCCACAAAAGTTTTGAGTACGTGGCGTGGTAATTCCCCATACCAAACTGTGGAGCCGTCGAAATATTTCATTTCGTTTGTACGGAAGGTCCAAAATTCAATCTTGAGCTTACAAGCATACTCTTTTATGTCGATCATCACTTTGTATATAAATCATTTAACATTAAAGGGCACAATCTCCTAGCACGCGTGGACCTGAAAGAGGGACGCAACCAAAACTTCAGTTGGCTTCATGATAACATCTGGTTCATTAAAGTCTAGCAACATGTATTCTGCAGCAATTGATTTTATTTTTTTTCTGTTGTAAACAGTTGTTTGTCGTGCATTCGATATGGTTTGCTGAGGTTTATTCATAATGTACTAGCAGTGATCCATCTCTCCCTACGTGAAATTAATCTGTTATGGAAATATCCTTTCTGTGGTTACAGTGAAAATAATTCATAATGTTCCTCGTCCTTTAGAGAGAGTCTTTCTCTTTAAAAATTTTTTACACATTATGATTGGTCTAATTTGGATCTTATAAAGTTTCTTTTCGAACGTTACAACTGTTTTCTTTTCGTTTTTTTTTTGTCTATATGATGTTGCAAGCTAAGTATAATAATTTAACAGAAAGTTCTGAATCAGAACTTTCTGAAAACAAATAGTCAATGATACAAATAATGCAGTTTAATTTATTATGAACAGCATAAATTATGTTTCAATTAACAGTCTATGTAGTATAAACGCCGGATTAAGTTATGTCACAGTGGCCCTTATTTTCTTTTGACCTGAAGTTTCAGGTCAAAAGAAAATCATACCTACATCAAAATATTTAAAATTAATCCTATGTTTTTAGCACGACATCCTTATCATAGAAAAGTACACGAAGAAGAAACTGGTGTTTAAGTTTTTACGCTGACCTTACTTTAATTAATTATTTAACATTGTTCTCATTCTTCATTAATTGCTTCGTTTTTTTACAAAATAGTCAGTCAGTTCCTAAAACAACTACAACAAAGGTATTTTAAAGGAACACATTAAAATTCTAAGCATCATTTTGCCCTTCATACATGGCTAAGTCACCGCCAAGAGTCATCGAGAAAAACGCAAGTATTCAGTTCCTGTAAATTAAACTTACATTTTATTGTTTGCTGCCAAGGTAATATTTGTAAATAAGTTAACTGATATACATCTAAGAATGATAACGCCATTACGTAATTTGTATTGTTCCACGATGACACATTTTATTTGGTCGTTGGTGGAGTACTTTTGTCATCTAGCCACTAAAAGAGCGTTGACAACAAATACAAAATTTGTGTTTAAAAATACCGGCGTGACCATTAACTCAGAGAGTGTGACGAAAGTTCATTGTTTATTGTCGTAAATCTCTATTGCGGTCTTTTGCTATTAAGACACTTAATTGTTCAGCATTTCTCAAACTTTCTTAAATCCTTTAAGTAAGTTCTATCTCAACAATTTCGATCTAATGATGTTTGATAAAATCTTTCATAGTACATTATTGTTATACATTTAAACCTATTTTATGTAAAATGAAAGTAGCTTTCGTTTCGTTTTGTTATTTCCTTTTAACGATTTAAGTTACTGTATTGTTTTTGAATATGTATCACTTAGCTGTAATTATGCTTGTAAATATGTAAAATAAAGAAATATATAAACATTTATGTGACTTTTATTGTGTTTTTTTAATGTGATTAGGTAATTTTAATCTACACGGAATCAGGTTAAAGACTTACTTAATATTAAAGTGCAGTAAACTGACGAAACAATAGTGCATAAAGAAAAGAAAAGATGCAAAACAACACACTGTAAAAAGATGGGTAGGTAAGCACGTATAGAATTCGCGTGTTATTGCATTGGCCATACGTAGGTAGCATTTTATGTAACGATCTTTGAAGAATGCGCTCTTTACGTTATCTCACTAATATTATAAAGGCCAAAGTTTGTGAGTGTGCGTGTGTGTTCATATTTTTGTTACTTCTTCACGCTCAAACGGCTGGATCAATTTTGATAAAATTTTCTACGGAGGTAGCTGTCACCCTGAATAATATATAGACTACTTTTTATCCCGATATTCCCACGGGATCCACACTTATGTGGGTGAAACCGCGGGGCACTGCTAGTAGGTAAAATTTAGAACCATGGCAAGTGGGCGAGATAGCTACTGAACTAATAAACACCTTCCACTAAGACATGTGAATGTCAGATAAACATCACTGTGTCACTTGTACATCATCCCACGCAAGTGTGTGGTAACTAGCAAATAATAATTGACTAGCAAGCTGTCACCACTTACGCACAATTGCAGTCTTTAAACATAGGTACACACATAACCGCTTCTTGCGGTTTTGTGACACGGAGTAAGTAAGTAATGGAGTGATGATCTTCGACAAATCCGCGAGATATTTATTGCTACATGTCAGTCAAGAATTTGCTGAATGATCTGTCGGGAAACGAAACACAATTGATTTATTTGTTCGCTAGATCCGATTAAAGATAGAGCTCCATTTGATAACTACTCTGTGCTTTTCAAAATGCTGAGTCATCTACTTAGTGTCACTAACGACGTCGCATTGAGCTTTACCATTCGGCGAGTGAAAGGTAAAAATATAATCAATTAGAAAGAAGTTATTACCTAAGTCTATCCTTTATCTGAACTAAAGAATAGCTCGTTCACTGTCAATCAAGGCAGATAGTTATCTGCAGACAAAATTTGAAATGCCTGCACAGTCACAATAAAATGATGAAATATTAATTATGAAATATTTCCGAAATGCTAGGTTATCAAGATAGTCAAATCATGTCAAGGATTACTGAAATCTGTCATTAGGTACTGCTGCGACACCTATCTTGGGATAAAATAATTTTGAAAGGAATGTAACAATTAAAGCGTTAGATGAGTCAACAGCAGTTTATACAATTATTTTCTTGGTATATCCATCTCCAAATTTTTGAACATTTTATAGCGCAGTGTGACCTAAACTCGCACTCAAGTCACGCTTTTCTGTGACTTAAGTATTCCATTTTTACACATACATAGAAGCGTGACTTAAGTGCGGGTTTAGGTCACACGAACTATAAAATATTATATGATAAGTGTGACTTATGTAGTCTATTAATGCACGGTGTTTAGCACCCTCGCTACTACTAAGTTATATTTATCGTAATGTACTATTCTAAAATTGTTTATTATTTATTTATTCTAGATAAATAAATAATAAACAATTTTGAACTGATTGGTATGACACAATCTTTATTGTGTTGGTAATGTGTCGACTCGTCGATGAATGCTGACAGAATCAAGATCATTTTCATATTAAACTCAACCACGGTGCGGATCACTAAGCAGTTAAAACAATTGTGTGACAAATAACGACACACTTTTGATATCAAGTTAAGTCACCAAGTTACACCTCATATGAGCTCAACTGTCACTAATGAGACACAATTACTTTTTCTATTGTTACCGAACTTAATAAGCTTGTCTAATAGATGAGGGGATAAGTTGAGTAAGTTGGGGTGTGTAAGACCGCAAAAACAAAAAAAACTGTGCCATTTTATATTGTAAGCTTTAAAACATATTGGCAAATTAGCCAAGAATATCATTCATACGGAAGACCGTATGAATGATATTCTTGGGATAAGAATCCCAGCGCCGAAATTACCCCAACATACTCAACTCACACTGAAGCAAAACTTACTTAGATAAGCCATCAAGTATAACACCGCCTTAAGCCAAAACCACCGAAACTTTTGACAACAATGCGGCGCATCTTTCGTGACTCCGTGACACATGAAGAACTTCGATATCGTAAACATCGTGATTCGTGACGATTGTTGCACAAATGACGCTTCCTGGTTTTTGATGATCTGCAATATGGATAAGCGATAGTGCTCTTAGTTAGATAAGTTGTTTCCTACTCGTTTTAAAAATTTTTGGATTGCATTTGGTAGTTCAACAACATTCATTGCGTTATTTACGTTCTTGAGTAGTCAAATTTTTCGAATATATGAAGCAATGCATTAGCAATATCCTTCAAAATGATTCAGATTGAGATTAATTGTGCGTTACACAATTAGGGTGCTGGTTATGAAACAAAAAAAATTTTGTCGTCATGATTTGCGTTTACTTGTTGTTGTGACTTCTTGTTGTTTGGAATTCTTTGAACTACAGGGTGACAGGGTATCGACGCACATCCTGTCACTATGGTTTCGCTATAAACATGATTCTGAAACTCCCTGCGTCGAAAATTTAAGTTAGTTGTTTAAAAAAAAATGCTATTCCATACATTTTGACCGCGTAGGTATTGTACTTTTCTATGAATTAGCTGATATTTTTTTGATAACTGACGAAAAATTTTTACGCTAGTTTTTTTTTTTGTCTCATGTGCTGAATTAAGGAGATACCTCGAAAATCTTAAATCCTCGAAAACCTACTAAGCGAGCGAAAGTGATGAAATTACTTTTGAAATGCAAAAGAAGAGTGATGGCTATAGTGTGCGTACGCTTGGAATAAAACTACTTTGAGTAAACTTTAATATGATAAAATTATTCTCTGTTTTAAAGTAAATTCCATTGAATAACTCACTTATAAGTTACGCCGTGATGTCGAAAAAGTTAAAAAAAAAGATATAACTTTGCTTTTTTTTGTGTCGAGAAAAATTCATTGAATCGTGTATTCCTTTTACATGATACTAGACCAAAGAGTAAAAAAACATACCAAAATGTTTAACCCCTATTCCACATACTAAACAAGTTACACGAAATAGAAAACCTCATTTTTTTCAACATATCACCGTTTGCGCGTCGATTTTGTCCATGCCACCCTGTTTAAATTCTCCTTCTCTCTCGAAATAGAAAGATCCTAATTGGTAAACAGTTGTTATGTTATGTTTATTTGTTGTCTTACATAATCAAGTACCTTTTTTTTTTTTTGTCGGCGGGAAAGCTTCAAAAGGCACCCGACCTCCGGGGAGGGAGGTCGGGGAGTGTGGGATTTTTACCTCACTAAAACCGCCCCGGTGATCACCTTCAGCACATAGACATAATCAAGTACCTAAATGCATCATTCATATAAGTATCTTTATACAATGGCCCGTGACAATATCATATAAATCGCACGTTTCCCGTAAGCGAAAAGCGCATTAAAGCATACATAACTGTATTTAATAAGCGGTTACCTAATAAAAGTTTGCATTCATTGCAATGCATGTGGCTGTGCCTTAAGGCGGCCAGTGATTTATTACACTCGTAAAAATGTCAATGCGAAGAGTTATGAAGATATAAATTATAATTAGGAATGAGTTGAAATGTAAGGAATGAAGATGGAGACTATACTGTTTGTGGAGTGTGACGTCATAAATATGCTGGCTGCTTCATACATTTTCATGTAACATGCGCAAGTTCAGGTACTTTTGCAGATTGTGTATATGGTACCGCGTCTTAAGGCTTCTACAAACAGGCGCGACACGCGATATAATCGCGCGCGACATAAAGGCACCGCTCGTTGCACGACTTGCGGTGCCTTTGTGTCGCGCGCTATTTTATCGCGTGTCGCGCCTCCTTGAAGGAGCCTTTACGCGCTGCCTACATATCTTTAGCATAATCAGCCTCCACTGCTGAGACACAGACCTCCTCTCTATGAAAAGGAGTGGGCCGTAATCCACCACGCGGACAGAGTGCAGATTGGTAGTATGTCACATATCTTAGAATCTTCAGTTCTAAGTAATGCCGGTTTCCTCACAATGGTTTTCTTAACCGTTTTGAGAGCAGTGGTATTCAAATAATTTACACAAAGTAAAGCGCCTGTCTGGGTTCGAACCTACGACCTACAACTCGTAAGTCGTAGCCGTTACTATTGTGCCACCACTGCGCTATATGTCTTTAATTGGTCAAAAGGTCAATTAGGAATGCGCCACGCGTTTCACCCGCGCAAATGTTGATCCCGTGGTAATATCGGAATAAAAAGTAGCCTATATGTTATTCCAGGATGTCAGCTACCTCCATACAAAATTTTATCAAAATTGGTCCAGCCGTTTGAGCGTGAAGAAGTAACAAACATATAAACACATACACACACAAACTTTCGCCTTTTTATTATTAGTGTGATTCAATCAAAATCATTTGGTCCGCGCAAGCGCATGACGAGCAAGTTCACGTTAAAGTCAAGAGTTCTTCGTACAGTAAATCTATCAACAACAATACTAGATGTTCTGCATTGTTAGCAATACTTAGTGTTTCAGACAGAACATCACGATCTGTCGATCATCCGAGTTTTAGTTATGAAATTATTGTTACATCCAATAGAATATAAATCATTATTTTTGTATAACTTGGCGAAAGAAACAATAGAGCACGCAACTTTATACTATAGGCCCACCGCATAACTGGGACGTTGCCTGAGGTAGCAGTGCGGTGCGGGAGGGGTGTGGTGACGTGATGCGAGAGTTCAGTGACTCGTCAATTTTTGACAACTATCACCCCTACCTAGGTACACCAATATTTCACCAGTTATCTTTAAGTCCCATGTAAAGGGGCGAGCCTGTTGCCTTCAACAGGGCACAAATCCAGTCTCCGAGCTGCTACTGAAGATTCCTAATGGAAAAACCTTTTCTTTTATTTAAATTGATTTACATTCTGTAAATACTTAACTCACACCCTGACTTCTTAGTTATTACTATGACTTATTACTTGTATTTTTTTTAATGAATATCGTTTACTTTTACCATGTTTGTAAATATGTGAGCACCATGTACCTATCAGATAATTAATTTATATGTCATGGTTTCATTTTTAATTCTTTTACCTATTGTGGTATAGTAATTTTATTTTAGGTGCATCGTCTTCACATATTATTATAAAACATTGTAAAACATTTTAAAAGAGTAACGGTGGAGTTTCTTGCCCATTCTTTTCCATACAAAAACTACCTTTTGGAATGGGCGACTAGAATCAATTCTATTTGTTGTAATTTCTGATGTTCAAAAGTGCCTTTTGTGTGCCTATTTGAAATAAATGCTTTGTATTGGCTTTGACCTAATAACACTTTACTCAGACTGGGAATCGAACTAGGTACACATAAAAACACTAGACACGCTACAAGCCACGCCGCGCTAGTAGGTAAATATTACATCCAAATATCAGTTCAAGTTATAGATGGCTTAAAAAAAATTAAACGTTTATTCTAATAATAATAATTTATTTCAGATTTCTCCATATAAATTGTTAGTAACACGAAAATACTTAAGAGCTAATGTTAGTAAACAAAACAAATATAATAAAACATAGATTTTAGGATAATCCGACACCAGAACGCATGTATGTTACTTCACTACGTGTAGCCGCATCCAGCGCTCAAGCATCGGAGAATCCCACCGGTCCGTCAATACGCTCAAGTTGCTGTTGGAACTAGCTCGCATGCGAGTTAGGGTCGATGTGCAACGTTTACGCAAGCTATAGTAATAAAAATTTGACGGCGCAGCATATGGTGCCGCCTCGTTACGGTGGCGGCTGTCTTCTGATAATAGAGATGATATCAGGGAGCTTCTATCGTACCACGTCCACGACGAACTGCTGTATTTCGGCACAATCCTGATTATATTCAAGGTACAATTCTGGCAAAGGCGTCGTTAAATATTTTGACAAATTATTGCTCAAGCTACAAAAGCAATTTACGACGAGTCAGTTAAAGTAACACAAATTGACTCACAAGAAAAGGCTACAAAACGCTACTAGGCAGGCAGGCTACTTACGTTCTTCCATTAACTCGTCGCGCGTCCAATTAGCAGACACAATAGAAATTTTATTATTATCGGTACACATGGTGTACACTCGACGTGCGAAGAGTTATATAACTACCAGTTAAATAGCAAAACATAAAATAAACACAATATGTATAAAAGCCATTACTTGAAACAAGTTTGAACCTTCTAACCTTTGAGATTCGCGCCAAGCCGAGCCCTATCTCCGAATTGACTATAATACCTATGATTTTCACTAAACAACTGTAATAAGTTGTCGTGGCTTACGGTTATTATCGTTTCCAGTGAGACGGTTAGACTCTCCTAGGGCTAATTTGTCTTACCATTTCGAAACTGAAAGTGAATGTAAGTACTCCATAAGTTTTGTCTAACTGATTGATCCGTCAGCGACGAGAAATCTTTGAATCATTCGGATTGTTGGATTTAAATCGTGGAGAGATTTCGTGGTCTGCTCAGATACATATAGACAGCGTAATCAGGGATCTCACAGAGAGGAAGCCTCAGCAGTGGAAACATTATACTTTTAGCTGATTAAAATTACTAACAGATAGATTATTAATCTATATCTATACTAAAAGCTGAAGAGTTTGTTTGAACGCGCTTGTCTCTGGAGCTACCGGTCGGATTTGAAAAAATATTTTTGCTTTTACAAATGAATTCTT
This sequence comes from Luperina nickerlii, assembly GCA_963855955.1. Taxonomy (NCBI): domain Eukaryota; kingdom Metazoa; phylum Arthropoda; class Insecta; order Lepidoptera; family Noctuidae; genus Luperina; species Luperina nickerlii. The sequence goes on from OY979669.1 coordinate 8,557,214, forward strand.
GAGTAAGACTAAAGGCTATATAACGCGCAACACGCCAAGCCACGCCAAGCCACGCCACGCACAACGCCACGACGCGCGTCACGCTAGGACCCTAAGGGCGAAGCCATAACACTGCGTTGCGGCGTCGTATTGCAAAAACGACGTCACACAGCAATACAATGCGTTGTAGATTTTTACGATGCGACGCCGCAACGCAGTCTTGTGGCCTCGCCCAGTCGAACAAAAAGTAAAAAGTACTGGCGCGGGCCGGTGATGCGGTGCGATGCGGTGCGATGCGGTGAGGCGGAGGCTCAATAAGTTTTGCGGGCAAAAGTTAGTGGTTTATAAAATGCAAAAAGACGTCGCTCAAAGAAAAAAAATATCTTCACTTGCGGTGCGGTGATTATAACCGGGTATAACATGACGAGATTACATCAATTAGAAACGGTAGGATACCAACGGCTAGGAGGGATAGACGACCTACCGAAGTTCACAGGGAAGACCGTGATGAGACTTGCACAGACCAGGGAAGCATGGCACAAAAGGGAGAGGCTTCTACTTAGTTGTGATTGAAACAAGGCTGCTAGTGATGATGATATCATCAATTAGAACAGCAGAAACGTCGGTACCGCGACAATGCCAAAAGGTGTCAGTATTTTCAACAAGTTAGTTTTATCTATAAAACATTAACACCGATGTATTAACAGATAAGTTATTAAGTTTTGTTCATCATAATCATTGGTAATCCATTTCACTTCCACACGGTGGGTGCCTGAGGTTGGACGGCGCCACCGAGGCCGGCCCTGGAAGAGGTGGCGAGATGAATTAGACGCGTACCGCCAGGGTCGGTTAGAGGTGGCTCTAGAAAAGGATGCCTGGAAGGATGTGAGGCCTTGGCTCAGCAGTGGAATAGAGCAAGATGAGTAAAAAAAAACCTTGGTAGATATGCTGTTCTCCCTTGTTGGTGGCATAATATTATGGTATTTCAACCATGTATCTTCGTCTAGATATAGGTAACTATCTACTGTACATGCTGAGATAAATCTCTGATAAGACTGCCTCGTAGGTCTAGCGGTGTAAGTGCTACTGCTAGGCATGAGGTACTGGGTTCGATTCCCGGATCGTTTGCTCGATCCATGTTATTGGGTTTTTCTATCTGGAATTTCTCAGTAGCAGCCCAGAGTCTGGACTTATGTCCATCGATGGCAATAGACTCTTCGCTTACATGACCCTGCACCCTGAAATGGCACTTCCCTTCGGGGAATACAGGCTTGAATTTATGTATGTGTCATCACCATCTGCCTAGCCTTTTCCCAACTATGTTGAGGTCATCTTGCAGTCTAACCGAATGCAGCTGAATACCAGTATTTTACATGGAGTGAGTGCCTATCTGACCTCTACAACGCAGTTACTGGGTAATACGATACCCCTTGTTAAGGCTGGTTGACAGCAGACTTTCGGGCTTCTGTCTATCCGTAACGACTGTCAAAGATCCACGAATGACAGCCGGGACCAATAGCTTGTCGTGCTTTCCGCGGCACGAAGGGGCCTCGGCATGTAAAGATGGTCACCCATCCACAAATAAACCGCGGCAAGCGTAGCTTAACCTGATCGCTCGACCTGTGCGGCTGTTTATTTAGCCACAGGCCCCACCGAGAAGTTATGTATGTGTATACTGAGGTAAATAGACACCATTACCAGTGTCCATCAACCTTGTAACGTCAGCACGTCACATATAACATCTGTTTGTTCCTCGTTTATTCTGAAACGTAAGGTTAACGTTAAATATCGGTACAAAAACGGTAATCGACAATATAATATGCCGTTGATATTTAACATTTAATTTTATCTTCCTGAGTTTATTTGTGAGACTGGTAATTGACATTGTTGGTACATAACATCCTTCGTAAGTAATTGAATGTATTAATCCCTTTCGTGGAGTCATTTCATTCCGATTCTTTATTTGTACGTTTTGTAAATTTAAAGTGGTTCTTGGTGCTATTATTTTGTATGTAATCATGTTAAATAATTACTTACGTTTCGAATAAAGTAAGTAGTCATGCTTGCTTTACAGATTCTGAAAACAACAGTAACAGTTTGTGAGCAGATATATTTGGGACTGACACTAACCACCAGCTTTTAAAGCTTCAAAAATGTCAAAACTGTCAAAATGGCGCTGTTGTAGGTAGTTTCCATCACAAGCTAATAATAATAATATAAGGCGAAGTAGTTATATTTTATTTTTGTAAAATTGACTCGTTTTTGTGTACCTAAATATTGCGAGATAAGAATCCATTCCATTTCTCGAAAGGCCCTAAACTTAGAAGATTGTGGCTTAAAACAAAAGATTTTTCAAAATTAAACAGAGTTCGACGTTTTGACGGAATCGTTTTGAAGAAAGTGATTACGAGGAAACATTTAAGGTTTGACAAAATTTCTGACACTTTCTATGTCAAATGCTATGTTTCAAATATTGAAATCACCGAAAATAACGAAATAAAATCAAAGTCATGAATAATCACGAAAAGGAATGAATGAACGAAATGTCAACTTTATTGTAGGCCGTAGGGACCTGGCTACGGTCACGCCATCGACAATTAGCTTTGTTGGACCTTCCCTATTATTTGTTCTTGATATACTTACCGATAGCAAATTTGATTATATTCAGAAACCAGAGTACGAGACACGTGGCAAGTCAAACTACTCCAAATACATAGTAATGCGGAATAAGTAAATGTGTTATGATGAAGATTAGATAATATGAAAACAACGAGGAACACTGCTTGCTATAGAAAGGAATGATCTAGTACCCACCTACGCATTCGGATTACGTCTTTGCAATACAGAGACTGGCTGAAAACATTTATGCATTTAGAATAAGAAAACATCAAATACTTAGAGCATGCCCCATAAGTTAAACCCCAGTCAGTTGTTGGTACGAAGATACGTAATGCTGATTAATAATATAATATATAATAATTATTATGAAAATGCATGGAGCCTCCTGTAGAACGCCAGTTTATCATTTGTTTATTTTTTGGTTGGATGTTTTGGAATCGGACAAACAAAAAACATTCTAAAATTAAATTCTTTGTTTCGTAAATAGAATATCAGAATCACTTTTTTAATACAGTTGCTCAAAAAGTGGCGTATTGCAGGGACGTATAGCGTTCGGGATGTGGGCTATTACATACTCGTGCTTTTTTTTTACCTTTCCCGAACTCGTGCGTTCTCTTTCCCAAACTGACAAAATAATGTCTATTAAAAAGAAAAACCAACCATGAAGTTTTTACTAATAAAATTCATAGAAGTTTTTATGATTCATGCAAATACGTATATTTCTAAAAAGAAGCTACTAATTTGTTTCAATGTCAGATTTAATGATTTGATTGAATGAGTTAGGTTAGGTTTCATTTCATTTCATCTCATTAAATTTCATTTTCATTTCATATCAATAAAAAAATTCTACTGAAGACTTGGCTGTATGGGCATAGTTCCCTTTGCCTACCAGAATGTGTGAAGAAAAAAAATCTCTGCTTATATTCTACGGTTGGCGCCATTGGTTAGTTGAGTTTATTGTGTTTTTATTATTTTATTAAATTGCTTCATTTTTTCGCAACTGTATTAAAAATAGTCGTTCAGTACACGTGCGAAACCGTCATTGCAACTTGTTCCGACTGTCAACCCTCGCCTTCGGCTGCGCCTCGGCTCGGGTAGACATTTATCGGAACTCTTTGCAATGACAACCTTTCCGCACTTGTAATGAAATATACTATTACATGTCATATTATAAAAACAAAATAACAATAAGCTATAGACGGAGTCGACATTTTCTATCAGACTGAGAAGAAATGGCGAAACAAACTCAAGAGTCAAACTCATTTAGCCCGTTGTGATTGAGGCCTGTCCTATACCCGATCAAACGATCGAGTAGTCGGGGGTTTTATAAACTAAAACAAACGATATCTGCCGATTGCGATATTCCTAAAATGTATATAGTCCTCACATTCACAATAACTAAAGTAAAACTAAACAAACAGGCGCGACACGCGATATAATTGCGCGCGACACAAAGGCACCGCTCGTTGCGCGACTTGCGGTTCCTTTGTGTCGCGTGTCGTGTTGCGCCTGTTTGAAGGAGCCTTAATACTTTACAAAGTAAAATATACATGACATTTTGTATGCTATATTCATCAATGTCAATGTGTAGGTATACAAGTGTTGGATACACTGACTATTGTTTTCCATCTTAAAAAATATAACCTACCCATAATACATAGCAATTCAATGCAAAATGATTGCTTGGTTGGTTGGTTGCTTGGTTGGTTGGTTGGTTGGTCGTTGGTTGGTTGGTTGGTTGGTCGTTGGTTGGTTGGTTGGTCGTTGGTTGTTGGTTGGTTGGTTGGTTGGTTGGTTGGTTGGAAAGGCTACTGCTGGACCGTGAGGTCTTGGGTTCGATTTCCAGGTTGGTCAAAGTGTTATTGGGTTTTTCTATCTAGAATTTCTAAACAACAGCCTGGAGGCTGGATTTGTGACCGGTTGCAATAAGCTCGCCCCCTACATGGGACTTAAACAAAACTGGCGAAATGTGGGTGTACTATAGGTGCAGTCACGAGCATAAGTATGTTATGTATACATTGGCTTTATTCCAAAGCAAAACTGGTCATCGCCGCAAGGTTGCCTGCTTGTCGGTCTTCTACAGATTGTACTTCAGTGAGTGTGCCCAAGAACTCCACAACCTCATTCCACCGGCCCCCTTCTACCTTCGGACATCCAGACGCACTGCAAGTTACCATCCCTGTCTAGTTGCTATTCCACCAATTCGCACTAAGCGTTTTCAAATGTCCTTTATAATGCGCACAGGAAAAGAGTGGAACTCTCTACCTGCGTTTGTGTTTCCGAGTGCATACAACCCGAATATCTTCAAAGTAAGAGTAAACAGGCTTCTTCTAGGTAAGCTTACTCCATCCTAGACTTTGTCTCTGTCACCTCTGACCTATACTAGAGTCAAGAATAAACCCATTTAAAAAAAAGGCAATTTGCTCCTTTATTTTTTAATGAAATTTTATGTTATTACGAACATAGTATTTTCTAACCCATAGGTTTATGTAAAGTGTCGTATTTCAACGTTGCATTCGTCATTTCACGAAAAAATAGCAATTGAAAGTTGCCAAGTGTTGACATATTACTGCTCGTGACTGTACAAGTCTGTCCAACCCTTGTGGGGAGGAAGGCATGATGGTTATTCTCAAACCAATACAGTACCTACACAGCTATTAAGTAAAGAATTACAAGAACTCAGCAATGGATTGCCAGACCATTATAACATTTTACTTTGCAATTAGAAATGACCTATAATTGCGTGGCTTTATAAGCATTTCTTGTTTCTTAACCCACTGAATTAGCTGCGGCAACAATGATTACCCACGAAATGTGAGGTAAAGTCTCTTAATTGTTGCCTTGCTATTGGTTATTATATTTTAAATGGTCCATTCGTAACATTTCGTAAGGGTCTGGTTGTAAAGTTAATAGGCGGAGCGAATAGTAGCCAAACAAATTGATCGATATGGTTAATTTAAAAGGGATTAAGTTTGTAAAATGTAAGTCAAGGTTCAGGCTTGCTAAGTGAACTTAATTTTTAACACGTAAAAGGTACGTAACGCTTTAGAAGAAAGACGAGTCGACTTAGTAATTTGCAGATCGGAATTTAGAGATTAAAATAAAAAGAAAACTTGACTGAAGTGTGTTGCATGAATCTATAAAAAAAATTGCGAGTTATTTCGGAAGCGAACGCTGTTCTTATCTACAAAATCAGAATCAGAATTATTTATTTGTAAAACATAGGTTAAAGGTCAAGGTCATAGATAATAATTACATGTTGCGCTATGTTTTGTCATTGACGACATACAAATATCAGTGAAGACTACATAAAATAAAGACAAACAAAATTCACCACAGAAAACAAACAAAAGAAAATACATATGCATGCAATACATTGGATTATTAATAGGTACAGTAGTTACAGTGTTTTATCATTTCAGTAATCATCTAGCTAGAGCATAGTAACATTTCTCAACTAATAATTTATGAAAACACTTAGAGCCGGGTTAAAGGTGAGCACTTTTCGCCCGATACTTTTTCCAACCGAAGATTTATATAAATGTTGCATAGTGCTCTCTGTCAGACAACTCTTTGTTCTTAATCTTAATACAGTCCTATTACAACATAAAAATAGCCCTTACGTGACAATCACTAAAAGACCTAAAGATATAGTTTGTCAGCACTACAGATGTAATTACTCATTCACCAAACGATTTCTTTGCTACCAAGGACCACAATATATAATAAACTCAATAAGGAATTGAGTCTTTACTCTCTTTCAAGCTCGTCCCTCAAGAAATCTGTGACAAACTTTCTACTTGCGAATAACTACCTGGATACAGACCGAGTACATACGAGTACACATATTCTGCACCGACATAACACACACCAATCACCATAACAAACAAACGCACAATCATCACAATACACTCACACTACATTACACACACACACACACTCATATACAAACATGGTCTTATGTTAACAAGAAAAAAAAACCACTTGTCCTCCTGCAATTCTTTTGTGAAACTGAACTATGTATGGGCTTGTACCACTGCCCTTAACACAAGTTATTTTATAACTTAGTAGGGGTGCTGGTTCCAAAACCTACCCCGTAATACGATACCCCTTGGTTGTCAGACTTTCGGGGCTCAACCGACCTATTCAGTAAAATCTTAATGTGAAAACTTAATGCTATTGGGAACTCACTTAAAGCTTACTTCCTCTAAGTTTTCACGGTGAGATTTTTACAGAATACCGCGCCTACCATCAAACCATGCTCCAGCCTCAAACATCCGTTTCGGAATTCACAATTTATTAGCAAACTTCTTAGAATTACTAGCTGAGCGATTCGGCTTATTTTATATTATTACGTCTCATTTAAGTCATGCGGTCAAAAGCTTAATTGGCCTACATTTTCAAGATAATCAGCGGCTATCCCATATCTTAACGCTAGAGTTGTGTGAGAAACGCGACGAGAACCGAGCTGGTTAGCGAGTGACGCGTCCAATGTGTCCATGTCATAATTATGGTCACTGATTGCTATTATTATCTAGTATGTCCCTTGCATGTCAGGAATCTGTTTTTGTTCAATTATCACCATATAAAGTGTTAATTAAGTAAATTCCTTGGATAGTGTAGACAATTTTATCATTATTTGTTCTATTTGTGAAGTAAAAATCCGGTTCTCCTTTTCTTTGTCGACAGCTGTCTGATCGTAGTTAGGGTAATACCTATGACCTAAATAAAATATCTTACATTATTACCCACTTAACACAGTAATCTAGCATAGTTTCTAAGTTTAAGTTTGACATCCTGCTTGAATAAGCACCTAATAGCGTCAGGCACTAGTTGTCTGGCATTTTTGCAGACTTGGGCTTATTTGGCGTAGCCGCAAATTTTCACAGTGGGCACTTTTTGCTTGTTTTCTTTTTTTACTTGTTGTGTTGTGTGCCTTTTATTCTGTGCTGATTAAGTGTATTTTCTTTCTTTCTTTATCAGTTGACGGTAAAATATCGTGTTTCTAATTATGATTCCTAATTATCTGATCCTACTTGACTTGTGAATTCTCTCCAGGAGCAGGGAAACCTCTTTTCCCATGGGTAAAAGTGTGTTATTAAAAGAGTACAAAGCGAGTAAGTCGGGTGGATATGTTTAGATAATATCAACGTTCGTAAGAACAGATCCGGATTATGAAAACATTTACAGTTTTGAAAACTATAAAATATTGTTACGTGCGAATGGTGATAATGTTTTGAGAGTAAAAAACAATTTTATAACAGTCTAGTCTAACTTGACACTTGGCTACTGCAAGAGAAGACAGAATGGTGAAGTAAAACAACGTGATGAAATGGGCACCAAACCAAAAATTCGAAGACGTATGACATTTACCAACTCGCACTGGACCCGCGTGGTGGGTTACGGCCCACTCCCTCTCACTGAGAGGAGGCCTGAGTCCTAGAAGTGGAAACATTATATGCTGATTGTATGGTAACTAGATCAAAGTAGGAGACCGTGAGTGATAGAGGGCGAGACCTACGATGCAATGGGGTACCTAATCCTGTTAACGGGGGTGCTAGTGGAAATCCTCTGCCTGACCAGAAATGATGCACCTGCTATGTTATCCGTCCACCACCCTTGGTTGAATGGTGGAGAATGCCTGCCTTTTTACCTCTTATGTTGCATAAAGTTCAATAAATAAATCTATAAACGATGGCAAAACTCAGGATAGACACGATTACATAAATGCGGTAGAAAACAAAAAGTTTTTGTCACTGCTACTCCTCATAGTTCCTTATACGAACACCGAACAACGCTAAAATGCCAACAGTCAGTCATGCTACCGCTACCTCGTCAGCAAACGTCAGAATATCAACACATTCACGGCTACCAAACTCGCTGCAATAACGTCACACGACGTGACGTGCTGCTGACGTCAAGCGCGTCATGTCGAACAGCTGAAATGTTAGATTCACTTTCGCCGATTCACTTTCGTTGAGAGTGCAAGTGATCGTGACCTACCCCAAATTCGCGATGACGCAAATCATGTGTATACATATTATGCGTCAATACTTTCGCGTCACATCACAGTACGAAAGTAAGAGTGAATTGCAACACCTACCTACCGGCTTACCTACTTTCGACGCCGAAACTGTTACTTTCGTTGTTACATTTTGGCAGTGTTCATCGTTCGATGCACTAGTACTGAAGCCACGAGAAAGAGAAATATTTGGCTTTAAATTTTCTTTCGTATTCTTTGTTTTTTTTAATAAGGGTGATTGACAGAATTTGGTCAGTCAAAAAATCAGGATTATTTCTCTTCTTTTTCATTCTTTGCCGCTGCTATTTGAGGTACAGTTTTCAAGATCGGACACGAAATGTCTATAAGAATTTAAAATCAATTTTGGGGTACAAAATGTATGTCTCCTATAACCAATTTATTAGTGATGTAATTACAGTACATATTACACCATTCTTGCTTTTATAGATAAAGATGGTCCACAATGATTTATGATAGCAGCAAACCAGTAATTTTCCTATTAAAGCCGGTATAATATATTCGATATAATTCCACACAAATATATATTATTTAAACAGGTTTGATCCTCACTGACTCATCATTATGCATCGCACAGCCTTGACCCAGTAACAAATGACATTCATACAATAAGTACTTATATTGTTTACAGGTTTTTAAATAGGTACTTCACGATACTTTTAACATCGAATATCTGTTCACTTATAAGTGTGTTTATTTATGTTTTCTGGTTAATAATAAATAAATAAATATAACTGACAACGGCCGCGATTTCTCCGCGTGGATTTTTACCAAAATAATGTCCTATTTCTCCAAATAATCTTAAATACTTCTTCCAACACCTTTTATAATCCGATCAAAAATCCATAAATACGGGTTCTGTATTGGATTTTGATTACTATTTTTACGTTATTTTAAGTTGATATACACAAGACATGTCATTTTATGCCATACAATACACACGCCATTTCACCCCTTGGAGGTTAATTTTTATTTTTTCATTTTCAGTTGTTAGGGCTTTTCATTGTCTGTTATTTAGGTACAGTCACATTCAAAATACGTTCGTACGGACTAGTTTTGTGTTTATTTTAAGATACAATCTGCATTACCGACTCAGCAATAATTATTGCGTCATAATGTCAACACCGTAGAATGACATTCAGCCATCTTCTTTACATGTCAGGCCGAATTAAAAATTTGACAATGACAGATTCCGATGATTAAATAAAAAAAAAGATTTATTTTTCTTATATTTGCCAAGCGAAACGGTTTAAGTTTGATGTCAACTCGACTTTGGTAAGAGGGGCATGCTAATTTGATCTATTTTGTTGAGTAATTAAATATAGTTTTCTACGCAATAGTGTGCCCTGTATCCAAAAGTATCGTACTCCAAAAGATATTATGTGTCCTGACTTATGGCGAAAGCGCCAGGGTAGCCCGCGAAATTAAAATTTTCTTACGTTTTTTTGCAATTTGCTGATCAGTATTAAGTTATACGTTGATTAAAATATGATTCGCGATCGTAACATATATGTATTTACAGAATTATAATCATTAAAGTCATCAACATAACTCTCTAAGACCAAGACAATCCTATTGAATGACTATTTCATGAAATCTTGACGTTTACGATTATACTAACTTAACAAGTTGTATTACTGATTCTAATGATTATAATTCTGTAAATACATATTTGTTACAGTCGCGAATCATATTTTAATCAACGTACACCCAGTGCAAAGTAAGTTATTGCTTTCCAGTAGACATGAATTATTTATCGTCGTTCCAGTAAAAAATATCAAACCAAATAAGAAAATTAAAGTATGAATTTTAGCGCGCGCTCGATAAGAAATCCATTCATCGCAGAGTTCACAACAACATGAAGGAAGTAGGCAACGTGTTGAACCTGCAGTATTTATACCTAATTTCGACCGTTCCAACGAAAAAAAGGGCGCGCGACGTTACCAAATCGCTTGTCTGCGCGTACGTAAGTGCATCCTTTTCTTAATGACATGCTCTAAGTTCACTTTATTTCACGTTGAATTAGATATTTTAATTTGGCGCACCTATTCAATTTAATCCTGTATATAGGTAATTATCATGTTCCTTGCATTCAAAGAACATGATGACACATAAAAGACATTTCCTTTATGTAGTGAACGGAGATAACATTGCGATTTTTGGTGAACGTTAGTTCTACCTGTATTTAATCGACAGTTTAGCAAAGATTGATAGGTTTCGTTCTGCGAGAATCACACACTTTTAAATAGGTTAGCTACATTTGTAACTTCAAACGTATAATAAACACTTGAATAAATCTTATGAGTGGTAGATACAGTGTTACGATTAATTTGATGTATTGAAAATTTAATGATATTTCGGAATAAAGCAAATTACATTTTCAATCAGCCCGCGGCTTCGTCCGTGTGGATGTCGGAAAATATCCCACAAGAACGTACTACCGGGACTAAAAGTACTTTATTTTTAAACCTCCTCAGGTTTAACACATAAAGTACTTTTAGTCCCGGTAGTACAGCAATAGCCGTAATTTTAATAACGTAAAAGAATACACATCTGTCAAAAATAGCATTAATTTTCCTATATTTTTGACAAGTTTTTGACATTGATTGTCGCTAAGATGAGATTGCGACTGGATTATGACCATTTTTTATTACGAGAATTGGCCTTCTAGTGATAAACTATCACTGTGACAAATTCGTTCAGGTGTTTTTGATCCGTAATATATCCAGACAAAAGGACAAAAATGTTAAAATCTATATTTTCGGCATTAGACTCGTTCCCAATCCTTGTAGCAATTCCTTTTTATTAATGTTCAATGGACCTACAGTTTTTTTTGACTTCGTTACTATGTAATTATATTATGTTATAGATATTGCCATATGATGCCAGCCAAACATTTGAAAACTGTAGCTGGGTCGAACACCACATTAGAGTACGACGAAATATAACACAGAATTACCATCATATCATTAACATATTTACAATCCACTAGAAGTGCATTCTACAAATCCATCAAGAATGCAAATTAATTCTCATTAAAATATCTCCGACACAATGAAAACAATACTAGGTATTATTTAAATAAACAATTCTCATCAACACAAAGCAATTAAATGACAATACGACGCCAATAAATCACATCCTCTACTAACGTTAGCGTTAATCTCCGTTTAATCTTCTGGTCATCATGCGACAAGTTTAAAGGTACAATAGAAAATAGCCCAAGGTTTGCTTGTGGCGACTCTTGCATAACGCTACTTCATACAAGGCGTACTGATGGGCAATAATGCTCTAGGTCGAGGGTCACCAGCTTTTGAGAGAACAATGGACAACGTTTCAAATTGAGTTCGCAATGGTTTGTGGAGAGATTGTATTTGGCGGGTATTCAAAGTTGGACATATGAAGAAATGGGAAGTTTTGTAATGAAACGGGAAGTTAAAAAAAAACATATTTAGAATTTGCAGATTCGTCTCAGAATTAAGTTGTTGCAGGTTTTCATGTTTATCTCTGATGACTTTTTTTTATTTTATTGTATGTATGTTTAAATGTATTTATTCTTATATTCTAATTATAAATATTTTCTTGTTGTTTTCTGGTATTGCACCTACTGTGTATTGTCTCTGCATCACCCTAAGGTAGACTGGTAGAAAATGCCCAAGGCATTAAGTCCGCCTTTGTACAGTTTTTTACTTGTGTATAAAGTTTTAATAAATAAATATTTCAGCCACCACCAGGTTGAATAGGTTTTTTATGTCCGACAACTGGAATGTTTTATAGGACACTACACTAAAATTGAAACGTTTTGCTTTTCTTATATTGATATTACTGGTTGATAATAATGTCATCCAATTGAACCCAATTACAATTATGGTTAATTCTTTGGCACATCACCGTGTGGTGGCTCAATGTGGATTAGAGTGGATTAAGTAAATAAGCTTGATTGAAAATAAATAGATACTAATATTATTTATCATTTAAATCATCTAAATTGCTCGTATTTATGTGGTTTTCCAATATTTGTTTTAACACCACATGTAACATCATAAAATTATTACAAATATTCATAAACACACTTCACCACACAACTCAGTATACTCGTAAATGTCTGCAGCGGTATCTACAACGCCACATGCGAACAACGCGTCATACTGACGTCACGCAAAATCCTGAATCTCGCAAGTTAGAGTTAACCGAGCAAATAGCATAGATACAACGGCCCGACATGAATCATCGGGCAGTTGCCCGCCAGACACAACACCCGTCTGGTCGGAGGATCCTCTCTTTTCTATTGAGTATTAGTGAACTTTACACCCTGTTACTCATACCTCTATATGTCCGTACATAAATAAACCCCGCCCTCTGTCCCTCTTTACGGTAAATGTTGGCCACCGAGCGATGAACAGTACTCGATGCGATGCACTTGCGCCTAACCGGTTCGGTTATACGGCAGTTTTATTTATAACTCAGTGCGAACTTTTTGATATTTTACTTAACTTTTAATGGTCCATCTATTATGATTGTGCAGGTTATCGCTGTTATAAAATTTATGAATAAATAAATTATTCTTTAGGTAATGAATTGCAGACTATAGATAAATTCGTTATTTTATACATGCGTCGACATTCCATTTTCATTTTAAATTAAATCCTCAATTTTATATATACTTTACTATACTTTGATTCCCAATGTCACAACAAAACAATCTTTTAAGCACTTTGTATGTTCATTCAAATTTAACTATTCTATATTCTAACTTTTGGTCCCGACTGCCATTCGTAGATATGTGACAGTCGTTAAGGCTAGTCAAACAAAAACTCTGACAATCAGTCTTACCAAGTGGAATCGTGTTACCCAGTAACTGAGTTGTGGAGGTCAGATAGGCCGCTTCATGTTAAATACTTATATTCAGCTACATACATCCGCTTAGACTGGAAGCTGACCCCAACATAGTTGGGAAGAAGATGGGCAGATTGATACTCACGAGAAATCCACTGGGTGCAAAGAAATAACGAAAGCCAAATCGAGTGTAAAGATATTCAAGGGGCGTTCCTTTTCACCTGGCATGTCTGTCATGACCTATTCAGACAGCTTGGATATATTGGCAAGCATTTACAACGATAATTGACTTTATCGAAATCAATTATCTTGATAAACTAAAAGACACTTGGCATGGACATGGGCGGTAGAGTAATGTAACCTGATATGCGGGTGTGACTATCTTTAAGTACTAAGGTCCGTATTACAGAAGGAAACTCAAACATTGATCTCTGTTTAAATCTAGATTTGAGTCAAGTTTTAATTTTAGAACGAATGTCAAGCATAGATTCATTGATCATAGTTAAGCCGAGTTTAACTCTATTCTGATTTATTCTTCGTTCGTCCGGAAGTTTAGTCCCACATTCCAAAAAAATCTTAGCGTGTCCCATATCCCTATTGAAGTTGTGCTTCGTCCCAAATTATAAGTACTTTAAAGGTACAGTCAACAAAAAAAATGTACTAATTTGTGAAACAATAATTCAATAATAAAAGAACTAGGTCGTTACTCAGTTCGTGAATCGAACCCAAGCAGTGGATCTAATCACCCAAGTGTGGTCGAGACCGCGCTTGAGCATAGATTGTTATGACAATTTTGTTCTTATAAGTTTATTTGCGTTTTCGAGTTTATAATTATTGTGGAATTGAAGTATTACTATCAAAATATTTGGAGAAGTAGATTATTACAAAATTTATTCAATAATGATTCAAAGAATTTGTATTGACCGGTTTTTTCCGATAGACTGATATATTTTTTTCGTCTTGCATTTTTATAGTGATACCGGTAAAGGCGCCTGTTTGAAGAAGCCTTAATAGTAGACATGTTAAAATAATTAGTAATGTACTTAAAATTTTATTTTTATTTATTTTGACTTAGTAAGTTGTTGACGACACTTACTTACAAGACTAATTATTTTTTACCAAATACTTTTTAAACTTAGCTTCTGCCCGGTAAGCTCGCGTAGATGTCGGAAATTATCTCACAGGAACGTGGTACCGAGACAAGAAGTAGCCTAATGTCCTTTCCTAGAATGCCATCTATCTTCTTGCCAAATTTTATCGAAAACCGTTCAGTGGTTTAGGCGTGAAAAGGTAACATACAGACAGAGTTATCCATGTATTTATTATATTACTATGGATTTAAATTTAAAGCCAAGTAAAACGTTACGACGCGATACATACGAAAACTGTAAAAGTTTACTTAAATCAATCAACATTATAGTTAAAAAATAAAAAACACCATCATTACGCTTGCATGGGAAACAAGAAACCAAATAAAGAGATCAAGTCGAGAAAGAAACGTGCTCCTATAATTACATTATACTTAACACATAAATAGCATCCCCGCACGTAAGTCACTGCTTGAGGGTACATTTACATGTTTCTTAAGAGCCGCACTGTTGCAAGCACTACACGCAGTGAAGTAAGAGCGATGGCACGAAGCCTGATCAACAATAGGGAGATGAGCCAACACTGTGTTAAAGCTAATTCGTCTAAAGTTTTTTTAAAGCTAATCTTGCGATGTAGGTAATATTGAAGCGGTAGTTATAAGTAACTAGTGACCCACTCCTGCTTTGCACAACAATATCGAGATTTCTTAATTGTTATTATACAATACGATAATATTTGAAAAACGTAGCAATACTTATGCATACCTAAGAGTATTTTGGTACAGACGCCAGCACATCAAGCTACTACAACTTGTCAAATATCTTTAATAGATTTTCAACTTTATCGCTATAGCATTAGGTTCAAAGTAGATTAGGACAATTTGACAGTTTCAGGTAGCTTGATGTGGTGGCGTCTGTACTATCAACCAAATCGCAGCATCGAAATTAAAAACTGTCCGGGCCACGACGGGTTCCATACGACAAGGCAAAAACGCCGCAAAAAACACGTTTATTGTATGGGAGCCCTCCTTAAATATTTATTTTATTATGTTTTTAGTATTTGTTGTTATAGCGGCAACAGAAATACAATATCATCTGTGAAAATTTCATCTGTCTAGCTATCACGGTTCATGAGATAGAGCCTGATGACAGACAGACGGACAGTGGAGTCTTAGTAATAGGGTCCCGTTTTTACCCTTTGGATACGGAACACTAAAAAGTGATTTTTTCAAAAAACTAAAAGCTAGATGGGCCGACTCGGTTTTGCCAATCTTTGACTAGC
Organism: Luperina nickerlii; assembly: GCA_963855955.1. Lineage (NCBI taxonomy): Eukaryota > Metazoa > Arthropoda > Insecta > Lepidoptera > Noctuidae > Luperina > Luperina nickerlii. The sequence continues at coordinate 8,573,058 of OY979669.1, forward strand.
TATAATGACAAAACTATTGGATATCTTTGATTGAATTTTCGTATGCAGACTGGAAACGTCATTAGATAAACGTAGTTTTGTTTATTGCTGTATCGTCATCTCCACATTGTATGTGAGTTTTAACATTAATGTAATATACATATAAACATTCGGAATAAATTCTCTAAATAATAATGAAACCCGCATCAAAATTCGTTGCGTATTTAAGATCACAGATAGACACGAAAATCGACTTTAATTTATAATAATTATGTATAGATATAGATAGATGATATTATATGAATATAAAACGATATTGCTTTCGTACGCCTTAATAACTATAAAATTACATTACATCAGGTACACTCAGTAGCAGCTCGGACTGTTGATAATGTCAATAGACTTGCCTACTATTACATGGGACTTAAACACAACTGGTTAGATGTGGCTGTACCACCTCTGCCTACCCCTATAATATATATCTTTCTTCCTAATATTTTGTTTTATATATATGGAAAGATAACGAAGAAGGAAATCCATACTATTATCCATAGGTACTAATATTATAAATGCGAAAGTGTGTCTGTCTGTCTGTCTGTTACCTATTCACGCTTAAACCGCTGAACCGATTTAGATGAAATTTGGTACAGAGATAGTTTGAGTCCCGGGAAGGACATAGGATAGTTTTTATCCTGATATTCCCACGGGATCGACACTTATGCGGGTGAAACCGCGGGACGCTGCTAGTTTTTTATAAACCAACGCGACATTGAAGTTGTTAATCATATTTTTTGATACGTAGCATTCGCAGATTTATGCAGGAAGATTAACATTTAAGACGACTTTTGCGGAAAGATTAATATTAATTTCCGTCAACATTAAAACCAGATCAAGCTGGATTTCAATACCTTTATCGTAAGAAGTGATACGAGATTAAGTCAAGGGAAACAACATGCATCAGTCGCTCTATGTGCAACCATAAATATAAATATAAATCTCTAGACCTGTCAAATGAAAAAAAAAACTGACAATCAAAAAAAGTGTTAGCGAATAGAACAAATGATTCAAGAATGATTGAAAGCGTGAGAACTGTCAGCTTGCTTCTGGCACTAACAATTATGAAAAGGCGAGATGTGACGAAGCGGAAGCAGATGTGCATTCCGTTGAGATTCAATGATGTGAATGTTTGTGATTGTTTCTATGTTACTGCAATAGCTTGGTGGAGTGACGAACTTAGCAAAGTGGCTCGTAGTTCTGTTGGATGAAATAAGTCATCAAGGATAGAATAAAATTGTAAGTTATTGGAGAATCCTAATGTCCAGCAGTGGACTGTAGGCTTCAAGGAAAAGTGAAAGAAAAACGTTGTTTTCAACAGAGCTTTCACGTTTCTTGTTTATTATTTTTACGCTAATTTATCTTACCAACATATCTGATTGAAAGCTTGTCTGATTATGTTTAAAATCAAAATATCAATAGTGTTGCAAAACAATATTTTAAAAGTAATCCATCTTTAACTCAGGCCAAGGACCTTAACTTTTTAACCATTTCGCAATGAACTTATAACTAAGAGTGTACAGTTTAATTACTGTAATTGGTATCTTGGAACGGCTTTTAATGAATCAATCTCGGTTGGAGTCTTTTTTGTAATGTCAACAAACGATTAGCACTACATGATTATGTAGGAACTCATTTGAGGTGGAAATTATAGTGTGCGTGTGAATGGCACGTGCAATTACTTAAGAGCGTTACTCCAGAGCGGCGCGCCTCGTGTTTAGGTAAATTTACTCACACAGCTATACAGTTAAACGCACACACCGCCGTCTGTGTTGGAGCGCGTATCATACACCGCTTAGAATCATCTTGATACTTAGCCAGTTTTTAGTTAGTAGGGAATGTTTTCGTTTTCCGTAAGCGGGGATTCAGTTTTTTGTTTATTGTAATAAATGAGCAGTTAAATTATTATTAGTTAGGTTAAAGTAAATAAAAACAATTTCGTGTAAAATAAAATCTTAATATTTGTTGTCTCTAAGTTTCATGGACCTAGCTTTTCGGGGATCAACAATTTCGGGTAACAGGCATTTATTGTAAAAGCTGACTAGCCGATGTTCCATATTTTCGCTCCAAAATTTATCGTCCCTGATTATGTTTTCAGTCTTCAATTTAAAATCTTTGCCTGTCCACACAGCAAACAGACAGTAATTTCTGTTAGTTATATGCAGCTGCCCCTGTATCTGATAAAACCAGTCATGGCGTCGATTCACAGATCCATCTATTTTCCAGAATTTAATATTTTTTTGGCTAATAGCAAAATCTGCCTCTAATCCAAATGCCGAACTAGGACATTTAATTTCGGTGATGCCATCATCGTCGATTAGTCCATCCGGCGAAGCACCTGTAATCATAATAATTTGAAACTCAATACTCTAATTACTTCTTTTTAAGGGGGAAGCGCTAAGGTAGCCCGCGAAATTCAAATTTTCTTACGTTTTTTGCAATTTGCTGGTCAGTATTAAGTTGTACGTTGATTAATATATGAATCGCGGCCGTAACTAACATGTATTTACAGAATTATAATCATTAAAGTCATCAACACAACTCTCTAAGACCACGTAAGTCCCAAGAATGATAATTTCACGAAACAGTTATTCTTTGGACTTACGTGGTCTTAGAGAGTTGTGTTGATGACTTTAATGATTATAATTCTGTAAATACATGTTTGTCACGGCCGCGATTCATATATTAATCAACGTACAACTTAATACTGACCAGCAAATTGCAAAAAACCCAAAAAAAACAAATTTCGCGGGCTACCCTGGCGCTTTCGCCTTAATAGAATTTAAGAATATAAAAATAAATTGTTTGTTAGAAAAATCTAAACTTGTACCTGCAACTGTTCTATGGCCACTTTTTCGTTTACTTTCCCATGTTGAATACTAGGGATATGGTCCAAGGAATATGAGTAAAGAAATTGTTTAACCAAAGGGGCTGGGCTAATAGTCGATCGCCGTTTGCACACTTTACAGAATGAAGAGGCTGTCAATAAACAACGTCGTAGCTCTAGCCAAAGTGCACTCTCTGTCTGAAGTACAGTATCCCTTTCAACTTCTTGTCTACTATTTACCTATAACATAAAATTTGGAAATATATTTTTAAGTCTAATATTATCAGAAACAATGTACAACATGTATCTGAACTTATGAAAGTATACTGTAAATACGCACTTGTTCTTGAAGGTTCTTGTTTTATTTGTCCTAAAATATGTTTATAAAGACCAAGTCATTCTTACAAGATTCCCTGCGTCAGGATCTTGAATTGAAGCCGTTTCTAATGCCTGCAAGTTTTCCTGAATTTCCAGTGTTTTATCACTGTCTTTTTCATTTTCTTGAGTCTGAAAATAATATGCAGAGTATAATATAGTGACACAAACCGTATGCATCATGACAGGCGATCGATTGTCGGCTTAAGATAGCACATAACTAACAATGTTTTTTTTGTGCTAAAATATGTATACAAATGACCAAGTAATTCTTACAAGATTCCCTGCGTCAGGATCTTGAATTGGAGCCGTTTCTAATGCCTGCAAGTTTTCCAGAATTTCCAGTGTTTTTTCACTGTCTTTTTCATTTTCTTGATTCTGAAAATAATATGTAGGGTATAATATAGTGACACAAAAAGTAAGCACCATGACAGGCGATCGATTGTCGGCTTGAGATAAATAAATAATGAAGAAAGGTCTTATTTAGTTTTGGTTTAACAACTGCTCAATCAAAACCAAGGAAACACGTGTCTGCCGCAGCTAGTAAAATATAAAGTAAAAAAATAAAACTTACAACAGCATTTTTATTTAAGTCCTGGTTTTGAAGTATTTGAACTTCTCTTTTCTGCCTATAACAACGAATTGGATATTAACTTTATCTTATTACTACTGTGTTTCATAAAAATATCCAAACAAAAAGTAATAAAAAAAAAAATTACTTCAAAAAGTAGTAAGTATATTGTTTCTTAATTACACCTAATAAAAATATATTTTTTATAAGTAGAGAACCTCGGTAACATACCTTTTAGCTTCATTAGCCTTGGCCAAATTTTCGTTTTTTTTTTGTTCCCATATAGCGCCTTTTGTTAGCCATATCTAAAAAAAAAGTAAAATGAAAACATACATAAAGAAGTCTAATTTAATCTTTCTTAAGTTAATAGAACACCATTACATTAAAATATGTACTCACCAAAGTTTTGTAATATAATAAAAATATATTATAATAAAACGTATCAACATGTCCTAGTCGCGCTAAAAACTCGCGAAAGTACGATAATATTTTACGCGACTCGCGGCTACGGGAGCGACACACGTCCTACCTCTGAAAGGCCTCGGCCGGCACTGAGCGCTGGCGTGATTCCGCGCCGATTATATAGCTGCACTAAATAATTCATAGTAAAATAAAAAAATAAGTTATTAAAAAAATATTTGTACCATGTTTTAGAACGTAAATGTCTTCGTTTACTAGGCCTAAAATAACATATAAATATTTCAGATTTCATCCTAAACTAACGCGTTTAAAATATCGAAAAGTGGCTAAAATTGACACTTGAATATACTTTTCTTGAATGAAAACTTACAGTAATCGTTTTTTTTTTTCAGCCATGCACTAATAAATGCTATTATTATTTATAAAGCAACGTTGTTATAAGTTTGTCGTATATGGTTTTACTAATACCTTGCATTTGCGTAGACCGTCGATCGCTAGTTTAAAAAAAGGCTTGCATAAAAACTGTTCTAATGAGAAAACTGTACGAATAAATGAAAATGTTTTTCAGCCATGCACTAGATTATGAAATTCCCATTAATATGACGTCAATATCTTATCTATAAATTAAACAGATTATGGTTTTATTGTCCGTCGGAAATCATCAATTTTGACTCCAGCGTGGCTCTAACGGATCAACCCTCTTAACTGGTTAAAAAAAGACTTGTTTTTAATATTTTTCTTACAGTCATAAGTATCCACAAAACGGTGGTTATTTCATTAATAATTCCTTACCTACACTAAAAATGATTGTAATTTTTCGTGAATAAAATAGTATTTTATTAAAAAATACTTGAGAATATATATGGCTAATGCATATAGAAAAACAGTTCAAAAGTCAACAAATCTGTATTGCATTCAAAATTTTGTAAGCTTTTAATTTACTCGAATACACAGAACATTCCCATTGCATACATTATTATGTGTAGGTACTACCAAATCTCGTGTAGTAACTACAACGCCTAGAGGGCTGGGCATTGCCTGAAGTATTGCATCGTAATAAACGGGTAACACAGTCTCACCGTTAACTCATAATGCTTACAAAGCATCTTATGTTCAAACAAGTTGTACTTGATTACTTTGCTGTTTTAAATTATACTGTGTTGCTGTTATGACCGCATCTTAACTTCCATGTTTTGTAGCAATATTCGACTGGACAACCAATGGCAATGGCCAATAAAAAAACCAGCAATAATTTTAAGATGGGACGGGAGGGATATAGTTTACTATATATTTTGTTGTAAAGTAAAGAAAGAGGACAAATGATGAAGGAAGAAAATGGAAATTCCTTAAATATCAGTATGGCTAATAGAATGTAAAGAATTCCAAATGCTCACTTAGAAGATATTGCAGTATGTAACGACATAAATGAAATAGAAACTGACTCCTAAATCAATCAAAATCGCTAAATGTAGTCATGTGAATGTGAAGGATCTATCAAACGATCTGCTGCGGCCGCTACACGTCAAGATTGGTACACCGATAATAGCTGTCAAAGTATCTCATATGGAGAGGAGTGCGAGTCAATTATCTCTTCACTACAATGAAATAGGACATTTACTTGAAATAAGTCCTAGAGTTGACTGTTGAAAATTTCGCAGTGCGAGTCCCAAGTCACACTAACGCATACTGGTTGAAGGCTAAACCTTTTCATTGTTTTATATTTTGGGTTATATTCTCTTCTTCTTCAATCGGTCCCTCATTGCCGAGGATCGTGATTATTGGATCCCTTTAAGCAGATAATCTGCTTCCATCGAATCCGGTCCAAAGTTGCCATCACTATAATGTAATTTGCTTGAGGACGTAGCTTCTTTCACTTGGTTTTATATTATTTATGGTTTAGTACGAATATGATTCATGCGTAGACAGGGACACATTTAAATGCATGGCAGCGTGAAGGCCGTATAACGCATAAGTGTCACGTTAGATATCCATTTTTACCTTCATCTTAATCCAGCGTTGAATGTGGTAGTAGATAATGGTCCAATGGTCTATATCCAATCCGTTCCGTATCCGTTGTTTAATACATAAAGAGATGAATGACATTGAATAGACATAATGATTTTCTCACGGAATATGTTCCACCTCATGCCACTTCCATCATAATAGTTGCATCCTGCTGAACTTAACAGCAAACCATAATAGTTATAAGTAGTACCAAAGTGGGCTAATAAAATCGATTACGATCGAATCATTCACCGCGTTGCAATCAAATTCCATATCTGCATCAATCCACATCGATAGATTCCGCAGTTCGAATTTCAAATTTCTCAAGTCCGTCTACGGTCATTCACGATTGAAGCAGAAATATTCTTCGTGACAGATCAGTTTTTGATCGTAATTTGAAATGACCAATAAGTGAATAAGTGACACATTGTATAATGTTGCTCGCGGTGATCATTATAAATTAGCATGTCGTAGAACCAAAAGGGTTATTGTGAAACCAATCACGTTGCCGCATTAATGAGCTCCTTGGTCCTAAAAGATAACTCGAATAATAGAAAAGGCGACAGTGAGAACAAAATTACTGCAGCATATACAGACAAGAATTCTGATGACCTATCACATTATTATCACATCGACGCACAACTTTCTACGACGAAAAATTTCTACGCGCTAGATAATCCAGAATCCTGGTTGTGTATGGTTACCTACTGTTTGTATGTGGATATCCCTACTAGCCTGTATAGATACCAACCGTTATCATATTCTGCTTCTATCTTAGATGAACAATGATCCAGAAAATAAAACATAAATCCCTACCGAGTTGGACTGAGAAATAAAAGAACTGAGTCGTCATCAATTGCTTGTTATTTCTCAAGGAGTGTTAACTGTAGAAAATTGGTTATTATTCAATTGTGATCTATTGAATCAACGCGTTCAACTGACATGTGACTGAGTGGAGCTGATGTATCGTGGAGGTTTTATTATATAAATTGTTAGTAGGAGAAGTGTGATATGATAATGGGGTTTAGGTACTAATATAATATTATAGAGGTATGAGGAACAGCGTGTAAAGTTCACTCATCCTCCATAGAAAAGGGAGGATCCTCCGACCAGACGGGTGTTGTGTCTGGCGGGCAACTGCCCGATGATTTATGTCGGGCCGTTGGATCTATGCTAGTTGCGCGGTAAACTCTGCTTGCGCGATGCAGGATTTTCCGTGACGTCAGTGTGACGCGTTGTTTGCTTGTGGCGTTGTAGATACTGCTACAATATCAACAAAATGGCAGTACCATCAGATTGAATCAGATGTTTCCCACAATATTTTACTTCAGTATATGTGTGTTTAAAAAAGGAGGGGCTTGTGGCCAACACAGCCGCATGGGTCAATCGATCAGATTAAGCTACGCTTGCCGCTGGTAATCCGTGGATGGGTGACCATCTTTACATTACTATGTAAAGATGGACCACGCCGTGCCTCGGAAAGCACGTTAAGACGATGGTTTCGACTGTCAAAGATAAAAGAATGACAGTCGGGACTAACGACTCAACGGTTACGGATCGTCAGAAGCCTGAAAGTCTGACAGCCAGTCTTACCAAGGAGTATTGTATTAGCTAGCACCAGTATTTTACATGGAGCGACCGGTCCATGTAATGAACTGGTACTCACCTGCATTCGGTTAAACTGAAAGGCGACCCTAACATAGTTGGGAAAAGGCTAGACAGATGATGATAATATGTGTGTTTAAAAATATTGTCAATTTAAAAATATGTGATTAGTAACAAATTCTATCTAAATGTGAAGATGTTAGAAATCAACCCACAGTCTCATTGGGTCCACGTTGGGACCTACCTATTTATTCAAATGCTAAAATATGCTATGTGCTAATCATATGTTATACTTGTTAGTGCAAGTCCAAACAAACGTTAAGATAGCCTCGTACCTAGGCCAGACAAGAATGTGTACTAAATTTCTCGCTAGTGTGAATCAGGTTTTACGCAGTCAGGACGAGCACCATAGATGTAACGTATTTGGAAGCGCTCGCTGACCTGCATTGTTGAATATTAAACATTAGCCGCCTTGTTTGGTAAATAGATTCCATTCTAGATAGTCGTAGCTGTTTACCAGTTAATTTGTGTTACAGATGAAGGAGAAAAATCTTATAATGATGTCGTTCAATTTTGACTTGAGAAAATAATATTCGCGTTGTTAGTTGATATCGAAAATGGAAACAGTCGTCATTTTCTGATTATGAGCTAGGGCGCAGAATCATAATTACCTAATCATGTTTTTTGTGATAAGGTGTTTATTTATTATCCGACTGCGCCAGAAGGAGGGTTGTGTTTTTGATCGATTTCAGCTTGAGAGGTACCGTTAGACTCGTTTTAATTGTGAGAGTGACACTGGGTATACCAAAATTGAAAAAAAAATGGCCGATTTATGAAATCATATTGTCTTGAAAAATTTCTTTTTTTCTCAAAACCTATCGTGTAGGGTATCAAAATAAAGGGTTTTAAAAGGCAATTACAAAAATATATATGCAACTTATATGGTTAAAAGTAATTCGTAGTAACAAATCGTAAAAAACACATACCAAGAACTAAATCGTCTGCGAAAGCTTTCACTTTTGTAAACTAAAAAGCTGGAAATAAAAAGTAATTTAAAAAAATAAAAAACCTGACTGCTGTATAAGTTAAAAAAAACGGAAAAGCTAAAAACAAGCCGATTTTAAATTAAATAAAAGTTGGAAGCAGGCGGGACCCATACCATTTTTATTACCTATATTTTCAAACTCAAATGGGTCCCGCCTGCTTCCAACTTTTTAATTTAAAATGGGCTTATTTTTAGCATTTCAGTTATTTTTTAACTTAATTTTTTTACCGCAGCCGGGTTTTTATTTTTTTAATAACTTTTTATTTGGATCTATGTTTTGTTCAGTTTCCACAAAGAGATAACTAAAATTCTGAGCTCACTAAAAAGGAACCTACTACTAGCTTCAACTTTTTGACTAACAAACTCCCCATAGTTCAACAGTGCCTGTATGTAAATCGCTTTTTTGTTAGTTTGAGTTATCATAATCTGCCTAGCCTTTTCCCGGCTAGGCAGATGATGATATGATGATATTGGGGTCGGCTTCCAGTCTTACCGGATGTAACTAGATACCAGTATTTTACATGGAACGACTGCCTGTCTGACCTCCACAACCCAGTTAAGTACTGGATAATACGAAACCCCTTAGTAAGACAGGTTGTCAGACTTTCGGGCATCTGACAGCTGGAACCAATGGCTTTTCGTGCTTTTCGAGGCACGGAAGGGTCTTGGTACGTAAAGATGGTCACCCATCCACAGACTAACCGGGGCAAGCGTAGCCGTCTGGCTGTTTTTACTAAGCCACAAGCGCCCCAAACAAACCTTCTTTTAAGTTTGAGTTATGTAAAGTAAAAATCTCAACTAAGAGCTGCACTTACGCTTCTCAATGGGAGAAAAGAGACGACGGAAAACACTTGCACAATGACGAGGTCCATTACGTTTGATACCACTTAACCTGAAAGTGCGCTCAACATAAGTTTTTCCAGCCGTTACGTGTCTGTTGAGATAATATCACATCCAATTATACCAATTGCATTACATACATAGGTACACCAGTATCATCTAATTCACTTTACAAATAATTTAGTTTCCATAGCAGTATACAATAAATAATATAATTTATTATTTAAGTAGTTATGCGAAATTTCATTTAGGGAGCAAGTATTGGCTTGCAAGATTCGTTTTGAAATCCCATAAATAGCTTTTGGTAGAGTGAAGTAATCATCAATCAATTTTCTGTATTGATCATAAGCAGTAATGTTTTAGTAATAGGTTCGACCTTTCGACGGTTTGTTTTTCGATTAGCTTGTTCGGATTAAAACAAGTTTTGCTGTCTTATTTTGTTACAGGGGGAAAATACCCAGCTACATTAAATAAAAAAAATTATAACTTCTGTACTACACTTTACATATTTATTCGTATGTGAGAAGTGTATGTTCTTTTAGATTAATTATAGAATATTGACTTCAACTGCAGATCATCATCATCATCATCACCAATCATCATCATCATCATCATCATCACCATCATCAATCATCATTATCATCAGCCCGACTGCTGACTACAGGAGTCTCTTTACATGTGCCATTCCCCACGCTCCTGTGCCAGCATGATCCAGTTTCTACCCGCCAAGTAGTAATTCGCCGTTCACCCGATATCCTGGTGTAGGTAATTATAACTATTTCCACTTTCTTCTTTCGGATTCAATATTTTGGTACTTAAAGCTGGCTAAAATTTGACCGGCTATTGATAAGTTTTGATATTTTTAACAAAATTTTCTAATGTAAGTAATATTTATTTATCTTAACTCATAGAATATATTGCTGCACCCTAATAGATGCTGATGTATTCAACGCTTAGCAGATTTATATAAGATAAGATATATCATCATTCTCAGATTCAACACACGAGGATTTATTGACTTGTATGTTTGCACCTAATATCGCGATAAATTCCTTATAAACGATAAATTCAATCTATGCGTAAATTTATTCTAAATTCTATTTACAAACACTAGAATTTTAACATAAAATGCAGGCGTTTACAAGAGATCGAAAGATATCATGCCAATTGGAATAACTAGAAAAGGAATTTTATTACATTAAAAAAAACTTGCGAAAGATAACATTTATATGAACTCGTTTCGCCTTTTTAAAAGCCGTATATACCTATTATGTTTTGCTGAAATATGTAAATAGCAGTGACATTGAATGTGCAGCTGACAATGAGGTAATTTGGTTTAAAATTGCATCATCAAGCAATCATGAAGTGAATAATATTATAGCAGATTGCAAATATGTAACGTATGATTACCTACCTCTAATCATACGTACGATTTTTCGCATGTAGGTGAATCTGGATTTCCACTATGTGGCGCATCTACCATGTTCCGCGCATGGGTATATAGAACATCTTAAAGTTATTATGGGATCTATTAAAATAATATTCCCCAATAAAAACGGTCACCACGACAAAGGAGGTCCCTTTATCATGGTGACCGTTTTTATTGGAGAATATTTAATAAATCCTGTAATATCTTTAAGATCTTTAATGATGATCGTCTTTTTAACTCAATAATCTTCTTTTAACTTTCTGGAATGTTTTAAAACTCTCTGCGCGTTGTAATTGGTGTCTGTTACTAGGTTATATGGAGCACATCTCATAAAGCCAATCAGAGAGTAGACATATTACCGTTTCGATTAGTAAATACTTTTAGGAAATCAAAATACGAATTGCTTCGGGATCGATCAAATACAAGCCGTTTTTATTATCCAAATACAAAATAGATGTGCAGAGCTCAGTTAGTGCGCGAACTTAGTTGATACAGATTATTTAGCCCCATTTGGTAAGCTTGCAACCCGATCCGTAATAATTAATGTCACCTGGAAAAGGTTCCTAGGCTAGGCAGATGGTAGCCAAGCCTAAAAATACTTGTAATAAATCAGTTTACTTAGAACAATATTAACTTAGATGACTGGAATTATATTCACAGACTGACCCCCGGCTTCAATGTAATCTGGGGTCAAATCTCATAGTTTAATTAATAAACAAATATTAAAACAGTTTATTAACATATTGCTATTTGACAGCAGATTTACTGATTAGATTAGTATTGAATGACTTTTACCCAAAAACATCTGTAATTTATTAAAAATGTTATCTTACTGTAAAAACACTGTCTTACTGTACAAACCTAGATTTTATTTAGATCTTATTTACACTGAAATAATATAATCACCAATGCTCTCTTTATCGATTTTGCAATCATGACAGTTATTTAACACACGTGATTGATGTCACCAGACTGGACACTGTTAATCCAGTCTGTTGTAAAGGACACTTGAAATGATTTACAAATAATTATTGGTAGTGATCTCTGTACAAATGTGTATGCATAAATTTGCTATAACATTACCATTAGTAATAAAGATTAGTGCAATAAGTTCAATTAATATTAATATGTGCCTGATCTAGAATTTACATGGAAACCTGATTGGTAAGTTTATGTTTTAAGTGATTTCCGCCTGTGATGAGTTGTAAATCTCATTGCAGAAGTCTTTTGATGACAAAAACACTTTTGAGAAAGGTCGTGGGAAAATACTACCCATGTTTTTTGCGCAATTCCTACTAATTTCAGAAATGGTCGTTCATGTAGATAAGTTTCTATTCTGTATGTTAGTAGATAGTAAAACAGCTGTTTACATAAATAATAGAAATAAGTTTAGAATAAAGGGAAATCCCTAGGTGGCTCTTACAACTTGCCCTGAATACCAAGCGGCTGGTAACCGCACTTTAAGTAACCATACTTTGCGTCCAAATCCGCATGGAAATCCCAGCTTCCTATTGTCTTCTCAGAGAAAATGCGCAAAGAATGGAGAATGAGACTCAGATTCCATTTTCAATCGGGAATTTTGATAGTAAGTTGAAATTCTGATTGGCAAGTTTCAGTTGTCAATAGTAATGATAAAGCTGAAGAGTTTGTTTATTGGACGTGTTAATGTCTGGAACTACCAGATATATTTGAAAAATTCTTTTCGCATTTGATAGTCCAAATCTTGAAGGTATAGGCTATTTAATACCACACTACTTCAGGAGCCGATCAAAAACATAACAGTCAGAAAGAACTGTTGGGGAGGTTTGCAGAGCGAAATGCACATGAAAAAGTATAAAGCTTTAGTTGGAAAGGTGTATAGGTTTATAAAGGAACAATCATGGAACAATGTAGAAAATGGAGTCTGGTGAAAAACTTATGTCATTCCAAACAAACAGTTTTTCACCTAGCCAGTGTTACCAAAGTACATGGAGGTGATATACCTTCAACACACCCCCTCAACTCATGTACGATACGATTCACAAAAAGAAAAACTTATCTTTACTTTCGCACACACAACCCTAACGCACTTGTTAGTAATTCGTGTCTTACGCGAGGCAAAGGTTTGGTGAGGACATCTGCCAGCATTTTATCAGTTGACAAATGTTCCAACGTTATATCTTTATTGTAACGTAGCACATCCCTTATAAAGAAATGTTTAATGTCAATGTGCTTACTTTTCGCATGATGTATACCGTGATCCTCAGCAAGGCAAATAGCACTTATATTATCAGCATGCATTCTTACCTTACAGAGTTGATGTAAACCTAGTTCTTTCAACAGACTGTTCAAATATACAGCTTCTTTCATAGCTTCTGCCAAACTCACAAACTCGGCCTCACAAGTTGAAGTCGCAACGATACGTTGCTTTTGTGAAGTCCATGATATGCTTGCGCCTCCTAGAACGAATAAATAACCCGTAAAGGATCGTCTATCAATGACGCAGCTACCCCAATCTGCATCTGCATACCCTTGTATGCATAACCCTGTCGGCTTAAAAGATAAACCGTGAGTTATCGTACCTTTTAAGTATCGAAGAACTCGCTTCGCAGCCCTCCAATGAGTTTCCTGCGGGTTTTCTGCAAACTGTGCAAGTTTTGCCGTAGCGTTGGCGATATCAGGTCTAGTCGCTACACTTAAATACATGAGCGCTCCAATCAGTTCTCTATACGGAAATTGTTTCGCTTTTATTACTCCTTTTTCACTAATAACAGGATTTCCAATTTCCATTGGAGTCTGGACAGGATTGCAACTATCCATATCAAATTTCTTCAAAATATATTTTATATATTTCTCTTGTGACAAGAAATACTCATTGCCACTTTTCTTTATATTTATCCCGAGACAGAAGGTTGCTTGACCAAAGTCTTTAAGCTCAAACGACCTCGCCAATTCCTGCTTGAATTTATTTATATACAATCTTTTTGTCGATGCGATTAATATGTCATCCACGTAAACAACAACAAAAAGATCTGATCCACCTTTATTGCGCTTGTGATACAAACAAGGTTCATTTATCGTAGGTCTCAATCCCATTTGTCTCAGCTTCTCGTCCAGTTTAATATTCCACTGTCGTCCAGCTTGTTTGAGACCATAAAGAGATTTCTTTAAACGACAGGTGTCACCACCTGCTTTCATATCTTCAAGCATTTTAGCTGCTTTTTTACCTACTGCAGAATTAACGCCATCTGCATTTTTTAGTTTCTCTAGGCCTTCTTTCAGCAGCTCTGGGATCTTCATATAAATATCTTCGGTCAGATCACCGTTTAAATAAGCGGTATTTATATCTATCTGGTCAATGTCCATGCCCATTTCGACAGCTAAGGCGACCAACAAACGTACAGTTGCAATTCTCGCAACTGGAGCGAATGTCTTATTATAATCTAGGCCATGTTGCTGACTGTATCCTTTTGCTACAAGTCTGGCCTTCTTTTTCTCAGTATTGTCGACATTTAGCTTTGTAGTCAGCACGTATCGACATCCTACGATATTACGATCTGAAGGTTTCTTCACAATTTCCCACGTGTCGTTATTTATTAGACTTCTTATTTCTGAAAGAATCGCTTCATCCCATTGGACCTTTTCGTCAGATGCTAAAGCTTCTTTCAACGTGATTTCAATAGCTCCAGCAAAATCATCAGTATCAACGTATTCTTCCGTCGATGACTCATTGTCGCTACTCTCTCTTACCTCAACCATGTTGTAGATTTTACGAGGGCGGCCAACTTGTCCTTTTTGAATCCTTGGCCTTCCAGGACCTCTTTTTAAAGTAACATTTCCAGTAGGTTCTGTATTCTCTGCACCTCCATCATCAATCACTGGTACATTCGGTTGAATATCAAATGGGATTTCTTCTCTTGAAGGTTCATCACTAAATGGTATATCCGACTGTTCTTTAGTTTGGATTTCTATATCAACAGTCTTTCTCACAATACTCTTTTCAGATTTTTGTTCAACTAGTGATTCATTTGAGACCTTACACTCAATTTCAGTTAGTTTACCTTCCTGAAATTTTACATCTCTCGACACTACGATTCTTCTACTCTCAGGTATCCATATTTTATAGCCTTTAGCGTCACCTGGATAACCCACAAAAACACCGAGTGAACTTCGTGCTGCAAACTTATCTTTACCTGGTTCCTTTTCCAAGACGTGTACTTTCGTGCCAAACGTTTTTAAATATTTGACATTCACAGGTCTCTCAAACCATTTTTCGTATGGAATTTCACCATTCAGACTGCTAGTTGGACACCTATTACGCAAATAGCATGCAGTAGCTACAGCTTCTGCCCAAAAACTTGGTGAAATACCTGACGATAAGATCATGCACCTTGCCATCTCAATCAACGTACGGTTCATCCGTTCAGCGATTCCGTTACTTTGAGGTGAGTATGGCGTCGTAAAACGTCTCTTAATACCTTCACTTTCTAAAAATTCATCGAAAAATTTATTTTTGTATTCAGTCCCGTTATCCGTATGTAAATATTTAATTTTTCTTCCTGTCAAATTTTCAACATGACATTTAAAAATTTTAAACTTTGACAAAACGTCATTTTTACTTTTCAGCATAAATACGTCACACCAACGAGTACAATCGTCAATAAAAGTGACAAAGTATTTATTTCCGCCATTAGATTGAACTCTCATTGGACCTACCACATCAGAGTATATTATTCCCAACTTCTCGTTGCAGCGTAAACTGGACTTCACATGAGGCAACGATACCATTTTACCCTTAGCGCACACATCACAATCATGCAAGTTACTATCGATATTTATCGGATCAATACCTGATTTCTTTAATACTTTCATAAGATCCCTAGCATTCAGATGTCCCATACGCTCGTGCCATCGATACAGATCAACACTTTCACTACTTAACACTGACGCTGAAGCGTCCAGTTCCCTCAAGTAATATAAGTCACCTCGCCGATCAGCGGTCAGTTTCACCTCACCGTTTTTAACTGCATAGGCTACGTCGTGCTTGAACGTGACTTCACAACCTCGTTCGGTAAGCTGGGCGATGGGAATTAAATTACTACGTAAATCGGGAACCAATAGGGTATTTTCAAATTCAATATTTCGCGTTCGATCATCATTACATGCTAATAACTTAACAGTACCTTTACCTTGCACGGTTGTCAAAGAATCTGTGGCTAATTTTAATTTTAGACTCGCAGGGAGTATCTCAGCAAACCTTTGCGGGTCATTGCACATGTGAGAAGTGCAACCACTATCAAAAATCCATTCCTGACGGCGCTTCGCATCAATAGCGATGCGGCAGTCATCTGAAACATGATACATAGTTAAAGCTTCACAACTTTTATGACTAGTGCATGGCTCCACACATCGAGTTTCTTGAGCCTTCTCCCTTTTTTTTGTGCAGTCCGACGCCTTATGGCCAAAATTGTGGCACTTAAAACATTTAAACTTAAATGTTTTTCCAGTAATTTTCTTCTGATGTTTGTCCAAATACATGGCGCCTTCTATTTTGTCAACATGAGCGTTTCCTCTTGAACTGTCCTCTTCGATGATTTTAACTCTTAGTTGCTCTGGCTTTGGAAGCTCATCTCTAGACTCTATGGCACATCTAAAGTTTTCGTAACTTCCCGGAAGACTGTACAGCAGCATGATCGTTAACAAATCATCATGGATTTTTATATCCATTTCTTCCAATTTATCTACAGCTTCAAAAAAGGAATCAAGGTGCTCATGTACCTTTTCGTTTTCACTCATCCTTTGTAACATGAGCCTTTTCATTAAATTCGCTTTCTTTGCAGGTCCTCTTGATGCAAACAAGCTCTCTAATTTTAACCATACCTCTCGTGCAGTCTCCACCTTTTTTACATGACGAACTACACTCGGATCTAATGCCAATATCAATTCAGACTTTGCTTTTCTGTCAGCCGTCTTCCATGTCGATATAGCAGCATCGGTAGTAGGTTTTGGCTTTTCTCCACTTACATACTCCCAGAAGTCATTCTTTATTAACAATGCTTCCACCTGTACCTTCCAACTGTCGTAGTTGTCCTTCGTCAATAATTCTATACATACATTCGAAGTCATTTTTCTTCCTACATGTACTTTACATATCTTTAGGATATCGAATTATTTTCACAACATACAATACAACACACTTTACTGCTCTGGGCCCATAACCTTTGTTGGGGAGGTTTGCAGAGCGAAATGCACATGAAAAAGTATAAAGCTTTAGTTGGAAAGGTGTATAGGTTTATAAAGGAACAATCATGGAACAATGTAGAAAATGGAGTCTGGTGAAAAACTTATGTCATTCCAAACAAACAGTTTTTCACCTAGCCAGTGTTACCAAAGTACATGGAGGTGATATACCTTCAACAAGAACGACAAACGAAAACGAAGTTATAGCGCGTGCAGGCGATTCGATGCATTGGAGAGGGTCGAGGGATTCATCCATAGGTAAACCATTTAGGCGATTGGAGAACATTGTCATGCAATTGTTACTTCATGTCTATTTAGGTACAAGAGGCAAACTTTTGATGATTGCTTTAACGTTAGTTATTAAACTTCCACTATATTTTGACGAAGAATATTACGCAATTTTACCACCCATATAAATCATAAGACGACATAAACAGTTGAACTTAGCTAATGGCTATAACGACGAAGGTTTTCTCAATTCCAAGGTAAGTGTGAAATCGCACTCATCAACATTTAACCCACTTTCAGTGCAAAACATTCTAATCGTGAATTTATTAAATAAAGTAGGTGCATAGTGCGTATGCATAGCTACACTGTTTACATGTATGTAATTAGTTCGTGTTGCTAAGGAGCATCAAGTTTTCCATTTTAGATCGTTCGACTGCCTCGTTCGTCTAGTGGTCGCAAGTGTAACCTGTGCTAGTGTTGAACGGTTCGATGCTCACAGCTCAGGTTGGGCAAAAGTGTTATTGGTTCCGTTATGATTTTCTCAAAAGCAGCCTGGACTGGTTGACAGCAATAGAATCACCCCATATTTTAAGGGACTTAAACATGACTGACGAAATTTGGGTGAACTGTACAGCTCTTCCCAAACCTTTGAGATATGCAGCTGTGCGTGATGTTATATGTTATGTTATGTTTGCATCGATGTTTCATCCCTATCTTATGCCCAAATATGACGCTTACATTCTATCCCCCTTACTAATAAACGTTGTATAGCGTCTGTATAGTTACACAACGCTTAGTCTTCTTCTTTCGAAAGTCAAATTACTGAAGACTGAAAGAGAGAAATCGGTGTGTATAGAATGAATAGTTATTCATCTGATATAATATGTTTATTATTAAGGGGGCATATCTTTATCTATATTATATTTTTATAAATGAAAGTCACTTTTTGTGACTCTCTGTGTGACCGCGTTGTTTTTCTAAAGTCCGCAACGGATTTTGATGCGGATTGCGAATGCGAATTTTGATGTACCACCATTTAGTCGCAAAAACTGAAGCAGGTGCGGCTTGCTAGTATTTTATAATAACAACTGTTAATTCCTCCGAAAAAATAACAAACACCTCGTTTCTATGCATTTGCAAATAACAAATGCATAGAATCGAAGTACCCGGTGATAAATATTGAAAATCGACCTATTCGATCCTATAGATTTTATACAAAGAATAAAAATAATTATCAAAAGAAGCAAATCATAATTGTTTTAACAGCTCCTAATAGATACCGGACTGTTTGTATTTCGTACGACAGAGATAACGCTCTACGAAGCCGAAATTAGCCGATTGTCTCTTTCCAAAGGTCGATGTGCAATATTTATCGCCGAGTACTGTACATAGAAATACATAGAATCACTTTAGCTATTCACTAGGTCAGGCCGGACAGTGCTGGCAGGCTGCATATTACCCAATTAGGATCTTCTAAGAACATCTTAGTTAATGAATTAATTTATTAAAATAAAGAGTTGAATCAACTAATTTCCTTCCTGAATAAAACTGCATATCTAAATATCTATTCGACTATCTGCCATCGTAAATCATATGATGATCACATCATGAGATTAAAGACGATTAATATACAACTACATATGTACCATTCACATCGTGTGCCCGTTCTTTCTAATAACATTTACATACTAGTAATAAACAGATATGGCAGATCAAGTGCATATTGTTGATTAGTCAAAATCTGCCACCTGGTTCTTACGGGTCGTTTACACGAGGAGAGTTTAAGAGGCGAGAATGTGCATAAAGCTACGAGGAGTGGTCCTAGAAGAGCGGTGGCCGCTACATTTGTACGCAATTTCCACATACAGAGCATTTTTTTACACCTGGGGCTACGGACACGAAGCCAGTTGGCGCGGGGCAACGGCGGCGGTTTAAAAGCATATGTTTTTTAAAGATCTGGCCTCAAAGGCAGCCGCGGCGCGGGGAGTGGCGTATGAGCTATGCGCACCAGTACTAGCGGCGTACGAGCACCAGTACGAGCGGCGTAGGTACGAGCTATACGCACCAGTACTAGCGTTGCGCGTCTGCATAGGCGTAGTGTTGTGTATTTTATTTTTTGCTTTTCGACGACCGCCGCGCGCCGCCGTTTCAAAATATTTTATATCAAAAAGATGTCGTCGCTGTTGAGAGATTTTGTTCGCGAACAAAGACACTAATTTCTTATACATTTATATACACGTTTATACATTTTTTTTAAACGTTGCCCCAAACTAGGAATTTCTCCTGTATTGTGGATGCATTTACAAACATTTAAACTCACATACACAAACAGCCAGACCCGGAACAACTACTTGTAGGTCATACAAATATTTGTTCCGTGCGGGAATCGAACCCGCGACACGCAGCGCAGCAGTCAATCGCTTAACCACTGCGCCAACCGTGCCGTCAAAACACAACACTACGCCGCCGCGCCGCTCTAGCACCGCGCGATCTTTTTTTTTTATTTATTAATCAAAAACAAAACATAATAATGTTGAACAAATTAAACATACCACACAAACCATCGCGGGTTTAACAGCGGTATGGCCAGACTTGGCAACTCGGTGCAATTAGGTACATAGATGATTTTTTATTAATTTCTTTCTAGATTGCACTGCAATCTATATAGTATCTTTTTAATACCTTTGAGCAGTTCTTTGCATTTATTACATTGCAGATTTCCATAGGTAAATCATTCATATACGACGGCAGCATGATCTACCCGCTGGGTTCGAGACCGAGCCTGCGTTGCCGCGCCGCTCCCCGACACAAATGACATTTCGAAATTATACTATATAAAGCTCGATTTTATATTATACTATATAAAGCTCGATTACCACTCACTCACTCACTGACTGACATAATTGTTCTCCCAGATGGTGAAGGGGGAGGTGGATATATTTTTACAGATTCGTATAAAAGTAACTCTCACGAGTATGGGAAAAATCCCAAACCTCCCCTTTTCCACCCCACTCTCCCCCCTCCCTATCGTATCTCGGAAACTAAGAGTCCCGTGTTTTGTTGTTTTACGGATTCGTATAGAGGAGGCTCGGAAAAGTAAAATCCATTTTTCAAAGTTGCCCCCCTTGCCCCCCTTCTCCCCCCCCTCTAGGTAGATCTCGGAAGTTGAGAGACTTGGAACATTTTTTTTTTCAGATTCATATCAAAGGGCCCAGAGTTGGTCAAAATCATTTTTCAAAACTCCCCCCTCTCCCCCCCTTCACCCCTCCCCCCATTGTATCTCGGAAATTAAGAAACCTGGGTTTTGTTTTTTTACGGATTCGTATAGACGAGGCTCGGAAAAGTAAAAACCATTTTTTAAAGTAGCCCCTCTTGCCCCCCTTCTCCCCCCCTTCACCCCTCCCCCATCGTATCTCGGAAATTAAGAAACCTGGGTTTTGTTTTTTTACGGATTCGTATAGAGGAGGCTCGGAAAAGTAAAAACCATTTTTCAAAATTCAAACCTCCCCTTTTCCATTCCACCCCACTCTCCCCCATCCCTATCGTATCTCGGAAACTAAGAGTCCCGTGTTTTGTTGTTTTACGGATTCGTATAGAGGAGGCTCGGAAAAGTAAAATCCATTTTTCAAAGTTGCCCCTTTGCCCCCCTTCTCTCCCCCCCTCTAGGTAGATCTCTGAAGTTAAGAGACTTGGATCATTGTTTTTTTCAGATTCATATCAAGGGGCCCAGAGTTGGTCAAAATCATTTTTCAAAACTCCCCCCTCTCCCCCCCTTCGCCCCTCCCCCCATCGTATCTCGGAAATTAAGAAACCTGGGTTTTGTTTTTTTACGGATTCGTATAGAGGCGGCTCGGAAAAGTAAAAACCATTTTTCAAAATTCCCCCAATTCTCTCCCCCTTCTCCCCTCTTTAGGCGGATCTCGGAAGTTAAGAATTGGAACATTATTATAATTATATTATTATTATACTATATAAAGCTCGATTACCACTCACTGACTGACTCACTGACTCACTGACATAATTGTTCTCCCAGATGGTGAAGGGGGAGGTGGGTATATTTTTACAGATTCGTATAGAAGTAACTCTCACGAGTATGGGAAAAATCCCAAACCTCCCCTTTTCTACCCCACTCTCCCCCCTCCCTATCGTATCTGGGAAACTAAGAATCCCGTGTTTTGTTGTTTTACGGATTCGTATAGAGGAGGCTCGGAAAAGTAAAATCCATTTTTCAAAGTTGCCTCCCTTGCCCCCCTTCTCCCCCCCCTCTAGGTAGATCTCGGAAGTTAAGAGACTTGGAACATTTTTTTTTTCAGATTCATATCAAGGGGCCCAGAGTTGGTCAAAATCATTTTTCAAAACTCCCCCCTCTCCCCCCCTTCACCCCTCCCCCCATCGTATCTCGGAAATTAAGGAATCTGGGTTTTGTTTTTTTACGGATTCGTATAGAGGAGGCTCGGAAAAGTAAAAACCATTTTTCAAAGTTGGCCCCCTTGCCCCCCTTCTCCCCCCCTTTAGAGGTAGATCTCGGAAGTTAAGAGACTTGGAACATTTTTTTTTTCAGATTCATATCAAGGGGCCCAGAGTTGGTCAAAATCATTTTTCAAAACTCCCCCTCTCCCCCCCTTCACCCCTCCTCCCATCGTATTTCGGAAATTAAGAAACCTGGGTTATGTTTTTTTACGGATTCGTATAGAGGAGGCTCGGAAAAATAAAAAACATTTTTCAAAATTCAAACCTCCCTTTTTCCATTCCACCCCACTCTCCCCAATCCCTATCGTATCTCGGAAACTAAGAGTCCCGAGTTTTGATTTTTTACGGATTCGTATAGAGGAGGCTCGGAAAAGTAAAAACCATTTTTCAAAGTTGGCCCCCTTGCCCCCCTTCTCCCCCCCTCTAGAGGTAGATCTCGGAAGTTAAGAGACTTGGAACATTTTTTTTTTCAGATTCATATCAAGGGGCCCAGAGTTGGTCAAAATCATTTTTCAAAACTCCCCCTCTCCCCCCCTTCACCCCTCCCCCCATCGTATCTCGGAAATTAAGAAACCTGGGTTTTGATTTTTTACGGATTCGTATAGAGGAGGCTCGGAAAAGTAAAAACCACTTTTCAAAATTCAAACCTCCCCTTTTCCATTCCACCCCACTCTCCCCCATCCCTATCGTATCTCGGAAACTAAGAGTCCCGTGTTTTGTTGTTTTACGGATTCGTATAGAGGAGGCTCGGAAAAGTAAAAACCATTTTTCAAAATTCAAACCTCCCCTTTTCCATTCCACCCCACTCTCCCCCATCCCTATCGTATCTCGGAAACTAAGAGTCCCGTGTTTTGTTGTTTTACGGATTCGTATAGAGGAGGCTCGGAAAAGTAAAATCCATTTTTCAAAGTTGCCCCTTTGCCCCCCTTCTCTCCCCCCCTCTAGGTAGATCTCTGAAGTTAAGAGACTTGGATCATTGTTTTTTTCAGATTCATATCAAGGGGCCCAGAGTTGGTCAAAATCATTTTTCAAAACTCCCCCCTCTCCCCCCCTTCGCCCCTCCCCCCATCGTATCACGGAAATTAAGAAACCTGGGTTTTGTTTTTTTACGGATTCGTATAGAGGCGGCTCGGAAAAGTAAAAACCATTTTTCAAAATTCCCCCAATTCTCTCCCCCTTCTCCCCTCTTTAGGCGGATCTCGGAAGTTAAGACTTGGAACATTATTATAATTATATTATTATTATTATTATATACTATATAAAGCTCGATTACCACTCACTCACTCACTGACTGACATAATTGTTCTCCCAGATGGTGAAGGGGGAGGTGGGTATATTTTTACAGATTCGTATAAAAGTAACTCTCACGAGTATGGGAAAAATCCCAAACCTCCCCTTTTCCACCCCACTCTCCCCCCTCCCTATCGTATCTCGGAAACTAAGAGTCCCGTGTTTTGTTGTTTTACGGATTCGTATAGAGGAGGCTCGGAAAAGTAAAATCCATTTTTCAAAGTTGCCCCCCTTGCCCCCCTTCTCCCCCCCCCTCTAGGTAGATCTCGGAAGTTAAGAATTGGAACATTATTATAATTATATTATTATTATTATTATACTATATAAAGCTCGATTACCACTCACTCACTCACTGACTGACATAATTGTTCTCCCAGATGGTGAAGGGGGAGGTGGATATATTTTTACAGATTCGTATAAAAGTAACTCTCACGAGTATGGGAAAAATCCCAAACCTCCCCTTTTCCACCCCACTCTCCCCCCTCCCTATCGTATCTCGGAAACTAAGAGTCCCGTGTTTTGTTGTTTTACGGATTCGTATAGAGGAGGCTCGGAAAAGTAAAATCCATTTTTCAAAGTTGCCCCCCTTGCCCCCCTTCTCCCCCCCCTCTAGGTAGATCTCGGAAGTTGAGAGACTTGGAACATATTTTTTTTCAGATTCATATCAAAGGGCCCAGAGTTGGTCAAAATCATTTTTCAAAACTCCCCCCTCTCCCCCCCTTCACCCCTCCCCCCATTGTATCTCGGAAATTAAGAAACCTGGGTTTTGTTTTTTTACGGATTCGTATAGACGAGGCTCGGAAAAGTAAAAACCATTTTTTAAAGTAGCCCCTCTTGCCCCCCTTCTCCCCCCCTTCACCCCTCCCCCATCGTATCTCGGAAATTAAGAAACCTGGGTTTTGTTTTTTTACGGATTCGTATAGAGGAGGCTCGGAAAAGTAAAAACCATTTTTCAAAATTCAAACCTCCCCTTTTCCATTCCACCCCACTCTCCCCCATCCCTATCGTATCTCGGAAACTAAGAGTCCCGTGTTTTGTTGTTTTACGGATTCGTATAGAGGAGGCTCGGAAAAGTAAAATCCATTTTTCAAAGTTGCCCCTTTGCCCCCCTTCTCTCCCCCCCTCTAGGTAGATCTCTGAAGTTAAGAGACTTGGATCATTGTTTTTTTCAGATTCATATCAAGGGGCCCAGAGTTGGTCAAAATCATTTTTCAAAACTCCCCCCTCTCCCCCCCTTCGCCCCTCCCCCCATCGTATCTCGGAAATTAAGAAACCTGGGTTTTGTTTTTTTACGGATTCGTATAGAGGCGGCTCGGAAAAGTAAAAACCATTTTTCAAAATTCCCCCAATTCTCTCCCCCTTCTCCCCTCTTTAGGCGGATCTCGGAAGTTAAGAATTGGAACATTATTATAATTATATTATTATTATACTATATAAAGCTCGATTACCACTCACTCACTCACTGACTGACATAATTGTTCTCCCAGATGGTGAAGGGGGAGGTGGATATATTTTTACAGATTCGTATAAAAGTAACTCTCACGAGTATGGGAAAAATCCCAAACCTCCCCTTTTCCACCCCACTCTCCCCCCTCCCTATCGTATCTCGGAAACTAAGAGTCCCGTGTTTTGTTGTTTTACGGATTCGTATAGAGGAGGCTCGGAAAAGTAAAATCCATTTTTCAAAGTTGCCCCCCTTGCCCCCCTTCTCCCCCCCCTCTAGGTAGATCTCGGAAGTTGAGAGACTTGGAACATTTTTTTTTTCAGATTCATATCAAAGGGCCCAGAGTTGGTCAAAATCATTTTTCAAAACTCCCCCCTCTCCCCCCCTTCACCCCTCCCCCCATTGTATCTCGGAAATTAAGAAACCTGGGTTTTGTTTTTTTACGGATTCGTATAGACGAGGCTCGGAAAAGTAAAAACCATTTTTTAAAGTAGCCCCTCTTGCCCCCCTTCTCCCCCCCTTCACCCCTCCCCCATCGTATCTCGGAAATTAAGAAACCTGGGTTTTGTTTTTTTACGGATTCGTATAGAGGAGGCTCGGAAAAGTAAAAACCATTTTTCAAAATTCAAACCTCCCCTTTTCCATTCCACCCCACTCTCCCCCATCCCTATCGTATCTCGGAAACTAAGAGTCCCGTGTTTTGTTGTTTTACGGATTCGTATAGAGGAGGCTCGGAAAAGTAAAATCCATTTTTCAAAGTTGCCCCTTTGCCCCCCTTCTCTCCCCCCCTCTAGGTAGATCTCTGAAGTTAAGAGACTTGGATCATTGTTTTTTTCAGATTCATATCAAGGGGCCCAGAGTTGGTCAAAATCATTTTTCAAAACTCCCCCCTCTCCCCCCCTTCGCCCCTCCCCCCATCGTATCTCGGAAATTAAGAAACCTGGGTTTTGTTTTTTTACGGATTCGTATAGAGGCGGCTCGGAAAAGTAAAAACCATTTTTCAAAATTCCCCCAATTCTCTCCCCCTTCTCCCCTCTTTAGGCGGATCTCGGAAGTTAAGAATTGGAACATTATTATAATTATATTATTATTATACTATATAAAGCTCGATTACCACTCACTGACTGACTCACTGACTCACTGACATAATTGTTCTCCCAGATGGTGAAGGGGGAGGTGGGTATATTTTTACAGATTCGTATAGAAGTAACTCTCACGAGTATGGGAAAAATCCCAAACCTCCCCTTTTCTACCCCACTCTCCCCCCTCCCTATCGTATCTGGGAAACTAAGAATCCCGTGTTTTGTTGTTTTACGGATTCGTATAGAGGAGGCTCGGAAAAGTAAAATCCATTTTTCAAAGTTGCCTCCCTTGCCCCCCTTCTCCCCCCCCTCTAGGTAGATCTCGGAAGTTAAGAGACTTGGAACATTTTTTTTTTCAGATTCATATCAAGGGGCCCAGAGTTGGTCAAAATCATTTTTCAAAACTCCCCCCTCTCCCCCCCTTCACCCCTCCCCCCATCGTATCTCGGAAATTAAGGAATCTGGGTTTTGTTTTTTTACGGATTCGTATAGAGGAGGCTCGGAAAAGTAAAAACCATTTTTCAAAGTTGGCCCCCTTGCCCCCCTTCTCCCCCCCTTTAGAGGTAGATCTCGGAAGTTAAGAGACTTGGAACATTTTTTTTTTCAGATTCATATCAAGGGGCCCAGAGTTGGTCAAAATCATTTTTCAAAACTCCCCCTCTCCCCCCCTTCACCCCTCCTCCCATCGTATTTCGGAAATTAAGAAACCTGGGTTATGTTTTTTTACGGATTCGTATAGAGGAGGCTCGGAAAAATAAAAAACATTTTTCAAAATTCAAACCTCCCTTTTTCCATTCCACCCCACTCTCCCCAATCCCTATCGTATCTCGGAAACTAAGAGTCCCGAGTTTTGATTTTTTACGGATTCGTATAGAGGAGGCTCGGAAAAGTAAAAACCATTTTTCAAAGTTGGCCCCCTTGCCCCCCTTCTCCCCCCCTCTAGAGGTAGATCTCGGAAGTTAAGAGACTTGGAACATTTTTTTTTTCAGATTCATATCAAGGGGCCCAGAGTTGGTCAAAATCATTTTTCAAAACTCCCCCTCTCCCCCCCTTCACCCCTCCCCCCATCGTATCTCGGAAATTAAGAAACCTGGGTTTTGATTTTTTACGGATTCGTATAGAGGAGGCTCGGAAAAGTAAAAACCACTTTTCAAAATTCAAACCTCCCCTTTTCCATTCCACCCCACTCTCCCCCATCCCTATCGTATCTCGGAAACTAAGAGTCCCGTGTTTTGTTGTTTTACGGATTCGTATAGAGGAGGCTCGGAAAAGTAAAAACCATTTTTCAAAATTCAAACCTCCCCTTTTCCATTCCACCCCACTCTCCCCCATCCCTATCGTATCTCGGAAACTAAGAGTCCCGTGTTTTGTTGTTTTACGGATTCGTATAGAGGAGGCTCGGAAAAGTAAAATCCATTTTTCAAAGTTGCCCCTTTGCCCCCCTTCTCTCCCCCCCTCTAGGTAGATCTCTGAAGTTAAGAGACTTGGATCATTGTTTTTTTCAGATTCATATCAAGGGGCCCAGAGTTGGTCAAAATCATTTTTCAAAACTCCCCCCTCTCCCCCCCTTCGCCCCTCCCCCCATCGTATCACGGAAATTAAGAAACCTGGGTTTTGTTTTTTTACGGATTCGTATAGAGGCGGCTCGGAAAAGTAAAAACCATTTTTCAAAATTCCCCCAATTCTCTCCCCCTTCTCCCCTCTTTAGGCGGATCTCGGAAGTTAAGACTTGGAACATTATTATAATTATATTATTATTATTATTATATACTATATAAAGCTCGATTACCACTCACTCACTCACTGACTGACATAATTGTTCTCCCAGATGGTGAAGGGGGAGGTGGGTATATTTTTACAGATTCGTATAAAAGTAACTCTCACGAGTATGGGAAAAATCCCAAACCTCCCCTTTTCCACCCCACTCTCCCCCCTCCCTATCGTATCTCGGAAACTAAGAGTCCCGTGTTTTGTTGTTTTACGGATTCGTATAGAGGAGGCTCGGAAAAGTAAAATCCATTTTTCAAAGTTGCCCCCCTTGCCCCCCTTCTCCCCCCCCCTCTAGGTAGATCTCGGAAGTTAAGAATTGGAACATTATTATAATTATATTATTATTATTATTATACTATATAAAGCTCGATTACCACTCACTCACTCACTGACTGACATAATTGTTCTCCCAGATGGTGAAGGGGGAGGTGGATATATTTTTACAGATTCGTATAAAAGTAACTCTCACGAGTATGGGAAAAATCCCAAACCTCCCCTTTTCCACCCCACTCTCCCCCCTCCCTATCGTATCTCGGAAACTAAGAGTCCCGTGTTTTGTTGTTTTACGGATTCGTATAGAGGAGGCTCGGAAAAGTAAAATCCATTTTTCAAAGTTGCCCCCCTTGCCCCCCTTCTCCCCCCCCTCTAGGTAGATCTCGGAAGTTGAGAGACTTGGAACATATTTTTTTTCAGATTCATATCAAAGGGCCCAGAGTTGGTCAAAATCATTTTTCAAAACTCCCCCCTCTCCCCCCCTTCACCCCTCCCCCCATTGTATCTCGGAAATTAAGAAACCTGGGTTTTGTTTTTTTACGGATTCGTATAGACGAGGCTCGGAAAAGTAAAAACCATTTTTTAAAGTAGCCCCTCTTGCCCCCCTTCTCCCCCCCTTCACCCCTCCCCCATCGTATCTCGGAAATTAAGAAACCTGGGTTTTGTTTTTTTACGGATTCGTATAGAGGAGGCTCGGAAAAGTAAAAACCATTTTTCAAAATTCAAACCTCCCCTTTTCCATTCCACCCCACTCTCCCCCATCCCTATCGTATCTCGGAAACTAAGAGTCCCGTGTTTTGTTGTTTTACGGATTCGTATAGAGGAGGCTCGGAAAAGTAAAATCCATTTTTCAAAGTTGCCCCTTTGCCCCCCTTCTCTCCCCCCCTCTAGGTAGATCTCTGAAGTTAAGAGACTTGGATCATTGTTTTTTTCAGATTCATATCAAGGGGCCCAGAGTTGGTCAAAATCATTTTTCAAAACTCCCCCCTCTCCCCCCCTTCGCCCCTCCCCCCATCGTATCTCGGAAATTAAGAAACCTGGGTTTTGTTTTTTTACGGATTCGTATAGAGGCGGCTCGGAAAAGTAAAAACCATTTTTCAAAATTCCCCCAATTCTCTCCCCCTTCTCCCCTCTTTAGGCGGATCTCGGAAGTTAAGAATTGGAACATTATTATAATTATATTATTATTATACTATATAAAGCTCGATTACCACTCACTGACTGACTCACTGACTCACTGACATAATTGTTCTCCCAGATGGTGAAGGGGGAGGTGGGTATATTTTTACAGATTCGTATAGAAGTAACTCTCACGAGTATGGGAAAAATCCCAAACCTCCCCTTTTCTACCCCACTCTCCCCCCTCCCTATCGTATCTGGGAAACTAAGAATCCCGTGTTTTGTTGTTTTACGGATTCGTATAGAGGAGGCTCGGAAAAGTAAAATCCATTTTTCAAAGTTGCCTCCCTTGCCCCCCTTCTCCCCCCCCTCTAGGTAGATCTCGGAAGTTAAGAGACTTGGAACATTTTTTTTTTCAGATTCATATCAAGGGGCCCAGAGTTGGTCAAAATCATTTTTCAAAACTCCCCCCTCTCCCCCCCTTCACCCCTCCCCCCATCGTATCTCGGAAATTAAGGAATCTGGGTTTTGTTTTTTTACGGATTCGTATAGAGGAGGCTCGGAAAAGTAAAAACCATTTTTCAAAGTTGGCCCCCTTGCCCCCCTTCTCCCCCCCTTTAGAGGTAGATCTCGGAAGTTAAGAGACTTGGAACATTTTTTTTTTCAGATTCATATCAAGGGGCCCAGAGTTGGTCAAAATCATTTTTCAAAACTCCCCCTCTCCCCCCCTTCACCCCTCCTCCCATCGTATTTCGGAAATTAAGAAACCTGGGTTATGTTTTTTTACGGATTCGTATAGAGGAGGCTCGGAAAAATAAAAAACATTTTTCAAAATTCAAACCTCCCTTTTTCCATTCCACCCCACTCTCCGCAATCCCTATCGTATCTCGGAAACTAAGAGTCCCGAGTTTTGATTTTTTACGGATTCGTATAGAGGAGGCTCGGAAAAGTAAAAACCATTTTTCAAAATTCAAACCTCCCCTTTTCCATTCCACCCCACTCTCCCCCATCCCTATCGTATCTCGGAAACTAAGAGTCCCGTGTTTTGTTGTTTTACGGATTCGTATAGAGGAGGCTCGGAAAAGTAAAATCCATTTTTCAAAGTTGCCCCCCTTGCCCCCCTTCTCCCCCCCTCTAGAGGTAGATCTCGGAAGTTAAAGAGACTAGGAACATTTTTTTTTTCAGATTCATATCAAGGGGCCCAGAGTTGGTCAAAATCATTTTTAAAAACTCCCCCCTCTCCCCCCTTCACCCCTCCTCCCATCGTATTTCGGAAATTAAGAAACCTGGGTTATGTTTTTTTACGGATTCGTATAGAGGAGGCTCGGAAAAATAAAAAACATTTTTCAAAATTCAAACCTCCCTTTTTCCATTCCACCCCACTCTCCCCAATCCCTATCGTATCTCGGAAACTAAGAGTCCCGAGTTTTGTTGTTTTACGGATTCGTATAGAGGAGGCTCGGAAAAGTAAAATCCATTTTTCAAAGTTGCCCCCTTGCCCCCCTTCTCCCCCTCCCCTCTGGGTAGATCTCGAAAGTTAAGAGACTTGGAACATTTTATTTTTCAGATTCATATCAAGAGGCCCAGAGTTGGTCAAAATCATTTTTCAAAACTCCCCCCTCTCCCCCCCTTCACCCCTCCCCCCATCGTATCTCGGAAATTAAGGAATCTGGGTTTTGTTTTTTTACGGATTCGTATAGAGGAGGCTCGGAAAAGTAAAAACCATTTTTCAAAGTTGGCCCCCTTGCCCCCCTTCTCCCCCCCTCTAGAGGTAGATCTCGGAAGTTAAGAGACTTGGAACATTTTTTTTTTCAGATTCATATCAAGGGGCCCAGAGTTAGTCAAAATCATTTTTCAAAACTCCCCCTCTCCCCCCCTTCACCCCTCCCCCCATCGTATCTCGGAAATTAAGAAACCTGGGTTTTGATTTTTTACGGATTCGTATAGAGGAGGCTCGGAAAAGTAAAAACCACTTTTCAAAATTCAAACCTCCCCTTTTCCATTCCACCCCACTCTCCCCCATCCCTATCGTATCTCGGAAACTAAGAGTCCCGTGTTTTGTTGTTTTACGGATTCGTATAGAGGAGGCTCGGAAAAGTAAAATCCATTTTTCAAAGTTGCCCCCCTTGCCCCCCTTCTCCCCCCCTCTAGAGGTAGATCTCGGAAGTTAAGAGACTAGGAACATTTTTTTTTTCAGATTCATATCAAGGGGCCCAGAGTTGGTCAAAATCATTTTTCAAAACTCCCCCCTCTCCCCCCCTTCACCCCTCCTCCCATCGTATTTCGGAAATTAAGAAACCTGGGTTTTGTTTTTTTACGGATTCGTATAGAGGAGGCTCGGAAAAATAAAAAACATTTTTCAAAATTCAAACCTCCCTTTTTCCATTCCACCCCACTCTCCCCAATCCCTATCGTATCTCGGAAACTAAGAGTCCCATGTTTTGTTGTTTTACGGATTCGTATAGAGGAGGCTCGGAAAAGTAAAATCCGTTTTTCAAAGTTGCCCCCTTGCCCCCCTTCTCCCCCCCCCCTCTAGGTAGATCTCGGAAGTTAAGAGACTTGGAAATTTTTTTTTTTCAGATTCATATCAAGGGGCCCAGAGTTGGTCAAAATCATTTTTCAAAACTCCCGCCTCTCCCCCCCTTCACCCCTCTCCCCATCGCATCTCGGAAATTAGGTAGCGGTAAAGCGAAGCGACTGAGCGACTGTCATTTGACCAATGTTTGAGTAATCGGCCGATGAATTCCTAAACATTGTTTATGCACCACGAATATTTTAACCGTGATTATTAAATCGGGCAATCAGCATTCGCTCAGAATGAATGAACGAATGCTATAAGTGTACTCATTTGCGAAGTCACGTCGTTAGATTTAGTCAACACGAGCTTTGGTGACATCTATATTTAGTAGCATAAAATAAAACGCTTTCAACTTGAGAAGTTCGAAAACGCATTGGAATCATTATGCTAGCCTGTAGTGTCTAATTTGGATGGGTAATAACTTCACAGCGCTGTCACTGTCAATGTAATAGACATAAGATTTAACGTGGGAGCAAATTAGACAGAAAGCATTATACAGTGGTTTTGTGTTTTTGAGTGTTATTGAGTGTTGTTGAGTGTTGTTGAGTGTTATTGAGTGTTGTTGAGTGTTGTTGAGTGTTGTTGAGTGTTGTTGAGGGTTGTTGAGTGTTGTTGAGTGTTGTTGAGTGTTTTGAGTGTGGTTGAGTGTTGTTGAGTGTTGTTGAGTGATGTTGAGTGTGGTTGAGTGTTGTTAAGTGTTGTTCAGTGTTGTTGAGTGTTGTTGAGTGTTGTTGAGTGTGGTTGAGTGTTTTTGAGTGTTGTTGAGTGTTTTTGAGTGTTGTTGAGTGTTGTTGAGTGCTGCTGAGTGTGGTTGTGTTGTTGAGTGTTGTTGAGTGTTGTTGAGTGTTGTTGAGGGTTGTTGAGTTTTGTTGAGTGTTGATGAGTGTTGTTGAGTGTTGTTGAGGGTTGTTGAGGGTTGTTGAGTGTTGTTGAGTGTTGTTGAGTGTTGTTGAGTGTTGTTAAGTGTTGTTGAGTGTTGTTGAGTGTTGTTGAGTGTTGTTGAGTGTTTTGAGTGTGGTTGAGTGTTGTTGAGTGTTGTTGAGTGTTGTTAAGTGTTGATGAGTGTTGTTGAGTGTTGTTGAGTGTTGTTGAGGGTTGTTGAGTGTTGTTGAGTGTTGTTGAGGGTTGTTGAGTGTTGTTGAGTGTGGTTGAGTGTTGTTGAGTGTTGTTGAGTGTTGTTGAGAATGGTTGAGTGTTGTTGAGTGTTATTGAGTGTTGTTGAGTGTTGTTGAGTGTTTTGAGTGTGGTTGAGTGTTGTTGAGTGTTGTGGAGTGTTGTTGAGTGTTGTTGAGTGTTGTGGAGTGTTGTTGAGTGTTGTTGAGTGTTGTTGAGTGTTGTTGAGTGTTGTTGAGGGTTGTTGAGTGTTGTTGAGTGTTGTTGAGTGATGTTGAGAGTGGTTGAGTGATGTTGAGTGTTGTTGAGTGTTGTTGAGTGTGGTTGAGAGTTGTTGAGTGTTGTTGAGTGTTGTTGAGTGTTGTTGAGTGTTGTTGAGTGTGGTTGAGTGTTGTTGAGTGTTGTTGAGTGTTTTGAGTGTTCTTGAGTGTTGATGAGTGTTGTTGAGTGTTGTTGAGTGTTGTTGAGTGTTGTTGAGTGTGGTTGAGTGTTGTTGAGTGTTGTTGAGTGTTGTTGAGTGTTGTTGAGTGTGGTTGAGTGTTGTTGAGTGTTGTTGAGTGTTGTTGAGTGTTGTTGAGTGTTGTTGAGTGTTTTGAGTGTTCTTGAGTGTTGTTGAGTGTTGTTGAGTGTTTTGAGTGTTGTTGAGTGTGGCTGAGTGTTGTTGAGTGTTGTTGAGTGTTGATGAGTGTTGTTGAGTGCTGTTGAGTGTTGTTGAGGGTTGTTGAGTGTTTTTGAGGGTTGTTGAGTGTTGTTGAGTGTTGTTGAGTGTTGTTTAGTGATGTTGAGTGTGGTTGAGTGTTGTTGAGTTTTGTTGAGTGTTGTTGAGTGTTGATGAGTGTTGTTGAGTGTTATTGAGTGTTGTGGAGTGTTGTTGAGTGTTGTTGAGTGTTGTTGAGTGTTGTTGAGTGTTGTTGAGGGTTGTTGAGTGTTTTTGAGTGTTGTTGAGTGATGTTGAGAGTGGTTGAGTGTTTGGAGTGTTTTGGGTGTTGTTGAGTGTTGTTGAGTGTTGTTGAATGTTGTTGAGTGTTGTTGAGTGTTGTCGAGTGTTGTCGAGTGTTGTTGAGTGTTGTTGAGTGTTGTTGAATGTTGTTGAGTGTTTTGGGTGTTGTTGAGTGTTGTTGAATGTTGTTGATCACAACAAATCACAAAAGACGTTAAGCCGCGTCCCCACTAGAGCCATGCGGCTTAACGTCTTTTGGCGCGAAAACTGTTTGACGCGCTAAAATAAGAAAAAAAAAGACTTATTTTGTTGGTTGACGTATTTTGTAGAAACAATTTTCTTGGTAAAGTTTAAAGTTTGGCGGTGTAAATCACAAGTTAAAATAAGTGATTCCAGTGACAATTATTTTATTTATTATTTATTTTATTTTAAAGAAGGCTTACATACTAACAAACACATGAAATAAACAAATGTAATATTAAAATGCTAATAACAAGCCTCCACATAATTATAGTTTAACGAAATAGTCGACAAAAAGTAAGTACATACAAGTTAATATAATTAGTAATAGTATAATTAGTAATATAATTAGTAGACAAGTTAACTATCCTTGAAAAAAGACTGTGACAAAAGCCGTCGGTCGCCACACTGGTGCAGAACAAGTCGACTTTAAGGTCCCTAGGAAGCCTATTGAAACTAAGTGCACTTCTTATTGAGAAAACATTCCGCCTATAATTGGTCATTGCAAAAGGTACATTTAATATTGGCCGTTGACGTAATCCCATAAGATTCGTGCGCAATGACAGATTAGCAACGAGTTCAGGACAGTTAATGTGGCCATTTGCGATACCCAACAGCAAACTCATGTCTCCAATATTACGTCTCATCTCCAAAGGAAGAAAGTGGTACCGTTTGCAGCGGTGCTCGTAGTCAACTGAGTATTGCTGAGCCCTATAATCTAGATATCGCAGAAATTTTCTTTGAACGCCTTCAAGACGGGACTTATAAGTCTCATACTGCGGGTTCCAAACCTGAGACGCATATTCTAAATGGCTGCGCACGAAAGTACAATACAAAATTTTAACCGGTTTAAGAGATCGGAAACAGGCCGTTGTGCGTAGTATAAATCCCAGAGCTTTGGATGCCTTTGCAACTATGCTATCTACATGTTGATCAAACAGAAGCTTGCTGTCCATGATTACCCCTAAATCTCTTATACTATTTAGCCTGCTAATGAGCTGACCGTAAATGGTGTAATTGAAATTTAGAAAAGAAGTACAACGTGAGAATGTTAGGAGGAAGCATTTTGAGACATTTAATTGGAGTTTGTTACGGATGCAATATAATTCAAACCTATACAGGTCATCTTGCAACTGACATGCATCAGACATGTCACGCACGACTTATAGCAATTTAATAACAACAACTCCACAAGTGTAGTATAAAGCAGTATACAAAGTTGATACGACAGAGGGGCTTTCCTTTAAACTGCCTATACTAGATACCATTTTCAAGCTCTGTACCAAAAATCAATTAAATAGGAGCAGTAGTTTAGTCACAAATGATTTTTGAAGTTTTTGCTACGTTTGAACACGATGTATATTTCCTAACAGCTGATTATCTCATACGCATAGGTCATGCACCTTAAAACGATAATCTGAGTATAAGATACATTGTTGCCGCACAAGTACAACCAAATATTTCACGAAGCAATAAATACACACACACTTGCACTTTCACTATGAGAGTGACAAACATAGCAAAACCCCCGCGCCTTTTTCCCGCGCGTAAAAGGAATAGAAATAGGTCAGTGTGTTGCTATTGTATCCTAGATCCTTGCGAATTTGCTAAAAAAACTTGTTCTTTCAGTGGACAGTGCGCAAGCGTCATCCATTCGGGACGTACGTTACGTAACACGGGAGCCCCGGCGCCGCCGCCGCGCCGTTATGTTTTGTCGAACTCGCTGACAATAATTGTGATTTTGTTTTGTTATTGTGATAGACACTAAATAAGTTTAATCCAGTATTTTTTTTTATTGTGACAGGATACGTAACTTGGGAATATTATTATTTAGTGTTAGTGTTTTTTTTTTGTGATTGACTGTTTTTATTGTGATAGGATACGTAATTAAACGTTGGTTGTATGTGTGTGTAAAATTAAAGTGTTCAGCAATGCCTCGTGTAACTTACACGGCGTCAGAATACACTTACATGATTTTAATTTACGGTGAATGCCGTGGAAACACAGATTTAGCTCTGCGAACATACCGAGAAAGGTATGGTGACCGGCGCAATAGCCCTAGGAACGCCGGCACCATACAATTGGCAGTACAAAGATTACGGGAATTAAAGTGCTTAGCGACGGACAGTGATTTAATTAGAAAAATAAATAACAATAATATTCTCCGTCGGTATAATTTGTGCATTAATATGAATCGAGGACACATCGAGAACTTAAAAATTTTGTGTTTTTGTGTGTGCGCGTACTTTACAACTTACCTAACATAAAAGCCGCGCGAGCGGTCTAAACCGCCCGCTCCCCGCCCCCCCTCCCCCCGCCCCCCGCCAAGAGAGATAACACACACACGCGCTCCTGCGCGACTTTGTTACTAGGCATCTAAGGTCAGTCAAATTTATTTATAAAGGGTGGTTGCGTTTCACTCTGACTTTAAGCTATTTAGTTTGTTTGAAAAAAAAAAAATCTCATTTTTGGCGCTTTCTATTTTTGTACTGTATCGAATTAATACTATACACGTATAGTATACGTAGTGTAATTTAATGCCCCTCTGTCGTATCAACTCTGTATATCACTCGAGGGTAAGTACAGATTACTCCCCTTGGTGAATAAATAGCTATTATTACAAAATCCTATAAGTGCTAAGGATTACTGTCCAATTCTCAAAATTTTACAAGGGTAAGAAATACTCCTCAAAAACACGACCCCGCGAGCTGCTTGCAGCTCGCGCAACGCCCAAAATCTAGTTATACTATATAAAGCTCGATTACCACTCACTCACTCACTCACTGACTGACATAATTGTTCTCCCAGATGGTGAAGGGGGAGGTGGGTATATTTTTACAGATTCGTATACAAGTAACTCTCACGAGTATGGGAAAAATCCCAAACCTCCCCTTTTCCACCCCACTCTCCCCCCTCCCTATCGTATCTCGGAAACTAAGAGTCCCGTGTTTTTTTGTTTTACGGATTCGTATAGAGGAGGCTCGGAAAAGTAAAATCCATTTTTCAAAGTTGCCCCCTTGCCCCCTTCTCCCCCCCCTCTAGAGGTAGATCTCGGAAGTTGAGAGACTTGGAACATTTTTTTTTTCAGATTCATATCAAGGGGCCCAGAGTTGGTCAAAATCATTTTTCAAAACTCGCCCTTCTCCCCCCCTTCACCCCTCCCCCCATCGTATCTCGGAAATTAAGAAACCTGGGTTTTGTTTTTTTACGGATTCGTATAGAGGAGGCTCGGAAAAGTAAAATCCATTTTTCAAAGTTGCCCCCCTTGCCCCCCTTCTCCCCCCCTCTAGAGGTAGATCTCGGAAGTTAAGAGACTTGGAACATTTTTTTTTTCAGATTCATATCAAGGGGCCCAGAGTTGGTCAAAATCATTTATCAAAACTCCCCCCTCTCCCCCCCTTCACCCCTCCCCCCATCGTATCTCGGAAATTAAAAAACCTGGGTTTTGTTTTTTTACGGATTCGTATAGAGGAGGCTCGGAAAAGTAAAAATCATTTTTAAAAATTCCCCCCATTCTCTCCTCCTTCTCCCCCCTTTAGGCGGATCTCGGAAGTTAAGACTTGGAACATTTTCTTTTTCAGATTCATGTCCGTGGGCCCAGAGTAGGTTAAAATTAGTTTTTTCAAAACTCCCCCTCTCCCCCCCTTCACCCCTCCCCCATCGTATCTCGGAAACTAGGTAGCGGTAAAGCGAAGCGTAGCGTAGCGTAGCGTAGGGATAAGGTCACGATAGCTTTCCGGTGGTAGGTAGGTCCTGAGTGGAGCGAACCTGCGAGACCGAGTGGAGCAAAGGGGGGAAGAATACTAACATGGCGGACAGCGTTTTTGTTTGGGGTGCGTTTAAGTCAATTATTCAGTTTAAAATTGACTGCCTAAGGGCCGAGTTCACGGACTGTCATTTGACCAATGTTTGAGTAATCGGCCGATGAATTCCTAAACATCGTTTATGCAGCCGGTTAAGTATTCACTGCTCACCACGAATATTTTAACCGTGATTATTAAATCGGGCAATCAGCATTCGCTCAAAGTGAATGAACGAATGCTATAAGTTTACTCATTTGCGAAGTCACGTCGTTAGATTTAGTCAACACGAGTTTTGGTGACATCTATATTTAGTAGCATAAAATAAAACGCTTTCAACTTGAGAAGTTCGAAAACGCATTGGGATCATTATGCTAGCCTGTAGTGTCTAATTTGGATGGGTAATAACTTCACACCGCTGTCACTGTCAATGTAATAGACATAAGATTTAACGTGGGAGCAAATGAGACAGAAAGCATTATACAGTGTTTTTGTGTTTTTGAGTATTGTTGAGTGTTGTTGAGGGTTGTTGAGTGTTGTTGAGTGTTGTTGAGTGTTGTTGAGTGTTGTTGAGTGTTGGTGAGTGTTGATGAGTGTTGATGAGTGTTGTTGAGTGTTATTGAGTGTTGTTGAGGGTTGTTGAGTGTTGTTGAGTGTTGTTGAGTGTTGTTGAGTGTTGTTGATGAGTGTTGTTGAGTGTTGTTGAGTGTTGTTGAGTGTTTTGAATGTTGTTGAGTGTGGCTGAGTGTTGTTGAGTGTTGTTGAGTGTTGATGAGTGTTGTTGAGTGTTGTTGAGTGTTGTTGAGTGTTTTGAATGTTGTTGAGTGTGGCTGAGTGTTGTTGAGTGTTGTTGAGTGTTGATGAGTGTTGTTGAGTGTTGTTGAGGGTTGTTGAGTGTTGTTGAGTGTTGTTGAGTGTTGATGAGTGTTGTTGAGTGTTGTTGAGTGTTATTGAGTGTTGTTGAGTGTTGTTGAGTGTTGTTGAGTGTTTTGAGTGTTGTTGAGTGTTGATGAGTGTTGTTGAGTGTTGATGAGTGTTGTTGAGTGTTTTGAGTGTTATTGAGTGTTGTTGAGTGTGGCTGAGTGTTGTTGAGTGTTGTTGAGTGTTGATGAGTGTTGTTGAGTGTTGTTGAAGGTTGTTGAGTGTTGTTGAGTGTTGTTGAGTGTTGATGAGTGTTGTTGAGTGTTGTTGAGTGTTTTGAGTGTTGTTGAGTGTTGTTGAGTGTGGCTGAATGTTGTTGAGTGTTGTTGAGTGTTGATGAGTGTTGTTGAGGGTTGTTGAGTGTTGTTGAGTGTTGTTGAGTGTTGTTGAGTGTTGTTGAATGTTGTTGAGTGTTGTTGAGTGTTGTTGAGTGTTGTTGAGTATTGTTGAGTATTGTTGAGTGTTGTTGAGTGTTGTTGAGTGTTGTTGAGTGTTGATGAGTGTTGTTGAGTGTTGTTGAGTGTTGTTGAGTGTTGTTGAGGGCTGTTGAGTGTTGTTGAGTGTTGTTGAGTGTTGTTGAGTGTTGTTGAGTGTTGTTGAGTGTTTTTGAGTGTTGTTGAGTGATGTTGAGTGTGGTTGAGTGTTGTTGAGTGTTGTTGAGTGTTGTAGAGTGTGGTTGAGTGTTGTTGAGTGTTATTGAGTGTTGTTGAGTGTTTTGAGTGTTGTTGAGTGTTGATGAGTCTTGTTGAGTGTTGTTGAGTGTTTTGAGTGTTGTTGAGTGTTGTTGAGTGTGGCTGAGTGTTGTTGAGTGTTGATGAGTGTTGTTGAGTGTTGTTGAGTGTTGTTGAGGGTTGTTGAGTGTTGTTGAGTGTTGTTGAGTGTTGAGTGTTGTTGAATGTTGTTGAATATTGTTGAGTGTTGTTGAGTGTTGTTGAGTGTTGTTGAGGGTTGTTGAGTGTTGTTGAGTGTTGTTGAGTGTTGTTGAGTGTTTTTGAGTGTGGTTGAGTGTTGTCGAGTGTTGTTGAGTGTTGTTGAGTGTTGTTGAATGTTGTTGAGTGTTTTGGGTGTTGTTGAGTGTTGTTGATCACAACAAATCACAAAAGACGTTAAGCCGCGTCCCCACTAGAGCCATGCGGCTTAACGTCTTTTGGCGCGAAAACTGTTTGACGCGCTAAAATAAGAAAAAAAAAGACTTATTTTGTTGGTTGACGTATTTTGTAGAAACAATTTTCTTGGTAAAGTTTAAAGTTTGGCGGTGTAAATCACATGTTAAAATAAGTGATTCCAGTTACAATTATAGCAATTTATTAACAACAACTCCACAAGTGTAGTATAAAGCAGTATATATCACTCGAGGGTAAGTACAGATTACTCCCCTTGGTGAATAAATAGCTATTATTACAAAATCCTATAAGTGCTAAGGATTACTGTCCAATTCTCAAAATTTTACAAGGGTAAGAAATACTCCTCAAAAACACGACCCCGCGAGCTGCTTGCAGCTCGCGCAACGCCCAAAATCTAGTTTGAAATATAAAATTTCGAAATACAAATAAGAAATGTAATACCTGACGACGGACTTCAGTAATTAACAAATACAAGTCAATATACGAGGCATTAATATTACGAAGCATTTCCGTGCCTCGGAAAGCACGTTAAGCCGTTGATTCCGGCTGTCATTCCTGGATATTTGACAGACGTTACGGGTAGTCAGAAGCCCGAAAGTCTGACAACCAGTCTTACCAAGGTGTATCGTATTAACCAGTAACTAGGTTGTGGAGGTCAGATTGGCAGTCGTTCGTTGTAAAATACTGGTATTCAGCTGCATCCGGTTAGAGTGGAAGCAGACCCCAACATAATTGGGAAAAGGTTAGGCAAATGATAAAGACTGCTTGTGACTTGCATGCTTGTGACTGTACACGAGTCAATCATTTTTTAGGTATGTTTCCTTTTGAGAAAAGAGTTCAAAGAGTTCATGGAACGACTCGAGGGAGACCTTTCCCCAGTAGTGGGACAGTACAGGCTGAACGAAATAATCCTTATAGATCCGAACCCCCGACCTGAATCGGCCCTTTCGAGACTAAAAACTGTCTCCGTGTAAATGAGCCATAAGATGTCTATCTAAAATGGTGTGCTAATAGTATCATTTTGATGTAGTATATTATTACATACATGGGCATAATAGTCGCTAGAAATACTTAAATATCAACTTGTGTTCCATATTTGTGTCGTAGAATTTTATGTGAACAATATTTAATTATGATACTTTAGGATCTTGTCGTGTTAAAGGATTCCTTGAGCGTACTTATTATGATGGCATATTAGGGATTTCTTAATAAACGAAGCTCAAGCACGTGTTTTCTACAAGTTTATGAATGGAATGGGCAATTGGGCAACTAGCTTCATTTTTCTGACTGAACGACCCCTTGACAATTCAAAAGTGCCTGTAATTGGTTTAATTGAAATAAATGCTTTGAGTTTTGAGTTTTAGTTTATTATGTGTTTTTTTTTATTTATTTTCATACTTACTTATTCGTATATATACCACCCATGTACTTTGTATTTGTATATACACTACCCCTAATAATACATTAATGTAAATTTGCATTATTACTTATGATATTCCTGAAGGGTCTAAACTTAGACCCTTCAGAAATATCGTGAAATAAAGCAAACTTTTTTACATGAGCGCCATCTCGTGGAAAAGACACAATACGTGATATCAATTTGCTAACAACAATCGTGTCTAGATGTAATGAAAGTTCAATGCCGCTGCAATATCTGGTTGTCGTGCGTCAGCGCAGCTGAAGCTATACGTAGCCAAACATTTGTTGAAGTTCCGGAAAACCTCTATAGATGGAGCTGTTTACAACGTTTGATTCAATGCTGAATACTTACGAAAAGCACTCGGTTTTCGTAAGTACCTATTCAGCCTTGGGTAACAGATTTGGGTAAGCTAAATAGGTATAATTAGAAATAAAAATTTACATGTGATTTTTTATAAACCTGACGTTTTTTTTAATTTCACGTCAAAATACACCCAAAACTCCGAATACCTATTGATTTTTTCTGATTGACCAAGAAAAAAAACATAGTCTGTTGATCTATATAAGAAGGCCAAATTCCTGTAATTAAAAATGTTCAAAATCTAGTCGCAATATCATCTTGGCGACAATCAATGAGAAAAATGTAGGGAAGTAGAGGTATTTTTGACAGATTGAGACTGAAGTCAGTATGTAAGTGAATGCTATAATAGTACTTGTACGTACTATAAACCCGAAGTAATTTAACTACTAAGAACTGCTTAACCCACCCACAGCATAGTCAATATTTTCAATCGTCGCATTTTCAAGTGCCACAAAGCAATATATCACAAGTTATCGTTATGGGCCCATGTACCAATGACTCAGCACCGGTCCTCCACCGTCATGTCTTCAAACAAGGCTGCTGGTCACTCCGTGAGAACATAACTACTCACGCGTCACGCCCTACTTTCAATTTCATAGTGCTAATAACACATAGTGCGTAATACTGGTCAAAAGTACAAATTGAAGACCGAACGAGATTCTTATTTGGAGTACTTAATTAGGGCTTTCAACCTAATTGTTGATGGCATTGAAATCTCTATTATTGGTGGATTTATTTATAGTTATCAGCCGATATATTCTGAAAAAATTCTCATCGAGTGATCTTGCAATGAGCTGTCAATAGTGTCAATCCCTAGCATTGTAATGACAGCTCACTTCAAACTTACTTCCCATATGTTTTCACGGTGTTATTTTTAAAGAATAGACCGTCTGGACTTCACTATAGTTATCACTTGGCAAATTAAGCATATCCATAATAATCGGTCCATAATGATCCCACTGCTGGTACACAGGCCTCCTCTCTGTGAAAGGGAGTGGGCCGTAATCCACCACGCGGGCACAGTGCGGGTTGGTGGATGTCATGTCTTAAATTTTTGGTTCTAGGACATGCCGGTTTTCACCCTTCATCGTTTTGAGAGTAATGGTGAGAAAATTAATCACAGAGTAAATTGCCTACCTCCACTCATGAAATACAATTCGCATGTCGGGTCACATACGAGTTGTATTTCATGAGTGTGTCCATTGGGCTACCACTGGTCCTTATTTATTGCGAATATGCCAATTTAATTACCTCAAACATCAACATCAACCTGACCACTGTCACAATCTGTAAATTCTGGTAATTCTTCACAGAAAACTTCAGATTTAAAATATATGAGGAGATAAAGATAGGAATGCTGCAGCTATACATAACATAACATATCAAGTTTAGGGAATATGACCAAATTAAAATTCCATTTTTTTATCAGTATCATCATCATTATTGTTTTAGCCTGTAGACACTGCTACTTTTGAGTATCAAGACCCTCTTTCTAGCACATATCTAAAAGATGTAATGCCATCCATGTTCATGCCATACCAGTAAGGTTCACAATATCCTTTCAGGCTTTCTGATCTGGCTACATTTCAACATTCGATTGTAGAACCAGATATGGCTTTCGTTTTCGACCACCTTTCATCGTAGTTTCAAATTAAGGACCAAAATTTCATGCCTTAGAAATATTTCCGTTTCTTATAACCCTTTATTCATGCTTCAAATGCCTCTTTTTGTTCCACACAACATACAATTAACAAATTACTGATTTTGATAAAAACCGACAAATTCATGTGAGCGTAACATACAATCATTCGTATAAAATCATTGCCAATAACACAATAAAGATGTATGTACCTATGTAAGAAACACCCATTTAATAGTCTGCAATTGTGTGATACCCGTCGTGTACAATTCTATGGAATTTTGTCACAGCGACACCCAAACGTAAGGTCTGTTCAATAAGTATCTGGTGAAAATGTAAACAAATGTATCGGAAAACGTACATGTGGATGTCAATTTATTGTGCCACTTACAATTTGAGTGCTTTGACTTGATTATTCGAGTAAACCTCTCAAACGTCGCCGTTACACCATTGGATAATAATAACAATAAAATTCTATTGTGTCTGCTAATTGGACGCGCGAAGGATTAAACCCGAAATTATAATTTTAAATCACCCTAAAGATGATTTTCATTTGACAGTTGAGTATAATTTTTTAACCTCAATCTTCTTCGTCGATTTTTTATTACAATTAAATAATGTTTTTCAAACCATAATTGTTGGAAAAAGTGGTGAAATATAAAGTAGAAACCTTTAAAATACAGAGGAATGTGATACTTATTTCCTTTAGTGAGTGATTGCGTAAATATTGAACCTGCATTGAGTTTTTTTACACATTTTAAAACTTTTGGAACAGACAGTACCTACTTATCTTATGTCACAACGGCCTATCAAATTCCAATATAAATAACTGTTTTGTCATAATTCTGATGTAAACAAGTTAGTTTGTCACGCCAATTCCTATTTGGCCAACTTTGGCGGCCAAGTACGTTTATCGATTATTTCACAGTTTTCCTTGGCCAAGAAGCACGTACCAATCTCATTCATTTTTTTCAGTAGAATCTTGATTTTTTGTAATTATTTTTGTGTATGTATACCGTGCTTAACGAGCTGGAGGACCGTTTTTGTAGTTCAGTGCTGATCAGCACTGTTTATTGCAGATCTGGATATCTAGACTTGTGGTTTAAAAAAACAGAAGATGCCTAAAAAAATGCAATGAAGAGAATTTACATAAGTTTCAGTATAAATGAGGCATTTTAGCTTTGTTTTTGGAATGGTATTGCTGACCGATTACCCTT
Organism: Luperina nickerlii; assembly: GCA_963855955.1. Classification (NCBI taxonomy): domain Eukaryota; kingdom Metazoa; phylum Arthropoda; class Insecta; order Lepidoptera; family Noctuidae; genus Luperina; species Luperina nickerlii. The sequence goes on from OY979669.1 coordinate 8,617,454, forward strand.
AGGCTTGTTTGCCATCCAGTCACATAAAATATATGTATAAATTGTTCAATGTCGGTTAATTAAACCTTAACACAAAACATAACTTGGAATAGCAGAAGATTTAACTTAAGAGGCCTCTTACAAAAATGCGCGTAGATGCATGATTTCCTCGTTGAAATTGAATACTATGCGTTAGTTGGTATAAACAGCAGTCAATTGGTTATGATAGTTCGTATCCTCTTCTACAATAATAATACAGTGATTTTTTAATAATTTTCTACTTATTTATCAATAAAACGATTATTGCTAAATTAATAGACAAATAATAAAAAAATCGCTCCTGAAGCATGTTAAGGCAAAAACTCATGGAGAGCTGATTTGAGAGCTCTAATTTGCAGATTCTGTGAAATATAATCCATCAAAACAATTTTTTTCATATCACAAATATCATGTACTTTTATAATAATAGAATACATTTTTGTTATTGCCTTATAAACAAAGAAAAAATTACTGGACCTAATTCAATTTTCTATTGGAAACAAGTCTGAATATCTCTGAACTTGTACGTTATTTTCACTTAGTATTTATACCAAAATAGTCTTCAATAATTGCTTACAATTCAATCCAATTAAAACTTACAATTCAATTAAAAAAAAAAACAAATATTGATAATTAGATTTTTTAATAAATAAAATAAAAGTGCTCCAAATTTCACTGTGCGCGCTCGCCCTGGCTATAGGCCTTAATTTATTGAGGCATCCATAGGCAATCCTTGTTAAGAAGACGACAACCTCATAGGATGAACTGCGAGATGCCATTTACAACAAAAAAAAAGTAGTAGGTACCAAATTGTAAGAGGGCTCTTAGCACTCAATTTTACCTACAAGCTGTTTATTACAATAATGATCAATAGTGCACTCTTTACAATTACACATAATATAATGCCTACCTACATTCTCATTACAACTACATTTCACGATCACTCCAAATTCAATCGAGTCGCTTAGTCGAATCGATACAACGCGATTGCCGATTAATTTGATGCACTGATTAGTATTGATGGTAGCTTTGTTCTTATCATCAGCTGCTCTAATGGAGGGTTTAGGTTCGAAGCGTTGCTGTGCTGCAATCGTTGCCTTGTTCTAATTCCGTAACCGGAATTTCAGTGATTTTTATCGGATTTTCGATTGCTAATCAAAGAAGGCACTAATGACTAAGTGTTTGATAATCTATTTTTTTTATTAGGCTGTTAGGGTCGGGTTTGAATTGAATTGGAATAGATCACCGCAGCGTTTGGTTAATTCTCTTTGAAAAAATCTACAGACATCATTAAAATGAGAATAAAAAGAAAGACTAATTATAATTAACAAATCGTAATCTAACCTCATTTACGCAAAAAAAAAAAATACAGTGTAGGTAATGTTTTGTGTAAGTTTTATAAATGACTAGCAGTGCCCCGTGGTTTCACCGACACAAGTGTCGATCCTGTGGGAACATCGGGATAAAAACTATCCTATATCCTTTCCCGGGACTCAAACTATTTCTGTACCAAATTTCATTTAAATCGGTTTAGCGGTTTAAGCGTGAAGAAGTAACAGACAGACACATTTTCGCATTTATAATATTTCTATGGATTACTATAAAAAGGTACTTACAATAAATAAGTAATCGTTTGTTTCCCGTCTCGGCCATTTTCGTTAGAAAACAACAAATCAAATAATAAAATTTCAATCTGCTCTGTACACATTAAAAGTCGTTTGGATCAATCTAAAAGCGCAATCAAACTAATTAAAAATTTGTGAATTATTATCGTAGAATGAACAAAAAATGTATACACAGTCATGCATGTAAAGTGCGTATATTATAGTAGGTATGTGGTAAATATTACCTCAGTTACTGATAGACATCGTTTAGCGGATCAATAGGTAAGTATTGTAGCTAAGTTTCGACACAATACTGAGTCAGACTATGAAGATGTTTTCAAGAAACTTGCATCTAGCTAAGTTGGTACTTTAATTAAAGAACGTACTTTAATGTAATAACTAAAAGCAATAAATAGTTCGTGAGCGGCGTAACCCAATTTAAAATAAGCACTTTAAAGATTGGGCTAACGATATCATTAAATTAATTAATTAGAAACAAATCAATTGCTTGGTGTAATTTTATTTAAAACTAGTTGCGCCCCGCGGTTTCATCCGTGAGATATGTCAATAAAAACTATCCTATGTCCTTTCCCGGGATACAATCTATCTCTCTGCCAAATTTTATCGAAATCCGTTCAGTAGTTTAGGCGTGAAAAGGTAACATACAGACAGACAGAGTTAGTTTAGAATTTATAATATTAGTATGGATATCTGTCTGGGGGAGCTACAGCCTGCCTTTAGGTTTTATCGTCTATTCACCCGTCAAACAATGGTTTCGGGGTATCCTACAATTAGTCGAAATTCACGAATTGTGCGGTGTGTAAGTACCTACTTATCACGTGGATGCAACTACAACCTCGCAAAGTGGGCCCATGTATGGTATCTCGACGGTACGACTTCAGGGTGTGTATGTGGAGTTACAGCGCAGACTATGTCTCATATATTTCTCCTGCCCTCTGTGCCCCAAAAAGTACAGCCATACGACCTCTGCGCTGCTACCGACGATGCCGCGGAGGTGGAGAAGTTTTGGGCTAACGAAATATAATACATTGTCGCGTCATCGACAAAGAAGCAGACGTAGATATTGGTACACTGGGACTGCTCACTATGCGATTATTACTGGCATCATTTCAGCCGGTCACTGGGTTCTCAAAGGGCATTTATATTAGCGTCAAAACGTGCCAAATATGTATATAGCAAACATATTTTCATTTTGTGCCTATTTCCGAGCAACCTGAAAACGACCACCAGGTGCCTCCTTAATAAAACCAACATTCAAACGAAACTGACGACAACCTGACAACCCGACAATTTTACAAGTTTCTTTCATAAATTTTTTGCTTTATTAAACATCACCAGTCGCATAAAATGTTTCAATTATCTCATTTTTGTCAAATATGTCGCATTGTCAGTTATATTAAAGAAGGTAGTCTGTTACTTCCATGTTTTCCTCATAAAGAGGTTCATCTATTAGGATTTCCACTCAAAAAGGGACTGATTTACTATTTTTACGTATCCAAAAGTATTTGCAGTCCCATAAACACGTAATCAATGTCGTTATCGTCAATTATTGTGCACTCAATAACACGAAATCACACGACGCTAATATTTATAACGCAACTGGCTAATGCAAACAACCGCATACTATTTCATTAATTATTTTCATTTTACCAACTTACACTTGCGCCTGGCTAAATGTAGAACTCAAACAAAATAGGCGCCGATGTTTGAGTTTCGAGGTTGATTGACGGCAAATGTAAGTCTGTTAGAGCATGTATGTAGAGATTATAGGTTACCGGCGATAATAATTGCATAGTTCCACTCATCTATCGCGTTTGATTTTTGCGTCAATTAATTAAAATAATTTTTAAGTATTCATTTTTATAACTTTAGAACGTAAACGTTTCCCGATGTGTGTGACGTCACAATTTTAATCCACTGGTAGGTAGGTAGCAATATTGTTGAGCCAAATTGTAAGAGAAATCATTTCTGAATAGGATTCGTAACTTTGAGATGCACTAGTAAGTATCTTTCTGCTTGCAATTGTTATCAACGTTTGTCTACACTATGTATTTACTATCAAAATCTTTTGCATCGATATACGGGAAACTCAGACTGTAAACAATAGAAATGCCTTGTGGATAACAGTTTGTAAGGATAGCTTTTTATGGGAAAGTCGTGAACGATACATTACAGGCGTATGTATTCGTATGTAATGGTGCTTTTAAAAGTGGTTCTACTACAAAAAGTATTACCTAATAACATTTTACGATTTGGAATCAATAAAACTTAATGCATCCGTAAGAACTTAAAAATTGATTTAATGGATAGCCATGGTTATATAATTTCTATATGCATTTTGTTTTGTTGGCGACCCGACTTTGCTTCGCACAGATGCATCAATGGCGGCGTGTTAAAATTTCGAGATTTTCTTTCAAGTCAAATATTATGCAGGGTGACATGGACATCGACGGGTAACCTGTTACCATGGATGTATATGTTAATGGGCCCCCTCTGTTCAAATTTTTCCATACATTTTGAGTGAGTACTTTTCTATGAAACAGCAGATCTTTTTTGATATTGCGATATTGCTCCAATTCTGGTATTGTATTTTTGTTGACTGGAAGCCTATCTAAAACGTATTTTTTTAGCAACATGGCATTCTAATGATTATGATCGGACGTTTATGAGGATAATGACTAAGAAGTGCGGGCTATTAACTACCGCAACTTATAATTAAACATCCTTCTTATGTTAAAATACCTAAACATTGATACTATTACATCATCGAAATGGAATAATCTTATTTCCCACTGTATGTTCAACCGTCACAAATCTGTAGTTCTAGGAGGTTGCTCCAATCACGCGTTTCATTATTTCGCTATGTTTTAATAAAAATATTCTTTACATAAAGCAGATAAATGTCAATACATTTATCTGCTTTATGTAAAGAATATTTTTATCTATTTATCTTTAAGCTAATTCTAAGAACAAATACAATGCGTAGGTTCGTATATTTCCTATTTAAAACACATACCTCCTTAGAGCGGTCCTGCAGTGCATCCGATCCGAATCCAAATTCAATCCGAATTGGGAATGTTCTAAATTCGGCCGGACAGAGTTCGGATCTAGGGCGCAACCCCTCACACAAAAGCACTATGGCTAATTCGGACCGATATTTCTAGTATTCGGATTGGATGCAGCGCAGAACCGCTCTTAGTTGTGCTCCCCCTGAGAGGCCAATTGACGTCTTTCGGCTGCAATGATAAAATTCCGGTTATAACATTACTCCGTTTATTATTAAAGGATTGATAAAGAGATCAACCCACAAAGACCGATCTTTCGACAGTCACTCCTTTGAAATCACTTCAGGTATCTGGCAAGTTCATCAAACAAATTTTTATCACGACTTAGATCAATGATCAATGCTATCTGGAATCTATCTATCATCTATTCAAACTAATGTTACAAATTGATGTTCATTCAAGTTAAACAAATATCAACTTTATTTTAATGGTAATTAAGTTGATTTTCAAAGTGACTGGCGCTATTGAAAAAGTTATAAAAATGTTTGAAGTTGTAGCGTAAACTGAATTTTATTGTGTAGAAATTAAAGTTACTTATCCATAAACTCATATTTGTTTACATTATTGGAAAATAAAACGCGAATGCAGATTAAAACTATTATAGGTATCATCATCATCATCCACAGCCCGACTTTAGCATAGGCCTCTGTATGTATCAATCTCCACTCTCTTGTGCTAGCCTGATCTAGAAATACTCATAGCCAATATCATGTATTGGTCAAAGTTTGCCAGCCCATCAACTAGCGTAATATACAGCCAACACTGGCCAACAGTGCCAACATCCATTGTATTTAAGCAACAATTTTAATCAAAGGTTCCTGACTATAGTTACACTTGTAACCTCATTGAATATTAACACAAGCAATTCTATCTCGATACAATGTGCGTACGCAACTCAGCTTAATAATTATTAACTGCAATAAATGGCGCACCAAATAAACTATGTACGAATATGTAGATCAATTTATTCGATAGTCGAGGCACGTAACAATGTAGGTAATATTGTGATCGACGCTTGCGGCTTCGGGATTTCGAAAAATATTAGTTGTAATAAGTTGGTAGTGTATGCAAGAACATGTACCTCTACCTTATTAGTTGTAAGTAGATATCTCGGTACACAAAATATCATTTGTATGAGCTCAAAACTTCGGTAGAAATTTTCCTTTTTATGACTATCGTTCATACATATAAATTAAAGTCGCTTTTCTTCAAAAGGTTCATTAGAAAACCAGCGTCAGACAGCATCTGTCTGGCATTAATTCTGAAATGAACCTTTTTGGCGCAGCCGCGGGGCACACACTATTGTTGTTGAAACATTATTTTTATTTTGTGTTTCACGAACTGTGTCCAAATAAACTATTTTCTTTCTTTTTCTTTCTGTGAGTGTGATCGCGTTGTACTTCTAAACTACCCGACGGGCTATTTTTTTTCAGATTGGGAAATCATGAAATGACCCCTCCTGCTCTGGGTGGAGCGGAAGGGAGTGTCAGACTCTTACTGACTAAAACCCACCCGTGTTCCTTCCTTAGCCCTTCATGTTCCGGGCCAGCGGTAACGCTTTCGGACAATTCCGCTGACCCGGCAGGCTTCGGCCTTGACGGGCCCCTTCAATTTGATGCTGACATCTCTTTGAAGCGCGCGTGGAACACGTACGCGCCGTCCAGCACGGGCCTGGTCCTGATCGAACGGTGAGCTACCCATTACTTTCCGCCCGCAGGCCCGCACCTACGGTGGCCGGGAGTCGACGCGCGGCTACCGACGCCCGGAGCGTCTCCCGCGGCGGCTGGGATGGGAGACTTCCTGAGTCATCCCGCCACCTCCTTCGCTAGCATGACTGCTTTGCAGAAGGAGGTGAATGTCTCCCACTCCCTCTCGCCTCCGATTATGACTTGAACCAGAGCCGGATGCGAGAGGTCGCCGCCGCTGCCGATCGCCTCTACGAGGACAGACTCTACGGGGCAGACCTCCACCACATGCTCCACCGTGTCCACTGGGCGATCCTGGCAATGGTGACACCCGGGCATTTCCTCCCGCCTGATGATGTGTAGGAACCTCTCGAAACATCCGTGTCCGGTGAGGACCTGCGTCAGACGGTAGGTAAGGGCGCCGTGACATTCCTCAAATAGGGGTCTTATCCCTGCCTATGTGCCCTGCGCTGGGTTGCGATAGTAGCTCTTTCCATGCCGCCATGAGATCGCGCCGGGAGCGGAGTTTTCCCCCGGCGTAGTAACTACCCGACGGGCTTTGATGCGGTTTTTGGCCATCATTTAGAAAATAAATTTCGGATGATTTATGTGGATAATACTTTAATATTAAACTTTGGGCTGATTTTTCCAGCGCCAGATAACTCTATCAGAGGAATATTTATTAATTTTTGACAGTTCTTCCATACAAAAAGTGCCAGGCGTCAATTTTATTCCACGAATAAAAATTTATCGGTCGATTGAAAAATCAGCCCTTAGACATAATAAAAAATTTCGATGTTTTGTTAGGGCGTCAAAACCGTGCGAAGCAAGGGTAGGTAGCCAGTACATATATGTACCACTTGGCGCACATGTTTAGTTAGAATATGAATTAGCTTTTTAATATGCAACTATAAATTCTCATACATGTTTTCAGATGAAACTTACCTAGAATCTAGAGTAAGATTGTGGCATTATACGTCAAACGTTTAGCATCATGCGTAAACATTAATTTGCACTTCGAATTTTTGCACATTGTAAAGTGTAACATTATGAAAGCAATTTAAGTATTTCAAGGAATTCCAAATACCTATGACCGTGACCTGATACATTTTGTCTTGTTCTTCCCACGCTGCAAAACTTTTGTTAATTTCTGGATTAAAATTACGACCTATTATAAAATGTGATGTTATACTTGGTGTGGCTATTTTCTTCAGAATCCGTACGGTAAACAATTAAGTCATGCAACAACACATATTTTCAAGAATCCAACCATTATATTCTGTAAAATCTCACGTAAAGCCTTGGGTGAAGTGAGGTGTCAATCCACCTGATGCAAGCGATTGACATTATTGACAGCTCACTTCAAGCTCACTTCATCTAAGTTTTCACGGTGAGATTTATACAGAATAGTTCTACAGTTCTCAGTTAAAATATAAAGGAATAAATTATTGTTCCACTTCTTTGTTACACCAAATGATAAACATTGCTTCAAACATAGGTTTGTCCTACTTGAAAGTATCGTCATAATTCTTTAAAAGTCTAGTCATCTTAATTTCGTGCAATGTTATTTATTAAAATCTTGCACAGAGCTGTTTCAATTTAATATAATATTAATTATATAACAGTTCCAATCACAAAATAACTAGTTCAATACATACAATTTTATTGAATAACTAATTGCTATTGTTTGACATCCCTCATATGTATTTAGGAACTGACTAAAACACACCCGTGTTTTAGTCAGTTAGAGTCTGATACTCCCTTCTGCTTCACCCAGAGCGGGAGGGGGGTCAATTGACGAATTCCCACCCTGAAAAAAAAAATATGGGTTGTGGATTTTGTGATTAATACATAAATAAATATTACAAGTTTGTGCAGCTATGAATTTCTACTAAAATAATGCTTCTATAGAATGTATATCTATTCATTCTTGAAATATTTTAAGAGATACCCATAATTAAAGGTTGTAAAAACCGTTAGCAACGAAAAAATAATATAATATTTAAGCATTAAAAAAGCATTAAATTATTTAAACATTAAGAAAATTTTAATAATTTAAAATTACTTGACTTACATAATAAACACATGCCCCTTCTTACTTTTTCACATGCATTAGGCTAGTTTCTACTTTGTATTTGCTATCATTGAAGAGGAGTAAAGGTTTTATGCGATTTTTTTTAAGCAATTTTTAAATTGTAATAATTACGTAAACAAAACACTTAGATAAAATGTATTTTTTTTCGTTGATATAGCTTCTTTACCACCCTTTTTTTTCTGCATGGGTAGTCATAGAATGACCCCTCCCGCTCTGGGTGGAGCGGAAGGGAGTGTCAGACTCTTACTGACTAAAACCCACCTGTGTTCCTTCCTTAGCCCTTTATGATCCGAGCTAGCGGTAACCCTTTCGGACAATCCCGCTGACCTTCTTTACCACCCTTAGGTGTTTCTCTTAAAATATTTGGTGTATGAATAGATAGACCTAAACATAGATTTGAATAAGTTGGGACCCTTAAGTAGATCCTGGGTTGCAGGTTGATGATCTCATCATCATCCTGATGAGATACCCCTCGAGTGAGGAGACCTCTTTACATCTCGTCAATTAATTAACTCTGTTGTTTATTTTTTCAAATCAACTTAATCAATACTTAAACGGTTTCAAAATTAAATCTTTAATCATAAATACTAACCCAATAATCCCTTAAAAACTCATCCCGATTTCTTCAAATTACTATCAGTTTATTCTTCATATGGATGGTATCATAAACATCTACATATAGTAAACGAAAACCCGTGTCAACCTCATACATTAGTTTAAGAGACCGATACGGACGCCACACGACGCTACAGCCGCACGCACCGATGGTGCAACAGAGCTGCTTGTTATAAATACAGTGGCCTGCTGAGACCTGTACCAGTATCAGTTCAGCTCCTGTCGGCATCGCTGAAGAGGACCGAAAGTGACCTGTGAAAATGCGTGCATTCCAAGTAAGTGCTGTGATTTGTGCTTCCTTTATATAGATCAGTATAAGGATTGATTTTCTTTCTCATTTTAGAGTTTTGTTACCGGATAATATTGATTCGACTCAATTGATTACAGTTACTAGCTGACCCGAAAGACATTATCCTGTCCAGAATTTCAAGTTCATACAAAAATCCCTAGAAAAAACACTTTCAGTTTTTCCCCAAAGTTTACAATTTTCCGGGCAACTTTTAATTTTTTCTCTTCATACAAACCTAATTCGGACTATTGATCTAATGCATACATTTTATATTAAACTTAATGGGAGACATTGAACCAAATTTTAAAACAAAAAAAAAAGCCAAATCAATCCTGTCGTTCTCAAGTGATGCGCTTACCAACGAACATTTCATTTTTATTTACATGGATAGATAGATTTAAATAGATCATGGTAAAGAAAAGTATTTTTAAAGATATTTAAACATGAAATAATATGAATTGTCTGCGATCACAGAAACCGTGGAAAATGTTACAGAAACAGTAATTGTCTAGCATTTTCCAACACATTAATTTTATATTAATTATTTGCAACAAAGATATGCTTTTTAAGTCACTAACAACATTAACTGTCACGCTTATAAAAATTATATAATGATGATACTCTAACAATTTATAACATAAACAACTAATTGTTTTCCACTTTTACTTTTTCCATCCGAAGGTTTATACACCAGACCTTGGCCCTAAAAAGGCCATTTTGGCAGAATCATAAAAGGATAACATAATTAATCATAATATGGCAAAGATAGTCCATGTTTTTCTTTTTTCGCTGCACTACGTAGGTATAATCAAAGAGATAACTGAAAAATCCTTCACCAATGGGATTTGATGCGATTAACTTAACAGTTAACTGTCCATTATGATTCATAATGTTATCCTTTTATGATTCTACCAAAGAGGGCTTTTTAGGCCCCTTGATCTCAATTTATCTGGGATTCATCATCGTTCTCCTGCCATTATCCCACTTCTATACTTCTTTATTAGTCGCCATTTCAGTAGTTACCCTTTTCTAGCCACCGTCTTAGATTTCAGGGTGTTCACTTCTTTCCTTGCTATACGAATCAACTCACACTGTTAATCCAATATAATAATAAACTATATAAATAAAAATCTAATAACATAACCTAACTAAAACTATTAACTGACTATAATATGGCGTCGAAAAATTCCTCCACATCGCTGTCGACTGCGAATGTACCCGAGGGACTGGCAGCATTTGTTAGATAATTTTGTATAAGAAGTTTATCTAGTGTACTTAATACATTATTAATAACAGATAAAAAGGATTGCCTCTTTTGTTTTACACTGCACTTTTAATATTCATCTCAGAAAAAAATTGCCAAATGTTAGCCGCCCTTTGTAGGCTTTCTCTTTCATTATGTATTTTTTATTAGTAATCGAAGAGTTGAATTTATAAGTAAATTGTATAACCAAATTGGTATTCTTCAATAGTACAGGAAGCTTTCTAGTATTGCTTACATAAACTGTCACACAAAAAAGAAATGATTTAGGTGGTCTAATATCCGATTCTGTCTAGGTTTTCACAATGCCTGAAACATATTTAAGAAATGTTGCTGAAAATTAAACTTATGTAACACTGTTAGCACCTGTAAAGTTAAATTGTAAAACCGTTTCGGTACATTTATTTAGTTATCAAACGACTTGAAAATTGTTATTTGAGTGACAAACACAGCTTACGACACGTCACAAAAAGCACGTATTCATCATCGTTACGGTATATTTAACAAACCTTGTTAGACGAATAAACGTAGCACGCGAAGTTATGGGAAATATCGATATTACAATGTGACAAACACGTAATCGATTATGTGGTTATGGAAAACTTATTTTTCTTCACGGTTTTTTCGCCACACGTAACGAACAGTATTCTAGTCAATACATTCGATGGAGTATGTTTTTTTGTTTATACATAATTACTATGTTTATAATCATGGTGTATTGTTCTTCAATTGTCGTTTCCAAACATTCACATAACTTTAAGTTAGTATCTACCTACTTTCAACAATGTTTAGGCCAAAGCATTATGGAATACTACAAAATGATTTATTACTTAGCATTGAATAATCTTTATCAATCTTTAGTTCACAATAAATTTTAATAGTAGATTCGAGTTCGCAGTTACATAGTTACAATTGTTTAACTATCAACTGAAATAATGTTGTTACTAAACTTGGTCAAGTTGAGTAAAAACATGAACTGAAACTGAGTCTGACCCATTTTACTGAAAGTATTTTAAAACAGTTCTTGCTGTAATATTTCCTTTAGTAGACGATAATTAACAAAGCTACGTACACGATTGCATTTCACACAATGCAGGCGCAATTGGTTTTTGCTCTCTCTCCGAGAAAGAGTAGGCTGTAACCTGCCTGCTGAGTTCTGCGCGTTGGTATTTGGCATGTCTTCGAATTTTTGGTTCTAGGACATTTCCTCACTATATTTTCCTTCACTGTTTTGAGAGCAGTGGTGATGAAATTTCGAACCTACGACCTACAACTTGCAAGTCGCGGCCATTACCACTGGGCCACCACTGCTCTATAACCACTGCTTGCTGGTGATTAATTAACTCAAAATATTTATAAAGCTAAAAAAAAATACGCGCATTGACGTGGAGTTGCGGACACCAGCCCGTATTAACTACTATTAACTACTACTACTAAAGCTAAAAAAAATTCGAATACAATCACGAGTTTTGAAATCAAATCTAATCACAGATTTGACTTCAAAACTCGTGATTGCTTTACGCTCACAATGTCCCCTTCTTCCTTTCATGATAAATTTGTTGCCTTCTATATATGTATACGTATATCTTTTTTTCCGCTGGGTGCTAGCTGCACGGTACTGGTCAATGTGGCGAAGCTTGGGAGAGGTCTATGTTCAGCAGGGGTCGTCTTTCGGCTAAAATGATGATGGTATATTTGTTCGTAAATTTTATTAATTATGTACCTTCTGCACGATTCTCCAAAATCGAAACACGCCTAGCCACAACACCTGTACCACAGAGCATCATATAATACTACCTGTACTAATGATTAGTTCAAAACTTCCTGCGTTTGTTTTTGCTTGTCCTATTGTTCTAGATAATACCCATAATGTACTAAATGTACTAATATCAGTAAATGATCGTGTGTAACAACATTGTTGTGCTCAGTTATGAATGAAATGAACCAAACATGACTTGTGGAACACTGACCTTAAATATCACTATTATAATTCGTGCGAATTTTCTTGATCGCAATTCTATTGTTATTTGGAGCAATTTGATTGGTTTGTTTTATAATCCTAGTTAAGGTCAATGTTAGTGGATGTAATTACGAAGTGTTATCTGAGTAGCTTATTTTTAAAAGCAAAGTTACATTATGCCTCACGAGTCGAACGAATTGAACAGGCGACTCGCACGACGAGAATGTTGATGTAATTATCAGATTAATTAGTACAACGTTGATCCAAGATCTTTTAAAATAATAAAATAAACAATCATACTTAAAATAATTAAAAAAAAAGGAAATTAATACTTTTTTTAACGCTGCTTGCGTTAAATTGCCAAGAAATAAACCACCCCTGATACCAATATATCTTCGTTTACTGACAAGTGGAAGAGTCAAGAACGTGCTTACGGCAGCGACTATGTACCTACTTTTCCATGTAGGAAGGAGACACGTGGCGGTCCAAATCAACTTAAATACCAATATAAACGACCATTAAAAAAAATGTGTTAAGCTTCGTTTACTCTGCAAGCTTATAAAACTGTAATAAGAACTTGCGGAGTTAACGAGAAGCTTGGAAGAAAAAGACGTGTCGTGCCGACCCTAAATAAATTAGCATAAGGACAGGAGAATCATTAAGAGATTAAACGGTGTATAAATCTTCCTCAAGCATAATAAATTATTAATCTTTCTACTACCTTATTCCAGGTTGTTGTATTCGTCGCAGTGTGTGCCGCTGCTAATGCCGGCTACATAGGCGCAGGCTACGGAGGTGGCCTATCAGGCTACAGCAGTGGATATGGAGGCTACAGCAGTGACTACTACCCCGTATCAGATTACGGTGGACATAGCCAGGATTATTATGTAAGTACCATTACCATATAATATCTGACTTGTGAACTTTACTCCGGAATACAATACTTTACCTTCATTACATTGCATTACATTGTTTATTTTACATTACTGCCTTGTAATATATTGTATAATCATTCCTATGGTTGTATGATTATATTAATTTATTTAAGTAGCATTATCCGATACTTAAAATTATGAGAAGTAATGTATTGGCTTGGCATGTATTCGATATTAATTAACCGATCTTTCAAGTTATTGAAAATAATAATTATTTATTTTGGCAACCCACCAATGGCCAAAAGTAGCTAAATCCGGAACTAAATTAATATACATAAAACAATTACAGTGAATGTATACCACAAATGGTTTGTCAGTTAAGCCAAAGCTATACCAAGTTCATCTTTTGTTTACATAAAATGCTCTAATAAATTCACAGATAAAATCGTGAATAGCGTATTATAAAACGTCACAATATACAAGCCTTATAATAATCTGTTACTACACATAAAACCCTACTTTATCTTTAAAGCCATAGGATTTAAACTACCTTGCATTCAAAGGTATAAGTCGTCACGCTTATGGTGTTTATACACCATGACGTCCCATACTTAGGGTTTGCATCACATTTGTCATTTGTATTGTGAAGTTTGAGGAAATTCGGATATGAGTCGCCTCATTACACTACTTGATGCCGGATACTAAGAATTTGGAGTTACGAAATTATAAGCGACCGCTGTCTAATTTGATAGGGATTGTCCTATGTTAGCTTGATTTAATTGTCTTGATGTCTTTCCCAGCCAGTTTCTACTTAGAATGTAATTTTAAATTGTTGATTGGACTTTCAGAATGACCGAGCTAAAATGTCATATTTTATATGCAATAAGTGACTACACTTATTGCATATAAAATATGACATTTTCAAATTGTGTTTTTTTTTTATTCAATGTAAAACTTCTCCAAACCAGTATTAGTTGCATATTTCTAATGGAGTTAGTAGCGATTGTTCTATTTGACACGACATAAAAATCATGAATAACAAATTGTGCAAATCTTTAGATTTTTTTAGCGCGTTGATGTCTTTTACTCAGCGTTTTGAAGCTTCTAGTTCACTTTGTTGCTCAAAAGACATTGAGATAATTTTTATATCTCTACTTCCTTATTTTTACATTTTTTGTATCAGTATATATCAGATATCACGCAGTAGAATATTTGGTATGATATTATTATGTAAATATTAATAATAATCTTGCTTAATGTAAAACCTAATTGTTAATTAGTATTTGATCTAGGTTAATTTGTTTATATAACTTTTAATTTGGATAATAAATAGTTTTGAAAACTGATAAAACAATAAATTTAATGATTTTTTTTGTGAATAGACCAATAATACGAGATAGGTAATCGTTATTTTACAATTACGAGACGTTAATTGAAAATGCTCTCAAAGCGGTGAAGGAAAACATCGTGACGAAACCCGCATGTCCTGGAAACAAAAATTCGAAGACATGTGACATCTACCAACCCGCACTGGGCACGCGTGGTGGATTATGGCCCACTCACTCTCACTTAGAGGCCTGTGTTCCAACAGGCAACATTATAGGCTGATTCTGCTAATCGAAACTTGACAACTTGACTTTTTTAATATTTAATGTTTATATTTGTTCAGGCACATCCGAAGTACTCATTCGACTACGCAGTAGCGGACCCTCACACGGGTGATCACAAGACGCAGTGGGAGACCCGAGATGGTGATGTTGTCAAAGGTATGTTACATTTGTACCTATTTACTTTGCTAATAAAACGGAGACCGCAAATCCACAAACGTAAAGTAGGATGCCGTCAGGCTACGTGGAGTGACGATCTTCGTTGATAACAGCTAGATGAGAGCTGCCGAGAATCCAGCAATGGACTGCTGTAGCCTGATGTTGATAATGCTGATGAGTTTGCTTGAAACTTTGATGAGAAGTTGTTACTCACTGAGAAACAAACACTTTATTTATTCCATTAATAAAGTGTTTGCTTCTCATTGGCTAAAGAGGGGCCATCTTTACATACCGTGATCCCTCCATGCCTCGGAAAGCACATTAAACCGTTGGTCCCGGCTGTCATTCATGGATATTTGACAGTCGTTACAGGTAGTCAGAAGCCCGAAAATCAGACAACCATTTTCCCCAAGGGGTATCTTATTATCCAGTAACTAACATCCGGTTAGACTGGAAGCTGACTCCAACATTGTTGGGAAAAGGCTAGGCAGATGATGATGATCAAAATTCAGACGAGGAACAGAATTCCACGGCACTACCGATAGGGTTCTTCAACTTTTGATAGTAGGAGGATTACAACGGGGTTAAAGTCGATAAGAGTCTGTTGAACATGACTGTCTATTCTGCCCTGACACAAGGTATCTGTGAGGATTGCGACTAGAAAAAAAAATGGTCAGTATTTTATCATTAGGATTCTTACTTTTCTCTGTTAAAAAGTTTTAACAGGCTTTTTTTACAGTTCGAACTCACATAATAAATAAATTGTTAGCTAGCGTAGAACGTAATTATTTAATGTTACAACGCTATAAAAGTTGCTATGTTGTCGTAATGACACAATTCGATTCCCCAGGTGCGTATTCCCTCGCCGAGCCCGATGGCACCACTCGTATCGTCGAGTACACCGCTGACAAACACAACGGCTTCAACGCCGTGGTCAAGCGCATCGGCCATGCGCATCACCCACAAAACTACAACACGCACAGCTCTAGCAGTTACTACTCCCACTACTAGATGGCGTTGTAAAACGCACCGCGTAGTTCCAACGCTACCCAATAGATGGCACTGATTTAAGTTTGATCATTAACCTGAAAAATTCCGTAACCAGTGCCAGACTGTGATATTAACTTCGATGTATTATTTATAATATAATATGTACTTACCGAAATAGTTATCGCAAAGATAATTATTATTATTAGTTTGTAAGGTGTATAAAGTAACGAGAAATCGTTGAATGTTTTGATACTGCGGGATGAAAAATAAAGAAAATATTTTCCTGGAAGTGTGTCTCAATTTTTTGTTCATTCATAAAGGAAAGTGATGTATTAAGCCGCTCTTCCTGCTCAAATTCATCATCGTTACAGGAGGAGTTCATGCATGAAACATTGTTGAGTGGCCATTAATAAATATTACAAGGACGTTCACATGTATGCGTCACAAACCGCAGCAATATGATTAAATCCTAAACTTCATCGCTTTAGTTCCAGTCACCGTGATCAACACTAATATCTGACAAACGATCTTAAATTATCGCAAAGTTGATTAAATGATTACGCTTTGTAATCGAAACGACACTCTGAAAACGTAGAGACATTTGTCAATTTGCTGAAATTTACGGCCGCACGATTTCTACGCATGCAATGTGCGGGTGGTTTTAGTTATTGACGGATGACGCCGGCCAGTGTCGCCGCATCGCTGTTACGCTTCAACAGACTGAACACTGAATATCAGGATATTAGCCTAAAACTATGCTGAAGAAACGGCTATACTTCAGAACTGCCAATAAATTACTTTCTTTCGACTATTGTTTAGACTATGATAGACGTATGCACTTAAAGCCAGTTTTTTTTTTAATATACAGTTACCTGTTACTGTGAGTTAGTTAACAATGTTATTAATCTAGTTCTAACATCGACTGTTTCT
The DNA here is from genome assembly GCA_963855955.1 of Luperina nickerlii. NCBI lineage: Eukaryota > Metazoa > Arthropoda > Insecta > Lepidoptera > Noctuidae > Luperina > Luperina nickerlii. The sequence goes on from OY979669.1 coordinate 8,634,628, forward strand.
TTGTAAAGTTGATTATCGGGCTCTTAATCTTTTCTGCCATTCCGGGTGTGCACCGGAAAAACTGTTGAGGAAAATTTTCTTGAGTGAGTGCGAGTTTAATTTAATTTCTAGCTGGACATGGTGAATTAATTCGAAAGTAAAACTTGCAAAGAACGACTTAAATCTATAGAGTTGCATTTTAATTTACATATGCACCGAGGATTCGTTCGCATTTGGTTTGATAGGGCTCCTGTTTATTTGACTCTGAAAGAGAGTTGTGTGGTAGTGTGCTCAGTAGCGATTGTCTTTCAAACATCAACATATAGCTACACATAAACCATGAAGTGTGAGGAACACATTTTTTTTTAATTTTGATGCAGCCTGAAAATTCCTAGCTTATTTAGTTACACGTATTTGGTTCTCCTAATGCAAGTTTCTAAAATAGTTTTAACATAGTTTTTAGAAAAGTATAAGTGTGAATTCTACTTCGTAAGCCGAAAGGTATGACATGAAACCAAATGACTTCCATTGGCAATTTTGCAAACATATACCTTAATAATTTACTTTCCATTTAAGACATGTTATTGCTCAGCACGTTAATAGAATATTTATAACTAGCGGCCCGCCCCAGCTTCACACGGGTGCATTTTTTTTTTCATTTCCGAAAATTTCTTTTATGCAAACCTTGTCCTGGCAATACCGAACACAACAAAAAAGGAAATATCCAATTTGTTGCAGTCGCACCGGTGCGGTTTCGGTACATTTCGGCGACTTTGTTTTAAACATGTATAAGGATAAGGATAGAACAGAATACTTTTTATTATGTACGCCATACGAATTACATATATAAATGTAGAATGTTATATATGGTGACGAACTGGGGGGTCTCATCGCTAAAAGCGATTTTTAAAGACAAACTTTGGATTAATTTAAAGAGAGTTTTAATAATTATGGCGTGAGCATTCCCATTCGAAACTAAAGCACGGCCAAAAGCTTTTAGCCACATATGAAATGCTGCAAACATTCTACAGTTCTTACTTTCATTCACCAACTTTATGTCAAGGTTTACAATTAAAACCGGCTCTGAATATCGCAATATAGTCAGATTACAATTAGCATTGCAAATTACGACACTTACGATAGTGCGTTACGCGTAGCGACACTGACTGTCATGCCATCACAGCTGAAAGCGCTCGCTTTCCTTGATTTGCATGCTTAGTTGATTATGAAACGAGCTCATCATTAGTATTTAATGCAATTTCAGTTTTACTTCGATGGTCGCTGGCGTGCAAATCTACTGCAGTGTGCCCCGTTCTTCCCTTATATCTACAGTTATTATGCTTGTCCGAGTTTTTCCGACACGTTCAATTGACCGTACGCGCCTTCAACATTATTGTAGACTAAACTGTAATCAGCGGGGCAATTGCGTAACACATTATCAATCGGAATCGGTTTCACTTTGACAGTTCGACAACATTCATTGCTTTATTTAAGTTTTGAGCAGGCAAATTTTTCGAACTTATGAAGCAATGGACTATCAATTTGCTTCAAAATGATTCAGATTTCGATTGATAATGTGTTACACAATTAGGGTGCTCTTCACTGAAAAAAAATCTCGGAATAGAATGGCAAAATTATTGGAGATTTATGTGTGGTGAAAACTACTGGACCTAGGTCAGTTAAGGTCATACATCCCGTTCTCAGCCTTTCGCGTTTTATCTGTCTGGATATCATTTTTGCTTTACTTGACATATAAATTATCCGCAATAAAGCTAATTTTAGCTACTATTTCATTTCGGAAAAGGATTTTAGGAATAAAAAGATGATTTTATTAACACTAATAAAAGGCTTCATTTATAGCTTCTCTTTAATAAAGAGTAAGGTACAATTAGATCGTTACCGGTAGCTGATCTACAATTAAATGTATCGCATCCTAGTTGAGTAATTGTCACGTTTGCATGCGGGGGTGTGTGGGTGTGTGGGAGTGTGTGTATGTGTCGATTCACGCACGCCCGGGGGTGTTCCTGTGTGCGTTTATAAATAGGTAGGTGGTGGTTGCCGCGGCTCGTCTTTATCTAGCCTCAACCTTGAAATGGACAAGTTTATAGTTTTTATTTAATTTTTTTCTAGTGTTTTTGTTTTTTTAATATCGTGACGTGACTTTATGTGGTGGTACACAATAATCATGGATAAAGCGCTTGTGATATTGGTACGTAATTTATTATTATTACTTTCATTGCGTAATAATAGTCAGACAATTATAGTCGTTTGATTAATTACTGAATTAAGTTTTGCTATTTAACTCTTGGTGACTAGTAATAATAATGATTTCTGTTTTATTTATTAACTCGGTCAATTGCTCAAGTATTTTATTTCTAAACTTGGTTAACTGCTCAAGTATTTACTGTATTCTAGTTTGGTAATACAAAAAATATTATGATGTTAAATGATTTTTACAACCAAAACTGTCTTATTTTCTAGATCCTCTTGGCAAATTTGTTAACAACCAATTGCCAAGAAGGCGAATTTGTGGAAGATACAATAGAAGAGACGTTGGACAAAGTGAGTATTTTCCCATTTTTTTAATAAAATAATCAGTTTTGTTTTAATTATGTAATATTATACGAAAGCTTACTTTACCTTTATTTTTTCATAGTTCACATGACTTGTACTAGGTTTAAAAAAAAAAATAGAATGATTCATGAAAAATAAAATCAAGAGAGCGAATTTTCACTGATCGGAAAACCGGTGTCGTGAATAGCAGCTTGTAACTTGCGAATAGTTTGTGGTAAACGGTTTTTGTTTCTTTTTTGATTTGTTGATTGTTATTGGTTTAAGCTAAACCAATACGCTTACTTTTTGTTATAATTTATAGCCATACGAAATCACCCTTTGGAAGAGGTGACTAGAATCCCTTCAGGCTCAGAATATTAAATCTATTTTTTCTAATTTTTGACTTTCGAAAGTGCCTTTTATGTGCCTATTTGAAATCAAAACTGTCCGAGTTCATTATGACGTGTAGCCATCGCTACCACTCACCGTTTTATCATCAATTAAAAAAATTCGTAAATTATTCTAATTATATCATGTCTATTTTACATTAAGTAATCAACAATAAACCGATACTGATACGTCAGCCTATAATAAAAAAAGAATATTTATAGCGATCATATACACGACAGCACGCGAGTTTCACTACAATACTTAAGCTATCAACTAACATGCAAGTGAATCAAGTTCAACACCGGGCGTCGAAATTATAATTTTATTTATAATTACTTAAATTAATATCCAATTTTATTTGCTAATTAATTACAGGATTATAATGTGCATATACATCGTATATGCGCATTATAATCCTGTAATTTCGTTATGAAATTAAATATCTAATTAGCAGTTGTTAAGCGTGAAGTTTGTTCCTTGTTATTAACATTGGATTACATTTTCACAATAAAAAAATTGTCACACTTGAGTTCCTACTAATAAGTGTGTGTCAAGTGCACAATTGTCTTTTTTTGAGCATTGATCTAGATTTTACATGTAACATACCTTTTGCACGTTAGAACTGAGGCAAACATGTGAAAGATAAAATGTACCTACATTGCCAAACATTCTGGTATTTTAAAGACTTTCTCAAACTTATTTAAATTATCTAAACATTAACATGTTCAGCAAATTATTCACCAGCTTTTTCCTGCGGTTTTGATAGATAGATAAAATACTTTTTATTATTTACCTATGCCATAAAAATGACAGATATAAATATATAAATATATAAATTTTACAAGCGGTAACACAATGGGCGGTCTTATCCCCGCCTGGGTTTAAGTAGAAGATTATCCTACAGAAAAAATCTGTATCGTATGTCCTAAGCCCGGGTCATGGTCTATTTGCGAAATTCCGCCGTTAAGGCGTGAACAGGTAACAGACAGACAGATGGAGTTACTTTCGTATTTATAATATTAAGAGCTGGTTTTTCCAACGCCAGATAATTTTATCCGAGGAAAAATTTAAAATTTTTGACAGTTCTTCCATAAAAAATCTCTCAGACGTCCATTTTATTCTATGAGTAAAAATAATGTGTCTATTCAAAAATCAGCCCTAAGTAACATTTAAATTTTATAGTTGTAGACAATATAACCACTAATTACTAAGCTATTCATAATAACAATAGGTACACTTGGCACTTTCTATTAAATGTTCAGTTCGCTCACAATGAAGATATGAATCAGTTATTGCATTTTAAATCTGTTATTATTTATCATCTAGCTCACATTCTCTTTCTATTATTAAACAGGATAAGCTCCTATAATTTATTTCATAAGCAATTTGATTACTATAATTATGGAGATATAATCAATCATAATAATCACTAGTAGGTTCAATAAAAATAGAACAGGATATTTGTTTACTCTGATAATGCGATTAGCCAGAATGGGAAAGCTTTGAGGTCTATCTACTCGTCGTCGTCTCGTCGTCTACATATATCAGGGCCGTGCCCGAGACACACACAAAGCAGACACTCAAACTCCGTCGTCGGCCCGGACACTGACGTCTGTGAACAAGTTCATAAAAAATATATACACCTATATTTTGAGCCCCTGGCGGAGCACGGTCCGTTCTCGTCCAAGGAATGGCCATGTTAGTACCTTTAAGCTTGTTCGAAATTGTTGAAGGAAATTATGGCATTCGTAACTGAACTGCATTTAAAGAATATCAAAAATCTCACTTAGATGAAAATTTCTATCTGGCTTTGGAAATGTATCAGTCTCTTTCCAGAAAACTTAACATACCAACACCTGAAGTATAACTTTTCCGAACAATTCTGTACATTTTAAGCCAAGATATCTAAGCAGTTCCAAAGCCTACTTAGATCTTGAGGTATGTAGGTAATTGAAATTCCATGATATTCAATGTTGACATGTGCACAATCAATTCCGTTGTGTGGCCTTCCACATTCGCTGCCACCTGCACTAATTGGCCGTATCAATGAAATTCTAGCTCTAGATTTGACTATTTTTTGCTCTAAAAATAGGTATGCAATGTGCGCTTATCACTACGATTGCGACATGTCAATACACACAAATACTCGTGTCGTAGGTACTATCGAAAGTGGTCGCTGAATGTCGAAACAAATGCGGCCGCGGTGTCTTGTTCACCCACTTTTCTCAAAGCAACACGACTAGTTGAACTGTTACACTGCTCTACTTGGCCGCTTTTTTTTTTCTTAATATTATGCAAATAATAATCATGGGAGTGAGGAATACGAATGGTTGCTGATTAGCACGTTGTCACCGGATTTTTTACGTAGTAAAAGCTTCTTTACTTTCGATTTTTATGTAATTATGCGCTTCAATTAATTCAGTAATAGCGTTATCGATGACGGTTTCCATATCCGAGAATGTTCAGTTATATGAAGTTTTGCACGATCAATTAAAATAGCAGATTAATTCACGCCAAAACGCATGCTACACGTCTCCCATTTATCAAGAGAAGTGTGAATAATGAATATACAACAACGACCAAAAAAGAGAATCGTGTTCAGCGAATCGAAGCGGAAACCAACGAAAGTGAACGATCCGTCATTGACATTGAGTAACAGCGCGCAATGCGCAAGCGCACCTGTCTGGCTCATCTTGAACTTGGCGAGAAGATGGCCGTCAACGAGTGACATTTATGCCGCCAATGTTTACAAACATCGCGAAACTTGTCTAGGGTCATTGATCTTATGATTAGTTGAATTTATATTTTGATGATTGTATTAATATGGATTTAGGTAAATCAAACTCAAGATGATTACATTAACTTCACACTTGACTTAGTTTACTTGGTGCTGGATTATGTTTCAACACGCAGTTTTTAAATATATACTACATTTGAATTAAAAATACTGTCGTTTAAAATACCGTTGTATTTTCTAAGCACGTATCACCTATCTAGAATCATTTAGAACAATCTAACCTCAGTTGGGCAACCGCCAGTCGTGATCGGGAGTGATAAATGCCGCACGCGTTACGCCTAACGATTTGACGGACAGCCAGACACATACACTCACTCATTCTCCCTGATTGTAATTACCCGCATACCTACGTTATGGAAACGATTAAAGCCCTCATCAGTTATTCAGAATATTAAACTGAAATAGCTGGACATGCGATCAATTGTCATAATGAGTAAAATACCGAATTATTACACGCGAGCTAGCGCTTCACACATTCTTCAAAGTTTTTTTATGTATAGAAACATCACGACGTAATTGTAGTAGTTGTAAAAAATTGATCGTTGAATTAATAAGCGAATGCATTGTTTTTTTCTTGTCAGGGAAAATCGACCTACTCGTTTAGCTATGGTGTGGCTGATGGCAAAACTGGAGATGTCAAGAGCGTGTGGGAGTCAAGAGATGGTGACACTGTTAAAGGTATTATATATTCTTTTAAATAGATTTATATTACAAAAAGAAACTACGGATAGATGCTACTGCACTAATTACCCACTATAAAGACTCTTTTTTATAATATTGGGGTAATCAAAATCAATAGTTAGCATATTATACCTAGAAATTACCTAAACCTCAAGTGCTTTCGTAATGCAGTACTTTCCAATTATGTAATATTATGTAATTAACCTAAAACACTTTACTTGAGACAAAAAATGATGTACAAAATAAAACTTTAGATACAACAAAGGTCATCCTCTCGAAACCCGAAAAACTTCTAGCAGAGACTGCACATGATTTCAAAGTATTTCTCTCATTTACAGGTCACTACAGTGTAGTCGAACCAGATGGCTCCACAAGAACTGTAGAATATTCTGCAGGACCGAACACAGGGTTTCAAGCCGTTGTTAACACTGAAAACCAAAAATTCGATTCTGAAGAAATAGGAAGAAGTATAATTGAAGAGAAAGCCATGCGAGATTATGACAAATATTATGACTTTTCTGAAGATGCGGACGAGGACTACTATGAAAGAAGAAGACCAACGAAAAAGCCATACGAACCAGTGCGCAAGGAATATTCCAATAAGAAAAGAACAAAATATCAATCATATGCGGATCAGCCGTTAGACTCGGAACCAAGCGATTACACGCACAGTATTTCAATTAAACATCCACGCGATGAATACTCACAATTTGAGCCACAAAGTCACGTTGGCTATAGTTCCGACCCGAATTGCAAAACCAAAACTAGAAAAGAAAGTCACAATAACAGAGACAATTTGTATTCCAACATTGTAGATCTAGAATTGAATAAGAAGTATCCACCATTTCCCTCAGATTCTTATAGAGATACTTACGACAAATACGCCGAACCGAGTTACGACTTTGATAGATACGTAACAAAACATTATGGCAATGGAAACTTTAAAGGGCATAAATACGATGAAATTGACGTCAAACCTACATCAGTGAAATATACGTTTCCAGTGATACCCGACGTGCCTCCTCCCGAAAAGTACTTCCCAGATGAAGTTCATTCCAGACCAAAAAAGAAGAGGCCTCATAAACCACGAGAACCAGAGCACCGCTTTCCTAGCGAAGATTTAAGTGACTATGTTTTAGTTCCTAAGAAGAAGCTAAAGAAGCCTGCACCTACTGTTGAACCCTACGATTACAGAGTGCCGGAGGATGAATACGAGCGTCCCCAGTATTTAAGTAACTACGACGATACGTCACAGGATGACAGGTACCCCAGTTCCACGCGAGGAGCAGCACCGAAGGAGGTTGTTCGAAAAATTGTGAAGAAACGAAAACCCGTCATAAACCTGTTAGATATGTTCGATATTTAAGTTATTTGTTATAAATACAAATTAGATTATTTATACTTGTGTAACTATTCAGGCCAAAGCCGTGATAGATAAAAGTATTGATAGGACAAATTTAAATAGACTGAAGTGAATAAACCGAATTATTTATTGTTATTTTGTAACAAGTGACTTTTTCGTTGTAAGTCGTTGTTGGAGAGATCCAAATTGGAACCAAAGTTTGCTAAACTAATTGACTGAAACGTTTCTGTAAATTAAAATGCATTTCAAGTTTATATTTTATATTTACAAGTGATTTTTTTTACCTTTTTCCAGAAACCCAGGGCTGGGCCTCCCCTTTTTCTTTCCAAACCTCCCTGTATTGTGCGATCTCAGACAATGTTGGCTCTACAAACGTTATCAGATATAGGTACAGGGTGGCAGGAATATCGACGCGCAACCTCATACCATGAATTCAGTACATCATTTTAAACCATTTATTTATTTGGTTATTTCAAAAAAATTTGCTCTTCCATACATTTTCACCGCGTTGGTACTTTTCTATGAAACAACAGTTTTTTTTTTATAACTGACGAAAAATATCTGTCTAAAATCATGTGCTGATTTCATGGTTACAGTTTGCGCATCGATGCCATCCTGTAAGAAATTACATATTAAAGGAATTAAAAAAAAATGTCTCTCGAATAGGTATTTTCGCTTTCATAAATAACACAGCTCATAATCTTTGATAGATTCTAGAAAACGATAAAAATAATATGTAATATGGGCCTATGATCGAAATTTTAAAACATGCATTACGCATGCAGTATACGTGTTGCGCAAAACGGTCTCACAATGATAGTGAAAGTCCAAAGCCTCGGAAACTGGAGCGAGTGGGTGTGTCGGTGGCGTATTTCCTCACAAGGACGTTCGGAGATATTTTTATAAATCGCAACACACGATATTCCTATACCAAGAATAATTAATTAGGTCAGTTTGTGTAGGCACCAAACTAGACGGCCGTGGCTTTGTCTTGATGCCGAAAGGTACTTACTTTCGTTTTTATTTGGTCCTTTATGTAAGTGTTATAATGTAATGAGTAACGAAATGTTTTCTGCAGAAATCTCGTAGCAAATCTGACGGAAATATTACAGCAATATTTAAAATTGGCAAGTACCATAGAACAGGGCTAGTAATATTTATTTACAGCTCAAGGGATCTATGTAAGGAAGGACAATTAACACGATATCTATCAAGAAACTCATTTTTAGATCATACGTAAAAGGCAGGGAGGATGCTTTATCATCATCAGCCTATTGCAGTACACTGTTCCCATCGCATGCTATTAGACTGAGTCTTCAGCTCTCAGCCGATAGCTAGCCATCTGCATCACTCCACATAGACTCAGGGTGTCCCTCACTGAGGAGTATTAGCTGTAGAAAATTGACAGCAGTTCCCGAGTGTCTATTTAGGTACTATACTACTGCTATTACTGTACTTCTACAACATTTTTCGACAAATCCTTTTCTGTTCAGGCCGCTCGTTCATGGAATGCATTGCCAGTTCTTGTCAAATAAAACGCGCGCAATCGTTAGCTGTATTTAAGAGACTCGTGAAGGAACATTACTTGTTGTTGTGATTTTGTTTTTGCAATAATCTATAGTCATCATTTATTTTCGTTGTTTATATGTACATTTAGTATGTATTTATTTATGTATCTATTATACAGCATTATATATATTTATGTATCTATTATAGTATATTATATTGCACCATTGACAACCCCATTTTTTTATATCCACGCAATCACTTTCCATTCCAAGGTTGACTGGAAGAGTTCGCAGAAAGCGATAAGGCCGCCCATTGTATGTTTTGTATTCATAATCGTATTTTTTTGTTTTGTATTTTCTGGTGTACAATAAAGTATATATAAATAAATAAATATATGTATCAAAATGTATATATCTTATATAGCGTTTGCATAAAACCGTTAAATTTAAAAATTATACATATAGGTATGCAATTCGATGCATTTTTACAAATTAGCAATTTTAATTTGCACGAATCGTCAATTTGCTTCGGTGCTGCAATATGATTTGTTCACAAGTTTTTCCCTTGGGAAAAATATGGTAGAAAGAGCCCAGTAACCAATTAATTCACAGTATTTGTCAATCATCAAATTGGTCCACTCCTTAATAAGTACCTAGGTAATACGAGAGCAAGGTGCTCCGAATATGATCAAAGTGTGACATTAATGTCCCATGATTTACGCGTACTGTTATGTTTTATTTTAGTTGCACATGCCGTTCACCAGTGGCGGCCATGACACCGTCGGCATTGTCGCAATGCGCCCGCGCTGCACCACGCGCCGCGCACGCGCTGTAGGAACATGTCCCTAATCAGGGCTTAGAGAAAAGTTTCCGCTATGGTAATTGAAGTGTCATTGGTATTGGTGTTTAGGTATATGGGTCGTGCTGGATTCACGTATGAGATTCAATTAGACCTATTGCTTTGTTGCCTTTTCAAGTTTTCTTTTAAATCGTCACATGCAGAATGTGAATGGCCGAGAGAACAGATGAATTTAAAATCAGAATAAAACCAATAAGGAACTTACGAAAGTAAAGGTAAATTACACTTTAAAATATCTTTTACAAAACATTACATAAAAGAGTTCAAAAGACTGCGCTTGCTACCAAGAAGTCGGTCGCTACAGCATTTTTATCAATGTCTACAGTTATATATTTACAATACATCTATTTTCATTCGTAAGGCACTCAACAAAACTATACAGTCTAACTTATCGTTTATTAAAGTAAAACAAGTAACCCAACGTAGCAGTCGCCTGGCTAGCTTTCGGATTTTACTTTTGTAGGAGCACAATTATATGTATAACAAAGACAAAAATATATAAAAAAGTTGCATTCATTTAATGCATTCAAAATTCACTTAACTGCATCATCATCTTTATCATCATCTGCCTAGGCTTTTCCTAACTATGTAGGGGTCGGATTCCAGTCTAACCGGATGCAGCTGAATCATCATCAACCTATAGCAGTCCACTGCTGGACATAGACCTCTCCTATTGCACGCCATTCAACTCGATTTTTGGCACTCTCATCCAGCTGCTACCAGCTATCCTGCGAAGATCTTCGCTCCACCTAGCCTGAGGGCATCCTACCTTACGTTTACCGATTCACGGTCATCGGTTCAACGGCTAATATGGCCGGCCCATTGCCACTTCAGCTTGCTTATTCTGCAGCTGAATACCAGTATTAAATTAGGCGCATATTTAACCAAAAATAACACCCTTCCTAAAAGCTGAATGCATTGGATGGGTGTATCATAATTGCTACCGTGACGTCTGTAACGAACTTTATATACTTTAAGCATTATTCTCATGTGACTTTGTGTCTTTTTTTGAAAATAAATATCTTTAAACCAATACAAGTCGGTAGCAATTACAAACTTCAAGCAATAAAAGCGCTGGCCAGTTACCTAATAAAGGTGTAATAGGAACCTGCGGAACTTAAAAGACATAAACTAAAAAAACCGGTCAAGAGCGAGTCGGACTCGCGCACCAAGAGTTCCGTACCATCATATGTTTTAAAATTTTCATCGGCGAGGCCTATATTATTCAGAGAATTTTCTCAGCTCCATCTCTTGACCGATAATGGAACTAATGTAACTTTTGTTGATGATTTCTGAAAAAATGTGCTATTAAGAGACTTTGTTTTATTTTTGCTGTAATCTTTACATAAACTTCTATCACCTAGAATAATTTCAGATTTTTCTCTGCAAACTTCGGAGATAAGAGGGGGGAACGGTATTTTTGTTTAAATTTTTCATCAAAAGTCGAAAACTATGCGGCCTAAAAAAAAAGAAAATTTTTTGAGAATGTGCAAACTATGTTCATTCATATGATAACCCACATGCCCTAGTATCCCTCGAATTTTTCACCTTTCAGTCCCTGTTACAAAAAATATACGTACATTAATTTTTATTTCTTTCTTATTTGCAAAATAGTTGGGCCAACGTCATCTAAAATTGTTCCAAATTTCAAGTTGATAGCATTAGTAGTTCTTGAGATATCCAGCTGTGACAGACAGACAGACTGAGTCTCACCATAAGGCTTACGTTTTACTATTTTGATACGGAACCCTAATTATGGCGAATCGTAGCAAGTTAATAACTGATTAACTATTAAATCCTTATTATAATACCTTTAAATCAAACGCTTGATCAAATATTGAAAATAATTACCTATGTACTTGCTCTTCTTCATAAATTGATTGTTGTGAGAAATAGGTTCCGGGGCTAAATGTGTTGATATCAGAATTGCGTTATGGTTCAAACGTATAAGGTCGGTAAAAACTTAGACAACATTAGGACAGTTGTCTTGTCAATTAATCATAGCATTTGATATAGCTTATAGAGCTCCATAAAAATAGTACTTACTAGAGCGAAATAAAAGTGCTTGGAAAAAATTCTTCTTAATTTTACCAAGCATTACCCAATTAAGTACATCTAATATTTTATAATAATATTGAATTGCTACTTAGCCCTCTTCCTCTCTCCCTTTTTGTGCTATGCCCGACAGGGTCTATATACTTTGTAATACCATCTATGTTGCCGGGTCAGCGGGATTGTCCGAAAGGGTTACCTGTGGCCCGGAACATAAAGGGCTAAAGAAGGAACACGGGTGGGTTTTAGTCAGTAAGAGTCTGACACTCTCTGACTCTCTGACTCTGACTCCCTTCCGCTCCACCCAGAGCGGGAGGGGTCATTTGATGATTTCCCATCCTGAATAAAATAAAATACCATCTATGTAATACATATGGAATGCAATAAAGAATTGAGTATTGAGTATTGCATTTTTATTTCACTGTGTCTACAATAAATGCATGATCATTCTTGACTGCTGATTCTGAGTATGCCACGATAATTATTAAACATAAACGATTTTTTAAGAACCCTTGTGTAATCCTGTTGCATTCAGTTCCAAGTTCCTTTCTTCGATTCAAACACAATTTTCCTCGATGTAGAATATTTTTTAGTACAACCAATATGTTTAGTACCTCATCTATTATTGAGGGTCATTCCGGGTCAAACTGATCAATAAAAGCAAGAGATTGTGAATTCTTTGACACTTCACCTACATCCTGTTTGTTGAAAACACATAGATAACGTGTGTGGTTTGAACTAAATACATAAGCAATTTTGATTAATTTTCGAGTAATACTACAATTTCTGAAGGAATGTGGACACTAATTGCCATAAACGAACTGGAGCAAGCGATATGAGTTGAAATATTATCAGACAAACGTTCCTCTTATCTTTGTAAAAAGTAACTCGACAGTTTTAATTAATGCATTCACTTTATCTGGAGGCGGAAAGGTTTTTACTTTCAAGTAGGCATTTTACAAAAGTGCGATTCTGTCCAGTTTTTATTTATTATTGTTTAGATTAGAATCATTATTTTAATTGGCTGGAACATACGTTTTTGATCCTATCATTAATAGTTAGTAGGTATGTATGCGTTCATTATATAGACTAATGCAATTTTCTTCTGCATTTGCGTGTAGTGTACTCTTTAGTCCTGCATTCTTATTTTTTGTAAGGTCATTGAGTATTGGATGGCTTTAGAGAAAAAAGACTGATTGATAACTGATGACTTCTAGTTGCAATGATCCACATTCGTACTTTTAATCACCGACTTCATCAAGTAATCAACTGCTTTATCTCAAGAACTTATTCAACTTGTAATTCATTTAAAATATAATTATGAAACAAAAAAATGTGTGCCTACTGTTTCAACCGACAAACTGGGTGGGACAAATGTCTAGCATTGATCCGTTCAATGATTACCGATTTCCTTTTACAGCAATCAGGGGCTATAAAATATTCTTAAACACTGCTATACCTGTGAACGTATAATAAGTTATTAAATCTCTGCTGGTTAGGCTGTATGTAGACTTAGCTAAGACTCTCTCTCTATTAAACAGACAATGATACAAAAAATGACAGTACACAGTGAACACATTCACAACACATAGTCAAAGTTGTCAACATATACGATCTACTGAAAATCATTGGTTACCAAAACTGTATGGTTTTTGATTGATATAACTGCTTAGTGTGCGCAATGTCTTAGAGTAGTTAGATAGCCATAAAAAGTTAATTAAGCAGTAATCAGATACTTTAAAACTGTACTTTTTTCCTCTATACGTTTAAATGTTCCAGTAGATAGTATTCTATGTAGTAATTAAAATATTGCAAGAATGTTAACAGCTGTCGCTTGATCATGGGCACTTAAATAAATTACTACGCTTAGATACGTACTCTACGGTGTCAATATTTGCATTAACAAGATGAAAGACTTCCTGTTTCTTCACATACCTACTCATTTGCAAATGAAGTAAAGTTTAACGAAAATATAATTATGACAAATTGTTTTCTTCGTTATGTATTCAAAATTTATGGATAGGTTTGCTATCGGCGTTTAATTCTAATAATTATGCGTAAATTGTGCGTATCTTACTTTTCTTTCATGTTCAAAGATTTAAATCATAGTTTCGCTCTACCGTGTCAAAATATGGTCCGTTTCGTTTCGTTATGACACCTTTGACATACACAATGTCGCAGAGACTTGACTTGATTTTCATGGAAATGTCAATAATACCATAGAAAAAACAAATATTTACTCCGATAATACTGTCACATTTTCGCGCGATATCTTACGAAAAAGTGTTCACTGTCATTGTTAGTTGTTCGTACGAAATTATTGTCCATACAAAGTAGGGACAACTGAAATATATCATCACAATCGTGAGCCATTTACACATTTTATTTCAAAGTATTCACTTCAATATCTATTTCCGGGAAGGAATACTGCTGTTGGAGAAGCGCTACACCAAGTGCGTTGAAGTCAAGGGAGATTATGTAGAAAAAATCATTTTTTACTTGAAAATCACAGATTTTCATTGTCAGGTCGAGAATTTTTCACCTTACCCTCGTATTTACTCACAATGTTGTCTTGAATCAGGATTGTGACTTCATCAACTGCCTAGCCTTTTCCCAACTATGTTGGGATGCAGCTGAATACCAGTATTTTACATGGAGCGACTGGCAATCTGACCTCCGCAACTTAGTTACTGGGTAATACGATACACCTTGGTAAGACTGGTTGTCAGACTTTCGGGCTTCTGACTACCCGTAACGTCTGTCAAATATCCAGGAATGACAGCCGGAATCAACGGCTTAACGTGCTTTCCGAGGCACGGAAATGCTTCGTATTATTAATGCCTCGTATATTGACTTGTATTTGTTAATTACTAAAGTCCGTCGTCAGGTATTGCATCCGCTTTAAACTGTCAGTTGTACTATCCGCTGTTGCAAGACATAATCTTGTTCCTGTGGAAACCTGATAGATCGACCAAATCGAGATTAAGTTACAGGTCAGACCACAGTATATTGAGCATGTAGGATTATAAAGTACCCCGGCAATCTTATATTTAACATGGCACTAGTATATAAACAATTTATTTTTTTAATAATCAAACTCAAACTCAAAACATGTATTTCAATTAAACCATTTACAGGCACTTTTGTATTGTCAAAAAGTCGGTCGGTCAGAAAATATGAAGCTAGTTGCCCATTCCAAAGCGTAGGTACCTATGGAGAAGAACGGGCAAGAAATTCCATGGACACTTTTTTAAATTATATTTTTACAAAAATATTAGTTACATCATTTATGTTGAATTTATAATTATACATATGTGAGAACGATGTAAAAAAAGACGTACGCGTTATAAGCGTCCAGAGTACAGCAAATAGTAAGCAAACAACAATTCAAATTTAAAATAATTAAAAATAAGCCGAGACAGCTAAGTGATGACCCCCCACTGACGGCGCCCGTTCACAAACATGACGCAAAGATGATAGAAGGGAGCTAAAGGATCCAACACACACGCCACCGTCAGCGAGACATTTGTGTGAGCCTGACATACTATCAGCCGCCAGTAATAGGTACACAACAGACTGCCTTGTTTGTGTATTAGTCGCAAACGCTTTTGCTGACCATAAGGCCATGGGTCCGATTTCCAGCTCGAGCAAAGTCTTATTAGGGTTTTCCATCAGGATTTTCTTAGTAGTAGCCCGGAGTCTCGGTTTGTGCCCTATTGATGGCAATAGACTAATCCCCAAATACATAGGACTTTAACATAACTGGCGAAATATCGGTATGTTATAGGCTACCTCTGCCTAGCCCTAAGGGGACACAAGCGTGATGTTATGTTTATGTATGTATGTACTTACAGAATACACTCTCGAAATATATAGCAGGGACCGGTATTCCGCTTAAAAATCTTAATTAAAGCGCTTGATGCAGTCAAATAACGATAGATCGCGCTACGTGTCTCGATTGGATTTATTTGAAGGTAAAGAGCAATCAACCGAACATTCATGCTTTCATTATAAGAATACAATAAATTATGTGCGTAGGTTCAAAGTATTAATAATCCTATTATAATATAAATGCGAGAGTTTGTACGTTTGAATGTTATCTACTCAATAACGAAAAACAGTTTTCATTGAAATTTGGCACACAGATAACCTATAACCTGATGGATAACCTGGATTAACACATGATACTTTTTATCCCGGTAATACATTTTCGGACATCCACGCGTTCGAAGCCGCCTTCATAAGCTGGTAGAAATATAAACCAAAGATGGGTACCGGTATACAGGGTCAAATTAGATTAGCTAGCGAAACTCTGCAGACGTGATAGGTACACGACAAAATAACAAACACACGACACGACACGATAAAATAAAAATGAAAAAGGATCTGAGGGGCAATTCTACTAATTTTAACAACGTTCACGTCTGATCTCAGTCTCAATCTGTCAAAAAATACTTCAAATTTCCCTACATTTTGACAAGTTTTTGACATTTCTTTGTCGCTGAGATGAGACTGCGACTAGATTTTGAACGTTTTAAATTACGAGAATTGGCCTTCTGGTGTTTTCTTTTGGGGGTCAGAGACCGATGGTAGTGTTTTTACTGGAAATATAATATATTATAATATTAAATATTGTTGAGATATTGATACATAAAATATCACGTCTGCAGGGTTTACACAAAAAAGAAAAGTTTGTTTTTAAACTGTTTTATCAAGTAACTACACTAACAGCAGTCCATGACCCCACAAAAAATCATCAAATTACTTGATTGCTTTTTTATTGCTTAGACGAGCTGCACCCCGCATAAATTTCGATTCCGTGGGAATATCGGGATAAAAAGTAGCCTATATTTTAATCCAGGGTGTCAGCTACCTTCACACAAAATTTTATCGTAATTGATTTAGCCGTTTGGGCGTGAAGAAGTAACAAATATATAAACACACACACAAACTTTCGCCTTTGTAATATTAGTGTGATATTGATACCCACCACGTCTACGGAGTTTTGCTAGCTAATTTAATTTTACCCTGTAGTGTTACGTTATGACTATGATATTATCTGACATGCATTGTACTGTCATAGTGCCCGTTTTTATCCGTATTCGTAAATCATAAGGCTCATTCACTTCGGAATATTTTAACGAAATTGCTTAGAGTAAATCTAGCATAAAAATATCAACATCTACGAGTATGTTTGCAGTAACTCTATAAATATGTCGAAATAATGATAATCTATGAGTGAAATATCTTTTGTGAAATTGAAATGATAATTAATGCAAGCGATCGACAAAATGCAAAAGAAATACATTTACATATTAATTTCTTTGCTACGTTTACTTAATTTATTTGTATAATTTTCATACTTGGGGATTGTAGAATAATATTGTTAGGTATTCTATTTATTGCAGATCAAGTGTTCATTTTGCATACAACGGTAGAGGAAATGCAGTTTTTATAAAAATAATGAATGAAGTGACGCAACTGGCAGATAGGTAGTCCTTCCGAAGTCCTGGGAGCCTAAGAAGGCCTCTTTGGCAGAATCATAAAAGGACAACATTATGAATCATAATATGGCGAAGACAGTCCGTGTTTTTCTTTAATTTGCTGCACGACGTAGGTATAATCAAAGAGATTGGGATTGGATTTGGATTGGATTGATTGATATTTTAGCACAGACAAAAAAAAATAACTGAACAATCCTTCACCAATTGGATTTGATACGATCAACTTATCAGTTAACTGGCCATTATGATTCATAATGTTATCCTTTTATGATTCTGCCAAAGTGGCCTTTTTAGGTCCCCAGACATCCGCAACTGCAATAACTTGAAGATTCTAACTTGTAAATAGTCATTGTTCTAGGTATTGTGTATTTATTTTATTTCTACATTGTTAAGTTTATCTTATCATATACTGCACCGGTTGACGTAATTACGTCAATGCCGGCTGCCGCTGAAAACCAGCGCTGGGGCTCTGTCTCGCATAGGGTCGTAGCATTATGCTGTACGATGACCGTTTTGCGTGGATGTGACGCAAATATTCCAACTTGTTCTTTTTTGTGTTTGTGTTCTTTATTTGCGTCATGTTTAGGTACCCCAAATAAATGTTTTTTTCTTTCTTTCTTTTTTTCCATTCGTAACAAGGATATGCCATCTTATAAATGATTGAGCATGATCGTCTAGTGGTTAAGACTTATTCGTTGTAGAGACACCAGCACATCAAGCTGCTACAATTTGTCAAATTTCTTTAATATATTTTCAACTTTATCGCTTTAATGATTGGGAAAATTTTACAGTTTCGGGTAGTTTGATGTTTGTTGTCTGTACATTATTATCATGTAATCTGTGGTGTCCTATCAGAATTCCAGCGCTGCGGTAAATAATTTCTAAATAACGTATATTTTGCTGAGATAGCTGACCTTTTGGCCGCACAAAGATCTTTCTTTTACGTCTTCATGATTTTCTTAGTTTTAATGTTTTCTGTATGTGTCCCAATTAAAATATTTTTCTATTTTTTCTTATTTAGTTCTTAAAGAGCTCTTTCCAATCAACTTACATACCTAATAGTGTTGCAACTCCGTTTGTATCAAATAGGCCTACGAATAATAAAGTCGTGCCTAAGTGACAAGTTGACACCTTGAATTACGAAATCTATAATGAGATTGACACGCGTGAATTATATTGTTGCTTATAATAATAGATTATGAACTAGACTTTGAAAGCCGTCGTGCATTGTGATTAAGAATCTGGATCTGAAAAAATTATAATTTAGCAATTCATAATTTTGTTCGCACTTTCTGAAAGTAGAAACGGAGTGGCATTGATGTGTCTTGATTATATCCTTGGTTTAGAGTTCAATTCTTAAAATATTACATAAATCCATACAATAAAACCCCAGTTTAAAAAAAATGTAATATTGACGGATTGACGAGTGTAGAATATTGATACAAACAAAAAAAGAGGAATGCTATCAATCCCTATAAAATCCTAATTCTTTCAAAATAAAAAATAAAATTCACTTCATGAGCACTCATGAAACATTAGAAGCCTCTAGCTTCTAATGTTTCATGAGTGCTCATGAAGCACGGTTCAAATTGGTCGTTTCCACGGAAACGAGCCGGCAAGAAACACCACGGATACTCTTTTAAAAATATTGATTTAAATTTTACAATGTTTTCAAATTACAGTGTTAACAGGTATGGGAGGACAGTGTAGGCCTGTCAACAAGTACTAACAAAATAGAAAATTTTCTACAAATCTATAGTCTACAAGGCCTACAACGTTCCCACTTTTTCTTTAATAGCCTATTACGACATTCAAATATGCAAAAAGGGTGACTAATTTGATATCTGGAATTTCTATAGGTATAGCAATATAATATCATAAAGACTCCTACAAACAGGCGCGACACGGGATATAATCGCGCGCGACACAAAGGCACCGCTCGTTGTGCGACTTGCGATGCCTTTGGGTCGCGTGTCGTGTCGCGCCTGTTTGAAGGAGCCTTAAAACTCGATTGCACCAACCACTGCCATCTGTCAGCTGCAAAATACTAAAATATGACCTGTAATAATTATCATGCATTTAAATTTCACTTAGGTACCTACTAATTACATTTACGTACTTGAACACCTAATGAAACTTAATATATCAAATAGATCACCTGTAAAACATTATTGCATTTACTATTAATAATTTAGTTACTAACTGTTATAGTGATAGATCGATTCGTGATGGTGGCATTTAATTAAAATGTATTATGCATATGTGCTAAGGACATGTTAGGCTGGACTAGGATGGTTTTATGCTAATATATGTAGTCCTTATGGACATGTTACCGATTGCCACACATTGTTTTTATTACTGTTTGGGAATATAAACTATTTCTTCGAGTATTTTGTCAATAGTTAGGTATTCCCATTTCTACCACAATCGGTACGCATGACCTAAAATTGATAAACGAATGTTGAAGAGTGATGTCACAAACCAGGCAATCAGAAGCTTGAATGTCCCATAACAATAATTGTTCGCCAAGTGGTTAGTCTACTCTTCACGCGTACGAAGGGCTGGCCTATTTTTAAGCCATTCAATGTGGCAATGCTGCCGGCCTTTTGGGCACTGTCCCCATTTGCAGCGATGTGGACGATTTGTTTGACGGCCAATAAGATCTGGGGGAGATCTTTTCATTCAGGGTGACAGAGACATTGACGCGCAACCTGTCACCAGATCCAATTACCTGGATTTAGCACATGATTCTGAACCCCCGTGAGTTGAATTTTTTCATCGGTTATTTAAAAAAAATGCTTTTTCATACATTTTGACCGCGTAGCTTTTGCAGTTTTCTGTGAAACAGCAGATTTTTTTTTTTTTGTGATAACCACCGAAACTCTAGTGTTCTAGAATCATGTGCTGAATTCATGTTTATACTAGTAGTTTGCGCAACCACCCTGTATACTTACATATAATATTATATATAGGCTTGTATAATGTACATAAAAATAACCATATATGAAGAAGTGGATGTCATTTCGTGTACAGTAGATAATATGCGGCCAAGTCAGTTGATTCTGAATAGGAAAGAAATAGGACGATTTGTAGAGATAAGTTGGGTTGGAAATGACGAATAACCACTCACCCACATTCACTCAAACTCATGTCCAATCTAACCAAACTATCATGAATCTGTCAATATATCTGAGTGGGCATTGACAGGCTACCTTACTGGTATCAGTCATAACTGTTGAAATACTAGCATTATTTCGGGAAATACACAATACATTGCCTAATTTGCCTACAAATTGAATGCTCATACATAAATTCCTTCAGAACGACAGTCTATTTCTCAAAGCATATAAGGTTTCGGCATAGATATGCAGGCATGATATTGATTTACGAATATTAAACGGGTAATTCGATATTACTCTCATAGGAATCCAGTTACACATGAGAGTGGGTGCCAAGGCGCCCATATTAGATGAATGGCTTGCACAACTTAACACTACGTCGGATACTGTACTAAATATCTTAATTATAGGGTAATTTCTGCTAAAGGTATTGAATAAAGGTATGTTAGTTCAGAAATACCGTGATATATGTCGTCATATTATACTATATAAAGCTTTATTATATATTCGTCGATGAGAATTAGTTAGGTATGAGATTTCTCTTAAAACTAAATCATGTTTAAGCACATGACTCTGACATTAAAGATGTTAATCAATCAATAAACTCAGCCTATCGCAGTTCATGTCGAAGGGGCCCGTTAGGGCCGAAGCCTTCCGGGTCAGCGGGATTGTCTGAAAGGGTTACCGCTGGCCCGGAACACAAAGGGCTAAGGAAGGAACACGGGTGGGTTTTAGTCAGTAAGAGTCTAACACTCCCATCCGCTCCACCCAGAGCGGGAGGGGTCATTTGATGATTTCCCATCTTGAAAAAAAATAATTTGCCTATCGCAGTTCACTACTGGACATAGGCCTCGTCCAGGCTGCGCCATAACACCCTATCCTCCGCTTTTCACATCCAGTCTGTCCCAGCCAACTTCTTAAGGTCATCGGTCCATCTGGCTGGGGGGCACAATACGCTTACGATACGCGGTTTCCGCTCTAGGACTCGTCTGCTCCACTGGCCATCGGTCCTTCGACAAACATGGCCGGCCCACTGCCACATCAGTTTGCTTACTCCGCAAGCTAGACGATGTCCATAGATCACCGTAATTACCACCTTATTACAAAATTAGTATGATAAAAGAAAGAAGTTGCATTGTATTTATTATTATTATTGCCACTTAGCCCTTTTCGTCTCTCCTAATTTTGCTGTGCCCGACGGGGTCCATATTGATCTTTTGCTTTGTAATACCATCTAGGTACATATATAATACATCATCATCTGCCAGAGTCGGCTTCCAGTCTAACCGGATACAGTTGAATACCAGTATTTTACATGGAGCGACTGCCTATCTGACCTCCACAACCCAGTTACTGGGTAATATGATACCCCTTGCTAAGACTGGTTGTCAGACTTTCAGGCTTCTGACTACCCGTAACGACTGTCAAAGATCCACGAATGACAGCCGGGAAACGGCTTAACGTGCTTTCCGAGGCATGGAGAGGTCACGGTATGTAAAGATGGTCACCCATCCACAGACCAACCAATAATAATAAATAATACCTAATAATAAATACTATACTTATTTTCGAAATAAGAAGACAAAGCGTTACAGACGCTATACAAGGTTTATTAGTGAGGGGGTTAGATTTGTATTGTTGTTTTTACTACTACATTAACATTACGCCTGTATTCTCCGAAGGGTTAGGCAGACGTGCACCTAATAGTTCACCCACATTTCGCCAGCTAAGATTTAAGACCCAAGTACACGTAATAGAGCGAAAGCCTTTTGCCTTCAACCGGCCACAAATTCAGACTACGGGCTGAGAAACTCCAAGCAGAAAAACCCAGTACAACTTTTTCAAATCCGGGAATCGAACACAGTACCTCATTCTCAGCAGTAGCGCTTGCAACTACTTAACCAACGAGGTGGCTGTATTACTTCAGATAAATTCTAACGGCAATATAAACGTCATAATAATGTATGTTATATGCCGTCACTGGTTTGTGTCGAAATATAAGGAAAACAGCTATTTAACAAAATGGTAGCTAGGTTATTGACTGGCGACAGTAAACCTAATAGTTTATATCTTAATCTTACAACACTTCACTCGTAATATCACGCGACTTGTCCAAACATTATCTTTTCCCCATTAACTGCACGATATCACATAGCCAAGTATGCAAAACAATTTCACAAGACTAAATCTTCATCACGTATGCAAATAAGTGTAAAAACTCGTTCAACTTGCAACATGCTGTGTAAACCGGCGCATTTAGTGGGTAAGTATACACCGGTCTTGTTGCCTGCGTTACCCAATGAGGCTTGAGATAACCGCGACGAGGTCAATGATCTCGGATAGATGAGTCACAGCCACTTGACATCTGAGACTATGCGGTAGACGCTCACACCTTGATTTAAGGCGCGGTTTTACTGTGCGAGCTGCTATCGATTTATAGATTGTACAGATGCCAGCACATTAAGGTATTACAATCTGTCAAGTTTCTTTAATAAATTTTTAACTTTATCGCTAGAGCATAAGGTTCGAAGTTGATTGGGAAAATTTGACAGTTTCGGGTAGCTTGATGTGCTGGTGGTGCAGTGGGGACCCAGTGGTAACGGGCGCGATTAACGAGTTATAGGTCGTAGGTCCGAACCCAGACAGGCGCTTCACTTTGTGTAAATTATTACATCACCACTGCTTCTAAAACGGCGATGAAAAACATCGTGACGAAACCGGCATGTCCTAGAACTGAAAATTCGAAGACATTATCGTGACATCTACCAACCCGCACTGGGTGGTGTATAATGGCCCACTCCAGTAACTTCCCAGCGGTGGGAACATTATTGGCTAATTATGCTAACAGAAAAAAAAACCAGGTAAGTCCAGGGACCATTATCATACTAGCTGGTAGGTATATCCGTATAGGTTTAGATGAAACCGATAAATCATCCAACAGATACGCAATACGCATTATAGAATAACTAGCAGATACGCAATACGCATTATAGAATAACTAGTTTCATTCTGCAGCCCATCGTCTTTGAGACCTTAACAAAAGGATGGGGTGGTCTATTTATAAAACAGTTTAGAAAACCTAACAAGTCATCAAAGTCAGTTTTATGTTCATGATATAAAAATGTTATCACAACATCCCTATTTTTTTTTTGGTTAGCCTGCACTCTCTCACTACGGAAGGCGTAGAGGGAGGCCTTTGTCCACAAAGGCCTCCCTCTACGCCTTCCGTCGCCGCATCGTCCGCGAGCCTCCTTGCAGTTTTGGCAGAATTTTTATCAACATTCCTAATAATAAAAAAAGCGGCCTAAGCGGTGCACACGAAGGGTTTCGTACCATAAGCATAAGGCAAAAAACGCTAAAAAAAAACACGTATCTTGTATGACCCCTTTAATTTTACTTTAGTTTTATTATTTGTTGTTAGAGCGGCAATAGAAATACACACTGTGAAAATTTTAATTGCCTAACTATTACGGCTTATGAGTTACAGCCCACTAGCAAACAGATGGACGGACGGACCGACGATCGACAGCGGAAGCTTAGTAATAGGGTCCCAGTGGCTTTTTGGTATGGAGCCCGAAAAAATACAAAATATAAAATCAAAGACAAAGGAACTACTCCTTAATAAATGCAGTGTGGTTTACTAGGTCTTGTTTTAATTCAGTGCTATTTAGTTTGAGAGCTATTTTCGGACTATGCTAATACAAATTAATGCCTTTGTAGTGATTCATTGACTATTATTATCTGAATCAAATTCCACGGTTACTTAAGTGCACTTTTTATTATCGTCATTTTTTAAAACAAGTTTAAGTGTACCGAATTTCGTTCATGCTCTTTACTTAAATTAGTCATGAGATTGTCACATTTTTTTTTATAACCACAATGCCTTTATGCTGTTTATTTTTTTAGAATGCACTTTTATTTGTTTTTTTTTAAGGGTTTCTTGTCTCGTAGAGCCATTATGAAGCCACTTGTTAAAAAATTACGCCTGTAAGTGACTAATTCACCAGAACACAATGCATTTATGTTATTTATTATTATGTCAATATTTCTAGTGGATAAGTCGTTGGTGTACCTTTTAAATAAAAATAAAATAAAATATCTCAATACCGTCATGCCTTCAGTGCATTACCAAATAAAACGTCGTAAGCGCATCCCATAACATGATAAGCGGGGGCATCTAGAATGCCTTTATGTCAAGCGCACATGTATTATCATTATCATATCCTAGTAGCGAGGCTTTTAACTTGTCTTACATTCCAGATGCATATTAATGCCGATGAAAGAGCTTCGTTGCGTCGGCAGTTTTCATGGAGGTAAAATAATTCAGCATGTGTAAAGGGCAGACCTTTTTTACAATTTACGGTAGGAGGCTTCGTCCTTAATTTTTTGTTATTAATTAGTTAAAATCAAAATTTGATTTTGTTATAAATCAAATTTTATATAGAAATTCAATTCTCTCATTAGTCACAGTTGAGCTATTATGCCAATTTATTTGGAGTCAGCGTAACATCTTTTTTTTTGTTTGAAGTATTTTGGTAAGATAATATTTTGTTTTTTTTTCCTGTATATTACAAAGAGTATTTTATCTACGGAGTATCTATCTATTAAAATTAACTATTGAAATCCTCATCTCCAGAAAATATATTGCACAGGCAGTTTAGCAATGCACCAAGAAATAAGTTACCTAATAGATAATTATTACGATTTTAATATTAAGTAAGCAATTAGTAATTGGTTTCTTGAGCTAATTCTCAAATCATTCGAAAGGCATATATCGATAAATAATAGTTCGACACAAACCTCGCCTAATTCGGCTCGACTCTTGTAAGACAATGCATAACGAACACATAGTAACCAAAATAGTCAACCTGAGCAATTTTCCCATGGCCTTATGTATGGTCACAATGAGTTCATGTTTCGATTATGGCCAGGCGACATTTGGGACTCACCCGTTTTAGGCACAAAGGTTTTTTCAGCAAGCCACGAATTGGTTGTGATATCGAAGATAATAAATGTTACATGTGTCTTATAAATATTTAATATAAGTAGACTAGTTTTTCTGTTAGTGCCATATTTTATAGTAGGTGACTAGCTGCGCCCGCGATTTCGTTCGCGTGCGTATTAGACGTCAAGGGTTATTTTGCGCAGAACCCTGTGTCTTTTAGAAATTTAAAAGTAGCCTAAGTTATAACGTCAGCGTCCAACGTCCTTATAACATCAGCTATCTTTATAAAGGGTTTCTTTTTATTATAAGTCCCGTGTTACTTTCATATGCATTTAGTAAAAAGCTGTTGTTTTGATATTACAAACAGACACTTTAATTTTATTTATTTTTACATATATTTTTTTTAATATATATTTTTTCAATAGATTTAAGTGGCTTTACGTGTGTTTCACTGGATGGTAACAGAAATCTCATGCAGTAAAGCATTTCTCCTTCCTTCACATTTCCAGATTGACACAATGAAATAAGGTGATAACGCAGTCTTATGAATATTAAAGCTACATGTGTTACGTTAAAAATGTCAGAAGAAGCGACTTAAACAAGAAGATATGTTCTGAGCGACATGGCGATCCATGTTTGATATTACACATAGTCTTTCATCATCATTTTTACCTTAGATGACTCTCGGCGATTATTTCTCTCAAGCTACTAAGAAGTACAAAATAAAGAAAACTATTGGGACCATGAAAACTAGAAGAATCAACGCAGCCTATTTGTACATATTCCAGGGGGCCTAAAAAGGCCACTTTTATTTATTTTATTTATTTTTTATTTATATGGAACATCAAACAGCTACAGTATATAGTATAAAAAAAGAGGTACACAACACATAAACAATACTGTAGCCCACAACGATGTTCACAGATTAGCTGTGGAATACTTACAAATAATTAATAATTAAACGCTAGGATAATGACTATAACTAATTTACAAACTAAACTTACTTGACTATCATGCTTACAATCTATAATTTTACACACTGTACTTGAATCAAATCAAAAGAGCTCCTTGAGTATAAGATCTTTGAACTTACTAGGAGAACTTGCAAAAATATCAAAATGTTCAAAGGCCTCATTGTACATTGGCCTCACTTTGTCAGAATCATAAAAGGATAACATTATAAATCATAATGGACAGTTAACTGTTAAGTTAATCGTATCAAAGTATCCCGTTGGTGAAGGATTTTTCAGTTATTTTTTTTTGCTTGTGCTAAAATACCAATGCATCCAATCCAATCCCAATCTCTTTGATTATACCTACGTAGTGCAGTGAAAAAAATAAAAACACGCACTGTCTTCGCCATATTATACCTAATTAATAATGTTATCCTTTTATGATTCTGACAAAGTGGCCTTTTTAGGCCTCCAGGTGTGCTGCTATTCTCAGAACTGTGAAAGTTTTTGTTTTGACATTCAGGCGCCTTTAGGCCTAAAATTTATCGACAAAATGTCAATAACTTAGGGAAATTTACAACCTAGTGAATTCGCTCAAAATCCGTAATTTAACAGAGCCAATCATTTTAACAACGGCAAAAGTAGGTAGCTGAATAAAATTGATTGTCTAGAAGACAATAATTCAATAAGGTACCTACGTGCTTCAGATTAATTTATTTTGTACTGAATGTTGTAGATACAACTATGTGGCACTATAAATGTATTTATTTACTATTCTGATACCAATTCTTAGTGTAGAATGCTTTGAACTTATTGGTCGCAAGAATTGTATGGATACGATACACTATTTTGTTTCACTAAAACTTAGCACCTCTATTTTCAGGTGACATTTGAGAGGAAACGACGTACCTAAAAAGTTTTTTCAATGATTGAGTAATGAATTATCTTCACCACCTTTGGTTGAGTGTGCGAGAAGTTTTAATAAATAAATAATAGAAAAAAAACTAGAAAAAAAATGAACTAAATAAAATAAATGAATAAATGAACTAATAAATAAATTATACCGCTAATGCTTGTTATACAATGTACAAAGCCTACTTTTTGCTAGCCAAACATTTTGACCAAACAACCTGTGTTAGGTACTTGCTTGACAGGACGGTGTGCTTCAAGGTAAGTTGACTACTCGTCGGCTGATTCATTATCAAACAATATGACTTAGGTATCCCTATGTATATGAAGAGCGAGAATCTTCTTCACAGTAAGTAAATGCAAAGCTGGTAGCCCTAAGAAGTTCAAGGTATAATTTGGTGTTGATCTTTCTTCGCGTCGCTGGCACGACTTTTGGTCAGTGAGTCGCCTTAAGGTTACACCCAAACCCGACTTTTCTCAGATCTTGTTGGTCCCTAAACCGTCTCCGGACACAAGTGGGAAGATGTTACTCCAACCTGATATAGTGAGGCGGAACGACAGCAGGGTGTGGTGCTATGTCGCAAACTATACATTTAGTCTTGATAAAATTAAATAATATAATATATTACTCATGACTTTGTCTTGCAGTCCTTTCTCACCTTACCCCTGCGATAATAATTTCGGGATCAGCTGTAGGATTGGAGCCTTTTAAACTTGTAGACTATTGAAAACAAAAGGCAGCGTATCCAGCACATGCCACTAATCTAGTTTGCGGCAGCGCCCACCGCCACATACGTGTAGCTACATACAGTTTCCTGCGACACGCCCGAGTGAGACCCTAGCCTGTATCTATAGAACATACAGCCTCTATATAAACGCCCGATATCTTAGAATTCGGCACACAACAAGCCCTAGTGCTTAGAGTGACGTACAGTTTGAACTTAGATAAAACTTAAACACAATGTTCGCTAAGGTAAAGTGATTTTCAGTTTATGAGTGGTTCGTGACACTAGTGGTATTTTTGGCGGTTTTGTGAACTGGTGGCATAGTTTTTGAGTCCTGAAATACATTGGGTCCAGAGTTTAAATAAAAAAAGAGTTGAAGTAAACGTAAAAAGTTCTGGGGGAAACCATACTTTGATTTGATGGGGTCCATCTAAGAGTTTTTTTCAAGCAATTTTACACGAATCAAAATAATCTGAATGTTATACTACCCCCAGAACACGTGAAACGTGAAAGCGATATTGGGAGTTAAAAAAAACAATACATTTTACAGTTTTCAAAAGAAATGTCAGTTTACACAAGTTCAGTTATTAGAAAGAGTCAACATTGTAAACAGCATAAAAATCTTATTGCATTCTTAATGATCCTTTTGATCTACTTATACTTATATAAAAGTATAAGACAGGGAAGAAAAATAAACCCAATACACTTCTTTCTGAAATAGCATCTTAAGGTTTTTAAACTCATTTGGTTTAATGACATTAGATACCTCTTCCTGTCACAGGTGTTATTTGCATGCACGTTGGTAGGCGTTGCGCGCGCTGGTCTACTCGCGGGTGGCCACGGAGCGCTGTCAACACAGAGCATTGTGCTCGGCGCTCCTGCCCTTGCGCATGGCTATGGCGGTCTCGGAGGATACGCTGTGGCTGCGCCGGCCATAGCGGCACCCGCTTTGGGATATGGATTAGGTATGGTTTCGATTAAGGTACCTACTTAGTTTTTTAGTGTCAGTGAAAGATATGATTTCCTATTTAATTCAGTTTATCCAGGAACAGCATAGTATTATGGAAGCGTAAAATAAGTGCCTTGATTAATAGAAGTCGGTATGTTACATGATGGAATATAGATACGCTTGGAGACGGATAATATTGCCATCATTGTCCATCGTGACAATTTAGTTTTGACATCTTTTTTTTTTTAAGTAAAGTTTGTGTATTCTCTTGTTAGTACCTGTCAAACTTACTTTAAATTCTGCTGACTGTTCTTCCTGTTCCATTTTAGTAGGCTCTTGCTGTGCTCTTGCTGTAACTAAATTCGGAGTACTATGTATGTGTGATGACGTCAGGTCGCTTGCAGGTCACGGTGCCGTCGTTGCGCACGCGCCGGTATACCGCACAGCCCTGGCGCACGCCGCTGCCCCTGTTGAGATATATGTGAGCTTTTATTATATTTACTTATTACTAATCCCGCCCCAACCCTTGCTCCAGCCATTTAAAGCCATTAAAGATAGTCTATATGCAGCAGACAACCTCACATGTTGACATTGCGAGATGATATGAAGAAAAAAACTTATTACTTATTTAATGGGTGGTTGTTGGTAATTTGTTTAATTTATATTTGAAGTGGAATAAGGTTACATACAGGAGAGGTAAGGTCACGGCTACAAAATACAGGGTGACATCGGCATCAATAACCACAACCTGTTACCACGGATTCAATTTTCAAATTTTTCGTCAGAAATTACAAAAAACTAAAGGTTGCCTGGAAGAGATCGCAGAAAGCGATAAGGCCGCCCATTGTATGTTTTGTATTCATAATTGTATTTTTTGTTATGTATTTTCTGGTGTACAATAAAGTATATATAAATAAATAAATAAATAAATAACTAAATTATACTATTCCATACCGCGTAGATATATAAGTGCACTTTTCTATGAAACGGCTGATTATTTTTTTTTTGTTGATAATGGATGATAAATGTATATGCTAGTGAGAATCATGTAACAAATTCATGGTTTCAGTTTGCGCGTTTGTACCAGCCTGTATAATTTAGATTTTTTAATAGTAAAAATTGTGGTATTTGTGTAGTAAACAACGGAAACAAGAAATTGTGATTTAGTTATTGCAGGAGTCCTTTCGAAAATCACATAATAAACTTTAACAGTTTTTCTATTAGGTACTCATTTAATTGTGTGTTCTTGCAGTAAAAATATTGTAAAGGTATTGAATTATAGCTTAATAAATAATACTTCCTTGGGTAGAAACTCCATTTATAACTAACGGAATCACGTTAAAATTATTAATTGTTGGAGCAATATAAAGAGACCAGAAATATACATAAATAACAAAACGCATTTGATATATTGGCCAAACTATCATATTTTTACTAAAATCTAACGCATAAATTACATGTTCCAAGAATTAAAGACTTTTGATAAATTATTAAACGCCTTTTCCTGCTGATACTTGGTTGAGTCTAGTTAACGAGCATCATAATAACCAAAACCGTACCAAGCTGTAGTAGAATGTGAGCTGTATCTTATCGTCCTCTATCATACTTTTTAGCTTAAAATTCCCAAGCCTTTTTACACACTTGGTTTCAAAATGGCCTTTTCCAGATGCTAAACGTAAGAAGAGTAGAATTTCAGGAAATTTTAAACCTTCCTAAGACGCGTTTAAGTAACTCCATGAAGATAATCACCTTGCGTAGACCCTTAAGAGCGTTTACGCCGTACGGCACTTTATACAAACTTTCAAGCCCTTGTTTTTCGTAATGAATGAACCAATTTTAAGGAAACCTCATACGCATAAGCAGGATACAAAGGTCTTAAAAGTTACCTAAGAACATTTTCGAAACGTCTTAAAAAACTCTCTTAAGAAATGCTAAAAATACCTCCCTTATTAATTACAGGCCCACCCCCGCTACCAGTTCAATTACGGCGTCGCTGACGGCCACACCGGCGATCAGAAGAGCCAATGGGAAGCGCGCGACGGTGACGTTGTGAAGGGCCAGTACTCCCTCGTCGAACCCGACGGCACCGTGCGCACTGTCAACTACTCTGCTGATGACCATAATGGGTAAGGAGGAATTCTTCTTCTTAGCATTAACTTAGTACTTAATCCAAATGAGTCAGCCCAGACTTTAGCTACGAGTTTAGCGTTACTAGTAGCTTCCTTTAGCTCCAATAACGTACTGGAATGGTATCAAGGCACGCAAGACATGGTATCAAGGCACGCAGTACATGCTACCAAGGTACGCAGGACATGGTATCAAGATACGCAGATCATGATAATAATATTAGGTGTCCCATCAATGATGAAAAGAGGAATTTAAATAATACATATATTTTTAAGGGAACTGCCTCACTGATATATGGGAGTTCCATGGTTCAGCCTCCAGGATAGTTAAATAATCTATCGGAGTTTTCCAGTAGGTTGCTATCAAAAGCAAAGTTTATACAACCAGCTGTGTGCTGGTTACTAGCAATAGTCCTGTCCCAGTTATTTCACGTCTGACAGCAGCAACCTTATGGTAATAACATTAAAGATCATTATGATTTTGACAGTGATGCTAAATCAGAGGTATAGTAACTGTGAAAGGACTGTACTTATTAATTTTGATCGAAACTAAAGCATTAGGAATGTCAACTAGTGTTTAGCAGGCCTGAAAAACAATTGCATGGCGAATAAATGTTAAAAAAATATGTTCAATTCTTTAATCTATTAAAAGTAACACGTGGATTCAATTCTCTGTTACCCTCTTTCCAGATTCAACGCGGTAGTGAGCAGGACCGGCCACGCGGCGCATCCCGCGGCTCACGCCGTAGTCGCCGCCCCAGCCCTAGGCCACGGCCATCTCCTCCACGGCTAAGCCCAGCCCAACGCTAGGCCTAGACTAACACCGACGACACCTATTTATTACTACGTAGCTTAAGCACGGACGGAATGCGACAACGAAAGAGCATCGTACAATGAACGGCTTCCAGACATGTATGCTTACAACCTAATTGTTTCATAAATTTGTATAGGGACTTAGGCCCAAATTAGCATAGAACTTTTTACATTTTCATTCATCTATTTTTTACAACGCATTAGAACCTTTTGTATTATATTTTCTTGTAGTGTGTAAGTATTTCGTGTTTTTTTTTTTCCAACTTCATACATTTTGTGAAACGTTAGACGATTGCTTGCGGGGTGCTGTGTAGAAACTTTGGTTTTTGTGACTGATAATGAATAATGTAAATTAAATATAATATTTTGTCATATATTACTGTTATTTTATTGGTGACGTGAAGTGAAGGACTGGAGATTTTCTTGTAATCTAGTCGACATATAATTTGAAAGCAATTCACCATAAGTTTGTTAACTTCAATAGAAGTAGCTGGACATAACTTGTTAAGTTATACCCCACTTTTAATTTCATGTAATTTTTTTTTTATAACTATGGGCGTAAAAATAACAGGTAAATAAAAAATCAATGTTTATACCGGCCGTAACGCATATCATCATGAAACTCTGGTACAGGATATACAGCGGCTGTACCCTGCAAGATCTTTCAGAAGCTTGCCGCGTTGAAGGTGTTACAAAAAAGCTCAAAAAAGTTTTTATTTTGCCCAATACAAAAATGACAGATCATAACAGTAATGCCTGATACTACAGAATACCAGCGGGGAGGGGGGGGGGGGCCAATGGGCGCTTCACGATATAATTGAAAAAAGCTTCGACTTGAATAAAATGTATTTACGACTTTACATTATCATGTTATTTCTAGCACACTGACTCTACTTTATTAAAATATTTCACACTTGCTTGAACGTTCGAATGGAACACACCAGCAATTATAACCAGCATGTACTGCTAAAGATGGAGCTTCACCGATAGCGTCTACAGTACCACCTCATCCCTGACAGGAACAGACAAGTTCCTGAAATAGTTTGCATATTACTTGTTCCTCATACTTTGCTTGGCAAAACTTAGTCCTGGGAAGCTTTTCTAAACGTTTATCGTACTTAAAACACAAGAACAATGCCATTGAGTTTAAAAAAAATACCTAATTGCAAGCATTCGATTACAATTCAGAAGTTTTTACCAGATTAGCTCACACAATACAATAGCCATACACAACGTGCAATACCTTAATGCATCAAGAAAATCTCCTCTAATTAGAAGACGAGTAAAGCTGTACCTACTCGATGAGTGAACTGTGGTCTCGGCATTTTAAGAAATCCTTCCTTACCTTTCATAAGCAAAATTTCTGTGAAAATAAATGAATACACTGGTTACAGAACAGGTGGTAAAAGTGGAAGGAACCTGTTTTCAGCTTGAACACGTAACGATAAAATGTCGCAAAGGAACGATTTTACGCACTTTTTTTCGAGTATAAAAAGGCTCCTTGTTTCTGAAATTATATCATTCAATTAATAAGTGCATAACAACACATACACGCACGATGATCTCCAAAGTGAGTAGCTTGGATTTACAAATAAAAATATTGTGATAAAGTAATACGAAAGTATTAAAACAAAAAACACAACAGGTTACTTATAAAAAGGACGCTCAGTCTTTGCTTTCCTTTATTAAACTAATATGGTTACTGATATAGATCACAATAAAAACTGCCTCTTCCAGGAATAGTCACCAGTTAACAAGTGAATTTTGCGTCTTAACACAAGCAATTCTACTACTTCGTTGGAGTTTACTTTCTGTTCATTAGCATTCATTCAGGTAAGTGAAGTAAATACTAAACACCTATCCTTCTTTCAGATTGTCTTCGCCCTAACCGTAGCAGCGGTGTTCGCTCAAGACCACCATGGTCACGAACACGGCCACGCTTACTCCTCCCAGTCCATCCACATCTCCCACGGACAGGCTGAGGGTTCCCACGGACATCATGGTGGTTCTCAAGGTCATAACGAAATTTCCCAAGGACTTCACGAAATTGCCCAAGGTTATCAAGAAATCTCCCATGGACATCACGAAATTGCCCAAGGTCATCAAGAAATTTCCCATGGACATCACGGAATTTCCCAAGTTCACCACGGTGGGGAACACATCATTCATCAGCAGCCCATCCAATACGTCCCCATAGCCGTGCACCATCAGGCTCCAGTTGCCATCCATCACGAAGCTCCAGCTGTACACCATGTTGAGGCTGCTCATCATGAGAAGAAGGAACACCACGTTGATTATTATGTAAGTTGAACATTTTTGTTATTTATCTGCAGGCTTACTGCGGATATTTTCCAGATCAATCCAAACGATTTTGCTTTGGCTAATCTTTGGATTGGCCAATGCAAAACGAGAAGATGACAACTTTAACCTTTTGACCGCCACAGTCATGTATAGATGACAAACCAAAATGTGCCCAGCACGCTACGGTTCGACTATATGACAGACTTTGACGCCGAGGGCACGTTTTTGATGTTTTGACGTGTGGCGGTCAAAAGGTTAAGCTTGCACATGAAAACACTCGCCATAAATTTGGCAAATTCAAAAGCATTCTGCTTATCAAATAGTAAATAAGTTAATTTAAAAACCATATAAAATATTTAGATAATTGTTTTTACTGAATCATTTCATGGTTAGTTTGCTTGAAGATCATCAACCGTCAAATTATGATGCAATCACTGGTCGGCTCATTTGAACTAAAAAACAGCATTGTACTTTGTGCAATGACCCTAATAAGCTCGTTCTTGTTACAAGTTAATCACTTTGACAAATTATTTTTATTTGAGTTATATGTTAAAACCGATTTTAACAATAGTCTCCAACCAATTCGGTTTTGCCTAGTTTGCTAGCTGATGAGCTATTTGTTCTTTCATATTGGAATCACGTCAATCTGTCAGACGAATTTGATAAGATTTCACTGCTGCATGACTTAGAATTGGGGTATCATATTGAGTTTAATTTTTACCACTTACTTTGTAGAATTATACTTTACACCTAATCTCACAGCACACACAGCATTACGCTGAGTGATGGCCGTTTTGCGTGGATGTGACTCATATTTTCCCTTATGTTGTTTTTTTCTAAGTTTTTTCTTAGCGTCATGTTTTATTGCAAATACCTAAAGGTATTTTCTATCTTTCTTTCATTTTTAAATAATAGAATTTATAAAGTGGATATTGTTTAGCATGACTTTAAATATTTTCTGTTACTACTGCATCACTCCTATCTATTGCCTTTTAGACATCTAACAAATGTTCCACACCCCTCACACATTCCAAATTTAATATTTCATACCAATCTCTTCCAGGCCCACCCTAAATACGAGTACGAGTACAAAATCGAGGACCCTCACACCGGTGACAACAAGTACCAGCATGAGTCCCGTGACGGTGAGAATGTTAAGGGCGTCTACAGCCTGCATGACTCCGATGGCTCCATCCGCACCGTTGAGTACTCCGCTGATAAGCACAATGGGTATGAAGAAATCTTGATTTTTTCTTAGAACGTTTTAGGTAGTGTAGCATTTATAGATTATTTTTATACATTCTATATTGCTATTCTAGATTCAATTTTATAACACAGTCAAATCATTTTCGATGATCGATCAATCAAGTGAAATATTCTTGCATTCAAACTCAAGCACGAAGTCATTCGAAATACGACAGTTCAATTTGGCACAACAAGATTAGAAAAGTTTTTCAACTACAACTGCCTTTGTCAGCTGACACAACCCTTCATTTTTTTATCGTTTTTCTCTTATTTGAATTCGGAAGACCATGTTTTCTTTTTGGGACAGAGCGTGGTATTAAAAGAAATGCTAAAATCCTCTATATTATTTGTACACCTCTTTATTTCTACACCTTAAGCTCTATATTTTCACTTTGTGAAACTATGTATTATGTTCTATGCCATTTCACTAATAACCAATTGTCTTTTCATTTCAGCTTCAACGCGGTGGTAAAGACTGAAACCAAGCACGGACATGAGCACCAGTACCATCACTAAGAACCTCATCAGTACCTGATAACACGTTATCTTTTATATTTTGTTATAACCGTTAAATATATCTAGTCTAATGTGTTTAATTAATTGGCAATGTTTTATTTTCTTTTCCGCTCTGTATGCTCTTAACGTTTGCAATTGAAGTTACTTACTCATGACCGACATTATTAGAAATCGTTTTATATAATGTTTACATTTCAAACAGTTTTAATAAGTT
This sequence comes from Luperina nickerlii, assembly GCA_963855955.1. Taxonomy (NCBI): domain Eukaryota; kingdom Metazoa; phylum Arthropoda; class Insecta; order Lepidoptera; family Noctuidae; genus Luperina; species Luperina nickerlii. Next base: position 8,671,129 of record OY979669.1, read on the forward strand.
TAATCATTATAACGAAAACGTGATGATCCCTTCGTGCTCAAGAACCATACAGATTTTTTTTAAATGTAGAAATATGGTTCATGTCTTATCTAAAAACAAAGGCTTACAAAAGGATTTTAATTTATCTGATAAGTTATCCTTCTCAACTTTATTCTCTATATACACTGGAGATGTGTTTCGTAGAGCCTTTAATATGGTATCTAGAAATGGCAAGCGAAAATAATTTGCAAGTACACCGGTTCTTACATCCTGTTAAATAACTTCCTTTATAATTAATATAGAAATACCTAGCTTCCTTTCACACGATCATAAACAAACATATCTCTATCTAATTGTATAATATAAAATTATTGATATAAACAAGAATGATCTTGATTGACATCTAAGCCATCAATGTCTAAAATGATTAATCTCAAATCATAAAGTACAGACGCCAGCACATTAAGCTACTACAATCTGTCAAATTTCTTTAATAGATTTTCAACTTAATGCTAAAGCATAAGGTTCAAAGTTGATTGGAAAAATTTGTCAGTCTGGGTAGGTTGATGTGCTGGCGTCTGTACATAAGATACTTGTATAATAATAATTTCTAAATTGGCAGTCACTTCCCGCAAACGTAAAAGCAATACGTTTATATTGTTTTGATTGACAACCCAGATAACTAAGGCTGTGGACAGATTGAGTCAAGATCGTTTTAATGCTATCGCTCAATGAAAAGTAAACAGTTTTATAGTCAAAGTTGTCAATATGTGTAGAAAAAGCAAGAAAGTAAAAGAACAGGAAGAAGAAGCATCAATACAAGATAAAAGTTTTCTCTCTGTGATAGACAAAACTGTTTTGTTTGTAGCGTGTACACTACTCTTACAAATTGACGTATTTACCATAATAACAAATGGGAAGTATATTCTTGCGAAAAGTTAATCATTATGTAACGGCTGGTAAGAGTATTTTGTTGTAACCCCTTGATTAAATTTCTTTGTTATGATTTCGTTTCATTGAATATAAATAAATACTTATATCAGAATACAGTAAATAATATATTTGCAATGAGATTTTGATTGTGCAGTTGCACGCAATAGTAATAAATTAAAATCGGAGCCTTGCTATGTAAATAATAAAAACTTTTATTGCTAGGTTATTTATTATTTCAAGATATATTTCAATGATTACGAAACACATTGGCTTGCTTTAAACTTAACCATCTCAGCCAAATGAAACCTGGCTATATCCTATTTTCTTAAATTTCCCGTTTCTAAAGAAGAGTAGGTATGGAAATTAAAAACACAATATACATCAAAATATTAAATAAACTTTATTAAGATTAATCTATAGGTAGGCAGGTACACATCTAGTAACAATAAAGACTATAAAACAACAGGACAACTTGATCAGTCTTGTCTTAGTTGTGATGATGGCTCTCAATCTGCACATGATGACCAGGGGCGGAGTGCTTCACGACGGCGTTGAATCTGCAGAAGAAACAAGGTATTGAATATAATGATATAAGTTATCTTATATACGATACAGGCAATACTACAGGTGATGATACGAAATAGAAAGCCAAAACAATACGATCGAAGGCAGTGCGTGACTCGACGCATAAAGCGGGTAAAAATGAAGTCTCACCTGTCTAGAGCTCAATTTCATGCAAAATAGGAGTTGAATGTTTATTGGATTTGAATTTAATATTATGCTATAAAGAACATAAATCAAGATGAGACCTTATTCGAACAGTGACACAATGACTGTTGTAAATTGCTTCAGGCTATCTTGAATATTGTTCGTTGGAACTTTAATTTACTTGGACGAGAATCATAAAAGCTTACCCGGTGTGTTTGTCAGAACTGTATTCAACAGTCCTGATAGATCCATCAGCTTCCTGAAGACTGTACACTCCCTTGACAACGTCACCATCACGGAACTCATGCTGGAACTTGTTGTCTCCAGTGTGAGGGTCCTCCACTTTGTACTCATACTGGTACTTAGGATACGCCTGTAATATTATGTCATTTATATTTAATAAGGACCATTTAAACTACTCAACTACCGCGGTTTAAACGGTTCAATTTGTGATTGGAATAAATGAATAGAAAGTTACAATAAAACTGCGAGTCGGAAATAAGTGTTTTATATTCTAATAATGTTAGGCACTTACGTAATAGTCGATGGGCTCATCGTGGGAATCGTGAGCGTGGACATCGTAGTGGGCAGGTACTGCGTGATGGACAGGTACTTCATGATGAGCAGGAGCTGCATGGTGAACTGGGACAGCGTGATGGACAGGGACAGCGTGGTGACTTGGGGCTGGGTGATGAACAGCTGTGTGGAGCTGGGCTCCGCTGTGGAAGCTCAAGCCTTCGTAGGCGTTGTTATCACCATGTTGGTAGTTCGGGCTTTCGTGTCCATGGGCGTATTGAGGTTGAGCGTGATCGTGCTGAATGTGGGACTGGTGATGACTGACTTCATGCTGCACTTGAGCGGGAGCGAATTGAACGGACTGATAATGTTGAGCTGGAGCTTCGTGGTGAGCTGGTGCCTGCTCGTGTGCTGGCTCTTGTTCCTCCTGTACGTACTGGTACACTGGGGCAACGTGTTCATTCTGAGAATCCTGGGACTCTCCCTGGCCAGCAAGCGCCGCGTGATGGACGATGCTCTGCAAAGAATAGGCATGTCCATGCCCATGGCCTTCAGGAGCGGCATTGTACTGAACCTCTTGGGAACCTGCCTGTTCCTCGTGAACCCTCATCGGGACATGTTCATAACGTTGCCTGTACTCCTGGGCCGGCTCATGATGGTTTCTCAGAGTATATCCATGTTCCTCGCACAAAGTCACGGCGACAAAAGTGAGCACTAGCACCTAAAACAATAGAAAAATCGATAAGTTATGATTAGAACAAAATATCAAATGTATTGTTAACTTATAAGATGTCACACACGCACTTTAGCAAACATTTTGTTCTTTCTCCTATGACTTCCGTGGTGGAACTGATGAATTAACATAGTCATTAGCTCAATATATACCGGAGACGTTACGAGAGAGTATTGAATCAATTTGCTGCCGCTCGGGGCGTCATGATTGTAACCCACGGCGCGCACGGATCTATGACGTAATTTACGTAACCAATGTGAAGGTTGTCAATCTGCTAAATTAGAACACCACACTTATTATTGCCTTATTGACAATAGTACATGGAATTAGTATGAACTTTAGTTCAACTAGCACCTAATACGGCTCGCTCCCTTTCTCAGAGAGGAGATTTGTGTGGGGACCTGCAGTAAGAACAAAATAGGCTATATTATCGCCTATTTATAATTTAAAACCTTTAAATCCAACAGTAAAATCTAAATGCCAATCTAGGATATTAGATTTTTGTCACAGGGCACTCTAATTTAGATAGAGAAATCTCTTTAGTTAGTATTCTAGAATAGTTGCTCACTTCCTACTTTTTGAAATTCAATTAAAAATACGATTTCACTGTTAAAATTATGGCTTGAATTTGTTAATATAAACCTAATCACGATTGTAGGTACTTACGTACTGCGTTGGTTAAATTAACCGCATTAATGTCAACTGTTAGTAATGAGCTTTTTCAGATGCTTTAGGTAACCAGATCCGGGTAGCGTTCACTTTATCACCACATTATCTGGTACCTTTAAATTATAAATCTCTATAAATATTTTTATTATTTAATTCTGCCTGATAATAGTTTTCAATGTTTTTTTTTTGTGATATTGGCGTGTGCTAGCTGACATATGGCAAATAATTTATTTTTTTGTGTTTCGTAATGTTAATTACTTACTATTGTAGAATCAAGTTCTTTTATCCCTTTTTTATTTTTTTTGTGTTTATGTTCTATATTGCGTCATGTTTACCGCAAATAAACGGATTTTCTTTCTTTCTTTCTTCTAACTGAACAGACAGCTGTGATTTTGGGGAGTTTGTTGCGTCACTTCTTCTTCCAAGCTAAAGCACTAGGAAGTGGTGAAGGGCGGACGTTTTGGGGAACTGTCTTATGTAATTTCGACGTTAAAAAAGTGCTGATACTAACTGAGGCCTAGTTAGAATAAATTACTTGATATTGATTTAATTTTCTTTGACAACTTTGAACAGGGCTTACTGGGAAGAGACAAGATCATTATCAGGTCTTCCTTGGGAGCTTCGAAAAAGATATCTTCAATAACAGCAAATATAGTTCAAAGCTAAATTCTAACTCCTCGCAGTCGTTAAAATTGTTCAACTAAAGAAAAAAACATTATTACTCATACGAGTATATGACCATGATATTGAACTTGCGGTCACTAAATCAATAAAACGATAACCACCATATTATAATTGCGAGCATGCACTGTAACGATCTGTACCTTATTTAAAATAGAGGGTAAGCAGACCGTCCAATAATTTTTATTAGGGAAGATAAAATACAGAAAGTTATAAAAACAGCTAGTTATAAAAATACTAAATAGCACGCACTCTCGGAAGTTTATAGTTCACACACGCGCGCACTCACTGGAGTTTTATAGTTCACGTTATGGAATCAGCTCAGCACAGTAGGAACGGGTATCAGGCGTCAGGGTAGCAAGTTATACGAGGTTAGCTCGCGAAGATTAGAAGTAGAAGGTCCCAGGTGGAATCTTTAGCTGGATCCCCTGGGTTAGTCAAAGATGTCGCAGCAGAACCAAGCAGTTCAAGTTGACACAGCAAAACCAAGCAGTTTTCTGATGCTTAATGTCTCAGTCCCAAGACTCGAATGCCAGCAGCCTCCAGCTGTTCATGAGCTCGTTTCTAAGTAGTCTTCCTTTTTCAAATATCAGTTTTCTTCTATGTGGCCATCATCTAATCTGACAAGTGTATCCGGCCAAGACATATCCACGAGTGCGTAAAGAATATTATAAATCTAATTTAAAATTAAGTTATTTAGACTAAACAATCGTAATAATCTTAATAATACAAAAGCTAAACATATTGATAAAAATAATTTAAGTTATTTAGACCAAAGAGTAATTACCATAGACTAAGCCAGAAAGACATTTAAAAAGTAATTGACAGTTTGACAATTGACGTGTCACAACATGAAAATTGAGTAAAAGTATAATGTAAACATATAAACAAATAAAAAGGATGATAAATAGTATTAAAGTGTAAATAATGATAAATAGTATTATGCGTGATGAAAGTAAAGTGTAAGTAAGCATAAATACTATAGCACATAAGTCAATCTGAATTAATATCAACTCGTTGACTAAGATACCTGCCTGCTAATGATACGGACTTTATGGTGCTACTAAGAACCATGATAAGGTCTCGATGAAAATACTGCCATCATCCTATTAATCCATAGAGGCTAATTCTTGATATACATAATCTTGTTGTACTTATTTACAACATTTCTGGAAAATTGAAGTCTAGTCAAAATGTTTCACAAACCGGATGTGCCTTAGTTGGTAACCTGTGTGCTGACTGTACCTACACCTCGGAATCCGGTTTGACTTCACATATGTACAGTTAGTTATATATGAGCATAAGTAAACTGAATTACTATAACTGTAAACAAATTATAGGTACTTATAAATTTATTAACCATCGACTATGCACAGACAGAAGACCTACTTATTGTCTGCAAATAGAACTGCTAATATGCTATTTTACTTTATTTACTTAAGTTTTAATTTAGTTTTTACGTTGTATTGATTGTTAATTTATTACATTAAGTACTTATGCACTTTCTAGCCTGAAGCTCAGGTTCAACCTAGTTCAGACAAATTAGCAACTGTGCGCTATTTTATTTTAAATGTCAAGCTATTCATTGTAAATGTGTCCCCCTTTTTATAAATAAACGATTATTATTATTACGTTTATTTATTTACTTAACAAATTAAATTTTAAATATTTCTTAAAATAAAAAAAATAAGTATAAAAAACATTTAAAAATATAAAAACATAATGATCCGCTGGTGTCGGGAGCAGGGTCCAAGCTACCGGTGGTTAGGGCTCCACAGACAGGAACCTCCTCACGATCCGAGCCGTATCGAGGAGCTCTGCTTTCTGAATCAGGCCCTTGATCCAACCGCCTAACGAGAGCCTCGATAGATGTTGATCGAGGCTTTTGGTCATCAATCCATTGGCCGATACGAGAATCGGCACAATGATAGCCGAGCTCACATTCCACATGTCAACAACCTCGTGTGCTAAGTCGAGATATTTAATTTGTTTGTCTTTCTCAACTTTCACGAGGTTCCCGTCATGTGGAATGGTATCATCGACAATCATTGTACGGCGCGCTAATCGATCTATCACCACTATATCAGGCTTATTGGCAACAATATTCCTGTCAGTAATGATAGACCGATCCCAGTACAACGTGACATGGTCATTTTCAAGAACTGGGTCGGGCACATACTTGTAATGCGGTACGTCAGAATCTACAAGTTTATATTTCAAAGCAAGTTGCTGGTGAATAATCCTGGCTACTTGGTTATGCCTGTGCAAGTACTCGCCGTTAGCCAGACGAGAACAACCACAGATAATATGTCTGATAGACTCACCCGGACGGTGGCATGCCCGACACAAGTCAACCGTCCCGTCCTTCATAATATGTCTCAGGTAGTTATTCGTTAAGATAACTTCGTCCATAATTGCACAGATGAAACCTTCAGTTTCCCCGAAAAGGTCACCAAAACGTAGCCAGGATACGGACGCAAAGAAATCTACACCGGGCTCATGAAGAGCCCGAAAGAAGCGCCCGTGAAGCTCCATGCTTTGCCATACCTTCTTGCGGTCATCAGTAGAAAGTACTACAGGTTTGCGCCAGTTCTCTTTAGACATGGAGAGCGGGGTGAGTCCCTTGTCCACTGTGACCACATCACGGTGCATATTAATTTTTATTATTATAGTAGTTCAAAGTAGAAAAGCATTAGTAGTTAATTTACTCGTATAAGAATCAATCTGTAGTTATAGTTATTATATTCATCTATGTATATCTATACATATAATACGTATAAAATCGTAGCCGAGTGAAAACTGTACATTGCTAATTTTTACGAGGTTTTTGAACGATTCTTATTTTTTTTATTCGGAAATATGCTGTTTAGACCATTCTATCGTAGTGTTTGCTGGAACATACATTCAGACAAACAGACAAATGTTTGTCTGTTTGTCTGAATGTATATTTAAGCAAACACTACTAGATAAATTTTGTTCTAATTTTGCATAGATATTCCCTGTAAGTCTAGTCACTCTGTAGGCTATAAACTATGATGCTATAAATAAAAAAAAAATGAAAATCTTCGGAAGCAACGGAAATTGCTACTGAAGGCGGGTGTTGACTTTAGGACGAGTTTCTTTTCACACGAACAGCCGTACGTTGCATCTTCTCCTCTGATTGAGTGTGTATTTTGGCTGCTCAGATGTAGTATACATGGAAGTTTTATAAAAATGTGACTATTATTTTAGTGTAGCGGTATCTACAACGCCACATGCGAACTACGCGTCATATAGTAGCAGCAGCCACAGGTGGAGGTGCAGTAGTATATTGTGTTGTCTTACAACTTCCCCGCGAACGAAGTCGCGAGCAGAAGTTAGTCCATAATATTTGGGTAACAGCTTGAAAAAATCAACCTAGGTAAACTAGAAACAAACAGTATTATATAATATTTTATGAAATGGCAGGAAAAATTGCTGGAGCAATTGGTTTTACTGACTTATATCTATAACGTTAAACTTAAAAATGAGCCACTGTGATCAGTCGATCATGGTAAATAACCAGTTTTTATAATGGATCAGTTCAAAGCTTTTTATATTAAAATCGTCTCTCGTGACAACGGAAAGTGACCTCAACGGTGTCATTGCCATACGTTTTTTCATTAGAATCAGGTGAACTGACTACTTACGCATAGAACTCTTCATTGTGTAACCATGAACCACATTGAAGTACCGCGTTTAGTATTTCACAACATCCTTTATGCGTAGTTCTGATTTCATTTTCTTTATCTACAAATATTTAGTTATCAACTATTCTGTTATTTTAATTGATTTTATATTTGTTTTAACCGGATAGTAATTAATCTGGTACTTGAACATCATCATCACTTTTTCGCATTTTAATAGGCACCTACCTATTACGGTATATCATTGATACCTTCCTTATTGCTTAGTTTGCATGCTTTAGTATGTAGGTACATATATGTAACAAGCGATGCGACTAACTTTCCATGATGTAAGTTTAATACGGATTTCTTCTACTTATCGGAAGAATCTATGTCACCGATGCATACAGATTTTTGCCTTTTACCTATTTGTAGAGTTTATGACATCATGGTCTATTTGTCACATTAAACACATTTATTGGAGGTGCTTCGATTGAATAAAATATTAGTGTATCTTTAAGGTTTTAAATATTTATTTAACAGCTTAAATTAATGAACACAGTATATGAATTGACTATTTAGTGGTGGTAATGATGTTCGTGCTTGAAGTGGCCTTTGTGTGACACCTCAGCGTTGAATCTGACAAAGACAAAAAAAGTACATAAAAAGGTGTTTAAAATAATATTACCATAATATTTTCCTCTTTGGTCATCCCCTATTTTTTGAACACCAAAAAAAAATATGGATGGATTGTGTGAAAGATGATATCTATAGAAAGGGGGTGACTACTGAGATGGCTATTAATATAATTATATAATATAATAATAATTATATAATAAAGAAGTTGGGAATATGCGTGTTGGCAAAAGTGTATTGAAACAAGGCAAGGATAAGATAGGAAGAAATAAGAGGTACCTAAATATGGAAGCAATTAAATAGGAGATATTAGATAGGAGCTTACCCAGCCTTCTTGTCAGAGGTGTACTTGACCGTCCTGATGGAGCCGTCAGCCTCGTGCAGGCTGTACACACCCTTTACGACGTCACCGTCGCGGGATTCATGTTGGTATTTCTTGTCACCGGTGTGAGGGTCTTCTACTTTGTACTCGTATTCGTATTTAGGGTGGGTCTGAAATTGGAACAAACATATTTTATAAAATAGGAAATACACTGCTTTTCTGATTTACTAAAGGTTTGATCATGTCTTTGAACCAATTAATTTAAACAGCCAAATTCCATGACGGTAGATTCGATTGAATAGGTTTCCGAAAAGTGGAAATTATTATCTAAATGATCATTATGAGAATGGGACAGAGTAATTTGTGTCTTCAACTTACATAGTAGTCAACATGGAGTTCATGATGATGCCCCTTATGCGATTCCTTGTGGTGGGTTTCCTGATGATGAGTTGCCTTATGCTGGATTTCATTATGTTCCTGTTGAGAAGCCTGTTGAACCACATGAACAGGAACAACAGGAATATACTTGTATTGAACTACAGGGGTTTCGACAGCAACTACTTCATGAACGGGAGCGGGTTCTTTGGAAGGAACGAAGTAACGAATAGGAGTACCTATTTGGTGAATTTGTTCATGACCATGACCATGACTATTATGACGGACTATGTTTTGGGATGAGACTGCATGACCATGTTTGGGAGCAGCCTGGACTAAATGGACTTCGTGGGTTTGAACTGGGGCTTTGTGATCTTGTTCGTGGTAGTGGTATTCCACTTTCTTTGGTGTCTCGTGTCGTGTCTCGTGCTGAACTACTGTTTTGAGGGAGTTAATGTGGTGGTGATAGTCTTGGCCGTATGCCGCCGCCATAAGGATGAGTAGTACTAGGATCTGAAATAAAGAATGTCAAATGAAACTTTTATGAAATTAGAAATAAGTGAGTAGGTTGATTTATTAATTGTTCTATATTTGATTGATTAATTTGATGAAATCACTTTTATAACGCACTTATAAATCAGGATCTGTTGGTATGCGGCCTTATAAGCAACGATAGATATTGTATGACAGGAAGTCATCGTGTTATCACTACCAGTTACTACAAATAGACTAGACGTGCTTGAATTCTAGATGGGTTTATCGTATAATTTTAACATCGGTATAATTTATTGACCTGTCATGATTGAAATGTTAAGATACCTAGTACTAAACGTAATAGTAAACGATTTAAATCATAATCTAGTTAAGCTCTAGGTTTGATTTGAGAAATTGAAGATGATCCTTTAGATTTTAGATTATATTGCTAAAGAAAGAAGAAGAAAGAATCACTTTCACCAATATTATATTATAATATTGTTATACCTTCGTATACATTGTGCTGCTGTGCCCACAAAAGCTGTTGCAAATATGATACTGAATCTCAAGGAAACTTAAGATTTTATACTCAAAAATAATTCGAAACAAAACAAGTTTGCTACAATTTGGGAAATGCTTTATATGTGTAAATTACGCATACCACTGAAAAACTGGTTCACGTATGTAATTTGAGATCAAAATCATGACTCTTTACGCAAGTATTCATTTCTTCAGTACCCAAGGTACCCAATCCGTCATCGAAGGCAAAGGTTCGGACAGTTTAAACGAGTTCTGAAAGCTTTTGTAAACACTTTTAACCTTCGTCAAATTATGTAATTGTCAATAAAACTGAATTACGATGGTTGGCTATGAAATTGTATTTTTTAAAGGTTTTATCATATTTTCACTTTTATTTTAAAGTGGGAAATTATCTAAATTAAATTCGTCATAGGTAAATGCTATATTTCCAACATTCGCTAAAATGCATGTGCTAAGTGAAGCAAGTACTAGGCATGGTATTTGCTTCAACAATATCAACGATATCAACTGCTATCAACGATACATCCATATTGTAATTTTGAATGTTGAAATAAGCGATTTTGCTTTACCTAGTGTTTTTAAATGATATTTTTGCATTAGCATTGCATTAATTATGCATTTAGATAATAAATATCAAAAAGAATTCTCGCTTATGAGGAGACCCTCATAAACGAGAATATTCAGGCAGGTTGTCATACATCTTCCTAACGTGTCGATGGCAATCTTAATGGTCAACTAAATGAAGTCGGCCCAGAAATCGGCTACGAGTTTGGCGCCATCAATAGCGTCCATCAATTCCTGTAAAATGCAGACGACAGGACACGCAGGATACGATATTAAGTCATCCCATCGTTTGTGGAACAGCACCTCATTGCCTTAGGGTGAAGTAATCTATGAATATCCACCATACATCGTATATGACTGCCGACATGTGCGTCGTGAAATCTGAAGACAATAATCATTAGCCCCCTTGTAGGTATATATTATGATTGTAAGGCTTCACCAAAAATCTGGAATTGCGCATACGTGTAAACGTTAGCGGCAAAAATGTAGATGAGTAAATATACATAGGTTAATAACTTGTACTTCGCTGATTAATAGTAATATCAACCAATATAGCTTTACAAAATAAAAGCTTTGTTTGAACTATAGCATTTTCTTCATTCCACATTATGAAAGCTGTACCGTTGCTGCATGCGTTGCGTCCACGTACAAAAACGACGACGTTCATAGCAACATTTGCGTTAATTAATTATTGATCAGTTTTTTAATAAGAAAACTGCTGCAACTGATTATCACTTAGCCCGTTTTTTGCTCAAATATATTTGTGTCAATAATACACTGATCTTGTGCAATTTACTTATAACAAACTGTGGCAATGTCACTGCAAGGCGTAAGTGGTCATTCCGAACAAACGCTTTTACGAAATTCATTGCTAATACCGTATACTGAAGTTCGTGAATAATTTGTACTGCTTGTTCATACCTTAGAGTGAAATCTATTTACCTTGGCTACTTTTGTTATTGATATAAAAGACGTTGAATTTGATTATTATGTATCAGTTCACTATTGGTCTTAGTATCATTAGCATTGCAACTATTAAAATCTATTTACCTAGCCAAAAATGTTCTCGAAGGTAAACATATTTTCCATACCTACCTAAGTGTTATTAAGTGAAGTGCCTTGTGTTAGTTTTGTGCGAAAATGTTGAGTGATATGTATATCTCGCCTAATCCCTACATGGTTTATACCATGGGTCAATTTGTCTCCTCTCCACTCTAAAATAGTCATATTATATTAGTTGGAAAACGTTTGCACCAAAAAACAGGACGGGTGCCTATAAATGTTCTTCCTTGGTTTTATCCCAACTATGAGTTACTAATAATGTTAATGGAAAACCGTAATGCCTACCACTTTCCGTAAAAATATCCGTATCTATTAGAAAACTGTCTAAACATGTCCTGTATGGCGCCACTCAAAAGTTCATGGCACACAAAGAGGATTGTTCTTGCTTACCTAAGTGCCTATTTCTATAAACATTTATGACTTGAATGTTTAAGAAAATAAACACGAGGCATACCTAATGACTATTTTTACAAAACCAGCTACCTACTTATGAACTTAGATGCCTTTCGCTACTAATTTCTCCAATCGTTTCTATTCCAGGTATTTTGTCTCGTAGCTGCCGTAGCTTTCCTGGAAGCTGTCTATGGTCACGGCCATGGCTTCTCCTCCCAGTACATCCATCGTCATGATGGACCAGCAGAGGTAGTCCATGTCCAAGGTCACGATGGCGGGCATGGTGGATACGGTCATGGCCACGGACATGACGGTGGACATGGACACGCCATTGATTATTATGTAAGTCAAATTCTGTAACCTATACTTTAAAAAACAGTCATGGCGTATGAATGGTTATTTTTATAAGTTTTTACTGAATGTATTTTTTTTCTGACCTCCCGGGTCAGGATCTCAACATCATTCTACGACTTTTATCCTAATTCATTTAGAGACGGCGCATGTCATCTTCTTCCATGCATCTTCATCGTCACCACAGTAGGTCAGGTTCACAACCTGGACAATATTTATTTCTTACTTTACTACTACTGGTGAACGAAGAAGTACTATGCCTGGACGCTAATATCTGCCCAGTCGATTTTCCTAGGTGCGATAATAATTTTATCTGTACTGATAGTAAAATATTCTTGTAAAATTCCAGGCCTACCCCAAATATGAATTCGGTTACAAAGTAGAGGACCCTCACACCGGTGACATCAAGTCGCAGCACGAGCACCGCGACGGTGACGTCGTCAAGGGTTACTACGCGCTGCACCAGCCTGATGGCTCCGTCAGACATGTTGAATACCACGGTGACAAGCACACTGGGTAAGTTGAAACACTAGATGTGGACAATTAAAACTATGACAGTTAGGAATGTTCATACCTAGCTAATAATAGGGCTTAAAGGTATACCTACCATAGAAGAGGCTTTGTCGAACACTAAGCTTATAACATGTATTCATGCATAAGTTTCTTGATATCGTCATCAATATAAAAGGTCAATATAGTGACTTGTGATGTCATCAGAGCACAGCAACACGCTATGGTCGCTGTGTGCTTAATGACTTTGAAACGTAAAAAATACATATATGGTTAGGCTGGGTTAAGCAGACGTTAACCATTACTTAACTTGAATCAACGTTTATAAATAAACCTGTTTTCTGTCTCTTAAATCTTCTTTACCTGGCTTGTCTCTATAGACAGAAATAACCATGATAAATATAATATCTATGACAAACATTTTCTCTCCTTCCAGGTTCCACGCGGACGTGAAGCACAGCACCCACCACGTTGTTCCCCACCACGGCCACCACTATTAAGCCATTGCTGATTCAAAACTGTGATATTAAACTACCGTTACTGTTACGTACCTACTGTGATCTAATGTTTATTTGTTGGTGAATTTTTAGTTTTTGATACATATTACACGTTTTAATACTTATTTATTATTTTCATTTTCTTCCTTCCCAGTTTTACTTATACAATGTCACTTTCAATATGAAATTTATTTCCTAAAATAATTATATATTTTTTTTTGTTATTGATTATTCTATTATATTCTATAATTTGTACATGAATAGATTGGATGGTGACCCTCAAACTTACTTTATTAATATAATAATTTAACTAACTTTGAATGATTATAACAATTAGGTACTCCTGTTAGTAAGATGTTCTAAAATTACCAGCTCCTATTAGGAATTATTCAGTAATAAAAGCAAAAGTTTTATTATTAATTAGTAAAACAATCACTTTCTGAGAAACGTAAAAATTAAATAAATTTAATACATGAAACTTAATAACCACAAAATTTCTCCAATATAATATTATAATGAGAAAACTGAACAAGGTCTATTAAGAATTTGCATAAAAAATGAGGTCGTTCCATTGTATGAAAATCAGTCCATAGCCATATGGTTACATTATGCCAATGACAGCTGCTTATGACCGAATTAATTTCGCGTGGCCGTGACCAAACCAAAAAGTACTTTGTGATCCAAAAAGTTACTGCACATTTTAGTCACATTCTTACATAAAAATATGACTAGATTATATGTACAAACAATGTGTTCTTTGTTTTAATTTCTAGAAGTTCTTTCTTTTTACAGTAACTTTTTAGCAGTGGAAGCCCAATTAGGAAAAGGAAAAATTTAAATTGAATCATTAAATTATTGGCAATAATAATCGTTAAGTTACTAAGGGTATTTCACCAATGAAACGGAACTCGAATCGATTAGCACAATCACATCTAAAACGTATTCAAAAGCTGTCATTGAATTTTCCACAACAATGATTTATTTATTAAAATTTTATGCACAAGTAAAAGAAATAATGTACAAAGGCATAGGTAATTAATTTTAATGCCTGAGGCATTTTCTACCAGTCAACCTTATGATGCAGAGACAAAACATGGCAGGTGCAACATACGAGATAAATAGCTAGGAAATGACTATAAAATACAAGAATAAAAACTAATACATAGATAGATACATACATATAAGCAAAATGAACTGTTAGGAGGAAAAAAAAAACGGTAGAGGAGAAAAAGTATTTTTTTTATTTTTTTATTTGAAATGGGTTTGCTCTTGACTCTAGTCTAGGTCAGAGATGACAGAGACAAAGTCTATGATGGAGTGAGCTCACCCAGAAGAAGCCTGTTCACTCTTACTTTGAAGAGATTCGGGTTGTATGCACTCGGAAACACAAACGCAGGTAGAGAGTTCCACTCTTTTGCTGTGCGCATTATAAAGGACATTTGAAAACGCTTAGTGCGAATTGGTGGAATAGCAACTAGGTAGGGATGGTAACTTGCAGTGCGTCTGGATGTCCGAAGGTAGAAGGGGGCCGGTGGAATGAGGTCGTGGAGTTCTTGGGCACACTCACCGAAGTACAATCTGTAGAAGACCGACAAGCAGGCAACCTTACAACCAGTATCCAGCAAATCAGCGCTGAACAGTTACGGCCAACTTTTAACGGATATGTTCACGTGCCTTCACTTTAAAAGATAACCGACTGGTTGCCGTCCTGATTTTCAGAGGGCGCGCATTCCAAAGAAAGACCACTTGGACAAAGAAAGAAGAATGAATGAAGCCAGAACGGTGAGAAGGACATCGTAGAAGACGATTGTTAGTGGAACGGAGATTTGACACAGATCTCTTGAATGCGGCTTAGATGTGTACCAAACTACAAATAATAAAAAGCCGCACAAGATCGACATTCCTACTTATATCAATCGAAGAATTTTATTTGTGACTTGTTTTTTTTGTAAAAAAAAAATGTGCTGATCGCGTTCAGTCTCATTCATCAAATGGCCTACAACTTGTTCTAATGTTTAGGTTTTCATTTGCTACATACATGTGAAAATCCGTGACAACAGGTACCAAAAATATATAAACTCAAACTCAGTATTTATTTCAATTAAACCTTTTACATGCACTTTTGAGTCAATTAGTCAGAAAGTTGAAGCTAGTTGCGTCTTCCAAAACGTAGATCTCTATGGAGAAAAACAGGCAAGATACTCCTAGGACATTCTTTTAAATCAAGATATTACAAAATCTCGGGTACCCGTACATTATTCTTGTTGCTTCTACACGTAATAACAATATAAAAAAATGTAAATGAAGAAATAATGCAAAATATAAGATTAAAAATAAGCCCTGATAGTTATGAGATGACCAGTCTCAATTGACGATAAACTTATAGTTAGATAAGAAGCCGCATTTTCTTGTTTTATTACTGTTGTTAAAGCATAGGTCACGGATAAAGTAAACTAATGAACCGTTACCTGCAGCGAATTAGGAACTCTCAAGGTGAACTAAATATTGACACTACGTTTGTGAACCGACTGCCTCGATCGACTAGTGGTTGTATGGTAGTCTGTCGGTCATGTAATTGTGTTTCTTCATTGGGAATATCTCAGTAACAGCCAACCTGGAGTCAGGATTTGTGCGCATTATTGGCAAAATAAAATAAATAAAAATAAAAAATAAAAATCGTTTATTATCAGGCGTCGTCGGCCCATAGCGTGTTAGTATTACAAAAACTTAAAAACTATGTTAGTAGACTACTTAGGCACAGATGAGTACAATATCAAAAAGAAAAACACCGCCACCATTTAGAGGAAGATTTATCACGTCCCATGTCGGACATGTAACTTGATAAACCTATCCATTGTTGGCCCTTCCAACCTATCTGAAAAAACCTTCAGAATACTGTTGCTGCTTCCCCTCACCCTGCGCATCACTGATGCCACCTTTTTGCGCATGATCGCGAAATAATCGTCCGTGTGCGCATCAGCGAACATCCCTGACGCACTACAGTAAGGCGGAAGCCTCAGCAGCGCCCTGAAAGCATTGTTGTATTGGATGCGCAGTGCGCTGTCTGCTTTTTGGGTATGATTAGCCCACAGACTGCTGGTGTAAAATATTTGACAAAACGCCTTAAAAAGTGTTATTTTAACCGGTGCTGAGCAACCTGCAAACCTGCGTGCCAACATGTTTCCCCTCACAGCCAACGCCCTGCGCTCTCTCTCCATATCTAAATCATCTTTAAGATCCTCCGTAACAATATGGCCCAAATATTTAAATTGGGATACCCTCTGCAAGAGTGAACCGTTTAGTTCTACGGGAGGGACATTTGAGGGACTTTTATTTCTTCCTCTAAACACCACCAGCTCACTCTTTGTCGGATTATACTTTAGGCCATGCTGCTCGGCGTATCTCTCACAAATGGTCAGTAATTTCCTAATTCCACCGATTGTGGGGCTCAGCAGCACCATATCGTCCGCGTAGCTTAAGTTATTTAAACTAACTCCGTCTATATGGCAACCGACATGAGTGCTGCTAAGCTCAACAAGCAAGTTGTTAACATATATATTAAACAGTCTCGGGGAAGTAAGACCTCCTTGCCTCACACCACATTTGAGTTTATACGGGTCCGACAAAGCATTGGACCATTTTACAAAGTTCCTCTGCTTATCATACCAGAGAGATAGTAATGAAACTAATGACGCAGGAACTCCCGCGAAAATGCTCGCTCCCTATGACTAGCAAAATGTGAGTGGTACCTATAATAAAAATGGGTATTGGTACAGACGCCAGCACATTTAGCTACTATAATCTGTCAAATTTCTTTAAAAGAGTATCAACTTTAACGCTAAACTATAAGGTTCAAAGTCGATCTGGAAAATTTGACAGTTTTGGGTAGCTTGATGTGCTGGAGTCTGTACATAGTATTCATATATAACCAACATTTCGCATAAGGCTAGGTTACAGGTGTGATGAATAAATAAAGTATTGAGTGTAGAGTTGGGACAACTAAATAACTTGGGACAACAAAATAACTAAAATAACAACAAAATAACTAAAATAATAAAGGCTTCTTTAAAACAAATTAGTATATGAAATTATGTTCATATCCCTTTAATTTTGAGCCCTAGTATAATTGGTCGTTCTATACTTTGTGACGAAAGGGGTATGCGTGGCGCAGGTTATATAGAAATAAGACCACGCATCCAAGTCAACATAAAAAATATATATTTAGAAAAAAGGTGTGGGTAGGTCTACGGTTCACAATTCCCAGAGTCCACCCTGTGGGTAGCGCTGTACTGCCCTGTTAGCCGGCGTGGCGATGACCGCAGCGGGGTGCCACGCTGGATGCGTAGGGGTGCCGGTCGTCAGGTGTTCGCGACGACCGCCGTTAAACAGCTCGGCCCACGTGGCAAGATGGCTAAATGGATATGGATGGATAAATGCTCGATGGCGGAGAATTATGTAGATTAGGTAGTTGTTTTTAGGCCCGGATAATGGCGAGTTAAGACACGTGTGAAATCACTAATAAAAATTAATCTGGTGAGACGTGTGACCGCTTCGGGAAAAACCAAAATTCCTAATGCCAAACGAAAGACGCGTTGGATAGAGATGGGACATGCGCGAGCCATAGATAAATTCTCACTCGCGCGCCGATAGCTGAACATTTTGTGTTTTTAGTCATTACTATTCACTACCGCACTACTTGTTATTTTCTATGGTAATATATTTTGACGTCTGCGGCTCTTTGACAGTTGAATGTATGTAAACATTGGAATGTTGCTGTGATTTTGTTGTTTAATTAGTTATTATGTGTTTAATTATGCAAAATGTAACGTACGACGTTACAACTTTCATTGAATAAATGTCAAAGCACTGAGAAAGTAAGCGTTTAATTACAGCACTAAAACATACTCAAGGTTGGCTCAGATTACCAAAAACTGACATATTATGCAGCAAACTGGTTGGGCGTTTACATGTATTGTGAAAAAATGTATCACTGTCCCTTTAATATGTTTACGTATAAAAAGGAAATTTAAACACTGGGAAATTATCAGTCACAGTTCAGTACTTCAAGAGTTAAGAACACAAACCTTCAAAATGTACAAGGTATGTACTACCTACCTCAAAACCGTCAAGATTATAAAAATTGTATCAATAAAAAACAAATAACCTATGGTACAAAACAGTTTTAACATAAAAGATCTTATGTAACAAACTAAACTGTCTTCATACTTATTATATTTATATTTTATTATATATTTTTCATTATATGTATATATTTATATTTTTCATTTGCACAGATTTTCCTAGTTGCCGCTGTGATCGCAATGGCCGTTGCCCGGCCGCAAAACGGTCATGACCACCACCACGGTCACGGTCACGCTATCTCGTCTCAGAGTATCGTACTGCACCAAACTCACGAGACCAAACACGAGCCCGTCCACCACGAGGAGCACCACGAGAAGGAACACGAAGAGCAGCACAAGAACCACGAGGAGCATCATTACGAGGATCACCACGAGGAACATCACGGTCACGCCTCCTCATCACAAAGCATCAAACAGCACCACGGACACGCCACCGAGAAACACGTCGAGTACTATGTATGATATTGTTCCAAACAAAAATGTTCATATCCTTTGGTTTATATTATTAGCCGTGACGACGTAGCTAATTCGGAAACATTTTTTGTTGCAGGCTCATCCTAAGTACGAGTTCGCGTACAAGGTAGTGGACCCTCACACCGGTGACAAGAAGTCTCAGCACGAGGCGCGCGACGGTGACGTCGTGAAGGGCGTGTACAGCCTGCACCAGCCCGACGGCACCCTCAGGATCGTCGAGTACCACTCTGACAAGAAGACTGGGTAAGTGAGAAATGACACTGAATCCCGTTTAAAAAATCTGATTGAACTAAATTTACTAATTATTTTTCCATGTCTACAGATTTAACGCCAACGTTAACATCAAGGGTCACGCCGTACACATTGTTCCTGAACATCATCATCATCACTGATCTCTATTCAAACTTGTTGAAAATCTTAGTCTGTTGCAACTTATTCTTTAATATTATTGATAAATTGAGCCTCAAAGAATGTATTACATTGTAAATATATGAAATAAATACGTTATAACTACCAAAAACGTCTTTGTTTTGAAATTATTTATATAATTTCTACGCTTTTTCTTTTTATGGAAGCTACCATTCTTCTTGGACAAAATAGACCAAATTATTCGCAGCATACTAACATATAATTTAAATGTAGCCTTGGACGACCGTACATGGCTGTAAGCCCCACAATCCATCCGTTTTGGTGGCTCCGCGTCTGCTAAATTACCAGTATTATCTTACGCGTTCCTACCCTCTGTCCATAGCACTGAAAAGTAGACCGGGAAAATTTGAACTCCCTCTGGTTGACGTAAAGTGCCGTGCTTTACTGACGCGCTTAACGCCTGGAAAGTGACTTTCCCGGATACAGATCGGCCTTGAACGCATCTTTCCAGAGGCAGTGGGATGAGCCTCTCTGCAGATTAGTATGGAATAATTTTATTAATACGTCCACTAATACTGCTGCTGCCTGCTGGTTGTGGCTGAATTTGAGACGTTCCTCTGGTTTCAGGCGCTACGGTCACGCAATATAGTGTAGCGAAATAAAAATTAAAATTCACCACTTTAACACGTGTAGGTAATGATTTAGAGTTTTTTTTTTTTATTAATTTATTTAAATAAAATAAGTTAATCAATTATTAAAAAATAGATTTTGGATTAAATGGACAGAGAATGCGAGAAAACTTATGGTACGTAAATCATTCTTAGGTATTTGTTTTTCGAACCTAGGAATCACGGAATCGATTGCAATTGGTTTTTTGTTTGTCATCACTAAATTACGTAAACTTTCAAATGAAATATAATATCATATACTCGTAAAGATGTTCATCTTAGTTGTCCCGTCATAAACAGTCCTGGTTAAAAATCAACTAGTATAAAAATAAAAGTTAACCGTAATGGCTTAAAGTAACACGTAGATCCTGATGCGCAGTTCCAAAGCGTCGTACGCCTAGTTGGTCCTGATGAACCGCAACCTCGAAGTGTAGCACGCCTCGTCGGAATCGCAGGTGATACGATGATCATGTGTCTCAAGCTCCATGGATTCTATGTGGCTGAATAGTCCGATACACGGGACAAGGGCCGGAAGAAGCCCTTTTTGGTTCGACAAATAAAATGGAATTTTACTCCAGATTAAAGGCTAAAACTTCCGCAGAGAGTGCAAATAAGGGAAAGTACATACCAAATTCGCAAAGTATCGTATATCATTATTGCAGATTACATGCATGAAACCTGGTGATGTATATGTCGCAGGTTTATGACAAAATCAGGTTTTTGATCAAAAACCTAGGCTATTGATCAAGAACCGGAAGAAGACAAAATTATTACTTTATGTTATCATAAACCTGAGAAAATCCAGTTTTTTTTATCAAAAACCTAGACTGTATTAGTTTTATGATAAAAACAATGTTGGTTGCTATTTCTTTAAATAAATAAAACAATTAAGAAACAATGAACAATGATTTTTTTGTTATGAAATTACATACTTTAAAAAATAATATGTGTGATGTGTGTGTGAAACGGCGAAAAACGAAACGGCTAAAAACGTGATTTAGTCTATTTTTGTGCTTTTGAACCAGAAGAAGATGGTCGACGTCAGGGGCACCCCAAGGTTCGGTTTGTTTAGGTTCCATTAAACCCTGCAGACAGAAATAGGAGCCCCGCGCAGCGGGGCTCCGTCGACCTGACGTCATTAGAAATAATACTGCGCGCTCGTTTTATTTCTAACGACGACGTCAGGTCGACGGAGCCCCGCTGCGCGGGACTTCTATTTCTGTCTGCAGGGTTTAAAGGAACCTAACCAAACCGAACCTCGGGGTGCCCCTGACGTCGACCGATTTCCTTCTACATTTTTAGCCAAGGGCCTGCAGTTAGGTACACTTAAGTTTAGCCGGCTAAAGATAGAAGAAACTAACATTAACACCTCGTCGAAGATAAACCTAGGTTTAGCCGGCTAATCTTAAGTTTATGTTCACACCTACCTTTAGCCGTAACATATATAACATCCCTACCCATATTGGCAAAAAATAAATGATTTGATTTGACTAGCGCTTATATTTTATCATAAACCCAAACTAGTTCAGGTTTTTGATCAAAAATCTGGATTGTTAGAGGTTTATGATGAAATTGAGTTTAAAATGTGTCATCTTCCGGTTTTTCATGAAAAACCTAGGTTTTTCATCAAAAACCTAATTTTATGAAAAACCTGCGACATATATACGTTTCAAATTACAAGACACAATTTAAAATTATTATTCGAAAATTCATAGGGTTCTACTGGATTCAAAACATATTTTCAGCAACTGAATTTTCTTCCATTAATCGAATAAATTGCTTGTTAACGTCAAAATTCGAAAAGTTCAGAGTGAAAATTGATGGCCAGTGACATGAACTAGAAAAAAAATAAATTGTAACCGCAGAGGTCACGCTGCAATAGCTACTATGCTGGGTGATACCATTTTCCAGTTCGCTACTCGTCTGCGTTTGAGCGCTCCTTGCGTGGCTCCGCATAGCTGCCAATACGATGTAGGTGTCGACTGCCTCAGCCACCATAGCCTATCTTGCAGTCCTGCAGGCCTGCTGCCAGGCCGGACAGCATGGCATGGCAGCATGAATGACATCATCAGTCGTGCTCTCGTCACCGTGCCAGCTGTTTTAGAACCCAATGGCAGGCTTAAAGATTTTGTCGAGTCTTGCTCCCAGAATTTTTTCAAAAGAATCCATGAACAACTTGTAAAATGGATAAAGTGCATAGATAACAATGGTACTTATATGTATGTTTTGATTAATCAATACATAATTTTCAATTTTTTTTTTCGTTTTCCTTTTTCCACATAAAACGCCAATTTCTTATATAATGACCTTCCATTGGCAATGTTAACTAAATGGACTTGCAAGTAATCATTGTCTTCATGTTAATAATTAGGTATTCTGCATACGCAATTTATTTTCCAAAAATATAAACAAATATATGAGTTTATGGAAAAATAACTTTAAATCCTACACAATAAACATCAGTTTACGCTACAACTTCAAGCATTTTTAAAACTTTTTCAATAGTGTTAGTCACTCTGAAATCAACATAATTAACATTAAAAAGTTGATAATTGTTTAACTTGAAATAAAATTAATTTGAAACATAAGTTTGAATAGACTTTACATAAGTTATTTCAATAAATCTGATATACTTTTAAAATAACTGAACTACTTACTAAATTGCAGCCTGTGTACTGCCTGTGTACCAGGCTGGCAAAGACATCGACGCGCAACATGGATTCAGCAGTGCGATTCTGTAACCATATCACGTGAAAACTTAGGCGAAGTGAGCGTGGAGTGAGCTGTCAATAGTGTCAATTCCTAGCAAAAACAAACTCACTTCACCTAAGTTTTCACGGTGAGATTTTTACAGAATCGACCGGCAGTACATGATTCTGAACCCCCTGAGTTGATATTTTTTGCCGGTTATAAAAGAAATTGCTGTTCCATACATTTTGATCGCGTATTTATTGCATTTTTTTATGAAACAACAGTTTTTTGTTACGTCTTGAAACATGAGGTTACGGTTTGCGCGTCGATGCCAGCCTGGGAGGGTTTCGAGGGAAAATCTTACACTTTGTTGCTATGATTTTCGAGCTACTGTATTTTTTCACGATTGTATTTCCCGAAGGAAGCGGAAGTTCGGGGTATTATGTAAATAAAAGTAAATACGCCCACATTTTGCTTGTTACAAAAACGTCAACTGGAGGTCTTGTTGCTAAATACCGGGCACAAATCAAAGCGGGCGACAGAATTTAGAACTGAGCAGACTAAAACACAAACATAAATTAGGTGGTATAAACGTATTTATTTTAAATATTTACAATGAATCACATTCTTTGAGGCTCAATAATTCAACAATCTTAAATATTAGGTTCAACAATCAAGTTCAAATAGTCAAGTTCAGTGATGATGATGATGTTCAGGAACAATGTGTACGGCGTGTCCCTCGATCTTTACGTTGGCGTTGAATCTGTTAACACCAAAAAAACAATAATAATTAGTACATCAATTCAGGTGACTCATTTTTTTTTTATGCGGCCTTCAGTGATTTTTGCTTACCCAGTTTTCTTGTCAGCATGGTACTCGACGATCCTGATAGTACCGTCAGGCTGGTGCAGGCTGTACACGCCCTTCACGACGTGGCCATCACGAGCTTCATGCTGAGATTTCTTGTCGCCGGTGTGAGGGTCCTCCACTTTGTACGCGAACTCGTATTTGGGATGAGACTGTAAAACAAGTGACGGTTAGTAATGTTATCCTAAAAGAAATAGCAATATTCTGTATAGGGATTGGAACATCATCTTACATAGTATTCGACGTGTTTCTCGGTGGCGTGTCCGTGGTGCTGCTTGATGCTCTGTGATGAGGAGGCGTGACCGTGGAGTTCCTCGTGATGATGCTCCTCGTGGTTCTTGTGCTGTTCTTCATGTTGCTCCTCGTGGTGCTCCTCGTGGTACTTCTCATGGTGGGCAGGCTCGTGTTTGGTGTCATGAGTTTGGTGCAGTACAATGCTCTGTGACGAGATAGCGTGACCGTAACCTTGGTGGTGATTATGACCATGTCCTTGCGGCTGCGCGGTAACCATCACGACCAAAGCAGCGATAAGGATGATCTGTTCAAAAAAATATAATTAGTAAAATAGATGATAAACGAAGCCCTTTGAATTTGACTGAAAATCTAATTCACAATTGGGATTGCCTTCGTTGTTGAGCTCGTCTTAAGTGTTTTTGTTTAGTTTATATTAATAAGTACGTTTATCTAACCTAAATTACAGTTAAATAAAAAGAATTACATTGATATATACGCAAATTGAAGTAGTACCTTATACATTTTGAATGAATGTATGCTTTACTCAAGGAGTGCCAAACAGTGAATAATAATCCCTCAGTACATAATTTTCCTTTTTATACGGATTATTAAAGGGACATTGCTACAGTTTTACACAACACTCGCAAGCACTCAACCAGTTTACTGAGTATGTCAATTTTTGGCAAGTTACGCCGACCTTGAGTAATTACCTACATGTTTTAATACTGTAATTAAAAACGTTACTTTCTTAGGGCTAATTTTTCAATCGACAGATAATGTTTATTCATGGAATAAAATTGAAGTCTGACATATTTTGTATGGGGGAACTGTCAAAAATTCAAAATTAGTCCTCTGATAAAATTATCTGTCGTTGGAAAAATCAGCCCTTAGTGCATGACATTCATTCAATAAAATGCAGTCCTACCAAGTTACTTTTTCGAAACTCTACTTAGTAATAATTATGTAAAAATAATTTAATTAAAACGTTTGTTATTTAACAACATTATGGTGTCACGAACAACATTTTTGAAAAAATTCATGCTGGCTAGGCTAGGTATTTGTTTTAAGACAACATTCTGTGGCTCATTATTTGCATTGTTTGTGATTCCGTCTCGAAAAACATGTGCTACTGATTAAAATAAGATAAAATAAAAAATATATGACCAATTCCGTTTCTTGAAATGATTGCATTACAAGCGTGAAACTTAAAAAGTCTATAATGGGTTTTGTCAGTTTTTGAATCATCAACAATGAAATGCAACCTTCTGGCAAAATACCGATCAATATCTAGATTATGATATCTAATACAATAAACGTAAAATTACTTACAAAACTATATACAGACGCCAGCACATCAACCTACTACAATCTGTCAAATTTCTTTAATAGATTTTCAACTTTATCGTTCAAGCATATAGTTCAAAGTTGATTGAGAAAATTTGACAGTTTCGGGTAGCTTGATGTGCTGGCGTCTGTACTTAGCTTTTTGTCAGCATGAATTTCGAATTCTTACATACAGGCTTGCTTGGACATTATATGCAAACTGTAACTATGAATTTAGCTTATGATTTTAGACACGATTAGGAACGAAATCTTTTCTTGGTATTAATTTTACATTTCGTCCTTTTTACGCGGCGTATGCGATCTTTCATACAACAATGTATGGATGTATTGTCTATTTTAATGTGCAAAAATAATGTCGTGAAATTGAGTCGTCTGTTATAAGCCTAAATATAACGGTATCGGTATATTTCTCCGGTAAAATACGCTTACAATTAATCTACAGGTTTTGATCCCTGGTGAGAATGTCAGTCTGTTGTCGTGTAATATGTTCATTGAGGAACACCCGTTGTGTTATCGAGTTATAAATGGTTTTTAGGATTCGGTAGTCAACAAGGAACCCTTATAGTTTAGCCATGTCCTCCGTTTATCTGCCCGCGATTTAGCTCAGAGACTCTTAGTACTCGAAAGCTGCAATTTTGTATGGGATACATAATGTATAAATCATGCGGACAAAGGGGTAAAAAAAAATTTGAAAAATAAATTATTTATGGTCTTTTCTAAATTTTTCCAATTGTTTATTTACTTTGTTAAATTCTATTTTTACATATTAATATTGTTTACATTATAATAATGTAATAATAACTGTAGACTATAATAATTGTATTGGCGTCACATCCAAATTAAACGCAGCTGTTTTGCTTACTGCTATTGCGCGACACCATAATGGAAATTATTAATGGCTCACAAAAAAAGCACATTTGTTATCCATTAATATTTATAGGAAACCAAATAGGGAATCATTTTGGGTCCGATTAAATACCACATACCGTAGAATAATTGCGATCGTGGTAGGTTTTATTTATGTTGACTACACTTGTTTTCTTGGGGATAAGAGCTAAGTTTATTCGATACCATTATTTTAACGTGCATGTTTCCAGGAAGTTAGAAATACGACATAGTAGGTAGCTTAACAGTATTTATTTAAATATTTACAGTGTAATACATTCTTTGAGGCTCATTTATCAACTACCTTAAAGTAATGAGGTTCAACAGGAAAGTTCTCTAAAAATCAGGATCAAATAGAGGATCAGTGGTGATGATTGTGTTCGGGAACAATGTGCACGTTATAGCTAAATTATGCATAATCTAAAGGATATGAACATTTTTTTTGGAACGTCATCATATACAGTACTCGACGTGTTTCTCGGTGGCGTGTCCGTGGTGCTGCTTGATGCTCTGTGATGAGGAGGTGTGACCGTGGTGTTCCTCGTGATAATGCTCTTCGTGTTTCTTGTGCTGCTCTTAATGTTCCTCCTCGTGGTATTCTTCGTGGTGCTCCTCATAGTGCTCCTCGTGGTGTGCGGGCTCGTGTTTGGTTTCGTGAGATTGGTGCAGTGCGATGCGCTGTGACGAAAGCGTGACCGTGGCCGTGGTGGTGATCGTGACCGTCTTGCAGTCGGGCAGCGACCATCGCGATCACACCGGTGACTAGGATGATCTGTGCAAATGAAAAATAAATATCAAGCATCGAAACTTGACTGAAACTGTAATAAATTCTTGTTGAAATTTTCCTGTGATTGTTTATTTTTTGTGTAATATCAGTTTTGTAATTGTGGCGGTTTTTAAGTAGTTAGCACCTTGTACACTTTTAAGGTTTGTATTCTTTAATCTTGAAGTAATGAACAGTGACTGATAATCTTCCTGTAAGTACAAACGCCAGCACATCAACTTACTACAATCTGTCATATTTCTTTAATGGATTTTAAACTTTATCGCTAAAGCATAAGGTTCAAAATCGATTAGGAAAATTTGACAGTTTCGGGTAGCTTGATGTGCTGGCGTCTGTACATAACTTTTCATTTTATAAATTTTAAAGGGACAGTGAGATAATTTTTCGTGACAAATTTAAACCCCCAATCAGTCTGTTTCGTATGCAAGATTTTGTACTATACGCTAACCTTGAGTACAGTTTTATAACTTACGTGAATGAACTCGTAACTTTCTTGATCAGAATTAACTTACATTCATTGACAACTTTTACCAAACTGGTTTGACATTTTTTGAACGAATTACGAAAAGTGGTAGTAGGTATGTTCCTACACTGCACTTTTTATTTGTATAAAAAGAAACTTTATATGCTTATAAGGTATCAGTCACAGCTTGATTTTACAGGAGTAATCTATTCAAACAATCGAAATGTACAAGGTACAACTATCACCAATAATTTATTTAAACAATAAGAGGCGATATAATCATCATCATTCATTGTCATCGTTGTCTTGCTCTTTTTCCAATTTATTTGGTGTCGGTGCGGCAATTTTCTTTTTCTTCCATACTTCTCTCTAGAATAAATAGAATGTAATAAATAAACAATAAATTGTTCATCGAATTATTCCAAATGAGTTAAAATTTTACTATAAATTAACACGAATTTACATTTCACAGATTATCCTAATCACCGCTTTTATCGCGACGGTCGCTGCGCGACCGCAAGACGGTCATGGTTACGACCACCACCACGGTCACGGTCACGCTATTTCGTCACAGAACATCGTACTGCACCAAACTCACGAGCCCGCCCACCATGAACAGCACCACGATGAGAAACATGAAGAGCAGCACAAGAACTATGAGGAGCATCATCACGAGGAACACCTTGGTCACGCCTCCTCATCACAGAGCATCAAGCAGCACCACGGACACGCCACCGAGAAACACGTCGAGTACTATGTATGATAATATCCAAATTAATTATAATTTTCTGGTTCTTCACAATTGAAAACAATGATGCTAAGTATAATTTTTTTGCAGTCTCATCCCAAATACGAGTTCGCGTACAAAGTGGAGGACCCTCACACCGGCGACAAGAAATCTCAGCATGAAGCTCGTGATGGCCACGTCGTGAAGGGCGTGTACAGCTTGCACCAGCCCGATGGTACCATCAGGATCGTCGAGTACCATGCTGACAAGAAGACTGGGTAAGTGTGCATTCTCATTCAATTTCATCGACGCTGTAACTACAGATTCCAAGATTTTGTTTTCTAATATCTCATTTTCCTTTTCAGATTCAACGCCAACGTGAAGTACGTGGGTCACGCCAAACACATTGTTCCTGAACATCATCATCATCACTAATTCTAACTCTTGTCGTTAAATTTACTTTTACTATTAATTGTTGAACCTAATGTCTAAGCAGTTATTGTTGTTTTAAGTACCAAGATGTGAAGTCAATATATTTATTCTCGTACCTATTTTTTGTTTCTATTTCCATGTTTCTTGGACTTTATCTACATACGCATTGTGTGGTTTCACCATTTTGCCTCATCCCGGCTCAAAACTCAAAAACCCCTTTCTGGATTCTGACACGATAATAGCTATTATATTGTAAACTTGAAAATGATTTGTTAAAAAAAAAGTGGCTGGAAAATCATCGATGTTCGAGATTTGATTAAAAGTGTCTGGACGTTTATAAAGCTCTTAATATGTGTAAAAAAATATACAATCATATTCACCTAAAACCAAGTCGAAAAATGCCTCAAAAATGGCACGTGATTAAAGTCAAGGAAAAATCTAAACACCGCGTATTGATCACAAAGCATTCTGAACCACATTTGTTATCATTGTTAAATGTCCAAGTCAATTATATCAATTATTTTTTTCCGGACACGCTCTTGTCGTACATAATGTAATGAATTACCATTAATATAATTAACAATGATTATGTACATATTTGGTCCTTGAAACATTAAATTTTTCCATGACATTACAGCAACTCAGTGTATTCCGCCAGCAGCATCATCATTGTGAATCATCTACTGGTAATGACTATCAAACATATACAAAGGCAAAAAGGGTCTGCTTCTGTAAATCAAAGTCATCATACAGGGTCTTTAGTGATAGTTCTGTTATAGATTGTATAGTTTTTTATCTGACGAAGCGACACGCGCTCTACTTGTGTTTAACAAGTGTACAAACACGCTGAAAATATGAGTGTCAGCGCAAGAGCTTTCGGTACCGTCCCAGACAATGGCGAAGTGTGTATTTGTGTGTGATATGAGCAGTTGCTACTAACAGCGTGTTTGTACATTTAGTTACCACAAGTAAAGAGCGTGTCGACTCTTGACACAAAAATACTGTAATTATAAAGTTGGAATTAAGGAGATGCGGTTTTTTGGTCCATCCGCGGCAAATTGGTGTCATAGGAAACGGCATTTTGCAAGCTATATTATAATATATCTATGTCTTTTTAAACCTAAAATTGAACCGACGATACAGAGTAAATGCATATTTTTAAACAAAAATGTATATTTTAATAAAATCTAAAAAATATGTTTATTGAACATATTTTTTAGATTTTATTAGAAATTATAACTTGGTAAAATTATTTCTCCACTGTGTTTCCACCTGTAACAGACAAAAGTAAATATAAAAATAATTAGTAGCCGCAGATAGACGAGCTCTAATAACTTTTTAACCATTCTCCTTTGCACCAATTGTGTACGTTCATGTTTCTCTTTCTGCTGAGGAGTTTGTTGCGCCGCTTCTTTTTCCCAGCGAAAGCATTAGGAAGTGGTGAAGGGCGGGCCTTTTGGGGGACTGTCTTATGTAAATTTGACGTTCAAAAAGTGCTGATTCTCAGCCAAATTTGAAAAAAATAACTTTTGATTTTGATTTTCTATGTCGGAAAAATTCACTGCGACAAATTTGAATCTCCGCTAGATCTCTAGTTGGGGTATTGAGCTTGAGACGCAAGTTATCTGTGATGATTCAAATTATTATACATAATATTTTTATGTGTTATACTTGTTTGACGCAATGATCAGATTGAATTTAAGTTAAGACTTCATATTATGAACATAATACTAAAGTAACCAAACCGAGTAATTTATTAATAATGAATATAAACGTGCAATAGGCTCTCCCCCATTATATGGGACTTGACATAACTGGCCAAATGGGTATCATCAGCCGAATACTTATACCATAACATCACTCCTGTCGAAGGTTTAGACAGAGGTTAGATAGGCATACCTCTGCCTAACCCTTCGACAGGAGTGATGTTATGATATAAACGTGCGTTTATAACGTTTTTTTTTGCCGGTTTAGTGTATTTATCGAATCGTATTACGGTTCCGTTCTAAAAAAAAATAACATGGAATTGCATGATTAACCAAATTAAGTTGCATTTTTTTTTTCTGAATGGGCCCGCTCTTGACCTCAATCACACCTGATGGAAAGTGATGGATGAGGTCTATGTTGGAATGAGGGCGCCCTGAAGATGCCTAAGGCATTGGAACTCCCACGCATCGACAACACAGCAGGCTGCTTGACTCGCAAACCAGGCGGGCGCATTTAAATAACTTACGTTTTCAACAAATATTCCAAAAAACCTAATGTAGGTAAAAAATCATAATGTAACTTATTAAATGAACGAATGTCAATGTCCTCCGTAAAAGAAAGTAAGTATCAATTAACATGGATTTAATACTTTACTCAAGGTCAGCTTTACTTTTTTTGGTAAACTGGTCTGTCAAGTTTACAACTTATTGCGAAAAACTGTATCACAGGCCCTTTAATATTTATAAAAAGAGAAATTATGTGCAAAGAGGTTAACATTCACTGTTCAATATTCCAACAGTAAAGAATACAAAATATCAATATGTACAAGGTATAATTTCAACACCTAACAATATGTAACTTTGAAAAGAAATAATTTATCATCAGTAATCTGTTGTAATTAATGATTTACCCATCTTTGTTAAACAGATCATCCTCGTCGCCGCTGTGATCGCGATAGCCGCTGCCCGGCCACAAGAAGGTCACGATCACCACCACGGTCACGGTCACGCTATCTCGTCACAAAGCATCGTACTGCACCAAACTCACGAGAACAAACATGAGCCTGCACACCATGAGGAATACCACGAGGAGCACCACGAGGAGAAACATGAAGAGCAGCACGAGAACCACGAGGAGCATCAACACGAGCACCACCATGGTCACGCCTCCTCATCACAAAGCATCAAACAGCACCACGGACATGCCACCGAGAAACACGTCGAGTACTATGTATGACAACATCCAAAGCGTGATTTATTATAGAGCTTTGCTTTTTTACATAAGGGCCGATGTCATATCTAATTCCTTTGCAAATACCTATATATTAGCCGTAACGTAAATAACTCTGTTTTTTTTTATACAGTCTCATCCTAAATACGAGTTTGCGTATAAAGTGCAGGACCCTCACACCGGTGACAAGAAATCTCAGCACGAAGCTCGTGATGGCCACGTCGTGAAGGGCGTGTACAGCCTGCACCAACCCGATGGCACCATTAGGATCGTTGAGTACCACGCTGACAAGAAAACTGGGTAAGTGTGCACTCTCTTAACTTAATCTAAGTTTTAATTACATTCCAAGTAAGTACACTCTAAATTTCTCATTGTGCTTTTCAGATTCAACGCCAACGTGAAGTATGTGGGTCACGCCAAACACATTGTTCCTGAACATCATCATCATCACTGATTCTAATTCTGGTTGTTAAATTACTTTTACTATTGTTGAACCTAATGTATAAGCAGTTATTGTTATGTTTTTTGCGACAAGATGTGATTGTAAATAATAATTGAAGTCAATATATTTATTTTCGTACTTATTTACTGTTTCTTTTTCCACCTTTCTTGTTTGATTTTGTCTTCATTTACAACTCCAAAGGATATAGTCGACTAATGTCAGATTCTAGACAATGCTCTTTTTTGGTCCTCCTTCATCTTTTTTGATTCTTTCATCTAATGTTCCCTACAAGGAGTAGGTGGCTTACACTAGGAATAATCCTATACACACACATGTATGTCACAACATTTTATTTGATTATTATCTTTAATATATTATCACCTTTAATTAATTCTCTTAATTTAT
The DNA here is from genome assembly GCA_963855955.1 of Luperina nickerlii. NCBI lineage: Eukaryota > Metazoa > Arthropoda > Insecta > Lepidoptera > Noctuidae > Luperina > Luperina nickerlii. Next base: position 8,703,579 of record OY979669.1, read on the forward strand.
TATAACGAAAACACACTTTTCTTTGTGTTTATTATTCTAACTTGGGCACTCGTGGGTTGCTGCTGAAAATCAGCGTATGGTGGTACACCTTGTCTTGTCATCTGACAATATGGTGAGCTGAGGCCATTTTCGCATTATATACCATTTTTTTTACATATCTCGGGACCCTGGGGACTCGGACCTTTGGAAGGCATACCAGGGACCGAAGCTAACTCGTAGAGGCCTCTTAGAAAAATTTAAATAATAAGGAGGCACCAACCGACGATCATCCCTGTATGCACTATGCAAGTTCATCCAAGGACATAGGAATAAAATATATTGGGCTAAAGGTTTAGGTTGGTTATAGTGGATTGGTAACCTTGAACTATGGAATGACTATATCCCCCGCCTGACGTTCACAGATATAATGGCAGGAGGTGACTTGCACAATCAATAATGGACCCCCGAAAACGGTCTCCAGCACATAGTGTCGAAGGGACAAGGGGGCAATATGTCCTGGCATGCTTAAGAGGAGTGGAGCGGTATTCCACGGCTATCAGGACAATCCCGGAAGTACGGTCAAGATCCCTACCAGCATCTTACTGGAATACTTCCTTCCTCTGAGCACGTTTGCTCTTGCGAATCTCCAGTCAAGCCGGCCAATAAAAGCAAGAATGAATTGGGAGCTGTTTCTCGTCATTGTTCACCCAAGGCGACCAATAAAGGCAAGCCAGAGGTGAAGAACAAGACTTCTTTCAGGAGATAGGTTCCGTGAGGTACTACTGCCCAACAGCTCGCCACATGCTGCCCTGCGGGTTTTTGTATCTTGGTCTGGCTCCTCACTTTAGACCTGATCCGGTAAAGTAAACTTTTCCGGCATAGGCCTAGAGTTCGGAGCGTGCAAGCCCTACCACGACGTCAACGCAGAGATACGGCGGTGGGGCATTATAATTATATTTGTTTTCTGTTTTTTTATAGTTTTAAGGTATATTTGTTTGCTGTAATACCAATAAAATCATTTTCCTTTCTTTCTACTTTGGCAGTTTAACAAAACACAAATCTCACCAAGATTAATAAATAGCCTGGGCAATTTTCAAAGTGTAGCAGTATTTAAACAGATGGACTTTTCTGGTATTGTCTTGAAATGTATTAAGCACATTACAAAAAATATATATAAACGTTTATTTTTATTAACTGATCTCACTTTTAAGAATGAACGAACATCTCATAACCACATTGTTGCCTTAGACCGAAACTTCTGTGGCTAACGAAGATATCTTTTAAGTAAGAGACAACTATCCGTATGAAAGATTGCCCGCTTATGTTTTATATTAATATTTCGATTTTTCTGGTTTTCATTTATTCTAATAGTTGAAAATCGAATAAGAAATAAATACTGGAAAAGGCGATACTGAAATATACCATCTTACAAGATTTTCTACTGTCATTACCATAGAGATCAAACTGTTTTGAAAATGGCGTCAAAGGATAAGTATAAAGAGCATCAGAAGTCTAGAATGAGGAATAGGAAGAAAAAACCGACTTATTATTTTGCTGTTAAAAGTTACGTCTTAGGTTTCATTTTAAAAATCGACTTGGCAACAAATATGATATAGATAATTAACGGCTTTTTTAAGTATAGACACATCATTTTATAAGCAAAACACAACATTTAGAACAATAGTTTGCGCTTGACTTGACATTTTTTAAGCCGTATATTTCGAAAACCATTGTTCATACGAGAATCTTAGAAGGAAAGAAGTAACTTGGAATAACTTAAATAGTCGTAAAACCAATATTATTGGGATCTTTGACAGTCGATTTTTTTCGCACACGGTATCGTAATGGACTTTTCACTTTTCTGTTGAAAAATTAAAATTTGATATAATATATTATATCTAACAATAGAAATTCAATTGTGTCTCATTAGTTACAGTTACGCTACTACAGTTCAAATAACGGAGATAAATCTTAACTAGGATTTATTTCGTTTCACAAACTTATTTTCCTGGGCTTTAGTGTGTTATTTATATGTGCGATAGTGTGCTGTTTTTGAGGATCGAACGTTGGATATGTAACCTACATATCTAACTATTTTTACTAATATTCAAGGTCAGTTTTACTTATTTTGAAATAACTAAGTTAGTACTAATTTGAACACAAAACCTATTTCTAATGATAAATCGTAAAATTACTAAGGGCAAATTTCACCAATAAAACTGAATTTAACCACATTCAAGAGTGTCATGTCAATATATTCTACAACAGTGACACTGACAGCTCTTGATCGGTTCGGCTTCGGCTTAGATGTACACACAGCACATCAAGCTACTACAATCTGTTAAATTTCTTTAATAGATTTTCGACTTTATCGCTAAAGCGTAAGGTTCAAAGTTGATTGGGAAATTTTGAAAGTGTCGGGTCTTGATGTGCTAGCGTCTGTACAACATGTATTGTAGGCTACAACTGTGATGAATAAGGAAAGTATTGAGTGTAGGCATGACAACACAACAGTCTGAATAATAAAGTAAATAAAAGTTAAAAATTGATTTATTTTCCGCACTAATCAAACACAAAACAGACATTATTAAAATAAATGGAGTGAACTGGAGCCTAAACTAGGGCAGCCCTGTATTTCAGAACTCCAGGTCTTCCACCCGCGGCGAGTAAGTTGGTACAATTTTCAATTAATGACAACTAGAGGTGTAATTAATATATATTGTGTGTGTGTTGTGAGTGTGTTCGTGTGTGGATTCTTTGAAAAAATATTATACTATGAAAAATAATGTTCGTATATCCTTTTAATTTTAAGCCCGTTGGTCATAGTTTATTTTCATTTAATAAATGTCAATGCACTGAGTAAGTAAGCGTTTATTACGGCACTAAAACATGCTTTTACTCAAGGTCGGCTCACATTACCAAAAACTGGCATATGCACCAAACTGGTTGGGCGTTTAAACGTATTGCGAAAAAATTTATCACTGTCCCTTTAATATGTTAACGTATAAAAAGAAAAAATAAACACTGGGAGATTATCAGTCACAGTTCGGTATTTCAAGAATTAAGAACACAGACCTTCAAAATGTATAAGGTACATGCTTCCCACCTAAACCGTCAAAATTATACAACTGGTGTCAATTAATAACAAATACCCTATGCTAGAAAAAAGTTTTAACAAAAAGTTCTGTCTTCATTCATAAGTTAAGAATTATTTTTCACAGATTTTCCTAATCGCCGCTATGATCGCGATGGCCGCTACCCGGCCGCAAAACGGTCATAATCACCACCACGGTCACGGTCACGCTATCTCGTCACAGAGCATCGTACTGCACCAAAGTCACGAGACCAAACACGAGCCCACCCACCATGAGGAGCACCACGAGGAGGTACACGAAGAGCAGCAAAAGAACCACGAGGAACATCATCTCGAGGAACACCACGGTCACGCCTCCTCATCACAGAGCATCAAGCAGCACCACGGACACGCCACCGAGAAACACGTCGAGTACTATGTATGATATCGTTCTAAACAAAAATGTTTATAATATGCTTTGGTTCAAATTATCAACCGTAACGTAACTAACTCGGAAATGTTTGATACAGGCTCATCCTAAGTACGAGTTCGCGTACAAGGTTGTGGATCCTCACACCGGTGACAAGAAGTCTCAGCACGAGGCGCGCGACGGGGACGTCGTAAAGGGCGTGTACAGCCTGCACCAGCCCGACGGCACCCTCAGGATCGTCAAGTACCACGCTGACAAAAAGACTGGGTAAGGAAGAAATCGCGCTCAATGCCGTAAAAAAACTCGAACTATCTGATTTACTAATTATTGATTTTCCCTTGTCTGCAGATTTAACGCCAACGTTGAAATCAAGGGTCACGCCGTACACATTGTTCCCGTACATCATCATCATCACTGATCTCTATTCAAATCTGTTGAAAATCTTTCCTGTTGAAACTTATACTTTAAGATTGTTAATAATTGAGTCTCAAAGAATGTATTACATTGTAAATATTTAAAATAAATACGTTTTTACTACTTACAACATCTCTTTTTATTTTAAAATATTTTTTATGATTTAATAAATAATTATTATTCTGTAACAAGAGAAGACGCAATCGCAATCGCGTCCACGTTGAGTTGCCCTAACATTATCCATAGTTAATTAATACTAGTAATAATTTAAACATTTTAATTAATTAATAAAAATTAATAAAATATTTTTTTTTTAATATTTTAAACGAGCCTACTTGTACAGTTGTTAATAGCAAATAAGGGAATGTCTATATTTCAGAACTTTAGAAAGCCAGTGAAGTTCACAAAATCTGTCGACTAAATCTCAGTTAGCATTGGTAGTGTTTTAATGGGCCTTAAAACATTTTCATTCAATACATGTTAAACTTTTAATTTTGATTTTTGCTTAAAACTAAGCTACAACAGAAACACAATAATGACGGCTTAACGACAGCACGTAACATTAAAAACAGTACTGCCAGTGGCCTGAGGAGCCATTCAGCCTAAAAAAAACGTAAATAGTTAGCCTACTTGCTGTTGTTTAATTAATAAGCTACCATTGTTTTTCTATTGCATAAAATCCATTAATTTTGCACGAATTTCAAATTTATTAGAGAAAACTAGACATAAGTAGGCATATTATTTTGCCTTGTGGTACTCCATAGTTTACTAATATTTTTGGAAGTAATCAGCCGATGCGAGGGTCCATTACCTTGTACGTGAATGACCCTGCAATAAATTAAAAAAAAAAATGTTTCCTCATAATATTAATAAACAATTTAATGTCACAAAACTATTCCTTTGCCCTTCCACAAATACGTATATCGTACATGTAACATCTTAAAAATCAGAAACCCATTAGTAAATTTTAGTAATAATTGCCTTACAACCTGTATGGCCGTGGGGATTTCTTATCGGCAAGTTCTCTTCTTGATGTGTCTTAGGGGATGAGTTATCAAAAGACGTTGGTATGATACGTTTTACTTAGAGAAGTCTGGACGCTTTTAAGGCGGGTCCTGCTCAACTACAATATTATTGTAAGTGTAGGGCCCGCCGCGCGCCCGTACCAACTTCCAAGTTTTTAACTTCATAAATAACGAACTTCTTTAAATAATGTATTTTTGAGATTCCTTCCTTCGTTCTCACTTTTGATATTATTATAAAAGTTTTGCGCAAAATTTCATACTTTTGTACCACATTTTAGGCACTCATCTACTAGCGACAGTTTTCTTAAAAATAAACAATTTACATGCTATGATAGTAAATATTAAAATTACGTACATAACATACCGACATACATAATCAGCCTATATTGTTCCCACTGCTGGGACACATGCCTCTTCTCTGTAAGAGGGGGTGGGCCGTATTCTACCATGAGGGCCCAGTGCGGGTTGGTAAGATTAAAAATACATAATTACGCGCCCAGTGCGGGTTGGTAAGATTAAAATTACATAAATACAATACATTAAAACCAAGCAATGCCCTAGTTTACTTATTGTTAATAGTTAGAAATTGTGAGAATAAAAAACCTTAATTCGATATTTGTTAAAATGCATGTCAAAGTCTACATTAAAAAAATACAAACTAAAGGGTGATGATCCCTATCGAAAGTCAATATTTTCTAAAGAAGAATAAAGAAATACCTATCTTTATTTTTAATGAAGGATTAACTGATTCATCCTTCATTCAGTCGATAAAACAATCGACTTCGAAACCAAAGACACCGACTTCCGAAGTTAAAGTTATTTTTCACTTTGTAGTTCTCATTTTTGGAAGTCGGTTGTTATTTTTTTTTTGTAAATATGTTTTTATTTTTCCCTTTCAGTTGTACCCCACACAAATTCGTATAACACTACTTATAATTATATATATTTTAGTGTTCATTTGTAAAATAGGCTAAATGTATTAGAAATATTTTTTATTTAATTTTTTATTTATTACATTGACGGAGATATCGCGTAACATACATACAAAAAAATGCTGTCGAATTGAGAACCTCCTCCTTTTTGAAGTCAATTAATTATGTAAAGATACGGCACTTATAGCCACAATGCATCCCATGACAATTCCACTAAGCCACCACTGAAAAGTCATAAAAAAGCAAACGACGCAATTTCGTTTACTTGAATTTTTACCAGTCATTTTGGCTTAACAACCAAAATACTGACGTGATTTTGATGAAAATTCTATAGGACCAATCTGAAATGTTATCCTTTCAAATAAAAAAAGAATTTAGCAAATCGTCTAATGGAGCTCTGAGGCAAAAAATATAAAAAAAAACAATTCAACCGAATTGATAAGCTCCTTCCTTTTTTGAAGTCGGTTAAAAAGAAAATAATCCTTTGAAAACAATTGGAATTGAACAATTCAGTTTTATCTACAATCCTTACCTGAGGGCCTGGACAAGTGGCAATCAAAGCGTTTCGTAGGTATTAATTATATCTGTAAGGTTTAATCCCATGTTGCTATTCAAATAGAACTCAGTTAAGGAATTTTCAAGTTATTTCCATGGTTCATATTATATCTATAAATTAAACTTCATGACTCTTGTGCCGTAGCCGAGCCGTAAATTGAATTTACATAAAAACAAATAAAATAAAGTAAATTGAAAATTAAAAACAAAATTGATTGTCATCGAATAATATACTCAATTACTCAGCTCAATGAGATGTAGCTCCATAAAACCAAGCCAATATAACTTGGCGAGGCGGCAAGCCTCCTTGCCGGACTGCCGCCATGGGATCTGGAGGCGATAGTCCTCGCGCGCCTGTATGAGTGGCGCGCGGAGGCACTACGCCGGGGGGAAACTCCGCTTCCGCAGCAAATTGCGGCGGAGCGGACGGACCTCCGGCGCGAGCTCATGGCATGGAAAGAGCGACTGTCGCAACCCAGCGCAGGGCACGCCACGATAGCGGCGGTAAGACCCCTCTTTGAGGAGTGGCTAGAGAGGCGTCATGGCGCCCTCACCTACCGCCTGACGCAGGTCCTCACCGGACACGGAAGTTTCGGGAGGTTCCTGCACATAATCAGGCGGGAGGAAACGCCCGGGTGTCACCATTGCTAGGATCGCCCAGAGGACACGGTGGAGCACACGGTGGAGGTCTGCCCCGCTTGGGCGGAGTACCGCCGTGTCCTCGTAGAGGCGATCAGCAGCGGCGGCGACCTCTCGCGTCCGGGCCTGGTTCAAGCCATGGTCCGGGGCGAGAGGGAGTGGGGGGCAGTCGCCTCCTTCTGCGAAGCAGTCATGCTAGCGAAGGAGGCGGCGGGACGGCTGAGGGAGAGAGCCTCCCGTCCCAGCCGCCGCGGGAGACGCTCCGGGCGTCGGGAGCCGCGCGACGACTCCCGGCCACCGTAGGCGCGGGCCTGCGGGCGGAGAGTAATGGGTAGCTCACCGTCCGATCAGGACCAGGCCCGTGCCGGACGGCGCGTACGTGTTCCACGCGCGCCTCAAAGAGATGTCAGCATTAAAAGAAGGGGCCCGTAAGGGCCGAAGCCTGCCGGGTCAGCGGGATTGTCCGAAAGGGTTACCGCTGGCCCGGAACATAAAGGGCGAAGGAAGGAACACGGGTGGGTTTTAGTCAGTAAGAGTCTGACACTCCCTTCCGCTCCACCCAGAGCGGGAGGAGTCATTTGATAATTTCCCATACTGAAAAAAAAAAAAAAAAAAAAGCCAATATAACTTTTAATTGAATGAATGTCAATGTCCTGCGTAAATAAAAGTACTTTCTTTTTCGTGCAGGGGATAATAACGGGGATTTATTACTTTACACAAGGTCAGTTTTACTTATTTTTATGGCAAACTGGTCTGTCAAGAGCACAACGTATTGCGAAAAACTGTATCAGAGGCCCTTTAATGTGTATAAAAAGAAAATTTTTGTCCAAAGAGGATATCAGTCACTGTTCAATACTTCAAGAGTAAAGAATACAAAAATATCAATATGTATAAGGTACGACATTAAACAACTGTAAAATAAAATATTTTTTTGCAATAAGTAAATCTAATATGTGGATGAAATTAATGAAATAATTATTTTTAACAGATCTTCCTAGTCGCCGCTGTGATTGCGATGGTCTCTGCACGGCCGCAAGAAGGCCATGGTTACGATCACCACTACGGTCACGGTCACGCTATCTCGTCACAGAGCATCGTGCTGCACCAAACTCACGGCACCAAACACGAGCCCGCCCACCACGAAGAGCGCCACGAGGAGCACCACGAGGAGGAACACGAGGTGCAATACAAGAACCACGCAGAGCATCATCACGAGGAACACCACGGTCACGCCTCCTCATCACAGAGCATCAAGCAGCAACACGGACACGCCACCGAGAAACACGTCGAGTACTATGTATGAAAACATCCAAATAATTATAATCTTCTGCTTCTTCACAGGAAACAATGATGCTAAGTATAAAATTTGTTGCAGTCTCATCCCAAGTATGAATTCGCGTACAAAGTTGAGGACCCTCACACCGGAGACAAGAAATCTCAGCATGAAGCTCGTGATGGCCACGTCGTGAAGGGCGTGTATAGCCTGCACCAGCCCGATGGCACCATCAGGATCGTCGAGTACCATGCTGACAAGAAAACTGGGTAAGCATTCACATACACATCATTTAAACCAAGCTGTACCGATTATTATACCTGAAAATGAGTCATTATACTTTATTTTCGTTTTTACAGATTCAACGCCAACGTAAAGTACGTGGGTCACGCCAAACACATTGTTCCCAAACATCAACACCATCACTGATTATATTATCCTTTAGATCTCATTGTTAAAGAACTTTATTGTTAAACCCGTATATCTTTAATTGTTGATTATTTATATTCTAAGCTGTGTGTTGTACAATATTAAATTAATTGTTTATTGAATATCACCTACATTCGTTTTATTTTATCGAATTATTTATCATAGTTTATATTAATCCATTGAAATTACGATTAATCGTAGAGTTTTTTTGGTTATACTGATCAAAATTAAATCAAACATGATTCGATTCATGTTTGTGAAATTATTTTTTTTCATTTCATTGATAAATGGTATGAGTTTATCGCCAAACTTGTTAGTGTTCGTGCTCAAATGGTATTTCGAGAAAGTATTGTACTTTTAGATAGGGCAGGATTACGAATAATTAACATCGTAACAAACATCATACTCAAGTCACAGTACAGCATTTCGACAAAGGTGACAAAGGGTGGTGGACTAGGGCACCTACCTTCTTCATAATTTTTAAATTAACGTTGCTGTGTGAGTAAAGTCTTGATTTTAGTAATAAGTTTATTCACAGCGATTCGATACTGATTAACGTCAAATCAAATTTCAGTTATGAAAAGAGCTAATGAATGACTTATGTATGCTCGTGGTGCTGGGGATGGGTCTCGGATATGTTTGCCCACTTTAATTCATTAATTCTCGCCGGAACTTGGAACAATCGAAAACTCGTATATATAGAATATTTTTTAGGTTTTAGAAGTGACCCATATTTTAAACATAAATAGAAATAAAACTTTTTTATTAATAAGTTAAAATATGTTGTCATGGGGAAGCCGATCTTAACACTAATATATTAACGTTATCAGGAAAACCATTATTTTTCTATCTGGGGTATTTAAGGAACAGTCTTTATCTGATACAATTTTCGTTTTGCTAATTAAGGTAATATTAGTGTTAAAAGATCGGCTTTCCCATATTAGCAGGTCAAACCTAGGTTACAATGCGTGCCACGAAAGATGAGACTTGATACACCACGTGGTTTGACTTGCGCAGTACACGATTTTAGGTATCTTTAGCGGTATGAGGTCTGAGTGCGGGACGGGACCGGACGTCATAGGGGCGGCGAAAAGAGCGGGGGAGGCGGGGTCAAGTCTCATCTTTCGAGGCACGCATTGTACGGTTATGTTCATTTAAGGTACTGAACTCCCGACGTCAATAAAGTTGAGGGGGTTTGTTTCTCACATCGATGATCATTGTCGTCAGCATTTAGATTATGGCACATGGGGAAACTGTCTCTCAACTAAGTGAAATATCTATGCTACTATCTTTAGTCCAAGCTAACAATTAACATAATGTGAATATGAATGATGCTGACACGACACGGCATAAGCTGCTAGCTGCTAGTAACTCCAAGTAGTGATCGATCGATTTCTTAGAGCCGTACGCCAACCCGCGCTGGGCTCGCGTGGTAGATGTCCACTCCCTTTCGAAGAGAGGGGGCCTGTGTTCTAGCAGTGGAAACATTTTAGGCTGATTATGCACAATTATGAATAACTTCTTCCCGCGACTTCGTCCGCGTGAAATTTCTTGTTACTCCGTCCCACCCCGTCGCATAGCATCGCCTGCCCGCGCTATTACTTCGTTTTTGCTTAGCGTTCTTTCTAACTTTTTTTTCTTTTTGCTCGGCTCCTAAAGGTCATAGCGTGATGTTAAATAGCCTATAGCCTTCCTCAAGAGTTGGGCTATCAAATGCAAAATTTTTTCAAATCCGACTGGTAGTTCCAGAGATTAGCGCATTCAACCAAACAAACAAACTCTTCAGCTTTATAATATTAAATATATAGTATAATATAGATATCCATTTTCCAGTATGATGAGAATCCCGTAAATAAGTATGATCGAGAAATATCAAATAAGTAAGTAGCTAAATGTTTAAATTAATTAAAAATACTCAACCAAAAAGCTCTCCACGCTCTTGTTTTCAATTAAACATTGGATATAAAAGAAGTGACAAGCTTACTAATAACAAGTATTATCTAGTATCCATATGGTACCTATGATACCTAGGTTATCATCCATCACATTTCCGGTTCAGGTCAGGTTCCGTACCTCAAAAGGAAAAACGGAACCCTTATAAGATCACTTCGTTGTCCGTGTGTCCGTCTATCAAGACCCTTTTTCTCAGAAACTCGTGGAGTTATCAAGTAGAAATTAATATCAAACACTCAGAGCTGCAATCCCTTGAAGCAGTGAAAAAATCAAACTTCTAAATCAACACAATCAATAGATACAAAATTTGTAATTACATACCTACTTGTACGGAACCCTCGGTGCGTGAGTCCGACTCGCACTTGAACGGTTTTTTTATTTTTGGTGCGTGATGATAGATTGATGATTAAACTACATATTTCATTTTTGAGGGGTTTACATACATGGATGTGTATACCCAATTTTGATGAATGTCAATGCTCTGCCTTAAAGAAAGAAAATAATTAAAATAACAATAATTATATCAAGGACAGATCAACTTTCCGAAATAAAACCCTTGCAGCAAACTGGTTACACATTTTTGTGGAGTATTACGAAAATCAGTGCAAACCCTTTAATCAAGCGTATAAAAAGAAAAATTATGTGTTGGGACAGTATCAGTCACCATTCAGTACTCCAAGAGTAAAGAATACAAATTATCACAATGTACAAGGTAATATGTAATAAAAATCATATAATACATAACATTACAGCAATTAAAAGCTGTCATAAGCAATGCAATAAAAACAAACATTTCCTTACAAGTTTCTAAATTTAAAATTCAAATTAAATAAAAATTCCAAAAATAAAATTGCCTTGCACAGATCATCCTGGTCGCTGCTGTCGTTGCTGTTGCCGCCGCGCGCCCACAAGAGGGGCACGGTCACGAGCACCACCACGTCCACGCCTCCTCATCACAGAGCCTCAAGCAGCACCACGGACACGCCACCGAGAAACACGTCGAATACTATGTACGATCATTGTTCGAATCATAATATTATAGTGTTTTCCTTTCCTCTGGGAAATATTTTGCTAACCATCATCTTGTCGTACATACAGTCTCATCCAAAATACGAGTTCGCATACAAAGTGGAGGACCCTCACACCGGTGACAAGAAGTCTCAGCATGAATCTCGTGATGGCCACGTCGTGAAGGGCGTGTATAGCCTGCACCAGCCCGACGGCACCATCAGGATCGTCGAGTACCACGCTGACAAGAAAACTGGGTGAGTATTCACATACACATCATTTGAACCAAGCTGTACCGATTATTATGCCTGGAAATGTGTCACTTAACTTTATTTTCGTTTTTGCAGATTCAACGCCAACGTAAAGTACGTGGGTCATGCTAAACACATTGTACCTGAACATCATCATCATCACTGATTTATTGTACGGATCTGATTGTTACCTTAGTCTTTAATGTTAATTGTTTTGTTCTTACTTAGCTGTGTATTGTACATATTAAATTAATTAATTATTCAATCACATTGTTTTGTTTTTCCTGCAAGGTTTATTTACCAGTATCTTAATACCTGATGTACCAAACCCTTGGAATAGAATAGAGATTACTGCCCAGAAAGCCGATCAATAATTAACTGCGTAATGATTTTCTTTTTGATTGATGATATGCGGTCTCAACTCATGAGAACATCACAAAACATTGGGCAACTAGAATCCATTATATTTTATTGTAAATTTTAACGTTCAAAAGTGCCTTTTATGTGCTATTTGAAATAATTGCTTTGACTTTATTTCAATGAACATAAATAAATAAAAGTACTTCTGTACCAACTCACCAAATGGTTACAGAAAATACAACACAACAAAATATCCGTGTAATGTGTCTAATGTATCATATTTTTGTAACTGTCAAGGCATTCTTACATAAAAATGACTATTATAGAATGACGTTTTCAAAAATTAAACATTCTACATGTTAGCAAAAGGATAATAAACACAAAATAAGCACATTTGGAACCACGTAACAATGAAGGCAGTCAAGATAAACAATGAACCAACACCAGCTGAGGATGACCACAGTCATGAGACTTTACCGAGTATCATGTTTATCTATTAATTCATAACATATCCCACAGAAAAATAAACCGGACTGGAATGCCACTAAGCGCACGACGCCATTACTGCAGGCCGAGACAAATATGGCGGGACGAGCTTGACTCCTACCGACTGAGGACCGAGGACTGGCACTCGCAAAAGACAGAATTGTGTGGCAGTAGGACAATACAGCCGGTCGATTCTGTTAGATTCTCACCGTGAGAAGTTAGGTGAAGTGAGTTGTCAATCCATCTGATGCTAAGGATTGACTCTAATGACAGCTCACTTTAAGTTCACTTCATCCAAATTATCACGATGAGATTTTTACAGAATAGCACTACAGGCTGGTTAGATAAAATGGAATGACTCTGTTTTTTGACCGTTCGTTAAACATCTAGCCAAGGACCGCAGATTATTTTGACGAATTTACATATTAATCACCACAAAAGACACAATGGGAATAATTTATGAAAATTCACTAGATTGACAGCAAAAAAAAGGCGTTTTTTACCAGCAGGCTGATAAAAAAATACAAAATACCAAAGGGTTACTGTAAGGGACGTAAGCCACTAAACCATTACAAATAAAATAAAATAAGGACTTTTAAGATTATATGACTTTACTCTTTTCTTTCCAAATCTAACATACCATATTTATGTATATCTTGACAAAACGAAATATAAAAAATAAGAAAACATAGAAACTGCCAATAATAAAGAATTATAAAAAAGGTTGGTCGGTTCACAACAGTTACATTAGGTCGCGTGCAAACAGATAAAGAAAGAAAAAAGTATTTATTGAGACTTGCGCAGGATAATTTATACAAACTATATAATATGAACACAGAAAAATAAAAAAAGAGATAAATGAAAAATAAGGTCCTGGACGAGGCCAAAAGGCATCTATTCTATCTGTAATGTCAGTCACTGACAAAGCCGCTGTAGGTACAGCTTAGTGAGACGAAGGTACTCTGATGAGCCAAAGTGCAACTGTAAAGCCAAATCACAAACAAAGCTTCACCTCATAGAATTTGTGGAATCTGTAATTTCAAGGATACATGCGAAACCACTGCCAATAAGAGGAGTGGTGCCCAAGTGGTAACGGTCGTGATTTACGAGTTGTAGGTCGTAGGTTCAAACCAGGCAGGTGCTTTACTTTTTGTATATTACGTCATCAGCACTGCCCTCAAAACGGTGAAGACATCGCGAGGAAACCGGCATGTCTTAGAACCAAAAGTTTGAAGACTTGTGACAACTATCAACCCGCACAGGGCTTGCGTGATGGATTACGGCCCACTCTCTCACACCGAGAGGAGGCCTGTGTCCCAGCTGTGGGAACATCATAGGCTTATTATGCTATGCTTATTATAATTATGCTGCTAATATTGTGGATGGTGCTGAGTGTTGGTCGAAGAAATAATATGAACCTATGTTTATATTCCTAAATGAATACAACCTACGTCATTCGACTTAGCCATAGAAATGTAAAAAACAGAAAAATACATTTTCTTACATCTATGGGTCGAGCTAATATAAACATAGATAACAGCGATGACAAAGACTACATATAACTGCGCCGCATTAAAGTGCTGGCAGTGGTAACGGTCGTGATTTACGAGTTTATAGGCCGTAGTTATTATCCAGACAAGCGCTTTACTTTGCACAAATTATTACATCACTACTGCTCTCAAAAAGGTGAAGGAAAACATCGTGAAGAAATCTGCATATCCTAGAACCAAAATATTGAAGACATGATTGTGACATCTGCCAATCCGCACTAGGCCCGCGTGATGGTTTATAGCCCACTCCCTCTCACAGGAAGTAGGCCTGTGACCCATCAGGGGGGACATTATAAGCTGATCATGCATTAAAGGCTTACAAACATACAGGGATTAAGTGTTTTGACTTAGCACCTAAAGTTGGTAACATAATAATTATGTGATTTGGAATCGGTGCTCATTAAGCTAGAAGTGGCAATGGACTGTTTGAATTGCCAAGGACAACGACCAACACCTTAAGAAGCATTCATTATGCAGTTGAATTAAAAACACTGGCTTGTGTTAGAAATTGGTATATACAAAAAAATAGAGAGAAGATTTATTTCCTAAGCTGCATACTTGCTTGGTTTTAGTAAACTTTCGAAGATATTTAGAAAGAAGTAAAACACTTTTTAAGGATACAGTGATCCCTGCTCTGCTTAATTCTGATAAATATCAATGTACTCCTATAAACAAAAAGGTTAATTAACTAAATGTTGTCTGAAGGTCAGCCTTACTTTCCGAAACAAGATATATGCGGTAAACTGGTCGAAAATTATTTGAACTGATTGCGAAAATCTGTCACACAGACCCTTTAGTAGAGTGTATAAAACGAAAAATTATGCGCTGGGATACTATCAGTCTCCAGTCAGAACTCCAAGAGTAAGGAATACAAATCAAACAAAATGTATAAGGTATTATTTTCAAAGACATTAAAATCAGCCAATAGACAATCATTGCTAAGATTAAAATAGATTACCCAAAGTCATGCAAAAGATAAAATCTGTTATAAATTACAAATTGCAAGAAAATAAAAATTAATTATCAATTTTTCCACAGATCATCCTAGTCGCTGCTGTCGTTATGGTTGCTGCCGCGCGGCCACAAGAGGGTCACGGTCACGAGCACCACCACGGTCACGCCTCCTCATCACAGAGCCTCAAGCAGCACCACGGACACGCCACCGAGAAACACGTCGAGTATTATGTATGATGACGTTCCAATAAAAATGTTTCATTTTGATTTATTTTAGGAATGATTTTGCTTATCAATATTTATCTTACAGTCTCATCCCAAATACGAGTTCGCGTACAAAGTGGAGGACCCTCACACCGGTGACAAGAAGTCTCAGCATGAAATTCGTGATGGCCACGTCGTGAAGGGCGTGTACAGCCTGCACCAACCCGATGGTACCATCAGGATCGTCGAGTACCACGCTGATAAGAAAACTGGGTCAGTATACATTCATTTAAACCAAGATGCATGTAATAAATTGTTGAAATAAGTCAATAAATGTTATTTTTGTTTTTTACAGATTCAACGCCAACGTAAAGTACGTGGGTCATGCTAAACACATTGTGCCTGAACATCATCACCATCACTGATTTATTCTACTGATCTGATTGTTACTTTAGTCTTTATTGTTGATATCCCAAGTTTTAATTGTTAATTGTTGTGTTCTTAGCTCTATGTTGTACATATTAAATTAATAAATTTTATTATTCAGTCTCACCCAAATCGTTTTCCTGTAAAGTTTTATTTACTCTATCATACCATCTGATCTATTGTGTAAAAATCTCACCCTGAAAACTTAGGTACAGTGAGCTGTTGATAGTATTAATCGCTAGCATCAAGTGGAATTGCAGTTCACTTCAAGCTCACTTTACCTGTTTTATACCGCCTGATATAGCAAACATGGATTAATATTTCATTTTGGGTTTACTTAATCTTCTATATTGCTGTAAAACTGCCCAGAGAGCTGATAAATAGTTAAATGCGCAATAAATAAAATAAAAAAAAAATAAAAATAAAAATTGTTTATTTTCAGACAAATAAGTCCATAGAGAGGTTAATATTGAAAATCTTATAAACTATGTTAGTAGGTACCAAAAAAAAATAACAAATGTGAATGGTTAGTATAACAGATATCTTACACACTATGTTAGTACAATAAAAATAACAATCACAATGGGAATAAATTAAGTATATATGTAATTCTTCACTTAACCTGCACCTGTCACATGCAGGTTAGTGAAGCGACGCATGACCGCCGAGTCCAACCTATCAGCTATCATTCTCAGGATACCGTTACGGCTCCCCCTCATACTGTGCACCACAGACATGGTTTTCCTACGCATAATTGCATAGAAATCATCTATGTGCGCATCTGCAAACATGCCTGAAGCACTACAGTATCGCGGAAGCCGCACCAGAGTCCTGAAAATGTTATTATATTGCACTCTGAGTGCATTATAGGTCCGCTGTTTGAAACTGGCCCATAGACCACCTGTGTAGAAACTTTGACAGTACGCTTTAAATAACGTTAATTTAACGTCAACTGTACAACGAGCAAATCTATGAGCCAGCATATTTCCACGGACTGATAATGCCCTCCGCTCTCTTTCAATGTCCTGGTCATCTGTTAATGATTCTGTCACTATATGACCAAGGTACTTAAACTGAGCCACCTGTCCCAAATGAACTCCATTAAGGCACAGTGTAGGAACACTATTGGGTTTTTTGTTTTTACCCACAAAAACCATAAACTCGCTCTTGAGTTCATTGTACTTTAAACCATGTTGTTCAGCATAAGTCTCACAGCATTTCAATAGTTTCCTTAGTCCGCCGATTGAAGGGCGATTGAAGGCAATGGTTTTTGATGATTTACGACCTCGAAACTCACAACAAAGACTAAACTTATCATCATCAGAACATTGAACAGCAAACATTAATAAAACAACTTTGACTAACTCACCAAATATGGATTTAAATCAAAATAGCTTACTGAAAACACAACACGACAATATCTGTGTAAATGTGTCATATCTATAAAAAAAACTTTAATTTATTCACTGACAGACAACACATAGCCTAAACCGCTGATCTAGAAATATGAAATGAGAGATGAGAGATTTGAAGAGTTCCTTTTACATATACAGCAAAAGTGAGCAGTAAGGAAGGATATTTGAAAATTCATTCCCCTTTTATCTCTTATTTATAAGAGATAAAAGTTTGTCATTTTTGCCGATGCAAAATCCAAGTACTTTACGTGTGCAAAAAATTCTTAGATGAAATTCATTGTATAATGCATGGTCATGACATGGTCAAATGACGATCTAAAAAAGTAATTCCACATGATAGTAATGCAGGATAACGGACTTAAATAATCAAAGACATAACCACTTCACAATGAAGGCAGCCTTAATAAACATTGAGCCAACACCAGCTAAGGATGATCACATAAGACTTTACCGAATGTTTTGATTCAAAAAAGAAACCCGACTGGGACGACACTGTTACTTTGTCTGTTTATAAAATATCTAGCCAGAGGACGTACAAATATTGAACACAAAATCTGATGAAAATTCAGTTGCGGAAAAAACGCGACAGAATAATATTAGGTCACGTTCAGGCAGATTGCAATGTTAGATTCTTCGGTAATTATGATACTTTGTAGTTACTTAGTTATATCTACAATGAACTCAAATTACTATGTAGTCAGCCCATTCAACTAAAATAGAAATCTCTCAACCTACTACGAAACTACATAGATGGGCCTCTGTCATACATCATAGTCAGATGGGGGTTCTACGATGAACAAAAGTGCCACAATGGAGCCACATTATAAACAATTCCTTACGTCCTGACCTGCTCTTTGTGCAATTCCATCATACGTACTATGAAGGGCTTGTGCTGCCACTGCTGACTGATACTTTCGCTATGGCTGAATTTTTTGTCGAAGCTTAATTAGTATTATAGTTCTAAAAGAACGAAGTATAGAGTCCTAAAAGCCACAAATCACAAATAGCGGACGCTGGCCGCACAACTGTTGGCCTAAAGTGGAACTGGGCTGGCCATTGCGACAGATATGGCCAGCCATATCTGTTGCATATCGGAGCAGCAATATGCAAAAGCTACCACTCAGTGGGTCCCCAATGGAAGGGAAACGACTGCGCGACAGGTCCAGAAAGAGATGGCGGGATGAGCTGGACACCTTCTTAAAGGATTGGCCCACAATCGCAGTAGACCAGGAAAAGTGGAAAGAGGGAAGGGAGGCCTTTGCTCTGCAGTGAGACAATACAGGCTTATAATAAATAAAAAAATATTTAATTGGAATAATCCACACGACGTAGAAATTAAAGAACCTAAATGAAATGAATGGATGAATACGACTTTTGTCATTTGACTCAATTCCAAAGAGCCATTTAAAGCCAATAATAAAATGTGTGATGTGTGTATGTGACACTCACCTTTAGATCTATCATTAGAATAAAAGTGGCGGTGTCCGTACAATGGTTGTGAGAACCACGGATGATGAGAACCTTTTGGAAACATCGAATGTGTTCACTTGGAAACCAAAACGTTGAAGAAGCTTTTATAACGCGGTAAGACTAAAAAAATGCGGTTTCTGCCTCTGGAGCTTAGAATAGGTACTGCTGGATTATTTGTGTCCATGATATTTATGAAGAACTAATTAAAATCGTATCCTAAGTCCTGACATGCTTGTTTAATATTATTTTATAGGAAGTAAGTAATAATTTCCGAAAAATCTAATTAGACAACGTACACTATTCGTACACTTGTCTTAACCGCGTTAGACGCTCCAAGATACAAACATAATATGTATGGATGAACTAACGCCTTCTTCCCATGGCAGAAACTACAGAACGCCACCAGCTACGATCCATACATTGTCATTTTACTTCGAAATATTATTTAGACACAAGTTATACATTTTGAAGGATGCGATGATCCTTCTTATATGGTTAATTCCGGCGAATATCAATGACATCCTACAAAGAAGTAAAGTAATTTTATCCGAAGGTCAGCTTTACTTTCCAAAATGAGATATATGTATGTAGCAAACTGGTCGAACATTTTTGAACTGATTGCGAAAACTGTCTCACAGACCCCTCGGTAATCTGAATAAAAAGAAAAAATATGTGCTGTGGTGTTATCAGTAATCATTCAGAAGTGCAAGAGTAAAGAATAAAAAACATCACAATGTACAAGGTATTATTTTTAAGACATATAAACATCAGGCAATAGACGATTAATGCTAAAAACATTATAATAATTAATAAATTTAAATCAGATAAATATATGATATTCTTCAGGATATATGCTAGGTAGATAGTGTGAAAAAATTTTTAATTAATTAATTATAAAAATTATTATAAATTATAATCTGTTCTAATACAGATTATAATTTTAACAGACTATCTTTTACAGACTTTGGACATGCTAAAGATAAAGTTTCAATATTAAAGTTACTAGATATATAACTGCCGCATTGGTCTAGTGGTAGTGATGAGCATGAGGTCCTGGTTATGATTCCCAGGCAGGGCAAAGTGTTAATGGGTTTTTCATATATATTTTTTCAGTAAGAGCCCGAAGTCTGAATTTGTGCCCGATTGATGGCAATAGGCTCGCCCCCATTACATAAGACTTAACATAACTGGCAAAATTTGGGTGTACTATTGTGCACCTCTGCCTAACCCTTCAGGGGAAAACAGACGTGATGTTATGTTATGCAGAAAATAGAAATTCATAAAGAATGTAATCTACTTTTGTTCAGATCATCCTAGTCGCAGCTGTCGTTGCTGTTGTCGCCGCGCGGCCACAAGAGGGTCACGGTCACGCGTACCACCACGGTCACGCCTCCTCATCACAGAGCCTCAAACAGCACCACGGTCACGCCACCGAGAAACACGTCGAGTACTATGTAAGATCATCGATCCAATCATAATAATTATAATAAAATTTGGATTATTCCTTGTAAAAAAGATTTTACTAACCAACACTTGTCTTACAGTCTCATCCTAAATACGAGTTCGCGTACAAAGTGGAGGACCCTCACACGGGCGACAAAAAATCTCAGCATGAATCTCGTGATGGGCACGTCGTGAAGGGTGTGTACAGCCTGCACCAACCCGACGGCACCATCAGGATCGTGGAGTACCACGCTGACAAGAAAACTGGGTACGTGTTTTAACAACATTCAATATTCAATACGTAGGATATTTTGAAATGCATCAAATTACTGAATGTTAATTTTTCTATCTACAGATTTAACGCCAACGTAAAGATCGAGGGTCACGCTGTACATATTGTTCCTGAACATCATCATCATCACTGATTATTATTTAGTTTATAAACTTACTGTTAACTTAACTGTTACTTCGATCGTTATTCTTTGTGTCTCATTATGATGTAAATATACCTAGTTATAATATTGAATATTTTGTTTTAATTTGAATCTTCTCGAGTAGAACTTGTTATTGTTTGTCTAATAAATATGTAGGTGCTTATCAGAGGCTCCAGTATTAATTTTATGATTATGATTATCATGGTCGGTTATAGACTGATTCAATACTAAATTGGAAATAGTATAAATTCTTTAAAATCCAATCAAAATTTTATTTACAATCTGTCAAATAAATAACTGTGGTTTAAGATCATTTATTCTCATAAGAATTACAATATTCACTTACATGAGAATATTAAAACTACATAATACTTAATACTATTAATAACTACATATTATATCTTTTTTACTAAAGTGATTTGTTCTATTTGCAAAATGATTCATCACTATATCGAAGTATTTCAGTAAGTGAGTATATTACTAATTGGAATAAACTGTATATTTAAACACGCAAACGTGCGACAGCTTTTGTAATAAAATAAACTCATAAATGATCAAATACAATCTAGACTTTGCACTCATATGCATGTTATTTTTAATACTTTTACGTAATACTCTTACATACGCTTGATAGTATTTCGTGAATAATTGAATGGTGATGTGTGATAATTTTGTAAAGTGCATTTTGACTCAAATCTATCCCGATATGTTTATAGCGACACCATAATTTTAATTAAAGATCTTGAGTAACTGCCCTGGCATATAATGGATTACTAATTCAGTCACAATTAACTGTTCCCATAATATAGGAGTTAGTTCCCAGTCAAAACAGATAAATCTGGATGTGATATTCTTACTGCTATTAACTAATGCGACTATTTCAGGTGATGTGTGCTCTAACCTTATTAGCTATAGTCACTGACGCCGTGACCATTCACAAGCATGCGTTCTCATCGCAATACATCTATCACGATATATACCGCCACGACGGTCCTCATCAAAAGGTGTACATCCATGAGCACAAACATGATGCTCCCAAAAAAGAAATCCACAAACATGAAGCTCCCAAAAAAGAAATCCACAAACATGAAGCTCTCAAAAAAGAAGTGCACAAATATGAAGCTCCCAAAAAAGAAGTGCACAAACATGAAGCTCCCAAAAAAGAAGTGCACAAACATGAAGCTCCCAAAAAAGAAGTGCACAAACAAGAAGGTCATAAAAAAGAAGTGCACAAACATGAAGCTCCCAAAATGGAAGTGCACAAACAAGAAAGTCATAAAAAAGAGGTGCATAAACATGAGGGTCATAAACCAGTAGGACATAAACCTGAAGTGCACAAAAAGGAAGAACACAAAAATGTAGACTATTATGTAAGTACTATTAGATACAAACAAGAAAGTCATAAAAAAGTGGTGCATAAACATGAGGGTCATAAACCAGTAGGACATAAACCTGAAGTGCACAAAAAGGAAGAACACAAAAATGTAGACTATTATGTAAGTACTATTAGATTGGTTTTCAGGGAACACGAAACATGTATCTAAGTGGAAAGAAAATTGGTTCTTGAAATTAATACTCAATAAATGCCAGTCACATTTCGAAAATAATAGAATAGAATACTATAGAGTTGGATTTTAAAAAAAATTATCGTTTTAGATACACCAAAAGAGCCATTGACTTGTTTAAATTACATATTTATTTTACTAGCTGCTGCGCTCCGCGGTTTCACCCGCGTAAATGTCGATCCCGTGGGAATATCGGGATAAAAGTAGCCTATATGTTAATCCAGGGCATCAGCTACGTATGGAGAAATGGCGCAATAATGTGCCTATATTTACTTAATTTCGCTCATTTAGGAACTCTGATAAGCTGTAGTAGCATTTGGATATAAGATTTTTTTAAATATAACTTATACAACCTTGTGATTTTAGATGACCTTTGTTCAATCAGCGTAATAGCTTCAAAATTGTTTGTTGATGTCTAATGCGATACGATGTTTTGTTATGATACGATGCAGAAAAAGTCTTACACACTGTCATAAATAAAAATACCTTCATTATTTTTGTTTCCTAGGCTCATCCTAAATACGTATACGGGTACAAAGTGGAGGACCACCACACGGGCGACAAGAAGTCTCATCAAGAGCATCGCGACGGAGATAGTGTCAAGGGCTACTATGAGCTGCACGAGCCTGATGGTTCCATCAGACATGTTGAGTATCACGCAGAAAAACATAGTGGGTAACTTAACTGGAAAGAAAAATTTGGGAACGATGATACTAGAAATACTATCGGCTTACTTACTAGTAAAATCGATATAGGTTTTATTAAAAAACAGAGCATCAATTAATCATCGAATATTTTTAAGTAGTCTCGATCGCCTTAGTTCTTAATGTGTGTTTTATTCAAAGAAAATACAGAGTGGAATAAGAAGTGGAAACAATAATTTTTCTTACCATAAAATGTACATGTCTGGTCCATAGTACAAAAGGGTGGTGTCTTGGTTTTAAAAGACATTGTATTTCTTTTCAGTTTCCACGCAACGGTGAAGCACAGCACACACTATATAGTGCCAAAGAAGCACCCCCATAAACATTAATGTAAATAACTTATTTGGTATTAACATACTCGTTAATAGTTGTCCTGTGATAATATAATATTATAATAAGTAAATTTTACGATGATTTAAAATTTGTACTGAATATTGAATAAACTGTTCCTATAGATTATGATGAAAATATTTTGTTTTTTTTAATTGACAACTTTTAAAAAGATCAAAGTTATGATCTGATTCATGGACGGAATAAAGTATTAATCAAGCCAATCATGCAGTTTTTTCACTTTTTACGAAATAAATCTTGGCTACCTTACTGCAAAGAAAAACAGCAAGAAAATTCTCAACCAAAACCAAATCAAAATGGTTCTAAAATATGTATAAGGCAAGTAAAATATGAGACTTCGTCCTATAAGTAAGAAGAAGCGTTGTATCGAGTGCTATAAGATTGTTGTGAATACTTAGTAATGACTTAAACAACTCAAGGATTTTGAAGATAGTGGAGATATTGTTTTAAAAAGGAAATAGGTCTTAGTCATCTATTCATCTACATATATTCACAGATCATAATACAAATCAACAACAGTAGGAACTAATTTAATAACAATGAGGTCGAACTAGAAGAATCAGTGCTGATGATGATGTTCAGGAACAATGTGTTTGGCGTGACCGACATACTTTACGTTGGCGTTGAATCTGTTAGAACAAAAAAGAATAATGAGTGAATATTTATGGGATTTATGAGATAAACGTTGCAGCTGAGTACAAAATTGAATGATCTTGTACGCTTACCCAGTCTTCTTGTCAGCGTGGTACTCGACGATCCTGATGGTGCCATCAGGCTGATGCAAGCTGTACACGCCCTTCACAACGTGGCCATCACGAGATTCGTGCTGAGACTTCTTGTCGCCGGTGTGAGGGTCCTCCACTTTGTACGCGAATTCGTATTTGGGATGTGACTGTAAGACAAGTGTTGGTCAGCAAAATCATTCCGAAAAGGAATGAAAATTAAATATTATGATTGGATCGGTTTCATACGTAGTACTCGACGTGTTTCTCGGTGGCGTGTCCGTGGTGCTGCTTGAGACTCTGTGATGAGGAGGCGTGACCGTGGTGATGTTCGAGACCGTGACCCTCTTGTGGCCGCGCGGCGGCAACAGCAACGGCAGCAGCGATGAGGATGATCTATTGACACAAAAGAAGATTAATTGACTAAGAATTTATCTTATCTACTATGATAAATAACCCCAAATTCTATAAATCAGTATGTCTATTAATGAATCAGTTTATGTCAATAGTAAATACCTAATTATTAATTACCTTTGTAAACATTTTTAGTATTTTCTTTTAGTTTGTTTGCTTGTAAAGCTGGTAGATAAGTGATGTCGAAGAAAAGAAATTCACGATTTTATATAGACCGAAAAAGCAAGTTTAAGATAAAAAACTGAAATGTGACGTTTTTATTGCAAACCAAGTTTATTACCGAACTTGTTGAATTTGTGAATGCTTTGTTTTAAAGCTAGTTGACCTCGTGCGATGTGAGGTAATTTTTTGATAATAAGTAGATACTGTGTCAACTAACAAAATCAAGTTTAACAAAGTCTTTCATTATTATGGTGGTTACCGAATGCAAACAAATACATATCTAACAGCATTATGTGATATGGCATAGTGTAAAAAGGCAAGCTCAGGTAACTCAAGATTGGATTTTCTAAGGATACTGCAGTGCCCCAGCAAAGACGAGCAAAAAAAAAGTCAACAGCAAGAAGGAAGGCACTACCTACATTTCCTCGAAGCGTTTTGTCGTATTTTCAAACCCTACACGAAAATCATTTCATGTAAAGTCAGCCAGCAGTAAAGCCAAGATCCACATAACGCTTTCACTGTTAAAAAGTTATCAGATCTAATGTAGAGCCAAGGTCTAACTCTACAAGGCCTAACTCTAAAAAAATAAATCTTAATAAAAAAATATGGCTTGGCCAGCAAGCCATCATCATCATCATCAGCCTATAGCAGTCCACTGCTGGACATAGGCCTCCCCTAATGAGCGCCATAGCGCCCTGTCTTCAGCTTGACGCATCCAGCATCTGCCTGCAGTCTTTCGCAGATCGTCATCCCACCTGGCCGGAGGGCGTCCTACACTACGTTTGCCGAATCTCGGTCTCCACTCAAGAACTCGTTTACCCCAGCGGTTGTCGGTTCTTCGCGAGCCATACATTTTGACAAAGATGTAACCATAATGAGCGTTAGGAAGAAGTATAATTATAACGGTAATTTTTTTTTTGTTTAATCCTTTCTTTTGTAACAACTAAGTAAGTGGTACTGTGCCAAAAATAGTTATGTATATAAGAAACTTATCTTATAGAAAGCATATTTTAACAAAAATTTCGTTCACCGACATCAAGAATAACATATGAGACAAAGCTTCTTTAGAACATCTATACGTATATTTATTGACCTATAAAGTAATCCTATCGTAAAGGATTCCGCATGTGGTCTTTGCTTTAAGTGAAGAAAGTAACTTTTAACTTAATGAATGAATTAATTTCGTTCTTACCTAACTTTGTCAAGGATACCAAGCTTTTAATCAAAGCACGTTCGTAATCAGCACTCAGGAGGTTTTGAACGTAACTTGCTTGTTTTATTAAACTTTATTGTCAACTTTAAACTTGATTTCGCACTTCGTATAAAAACACCCAATTTCTTTTATGAATTATCAGTTATCTCTCAACTTTTACACCAAGTAAACGTAGAAACAAACAATATGTTCACAAAGGTAAAATAATATTTTCATTAGGTCAAATGGTCAAAAGGTCAAATGGAAACCTCACTTCACATTTTTTGCTATTTCAATAGATCCTCCTCATCACCGTCGCAGTGGCAGCGGTCGCCACACAAGACCACCACGAGCACCACCACGGTCACGCCTCCTCATCACAGAGCATCAAGCAGCACCACGGACACGCCACCGAGAAACACGTCGAGTACTATGTATGATAACGTTCCAATGATAAATAGAATTTGGCTTATTTAAATTTGGAATTATGTTGCTAACCGTCACATTATATCTTACAGTCTCATCCTAAGTACGAGTTCGCGTACAAAGTGGAGGACCCTCACACCGGCGACAAGAAATCTCAGCATGAAGCTCGTGATGGCCACGTCGTGAAAGGCGTGTACAGCCTGCACCAGCCCGACGGCACCGTCAGAATCGTAGAATACCATGCCGACAAGAAGACTGGGTAAGCGTGTAAAAACATTAAATTTTAGACTTTACTGGAACGTTTATTCTCAGAAATGTATCTCATCCTTTTTTGTTTTTACAGATTCAACGCCAACGTGAAGTACGTGGGTCACGCTAAACACATTGTTCCTGAATATCATCATCATCACTGATTTTTCTAGTCCGACCTCATTGTTATTAAATTAGTTCATACTGTTGTTGATTTGTATTATATTATGTGAATATAAGATAAGTAAAAAATCTATATTGGTTTAATTTACAAAAATAACAAAACGTTCCGTTTAATGTTTGACTCGCATTGATAAATTATAAATTATTTTATTTCTGTAAGTAGGCTTTCACAAATACTTTTAAACGTAAATCATATTTTAATATCTAGATGAAGTCGAAAGAACTTTTTAAGGGTGCATGCCGGACAAACTGTGGGCCCAAATAGCGCAGAATTGGTGCCCTGAGACAGTGAGGCGGGGTCGCGGCAGACCACGTAGGAGATGGCTGGACGAGCTGGATAGGTTCCATCAAAACTGGAAGGAGGACGCGCGGGCTCGCGGAAGATGGAAGGAATGGAGCGAGGCCTTTGCCCAGGAGTGGGAAAGCGCAGGTTAAACATCGATCGATGTCTGAAATGGTATTTTAAGGAAAGAACCACACAGATTGAGTGGACCTGTCCAGTCAGTGCACGCATTTGTCCAGTAATCGTGCAGCTCAACTCAAAACTTAAGGAGCTCAACGATTCGACAAACAATACCAAAGAAAGGACATTTGGGTAGGCCACACAAATTACTCAAACTGTGAGACCATGACATAACTAAGAGAACAGAGAGAAAAGAAAAAAAATACCCACATATTCGTCACATTCACAATAATTTAAAGTAAAATAATACTTTGCAAAGTAAGCAAATGTCATTGTATATTATAAAATTCATTAAAGTCAATGTGTATATAACAAAAACATTCTGTACGTAAAAATTGGAAGCAGCTCAATCTCAAACGTTTTTGTCCTCAAAAAAGGCTTTCTGGCACAACTTACGTGATAGTAATTAGGTTACTAAATTCTTACCCCCTTACTAATAAACATATTATATCAGATCAATAGTAACACAACGATTTCCCTCTTTCAGTCGTCAGTAATTTGAATTTCGAAAGAAGAACACAAAGCGTAGTGTAACCGCCTCCCGTCCCTGCCGCCGCGGGAGACGCTCCGGGCGTCGGGAGTCACGTAACGACTCCCGGCTACCGTAGGCGCGGGCCTGCGGGCGGAAAGTAATGGGTAGCTCACCGTCCGATCAGGACCAGGCCCGTGCCGGACGGCGCGTACGTGTTCCACGTGCGCCTCAAAGAGATGACAGCATCAACCGAAGGGGCCCGTCAGGGCTGAAGCCTGCTGGGTCAGCGGGATTGTCCGAAAGGGTTATCGCGGGCCCGGAACATAAAGAGCTAAGGAAGGAACACGGGTGGATTTTAGTCAGTAAGAGTCTGACACTCCCTTCCGCTCCACCCAGAGCGGGAGGGTTTTCCATACAGAAAAAAAAAGCGTAGTGTAACTATACAGACGCTATACAATGTTTATTAGTAAGGGGTTTTGTATACAATATTTCAAACAATACTTGCAAAGAAAGCTTACCAGTATCTTAAAGGTCATTATCATCATCATCCACAGCCCGAATTCACCCACTTCTGAGCATAGGCCTCTGTTTTCTTGTGCCAATCTCCACGCTCCTGTGCCGGGCTTCATCCAAGTTCTACCCCCGACGGCAACAATATCGTCTGTCCATCTCGCCACCGCCGCTGGCCGACCGACACTTCGTCTTCCAGTCTTATAGGTAATAATTAATAATTTTCTTCCACAATATTTTTTTAAGGAAGAAAATTTCCTACATTATACGAATAATGTTTATTGATACTTAAT
Source organism: Luperina nickerlii (assembly GCA_963855955.1). Classification (NCBI taxonomy): domain Eukaryota; kingdom Metazoa; phylum Arthropoda; class Insecta; order Lepidoptera; family Noctuidae; genus Luperina; species Luperina nickerlii. Next base: position 8,731,988 of record OY979669.1, read on the forward strand.
AATTATAAATTTATTGCTTTTCACAATGTGAAGGCGTGTGTGTGTATGTATGTGTTTCCTACGTTTTGTGAATAATGTTTATTGATACTTAATATATTTTTTGCTTTTCACAATGTGAAGGCGTGTGTGGGTTTGTGTGTACTTACCAATATTTTTTAAGTAAAAAAAGTGATAGTTTTTGGACCACCGCCACTGGATCAATGCATATTTGTTATGCACATTTTCACGTTTGCATTGTATTTTCTGCACTTTTTTGAGAACCAAGGTAGGTTACCTTGGTTGAGAACCAAGGTAACCTACATAGCCCGAAGAATTGCCAAACTTAAGTGGCAGTAGGAAGAGCACATTGCTCGCAGAACAGATGGCCGATGGGGCCGAAAGGTTCTGGAGTGGCGACCACGTACCGGAAGACGTAGCGTCGTACAAAGGCCTCCCACAAGATGGTGAGACGACCTTGTAAAGGCCGCAGGAACCCGTTGGATGCGAAACCCACAAAACCGGTCGAAGTGGAGGTGCTTGGGGGAGGCCTAATGTCTAGCAGTGGACGTCTTTCGGATGATGATGACTATAATACATAAATCAGCCTATAATGTTACCACTACTGGAACACATGCCTCCTTACTGTAAGAGGGAGTGAGCCGTAATCTACCCCGCGGACCCAGTGCGGGTTGGACACCATCATTTATTTATTTAATACTTCCGCACAAATGTACGGAGGTGGAATTAGTGCCATAGGCAAGCATCATGGACCATGTCGGTTTCTTTTGTTTGTTTGTTTGCGATTAAAAAATATAATGCTACAATTTTTTTTTAACATGTATACGTCTCTAAGTATAATATGTAATGGGTTTACTTTGTTTGTTCCTTATTTGTAGTAAATTGAATAGAAATAAAGACAAAATTATTATTTCTTAATCACTTATATTCATTATAACAATTATATTGCAATAAATTTAACATCAATAACAGTCATATCTAATAACAAAAGGGTTCATAATACTAGAATCAGTGATAATGTTGATGTTCAGGAACAATGTGTTTAGCGTGACCCACGTACTTAACGTTGGCGTTGAATCTGAAAACAAAACAAAGGATCTTTTAGTGTCAGATTTCTTAGAATAAACGTTGCAGCCGAGTCTAAGATCTTTTGCACGCTTACCCAGTCTTCTTGTCGGCATGGTATTCTACGATCCTGATGGTACCATCAGGCTGGTGCAGGCTGTACACGCCCTTCACGACGTGGCCATCACGAGCTTCATGCTGAGATTTCTTGTCGCCGGTGTGAGGGTCCTCCACTTTGTACGCGAACTCGTACTTAGGATGAGACTGAAAGACATAATGTGACAGTTAGCAACAACATTCCTAAAAGAAATCAAAATGAATTAGTATTGGAATGTTTTCACACATAGTACTCGACGTGCTTCTCAGTGGCATGTCCGTGGTGCTGCTTGAGGCTCTGTGATGAGGAGGCGTGACCGTGGTGGTGCTCGTGACCGTGACCCTCTTGTGGCCGCGCGGTGACAACTGCGACGACAGCAGCGACTAGGATGATCTGTTGGAAAAATAGAAGATTAATTCAATAAGAATTCTTATAACTACTAGACCAGTCATTTAAAACAACGTATCGGTCGCAAAAAATTGCACTGTACTGATTTTTGGGATGTTGTTAGGATACCAATAGTGTAGTAAAAGCTACGAAAGACCAGTGCGTGGTGCTCGAAAAACCTCTGAATTTGCGGATTTTATAACCTCGAAAAGGTGAAGTCTACGAAAAGTCACTGCAGTGCATTTTATTTATAGTATTTCTTTTAATTTTTTTCGTTTTTTCATAACATGATAAAGAAACCCTTAATCTATGAATAGATGTTTGATATTGAATCAATTTATATCAATAGTTTAAAATATTAATTACCTTGGTAAACATTTTTAGTGTTTTCTTTAAGTTTGTTTGCTTGTAAAGCTGGCAAATAACTGATGTTGAAGAAAATAAATTCGTGATTTTATATAGACCGAAAAGCAAGTTTGAGATAAGAAAGCTGAAGAAAGAATTACAAAGCAAGTTTATCACCGAACTTGTTGAATTTGTAAAAGCTCTGATTTAAAGCCAGTTGACCTCGAGTGATTTCAGACCTTTTTTTAAAATAAATACTGTTGTTCATTAATAAATTTTATCACAAAATAAAATAAAAAGTTTGCGTTTTTAGCACCAATTTTGCCTAAACTCCTTACTAAAAATGAAAAGCTCGCTCTAGTGAAAAAAGTGAATTTGACCTTTACAAATGAATTAATATCGTTCTTGCCTAATTTTGTCAAGGGTATCAAGCTTTTAATCATGGCACATTCGTAATCACCACCCAGCAGGTTTTGAACGAAACTTGCTTGTTTTATTAAACTTTATTGTCATCATGATTGTAAACTTGATTTCACACTTTATATAAAAACACCGAATTTCTTTTCTGAATTATCACTTATCACTCAACTTTTACAGCAAGTCAACGTAAAGACAAACAATAATTATGTTCACAAAGGTAAAATAAATATTTAACTAGGTAAACATATTTTATAAAATAAAAATATCAAATGGATATATATAGACATTCACACCTTTTGCTATTTCAATAGATCCTCCTCCTCACCGTTGCTGTGGCAGCGGTCGCCGCACAAGACCATCACGAGCAACACCACGGTCACGCCTCCTCATCACAGAGCATCAAGCAGCATCACACACACGGCACTGAGAAACACGTCGTGTACTATGTATGTTGACGTTCCAATCCCATATAGAATTTGGCTTATTTAAATTAGGAATGATGTTACTAACTGTCACATTATGTCTTACAGTCTCATCCTAAGTACGAGTTCGCGTACAAAGTGGAGGACCCTCACACCGGCGACAAGAAATCTCAGCATGAAGCTCGTGATGGCCACGTCGTGAAGGGCGTGTACAGTCTGCATCAGCCTGATGGCACCGTCAGGATCGTCGAGTACTACGCTGACAAGAAGAGTGGGTAAGCGTGAAAAAGCATTCAATTTTAAACTGGCTGGAATGTTTATTCTTAGAAATGTATCTCACCCTTTTCTGTTTTTACAGATTCAACGCCAATGTGAAGTACGTAGGTCACGCTAAACACATTGTTCCTGAACATAATCATCATCACTGATATTTCTAGTCCGACCTCATTGTTATTAAATTAGTTCCTACTGTTGTTGATTTGTATTATATTAAATGAATATTAAATAATTTAAAAAAATAAAAAAAACCACATTTGTTTAATTTCCAAGAGTATATATCCGTTTTAAACAGACTTCAAGAAAGGAGGATTTTTTTATGTTCGTCTGTATGTATGTATGTACGTATGATTATCTATATTTTCGCCTATGGTGGACCGATTTTGACAGTTATTTTTTCGTTTGTTAAAGGAAGCTTGCCCCCAGCGCAAGCTTCCTTTAACAAAGGAAAAAATAAATCTCATATAAATATTAACTTTGCCTGCTTACTTTTGGAGTCGGCTTCGATAATACGTATTTAATCCACTTTGTGTGTCTTGATGGTGTTTTATTACTGCCTGTCACTGTTTACATAGCAAGTAGTGGCAGGTATACGAATTCGTTTTTATTTTTTATTTTTTTTTACAAAACGGTGTTGCATCTGTATTTTTGTTTTTTGTCACAGACTTCCGAAATTTGAGTTATATTTTACTGCGTAGTATTTTTTTTTTTGTGACGACAGTGTAGGCCTGTCAAATAGTACCAGATACTTAACAAAATTGAAAATGGTCGACAAATTGAATCATCTGTGAATCTACATACAAGGCCTATAAAGTTCTCACTAAATAGAAAATAATCCATATAAGAGTATTATATAGATTATCTCCTTTGTTATAAAACATACAATCAACTGCTTCGTTGGTCTAGTGATCACCATCGCTATTGCTGAGCATGAGGTCCTGGGTTCGTTTTCCAGGTCGGGCAAAGTGTTGGGTTTTTCCATCTGGAACTTCTTAGTTGCAGCCCGAAGTCTGGATTTGTGCCTGGCTATAGTGGCTCGCCCCATATTACGAGTGCATGGGACATAAACATAGCTGGCGGAAAGTGGGTGTGTACAATAGATACACCAATGCCTAACCCCTCTGGGAAACACGGCGTGATGTTTAAAAATACTATCTGAACCAAATGACATGATTGCCATTACAACTGTAATAAATCTTAATGAATACCTATCATGTCCAAAAAATCCACTAATGATCTGATGGTATATTGTCAAATAAAAGGAAGATAATGTCAGAGAAATACTTATTTAAGAAAATAAAACATCGCATTTGGAAGTCGTTAATAGACATTTAAATAATTTGCCGTTAATGAGGTACGGTCAGCATCAAAAGTCGATTAACACTTCAGTTTTATTAATCTTAGTTATTGAGCAAAATATTAACACTTCAGTTTTTTTAAATCTCAGTTATTGAGCAAAATATTTGTTGAAAATTGCATCGTACTTTGCTGCAATTTTGAATAAATATTTTGCTCAATAACTGATATATAATGGAATGAATGGATTGCCACGTAACCTTGTCTTCAACGTAGTCTTTAATTTAATTTGCAAAGGTTGCTCTTAAATTTTTTATTTTTTATTTTATTTATTTATTAATAACCAACGTATACTAACAGTTTACACCACACATACAAGTTATTAGTCAATATTTGTAATTACACATGTCATACAATCATAAAATTAGGTTAAACCACATAATAACAACTGGACAAAAGATGAAATTAAATTAAATGTAACAAAATTGGTCAACATTAGATTTTCAATTCGAATAAGTTTTTCAAGTCACCCCTAGAATGACACCTGAGGAGCAATTCTCGTAATTTTAAGAACGTTCACAGTCTTAAAATTGCCAATTGTCTCAATCTGTGAAAAATACCTTTAATTTTCCTACATTTTTGACAAGTTTTTGACATTTTTTGTCGCTGAGATCGATTGCGACTACATATTGAACGTTTTTAATTACGGGACTTGGCCTTCTGGGATGCATATTTTCATGTTTTAAAACGATAGCATCACCTTGTCTATACTGTGTGAATTCAACACATGGTTCTAGACCACCTAAAGTAGAAGTAACATGTCGGTTATAAAAAAAAAATCTGCTGTATTACATATAAAAGTGCCTATATATAAGGCCTTCTTTTTTTTATTAGCAGGCGAAAAATGTTGACTCTGTGGCGGTGTACTAAATCCACGGAAACGTTTACGTCAAACTTTATGGCGGCTGTGAAGTGTGCTATTAACTGCGCAGTACCTCACCCCTCCCCCCGCTAACACGTGAATTCGTTACTGCGCAGCAACACGCCTCATGTTCCGAGCCGACACAAAGTTTGCATCGGGCTATAACAGGATGCGCGTCGGTCCCTGCCGCCCTGTATTCTTTTGGGAATAGTTTGGCCACTTATTTTTCATGTCTCCTTTAGGGGCACCAAGTTCTTTGGCTTGTACGCAATTAACGTGTCTTCGAAGAAGCTCTATAGAAAAGTATTGGAAATACCGGCCAATGTTTTTGGGGGCATTGAAACTCGCCTAATCGATAGATTGTCGGCCAGAGGAAATATACCGTGTTTCCGTTTCAAGTTTAGCTCTACAAGGTTTATCAGTATCTATTTTACAGTTGTCTCTTCATAAATACCAAAATGAGCAATCTCATACAACTCTATTTGCAAAGATGAGAACATCTTTCGATTAGAAAGAAATAAAGAAAAATATTTTATTTGGGACACGCACAGGAACTTCAAACAGTTAAAAGAGGACCGTTTATTAACTTACTAACAAAATTAATTTAAAAAAAAAACATGTCAAACCTGTGCCATTTTTATGTTTCTATGAGTATGTTTAGGTTAATTTGAGATCTTCGTTTAGTTTAGTCTAGTTCGTAAAATTTAAGATGGCAGCAACTTTATGAAAGCATCTCAAATTTTACACTACATGGCTCTGTATCACAAACGAGTATAAGATTCACACTTTTTTTTTCTCACTCTGTCTCTTTCTATTATATACGAGTGTGTGTGCGTGCGAGTATCGCAAAGAACTCATTCCTGACGGGGATCCCTCCACCGCATACTTTTTTTTTTACAGTAAATTGTAGAGAAATAAAGAGACTAAATTTATCATTTCTTAATCACTTATATTTATTACTTACAATAATCGTTGCAACTGAGTCTAAAAAAGCTAAGCTCCAATCCTCATGGCAGGAACGGTGGAATAACTCTGGAAGAAAAAAGGGCAGATTTTACTATGCAGTACAACCAATAATAAAATCAAAACCTTGGTTCTATGGCTACAAAAAAGTCTCTAAAACAATTATTTCTACCATTTGTAGAATTCGCTTAGGTTTCTGTTGTACTCCGGTTTTTTTTTGCAAAAAATTCGTGTTCGAGACTCCTGTCTCTGTGAGTGCGGGTTGGGAGATGGCACTCTGGACCACATCTTCTTTGAATGATCCAACAACGTTCCACCTTTAGATCTTTATAGGCGCCACCCAAAATTTAAGATCCCTCTTCCGACTAATTTCCCGTCTTTACTAACATACTCCTCTCCAGATCTGCTTGTGGCGCTGATGACCTTCATCCGTCACAATAACATAAAATTATGAATTATTCTGTATGTGGTTGGGTGTGGTATGCGTGTATTTTATGTTTTAACAATTATAATATTTATTTATATCTATTTTTTTGTTTGTTTGAGTCCCGTACTAACCAAGCAAGATCTAGATTGTATCAACTAAATAATTTTATTTCTTTAAAACTTTTCCTTTTTTTTATGCACACTTGTTTTTTCAGCTCTATTTTGACATTGGCAGAATAGTCGACATTGGCTTTGCTTGCCATTTATTAAAAATAGAATAGAATAGAACTAAGTCTAAAATTAAATGAGTTTGCACGCTTACCCGCTCTTCTTGTCAGCGTGGTACTCGACGATCCTGACGGTGCCATCAGGCTGGTGCAGACTGTACATGCCCTGAACGACGTGGCCATCACGAGATTCATACTGAGATTTCTTATCGCCGGTGTGAGGGTCCTCCACTTTGTACGCGAACTTGTACTTAGGATGAGACTGTAAGACATAATGTGACGGTTAGCAACTCATGCTTCGTGCTCAATTCTCAAAAATGCTAATATTACTTTATCCAACTTCGCCATAATGTATTGTGTCAATTACTTTTATTTAATAGAGGGTTGCATGGACGACAAACAACCTGTTACCATGAATGCAGTACATGATTCTAGACAAATCTCTCTCTGGGGGCGTTGAGATTATTGAAAAAAATCTGCTGTTTCCTACAAAAGTGCAATACCTGCGCATTCAAAATGTAGGGAACATCAACAAAATATATGATTTTTTTTTAATTACCGATGAAATTTTCAACGGTTCAGAATATCGCTGCCACCCTGTATAATTCAAGAGATTATCCGTTTTCATCAGTAAGTGTACCTACCATTTGAAGTTGCCTCATTGAGAGGAAACAGAAGATTGATTTGTGTTTCACCATCATCATAGATCATCCTTAGTTTGTGAAGTTGTTTTTGCGCGACAATTGTGACATCCCTAATATTATATAGGATCACAAAAACACAATATTTTCAACATATATTTGTTAAACTCAACAAAAGTGTTATTTTAATTAGAGAACGATCCATATTACAACAACGCACTGAATTGTTTTCCACAATACTGTAGTAACATAAATATTTACGTAATTTAACTGTCTCAAAGCCAATTAGTACCGCGACGCCATTCGAGAGTAGAAATGGTTTTACGAAATGATTACAAATGCGTACTAAAAATTTTACGGCCTATCTTATTAATTAATATTGTTGCCTTGATTACTAACATTTGTTTTTATATAAAAGACATGATTGTTCGTGTTTATGTATCAGTTTACTTACAAGCGTGGAACAGTGTGAAAACAAAATGTGCTCAAAGGTATTTTGAATCAGTTAAAGTGAACGTTTTAAAAGACAATTTCAAACATTTGTCTTATGAAAGATAAAAAAAATATAGAGTAGCAAAATGTGTGCCCCAAATGGATAACCTACCATATTTTCCTATCATGCTGTGTGGTATAACGATTTGCCAGTAAGCAAACTTCATGAGTAGTCAACCCTACTGCCGAGCATGTAATGGAATCGTAACACTATTTTCAGGTATTGTGCATTTTAGCAGTATGTGCAGTAGCGGCAGTGACTGCAGAACACGCTCACTCGTCGCAACATGTCTACAAGCACGAGGGCCACCACCACAAAGTGGAATTCAAAGACCATCACGGACATCATCACTACGACTATTATGTTGGTAGCTTACTTATACTTTTTTAACTACCTGGCTGGTCTAGTGGCTAGCATAACGGCAGCTGAACATGAGGTCACCGGCTTAAATTCGGTGCCTGCCAAAGTTACTGGATATTTCCCTCAAGAATATCTCAGTACCAGCCCGGAGTTAAAAAGCTGACTGTATTACACTTCCGTGCCTCGGAGAGCACGTTAATCCATCGGTCTTGTGCATTATCCTGTGGCTTTCCCTGTACAGTTAGAGTGAGGAAACAGAAAGTGCATTTGTACTGACTGAAATGACTGAGTGACTGAAATTCAGACTAGAGAATATTATTAAGTAATTTGTTCCCTTAACATTAATTGTGACGTTTACTTCCCTCTAGGCTCATCCTAAGTACGAGTTCAAGTATGAAGTGAAGGACCCTCACACCGGTGACCACAAGGAACATAGCGAGCACCGCGACGGCGATGGCGTAAAGGGACATTACTCGTTCAAAGAACCCGACGGCACCATCAGACACGTTCACTACCATGCTGATAAGAAAACTGGGTGAGAATTGATTATCATCATCATTTATCTAGCTTTTAGAAAACTGGTCGTACCTAATAGGTTTGTATTTGGTTCACCAAATGAAAGAAAGAAAGAAAAAAGAAAATACGTTTATTTGCGAAGAATGATGAATGATGGTTGGTTTATGAAGTAGCTTTTTCTGTTGTCAAGCAGTGCCGGTGTACCATATAGAACAGGAGGCATACTAAGCAATACTTCAGGTTTTCGTGGAGCAGTGGTTATTTGCATCAAACTCCACAAAACATGGTTGTATGAAAAATTTATTAAATTTATTTCTTTACAGATTTCACGCGGAGGTGAAGCACAGCACCCACCACCTTGTCCCGGAAAAGCATGAACATCACCACAAAACGCCTGAACATCCAAAACATGAAGAATATCATAAACAATATGATCATCTCGTAGAGAACGGCAACCATGAATATTTTTCTGATTTTTTCTAAAAATATTTTGACTATTAATCTTATTTCCTATTGTGTCTACGTGTTGTTTTGTATTTGTTATAATTTTATGTTAATTTTTGTTATGAAAGTTATTATTACATTTTTTAAAAGAAAATTCTTTTTTTTTTGTTTATTATACCCACAACTCAAACAAATTCTCAAACTCAAAGCATTTATTTAATTAAATTAAACCATTTACAGGCACTTTTGAATTGTCAAAGGCATTCAGAAAGATGAAGCTAGTTGCCCATTCCAAAGCCTATGGAGCCTATGGTTCCTATGGAGAAAAACGGGCAAGGAACTCTTTGAAATTATAAATAAAATTAATAATTATAAAATATAGTTACATCATTAATGTTGAATTTATAATTATTAGTGAGAACAATATTAAAAAGGTGGACGTGCACCGTAAAAGCGTCCAGAGTAAAAACAAAAGAAACAAAATAATCAAATCAAAAATTAAATTATTCAAATAAGTCGTGGCAGCTAAGAGATGACGAGTCTCAACTGACGGCGCGGTGTTCGTTTACGAACATTATCCATGGCTCAGCTCTGTTCAGCTGAACCATTTTGAAGAAAACTAAATGATGTATGATCTAACGCTCGCGTCATCATCAGCGAGACATTCGATTGAATATGACATACTCTCAGCCGCCACGACACATTCAAACCAATTGAGGACGCTATCCCACTGGCGTTTTACGAGCGTTGACGTCAACGTCGCGTCTGCGCGGCGTCGACGCTGCGCAGACGCGACGTTTACGTCGCGTCATCGCGTAACAAGCATAAAACGTCCGCTGAACGCGACGTCAACGTCGCGTCTGCTTAACGTTAACGTCGCGTTTAGCGGACGTTTTATGCTTGTTACGCGATGACGCGACGTCAACGCTCGTAAAACGCCAGTGGGATAGCGGCCTAAAGACATTCACAATACTTCGTTTAGAGACCCTGTATTGAAAGCTTCTGCAAAGATAAGAACTGTGACAAATTACAATTAGTATTTTGTACACAGAATTTGAGACCAGCTTTGCTACTGAGAATCCATACTAATATTATGAATTCGAAAGTAACTGTCTGTTTGTCTGTATGTTACCTTTTCACGCCTAAACCACTAAACGGATTTCGATAAAATTTAGCAGAGATAAATTGGATCCCGGGGAAGGACATAGGATAGTTTTTATCCCGATATTCCCATGGGATCAACACTTATGCGGGAGAAACAGCAGGGCGCTGCTAGTTCTTTATTAAAATTAAATTACGACACATTGGGCCCAACGATAGCTATATCAATTAGGGAAGCCAGTTAGATTAGGACATTACTCGTCGTCCATACATAGTTGGCCTAAGATCCAACAGGGAGGTGTATTTACTTTTTGGATTTTAGATAATGTATATATTCGGTTGAACTTAAAACAACGGACACTTTTGAGAATTCGGAAAAAATCAAAACACTTTCGGATTTTGAGGTTATAATTACGTCAATAAAAACATTCGGTATGTAGCAATAACAGAAGGCGCGCGCCAAGTGACATTACTACCAAATGTCAAATGTCATCTGTCAATTCATCAATTGTCAGTGTCTATATTATTGCTCGTTTGACGTTTCAAACAGCGCTCAATGGAGTTTTTTGATAAGCCGTATTATGGTTCCGCGACATCATAGCGGACGTGTGTAACTAAAAACCATTATTGTATATCAAGCGTTAAGAATACTGACGCTTGTCTGTGTCAAACTCTTTAAGAGTGCTGTTACAAAGACTTGGCTGTATGAGCTATAATACCTTTGCCTATTAAAAACCTCAAATTGAACCAAAAAATAATAACACCGATGATTATGACGGAAGTGAATACTTTTTAAAATGTTTTCGAAATTAAGAAGTGTCCGTTCTATTGAAATATTTGTAATGTATATTATTAAAATAACTAGTAATTATAGTAAATGTTTCATGCGTGTTGATTCATAGGCCATTTTTTACAATGTCCTTTGCAATCTTGATCCAATCATAAGGAAGAAATTTTGCCTATACATATTGAAAACTTCCTTTATCAAACTTTTAAATTCGACATAGGTACATACCTATATGAAGTCGGATGTGCAATTTCGAAACCTAGCTACTGACATTAACTGACATAATAAAATAAAATCGGTGTTTTTGCATGTTTGACTTGCTAAATATCTAGCAAGTCGAATATGCAAAAACACCGATTTTATTTTTTAATGTCAGTTGCTAGGTTTTAAAATTGCACAGCCGAAGTTAAGAGATGTGATTTTAGGATTAAAAAAGGCTGGCTGTCAACAATAACAACGAGATTTTATTCCTTAATTTTGTGCCAAACTTGTTGGGAAAACAAGGTTTAATGACAACAATGAATGTTTCTCTGAAGCTATCACATATGAACGTCTTTGTAGGCTGAATTTTTAAAAGCTAAGAACAAAATTACTTCCAGGATTTACAGGATTTTCAAAAACTTTTTCTTGGCTCCTAAGGGTCCCAGCGTGATGTTAAGCCTTCCTCAAAAATTAGGTTACCAAATGCGAAAAAATCTTTTTAAATCCGACTGGCAGTTCCAGAGTTTAACGCGATCAAACAAACAAACGAAAAAACAAACAAATCTACAGTTTTATTATTAGTATATAGGTATATAGATTACTCACGCTGAATGTTGGAAAGCAACTTAATTTTAAGTAGTAGGACACGAAACTAAAGAAACACAATAGGTTTCAATGCATTATTGTGAACTTCAGAACTCGCTCATTGAAGCGTGTGTGCAAATTCTGCATAAGTACCTACTTAATATAGAGACGAGCACCGGTCGGTTACTTTATAATGAGTGTTAAGTAATATATTTTACGTGTCATACAAGAGCACATCTTAGAGGTTTTTAAGTCGTCACGGGTAGTCAAAAGCCCAAAAAGTCTGACAACCAGTAGCCCAGTACGTTACGCAATAACTGTGTAGTCGTATCCATTAAAATAGATGGACAAACTTTTAGAAATCATTCCGATTACCAAAATAAGGACGATGGTAAAAAAATATATATAATCGAAAATTCGTGAAGTTCTAAGTTTCGATCTCATATGTACGAACCCACTCGTGAATGTACTAACACGGAATTTAAATCTCCGTTGCTACGCCAACACGAACGTAAGTAGTTTTAACTGCACACGCAAATTAAGTCATTCTCAAAATCGTAATAAAAAATGTTGTAAACTGTTATTGATTGCTAATGGTTCTGAATGTAATCAATAAAATTACATCAACATTTCTTTAGTTTTTACTATAAAAGCCCAGATTGATAGCAGTTATGCATCAGTCTACTAATCCACTTACTTACCTTTGGTACGGAAAAAATAAACACCAAAACATGATCATTAAGGTACCTATTTGTAAATCTAAAAGTGTATTAAATGTTTAATCAATACTTAATTCTAGTATTTTTCAATTAATACTAATCATAAGCACTTTTCTGTGAAATGCAGATTTCGATTCGAATCTCAGCCAAGTGCCCAAAAAGTTGACATTTCATAAATCATGGCGAATTCACCTTTCAAGTTTACAAGTGATGTGACTAGAAAATCGACCATACAATTTTTATCTTCTCCATTGCAGGCTTTGTGTGTGTTAGCTGTGTACGTTGTAGTGGCAGTCTTTGCTGAGGAAGGCCACTCATCGCAGTACATCCACAAACACGACGATCACCACGTGAAAGTTGAATTCGTAGACAAGCATGGACATCACGACCATGACTACTATGTTAGTTACTTCAATACTTACCTGCTTAACTTTTGCCTTTTCTAAAGTCCAAAACCCGGCATCGAACTTTACAGTGGGCTTGTTTGTTTGACTTCGGTATTAACGCACAACTAAAGAAGAATATCGAAAGCATTGGTGAACCAGTGGACTTACGAGTTTTAGGTCGTGGGAAACCAGCTAGGCAAGCACTTTACTTTGTGTAAATAATTTCATCACCACTGCTCCCAAAAACGGTGAAGGAAAACAGCGCGAGGAAACTGACATGTCCTAGAACGAAAAATTCGAAGACATGTGACATCCGCCAACACGTACCAGGGCCCGTGTGGTAGATTACTGCCTACTCCCACTCCAAGAGAAGAGGCCTGTGTCCCAGCAGTGGGAACAATATCTAAGCCCGTGATTAAATTTACCACGATCTTGCCTCGCTCGTCTATCAATCGCTTATAGCTACATCTTGATCATAACTTTCATCCCATATTGAAAAACTAATCATAACGTTTGTCTACAGACGCATCCTAAGTACGAATTTGAGTATAAGGTGAAGAACCCTCACACTGGTGACCACAAGTCGCAGCACGAACATCGTCATGATGACAGTGTCAAGGGACACTACTCCCTGCAGGACCCTGACGGTTCTGACAGACATGTCCACTACCATGCTGACAAACACTCCGGGTACGTAAACTTTGGATCAATAAGCCTAGAAGATTACTTACCTAATGCTAAAGAATAACTTTATCTAACCTATTATATTTCGGCCACTAAGAGAATGAGCTCCTGACACCTGTCAGTAGTATGCGATTAGGAACTAATAAAGTTTAAATTCGTAAAACACATACATACCTATTCTTTAGTACTCAGCGTTTGTTTTTCTGATTTTGCATCACAGTGATCTTTATTATCGTTGCTATACGGTTGCTGTCAGATGTAAAATAATTGTGAATGGACTTTATCTATCTGACAGGTGTCATTCTCTCATCGGAAGACGTGTGTGAAAAGTACTTAGAGACATGCAATGCCATGTTTACTTAGGACTGGATATATCTTTCACAAATTACTAACCAACAAATTTTATTTTATCGTTCACCACATTTGTCCGCCTACCGTTATTTTGTTTTCAATAATGATGTAAAGTTTTCCTTTTTCAGTTTCCACGCAGATGTGAAGCACAGCACACATCATCATCACTAAGCTTTACATTTTTTACACGACTGCTCGAAAAAAGGAGTACCTATTATGTTTTTGTTAACTTGTATTAGTACTTTTTTATTGCTTTATCTTGACTTCGATCACACCTGATGGAAAGCGATGGATGAGGACTATGATGAAACGAGCGTGCCCAGAAATTGCCTAATGCACTTCCTGTTATTGTTATTAATTTGTAATATTTTTGTGTTAATAAATAACTACTTTTTTTTTGCTAAGACTTCATATAGGTACTTACCCTTAATGTAATCAACATTGTATAGATTATCCATAGATGCTATAGTTGTATTAATACCCGTTAAATACTCACTCGAAGTTCAGAGTTATGATTACTTGTTAAATGAAATAATAAAAACTTGTGTGCACCATTGATGTGGGTGACTTTAACGAATACTACAGACGCATAATTATGTTAAAAAATTGCAGTACATTCGTTGCAATATGGACATTTCATCAACAAAAGCGTGAAACGGTATTGGCTGTCCCTTTTGGAATAGGCGACTAGAATCAATTCTATTTGTTGTAATTTTTGACATTCAAAAGTGCCTTTTATGTGCCTATTTGAAATAAATGCTTTGACTTTGACTCTCCGTTAATTACTGCGGTGCTATTCTGTAAAAAAACTCACCGTGAAAACTTAGGTGAAGTGTGCGTGGAGTGAGGTGTCAATAGTGTCAATTCCTAGCAAAAACAAACTCACTTCACCTGGGTTTTAGATTTATACAGAATCGGCCGGCTGGTTACTTATTCATCATTCTCTTGCCCTTATCACAATTAATTTGGGGTTAGCGCTACATGTCTTTTTCTTCCATAATTCTCTATTAGCCGTCATCTCGATAGTCACTCACTTTCAAGCCATATCAATTTTGACACAGTCCATCCATCGTTTCTTTGGTCTTTCCCTACTGATATAGTCACCCACATTCATACCCTTTTATTCTAACGACATTTTCCCTAGTCCTCCGCATCATATTATGCCCGTACCATAATAAGCGATTTCCACACAACTTGTTACTTCTGAACTACGAATAAAAGAGTTAAAACGTTTCCATTGTATTTTCATATTCTTAAGGAAAAACTTATCAATGTACCTGATTCAGAACTTTCATCATCTCTCTCGTCTCATTAATGCTTGAGTTTAGCTCTTGACATAAGACCTCCAAGTCTTATGGACTGTAAATTGACTCACATAGTTAACGATCTAAAAAAGTTAAAATGACAAGTAAAGTCATCATCGTCATCAGTCGTCATCTGCTTGTAAATTAATATTATCATTCAGTAATCTAGAAATGACACCTCTCATTCAGACAAAATGTAACTGATACCTGCGTTTGCCCTTTACGTGATGGTTAATTCATCCGATCTATTATGTGAAATACTCACCCTAAATACTAAGTTGAAACGAGCCTAAAGTGAGCGAACAACAATGTCAATTCGGAATGTACGCGTACAGACTAGACTGCCAGATCATAATGCGGTGGTTTTCTCAATACTCAATACTTTATTGCATTCCATAATGTGTACATAGTAAATGGTTGGTATTTCAAAACATCGAATCAATTATGGACCCTGTCGGGCACAGCAAAGTTAATTTTTAACAGGAGAGAGGATGAAGGCGCTGTTATAAATAAATAATAACAATAATAATAATATTAGATTAAAATAGTAGCAATAAATAGTATCATTTGCTTTTATGGTATTTATATTTTATTTAAGTAAGTATTTGGTTTTAAGTTTTATTTATATATTGCACGATTTACATTATTAACATTATAAATTATAATAAACTAAATATTTACAATTTTATTGAGTCTTGTAGAGTGCTATTATTACTAATTGTGCGCTGTTTAGCATATATTAATTTTTAAAACTGACAGTATTTTAGTGTTTTAAAATAAATTTATATTCAAAGTGAAATTTAAAATGAATTGTAGGTTTTATGTAAAATATAGTTTTTATTGTTGTTGCAATTTATCGCTAAAATATTCGTCAATAGTGTGGTGGTTCTTAGAAAAGGACAACAACATTCAATTATGAAGTGCTCTGGTTGGTACATTCACCCTATATCTATGACTTTTTGAGGCTTTTGAGAAGTATGTATTCCATTGTGAAAATTCCGATCAACTGGCAAAAAAATACAAAGATTATCTAGACCTTGGAATTTCTTCAGACAAATGTTAATTCATAGGTACCAAATCATGAAACTTTTGACATGTTACACCGTTTAAAAACTTAAAGCATTGAAAGGAAATCCACACATGTCGTGGAAAAGTGACAATTATGTAATTTTTGAAAAATAAGTCGCATTGTATAAGTTATAATAAAAAGGGCCTGTTCTCCGACAGAAATCCATTTTCTATTTATAACTGCACGCGTTAATTAATTCAGTGCAAATCATCGTTTTGATAAAAACCAAAATGATGTTAAGTAGGTATTTATATAACGAAATCAAAGATTCTGCCGTCTTTTATGTACGTACTTCAATTAATAATATTATCGTAAATGTGCATTTTTGCGACATTATTCGATTATTTTGCATGTCGAACTGTCGCAAACGTTTTTAGTGCCAGAAATTCAAAGTGAAATCGTTATTACCTTGGAGCTTTACTTTTCACTATAAAAGCCTCGATTTTTTTAAACTATGTATCAGTTTAGTTAAATACCTTTTATCTTACGAACCTACAACGGATTAATACAACATGGTTTCTAAGGTAATACCTTAGAAATTTGCATATTTTTGCAGCTTTTTAAATGGCCCAGAATAGTTTCATAGACGAGATTTATATTTTTTCTATATCCATTTAATAGCAAAAGATTCCTCGTCTTAACCATATAAAGATAATCATTTGTATGTTACTAAATAACGATTAATAGCAAATCTTTGACAGTTTCAGTTATTATAGTGACATAGGAGATTTTTAACTGACTCCTTTTGCATAGGGACAGCTGATACAGCACACTTATTTAAAAAGTGAACTTTTCTATATTGTAATTTACAGATGTTGGTGCTAGCCATGTGTGCTCTAGCGGCAGTGACAGCAGAACACGCTCACTCCTTGCAGCACATCCACAAACACGACGGTCATCATCACAAAGTGGAATTCAAAGATCATCACGGACATCATCACTACGATTATTATGTAAGTATCATCACGGACATCATCACTACGATTACTGTGTAGGTATTTTTGATAACTGGTAGAAGAGCTTTTGTGAAGGAGCTCGTCTGACGAAAAACTACTACCATACCTATTTTTGACACCAAGCAGCGTTACTATCTTCCATCTGAACGGAATGGGTGCCACTGTAATTACAGGCACACGAGGAACAACTTTTTCTCTGAGTTGGCGTCGCACCTACTTTGTCTGGTGTTCCAAATATCCATACGTTACAGCTGGTGGCAAGCAGTCATCCTGATGAGGTTGACTGCCTGCTAGAATGCCCCACGAAGAAAAATACAAAAACGATCTCAACTGCTGAACTGTTAAGAAACAAAACACTACCTAATCATTTCGTTTACTTCCAGACGCATCCTAAGTATGAGTTCAAGTACGAAGTGGAGGACCCCCACACTAAAGACCACAAAGAACAGCACGAGCACCGCGATGGTGACAGCGTAAAGGGAGAGTACTCTCTGCATGAACCTGATGGCTCCGTCAGACACGTTCACTACCATGCTGACAAACATTCCGGGTAAGCTTCTTATAACACTAATTTTAACCACAGTTTAGTTTCCATTTGGGATAAGTCAGTCATCAGTTTATCATAAGAGTAAGATAATGATGATGAAGTTACCATTTGAAAGGATTTAAACAACGTCATAATTTATGAGGAGAGTTCTCCCCGTCCCCAACCCATCACACGATTGCTGTACGAAAACGTTCTTGTTAATTATCTGATGTAAATACAGACGCCAGCACATCAAGCTACCCGAAACTGTCTAATTTTCCCAATCAACTCTGAACCTTATGCTTCAGCGATAAAGGTGAAAATCTATTAAATAAATTTGACAAATTGTAGTAGCTTGATGTGCTGGCGTCTGTACATCTATATTATATTTCTGTCTTAAAACATTGTATTTTGTCTTTTCAGTTTCCATGCAGATGTAAAGCATAGCGTGCACCATTTTGTTCATCATCATCATCACTGAATCAGCAAATGTTTTTATTTCTTTAAATATATTTTGTTATTCTTCATGTGTAAATAAATCTTAACTCAAGATGAGACTAATTATTACTTATTTTCACTGCTCCTACAAAAGTTTGAAAACTCAAACAAGCAAATAAAAATACTGTCTACTAAAACCTAACCTACCAAAGTTACAATTTAAAGACTTGATTCCTCTTTAGATTTCAAGTATTGGTCCCGTCACGTAAAAAGAACGCTGGCGTTTTGGTAAACGGCAGCGTTCTTTTTACGTCGATAAATCGCACTGAGCGATCTTAATTAGCGCACTTAACGATCAAATTGGTGGTATGAAAGGAGCTCGACGGTAGTAAAGTAACTAGTATGATGCTACAATAAAACAACTACACTTAGATATGACGGAGAAGGTATGTGTGTCTCGTTATCATCAGCCATATTTTAACTACTGTGGGCGTACTGTGGGAAGTCTTGGTTATTGCGCAATAGAAAAACCGTTCGCAGTTCACATCAGATTATAATTTCACGAAAAAATTAATCACACCAGCGAATCACACACTGTAGGTACACAACACAGCCAGATACGGAACGCGGGTCAGTTTCTGAGCACATGTTGTCCGTACGATGTCCAATGTCCAAGAGCTTCACATCGTTCTGTCGCGCTGTCGTCGACCCCCACAAACTCAGGCTAGACTCTGTCAAGCACCGTTCCGAATAGTCAAACGAATGACTCCGTCGAAGCATTGTCGTCACAGCGCTTCCGCCTCGTTGTAAAATCAGCTCCCGTACTAAAGATTTCTACGACATATAAGTATATATAACAATAGCCTAGTACTTTAGGACACGACTGTACCTGTGCGCAGGCACATTCCCTCCACTGTCGCTCAGCGTTCTTTTTACATGTCGACAGCTGTACCAAAGAAGTTTATAATTTTGGGCCGTAGCTAAAGGGCTTACAAGCCCCGAAAAACGCAAGTAACCATATATGGTGTGGTACCCCTCAAAGGAACAACAAATAGTAAAGAATACTAAGAAGTCTAAAACTGAAAGTATTATTTAATACTAGTTTCTGCCCGCGGCGTCACGTGCTTGGATATCGGAAATCATCCCACGGCAACGTGCTACCAGGACAAAAAGTAGTCTATGTCCTTCCCCAGGGTGCCATCTATCTCCTTGTCAATTTTATCAAAATCTGTTCAGTGGTTTAGGCGAGAAAAGGTAACATACAGAAAGAGTTACTATCGAACGTATTATTAGTATATATTATTATCAGCCGTTTTTGTCTAACTGCAGGGCAAACACCTCTCTACCCCCATTTCACTGATTCATACTGCTGTTTGTTGCCAATACTTATGAAAGAACTAGCTGCGCCACGCGGTTTGACCCGCATAAGTTTCTATCCCGAGGAAATATCGGGATAAAATGTATCCTATGTCCTTTTCCGGGACTCAAACTATATCTATACCAAATTTCATCTAAATAGGTTCAGCTGTTTAAGCGTGAAGAGTTAATAGACAGACAGACACACTTTCGCATTTGTAATATTAGTATGGATTCGAGTTCGTCCCGTCTGTTCATCCTGGGCATGAAGAGAAGAGATCATAATATTAATTTAATAAAATAATATTAATTTCTAGTTCTCAACCTTTTTATGTGACTTGGTTCACAAAACAGAACGTAGTTAAGGTCATAATAGATATCCGTGGTCATAATTGATTTTTAGGGTTCCGTACCCAAAGGGTAAAAACGGGACCCTATTACTAAGTCTCCACTGTTCGTCTGTCTGTCTGTCTGTCACCAGGCTGTATGTATCTCATGAACCGTGATAGCTAGACAGTTGAAATATTCACAGATGATGTATTTCTGTTGTCGCTATAACAACAAATACTAAAAACAGAATAAAATAAATATTTAAGGGGGCTCCCATACAACAAACGTTTTTTTTTCGGCGTTTTTGCTTTGTGGTACGGAACCCTTCGTAAGTGCGAGTCCGACTCGCACTTACCCAATTTTTTATTACTTTTGAATTCGTTTCTGTTCTAATGTAAAAATGGGCTTCACAAACGATGATAGTGTGACCTGCGTGGCTTTTAATTCATACACGCTTCTGCCGGCCGATTCAGTAAAAAACTCACCGTGAAAACTTAGGTGAAGTGAGTTTGTTTTTGCTAGGAATTGACAGCTCACTCCATGCTCACTTCACCTAAGTTTTCACGGTGAGATTTTTACAGAATAGCAACGCTGGGCTTATATTATTGCCATCACTATCGCATCGCGCGAAAAATTATTCTATCAATTCAGGATTATAAATATTTAACATAAGCGCAAAGTGACTGACTACCAACACCTATTTCTAGCAGGTATTTGGCTCGTCCCACTTATAATAATATTTTATATGAATATTATGATGTAACGTCATTACAGATATAAAAACGTAGGAACCATAAATACTCAAACCGCCCTACCGTGTAAACGAGCCATTATTATTATGCAATGTTATAGTGTGCCTGTCAATAGTTCAATAGGTACAGTCACGAGCACTAATAGTCAACACTTGGCAACTTTCAGTTGCGATTTTTTTCGTGAAATAAAGAATGCAACGTTGAAATACGACTCTACATAAACCTATGGGTTCGAAAATACTTTGTTCGTAATTACATAAAATTTCATTCAAAACTAAAGGAGAAAATCGTCTTTGAATAAAGCCAAGTGCATACATCATGACTGTACATGTTACTAGTTTAATTATAACTACGCATGGAGTTCCCTAAAACGTGTCATCATTATTTCACTAGCCTTAATCCCAATCCTGGTGTGGCTGTCAGCTGTCCACTCACCCCAATTTACATACAGTGAAGCTACAGGCGCAGTGACAGCTGTCATGAAAATAATGGCAGCGGGGTATGACTTTACGGTGTCAAATAACGCTGTCTAAGAAAACACATCAACTTACTTTCATAAATAACCTTTCAGTGACGTCATTCGCTGGTCAATTGCGGACGCTATATGGCGGCCACAGCTCTTCTAGGAACAAGTAGCTTTACTGGAGGATACACATGATCTGTTTTCAGTGGAATAGAGATGAAATGAAGTGCGACCGTTAAGAAACAAGAGCTAAGGATGACTCTGCATAAAGCAACCGTTTTCTATAAAAGCGGCTCCGTCAAATTATAACGGCCGTCGTGAAATCTGTCATTCTATCCAGTATTTGACATTAAGGTGTCAAAAACGCTCTGTATTTGGACAACCGTTATGTTGTGACCGTTCACCGCTTTTTTAGGAAACCAAAGTTAGGTAGTTACTCTTTGATTTCCTACAACGGCGTACCCATTTGAAACCTTTTTAGGGCTGTACTTTTTCATCAAAAAAACGAATAGTTATTTTAGATAAAATGCGATAAAATAATAAGTAGGTATAAATATGCACGCTTGACAATCATGATAGTCTGTTATAATATAGGTAAGTCATAGTATACTGAGAAAACCCTAGCCCAGCTTCACATGTGATAATTTCCAATGGTGATAAATAGAGAAATTCAAGACTTGGGGCACCATCACGTTTTAAAATAATAATATCACTATTGAAATAAATAGGTGCCACTTCTTTGGCAAGTCCCGGATGAAGAATTGGAACCTATACAATAGGGGTGGCCAATCGGTCGATCGCGATTATTAGACTAGTCGATCGTGGCAAGGAAAAAAAATATAAATACGTCGAAGAGACTGCACAACGTACCTAATTTAATCACTAACTGCTGCATGCATCATCTTGTATCATTTTTCAATCGCCGTTCCGTCACGTTATTTATCCTCTCTTCTATGCAGCATAATAGCTCTCTTTTCGGTGCGCGATAACAATAAGTGGGAAGCAAGTGGGACGCGGCAGTGGGGCGCGGGCGATTGTCACTCCGTCAGTCATTTTACGACAGACTTAAGGCTCCTACAAACAGGCGCGACACGCGCTAAAATCGCGCGCGATTATATCGCGTGACGCGCCTGTTTGAAGGAGCCTTAACGGAGTTACGAGTGGTTACGAGTTATATTTTCCCTCTTAATAAAATAAAATATACTACATAATTGTGTACTGAACTATGCTTTTTCATTTAAGATTTCAAGAAGTATGTGAATGGTAGATCGTACGGGGTTTCGTTAGTGTACAGTAGATCTTAGGTCAAGCCAAGTTGGCCACCCCTGCTATACAAGGTGTAACGCTAAATAAGCAAAACCTCTTAAGGGGTCATTATACTCATCATTATGAACAACTTTTACTATAGGACCCAAGTTGAAATCGTGAAAAAAAAAATCAGTTGTTCCCTACATTTATGCTCGCATAACTCGTCAAATTTTATTAATGAGCTGTTTTTTTTTTTGCGATTTCAAGTTTAGTCCCACAGTAAAAGTTGTTCATAATGATGAGTACAATGACCTCTTAAGAGGTTTTGTGGATTTGACGTTACACGTTTTAGAGACATATAAAATAATATATGGTTCTTCTGAAATTCTTGAACGTTAACCTAATAAAATATCAGTAAAATATTAATTACATTAAACTAATATGTCATATCTGTGTTCATTTTACTGTGTGTACATAATAAATAAATAAAATACATTTTAATAACTATAAAACAAGTTGCGTTTCCGTTCTATCTTGGCCAACAGATTGTGTAGGTGTACCAGCACCGACATATCAATGCATTTTTACGAAATCTACACAAACAATCAAATTATCGTAAATAATGTTAACTGCCAAATATTCAAAATGTGAAACTACAGCAATCAAGGTTTGTACCTTGATTACTTTAGTTTTTAATATATAAAAGCCACGATTTATTTTGGTGATACATCCAGTCAGCTCACAAACTTAGTACCTTCAAGTACCTACAGGCACCAGCAGAACAAATCATTCAAAATGTCTCTCAAGGTATTACTTTATTCTTAATCCAGGGGTTACTATATACCTACCTATCCCATCTTTCTTTTCTCGTAAATTTGATTGTCTGTACTGATTGCCTTGTTTTGTCTGACATAGGTTGAGATTTTTTTAATAATATTTTATGTATCTCTGGCACTTTTAATTTGGAGAGCCGAGAGAGCTCGAGTGCGCGTCTCCTTTTTAAGGAAATTTCTCGACGGCTGGTCGACACTTCACGTGACCAAAGGTCTGGGTCCTTCTTTGGCCAAAGAATTAGCATTGCCATTCAACGTGGCAATGCTGCCAGTCTTCTGGGCACGTTTCCGGATGACAGCGGTATTTCGACGCCTAAATGTCCTTTGTTTTTAGGGTTCCTTACCCTAAGGGTAAAAACGGGACCCTATTACTAATTGTATTTATTTGTATAGTAAGTTACTTAGTCATTTAATTTAGTATCTAGTGTAAATTGTTAGTTAAATTTTCTCTAAAATAAAGAATAAAATAGAGAGGTAACACACTGATTAATTATAGGAATAAATAGGTTCTTCCGGTATGTTTCTATCTGTTCCAGGTTTTGATCGCATTAGCTATGGTAGCAGCTGCATCAGCGGAGCACGCTTACTCATCGCAGTACATCCACAAGCACGACGGTCACCATCAACTCGTGCACGATAATGGGCATGACGACCATCACCACGGACACGACTACCACCACTACGGATTTCACGTTTACCACCAAGGGCACAACGACCACCATCACGGACACGACGGCCATCACCACGCACACGATGACCACCACCAAGTACACCATGAACACCACGTCGACTACCATGTTAGTAGCCCGACTTTTTTAATAACTTACCCCACAGCCGCCTAGTTACCCCATCTATAGGTTAGCTGCTAGACCAAAATTATGTAGCTGAGTATCAATATTTTGAGTACAATCGTTTTTACATTAGTTTAACAGAGTTACTAGACTACATACTATGGTTAATACTTTTGGAACTAGCTGCTTCCCTTCCAAAGCACAAAGGGGTAATAATACCTAAGTAATAAATGGTCACCCATTTCAAGACTAGCCGCCTTTCCAAGGTTTAGCGCAGCCACTATAAAATCGCGAGTTCATCCGCTCAAAAAAATACTAAAGTGATGTTATCTTCCAGGCACACCCCAAGTATGAGTTCGAGTACAAGGTTGACGACCATCACACCGGTGATCACAAGTACTATCATGAGCACCGCGATGGTGACCACACTAAGACCGACTACTCGGCGCATGTAGACCACATTGTTCCTGACCATCACCATCATTATTAATACCTACCTCAGAATTATTTATTTTAATTTAATTAACCAAATTACTACCTTTGTATATTATCTTATTGTTGCTTATTACAATAGTTATTATTTAAATGAGTAAAAGTAAATGTCATTTTTATTAGATGTTTAGTGTTTTCATGCAAAATTCTTTTCTTTTCCCATAGCAAATACATAACAAATACATTTCAATATATTGTTTTAGTAACTATCTTAAATCTCTTGCGACAATACCCATCCATAGTGATATTTTCTACATAAAATCTTAAACTAATCTATCCTTTTTTCTTGGCGATAACTTAAGCAAAATGCATTCATTTGCTATATGAAATATAAAGGAGGTACCTATCGTAAAATGCATTATTGTACCAAAAAACCTCAGAGATGACTAAAAATACAAGACAATATAGGCTTTCAGTCTGACATAACTATTAAAATAAGGGGTATATATCCAGAGGGCTGTCTCGTTCTTTGAAATTCCAAAGAATTAGCATTGCCATGCAACGTGGTAATGGTGCCAGTCTTCTAGGCATGTTTGGATGACAGCGATGCGGACGAGTACTTCGTAGCCCACAGGGGTCCTTTTGTTTTTTGTATTTTATTTTTGTATATATTTAGATAAAGTACCTAGTGTAAATAGTTGCGTTATATATTGTATTAAAATAATATTAATAATGACGATAAGTTAGAACACTTGGCCTTTACTAAGCGCCTAAGGAAGCAACACTTTCGGAGTTTATCAACGTTTTTTCATGGGGTAATATTGTTGCAGAAATGCTTATCACTTTGACATGAGCCACATTATTATTGTTAGTAAATATAATACTCACATTACTACTATTACCTACTACGAGTACCTACTTAAGTGTGTCGATATTGATATCGGCGATTGGCCTTTGGTATGCACGCAAGTCATGCCAAAAGAGCTTGTAAAACATAACATACTTTCCCTTACAATGAAATCGAACTGATATGAGTATAGATTTACGAAATATTTACGAATTGTTGAAGCCTTAAGTAATTATATGTTATTAAAATTGGGCTGAACTCATCAATACTCAATACTTTATCACACATCACATCACACACATCACATCTTTTTCTTTTACATCTGCCGCATGTCAGAAGAACAATGGGCCAAACTCACGACCCAATGGTCTGAATGGCAAGCGACATCACGGCAGGCCCAGACGGAGAAGGCAGGTTGACCAAACCGAGCAGAGTGGAAGGAGAGTAGGGAGGCCCCTGAGATTTACCCTGCGGTGGGAACATTACTGACTTGAAATAATAATAAAATATAACTAACACATATTCTTAAATTCTAAGGGGTGGCATGGACGTCGACACACTAACTGTAATCATAAAATTCAGCACTTGATTCTAGACTAAAATTAAAATTAATCGGCTGTTTCGTAGAAAAGTTGGTAACAGGTTGAGCGTCGTTGTCCCATGCCACCCTAAATAAAGGCACCTAATAAGTTTTAAAAGTGCAACCAGATTGCGGTCAATAATGATATCGACCGCAGTCTGGTTGCACTTTACTGCGGTCGGTATCATGCACCGTTTAGTGCACGGGAGCCAGATTACGGTACATCGTCCTTCGTTGGCTGCTAATGATATTTACTAGATAGATAGAAAATGTTTTATTGTAGATACAGACGCTAGCACATCGAGCTACTACAAGCTGTCTTTCTTTAATAGATTTTCAACTTTATCACTAAAGCATTAGGTTCAAAGTTGATTGGGAAAATTTGACAGTTTCGGGTAGCTTGATATTCTGGCGTGTGTAAATGAAAAAAGAGCAGTGGTGGCCCAATTGTAACGGGCCCGACTTACGAGTCGTAAGGCGTGGGTTTGAACCCAGGTAGGCGCTTTACTTTGTGTAAATAATTTCATCACCATTGCTCTCAAAAGTATGACGGAAACCGGCATGTCCTAGAACCAAAAATTCAAAGACATGTGACTTTTAGCAATCCGCACTGGGCTCGCATGGTGGATTAAGACCCACTCCTTCTCACCGAGAGGAGGTCTGTGTCTCAGCACTGGGAACATTTTAGGCTGATTATGCTATACGAAAAAGCTAGATCAACGGAAATGAATGAAATCACGTATGAATTCGTCGCTAGAGGCGCTAGAGTAGCGTCAGTTCTTCGAAATGTCAAATGTCACCGTTTGTGGGTAGGGTACGCAAGTTTATTGAAGTGCAAACTTCTCTAGGCGGGTTGGGCACTTTTTGAGATGGGGAAAACACCATTGAACCCGCGACACTGTTACCTTAACCGACATCGCGCTACATTCGGATGTGTTCGGCTGTCCTCGGGATGTATTCGGTTTTAATGTATATCCGATATGTCAGTGAGTGATGGCAAAGTACTGTTTATGTTTTGTTTATAAGACGATTAAAAAAATACACTCGTAATTGTTCATGTTTTCACTTCTGTCGGCACTCCCGGAGTGCCACTGTTTTTTTCTGATTAGAATAATGTTGTAAATATTTTGCAAATTGGAAAATATGAGTTACTGGTCAATGAATGTCAGTGCTTTAAAAACGGAGCTAAGAAAAAGAGGTGCAGAATTAAACGGGTTGAAAGAACAGCTAATTCAAAGGTTAGTTAGTGTGTTTACTATTTACAAACACATTTTTTGTTTGTTCGAATACAATTTAAATGTAAACTAACCACTAAAAATATAATTTAAATGTAAATGTAGCCTTCATTGCTAGTAAGCCAATGGTCACATATTCTGATTGACAGAGTAACACTATTGACGTTAACCAAAGCCAACAATAGGTATATGCTTGGGTTACTTGGTAGGGTAACAAGGATACTAGCTATGTGTAACTCATTGAGGCACTATTTATTTTAATCGTATGGCTAAGTAACTACGTACAAAGTTACAAAGTAGTCAAGATTCTAAATCAGATGACGAAACCAGCATGCGTAGCGTTTCTATGGTGGTCCTGGTACGGGTGCAGGCGTCAGGGCGGAATGATCCTCTGGGGGGACAGAGCTCTATATTAAGATACATCTTTGGATGTCTCGACAGTCTGATCTTCTTCGCTAAACTGGCAGATTGGAGCCACATTCCCACTTGTGATTAGCATTAAAAAGGTTTTATAGTACTTATAGTTCTAACCCAAACCATTACTTCCACCCGCTGAAGACCTCTCACATGGTCATGAGTTAGCTTGGGTAAACTGGAAGTCTTTAAACAGACTCCAGACCCAGGTTGGCCGAAGCAAGGAAAATCTGTTCAGTTGGAGATTCATAGATGACTCCGCCTTAGAGTGTAAATGTGGTGTTGTTCCGCAAATGATGGGACACTTAATATCGTGTTCTGTCAGCTGCACGTTACAAGAACCGATGAACGCTGGTGATGGCACCAAACAAGTAGCTGAATTCTGGGCCGAGTCCATTAAATTGCTAACTACACGCTACGAAGAAGGTTTTATATTATTTAAGGTACAGACACCAGCACATCAAGCTACCCGAAACAGTCAAATTTTCCCAAGCAACCTTGAACTTTATGCTTTAGCGATAAAGTTGAAAATCTATTAAAGAAATTTGACAGATTGTAATAGCTTGATGTCTGTACACAGTAAACAAATTTTATTGCCCTACTAAATTATTATGTATAAATAATGACTCAATTGCAATTGCAACTTTACAGTGCACCCATAATATTGTCACTAGAGCAATTAGTGTAAGTGTAACGTAAAAGTACACTTTTACGAAACAATCCATATTATAATATCGTAATTAATTTTTAGTACCGACCATTCAAAGTGAAATCAATGTTACCTTGATTGTTATGTTTTCAATATAAAAGCAACGATTTTTTCACACTATGTATCAGTTCATCTGTGAGCTTAGTACCATTAGTTCAACAACTACGACCACAATCAACTACCCAAAATGTCTTGCAAGGTAAAAAGAGTCTATTTTAAAAAGCATTGTTTATACCTACCTCAAAGAAAGCATCTATTAATTTTTGATTTCCTATAAAATTGCTTTTTTTTTCTAATGGTGTCTAATAGTCTTTAGCGGATTCCTGATCATTAAAATATTGTTCCCGTGCTTTCTTTATTTTCTTTCTTTCTTTCTGTACCTACATTCTTTCCATTTTTTTTATTTCTTCTTTATTCCAATACAAATGCAATTTAATCTCACATCTATCATCCAAGTTGGTCTACCTGCTGATTACTAGCCTACTTACTGATATTGTCGCCTTATTATTGTGGTTTAATCAATTTTTTTTTTCCAGGTCATGTGCTTCTTAGTCTTAGTGGTGGTGACAGCAGTGTCAGCGGAACACCACGGCTACTCATCGCAGCACATCCACAAACATGATGGTCACCACCACAAGGTGGAATACAAAGACCATCACGGACATCACCACGTTGACTACTATGTAAGTTTCACTTAGAAACTTAGGTAATTACGCCAATTCACAGAGTTTAACAGTTACGTACCTACTTAACAGAAAAAAACAAAGTAATGAGGCACTGAAGTTAGAAACGCTAATCGAACGAAATCTAGCGCTGACTTAATTAATCAAACAAAAATTTTAACTTTATATGCCTAGACTCAATATCCAGTCATAGGACTGCACGTAACTTGCAGCTTAACTTAGCAGATCTATCGAAACCCACAACTTACCATCTCCATTAGCATCTCTATTACCTAATGGAGATGTTAATGTAAGTGGTAGATACCTACCTACCGACAAACTGTACAATAGTTTGGCAGGAGATTTGTGTATTACCAATTTGTGCTACTTCTTTGAATAAACGATAATATTTTTTTAAGAAATATTAGACCATTAAAATCGATGTTTTCTTCCAGAGTCATCCCAAATATGAGTTCGAGTACAAGGTGGACGACAAGCACACCGGTGACCACAAGGAACAGCATGAGCACCGCGATGGTCACAACTCCAAGAGCGGCTACAAAGTGCACGTAGAACATATTGTGCCTCATCATCATCACCATTGAGGAATTCATTACTGAATTTTTGTTAACTTAGTGTATAAGAATACCGTCATGGCAAAGTGTTGCAAATAAATTTTTGAAAATAAATGAATGCTTAAATTGTTTTCCCCGCAGCTAAAACACTGTCCCATTTAAAGGCGTTAGCTTCGAAAACTTCATAGTTTCATACAATGCAACCATAATGAAAACCAAAAAATTATTACAAAAATAATTTAAAAAACAAGTTATTTAATAGATACTTTCATCGAAAAGTTCTATATTTAATTACATAAAGAAATACTATATATGTATATATATATAGTATTTCTTACACGGTACAACAACAGATAATAACTTTATATGACAAAGGGCCCTTAGGGCGCATTCCACCAAACTTTTATACCGAGAATAAGTCCTATCCCGAGAATACATTTACACACATACAATATGTATTTGATTTCATAAAAATATATTTTCGATTAAATTAGATAAAATAACTTAATGACATACTTTATCCGTGTGCAACTATAATAAAGTAAAAAAGTTCAAAGTCCTGACTGACTGATATATTAACGCCCAGCTTAAGCCGCTAGTCCTAAAGACATGAAATTTGGAGGGTGTGTTCTTTGTGAAGAGTATGTATCCACTAAAAAAGGATTTTTCAAATTCCACCTCTAAGAGGGTGGATAGGGAGAGGGTGAAATTTCACGCAGATGAAGTCGCGGGCAGAAGCTAGTGTTTTATATTCTTTAAGTTTATAACACACTCATGGAAATACAGAGTATGTACTTAGATAGAATTCTAGAACAGAATTATGTTCAGTAAGAAAAAAATGTCTTGAAAAATACCTAACTTTTATTCTATAAAAGAAGGTAGGTACAACTCGACCAATGAGATCCCATCATAGATTTCAGTTGCCGTCGATGAAAAAAAATAATAAAATTACGCAACTTACTAGTGATAGGACAAGTTGAATAATAGTTTATAATAATGTATATGATTATAATAGGTAAAACAAATTATTACAACAATAAAATATTTTTTTATCACACCTGCTCTGAAAATACATACTAATTATACCAATTAGAGGGAAGAAACGCCTTTATCCCGCCCTTCAAATCCTTTCATCCCAAGGTATGGAAGTTTGTATGAAAATCCTTCCGACCCAAGGGTGGGAAATATGTATGAAATTCCATTACATACCCGGTTTTTCTTTTTTTTTAATTTGTCAGCAGTCATACTGCCAAGAGACTTTAACTGTCTACTAATTAAATTTCAAGTAAATTGTTACTGGCCACATACAGTTTTTTTTTTACCAGTTACCAACCTCCTTGGTGCATACAGAAAATTAAAAACGAAATTATTTTTGTATATAAAACGCGCGGAATCACGGAAGAAGTGGCTGCATGACCTTATGATCTTAGCCTACTCCAGAAAAAAGCCCGCGCAT
The DNA here is from genome assembly GCA_963855955.1 of Luperina nickerlii. Lineage (NCBI taxonomy): Eukaryota > Metazoa > Arthropoda > Insecta > Lepidoptera > Noctuidae > Luperina > Luperina nickerlii. The sequence goes on from OY979669.1 coordinate 8,763,075, forward strand.
TTTCGCAAAAACAAATTTATCTTTGTGTTTTTTGTAAAATATGGATACTTCGAGCGACAGTTATGATGTTATCCCTAACACACCGCCAGAACTATTAGAGACGGCCCGAGAAGTTGTTGATAATCTGTTGCCGTGTCTCAAAATATCAAGATACCCGGACAAAATGTAACATCTTAATAGCTGCACTTTTAATAATTGTACTTTTAACTAAATATAAACATTTCTATGCATTTATATCCATAATTTTCCTCGTAGGTGTAATAAAAAGCACTATACATCCCTCAGGATAAAGTACAGTTCCATACCTCAAATGGTTTGCGCCCCTCGCAAGCTCGTGGCGCAAATGCCATAATCTCGGTATGGAACTGTCACTTTCTTCCCTCTGAAGTAATGTACTATTTTCTGCATACGGTCAAGTCCATTATTTGCATTTTTAACCCAACCGCTAATACCACATCATCTGTAGCGGACAATGGCGGCACGTCATCGCAAAATCAGACCGGTTGCTGTTGTGGCGCTTACCCCCGCGGTGGAATGACGGATTTAGGCGCCTTATTTACGATATCGAATTTAAAAAAAACCATTGATATGCACGCGCGATTCACTAACACAGAGCCGTAATTTAAAAAAAAAATATAGTAGATTGTTGCATCGAGCACAAAGTCAGTTGTTAATGCACGAGAGTTATGTTGGTGCCCGAGCGCAGGCGAGGGCACTAAATTAACACGAGAGCATTAATTACTCACTTTAGCAAGGTGCGTAATCTAATTTTCTTTCAACTACCAATCTACCTACCGTGATAAAATATACCTACTCAAAATAAAACTCAAGTTAATGAAAACAAAGTTTTCCTAAGCACTCAAATATTTATCCCGCGACTTTTGCGGCAAAAAGTTATTAACAATTTTATTTGCAGCTGTTTTTATGCTTTATGGAGTTGCATTCATATCGCTATCGCTATTTCCATTTTTTAAATATTTTCATGCTAAATATGAAGTATTAAAGTTTTACAATGGTACAAAATGCGCGCCATTTGTTTTTTTTTTTACACCAAGTCTATATTTTATTCACACACCAAGTCTATATTAAGTCTATATGTTTATATTAAACTTAATAGTAGACATTAAACCGCTGTGGTAAATTTATATCGAAATAAAAAGTAAAAAACAGTGCATTAATGAAAAACTGTGCTGTGTATGAAATCTCATGAGATTTCATACAACATTTCTGCACTGTTTTGGTTCTAAGCAAAAAATACGTCCTTTGTGATCGGTTTTGTAGTGATTATAAATTATAACATTACTACGTAGTTGAAAGAAAATTCTATGATTACATTTCACATACATAGTTTGTTTGTATTAGATGCTCAGCAATTAAACTTTCTGTAAATTTACATTAAAACACTCATGTGATATATCATCACACTCGGCTTCGCCTCGTGTGATAAACCCGCATTCGTGTTTTGATACCCCTTATTATACAACAGTTGCATAAATAACTATTAAAGCACCGTAGACTACTTTTTTACGAAAACAAGAGTAGTATCGAGATATTATGAAATTTGTGATCTGAATACCAGAAGAAATTATGAAAGTCTTGTTTATTAGAAAACAAATCGAAGCAAGGCTGTTACTAGCCCGACTATTGAAACAGCCTATCGACATGTATGTATGATTTAGTTAGAACGTTGTGTACCAATACTATGCATTGTATAACCCAATATCCATTGGCAAACAAACTAAACACCAAACAAACAAATTAATACACCCTCAACAAGTATTTATTCAGTAGAATAAAGTGCAGCTGTGGTGTAAAAGTGCAAAAGTATGTGTCTATTTGGCTCAGATAACTCAAAGAGGTAAGTCAACTGAATGCCTAATATAAAGTCAGGTAAATTAATTGTAACCAAATTGACCAGCCACTTAAAGTCACTACAGTAGGTACTGTAATTCTTTGAGAGTTGTATGAAATGGCTACAATACGGCAAATTGACGTAGACTGACACTTTTTTTCTGACTGGATTTACTTGGACAGGCCATAAACTAACTATCAATCAAAAGAAACGACAGATTACCATCGGTGATTACTAATACGCCCGCCACGCCGTAGCCACCGTAGCGCCACGCGCCGTATAATAAAAATGTGATTCTGAAAGATGATTATTTTAATTGGTAAATTGTAAAAAAATAATTATATAAAACTATTTGCGCTTGGTTTTCATAATTTACATTTTTAACGTATCGTAAAAAATACATCATTGGTGCATATTCTGTACAAAACAAACTGAAAAACAGATGCCGTCTACGTGACAAACTGCTGGCGTTGATTTTAGGTAATTGTACTACATTAATTATATTATCAAAAACAATATCTTAGTAGGTTTGTATAACGATTTTCCAGATACAATTCATTATGAACTTATTAATCTGTGTTACGTCATTTATGTAGTAATTTTATGTTAATTTTAAATTAATTGAATACTCGTGTTTCCCTGTTACAATCGCAAATTCGTAATGTACTTGTGCATAAGCAGTATGCATGCATGTGAATGTGCTTTTACGAAATATTCAAAAAGTTCGCACAATATTCAAACGTTGCACATTCTGTCGTCATATAAAAATATAGAGTAATTTTTTGCAACAATAATAGCTTTGTTTTCAATATAAAAGTTGGGATTTTGTTAGTATTGATCAGTACACTACTGAGTTTAGTGAGATAAATACAAGAAGATAATTACTAAAAACAGAAAATGATTTCAAAGGTAAATTCTATTTTAAATTCACCTAAAGTGGTAATAGTGATCAAATCTAAATAAAATTATTTTTGCTACAGGTGTGCATAATAGCAGTGATAGCACTGATGGCAGTAGTGGCAGTGACAGCTGATGATGGTCACTCTTCAATCCACATATCCAAACACGACGATCATCCCGTGAAAGTGGAAATAAAAGACGAACACCACCATCATCACCACGTGGACTACTATGTCAGTTACATCCTAATACTAATACTTTAGTAGTAGAATTCATTCGATTTTCGTCCCTAGGATGACAACGCACCAGCAATGCCTCTGGTATTACATATAACTATAGACAGGAATAACTACTTACCAATAGCTGGACTGTTTACTGGTTTTCCAACAAATATAAAACAAATAATAACATAATGATCCTATAATGTTCCCACTGCTGGGACACAGGCCTCTTTTCTTCAAGAGAGAGTGGGCTGTAAACTACCACGCGGGCCCAGTGCGGGTTGGTAGGTGTCACATGTCTTCGAATTTTTGGCTAACTAATAAAGACTTTTTTAAATTCCAGACTCATCCCAAGTACAAGTTCGAGTATGAAGTAAAGAGCCACCACACTGGTGACCACAAATCCCACCACGAACACCGCGACGGTGACAATGTCAAAGGAGAGTACTCCCTGCATGAACCTGATGGCTCCACTAGGCATATTCACTACCATGCCGATAAGAAAACTGGGTGAGAATCTATTATCACTATTTTAATTATTGTGTTGCTTTGAAATCATTGGCAGTTATTGGTTGGTAGGTATCGATATGGTCTAGCAAGCACTAGTATCTATGTGAAAGAGTCTGTCTGGAATAGCATACTACTCCAGATAGGCTCTTTCTTTTTAGAGTGTTTTTTAAGTATGGTAGTAATACATATCCACCATACTTAACAAACACTCTCGAGATGAGATTATTCAATCAATTTGCTTTTCTTTTTCTTCTTCATAATCATCAGTATTTCAACTCCCATTAACAACCGCTACTATATATTATTTATCTACTATTATACAACAATATAGCTTATCTCTTTTTTAAAGTATTTTGTGTGTACATGAATACATAATTAGATCTGAAGACTCGGTAGCAAGTCCTCCATTTCCTCCTTTCCTGATAGCCTTACGATATTTTCTGACTAAAGCCTTGTTATCACAACCTTCATTCTACAATTTACTAACAGTACCTACATCGTTTGTATATATTTACGTCAGCACTTACAGTATCTTCATTTCTTTTCAGTTTCCACGCAGATGTGAAGCACAGCGTCCATCACTTAGTACCGGACAAGCATCATCATTAAGTTACTTCTCTGTAGTATCTACATGCATAGACTACCTTGTTTTTTATTTAGATTTTTATGTTTGTTGTTTGATTTTAATAAAAAAGTTTTTATAATGTTTTTCGTTTCATTATCGTCACACCACTAACTACTTATAATTAAAATCTAACTTTATACATCAGGATTTGAAAACAAACAATCGCTGAGATGAACACCCAAGGGTGGTACACAAAAATAAACCGCTTCGTAATATCCTTAGTTGATAAAATAGATGCCATTGATTAGACTTCAATAGACGATGTGCCTAGCTTTAGAAGCTTTACACATAAAAAAGCCATATATATAACCATATATGTAAGGCAAAGTCGCTTAAAGCGGTAAGGAACACACATACGTATGTCACAAACCATTATGAGCGAGTAAAACTGGTTAAATTTACAATTACGAAAAATTCATTCAAATCTTACAGACTGGAATCTTATAAAAAGACATACTTTGCCCTCAAAAATTATCAGTTGCCTTTTGTAACTTCAAGAGTAAGCAATTTATTATTATGTACACCAAGGTAAATTGATTAATATTCTTACAACTAAATCCTAACACGAAATACCTACAAGTAGATAATTTGGGATTGCACACCAAAAATATCTAAATATTTGTTTTATCTTTCAGATCTACCTAATTGCTGCAGTCATTGCTATAGTGGTTGCTGAACCACAAGGTGAACATGAGCATAAACACGCCTTCTCATCACAAAGTATCAAGCAACACCATGGTAAAGCCACCGAGAAACACGTCGAGTACTATGTACGAAAATTTCAGAATATTTTATATTGCATGTTTATAAAACTTCGATATATAAACGTTCCGTCTATTGCAGTCGCATCCTAAGTATGAGTTCGAGTACAAAGTGGAGGATCCTCACACCGGTGACAAGAAGTCTCAGCATGAATCCCGCGACGGCGACATCGTGAAAGGCGTGTACAGCCTGCACGAGGCTGATGGAACCGTCAGGATCGTCGAGTACCACGCTGACAAGAAGAGCGGGTAAGTCCTTAGTCCGTCCTTCCTTACCTTTTACCTCCCTTCACCCATCATACCTTAGCAATTTTTTCTTTAAAAATTTCACTTATTTACTGCATGTGTAATGTACTTCTTTCAATAGTGAATCTTAGTAGTGCCAAACACTTCTTTACATCGGCATGTACCAAATCGTGCCAAATCAATCCGATTTTATATAAGTGTGTAATAACCCTTAGTCGTGATGTGCACATTTGGTTGGTTTTTTTTTACTCTTTGTGATTTGGTATGTTAATGATATAATAATACATTTTTGATTTCTCATCCTTCCCTAAATCAAACTTATTTTTTTTAATAGCAATTTGAAAATAAGTATTTTTAACACTGTGTTTTCTTCTGTTTCAGATTCAATGCCAACGTTAAGAGGGAAGGTCATGCCAAGCACATTGTTCCTGAACATCATCATCATCACTGATCTGATTACGAATCTACTGTTAATTAAAGTTATAGCATAAGATTGTTGAATGTTTGCATTGTTGTATATGTATGTTTGAAATAAAACTGTTTTAACTATATTTGGCATTTTATTTACCCTTTTTACTTTTTTACCATCATTTGTCTCATGACTTAAATCTTTAGCAATTAAAGTTTTTTTTTATTTTACTTTCACAACCAAATTAGTCAAGAAAACAACTCTATGAACAAATGGTTGTAGTTTAGTTACTTTCCGGAAAAAAAGAAACATTATTACTGGGTCCATTGTCAAACTATTAAATAAAACAGTGTTAAAAGTAAAATAATAATTACCCATTTTGTTAAAATAATGGCAGCCAAAATATGAGTCAAGTACTAGTAGTATGAATTCCGTTTGTTTACAAATGCTTCTTCATGCCAATACTTGCACAGGTGTTGTGGCGAAGAAACTTTCTAACAACTGAATATGCCTCTTTAACCCAACACATGAGCAGTGTTGATGAAATTTTGGATCAAGAGGCAACGCAGGAATCCCTGAGACGTAGATACTATATAACAAAATATTTGCAGGTATCATCTACATTTAAATACCAGTTAGAGTTTTATTGTAGGTATCACTCACTACTAATGAATAAGAGCGAATCATTACCAAACGAAGTCTCTTAAATGATGTCTTCCTAAAACGTGCCGGCTCTCTGGGTGTTAGTAAAGGCTCTTTGACTGTTATGATGCCTATTAGAAATACGAATAATTAGAGCCATCTACACAAACACAAGCAAAGGCTAAAAACAAAATACTAAGCACAACTTTTACCTCTAGACGTATCCTTACTACGATTTCAAGTATGAAGTAAAGGACCCTCATACTGGAGATCACAAGGAACATCACGAGCACCGTGACGCCGATAGTGTGAAGGGACACTACTCGTTTAAGGAAGCCGATGACACCTTCAGACACGTTCACTACCATGCTGATAAGAAAACTGGGTAAACAGACTACAAAATTATGACAATTGGTTAATTTATTGTTGATTGTCTTCCAAGTAGAACTGGCCCATTGATGAGCAAAGAATTTTTCACTCCAGTAGATCAAAATGAATACAAGTTTGTCTTCTTTAGACATCGCTCCTAGTTTCTGTTTCTCCAGTCAACTCTACAAAACTGTTGTGTCTGACTTAAATCAAACTTCTTTCTACTGTCCACAGTTTCCATGCAGACGTGAAGCACAGCGCTCATCGTCTCCATCATTATCATCACCACTATTGGTCTGATTAATTATTATATTGTTGACTGTTTTTGTTACAGTTTGTTTTTTTCCTACTATAATAAACTTTATTGAAATTTTAAATGAACTTTCTTTTCACTGCCTATAGTATATGTCGCCTATCTCAAATAATAATAAATAATTTTATTTTTGTAATTAGGTTTGTACAAACACTTTTACACATCAATCATAATTATAAAAGCTACATGAGGTCGGCGTTTCCTATCTGACTACTCTGAGAACAAAGGCCGAAACAAACTCAGGAAAGAAAATGCTCGTTGATTTAACGTTTTAAAAATGTCAACAAAATGTTTGTTAAGGACCAAGTAATAAATAGGGCATTTTTTATAATGCCCGCGTATTATGAATAATGACAAGCTACTTAGGGCGAATAAAATAATTATAATTTGAACTTCCATATTAGGTAATAGGTAATACGGGCTGGTGTCCGCAACTCCACGTCAATGCGCGTATTTTGCGTACAACTTCCTTATTTATCACATTACCTCGACATCATAAATATTGCCGTGTGGTCTTTGGGCAATCTGACAAAACACAGGTACAGGTATGTCGACGGAACCACGTTTCGCGGGTCTCGCTCTGTCGAAGAAATCCAGTTAATTTAAGTTTTTATTATCATTAGTCAGCAGAGTGTCTATGAATGGAAAGATTTTTTTTTAATATTGATTCTACGTTTGAAATAAAAATTACAGTAATAAAACCTAGTTTTAATTGTTCTGCCCTATAGGGGCTATAGGTGACTAGAATTATAAAAAATGCCCGGTCGATTTGATTAATTCAATAGTTGTTATCACTCTGCCCTCTTATATTGGGCATATTTCAAACTGCCCGGGCATTTTTTATAATGCCCTAATAATCACTTGGTCCATAACATATATAATCAAACTAAATATCTATAATAAGCCAGTCTTATAACCCTGAACTAAAACTAGCTATCTGTATAGGATAATATCATGATCTAATCTAATCTAATTAACCTGTATTGACCCACTGCAGCATTTGTTGCACTGCTGGATGCGTCAAGCTGAAGACGGGGTGCTATGGCGCTCATTAGGGGAGGCCTATGTCCAGCAGTGGACTGCTATAGGCTGATGATGATGATGATGACCCACTGCAGAGCAAAGGCCTCCGTCTCCCTTTTCCACACAATTTTGTCTTTTGAGAATACAATATCATGAGTGACATGTTATTAAAGTGTAAACCTCATTTTGATTGCATTCTGGCTGCCGAGGGATCTAATAAAGATCAAATTCTTCGAACTAATAAAGATCAAATTCGCAAAACACGTATTCGTTTGTATGAACGACGGGTTTCAAGAACGAAATATTATTATTATGACGGTCGGACTGTAGTAACCAATTTTTTTGCTGTCAAAAGTAATACCTATTAAACATCATCACATTTTCAACGTGAAGAAATGTAAAAGCACTTGCCATAGTTAACCAAGGTCGATAAAATAATTATATCACAATAAATCTGGTAAGTACACAAACTGGTTATTTTTAATGAAAAAACTTGTCAAAAGCATTAAATCGACACATTTTAGTGCTTAAAGTGTAATTGTATAAAAGCATGGGTCAAGCATTGACAAATTATCAGTTTCCCTTTAGTATTTATACAGTACACAATAAAATATTAAGAACACGAAATGTTTATTAAAGTAAGTTTTTCTTTCAAAATGTTAGTTACATCATTTTTTTTAAAGTTATCACAATTTTAATATTGTTTTTAAAAACACAGATCCTCCTCCTCACCGTCGCAGTGGCAGCGGTCGCCGCACAAGACCACCACCACCACCACCACGGTCACGCCTCCTCATCACAGAGCATCAAGCAACACCACGGACACGCCACCGAGAAACACGTCGAGTACTATGTATGATAACATTTCAACCAAATAGAATGTTCTTAAATATTTAATAGGAAAGATGTTGCTAACCGTTACATCTCTTGCAGTCTCATCCTAAGTACGAGTTTGCGTACAAAGTGGAGGACCCTCATACCGGCGACAAGAAGTCTCAGCACGAATCCCGCGACGGCCATGTCGTAAAAGGTGTGTACAGCCTGCACCAGCCCGACGGCACCGTCAGGATCGTCGAATACCACGCTGACAAGAAAACTGGGTAAGTTGAATTGACTATTGGAATAAAAACAATAGGTACATGTTTGCGTATCGTCTATTTATGAACTCTTTGTTTGTTAACAGATTCAACGCCAACGTGAAATATGAGGGTCACGCCATGCACATTGTTCCTGAACACCACCACCATCATTGATTCTGTGATATTACTAATTAATTTGTTATAACTGACTCGTTGAAATATTGTTATTGTAATTATTATGACACTAGAATAAAGATAAAACCAAAAATAATCTTTGTTTTTCATTATTATATTAAAAATGTGACCGTTTACAAACGTGATGTGAGAACTCACGTTTATTACCGCTTTTGCCCGTGGCTCCGCCCGCGTGATTTTCGGTTAATGCCCCACGGAAACGTACTGCCGGGATTGAAACAGGTTATAAACTATCCGTGCCAAGTTAGATCCAATTTCGTTCTGTCGTTTTTGCTCCAATCTGGAACTCACATCCAGACAAATCGACAAAAATTCTAAAAACTATATTTTCAGCATCAGACTCGTTTCCACACCTAAAGCGATTAATTTTTTCCCAAAAATATTCAATATACCTACCTACAGTTTTGACTTCGTTATTATTTTATTATATTTATGTATAGATAATATTACGCCAGATACTATGCATAGTTTATTACCTATGAAGAATTTAATAATAATTACAATAGCTGGAAATAAACAGATATGGGCCAACATAAAAATGTAAAGTATACAATCATGAAATGTCACCAATCCAACCTAGTTCATCAAAATCTAGAAAGTACGGCCATTTGAATCGTAAACACCTTTAAATTTCCCACCCACTTAATCCTTTACATTTCCTACAAAACAATCATAACCAATATTCATACAACAATACCATAATCAAACAATATTTATTTGGTAAAATACGCTCTAATGGCGCCTCTACCAGCCCATCAATATTTGTAATGTACTCGTTTGTTGTCTATTTGCCGTCTCGATCATCGTCTGTTAAAAATTGTACGAGTGAGTGAAAAAAATATTTTTATAACCTGAATTAATACATAGGGTACTTTCAGTTCGGTACTACCCGTTCCCGTGGGATATTTTCCGAGTTCCACGCGGGCGGAGCTGCGGGTAAAAACTAGTCTTCTATTAGATTAAAAAAAACTAAAATAGTTAAAAATCTGGACGATTTTAAACACTGGTACGATTTAACCTACTAGTTGGCTAAATATGATTCAGCCAACAAGTTAAATAACAGTTTTCCCGAAATTTTGCCGCCTTCGGAAAAACTGTAACGAAAGAAACAGATAAGATACTAAACTTTGATAAGTAGATATATATACAATTATACAGGCTGGCAGGAACATCGACGCGCAACCTGTTTACCATGGATTCAGTACATGATTTCGAACCATGATTTGGAATTTTTAGTCGGTTATTTTTTTTTAATTAGCTGTTCCATTCATTTGGACCGCGTAGGTATTACACTTTTCTATGAAACAACTGTTTTTTTTTCCGTCACTTTCTTTCGAAAACAGGCAGGAAAGGTATAAGCTACTGGTCCATGATGATACGATGATCTACCGATCTCCCTGAAGCGCAAACTCATCGACATGTGTATCCTGCCCGTCCTAACCTACGGTGCTCAGACCTGGTCGCTCACCGAGTCCCAAAAGTTCCGCCTTGAAGTTTGCCAAAGAGCGATGGAACGCAGTTTTCTGTGTGTTAAAAGACAGGACAGAATTCGGAACACACACATTTGGGCTTACTGGATGTAGGAAAGAAGGCTGCCAAGCTCAAATGGGATTGGGTGGGTCACATCAGCCGTATGCACGATGACCACTGGGCAAAAATCGCCACACAATGGGTGCCTGAAGATGGACGACGCCGCCGAGGCCGGCTCAGAAAGAGATGGCGAGGTGACCTGGACGCGTATCGTGAGAGTTGGTTCGAGGTGGCAACGGAAAAGAGTTCCTAGAAGGATTTGTGGGAGGCCTTTGCCCAATAGTGGAGAGTATAGGTTAACAAAAAAAAGTAATTATTTAAACATCCAAGTACAACTAAAAACTTGTACGATATAACGGACTCTCCCCTATATGTCAGCTGTTTTTCCCTTCATTATAAGTATGATACCTACTGTCAATAAAGAAATTCATCGATGTCAAACGAATCCTTGAAACAATCCTGATACAGTTATTTTTGAATACACACATTAAATAGCAAATCTATTACGGACAAGAACTATATGTGCTCCTACTGGTAAATTTAATCAACAATGATAGAGAATAGATGATATATTGATTTAGAATTTAATATTTTAAATTGAACTACCACTATAATATCTTCACTTCACTTCACACCACTAAAAACTGGCTTTTAAAAGTAGCCAGAGAAGCCACTTACAATCCTTTTAAAGGTTTCTTTTTCACTAATAATAAGTAACAAAAGTTGTGGTCAGCACAAACAAAAACTTTCTAGTCTCTAATGGCAAATCAATAACTTCATAAGGTTCATCTAAAATCATGATTTTAGATTATTTAATTTTTTTTTAAACTATGTATTTTAAGAAAAAGTATTGAATAAATATAAAGAAAGTGCTTTTTACTAATATTCCGGTACTATGTGGCTGTTGTGTCATCTTCTGATTCAAGTATGTCAATGTCTGTATGACACTATACTCCATTTGAAATAAGATTAGACATTTATATAAATCTTTTTTACAGTCCGTTCAACCGATTTTGACTTCTATACCGTAGGCATAAGGATGGTATTAAAAGCAAAAAAGTGGTTATAATACCAACTGTTTACTGCAGCTGCCATAATGTCATGCCACCAAGGCAATAGAATTCAAAATCGGTTGAACGGACTGTAAAAAAAGGTTTATTAAAATGTCTAATCTTATTTCAAATGGAGTATAAGCGATACGCAATTATAAACGTTACTGTCTCTAGCAAGCTCGTTTAGAGTCGTGTATGATCCAACATCATGCAAACAAAATCGAAATTATGCCTTAAATTGCTATTATTAAACGATTATTGTCAAACCGTAACACTCTTATCGTACGCAACTTAATTGAGAGAAATCAATACTACCTTGAATGTATTATTTTAAGTCATATATAAGACGGAAAGTTTAGAAGTTACGTATCGGTTCACTCTTGAACTTAGTTTCAACAATATCAACAAGATGTTCTTCAAGGTGTGTTATGAGATAGTACACACACAAAATAGGAACAACAACAAATGTGTACAAATGAAGCCAATATTAATCTCAAAAGAAGTTTACATCTAGAGAATTTGTGCCCTGACCTCATAATCTAAACCAAACTCTTTTCAGCTGCTCTTTGTTCTGTCTGCGGCTGTAGCGGTGGTCTCCGCTGACGGACACTCATCGCAGTACATCCACCGACACGACGGACACCACCAGATAGTACACCACGGACATGATCATCATGACTACTACGTCAGTAACAATATTAGATTACTTTTGAAAGATAAATTCTTACCTATTTACCCGATACCTACTTATTGTAAGCTTACCGACATGTTCGTTTCCAGACTCACCCTAAGTACGAGTTCGAGTACAATGTGGAGGACTCTCACACGGGCGACCACAAGTCGCAGCACGAGCACCGCGACGGTGACGTCGTCAAGGGACACTACTCGCTGCACCAACCTGACGGCTCCGTCAGGGATGTGCACTACCACGGCGACCATCACAGCGGGTGAGGGTAGCAAGAGATTCAGTTGTATACATGCAGTCCTAAACGGTCGATCCTTCAGTTGTTTTAATTATGGTTTTTTCCCCCAGCTTCCACGCCGATGTAAAGTACAGCACACACCACATCGTGCCGCATCATCACCATTACTGAAAACGGTTTCAATGTTATCTAGAGAACTAAAATTCTGTTGTTTTAGTATAGCTAAATGCTGTGATATTAAAACCCTCTAAGAATAAAGACATTTTAAAACATTATTTTTTTAAATTATTATTCTTTAAAGAAGACGCAACATCGATTGCACAGCACAAGCCAAACCTAAGCCTTGATTTCACCACACCTGATTGAATGCCAAATCCAACATTTAAGGCTCCTTCAAACAGGCGCGACACGACACGCGACACAAAGGCACCGCAAGTCGCGCAACGAGCGGTGCCTTTGTGTCGCGCGCGATTATATCGCGTGTCGCGCCTGTTAGCCTTTATACTCTCAAGATTTTCTTTAATGTTCATCCATTCCCGTTCAAACATCAGTGGCTACATAAAAACACAGATCCAACCACATTGTGATCATTGGATGCTTCACTAGTTGATAAAAGGCTTGCTGGATCAATGGCGGCGACGTACAGTTCTACAAACTGTGTTACATAATTATATTGTTGACCTTATGACTTTCTTTACAAAATGACATTCGTCCAACTTTGGATTCAGCAAGCATTTGTAGGTATGTACAATAAAGTCTGACTCTTTACAATATTGCAACTTTGCAGAGAAAGGCGTAGACACTCGCATTCAAGGACGGAATAATATCATCATGAACTTAATCACGTTGTTAGTGAAAGAACAAGTTCGGTTGGTTTTAATTTACTTACACAGGTAAAACTGGATCACTGTTCGTGTGTATATTTTATAATATGAAAAGACCGACTTGATATTGTCGATGTCAATTCGGCTGTGCAGTTTCAAAACCTAGCAACTGACATTAATAAATAAAATCGGTGTTTTTCCACCTTTGACTTGCTAAAATGTCAAATATGCAAAAACACAGATTTTTTTAGAAATGTCAGTTGCTAAGTTTTGGAATTGCACAGCCGAATTACAACTGTGCTTTCAAAGAAACACAATTACAAACTCAATCATGTTCTTTAAGGTACAAAGAATCTAATAATAATAGTAGTTTTTAAGACAAATTGTTAAGAACTGGATTAACAAAACCACACCACAATACAATTTTTTTTCAGTAATTGCATAGGTTCAGTGGAAAAATATCTACACACTAAAAAAAGTGAAATTTTGTTGAATAAATCATTATTTAAGGCAGTTTGCTCTAGTTGCCACCCTCCTCACTGTTGTCGCCGCACGGCCACAAGAGGGTCATGGTCACGAGGAACACCACGGTCACGCCTCCTCATCACAGAGCATCAAACAGCATCATGGACACGCTACCGAGAAACACGTCGAGTACTATGTATGATGACATTCCTATTCGTTAGAATTTAACTTATTAGCATAAAAACAATTGCTTACCGTCACAATGTCTTGCAGGTCCATCCTAAGTACGAGTTCGTGTTCAAAGTGGAGGACCCTCACACCGACGACAAGAAGTCTCAACACGAAGCGCGCGACGGCGACGTCGTAAAGGGCGTGTACAGCCTGCACCAGTCCGACGGTACCATCCGGGTTGTTGAGTACCACGTTGACAAGAAAACTGGGTGAGTAGGCCTAATCAACCAAGAACTAAAAAAAAGAAGGGTCATGCCAAGCACATTCTTCCTAAACACCTCCACCACCACTGATTTTGTGATAATAATATTGTTAGCGAGGACTTGTTAAAGCTGTTGTTATTACAATCAATACGATAATACAAAAAAAAACATATTTTTCATTTTACCATCTCGACATTCTTGAGACTAAACGATGATAATAATTCAGAAGATATCTCGAAAATCTGTTAATCATGATCATTGACAGCCTTGTTTTACGCACTACCTCCTCTATTTTGTACCATGAATTTGTTTGATAACGAAACGAATACTATGTTACTTGAAACACATAATAAAATTATATTGACATAGAGAATGATTTTTAAATAGTAGGCCCATTCAAAAATTATTAACTTTTAACAAAATATTTATCGGTCCTTGGCTTTAATGTGTAATTCAGATGTGTTTGCAAATGTATACTTACATTAGAATTAAAATAAAATGTTAAAGAAGTCAAAACTGTACATTGAATATTTTTGAAAAAGTCATTTCTACGAAGCTGGGAACGAGACCGATGCCGAAAATACAGTTTTTAGAATTTTGTCCGTGTTTCTGTTTGTTTGGATGTATGTTCCGGATTGGCTCAAAAACGGCTGAACGGATTCAGATTAAAGGCACATAAATAGTTTATAACTTGGATTAACACATAGGTTACTTTTAACCCAAAAGCTAGTCGACAATAAACTCATATTGTGTTGGACAAACTCAGGATATTTATAGCAATAATCTTCAAAAGAATGATGGGTGAGAGTGGTGAAGGATCGAGTTTAGTGAATTGCAATGATGTTAATTTTCTGGAGTAGGTACCTACGTATCATAAATACTTTGTGTAAATAATTTCATCACGAGTGCTCTCAAAACGGTGAAGGAAAACATCGTGAGGAAACCGGCATATCCTAGAATAATAAAAATCGAAGACAAGTGACGGTCCACTTCCTCTCACAGGGAGGAGGCCTGTGCCACAGCAGTGGGAACATTATAGGCTGATTATGTGATTTATTCTTCGTTCGTCCTTAAGTTTTGTCCCACATTCCAAAAAATCCTGGGTCATCTCAAACAACATGCTTCCTTCATCCCAAAATGTAATTTTAGTTATTTTATTTCCGCTTCGTCTTATTTTATACTAGCTTAAGCCGCGGCTTCGCCCGCAAGGTATGTCAATAGAAACTGTCCTATGTCCTTCCCGGAATGCAATCTATCTCTTTGCCAAATTTTATCGAAATCCGTTCAGTGGTTTAGGCGTGAAAAGGAACATACAGACAGACAGACAAAGTTACTTTCGAATTTATAATATTAGTATGGATTCCTTCTACGGACTATATTTTTTTTCTATATGCCAAACTTACTTTTATGTTTATGTATGTTATGTCAATGAATTTTATGTCGCTCCATGTAAAATACTGGTGTTCAGCTGCTTTCGGTTAGTCTGGAAGCCGACCTCAACGTAGTTGGAAAAAGGCTAGGCAGATGATGATAATGATGATTGTATCTCTGGGATCAGTCAATACTGAACCCTTCTTGGTTCAGTAATGGCTGATCTCCTTTAATGTTTGATAGGTTTCGTAACAGAAAGCCTCTTCAATTGGTTAAAAATTTGTGTAGTCGATTGATTAATGTGCTGTCCTATTCCTAATATGATTCATATTTTTGTAATTGTTTTAAAGAAAGAAAAATGCGTTTATTGGCATTACAGCAAAATAAATACACCTTAAAACTATAAAGACAGAAAACAAAGATTATAATGCCAAAAGAGCCTCAGCTCAGTAGTCCAGTCATTTAAGCTTAAATTATGTAAGAATCTCGGAATTCGAGATACCCAGCTATAAGTCTGTAAATACTTGTATATTGACACCCTAAATATGGTCTCAAAACCTACATATGGTAGGGTGTACGCAACTATTAAATTTCAAGGTCAAAGGTCACAAAAATCAGTTTTTTGCGCTTTTTTTGTAAATATCTCATTTCCTATGGGTTTTTTGCTATTTGTATCTATTATCAATATTGTAGAATACAAAATTCTCTACAAATTTTGTTTAAAAATATTTTTCATACGGTGAACCGTTTTCGAGATAGAGGGCGGAGAGCGCGCGGTCACAGCATCACTTCAGGTCAACCGGTGCCTCCGGTCGAAAACGCGCCATATATAGTTGATGAACTATCGATAAATCAATGATTATCAATATTTGTCAATTTTTATTAACTATTATATTATATTTTATCATTTTCTTCATGCATTAAATCTATATCTATTCAATAATACTGATAACCGTTTCCTAAAATTAAAAAATAATTAAGGGAAAAACTTAAATCATAATATAATTATATTCCCATTTACACTAATGACATTTAAAATACAATATTAATAATAGTAATAATATGTAATAATGACGGAATGACCATAACACCATGGAAGGTTGGTAGGCCTTTGGTGTGGGATGCAACGTGTGTCGATACCCTTGCGCCATCCCATCTTCCAAGCACGGTGAGCTGTGCTGGGGCGGCTGCTGCAGGTGCGGAAAACCTCAAACGGCGTAAATACTCCAATCTCTTTGAATCTTATATGTTTGAGCCATTTGGGGTTGAAACTCTAGGGCCATGGGGCCCCACTTAGTATTTCGAGACATCGCCAAGCGATTGGTCGACTCTTCCGGTGACCAGAGGGCTGGCTTATTTTTGGGCCAAAGAATCAGCATTGCCATACAACGTGGCAATGCTGCCAGTCTTTTGGGCACGTTTCCTGTTGACAGCGATGCGGATGAATTTTTTGATGCCCTTTGATTATTTACCCTCCTTTTTATTTACAGGACATTTTAAATAGAAAATTAAAATTAAGTGCATCTTGTTTAAAATCTGTAAATTTTAAAATCCTTCCACTACATCAAAAATTATACCTGGGAATTATACGGGCCCCTATTATACACTACGGACCTTTCTATTTATAGCCAGTAGGGACAGAATTCAATTGTATTGTATAGTTACGACCGTAATGTAATGGGCAAGCTTGTCTTAATGCTCTACCATATCAGAGCGACATTAACGAAGATGGAACCTTTAACCCCGAAATCATGGAAGAACTTGAGACAAATTTCATTGAAGACGATAATGAAGACCAGTTTGAAATTTACCAGCAGCCGGAAGACGACGATGAAGAGGAAGAAGATGATTAAAATTATAAATTGTAGTTTTTGTACCCTTTATTCCATTTTTTTACTTTTAATAAAAATAAATGTATTGAATGATATTTTTAATAAAAAGGTTAATTCATAATTTATTTGTTATTTTCATCATGTAAGAAGTTATTAATATTAATTAGGTTAAAATTCAAATATAATTCCTATATTTTCATTAACAATTCTGCAATTACATGGGCAGGTAAGTGTTGTTAAATAAATTAATACTGAATAAAAAGTGGATAGGTTAGGAAAAAAAATGATAAAATATAATATAATAGTTAATAAAAATTGACAAATATTGATAATCATTGATTTATCGATAGTTCATCAACTATATATGGCGCGTTTTCGACCGGAGGCACCGGTTGACCTGAAGTGATGCTGTGACCGCGCGCTCTCCGCCCTCTATCTCGAAAACGGTTCACCGTATGAAAAATGTTTTTAAACAAAATTTGTAGAGAATTTTGTATTCTACAATATTGATAATAGATACAAATAGCAAAAAACCCATAGGAAATGAGATATTTACAAAAAAAGCGCAAAAAACCGATTTTTGTGACCTTTGACCTTGAAATTTAATAGTTGCGTACACCCTACCATATGTAGGTTTTGAGACAATATTTAGGGTGTCAATATACAAGAATTTACAGACTTACAGCTGGGTATCTCGAATTCCGAGGTGAACTTATTAAAATGACTGGACTACAGCACATTGTCAGATGACAACACAAGATGTACCTGACGCTGATTTTCACCCACAAGTTTTATTAAACTGTATACTCAAGTAAAAAAATGCCGTACAAAGGCGCACTTAATGCATGATGCATTTTCTACCAGTCAACCTTAGGGTAATCCAGAGACAGGTGGAACATCCCGCATGTTCCACCTGCCATTATTTATCTCTGCATTTTTTTGCTTGAGTATAAAGATTGTTCAGAAATTACTTTAAATACAATAATAAATACTTATAGATACATATTTATACGTATCGGAAAAAAAACGATCGGTAGAGGGGAAAACAAATCCAACAATCTGGGATGTTGCCGAAAACTTCTGATGAATATGTTCATGAGCCTTCACTTTAAAAGACAACCAACTGATGATTTATGGTTTACAATATAAATAGCTGAACTTTTTCGATGAGTTCAAATCATACAACAAAATTCAATTAATCTTGGTATATTATTATTTAAAACTAAAGATGTAACAATATAACACCAACAATATTCTTTGTGTAGGTAGGCATCACATTACTTAATCATTAAAAAATATTCTGTATTCAACTATTCGTTAATCGTTTACAAAAATATCCATTTCAATGTTCAAATAGGCATGCGTTAGAGTGTAATCTATGATGATGATGATGTTCAGGAACCTCGTGCCTGGCGTGACCCTCATGTTTCACATTGGCATGAAATCTGTAAAAACAATTATGCAAATAGAGACATTGACAGTGTTATTAAAACAATGAAACACGCTTTTAAACACATTGTTGCCATGCAAAAGTTTTGTTCTCAAAGAAGTGTAAAATAGCTCATGTATTGCTATTATTGGCAAATGTCGTATGAATCAGCGAGTTTCCATAAGAGAAATACACTCGAAACGACAGTAAATATAATTGTAAAGACCGTCGCTTACATGCGAGCGGTTTTTAGTAGGCGATCGTTCGACGGTTTAAGGTCATAGCACATGTATCAAATCGGAAAGGTTCGGCACCGTATCGCCTTTCGCATCGCCGTAAAACAGGCGTCATCCTAACATAAGCACGTAACCAAAGCGGGTCAGAAGCTTCGATACGTCGACTCGGCGACGGCTAGGCGATGCGACACTGCGCTTACGGCTCGCCGACCGCTGGTTGATGATGCAGCAGGCAGGCCGGAGGGGTGAGAGGGGCAAGGGTGGACAAAGAGACGTAAGCGCGGGGACGACGAGCCGTAAGCGCGGGGACGACGAGCCGTAACGCACCGCACTGCGATTCGTGAGCTTGTCCCGAGGCGAGGCGATTTTTTTTTTTTCAGGATGGGAAATCATCAAATGACCCCTCCCGCTCTGGGTGGAGCGGACGGGAGTGTCAGACTCTTACTGACTAAAATCCACCCGTGTTCCTTCCTTCGCCCTTTATGTTCCGGGCCAGCGGTAACCCTTTCGGACAATCTCGCTGACCCGGCAGGAGGCGAGGCGATTACGTTACGATTCCGATTAGTGTGCGTTGCAATAGGGAGTTTCATACGAAGAATACTGAATGGCTCGAGTTGATACGATGCCGATCCCTTTCCGGATTGCTACGTGTGCCATGACCTTTAACCAGCATTATCCATTGGTGGGCAAAGGTCCCCCATAGCTATCCTGTTACTATGAGAATTAATAAAAATTAAATGTGTTTTGGAATTCTTTTGTAATTGGCGAGTAATAAAACCGCGGTTTTAGATATATTCCACACACCCGCTCTTTTTATCAGCGTGGTACTCGACGATCCTGACGATTCCATCAGTCTCGTGCAGGCTGTACACGCCCTTCACGACGCCATCGCGCGCCTCGTGCTAGTACTTCTTGTCGCCGGTGTGAGGGTCCTCCACTTTGTACGCGAACTCATACTTAGGATGAGCGTGCAACACATATTGTAACGGTTAGTATTATCTTTCTTATCCCAATAAGTAAGATTCTACAAATCATTCATTATCATACATAGTAATCGACGTGTTTCTCGGTGGCGTGTCCGTGGTGCTGCTTGATGCTCTGTGATGAGGAGGCGTGACCGTGGTGTTCCTCGTACTGTTCCCTCGTGATGATGCTCCTTGTGGTTCTTGTGCATCTCTTCATGTTTTATTTTCGGAGTGATCATCATGGTGCTCCTCGTGGTGCTCCTCGTGGTGGGTGGGCTCATGTTCGGTTTCGTGATTTTGGTGCGGTACGATGCTCTGTGATGAGATAGCGTGACCGTGACCATGGTGGTGATCGCGACCATCTTGCGGCCGCGCGGCGACCATAGTGAGGGCAACAGCTAGGCAGACGACCTGAAATTTAATGTCAAAAATGCTTTAGTATTTTAAATGAACCTAGATTTAAAAAAATAAGGACTAAGTAATATCCTGTCAATGTGTTGTTAGATTGCGTCTATGTGAGTCCTGCATCTTAAGAATCACTTACTCCGAAAATACAAGCTTGACTAAGTTTCAGTGTCGGTAGATCATCCATCATGTACAGTCATCCCATCAAAAATCTTAACAAATTGTAAACACTACTTTGATTAAGTTTTTGTAGTACTTGACTAAAAATAAATTTATTAATATAACAATACTTTAAATATCATTTTGTAAAATTAAAATTACAGTGTGCTTGATGTTGAAAGCTTACAAGAAGTGTGCTTAATTCCGAATTGATTATACCTTATATATGAAAGAACTTGATACAGTTTTCGCAAGGTTTTGAACTTGATTCCAAGAAAAAATGCGCGCAAGGTACTGTAACGTTGCACCTTACATGTAACGAATTAAAAAAAGAGTTTAGGTTAAATTGCTTAATGTTATGAAATCTATGTACACTCAACTATACTATATTTACACAAAACTTTAAAAAACTAATCTATTATAACACTATAAAACAAACCTACATTTAAATAAACCTTTGAAATTAAAATAATATAGTACGGAACCTACGAATCATTTAATCTGCGAAGGTCCACACAGCTATGCGCCCGCGCATCTTCAAAACTATCATTTACCGAGCATTGCCGGGGACTCGCGATTCGCGTGAGTTCGGTACGGCGGATGATGGGAGTCGTTTTGAGAGCACCACGGGTGACGGCTGTGTTCCTCGCTCCGAAATTATCTAAATAATTCTACTACATACTTCGCGAAATCCCTCTAGGGTAAGTTTCCATGTATTTTATTAGAAGGGCTTTCTGTAAGGTGTTCTATAACTTTCTAAACCTAGTTTCTGCTGTATTTCTTCCTATCTTCCTACCTGGGACACTGTGACCTTTGGACCGTGAACCGTGATGCCCACAGCTCTGCTTACGCTTCCATTTCTGTCTGGATTTCCAGGATTTCTGGTCTACCCATCAACCCTGTGCCACGTTGTGGTCCCCAAGGACGCTTGGCGGAGGATCCCCAGCTGCAGGGTGACACCTACCTACCCTACACTGAGTTTGACGACGGAACCTAGAATTGGAGCCGGTGGTTGCGGGCAGCCACCTGAGACAGGAGGACCATCATCCTGGGAGTCGGTTCAGGCCAGTGTACCCTACCACCTTTAACCTCTGCAATCGAGACGTGAGACGGCCACGGAAGTTTAGGAGAATAAATAAGAAGTGAACCTACCTCGCCTATTATTTTGAACCCCTACCTACCTATCTGCTGACACCCTCCTAAAGGGCAAGTGTCGCAGTACATGTGGTAGGTAAATATTAAAATTATGCTTCTGTTAAAAAGTGGTGTTTAATAAGATGGCAGTGAACCAATACCAAGATCTACAAGACAATCAATTTCATTCAACGTAATTCTGCAGTACCTAACTACATACTTCATGAGAAACTGTGTAGGTGGAAACTATGAACGAAGATATTCCTACTAAAATATAGGTACTAACACAAATCTAAAAAATAAAAGTTTAAATATGTATACATATAAGAATTAAGAAATGGACATACACGTTTAAGATGCAAGTCAACGAAGAACATACTTCCATACTTATTGTTTATAGCACTCTAATCAATATCAACTAAATCAGCCTATTGTAGTTCACAACACGACATAGGTCCACCCACTCGGTATTTGGTATCAATCAGACCAATCTAATATTTATCTTCGTCTAAAACTTTGATTTCCTACAGTTTCCTAGGAAAATCTGTCATTTTCACCAGCACTTAAAGCACATTAAGGTGCCAAAAAACACTCTGTATTCGGTCAACCGTTATTGTGTGACCGTTCACCGCTTTCATATGACAGTAAAAGGGTAAGGTAAGGAAGGGAGGAGGGGAAGGGTAAGGGTAGGGTGGGGGGGGGTTTCTCGTTTATTCGAAGAGTATAGATAATTATGTCTTCGAATTCCAATCATGTAAAAAATAGTGCGTATAACTGTCCTTTGATATACTCTGCATTACGCAGTGTGCTAATACGCTAACAACGTAAACAATGTGCCTAGTTATTGTTTAGTGGTGAGTGAAAATATCAAAGAAAGTCATCCTTTTTTTTTTCAGGATGGGAAATCATCAAATGACTCCTCCCGCTCTGGGTGGAGCGGAAGGGAGTGTCAGACTCTTACTGACTAAAACCCACCCGTGTTCCTTCCTTCGCCCTTTATGTTCCGGGCCAGCGGTAACCCTTTCGGACAATCCCGCTGACCCGGCAGGCTTCGGCCCTAACGGGCTCCTTCGGTTGATGCTGACATCTCTTTGAGGCGCGCGTGGAACACGTACGCGCCGTCCGGCATGGGCCTGGTCCTGATCGGACGGTGAGCTACCCATTACTCTCCGCCCGCAGGCCCAAAGAAAGTCATCCTCATCATCATCATTTCAGCCACTCGTCCACTGCTGGACATAGGCCTCCCACAAGCACCTCCACTTCGACCGCTTCTGTGCTTCTTGCACCCCACGGGTTCCTGTGGCCTTCACAACACCTTGTGGGAGGCCTTCCAAAGCAACGTCTTCCGGTACGCGGATGAAAGAAAAAAAAAGTAGTCTCTAATATTTTACGCATTCAAATAATTATGCTTGTTCGTCAATAAATCGCAGTAGCTCATACACGTATTCTTTTATTCGTCTGCAGTAGGATAAAAGATTCAAACTTGACGGGTCTAGGTGTTTTGGCAGGCCCCGAGCCCGAATGCACCCACACACTTTTTTTTTAGATTAAATTCATTATTATGTTTATATGTTTTGACTAGATGTCGAAAAACAATGTGTCTCTTTACTAATTATTTAACTGAAATAAAAGCTGTTACTCCTTATAACATCAGCTATCTGCCAGTGAAAGTCCTGTCAAAATCGGTCCAGCCATTTCGGAGATTAGCCGAAACAAAAAGACCGACAGACAAAAAATTTAAAAAAAAATCTTGTAAATACCGTATAAACTTTCCTTTAATTTTTATTTCATATGCATTTAGTAAAAAGCTATTTTGACATGAAAGAAAATTTTCAATTTAATTTATTTGTATATCAGTATTTGAAATTAGTAATAAAACAAGTACAACACTTGTTATATAACAATAATATTAATATAATAATAAAATTATTCAATTTATCCGCATTGCATTTGTCACAGAACAAGTAAGGTTCATTAATATTTATGATCGTGACTCAAAGCGCTTGACGTATATTGAATAATCGCCGCTGACATTGTACACACTGACCGAAAAACTAAACCGGTTGCTTACGCGGTCAACCACGAACCAACATGATTTATTAAATAACACGCCCTGACGACGACCTACGGTACAATGCAGGTCTCGAATTTCCAAAAATATCTGCAACACGAAAGTTACTGTCCTTCATTCAACAAAATGCCATTTTTTGGAGCAAATGAGCCTAAACCGGCTGATATGATCAGGTTACACATTAAAAAGTATAAATTGGACAATCAATTTTACTTCAACATCAGTCAACTAAAGGACTTTAGAAGTTCAGACACAATTGGAATATATTAAACAAGATGTTCATAAAAGTAAGATAATAAAAATATAACTTTAAAAATTAAATAATTTCATTTCAATCACAGTTTACTTAACTTAATAACAAACTCTAACTTCTATTCTTTTATTCACAGGTCGTTGCTCTCATCGCCTTTCTAGGCGCCTGCCAAGCCGCCGAACATGCTTACTCCTCGCAAAGCATCTTGCACTTCGACAACCACCATGACGACCACCACGAGTACCACGGACATGAAGAACATCATGGACTCGGCGACTACCATGGACACGAAGAGCACAAAGAACATAAGGAACAACACGGACATGAAATCCATCACGAACATGAGGTTCACCACGAACACAAAGTGCAACATGGACATGATGAACAACACGGTCTTGAAGAGCACAAGGTCCAGCATGAGACCGAAAATCATGGACACGAGCACAAGGTTGAGCACCAAGTTGAACACAAGGTCGAGCACAAAGTAGAGCACAAAGTGGAACACAAAGTTGAGCCCAAAAAGGAACACAAAGTTAAACCTGAGAAGCTTGAGCACAAACTGGAACAACACGTTAGGATCATCCCCATAGTCGAGAAAATAGAGGAAGCCCATGTGTTCACTAAGGTCGCTCCCGTGAAAGTGATCCCCGTAGCTCATTACGTACAGAGTGCTCACAAGGATGAATCTCACTACCACGAACATAAGCCCGCCATCTCTTCGCAGCACATTTCCCGTCACGACGTGCCCGCTCATCCTCCCAAGGACTTCGACGACCAATCTACTGTAAGTTAAAGCAATGATTAATAAGTTAAATTATAATTCAATTACAACTTTATGTTATACGATGAGAGTTTTCATACAAATAATTCTTATAAATCCTTAAACTGTTATTATGATCACGAGTCAAATAACATAAAATATCCAAACGACTAATATTGTTCCAACTAATGGTATTCAAATCTCTTTTTTATAAAGAGTGGGCCATGATCAACCACGCAAGGCCACTGTTTAGATTGGTAGAAGTCCCCTTTACTGATCATTATCTTGCTATTTTTTCAGGGCCCCGCTAAGTACGAGTTCGAGTACCAGGTTAAGGACCCTCACACCAGTGACCACAAGTACCAGCATGAGCACCGTGACGGTCACAAGGTGAAGGGAGTGTACAGCCTGCATGAAGCTGATGGTTCCATCCGCACCGTTGAATATGCCGCTGACAAGCACGCCGGGTAAGATATTTATTATTTATGTATATATATGTTGCAGCCAACTAGTTTAATTAGCCGTTTAGTTAACCACCTAGCCTTTTAATTAACGGTGGCCGTTCAACTAACGGCCTGAATGATATTAAATTTTAGTTTAGGTTGGAAGTCTGTAACCAATCACGCGCGAGCCGAATTTGTCGCAATAACTAAGCCAGGGCACCCCGACCAAATAAGTTAGGTTCATGCGGGGCCCGCCAGTGAGGCGGGCATGTGCCGGGAGGGATGTGGAAGTAAAGGCTGAGCCAGTTTCCCGTGGCCCTCCCATCACGGTGATGTGGGAACACCGCTGAGTTTTAGTGGGTATACTGTCGGAGTCATTCCGACAGGAGTGCCACATACCCCGTCTCGTCCCCCGCGAGCGGGAATGCGTAATGCATTTCTCAGCGACAAAAAAAAAAGTTACAACTGTGATCAACCGGGTGCGAGCCGAGAGTACGAAGCGAGGCGAACACACTTCCAAGCGACATATACACAGTAAAATATAGATACGACATATAACTTTAAGCAAGATAATATGAAAGTTATCTAAACATAAACCATGTGCCCGATGGGATTTCCATCGGCAAATAATTACGAACTTCTACAAAAACTTCCATCCTCTATTTAACACAATTGCATGCTCCTAGACCCAGATTAGGCTGTGCGTTGTCTGTCAGTGAATGAATGTAAGATTTTCATTTATAGATGACTATTTAAGAATTTTGATCTTTAAATCATTTTCTACTCTTCAATAAACATGATTCACAACAAGTTTTCATTAATAAATCGCTTATGTTTGGATAGTGTTAACCTACCCATAATGCAGGCAGAACGTCGTCTGTAGATTTAATTTAAAGCAACAATGCAACAAGGGCACAATGTTTAAGGCTTTTAAGCCAAGAATTTTGCAAGCTCGAGTTCATAAGTTCAATACCAACGCAATGAGTTTTTGAAGTATCTTTAGTTTAGATGTGCTATAGCGTAGCCAAAAGATTTGATGTAATTTTTTGTTCTTATTAATAGCTCAATATTGACTTATTATGCGTATCTGTTACAGATTCTCAGCCGACGTTAAGCAAACCACCAAGCACGTCGAAGAACATAAACATCATTAATTTCTAAATAAAATTTAGCAAATTATGTTATATACGTTCCTATGCCCGTTGTTAAGAACTTTTTATGAACATTTCTAACTTAAATAAATAAATATTTATTCTCAATTAAAATATCATTTTTATTTCTTTAACCACATCGCTCTTCTATTCTATTGAAGACCTGCCAAACCCTAATCAATTAATTGATATCAATGATTTTAAATTAGTTCTAACTTATTTATATAGTATGGATAGGAATGTGATATCAAAGAAGAGATATTCTCCTCCATGAAGACGTAGTTTTGCAGACAACTAGCATTCTCTTTAACGTTACCTAAATTTAACTAAGAGGCCTTATTGAAATAAGTGCCTAATCTTGTCTTTCTGTGTTTTTAGCGGTCCATACCTCAAAAGGAAAAAATTGAACCCTTATAGGATCACATTGTTGTCCGTCGGTCTGTCTGTCTGTCAAGATCCTTTATCTGAAGAACGCGTGGAGAACATGTCTTAGAATTTTTGGTTCTAGAACATGCCGGTTTTCTTACGATATTACTAACCTAACCTAAACCCCCTGGAGATTCCACTAGCAATATGTATGGCGACATGGCTTAAGAGATCTATAAAAAGTGGGTGAACTCGAATGTGTTAAAATCGATTCTCAGTTATAAAATGAATCTATATTCTATAGTACCTATAAACAACAAAAATACAATAAAAAACCAAACCAAATACTTACTTTTAAAAATACTATTCTCACATAGCAATTACTAAAATCAAATTTGAACATTGAGGAGCTATAAACTTTAGAACAACTTTGGCCTGTCGACCTTGTCACACCCAATGTTCAACAGCTATATAAACGGTTCTGAACTCATACAATGCATCAGTTGTGCACCTCACATAAACACATCAATATGTTCTCTAAAGTAAGTGTTCGAACAAACGACAAAATGATGGGAAAAACATTTTCCAGAAAGTATTATTCGCGTGTTGGAAGTGAAGTGACTGAGTAGTAAAATAATGGTTTTTGTGTTGTAGATCGTAGCCCTGAGCGCAGTGTTGGCGGTGTCAGCAGCCGGTCTGCTGCCCGCGGCGCACTACTCCTCGGCCGGCGCCGTCTCCTCCCAGAGCATCGTGCGCCACGATGAGGCTCACCCCGCCGGTAACGTGGCTCACCTGGCTGCCCCCGTCCACTACGCCGCCCCCGCTCCCGTCCACTATGCTGCTCCTGCTCAAGTCCACTACGCCGCTCCTGCTCCCGTCCATTACGCCACTCCCGCTCCCATCCACTACGCCGCTCCTGTCGCCAAGGTGATCGCACCCGTGCATGCCGAAGAATACGTAAGTACAACATACACTAACTCTTACAATGACGTTCGAAAAGTGCTGATTCTCAGTCTAATTTGAATAAATGACTTTTGATTTCATTTTAATGATGCTGCAACTGCAACTCTCTAACAAAACCTAACCTATAACATGTTTGTTAACAGGCTCACCCCAAATACGACTTCTCATACTCTGTGGCCGATGGACAGACCGGTGACAACAAGTCCCAGCATGAGTCCCGCGACGGTGACGCTGTGCACGGCGAGTACTCGCTGGTTGAGGCTGACGGCTCCGTGCGCCACGTGCAGTACACCGCTGACGACCACAACGGCTTCAACGCGGTGGTGTCCAACTCTGCGCCCGCTCACCACGCGCCCGTGCATGCTGCGCACGCCCCCGTCCTGCTTGCTCACCACCACTGAGTGCATCTCTAGTCCTAGCGAAACGAAGCCGAAGAGTTCGTAGCGAACGCAACTCGTTGTAAATAGTGTTTAGTTATTTATAATAAATTAAGCAGATTAAAAGTGACATATTTATTTTTGTTATCTACCAAAGTATCTAAAAAAACTACCCCTATTTAGCGACGATAGATTGCAAATACTTTTGCAATCTATCGTTGCGCGTTGCTTAAAATTATTCACCACGTATTTAAACTTGTTTTGTAGGCAGCCAACAGGGAATATCACAAAAGCACAATAAAAGTTATAACAAAATAAATAAATTTGAAAACGTTGAGAAATTTCATGTGAATCGTCTTGAACAAATTAATGAAAACCGCGTTCTACAAGAAATGATTTAATAATTATGTGAAATACATCCGGAAGTCGACTCCTCACTTGACAATTCAAAGTATGTATAATTATAAAATAGTATACAATACAAAGTATTCATTTTTATATTTGAAAGTACCATAAACAATGAACAAGCTAATGCTACTGTAATCACTGACGATTTGATGCTATCGATTAAGAGGAAATGCGGTCGGAGAGACTTGAAAAAGCCTAAGTAAAAAGTCATAATTCTAGGTTTGGCTATCACCTATTTTCTCCACAAATATTGGACCAATTTAAAAGATATTTCATAAACTAAATAGGAAGGATATAGCATAATATATATACATATATATATATATTATGCTATATATATATTATGATATACTGTGTCCCTATGTATTTCTTTTTT
The DNA here is from genome assembly GCA_963855955.1 of Luperina nickerlii. Taxonomy (NCBI): domain Eukaryota; kingdom Metazoa; phylum Arthropoda; class Insecta; order Lepidoptera; family Noctuidae; genus Luperina; species Luperina nickerlii. The sequence continues at coordinate 8,792,147 of OY979669.1, forward strand.
TTGTATTAGGTGTTGAATTTGTACACTAGGCCTCTGTTAACAGCAATTTAAATCGGCAATTTTGGGCATTTTTTAAGGGTTCTAGTGCTTATAAAAATAATGTATCATCAAAAAGGAAAACATAGGGACATACAAGTAGTTATTATTTATTATTCTGAAAAAAACATTGCTTTATGGTCATTAACCAGGCGAGAGCAGGCGTTTTTTTATGTCTGAAGCCCCTCATCAGGCCTTTTTATCTAATTAGCGATCTTATAATTTCTAAAGTGACAATAATATCGTGGACGTTACGGCATCACGATAACACATGAAAGTAAAATGTATAGAAATACATGAAGCCGCTTTTACCGTCCACGATAACGTTATAACGTGCACATATTTCTATACATTTTATGGACTTGGACGTGGACGTGCACGATAATATCGTGACTTTAGAAATTATAAAATCACACATTAGGATGCTTTTGGAAACATTAAATCGCTAAGTAGGACGATTGGACTTCAATTTAAGACCAATTTCAAAAACATGGAGGATTATCCTTAAAAATGAAAGTAGGTACTGCGTGCAACATGAAATTGGAAAGGTTCCAATTAATTACGAGTACCTCTGCTAGTATAGAAAATAAAGTACAATAATGACAACGCAAAAGTAAATGACCTAATAAAAAAATGCCCGCATTTTTGCAAAAATGTATGATACCGTTCATACCGACAAACCACATGAGCGCTTTACTTCACGAGAACGTGGTATATTTCCCCGCGGCCAAAAATCTCTATTTCTAGGGTAATTGAGAGATTTTCGGAGAGGATTTTTTTCAAGAGATCTACTGTCAATTACTGATATTTTCCGAATGGTTTATGGTACGCATTGCAGGTAATGTGCCATCTAAAAATATTAGGTAACTTTTATTGTAACAGATTTGTTACAGTCGTAATGAAATGAAAAAGTTTTTTTTATACTTTTATTTATCATTATTTTCATTTCTTTTCCTTCATAAAGTTTATTTTCTATTTTGTGAATGTGATAACGTTGTAAGCCATGTAGACTCATAGATGCTATGCACTCGATATTATGTATGTTTATGTGTATTATCTTTTATGTGCACTTTTGCTAAATGTTAAGGTCGGTATCCTTACCATAGGTATTGGCTGAAAATTATTTGTCATAGAAGTATTGCTTATAATATTTTTTGTGAAACTTATTGGCTTTGTATTGATTTTATAATATAAATGGCATTTTTGTTTTTACTTTAATTCTTTGATACTTACTCATTCGTTTATTTTAATTGCAATAAAATTTTAATCTATTCTGTTGCAGTATTGTAAAAGCTTATTTTATGTATGTATGTGCTGCTTAAATTAAATTATTCTTTTTACATTTGGATTTCAATTTTTGATTTTATTTTGATTTCTTTACACTTTCGTGAAATGAGGCTTCGTGTTAGTTTATTGTTAATATCATTCGAGTTTTTCAGTATGACAAAATTATGATTACCTATTTCAGATTTTGTAATTTTTAATTTTTCAATTTTAATCAATATCTCTTTTATAGGGATGTAAAATATGAAATATAATAAACGTAAGACCTCATACACCCCAATTAGAGTATTGAATTAAAAGCATAATACAATGACCAAAAGTCTTTAATGGTTCTTTCAAATTCAAATTCTTTAATGATAACTATTATTATTAAGAAAATCGCGTTGAACCTAGCATTACTTTATGCATTTAAAATTGAGTCTTATTGCCTTGAAATAACATTTAATTTTCTTTGACTCAATCGGCGGTCTGTATAAAAAAATACTAATAAATCACATAGGATTCATGTTGATTGTTTAACTATTGTGTCTACTTTATGCACAGTGAATCTGTTAAAAGTTATTGAAATTTATTCAGTAGTCAGTTATGTACAAACTACTTTCAGGACTTGTGTTTATTCGTTTACACCTTGTAGAGAAATCAAAATAGCGGATTTATCCAATACACAACATTTTCAGAAATAATTTATCAAGTGCTAGGTCTCATGTGATGTGATGGTGTGCCCAAGACCGGGTAAATGGCGTGCAATAAAGGAGCACACTCAGCATTGAGTTAATACGGGTTGAAGAAGACAGAGAGAGAGCTTTAAGTGCTACGTAAGTTGATATGTTTCAAAGAAATTGAAATTGTAATTCAAGTTTTCGGAAGCAAGAAGATTGCCAGTACTAATTAATGAAATTTTGTATGATCATTAGAAGGATCACCTTCAACAATACATTTACACACATAATAATGAAGAACAAACCGGGAAATAAAAAGATATGTGGATTTCGTTTTCAAAAACTTGCTTGTTTTTATTATAAATAACTAAACACTATTTACAACGAGTCGCGTTCGATACGAACTCTTGGGCTTCGTTTCGCTAGGACTAGAGATGCACTCAGTGGTGGTGAGCGAGCAGGACGGGGGCATGCGCAGCGTGCACGGGCGCGTGGTGAGCGGGCGCAGAGTTGGACACCACCGCGTTGAAGCCGTTATGGTCGTCAGCGGTGTACTGCACGTGGCGCACGGAGCCGTCAGCCTCAACCAGCGAGTACTCGCCGTGCACAGCGTCACCGTCGCGGGACTCATGCTGGGACTTGTTGTCACCGGTATGTCCGTCGGCCACGGAGTATGAGAAGTCATATTGGGGGTGTGCCTGTTATCAAAAACGTGAGAGGTGAGATTCATCTAGGAAGTAATAAATTTAGTGGAAATGCGTCGCCACAAGAGTTAAATGTCTGTTCTACTTACGTATTCCTCAGCGTGGGCGGAGACGAGCACCTTCTGGGCAGGTGCGATCACCTTGGCGACGGGAGCGGCGTAGTGGATGGGAGCGGGAGCAGCGTAATGGACGGGAGCAGGAGCGGCGTAGTGGACTTGAGTGGGAGCAGCATAGTGGACGGGAGCGGGGGCGGCGTAGTGGACGGGGGCAGCCAGGTGAGCCACGTTACCGGCGGGGTGAGCCTCATCGTGGCGCACGATGCTCTGGGAGGAGACGGCGCCGGCCGAGGAGTAATGCGCCGCGGGCAGCAGACCAGCTGCTGACACCGCCAACACTGCGCTCAGGGCTACGATCTACAAACACACAATATTGTTAGCACAGGACCTATCAGTACCTAATAAAAATATTCACATAGGTATTTTTTTTTTTAGTTTATTAAACTTACTCTAGAGTACATATTGTTATGATTATCTGACACACAACTGATGCAAAGCATGTGTTAAGATCGGCTTATATATGCTGCTCTCAATATTTTGGGCGCGACAAGGTCGACGGGTCACGGTGTGATTTCATAGATCATTTAGAAGCTTTCTCGATACGTATCTACCAAACATGTTATACCTATATTAATAAGAAACGTTAACCATAGGATACCGTTTGGTAATTTGTTGCACAATTTCTTCTAGTCTAGTTGTTGTAGTTATGTATTATGACAGATATTGCTTGTTTAAATTGCGCCATTTTGACCTTACTTAATTTAGCCATTTGCATAGTAAAGATCAAAATATTTAGGTAGAAAGAACCGTAAACAAAAAGTGCTTTCCGTAAACCAATGCCAACACAAACTAGCTTCATTTATTACTTCCATATAAAGGTTTACTATTAGGTACACAATTTAATGATGACGCGGATCGATCACCGTGACCTCAAGATGCGGTCTTCGAACTTATCCTTATGTAATAAAGATGATTCACTCATTCATAAATTTGCGATCCAAAAACGTGAAGATGGTCTAGTGATATTGCGACACGCTGTCTGTCGGCCACGTTGTTTTTATGTGCTATATGAGATCGCCGATCTCATAAGTAGAAGTGATCAACACATATGAATAAAGTTTAATGAAACTGGTTTTACACGCTTGCAACGCAAATAATAACTATAATTCTTCTTCTTTTCGTCTCCATAGTACTCTTATAAGGAGAGGAAATAATCAAAGGGCATCAAAAAATTCGTCCGCATCGCTGTCAACAGGAAACGTGCCCAAAAGGCTAGCGACATTGCCATGTTGTATGGCAATTCTGATTCTTTGGCCAAAAAATAGGCCAGCCCTCTGGTCACGTGAAGAATCGAAAGTAAGTTAGTACAGCACTCTTCTTCGATGTTTTATATTGTTTGAGCCTAGTGGGTGGGCACGTTGATTGTGGTGCAATTCTTTAGGTCATCCAAGGTGCACGTGAACGGGCACTTAGGGCACTCCAGCAAGTGGAGCATGGACTGTTTAGAGGCACCCTACTCGCACTGGGTATTAAATATGTCAGTAAAAAACAATAACTATGATAAATGATTGGTATTATGGAAAATATTTTCATCATCGTGATCTCTACAGGCAGCGTGACATAATCGTGACTTAAAATAGCACAAACGTATACCTACGTGTAAAAGACCTGTTATCAATTTAATTTAAGACCCAGATTCAAAATCTTCACAGTCCAGAGTACCTACCAATAACATATTCCTATCTGAATAATAAAATAATTCTAGTTAACGGAAAGTGCTCTGTATTTTAGAAATGACGATACTATTTGAATTCCGACTTGAATGACGGTTACAGTTTCATTTAGTGCTGTGTTGAAAACATACTCGTTGAGATCATAACTAGGTAAACACCCAGTTATGATCTCAACGAGTATGTTTGCAGTTATCGGCAAACGCCGTTAACTGCATATTATCGCAGCCAGGAACATTTCTGATCTTCCTTCCTTGCCCTTGTCGATAAAAACCACAAACAAACATGACGGTATCACTATCAGTATATTAGTCGCAAAAATCTTGTGCTAACGAGTCATCTTGTTAATAATCTCTATCGTAAACAGAAGGCTCTTATTAAATTTGTGGATTCTACCAAAGCGTTTCAGTCTCTGTGCACAACCGATTGAACAAGTTTGAAAATATAGGTAAGAGGGTCTAATAATTTTATTAATACTGTTCCGGGATGACGAACTAATCTTTAAAAAATTATGAATGTTTTTTTTTTTTTTATAAGGGCGATGCCTCAGCTTGAGGCAGCCGTTATATGTGTGGCTTACCAGTCGAAGCACATGCTTCATAATTAATGTCCGGATGCATCTTTACCTATTGTAGTAGGTAATGATAACTCAGTTACCCAATGGTAGGATCATAATCTTTTTTTATTGATAAAACACTACTTTTTACAGCCAAGTCTATCTATTCGCACAGAAGATCCCAAATAGAATCTTTAAAAAAAAATTAAAGAGGCCTCCCTCCAACGGGGAGTCTTATTTTCTCCCATTCTAATTTAGATCTTTAAAGATGCTGATAATATTATCGAATTACGTCGCTAGGAGTGCATCGACAATAATTAATGACCAAGTTAACCTTTAACTGGTGACGAGCGCAAGCGGTCTCACAGGCAGAGGCCCGGCTCTGCAGAGAGTTTGTGTTTGTATGTGTTTGTTGTTGTTTGTGTTTGAGTGTGTCTGTTTGTTGTTTTGTTTGTTTTATTGAGTTTGAGTTGTTGTTTGAGTTCGTGTTTAAGTACGCCTATGCCGAAGAGGATGATAATTGCGTCGACAAGGTATAAATCGGTAATTAAGATCGTTGTTAAGTTCTGCAATGGCCTCTAAAACCTTAGGTCACCATCACTTACATTACGTTTCTGCAGCTTTTACTAGCAATGGAAAATTTTGGACCTCATAAACAGTCGGGAGACAGAAATGTAGTGCCAAACACTAGTAAATAGTTTTTGTCAAATTCCAATTTCGCAAATTACAATTTCGCTTATTTTGGGTTGTGATTGGCCACTTGAACCACAAAATCCCAAACACAGGCTAAAAACCATATACAATTTTTATGTTATAGAAATTACGACAGCAGCCTGGCAGGCCACTTGTCATCAGTTACGTTCCACAAAAACCATGTCACCAGTTAAAGGTGGTAGAAAGGAAATATCATAAGGTCAACACAAAATACCTGTTGCTTGACAAAAGGAGTATGGGCAAAGACCAAACACACTTAGAATTTGAACAACTTTTAAACCACTTTTTTTTAATAGCCGCATACTATTAAAAAAAGTGGTTTGTAAGGTTGTGCAATTGTGCAAATCAAATGCCTACTTTGTGGGTTTACCACAAACTTTGGTTGGTACATATTCCATATTTGAAAGGGAAAATAAACATTTACAGCTTTGTATAACTTGCTTATTTTATTTTGAATAAATATCCTTTACACTATAGTTTCGCTAGGACTAGAGATGCAATCAGTGGTGGTGAGCGAGCAGGACGGGGGCGTGCACGGAGTGAGCAGGCGCGTGGTGCGCGGGTGCAGAGTTGGACACAACTGCGTTGAAGCCGTTGTGGTCGTCGGCGGTGTACTGCACGTGGCGGACGGAGCCGTCAGCCTCAACCAGCGAGTACTCGCCGTGCACAGCGTCACCGTCGCGGGATTCTTGCTGAGACTTGTTGTCGCCGGTGTGTCCATCAGCCACAGAGTACGAGAAGTCGTATTTGGGGTGAGCCTGTTAATTAAATAACACGACATAAGTTACATTCAGTTAGAGAGTTGTAGCTGGTGCAGCTTCAATGCAAGAGTTGGTGTCTGCTGTACTTACGTATTCCTCAGCCTGGGCAGAGACGAGCACCTTCTGGACAGGTGTGATCACCTTGGCGACGGGAGCGGCGTAGTGGATGGGAGCGGGAGCAGCGTAGTGTACTGGAGAAGAGTATTGAACGGGGGCGGCCAGGTGAGCCACGTGACCGGAGGGGTGAGCCTCATCGTGGCGCACGATGCTCTGGGAGGAGACAGCACCGGCCGAGGAGTAGTGCGCCGCGGGCAACAGACCAGCTGCTGACACCGCCAACACCGCGCTCAGGGCTACGATCTACAACACAACATTGTTAGCACAGGACCTAATACGAAAAAAAAAACAGTTATGCATTTTATTTTTATTTTTAGAACTTACTTTGCAGAACATGTTGATGATTATTTGAGATACAACTGATACATTGCATACGTTAGGATCGGTTTATATACCTTGCGTTTGTATTTTGAGTAAGACAAGGTCGACGGGTCACGGAGCAACTTCAAAGATTTATTCTATCGAATAAGTAAGTGAAAGAACTAAGGCATTAGTTATTACGAATTTTGAATAGAAACAATACTAATAGCATTAAACTTGTAGAAGAATATGAGTACTAGCTTAACAACTTCAGGAAACGTACAGACGCTAGCACATCAAGCTATCCGAAACTGTCAAAGTTTCCCAATCAACTTTGAACCTTATAATTTCTTCAATAGATTTTCAACTTTATCGTTAAAGAGCGATAAAGTTGAAAATCTATTGAAGAAATTTGACAGATTGTAGTAGCTTGATGTGTCAGCACATCAAGCTACTACAATCTGTCAAATTTCTGTCTGTACCTAAAGCAATCTTATCATACCTAATCATTTTAATTACATGTCATGTAGGTAGTACCTACCCCTTTCTAGCAATATCATCTTTCACAGAGTACATCCATTGTTTCATTGGTCTTCCCCTACTCTTATTATACGTTATTATTAATATTGAAAACATTAAGTATCGTATTGCACGTCAGCTTCATCAGCTTCATCAGCTTCCGTGTAGAACGTTTATGCACGGTTTAATGTCAGGGATCTCATCGTGACCTCAAGATACGGTCTACGAACTTCACATTATGCAATGAAGATGATTCATTTATTCACAAAGATATGTAGATTAGAGACGTACCGACTAGACGCCGACTATCCGGCCATATATTTGTAGTCGGCGCGGCGTCCGTCCGTGGGGTAGAGAACTATGTAGCTAAAAGCGCTAAGTGGTCGCCTCTTTACTTTATTCATATTTCTGTGCTTATAAATAGGATGATTGAAATGAAATCGTAAACTTAATTTATATTTTTTTTTAAATCAGTCTTACAGTTTGTAATATAACATACAGTTCGCATCAAATAACTTTGCCGCTCTGAAGTAGGCAACAAATCACTGCGCAGTAGTTTGATCCTATGAATAAAACAGCAGCGCGCATGCGCAGCTAGCGTAAAGCTTCAGAGCGGCAAAGTTATTTGATGCGAACTATAGGAAAAGTACACTCTTTCTTCATCATCATCATCACTTCAGCCGAAAGACGTCCACTGCTGGACATAGGCCTCCCCCAAACTCTTCCTTCGGTAGTGAATAATTAAACTTTATTCATGAAAAATTGAACCCGTACGTAAATGTCCACCTAGATTTACATAGACAGTGTACCATCCAGTTACAATAATGATGTTGAATGAAAATACATTCAAATAGTTATTCGATAACACTTTCGTTTTAATAGTGGGAAAATAATTTCTAAGTCCTCGTCAATCCTTTGAAAACAGATTATCACCTATCTTACTTACTTTATGAAATGAAATTATTTTTTGTATAAATAGGATGTCGAAATCACTTTTACACGTCATATTACTATTTTTTTTTTTTACAAACTAGATGAGGTCGGCGTTTCCTATCTGACTACTCTGAAAAAAAAGGCCGAAACAAACTCAGAGATCGCAGTCTCTATTAATGTCCAGACAGAATCTTGGTCGGATCGTGTGAACACCATATAGATTGATGTCTGAAATGGTCTTTTGAGGAATTGACCACACAGATTTGAGTGGACTAGTCCGGTAAATGCAAGCATATGTAAGTAATCGTGTAGCTCAACTCAGAACTTGTGGAGCTCAACGACTCGACGAGCAATACCAAAAAAAGGACATTTGGCATAAAGTATAAAGTACTCAAAACGACCAGACCAACATTAAATTTAACAGAGAAAGAAAAATATTACCCACATAGTCCTCACATTCAAATAATTAAAGTAAAATAATAGTTTACTAAGTAAAAATAAATATCATAAGCCTTAAAACAATTTATTTGGGGTGTAAACTACAATTTTACAAGTTCACTCACATGTAAACACAATCATTGCTACTGCTATTATTATGAGTAACATAATTTTAAAAAAGTACCTGCATATCAGTAGTTATTATAATCACGAAAGGTTTTATGACCCATTTATAAGGTCAGGGCCGACACATTATTGAACATATCACGTCACTGATTACGGTACCTACTCATTTTACAATATGTTACAATGCATTCACGAGATTGGACTTAATCGTGTAGCTCAAGGAAAAGGCGGTAGCGATTTTTTATTTAGTTTTGTATGAAGGTTTTGTGTGTGTGTAATGTAATGTGTTCTGAAATGCATATTCAGGCCTTTGTGCTTTACTAAATAGTCGTTTGCTCAATATTAATAGACGTGTATGCAAGGTAATCACGGGTGCAAGGTCATACTTTTCTGGAAGTTACTTGTAGGTTGCTTTATAAAAGGAGGCCTACAAAAGATATAATAGATTTTGTCGACATATCAGAAGTACTGTGAGAGGAATTTATGAAAGTGTTGTTAACGTTTTACTTGATGATTTTATATTTTATCTTTTGTGTGTCTTTAATTTATGTAATTGGTTTTAAACCGTTTAAATTAAAGACATTAATAATGTAAGCAGAAAGTAACTCTGAACAAAAATAAAATGTATTTTTACAACGACTTTCAACAACGGGGTAATTGCGTAACTTTCATTTTGACAATTCGGCTACCGCTACGTTCATTACATTTGCCGCGTGATTCATGTTCTTATGCAGACGAACTTTTTAAACCTTTAGACCAATGAATTAGTATTTTTTTTCAAAACCGTCGCATTACAATTGGGGTGCTAAATTGACATAAGCTTTTCGGTAGGTAGCTTATGTCAATCCAATACTTTTTTGACTTTTCCATCATCATTTTCGCTAATAGAATGTCACTTTGTCTAGCCCTTTGGACTGTCAGACCAAAGTTTCTGCCCTTTCACAATGACGTGTGCTGTTCTTGTACCAACAAAAGAGAAATAGCAATGATGAGACACAACAAATAATCGTATGTGATAAACGCTATACAGTGATCACTGGGCCCGCATGGTGGATTACGGCCCACTCTCTCTCACACACAGGAGGCCCGTGTCCCAGCAGTGGGAACATTATGGGCTGATTATGCTAAACGCTTTACGGTGGTATCTTAAACCACCTCTTTTTGCCTCGAGCTTCAGACCCACGCCTCGGCCGTGTCAACAACTTATCCTCTAATATTTATCGTAACGATATCATATAAGCTAATTCGTTTTCGCAACAATGAATTTCAATAACAATAAATTTAACATAGATTCTATATATTTTTTTTTTTACGTAAGAGGTTTAAATTTATAGACTCTAAGTAGAAGTTATATTTAACCACGTAGTCGATAAAGTAGAGAAACTGTATTAGAAATTTAAGAAATCGAGACTTTTTTATGTGATACATATAATTTTAGTCTATGTATATCAGACCTGTTCGTGTGGTGACGCGTCGCCACGCGCTCATAACTCTTCGACTCCCTCGCGACGTGACTTTCTCACACACTGGATTTTAAACTCTCGCTGTTAACTGCTGTATCCAACAGAGCGCATGTCAGTGCATCGAAAAAACATACTTTCGGATTTTCAACTCTCGGCGCTTGCCAGTACGTTGATAAATGATAAATGATTTTATTTTTGTAAGTAGGTTTGTACAAACACTTTTACCTACACGTCAATCATGTTTTTTTGCAAACTAGATGAGGTCGGCGTTTCCTATCTGACTACTCTGAGAAGAAAGGCCGAAACAAACTCAGAGGTCACAGTCTCTTTTAAAGTTCAGACATAATCTTGGTCAGGTTACATGAAGACAATGTAGATCGATGTCTGAGAATTGGAAAACCAGTGCGCGAAATTAAATCACCCATGCGTACCTGAGCCGAGCGCGTGATGCGCAAAACCATCCTTTCATGCATATTTTCTATACAAAATAGTTTTGATGTTTCACATTTGCCAGGCGTCTCACGACGCGACGGCTCATTTTGTTTTTCAGTGCTTTTTCAATCTATCTAGTCTTTTCTCCAAACATTATCTCTTCAAAAACGGAATCATTCAAACACTATAGTTATGCTTTTTATTTCCACAGAATCACAGATTAAAGCAACAAAAGTTGAAGCAAATCGTAACAAAGCGATTTGGTTTTGATTTAGTAACTGTTAAACGTAACGTAAATTTTAATTAACTTTACGTTTACAGGCGTTTTATATGTAAATATTACGCAACATAAAGATTTGAATTAACGAGAGTGTTGTGACGTTAACATTTTTTTGTTTGACAAAAGAACAATGTTCACAATATTTTCCTCTTATGACAGCGTGTTTTCAGAATATACAATGAAAATATGTGCATTTTCTCGTCTTATAATTGGGAACAGATTTTTATTCAGTCAGTATATATACACATTTTTTTTTTAAATAGATATGACGGTATGCCTTTATGTAACGCGATTGTCAAACTTTCAGCATCTGTTTTGTTTAATGTTTACCTATAGTAATGACTTTTTAAGGCCTAGGCCGCATTACGGTTTTTTTCAGCAAGCGATTACCGCTACAACCGCGAAACCGCCTCGAGACGCACCCACTACGATTAAAAACCGCGAATCAGTCCGCGGTTTACACAGTTTGGAGATGGATTTCAAGAGAGCAGTATGTATTATTGCTCTGGTACTAAAAAATATGTAATTAAGAAATAGGTGGTCTTTTTTTTACTTCGACAATATTTTTTGCGATAAACTTTCATACTCTGGTTTGTTTCAAACAGACTCCGACTCGGTCGATGACTTAATTGTAATGGCGCGACAACACAACCACTCTTCCATGCAATCTGCCGAATACTGGCCACAAAACCGTCCGCGGTTATCGCATAGTGCGTGTGATCTCACTTACTTCTTTGGATTACAAAATTTACTGTGGTTTTTTCCCGCGAGCCATCTGTAACAATTCACGGTTTTTAAATCAGTCGCGGAAAAATCCGCACGTGCGGCCGTTTGTATTAGTTTCCCTGAGTCACAAAATCACACGGTTAAAAACCGCTGCAGTTGAACCGTAGTCCGGACTAAGCCAAGTCGATGTGCCATATATTTTCACCCAGTAACTGTATATTTTGTAAGCGCGAGTGTCTCTCGAAAGTATACTTACAATTTTTTTTGCCACCATTTTTATTCAACACCATATTTCACTAACGCTAACGTGAAAAAGAACAACCTTTTTTTACCATGTAGGTAATCTAAATTCTCTTTGTTTGACTGGTTCAGTAAAATAATTACATTCTTCCTTGAAGAGTTTGCAGGATAAATGCTGCTGTTACTGCGACTGGTAATCGCAACAATGTTTAGATTTTTCAATGTTTTATTTCATAAAATTATTCAGTTAGACATAGAAAAGACGTGGTTCTAAAAAGACGGGGCCACAAACCATACGGCACGAAACATAATCAAAATTTTGAGAGGTATGTTTCCCAAGCAATACATTCCAAGAAATGTCGTTTATTTATAAACGATGATTAAAGTTAAGAGACGTTCAAACGTCATGTATGGTTAAACAATCGCTAATCACTACTTAACTTTATGCAAAGTTTATGAATAAAGGGTAATTGACTTCCAAATTTACCAGATTAGACAGGTCCTAACCTTTCTTCTGTGGGGTTATCTAAGGGACATGTCGTACTTAGTTAACGTTAAACACTAAAAGCAGAATATTAGTGACTCTGATAGAGCAATACCTAATAAAGTACAACATTTTGTGAAAAACACGATGGAGATCGATAGCATTTTAAACCAGCAAAAGTTGGAGATTTGATGGATATTATTTTATATACGAAATTGCCAAGCATGTATTATATAATTATCGGAAAGTATCTGGTAATTTTTGTTTATAATAAAAATAATCTTAATTTGAAATATAAGATATAAATTCGATTTTTTACTAGACTATGAAACTTTGTTTGAGACGCACTTGCCATTTAAAGATTCTACTGCTGAAAGCATATGCAAAACGTGACGTAATGACTTCCCTTTGAGAAAGCATAAACAATGGATGTACATGGAATAATAGTTCGGGCACTGATATCATTGAATGTGAATGAAAACATTATTCTAAACATAGACAATTGAGTTCGTCAGCATGTCGGCGCTCAGACAACTCGTGTTGTGAAAAGAGAGAATACGCCTTCATCTTGTGAAAAACTAGTGAATAGTGAAATGTGTATAGTGGCAGGAAACACACGTTTATCTAGCAAAAATTAAATACTCAATTCAATAGGTATTTATGTTTCCGTAAAAAGTGTTCCTTTTTGTGATTATTAAATATTTTGTAGTGAAACTTTTCTTCAGATCGCTATTTCTAACATTGATCTCTCCAAAAGACATAATGTTTTTCAAGGTATGTAACATTTAAAAAAAATGTGTATAGTTTTGTGATATTATCACTTAGATTAATAGTTTCTAAATTTCCAGGTGATAACAGCTACATTAATAACGATATGTACAGCGGATAACCGAAATTTACTGACAGAACTCGATAGTGAACAAACACTTCCTGCAATACGGTTTAACGGTCACGTACTCAGATCAATATTGCGACCTGTTAGATCTGCGGCCCCAAATATATTTCAGAAGTTACAATACGCACCACTACATGACGGAGTGAGTCAGAAAAGTAAAAATGTTGACGAGGAATACACGAACCTCACGCCCACTCCCAGCAGTGCTCCCTCGGAGCCAACTGAATTTTTTCCAGATAAAAAAAGCACGCAATTATATGCCAAATCTCATTTGGAGCCCCGTCCGGAGGCTACAGATACGAAATGCTATGCCCCGGGATTTAATGTTGAATCATCAGTCAGTCGGAGTCCGGGCCATAATGCTATATATAGAATAATCCCAGAAGTAATTGAGCTAGAAAAACCGGTTAAGGTATTATTAAGCCAAACTGGAGCTAATCCCGCGCCGGATGTGGGACGAAATCCGCTCGCGACGATTGTGTCAAGTAACTTGTATGGAGATTTTCTAACATGCGTGAATAGTCGCGTGACTTCCTAATCATTTAAGCACGCAGTCGCGTCCCGCATCCCGCATGGGATTCGCCCCAGGTGTGGCCAGAGCTTCTGCAAGCTATTAAGTACATTATACACCTTGTGGTACTCACCAAGTCTTATACAGGTTGGCAGGGACCATGAATTCAACACATCATTCTGAACAAAGGGGGCTCAACCAGTTGTTTATCGTCGGTTATTAAAAAAAATGGTGTTCCATACATTTTGACCGCATAGGTATTGCACTTTTCTATAAAATAGCAGATTATTTTTTGATAACCGACCAGAAATTTCTACATTAATCTAGATTCTAGGTCTAGAATCATGTGCTGAATTTATGATTTCAGTTTGCGCGTCGATGTCCCTGCCACCCTGTATTAACTCAAATATGAAAGTGTTCTTGAAATAAATCAAAATCCAATTAACGAAAGTAAAATAAGTATCGTATGCTCGACATCGTTCATTTTGTTATCATCATCATAATTTCAGCTGAAATATATAAACTACTTGTTCCCCCAAGCACCGCCACTTTGACCATTTCTGTGCTTCTGGCATCCAGTGGACACGTATATAGCTGTATAACGAACTTATTATGTATTTACTTTACAATGTTATTATTATTATAATGCATACTTTCAGATCTCCGAATACGTCAAACCAATCGGTATAAACCTAAAATTGGAATCATTGCCTACGACGATTAAGCCATCGCTTAATCTTGCTTCTGACCACGTGAACAGGCCTTTGACTTTAACCAAAGAACATTTCGTTATAAACCCCGATATGTAAGTATTTTAAAACAAAGTTTCTAACCCAATTTTGCATAGTACGTACGTAGCATTAATATTTTGTAAGAACAATTATTCAAAATTGCTCAATAATTTTTCTGTCACATTTCACCTTAGGGCAAGTTTGTGGCGGTAGGCTACTTGTAGCTACTAAGCTACAAGTATCTGGACATGACTGATGTTGTATCAGGGGGCCTGCTCTCTAATTGCGTCAACGAAGATACGGGCCCGTCTGTTAGTAGAACGATACTTCGGACACCCCTTTCCCGATTAATTAACTTAAAAACACATCGGGAGTAAGGACAACTGTCAAACATGAACATGTGTTGTCATTCATTGTAGATTTGGGCTTCGAAGTAATCTTAAGTCCGTAGGTGATACGAAGTAGAAAACGCCCTTAACTTCGGCCGAATCTACGGATTTCATGCTAAGGGAGAAGACCCCGTGGTCCGTAGAATCAGTTGCGTAAGTGGCCTTGTGTGAAAATGTGGTTGGGTGAATTTAGGTATCAGTGGGACTAGGGCTTTCAATACCGGTATTCCGGGATCCCGTAATACCGTGATCACGGATTTTATTTTGACCTTTTACAATACCGGTATTGACGCCCCAATACCGTGATTACGGTATTACAAACATCAGATCTGAAAATTATGTGATCTTATTCTCACACTTGTTTTCTTCAGCGCAAGCGTCCCGCTGTTATCTTAAGCTCACCCTCCCGCACCCCGCCTGAGACAATGCCCGAAACCGAGCTGTATTTATGTGTAGTTTTTGTTATTGTCACTATTGTCAGTCAGTTTCGCAAAGGCGACGGAATAACGCGTCTATAATTACTTTTACATTTTTTTACTGTTTTTCAGAAATTGTTATCAACGCTTGATTTATTTTGTTACTTGTTTAGTTTTAGATTTTGATTGTTTTTTTATTACCTAATTATTAATAATGTTACTAAAATGATTGCTAGCTACTTAGCTAGTTAAGCTATACTTAACTTACTTGCATTTCTACAAATAATGATACCTATGTTGATTCTTGATTTATTTTCTTACTTGTTTAGTTTTAGATTTTTTTATTGTTTTTTATAACTTAATTATTAAGAATGTTACTAAAATGATTACCAAATGATTGCTACTAGCTAGTTAAGGTATACTTTACTTACTTACATTTCTACAAATAATGATACCTATATTGATTTTTACATGAGACATGATGACATTTAGGTAATAATAAGAAACATATTTTTTTTATGTTGTGCAAACAAAGTCTATGTGAAATGCCTTGCTGCAAAAAGAGTAGATTCAGTTTAAGTTTTCATTATGTTCCTAATTCTTAGTCCTACCTAAATAATCAACCAATACCAAATTATTATAAAAGAATTAAGAAAGCTATGTATAACGTATTTATTTTAGTATTTTCAGTAAAATATTAAGAACAATACTGATTTGAAAATACAAAAAGGCGTATTTTATTGGTTTTATTAATGTCCTATTGAACTTGCGTTCAATACCGGACAACCGGTATTGATACCGGGATCACGGTATTGACTTTTCCAATACCGGTATTGATACCGGTATTGAAAAAATCCGGTATTTGAAAGCCCTAAGTGGGACGCATCCTTCACGTGTCTTATGCCGAATATTCGATATGACACGGCTGACATGAAAGTACAGACCGTTAGTCACGAGTCCACATCCGATAATTGTTTCTAGATTTACTGTAATTAACTGATACTACAAAAAAATTAACATTGCAGCATTGAAACTGCAGCGCAAGAGAAATCAAAACGTTACACACCGCACGCCAAGTACCATAGACTACACCTGAACATTGCGAGGGTCTACAGTCCAGGGCAATTGCTGCCGAAGCCCGCAGTCTTCCCTGAGAACTACGGTAGAAGGCAATCCCATCCGCAAGTTTACGCTCCGCAAACTTATCCAGATTTGAACATGAATACCATGCTATACCCAGTGAACCGCCATCGGAAAGGTTATCGTTTTCGCACATCGATCATACATTTCTAAATATCTAAGTATAATTTGTTTATATTTAATTGATTGGTATTAATATTTTATTTGATTACCACCTTTGACGATGGCTATCTCAAATAGTTTAGATGCAAAGACAAATTGCTCAATTAAATCGTTACAATTTCTGTCCTTTGGCAATTATGTGGACCTAGCGTTAAGCCGGATTCATATTACTGTGTTGTGTCGTATCTTTCTGTCGCAGTGTTAGCCAATCAAAACTCGCTGTGATTTGACGAAGTCCTAAACAGATTCGTTTGTTTGGTGTATCTCGAGTCACGACACAACACGACACAGTAAGTATCTGTGGCTTTAGTTTGAGCAACACTAGCGTCATTTGACGACGTACCTGTATAATGTTTAAAGGTTTGCTTTTTTTTATCATTGGTACTGAGATGGGTTTGAAGCATAATTAAATAAACATTGTTATATTACAATCTCAAACCAATATTCCAAGAGAGATATTAGATTGCTTGATATAACTAATAAAATAATAAACGAAAATAAAACAATAATGACTGACGAAATCGACATTGGCGAAAGCTAACACTTACAAAAGTGATTTTATTCAAAATCATTATTCATCTCAAAAAACATAACCTGTACCTACATAACTAAGTATTTAAGTTTGCTTTGCTTCTTTTGGGTGTAAATTGCAATGTTACATTTACATTTAATTACATTTTTTTTATTTTTAACTGTAATAGTTTAGATTTTAGTAGTTTAGTAGGTATCGATAATGTCTAGTCGTACAATAATACTGATTGTTTCACTCTACCCGACTACGTTTTTTTTTTAATATTTGCTTATGATTCAATCCATAAACTAACAATAATACCTATTATTTTATATGTGGAAGTAACTCTCTGTCGTGTATGTAACCTTTTCACGCCTAAACCACTGAACCGATCGTTATGAAAGAATCTTGCTCTAAACGTCCTATGAATTAACTCGTATGAAATCTGTAAAATAATTCCTAATTTATTATTTTATGATCTATCTCTAGATATCAATCGCAGACAATTCAAAATCTCGTGATAACTAATTTTATTCACGATAGTATTTTCCAGTGCCATATTTGGACGAATGAAAGGAAAATTACAAAACAAAAAACTCGCGCCTAGTTTTTAACTTGCTAGCTTTTGCTCGCAACTTCATCCGCGTGTTTTAACATAGAACATCCTATGGCACTCGGCAATAATGTATCTTTAAATTAGTGATTTTTGAAATCGGATGAGTAGTTTCGGAGATTACCTCTTAAATTTACAAACTTTACCTATTTATAATATTAGTTTAACTATGAGATTTTTGGTGCATGTTGCGCTAAAGCAAAAGAAATCTCAATTATGTCCGTCAATTAAATTTAAAACCAGTCGAATGTCGTTAATTATTTTTTATATTGTCGTATATTTATTAACACGCAAAGTAATTTTACGAGACTGTTGGTTCTAACGATAACAATGTTTGGTGGCAGAGTAAGATCCTTTGCCAGATAGGTAGCCTCTGGGAACTGGAAAAGGACATTAGGTTACTTTGCATCCTGGTTGCGACGCAGACGAATTTGCGCGCAACAGCTAGTATTTTATACCTACCTATAATGAAATAGGAATACAAGAAGTATTGCATTATCTCTAT
The DNA here is from genome assembly GCA_963855955.1 of Luperina nickerlii. Taxonomy (NCBI): domain Eukaryota; kingdom Metazoa; phylum Arthropoda; class Insecta; order Lepidoptera; family Noctuidae; genus Luperina; species Luperina nickerlii. Next base: position 8,810,578 of record OY979669.1, read on the forward strand.
TAATTCATTCTCCAGTAATGTCGTTTATCAACATTCAGTAAACAATAACAACATTAAAACAAATAGTGTAAACATTACTGAGAACAATACTTTTGTCAGTCCCAAACAACTATTTAAACACAAGAGAATAGAAAATAAACGATGGCATCTATCAGGATTGGAGCTCCACTACTTTTTCAGGAGTTGGACGGCGTTTCCTGACCTCCCGTTACATTTTTATGGAGAAATCTTATTATCATCCGCCTCGCCTTTTCCCAATTATGTTGGGGTCGGCTACGGATGCAGCTGACTAGTAAGTGGAGAAATTTATGTTATTAAACTAATACAAAGAAAAAAAACACAATTGTCTATAATATGGAAAATGCTATTCTTAGATATATGTGTTTGACTCTTGTATAACCTTTAACATTTAAAACAAAACTTTGTTTTAATAATATTAAGTGCTATGAGTTTCTATGAGTGACGCTATTATGCATATTTTCATACAATCAATCATTTTAGATACATATTTATTTGTTTAACATGCGTAACATACATAAATGTTTTTTCATGCTGATGCATTTATTACGCTGTTTATTAATAGTGGATAAATTGTTGGAGTACATCTTACAAACAAATAAATGTACCTAATGCATTTTTTTTTTTGTCTAATGTAGGTTATAACTACAGTTCTTACTGAACCTCGTCTGTGCCTTTTGCCGGGTCAGCGGGATTGTCCGAAAGGGTTACCGCTGGCCCGGAACATAAAGGGCTAAGGAAGGAACACGGGTGGGTTTTAGTCAGTAAGAGTCTGACACTCCCTTCTGCTCCACCCAGAGCGAGAGGGGTCATTTGATAATTTACCATTCTGAAAAAAAAAACTTGTCTCTGCCTCCGCAAATGCGGAACTTCTGCAAGAAATCGTCCCTTCGCCTCTATTTCCACCTTCTCAAGTTTTTAAAATCGGCTCCAAAACAAAGCGAAAGCCATTTAGCATAATTAGCCTATAAAGTTCCCACTGCTGGGACACAGGCCTCCTCTTGGTGAGAGGGAGTGGGCCGTAATCCAACACGCGGACCCAGTGCGGGTGTCACATGTTTTAGATTTTATGGTTCTAGGACATGCCGGTTTCGTCGCGGTGTTTTCCTTCACCGTTTTGAGAGCAGTGGTGATAAAATAATTTACACAAAAACGCCTGTCTGGGTTCCACTGGACCACCAATGCCCTTTAATGTGGGGGAAATATAACTCAAAGTTTCAGGTTTTCGCTTCCATGTCAGCGCTACTCCAGGTTAAATAAGCAATTGTTTAGTAAAGCTGGTACCACAAAGAAATCGCAACGTGACAAAGCCGCAAAACAAATTTTTGTGAAATATAATTTCGTGTGGGCTGATGACGTCTTAATAAACTTTCTTTCATTCCATAAAATATTTGTTTTCTTCTGTATTCCTCAGACCCACACCACAGACATTTCCGATTTTGTTTTAATGGTTTCAATCAGAAATTTAAACAAGCAAAGTTAATAAAATGTATATGGGACCACCCCTGAGGCGTACCCTATCCATTAAAAAAGGTTTATTTTTTTAAATCAAGAGAGCCTTTTAAAGTCGGTTAAGAAGAATTGGTTAGAATGTATATTTTTACGCGTTGGTGTATTAAAAGTACCCCTCTGCGGAACCCTTTGAGGAATATAGACGTGATGTTATGATGTTGTACAAATTTTATGGGTTAGAAAGTGGGTCCTACAACCTTTTCACATGATCGTTTCCAATCACTCTGAAAAATCAAGGGTAATTTGGTTAAAATTGTCAGTAATTTTGTGTCTTCTATGTACAGTCAGCATCAAAAGTCAATTAACACTTTAATATTTTTAATCTTAGTTATTGAGCAAAATATTTGTTCAAAATTGCAGCAGGAGTACAATTTTTAGAATATAAACTCTTTGCTATTATGTGAAAAGCGGAAAAGCAGTTTATTGAAAAAAATTGTAGTCAATTTAATACCATGTAACAATGACAGTGTTGATGGAGTTTTGTTGCAGACCGTACTATAATAAATGCTAAATGATTCGTCGTTTTTCTTTTATTTTGTTTGTGGTATCCTATACATTTAGTCCATGTTCAACCACCACAATCTTTACCCCCGATCCTCTAAATGTTGAACCCTTAAATGTCTCAATACATTGCTAATTTTTTTTTGTCTATATTCAACCTATTTTTGTTAGGTAACTAATAATGACATTAAAGTAATACTACCGAGTTGTAGGCCGTAGGTTCGAACCCAGACAGGCGCTTTACTTTGTGTAAATTATTTCATCACCACTGCTCACAAAACGGTGAATGAAAACATCGTGAGGAAACCGGCATGTCCTAGAACCAAAATTCGAAGACATGTGACATCTACCAACCCGCACTGGGCCCGCGTGGTGGATTACGGCCCACTCCCTCTCACTGAGAGGAGGCCTGTGTCCCAGCAGTGGGAACATTATAGGCTGATGATGATGATGAAGATGATGAATACTACGTAGAATTAATATTATCTGTGGTAATACTGAGAGCAGACGTTTCAATAGTAATCATTCTCCACGTACCTACATAATTTCTAACCTAATAAATGAAAGGAATATAGTACCTACAGTGAATGTGTGGTATGTCAAAATTGTCTAAATATTATGACCGGAAGCAAGGCCGTTCAGTTAGTTTAGACGCACTTATGTATACCTACAGTAAAGCGAGTTAGATAAAAATATAGAACGTTTGCTATAGGTATCAGTCGCTGATTGTACACAGTACACAAATCAACAAAATGTTCTCCAAAGTAAGTGCAGTTTAGTTAAACTTGTTCTCTATCAGTAATAAAAAATCTGTAAATAGACATTTTATGATCAATCGATGTTCATAAAAATGTCTATTCATCAATCGATGTAAATAGACATTTTTATGATCAATCGATGGACGACACGGTTGGCGCAGTGAACTGATGAACTTCTTTTAAAGGATTGGCCCGTAATCGCAGCAGACCATGAAAAGTGGAACGAGTAAGGAAGAACTATTATCACATGGAACAGTATTTATATCTATAGCATCATAGAACAATCGTAACGGTAGATAAGAATTTTCATGTTGCATAGAATGACAGGATGACTCTGAGAGAGCCATTTACTTCAAGACCACTAACTCAATGATTAAAAGAAACAAACTGTAAGATACAAAACTGATTTTTCTTCGGACGCATTAATGAATCCAGAAAAATCATAACAAATTACTCTTCAATCTGGAATAAGAAATGCAGTATTACCTACCTGAGCAAGATTTTTACTTTTTTACTTCTTTTTATTTTGATTTCAACACTGATATACATCAGCGGGATTGTCCGAAAGGGTTACCGCTGGCCCGGAACATAAAGGGCTAAGGAAGGAACACGGGTGGGTTTTAGTCAGTAAGAGTCTGACACTCCCTACCGCTTCACCCAGAGCGGGAGGAGTCATTTGATGATTTCCCATCCTCAAAAAAAAAAAAAAAAACACTGATATACAAAATCAAACCGGTCTGAAGTACAAAGGAGAAAAACCTTGTGTAAGACTTGGAAAGTACTGCCCGAGAATCTGTCTTGAGTAAAGCGTTTGATTTTGTTCGTGTACAACTGTACATGGTCCTTCACTTTTGGTAGTTAGCCAGAATTTCATTAGATTCCACATCTTCCTTTATAAACCACGGGACGTTGTTAATGAGGTGTCAGGGTTATAGAGGTATGAGGAACAGGGTGTAAAGTTCACTCAACCTCCATAGAAAAGGGAGGATCCTCCGACCAGACGGGTGTTGTGTCTGGCGGGCAACTGCCCGTTGATTCATGTCGGGCCGTTGTATCTATGCTAGTTGCGCGGTAAACTCTGCTTGCGCGATGCAGGATTTGCGTGACGTCAGTATGACGCGTTGTTTGCATGTGGCGTTGTAGATACCGCTACAGGGCCACCACGAATAACTGCGTGAAGATGATTGCAATAAACAATATTGAATAAGTACGCTACAGCTGCTAGTGTACACAGAATACAGAAGGAAGGGTCAATTCAGATACTTGAAACCAACCTCTTGGACCAACGCTGATTACAAACAAATATTACAATGACTACTTTTTTGACAGGCTGGCTTCCTAACAATGTTTCGTCATCTCAAGGATATGTCAACCTTAATTACGGGTTAGATGCCGAGATAAAAGATAATACTGATATTTTAAGAACTCGTGAAACAATGACTGATCCAATTAAAAGTTTTAATTACTTGCCACACACACATCGCTACATATCCCTATGCGCCCTCTTTGTCACTTAAAATGGCGAAAGCCAATGGCAGTCGAATAGGCCACCGCCATAACAAAGTTAGTTCTATTAATTTTATTGGTCTCGGCATGTTACGAGTATTTCATGCCTGAAAGGTAAAGGTAAAACAAAATTATGAAAATTTTCAAAGAAATGAATGAAGCAATAACATTTTTTTTTAAATAACCCCCTTACGAAAAGTTACACACCGATTTTTCTCTTTCAGTTGTCAGTAACTGAACTTTCGAAAGAAGAAGACAAAGCGTTGTGTAACTATACAGACGCTATACAACGTTTATTAGTAAGGGGGTTATCATTTGTAGGTACACTTATGCTAGTTAACAAAACAGGTAGGTGTTGTAACTATCACCCTTGTTAGTTAATATAACTTGTATTAAGGGAAGTGATAGAAGCCTCTACATGCTTTGGTTTTACAAAAGTATAGAATAACATTTATTAGAATAGTATAGAATAGTCTTTACTATGTAGATACACCATATAAATTCCAGATATAAATGTAGACATTTTACAGTGGGCGGTCATATCGGTAAGAGTGAAAGAATTAAAGGCATAACAAGTTTGTTAAACTGCAGTTAAAATGATGAATGGCTATGTTATGATAAAATTCTCACAACACCATTGAGACGGTGCGGTGTTATGAGAATTTGACATTTTTCATTTGGTGTTGACATTGTATATATGTTTTTTATTTGTGTCTCTATAGAAATATATTTAAAATTGCTTTCAACAATAATAATACGTTAATAATTTATATTTTACGTTGAAATGCGGTATAATTATATCTGAGTATATCTGGAAAAATACTTTGAATACGGCCTATATCTGTAATTCGTACATAATTATGTTGTACATAATAAAGAGTATTCTATTCTATAATGTATTCTTCAACATAATAAAATAAGTGACTTCCCTGTACGATACAAAATAAATTTGCGCCCAGAAACCATCTATCATTTTGTCCATAATATTTTAAGTGTCAAACCTGTCAGAAAAGTCAACATCAACGCGTCTGACACCGTGCATGTTGCAGGTGGAGGAACATCATAAAGGAGAAAATGTTGAAACCATGACGTGGCCACCACTCGCATCATTGGGGGACCAATGCAAGGAGGGTAGGTAGTAAAGGTTTTCACACATCGTAATATGACGAAAAATATCTGCCTGGCATAATTAAATGACAGACGACTTTTGAAATTTCTTGCAATCGCCGATGTATGTACCATCAGTGAACGGATTGATTAGTGTTACCATATAACCTGATGCAAGGTCGCGCATAGCTTGTTTGACAACTTCCACTACTTACACTAGCTTTTGTTAATACGCAATGATCTGTATTATAAATAGTTCAACTTTGAGATTTGGATATCATATCACCTTTTGATCACAAAAGAAGCAACATGTTCTCCAAAGTAAGTTACAGAAAGAAATAGATACAAAAAATATTACTAATTAATTGCTTGTTTACATTTTTACGGACTTTGCTTTTTGTTCATTTTCCAGGTGGTAGCTTTATGCGCATTCGTGGCTGTGGCCCAGGCTGGTCTCCTGGCCGCGCCCGCTCACTACTCTCCCGCCGAAGCGGTCTCATCCCAGAGCATCGTGCGTCACGACCAGGCTCAACTCCACGCTGCACCCGTGGCTAAGCTCGCCGTCGCCGCCGCTCCTGTTGCCTACCACGCTGCCCCCGTCGCCTACCACGCCGCACCAGTTCACTACTCCTCTGCTGCGGCTGTCTCCTCCCAGAACATCGTGCGTCACGACCAGTCTGCCCAACACGCCCAGCTCGCCTACCACGCCGCCCCTGCCCAGGTCTCCTACCAAGCCGCCCCTGTCCAACACGCCCAGCTCGCCTACCACGCCGCCCCTGCCCAGGTCTCCTACCAAGCCGCCCCTGTCCAACACGCCCAGCTCGCCTACCACGCCGCCCCTGCCCAGGTCTCCTACCAAGCCGCCCCTGTCCAACACGCCCAGCTCGCCTACCACGCCGCCCCTGCCCAGGTCTCCTACCACGCCGCCCCTGCCCAGGTTGCCTACCACTCCGCCCCTGCCCCCGTCGCCTACCATGCGGCTCCAGCCCATGTTTCCTACCAAGCCGCTCCCGTTGCCAAAGTTGTCGCTCATCAAGAAGAGATCGCCTACCCCAAGTATGAGTACTCATACTCGGTTGCCGATGGCCACACCGGCGACAACAAGTCCCAGCAGGAGTCCCGCGATGGCGATGTTGTGAAGGGTTCTTACTCTTTCCATGAGGCTGATGGTTCCGTCAGGACCGTGGAGTACTCCGCTGATGACCACAACGGCTTCAACGCAGTGGTGCACAACACCGCTCCCACAGCCACTCCCGTTCATGTTAAGGCTGCGCCTCTGCTCGTCAAGGCCGCGCCCGCTATCCAATACTACCACCACTAAAGTAGCAATACTGACATAGTTTTAGTTGTATATTGTTGTTAACCTCGTGCTAAATACAAATAAGTTTAAAACTAAATGTCTTGCATTTTTATTTACTTTTGGTTAATCTGATGAGATGCTATAAACTATCAGAATTATCAACACCCCTGAGTGATCAATCCCGCTTGGCACACTAGATTTAAATAGTTTTTATTAATAACCTATCCTATTAAATCATTGTTTAATTTTAGTACCTACCTACCTAATTAAATTTTTCAAAAAAACTTGACAAAATAAACCTATAACATTTTTCCACTTTAAGTTTTGTAAGAAAATCTGTTATCTAAATGACTACCGGGAACTTGACATAATTCAGTAACCAAATAACTAGTTCTACATAATTAATTAAATCTCAATTAAATTGATGTTATCAAAACACATTCCATTGATCGCTTAGGCACGCGTGTCTTAAAAAATACTGGAAGCTCGCTTCTAGTTTCTTACATCTAAACGTATTATAGATTGAAAGCGTATATGTATTAGGTCCACTTGCACGTTTAGTCGGGCTAAATGAATAAATATAAAGTGTGTAAACTCGAAATTTAATATATTTTGACTCATGTTACGCGTTGCGTCATTAAAAAGTAACACCGGGTTAGTAAGCTTTGATATTAGTGTTTTTAGAGTTCGGAACATTGCAGTTCAATCGACGAAACATCACATACAAATTGAAATACAATGTCTGTGCCCTGATCCTAAATCCGATCAAAAATGAATGAATGAACAATGAACGGAAATTGTATACAATAAGATACCAACGTAATACTTTCTTGTCTTAACTTTCCCACATCGGTGGGTTAAATCAAGGTTCATCTCTAACCTCACTCCCCCCCCCCTTACCAGACGAGGCCGGCAGCGGCGGGCTAGCACCAGTCGGGGGTTGCGGAAAAATCGTAAGTTCCCGCGTTTTTAGTCAGTAAGAGTCTGACAGACCCCGCCGCCCGCCCCCGGGCGGCGGACATCCATGAGGATTTTCCACCCCGGAAACAAAAAAACAAAAAAAAAAGGTTCATCTCTAACTCTTGATGGCGCAAGATGAATTATTATATAGTGTACATAATAAAGAGTATTCTATTCTATTCTATTTGATTAACCTTGAGTTAGCTGTTAACTCTGAGTTATTTAGGACCTATGAACATGCAAGTGGGCCTTATTAAACATTTATATTAAACTTACATAATTTGTTAAAGAAATCTAGATGTTTTGCGCTCTCTAGTAAATCATTAATGGCAATTGTTTTTTGATCAAGTTTCAACAGTTGCAAAATATAGAATCCTACATGTTTAGGTGCTACTGCCTCTCCAAATATGTTTTTTGCTACAATATAACATTCTATATCTACATAAATAAATGTATATTAATAAGTACATGTGCCAATTTTACGAAAGTAAGCATGTTCGATTGCAACTCAGTTTACGAAGACGCTTCGGTGGCCGCTGCCGGCGCGGCGTTACCGTGGTCCATGGACTGCTAAATATGTGAACCGGAAACTATTTTGTGAGATAAGTAGGTGGTTTAGGCTCAGGGCTAAACTAATATCCACTAATTCAGTGACAATCTTATTCTCACTTAAGATTATTAAGCACGATTTTTAAGTGTTGCTTGTTTACTGATTCTTGCACAATAAGAGGTCTATTGGAACCAGGAATTAACTTATCCTTGTAAACGTTAAGAGTACTTTTTCGAAAATAAAACTTGTATATCCACCTCGTCAGGTTCGCCAGGTTATACTTAACTTGGTTCTCATAAGTGAAAATGATGTCTATGAAGATTTTAATATTGGTAAAATGCGTCACGCCTATATTCCCCGAAGGTTAGGCAGACCTATAGGTTTGATACTATAGTACGCCCACATTTCGCCAGTATAATAGCATAGTATAATATTGGTACATATATTATACTATGGTATGCTGTACTATACTAGCGAAATGTGGGTGTACTTATATTATCAAACCTACTTGATGTGATTTCCTTTTTGCAGTAATATCCACTCATCGTATCAAAACTATTCTATTTAATAAAAGCGTGTAAAGTTCCACTAAAGACGAGAAATTTTTTGTCGATTCAACCCTTAAAGGGGTTAAATAGATAATTAAAGTTTGTATAAAAGTTCGACATCTCTGGCGAAGGAAAACCACATTGGGCACACGGCCTATCTAGTGATAATTATTCAAAATAAAGTGTGTTAATAACTTAAGAATTTTTGCTATAATAGAATAACAATTTGATCCACCAATCAACTTTGGGATAAAGAGCATAGATATTAATTTAAGGAAACAAGTCTAATGATACCAGTTCATAAAATTTAAACCGAAAAGTTCATGCAATCATACTTGGAACTTTGAAAACTTGGTGTCGAACGGTCAATCTATCAAGCGTCGAAATAATGGGATAAAACCCCGGAGCCGGAAGGCTATCTCCATATGACTCAGTAAACATTCGTATTGCCATAATGATCAATAAAGGGTTTTTTGTTACGTTAAAGGAACTAGTGAGCACAAAGGACTTAACATACGATTGAATACTGATGTTTTACGTCCTTTCTGAAAAAGCACAACCGGAACGTCTTGACATAATATACAAACAAAGACTGCTCAAACTCAAACTCAAACTCAAAGCATTTATTTCAATTAAACCTTGTACAGGCACTTTTGAATTGTCAAAGTTAAAATAGTCCGTCAGTCAGTCAGAAAGTTGAAGCTAGTTGCCCATTCCAAAACGTAGATCTCTATGGAGAAGAACGGGCAAGAAACTCCATGGACACTCTTTTAAATCAAGATATTACAAATCGTGGGTACATAATTATTGTTGCTTCTTTATGCGAGAACAATGTAAAAAACACAAATGAAGAAACATTTCAAAATATAAGATTAAAAATAAGCCTTGGCTGTTAAGAAATGACCAGTCTCAACCGACGGCGCCCGTTCACGAACATAACGCGTGGATCAGCACCATCTAGCTCAACCATTTTGTAGGGAACCGAATGATCCAACACACGCGCCACCATCGATGAGACATTTAAGTGAGCATGACATGTTCTCAACCGCCATGCTCTTTCAAGTCAACATGAAAAAAATCATAGCAAACGAAAACATGGTTCTTACATTTACAAAATTTAAAAATGCTTCTAAATTATACAACACTATAGTTTGTAATTTATTTAAGAGATTAATAGAATTTTACTACCAAATAGGAAGAGATATTATTTAATAACGAAGTATTCAACAATTAAGACTTATTGAATAAAACAAAAAAAAAAAGAATTATGTTCTTAATGTCAGAAACACAAAGAAAAAAGAAAAAGGGAAGCACCTCTTCCAATTATTCAAATGTTAACTAGTGAGCTCAAGTGCCTGTGGAGCAGGACCAGCATTAAGCCAAGCATTTTTATCATCGATATAATCATCCAACTTATAATATGCTTGTCTACATAGTGTGCGTTTAATACATGTTTTAAAGGTAATGGCCCATTTAGTGTGAAAAATATACCCACGGCGTACAGAAATAAAATATGGCGGGAATCAAAGACAAATGATTATACTTTTCAATGATAAGTGGCGCATTGCTGTGGCTCATGGGGATCATGAAAGAATAATAATAAAAAAATGTAATCTACCTAGTATGAAAACTTAACTTTTTTTAAAACTTAACTTGTGGTTTTAGGGAGGAGAAAATAAAATACATTTTTTTTAATGTTTATTCAGCCCCATCAATGTCTAAAACATTGTCCAAGAAAGCCGCAGGTGTTTCAATATTTTCTTGATGTCTGGCCCAGGATAAAAAGTACACTATGCTCACAATATGGGCACAACTTCCTATAGTGCGGCGGCCGTAAATGCATGAGCAGTAGTAGGTATCCCTCGATACTCTCTCGACCATGTCGTGTTGCATTCACCAAAACATAAGTACCTATAATATTGTTTACTCCTGACATGTCGAGACTGTATTCTCCCTCTAATTAATATTTTGTTGTCAACCAACGTGCGGTGTCTGTATACTTCTAATGTGTACAGACCATTTAGTCACATGTGCTCGTGGCAGTAAGATCTGGCTAATCTCAGACAGGCGAAACCGCTAATTATTATCCAATGTTTATTGGTCTGCTGCAAGATTTCTCCAACGAATATTTTTTTTTTTTTTACATATATTGAAAAGTGGGTTATGCTTGCATTATTTACCACCATTTTCGTTTTTGTACAAAAACATTTTTGAACCGGGTCGGATTATGGGCCATGACCTTTCTTCTCATTTAGTTGAAGAATATCGAGTGGTATTTTATTATAACATTTTATACAGTAACCCATAAAAGAAGTTTTTACTTTAGACAATCTGAAACGCGGTTGATCTAATTTGTCCCTATTTCTAGTGTTAAAATTATGCCTGTCACTTATCTTACTAAAAAGATGTACATTTTTTCGAACGTACATAATGTTTTCATATATATATTGACAAGGAACCGTCATGATGTTAATTTTTTTAAACAGTTCCCGTAGAGAACCGCGTCTGCTGAGCTTGTAGATGGCTCTGACAGCCCGCTTTTGCAGAATGAAAATAGACTCAATATCTGCAGCCCGTCCCCACAGCAAAATACCGTAAGACATGATGCTATGGAAGTAACTAAAATAGACCAGTCTCGCGGTATCCACGTCTGTTAATTGGCGAATTTTCCAAACAGCGTAAGCGGCTGAACTTAGCCGCCCTGCAAGTGATGTTAAGTGCGGACCCCACTGTAGCTTTGAGTCAAGCGTGATCCCCAGGAAAACCGTATTTTCGACGAATTCAAGTATCTCCTTATTCAATACAACATGACATTCACTACCTCTAACATTCGGTAAAGCGAATCTAATGCATTTAGTTTTTTTCTCATTTAATACCAAATTATTTACAGTAAACCAATTATGGACCACAAGCATAGCGTTATTTACGTCGTCAAGCTCCTGTGCACGTCTGCTTACTTTAAAAATCAATGATGTGTCATCAGCAAATAACACCATTTGTGGTCGGTTTTTCAGTAAATGTGGTAAATCATTAATATATACTAAAAATAGGAATGGCCCCAATATTGAGCCCTGCGGTACTCCCATTTTGACTTTTAAACCCGATGAATTCACACCATTAATTTGAACTTGCTGAAATCTATCATTTAAATATGATTTTATTAAGCTAAGAGCAAGTTTACCTAGACCGTAATGCTCAAGTTTCAAGAGCAGTGTTTCGTAATTCACGCAATCAAACGCCTTGGATAGGTCGCAAAAAATGCCTATTGCATCTTGCGCCTCTTCCCATGCGTTAAAGATATGTTTTAATAAGGTGACACCGGCGTCGGTTGTGCAACGTCCTTTGGTGAAACCAAACTGTTGATCGTGTAGGATGTTATTACGATTAAAATGATTGAGCATTTGATTTAACATTACTTTTTCAAACACCTTGCTGAAAACTGGCAATACCGATACGGGTCTATAATTATTAGTGACCCTGCTGTCCCCAGATTTGAAAAGAGGAATAACTTTGCTGAACTTCATTAAATCCGGGAAAACTCCTTGATCTACACACAAATTAAATATTAAAGCTAAATAGGGTGCAATTGTGGTGCAATTGCTAAATAGGGTGCTCAGAATCTTAAGAAAGTTTACACTAGTGCGAATCTTTTGAAACTTTTTGGTGAATGGATTCATTCGCAAAACTATGTGACCTAACGCAAGGTTGCCAAAATCTTGTCTAACAACATCCGCAGCCTACACTCGATCAATTGTCGACTGGTATAAAAACTAAATGCGTAAGTACAACAGTATCATTAAGCGTTTGATCATTTAAAAAGCTTTATCAAAATGTTCTCCAAAGTAAGTATATGAATAATCAAAATAAACTAAAATACTTGTTAATAGCATAGTAAGCCCGATTGCTGTTAGCTTTGAGGTCATGGAAGAAGATGCTTCATTAAATCGATACTTACTTACAGATCGTAGCTCTGTGTGGTTTGGTGGCGGTGTGCCAGGCTGGTCTGCTGACCGCCCCCGCCCACTACTCCTCTGCTGCAGCTGTCTCCTCCCAGAACATCGTGCGTCACGACCAGCCCACCCAACACGCCTCGGTCGCCTACCACACTGCTCCTGCTGCCGTCGCCTACAACGCTGCCCCAGCTGCCTACGCCTATCACGCCGCTCCTGCCCCTGTTGCATACCACGCTGCTCCTCTCGTCTCCCACTCTGCTGAGTTCGACGTAAGCAATAGCCTCCGAAATAGAATATGAAGCAAGTTGATTCCCTTTGTTGTACCAGAAACTCATTTTGTTTATTTTTGATTACAGTCTCACCCCAAATACGAGTACAACTACTCTGTAGCTGACGGACACACCGGCGACAACAAGTCCCAGCAGGAGTACCGCGACGGTGATGTTGTGAAGGGCTCTTACTCTTTCCATGAAGCCGACGGCTCCATCAGGACCGTGGAGTACTCCGCCGACGACCACAGCGGCTTTAACGCGGTGGTGCACAACTCCGCACCCACGGCCGCGCCCGTGCACGTCAAGACCGCTCCCGTTTACGTTGCGCCCGCTCAGTACTACCACCACTAGACCAAAAAAAACTATTTATTTATAATAAACTCAAATTGAAGTAAAATATATAATGTATTTAATTTACCTTTCATACCTGCGTGCCTGAAGCAGCGGGGATGCTTAGACAATGGCACATCCGCGCTTCTGACTGATGGTTTTTTCATAAGACTTAAATGATTATGAAATGGTAGGGCCCCACAGTATATTTTATACAACTTACGCCAGTTACGCCACTTGATAAAGATATATGTGACATAATATTGTGCTGGTAACGACAGATGTCTTGTTCTACATCCATCGCGATTATATCACAATTATGCACATAAGAATCATCAACCAGTTTTTCTGTTTTTTAAAGAGCATTCGAGATTTATCGAAATATCGTTTTGGCCAATGTCCTATTTATTATCTAAACAACCCTAAAAAGATATGATCATTAAAACTACTATAGGTTTTGTGACCATGTTTGATGAAACGATGTGAGAAGAGATCGTTTCGTTTAGAAAGAAGAATGAAAGAAGAAATCCGCAGTTTAAAAAGATCATATTTTCGGGTCAGACGTACACATTTAACTCTGACATTCATTACCGAAGTGAGTTTTTTACTCGGGATAAAGGTTAAATAGAGTAGTAAAGACATGGAACCCCAAGTAGGTGGTCCCAAATTGTAGATTGTGTTTTTTTTTTGTTAATGAATAAAATTACCGCCCAAGTGCTTATCTGACCACGCATAGGTACTGAAGGGTTCCGTAGTCTTGATATTTACATTATATATTCTGGCTGTGGCCGAGAATAATCTCACGCGCGATCTCTCATCTGAAAACTACACGACGTGTATTCTTCGTAACAATTTCATTCAAAGTATTCTTCTGCCAACTTATTGTTTTTTTCTTAATTTCCACCGATTCGTTGAAAAGTTAGGAGAGCAACACATTTTTTCCGGCTTTAGACTTAAATTAGAAAGTTACTAATAAACATCATAGTCTTTTAATTATGGTTTTCAACAATATCCTTTAGGCTAATGTGCAAAATTTTTGTTTTATCCCTTGTTTACTTAATATGGGAAGGGCCATCCCTAATTTTTGTCGTAATTTCTTTAGTAATTAGTTTAAGTAAGTACTTTCTTTAACACCTTTGTTTAGCGGTTCATAGAATACACCTAAAATTTCCAAATTTGATCGATATACCAATATTCTCCGAGGAAAATGGCTGTGTGACATAATTATAGACGGACGGACCGGAGGAAAATATAAGGATTTCGGTTTTTCCAATTGGCTACAGAACCCTTAAAATCATAATATTCATACATAAGCCTAGTCACCTATTCCATAGGTGAGGACTATCTATTGTAGGATTTGGTCACCTTTAACCGATGGGCTATTTCAGAGTTACGATACAGCCAAGAATTGAAGAAACTTAATTCATATAAATACTCAATTCAAAAAAACTAAATGCTGAAAATATCAAAGCATGCGGGTGTGGGTTTCATTACAATCCTTTGTTACTGTTTTTAAACTGTTTATTTAAAAAATCATTAAGTATGACGTTTTCCATCGATTTTCTTTCTTTGATTTGCTTTTTTTATTAGAATGAAGAATATACCAAAACAGTTCCAGACATCAGTCAGTCAGACTAGGCACTGTAGAAAATCAAACCTGACCTAAATGTCTAACATAAAAAATAATAGGTCGCACGTAGGGTGCAAAAATCAAAATACTCGTAACCCATTGGTGACAACTAAAATTTCTATTTAACATTATAAGTAAATTTCGGTAAAAGTAGCATTGCCACCCAACGTGGCAATGCTCCCAGTCTTCTGAGTACGTTTCCAGATGACAGCGGCGAACGAGTATTTCGACGCCTAAGTGTCCTTTTATTTTTGTATTTATTTGTATAGTTAGTCATTTAATTTAATACCTAGTGTAAATATGTAGATAGTACTTATAATAATGTTATCGCTCAATAAAAGAAATATTTTTTATAGGTAAAAGTTATATTTGTACCCTGTGCTTGCTGAGTGCGTGTTAGTGACATCAGACCCATATAATTGACGACTGAAAGAGAGAAATCCGTTTATAACTATTCATCTGATATAAGTAATACGTTTATTAGTAAGGGGGTATTTATAAAAGTTATTATATAATTCTAGGCTCCCATGACATTAAATAAACATTTAAATAAAATTTAAAACAATAGCTTGAACTCTTACCAATATTAGTTTGCCAATTAGTGAATGCTTTGAGTCGCGAAACAATGTGACCCAGGGTGAGGTCACTGTAAGCTCGTTCTACAACTTGTAATTTGAACTTGTACCAACTAGTATATAAACTAAATAAATTAGATAAAATGTATCACTCATTGTTAGATCACAAGTCAAACAATATGTTCTCCAAAGTAAGTCAATCTTTTAAACTTTGATATAATAATAATGCTTGTAAATTATTATAAGACTAGCATTCATTAATTGAAATGCACTAGTTAAAAATATTTATAAATATTATTCTTTTATTTTTAATTTACAGGTCGTAACTCTGTGTGGTTTGGTGGCGATGTGCCAGGCTGGTCTGTTGACCACCCCCGTGCACTACTCCTCTGCTGCGGCTGTCTCCTCCCAGAACATCGTGCGTCACGACCAGTCTGCCCAACATGCCTCGGTCGCCTACCACGGTGCCCCAGCTGCCGTCGCCTACAACGCTGCTCCTGCCCATTACTCGTCTGCTGCCGCTGTTTCTTCCCAAAACATCGTGCGTCACGACCAGCCAGCCCAACACGTAGCCGTCGCCGCCCCCGTCGCCTACCACGCTGCCCCAGCTGCCTACGCCTACCACGCCGCTCCTGCCCCTGTTGCCTACAACGCCGCTCCCGTCGTCGCTCACGCTGCTGAGTTCAATGTAAGTCATTATGGCCTCCAAAATAGATGATGAAGCAAGTTGTTTTCCTTTGTTGTATCAGAAACTCATTTTGTTCTTCTTTGATAATAGGCTCACCCCAAATACGAGTACAACTACTCGGTAGCTGACGGACACACCGGCGACAACAAGTCCCAGCAGGAGTCCCGCGACGGTGATGTTGTGAAGGGCTCGTACTCGTTCCACGAGGCCGACGGCTCCATCAGGACCGTGGAGTACTTCGCCGACGACCACAGCGGCTTCAACGCGGTGGTGCACAACTCCGCTCCTACAGCCACCCCTGTACTGGTGAAGGCCGCCCCTGCCTACGTCGCACCCGCCCACTACTACCACCACTAAACCAAAACAACTATTTATTAAACAAAACTGCCATAAGAAAATGATTTAATTTTATTAAACCCTTCTTTTATTTATCATGCATCAATTTTGTCAGAAATCATCAAAATGAAAAACATAAACAAAACTAGATTGCATAAAGATGCATGCTTTCTTGCATGCATATTGGATTAGTTCAGTTGAGTAACTGGCCGAACAAACTGCGCTTCACGAGGAGACTTCTTCAAAGACATCGAGTCTCGAAAAGGAAGTCGAACTTTCGAAAAGATTCGATGTTTTCTCTTAAAACATCCGAGTCTTTGGCTTTCCTTATCTCCATAACCTGGTATGGTAACCAAAAAATAAGCGGAATGACGGAAAAATGTGAAAAAACTCTTGGGTTGTTCTGAATATTAGGATTTTATATTTAAACTGGCTTCTGCCCGCGACTTCGTCCGCGTGAAATTTCGAAAGACCCTTTCTTAGTGGATACCACTCTTCACAAAGAACACCCTCCAAGTTTCATGTCTCTAGGACCAGCGGTTTGGGATGTGTGTTGATATATCAACAGTCAGTCAGTCAGTTTACCATTTTATACCTGACAGTAAAATATAACTAGAAAAAAATATCAAAACTAGCAAATAAAGTTAATAAGTTATGAAACGATTCTATTTTACAATATATGTTTCTCAATTAAATTACAAGTTCATAATGTCAAAGGTTTACATTGCTTTGTTTTTCACTTTGGTATATTAATAAAGGTTTATTATTATTTATTTACTGAGCAGCATCTGTTAAAAATTTCAGTCACGAAGGCAGTTTTAATTTTCTTTTCATTGATCTGTCTATTAATACATCGACTGGTATGCCATATACTACTGCGGTGGTTATGTCGCTGTTTCTTCCACAGGGTCTTGACAAAAATTTACTTTGCGTTTGTTCTGCTGACCCTGTGGTCCAGACGATCTTTCTTTGGCGAAACAAACGTCCTCCGTATGCTCTATCTTTTTACAGAACGTGCAGGTTGGAACGTTGGGTCGTACTTTGGACACTGGCACGGACGGTTTAGATCTTTTAGGGCAGTTGAGAGACAAGTGACCCTCACAGTTAAAATAGGTCTTATGCTGATTCGAATCTGCATGTTTTGTACCGCGTTTTCGTGACAGAGGATAGGCCGTAGTTTTAGCTGAGCCACCTCGTTTGATCTAGTTTCGCATATATAGATAGAAAGGACACCAGATTTTCTGAAGAGAGCCGTCGCTGCCCGCACTTGTGCATCGTCTATGCTGCGGACCACTATTTGCGTCATTCATTCCTCACTAATGCCTTTGACAATGCGCAAGCGGAGCAGGGTTATATGTCTCGCGTACTCGGCGTACGACATAAATTCTCTTAGACGGCGTATGCATCGTTTCAAAAAGTATCATGGCGTAATCTAATTTTCGGGGGCAAAGTGGTTTGTACTCGCGTTTAAAGCTACTCCACGGAGAGGAGAGGTTACCCATTCGTTTAATCAAGTTTTCGCGTCGCATTTCAAACAACCGGTTTCACGTGACAGATCCATGTCGTGGATAGACGGGTCAAAGTTTGATACAAAATAATGGGAACGTCCCGGATTTATGAACTAGATCGCTTCTACTACAGCTTGAGCCACGGACGGCGCCCTTGGGTTCGGTTGCGGAATTTGTTCTCGATCATTTCCAGACGGAATAAGATTGTGTCTAGTGTTCGCGATTCTGCAGGGATAGACCGCGACGTCTGGCCAATGTATGACGCAAGCGGTGGCGTCCCGTTTGATCGTACTCTAGAAGGAGTCCCTTCGCGACGACTACGTGACTTATTCCGAGGTTTTCGTGAGCTACCTCGCGACTGATCGCGCCTGTATTGCCGTCGGTGCGATCTGCTACGTGGACTATGCATGTTAGGCATGTTCACACGTCAAAACCACTTCAGATTACACAAAAACAACAAACAAAAAGAAAATCTCACACACGTGGGTAACGACAATGTTCCTCTGTTATGAAATTCAAACAGATCAAGTCAAGGGGCCTAAATTGGGGTTGGATTGTTATCCCACTTCTGATGTTAGGACAGATGTGAAATCACAATTAAATAGAAGGATTATTTGATATCGTAAAAAGTAATTACATGAATTATTAAAAGAATTATCAACCATAGCAAAATTACAATCAGAGGAACAAAATCATCACTAAACAAATTAAATAAATTAACAAGAGATTACAGATTACACCGAACGGCTGACAGATGACGGATAGCGCTTGCACGCAACGCTGTCAAAAACCATAGACCGCCAAGCAAAGACCAGAGAGCCTGGCCTGCCACCTGCGGCAGCCTCCTTGCAGTGACCGCGTCCCACGCGCTCCTGGGCCGGGTAGTAGTATCCAACAGTAGTGTATTGTTCAATGTTCCAAGTAAATACTTATTCCAAAATATTTATTAAAAATAAAATAGTACCATGTTGAAACAATGGTAAAACAGAGCTCAAAAAAATTTTTTTTTCGTTGCATCATTCTCAAAATTTTGAGCTTTATCATTTTATGTACTGATAACTAGAGGGAATTCAATCAACTAAAGAAATATCTAAAACAAACGTATTTCACTGAGCCGTGCATTTTTTGCAAAATTACTTTTATTTTGGTGAATTACGGAAAAAATGTGAAAATTGCAAAATTACTTTTATTTTGGTGGTCATTCGATTCAACTAACATCAAACGCATCGCTGTTTTGACCTTATTTTGTTGCTGCGATGCGCTATTGTCAATTACCTAAAAATTTGAATAGCAATTCAAATGAAACGCTTTGTCATTGATGATGGGCTAGCAACATATCTCAGGTGACTGGTTTTATTTGCAAATCTATGTCACCCAAAAGATTACTCAAAGCTTGTTCTACAACTTCTTACACACGCGTTTGTGACACTGACACCTAATACTGTATACTAATCGTTGGCGACAAATGTATCATTCAGTTGTTGATCTCGTTACTATCTAATCAAAATATTCACTAAAGTAAGTCAGAGTATTTAAAAGAGTTCATAAATTATTAGTCAAAATAATGAATAGTAAAATTTACTTGCAGGTAGTCGCTCTGTATGGTTTGGTGGCAGTGTGCCAGGCTGGTCTGCTGACCGCCCCCGTGCACTACTCCTCTGCTGCTGCTATTTCCTCTCAGAACATAGTGCGTCACGACCAGCCTGTCCAATACGCCTCGGTCGCCTACCACGCCGCCCCTGCTGCCTACGCCTACCACGCCGCCCCAGCCACCGTTGCCTACCACGCTGCTCCTGCCCCTGTCGCTTACCACGCCGCTCCTGTCCTTGCCCGCGCTGAAGAGTTTGACGTGAGTTATTAATTGGATCTGTGTAAGTTCTTTATCTCATAGATTTGAATATAATGTACATATATTTTATCACAGTCTCACCCCAAATACGAGTACAACTACTCGGTAGCTGACGGACACACCGGCGACAACAAGTCCCAGCAGGAGTCCCACGACGGTTATGTTGTGCAGGGCTCGTACTCTTTCTATGAAGCCAACGGCTCCATCAGGACCGTGGAGCACTTCGCCGACGACCACAGCGGCTTCAACGCGGTGGCACACAACTCCGCGCCCACGGCCGCGCCCGTGCACGTCGCGCCCGCTCACTACTGCCACCACTGAAGCACCCTCACTAGTCATGTATCGCGCTCACCAAAACAATGTTGATTATTAATTATTTATTGCAATATGCGAATAGGTTCGATAAATATTTTGTGTTAATGTTATCTCCTGTGTGAAAGTTTTTAGTATGAATGTCGATAGCTATAAGGCTACGGACACGAAGTCAGCGAGCGCGTCGTGGCAGCGGCGGCAGCGCGGTTAGCGGCGCGTTTCAATGCAAAGATTTATATGGAACTGGCCTCGAAGACAGCGGCACTGGGAGCGGCGTACGAGCGATTCGCACCAGTCTAGCGTTGCCCGGGCGTCTGCATTGACGTAGTATTGTGCTTATTAATGACGTTTAAAAATGTTATATCAAAAAGATGTTTTCGTCGCTGTTTAGACATTTCGCTCGCAAACACAAAGACACTAATTTCGTATACCGCAACACTACGCCGCTCTAGCAGCGGGCGATCTGCCCGCTGGCTTCAAGACCGGTTGCCGCGCCGCTCCCCGCACCGCCGCCGCCGCCTCCCCGCAATCGCTGACTTCGAGACCGAGGCCTTAGAGTAGGAAGACCAAATAAACGATGGATGGACTGTGTGAATAATGATATGGTTACAAAGGGAGTGACTACCGAGATGATGTCTAAAAGAGAAGTATGGAAGAAACAGACATGTTGCGTAAATTGGGATAAGGGCAGGAGAATGATGTTTTCCTGTGTGAATTCACCCCTGAATTTCAACTTGCGATTAAATTTAGAACAAGACAAAAAAAGACCGACTTCCAAAAAAAAACACTACAAAGTGAAAAATAACTTTAATTTCTTTGTCTTTGGATCTGTATTTAGTTTTTGTCACCGATTTCCGAAATTAGAGTTATTTTTCACTTTGTACACTACAAAGTTTCTTTTGGTTCTCAGTTTTTTTTTTTTTTGTTAAAATGTTTTTATTTCTCGGTTTTAAGTGGGTCTGTTTATAATGTATCTAAGTTACAATAGCCTAATGTCAACTCGCCCATCGCCTTTTACAAAATATTGCTTTTACCTCTGCAGGGATGTTAATTGTTGAGGAGTTCTCCTAGTATTCCACCATCAGCCCCATTTCACCATTCGCATTGTGACAAGCATAAATTGCTTAGCAACCCGTGAAATACTTATTATTGAGTAGTTCCGTTGGCCATCTGTGGTCTTCTTCATCAGTTCCACTTCACCAAATGGTGGTTTTCGAGAGCAAATGCATAAGTTACTATAAAAAATACCCAAATCGCTATAGAAGTGCCTATAATATTAGAAGAGTTCCCTCAATTCCTCATAGATCCCACTATCAGAACTGGATTTTGATGAAAATGGAAGCAATCTGGAAGTACATAATTATCCTTTTAAATAAAAAAATAATTTTCCAAATAGGTTTATAAATGACGGCGTAGTGAGGTAACAAACAAAAAAAATAATTAAAAATACAAGTGAATTGAGAACCTCCTCCTTTTTTTGAAGTTGGTTAAAAACAAGAACTAGTTTTAGAAGACTTGAGAAATTGATCAAAAAAGTCCAAGTTGTCATTTATTTATGACATTATGAGTAATTCATATAAGAATAGTTTTACTTTAATTATAATAACTTTGACAAAAAAATTACAGAGGAAAACCAATCTTAAACATAAAAAAGCGGCAAAGTGCGAGTCGGACTCGCACACGAAGAGTTTTGTACCACAGGGTAAAAAACGCCGAAAAAAACATGTTTCTTGTATGGAGACCTCTAAGTTATAACTCTATTTTATTTGTTGTGATAGCCCCAATAGTCGGTTCACGAGATACAGCCCGATGATAAAGACACAATAGACAGACGGACGGACGGATGGCGGAAGCTTAGCAATAGGGTCCCGGCGGCCGCGCCCTTCGGGCACGAAACCCTAAAAGAAATATGAAGGCAGTACGGTACAAGGATTTTTTGGCGCATGGCTAGAATCGGAATTAACGGAGCCATTTTTTTTAATACAAAATTTCTGTCACAATTTCACAAATGTTAACCAACAACAACGCCCCCTGTCATTTAGACGCAAAAAGATCCTTGTACCACTTGTGCGTATAGTGACGAAGCAAATGGAGTACCTACTTATGGTTAGATCGTAGCAGATGGCGTTCTATACCTAGTTATATTATGGCTTTTTTTTTACTATGGGAAATCATCAAATAAACCGTCCCGCTCTGGGTGGAGCGGAAGGGAGTGTCAGACTCTTACTGACTAAAACCCACCCGTGTTCCTTCCTTAGCTCTTTATGTTCCGGGCCAACGGTAACCCTTTCGGCCATTCCTGCTGACCCGGCAGGCTTTGGCCCTCACAGGCCCCTTCACTTGATGCTGATATCTCTTTGAGGCGCGCGTGGAACACGTACGCGCCGTCCGGCACTGGCCTGGTCCTGATCGGACGGTAAGCTACCTATATAAGGCCGGATTATTGGGTTTCTGGCGTTTTCTTCGTGTAGGAGCAATTTTAGGGATTTTAAATATAAAAAATGCGTGTGCTCAGGTTCGTAGTTTATTCGAGAGGGACCACAGATAATATACAAAACTTATACAATAGAATGGCACAGATAACAAAATTATTTAAAAAGGCAATCGACTATTTAATGTTTCCAACACTACCCATCACTCTCCGTCCGCAGGCCCGTGCCTACGGTGGCTGGGAGTCGCCACGCGGCTCCCAAAGCCCGGAGCGTCTCCCGCGGCGGCTGGGATGGGAGGCTCTTTCCCTCAGCCATCCCGCCACCTCCTTCGCTAGCTTGACTGCTTTGCAGAAGGAGGTGACTGCCTTCCACTCCCTATCGCTCCGGACCACGACTTGAACCAGGGCCGCCGCTGCCGATCGCCTCTACGAGGACACGGCGGTGCTCCGCCCAAGCGAGGCAGACCTCCACTGTGTCCTCTGGGTGATCTTCGCAGTGGTGACACCCGGGTGTTTCCTCCCGCCTGATGATGTCCAGGAACCTTCCGAAACATCCGTGTCCGGTGAGGACCTGCGTCAGGCGGTAGGTGAGGGCGCCGTGACGCCTCTCCAGGCACTCCTCAAAAAGGGGTCTTATCCCTGCCCAGGTGCCCTGCGATGGGTTGCGACAGTCGCTGGAGGTCAGTCCGCTCCGCCGCGTTTTGCCGCGGGAGCGAAGTTTGCCCCCAGCGTATTGCCTCCGCGCGCCTGTATGAGTGGCGCACGGAGGCACTACCTACGCCGGGGGGAAACTGAAAATGACAATCGCCTCCAGATCCCATGGCGGCATTCCAGCAAGGAGGCTTGCCCTAGATCGTGCGGTATCCCCGGATAAGCCTTACGGCTACCACCTTTTGGGGCGCGTTCAAATAGTGGGCGGCTCGTCGCCGCAGTGAACGCGCCCACACTGCGGCCCCGTATAGGGCCATGGAACGCACGAGTTATATTATGCCTGCCTGCCTTCTCGAAAATAGCCGTGATTTTATGTATGCAGTATTATGTAAGTACGACTTTCGGAAATTCTTTGAAATGGTAAGATACAAAAATACCTACTAATGTATTTCTTTTTCATTCTTGGTTTTTATAAGTATGAATTCAACGGCCTCGTGCTTGTTGAACGTTGGCAATAAATAAAGAAAAGGGGGCTCATGGAGGATCAGAAAACACCCTCACCGCCAAATGATGATGCGTCATTCAATTTCGATTTTGGAAAAGCCTCAGTTGTAATTGTAGTCGGAAGACAAATTCGTTAATAATGAAATACAAAATGTCATTTTTTTATTGAGGGCAGCAGAGGCTGAATCGGATTAAACAGCCTGTTATTATTACTTATTTACTTCATTGGGTAATACTGACGAAGAGAATGAAATAAAGCAAAATAATATTACTATCTGAGGATATTAATACGATTGTAAAATGAAAAAGGCACGGCTATATAGCCGGGCCTTTTTTTGTCTTTTTAAAGGCAGTCTTTAGTATTAAAGACTGCTTTTTCCCTAGGTTTTACGTCCAATATAATGAAATGAGGGGAAAAAGGAAAAAAATCAGCTTCTTTTGAAGGCTTCTGCGAAAGCTGGCAAAAAAATGAAAGCTTGCGCGCGAAATAAGCAAATATATAAAAAAACTAGTTCCTATATTGGCTGTACTGTTTCAGTTAAATAAAATCCACTTAGATAATTTATCACAATCATCTTCAACCTACCAATCCTCTACTGGACATGGCCTGGATTCTCGAATCGCTCGTCATTTAACTGGATACTCCGTTATTGTCATTTAGCTGATACTAGCCACCCTGGGAAGATCTTCAGTTCACCTAGCCTGAGGGTATCTAACTTTACATCTTCCATTTCACGGCTTACACTTGAAAACACGTATATCTCAACCACAGTCATCGGGTCTCCGTCTAATATGACCGGCCCATTGCTACTTCAGATGAACGCAATTCTCGTATTTTTAAGAACATTCGCATTTTAATCTCAAGTCTCAATCTGTCAAAAATACCTGTCATTTACCTACATTTTTGACAAGTTTGTGACATTAATCGTCACTGAGATGCGGTTGCGACTAGGTTTTGGACGTTTTTGCCTATTTGCTCATTATGTGGGCCATGTGACATTTTGTTCTCTCTCAGATCACAAAAAAATCTCATTCAGGACCCCGAGCACTCTTAGCCTTTTTCATAGCTCGTTGCTATTGCAAAGCTCGCGGGAATAACCCGTGAGAATCCACGTTTCGACTCCGTGAGCCATCACAGAAAGCCAATTCTCGTACTTAAAAAACGATCAGTTTCAAGTCGAAATCTCATCTCAGCGATAATCAAAAACTTGTGAAAATGTATGTAAATTAATTGTATTTTCAACGAATTGAGATTAGAATGCGAACGCTCTTAGAAATACGAGAATTGCCCCTCAGGTCCCTACCCGTTCAGCGGGATCGTCCGTGAGAGTTACCGCTGGCCCGGAACATAAAGGGCTAAGGAAGGAACACGGGTGGTTTTTAGTCAGTAAGAGTCTGACACTCCCTTCCGCTCCACCCAGAGTGGGAGGGGTCATTTGATGATGCCCATCCCGAAAAAAAATGACTTAATACTTGTGAACTGATTAAAGAATATAGAAATAATTTTGAATACCTATTTAATAATTTATCTTCGAACCTACATTCCAAGCCAAGTCGATAAAAGTTTTTTCACCTGTCGTGTAATTGTGACACTTGCATGGTTAAAGGCTCTATTTCTAGGATTCATTATGAAATTATTAGTGATAGTGAATGTTTGGCATCGCCATATCTCATAGCGTAAGGTCGCGCTAAGCCTGTTCTGTAAGCAATGTATGTGCTCGTACAAATGGCAACTAGTATAAAATCTAGATCAATCAGTTGAACTCTATCATTCATTGTTAGATCACACAAGTGAAACAACCAATCTAATCAAAATGTTCGTTAAGGTAAATAAATTCAATTACTTACCTTTAAACATGTCAAGTGTTTTCTTCTAATATTGTAGAAAAAATAATTTTGAACTTTTATTTGCAGATAGTAGCTCTGTGTGGTTTGGTGGCGGTGTGCCAGGCTGGTCTGCTGACCGCCCCCGTGCACTACTCCTCTGCTGCGGCTGTCTCCTCCCAGAGCATCGTGCGTCACGACCAGCCTGCCCAACATGCCTCAGTCGCCTACCACGCTGCCCCCGCTGCCTACGCCTACCACGCTGCTCCTGCCCCTGTTGCCTACCACGCCGCTCCCGTCGTCGCCCACGCTGCTGAGTTCGACGTAAGTCGTGGTGGCCACCGAAATAGAATAAGAAGCATGTTGTTTCCCTTTGTTCAATTAGAAACTAATTTTGTTGTTTTTTGATAACAGGCTCACCCCAAATACGAGTACAACTACTCGGTAGCTGACGGACACACCGGCGACAACAAGTCCCAGCAGGAGTCCCGCGACGGTGATGTTGTGAAGGGCTCGTACTCGTTCCATGAGGCCGACGGCTCCGTCAGGACCGTGGAGTACTTCGCCGACGACCACAGCGGCTTCAACGCGGTGGTGCACAAGTCCGCGCCCGCTCAGTACTACCACCACTGAAGCACCCTCACTAGTCATGTATCAGGCTCACCAAAACAATGTTGATTATTAATTATTTATTGCAATATACGAAATAAGTTCGACAAAAATACACCAGTTTAATTGAATTGCCTATTCGGCAAATGTGTTGCTACGCTTAGTTCTCGAGAAATGCAATAGTGGCCAGCTGTATCCGCCTAGACTGGAACTTTTTCTCAAAATTCTTGGGTAATTTTCAAAATCAATTATTTCGAATCAAAGAAAATAAATCGTAAGTGTTCTCACAAATTTTAGATAGTGTTGTTTTTCATCGCTGCCAACTTTATTGCAACAATTACGGGCACTTCTGATATTTTTTTCAAATAATAATTGTTCGATAGATAGCTCTTAAAATAAGGATATTTGTGTAACAATATAATTATTTGCTTCTTGTATGAATGAATAAAGAACTCTATTTAGCGAGTACCCCGACAATATTCTTATTTTGCTACTTAACTTTTAATCATAACGTTCATACTTCTTAATACCATAAATGGGTCAGCCTCAAATTCAAACAGGAATCAAAGCTTTGAGTTTCATTGATTTAGAGATATAGTTATGTAAAACTATTTAACTACTTTTGTTTACGTTTCTGAATTTATGAAACCTCGTCAGATTTGCCAAGACGATCAATCCGTCAGATATTTTTATATTCACTATCAGGACAACGAACACAATCAGGCAAAATAACTTTTGTTCATGCTCAATATCCTTTAAAGAACCGGACAAGTGCGAGTTTAACTCATGTGGTGAGGGTTCCATACGGTGAATATGCAACCTACCATGTTTTTATCCTAAGATAATTTATCCCAAGAACAATCCTAACATTGTAGTTAAAAAACTTGTTGTCCCTTACATTTCAACTGCAAACGTAAGTTTGTACGCGTAATTCATTTATTTAAGACACATTTATTTTAAGACTAAAAACTTTTTATAGATTTTCTGTAATCTATAAGTAAAGAACTATTTATATTTTTTTCAAAATTTTACATCCGGTAGTTTCGGAGATAAAGAGTTATCGTAAATAAGGCGGTAATTCCGTCATCATTCATCATTGTAGGTTATCAACTGCTCAGAACTTATACACGACATGTCGTGATCAGACAAGCAAGTAGCAAGGAAAATTAATAAAGCGCTCTTCCTCTCTCTACTTCCTTAAAAAATTTGCTGTGCCCGACAGGGTCCATAATTGTTTCTAGTATTTTTTTATTTACCACCTGTAATTACATTATGGATTACAATAAACGATTTGAGATTAGAGAATACCGTCACAAAAATTTACTTCAGTTCGGTCGTCTAGAGAATGCGTCCCTGACACCTGTCCGTTGCCACATTTCTAGTACTAACAGATATCAAATTCGCAAAGCTTGCATTCGTTTGTATAAAACTGACAGCTGTCAAGAACGGATTCTCTCGACGGCCGGACTTTAGTGGGGTAGTGGGATTCAGTGGAAATGAAATTGTCAACATTCCACTTTGTCCCTGGTGCGATAGATTGGTGAGGCCAAGTCGAATAATGCTTCAAACATATGCTAAAATAAAAAATAGGTACTCATATTAGGTATGTATAATATCAATATCGACTAGTTGACGTTGATCA
The DNA here is from genome assembly GCA_963855955.1 of Luperina nickerlii. Classification (NCBI taxonomy): domain Eukaryota; kingdom Metazoa; phylum Arthropoda; class Insecta; order Lepidoptera; family Noctuidae; genus Luperina; species Luperina nickerlii. Next base: position 8,838,452 of record OY979669.1, read on the forward strand.
ACCGCAGTCTTATTTCACCATTTAAAATATTGTAAGCCAGATTGTATCGTACATTATAGTGAGGGTGTCTACAGTAAAATATATATATGGATCACATGCTGACAGATCGGCTACAGGACGATGAAGGCCTAGAGAGGGAAAGGAGGGCGTTGGCAGTCCGTTGCAATATGTTGGCCCGCAGATTCGCATGATATACCACGGATGTAAAACTGTTAACTTTAGAGCCTTCTGTCAGTCTTTTTACACGTGCAGTCTGTGGATCAACTTTACGAGGAGGTTTTTTTTACTAACAAATTACTAACACCTTTTTATTTAATTTTTTGTGTGAACTACTTACAACTCTACTAACGCTTTCTTTGTAAAAATGTTTGGACGTATGTCTGAAATCAAGATAAATTATTATTATTGTTTTAAAAAGCGAATCATACTGATGACATTGTCTTTTTGACATTAATTCATTAACTTTCGCAAAAGCCATTAAACGAAGAGAAGAAGACATTAACTTTTTTCTGTTTTCAATAGTAAGTCTTGCCGAATGTTAAAATTCAGAAATGGATTGGTACAGGAATAATTCTTAAATCATAATATACTTCGAACTTATTCGTATATTGCAATAAATAAATAATAATCAACATTATTTTGGTGAGCGCGATATATGACTAGTGAGGGTGCTTCAGTGGTGGTAGTAGTGAGCGGGCGCGACGTGCACGGGCGCGGCCGTGGGCGCGGAGTTGTGCACCACCGCGTTGAAGCCGCTGTGGTCATCGGCGAAGTACTCCACGGTCCTGACGGAGCCGTCGGCTTCATGGAAAGAGTAAGAGCCCTTCACAACATCACCGTCGCGGGACTCCTGCTGGGACTTGTTGTCGCCGGTGTGTCCGTCAGTTACCGAGTAGTTGTACTCGTATTTGGGGTGAGACTGTAATCAAAAATAAACAAAATGAGTTTCTGGTACAACAAAGGGAAGCAACTTGCTTCGCATTCTATTTCGGAGGCTATTGCTTACGTCGAACTCAGCGGCGTGGGCAACGACAGGTGCGGCGTGGTAGGTAACAGGGGCAGGAGCGGCGTGGTAGGCGTAGGCAGCTGGGGCACCGTGGTAGGCGACGGGGGCGGCGACGGCTACGTTTTGGGCTGGCTGGTCGTGACGCACGATGTTTTGGGAAGAAACAGCGGCAGCAGACGAGTAATGGTTAGGAGCAGCGTTGTAGGCGTAGGCAGCTGGGGCACCGTGGTAGGCGACGGGGGCGGCGACGGCTACGTTTTGGGCTGGCTGGTCGTGACGCACGATGTTTTGGGAAGAAACAGCGGCAGCAGACGAGTAATGGTTAGGAGCAGCGTTGTAGGCGTAGGCAGCTGGGGCACCGTGGTAGGCGACGGGGGCGGCGACGGCTACGTTTTGGGCTGGCTGGTCGTGACGCACGATGTTTTGGGAAGAAACAGCGGCAGCAGACGAGTAATGGTTAGGAGCAGCGTTGTAGGCGTAGGCAGCTGGGGCACCGTGGTAGGCGACGGGGGCGGCGACGGCTACGTGTTGGGCTGGCTGGTCGTGACGTACGATGTTTTGGGAAGAAACAGCGGCAGCAGACGAGTAATGGGCAGGAGCAGCGTTGTAGGCGACAGCAGCGGGGGCAGCCTGGTAAGCGACCGAGGCGTGTTGGGCAGGCTGCTCGTGACGCACAATGTTCTGGGAGGAGACAGCAGCAGCAGAGGAGTAGTGCACGGGGGCGGTCAGCAGACCAGCCTGGCACACCGCCACAAAACCGCACAAAGCTACGATCTGAAAACCATTAAATACTTCAATTAATTTTTGTTCAATGTTAAAAGATAACATATTTAAATCCTTTCTGGATTCCAATTAATTTACCTTAGCGAGCATTTTGTTTAGATTGATGTTTCACTTGTGTGATCGAACAATGAATGATAGATTTCAAATGACAGATCTTTATTATATACTAGTCACAAGTTTGTTCACGCTCATGCGTTAGTTGTAAAACAGGCTTACAGTGACCTTACCGTAGGTCAAATAGTTACGGTTACACGATGTAATACAATCAATGAACCGTTTCATAGTGAGCCCTTAAGAAATAATGCCTAGTGTAGGCAATAAAGGTAAACGAATCCTTGTAAGATCTGTATAAGAAATCAAAGTCTAATTCGGTTTCAGCTAGAGGATTTATGATTTTTTGTAAATAAAAATACTAACCCAAAAAAAATACATTACATGAGTTACCAGACAGCGTAGTGTTTAAAAAGTTTGCGACCATTATGTCAGTTTTCGGAAAATTTTGGTATTATAAAAAGTATTACGAAATACGGTTATGAATAGTCTACTCCGCAAGAAGCAATAATTTAAGAGACACTTGTTGTAAGATGTCTAGGATGGCTACACCTATACTTATTTAACTGCTGCCTAGCTAAACATTAACGTCTAATAAAGGACTAAATATCCCCAAATCAGAGGGGCAATTTCTCGTAATCATAAGAACGTACACAGTCTGATCTCAGTCTAAATCTGTCAAAAATACCTATAATTACCCTACATTTTTGGCAAGTTTTTGACATTGATTGTCGCTGAGTTGAGATTGCGACTATAATATGTATTTTGAACTTTTTTAATTCCGGGAATTGGCCTTCAGATTAAATCAAAAGTCATATTCATATATTTATTTGTATTCCATAGTGTTGTAGAGGTGTTACAATGGCTTAAAGCTTAGGCACAATTATGGACCCTGTAGGGCACAGCAAAAGGTATAAAATTTAATCTTATAAATCTCTGTCTCTCTCTCTAAATCTCTCTTTTAATTTCTTATCTCTTCTTATCTTATCTCTTTAGTCATTTATTCGTGGCTGAAAATCAGCACTTTTTGAACGTCAAATTAGGTACAAACGACGGTCCTCCAAAACAGGCCTCATAATAGTAATTTTGCCAACTGTAGCGAATAAATAAAATCATTTTACTGCATTGAATAAAAACGCAGATATATTTTTTACGAAAAAACCAAATTTTAAATATAAAATGTAAAAAAACATCTGGATACAAAATCTGTTATTAATCACAAGAGAATATTACAGCTGTAAAAATATTAGGAAAACGCGAAATCAGAAGAGTATTATTTCAGAGTATCTTTTAGGATAAAATTTTATAACGAATTTCACGAACTAGCGAATCGATTGCAATCGGTTTTTAGGCTCGTTAGAACTAATTTGCACAGATTATAAAAATAATTAAATCTAAAATACATTAGCTAATTTGTCCGGAGATATAAAAGGTTAGAGAGCACACAAAATACACAAACAAAATTAGTTATAAATCGTAGTTTCCTGGACACAGGTGAAGGTGGCCACGCAGTTCAGCAGCCAGCGACGTGGAATAAGTTCGTCCTGGACTCGAAGTACAGAAATACTCTGCATCTGGGTTGATGAATGCAACACCCTGGTCTCGCAAGCCTGTTAGATGATCAGGTATCTGGGAAAAAGGGCAAAGCGCTCTTTTTGACTGGCTCTACGCCAGATTTGAATTTTTTTTTTATACTGGCCAGTCATTTTGGTCAATTATTTTATTATTATTATTACAGCCTTTTATTTCCCAAAAATATGTTAAGTATAATTACAAATACAATTTTATTTTCATTTGAGATTAAATAATTTATAATAAATTGTGGTTGGTAAATATCAAGATTTGAACATAAATAATATTGAATATTTAAATTGAGTTTTTCTATAATACTTTTTATTGAATTATTATTTTAGGGACCATTTTGGTCAATATATGATGCGAAACTCAACATCAAGATTTCAGACATCCCACGCTGGCGGGGATCAGTACTTGAACAATATGCAGCAATTTGGAAATAGATTAATAGGATTCTATTAATATTCAAATAATTCGTGTAAAGATTGTCCAGCAACCTTTGCCAGCAACTAAATCAATCCATCAAATATATTTGCATGTTATATCAAAAATACGAATTCGATTTAAAAAATATTACCATTCATTATTTGAGAAAAAAAAAAGGTTTTTAACGTAAAAGGTGAGGTTTTAACCGCAGAGTTAACACTGCATAACTTAAGCATATTTCCGGGGTTTGTACCTATCGTCGCAGACTTATAATGACATATTTGCTGCAAAATAGACTTGAATCAGAAATACCATGTAAAGTTTTGTCCGTTTTCACCTACATCGTTTAAGTCGCAAAAAAATAAAATAGTAGGTAATAATAGAAGCTCTAACCCACTTATTAATAAAAGTGGGTTTTTGGATCTTTATTACAACCGGTCGGTATAACCGATTTCAGATTAACTATTTCAGATTAACTATTATATTTTTCGAGGTTTGGTGTAACCTTACTCCGCGTAAGCACGCGGAGTAAGGTTACACCAAACTTAAACTTAAAATTATTAATAAGCATTAATATTTTTTTCTGTTAGCCAAATTGTATCCCACTGCTCACGGCCGTAACGGCCTCCCTTTTTCCTTCCAAACCTCCCTGCCTTGTGCGATATGTGGCCATGTTGGCCCTGCGAACCTTATCAGATCGTCATACCGCCATCGCCGTGGTCTACCCCAACAGCGATGTCCTCAAGTACAAATATGTTTTTATGCTTCATTCTCAGGTTATTTTTTTTTTATATGAGTTGATAATACTATGTCAATATTTATTAATATTTTATTAAATACATTTCAAAGCTTTCTGGTATAAAAACCTAATCTAACAACACAGAATACACCATTAGTTCATCTTAAGGAGATCACTCTTTAACTCAGACGACAAAATCTCGATCTAATTTCTAGCTAGACGTAATCGAAATCATAATTAGCATACTACTTGAATAGTAATTCGACTTCGCGAATCTTTAGTGAATGGATTGATTCGCGATTCGCAAACTATGAACAAGGCAAGGCAAGGTCGCCGTGAACTCGACTGACAACTTCCACTACTTACTACAATCAGCTAATCACACAAGCATTTATCAGTATAAAAAGTAGACCTCTGATACTACATGCATCATTCAACTCGATCACATCAGTGAATAAACCAAAATGTTCTCCAAAGTAAGTTTTATAAAATAAGTCATAATTGCAAATCTATTTTTGGATTTCAAAATGAAATTTAAACATACTAATTGGTGTTTTAATGTTTTTTTCAGATCGTAGCTTTGTGCGCCTTCGTGGCTGTGGCCCAGGCCGGTCTCCTGGCCGCGCCCGCCCATTACTCCTCTGCTGCGGCAGTCTCATCCCAGAGCATCGTGCGTCACGACCAGGCTCAACTCCACGCCGCTCCCGCTGTGGCCTACCACGCTGCCCCCGCCGTAGCCTACCAGGCTGCACCCGCTGCCGTCACCTACCACGCTGGCCCTGCCGCCGTCAACTACCACGCTGCTCCCGCTCAGGTCGCCTACCACTCCGCCCCCGCTCAGGTCGCCTACCACTCCGCCCCCGCTCAGGTCGCGTACCACTCTGCCCCAGCTGCCGTAGCATACCACTCCGCTCCCGTTACCAAAGTCATCGCTCAACCCGAAGAGATCGCCTACCCCAAATACGAGTACAACTACTCCGTTGCTGACGGCCACTCCGGAGACAACAAGTCCCAGCAGGAGTCCCGCGATGGCGACGTTGTGAAGGGTTCTTACTCTTTCCATGAAGCCGATGGCTCCATCAGGACCGTGGAGTACACCGCTGACGACCACAACGGTTTCAATGCGGTGGTGCACAACTCAGCCCCCACAGCCACCCCTGTCATCGTCAAGGCTGCCGCACCCGCCCACTACTACCACCACTAAGACTAAACATCTTACCAAATAAGCATGTTGACCAAAATGAATGTTGATTTATTTATTTATTGAAATATACGAATAAGTTCGTTGATAAGTTTGATTTATTATTTCTTAACAAAGTTGTACGACAGTGTCCCCCTTTCATGTCACCTAATTAAATATGAGTCTGAAAATTTTCTTTTGCTCGGCAGTCTCACAATTCGGGTGCTTAACATTTAGAAGTAAATTATCACACAATCTTCATTAAATATAATTCTTTTATTACTTATTATGCTGGCAAATACAATATGTCGCTACGCGCATTCGAACAATAGATTCCTCGCGTCTATTGAATTGTATCGATGCCGTGAGATAGTACTAGTGACAGAATCCTCTCTCTTTTGTGAAATTTTATGTGTTATAGAGTCAACTTAGGATAAGTGGATCACTGCAATCAAATTAATTAGTTATAAAACTTAATGTTGAATAACATAACAAAAGTAAATACAAAGCGCAAAGCGTACCTTTGTCTGAAATCAAGCTTTTGCCAAACTAGAGAAGTGTTAGGTATTTTTATATAATATATGTTTGTGTTTCTCTCTTTACAAAGGTTTACATAGTTATAAACATAGAGATAAGAATTATAGCATTTTCACAATAATACACAAAATATCATCTTTTGTGAGAAACTGGCGTCCATACTAAACCCTGTGTGACGGATCACCAGGCTCTCACCCCCGCTTATGAAAAAAGTGCAACCAACAAGAAATTAGTCAAAAGCTCGCAGCCTGTTTCACTCAACCTCATGGGTCATGGGCCAGCTTTAAGTGCAAGGAGACAAAATATTTTAAGGCCATGTAGTCTTGTACACCGCGCCAAGTATTTGCCCTCTGGCTCTTTTAAATCTTAAAGTGGCCAGACGACTACGCAACAACAGAGTGAGCTAATTTTTGCACTAAGGTTAGCAAGAAGTGCCAGTTAAGTGAGATTGCAATACATATTACCAAATGAGAAGTATAACAGGAAAAAAAATACAAACAGAATTTCAGTAATTTATGAACTGTTTCTTAGTACTTAGCGAACAGTTTTATAAGCTGTTCTTAATATCTAGCGACGAGTTAATATTCTAAAAAACATGCATGTAGTTAATAAGAAACCTTTTTGCTTGTTTAGCTATTAAGCGAAATGTGGGTGTACACTGTGGTATGCACATTATTATGTTATTGGAGGTCGAAGGCTTGAATGCCTATATCGAGGTGGATCTATACTCTAGTTTGCAAAAGAGTCAGGTACATTAAGGCGATACCAAAATAAATTGGGGGCTTTTCGTAACCACTTATTTCACTATTACAGCATGTATAAATCTGTATAAAAGGTGGTTGGTTGGTGGTTATAATATAACCAAAATATAAATCTGTATGATAATTCACTATTTGATTAATACTCTGACTGAAGAAAAACGCAATTGGCTTAAATTTCCTCAATAGAATTTAATTCCGAAAAGGCCTCTACTTTTTTTCTGTAATTTAAAATCCTAAGTAATTTCATTGCAAAATTGCATTCAAAATGTGTGTCGTAATAGGTAATTAAAAACTCTGGCTGAAAATATTTTTGATACACAACTTAATTTATTTTTAACCTTTTGACCGCCACACGTCAGAAAACCAAAAACGTGCCCCCGGCGTCAAAGTCTGTCATGTAGTCGAATGAGTGAATGAGTCGAACCGTGTCGTGCTGGGCACATTTTGGTTTGTCATCTATACATGACTGTGGCGGTCAAAAGGTTAAACAATTTTTATTTGGTTTGGCGGTTACTTTGTTTTATTTTATTTCCAGCGCATTATTGCGCTCTCTTTTTTCACACGTGGAAGTAATTGACTCTGTCACTTTCCCCCAGTCCACCTTTGTCAGTATTATAGATTTCTTTTAAAGCTCTCAGTTGCAACCGAATAGGTCGTATTCAGTTATAACAAAATTTCAACCAAACTCTATTTCCAGCTAATGGATACCCGTAGATTCTATCAAAAAAAGACGTGAAAATGTTCAAATATTTAATTTAAGCTACATCGCACTAGAGCAGTGGTGGCTCAGTGGTAATCCAGACATGCGCTACACATTGTGTTGCTACACATAATTTCAAATGGTAAAGGAGAACATCATAAGGTAACCGGCATGTCCTAGAACCAAAAATTCGAAGACATATTGTGACATCTACTAACCCGCACTGGGCACGTGTGGTATATTATAGCCCACTCCTTCTCGAAGAGAGAAGGCCTGTGTCCCAGCAGTCGAAACATTGTAGGCTGATTATGATATGATGATGACATCACACCTTTAAGAGGTTTGTTACAACATCTTTATAAATAGAATAGAATAGAATAGAATAGAAATTTTTCTTTATTTCAAAATGACCAAGACTCAAACAAGATTGTTAGTAAAACTTACGACTATATTAGTAAGCACAGACACTAAACAAAAACACAAGAAATAACGGTTGGTCACCGTTGCGACATCCCATGAATGAGAGACGTCACAACAGTGACCCACGTAAACACAGTCAATTCGACCCGCAACCATGTTTAAGACACTGTTGGATCCGCCCCACACCCTGCGCATCAGGGAAGCGCAACTTTTACGCATATTATAGATAAATCATTTAATTGGCGTACAAGAGACAAAGCACAACATATAAAAGCACGATTAAATAATAACAAATTACATGAATATTGAGAAAATACCTACAAGGTGCCAATATACAAAAGATCGTTACTATCGAATGAGCCAAGTCTCCTCCTCTCAATACCAAGAAAAATGTACTCAAAGCCTCCATTGATCGTACAGATTGTGATGATACGATAACAGCTTTAAATTTCCGGGCTAAACTAACGTGGATAAGCTGTTAAGGTACCCATAAAATGTATTCGAACTTATAGATTCTATTTTCAATGAAGTTGCAAATAAACTTTATGAAGCTTAAGGAAATCCAACGTAGACACGTCTGGTTCAAAAACCAAGCCTTATTTTTGTATTTTTTGGCAGATTATATTGTTCGGGCACGTCCTCTATATTCTTACGTATAGTAACTTAACAATAGTATCAATAATACAATTTTAGCGAAATTTATGTAATAAGTATTGGAATAGTATAAAACGGTTTATATTTCTCTTTCTAATCAACAGTCGGCTATTACATTTTGTTAGCTACAGTTCAAATTAAGTGCTTCAATATGTTCGGAAAGGTAAAATTTTATTATTTATTAGTTAAAAACATCAAGCCCTTATTAAAGTCAAACTCTCTCTAGTAATCATGTGAATTAATAAAATAATCATAACAATTTGTAAACATATATTCTTACATTCCCAAGATATGCCTAATAAATTAAGTCAAACTTTTAATATTCATTTAATTTCAGATTTTATTATCCATATTCCCTATAACCGAGAAGTGGGAACTTTATAGACTTATTATGCTAATGCTCATTTAATTTCAGATTTTATTATCAATTTACTTCATGGGAGTCAGCCAAGCAGTGTTCATCGACCAATCAGATAATCATTACAAAGACTTGAGCAAACAAAATCCACACGGATGGCAGGTAGTCAAAGTGTACCACCCGCCTAACCCCCAGCCATTCGGATACAAATACGAGCCTTACGTAAGTAACGACTTCTCTCTCAAGGACCAAATACCTTAGAAATATGCAGAGAAAGGGATACTGTAACGGTTTCATATTTCTACTCTACTCATGCATGTACTCATTAGAATTTGTTATTACCCAACCAATATCGATCTCAAGTTACTTAACGAGGAATGTCATACAGACAGCAAAGTGTGGGCCAATAATGATAACGTATCCTACTTACTTAATAATGAATTGACACTTAATAATATTCTACAGGCGTACCCAAAGTATGAGTTCGAGTATTCAGTTTCGGACGAAAAGACCGGAGACCACAAGCACCATCACGAAACACGTGACGGGGACCGAGTTCGTGGTGAATACAGCCTTGTGGAGTCAGATGGTTCATTGCGGAAGGTCCAGTATCACGCCGATGATCACAACGGGTAATTAAACAATCATACACCAGCTCGCCGTGACCCTGGTTCTGACCATGACCATAATATAGAATCACGTTTTTGATAAATTCGCAAAGTTTTTCGTTAAAATACTATTAAATTGCGTAAACACGTTCTACTTAATCTAATTTAAGCTTGTAACAAAAACAATTTATATAGAAAATTTGATTTGGAATTACCAATATATGTATTTTTATTTGCACGTATCGATATCGTTTCACAATTTAATAGAAAGGAAAGTAGTTTTGTATAAAAAATCCTTTAAAATCACCTGTGGAACCATCTCTTTAAATGTGATGACATATAAAGAGATGGTTCCATATATGATGATGAATAAAGTGTTTTAATGATCCTTTGGTCATCTACCTAAAATTTTATAGTGATATAATAATTACCATTTCCATTTTCAGATTCAATGCCGTCGTTAGTAAAACTGTGAACAAGCATGGTGATCATGCCGTTTCAGTCACTGACCACACAAGATTCTTTTACCCCGTCGGTCATGGTATCAAGATCAACCACTACTTCCCCGGCATGAACTATCAGTACCAAAACATAGAACAACCAGTAGCCAGCAATGACAGCAGACCCGTCCACGAAGAAAAAGAAGCTGTAGTTATGAACAATGAGGCACCCAAAATGCTTGTGACTGATTCAGGAGATAAGGTTATGTTGGCAGAACAAGAACAAGTCCAGGAAATAGCCACGACACCCAAACCTGAAGTAGTAGAAACTGTTCAAGTAGTTCCCGCCATAGTGTCAGTAATTCCTCCAAATCCCGAAAATAACAACATCGAAAATGAAATCCCATTACCAGTTGTCGACAAAACTGAAGTTTTACCTTCAAATGACTTGCCTTCAACCCCTGAGGAACCAACAGCAGAGGTCAAGGACAAAATTGTAGAGAAAGAAGACCAAAACTTAGATTCCGAAGTTGCATCATCTTTTTACCATTCCAGAATTTATTATGTAGGCTTTTAAATATGGTAAACTGTATTACCTACTGCGATTGTTAATTAGTTTTATAAGAGAATAAGTCATGTAGATTGTAAATTGTTTAAGAATTGCTTGTCTGATGTCCATGAAATAAATTTTAATAAATTAATATGAAACTACATCTTGTTTTGGCGATACTAACACCACCTTTTCTTATCGTGAACTTTCTGGCATTTCGATCAACGTTAACGTTTCCAACAAAGCTGTAAGATGGCAGCACCAACGATGTATGAACTGTCGACTGTTTCTACTAGAGGGCTCTACGTGCTACTTCGATTTTAATCCTTAGATTCTCAATAGTAAAATACAAAATTGTAATTTACTTTGACTAATTTAATAGCTGTTTACTATAAAAACGCACTTATAGCCGTACCATCTACCTATAACAAATAGTTTTAGCGGGCAGTACTTATACAGTCACTTTATTCGCAACATAATTACTCACACAGGAAAGCTGGTGAAGTGAAGCTATAAATTAAAATTACGAAACCGAAATCGGACAGCCATTGAATCTTGAAAAAACAGGCCAAGTTAAAAATGAAGAGATGCATCATTTATCTCACCGAATGAATGCGACCAGTGCACTCTGCCTTTATAAGACCTTAAAGTGAATTCTCTTTTAATTTGGAGTCCCAGATTTAAGTTTATGCAAGATGTTGCACAGCCAACTTACGCATGTGTCTGACAATGCTTTGCATGTTATAATGACTGTTTCACAAAAGTAATTATTTATGTGTGATGTAGTGGCACGAATTTTTTTGTATTTGTTTTTAAATTAAAATCATACTGATTATTATCTGGACTTAGGTCTATGTTTAATAAAACTATTAAAAACCTATAATATTTTTACTGAATTTTTGCATACTAAGTACCTAAGTACCTAGTAGATACCTTCGAACCTACCTAGTTACCTTCATTTTTAAAGTACCTTTCGTTTCGATGTGTCATGCTTGTTCGAAATTCTGTTTTTTTTTTTAATGACATATTTCTGTCAACTCCCGCGCAACGCGTTCTGCAAATTCATACGTATATGGTCTTTGCTATTTTTGAATAAAAAACCTGTTTCAGAATTAACAGAAGTAGGCATCATTTCATTTTGATGCAGTCATTCATAGCCTCATTATCGTACCCACAGCAGCAGCTTCACTCACAGCTGGGCATTATTATAACTCTCTTTACTTATGCCGACCTCCATGCATCTGCGACAACCTCATCCAAATAGATATCTACCTACAAACAACGGTTTGGTGACAACATGCATCAGCCTAGTAACCCTGAAGTTATACGATACCTCTTTAAACGGAAGCAACGTTCAATGTGGCGACACTTGGGCCTTTGTCCAGTGCATATTTTACATATAGGTAGTGGGCTGGCCATATGTGTCGAAGGACCGATAGCAGGTCGAGCTGTCGACTTGAAAGTAGAATGGAGAGTGCGTATCGGCAAGCGTCGAGTTGGTTGCCTCCAGCTAGATAGACAGACGACCATTTAAGAAGGTTTCTGGGAAATACTGGATGCGGATGATGCAGTACAGTGTATTGTGGCGCAACCTGGGAGAAACCTAGGACCAGCAATGGACTGCAATAAGCAGAGTTGATTGATTGTACGTTTTTCGGCTAAATTGATGATGATGACACGCTTATCATAATCAGCCTATAATGTTGCCACTATTGGGACACAGGCCTCCTGTCATCACTCCCTTTCTATGAGGGGAAGTGGGCCATAATCCACCACGCGGGCCTAGTACGTGTTGGTTTGATAATCCAATAATCGATTTTGTATGGCTATCTATTACCATTGTCATCAAAACGGATCTTGTTTCATACTTTAATTACTAATACTATTGATTCATTATCATCGCCCATGCTATGCCCTTCACATTTATTGGGTACAGTGGCTGCCCGCTGCTTTGCCCGCGTAACACACAATGGTAGACTTTAATTGCATATTGAGAGTTATTGTTGCTTGATTTTATCGTTTTCTTTCTAAAGGATCTCATAGGTTGTATTAAAATGATTAGGTTAATTGTTATTTTTAACCGACTTCAAAAAAGGAGGAGGTTCTCAATTCGGATGTTTATATTTTTTTATGTATGTTCGGGCATTAGACGGATTTACAATTTTTTTTTGTTCGAAAGAAGTTTTTTCCATTTAAATTTCTTAAATATCTGATGATGGCTTTCGGAGACAGACAACGGAACTCTTCAATAAATGCCAGCAAATCAACCGCAATTGCTGCTATAGCATATGTATGCATTGTTTACGCAATCACACAACATAACATCACGCCTGTACCCTTTGAAGGGGTAGGCAGATGTGTGCAATAGCTTCCTGTCACTGATATTCACATAGCAAGTAGTGTTATATGAATTTGCTTGGGGTAGGTAGGTACATCTAAAAAGTGAAAAATAATAACTTTTTTACAAAAAAAAAATAACCGACTTCCAAAAAAACACTATTAAGTGAAAAATAACTTTAATTTCGAAATTCGGTGTCAAAAAACGAAAATACAGAACCAACGACACCGACTTCCGAAATTAAAGTTATTTTTCACTTTGTAGTGTTTTTTTTTGGAAATCGGTTGTTTTCTTTTGTAAAACCGTTTTTAAAAGGATTCTTCTATCTATTTTGTTACATCTGCATATTAGCGTTCATCTTAAATGGAGCAGTAATTAAAGCTTACAAGTTTATGAATGCTTAAGACTTAAATCGATTTATTGAATGGTTTTTTATCTTCATGATATAAACGTCACCGCTGTTAAAAAAAAAGCACCGCTGTTCTACTGTGATCAATCAAAGGTAAAGCTTTTGAACATTCTCGCCTGAATTATTTCATGTTGTGACGTGACATGTTATATCGAGACGAGGCTACGAGATCCAGTGGTAACGGCCCCGACTTACGTGTCGTAGGTCATGGATTCGGACCCAAGCTGGCACATTACTTTGTGTAATTTATTTCATCACCACTGTTCTCAAAATATCGGGTCGGCTTCCAGTCTAACCGGATGCAGCTGAATACCAGTATCTTACATGGAGCGACTACCTACCTGACCTTCACAATACAGTTATTGGGTAATACGATACCCCTTGGTAAGACTAGTTATCAGATTTTCGGGCTTCTGACTACCCGTAACGACAGTCAAAGATCCACGAATGACAGCCGGGACCAACGGCTTAACGTGCTTTCCGAGGCACGGAGGGGTCACGGTATGTAAAGATGGTCACCTATCCACAGACCAACCGCGGCAAGCGTAGCTTAACCTGATCGATCTGCTGGATCTGCTGACTGTTATTATTTATAGCGGTATGCCCTAAAACCAAAAATTCAAAGACATGTGACATTCTCAACCCACACTGGGCCCGCGTGGTGGATTGTGGCCCGCTGCCTTACACAGAGTAGTCATATGTCCCAGCAGTGGAAAAGTTATAAGGTGATTATGCTATATCGCTACTCTGAAAGTATATAAACGCTTAGCAATAATGATACCAAAACAAAATATTAATAGACACTAAATAATTTGTTGTGTTTGTACCTTGTAGAACTGGGTCACCAGCAAACTCCTACTTACGGTTACGAACGCGTACATTCCTTTACACTCTCCAACATTAAATACTGATACTCTATTAAGGAAATTCTTAAGTGCCGGCTGTAAATTACAGCGTCGAACCAGTTAGGCGCTGACAAAACCGCGTACCAAAACATTATTCATAGTCACCAATCGGAGCCCTACTTTTCACGTCAGGAAGTGTGATACAAACTCGATTAGACTGAATTATTCCCAATTTTCTTACGCCTTCAGTCTTTATGTAATACCTATATAACTCAATGGTCATAAAATATTTGTATAACTAGCTTTATCTTAGAATAATTAGTATAAAGTGGAACAAGAACGACAGGGAACCGCACTTTCGCTGTTGGTGCCTTCGCTGATAAATGTTGGCAGTTATTTACAAAGCAACGTTATTGGTGCTCACTGAACCCTAAATAGAATTGCTACTTCCGTATTAACAATCTCCGTAAGCTAGAAATATACTAAAGAAATAAATGTATGATCTAAGAAATAGTCCGATGTCCGCATGGAATAATAAAGTACTGTAGTATGTCCTAGAGCGCTGGCTACAGACGATTTTTTTTTTTGTAATATGTAGTTTCTGATAATATTTCGAACTAAAGCAGCATTAAAACAATATATTGAAAGTGGTATTATATGCAAAAATAAATATTATAGGTAGTATAGGTAAATTTTTTATGTACTGACGCCAGCACATCAAGCCACTACAATCTGTCAAATTTCTTTAATAGATTTTCAACTTTATTGCTAAAATTCAAACTTGATTGGGAAAATTTGACAGTTTCGGGTAGCTTAATGTGCTGGCATCTGTACGTAGAGGGTAATCTTCGTAACTATTCAGCCGATTCCGAAAATTCGTGGGAAGCTACGATATGAGATAATTATATCTTATTGTAAAACACGAAATTTCACACAGACGAAGTCCCAGGCAGAAGCTAATCCTAGATATTTTCGACGTACAGCTGTTACCTTGTTACACAGAATCTTGTCTTGCCTCGATTTAAACAATACAACTCGTTAAGGGCCACTGTTCCACTAGGGTGACCATATGATCGGTCAAAGGGAACAATAGTTGATATAACCACCACGCTAAAAACAAATAACGTAACGCAATTTAAATATTATTAGCGGACAGGAGAAAGTGAAAACCCATGCTCGAATATGTTTTATTATCACCTCTTTTGACATCCATGAAAACCACAACACACCCATTACCCATTGGCGAAAAACTTCTTAAAAAATAGGGAATAAGAGAGATTTAGTGTGGCAGACTGAGAGACTTCTATCTTTCTTCTCTCTCTTGTAACGAAATGTACTTAAACGAGACGCATCCTTGAAATTTCTCTCAATTCTCGTCCAATTATCGAATTGAGAAGAAAAAAAGAAGTGTCAATTAAAAAAAAAACATCCATTTCTCTAAGTTCCAGTAATGCTTAGCTGAGCCACAAAACTTGATTTCAATAAAATGTAATTTGTTAGTGTTTTATAAAACGAAAAGCAAGAAATATGGCCGTGTGAATCAGCCACATAGTGATCTTATTTTGTTTCCAACACTACTCATTAAGTTGATATCATCTCGTTTGAAACCATTTGTTTAATTAAATTCAATGATTTGAGTAAATAGTAAACTAAATGTAGCATAGGTTTCAACACAACGCTTAATCAATTCAATACAGACGATGGCTTATTACGACGACATAACTAAACATGCATCCTAACAAACGAAATTATATAATTTACTTTTACTATGAAAAATTTAATTCCTAAAAACCGTTCCGTAATACGATGAAAACAATAAGATGGAAGTAATCATGAACAATATCTAAGATGTTTCATCATCATATAAGCCCGTAACTTCCGATCTAGACTTTTTATCTATCGTTACATGAGCAGGCGTGAGAGTATCTAGCTTTAATAACCACCCCTACCTGACAAATGAGTGGGATGATAACAGATTTAACCTTTAAGTAATATACATTACCCCGTATGAATGTAGAATCTGTTTTGTCGACGATGAGAATAACGCAATGGATTATTGTGTAATTGTCTTATTGAAAGCAATTGTAGGTATTGCACTGATTACAAGTATTTTGCTCAATAAGGGAGCTGTTCACACAGTACCCTCGGGACAAATGGAAAGAGGATACCAATTTGAACTTAGTTTAACAGATCAATCATCTCATAGGTATGTACCTACTTCCCACAGAATAGCTCTTACGAAACGAAAAATATGATAGGACAACACAAATAATAGAAACAAATGCTGCTGAGATTAGCGTTGCAAATTCTGATTCATCTTTAAACACCTGCTCTACACTGGCCATATAATTACCTAAAACAAAATCTGATCGTGTAGCCTGGTTTGTACCATTGGATTTAACAATCGCAAAAAATTATAACAATATGAGCCTCTCACTTATCGTCCATTTTCTCTACATATTGTAGCGATATCGAACGTTGCGACACTCGATAAAGCGAGCAGATTGGCAATGCGGCAATTACTGTGATCCGATCGAATATTGTCGGGAATAGACCCCCTCCACATCCTCCAACGCTTATGTTTTGTTTGTTATATAAAAAGAGTGCACTATCATACCGATACCAGTCAAGGCATTTGTGTCTAAAGCAAAATGTTCTCCAAAGTAAGCTTTATTTCATTCCAAGGCTAAGTGGGGCTACTTACATAATATTTAGGACAATTTCGCTCGACGTAATTTATGATAGCATTGTCCAATTGCCAGTATTGAACTTAGTAGTACTTTGAAAGTTCTGTGGTCATGAAATGATTGGATTGCTTCAAATTAGGGCTTGAGATCCGATTCAAAATATAACTATTTTCTTCTTAAGGGTTTCCCTACATGCACTGTCTTATCATGAGGGTTTCAAAGCTTCAATGATAAAATCTAACAAAACTTATTTTTCTCCATCAGATCGTGCTGACTTGCGCCCTGGTGGCGGTGTGCCAGGCTGGTTACATCCACCACGCCCCGGCGGTGTCCTCGCAGAACATCGTGCGCCATGACCAGAGCGTGCACCACGAAACTCCCATCCACTACTCCGCTCCCGTGATCCACGCCGCTCCCATTGCTCACTCCACTCACATCAGTCACGCCGCCCCGATTGTTCACGCTGCCCCCATCGTACACGCTGCTCCTGCCATCCACGCAGTTCAAGCCGCCCCTGCCATCCATGCCATCCATGCTGCTCCTTCCCATGAAGATCACTACGTCGATGAATACGTAAGTCTCATATATAAACGAAAAATTCTAATCAAATACTAAGTTTCCTTTCAATTAACCTATAGAGAAATTTCTATTGAGCTTGCAACTTAACATGAAATTGATTGATTGCTTACGTTTTTTGCCGACCCATCGAGTCAATCAACTCACTATAATTCACTCTATTGCAAACTTCAGGCTCATCCCAAATACGGCTACTCGTACTCCGTGGAGGACCCTCACACAGGCGACCACAAGTCCCAGCACGAGACCCGCGACGGTGACGTCGTGAAGGGAGAATACTCTCTACTGCAGCCTGATGGCTCTTTCCGTAAGGTCACCTACACCGCTGACCACCACAATGGGTAAGGAAACCAAAGTCAAAGATTATCATTTATATTACATTTATAGAAAATTAAATCCCGTCTCCACTTGGTATTTTTATCATAAATATGGGGTTAGAGTCATAATTACAAATGGAATAGTTTTTATAATTGGTTATTAATAGCCTAACTAATCAAAACCAGGTGATATGAGAAAGTGTAAACGGGAACTATTTCCTGTGCCACAAGTTAAATAAAATCATAAAAATAGTTCCAGCCTTCACATCAACGAAATAAGAAACCATTTGTATGACATTATTGTTAAACATTATATTTGTGTTACAGATTCAACGCGGTCGTACACAACTCGCCGCCAGTGATCCACCACCATTAGAAGAAGATTTACCCAACCTGTGATATTAGTGATAATGTGTTCTTGTAGTGGAGTGTGTAGCCTTCCAGCTGTTCTCATTAATGATATTTAGTAATATACCTTACAGTGCAATAGAACAGTAGTTCCTATGACCAACGACTTCTATGATTTTCAAAACAGACTGTAAATAAACAAAAACAGTATGGCGTCGTTCGAAATTTAAACATGTTTTTGACACACCATAGACAAACCATGCATAGAGGTTGTTGATAACGAAAAATACTTGAACGAGTAGACTGCAGCCATCATTGAGTGTTATAATATTAAATGCTTTATTTTCTGTACATATAATATGCGCACGTAGCGTTAATCTGTCTCATGAATGGCGTGTCATAGTTGTATGTAATCTGTGAGTATATAGTTTTTCTGATCGGTGTGGGCAACTTGTTGTATATAGCTTTAGCTTTGTCCAATATACGTGGTGATAAAATAAACCGTCTTATACTCATTTTAACTTTGCAATAACAAAATGTTTTAAAACGGTAACCGTTTAAAGCATGATGTTTCGTGAATAATTCACGAAACATCATGCTTTAAAATGGTGCTTTAAAGTGAGCCGAGTAAAATGGTACCTATCTAATAATGATATTTTAAAAAACATAAACTGATTTATTCATCGACTTTTTTTCCTAACTGTTCCATGTAAATCTCCCGATATTACGCGCACGAAACATTACACTTATAATATCATTGTGCTAAAGAGATAATATGATTGTGAAAATTTTATATGGGACCACCCCTGAGGCATACCCTATCCATTAAAAAAGAATAAGAAAAATAATTTTGCAAATCCGTCTAAATATGCCCAAACATACATAAAAAAAATAAACATCCGAATTGAGAACCTCCTCCTTCTTAGGATCCCGTACCAAAATGGTAAAAAGGAACCCTTATGATGAGACTCAGTTTGTCTGTCTGTCACAGCTGGATATCTCAAGAACTATCAACTTGAAATTTAGAATAGTTTTAGATGACGTTTGCCCAACTATTTTGCAACTAAGAAAGAAATAAAAATATATATATTTGTTTTGCAACAGGGACTCAAAAGGGGTCTGAAAAATTCGAAGTGGGGCTACTAGGGCATGTGGGGTATTATATGAAAGAGCGCAGTTTGCACATTCTTAAACACTTTTTATTTTTTAGGCCACATAGTTTTCGACTTGAAAAATTTAAAAAAAAATACCGTCCCCCCCCCCCCCCTTATCTCCGAAGTTTGCATAGAGAAAAATCTGAAATTATTCTATGTGATAGAAGTTTATGTAAAGATTACAGGAAAAATAAAACTATGCTACTCTAAATAGCACACGTTTTCAGAAAACATCAACAAAAGTGACATTAGTTCCACTATCGTTCAAGAGATGGTGCTGACCTAAAACTGCAATATTCTACACCGCAGCGTGCAGTGTTAAATTCTTTGACGAATATAGGCCTCGCCGATGAAAACTTAAAAACATATGATGGTGCTGAACTCTCAGTGCGCGATTCCGACTCGCTCTTGCCCGTTTTTTTTTTTGAAGTCGGTTAATAAAACATGATGAGCACTACAACAAGAAAGAAAACAACTTGACTCAATATGAAACAAACAGATACGATATGATTGTAAGACTGTGAGTTTGATAATATACAAAAAAAGGCGCTTTTCCCATTCCATTTTCTTGTAGATAGCTTACATTAATCGTTTTAACTCATTTACCTAAAAATGTTTGTTTTACTTGTAATGTTTAGAAAAAGAAATTGAAAAGCGCACATACAATTGTATCTTTCTGACCTTTTCATTTATTACAAAGTATATATTGTTTATTTACATTGTGTGCTGAATTTTATTACATACCTACAGAGAATGTCATCCTTCTTTGCGATTCACTAACTTATAAATTCAACAATAGGTACAAGATGCAAAAAACATATGCTTGTATGCCTTTCTAACAGTAGATATCTATTTCAATTAACAGCATTAGTTATTAAGTACCTATTTAATTTTGATTTAAATTAATTAGTAATTTACAATCAACATACAAAAAGCATCAATCGAGCGACAGTTTTTGTGCACTATTGTAATCTTTAATGTGATTGGGCGCTTACCACAGAAAGCTCACAGTTTCTGGTGTGAAACTTTAATGATTTAACATTATCATCACGCCTGTACCTAGTACACACACATTTCGCCTGTTATTTTTAAGTTCCATTCCCATTCATTATTTTATTAGTCTAATATCTATAAAACTCATTATCATACTGATATTTCTGTAAAAGTAGGAAGGAGAATTAAAGGAAACAGTTGCCATTTTTATGACCAAGCTAGAGGACCAGAAAGGGGCAATTCAAGTAGGTAATTAAGAACGTTCGCATTGTAATCGCAACCTCAATCAGTCAAAAATGCCTTTAAAGGGTCCCCGGAAACGATCAATTGAGACGATCAGCGGGATTGTCCGAAAGGGTTACCGCTAGCCCGGAACATAAAGGGACTAAGGAAGGGACTTGAGTTGGTTTTAGTCAGTAAGAGTCTGACACTCCCTTCCGCTCCACGCAGAGCGGGAGGGGTCATTTGATGACTCCCATCCTGAAAAAAAAAGGGTCCCCGGAAACGATCAATTGCAATTGTCAATAGGTATTTACGTGATTCATGCACATTGATGCGCAAATTGATCGTCTAAAAAAGCAATGCAACTGAAGCGATTGATAATATTACTATCATAGAAAGTGATTGCAATTGATCGTTTCGGGGACCCTTTAGTTTCATACATTTTTGTCAATTTTTGACATCGATTCTCGTCGAGATGAGATTTCGGCCAAAGTTAGAACGGTTTTAATTACTGGTGTTTTTTTTTTTTTACACCATTTTAGCAAACTTTTATGACCATGCAAAAACCGTTTATGCAATCTGAGCTTTTTGTAGGAATTTATTAATATTTATTACGTTAAATAAATGCATGTAGGTATTTAATGTATGTTGGTCAGCTTGATCGATGATAAAAAATACACAACGATTACCGGTCACTCGGATAACCTTTTGAGAATTCCATGAGTTTTCTCCATTTAAGAGAAACCCGGTGCCAAATGCATTTTTTTGTTTTCATGTTAATCTACTTCTATAAATCCCTCATGAGATAAAAAAAAACTTTGAAGTTCTCATTGCTCCGCTTGTAAAACCCAAACAGGATTAATTAAAAACGTCTCAGTAGTCGATTGTGTTTTTATCAGATTGATACTTACCTACAAAATGTATCAAACACTATTGAGACAGCTGAAACGTTTGTGAATCAGTATTATCATTCCTGCTGGTAAATAAAACGTGACCGTGACCGGTAATCGGTTTTATTGACCAGATTTTGTTTTTGATCGGTAATCGGTTTGCCACTTATATCTGTTTGTATAAGTGGCACATGAGCAGAAAAGTAAGGTTTGAGAGCTTTATAAGCTGCTTCTTTTAACGCCTGATAAGTAGCCCCGTCGTCGCCGGCAAGATATCTGATATTGAGGTCACCGACCAACTTGTCCAGATTGATGACTATTACGTTTTAGCGAACTGGCCACTTTGATCTCAAATATCACAGTCTGATCTGTCTCAATCTGTCAAAAATACTTCTAATTTCCCTACATTTTGACAAGTTTTTGATTGCGAGATTACGTCTAGATTTTGAACGTTTTTGATTACGAGAAATTGGCCTTCTGGGGTTTGGTTGAGAATTCCGTATTCAAATTTATTTCAAATTTAGGCTTGTGTATTTGTATTTCGAATTTCGTTATTCATTTGTTTTTGCGCCATTTGATTTTTCTTTGACATGTTCTGTTCACAATATAGAAAATACATAATTATGTTTGTTCAAAAGATCGTGATATTTTACGAATACGAGTTCCATCTTGGCACCAGCGCTGCAGAAACAGCTTGAAAGTTTAAAATATGTATGGGGTAGCTACTATAAAAGAAAACACAGTACGCTTTTGGTTCCAACATTTTCGTTCAGGAAATTTTGACCTACAGAACAAACCCCGATATTTCAATTCCGATGAAGCTGTCAAAACCGCCTTCAAAGATTTTATTGATTCTCGCTAGCACAATTTTTTCAGCAAATTCATCAATAAAATAGCGAAAGTGCATATATACTTTGATTGATTAAATACATATTTAGTTTCATTAAAAAAAAAATCGCTTTGGTTTTTCCATATACAACGCCAGTAAGGACCTAATACTTATACCGTATATTTTTAGAAGGCAATGTCAACAAATATACCTACTGCAATTGAAGATGGTTTTGATGTCAATGAAGATTAATAAACAGGGCAGCCGGTTTGTCAAGCCACCTTTAACGACATGTCGGATGATGATGACGAAAACATAATGTAGAGGAAGTTAGTGTTACGAAAAAGGAAACAGTTTTGATTGCTAATCTAATATAGTCGGATATTATATGAAATATTGATCCTTTTTAAATGATATCAATTAATCATAATCCTGTCAGACCGACGTCTCGACGCATACGAAAGCTTGTAATAATATTATTAGCCTCAGAATTGAACAACTACTTAATTAATAACATACATAAATTAGATCGAAATCGCAGTTCTTCAGTTACACAATATGAAAAAACAATTAGAACAATCGTAAACGGTGATAGACGGAACAACACATTGCGATAGTATATTGAAAGTGTTAATTGTAGTAACAAGTTCAGTGGAGCGTGAGAAGATATGAGATCTCATCCAAATTGCATATCACAATATTACCATACAATGTCCGAGCCGAAATAAGGAGTGAAAGCAATGTACTGGCGGAACTAGACTACAGATAGTACCACGCAACCCAACACAGGTAGCCGGTAAACCCTATATTACCTATTTAATATTCAAACATTTAGCAATTGAGATCACACAGATATCGACTGACTACATAACGACTTTGAATTGAATATATACCTTTATTGCGTACTGCTATGTGACAGAAATTCACGAAGCGTATATGTGTAGCACATTATTATCTTATATTTTTAGAAGCCGAAATATGCTGAAATTCAAAATTAATCCTCTTATAAGAATGTGAGGTACCTTTTACTTTTGTCAGAATATGCGGTAAATTGTTTAATGTAGCAACGACGATGGCGGAATTATGACCCCACGATAAGGTGAAACTCAAGAAAGTTCAACCCAAAATATCGTCATTGATGTTCATGAACCAAAATTATTCATTCTGAATAAATTATTTTAGATTTATGTGCCAAGTTGCGAAAATTCAACAATATCGGCAGATTTTATTCTGGAGACTAACTGTATGCAGTGAACACAAAAAAACACATATAATATTAGGGCAAATTATTATAAAATCATCGTTTGAAGTAGGTATAGTATTAACCAATAACTGGGTTGTGGAGGCCACATAGGCAATCGCCCCATGTAAAATGCTGGTAGTCAACTGCATCCGATTAGATTGGAAGCAGACCCCAACATAGTTGGGAAAAAGCTCAGCAGATGTTGATAAGTTTGAAGTAGGTACTCTTCTGACATTTAAATCACCTCTCCTCAAATTATAATACCAACTAGGATTACACGTGTCACTAAGTTTATTTAAGTTAATTAATTGGTCTAACTTTAATATCATCTTACAAAATCTTTATCGCAATATCCAAAATGAAACGTAATTGTCGATGGATTATCGAGTGTCACTCGTTTCATTAACATCTTGATTGATGCGGGTTACGAAACAGCGACCCTTTCGGAGACTCATCACAATACACCATATGATTTTGTAATTTTCGAAGATTAAATAGCATTATTTCATGCCTATACATCGATATTATGTATGCAAGGTGCCTTAATCTCAATTCGGGGAAATCAGGCTCATATGTAGGTATGTCAAGTAGGTAAGAGCCTATTTTTAATACAGATCTTGTTTACAAGGAATAAAATTCGGTATTGAATTACCTTGTATTTGCCTTGTTGAAGTACAGTTGAACGATGAATTGAGTAAACAATGACATTGTTATTTTAATATTGAATTGTTGTTTTCTTACCATTTGCTGTACTCTGGACACTTTTAACGCGTACGTCTTTTTTACATCGTTCTCACATATAATTATAAATTCAAATTATTGATGTAACTAATATTTTTGTAAAACTATAATTTAAAAGAGTGTCCATGGAGTTTCTTGCCCGTTCTTCTCCATAGGTACCTACGCTTTGGAATGGGCAACTAGCTTCATATTTTCTGACAGACCGACTTTTTGACAATTCAAAAGTGCCTGTAAATGGTTTAATTGAAATAAATGCTTTGAGTTTGAGTTTGATTGGAGATAAATTCAACGCGTGTGTAGTTGCGTGATACTCATACACTTGGAACACTTACTAACATTCCAAGCTTTAATAGTATTGATACGATCCGTCATGGTTCTTACCGTAAGGTCATTATACACATCATGTTTGATAAATGTCTATTATGGTCGCGTAAATTACATAGATTGCCCCAAGATTTCAAATTTGCATTAGAGATTCTAAGACTACCAAGTCTAACACATCAATCACTATGTAGGACGCATCTAGTATATGCATTGTAGTATCAGTACCAATCCAGTAGTGACCAATGATATACATTTAACAATAATGATATTATAATAATTTACAATGCAGTATGTAATAGCTATAAAGAAATAAACGATTATGATTAAGGTGCCACTAGTCGATATTTTTTCCATACAAATTTTGGGAGAGTATTACTCCACTGTTTGACATTGTGCGTCCAAAGTTAAGCATGGTATCGTTTTGTCTTATTATTAATTGTGCCTGTACGGAAACAGAAAAAAATTATCAAAATCGGGCTACTCTGTAAAAAGTTATGCGTATACATAAAAAAAATATATGACGCGTCGACTTGAGAACCTCCTCCGTTTTTTTTTTCGTCGCTTAAAGAGCTATTAAAAAGTTATGAGCAAACAAAGATTCGTTTTTCTTGCTATTTTTAACGTAACTTTAGGTCTAAATAAGTAATCAAAGAAATGTAAAATCTTCAAAACAAAGTCGGTACGGACACACCTCAGATATTTAAGAGTTCAATAAACTGTATTAGTAATTGATTTGTGCAGTGGTTTTTTCATAAAACTCGAATTTCCAAAGCACTTTTTGAATTTTTTCACGCGCTTTTCAGTTCAGAACGATGTTTCTGTGCGTGAGAACTAGACGTTGTGCGTATAGACTAGCGTCTAGCTGCTCATCACTGATACTATCTCTACCGGACACCAAGCCAGGTGAGCCAAGGTGGTTTTTGGCCATGACCACCAGTGACATGAGCTCGCGACTAGTTCCATCTTAAGTGATGCGTAACAGTAAAATATAAATAATCTTATTACACAACAGTCACATCATTAATATAAACGCTGCTATCTCCGTAATATCGTTTCGAAGTCGTGACAGCTTAAAAATTTACACTCCAAAATAAGAATCTGCATAACTTATGGTGGTAGTTTAAAGGTTTCACGACGAAGTATGTATGAAAGATGATGCGCGTGACCTTCACAGAAAGCCAAGAGAATCGCCGAGGAGTCACGATCGAGATGCGAGTCGATCGGGGAAATATGCGGTGCGCTTGCGACGACTCGCTACACCCCGGTTGTAGCGCTGGAAGTACACCGAGAGCATTAAAAGCTATAAGCTTGGTTAATTTTTTAGTCGAAAACATAAAAATTACCTAGCTATTTACAATTATTACCACTTGCTATAAAATTGTAGACATGTGTTTTCAATTTTCTGTAATAATTTAAAGAATTTATCTTGGGTAGTTTGACTTGTCACTGAAATTTGAATTGAAACTGAATAAGCTTTTAAAATTAAACTAGGTCAGACCCGTAAAAAATGTCTGTAGCATGTCGATTTAATAAACTTAGACAGAAATTAGGCATCTAGCCTTCATCTATTCTTCAATGTTTACAAATTATTATAATTATGTTTTACTTTCAAAACTCTCCAGCTCCGAACCTCCCTTAAGACTCCTACAAACAGGCGCGACGCGCGACCCGAATCGCGCTCGACACAAAGGCACCGTTCGTTGCGCGACTTGCGGTGCCTTTGTATCGTGCGCGATTTTATAGCGTGTCGCGCCTGTTTGAAGGAGCCTTTAAACTAAGCACGTTTCTTAAAAAACCACAGAATACATACCAAATTAAGTGCATCTGAGATCAACAGTGTATAAGATTACACACCCGTTGTGCTAAAGCCCTAACGTTGCATAAGAGTTTACTGGATCAGTCGGTGCAACCCAGAGCGCTACTTTCTTACCGGCCGATGTTATTCGGACTCGTTTACACTGGCCACTCGACTCGGTTCCTTCAATTATTTATGTGCCGATAATCTTTAAAAGCGTTTTGTTTACGGTTAATGCACAAACTAATTAATGCTTATTAGCACTCGAACGAAACGGTGAAGGAAAACATCGTGAGGAAACCGGCATGTCCTAGAACCGAAAATTCGAAGGCATGTGACATCTACCAACCCGCACTGGGCCCGCGTGGTGGATTACGGCCCACTCCCTCTCACAGAGAGGAGGCCTGTGTCCCAGCAGTGGGAACAGTATAGGCTGACTATGTTTTTTTAGCACTCGGCTTTGCCTAGCATCACCTTAATTGGCATTTATTTTGAAAAGACGTTACCTTATAAACCTAAATTTTAATGTTACACCAATTTTAGAAACTGTCTGTATCCGTCCAATTGAGGTTGATGGACATGATTCCTTTATACCGATAATAATGATTTCGCCAATACAAACATACATTTTGACTTCTTGTATAAAACAGTTTAATGAGTATAGGTACTACTAGGTGCTTTCTTACAAACACCAGACTTATCATAGCTCTACATAAAAGATCTTGAAGTTGATAAATGCAAGTCATGCATTTCATGCAGTCAATATTACATTGATAAACATACTATACAGTAAAAGGTTTAGACACGCAATTATTCTAACATCTGTAAGACACGTTAAAAGCTCATGATAAATATTGTTTCATTTCTATTACAATCACTGGTTGCACGGTTTTTAAAAATGGAGGTAGACTATTTTCATTTCGAAACCTCTAAATTGATCATTCAGACTTCGTTAGATCCTTTCATTTATAAACTCTCACTTATTTCAAAGTGAGCAAATTATACTGAAAAAGCTTATGAAAACAGCTTTACCCTAACCTTGAACGAAAATGAAAAACGCAATGACGTAAGGTAAAGTGTAAAGGTGATCGTGTGTGGCGGTGTCACGTATCGGGCCGGTTTCTCGGTATCGGGTGACATGCTCAGCTTCCTCAAAAGTATAAAAACTTCAACCCTACCCGCATCCTTATCAATCGAGTACCACACTTCAGTACAGCACATCAACAATCAACATGTACTTCAAAGTGAGAAAGAACTTTTTAATAAATAAAATAAAGGTTTCGTCAATTTCATAATGTATTATTACAACTTTCAGGTCGGAGTCATCAGTGCCATATTGGCTTTGTGCCAAGCCGGTTTGATTGAAGGTGGAAAGGGGCAGGCAGTTTCCGCTCAAAGTATAGTTCGTCACGATGAACCATCACAGCATTTGGCCCAGCAGCACCACTTTACTCCTGTTTTGGAACATGGTGGCCCGATCCTGCAGCATTCTGGCCCGATCCTGCAGCATTCTGGCCCGATCTTGCACCATGCAGCTCCAGTGATTGAACAGGCTGCGTACCTCCAACATAGTGGTCCTATTGTTCACGCCACTCCTTTGGTTCAGCACGTGGGGCCAGCGGCCATCCATCATGCTCCCGTGGTCCAGCAATACTCTCCCGTCGAAATTGGACACAACGATCAAGTTGAACAGCATGTAAGTAAAACGTCTTCGTATTAAAGAAAACACATTTTTAAGGACTTAGTAAATTTGGGTGGTTGGTCCAAATTGCAAGTCACCGTCTGATTTTGTCAAGAAGCATCTAACCCATAGATCTGAAAGTTGGGGGATAGTTTGGGGCGCGTTTACATTGATAGAAGAAGTCAACTAGAACAGTCCAGTAAGCTACTGACAATATCTGTATAGTACGTGCGAGTACGCGTTAGGAAAGTGATATTACCAGCACCCTAATTGCTAACACATTTTCAAACACGATCTAAATCATTTTGAACGATATTACTAAACCATTGCTTCAAATGTTTGAAAAAATTGTCTGCTCAACAACGTAAATAACGCAATAAATGTTGTTGAACTGTCAAAATGAAAGCTTTTGCAACTGTTAGTGTTTTAAGCAATTTTTATTTACATGTAAGTAGATAAACACATTATGTAGCGATGATAGAATGAGCAAACCTGTAGGTAAAGTCAACAAAAAGGTAACATCACACTAGAGAACATTTCATTATTTTTCCAACCAGTCTTACCAAGGAGTATCATATTACCCAGCAACTGGGTTGTAGAGGTCAGATAGGTAGTCGCTCCATGTAAAATACTGGTATTAGCTGCATCCGGTTAGATTGGAAGCCGACCCCAACATAATTGGGAAAAGGCCAGGCAGATGATGAGTGTGTTACGCAATTACCCCGCATGCAGGAGTCCACCTAAATGCCATGGTATCAGTAACCCAAATATGGTCCAGTAAGCATATGTACTTAACCTATAGTTGGGTTAGTAGGTAATTTCATTTCAGTTACTATTCGACAGGCCTTTCTAGATTAAAATTATTCCACCATAGTCAATGATTCCGGAAGGATTATTTCAAGACTAGGCAGCGGCATCTCAATCGTGATCTCTTTTTATTGTATAAATAATTAGATTCGCGATTTTTAATCAGTAGCATCTAGTACATTCTCGTGTTATATCATTATTATGTCAGATCCGTTCGTTAACTAAACAATTACAGTTGTTTTATTTTAATAATACTCGGACAGATGGGCACGCTTTTTTTAAGTAAGAATTTACTTTTTAACGCAGACATGCATTTCATTAAACTTGTTTCCATTTCCTTAAAGGGTTTCTCGTGAATGTGTTAACGAGGTACATACTTTATTGCATTTTCCCATAAGATGTTTTAATTTTAAAGTTTATCATTAACACGCACATCGTTTTCAACAGATAATAATTATATCAATACCAATTAATAATATTATCATTTTTAAGTGTCCAATAATGAGCCTTGTCACACTTAAATACATAAACTTTACTACTATTTATAGCCAATAAATTACTTTAATTTATAATCCATACTAATATTATAAATTCGAAAGTAACTCTGTCTGCCTGTCTGTCTGTATCACGCTTCACGCCTAAACCACTAAACGGATTTCGATAAAATTTGGCATAGTGATAGATTGCATCCCTGGGATAACATTGGATAGTTTTCATCCCACGGGATGAACACTAATGCGGGTGAAACCGCGGGGCGGTGCTAGTTAATACATATATAATTTCGTGGGTCTTCACTTCATATACTTTTCTGTAAGCTGACAGAGACAGAAACAGTACCCGTCAGACTTGCGATCTCCGTTCACGTCAAATTCTTATAATTATTATAATATTGTGTCTAGAATTCTTACAATGAGGTAGGTCAAAGGTTCAAAGTCAAGGAAAAATCTCGAACAAACTGTGCCACGTGTGCATAACAAACACAAAGTAAGTGAAAGGTACATTACAATTAAAATTGTGATTATTTCAACCCAATTAAATATTTATTGTGTAAGTCCCTAGTTATTACAAGTCTATAGCGTTTTGTAACACATGAACGGCAATCTATCAAGCTGTGATTAGTTTTAGCATCTATTTATCAAAAACATCACTAGATTATGTTGATCAACATTTACGAAGCAAGCCCTGTTTAAAGTATCAACTAAATCGACTTTGTGTTACAATAAAAAAATCGTCTTGCGAAAAAGTCATTGTTTTAAACATAACTTGTCCAAAAGTAACACAGTTAAATTATGTAGAACTTACCGTTAAATCGTAATAGTATTCAACTCAAATGGTTTCAAAGTTTCACGCTAAAGATATTGATATTTTCCGGTGCACTAATTAAACTTAACAAAAAACTTAATTATTCGTTGTCATTTTGAAAAGCACTATTGTTGAGCATGATTCGATTCCCCAGGCCGGGCAAAGCGATATTGGGTTTTCCACCAAAAAATTCCTGAGAATTTTCTACCCGGACACGAAACTGATTTTTGTTACCGTAATTTCTTGACCGGACACAAACTAGACTTCATGCTCCCCCTGATAGCAGTGCGGAGTCTGGTTTTGTGTTCAGTTGATGGGAATAGGCTCGCCCCAAAAGTAGGTGTGTAATAGGTATACCTCTACCAAACTCTTTGGGAAAAAACGGTAGGATGTCATATTATCTTATGTTTTTCCTCAAGGCTCCTGCTAAGTACGAATTCTCGTACTCCGTAGAGGACCCCCACACCGGCGACCACAAATCCCAGCACGAGACTCGCGACGGTGACGTCGTGAAGGGAGAATATTCTCTGCTGCAGCCCGATGGCTCCATCCGCAAGGTCGAATACACTGCTGACGACCACAATGGGTAAGAATTGTATTAATATTTTTTTTTTGTTGACCACCAATAAAAAAATGTATATTATTTATTTATTAGATCACATTAGCATTTTGATCAAAACACTAAAATATTGTAAAATAAACATTAATTAATTAGAGCTCAATAAATTATAACAAAAAATGCTCATCAATCAATTCAAGGACAGACAACTGGATACCTATAAAATAAAATTGGATGTAAAAAGCTACTTATTCAAACAATCCATAGCTTTTGACTCAATTAATTGTGAACCTAGTTACTCTACTATCAGAAGTAAAAATAATGTATTTAACTGTTACTCAGATTTCCTAGTGTCCAATTCCAACGACCCCATCAATGGGCACATTGTCATTGTTTCTACATAAGCCTGCTAAAGCTCTACGTTAAATGTTGCGTAATTTTTAAATATTGAAAGACTATTGGGTTATAATATTATATTATGCTTCCTCTAAAACCTACTGATCAAAGGTCATTTTTCAAAACAAAAGATCGAAAAAAAAAGTTATAGTAGCGCTAAATGACGCCACATGAGTGCGCTTATGATGCATTTATGCATTGCTAGCAGCGCCGGTTCTTCGCATAAGTCTCGATCCTGTGGGAATATCGGGATAAAAAGTCATATGTGTTGATCCTGACTATGTTATCTGTGTGTCAAATTTCATCCAAATCCGTTTAGTTGTTTTTGAGTGAAGAAGTAACTTTGTATGTTTGTTACTTCTTCACGCAAAAGCAAAAGCGAAAGTTCGTGAGTGTGTTTGTATGTTTCACACTCACAAACTTTCGCCTTTATAATATTAGTGTGATAGTGTGATGTGATTACCGTGTCACTGTATAATATAACGCAACTTTTAATTCAGTTCCATTAATAACATGAGTAAATTGTAACTACCGCAGCGGCTCACGGAAATAAATTGTAAACTACCGCAGCGGCTAACGGAAATAGTAACATTAAAACTGTAACGCGCTTCGATTCCATTCATATGATCTTGTTGATCATCTGTCTTGTTTCGCAACACATCGTCTATGTTAAGGCCAATCCAACGTATAAATTACTAATGAATCCGCTGGCGAGACTAATAGCATTTAGAAATATAATCTATTAGAGTTTTAATCTAAATTGAGTGTTGTTTCGGTCGATAACGCAGATAGTATCGTTACACCGGCCGCTGCAAGTGCTGCAATTGTGAAGAACACCTCGACTCGTTGTGTTTGTTGTATAACGCGTGAATAAATTGCAAGAAAACTGCATAACAATATACCATCGCCATTAACTTAATAAGGCCCAATTTACTCATAAAATCAGTTACGTGAACTTAAAATTTCTTACCTATGTAGTAATAACTTTATTATGAACTGTAGTTTCAACGCCGTCGTGCACAACTCCGAGCCGTCTGCGCACGCGGCCCCGCCGAGCCCCGGCCCCGTGGTTCACGCCGCGCCAGTGCAAGTTCATGCCGCACCAGTTGTTCACGCCGCCCCAGTAGTTCACGCCACCCCAGTAGTTCACGCCGCCCCAGTAGTTCACGCCGCCCCCCTCATTCACGCCGGCCCTCTTGTCCACGCAGCACCTGCGCACTACATCACTGCCCACCACTAAATTGTAGTACCGCATTGAAAATGTATTAACCTGTTATTTTGATAGTTTCTATGAATATACTGTTATTATTTATATTTATGAAAAATCTGGATCTTATTTTTTAGTCCTACAAAAATTCCTTATTCCGTAAACAATATTCCGATAAGAGTACCTTCGATTGTGGACACAATCTGTCAAATTATTTGTAAGTGACTAGATTTTAAGTTCTACACATTTTACTGAAACGCTACCTCGTAAACCGCGCTGAAAACTATAAACATTTCACGGTGTGTTTACCAGTTTTACACAGAGTACGCTCACTACTACAGAATTAATTTAGATATTTATATCGGCCAATAGCTTGAAGTATTGAATTTTCCTACCAGCCAAGCATGCTTTCATATGTTTGTTCTGATTCTAATGATCCTAATAAAATTAATTAATAGATAATAAATAATCTATTAAAGATGTGCAATGCCCGTGAAACTCATATATAAACGATGAAAACTAACACCCACCCATTCACAAGTTAATCCAATTACGAATTTATTACTAGAGAAAAAAATCCATTTCACGCATCAAGTGAATCCAGGAAATGGTGCGAATATTAAGTTGGCAGAAAGTGAACAAATACGGTTAGATTAGCGTTGCGTCGACGCCAGCGCAGTACCGTTTCAAACAATTCAAGCATCCGATGTGTGATGTTAAGTAACTGCAATTGCTTATTAGTCGCACTATTCAAGCTTATATTAAGACGTAATAAGAGAAAAACTATTTTAGTTCAGGTTTTCTTCTTTTTTTAAATCATCCATTTGGAAAAAACAGGATAATATTTGCATCGTAATTCTTAGTCAGACGAAACTTCAAAATAAATATTTTGTTAGTATTTAGCATAGGTTTATAATTTTCGTAAGCCATTTGAGGTCACAGAAAGTTAAACCGAAATGAATCGTGTGATCATTCGCCACTGACACTTATTCATTTATTCTGAAACATTAGCACAGTTATATTTAAAATAGGTGTACTTATTTTATGATACGTATTAGGAGTACATTACATCACAACTTTATCAGATGACGGAAGTGGTTCAAAATACGTAACTTACTCTTTTCGAGAGATCTTGATGTTATGGTCATGACATGGAAAATGTAGTGCACGAATATGTAGCAAACAGTCACGAAATTAAAAAAAAAACTACTTTATTTTGATATACGAGAGCACGAAACGTTACTTAAAAGTTTTACATTACCTTATAAAGTTTAACTTACAATATTACGACGAAGGTGTCGCAAAGCGCAACAAGTGTCCTCCATCAAGAAAAACCGCATAGGTTTACTACCTAGTCATGTGTCCATGGCAACATGCATCATCATCCTCCAGCATAATCACCCGGTAATATTCCCACTGCCGGGAAACAGGCCCCTTCTCTGTGAGAGAGAGGGAGGCATCCTCCAGGGGTAAGTAATAGATGATATAACAACAAAATCTCTAATATTTACAATATATAACAACGGAACCTATAATTTTATTTAATATAACGATTAGTTAATATAATGAACGATTGATATAATTTTAAAATAAGCAATTTTCATAAGCATAACATACATTAAATATAAAATCGTTTGACATACCACTCAAAAGATATAAAACTTATTTGGTCTAATAAAACAATAACTTTGTATTTTGTTTAAGGAATATTTAAAAGTATTTTTTCTTTGTTTTATTACTTATAAGTTCTATCGTAGTTATAGGTAATAGTCACCTAAGTAGATATTAAACATAACTAGTAACTAATTACCACCTGCGCTAAGATAGGTCGACGGAGCCCCGCTTCGCGGGGCTCCTATTTCTGGGTGGTTTAAAAAAAAATAACCACGAAGGCTAAGGCGGGAGCTCCGCTCCGCTTCGCTCCCGCCTTAGCCTAACCTAACCTAACCTAACCTATCCGAGTCGGGGTACTCTGAGTCGGGGTGTTAACCATAATGACGTTTTTATATACATTTATTAAACGTTAGACCTAATGATTTTCGATTAAATAAACAATATACATATTAAACGTTAGACCAAATGAATTTTAAAGTTATATCAACAGTTGGTATATCTCACGTTGATTATGTCTTATGAACGATAATAAAATGAAATTAGACCAAATGAGTTTATACGTTATGAGACGCACCCATCCTCCAGTGCTTATCACAATTTGTTTGAGGTTGGCGCAGAATATCTTCTTCCATCCGTATTTTCTAGCCAGCATTTCGGTATATAACCCCCGTTTATATTCCTGGCCATATCATCTTTCACAAAATCCATCCTTCATGTCATAGGTCATCCCCTACTCCTGACCAAACCTGACCTGACTGCCTATCTTTTTATGACAGAAACTATGCTACTTAATATCTGAGTAACGGGCTGACACGGGAGCAGAAATATGAACAACATGAAGCACCATCATCATCATTTCCACATTTCAAGCATCAGCCTCTTCTTTTGTATGCCATCTGTCCATAACTCTACAAGGCAATATTGGGTCATCATTTCAACCGAAAGACGTCCACTGCTGGACATAGGCCTCTCCCAAGCACCTCCACTTCGACCGGTTCTGTGCTTCTTGCATCCAAGGGGTTCCTGCGGCCTTCACAAGGTCGTCAGACCACTTTGTGGGAGGACTTCCAACGCTACGTCTTTCGGTACGCGGTCACCACTAAAGAACATGTCGGCCCCATCGGCCATTTGTTCTGCCAGCAATGTGCCCTGCCCACTGCCACTATTAATTATAATTAATATCAGGTACCTATACAGTTATACAGGCTGACAGGAAAATCGTCGTTACCATGGATTCAGTTCATGATTTTGAACCCCCATGAGTTGAAAATTTTCGTAGGTTATTAAAAAAATCTGTTCCATACATTTGGCCCATTTTTTTACAACCGACGAAAATTTTCTATGTTAGGGGGGGGGTCTAGAATCATGTGCTGAATTCATGGTTACAGTTTGCGCGTCGGTGTCTTCGCCACCCTGTATACGAAACTGTTCTGTATAGCAGACTATAATGGAAATCCATTTTGAGTAGTGGAAATTAACAGAAGATTTTTTTTAAATCATCAGATTTTTTAACACTTTCATATCATATTACCACTTTCATAAGATATTTGTCAGATTGTTTTTTTTCCACAACTAGATGACTGATTTTGTTAACAATAAATTAGTGGAATAGTTCACAGAGGTTTTACACACTTTATGAAGAACGTACTGCCACCCACCTCAGGATTATACTTTACCATAATTATACTTTGTTTATCTCATAAAAAAATATTTACAACTTACGCTCATAAATTACACGATCATTCGATTAGCACCTTATTTATTAACTGTTAACAAGTAGGTACTAATCACATAGGTGCTGAGTATGACTGAGAATGATTTCGGTATAATTTTAAATGCTTTTTTGTTAAATTATGTATTTAATTTTTAATTCCACTGTTAGTTAAACTATAGGAATAGAAGAATTAAATTATAGAAACAATTTATACCATTCATCGATGCAAGCAATGTACTGACTTATCTGCTATCTAAACAATTACCAAATAATTCCGAGTTATTAATTCTAATTTTCATTCAATAAATAAACAGATCGTTCATGTTTAATAAGCTAAACATTCCGTCCGTACCTATACTAATGAGAATGCAATTTTAATCAGATATTTATTACCTGTGCAGCTAACATGATACTGGTTATCTAACAATCAACGTTCCACTGAGGATGTCTTATTTTATAAAGCTTACGCATACCTAAGCTGCTGCAAAAGCTTATCTCAACATCAAATGCATCAATTCGTAGGTATGTACATTTCCTTTGTAGAATTTAAAATAACATACTAAAATGCGTTAAAGCCACGGGCAACACTGAGAATTCGGTTAATTACTTAATGTAGAGTGACGTAAACTATAATACATTGTTTTAATATCCCTAGCAAGGTCGAGTTGCAACCATTATGTCTTTTTCGCTGCTCTCACGCATGGCAACGCTCTACTTATTCGTAGTAATTACAGGTTAACGAGGTACAGACGCCAGCACATCAAGCTACTACAATCAGTCTAATTTCTTCAATAGATTTTCAACCTTATCGCTAAAGCATAAGGTTCAATATTGATTGGGAAAATTTGAGAGTTTCGGGTAGCTTGATGTGCTGGCGTCTGTACCTTGATGAGAGTAAAAATATAGCGAGTGTTAACATTTTATTATAAACTATTAGGCAACAAAAAGCCCTTCATGAAACTCTAATTGAGTTTTAATAAGTTGCAAAATTCTAGTGCATACATAATTATTTTTTAACAAAAAGCCGCATTTCGGGTGTTAAATCACTTACACCACCTTGCCGTGACGCGTACATAAGTTGATAAGTCGTGTAAATGGTAGGTTAGGCACGCAGCACACGAAAAACGTGATAAGCGAAGTCTAGATGCATAATTTAAAAAGAAAACTAAGCCTACACTTATCTATGATTCATCGAATTCAAATTCTGAACTTCAATACGGAAGCGGTATTAGTGCACACAAAGACTAAGAAAGAGCGCTACTTCAAGTATGCAACTGGATGCTCGATCCGATTAAATGCATGTTACGCATCTATCACTCACGAAACTATATGTTGTGGCCTTTCCAACTTAATACATATTAAAATACTTTAAAGAGCAAAATAAGCATAATCATTGCTAAATATCGGCCTTCAAATATCTTGGCAGATTTACTAATTCTGTTCCATCTCTTCTGGTTCCGATATTCATATTTTATTTAGCCTTCATAAACAGAGTCGATCGGTGTTGTCTTAAGTTTGTAGAAATAAAGAAACAAGTGCTTTTGTAAAAATATTTGTAGACATAATTTTTTAAAAATAAACAGTATGTAATAGTTACCTACTGTTAAGACATAACGTAATATTTATCTACATATCAACTTTCTAACATCTCACTATGAGAAGCATGCTTAACGTCTGCTTTAATAACAATAAAACACCTCTGAAAATGAGATAATATTAATTTAGTTTTATTCTTAAACTAAAATTGGAAACCACATGTGGAGATTAAGAGACAGCTTTAAGAGAATATTGAAACTTGTTTGTTCCACGTAACTTTGATAGACATATGGGGTCACATCTATATCTCCCGCATCCCGCTGGAGACATGATAGAATTCTAATAACACTTCATCTTGCCTGTACGGATGACCAATAAACGATCCAGGTCTGCATCGACAGTGCGGGTAATTTGGAAAAAAGTGTTTGCCTAAAATTATTATAATTACAAAGTACCAATTATCAAAAACCCATAAATTTATCACCTTGAACCGTGGAATGCTACGTAATTTTACGTAATTGCTGTATCATTATCAAACTACCGTATTCTTGCGTAGAGGCAGGCGGCGTGCACCGTCGCATCTCGCCAGTATACTAATATAAAAGTGGAAGGCTGCGCTCCTCGGCATCAGTTGTGTGTGATCGTGCAGTCGGGCCAAACCTAATCCAAACGGAAAATGATCGCTAGAGTAAGTGCATCCTGTGGTTTACTCCTGTTTTGTGAAAGGACTTGCGACGGTGCTGCTAGTGAATTGGAACAGTTCAAGATTTCTTCCCGTAGTCTGTAAGAGTGCTTGAAGACTTTTGTACAAATTGAAATAGTTCAGGATCGGTTCCTGAAATGAAATCAAATGTCTTAATGAAATCTGCCCTGAGGGATTTTGGTCACGAGAGTGATCTAGATGAGTTTGAAAACTGGATCTAATCAATATTGTAATGCAGTAGTTGTAGTCACCTCGCTAACAACTTCTGGTCCTGTCAGGATCCAATCTGTAAACCCGCACTAACGCGCGTTTCCACGCAAGTGATTTGCACGTACGCAGCTTTCGCAAGTTCTTGTTGATCAACCGCTCTAAGAAGTTTCCGTCTCAATTAACAGCTCGTTGAAATTTAAAATACATGTCCCAATATAAGAACATTATAAGTTATGTTCTATAACATTCTATGGCATTTTAAGTCGTAGTATATTCATATTTTGCAACTCGCTTGCAACTTGAATCCTAAGCTACGAAATTCTTTTATTTCGCTTTAACGCATTGAATCAATCAAATAATCTGTTATTGCGAAACTTTTAGACATAATATTTCTTTAAATTTCCATTATTTTTGTACTACTAACTGATCATCAAAATGACAAAAACTACGTTGTTGTACAGGCACTTCTTATGTATATTAATTTCCCTTTCCGCATACCAATCCTTTCTAGTATTTACTGCTCTATATAGATCGTTATCCGGATCGATTCAACTGGCTCTTTTATTACTAAAACCATCAAACTGTAGATTTACTATGTAATAAACCTAGATTTCAAAACCCCTATTAAGTGAAAGGCTGTCACTGGTCTATAATCTAGTGCTGTGACAGTTGGTGATACACTACCCTCATTTAACTTCGCTGTAAATAAAGGGTTACACAGAAACGTAACTATAAATAGATCTTTATCGTTTATAACCATAGTGTCTTCTTTCCGTGATAGTTATTCAATAATAGGACAAGC
Organism: Luperina nickerlii; assembly: GCA_963855955.1. Taxonomy (NCBI): domain Eukaryota; kingdom Metazoa; phylum Arthropoda; class Insecta; order Lepidoptera; family Noctuidae; genus Luperina; species Luperina nickerlii. The sequence continues at coordinate 8,877,482 of OY979669.1, forward strand.
TCTGGTACAACTGTACCAGAGCTTTATAGTTGTTATATAGTTGTTCATTCAATATAGTTGCATTCTATATAGTTGTTATTAACTAATAACAACTATATAGAATACTAGCAGTGCCCCGCGGTTTCACCCGCATAATTTTTGATCCCGTGGGAATATCGGAATAAAAACTGTCCTATGTCCTTCCCCGGAATGCAATCTATCTCTCAATTTTATCGAAGTCCGTTCAGTGGTTTAGGCGTGAAAAGGTTACATACAGACAGACAGACAGGCAGAGTTACTTTCGAATTAATAATATTAGTATGGATACAATAACTGTATTTGGATTAGTATATTCAGAAACGTGAATTCTAAGAACCGGTTTACTTTTTTATTCTATCACTAACTCAAGCTTTTGCTGTTAACGAACGTAGACAAAAGTTAGGACCTCATTTAGAGTTTCTTACTTTTCTTAATTAATCACTTAGCAATGTGATACAGAGCAGTATTTACGGTGATCTGCTTGAGCAGCAGATCACCGTAAATACTGCTCTGTATATGTGCAGGATATACTATGTGCAGGATAACCGCCGTTCTCTTCGCCATCTTTTATACTCAACTTCTTGTAAGCTTCTCAGCAGCTTATTCCATTATTTTACAAATCTATATAAAAACGTTCTCTCTGTACAGGCTACAGTCATCCTCGGTGCGTTGGCGCTGGCCTCCGCCGGCGTGGTGTCGCTAGGACACGGCTACGCAGGAGATGCGTACGGACACGAAGCAGTAGCATACGCGCCCGTTGCACAGTACGGAGGACACGAGGACACGCATGTCGACTATCATGTAAGTATCGTATAGAGTTTATGCGGTAGGAATAAGAACGAGAGAGGTCAACGCTGCGTTGTGCAGCTAGGACACGGGTACGTAAGAAAGGCGTACAGACATGAAACAGTGGCGTTAGTACCGGTAGCTCACTACGGAGAACGAGAGGACACACACGTGAGTGGTGAAGGGGATATGAGTGGAAGAGGGTGTAAATTAGAGACATGAGAAGAAAATGTTTAAATAAACATAACATTACTCAGCAAGAGAGAAAGAAAAACGATGAAAACGATGATAATGATGTATAGAGTATAGAACCACATCATTAACAAAATTGTTTAAGAACCAAACTAATGTATTGCACTAGAGTCCTGAACACTTAATTGGAAACATTTGTGACCCACATTAAATGAAATTGGATCAAAGAACTCGACCAAAAACAACAAAATCGTAAAAAAACTAACCTTCAGCTAATGAGCATTGTTCCCCGTTACTCGCATTAAGAGCATGTGCACACAGCAATAGTCGCAGTCATTACAACACTGCACTCTCTGTCGCACCAACTGGAACGTTCTCACACATCAACATAACAAATATTGGTCAAGGATTCACAAATCATACATCAAAATATTGAGATGCGTTTTTCTACGCATCTCAAAATTTTGACATTAAAAATGACTGCACTGCCTTTACGCATGTTATTAACGAGCCTATTACGACGACAAACCCGTATAAGTTACACATAGTCATGCTAGCAAAATGTAACCTCACAAAAACTTGACACATAAAGTTTTCGTAATCACGAAGTAACGTCACGACAAGTGAATTACATTCATGATCTCGCTAATTTCTATTAATTATAACGGTTACGTTACTGGCAAACAAACTGTTGTTAATATCTCGTCGGTAAGTGGAGCAGCAAGAGCTGGTTTTGTTTCCCTAGGCCTGTGTTACCTATTTGGTTTCGTAATACAATAGTAACAAGCTAATTGATAGCTTGCATAAACCGCGCGTGTTGTTCGCCCGATCCAACACAATCGAAGCTGTTTCCTGTATACCTACCTATCAAAGATACAGTCACACAGTCCCACAAAGGCAGGACTGCTGACTTACATCATCGCGACAATTTTCTCACCAAATGGGACCAAGCAAATAAATATAAATAATTATTTCATTTCCTCCCGGAGCGTTGCCGTAATCATGCAAATCAACAGGTTCCACGTCCACAATTCGCACGCAAATAACTAACGAGGATTTTTTCAATACTAGCAGCTGTCACATTAATTAAGGGCATATCTTGTCTCAGCTTCAACTAACAAACTCTCATTCCAAGCTGCAGAGATTAAGTTTCTCATAGCTTTTCATGCAGTTACAATACTAAGTCTAAGTAACAACTTTTATAGCTGTTGCGAGACAAAATTAAACTTAACGGTTACTTTCAAAGAAAACATTTGAAGTTATGCACTCTATCTTCTTTCTTCGTAATATGTGAACGCTTTAAAGTGACGACTATAAATCTATTGTATAATATTAATAGTATTCTGTGAATCAAATTACAGATCATAACTCTCGGGCATAAAGCTTCGTTTAATCTGATGTCGATAGTCTATAAGCTGTCATAAATCGTCGCCGCTGGCTGTGATTTGAAGTAATCCGCTTCAAATTACATAACGGTTTGCAAAGCCAAGTATATCCCGGTCGTGACTGGAGGAGCGATAACATAGCGGTTCCCAGGGAGGTTGCAACATTCGCGCTTGAGGCCCGGGACGTAATGACTGCCATGATATCCAGGCCATTGGACTGTTGTTTGCATAAACTTGGTGGCTCGTGCTCTCACGCTCGTTTAATGGTAGATATGGAATCGTTGCCGACCGATGTCGACCCAAATACAATGTTGCGTAAGGCATTTGACAGTATAAACCATTGTAGTGTGTGCAACAATAACGGAATCAACTCGATCTCCTAGACTGCACTAATGGGCCACTAACGTAGATCAAAGATTAGCATATACGCTATAATTCAATTTTGGAAACAGTTTACACAACTTGTTTAACATGAAAAATAGATTTCTCCAAGCAACGAAGCATGATAGTAGATTACGATCTTAAAGTGCCTAAATACTTGCCAAAATGAAAACATTACGTTAGATTTCCGTTGCATACACATACAAGAAATAAAGCAATACAATTGGAATTTCAAATTTAACAGTTTGTTCGTTACATAGATTTGTTTCCTTACACAGATCAAAAGATAGGAGTGCAAACAATGACATGACGCAAAGCCTAACTAGAACTTCTGGTACACTTAATGATCTCGGTACTAATTAGCATTCAAAAAGGCACTTTGGATATTTTGCTTAAATAACCAGTGATACCAAACAACTGGTGACATTGACGGTTCTTAAATGATAAATGATTTTATTTTTGTAAATAGGTTTGCACAAACACTTTTACACGTCAATCATAGTCTTCTCATTAGGATCAATGATTGTGACGATGAACAAGATAATATATTTTCATGGTTTTTCCTCAGGCCCACCCCAAATATGACTACTCGTACTCCGTATCCGACCCACACACTGGTGACCACAAGACCCAACACGAAGTCCGTGATGGCGACGTAGTGAAGGGAGAGTACTCTCTGCTGCAGCCCGACGGTTCCTTTAGGAAGGTCACGTACACCGCTGATGACCACAACGGGTAAAAAATCATTTATGAACAATGTTGATGAAAAACTGTTGCTTCCCGATGTTTTTTTTTTGTTGCAAATACAAATGAACAAGAAAGTAAAGTTACAACTAGAAAATAATTTTAATTACATGTGCCTAACTGAATGTAAACGAATTGAATGAAAACAGTTCATAACAAGCTTACATCTGAACATTGGAATGCAATACGTTTAGCATTTCCTCGAGTCGATTACGTCGGTCGCTACAATGTTACCTTGTGTTGCAGTTTCAACGCGGTCGTGCACAACACTGCGCCCGCGCACCACGAGTACCACTAGCGCAGGCACTCACTGCCACTGTTTCTCATGTGATATTATACACTTAATACTTAATGTAGATAGTATTTAGTCGACAACGACTTCTTTATTTTATAAGACTGCGGCGAAAATAAACTTTTCGAAAATTATTTCTTTCTTTTTTTTTCTTCCACTTTTTATCTACCGTCCTACGTTGATATTGTCATAATTTGTGTTATACCTATTTAATTCTAAAATATTTAAAATGTATTATAATTATTTGCATAATCAGCCTAATGTCCCACTGCTGGGCCTACTCTCTGCGAGAGTGGGCCAAAACCACCACGCGGGCATACTGCGGGTTGGTGGATGTCAGATGTCTTCGAATTTTTTATTCTAGGACATGACGGTTTTCTTACGCGCTTTTCCTTCACCGTTTTGAGAGCAGTGGTGATGAAATTAAATACACAAAGTAAAGTGACAGGGTGGGTTCGAACTCACGACCCGCAACGCGTAAGTCGGCGCCGATACGACTGAGTCACCACTGCTCTACTGTTTACAATTATTTCATCATCACATCATTTCAGCCGAAAGACGTCCACTGCTGGACATAGGCCTCCCCCAAGCACCTCCACTTCGACCGGTTCTGTGCTTCTCGCATCCAACGGGTTCCTGCGGCCTTTACAATTATTTAATAACATCATAATAAAGTTAACTAGTATCTTAACTTTATTATGAAGGTATTAAATATTTAAATAATTGTATTATAATATTATAAGGGTATGACGAAAGTTGAGCAATTTGCTGCTGTCTTACTTGTTCTACATTCCGACTATATCTACTTGGATCCCGAAGCCTTTCTTTTCAAATCTTGCAAAGACTGATCACAATTATCTGAAGCAGCGGTGCTTGCAGCTAACAAACCACTTAAGCTGTACACTTAAGGTACCTATTAGGTAAGTAGTTTTCTTCTAGCACCAATCAATAATCTCAACACAAGAGACAATAAGGTCTGAAGGAAACTTTCACACTACTTTAAACAACCAAAACCAAACCATTAATGTTCTTGAAATAATTTAATAAAATCACTAAAATGTTAATAACAAAACTAGATTTTGGGCGTTGCGCGAGCTGCAAGCAGCTCGCGGGGTCGTGTTTTTGAGGAGTATTTCTTACCCTTGTAAAATTTTGAGAATTGGACAGTAATCCTTAGCACTTATAGGATTTTGTAATAATAGCTATTTATTCACCAAGGGGAGTAATCTGTACTTACCCTCGAGTGATATATACTGCTTTATACTACACTTGTGGAGTTGTTGTTAATAAATTGCTATAATTGTCACTGGAATCACTTATTTTAACTTGTGATTTACACCGCCAAACTTTAAACTTTACCAAGAAAATTGTTTCTACAAAATACGTCAGCCAACAAAATAAATAAGTCTTTTTTTTTTCTTATTTTAGCGCGTCAGTTTTCGCGTCAAAAGACGTTAAGCCGCATGGCTCTAGTGGGGACGCGGCTTAACATCTTTTGTGATTTGTTGTGATCAACAACACTCAACAATACTCAACCACACCCAAAACACTCAACAACATTCAACAACACTCAACAACACTCAACAACACTCAACAACACTCGACAACACTCGACAACACTCAATAACACTCAACAACATTCAACAACACTCAACAACACTCAACAACACTCAACAACACTCGACAACACTCGACAACACTCGACAACACTCGACAACACTCGACAACACTCGACAACACTCAACAACACTCAACAACATTCAACAACACTCAACAACACTCGACAAGATTCAACAACACTCAACAACACTCAACAACACTCGATAACACTCAGCAACACTCGGCAACACTCAACAACACTCAAAAACACTCAACAACACTCAACAACACTCAACAACACAACAACACTCAACAACACTCAACAACCCAAAACAACACTCAACAACACTCAACAACACTCAACAACACTCAACAACACTCAATAACACTCAATAACACTCAATAACACTCAACAACACTCCACAACACTCAACAACACTCATCAACACTCAACAACACTCAAAAACACTCAACAACACTCAACAACACTCAACCACACTCAACATCACTCAACAACACTCAACAACACTCAACAAGACTCGACAATATTCAACAACATTCAACAACACTCAGCAACACTCAACAACACTCAACAACACTCAACAACACTCAACAACACTCAACCACACTCAACAACACTCAACAACACTGAACAACCCTAAACAACACTCAACAACACTCAAAAACACTCATCAACACTCAACAACACAACAACACCCAAAACACTCAAAACACTCAACAACACTCAACAACACTCAACAACACTCAACAACACTCTGCATCACTCAACAACACTCAACAACACTCATCAACACTCAACAACACTCAACAACACCCAAAACACTCAAAACACTCAACAACACTCAACAACACTCATCAACACTCATCAACACTCAACAACACTCAATAACACTCAACAACACTCAACAACACTCAACAACACTCAACATCACTCAACAACACTCAACAACACTCAACAACACTCAACAACCCTCAACAACACTCAACAACACTCAACAACCCTCAACAACACTCAACAACACTTAACAACACTCAACAACACTCAACATCACTCAACAACACTCAACAACACTCAACAACACTCATCAACACTCAACAACACTCAACAACACTCAATAACACTCAACAACACTCAACAACACTCAAAAACACTCCTCATCACTCAACAACACTCAACAACACTCATCAACACTCGAAAACACTTAAAAACACCCAAAACACTCAAAACACTCAACAACACTCAACAACCCTCAACAACACTCAACAACACTCAACAACACTCAACAACACTCAACAACACTCAACAACACTCATCAAAACTCAACAACACTCAAAAACACCCAAAACACTCAAAACACTCAACAACACTCAACAACACTCAACATCACTCATCAACACTCAACAACACTCAAAAACACCCAAAACACTCAAAACACTCAACAACACTCAACAACACTCAACATCACTCAACAACACTCATCAACACTCAACAACACTCAACAACACTCAACAACACTCAACATCACTCAACAACACTCATCAACACTCAACAACACTCAACAACACTCAACAACACTCAACAACACTCAACAACACTCAACAACACTCATCAACACTCGACAACACTTAAAAACACCCAAAACACTCAAAACATTCAACAACACTCATCAACACTCAACAATACTCAACAACACTCAACAACACCCAAAACACTCAACCACACTCAACAACACTCAACAACACTCAACAACACTCAACAACCCTCAACAACACTCAACAACACTCAACCACACTACTCAACAACACTCAACAACACTCAACAACACTCAACAACACTCAACAACACTCAACAACACTCAACAACACTCAAAAACACCCAAAACACTCAAAACACTCAATAACACTCAACAACACTCAACATCACTCAACAACTCTCATCAACACTCAACAACACTCAACAACACCCAAAACACTCAAAACACTCAACAACACTCAACAACACTCATCAACACTCAACCTCACTCAACAACACTCAACAACACTCAACAACACTCAACAACACTCAACCACACTCAACATCACTCAACAACACTCAACAACACTCAACAACACTCAACAACACTCAACCACACTCAACAACACTCAACAACACTCAACAACACTCAACAACACTCAACAACACTCATCAACACTCAACAACACTCAAAAACACCCAAAACACTCAAAACACTCAACAACACTCAACAACACTCAACAACACTCAACAACACTCATCAACACTTAACAACACTCAACAACACTCAACAACACTCAACCACACTCAAAACACTCAACAACACTCAACAACACTCAACAACACTCAACAACACTCAACAACCCTCAACAACACTCAACAACACTCAACAACACTCAAAAACACTCATCAACACTCAACAACACAACAACACCCAAAACACTCAAAACACTCAACAACACTCAACAACACTCAACAACACTCAACAACACTCTGCATCACTCAACAACACTCAACAACACTCATCAACACTCAACAACACTCAACAACACCCAAAACACTCAAAACACTCAACAACACTCAACAACACTCATCAACACTCATCAACACTCAACAACACTCAATAACACTCAACAACACTCAACAACACTCAACAACACTCAACATCACTCAACAACACTCAACAACACTCAACAACACTCAACAACCCTCAACAACACTCAACAACACTCAACAACCCTCAACAACACTCAACAACACTTAACAACACTCAACAACACTCAACATCACTCAACAACACTCAACAACACTCAACAACACTCATCAACACTCAACAACACTCAACAACACTCAATAACACTCAACAACACTCAACAACACTCAAAAACACTCCTCATCACTCAACAACACTCAACAACACTCATCAACACTCGAAAACACTTAAAAACACCCAAAACACTCAAAACACTCAACAACACTCAACAACCCTCAACAACACTCAACAACACTCAACAACACTCAACAACACTCAACAACACTCAACAACACTCATCAAAACTCAACAACACTCAAAAACACCCAAAACACTCAAAACACTCAACAACACTCAACAACACTCAACATCACTCATCAACACTCAACAACACTCAAAAACACCCAAAACACTCAAAACACTCAACAACACTCAACAACACTCAACATCACTCAACAACACTCATCAACACTCAACAACACTCAACAACACTCAACAACACTCAACATCACTCAACAACACTCATCAACACTCAACAACACTCAACAACACTCAACAACACTCAACAACACTCAACAACACTCAACAACACTCATCAACACTCGACAACACTTAAAAACACCCAAAACACTCAAAACATTCAACAACACTCATCAACACTCAACAATACTCAACAACACTCAACAACACCCAAAACACTCAACCACACTCAACAACACTCAACAACACTCAACAACACTCAACAACCCTCAACAACACTCAACAACACTCAACCACACTACTCAACAACACTCAACAACACTCAACAACACTCAACAACACTCAACAACACTCAACAACACTCAACAACACTCAAAAACACCCAAAACACTCAAAACACTCAATAACACTCAACAACACTCAACATCACTCAACAACTCTCATCAACACTCAACAACACTCAACAACACCCAAAACACTCAAAACACTCAACAACACTCAACAACACTCATCAACACTCAACCTCACTCAACAACACTCAACAACACTCAACAACACTCAACAACACTCAACCACACTCAACATCACTCAACAACACTCAACAACACTCAACAACACTCAACAACACTCAACCACACTCAACAACACTCAACAACACTCAACAACACTCAACAACACTCAACAACACTCATCAACACTCAACAACACTCAAAAACACCCAAAACACTCAAAACACTCAACAACACTCAACAACACTCAACAACACTCAACAACACTCATCAACACTTAACAACACTCAACAACACTCAACAACACTCAACCACACTCAAAACACTCAACAACACTCAACAACACTCAACAACACTCAACAACACTCAACAACCCTCAACAACACTCAACAACACTCAACAACACTCAACAACACTCAACAAAACTCAACAGCACTCAACAACCCTCAACAACACTCAACAACACTCAAAAACACAAAAACACTGTATAATGCTTTCTGTCTCATTTGCTCCCACGTTAAATCTTATGTCTATTACATTGACAGTGACAGCGCTGTGAAGTTATTACCCATCCAAATTAGACACTACAGGCTAGCATAATGATCCCAATGCGTTTTCGAACTTCTCAAGTTGAAAGCGTTTTATTTTATGCTACTAAATATAGATGTCACCAAAACTCGTGTTGACTAAATCTAACGACGTGACTTCGCAAATGAGTACACTTATAGCATTCGTTCATTCACTTTGAGCGAATGCTGATTGCCCGATTTAATAATCACGGTTAAAATATTCGTGGTGAGCAGTGAATACTTAACCGGCTGCATAAACGATGTTTAGGAATTCATCGGCCGATTACTCAAACATTGGTCAAATGACAGTCCGTGAACTCGGCCCTTAGGCAGTCAATTTTAAACTGAATAATTGACTTAAACGCACCCCAAACAAAAACGCTGTCCGCCATGTTAGTATTCTTCCCCCCTTTGCTCCACTCGGTCTCGCAGGTTCGCTCCACTCAGGACCTACCTACCACCGGAAAGCTATCGTGACCTTATCCCTACGCTACGCTTCGCTTTATCGCTACCTAGTTTCCGAGATACGATGGGGGAGGGGTGAAGGGGGGGAGAGGGGGGAGTTTTGAAAAAACTAATTTTGACCTACTCTGGGCCCACGGACATGAATCTGAAAAAGAAAATGTTCCAAGTCTTAACTTCCGAGATCCGCCTAAAGGGGGGAGAAGGGTGAGAGAATGGGGGGAATTTTGAAAAATGGTTTTTACTTTTCCGAGCCTCCTCTATACGAATCCGTAAGAAAACAAAACCCAGGTTTCTTAATTTCCGCGATACAATGGGGGGAGGGGTGAAGGGGGGAGAGGGGGGAGTTTTGAAAATGATTTTGACCAACTCTGGGCCCCTTGATATGAATCTGAAAAAAAAAATGTTCCAGGTCTCTTAACTTCCGAGATCTACCTAGAGGGGGGGGAGAAGGGGGGCAAGGGGGGCAACTTTGAAAAATGGATTTTACTTTTCCGAGCCTTCTCTATACGAATCCGTAAAACAACAAAACCCAAGTTTCTTAATTTCCGAGATACGATGGGGGGAGGGGTGAAGGGGGGAAGAGGGGGGAGTTTTGAAAAATGATTTTGACCAACTCTGGGCCCCTTGATATGAATCTGAAAAAAAAAATGTTCCAGGTCTCTTAACTTCCGAGATCTACCTAGAGGGGGGGGAGAAGGGGGGCAAGGGGGCAACTTTGAAAAATGGATTTTACTTTTCCGAGCCTCCTCTATACGAATCCGTAAAACAACAAAACACGGGACACTTAGTTTCCGAGATACGATAGGGAGGGGGGAGAGTGGGGTGGAAAAGGGGAGGTTTGGGATTTTTCCCATACTCGTGAGAGTTACTTGTATACGAATCTGTAAAAATATACCCACCTCCCCCTTCACCATCTGGGAGAACAATTATGTCAGTGAGTGAGTCAGTGGTAATCGAGCTTTATATAGTATAAATAATAATCAGCACTTTAATATTGTCCTCACTTAATTGTAATTAACTTGTTAACCTCTGTACTTACTTACAATCTGTTGTACTTACCCTTGTAAAACGAAGGTTCATAGGGAATGTCTTGTGTTTACACGTTGAAGTAGGCATTTTCTGTGTAACTTAGGCATGTAGAAGCAGAATCAGAAGTAAACTCAAAATACACATGCATTAGAACAAGAGCTGCTTGACATGGGTTTCCAGCCGGAAACCCATGTTAAAAGAGTCCCTGACAGGGCATATGAAGGTGCATAAGTATGTCCTGTTTGTGTCCCAAGAATCACCATAAAGACCGGTCCTGTGGTGCTCTCATCTAACGGATAAAAATAATTAAATTAAATTAAATATTTTTTTTATTTGTTGCTGATGGAATATAAATTATACCTATACTGCATGCAATGATAAATTTAAAATTACTATTATACTTTACCATACTTACCTAACAATTATCAAATAAAAAAATGTTATTAATGATTAAGATTATTTATTTACATTGTTAAATTGTATTTTTATTTTAACGATTTTTTAGTTTTTATAGCAAAAACTCGAAAACAAACTTCTTGGGCACTAAGAAAAAATGATAATACTTTTCTAAAAAAAAACAAATGCAGATCTATGTATATATAGTTCAAGAAAAGCCGAATGCAATATAAAAGTAAACGACTAGATTATAAACATTAATGAGATGATTATCAACATTAATAAGCGGAGCGGGAAGCGGGAGGTTAAATCCCATGCTTTAAATAATTAGGACTATTAAAAGTCGAAATGATGTTTTTGTATTGAAAGAATGGCCTACTTTTGATGCCTAGGTGAACGCTAAACATACATAGGTTTGGATTAAATGTACACGTATTTCTAATGAGGCAAGGATGACTATGAAACCGGGTCACTACAGCACGACAAGATCGGTATATCTGTTACGGGCAACGTGATTAACTGGGCATTATTAATAAGGACGGGCCATTATTAATAATGCCCAAGAGCGATGGGCAAAGTGATTAATTTATCACTTTGACCGGCCATTATTAATAATGCCCGACGGCCCGTGGTCCATGTAATAAGTCAGTGTTTGAGACAGCTTGAATTTATCATTTGGACCGGGCAGTATGAATAAGTCCCTACTTGTAACCGGGCAATGTGATAAATTGGGTTCCCTATCCATTTGCATAAAATTTTAAGACCTAATATAACTTGGCATACTTTTGTTTGTCCTAATTATATTTTCGCATAAATTATTTACGCATAACAGCTTACGCATAATTTTTTTACGCATAATTTCTCTAATCATAATAATGATTAAGCATAACATTCTAAAGCATACATTTTTTAAGCATAACACTCTAAAGCATAACTTTATTAAGCATAACATTCTAAAGCATAACTTTATTAAGCATAACAATAACAATAAGGCGTAGTCGACGGAGCCCCGCTTCGCGGGGCCCCTATTTCTGTCTGCAGGGTTTAAAGGAACCTAACACGAAGGGGATGACAAGGGCTCGATCGCTCGCTCCGCTCGCTCACATGAGCCCCCGTCATCCCCTTCGAACCTAACCTGTCCGAGTCGGGGTGCACCAATAACCGAGCTCGCTTCGCTCGGTCTTGCATCCTAAGGTCACCTGACCTCAGTTTCCAGGTCCAACGCTTCGAGATATTCATAGACTGACAGTTTGCGCTCGAACTATCGAAGGAGACTCGAAGAATGTGGCTTGAAACCTCAAAAGCCAGTCAATGGTCCCAAACTGACACGAGCACAAAGAATTGCGCGAACATTTGTATTTTAATCAACGTCAATGCAGTCAGGTTATTTTTTACGTATGAAACCAAGATTATGCTGGCACTGATGGACGTAGGAAAGTCTACCGAAGACATGGAGAACATTTCAATCATGTTGCATTAAAGAGGTTGTCGGAACCACGGTTGCCGCCACTAAATAGAGAGAGAGAGAGGTTCATGTAATGCCATATACTGAGTTTGACGACCAGGATTTCATTTTTATGCATCTTAATGCAATGCAAGGGCGCTCACTGAAAGCTCACTTGTTCGAGAATACCTGCATGGCGTTAGTATCGCAATAGAGCACTTATGGAATAAGTTGAAGAGGCATGTTCAAACTAACTAACCAGCTCCAGAAACTTTGCAGGAGCTGAAAAGTGACATCTTAAAAGCATGGAAGAATATTCCACAGTACGTCATTGTTATTTATATACACATAGGCACAGGAACGCCCTCGCACAGTGGTTCATTTGAAGGACTAAGTGCGGAAACCAAACCCATAACTGAGATAGAACATAGGCACCAGGAACAAAAATTTATATAAATATAGGAACCTAACTTTTCTAATACCTACTGATTAGGATATCTACTAATATTTGCAAAAATAAGCAAATATGCCAGCGAGTTCGCTTTACAAGCTAATGACAATAAAGGTAAATATTAAACGATATTTGCACATACCATTTAAACAGCCTAATCAGATTAAGTGATGACCTAAGTGTCTGGAGAAGCATACACTCTTATAACGGCTCAATGCACTTCTTCTAGAATTGGATCACAAAAACATTTTTGCTTTTATTTTTAATATGTGATAAAGCACTTCTCCACGTTGACTAACTTTTCCATGAAAGTAAATAACACCTTTTTCACTTCTGATCACCCCTCGATTCAAAACATCACGAAAATCAACAAAACCGAATGTAAAATAATGAGTTATCATGTGATTCTGAATTCAGGCGCTGCTAAATTATATTACCTAGTCTACGACGCGACGGACAACCAAAGATAAATGTAAGTAGACTTAAGTAAATATTAATAGAATTATTAAGCATGGATTATAGTAAAAACCCCTTCTTTTTATAAGAAAATCCACAGCCTTATTAAAACTTAATATGTACTAAAGTCTCAACCGTGTTAGCAACAATTGCTACAATCGCACAAACACGCCTGCGTTATACACAGAGCAATCGAACAATGTTAAAATGTTGCCAATGAATTCAATATAGGCGTTATTTATAACAATACCCACAAATGAAGCGTACAAAATTCGACTGTTTATTTCGATACACTCAACTTGTAACCTCAAAAGCATTACTAAATTGACGGAAGGAGTCTTCATTCACGTGTGATTAGATAAACCATTAAATAACAGAAGTAAAAAAAAAAAACAAATAATGGCGTCAATCCAATACAGTTAAAATAGCTGAAAAATTATGTAGGTATTTCAACAAAGTAAGATAATGAAAATGACAATACACACCGATGTTCATTTGTCAATTAATGAACAGATAATTAAGAAAGTAGCTTGTTATTGGTCATACAAGTGACGCAGCACCGTAGAATAATCAGTTTATAATGTTTTCACTGCTTGGACATAGAACTAATCTCTGTGAGAAGGAAAGGCCATTGCGGGTCGGTGGATGTCATACGTCTTCGAATTTTTGCTTTAGGACATGCCAGTTTCCTCACGCTGTTTTTCTTCACCATTTTGAGAGCAGTGGTGATGAAATTATCTTCACAAAGTAAAACGCCTGTCTGGGTTCGATCCTACGACCTACAACTCATAAGTCGCGGCCGTTACCAATGGTGGCCACCATTGCTCCGACGCACCGTGAACCAGTTCCACTAGAAATGGGACAAAATATCGCCTAATAACAGATAACAGTACATACTTGTCGATGTACATATGCAAATCCGAAAGGTTTTGTTCATCCTAGAGCCAAGCATGTCGCTAATAACAACGTAGACAAATTTGAATATGTGAAAGATTTCCTTTTCCGAATAATCGTGCAACTGGAAGCAACTGTGTGTTCACGAAATAAAGAAATAGCAAGCAGTTCCCAGTGGCATTGCATAACTTACGCACTGACTGGACCAAAGTAGACAAAAACTATTGTCACGCCACGTTACCTACTTTTTGTACACCCACGTGTTCAGAATACAAGAGAAAAATGACGGAGCCTGCGTAAAATTTTCATTAACATATTAATTGTTATCTCCTATTCATCTAGTCTACGACATTGATGGTTTGTTTCGGTATTACCGAACAGAATATTTTAGGAACAACAAAGCATAATATAAGCGGAGCTTCATTCTCAAAAACATCAGTATTCTTCCATCGATCACCAGGAAAGATGATTATTCAAGTAAGTGTTTGGTCCTTCCTTTAAAACTTCAAACTAAAAGTAACTGCGCACCTAATTATATTTTTTTGCTTTTTTCAGGCTTTCATGGTGTTATTATTATTAAGTGTCGCATCAATATGTGGTGTCACTGGTGCATCTTACTCCAATGTCTTTGTGGAAAGTGAAGTCGCCCCTAGGGGATACTATACCTATGGTGCACCATATCAATCAATAGCAAATCCAAGACTATCTCAAATCAATTCACTGCCTTCTGTACCAGGGTATGTAGCACCCTGTGTGTCACCTTGTGTTTATCCTGCTCAAACAGTTGCCACTGTGTCTCCTGTGAACCCTAGTCCAAACATTTTGACCTACAATGCGCCAAGTGTTCCTATTGTTGTTGCACCGACCAACCAGGTATTTATATCAATATTACATTACATTTTCCTTTTCATCCCAAGCAAAAATTAAATCTTATGTGTTTTTTCAGGACGCCACAGGGTATGAATATTCTTACGTAGTATATGACGAAAATACAGGAGACCATAAGGCACAACGTGAGCTTAGTGATGGTTCAGTAGTCCGAGGAGAGTACTCGTTTCTCCAGCCAGATGGGTTCGTCCGACAAGTGCAGTATGTAGCTGACGACATTTCGGGGTATGCACTATTTACCATTATCCATGTTGTTTAGTAATTATTTGTTTAAGTTATAAGTGGCAATTAACATTCATTTATCTCTCGCAGGTTTAATGCAGTGGTTAAACAATATTTGCCTACTGCTGTGGAAGACCATAGGAAAGTTGAAGGACAAGGAAAAAAAGAATCTTCTCCACCTTGCCACGAAATCAAAAATGAATCATTAAAAGAAGAATCAGAAGAAGAATCAGAAGAAATCTCAAAAACAAAATTGATGAAAATTCACGGAAAGCTACATAATAAAAATTCAAATGAGGAATCAGCTGAAAAATCAAAAGTACATCATGGTACATCTAAAGAGTCAGGGGCAGAAGAAAACTCCAAAGAAAAGCATAAAAAAGTATCCACAGAAGAGTCTGTGGAAGATTCGGAAGCAGAATCCCACGAAAACCAGTCAAAGAAACCCAAACATTCCAAAGAATCCTCTGGAGAAGAGTCAGAAGAAAAATCAAAAGAAAAACATAATAATAAATCAAAGCAAGTTTCCAGCAAAGAATCTGGAGAAGAATCTAAAGAAAACTTCCATGAAGAAACACTTCATAAGAAATCAAAGCAGTCTTCTGGAGAATCTAAAGAAAAACATCACAAAAAAGCTAAAACAGAACCCAAAGACTCGGGAGAAGAATCTGAAGAAGTAGGTCATGGTAAACACAAAGAGGTTTACGGATTAATAAAACCTAATCAAGAGGTTCACTCATTATTGAAACCTAATCAAGAGGCACTTGTACCGTATAACGATATAATCAGATGTATTGAAGCAGCGATGAGGAAAAATTATGGAGTACCAGCCGCCATGAGACAGGAACCCTCACCTTTAACGTACATAGTCTTGAACAAGCCATGCTAACACAGACACAAAATTGTAAATGAGCGAGTCGATAATGATTGATGTTGATATCCCACTATATTTTAAATTAAGTGTCATATTTATGTTTATACAATATTCTAAATAAAACTTGCATGAAGAAATAAGAATTCAGTTTTCATTCTCCTAGAGAAGCATATTGTTTCATAGCTTGTCATAATTGTTATATATATATATTCGAACACATTAAAATATAAACATCCAAAATTAAATCCATGTCATATTATTACAAGAAACAAAAGTTGCATGACCTAAGCAGCTTGACATATACAATTTAAAGCAACTACCCCGCAATAGATAACCGCTAAGTATATTTTGTTACTTATACTTTCATCTTGATACCCTGGGGGGGTAAATAAAGAGAAACTTATGACACAGCAATTTATATCAATGCCATTAATATTTCCTCAGCCTAGGAATAGTACAAGATAGTTAGTAAATATTTAATTATTTCATGACAGGACCGAGATTGATGATTAACTGTGTCTTAATAAGGACAGAATGTCTTAACGTTTGTGTGTTAATATAATAAAGCCTTAAAACCTGTGTCGCTAATGTGCCGCGAACTATGCTAAACATTGTCCTATCTCAGCATTGAGTTAGTCGCAAAGCGTGAATACTTTGACTACCAAACATTGGTCACGGTGGCTGACATTCGAATAGCCCATTATTATTACATTTATTGGTTTATCTATGAATTTGTCTCGCATATCATGGCGTGTCCCTGGTAAGACAAGGGATATAAGTATGATACTAGAAAAATACACTGACGAGCAATAGAAAAAAGCCCACTTGCAAAGTGCCTAAAGAAATCTAAATATCTCGGAACATTTCCTACATCAAATAAGTTATTTTCATAAAGGAGAGTCGGCAAAAATGTATGGAAGCTAGTCCTAGCACCAATGACAACCACACAAATGTTATTAAATAGGTATTTTATTATATGTACCTAATACAATAATTAATATGGCGGCTCATTTCAAAACGCTGTGTGAAAAAAGTTATGGCAATGTTACTTAGGACTGACCTACACGCTAGATAACTGAACCCTTACATAAATAGTCACTTCTAGTGGTTGCAGTATTTTCAAATGTATGCATTCAGATGATAATATACAATAACATGGTACCATCAAGTTATGGACCTGGACGCTTGATAACGGAACCCTTGAATTGCTACTAGTAAACCCATCAAGTGTGGGCTCATTAGATGTGTCTTAACGAGTCATTCATTTTAAAATGTAAAATGAACAGGGATGTCTCAACGTGTCCTGTTCATTTTAAGTGTAAAATGAAGAGGTATAGACTCCTTTAAAATCTTGAAAACAGTATTTATTTCACATTAAAACCTTATTATATACTGGATGCATGGATAACAATACGAAATATTGAATAATTAAATTAATAAGTTTCAATTTCGTAAACCCCTCTTTTTTTGTTCAAATGTATATTATTTTTTCCCTCTTTAACAAATTTATTTATTTATTTTTTGTTTCAATTTGATGTTTTTTAATGCGTCATTAAATACATTTTAACGTTGCTTTTCACTTTAAGAAACTATCTTGCGTGATTTCGGAAATATTTCATGATAAGTAAGTGGCTATTTTACATTGCTCGTCAGTGTTAATTATATTTTATATTAATCGTTTTAAAGGAATATCAGTGTTAATTTACAAAAGAAATCAGTAGTGTAAATAAGTACTAAATCTGCCTGTACCAATACCAAGAGATACCTACTACTACTGTGTTTGCAAGTTGGTTTCAATCAAGTCGTATGTAGTTGTTTTTTCAATTAACCAATACAGTGAAAATTAACCTTAAATCTGAATTATGTTTTTACAAACGCGCAGAAAGTAGAACTCTAATGAATACTCTCGAACATGTTATGAACACATGTTATGAAACAATAAGAACATAAAGACATCAATCAGTAGGTATTTAATCACAGTGTAACTAAATGAAAAGGTAATGTCGCTATTAGCCAATAGATCGATATCTTGTCGAACCTTTTAAGACCACATTTAATTTAGATCGATAATAATCATCCGATTGCTTTTGTTGGCAAATACTACTTATTAAATATGACCAGGGACCTTCAAATATTAAGTAATGACAGCCAAAATGAACCACAACTCACATTAGACATGTTCATGGTCTAATTACAAATATGCATTTGTATTAAATATGTTTGAAATATTAATTATAACGAGGGTGCAATAGGCTGAAATATTCTAACAAAAACGTGCAAGTGGTCGAGTCTAGTTGACCAAGGCTCACGACCACGAGAATGTGTTTATTTCACTATTTCACGAACGACAGTAAAGTTCTCAAGCGCAAAACTTTTAAACACCGCTTAGGCGTGTTGTGTTTGTAAATGAATCTATATGTATAAAAACCCTATAATAATAGCAATTCCAAGTTACTAGCATTTAATGGGTTATTTATTACAAACTGGGTAAAGGAAGTACTTAGTCAGTGAGTAATTCGTAACAATAAAATATTATGACACTTATGCATGTATCTACTAGCCTAATAAACAAATTCAACCTTTTTTACATATATATTACGAATTATTTCAACAAACCTCATTATTACTTACAAGTAGTCTAAAGCCAGTTGATAAAAGTAGATAACTTTTATATATCCATAATCTACTTATTAAATTGAATAGTACCAAAATATGTTAATAAACAAAACATTAATTTTATCATCTTTATAAAATATCCGGAACCTCGGAAAAGGAAATTACGGATACTAAACAGAATCATTTACTCGATGTTGAGCTAATTGTTATTACAGCTATCAAGCCATAAAGGCTGCCCGTGAGCGAACAACACAGATTTTACGTTAATAGCATTTTATCTGGTGTAAAATCATACATACAGCATATTTCTCTTTGCATATCTTATTTGGTAAACAAATACACGTACAAAAATTACAAGTTTTCACATCAATAGATTAGACTTATTGTTAAACTTATTCTTGATATATATAAGAAACTAGGAATTACATCGAAAACTGCTTCGAATTAACAATTCTAACGCATTTCTTTTCTCCAAACCGAAGTTTCATTTTTTTACCAATTATACACACTGAAAGAAATAAGCAGTAAATACAAATGAAAAACATTGATCTGAACTGCTTTAAACAGTTCCATATGAGCCTAACGTTCAAAACAATATTTTTACTGATCCGAAAACAGTTAAAGCTTGAGGTAAAATGTTACCGTTATGACAGTAAACTTTAACGTTTTAAGTACAAAGCTTTTTAGCTATGTACTTAAAACGTTAAAGTTAATAAAACAGTTTGTGACCTTTTGGTCACAAACTGTTTTATTCATTTGGTGATATCGTTCAAACCATTGAAATTTACTTACATTACAGTAATGGTGGTTTTCCTTTTTTTGTTGTTTTTACAGGAAATAGTATGTTCAATAATTAAAAGTTACTATTTTACAAACATTTCTTCTTATTGTATAAAGTCAGTAAGTCTTAATGAAATCGCTTTAATGTGTTGTAGTAAGAAATGATTTTTTTCAGTGTAGTAAAAAAATATTTTTTTCAGTGCAAGTTAAGAGAAACGCGCCGATGTAAACAAAATGAAGACTTTCTATTAAAAGTGACCCACATTGTATAAAAATCGCGATAATTTATCTAGAGTGTAGGCCGCGATCATATGCCCAATCTATCAAAGTACTTGTGACACGAGCCACTCTTGAAATACCTCATAGCTTAGTCAATGAAATGTTATGAAACCGCACTTATATTAAGAATGCTATCGTTTTAGTAACACGTTTTATTTGTATTACTACTATGAATATAAAATGCGCATATATTAAACGTTTGCTGAAATCAAGAGTAGAAGAACAGGTTTTGAATTTTAAATTAGTTGTTTTTTGCTAAGTTTCTTAACCTAACTTTCACCAAGTTCGTGTCCTTGAATGCTCTAATTACAAATATCCTCAATTATCTGTTAATTCAACTGGAACAGTAAGATAAGCAGCTGTTTTATACAATGCAAATTCTTAAAGCAACCGACCAATTACGGAGATTAATCTAAACACTTCATCGTTACCTATATACTTAAAGCCTAAAATTCATAATTAGCATTTCCGCAAAATTGCAGCAGCGATTCTGTTCATCCGTGGCATGATAAGGCTAAAAAGACAGACAGACTGAGTCTCACCATAAGAGTTCCGTTTTACCATTTTGGTACGGAACCCTAAAAAAGGACTCTCATTAAATCACTTATTTGCAGATCACTATCAACGAAGTAACAAAGCTTGCATTACTTTTTATACTTCAAAAAACTGGTCAAGAGCGAGTCGGACTCGCGCATCGAGGGTTCCGTACCATCATGTTTTTAATTTTTAATTTTTCATCGGCGAGACCTATATTCGTCAGAGAATTTTAACACTGTGCATTGCGGTGTAGAATATTGCAGTTTTATGTCATCGCCATCTCTTGACCGATAGTGGAACTAATGTAACTTTTGTTGATGATTTCTGAAAAAGTGTGCTATTTAGAGACATCGTTTTATTTTCCTGTAATCTTTACATAACCTTCTATCACATAGAATAATTTCAGATTTTTCTCTTTGCAAACTTCGGAGATAAGGGGGGGAACGGTATATTTTTTTTTATTTTTTCATCAAAAGACGAAAACTATGCGGCTTACAAAAAAAATGTTTGAGAATGTGCAAACTGCGTTCTTTCATATGATGCCCTAGTAGCTCCACTTTGAATTTTTCAGACCCCTTTCAGTCGCTGTTGTTAAAAATACACACGTATTTTTATTTCTTTCTTTTTTGCAAAATAGTTGGGCAAACGTTATCTAAAACTATTCCAAATTTCAAGTTGATAACATTAGTAGTTCTTGAGATATGCAGCTGTGACATACAGACAGACAGACTGAGTCTCACCATAAGGGTTCCGTTTTACTATTATGGTACGGAACCCTATAAAGGAGGAGTTTATAATTATGTTCATCGATATTTACGCAGATTTTGAAAATTTTTTTTCATTTGGTAGAGTCTTGCGCGGTGGGGCCATATTATTAACTTTGCTTGGATAGTTCTTGCGTTAGCTTCGATGGTACGTATTTAATCCATTTTGTGTATCTTGATGCCGTTATAATACTTCCTGTCACTGCTGTTTACATAGCAAGTAGAGGTGTACGAATCGGTGTGGGGTAACATTACAAAGTAAAAACCGGCCAAGTGTGTGTCGCACCACATATAATGAAGGGTTCCGTAGTTGGAATGAATTTATCCCAAGAACAAACTTAACATTGTAGTTGAAAAACATATTCACCCATACATTCCAACTGAAAATTTAAGTTTGTTGGCACAATATTGAGAAATTTACCATGTTGTTTTAAGACCAGACTTCTTATAGGTTCTTATTTTTTTTTTTTTCCTTAAATTTTTTTTCAAATTTTTAGGCTCAGTAGTTTCGGAGATAACGGTGGTCAATTTTCGTCTATTATCTTAAATAACTTTAATACAATTTACTTCAAAATTATAAAAAAATATATATATTTGAGTTCCGCACAGTAAGCCCTTTCATTTGATATGTCACACGGTACAGTTACGAAACTTTTTATTAAATTTTCTATTTGCCCCCCAAAAGTGACCCCCATATTCAAAATTCATTTATTTACGTTACATGTCTGTATTTGGGTCACAGAGATTCATATATGTACCAAATTTTAATTTAATCGGTCCGTTACATTCGGAACAAATTGGCTGTGACAGACGGACGGACAGATAGACACACGAGTGATCCTTTTAACGGTTCCGTTTTTCCTTTTGAGGTATGGAACCCTAAAAATAAATTGAATTTCGGAAGTTGGTATAAAACTAAAATACAGATCCGAAAGACAGACTTCCGAAATTAAAGTTATTTTTCACTTTTGTTGCTTTTGTGTAAAAAAACTTTTGACGCAAGGCAATATAATATTACCTATGGGGAAATTCAGCTCTTAAGTTAATTAATCAAAGGCGGAAGTAGGTACCGCCTACAATAACGCGTGGTTTCGGTGGGCTAACTAATACAACTTACGCACGTAATCTCATTGAGATTTATTGCAGATAGAACACTTTATTCTCTGAGCTATACCCGGAATTTCCTGGTTTGAAGGTTGCGTACTCGAACTCCGGTTTAACATTTGAATCTAGGTCACCGGGAGTACAGAAAATCAGCACTGCTTGAAGTTTCAAGTAAGAATGTACAAGACAATTTTATTGTAAACACAAAAATCTGTTAACTGAACATTTTAATGGAAGAAGAAAACAGTCCATTAGCAGCATTTTCTTTTTATTACTGAATAGGGCGGCTCTTGACCTTGATCACGCCTGATGAAAAGCGATGGATGAGGGCTGTAATGGAACGAGCGTCCCCAGGAGATGCCTGTTCACTCTTGCTTTGAAGGCAGACGAGTTAAATGTGGAAGGAAACATTTCATATTTCATTGTTTAAAGCTCTTTTTTTTGTTTATAGTTCCTAAGAAAAACTTGTTGTTGGAAAAAAGGCACGACTTATCTAAGACCGAACTACATCGCAAGTGCAAATACAATATGATATTACGAGCTTTTCAATATATCAGCACACATGTCACCCTGAACCAGCCTAATAACAGACCAATTACATGCGCAACGTAGACCTCGTCACATACTCGTATAATGTTCACAATTATAATTTTTGCAGACGTCAAGAACAAGCTTGTTCGACCAGTGCGTGCGCCACATTGACTGGGAAATACCTGCAGAGAGCTAGAACAATACATTAGTAATGACATACCTAGTAAGCTATTAATTCATGACATGAATTTTTTTTTTTAAAGTGAAAGTTATTTTTTTTTCTATTCGCATAATATGGATTTTTTCTTTTGGAATTTTCATTCATTTTCTGACAATATAACCGTTAATTTATTCATTTTTAAGCATGGGAGCAATTTGGATTCCAAAAACTGTAGAATTAAAGAAAACTTACTAAGTACTTTATTTAGTCTACTTCTACTTAAAAGCCTATTAACATTGGGAAAGAGACATTTATGTAACCTATATCCAAACCTACAGTAGTTGTACAAACTGCTTTCAAAATCTTGAAACATGACTACATGCCAAACTGGAATTGCAAAAAGCGCTCTAGTTACGAAGTTTATTATAATTTATGTATTAGATATAACAAAGAGAATACTAACTATTGTCGACAGACATACCATGTAGTAACAAGAATTTGATTCGATATCAATAAATTACAGAATACACGTGATTGAATATACAATATAATATGTACAGACGCCAGCACATCAAGCTACCCGAAACTGTCAAATTTATAGTAACTGGATAAGACAGAGATTAAAACAGAAAACGAACAAGCAGGGGATCGAGGAGGAGGGTAGAGGGGGGGTTCAGGGGATCAGACTAGAATAACTTTATTGGTGAGGAAACCGGCATGTCCTAAAAACAAAAAATTCTAAGACGTGACATCTACCAACCCGCGCTGGGCCCGCGTGGTAGATTATAGCCCACCCCCTCTCGAAGAAAGGAGGCTTGGGTCCCAGCAGTGGGAACACCATAGGCTGATTATAATATGAAATCGACAGAGAAAAATTTCAGTGCGACGAATCAAAAATGCAGGAAAAATTCATAAAATATGCACTAAAAGGTTAAAAGGTCACACAATTGTAAAAATGAAGAAATGGTGTCCTAGTTACTGTAAGTACCAATAAAACATTTTTTTACAAGCTGCATCGCGTCAAAGCTCCATAATCTAATTATTGCAAAGATAAATTGTAGTTAAAATATACCCACGCTTGATACTTTAACTAATTCAAGCTGAACCAAACAATACACATACAAAAAGTTCTATTAAAAATCATACGCATACGTATTGAACATCTACCAACCCGCATTGGGCCAGTGTCGTGGATTACGGCCCACTCCCTCTCACCGAGAGGAGGTCCAGCGGTGGGCACATTATAGGCTGATTATGTTATACCTATTGATAACAATGTAAAAACAAAACACCCCCGATTTTCATTTCCGTTTATTTATATCCGGGATTTCCACAAGAGGATTTAAATAACTCAAGACCTTAGATTTACCAATCCGCATTACGAATCGGTAAATCACATCACAATGATTGATACTCCACGATTCCGATATTATAAATAGACAACAATGCCTGCGGCATATTATAAGAATAATTAACAATGGAAGCCTACGTGTTAATTAAAGTAGATCCGGACACAAATCAACGCGTTCGTATTAGTGAACTGAAATAGGAAATGCGACTAGGTTTGTCGAAAAAATATGGATGTATCTTTAATTATATCGATATTTTTGTGTGATAATCTTGAAATGTATCGATTTACCGATTTAAATACCGAGTTTCGAAAACGTGTCAAAATCAAATTATTTTACACCAATTCAAAAAAATGACTTTATCTCTGAGGCTGAAGTTCAGAACTTCTGATCCGTAATAAATACAGCAACCTCGCCGCACGCTTCCGTGCCAAGTTAGCCGATATATCGAATCGATTTTTTTCCTGAATATATCGAAAGTGATATCAATACAGTATTATCGATATTTTTTACATTTCCGACAACCCTAACTGCGACCTTGATACATGTCAAAGTTACAGAGTCAAGGTGCGCGAACATTTCTCCGCCCCACCACGCTAGCTTGCGCACGCGCTGCCCGAGTTCTATAAAACCATACGGCAGGACCAATGACATTAATCAACTTTTGATTCTTACAATCTAAACAACCAAAAATGTTCAGCAAAGTAAGTTGTTACAATTATTGTTTATAAAATATTATTAGCTTTACATCAGATGATGATGTAAATCTAATGATACTTTAGCTTTATGAAACGAAGTGGTAATAATAATTAGATCACATTTTCAAACTGATGCAAGATAATAAGATTTTCAGTTTTCAAGTATTCACTTAAACCGATTTTTCAGATCATAGCCTTCGGCGCCCTCTTGGCTGCTGCCAATGCTGGTCTTCTGGGACATGGCCACGCTGTGTCCTCACAGAGCATCGTCCGTCATGACGAGAGCCATGTCGCCCCCCTGCACTACGCAGCTGCCCCCGTAGCACACTACGCCGCTGCCCCCGTAGCACACTACGCCGCAGCCCCCGTAGCACACTACGCCGCTGCCCCCGTAGCACACTACGCCGCTGCCCCCGTAGCTCACTATGCCGCTGCCCCCGTAGCTCACTACGCCGCCGCTCCCGCTCACTACGAAGGCCATGACACTTACGTAAGTCTTTATTTACCTAAAAAAATACTAGAACTTTTTCTTTTAGAATTTCGTAGTAACTTTAAAATTCTGACCTTGTTTCTACATTTCCAGGCTCACCCCAAATACGACTACTCTTACTCCGTGGCTGACCCTCACACCGGTGACCACAAGTCCCAGCACGAGAGCCGCGACGGTGACGCCGTGCACGGATACTACTCTCTGGTGCAGCCTGATGGCTCCGTGCGCAAGGTCGAGTACACCGCTGATGACCACCATGGGTAAGTTTCGAAAGGCAATGCTTAACAGTGGTCTTGTTTTCTTTTTTGTTGTTATATTATACTAACTTGACCTTTTTGTGTTTTCAGTTTCAACGCTGTCGTGCACAACTCCGCCCCCGCTGTGCACCCCGCCCCCGCCCCCGCCCATGGCTACCATCATTACTGAGCGTTCCTAGTTGAGTGATTGTTATGAATGTCTGACCTACAACCTACCTATTTATATTTTTGTATGCAAAAGTGTGATAAGTGTATGATGAAATATAACTTAAAAACATATTTTCTTTCTTTTATTTTGTCGTTTGAGAACAAATAATCCAGCATTTCTTTAATTAAACTAATAGATTAGCTTTACAAAATTCTAACCTTTATAATCACCATGTAATAACAATATTATCTGTTTAGGTAAATCTTATTTACATTACGTGTACAATAATTTGCAATTACCTAATATAACCTGCAAGCTTTCTTTTTTTTTTTCTTTAGATTAGGTACTGTTATTCAAGAAACTTGAAATACTTATACCTGATGTGAATGAGGTATTCAAGGTATTTCAAGTTTCTTGAATCTTTCTTGAGTTTCTTGAAAATTGTAATTTGTTTGAAGCTGAACTATCATAGTTACGATAACTCATAACTATGATAGTTCAGACTCAAACAAATTACAATTTTCTTAGTTTTGGGACATTTTTTACATCCCTAAACTACGAAACTTTTTTGGCACTAGATTTACAAATCTTGTGCATACAGATATTAATTAATTATAACCAGATTATTCAATAACACCAATGACGATGAAATTATTTGTACAAAGTAAAGTGCTTGCTTGGGATCGAACCCACGACCTACAACTCGTAAGTCGGGGGCCATTACCACTGGGCCACCACTGCTCTGTCTTATCCAGGAATAAATAGTTAAGCCTATTCTTTGTTCAGGCTCACCCCAAATACGTCTTCGCATACTCCGTGTCGGACCCTCATAATACATTTACTAAAACTATGTATCTTAATACCGCAAAAATACATAAAATAAACAATATTTATCTACAAAAAAAATGTACTTGTTTTCACCATCCCGTTACTACAATTACCAATTCTTATCGTGCTCATTATATGAAATCTACATTCGTGTCAGTCGTTCATTTTGAGGTGATTCATGTTTCATTTTGTATTCCAGACATAAGAAAAATCACCAAAAATCTACATTTTGTATATATTGCATTGGTCTTAATTTTATAAACATTATTAAGTTCGGTTTTTTTTTATTTAACATTACACATTTATTAAGTATTTTTGTTGTACAATAAAATATATAATATAAATAAATAAATACATACATACTGAAACCTGTAGTAAATTATATCGACAGTAAAAAAATATTATAGTTCACAGTCATGTGACAAAAACAAACTACAGGACTGAATATAATGTAATGCAAAACTCTTAACTTTTTACGAAAAAATAAATTAAATAAAAATGCAGAAGTCACTCAAATTTTACTTTTGACGAGATAAGATTTTGTTAGGCTGTAGCCTGTACTTAGGTCGACCTTTGACTAAGCAATAGGCAACGTCACACCTAAGTAGGACTATAATACCGACCACATGAAGTTGTAGTAAATGTCTAAAATGTGTACTATACCACAACACTCCATCTATCTGTTTTTTATCATTATTCTATCTTTCCAGGTATTACTTGCATCGCATGCTATAACTTTCTGAGTTATACCATTCAATATGGAATGGAAAATGGTAGTTAGCGTGATAACAGAGGATTTTATGAAATAAAAAGGGTTCTTCAAAACCAGCATACGAGATTACGGATGTTTAAAACACACAGTAGATTGTTACAAAAAATAAAGCGTCACTGACAACAAACTTCAAAAAACACAAAGTTAAGATTTCTTTAATCAGTCTCACACAGTTAAACACAAACCTCATCACAGTAAATCAAGACTATAATCGTAATGCTTGAAGGTAAATGTTACACTGGGTATAAACATACCTAAATGTGATTTAAAAAAAACAACTTAATTAGCCTCAAAGTTACTTGAGTTTATTTAAGTAATTTTGCCACCTGCCAAGTTATATGACGATGAGGCGGTTGTTGAGCAGTGGTGGCCTAGTGGTAACGGCCACGACTCACAAGTGTAAATTATTTCATCACCACTGCTCTCAAAACGGTGAAGGAAAACATCGTGAGGAAACCGGCATGTCCTAGAACCAAAAATCCGAAGATATGTGCCATCTACCAACCCGCACTGGGCACGCGTGGTAGCTTATAGCCCACTCCCTCTTGAAGAGAGGAAGCCTGTGTCCTATGTGTGGAACAATGTAGGCAGATTATTTATTTATTATAACTTTTCGCACAAAAAGGTACAAAGGCGGACTTAATGCCTTAGGCATTCTCTACCAGTCAACCAAGGGTGGTGAAGAGATTGGATGGCAGGTGCTTTGATTGAGAGGAACAATGATAAAAAAAATCTATTAAAACTAGGTAGGGCTAGGGGGGTAGAGCTAGGTAGGTAGGTAGGTACCTGGTAGGTAGGTAGGTAGGTAGGGCTAGGTAGGATTATGATTATGATATTAGGCGGTTACCTTAAATTAGAGTTATGTCGCTAAGCATGTGTCTATTTATTTATATATGAAGAAATAATTGTTTGTTTTATTTTGTTTAGTTTCTAATTTTATGTATAAGGTTGTTTTGTTTTCAAATTTTATGTTACTACGTTTTTTTGTATTTTAGTTTTAATTAAAAATGTAATGTAATTTTGTAGAATTAGCATAGATATAAGCGATTTGGTGTAAACTGTTAGCTTATATTTGATAAATAAATGAATGTGAATATATCAACAATAATAAAACATTTTTTTTTAATTTTCTTTTATTTAGATTTGCAATTGAATACCTATACATTTATTTTAGTAATTATTATAATTATATTTTTATTTTTTTGTGGATAAGATTTTTATTTGACAAGCAACACAAACCTGAAAACACTGCACAGCACAGACACAAGAGTAATTTAATTAAACTGGAATCATAATTCCCCTTGATTCTTTCCCTTTTTATACACATTGTGATTATTTTTTACTTATTATCATAATTTAACATAATAATAAGAATTTTAGCTTATCAAGCATTTTCATTTGCAGTACTGTGTGTAAAAAATGCATTAAACACATAACCCTCCTTCTGGCGCAGTCAGGTAAAAAGCCAAACTAAGTTTTTAAATTACTTTTGTGGCTGTCTATTCACAAAATCACTGTAATACAAAACTTTTATGAATAACGTAAGTTACCTAGTCAGTTTTCTGAAAATATGTAAAGTGAGTAGATAACTAGAAATGAGTATAGTTAAGTGATGATGAATGAAATGATTACTGATTATTTTTTTTTATTTTCATTCGTAAATCATTTATTTTCATGAAAGAAAGTTAATTGAAACAAAATATTAATTATTCAAAACGAATCAAATAATACTTTATGTAACTATTACCTTTTTACTTAATATCTATGCATTTTCTTTCCATCAATTAAACTGTATAATACTAACAAAAGTTTTCAATTAGAAAAATGTAATTACTAATTAAATTATTTTAGACCTTACACAAAAACCACTTCATACACAACACCCTCATTACACATTACAATAGGAACTATAAACCTACAAGGTCTGAAAAGCGTCGTTGTCATAGTTACATAGTCAATGTGCGTTGGCGCATTTCTGCGCCCCACCCCATGCCATTACTTATTCTGACCGCGTTCTATAAAACCATACAGAAAATCTATTGACATCAATCAACACTTGATTGTAACAAACAATACACCAAAGATGTTCAGCAAAGTAAGTGAAAAAACAAAATAATTATAACTTTGATATCAATTTTTGGCGGAATTTTTATTTTAACACCTTGTTTCTACACTTTTCAAGCAATTGAGCTACACGTAACCATCAGTGTACTAATACGAAGGCTACATTTTCAGATCGTGCCTTTCGCCACCCTGTTGGCCGTTGCCAGCGCCAGCCTGTACAGCCACGGCCACGTTGGCCACGCCATGTCCTCCCAGAGCATCATCCGTCATGATGAACCTCTGCACTACGCCACTCCTGTAGCGCACTATGCCGCTCCCGTAGCACACTACGCCGCTGCCCCCGTAGCGCACTACGCCCCTGCCGCCGTAGCGCACTACGCCGCTGCACCCGTGTCTCACTACGCCGCTCCCGCTGCTCACTATGACGGACACGACTCTTATGTAAGTCATCCGTTCAGGATTTCTTACACCATTAGAATTGATTGAAGAGAGTTTTATAATCCAATTTGGTTATTATTTCAGGCTCACCCCAAATACGACTTCGCTTACTCCGTGGCTGACCCTCACACCGGTGACCACAAGTCCCAGCACGAGAGCCGCGATGGTGACTCTGTTCACGGATACTACTCCCTGGCTCAACCTGATGGCTCCATCCGTAAGGTCGAGTACACCGCTGATGCCCACAATGGGTAAGTTATCAAAGGGTCATACCATCCGAATATAAAATCATAGCAAGAACACGGTACGGTCTTCATACACTTCGTCAACAAACCTAATCCAAACTTATTATTTTCAGTTTCAACGCTGTCGTACACAACTCCGCCCCCTCGGTGCACCCCGCCTCCGTCCACGGACACGCTTACCATCATTATTGAGTGATCATCTATGAATGATGATTCTGCGACTATTTATTGTTATATACAAATGTTTCGGATGAAATGCAAAAATAAACTTTGACTTAAAGACAATAATATTGCATTATAATTTCTTCCTAAATGAATACGAACGTGCACACGAAATTAAATTATGGCCTGATTTTTCAATCGACAGATAATTTTTATTCGTGCAATAAAATGTATGGAAGAACTGTCAAATATTCAAAATTATTCCTCGAATAAAATTATCTAGCTTTGGAAAAATCAGTCCTAAACGTAACAATCGAAAAGCAGTAGCTTTTAGATCAATACTGTCGTGGTTGCAAAAAGTGAAATGGACTCACACTAGAAATAAAAATTGTGTTTTACAAAATAAGACACTAATAATTACTAAATCAACGACAGTTTTCTGAAATAAGAATAAGCATGCGTACGTATTGTTGAAATAACTTTATTTATTTCAACAATGCAATAATTAGATTGCGTAGTGTCATAAAACTAGCAATTATTTTACAATATTTATGAATGCTCATTTAGGTGACTAAGATATAGGAATGCATGTAGTCATTAGATTGTACAGATATTGCGAAAAGTAGACTAACTGACCACAAGACACAGATCAATGCACAGGTTTGATTTTGAATGTCGGATTTCCTGAATGATTGAGCACAAGATCACACCCGTAGAAAGCCACTACACCAATCTGCTGAGTATTGACAGAGTTTCATTTTTTTTACATCATTACAATTAAGTAAAACAGTAGTAATAAATCATCACTTACCAATTCCGTCCATCATGATTATCAATTTTACCGGTGGTTCTGTATTTTTGTCAGATGACAAAAGCATTACGAGATAAAGCAAGTCGAACCAGAAAGGCTTTACTATAAGGAAAAGCTTTTAAAAATAGCACGTTTATATACAAGTCCGTTCAAAATAGTAAGAAATTATATCTAATGATTGGAAATTAAATACTTAATTACGAGACAAAACACGTATTATACTTTAACCTTATGGTCTGTTAATGAACTACTTACATTAAAGCAACCTAAGTTTTCACTTAGGTAAGTAGTTCCCTATTGTAGATGTCCCTGTAGTAGATAGGTACAGACGCCAGCACATCAAGCTACTACCTACAATCTGTCAAATTTCTTTAATAGATTTTCAAGTTTATCGCTAAAGCATAAGGTTCAAAGTTGATTGGGAAAATTTGACAGTTTCGGGTAGCTTGATGTGCTTTAAAATAAAATGCCTAAGACACTTGTACTCTGATGAGTTTTAATTACCCATAAACATATGTATCTCGGAGCGTAAGGCGGTTGGCGCTGTTCGTTTTGAAGTTTCAAGCTGTCAGAACACAATAACAGATGTCATTCGGTTTTGACGTTTAAGTCGGTTTAAGCAATAGAGCCCAGCTCGGAAATCGCCTCATTCAGATACGTCAAGCGAATTGCTTGAGTGAGCTCGCGACTGGGTTGGTAACATTGGTTTTGGTATTACTTAGGTTGGTAGCATTGTTTTGGAGGGAACTGAGGGAAGTTAGCCAACAGAACGACTTCCCCGGAGTTCCCCGGAATGGGAGGAGTTTTGACGGAAAATAATGAAAATTGGAAAAGAGGAGCAGAGGTTCTTTGAGGGACAGTCAACGGAGGTCAACTTGGTTAGCCAGTCCGGTAACGATCTCGCTACGTATCTGGATGTGTCGTGTACCTACAGTGTGTGATGATTAGGTAGTGTGATCTAATTGTTCGTAAACTAAAATCTGCATGTCGATTCTGTAAAAATCTCACCGTGAATACTTGCGTGGAGTGAGCTGTCAGTGTCATCCCACTGATGCTAGGGATTGACCATGCAAACATTTACAATCATAAAATAGATTTTAATAATATTTTTTAATGCTAATCCTATTGATATTTTTATATAATTCAAAGCTAGTATTTTAGTGGTCAAAACATTCGCCAGCGCCTAACGCGCTTGCGCGGCGTGAAATATGGCTCATTCCGAATTAAGTCATCATCGCTCACATGAATAATTTGCTTTCCGATTTAGATAAATGACCACTATGGCAGGTGAGAGTCAGTAATATACCTATTCACTTGAATAGTTACTCATGGTTGGATTATAGTATTTATTTGTGTATACACCACGAATTTCCTCTTCTTTGGTAAGGTGGCGACTGTAGCCAGAAGCACAATTTCGAAAATGCCACGTTAGTTTAAAGATCGGTGATAATTATTAATTTAGGGCATGGTCGGTAGTCAGCGTTATCGCAAGATGGCACATGCCATGACTTCATATATGTCGATTCACGGGACATCGTTATCGCGTTCACGTTAATTCAGAAAAGGGCCCTAATTCACTATGATCACTTAATGATTCATTACTTCGAAACCACGTCAATTCCTTAATAACCTAATCACTACATCTGCTATTAACGTATTCTCTATGACACAATGACCGATACCGGATTGAACTGTCAAAATACCACGCTTGATAACCGTACGGCGTGGTAAGATTATGCGGGGAATAATAGATAAATACCATACAGCAGAATTGGGGTCAAGGTGTAAGCACGCTGTAGTCGATTACAGTGCAATTCGGAATGTACCATATATCACTCCACTCGAATCTCGTAACCATGGCAACACCACCTCGGCGTCAACACCTCCACGAGCCGCGTTTTGATTGGCGAATACCTCGTCTTTTTCTACTTTAGTTACACATTTTGAAAATCGCTCAACGAAAACTTTGCTTAATCTGCCCCTTGGCAGACTCTAAGGCAGGGTCGCCATGAAATGTTGGGGGTTCAAGGGTCGTTAGAATTAGACAACCAGCTTGATAGAATGTGCTTTAATGAATATCTAGTGAATTTATGTTACAATGCGCATTGATGTAAACTGCTTACTTATATTCTAAAGGAGTGTACTTACTACGTTATGCACTATTAGGGACCATACATACACTTTAGGGATGTGGTTGGTGTCAACACCAACCACTTCTTCATTTAAGGGTTACTAGAGGTGCAGTGCAAACACGGGCGCGCGATGAGCGATAAAATATTTGCACTTATTTGACGTTGGTATTGCATTTTCCTAATGTTCTTATACATGACGCCTTACAAGTTAAATATGTAAAAACAAATCTCTAATGTGATAATGAGTGACTAACGCGCAAGCGCGGCGTGATCTTATCACTTCACCTTCACACACCCGATTCACGACATTAAATGTCGTGAATCGGGTGAAGTGAAGGTGAAGTGATCACGCAATCTGCAATCTGATAATGACAGTGATTAACGCGCAAGCGCGGCGTGATCTTATCACTTCACCTTCACTTCACCCGATTTACGACATTTAGTGTCGTGAATCGGGTGAAGTGATCACGCCACACAAACTACGTGGGATTACATTCTATGGTCCGTCAGCTAGGCATCCGTTAGCACTCGATGACTTGACACACTCGGTTATCTCTTCTAATTCAATCGATTTGGGTTAATAACAACGCTGAACATCGTCGCAGTCTTTACTAGACTCAATCTACAATTGCTCATAATAACCAAACAATGTCGATGCGTATTTTCATCAGTCTAGCTGTCATAAACGTGAATGTTTTAATTTTATTTACTGTTCGTGCGTGACGCGCTCGCGCCTCAGTCTATATAAAGACTTACTAGACTAGGGAAAAAATAAAAAAAAAACAGGTTTGAGATTCTGACTGCGCTTCTGATTTGCTATTTTATTGTAAGTAAAACCCCACAAAATATTAATGTTTTGACCACTAAAATACTAGCTTTGAATTATATAAAAATATCAATAGGATTAGGCTAAAAAAATATTAATAAAATCTCGATTATGATTGTAAATGTATGCTTGGTCAATCCCTAGTATCTGGTAAGATGACATTGACAGTTCACTCCACGCTCACTTCACCTAAGTTTTCACGGTGAGATGGTTACAGAATCGCACTGCTGATTTGAAGTGCAAACGGTTATTCCATTGCGCAATAATCAACCCTGCCCACGGTAATTTAAATATGGCTGATGATCACGAGACAAACTTACCTTTTCCGTCATGTATATTATAACACCACAATTTATGACGAAACCAAAATAATGAACACTAGACATGATATTATTATTTTGTTAGGTTTTTAAATAACAATATAAATAATGAACATCTATTTACCACATCCGCAAGCCTCTCATTTAACGCAACCAAGACTCAATCTCAACGTTCCAAAAAAATTAAAGCATTGGATGCTCGGGTGTATCATAATTGATGCATTGACGATTGTGAATTTACTTACCTTAGGAACGTTATTGTTATGTAAGTAGCTTTGCTTCTATTCGGAGCATGAATATCATTAGTTCTATTCGGTGTAGACAGGCAAGAAGATTTCATGAAAATAAAAAGGAAATTGCGTTTTTACTTTACTACACCTGTCAGTGTAAAATAACTTGAACAAGACAATAAAATAGGCAAAGGCAAGATAACATATAACCATGAACCGGTCAGTGGGTCGTCTACCAGGATGGTTTAATTAATAAATATTTTTAAAAGATTTAATGCAGTGTACATATTATACAAGCTAACATTAAAATAAATAATATTATGTATTTATAAAAAAGATCTTCGAGCTCATTGGGCATCAACAAATTGTTTGAATGAATCTTACATTTGATCTATTTACAAAAGATCAAATTGTTTTTTAAAGAGATAAGATCGGGCATATTTAGAAACACCCAGCTGTCAAGCAGGAATTTCCACGGACAATCCAATTCATGTTTGTACTTAGAAAAAAGGCCGCAATTATAAACTCCGTAATAATCACTTGACTGACTTCAGTAATAAGTAGGTAGTAGTTTTAGTTTATCTTGTATATCGCTGTTTATAAACTTTATCCAGCCCTCCTGACGCTGGCCTGTTGGAAGCTGATAGAATAAGCAGTATCTTTGTGCTCTAATATACTGTCTATTCTGTTTTGTCTTTTTTTTGTGTACATCAACAAAAGTGAAAAATATCTATGGTGCTAACTGCCTAACTATAAGTTTTTATTTTTTATTTATATAAATGTTTTGTTACCATTCTTTCGATTGTCAAATCTTTCTTAAGTAGGAGACAAACAAAATCAAATTCAAATAAAATACTCAATATCAATGTTCATGCTAAAATCGAATTTACAATCGATTCTATAATTCATAGTCAAATAAAATACTCAATATCAATGTTCATGCTAAAACCGGATTTACAATTGATTCTATCATTCTTATTGCAACTGCGACCTTGAGATACCTACATTAAAGTATTCAAGATCAAGAGCGCGCACGCATTTCTCCGCCCCACCATGGCGGCGAGTGTGGTTATGCTATTAGTCGGTATATAAAACCATTCAGCAAGTCCATTAGCATCAATCAACACTTGACCGTTGAAAAATATACAACAAAAATGTTCAGCAAAGTAAATATAATCATACTTTTTTTAATTTTATCATATTAATCGTTGCATTTAAAAAGTTTATAATTTGCATAAACTTTCTGGGACACGTTTTGCTTAGAATGAAAATATTAAGTAATTTACTCATCTAACACTGTACGAAAAACTTTCAGATCGTAGCTTTGAGCGCGCTGTTGGCCGCTGCCAACGCTGGTCACTTGGGCCATGGGCACGCTGTGTCCTCCCAAAGCATCGTCCGTCACGACGAACCCGCCCACTACGCCGCTCCCGTAGCACACTACGCCGCTGCCCCCGTCGTCCACTACGCAGCTGCCCCTGTCGCCCACTACGCCGCTGCCCCCGTCGCCCACTACGCCGCTGCCCCCGTTGCCCAATACGCCGCGGCTCCCGCTCACTACGAAGGACATGACACATACGTAAGTTTTTATTTAATTAAAAAGTACTAGAACTGTTTGTTCGAACTTTATAGTACGTTCAACATGCTGACTTTATTTCTACATTACCAGGCTCACCCCCAATACGACTACTCTTATTCCGTGGCTGACCCTCACACCGGTGACCACAAGTCCCAGCACGAGAGCCGCGACGGTGACGCTGTGCACGGATACTACTCCCTGCTGCAGCCTGATGGTTCCGTGCGCAAGGTCGAGTACACCGCTGACGACCACAATGGGTATGTTGTATCTTATTACCTATTTCTATGTAAAATTAAGTAATTGTTGCATTTAATTAACTTTATCTTTATGTACAATCTTAACCTTTCGAATGTCTTATGTTACACAGTGCGACATAAGAACAATTAAATTCTATTGTGTCTGCTAATTAGACACTCAATGGGTTAATTAATTGTTATGTTGTTATTTTCAGTTTCAACGCTGTGGTACACAACTCCGCCCCCTCGGTGCACCCCGCCCCCGTCCACGGACACGATTACCATCATTACTGAGTGATCATCGATGACTGATTATATTGTGCCTATTTATTATTTTGTACATAATGACTGTGATATACGATTCCTAAATATAATGTGAATGAGGCTAACTATTTGTTATTTCCTATACTGCAAAGTGTTTAATAGAAATGAACATCTTTGACGATATAATTATACAGCAAAATGTAATTAATGAAAAATAACACAAAATTTTATTGATTCCGTAAATAACTCATCTAGTTCTTATAAAACGGTCCTTCTCCTTGCATCGTTAATTCAATGCAATACTCAATACTTTATTTGCATTCCTCAATATGTACTTAGATGGTAACCATGCTGGAGGTAGTGCCCACGTAATGGATTCAGAACGTTCTCATCATTCATGTTTTAAAATTCTACTTGCTGGGAGCAAGTAGAAATTCTGATCGATGAAGATCCTTCAGCAACAAGTTAGAAAAAATTCCGTACCTCACTAAACATTACAATGGTTAGTGAGATACGGACTTGATCTAACTAGCGCCAAACGATTAAAGAAAGACTTTAAACAACCGGTCACGGTAGACGTTCAAGATATCAGCTTAAGCTAAATAGTTTTGAAAGAAGCAGTTATTAGCTTTTAAAACTGTGTGCTAGCTAAGCGTAAAATTCGTCAGATCGAAATATGTATTAATACAATGATGATCACGTTGAAGAAACAATGGAGGTATTGCAAGTGCAAACCGATTACATGGATAGAGTTGCCTATTGTTCTTGTTCTCAGCGTGTGGATGGTAATCTAAATGGACTCGGCCCAGAATTCGGCTACGTGTTTGGCGCCATCTGCACTAGTGTCCATCAGTTCCCTTTATACCCTATATTTAGACCTTACACACAGCTAAGCAGGCATCGGTAAATCGAATCCGGGGAGTCAAGCTGTAAGCACTTTAAACAGCTTGACTCCCCGGATTCGATCGCAACCCAGTAAAATCCTGGGTTGCGACCCAATTAATAATTTGCCGTAAAGAACCAATAGAACCATAGGGTTCTATTGGCAATAGATTGAAGACGCCGCACTAATTGGAACATCATGTTTTATAAAATTTCATTCAACCCAAGCCCTTCAGCTTAAATTTAAATAATCTAATTGTAACAAAAATTTGCATGTCATTATTTCATGATTGAATATGTTAAGCTACTGTAATACCTATTTAAGAACTTCTGTAACCATATTTAACGGCAAATAAATCTTTGACTTTGACTTTGACTTCAAGTACATATTGGCGGATTTAATGACTTTTCCTACCACTACACCATCAGTGGAGTCAGCGCACATAATGCACTTGTTTTTTTTTTTTGTAACTAACCTGTACTGTCCCACATCTGGATAAACATCTTCCCCAAAGACTTCTAGATCTCTCTTTGCGCTTCCTTCTGTGGCCAATCCGTCATAAATGAATCCAATACGTCACGCAAACGCTTGCTAGGCCTACCTCGACGAAAGCGTTAGTCTTCAGGCACCCACAGCATGACGATCCTAGCCCATCTATCATGGTGCATTCGATAGATATGACCCGCCCAAGCACACTTCAGCCTAACAGACTTGTCACCCATATCCGCGAATCCTGTTTTAGCATATAGAATAGAATAGAAAACTTTTATTTCAGACAGGAGTCCATAAGATCTGTAGGAACAATTTTACTTAACTTCTAGTGTTAGTAGGTTACAAACTGATTGACAGAACACATTGAGAATACTGTTAGTGCTGCCGCTAATACGCGTCATTAGGGATGCACATCTATTCATAATAATGGTGGCAAAACCATCAATATTATTATCCGCAAACATCCCTGATGCACTACAACGCCACAGCAGTCGCAGCAGTACTCTCAGTACAGACGCCAGCACATCAAGCTACTACAATCTGTCAAATTTCTTTAATAGATTTTCAACTTTATTTCTTTAGCAATAAAGTTGCCTTATGCTTTCATTAGGTTCAAAGTTGATTGGGAAAATTTGACAGTTTCGGGTGGCTTGATGTGCTGGCGTCTGTACATTAATATATTGATATGGTTGTATTGCGGAATTATGTTATTAAATGAACGAGGAGAAAAAATATATTTATAAAAAAAGTAAGTGCACATTACAAATTAAATTATCTATAATGCCTATTATTGTCCTACCACAGGACAAAGCCTCTTCTCATACAAAGAAAGCAGAACATTGATCATCACGCTTGCTCAAGACGGGTTGGCGATTTCACCGACTTATATTAACTGCTAGCTTTTGCCCGCGGCTTTCCCCACGCAGAAGTCGGGAAATTTCTCACGGGAACGTAATACCGGTATTATAAGTACCCTGTGTTAATTCCGGTTATAAACTATATATGTGCAAAATTTCATCTAAATCCGTTCAGCCGATTTTGCGCCAATACGGAACATAGATCCAGACAAACAAACTAACGGACAAAACATTCATAAAACTATATTTTCGGCATCAGCCTCGTTGCCACACCTCGCAGCAATTAATTTTTTCAGAAATTTTCAATGTTAAGTTTGAACTTTGTTACTATTTTATTATGATGTATGTATAGATGAGTCTAGGTTTCCTCACGATGATTTCCTTCACCGATGTCAGTGTAAGGTAAACCTGAATAGAAGATGCCGCTGGGCCGTAAAATTCTACATAGTTCCTTTTTTCAAATAAATATTATTCAAAAACATACGTAATTAGGATAACATAATCATAAAATTTCTCTAACTACGAGACTACTAGACTGAGCTTTTAACCGTGTTTAACCAAAGCACATTATTAGCGGCATCACAGATTTTGATGAAATGTAATCGAGTAGGAAACAGTGTTTCTCGGAATATCACGGTAGAACAAATGGGATTCTTTCAAAAATAATCATCACCATGTGAAACGTATGTTTACAAAATTTATGCATCCATAAAAAAAACGTAAAACGTCTTTATATCGCCACGGAAACAGTAACAGTTTTTTTTTACAGGTTTTTAATAAAAAGTTGCAAAATTGAATGTATGTCCTATTTTACTGTATTGTTACAAATTCTAATAGTATACTTATTAGAATTTGTAACAATACAGTAAAATAATCACACGTAATCAATTCTTGCAAAAAATATTTTATATTATTATATTAACTGCGACCTTGAGCCTTGTCAAAGTCAAGTGCACGCATTTCTCCGCCCCACCGCGCCGGCGCATGCGGCTGTGTGTTTTATATATAAAACCATAGAACAATTACGTTGATATCACACAACAGTTGACCGTTGTAAATCAAACACCAAAAATGTTCAGCAAAGTGAGTCTATCCTAGAAGGATTTAAGTTACCGACAACAGTTTTGAAACTGCCTACTTCACAAAAGTTGAAAAACATTACTTATGTATAAAAGTAACTAAAAGTTGACTGTGCAATTTTCAGATCGTAGCTTTGAGCGCGCTGTTGGCCGCTGCCAACGCTGGCTACTTGGGCCATGGACACGCCGTGTCTTCCCAGAGCATCATCCGTCACGACGAGCCCCTGTACTACGCTGCTCCCGTAGCGCACTACGCTGCTCCCGTAGCACACTACGCCGCTGCCCCCGTGGCTCACTACGCCGCCCCCGTGGCTCACTATGCCGCTCCTGCAGCTCACTACGACGGCCATGACACTTACGTAAATCATCTGTTCATGATGACTGCACTATAATTAGAATTAATTGAAAAGAGTTTTATAATTCAATTTGGTTATTATTCCAGGCTCACCCCAAATATGATTTCGCTTACTCCGTGGCTGACCCTCACACCGGTGACCACAAGTCCCAGCACGAGAGCCGCGATGGCGACTCTGTTCACGGATACTACTCCCTGGCTCAACCTGATGGCTCCATCCGCAAGGTTGAATACACCGCTGATGCCCACAACGGGTAAGTTGCATAGCATTATTATCTTGAAGTCTGGGTGTCGAACCCTCTAAAATTCTTTTGTCAAAATTATGCTAATATATAAACAATATTCTTTACTTTCAGTTTCAACGCTGTGGTACACAATTCCGCCCCCTCAGTGCACCCCGCCCCCGTCCACGGACACGATTACCATCATTACTGAGTGATCATCTATGAATGATTGTTTGTGCCTATTTATTGTTTTGTACATACCAAATGAGAGTGAATGCGATTTCAAATTAAAATGCTATATACCACTAACCTATTTTTTTACATATCTGCAAAGACAGTTTTCCACGTAATCCCAATCCCATAAGTATCCTGATGAAAATACAAACGACGTCTTGCACTTACTAAAAAGCGTACCTAATTTAATCATTTCTATTAAGAATTGGTAATGACACATTTTAAAACTTTTGAAAAGCTCTATTAGGTAGAAAGCAAGTACAAGCTCGTGACAGAAAATCAGGGGTGAATTAAGGCTCTCCATGCTGAATTTCCATGTATAGTTCTAGCATTTTTCCTTTCCATATTTCTAGTGCAAACAATGCATTCCTCATTTTTTTTTCAGCACCTCAGTAGGTCCAGAAACAGCTACAAAAATTGACAT
Organism: Luperina nickerlii; assembly: GCA_963855955.1. NCBI lineage: Eukaryota > Metazoa > Arthropoda > Insecta > Lepidoptera > Noctuidae > Luperina > Luperina nickerlii. The sequence goes on from OY979669.1 coordinate 8,919,510, forward strand.
CATGATCAACTGACCGATTATCCGGAGCAGGAACCAAATAACAAAAACATTTAAAATGAGAAATTGGGGTACATAATTAAAATTGAATCAAGAAAATGCTACCTAATATAGTGCGAGTTTCATTGTAATTTACATATTATATAGATTGGTCTATTACCAAATCGCCTACATGTAGTACATCAAGCTACCCGAAACTGTCAAATTTTCCCAATCAACTTTGAACCTATACTTAAGCGATTAAGTTGAAAATATATTAAAGAAATTTGACAGATTGTAGTAGCTTGATGTGCTGGCATCTGTACATGTATCTGTACATCATGAACACCGATGACAATATATCAATTAAATGTATTTCGTTGTGAAACAGCAAAGTTACACAGCACTAAACTGGACAAGCTTTCACATAGTCGAAGATAGTGACAGAAGTATCCTAGTATCACCAATTCACCACGTAAGCGTAAAATAATTTTACTGCAAATAATTACTTTAATATTTTGTGACTCCCACGACAAACTATCTAGAGATTATTTGCCCCTATGAATGATTTTCCGTGAACAACCAATTGATCCCTATCAATGTGTTACTAAAAAATAGACACCGAAGTAATGACTACGTATGGATGAACCGACCAACAAAACTTCTCAGATAATGCTTCGTGCAGTACTATATTGCTATTGATTGAAGACCTTAGAATCCTAACTTCCTAACTTTTATGTATTATTAATACATTTATTTATTTTATAATATTATAATTGCGAAAGTAAGTTTGTTTGTTACCTTTCACCCCTAAACCACAGAACCGATCATCCTGAAATTTTACATATACGTTGTCAGGTGTACAGAAATGGACATAGGGTACCTTTCATGCCGAAAAAAGTGCTGTTCCCAAGGAATACAACAATAAGATTATTATGATAACAGATAGCGCCGTTAATAATAATTATACTGAACAATTATCATAAAGTATTTAATAAAACTTCATTCAACTACAAAATACTCACTCTATTATGCATTCCCTCCTATCACTAGGCCATGAGTAGAGGCAGTACAAATAATGTATTTGGTATTAAGTTTTTTAAAAAGGACGATGAGGAAAATAAGCAAATGATAATTAATAAAATATGTAGACGTTTAAACAATTAAGGTAAAAATTTACATAACATCATCCAAATGTTGATGCATGGTAAACTGTAATGTGTTTATGTTTGTACCAACTTAAATGTATAAGATGTTTGTGTACTACTAAATAAATAAATAAATAATAAAATATCATCCAACACATAATTAGAACAACACAAAACATACTTGGATAACGTTTCCATAACTACGAAGTAGTCGGATGTTTTAACCGAATTTGACCCGCGTGTGTGAACATCATCGGCATTACTACACTTTAAAACGTTGATGGTTTAAAATCGAGGAGAAAATATGTTTCTCGGAATACCTATCGCTAATGGATTAGATAGAAGGCTTTTATGGATGATATCGAGTCAGATTTGTTACAGTTGTAATATAATGATGTCAGTTGTTTCAATAGGTTTTTTTTAATTATTATTTTATTTATTTTTTATACAGATTTATTCCTTTTTTGTGAATATGAGAACGTTTTAGGCCAAGACACATAAATGCTTAGTATTGTAGTCAATTCTCTATTTTCTAAAGTACCTACCCGGTACTTGTTGACAGACCTACACTGTTCTCCCATTCTTCTATTTTTTATTTTTTTGGGTTGCTGCGCCCTCTTAAGACTGGAATTTGATAAAATAGTAAAAGCCAATTATTTTTAAAATGTTTACCATTGACTTTTTCTTGTCGGCTCTTCTCCATAGATAACATCCTATTGGAACTATATACCTTCCTGGTGACGTGCCCATTTATAATATCTAAAATATTAAAAACATAGGAATCTTCTACAACTTATCGTCACTCGTCGCCTGCATACTGTTAAATGGACGTTGCTAAACTTTTATACCATACAAACTAATTTACCTACTATAATAATATATATGTACTATTTTACTACCTACCTATCGTCTACTGAAAATGTCTTTATATCGCCACGGTAAATTATTTTACTGTATTATTGGAAATTCTCATATTGCACGTAACAATCAATTCTCACAGCAATTTTTTGAATCGTAACATCGGCCTTGAGGCTTGTCAAAGCATTCAAAGTCAAGTGCACGCATTTCTCCGCCCCACCGTGCTAGCGCTTGTGGCTTTGTGTTTCATATATAACACGATCCAAAAATTACTTTGATATCAAACAACAGTTGACCGTTGTAAATCAAACAGCAAAAATGTTCAGCAAAGTGAGTGTATTCTAGAAAAAAATGTAGTTAGTTACCAACATTATCTAGCTTTTTACTGGACTAGTGACTAAAGTTGACAGTGTTATTTGCAGATCGTAACTTTGAGCGTGCTATTGGCCGCTGCCAATGCTGGCTACTTGGGCCATGGACACGCCGTGTCTTCCCAGAGCATCATCCGTCACGACGAGCCCCTGCACTACGCTGCTCCCGTAGCGCACTACGCTGCTCCCGTAGCGCACTACGCTGCTCCCGTAGCACACTACGCCGCTGCCCCCGTGGCTCACTATGCCGCCCCCGTGGCTCACTATGCCGCTCCTGCAGCTCACTACGACGGCCATGACACTTACGTAAGTCATCTGTTCATGATGACTGCACTATAATTAGAATTAATTGAAAAAGGGTTTTATAATTCAATTTGGTTATTATTCTAGGCTCACCCCAAATATGACTTCGCTTACTCCGTGGCTGATCCTCACACCGGTGACCACAAGTCCCAGCACGAGAGCCGCGACGGCGACTCTGTTCATGGATACTACTCCCTGGCTCAACCTGATGGCTCCATCCGCAAGGTTGAGTACACCGCTGATGCCCACAACGGGTAAGTTGCATAGCACTATTATCTTGAAGTCTGGGTGTCGAACCCTCTAAAATTCTTTTGTCAAAATTATGCTAATAGACAAACAATATTCTTTACTTTCAGTTTCAACGCCGTGGTACACAACTCCGCCCCCTCGGTGCACCCCGCCCCCGTCCACGGACACGATTACCATCATTACTGAGTGATCACCCATGACTGTTTGTTTGTGCCTATTTATTGTTTTGTACATACCAAATGAGAGTGAATGCGATTTCAAAATAAAATGTGATATACTACTAAACTATTTTTTAATGTCAATATCTACGACCCCATAAGTATCTTTATGGATATATAGACCATATTAAACTTATCACTGATACAATTGCATTAATACGTATAAGTTAATTTAAAATAGTCTTTACGACGCTTACAAAAGCATCTACTACCAAAAGCTCTTACAAATAAGCCTTAGGTAACTAATATACTTATAAGTTTCACAAAAGAGCTGAATGAAAGACATATAGACTACATAGCTTTCAAAAAGGTCTGTTAGGCTGAATCTGAACGCAAGTAGGTATACAAAAAATTTGGGGCGAATTGAGCTGCTCAGTAAATGGTAACCAGGCCTTTTTAGCTCTAAAATTACAACTGTTTTAGCACCTTCGTTCTTTTTCCGGAACCAAAGCCTGCTTAGTTTTGACATCTTGGATAACAGCATAGCTATTCACAACCATCCGACAGGCTATCGTATCGAAAATGACACATTTCGATAACCTGAAGGCCAATTCTCGTAATTTAAAACGTTCAAAATCTAGTCGCAGTCTCATCTCAGCGACAAAGAAATGTCAAAAACTTGTCAAAATGTAGGGAAATTTGAAGTATTTTTTGACAGATTGAGACTGAGATCAGACTGTGAACGCTGTTAAAATTAGTAGAATTGCCCCTCTGATTTGTCTTGCCCCCGACAGCTAACAGCTGTCGGAAGAATATTTGATTTGACAGCGAAGAATATTTGACAGCGGTCGTATATTTGATTTAAACTGACAAAATTTTTGGGTTTTGGACTTGTGAACAGCGTTTAGAGAACTCCTACGATAACATTGATTGGTGTTCGATACAATACGGAAGCGTATCGACTGGTTGTGACTAACAATACTGATCGATTTTTTGTGGCAGAAAAGGAATAAATACAAACATTTGGAACCAGACTTTGTGGTAAACTAGATTGTATATAAAATATTCAACCTAGTATATTACTCGTTTCTATGTATTTTATATTCATTGGTATGGCCCCGAATCACCTACATGCAGAAAAAGATGAGCAACGAAGATACGTTGCTCATCAAACAATGAAACGTGTTCCACTGTGAAACATCAAAATTGCAGAGGATGTAAGTCGACAAGTATTTACAGATTCGAAGACGGTAAAAGAGGTTTCTAATTATGTATAAAAAAGCATGTATTTTAGACAAAACTAACATTATACCCACAGTACCAAGTACTACGCATTGGCAGACTGCAATCAAAAACTAACGTAATAGAAACAATAAATAAATGGCCCGCCAGGAAAACAATTGATTCAAACTTCAATTACAACCATAACTCCCTCAACAAGAAAATAAACTATCATGTCGGTTACAGTTTCATTCATTATGAATTTGTCTCCCAACTGAAACCGGTAAGGCGCCTACTCACTTTAATAAAATACTGCAATATATTCATGAAATTATAGCGAGAACTTTCTCTATTACAAATTGTTTGGACTATTGACGGTAATAAATCTAAGTATGTACCAACAAAATAAGGCCTCACACTATCTGAAATCTATAAGATCTATTAGTGGCTTTTGTGGACAGGATATTAATTAAGATTTGTGACAGCAGTAATAGCAATCATGTCATTTAGTTTAAATAGGTTTTTATTTTTATTATTTTATGTATCTTTCAAATGTCTATTTTGTTAGTACTTGTTGACAAGCCTGCGCTATTTGAAAACATTGTAAAAGCAAATTATTTTTAAAAGAGTAATCGTGGAGTTTCTTGCTGGCTCTTCTCCATAGGAAACGACCGATTGGAACCGTGCACCTAACTTCTGATGTAGGTTTATGTGAAATAAAATATGTTAATTTTGAATTTCTTTGTAAATGATTATATTAAATTTATTTGATTTTATTCGTTCTTATTTGGGTTTTATCTGATATTATTTGAATTATTTTATATGTTTTCTATTAATTTATGTTTGCCAATTGGTGTTATTTACCTGAAATAAATTAAATTAGATAATAAAACGTTCGTTTAGTTGTGTATTAAGCACCTAAGTGCCTGTGGTCGCTAGAGAAATGGGTATATAGCTTATCCTAAAGATCACGTGTTTTACTTTAACAATAGATACGACGATCGTCCTCATTGGATTGGAAGGCTAGTGTGAATGAAAAATACATAAATAGTACAGCAGCGCCAAAACCCTTGGTAAGTGAGGACTGGCGCGTTGTAAATGCTCGATTCTGAGCCCGTTATAACCAGTGAACTTACATAGCACATCTTTGCTACTAAAGCGTGTGCCCACCTCGCTACAACGGGGCTCAGCATCCAGCATCACACAAGAGTGATTTTAAAACAAAATTATATACGTTGTATGCTTACAGGCATTTATGTCCAGCTTTATTTGTTCCTCGTCGTTCTGATACCATGTAAACCGCGACTTGTGAAATGTACCCTAATATTACTTTACCGTATCTCATCATATGCTGGGCAAGTTTATGGTTTTCCACACGATAACCACATGTGGAAGTTCTGCCTAGCCAGCCTGTGACCGCAGCTGACTTGCTTATTCCAGCCTGTGATTTGAGCCTTTTCCCTACGTCTAAGGCTTCCTACAGACGGACTGCAACATCGCAGTTTGGATGCAGTTGCCTTTAACTACTTCGAAACCTAGTTATGTCAACTGTATGTCCGATTTCATTACAAGTGCGGAAAGGTTGTCATTGCAAAGAGTTCCGACAAATGTCTACCCGAGCCGAGGCGCAGCCGAAGGCGAGGGTTGACAGTCGGAACAAGTTGCAATGACGGTTTCGCACGTGTACTGAACGACTATTTTTAATACAGTTGCGAAAAAATTAAGCAATTTAATAAAATAATAAAAACACAATAAACTCAACTAACTAATGGCGCCAACCGTAGAATATAAGCAGAGATTTTTTTCTTCACCCATTCTGGTAGGCAAAGGGAACTATGCCCATACAGCCAAGTCTTCAGTAGAATTTTTTTATTGATATGAAATGAAAATGAAATTTAATGAGATGAAATGAAATGAAATCTAACCTAACTCATTCAATAAAATCATTAAATCTGATATTGAAACAAATTAGTAGCTTCTTTTTAGAAATATACGTATTTGCATGAATCATAAAAACTTCTATTTTCTTTAATTTTTTTAGTAAAAACTTCATGGTTGGTTTTTCTTTTTAATGGACATTATTTTGACAGTTGGGAAAGAGAACGCACGAGTTCGGGAAAGGTAAGAAAAAAGCACGAGTATGTAATAGCCCACATCCCGAACGCTATACGTCCCTGCAATACGCCACTTTTTGAGCAACTGTATTAAAATATACTATTTCCGCACTACAAAGTGATGACTTACGGAGAGCACAAACAATATACAAATACCTACCGCTTATCAATAACAATCCTATGGCTGGATGTACTACAAAAAATATCACCACAATCAGTTAATCGTACAAGAAAATCAACCAGTTTCAATCGCTTGTAATATTCATTGAAAAATAATATATTAATTTGCTCATTGATTCTTTACCCCATACAATTTTATTTTGCGTCACAATAAATGATCCAGCAATCACATCCAGCTTGATTTAGAAACGGAAGCCTGGAAATCGTTTGTTGCAGTCACTAAAAACTTATTAAACTTATTAAGTCCCCACAATATCTTGCTTTTCATAAAATGCAATGTAACGTGTTTTTGAAAATACATTTTCTGGAATCAAAAACATGGGAGCTGTGAGTGTTGAACACGGAGAACAATTCCACAAAGCTGTTATTGAACAACGATATCACGGAAAATTGGCAGACTACGGTGTTGGTTGTTGAAACCAGTAGTAGTCTGTACCTACTCAGTGGTGAGAAAACCCCAACCACAGAGTACCGACGAAAAATATAAAAGGAAGCTTTTTGTAGTCCAAAATTCAGTTTAAAAAAGTTAAGCAAACAAATTGATACATCATGAAATTGTGACGAGGTAGAAATGTTTTATTTGACTTTCTACAATATTTTTAGCTTATTGAACACGAATGAAATGAAATTATTTGGGATATAAATTAAAGGAAATACTTTAAGAAATAAAAAGTGCCTACGCTTCGTTCTTTATTTTTGCATTACTCTAATAATACATAGTATGTATTAGAGGAACCGTTTAAAGCACTTTTTCCTTACCTTTGTAATTTGGACGATATAGAAGATTTTCATACGTCAAAGAGAAACAATCTAATTCATACCCATCATAACATACAGTAGCTACCATTTATTTTCAACGTAAAGTTGCAACCCACACCTGCTTTCATCAAACTAAATATTTCAGCATTCTAAAGCATTTACATACACATTACTTTCAAATCAACAAACCATAAAACCGTTTTAAAAGCAAAGTAGGTATTCTAGAAGTTAAACGTACAAAATACATTTTAAAAAAAGTAGGTACTCACGCGAGTATTAATTGTTTTTTTAATTAAACTGAGTCCGTACTGTTATATCGCAACTGCGACCTTGATACATGTCAACGTTACACGTCAAGTGCGTGTACGCATGCTCCGCCCCACCGCGCTCTACTCGAGCTCGTACTCAGTAACATAATCTATAAAACCAAATTGCGAGTCCATTGACATCAATCAACACTTGATTGTTACAAACAACACAACTGAAATGTTCAGCAAAGTGAGTATTGTAATAAACTCTCTCTCTCTCTCTTTCTTGAGAACAAATTAAAAATGATTAAACCTAACTTTCTAAAGCTAAAGCTTTGTGAAAAAGTTGACACCTTCATATGTTTTCCTCAAGATTACATGCAAGTCAGAGACCTACAAAACAAGCAACAAGAGAAGAGAGCTCAAGAGATAACACATCTTCGAACAATTAAAGACCAGACAATTAAATACTATAATCTTTTTCAACTGATATATTGAATAATACTTTTCATCTTTCACTTTTAGATCGTAGCTTTCAGCGCTCTGTTGGCCGCTGCCAACGCTAGTCTCTACGGTCACGGACACGCCGTGTCCTCCCAGAGCATCGTGCGTCACGATGAGGCCCATGCTGCGCCCCTGCACTACGCCGCTCCCGTAGCGTACTACACTGCTCCCGAAGCACACTACTTAGCTCCCATAGACCATTATGACGGCCACGATACATACGTAAGTGTAACTTTTATTGTTATTATGTTTTTCGATTATTATTTATTTATGTATTTTTGTGTGTATATTGTGTGCCTTAACCTAAGTCAAATTTTATTTTCTTTCTGTCTTTCTTTTAATAATGTTATACTGCAGGCTCATCCCAAATACGACTTCGCGTACTCTGTGGCTGACCCTCACACCGGTGACCACAAGTCCCAGCACGAGAGTCGCGACGGTGATGCCGTGCACGGATACTACTCTCTGGTGCAGCCTGATGGCTCCGTGCGCAAGGTCGAGTACACCGCTGATGACCACCATGGGTACGTTATCATATACATAATATCCTTCTTTTATTATATGTACTCCTCCTGTAATCACTTTAATCAATCTTCATATTGTTATTTTTTTAGTTTCAACGCTGTGGTGCACAACTCGGCTCCCTCGGTGCATCCCGCTCCAGTGTACGGACACTCTTACTATCATAACTGAGTGATTAGCTGATTTTTGTGTGAATGTTTGAACAGTTTTGTAATTATTTATCCGTTTGTATGTATTGTGTGTGAAATGTGAATAAATTGTTAAAACCTTTAATATCGTGATTTCCACTACAGCAATCTTGAATAGGATGTAACCCACTATAGTTAGAGAGCTACCAAATTCCCTAAGTTAAGCCTGGATTGTAAGTTCCTTGCGTAGTAATGATATGGACTAATATTACCTACATAACTAATTTGATATTTATTTGACAAATTGTGCTGTAGGTCTTAGTAAAGCGGTATTATTTTATGAAGGCAATAAATATTACGACCATGTCATAAATTCTGTCTTTAATGATATATTATTGGATTGCTTAAACTACCTACGCTTAAAGCTGACCAAATAAAATACCATAACCACACCATGCTGACTGTGTACTTGCGTAAAATTATTATCTTTTATATTAAAGAGATATGAATTTTACTAATTTAATTTATAGTCATAATTTCAAATAGTTTTGAATAAAATATTGAGCAAAAATAAAAATAAAAAATTAATTTAAAAAGTTAAATTTTCCGAAAACCAAAATTAATTATAAAAATGTGCTTCAAATCACAAAGGGAAAGAAAGAAAGAAACATATTTTATTAAGGACACGCACAGGAAATACAAACATTAAAAAGGAATATTAAATCTAACAAAATCATAAAACCAATAAAAATAAAAAGCACCTTAAAACTTTTAAGTAACAAAATAATAAAAACGACAAAAAAGAAGGAAGACCTGTGCAAGGCTTCGATCTCGGCATGATGCTGCGATATATGAAAAATAAAATACCGCAGCGCTGTTATTCTTATAGGGCCTACTGTGATGCCACAGTTTGCTTGAATTAGCGTCTTCATAGCATCCACCTGGATCTTTTAAGCCTTACCAGTTGTAAATCAAAAACTATAACGTTACACTTACAAGCAGAGCAAGGCACATTGTGACACCTTTATTATTTAGTAATGCTAAAATCTGACGTAATGAAGTCCGGTCCGGCAAATCTCAACGTAAAAACTTAGGTGAAGTTAGCTGTCATTACGCTTCATCAATCATTCAATTCAGCAGTCCACTGCAGGACGGAGGCCTCTCCCAGGTTGCGCTACAACACCCTGTCATCCGCCTTCCGCATCCAGTCTGTCCCAATCACCTTTTTACAGTCATCATTCCACCGAATGCTAAAGATTGACACTATTGCCAAGTTACTTCACCTAAGTTTTCACGTTTTTACAGAATGGATCGGTTGTTGCCGAATGTGGATAATACTCACTCAAATAGTATAGTATTTTGTGACCTACAAAACCACACTACAATAATTTTATTATACGTTTAACATTTTGCAATATACTAATCTGGAACTATAAAACTGCTAAATATTTGCAATAACTCTTATAAATAAATCTAAATGCTTTATAGCTAAGGTCGTATGTCATAGTTCCAGATCTACTTTTAGTACAACAGAACGGCTTCAAGTTATGTAAGAATTTTGAACACAAGAATTTCAGACAAATGTCTGCCTGTAGATTCTAGTTCCTTGTGTTAACATAATAGAATTATTCCATTTAAATTGTGGGTTGCAATTTGAATTATGTATTGAATACAACATAATACCATGATAAATGCCTGCCTGTGAATAGAATTTTTACATTTGAATTGCATTGTTGCCAAGACATGAACAAGGTAAGTTGTTGCTGTACGTTACTCTACAAACAACTACCAGAATGAGAAGTTATGCCAAAGTTGAGAACTGCAGAGCAAGGGGATGTTATCCAGTCAAGGGTAATAGGATTTTATTTAGAATTATTTCAAAACAAATTACTTATAAGAGCCTGTGTAGAGAAATGTGTACGTCATGAAGAAATGTATATAGAAAAGCATATATTAAGCAAATAATGTACCTAGGTACTTGCACGTCATCAAAATAATATTGTAGGTAGGTGTGTAAAGTACAACTTAGTATATTGTTGAAAGAGTTTGAATAACCGCACTAAATATACGATTAACCATGCTATTTAGCTTCGGTGACTGTTCCTGTACTAGCACAGCCTTAAACTTACAACTTGAGTAAATCGACAAAAAATATTAATATCGGCATAATAATAGTACGGAATGATAAATATCGACAATTTTTGTCAACATTGCACTTTACGGTATAATCGGTTTGGGCATTTTTTCCGTTCATTCAAACTGTGATCACGTCGCACCTCGCGGTACGGCCTCGCTCGAATCGAAGTACAAAGCAGTGACAAACATTCTTCTTTAACTAATAAACAACATAAAAAACATGAATAAACATTTTCCTGTTGATCTACTAACTGTTAATCGTAATAATTGGAATTAAGTATCATCATCATCATTTTAGCCGAAAAACGTCCGCTACTAGACACAAGCCTCCCCCAAGCACAGCTACATCGACCAGTTCTATGAGCAAAAGATGTACATGCATACATGTAATTTATGAGTCCTTTACTAAGATATATAGCACAGGAATTTCGACGTTCTGACAATTCGCCACATGGGTAGATCTGCCTGTATGTAATGTATGTGATAAATAATTAGCACTAAGTCAAATCCAATTTAAACGCAATTTAGCAAGGTAAGAAACCGAGCAGTGGTGGCCCAGTGGTAACGGCCACGACTTACGAGTTGTAGGTCGTGGGTTCGCACCCAGGGAGGCCCTTTACTTTGTGTAAATTATTTCATCATCACTGCTCTCGAACCGGCAAAGGAAAATATCGTGAGGAAACCAAAATTTCGAAGTCATGTGACATCTACCAACCCGCACTGAGCCCATCTGGATTACAGCCCACTCCCTCTCACCGAGGGATCATTATGGTAGCAATGTAATCAAGAAGCAGCGAACTCGTTAACACAAGGGGACACTGATTCTTGCCCTATTATTTACCTTTAATTTACTCTAATTAAAGGTAAATAATAGGGCAAGAATCAGTGTAAAATCAGTAAAATTAGCAATCATCTTGGTTATTATGACCATTAATTATGAAAGCAACCACTAGTAGGCCCATTTTCAGTAGAAAGTATTATGATATAAGATGGAAGTAGGAATAACAAAATGGCTGAAAGATAAAGAGATCTCAAATTAATTTGGCAAGGAAGATGAAGATGACTATATTAGGACAATATGATGAATGTCACATTTGCAATGATTCATACCCGTCAAAGTCTGGTATTTGCCTGCAATAACTATACAGAAGACAAATGTACTTGTCACTCGTTCATTTATAAACCCACGCACTTGAAAATTTCGTTCATGCGTACCATTTGTTTGTTTGGCTGAACAAAACATGCATATTTAGACGGCATGACATGGCCACGCCGTTATCGATACCATGACATATATTGCAATTCTATAATCGGTTTTTTAAGACGACCTTAACTATTGTCATTGTTGCGAGGTCCGCATGCGGTGTGGTCAGCCCCACTTGTTCTTATTCCATTTTAACTCATATAAAAACCCACGGTCAGCAGCATTTGTCATCAATTATTGATTGACTTTGATCTAAACAACAACAAAATGTTCTGCAAAGTAAGTGAAACAATTATTTAATCTGAGGAATCAATTCCCTAAAACATTCAGAACATGCGATTCGAAACGGTAAAACAAGTGAATCCATAAAGTGGAGTGGAAAGTTGTTAGGTTCTCAAGTGTGATCTACTAAAATTGTGGAACAACGGAATAAAAGATTGTGTCTTAAATAAAAATGTATCTTCTTGTGTCTGCAGCTGGTAGCTTTCGGTGCAATGCTGGCGTCAGCCTATGCGCATGGTCACGCCGTGTCTTCCCAGAGCATTGTGCATCACGATGGGGGTCACTACGCCGCTCCCTACGCGGAGCCATACGCCGTTCCTTATGAAGCTGGCTACGCTGCGCCATACGCTGCTCCCTATGAAGGTGGCTACGCTGCGCCATACGCTGCTCCCTATGAAGGTGGCTACGCTGCGCCATACGCTGCTCCCTTTGAAGGTGGCTACGCTGCGCCATACGACGGCGCGTACGCTGCGCCCTATGCCGCACCCCTTCCCTACGCCGCTCCGGTAGCGTACGCAGGACACTACGACGAAGGCCACGATGAACATGTAAGTTAATACAACTTACATCAACAATCTAGTCTAATATTCTAAGAGGTAATTATATTCTACAAAAGTTCCATACAAAAATGCAGTATCCACACGATCGATATTATTTACAAAATCTAAGAATAGCCTCTGTGGGGTTCACTCAGTAAGCTGATAATGTTAATAAGGGCGGATTTTGCTGGAAGGCTTCAACCAAGTAAAAAGTTAGCCTTTCGTGTTTGATTGAAAGCTCAAATCTCGCTATAGCGTCGTTACACGAAATGACTTAGTCTATAGGTATTTGATGAAATGAACAACGTTTCAGATAATTAGCATTGATACAATTTTTGTATGTTGTACACAAATAATAGTGGGCAAGTGTGCCCATATATGTGTGTATATACCTTTAAATATACGTACCTAATGATGATCTACTAAAGTACGGTTATAGGGGCTACCCTATAACCGTACTTTAGTAGATGAAGTCTTTAACGTTCTAACATTAAAGACTTCATTCTGATTTTTTTTTAATTATAATAATTCTGTTTAGTTATAATTTAAAAAAATATTTATTCCGGACATGAGTATTTTGATGTTGATACAACAGCACCCTAGTCGCATAACACACTATCAATCACAATCTGAATCATTTTGAAGGATATTACTAATCCATTGCTTCGTATGTTCGAAAAATTTATCGGCTCAACAACGTTAATAAAGCAATGAACACTGTTGAGATAGTGTCTATATTTTTCCAATGTTACTTATTCCAGGCTCACCCCCAATACGACTTTGAGTACTCCGTGTCGGACCCTCATACTGGTGACCACAAGTCCCAGCACGAGAGCCGCGACGGTGACGCCGTGCACGGATACTACTCCCTGGTGCAGCCTGATGGCTCCGTGCGCAAGGTCGAGTACACCGCTGATGATCACAATGGGTAAATCAAAGATTTTTTACTTTTTACCTTAGCAGAACCTCCTTCTCCGATAATCTCTCGATATCAAAGTGATAGTAGGAAATATTTTAATCACTTCTCTATATCATCAATGACAAATCATCGTATTTGGAACGGTCTTTAATTAGCATCCCGATGAAATATCATCTAAATATAAGATGATATTTCTTTATTTGCGTAACACGCATCCTGATCATCAGGATGCGTGTTACGCAAATATTACCCTACATAAAGTTTACTACAGCTTTTTTGCCGCCAAATAAGTTTATGTTGGTTTAGAAGTTTCCGTTGGATTTTTGGAAATTGTTCGGTTAATCCGAGTAATAACGTGTTTGTTTATCTTCAGATTCCAAGCCGTTGTGCATACGTCGGCCCCATCCATCCATCCCGCGCCTGAGTACCATCACTATTAAATAAAGTCATACCTAGTGGATAATAATGTCTACGTTGACCTGCTGAAACCAAATACGATTATTAATTAATTTATTAAATTATTATAACCTGTACTTGAAATCTATTATTGTTCTCCTCAAAATCCGCGTTAAAATACAAAATGAGAAGACGACGATTAAGTTCCAGACTCATTAAGTTAACATTTATGGTTTCCTACACTCTGCTACAACTTAATGAATGATATTAATTTATTTTAACGATAAAGGATCGTCTGTTCAACGCCTGCAAAGGATTATCATGCCAATTTATCAATCAATATGCCTAGCCTTCTCCCAACTATTTTAGTTCCGGCTTCCAGTCTAACCGAATGCATCTGAATACCAGAATTTTGAGCGACTGCCTAACTGACCTCAACAACTCAGTTACTGGGTAACATTATACGCCTTGGTAAGACTGGTTGTCACACTTTTGAATTCTGCTACCCGCAGCTACTGTCAAAGATCTACGAATGACAGCCGGGACCAACGGCTTAGAGCCCATTCACACATACCACATCCACACCACATCGCAGCGACAAAATTTAGTCAAGATGTGGTTACGTGTGAATAGTGTCGCTGCGGCTTCTTGCGGTTGCGTTGTAGTACCTACAAAATGTTGTGTTTGCGATGTGGCCGGCCACTAGTTCGCAGTAGGTATCGCTGGTGGTTGCGTTATGATTGCGACGTGGCTGCGATGTGGTCGGTATCACACACGCAGTCGATAATGACGGCAAAATGTGGTCCGTGTAAATTTAACTATAAATTTTCATACAAATAAGCCCCGCCTACGTGTTGTGGTGTGGTTGTGGTACGTGTGAAACAAGCCTTAACGTGCTTTCTGAGTCACGGTAGGGTCTCGGTATGTAATGGATGGTCACCCATTCACAAATCGACCGCGGCAAGCGTAGCTTAACCTTCGATCGACCCGTGCGGCTGTTATTATTGAGCCACGAGCACCTTTTTAAATTAATGATTTTTATTAATTTTCATAATAACATAATCTTAAATGGTATTTGTTCACACAATCGTTAGTTCAATGACAGCAAGGGATTATCATCCCAATTTATCATATTACCTTAATTACGAACCTCTTAAGGTATAAAGTGTCATTAAAACATGACAAGTTCAGGCATTATAATATTTACGTAACAAAGTAAACTATTTGGCCGTAGGCCGACATTTTATCAGAAATTATAATTTTATAACAAGGCTGTTGCGCTTGCGTGATTCCGGTTATAAAAATATAAACACTGTTTACCCACTCACTGCCTTCGCTTGAGTAAGACACCTACTATTCTTCTCAATGCATAACAGAGGGCCAATTCTCGTAATTTTAAGAACGTTCACAGTCTGATCTAAGTCTCAATCTGTCAAAAATACCTCTAATTTACCTACATTTTGACAAGTTTTTGATTGTTTTTGACATTGATTGTCGCTGAGATTGCGACTAGATTTTAAACATTTTATAATGATGGGAATTGGCCTTTAGTTATGCCCTTAAAAAACAAATCTTGTAAATATCCTCAATCAAGGTATGACAATTAAGAAAGTGGTTGGGTCAGACTGGATGCGGAAGGTGGAGGACAGGGTGTTGCGGCGCAGCCTGGCGCGGAAGGTGGAGGACAGGGTGTTGCGGCGCAGCCTGGCGCGGAAGGTGGAGGACAGGGTGTTGCGGCGCAACCTGGCGCGGAAGGTGGAGGACAGGGTGTTGCGGCGCAGCCTGGCGCGGAAGGTGGAGGACAGGGTGTTGCGGCGCAGCCTGGCGCGGAAGGTGGAGGACAGGGTGTTGCGGCGCAGCCTGGCGCGGAAGGTGGAGGACAGGGTGTTGCGGCGCAGCCTGGCGCGGAAGGTGGAGGACAGGGTGTTGCGGTGCAGCCTGGCGCGGAAGGTGGAGGACAGGGTGTTGCGGCGCAGCCTGGCGCGGAAGGTGGAGGACAGGGTGTTGCGGCGCAGCCTGGCGCGGAAGGTGGAGGACAGGGTGTTGCGGCGCAGCCTGGCGCGGAAGGTGGAGGACAGGGTGTTGCGGTGCAGCCTGGCGCGGAAGGTGGAGGACAGGGTGTTGCGGCGCAGCCTGGCGCGGAAGGTGGAGGACAGGGTGTTGCGGCGCAGCCTGGCGCGGAAGGTGGAGGACAGGGTGTTGCGGCGCAGCCTGGCGCGGAAGGTGGAGGACAGGGTGTTGCGGCGCAGCCTGGCGCGGAAGGTGGAGGACAGGGTGTTGCGGCGCAGCCTGGCGCGGAAGGTGGAGGACAGGGTGTTGCGGCGCAGCCTGGCGCGGAAGGTGGAGGACAGGGTGTTGCGGCGCAGCCTGGCACGGAAGGTGGAGGACAGGGTGTTGCGGCGCAGCCTGGCAGAGGCCTATGTCTAGCAGTGGCCTGTGATAGACTGATGTGATTGATTGTATGAAAAGGTATGTCGTTATAATCTACAAATTAAATTTTTACCAAGTCACATTTTTCATTGACGTCTATTACACTTTTTTAACTTAGCAAGATTAAATAAAAGTTCTCTTTACTCCCATTAAATTAATGGCCGGAAACCAATAAATGGTCTTAATACGAATGAAGACAGTAATTTAAAAAAAAAATACCCACAATCGAATTTTACATTGAATCTTTCCGCTTCCTGCGACATCTTGTCGACATGTTTCATGATACTGCGCAATGGAAAATTATATCAACTGTCTTAATTTTAATAGGTACACACGGAAAAGGTAAAACATATGCATAGGTTAGCTAAATTGTAAAAACATGCGAGATTTTTTCAACATTTTTAACCTAATTAAATGATATTGGTACTCACCAGATTTATTATTTATTTAACATATCACAATATTAACATAAAGGGCTTTTTAAATTCACTTAATAAATGGGTAAGTAGGGAGGTATATAATTTTGCCCTTGACTGTACCTACATTTGGAGCAACCACAGGAAATTGTTTTACAGTGTGTTTATAATGTATTAATGATCAGGGTTTCTATACACAATTAATCCAATTCAATACATGAACATCCTCTTTATTGAGCAATCAAATTAGGTAATAACTCTAAGGGCTGATTATTCAATCGACAGATAATTTTTAGTCGTAGAACAAAATTTACGTCTGACAGTTTTTGTATGGAAGAATATTGTCAAAAATAAAATTATCTGGTGTTGGAAAAATTAGCCCTTAGTAAAATATCTATCCGAATTGTATTAAAGAACTAGTGTTAAAAAGGCTTGAATAATCTTACCAAAACGAATGGATCTTACTAAATACATCAGTATGAGATCGTTTCGCAATAAATTTCACTCATAGTCATAGTCATTATTTCAGCAGAATCACCCATTGCTGGTTATAGGCCTCCCCTTTCTTCTGCCATAGTTCCCGGTTTCATGCGACCCTCATCCAGGCATTTCCCGCGACTTTGACGATATCGCCAACCCAGCGCGTTTTTAGACGGCCCTGGTTCCTTTCGCCTAACCTTGGCCACCATTCTGTCACAGCTTTACTCCATCGGCCATCTCACAAGTTTATTTTATTTTTTAAACGTGATTACTTTTCAGGGAAAAGATTGATTATTGTGATATTACCACTTTCTGTCTTAGCCTGGTGAGTTCAGCCTGTGAAAGAAGCCAGAAAAACAAATCTGTTTTAAGTAAGAAAAGCGTGTGTATATTGTAACCTGTGTCAGCTGAATACGCATTTACATTAACGCTACGTAATAATCTCTTCGACACAACCATTCTAACCCGGCGTGAATGAGGTGAGAAATTGTTACACCAGCTATGAGGTGGGTATGAGATACCCAAAATTTTGGTGTTCAATTTTTGATACTATGGTTGTATAATTAGCATTTATGCTTGAGATATATAAATAATAGTATCCATTCAACAAGATTAGTAAATAAAATATCAGCATTAAGTACAAAAAGCGTTATTTTTATTGGAATAACAAAGTACCTAAATTTTCTTTGAAAAAAAAACAATTTAGGTAGTTAACGTCTTTACCCATAAAATCTAACAAAATTCTAACTTCTTTGGTAAATTAACATAACAATAGTGTCTTCTAATTATTATTATTATAAAAAATAAAAAATATTATAAATAAAAAATTTCTTCACTTTTCTGAGAAACGTTATCAATTTCTTCTTCGCTCTCGGAGTCACAGGAGCTAGCACTTGAGTAGTTTTCTAATAATTCGCGTAGCCGACGTTCATTTTCTTCATAAGACATTTTGAAAAATATAAAAATAAATCATAAAATACTATAAATAACAGTAAATCAAAAACTTACTGTCAACACAAAAATGTAACACCGACTACGAGGTCGGGTGTGACGTACCCCAGCCACATGTACGCCCGTGTATCTACCGTCGCCGCCGGCGCAACACTACACTCGATACTGTACCTCGCCCCTAGCACCCTTACCTCCAGCTACTGAAACGACAGGACTCGCATGGCAACAGTAACATTAAATAATCTGCGTTTAAAAACTTCTCGGGTATGACATACCCGACCTCACTCACGCCGGGCTAATAATGTTTCAAGGGATGGGAAACACGTTTGTGCTAGACAATAGACGCCAAAATCTCATAATCTAGATGTAAACAATGTACGCTGATACGTTCATAACTACTGACACGAGTTACTCGATGTACGTTGTACGGAAAGTAAACAACATTCAGAGCCTCTAGCATTAAGGCTCCTGCAAATAGGCGCGACGCGCGACGCGAATCTCGCGCGACACAAACGCACCGCTCGTTGCGCGACTTGCGGTGCCTTTCTGTTGCGCGCGATTTTATCTCTTGTCACGCCTGTTTAAAGGAGCCTTTATTTTGAATTCATTGGATGAATGGAGTAAAATTATGCGCATATGTCTGGTGTTCTGTGAGAGAAAGTATGCAAGGGAGTCCACTGTTCCATGTTAGTTTCAATTTAATTTATAAACTGCATAATTATTGTCATAAACGTCAAAATCGTTGATAAATTAAATTGGTGTTGTACCGTTTTAACTAACTATAACTAAATAAATGACCGATAAGCCCTGAAACTTTCTTGGGTTTACTAACAAGGAGACACAGGGATAAATAATGTCCATAGCACACAGTGAAGAGACCTTTATACTTACTTAATTGGTATACCTTTGCCATTTTATTGTTTTCACTAATCAGGTAGTAACGAATAATGGTGATTATAGTAACATCCGCTCCAGGATCGTTCACTGTGTCGGATGTTATTTATCACCAAATTATGTCAGAGTAATACGTTGTACTTATTTATTTATGTTTCCTTCTAATTAATTTCTAATTCCTTTTGGAGCAATCAATTAAAACCATCAGCTACCTTCGCATCCGCTTTCCCAGTAACTTTTTTTGATTATTTTCCCTACATCACGCGTTTATGTTAATTACAGAAAACTGTTTTATTTATTTACGGTATTTGTAGAAACTTACTACATAATCTTGCCTTCGCATGTTATGTGTGTTCTGGTGGCCGAGTTACAGTTAACGCAATGGTAATGATATAATTATTACAGTATCTTCTTTTTTTGTAATTTGATGGTTTAGTTAATTCGTAGCTTAAGATTTAACAAGCAAACAAAATTATGCCTTTTTGTCACTTTATATAGGTCAGAAAATTCGAATCGATAGTCATATACGACTTAGCAAACAGATATACCGAAAAATACGAAAAAAAATAACACTGGATTGCAAAAGGCGACGCACAAATGACAATAACGTATCATTGTACGCATTGACCTAGTATAAAAGAGTATAGTATCGCAGTTCCCAGAGTATTTTCATTAAGTAACAATCATTTTGATAATGTGCCACGAGAATGTCGAAGACAAAGCGCGCTGACCTTGCGGCCGCGGGGACGCGCAGATCGCTTTCGGCGCCCCACCGGGCTACCCAAGCCAATTCTTATAAAACGCACTGCTGCTTATCATATGTATGTCAGTCACGCACAACTATCCCACACAAAAATGTTCTTTAAAGTAAGTCATCTTCCCGTGTTCAAAAGTGAAGTGAAAAATATATTCTAAAAGTGAGAAGAAATTTACGTGGTTTTTTTTATTTGTGCAGATTTTAGCTGTCAGCGCGTTGATGGCTGTTGCCCGGGCGGGTCACCTCGGGCACGGTGGGTACACGGTGTCGTCTCAGCACAACCTGGTGCATCACGACACGCACTACGACAACCACTACGCGGCGGCTCCCCTTGCCACCTATGCCCACGCTACGCCCCTGGTCCACGCTGCCCCCATTGTCCACGCTCCCGTTGTTCACGCCGCGCCCGTCGCGCACGCCTATGCCCCCGCTGACACACATGAAGGCTACTACAGCCACGGAGGACATGAGGATTACTATGTACGTATCATAAAAGCTACCGTAATTTTGTAATCCAGGAATCCACAGAAAAAAATATTGGATGTAGGACTTTGTTAAACAACCATGAATTATTTTTTTCTGAGTTGATTGTAAATCTCCTAATGATATCTTCAGGCTCACCCCAAATACAAGTACTCATACTCCGTGGAGGACCCCCACACTGGCGACCACAAGTCCCAGCACGAGGTCCGCGATGGTGATGTCGTGAAGGGAGAATACTCTCTGCTGCAGCCCGATGGCTCCTTCCGCAAGGTCACTTACACCGCTGATGACCACAACGGGTAAGTTTTTCTTCTCCAATTACCAGCCTGTCAAACCTATTTTGGTGCTGGACACTGATCACTTCAAAAGTTAGGGACTGTACGTTCAGTCTTCACGTTGGTAAAAAAAGTTAGTATGTAAGCGGACAAATCAGTTATTTTCCTGCATTGGCGACTTCATCTACTTACATTTTAGGAGCAGCTTTGCTGTACCTGTACTTACAAAGATTGTCACATAAAGTTCTAAAATTACGTAAAGTCGAATCTAAACACAAACTGCATACGTAATGACGAACTGTTGATGAGAGTGCAACTTTCCCCCAATTGCGCAAAACAGTACTGACCTGCCATATTTGCCCACTTATGGAGCTTTGTTTGTTTACGTATACGAGTCGTAAAATTACACCGTATTAAGTCACATGCTCACATGCTTGTCAAACCGGTAAGTGGTCACTAGACCAGTAACGTATGAGTAATGAACTCGGCCCATGTGCCACTGACTGACAACAGGTATCGGTGAACAGGTGTCGTGATAACAAACTGGTTTCCGAACCTGTTCCGTCTCACCGCTATTATCTTGTCATAATATTTATCATTGTTTGTTTTGGTTGCAGTTTCAACGCGGTCGTGCACAACTCCGGCCCCAGCCATCACGTTTACTCGTCCCAGCATCATCACTACTAGATCTCTTCTACTTAAGTTTTAAGAACCACAATGTACCTTATTTATACTCGCTGTGATCTTCGTATATGTTCTTTTGTTTATAAATAGTCATTAAAATTAACATAAAACCAAGGTATTGTTTAATTGTAAACTTGCGTACGAATTATTGTCTGTGTAATAGTTAAGGTAAGCGCGATTAAAATGTAATTAATAGGTACACCTTATGTTACAAAGTATGAAAACTGGCTATCTAACATTACGAAAGTTTGCCTTTCGTAGAACTTGCAAATTCTGTCGAAAGCTAGTCAAACTGTCGAATACCTATCAGGAATGCGATAGTAATTAATTTGCACCCACGTGTAGGCTCAGAGATAAAAGAGATTAGTCCAGTCGTGACAGTTAGGTGAATTAACTTGCATTTGTTTATTCCCAACACACCTGTGACCCGCAAAACTTAGGATAGAGCGAGAATAACAAAATAGTTCACTCGAACTCACCAATGACGAGATATTCCGAGTTAGTAGTTGTAGATATTATTAGTATTATTTGTGTATATTGTCTACAACCATCGGTAAACCAGATTATATCCATGGCCCCATAATCTATGGTTGGTGAAGGTTGACATTTACTCGGTACAATGCCAACTGCCGGAGTTTAGGAACTGATCGATACTGTATACACACTCGTGTAATCTGGGAGTAAATTAAGTTACATATTTGGAGCAAAAATTGTAAACCGAAAAAACCAAGGTTTTTACAGTTTTTATTCCAATGCTTAGCAAAGAATCAGATCCTTATCTTCGTGGTAGCTACTCAAAAATTACTTTCAAGGACAAAATTGATATGTACTATTTTCATAAGTCATAACTTTGCAAATTGTCACACTCATACACTATTCATATCATTAGGGCCTACAGTTTATTACGTATCGTGACTGCTGCGATACCTTGAGACTGTATCTCAAGGTAATTTCGACCAAATTGTACGAACGGTTGCCTTTATTTATTCCTTCATAAAACAATGGCTTATCATGTGGGAGATACGAAGTGGCAGAAATAAGTACACCTTTACATTAATACGTAAAATTTGAAAGCTCGTTCTATGTTTAGGCCTACACAGTGCCAACAGTTTGCCAATACATAATGCTACACCACCGACAAATAACACATATAATTTCTCAGTCCAAAGCAATGCTGTTAACGCCCCTGTCAGAGAGATAACTGGCTGGATTTACAAGTTTACGATGTCATAAGCAACAAGTTTTATCTTAGAGTGTTCTGCACATTACTCCTAACATTCACTCACCCTACTGATACTGCACTCATTTCAATTTGACGTTGAAGTTTAGTTCTGCAATCATTTAACACAACGGCATATTTAATATAGATATCACATACTTATTTTATAATTTAATTCAAACAGTTTCGTCAAAGTTATAGGTGGAATTAAAGTTAGATTAACACCTCCGTGGTTAAATTATAGGGGCCGCCATATAATTAGGCTCTTCAAAATCATTATTCTTCCAAAGGCTAAAAAGGTAATTTGCTGCTGGACTTTTCTTTGACGAAGTAATTCGTTGGCATATAACCGGTTTATGGGTAAATTATCATATTTAGCCATTCAGGTCGACTGCCTGTTGACATCCTAGGCAACTACATTAAACTGCGGATGTTAAATCTAAACTTGCTTCCTCTATCAAAAGAGAACTTACCTGTTTAAAAAAAACATGCGCGGTCTGGGAACCCCCATAAGGAACAAAATTCCTTACCAGATACTAGCACGCACACACATCCTAGTATATAACAGAAACCGACAGAGGGAGACAGAAAGCTGCATGGAGGGAGCATAACGCTTTTTCCTTATGTGAATATTTCGACCACTCAACTCCTACCGCAAGCCGCGTTAAGGAACAACAAAACACAACACAAAAGTCTAAGTATCCAGTCGCTATATCCAGATTTTAGTAAACCATTTTTATGTGTGTACAGTTGTCCATAATGTCCTGTTTTCGTTAAGATAATAATATACGATACGGCCGTATATTATCTTAACGAAACCAGGACGTTAGTGCTACGGTAGAGCAACTCGACAGTAGAACTGCTTGTCAAAATACTAACCCGGAACAATCTAAGCCAATGTGACGGACGCTAAACTAAACTGACGTATCCGCCGAGCTCGTATGAAAACTTCCGGAATCCGGATCAGGATTTACGGCCCGGAATTCCTCCAAAGATTCTGAATGATTGAATACGTACAACTGGGCTTCTTGAACAAAAAAATACATGAATTTTAACCTCTATTATTCGACGTAATTAATAATAATAATAATATTTTTTTTAATAAAAACGTAATTAATCCATAAGTAGGTCATTTGAATGTTTTGTTATAAGTAATTTGTCCAATCCCAACCCATTAGTTTTATGAACGAAAACGCTACCTAAATTCTAAGAACTTCATATCATACTCTGTTGTTGGACACAGACAAAGGAAAGCTGTCAATATTAATAGTCAGTTCCGAGCCACGGTCAGACAATTATCGGGTGGGTAACCTCTGAACTATCATTCCTACCTTTCAACGAAATCTATAATTATCTACTTGTAACCTTGCTAACAATATTATGTTAGCCGAATTATACAGGATGTTGGCTGTAACGAGGGGCATTCATTATCGGACTGTAGTTGTCATGAAAATGAACCATTTTTAGTATGGGGAAAACTCTGAAATATGAAAAACGGAGGCGCATCATATGTGGTAGCGATTCTCAGCAATGAGGGAAAGATGAAGGAGAAAATGATTGGAACATGTATGGAGCAGCTGATATTTTCATAGTACAAGTTACGACACTACACGGTACGGACGGTACTACACTCCCTTAAAGTATGTCCATCGTTTAACCTAACTCTCTGTTTATATGTAGGTATCGAGCTTCCGTGACGATGGCGGTATCGGCTCACGAAACACCCACATTGCCGGACCTTTGGGCCACGATAACGGAGACCTTTACAGAATATGTTCTAAACAATTAAATCAGTCGAACAATAATCGTGATCACCTTTCAAATATTTTGAATATTCAATTGAAATTAGATCGAATTCCATGCTGAAAGTTTTGAAATAGTTTAACTACGAATCTTATTTTCAAATGATTGCCCACGTGCGTGTACGTTATCTGAATTAGTTAGATCTATGAAAAGTGGCGTCATTAATCACTAAACGGCACTATCTTTTCCACCTCTCTCACGGTTTTAAAGTAAATGTGTGTTGAAAATACAGGCTGGCAGGGTCATCGATGCGCAGCCTGTTACCACGGATTCAATACATGATTTAAGAACCCCCTGCGTTGAAATTTTTCGTCGATGTTTTTTTTATTGCTTTTCCATACATTTTGACCGCGCAGCAACCCAGGGGGTCCAAAATCATGAACCACAATAACAGGTTGTGCGTCGACGTCCCTGCCACCTCGTATTAATTCAATGGTACAAAATCGTGATTTCTCAAAATCATTTTCTACAGTTATCTGCGAACAGCCCGTATTACCTATTACCTATCTGTTCGCAGATAGGTAATACGGGCTGGAGTTGCGGACACCAGCCCGTATTAACTATTACCTATTACCTATCTGCGAACAGCGAATTAATGTTGGATAATCTAATGGATCGACAGGTGCTTCTAAATAAACTACTAAAAATTAAACTATGATCATTACCAAAAGTGATTTTAGTTTGAGTACTTATACCTAATTAAGTGCTAAAACTGCTGTTAATTGCTTTACTCAACCGCGTGTTTGGCAAGCTAAGCTATTATCAAAATTATTTTTTGTGAACTAATATGGATATAGTAGTTACAACAACACATAATTTATGATATCAAGTGTCTGTGATCGCGTTACGAGCATCGGTTAGGAAACTAAATACCACCCAACTGCGTCGTTCTCTAGTATTTGACCGCCATGTGGTTGAACCCGGTGCATTCGATATTACTTTGTCGCAATCACATACTCACGGTAATAATAACACCAAATCGATAATTTCAAGCAATCAAATTTCAATTGTCGTGAATAATTAAAATTCATGAGTGGCAATGTTTTTCAATTCAGGTTTATACAAACAATGTGGCTGTGATATTACAGTTTATAGCTGTTGCGTGTGTTTCGCACTCTTCGTGTTAGTAGATGCTCGATGCGATAGTCTTAAATTCGGTTTAGTAAGCTATTATTAAACAGTTCTAGTCCTGCTTGTATATTTAAGCATTGTTTTAAGTGGAGTTGGAATCTTTTAAGCAAATTATGTTGAGAACGCTTTGTGTTTAATTACACCTTTTCTGACAGTATCTCAATGCATTAATCAAAGGCTGTTTAAGAACACAAACATAATCAGTTTGGAACATTTTAAGATAATAATAGGTACGGTTTCATAATGAGTATTGATCTGTTAACGAAAACCTTCATACATAATGCGCAAACTAATGTCTTCGAATCACTCAAATGTTGCCCTTGTTCCTCTAGTCCAAATCACAATAAAAACTAGATTGATTATCGCAATTACTCACGCAACATCGATATTGGAGATAATGTCAGCTTAGCTATGTGCAGGGCGCCCACAGGCGGCGCGGGAAGGCGATTGTCTGTGAATTATAACCGGCCTATGTGTGCGAGTAACCAACGACCTCGCGGTGTCAAAGTTACGGAACTGAAGTGACCGCACTCCCCACCACAGCCAGGACTGCGGCTCCGTTTTGCTTTTCATATAAAAGTCACACTCCGGACCGATAATGGTATCAGTCACCTGCTCTGATTAACTAGTGCAAAATGTTCACCAAAGTAAGATCACAGGACTATTTCAAAATTTATTTGAGAATTTAAATATCAAAAGGGAATTTCTAAATCTGTTTCCTGTGTCCAGGTGTTCGCCCTCAGCGCCGTGTTGGCTGCCGCCAGCGCTGGTCTCCTGCCGCTGCACCACAGCGCGGTGTCCTCCCAGAGCATCGTCCGCCACGACGCTCCTGCGCACTACGCGTCTGCCCACTACGCCCCGACCCACTACGCCGCCCCCCTCGTCCACGCTACCCCCGTCGTCCACGCTGCCCCCATCGTCCACGCCGCCCCTATAGTCCACGCCGCCCCCATCGCCATCGCCCATGGCGAATACGTGAGTATTAGATTCGATTCCTCACTAGTTTGGTAACTGATAATAAACAAGTTCTCCGCCTCAAATTAGGTGTGTAACCAACCTTACGGATATCCTAAACTCATTCTGTCTTCCTTTGATCTATGATAACAATGAATAGCGGCAAAACCACAATTAATTAACAAAATATATTCCAATTCAGTCTCACCCCAAATACGACTACGCCTACTCTGTGGCTGACCCTCACACCGGTGACCACAAGTCCCAACACGAGAGCCGCGACGGTGGTGCCGTGCACGGAAGCTACTCCCTGGTCGAACCTGACGGTTCAGTGCGCAAAGTAGAATACACCGCTGACGACCACCATGGGTAAGACCATATTTCCATATTATCATTAAGGTTTTACGCTATAACGTAGAAAACAATGAGGGACCAAATCCTTCAGGGTAGCCTGGACTGTCAAACAGCCAAAAATACGACTAAAAATTTTATAAACTGAATTTGACCACCAGTTATTATAACCATTGAATTCTCATTCCAGTTTCAACGCTGTGGTCCACAAGACCCCTGGCCACCACCCTGCCCCCGTGGTCCACGCTGCCCCCGTGGTACACGCCGCCCCCCTCGCGCATTACGCCGTCGCCCCCCTTGCCCACGGACATCATGGCCTCCATTACTAAACAACTACTCTAGCTTACTCGTGTGATATGATGACGGATGACTGAATGTGATATTTATGTGTAAATATGATGATATGAATTTATACTCGAATGTAAATAAAATACTCAGCTGCTGAATTTTACTTTTTTGTTTCACTGTAAAATATCCTTTCGTTGGAAATTCCCAATGCATTGATGACATGAAACTAGTAATAGCATCAGACATACTATGCTTATTATGCTTATTATTATGAAATCCATCCATTATTTATTACTAACACTAGTTTTTAAGCTCGCATTTTACTAACAAATATGGATGTACCTAATCTTGGATGAATCTGAAATAAAATGATATTATTATTATTATTATGCTTGCTCGAACCCTTCAACCAACTACGAGTACACGGGTAAAATAACATATTCACTTTAAACATTTGCTATGAAAAACCAACCAGTGCCTCAGTAACGATATTACAACACAGAAAATCAATTGACTGACTCCTATCACGGAACGCAATAAAAGCAATTCAAACACTTCAACATGATTAGTTCCTACTACAGATTACGCGGTACCTGCCCTTAGGTAACAAATAAATGCATTGAGCACAATAAAATTAATTTCGATTATGCCCTTGAATAGTAAGACATTGCTCGAAATAATTACTGTTGTTATTTATGTGGACACGCGCAGTTGGTTGCGTGCTGACGGACGAAGGCGCCCGCGCATTCCTCACTGGTGATTTGGTGTGATAATTACAGAACATTGTATGGAGAGTTGCGCAAAATTCTTTACCGCCCCAGCTACTGCGCGACGACCTAGAAAAACGCACCTTTTTTTTGTTATTACATCTTTGTCTTTTACTGTAAGGTAATTTGTATAACTAGGACCATTGTTACCACGTACGCCAATTTACAATTTTCACAATATTTTGTAGTGACATTTCTGTTTGTTTAGGTACACATATCCCTTCATAAGGGTAATTTCTGCAATCAATTACATCAATTTAAATGCAATCACTATAACGACTGCCAATTTGTGAGCCTACAAACAAAATCCCATTATGTGTAAATCGTAATGATATAAATTGCCACAATTGTCTACGAAAATGTGCACATGTAGGTTCAATAAAGGTTATGTTTCGACACCGGGCTACTGGTAATCAATCACCTGCATAATGTGTACCTATCATGTGCATTAGAGTTGTAAACAATAGTAGGCAACTGTATGTACATTCCTTTTGTTTGCATTAGTAATTGTAGTATGACAAAAGCCTATTCAAGAGTCAGAAGCAAATATCCTACAAAGTTGTAATAATAACTCAATGAATCTATTTTAATTAAAATTTAAACGTTTTTAGTTTAGTTCCTAAGAATTCAGCGTCACGACAAAATACGTGAGCAAACGATCATTTTGATTAAAAAAGGAAATGCCTACTAAGAAAAAGGAATAAAAATTCTAAAATACCAATATACTTAGTAGTACATATTGGTAAGACGTGCTGGTGTCCGCAACTCCACCGCAGAACGCGTATTTTGCTTACGGTTCTCGGTTGCAGAATAGAATAGAAAACTCTTTATTATGTACACCATACACGTCCACCGTAGATATACTTAAGAGCGGTAGTGAGATAAATTAGAGAAATTCAGAGTATTTACCCAAGTTTTGATGACGTCAGGACGTACGTCAATAAACCAAAGTAACCGGCATGTGAATTGATATGAATACAGGCGCCAGGCGTAGAATCTGACAATCATAACAAAATGCCTTGTTCTTTTCTTGTCTAACGTTAGACTCGGGTCTGTTTGAATTAAAGATCTGCAAAATTTTGAATAGCAGAGGTACGAGTATAGTGTACATTTTTCATGCGTATTCTAGTCTATTTTTCAGAATTACCTATGTTTCAAATTCGCAAAACCATTTTGGAATAACATGTCAAGCTACCCGAAACTGTCAAATTGTCCCAATCAACTTTGAACCTTATGCTTTAGCGATAAAGTTGAAAATCTATAAAGAAATTTGACAGATTGTAGTAGCTTGATGTGCTGGCGTCTATACAACAAATAGAAAGAAATGCTTAAAATAATTGGGTAAGTCACCGAAAAATGTGACTTTATATCCTTTGTATAAATACATAACTTCCTGAAGTTTTTTCACTAAACTGAGGGAATGGGGTGAATCACGTTTTGGGTTGGTTGAACCTTTCGAGTGGCTGCGACCTTGGGCCCACGAGATAATGATCTGAGGCGGCGACGCTACGCGTGACATAGGCCGCATTCATTCTGGGACGATATGTCGTAACTGCGAGATGAAATCTGCGCTAAAAGATACTGTAATTATACAAGGTCGTCTATTATGTGTTATTTAATACGATTATAAATGTGGGAATGTTTATTTATAACGGTATGATTTTTCGAAATAGAATGACAAGCCCTTATTTAAGAATCTTTATATTAAAAATCTTTACAAAAGATAGGCAATGTGCTATGGACGACTGTGCATCCAGCAAGCAACTAACAAAGTAGGTTCCAGCCACCTTCAGTGTATACCTACTTACTTACCATCCAATATTTTTTATAATAATTTTAGGGTTGACTTCCAATCCAACCAAATGACGCTGTCATCTATCTTGAAGGCGACCAAGGCGCATTACACCCACATTTTTATGACTCTCGATATATTGACACCAAGGTATAATCCCAGCAACTGCAGTTCACCTACGTGACGAAGCGATTTAGGTCTTGTTAGTAATCGTTTATTTATTTAGCAACTGAAATGTAAATTTAACCAAACATAAAACACCTTTCTCAGGTACCACTCAAGTAGTTTAAGTGTTATTGTCTGCAGTGTGAACGTGACTTATTGTACAAACGTGAGCCGTGGTATTGCATTGTTTCGTGTCGCGGGATTGGTGTCCATTTCTGTTCATTCATGACAATTCTCAGCCGATAGTCGGAGAACGCTGGCGTTCGTGTGCTTTCCGTGCTTTGGAATTGAATTGTTAATCAGTTATAAAATATCATTACCTATAATGTATTATTTATAAAAAGTAAAGGTTTTTAAATGAATTGTTCATTTAACTCTCAATAAAGTAAATCAAACATGGTTCATGATATGGTTAGCGCATTATATTAGCTTTTTGTGATACCCCCGTGCCTTGGAAAGCACTTTAAGCCGTTGGTCCTGCGCTTGATCTCTCTCCGGTCGTGTCTGATTGCCATCCCAACAGAATATGAGAGTGAGGGAAGAGAGTACACGTGTGTCTGCACACTTGTGCACTATTAATATCATCCGCGCCGAAGGCCAATGCGACCAATTCGTTGAGATTGAGAGGGTAGATTAGCTACATAGGTAGATTAGCTTTTGTTTTCTGCACGAATTGTCGCAGGTTCAATTTACACAAGGACTAAATATTGGTTTTACTATCATTTAGTTCATCTGGATCTGAGTAAGCATGTGAGATTTAAGTCTGTCGCTATCACGGTTTACATTCCTAGTATGAAAATGTTATTTTAATTTTTTTATGTTTAAGAAACACAGAGTAAATAACAAAAGAATTGTCGAACTGTATTGCTGGAGACACGAGCTGTCACAATAGTATTCGAGGAAAATACAACACCCATTGTTAATAGATCCTCTGTCTAGGTAGTCACAGTGAGAACAAAGCTTTTCATCTTTGTGTGCTGTGTTTGTGTTCTGTTTGACGTAGCGACAAGAGGGCAACATATCCTGGGTTACTTGAGGAAGTAACCCAGGATATGTTGCCCTCTTGTCGATACGTCACTATGTGCTAGCTACAGTTTCCGGGGGCTCATTATTGAGTGTGCAAGACACCCGTGCCCGGGCCGTGGAATACCTCTCCACTCCTCAATGGAGAGGTATTCCACGGCCATTAGAACAATCCCAGAGCCCTGATGTTGGTCCAGATCCCTACTTACTGGAATACTTCCTTCCTTCGATCACTTTTGCTCTTGTGAATCTCCACACCAGCCGGTCAATAAAAGCAGGCCAGAGATGAGGTACAAAATCTTAAGAGGAACCGGGACCACCCCTATGTGCTGATGGTGATCACCGGGGTGGTTTTAGTGAGGTAAAAATCCCACACTCTCCGACCTCCCTCCCCGGAGGTCGGCGGCCTTTTGAAGGTTTCCCCCCGACAACAAAAAAAAAAAAAAAAAGGTAGTCACAGTAAGAACAAAGCTTTACAAATTTCAATTTTTTTTATTTATCTTTTGCTTTTCATATTTATCTGTTGTATGAGGGATGCTGTTTAAATGCAGTAATATTGTTGTCTAATAAATAACCAAAACCAGTAACCAATCTCGTAATTATTTTATTACCAAGACAGCTGAACTTAGTACCTAATCAGGACTGTACTGTATTCCATAACCTGGACTAAAAAATATAAGATTATCTTGGATTTTGACGGACTAAGGAAATCGAGTACCTACAATTTTCGTTTTATATAACTTGGAGCAAACTGAAAAACAGTACCTACTGCTCAGTTGCAGACCCAAAATCTAATTACCAGCATGCACGTTTCCTGACATCTATACTTGTATGTATAGAGGACTAGCAAATGTCATAATAGACTATGTATTTATGTACCAGTACACCTACAAAGCCCTTCGATTTTAAAAGTGACTTCTGATAATAATAAATATTATTAAATACTAGCAGCGCCCCGCCCATAAGTGTTGATCCCGATGTTCCCACTAATCCCCAATCTATCTCTGCCAAATTTGATCGAAATCCGTTTAGTGGTTTAGGCGTGAAAAGGTAACATACAGACAGACAAACAGACAGAGTTACTTTCGAATTTATAATATTAGTATGGATTGTAACTGATTATTCTCAGTAATTACTTAACGCTAAATTGGGAGCGGATATGTTCAGGATAAACTCTTTTTACTCACTGTGGGCCGTGGTGTGAAGGTTTTTCAGTCGTTAGTCGTTTATTTGTTGTCACGGTCGTAATTCGTCGCGGCAACAACGCCCAAAAGACCAATCACATCCGTTTCAGTTTTGGGTACATTACTATTAATCTATTATTTACTCTTTAATGACAGACAATGTTGACTGAATATCATATTTTGTTGAAATGTTGAAAAACCCATGTCGTACAACATCTAATAATAAGTATTGGGTTTTTCTTCATTTTTGACCGTAGTGGGTAACTCAAACGCTACAGTCGAAATTACTACATTAACGAAAAGTAAAAATGAATATAGAAATAAATAAATAAATCTTTCTTACATTTTGCCTGTCTAGAAAATTCTTACAAAGTTTCGACGTCATGTTTACTGTAAGCTTTATGTCCCACACCAAGTCAAACATTTCAACAAATATTGGATCCAAATAAATCAAATATTGGATCAAATATTGGAGCATTTGAAAAATTTATCAAAGAACAAGAACAGTAATCGAGGGCAATAGTGTCCGCTATGTAGGTACTACGTTTGCCACATATACACAAATATTCCCACGCAGTCATAGGCACTTGTTCGAGTACTTGGGCTAAGAAATTACCAACAATTATGATTTTACGCGTCGTGCATAATGATAAAGCTGATTTAATTGCTTTGTTACTTCATCACTGCATAAAATATGCGTCATGCTTGATAAAATGGTTTTCTGGACGTGACATTATTTGAATTTTTTTTTTGTGCTTAGCCTACACTGTCCCACTTCTGACGCAAACCGCTGCTGCCCCCGCCAAATCGTTACAAGGCCACCATCACCTCAATCCAACCCTTGGGGTACTCCTCTAGGTCGTTTTGCCACCTCTTCCTGGACTGGCCTCAGCGGCACCGTCCATCCCAATAAACTTAATATAATTTAATAGTAACCACATAAACAAAGCATTCTCAATAAAAAAATGTAATGTTGATAAGTCGTAGAAACTTACAGGGTCTGCACCTTTGTCATTATACTCTTAATGATTTAGGAATTGCCTTCTAATTCTACGTTAGAATAGAATAGAATTTTCTTTATTAAAGTGACCAAGACTCAAACTCAAACAAGATTGTTAGTAAAACTTACGACTATATTAGTATGCACTGACATAAAACAAAAACACAAGAAATTACGACATAATAACGATAACGATATAATAACTTTTACACAACTATTATTTTGTAACTTTTAACACAACTTATTTAAGTTGTCATGCTCTGTAATTGATGCTACCGGACTTAGAAGCCCACTAAATACATAAACTGCTTCTAATTGAATTGTTAATTGAATTTACAACCTTGTAAATTGTAGCAGTAATTGAACTCGAAAATTAATCTGACATGTAAATTCTGAGAACCATTTACGGTAGGCACGTATCACGTACGTTAGTTGCAAAGTTTGGATAACAAAGGTAAGTACAGAAATTAAATCTGAAAGTAAACTGAAAAAAATATATTGTTGACATAGAACTATTATTACTAGTACTTTATCTCAGTGATTGTTGGGCAATACCCTTTTGTATAGAGTAACCATAAGATGTTAAGGTCAAAATTATTAGCTTCTAGAGCATTCGGCATTACACATCTAAGTGTCACCTAACTGACCCAATCATATCTTTAACAATACGCAATCTTCTAGGAAGGCACGCAATGACACTTCGTATTTTTAAGTAGCTTTTGACACAGAAAACATCTGACAATCGTAGAGTGGATTAGAATCGGGGAAAGTTAGGCCACGAGCACGTGCAATACTGGCATTAAATAGATTTTTTATGAAGATAGCGATATTCACTTGTTAGTTGTTTATGTGTCGTAAACGGTCGGTGGCGTCGACGGACCGTCCACTACCTCCTTGGTTAGACATTGACCTGAAAACAATTTAAGTGTAACAGTGTTATAAGTACTAGTGTGGTTTTGTTCGTATTGTGTAACACGGCTCGTTTGCGCTGAGTAATAGCAGTCCTCGACGAAACAAAACCACCAAACATTTCACTTAAATAGCTATGCCATGTATATTATTATCAGCATTATGCAGTAATTTAATAAATTAAATTAAGGACAAGGTGGACTTGTCTCGTGTGTTGTTTTATTAGTTACGAAAAAATTGGTAGCAAATACTTGTGGCCTACCTAGTTCAAATTACATTTGATGTTAATCTTTGTTACGAATCAAATTCAGCACCCTAACTTAATTTTTTTTATATTATAGATGCGAAAGTAAGTTTGTTTGTTTGTTACGCTTTCTCGCTAAAACGGCTAAATGGTTTTGGATGAAATTTCGCACGTGGGTAGACCATGACCTGGAAAGGACATAGGTTACTTTTCATCCTGGATCGCAGCCGAAGTTGCGGGCAACAGCTAGAAGGTAATACTATACATCACGCGGATATTCCACGAAGGGTTAAGCAGAGGTGCACCTAGAGTAGGCACACCCAGATTTCGCCAGTTATGTTTAGTCTCATGTAATAGGGAGCGCGCGTATTGCCATCAACCGGGCACTAATCCAGACTGCGGGCTGCTACTGAGGAACTTCAGATGGGAAACCCAATACCACTTTTCCCGAACCAGGCATCGAACCCGGGACCCCATGCCCAGCACTAGCGCTTACGACAACTAGACCAACGAAGTGGTCACGACCTTTTAAATGATATTAAGCGTAATTGATTTTTTATTGACTATTAAAGCTGTAAGTACCTAATTAACTACTCTGTCAGACTTTATTAAGACATTACCTGCTGCATTATTTAACAGTTCGCTTATTTAGGTATGGGAGAGATACCAATCCACTATTTATGTTGGTAGGTACATCTTATTGCGCATTTAACTGCGCCATATATATCAATTATGTCGTTATTACATGATTGATAATTGAAGTACTGACGCCAGCACATCAAGCTACCTGAAACTGTCAAATTTTCCCAATCCGCTTTGAACCTTATGCTCTAGCGATAAAGTTGAAAAACTATTAAATAAAATTGACAGATTGTAGTAGCTTGATGTGCTGGCGTCTGTACTTTTTGCCTTAGGAAAAAGGTTAATGTCCCAAGTACAGTGCAACCAATCATTGTAGGACATAAAGCGACCCGCGTTTGGACGTGATTGCACCAATAAAATGATTGAATGTCAGTGTGCCAATCATAATAAAATAAAATCAGACGAATTATGAATTAGAACAACAGACCTATTTCTAAGCATAGCTTAAAAGGGGTTTATTTACAAACGATGCACAAAGTTAAGTGACGTTTAAACGTCAAAAATGTATGCTTAAACAGTCGCTAATCACTACTTAACTTTAAGCAACGTTTATGAATAAAATTGTATACGTTTAGTTTAAACTTTAAAATCTTGAAAAAGTTATTGTTTTAAAAAGTTAATTTGTTACCTACCTACAGTTAAAATTTTGTGCAATCAATATGCAGTACCTACTTTTCTTTTGCAGTATAATACCAGTCTAAACTTGAAGATAATTAATAATCCTGCGGTGCTATTATTTAAAAGTCTCACCGTGAAAACTTAGGTGAAGTGAGCGTGGAGTGAGCTATCAATAGTGTCAATTCCTAGCAAAAACACAACTCACTTCACCTAAGTTTTCACGGTGAGATTTATACAGGATCGACCGGCAGGTCTCTTAAAGACTGATTATCTTAACCCATATGATTGACATGATTTAGCTCGACGTGGTCATTTACTTAGAGAACATAAGTTTTTCTTCATAATTTATGTTCGTTTCTTCTTATCTGTTCAAGTGGTTAAATAAACAAATAAATATTTATTTAACCACTTGAACAGATAAGAAGGAAGGAAGGTTAAATAAATAAGTAAAAACGTTCATGTAGCCAAAATTATGTTACATTCCAGGAAAAGTTGAACGCGTCGAAAGCGTTTAGGCATATTAACAAAAACAGTGTCAACGCTAAGCCAGTGTAAAGTGTTACTCAAGACGATTTGTCGCATGTTGCGTTCACGTGGGAATGTGAGAAAGAAAAGCGACAATGAGACATATTCGAGAATTAAGTACCTACTTACATGTTAAGTTGCATACCCAATTGGGAAATAGGTAGCAATAGCAAAATGCTTTTAAAATATGGATGCCAGTAGGTATGTAAATATGCTGTCATGTAAGTTGTTGAAGTTGCTGTTAGACAATTGTTTAAATTGAATCGGCGTTCTGAAATCAGGGACATGCCAAAGTCAATGATGCGTTCTACCGGAGATCCCAGTCTCGCTTACTTTCTTCATCTTCATTATTTGGTTCAGTGTTGGTCTTGAAGTTAATAATTAAGTTTCCTAATACATGGTCAGACATTTGACATACAAAACATTACAATATATATTTAATAAGAGTATAATAATGTCTTAAGGTCTAAAGTTATTTCCACATGAGAAAACTGAAAGGCAGTTAATGTACCAAACTATGCAAAGAAACCTAATATTCTTACAACAGCAATAAACCTAAAACATCAATGAATACATATTTGTCCTTCCGAACAAGAAACACGCTATGCGGTCAGATTTATTGAATGCGATTAAATACCTTAGGTACCCAACGAAACCAATAATAACATACTATTAATACCGAAACAAATGGTTTGAAAATGCATTAATAACTGTACTAACAAATGCCATGCAACTTGAATTCTTTGAACTTTTAATACCACGAATTGTTCGAACGAAATTGAAAAGGTGGAACAAAGAAATCAACGCTTGTCAAATTAAATTATACTAAAGAAAAAAAGTAATTTATAAATCGCTAGCGTAACGTAAACACAGATATATTTTCGTAGTACTTAATTCGTAACGTTTCGTTGAGTTTCCTTTGTTTTTCCGGTATTGGGAAAACACACTATTCGATATTTGTATTAAGAACGTTTACGCCGCACGGCATTTCATACTAACATTTCAAGCCCTTGTTTTTCGAAATGAATGAACTGATTTTAATGAAACTTCATACGCATAAACAAGATACAAAAGCCTAAAAAGTTACTTAAGGAAATTTTCGAAATGTCTTATTTAAAAAAAGATAACTGGAAATCTCGGTTTCTATAGAAAATTTAAAATCGGTCTAATTTGGCTGTGCGACTATTTTTCGAAAATGTTCTTAAGTAACTCTTTAGACCTTTGTATCCTGCATAAGCGTATAAAGTTTCATTAAAATCAGTTCATTCATTTCAAAAAACAAGGGGCGAGGCGATTTTCGAGGGCTTGGGAAGTTTGTATGAAATGCCGTACCGCGTAAACGCTCTGTATGAAATAGTTTTAGCTAAACGAAAAGTAGTCTATGGTTCTGCGTTGCGATTTAGGTACCGCTCGCAGATCACAAAATAAATCAAAAGAATGATTTATGCTTAATTTTGTGGGCAGAAAGAATCCATCAACTTTTTACTGCAATAATTTCGGCTGTACATTATACTGGTTCGTTTATAACTTCACATCCGCTGCACCGGACGGTTTTGAACGATATATGTATTTAAGTGCATACTTCCACACCGTTACGATAGGGCGGTTAGCAAACCCTGAGAAATTGATCAATGGATTTTTGCTCTAATAATTCCCACAATTAAAACCTCTATATAAACTAATGAACCAAAGCTGGTGGCAGTATTGTGTACGTTTTCATATCGAGAGCATATTAAGTGTTAATTATTCGTGTTTATTTTTAAAATGATTTCCAAAGTAAGTTCCTACGGTTTTAAATTTCAATAAGTGTTGGTACGATTTTGAGTGTAAAATTTTCTGTGTTTTATCCGTAAAGGTTCAATAGAAAACCAGCGGAAGACAGCATCTGTCTGGCATTAATGCTGAAATCATTGTCTGTCTCAATCATTGTCATTAATAATTCTAAATACTTGGCTGAAATGAACCTTTTTGGGGCAGCCATCAGGCACACACTGTTATAGTTAAAACATTATTTAACTTTTTTATTTTGTTATTTGTTTTTCACGAATTGTGTCCAAATAAACGCTATTCTTTTTAAAAAGTTACTTTAGACAACTTTCAAAATCATTGATCCACTATCAATGAATCAATTTTCTTTTAATTTTATGTTGTTTAAGAATTAATAGGATATTAATATGCTTACAATATTAAAAACATTTTGCATTTTTTCACTCCCAAAAACAATATTGGTTTCTAATAAATACGATTCTAATTGTTAAAGCTGTGTGTGCTATTTACTATTTCCAAATGTTCTTTTATAGGTAGTATAAAACACATACCAATTATGAATAAAGTTACCTTAATTGCAAGTTTATTCAACACCTTCGATCAATAATAGTTCAACACCATTATTTTTAATTAGCCTTGCCGTAACTTTAGCATAAAAATATTTAGTATGTATTTAAATAACTATGGTTATAATTTCAATTAACTCAGTGCTTTAAATAAGTAATAAATTTTAATTAGTGAACGATTAGGGGTTTATTTACAAAATATTGTTACTTAAAGTTAAGGCGAAAGCGCCAGGGTAGCCCGCGAAATTCAATATTTTTTAGGTTTTTTGCAAATTGCTGGTAAGTGGTAAGTGTTGTACGTTGATTAATATATGATTCGCGGCCGTAACAAATATGTATTTACAGAATTATAATCATTAAAGTCATCAACACAACTCTCTAAGACCACGTAACCCCAAAGAATAACTGTTTCATGAAATCGTCATTCTTTGGGGTTTTAAAAATTGTATAAATAAAGATTAAAGGGTGTATTATTATAAAGAATATCGATTTATTTATAAATGCAAATCAGTGTGGTGCAGTAGGTACATACCTAAGAATTTTAAATAACTTTCAAAAGATTAAGAATTTATAATAGTAATGGTTATAATAGTAAATAATAGTTAATTGATAGTTGCAATAGTAATAGTTTAATGATATATCAATAATAAATTGAGAATGTCTATAAACAGTAGGCAGTGTAAAACTCTTGAGTATCAATTAAAAGGATTCTGACTGGATTATTACAGTAGTTAAAATTGAAAACTAGACCAGTAAGATAAATCATTACTTATGATATTAAGAATGAGGGCCTCGTGGCTAAGTAATAAAAACGCATTTAGTGATTTGTGGTGCAAGCGGGCCTAAGAATCAGAACTCCACTTAAATACTCATTATTTTATATGCTAACAGGTGCTGACTTTGTTCGCGGTGGTATCTGCCTGCCAGGCCATCTTCCCGTTCCACCACCATCACCACCACCCGGCGGTATCCCACCAGCAGCTGCAGAAGCACGACGGACCGCACCACCCGATACCCATCCACCATCACCAGCCGATCATCCCGATCCCCATCCACCACCACGTGCCGCTGATTCACCACCACGTACCTCAACCTATCCCCATTCACCACATTCCGCACCATGATCATTATGTAAGTATACTGTATACCTAATCTGCGTTCGCGATTTACAGTCAAACCTGGATAAGTGACAACTGGATAAGTGAGAAAACTCTATAAGTGAGAGTAATAGCCAGGAACCGTCATTTTAAGCTCACAAAACCTCTATTAGCGAGAAACAGAAACCTCTGTAAGAGAGAGTCGTTTTTCCCTCATAGACCTCCGTAAGTGAGACTGCTACTTATCTATACCTCTATAAGCGACAGTCGAGCTTTATTTACAAATTTAACATCTGCTATTTTATGACTCATTCTTAACTTTCGTGGAACTTTCTACCATTGTTTTTGTATTGTTTTCTCGTCAATATTGTGCCTATTATATTTCGTGGAACTAAATAATGTTGTTATTTTATCGCATTCTTTTCGTATGGACACGTGTGCCTGTGTACCGTCCTGTTTGTCTGAATTACTCAGTTTATAGTTATCAATTGCGAAGGAAAGTTCTGTTCTGCATCATGTCAAAACGGAAAATTAAAGTACTGTCATTAAGTGATAAACTTAAAATAGTGAATGCGTTTGAATCCGGAAAATCGCGAAATGAAATTCAGAGGGAGTTTAATTTACCAGAATCCACCTATTATAAAATTATAAAATCAAAAGACTCTATAAAATCTGAGTGCTCTGATGGACATGGAAATATTAAGAGGATTAGAGTTTCTGAATTTCCCAATATCGAAAAGTGCCTTTTGGAATGGATAAAACAAACTCTCGATAAGAACATTCCCATAGATGAACCTTTGTTGAAAGAAAAATCAAAAGAGTTTGCTACAAAACTGGGAATCCAGAACTTTTCTGCTAGCAACGGCTGGTTAGAGGGTTTTAAAAGGCGTCATGATATAGCTTTCAAAAAAGCAGCTGGGGAAAGTAAATCTGTGGACCAAGGTGTGTGCAACCACTGGACTGAAGATCTGCCAAATCTTTTAGAAGGGTATGAACCTGACGATATTTATAACGCGGATGAAACTGCTTTGTTTTTCAAGTGCCTTCCGGATAAAACTTTTACGTTTAAAGGCGAAAAATGCCATGGAGGAAAACAAAGCAAGGAACGCCTTACACTTCTCCAGTGTGTAAACATGAGTGGTACGGACAAACTCCCACTTCTCATCATCGGGAAATCAAAGCGACCTAGATGTTTTAAAGATGTCAAGACTCTACCCGTTGATTATGCCAATAATACAAAGGCTTGGATGACCAAGATATTATTTAAAGATTGGTTGAAAAAAGTTGACAAACAAATGAAGATAAACCGAAAAAAAATTCTGCTATTCATTGACAACTGTGCTGCCCATACGGACTTACCAACACTTGCAAACGTAAAAGTAATGTTTTTACCTGCTAACACCACTAGTAAACTTCAACCATTAGATCAAGGCATCATTCACACTTTTAAACGCTTTTATCGCAGAGAAGTCGTTAAACATATTCTTACGAGTCTGGAAGAAAACAGTAGCCCTGACATTAACGTACTTCTAGCTATGAAATTTGCTAGAAAAGCATGGTACTTAGTCAGTGACGTTACTGTCAAAAACTGCTTCAAGAAAGCTGGGTTTTGGAAAAGTACACATGAGCAAGACCTGCCAGAGGAAAATGATGTTGAAGTTGGACCTAGCAACGAGGAATGGACTAAGCTTGTGTCTCACGAATCCAATATGTTAATGCCGAGCTTCGAAGATTTCGTTCAAATTGACGACGACGTAACTACCGCTGGAGAACAAACCGACGACGATATCGTTAAGCATTGTGTGAACACTTGTATTGGTGGAAATGACAGTGAAGACGAGGCACAGATTCCGGATACGGAAATAAAGATCATTCCAATGAAGGTAGCTTTAAATGCGTTGGAGACGGTCCATCAGTACTTTGAATACGCGGCGGTTGTTGATCAAACAATATTCGACAAAATTTATGAGTTAGAGAAAAACATTCAAAATACAAAAACAGAAACCCAAACGAAATTGACGGATTTTTTTAAGTGTAAATAAGTTCTAAATAAAATAAAATTATATAGTGCATGAATTTTTGTTTTGTTTTCGTAAGCATTTAAAAATATATATGTACATAATATATGTTGCGCGTATCATGCACATAATTTTATCATATTACATATTTACTAC
This sequence comes from Luperina nickerlii, assembly GCA_963855955.1. Classification (NCBI taxonomy): domain Eukaryota; kingdom Metazoa; phylum Arthropoda; class Insecta; order Lepidoptera; family Noctuidae; genus Luperina; species Luperina nickerlii. Next base: position 8,961,314 of record OY979669.1, read on the forward strand.
ATTCGTACTTGCTGTGACTTGTTATTGCAGCGTACCCCTATAAGAGAGAAACGCTACCCATGTACCTGTATTAGCGAGAAACTCGGGTTAGTGAGAAACCTCTATAAGCGAGAATGAGATTGTGCTCCCTTGAACTCTCGCTTATCCAGGTTTGACGTATATGCCAAAAATGTAAACACATATGAATTAATGGAAAAATAACTTTAATTCCTACACAATAAAGTTCATTTTTCGCTTCAACTTCAAACATTTTTATAACCTTTTCAATAGTGCTAGACACTCTGAAATCAACTTAATTATCATTGAAATAAAGTTGATATGTGTTTAACTTGAAATAGGGTGGATTTGCAACACTGCGCACTTTTACTATAATAGATACCAGTCATTGAAGTAATCAATCATTAAAAGCTGTACAGGATGGCAGGGACATCGACGCGCAACCTTCTATGCTAGCATGGACTTGGTATCTATATGATTCTGATCTCGTCTGCGTTGAAATTTTTCTTCGGTTATAAAAAAGCAGTTTCATACATTTTGACCGATACTGCACTTTTCTATGAAAAAGCTGATATCTTTTTGATTACCGACGAAAAATTTCTACGCTAGGGCTCTAACAAACAACCATTCTGTTCCTTTAGAAAAATACTTGAACAAAAACAAAATGTTCATCCACTGCGCCCATAGAGCCATTTGTATTTTTTAGATTTGGCTGCTCATGATGGTGTGTGTGACAGCGTTTGACACTGCGTCTACGCTGATATACTGTTTGTAGTTATTATTTGTTTTAATTATTAAATGTCATTTCAAATTACCGTGAAAATAACCAGACATTTCTTGCCAATATTAGTCAAACATAAATTATTCAACAAACTCCCCGAGGAGTAATTGCTCGGTAAAATATTCCGTGAAGCAAGCGAAAGGTTTGCGGTTACATTATATCGTCCACTTCCTGTATACATAGTCCAGTTTTTATGTACCAACATTTGTATGTAAAGGTACGCTTGTCAAGGAACATAAATTGCTTTTATTAACAATAATTGTCATGAAATTATGTGTATAATAGTTTCCAATTCACTACAGGCGTGACACTTTATTGAATCGTGAGTACCAATATAGCCAGCTTTAGATACTTTTGTGGTGATTTTTATGCAGATCGAATTTGGTTAAGTGTAACTAGTTTTATCTCTCAATACAAAAGCGAATGTCCTTTTAACAAAACAAGTGACTGTGCTTACATAGTTGCTCTTGGGCGAAGTCTATTATTGATCGAAGGGCGAAGTACTTTTAAAAACAAACAAAGATTAAACCTATTTAGACTTTGTGGCGAGTATAACAAATATTGTGCACTGTCTATTTAAATGGACATAAATCAAATTTAAATAACCAACAGCCTCGTTAGTCTGGTTGTCTCAAGTGCGGCTACTGTGTTCGTGAGATCCTTGGTTTGATCCCCAGCCTCGGCAATGTTTTTCCGTCAGAAAAATCTTGGAGTTTGTTACTCCGCCCGATAAATATCGATAAGCACATCCCCTTTTGGATTTGACCTGGCGAACCGTGAGAGCTGCCAAACCCTTTGAAAATCAGCCACTAAGTGCCAATTTCACCAATGAAACTGAACGCGATCAAATCAGCACGTCTAAACTGTTCAAGATCTGTCAGTTTCATCATTGTTGTGGAATATTGACACTGACGGCTCTTGAATGCGGTTTAGATTTACCGATCGCGTTCAGTTTCATTGTTGTAATCCGCTTTAAGCAATACAATTGTATATCCACAGGCGTTCCCCGAATACAAATTCGCATACTCCGTGCACGACCACCACACCGGTGATGTCAAGTCCCAGCACGAGCTGCGCCACGGAGACGTCGTGAAGGGAGGCTATGAGCTCGTCGAGCCCGACGGCAGGTACAGGAAGGTGGAGTACAAGGCTGATGATCACACCGGGTAAGATTGCAACGATAATTCTAACGTCTGATTAAATGAATGGATAAATCATTCCGTCGACTCATGTTGGTTTATCATAGTATTTTAAAATCACATTCACTACTCTTTATCTATATCAAAATAATGCACTAGCACAAGAATACCGCTGATAAGCGGAATAAGTCGTTCTTTAACATGTTCTACTCAATTGCTTTCGATCTTAACTAAATAAATCTGAATCTAATAACAACTGAGAAAAATATGTAGGTGCATGCCAAGCACACTAAGATATCTATTCTTTAATAATATCGCCGTAAAAACTTAGGTGAAGTGAGCTTTAAGTGAGCTGTCATTCCACTTGATGCTAGGGATTGTCACTATTGACAGTTCACTTCAAACTTCACTACACTTCACCTAAGTTTTCACTGTGAAATTTTTACAGAATAGATCAGCTATTTTCTGTTTACCAATGTTTTTCTACACACATCAAATTCACATCTCTAATTCTTCCAGTTTCAACGCCATCGTCCACCATTCGTCGCCTCATCATCATGTTCATCTGTCCCATCACCACATTTGAACGTGAAGTCATTGGGACGACCAGAACTGACTGCTGCTCAAACAAGACTGACTCTTCGCCCGTTGTACTGATTTCTGTAAACTACTGCTTTTTTACGCAAATTAAAATTAGCGCTATATTTTTAAAGACGTCTTTTATTTGTTAGCAAAGGTTTCGTAAATATAAATGAATAACTTACACTAAACATTCTGGGAATCTCATAACAATATTCCTTATTATGTACTCGTTAATATCTTTGGTTTTGAAATTTAATAATGTTGAAGCATTCAACGATAGAAGATAGCAAGAAGCACAGAACCGGTCGCAGTGGCTGTGCTTGAGGGAGGCCTATGTTCAGCAGTGGACGTCTTTCGGCTGAAAATGATAATAATGATGATGATGATTCAACGATACAACTTACCAACCAAAACCAAATGAAGCCATCTTTTGCAGGAGAATAGCTAGCAAAAGTTTCTTTTGGACCAAATTTAGTTATAAAAATACCAAATATAAAGTAGTTTTAGGAACATTTGAGAATGATTTATGAGATCTAGGAACAAAGTAAAAAATAAAATCAAATGAATCAGCTAAGACAAACTGATGAGAAAAAAAAACTAATCAACCCTTATAAGTGATATGGAAAAGTTAGTGAACTTAAAGTACTTAAACGAGTGGCAAAGGAATCGCGACGATAAGAATAAACATTGTACACAAAAAATATTTTTGTACAATCTACGAAACACTAACTTGCTCACACTGTTTTTCCGTCGAATTTATTTCCAATTTAAAGATAGATATGAAATCACGTACTCCCATCATGTTTTACAAAAAAGCTCCGTTATTTTACAATATCATTTTGGGATCACATGGCGGTTTCATACTGCACTTCTTTTTAAACGTATGTATAAACAGTGAGATGTTGACGAGTGTTATAACGGTAAAAAAATATATAAAGAAGTCTATTAAATTCTTTTACCGTAAAATATTATACTGGTCATCATCTTGTGTATGAAGCCTTATCCCATATCTTTCTTCCCGGTCGGTGCAGCATGTCTTCTATACACCTTACCAGTTACCACCACACAATCAATAACGCGATTCATAGTTGATTGAGTTACCTGTGGGGTACTTGCGTAACACACGTCTGTGTAGCTATCATTGTTGACAGTTCAACAACACTCATTGCGTTATTCACGTTGTTGCGCAAACAAATTTTTCGAACATATAAAGCAATGGATTAACAATATCCTTCAAAATCATTCAGATTGTGATTGATAGTGTGTAACGCGATTAGGGTGCTGACCACGGATATATCAATGGTGCTGACTTATTTATCCGGAATCAATCCAATTTATCAGGTTTCAAAAAATTAGAATATCTAATCTAATAAAGCTTTACTAAATGATGAAATATATAATTACTAACAAATGCTTGCAGTGACTGGACTGGTCTACTCAAATATGTACTATACTTTCTCAAAATACTTACTAATACTTTCTCAAAAGACTATTTCAGATATCAATCTATATGGTCTTCACATGATCTGACCATGATTATGTCTGGACTTTAAAAGAGACTGTGTTTTCTAAATTTGTTTCTGCCTATCTTCTCAAATTAGTCAGATAGGAAACGTCGGCGTTTCCTATCTGACTAATTTGAGAAGATATAAAAAATAATAAGCTAGATGAGGTCGGCCTCATCTAGCTTATTATTTTTTATAATATGACGTGTAAAAGTGATTCCGTTATCCTATTAATAGAATAAAGAGTTTAATTTTACCAATAGGTATATTATTATCATACTTAACAGAATTAATGCTACGTTAATATGATCATGATCAAGATCATTTTCGCCATGCCCTAATAACAGCGGATTTGCAAAAAAGCTACACCAGCGAGCCGCTCATGGATGAAAACACTTTACTATAAAAACAATTGACTATTGAAATACTTATGTACTGTTGTACCCTGAATATTAATTTGTAAATATGATTAGTAAAAATTTTAGCGTATAGTAAATTATACCTATTCCATTATGTCTATCTATGTCTATTTATTCAAAGCCATATTAGAACCTGTGACCTCCGATGTATCCCGTTCGTAACACCGTTCCAATTTTAAAGATAACACGAAGAATTCTTTTTCTTTAAGGAATATCTAGTAACTAGAAACAGTATTATTATAATTTCACACACGAACAAGTTAGCTTGCCGCGATTATCTATGTAGGCGCCAAAACTAGCCTTCCCTAACTTACAGCAAACAAATGCATGAATTATTCCCAATCAATAAGCAAGTTAAGCCAAGTGTCATGTTTAATCTATGATCATAACTTGGTAACACTTCGAAATCGATAGATTACACTTTGTCCAAAAGGGACCCAAAAAAAAAATTATGATCACAATCCACACAGTCAACGATGAAGTTAAAGAACCAATTGCATAAATCATTATCTGCCTCATCTTTTCCTATGATTTCTGACTATGATATTGGTACCTATGTACATATTAAGCTGTTCATATGCCATTTCCATCTTCAATAATTCAAAAAAAAATTAAAGATTGCTTATTGGCACCTGTTAAAGTGTTAATAGATTCTAATATTCAATCATTCTTTTTAATTCGTAGGCATCGTTTATATGAAGTCAAAAGGTGATCGGTAAGTAGGTAATCGATATCAGCTTATTAAAGATGATGATGATCATAATACCTAGGTACTATTGAGGAGAATACAGGGCCGGTTTAACCATCTCGGGGCCCCTAGGCACAGCTCGTTTCGGGCCCCCCCTTTATCATACCACAACAACGCAATTTGGCTTTTACCTTATAATGTGAAAAAAAGTTTCACTTTTACCGTGGTTTCATAAAACCACACAATCCCCTTTTTTTTTCATTTTTTAATCGGGAGTGCTGGGCCCCTGGTTATAGTGGGCCCCTAGGCACTGGCCTAAAGTGCCTTATGGATAATACGGCACTGGGAGAACATACTAAAGAATTACAGCAAACGAACATAATTACAACTAAATATTAAGAACACGCGCTACAATTTACACTAGTCTTTGGAAAATCAAGTTTCCTCCTCATAGCATTGATAGGCACACCCATCCATAAGTCAAGAAAATCTGCAAAAAATCACAAATAATTGATGTTACGTGTATTGTATTACAGGATGCTGATGTTTAAAACCAAAACGATATGTGTATAAATACGTGCACGAGATCACGAAAGATATCAATTCAGTATAGGGATCTGAAGTTTCACGATGATTCGGAAGGTACGTATATCTGATTTTGATTTTATCTTTTTAGATTTAGAATTTATAAAAAAATCTTGCTCCAATTTTTTAAAATTCAGTGAAATATCGTGAAAAGATTTTAATGTTATGTAACTTAACACATTACTATGCATCTAACGTTTAATCGATTTCAGTTTCCATGTAGTTTTATTGGCAGCAATAATTTTAGAAACGCTTCGTAGAGGTCGAACGCTAACCCATATCGATCGAATTATCTTATTTCAGTAAAGAGCTAATAGCAGTAATGAAATCTTTAATGGAATTAGATAATTTACTTGTTCAAAGATTTTTTGCGTTCAGAGCAATCATTTTGAAATATCCTTTTTAATTTCAGACACTAATCCTTTTAAGCTTAGCACTGTGTGTGCTTGGCGATGGACATCACGCGATTTCAGAACAACGTATTAGAATACGCCACAAAGAACACCACGGGCACCATGGCGAATTGTCACATATCGGTTCCAAGAAGCCTGAGCATCATGAGGAATACGTGAGTCATGTAATACTTTCGGTTCTGAGCTTTTAACGTGCACGTGTACAGTCAGTAGACAGTGAGAAGTATCCACTATACCTAGTTTACTTGTTTAGGTGGATACTCATCTCGGTAGACCGAATGTACTTACTTTTAGGTCACGGTGGAAATAGGTTTAATTGTTTCTTTTTTTTAGGCGTGGTCGTATCCATCATACGAGTTCTCATACAGTGTGCACGATCCCCATACGCATGACAAGAAAGGTCAGCATGAGTCAAGAAAGGGAGATGAAGTGAAGGGCGAGTACTGGCTGATAGAACCCGACGGTCGCAAGCGCACCGTCACGTATCACGCGGACAAACATAGCGGGTCAGTAGTACTTAGCTCCTAACAAACAAATCGAGTATCTATTTTATTAAAAATAATGCAGCTTTAACTCAGTTGTATCAATGTGTGAACCACTAAATTTGTGCCATAATATGTTTTTTTTTTATTCTATTTATTCTAAATATTTTTTTTTAGTTTCCGCGCTACCGTCCATTACTCGGACCATCACTATCACATAATTGAACATCATGGCCACAAAGACGAAGACCACAAGGACGATAAAGAAGATGATGATGACAAAAAAGATAAAAAAGACAGCCACGATAAGAAAGATAGAGACGAAAAAAAAGATGAAGACGAAAAGAAAGATGAAGATGACAAGAAAGACGACGAAGATGAAAAGAAGGAAGAAAAAGACGAAAGTGTTGAAGAGGGAGAAAGAAACGAGGATGTTGAACGCGGTGGAGAAGAGAGCCGAGGCCGCGAAGTTGAAGTTGTCAGGTGGGGCTATGGCCCTAAATGGGACCACAAAGAAGACAGACACCGTGGTGACGACAGACGCGACCGTGATGGACGCAGAGGTCATGGACGTGATCGCGATGACAAGCGCGATGACAAACGTGATGACAAACGTGACCGTGGTGAAGGCCGCCGAGGTCGCGGCCGTGATGAAGATCGTGAAGAGGACCGCGATCGTGAAGAAAGTCTGCTTTGGGAGGAGCGTCGCAAGTTTGATGAGCATCGTGGATACCCATCGCAGCTCACACCTTACTTCGGCCACGCCTCTCGCATCAACCCCCGTTTCTACAGACATAACCAACAATCTAGTATCCCTACACGTAATTAAACTAAGTCATAAAATGTAAGTACTCCTTGTTAAATGAGACTGAACGGCGGCAATATAATCATGGTATTCTGTTAAATAGTTGTGATAAACTATGCTCATAATTTTTTACTAACGATAAATATTATAATCATGCAAATGCTAACCTTATTTATATAAAGGTATTAAGCGCTAATTATTGTGTTATTTCATGCCCTAAAAATACTACACCATCCTTGCGTTTATCCGCGCAATTAACGAGACTGGCTTTTAAATCAATCAATCTCAGATGTATGTATACTAGGGATGTAACGGATGTGGTTTTATCGGAACCGAAGTCGGAATCGGATTTTTTAAATTTGGTTTGTCGGAGTCGAAAGCGGAACCGGATTCGGAATCGGAATCGGAGTCGGAATCGGAGGCGGAGCCCGAGATGGTGGCAGAAGAGATATGAGTTAAGAAAGGCGGGCCTAATAAAATAAAATAGTACGAACATTATTCAGTCACGCTTCTTTAATTTCAATAAAAATATGATAAACCTACCACAACATAGGTATGAAACATAAAAATAATCATGTTTTTAATAACAATTAGCAAATTAAATCAAATGAATTGACTCTAATAGTAACAAATTATACTTAATGAACAAAAGCTTCGCTGCTTTGTTGCCGTCCAATCTATTTCTTAACGGGTCATAGATTAGGCCAGCACCACTAAAAAGTTGTTCGCTTGCTACTGAGCCTGGTGGACATGACAAATATTGGCGGGCAATCGATTTAAGGGATTGGAATTTTGTATTCCCGTTCACTTTCCACCACAATAAGGGATCGTCACCGATAGGTATACGTTTTTCTCTATTGTACTCATTGAGTAAACCTTTCAATATAAGAAATTTGTCCAAAACGGCATGTTCGTTGGATGTGGTATTATCATCGTCATCATCGCTACTTAACAATATATTTGATAAAATTGTTTGGACATTACTATTGCTAGGTGCCGCTGGTGACGCCATTCTTGCCCGTTTTTCTGCAGGAACTTTAATATTTTCAGCTTCATTTTTAGATTTACCTCCACCATCAATTAATGTCATCAATTCGGTTTCCACCTTCTCCTTAATTACTTCGTTGAAAAATTTTGTTTTATAACGAGGATCCAGATATGTAGCTATTGCAAAGAAACTGTTTAATTGAAGGTCTCCAAATCTTGAGTTTAATTGGTCGATGATACATTTTATTATAGTTTTAAATAGATCATTTGTGTCTGGCTTACTGTCTTCTATTTGTAATGTATGCTTTAGTGTGTGTATTAATGGAATTACTGATGAGATGCTGGTATTATTCTCACTCATATTTCGAGTAATCTCTTCAAAAGGTTGCAGTATGGTCACGAGTTTTTTGAGCTGCAACCATTCTGCAGGAGTTAATTGAGAGATATTGAATTTACATGCATACAGGCACAGTGAATCCTGTATTTTAATCATTCGTTCCATCATATAAAATGTAGTATTCCACCTATAAAAAAATAATATTAATTAATTAACAGTAATAATTTCTAAATCAATTTAATTTTAAACAATATTTAAATAACTTTATCTAAATACACGCAATCTAATTCATGTTTATGTACAGAACAGACGCCAGCACATCACGCTTTCAAATTTCTTTAATTGATTTTCACCACTATCGCTAGAGTATTAGGTTCAAAGTTGATTGGGAAAATTATTAGTTTTGGGTAGCTTGATGCGCTGGCGTCTGTAGTTCTGTACCATAGCAAGTTTTATCAAAATCGATTTAATGGTTCGACCGCTAGGTTTAACAGACACTCGTTCGGATTTATTATATTTGTGTGAATAATTATTAAGTCTTTGATTTGAAAATATTTCTGGATAAAAAACAAAAACATTAAATTTAAAAACTCACCGCGTACTACACTCCTGCACTACACCTAAAACTTCTTGGTTTAGTTGTTCCTTTTGTATTTTATGCAATTCATTTTGAGCAATTTGGGAATGATTAAAATGTGTCGATATTTTTTTGCATTTCGTTAATAATTTTTTGATTTCTTCGTCACAATCTAACGCAGTTCGCACACATAGTTGTAACTGATGTACGGTGCAATTGACATCAGGTATATCGGCGAGTCTCATTGCTCGTATCATGTTAGATCCAGAGTCGCGGATAAAACAGTGAATTTTCTCTTTTTGTATGCCCCATTCCATCAACATACCATTAATTTTTTCTTGAATTAGGTCTCCTGTATGTCTTCCATCGAATGTGTGGCATTTTAAAACAACTTTTAGTCTTTTGAAGTCTTTATTTATGCCGTGCGCTGTTAGACTTAACAACGAAACATTCGAACTTGGTTCGCTCCAAATGTCTGTTGTAAAGGAAATTTTCTCAAATTGTTTCAATAAATCACAAATTTTTTTTGCTAATGTTGCATATAGCTCACCACAAATATAATCTGTAAAAAATTGTCTTCCCTTTAACTGATAATTTGGTGCAAGGAACTGCATCAGTCGTCGAAATCCAATACCTTCCACGAAATTGAAGGGAAGATCTTGCAAAGCAATCATTTCAGAAATCAATCTGTCTATTTCCATTGATTTAGCATTAGAAACACACCATTTTTGATTCTTCATCAAAGTTTCTTTAAGAGTAATTTGTTTTTTTGCCTCTTGTAGAGGCGTTGAAGTTGAAGGCTGTACTGTATTTTTCTTTTGAGTTTCTAATTTAATTAATTCTTCGTATTCAGTAGCATGCACAGACTTTAAATGATTTTTTAACGATGTAGTCGTACCTCCTTTTCGTGAATATGTCTTCTCACAAAGTTTACACTTTGCCGTATTTGCACATACTTCAATGAAGTAGTTCCAGATAACACTTGATTTTGGCTTCATTATGTGAATCAAAACCAGATAACTTAAATTGTAACGCCGCACAAAACAAAACAAACCTTCCATCAAGATTGCATAACAACAAGTGAAAGCAATGACGACAGAAAGCACGTGGGGTGGGATTCCCCGCGCGACATGCATAAACCTGTTCGTACACGTTGACCGCGTCCGCCACGCTCTGCCGCCGCTATCTGATATGCTTCGACCTCCGATTAAAACATCCGATTTAAAAGTTTCGGAGTCGAAGTCAGAACCGGAGGTGTAATATCAATCGGAAGTTCCGACCTTTCGGAATCGGAATCGAAGCTCCGTAACATCCTTAATGTATACACAATAGGTCAATGAAAAATGTACGATATGTACAGCATGCATACCGTACGTAAAGTCAATACATTTCTGATCCTGATTATTTAGCATAGGCGTTATGAGTTTCAGATACTAAAATTCAAGTAAAAGTAATCCACCATATTTAATATTATTACAATTTTCTAATAGTGGTCTACACTGCTACGCAGCAATTGTGTAGTACGCTGCGTAGCAATGACTAGTACGCTTCGTAGTAATCGTACACTGCGTAGCAAGAGCGTAGTACGCTGCGTAGCATGTTACGTAGCGGGAGGAAACTTGCTCATTGTAGTTTACGTAGTAGTAAGCGAGAAAATAGACTGAAATGTAACAATATTCGCTGGTATATCATAAAAGGGTAGTATTCAAAAGTTAGGTCAGTCCGAGTTGAGTTTGAGTTATAATGTTATGCTATTTCAACATCTCTCATTTTTGGACGTGACTGAATTTTGCATTCAAGCCTGGATCTACTATTTTGGCAGAATTAAAGTAGAATAGAAAACTTTTATATCAGACAGGAAACCATAGGGTTAGTAACAATTTTACTTAACTTCTTGTGTTAGCAGGTTTCGTTTCGTCGTGAAGCTGCATCCACAACATCGGGGAATCTCTCCGAATTGCGACGACACACTAATAATTCTGTTGGTGCTGCCGTGAACACGCGTCATCAGGCATGCACATCTTTTCCTAATAATGGCGGTAAAACATTTAATATGAATACTACTTAAATATTAAAATTGCATAACATTATTTTGACATGTACTTTAAAGTAACGCCTGATTCCATAACTTATATAAACAGTGTGAGAAAAAAGTTAGTTTTTGTTTTTTTTCCGTGTCAAAGTCCGTTATGATACAGAAGTAGACATCATCATCATATTATTTGCCATCGCGGCAGTCTTCTCACATCTACTAGCAACAGGCCGAACTGCACAAGCATGGGGAGTTTACCAATTATTACAACTTTAAAAAGGATTGACTATGCAGCTCTTATAGACTTGTTAAATAGACTGGGTACTCCAATAGGTACTCATTATTGGCCATTGCTGAATAAGCTTCGGCCCCTAATCTGTAGAGGGACAGCACCGTTTAAACTAACGTACCTAAACTTTAGGCGTTCGTGTTGTCTGTGAAAGTTCATCTACTTTTCAGCCATTCTATGTCGGCTAAAGGTTTTACGACGCCAAACTTGCAGAGTTGATTTTAGAACGATTTCACAGCTGTCAACTTGACGTAACCCCGAGTACAGAGGCGGCGGCCTGCCAATATCACAATAATATTATAAAGGCGAAAGTTTGTGAGTGTGGGTGTGTGTTTATATGTTTGTTACTTCTTCACGCTCAAACGGCTGGACCAATTTTGATAAAATTTTGTATGGAGGTAGCTGACACCCTGGATTAACATATAGGCTTTTTATCCCGATATTCCCACGGGATCGACATTTACGCGGGTGAAACCGTGGGGCGAAAGTAGTGAAAAATAAAAGAAGAAATAATCACGTTTCCTGAATAGAATTAAAGGGGGTCTCCCTTTAATTTTTTATTTTATTTTATTATTTGTTATTATAGCGGCAATAGAAATACACACTGTGAAAATATCAATTGTCTACCTATTACAGGTCATGATGATGATACAGCCCGCTGACAGTCAGATGGACGGATGGACGGTCAGGAGGCTTAGTAATAGGATTCCGTTGGCATCCTTTAGGTGCGGAACCCTAAAAACAATAATAGAATGTGATATTATTGTTTTCCATAAAAGTATAAGTTATTTCTACTGAAGACGTCAATTACATGCCACTATGTATAAGTATAGTCGAGATCGCAATAGCTTAAGCAATAACGCTTACAGAAGGCCATAGATAGCGTAGTTACTTGGAGCAAGGAAAACCTTTTGCAATTCAACGCCCAAAAGTGTGTCACCATCACTTTCTCGCGTGCACGTAGTCCTATTGTGCATGATTACAGCATTGATGGGATGCCGATGATCAGGGTTACAGAGGTTAGGGACTTAGGAGTTAGTCTTAACGCGGGGCTTGCGTTTCGTGATCACATAGTCAATTGCTGTAAAAAGGCCTACAGAAATTTGGGGTTTATTATGCGTACTGTTCGTGGTTTCACAAATATTACGGCGGTTATCGCATTATATAACACTTTGGTGAGAAGCCAATTAGAATGCAACGCAGTCATCTGGGCCCCACATGAGACTAAATATAGTCTCATGTTGGAGCGAATACAAAATAAATTTGCTAGATTTTTATATTTGAGGCTCTATGGAGTATATCCTTTTTACCCGCTTATGTATCCAACCTTGTTTATATTAGGCATGGTTGGATACAATGAGCTGAGAGTTAGGCGTGAGTTTGCACTTGTCTCTTATTTATTTAAAGTAATTAGAGGCAAGATTCATAACGCCGACATATTAGGGTTGGTGTGTTTGAGTGTGCCCGACAGATATGTGTGGCGGCGACGGCGGCCTCAGCTGCTGGCTATACCTCGTGGCCGCACTAATCTGTTAAATCAGGCGCCCCTGACGCGGGCGCTTCGCACCCTTAACCTTGTAGCAGAGGAGATAGACGTTTTTGCGTGTACACTGAGTGAATTCACAAGGATAACCATATATGTAATAAGTTTTAGAAAATAAGTTTTTAAGTTTGCTTCACTGTTGCATTGGGTTTTACCTGTAAAAATAGTTGTAAGTGAGGATATAAATAAATAAATAAAATAAAAAATAAAAAAAAGCTTTATCAATTTTGACAACTAAAGTGGAACTTCAATAAGGTTGAGACTATAGCTAACTGGCACATAGACAAATATAACGTGTCGTTTTATGACGTGCAAACATTCAACCTACAACAACAACAACCTATCATCCTAAGATGATAAATCAGTTACGAGGGAGCCTACTCAACAATACTTTTCAGTAATACATCACAAAGAAGTAAAAGTGCTACTGCATAATTATGTATGGTGTTAGTAGAGGGACAACAGCGTGATAAATAATTTACCGCATCTTGCGGTAGGAGTAAACTGATAACTGACTAAGAGTGATCGTTTTCATGGTTTTCGAGGGTGCTGAAGCCAATAGTGAGGTCAAAATGAAAATCCAAGATGGCGGCTGCGAACATTTTCAAAATCATCATGGGTGTTGTTTTCACGTTTTTTGGGTGCTTAAGTCGATAGTGAATTAGAAATGAAAATTCAAAATGGCGGCTGCGAAAATTTTCAATTTTTCATCATGGGTGACGTTTTTATGGTTTATAAGGGAGCTAAAGCTAATAGCAAGGTCAAAATAAAAATCCAAGATGGTGCAAACTTTATGAGAGCTTCTAAATACTTATACGCGTTTTAAATTCACACCTTCCCTCTCTCTCCGTCTCTTTATATTATATACAAGTGCGTCTGCACGCGAGTATCTCTTAAAGAACTTCGTTCCTGAAAGGGCTGGGGAATCCCCCGACCGCACACGATGTTTAAAATACTGTCAGGAAATCTGTCAGCTGTTTAGAAAGTTGAAATTAGTTGCCGAAGCGTATTACGCAAAAATGTATATATCGGTACGATATTAACTTCGTACGATAATTGATGGTAATTTATTTACGCAGTCATGAATTCTCCCCTAGATAGACATCACCCCAGCACGCGTATCATGACCGTCGTAGAAACGGGTTTACTCGACGGAAGAATAGACAAAATGACAGATTATAGAAATATTTCTACGAATTCTACGCGTCTAAGCATGGCAATGTGTCGTTTTGTCTATTCTTCCGTCGAAAAAACGTCGTCATGCTACGCGTGCAGGTCGCCTTTAACGACAACACGGCCGTGTGCCTAAGAAACAAACTATAGCAATCACCAATCCACCTTTTACTTTATGCATACTTACGACCTGATTGCTTCGAACATTATCATCTGTTTAACCTTTTCCCAACAATTTTAGGGGTCAGCTTCCAGTCTAACCGAATGCAGCTGAAGCCACTAATGAAACCAGTATTTTACGTGAAGCTACTGCCTACCTGACCTCCACAACCTAGTCACTGGGTAACACTATAATCCTTGGTAAGGCTGGTTGTCAGTCTTACGGGCTTCTGACGGCCCGTAACGACTGTCGAAGATCCACAAATGACACCAACAGCTTAACGTGCTTTCCGAGGCACGGGTCTCCGTATGTAGAGATGGTCACCCAACCACGGACTGACCGTGGCAAGCGTAGCTTAACCTGATCGATCGACCCGTGTGGCTGTTGTTACTTAGCCACGAGCTCTTGATTGCTTCGGACATGAAAACGAGAAATTCGCCATCGAACCTCTTGACAAGATCTCTAGAAATGTTTACTTTCAGTGACAAATCTTATTGAACTAATTAATACTTCAATAAACTTTAGCCAATCAGATGAAGCCACGCTCTTATTCACTGTATTATACTACACATAGATAATGAGGAAACGGTGAAGCGTGAATCGTTCACGCATATGATTGGGTCCTGCCTCCTACTACATATCGCATTAGCGTTCATTCGTCCTTTTTCCGTAGACTTACGCTTACGCGGCGCGGGCACACGTTTTGAACTTGTGTGGTAAATCCTAATTTTATATTTGTATGTTATATTATCATTCAATAATTTTCTTCAGAAGTCATAAATTTTTGAAGAAGTCACTTTTTATCTTCATTGTTTTGGAGTTTCAGTTTTTTTGCGACAAACCGCACCTGCACTTTTTCAGCTACAGTGTTCCTTCAGAGCATCCTTAAAACTATCAAAATATATGTGTGTGTGTGTGTATATTTCCATACAAAATCAATTTTGAAATTGCTTACTGGTAGTTTTACCTAATCAGCTAAATACTGAAATGGCGAAAAAATTATTTTCCTCCAATACCATTTAACCCTAAAATAATTAAAATACCGTTTATAACTGTAAGGATACAGAACAATTACCTCTGAATCCGGTAAACTGTCCATACATAAGTACCAATTATATCGATTATGTATCAGTATTTATGCGTGCAGTCAGTTTTATGAACGTCTCGTGTAGTGGATCACTGTACAACATGCTTTACGTGAGTTTGCTTTTGTTTAAGAACCTTTCTGTTGCTAATTTAATTCAGCATTTAGTCAGAAAAGACTCGTGATCTTTAGCTTGGTTGTTGACCCCTGACGTCACAACTCTCTTTGAAATATTTTCTTTAGGGCCCATCCCTTCTGTAATTACGTGACGAGTATTCGTCGTTGTGATTGAGACGCTAAACGTGTCTTGGCAGCTTTGAGTAACGCGGCATGTCTAGAAATTAAGCAAGTCATTTTTGTATAACATAATTTAAGCAACTTTCACCTTTATTACTTTCAGCTACTACTACTAGCGACTGTCTCAGTGGCAATAGCGGCTGATGGCGAGAAGGAGGTACAGCCAGAGCTGAAATCTGCAGAATCTGCGCTGCCAATCCGTGTACATGATGATGAAAGTCGGTATCGCTTCAAGGATGGCTTGGAACTGATTCGAAGCCGCGACGATCGCTCGCGCCAGTACATGAACGATTATCGTGATAGCCGACGTAATAACTACCGCGATGGCCGCCAGGGCCCGGTCAGACTTGACTTCAAGGAAGAGGACAACGCTGGCCCACTCATCTTGCGGTCTCCGGACCCACTACCCAGTCATGTAAGTTGGAACAAAAGCTATAATGGATTAAATTTACTTGAATTTAGAGTGTAAAATGAACGATAGAAAATAATGTATTTTTATTTTCCAGGGTAACCCGGATATCGAACGTCAAAATAGGTAAGTTTCATCTATTTTGTGTAGGCATGTCAGTGTAGTGACAAAAACAATACTCGTATATAATATAGTTTATCATCAATCTTTATGACTGGCTAGACTAATTTTCAAACCACAGCACGGATAGAGATGGATTAGATTGTTCACAATACAGATTAACTGTCTTTCCAGGTAAACATTACCAGTCTTACCATTTGTTTTCAGAATCATCGCTGACGTATACAGCCCGGACTACTACCAGCCCACCTGGACACTTGACTACAGATACCTAAAAACTGGCGGCAGGGACTACACCCGCGGCCCCGGCGGTCAGATCCTGATCCTACCAAAGAACGTCAGGACCAACGAACAGAAGGAGTTCCCTGACTTTGACAGCTTGCTCGAACACCTCCGCTTAAGTCGCTTGTCGGAACGTGCGAAGAACAGCGGACGTGGGCGCGGAGATGACTACGACGCGAGGCGCGGCTTCCTGAACACTGACTTCGGCCAATATGGTCGCAGACAGCACGTGCACCAACAACAACATCAGAACCCGTGGAGGGCGAATCCCTATCACTAACCACTCACACGTCCCGCGCCCTGCGGTGACGTCATCTAGAATGTCGCAGAACATTTTTTTAGGCTAAAGCAGTAGCAGAAAATTTCAAAATTTTTTCTTCATATTAATAATCTGTATAAATTATCTTCCTTTGCTAAATGTACGCCTGATAAGCTTAAAAAGAAACCATTTAATTTCACATATTTAGCGATTTTATTATTTCTAATTAATTCACAAATGGTTCTTCTCTATTCCGACTAAACTATAATCAATTAAATCAAATTCCACTAATAAATATTTTCTTGTACTTGTTCTATGTTTTAGTATATATACATCATAATTCAAAATGTTAATGTACCTACTCACCTACCTACTAAAGATGTTCAAGACTGCTTTCATTTCCATATTTTTTACTTCATGTTAATTATATTGAAATACCTATTTACCTGTAAAAAGAAAATTACCTACTTAAAAAAATTTACCCAGTATCAGTAAATTAAAACATTGTATAATGCAAAAACACGTGTAATTAATATACACCCCAACATTAAACAAAGTAGCTAAACTAACAAAGTAATGTTTAAAAA
The DNA here is from genome assembly GCA_963855955.1 of Luperina nickerlii. Taxonomy (NCBI): domain Eukaryota; kingdom Metazoa; phylum Arthropoda; class Insecta; order Lepidoptera; family Noctuidae; genus Luperina; species Luperina nickerlii. Next base: position 8,978,846 of record OY979669.1, read on the forward strand.
CGGAAACATTAGTGTGTACGGTAAGTTTCTATTACACAAAGGATATATATGTTATTATGAAGTTGTGTTATATTTTGTTAGTTGTATGATGGGAAATAAATAAATAAATAATAAAACATTTTCAAGATGTTAAATTCAATGAAAAATTGGTATTTTTTAAACGTTATGCTTAAAACATTTGTTATAAAAATATGATTTTTGGCATTTTCAATCTCAAATTGCAACCGACAGGTTAATTGTAAACTTTCACTGTAATAGTAAAAAATTATAAAGATATTATTTCCCGTAAGCGGTAAGATGTTAGTACTTTTTTATTCTGACCGGCACTTTAATTTTTGGGTACCTATAAAATGTTCGACACTTGAGTGATGTCCTTGCAGTCAAAAATGGAGATATATATTTTATGTTACACCTACTTATCTGCAGACCCACAACCCAGTAACTGGGTTGTGAAAGCCGACCCCAACATAGTATCGAAAATAAAAAGCAAAAAGACTAAGCATATGATGATGATGACCTACTTATCTGCAGAGTACCGATTTGATCATATCTTGACTCTCTCAAAGTAATCCACATGCTTATTAAAAATAAGAGTGGAAATATAAGTATGCTTGCTGTTTGGCTCGGCATGATTCGGCACAGCCGAGTGTTAAAATCGAACCTTACGTAGATAAATTGTTCAGGAAAACCCGCTCGGCTTAGCTCGAATTGTGTAAAGTTGAGTCGAAAATTATTCACACGAGCCCAATGAAAGACGAATATGTGTAGTAAATGCCTCGGGTCGGTTTTGTTGATATACAAGTAATGCCGAATCGAATGTGCTGACCCGAACAAGTGCTCATGTGTGTGTTGTGTCCTATTTTAAGAGTGGCCGGTAAATACTTATGATTTAAGTCCAGTTGTTACAATGATTAGATGGTAAGTTGTTAAATTGTGATATTGATTCTCCTAACATTATCACAATTTAACAACAAAATAGCTTAGCAATGTTACTATAAGATTCTGGTGATAAACCACGTTTTAGAAAGAATCTGTGAACCTGTATCTGCGTTTTCCTATTTTGCTCAGTACGTACCTACTTGCTAAGATACGACTATAAGCTGATAAGCATTCACGTACCTATATCATCTAGATTAAATGTAAAATGGTACATAACGTTAAATAGTAGTATCTACTAAGTCCATCGTAGGATTAGTAGTAGCAAAACAATATTAACAAAAAAATACAAATGGAACCTTAATAAATCAACACATAAAATTGTTTGTTGTTTTATTCAAATCTGAAAATAGTGAAATCGAAGTGAGTGTTGTTTTATATAGCTCAATAAACAGGCAAATAAAATATTGTTGTTTCAAAGTTTTAGGTAATAAAATCTCCCTATAACATAGTTTCAAATTCATCAACACTCACTGTAAGACAGATTCTAACATGCGCAGTAAAGTTTAAATTAAATAGTGTACCAATTGTTTTAGTCCTGCAACTATTAAGAAAAAAGAAATGGTAAGATCCATCGCCGTCTAAATTCGATTAAAAACATTGAATCAGTTTCTATGTACAGTCTTATCACAGTTATTTTACCTCTGTCATCAACCCAAGCAACAGACAACCAGAAACGTTATTCATAGATTCTGACAGTGATAACCGTGAAAATACTATATGCTACATTTGTACATTGGTCCGACGTTTGTGCTACAGATTGCTTTCCAAATTCTGCTGCTACAGCAATAAATTAACAGACACGGTGCTGGCATCGATACAGTTTTTATTTCTATTTGATAGTTCTTAGTTGCTACTAAGAAAAATAGGCAAAAAAAACATAAATCGAAATAAAAACTGTAAACTATAAAATCAATCAATCAACTCAACCTATTGCAGTCCACTGCTGGACATAGGCCTCTCCCAGATTGCGCCACAACACCCTGTCCTCCGCCTGCCGCATCCAGTCTGTATACTGTAATCTATACTATATATGTATATATATATAATATGATAAAGCTGAAGAGTTTGTTTGTTTGGTTGAACGCGCTAATCTCTGGAACCACTAGTCGGATTTGAAAAACTCTTTTTGCGTTTGATAGCCCAATTCTTGAGGAAGGCTATTTAACATCACACTATGGCCTTTAGAAGCCGAGCAAAAAGAAAAAAGTCAGAAAGAACGCTAAGCAAAAACGAAGTAGGTAATAGCGCGGGCAGGCGATGCGATACGACGGGGTGGGTCGGAGTAACAAGAAATTTCACGCGGACGAATTCGCGGGCAGCAGCTAGTATTCTAATAAAATAAATATTCTGCTAATGCAAATTAGTTTACTTCCTGTAACGACACGTAGAAGTATAGTCACAGTAAGACGACTTCTTTGAAATCGCACGACACTCTGACAGTACTTAATCGATATCGCAGGAATCCTGAAGAAGAAAAACAATAATAGTGATCAGCAAAAAGTGGAATAATCATCAGCAACAACACGTCAGCTAATACCTTGACGGATTTATTTAATCATAACTGCATTCGAAAACAAAACAACGTAGAAAACAACAGAAACCAATGATGAAGCCACACCCAACGCAGATGGTCGTTTGAAAATCTATATTTTTCTATGATGTAGAGGCAATTAATCAATCAAATTAACTAGGAGCTAATAACAACTTCACAACCGAATTGTAAATGTCAAGTCGAAAAAGCAATCAAACTAATTATTTTCGCAAAGGTGTAATTTTCGATGTAAACTAGTCTATAACACACCGCCGCAATATCTAAAGAAACTGTGCTACAGAATCAGCTGTTTTATAAGCATTGATTAGGACAACAGTCTCATTAATTGATATTTGTGAGGTCCTTCCTAAACAAATTGGATATGTGATCGCGTGTTTATTTTGTGTATTTATTGAATAATTACTGGCGTGAGCAATATTGACGGATTTCTAATTAATCTGTGTAATGGATCGTGACGCCCTTGATACCTGCAAATGAAACTTAGGTTTCACGTATTAAATCTATTATTTTTCTACTAATTGGTGAGGATCTAACTTAATGTCGTTATAATTGAATTGCACCCTCCTAATCGACACACGTATAGGAATATAAGGTGAACAATCCGCGATTTTTTCATAGTTGAAGTCCAGCTAACAAACAAATATTATATCTAACAAAATGTTTTTACAAGTGAGTACATATGTGTTTATTTGATTTTAGAAAAAAATATTTAGCCATTAATTCGTAAAAATAACGGTAATGTTTTCAATGAAAAAAAAGGTTTCTGCCTATTTTTCTACTAACTAATTACAGTTTAAGTATAAATTAGCCAAGCGTTGAAGTGATAACAATAATTATGTTCCTATGTCGGAATACACCATTTAAAAGTAACATTTCCGGAAGTATGGCTTTATATACATGAGTAGTTGCATTTACATACATGAATATTCGTGTAATATGAACCATATCAGTTGCCGACGTGATTGAAGTGTTGCTGGGGAGTTTGTCTTTCCAGCTACAGCATTAGAAAAGTGTGGTGAAAAGTGGGGCGTTTTAGGTTTGTCTTTTTTAACTTCGACTTGCAAAAGCTGCAGATTCTCAGCCCAATATTAGTGAACAATCTTCGAGATTTTTGCTCTGTCAGGTAGCTGCCCTGTGTCTGCTGGCTGTGACGCCGCACGCTCATTCAGCGGTGTCGCACCAGTCCCGTGTTGACCACCACAAGCATGGTCACGACATCCACCACGAGCAGAAGATCCACCACCCGATCCACTACCACCACCACCACGGCCACCACGATGACCACAAACATCACGACGATGGACACCACGGACATCATGATGGACATCACAGGCACGGTGGACACCACCACGGACATGACGACGGACATCGGGATGAACACCACCAATGGGATCATGTAAGTACTGTTCTTCTTCTTTGCGTGGCGCAAATAAATAAAGTTTTTAAATGATGTAGTTTCTGATCAAGGAGCCAGTACCGTAATCTCCCTTGATTGTTTTATTATTTTTAAATCAGGCTATGCGTGTTGTCTGTGCGATTTGCTACTGAAATATAATAAAATCCCCTTTCGAATATTGTGAAGGTTCTATCTTTAAATCAAATACTTTCTCGAAATATGTACCTATTAAATATAGTTATCGTATTTATTAACTTAATGAATATGCTTATTTTAGATATACGTTTACTCCTTTATAAATTGACATAGAAATCTCCGAGTCTGAAAAAAAAAATTCTCTATAGAAATTTTATCATGGTTGTCACAAAACCACGACCACCATCTATCTACTTCTCGTGCAAACAAAAATTTCAAAATTCTCTTAATTCAGGAACACCACCACCCATCATACAAGTTTGAGTACTCCGTGAAGGACGGACACACGGGCGACCACAAGTCGCAGCACGAGCACCGCGACGGCGACCACGTGAGCGGCTCATACTCGCTCGTCGAACCCGACGGCAATGTGCGCACTGTTCACTACACTGCTGATGACCACCACGGGTACGTATCCTCCTTCTGTAGACCACTAAGCTGTTCCCGCCAGAAAGGCTAGGATGGGTACTTTCAAAGGTAGACAAGAGAGTGCAAAAACATTTTGTGCTGAATTTATTGCTGTGGGCATCTCTTGATGACCATTCAAATTAATAAGAATCAGGGAACTAAGCTAAGATCCAATACATTTTTAACATTAAACGAAATAATTTAACTTTATTAGAACGAGTTAGCTACCTGTGTACCACGAGCGGTATCAATTTGTACCAGCTCATCCCTGAAAGGTAGCTTATTCAATCGTAATTAGTTGAACAAAACCAACTGTCCTCAAAATTGCCATAATTTGTGGGCTATTAATCATCAACACAACGCCACAAGGTTATTTTGGCGCGTGGCCATAATTGGAACTAACGCCGCCTTCTTGTTTTGTCAATACAATTTCTGTGGCAATTTCACAAATGTTTACCAACAACCCTATCATCTCCCTATATCATAGCCCCATATCATTCAGGCGCCAAAAGATTCTTGTAGCAACACATTTCCATAATTCTCTTTTCTTTGTTACAGTTTCAGGGCTGATGTTCACCACAAGACGGCTCACCACCACATCATCCCCCACCACCATCATGAGCATCATCATGATCATGGTCATCACCATTAAACTGGACTGTCTCATTCATACGAACTCTTCGATCTTGACTAAATGTACTCATTTATCATTAACTTTCTCGCAAAGTACGTCAGCGCTGGCGAATAAAACTTGTTTAACAAAAATATTGTCTTTAATTAATCTACAACTTATACCTATTACAGATAAATATTAACACTCTATCCATCTAACTTACGGTCAGACATTCAGCATGACAAATCGTGATTTTATTTTAATTCGTGAGCGTGGGTGGTCGCGGTAAAAGTTGAAAGGGCAACTAAACAAAAAAAACGATTCTATTGAAAAAGCCATGCATCCATGTGTCAACTTGCTGTTACTAGTTAGATTCTGCATTTAATAAGATTTGTCTGGATTATGCCCATGTACTACACTAAAGCCGACTCCCGGGTTGTAAGAGGTAGCCTTCGCCGGACGCCTAGCTGCACTGCCTTGACCCGGGATGCCTCTCTCGGAAGTGTATCCTAGGCCTGGTTCTTCGTAAGTGTCTTGTCCACTGGTGGCTGGTTCGTCATGTTTGTATCCTGCACTGAGGTGAGAGTGATTGTTTGGCTCCTTCCTCCTCACTACTGCATTAAATCTGGAAAAGAATAGTGAAACACGCTAAATCATTTATTCTAATATTAGTGGAAATAGTCTTCTAGAAGTTCGTCCACTCTGGTTAAATAGTTACATCTTAGAAGCAGTTTAAAACCCGAAAAAATGGTTTGAATATCAATCACTAAAGTGAACGGATACTATATAGAGGTTCAAGTTTTTGAAAGCAAACAATAACTCAGATTTTTAAGTTTTTTTTTTGTGAAATAAAACGATTTATTTCTAATAAATATTAGTTTGCCACGTACATATTTAGTTTTCAATGTAACTTTTTATTGTGACAGGTAACAAGAACAATTTATGAGTTCAGTTTATTGTCACATATTTATTGCAAACCTCGGCTTTGTAGTGGCCCCACTACATTTATTAACTTTGCACATTTAAAAATCCTTTATAATTCATGCATGCGGACATTATATATATCGAAAACCGTCTATCTAATATTGTATTTGAAAATTGATCGCATATATGAGAGTTTAGAGCCTTTTCTCACATAGTTCCGTCTCGTTTAGACTATTGCCATCTACCACGTTAATGGCTATACAAAAGAAAGATGCGCATTTCCACTGACCCATGCAAGGCATCTGCGGTGTACTCCACGGTCCGCAGAGCGCCATCAGGTTCATACAACGTGTAGACACCCCGCACCTTGTCGCCGTCGCGGGTCTCCCAGTGACTCTTCCTGTCTCCAGTCTGGTGGTCTGATACTTCGTACTTATACTCGTACTTTGCCTGTAAATTATGAATGAAACGAACGATCAAAAAGAACTTAACAGCTTTCGCTCCGGTCATGTATATTATGCATGTTAAAGATGATATTCATAACTACCTAATACCAAGCTTTGGCCACTCTTTCTTTTATATCAGGCGTTAAGGAATGAAAATAAATCTCAACTTACATGACTTGCGCTACTACTTGAAACCACAGGAGTTGGAGCTGGAATAAGAGTCAAATTCATTAGGTTAGAATCAAATAAATGCGAACTTTCAAAAAGTACGTTTACGTAAACAAAATGAAGATTAACAATTACTAGTAATTGGAGCAACCGGTGCCGCCTGTAGCTGATGAAACACAATGCTCTGCGAGGATGTAGCGTGCTGTAACATGGCGACAGGCGACCCACTCGCGAACAACCAACTGTTCAGCAGCCAGACCATCTGAAACAAAACAAAAAAGATATCAAATCTGTCGATGTTTACGCTGACCTAGGACTGACTGCTTGTGAGAAACTCATTTAATACTTTAAACTAGAATAAGGCAATGGCTATAAAAATAATCGTGGCAACTTTAGGTAGATCACAACATTTGATATAGGCCTTCAAACAGCGAGGCGTAATAAATTTCAGAAATATTTAAGAATGCAAATAGTAGGTACAAGTAGTTGAAGTCTTATAAAAACGTGCCTTAAAATAAACAAAATCCATATTGCGGAGCTGCTATCAAAGACGTAAATAAGGCAAGCCAGTGGATTGAAGGGTCTCGTCTCTTCGAACTGCATTTTATAGGGTCATCTGATCTGATAAGTAGAACAATACGCTTGTCGCCGGATGTATGCATCGACAAAGGTCCTTGTCAATTAAAATACTTGATAGCACTGTATGCAAACGTAAATGAGATATGTAGTAAAACATTACTATTCGCTTTTGATTGTGATTGGATATTCTTGTTTTGATTTATACTTTTGTCGGGTTTTTTGTTATTGAAGGAACCATAGTTGAATGGTAAGGGAACTGGGTGGATCGTTTGATGATCATAAAAATCGGTACTTTTATTATTTGAATGCACTTCTTCTTCGTGTCTCCAGCACGACAGTTATTCAAATTTTGCTGACCCAAAATGTTGCCACTTCCACGGCCTTATCGGTGAGAGAGACTTAGAAATATTATCAAAATAATGCTGACCTGTCGAATTCATTTTTTTTATCAAGTCCATCGGAATTGATCACGAATCACCCAAATAAGGGACAAGAGACCAATTTGTACAATTTATTTCATTTTTATTTGTAATGACTTTATTACGGCCTCTGATTTGTTTTCACTTGAAGACTAGCTCTACTCCATTAGTGAGCGTATTGTATATGGTGAAGGTTGCACAGGACCGGAAATAAGATAGCAGTAATATTATTCAGGTTTGTATTATAAGTTGGTAGGCAGGTACTTATTAATAGTTAACTAATTCCTAGTTTCTTTTATTCAATTTTATACAGATGCGCTTATATTTGAACTAGATCTTGTCTTAGTTGATAACACTCAACCATCAATATCATAGGTACATATACCTATTGGTTAGACATAGAGTGAGATATGCTCTGTTTAAAAACTATTAGTTGCAAAGTGACCTGTTCCTGAAAGCGTCACGTCGCCTAAGAACGTAGGTACCTAACTAAAGAGTACCTATATGTTCTGTTTTAACTACATACAATTAACTATTGTTATTTCTATGTCACGAATCTCTGCAGTACTTAAGCAGTGCTTTTATTTTCTTGAGTCCCTCTAAAACTATTATGCCCGAAAGCCCTCTCGAATTTTAGTCGCTAAATACAATGTAGGTGCAACTGCTACATCTAGCGTAAGTTCATAGCATTAATAAACTTTTATGTAACTTGGTTACGTTCAATTCACCAGTTACAGAGTTTGGAAGTAGGTATGCAACCTCAGTGCTCGGTCGCGATGTTTTCGCTAGAGGGCACTGTTTACCATTGATCACTTAGTCCTGACGATTAACATACCGTTATTAGCCCTTTTACTGTCAATTATATAGCAGGCTCTACCAGCATTGATGAGTCATCGTCAGTAACACTTAGAAAACGTTGTTTCACCTTGCTGTTATGAAACAAAAATAAAAACTTTTCATTTGAATTGAAACTACGCTTAGACCACTATTATCAGTTAATGAAGTCGTGAGATATTAGTTTTCCCTTCACGATTTGCAAATGGATTCATGATTGCGATGTATTGCTACTCTTATAATAGGAAGCACAGAAGGATACTCTTACGAGTATCTTAGAATAATTCCGTAGCAGTTATTTTATTGTGGAAATCACACAAAAATAGTTTCAGTTTATATATTTAGTTATAGTTATAGGTAGGTAGGTTTAGGTAGTTTATTTAGTTTATATATGTTTATTTTATACAAATTAACACAAAGATGCGAGTGGAAACGCCGAGGGGGCGCCCAAGAGGACACATAGTCACGTTATTAGTGATATTCTTCAGAAAGTTCAGGTGCGTAGAACTCGCTACGGTGTGTATGAACGATCAGGGGGCCTAAAAAGGCCACTTTGGCAGAATCTTATCAGGATAACATTATGAATCATAATATGGCGAAGACAGTCCGTGTTTTAATTTTTTTTTCTCTGCACTACGTAGGTATAATCAAAGAGATTGGGATTGGATTTGGATTCGATTGATTGGTATTTGAGCACAGACAAAAAAATAACAGAGAAATCCTTAACCAATGGGATTTGATACGATTAACTTAACAATTAACTGTCCATTATAATTGATAATGCATACATCTGGGGCCTTTTTAGGCCCCAGATGTATGAACGGAAACGACGAAAAAGGAGTATGTAAGGAACGTAGCAGGTGGCGTTCTGTAGTTTCTGCCTACTCCTAATCAACAAAATCCACTAGCGTAGATAACCAGAGTATAGTTCTATAATTATACCAGTTAGGGCGAATTTCACCAAACTTTTATACTTAGAATATGTCTTATCCTGAGAATAAATTTTGAATTTTTGACAGTTTTTCGATACTAGAACTGTCAGACGTTAATTTTATTCCGCGGATAAAAGATATCTGACTTTGTTAAAATCAGCCATTAACCAAATAAAATAATATAATACAAAAACTAAAGCAATATGAGTAAACCAGCCGACAAAACCCATTAAAATATTACAGGAGTATATGCATAAAGGTGGGTTCATGAATGCTGCTTACATATCTCATAAAGTAATCTAGGCATAAAGTGAACATGTAAATTCTTATTAGTACGAGTACCTACTTTGCGAAATATGTACGGAATTAGGTAAAGAACTTACCTATACCATATTGCTATAATGTAGTCTATAAATTGTATAAAGATCAAAAAATAAATCAAAATTTTAATCCGAATGAATCAAAGGAAACATAAATCCAATTATGAAAGTCTCTAAGGTGTCATTGTGGGTGTTAATTGGACCGTTCATTACTACTGGCCGGATTGGTTAAAATTGAATTGTACGTCTCTTGTACAATCACTACTTGCGACACCCAGTGAGAAAAGAAGGTGGATGAAATTACAAATCACCAAATACGTGGGATTTCAATTCGTATTACACCTACTTGGACGTGACCCTCGTTTTGAACCCATTTAGGTAGGCGCAATTATTAGACCATAACTGAGAATAAAAATGCATTTAAGATTCCATTACATGCAATGATAAGGAATGTTAACATCAGTAGGTACTTTTACCTCGATGTTGGGCATTTCCCCTATACAAAAAACTCAACGAAGTAATAAAACCTTTCCCAAGAATCGTTTTGTGGTAAAATAAAAATCATATCCAAAGTAATTTGCTCCAAAAACGCAAACCAAAATGGACTTATTCATTTTAATCAACAATTTCAAATTCTACTTTCGTAATACACAACAGCTGTCTATCCTTTTAATTACTACGCAAATAAAATGTATCATGCCGATAAAGATAAGATAACAAACTTCGAAACTTGCGCAATTGATGCAACACATAGGTAATATAAAACCACTTACATCAATTAAAGAAATCATAAAACGAAGGGACGTAACAGCTATTTAAAAAAAAACATGTTTGGTTTACGATCGTCGCGAGTCATGTGTAAAATATTATCGTCCAATAATTGCATACATATCTATACTTTATTGACGTGACGCAACATAGAACTAGCCAATTAAATCTAGATCAGCTCGCCAATCTACTGGCGCTCATAAACGTAGGTCCTTTCCGTCAGGTCATTAATTTCTTTGACACTGATATCTGTGGCGCTTAAATTGTTATGTAATTGGACCTTTATGTACCTTTAAAAATATTTTTTGTCTGTCCGTTATAAAGTTTCTTTTTATATGATATTCACACAAAAGTTGATGGGAAGAATGTTTGATTTTCAGACGAACGCGGTATGACTGGATTAATAAAGTTACCCTTTTTAACTAGAAAGATAAAAGTATGAAAAAGAAGTTGATGAAGATGTTCTATGTTCCTATCCAGTCACATCTTAAATGCAGACATAGCAAGATTTTCAGAGTAGATGATTCACAGGACCTCAACTCTTGCTACTCTCAAGGCTTGCAGTAAGCAAACCTTCGTGATTTTCTAGAAAGGTAAATGGACAGCAATTTAAATATTCTATTAGGACATATACCCTAGACCAGGGGTGGCCAACCGGTCGATCGCGACTATTAGTTCAGTCGATCGTGGCAAGGAAAAAAATATGAATGCGTAGAACAGACTGCGCAACGTACCTAATCACTAACGGCTCCACGCATCATCTTGTATCATTCAATCGCCGTTCCGTCACATTATTTATCCTCTCTTCTATGGAGTTTAGCTCTCTTTTGTTTTCGGTGCGCGATAACAATAAGCGGGAAGCGTATGGGACGCAGGAGTGGGGCGCGGGCGGTTGTCAATCCGTCAGTTAGTTGATGACAGACTAGCGAGCGGAGTTACGAGTAGTTAAGAGTTATATTTTCTTTCTTAATAAAATAAAAAATACTACATAATTGTGTACTGAACTATGCTGTTTCATTTAAGATTTCATGAACTATGTAATTGGTAGATCGCCCAGGGTGTCGTCAGTGAACAGTAGATCTTGGGTCTAACCAAGTTGGCCACCCCTGCCTTACACTAAATACTCGTATGCAGATACATGTTTCATATACGACAGCCCACCTGTATGTGGTCCACTTCGCAATGCATCGATTGCACACTTTCACCACTGTTACTTACTAAACTAAACATCTAGCCTATCCCATATATAATTCAGGTCATAATAATTCATGTGGGCATGTCACAGAGACTAACGTGGCACAGATAAAGAAACTAAATGCAATAAATATGGTGGACCTTGTCTCCTCCGACCGGATAAGGCCGGACAATGGTAATGATTTCTTTAATCCTTGTCAGTACCAAGCTTTGAGTAGTTCGTGCACAATGGATAATGTTTATTATCATCTATATTAATCTTTAGAAGTAGAATAGATATTCTATCTACAGGGTCAAATTAAATTAGCTAGCGAAACTCCGCAGGCATGGTGAGTATCGGTGTCTAAACATGATAAAACAAATACTAAATTATTTTGATCTTTTTTTTTTGTGGGTCGTTGAACACAGTACTAATGTAGTAACTTGAAACATCAGCTTTTTTGCAAGAAACGACAAAACAAAAGAAAACAGATTTTCCCCACAATACTAGCGGTCATTGACCGCAAAAGAAAACGACAAATACTTTTAATTTTATCATGTTTAGATATCGATACCTATCACGTTTCGTTAGCTGATTTAATTTGACCCTGTAAGTTTATCTATTGACGAAAGTGTAATAAGTTTCCTAAACGTAACCTTAGCAAATGTCAGCCAACATTCTTCGCAGTTCAATAAATTAAGAAATAAAACCTGTGCAGACAGGTTGTTGTTTGATTGACTTACATTCACCTGTGCATTGTGTTTCAGCTAATCAATTACTTACCGTGCTGTGTTGGTTACGTACCTGTGAATAATACTGTGTCGTAAGTGACAATAAGATTAGGATTATAGCATAATATAATTATTATTTATACGGTTCTGCATCACTGATCCATCTATGTAGCACAGTTACTTTTGATCCTTGAAATATTTCCTAAATGTTCTATGAAGGCTACATTTTTGACATTAAGAATATGTGATTTTTCCTTGATTTTCCTTCCAACTGGCTCTGATTATTAATGAACTCTTTACTTGCAGATAATGAATAAAAAATCTTAACAATTAAAAATATTAAAAATTACGAAATAACGCATGGGCTGAAAATAAACTTTTGAAGTTTATGTAACGATTCGTAGCGCTACATTAACAGCTCATAATGCAACGCTGCGCCTGCGCTATCGGCCAGTCATGATTACTTACGTTATGAGTTTATGAGTCATCAAAGTATTTGGCATTCAGCCGGTATTCAGATGACTGACAACGTGACAGCTAAAAAATAAAGCACCTTTGTAAACCCACAAGAATTTATGCTACTTTACATTGATACGTCAGAAGCAGATTAATTGAATTTAAACAACATCGTTTTATTAATAAACTAGCGGCTTGCTCCAGCTTCGCACAGGTGCATTTTTTTCATACTAACCTTGTCCTGGCAATACCGAACACAACGAAAAATAATTATCCAATTTGGTGCTGGTGCAGTCATTCGGAAGTTATGCGCTTTCAGACATTTCGGCGACTTTGTTTTATTTTGGATAAATAATGCTTTTTATTTCGGAACAAAGAATCCATAGAGCGTTAGTAACATAATATTAACTTATTATCTAGTGTTAGTACCAATCACCCTCCTCACAAACTGCTTTTCACAGCTGAAACTCTCCGCTACAGTTCTCAGGATGCGGTTGCGACTGTCTCTCATTCTCCTTAGTAGTGAAGCTGTTTTCTTGCGCACAATCGCGTGAAAGCCGTTGGTACGAGCGTGTCGGAATTATTTGCGCTACAATTCCGACGCGCCACAGTAGCGAGGTAGTCTTAACAACATCCTGTAACCATTTTTATACTGGACGCGCAGGACATTCAGCGATCTTTTGGTATAATTGACCGATAGATTACTGTACTACAGACTCTGACAGTAAGCCTTGTAATTTAGACTAGGTCTGTTCACTGAGAAAATATACGGGGGAACATGTTGCACCGGACGGCGAGTGCCCCTCCCTATATCTACAACGACCGGTTGAATTGAATAATTGTAGGAAACTTGTTCAAAATTTCCAAGATAAGCGATCTTCCAGTTTAAATAGATGGGACTGAATAGGTTTCAGAATTGTCCAATGTATTATACAGGTTATCGGGGCGACTGCGATCTGACCCCTGTAACGCAAGAATAGGGGGTTAACAATAGTCTTAGTGCTTGGCCAGACTGCAAACGCGAGCTCGGGGCGGGCGCGGCACAGCGTACTCAAACATAAGAACTTAATTTGAGCGTCCATAGTGGGCAAGCGGGTGGGGTGAGCGGTGCGGGCTGCTTGACGCGGAGAGCACGCTGCTAGACGCGGGGAGCCCGCGGGCAACTCACGCCATAGTTCGTTCATACAAGTGGCCGCAATGAGTGCGCGAGGACCGGGGTTCTTCAACTAATACGAGCTTTTTTCTAGTAAAAATAAGTCTTCTTCATCCATATTATATTTTGACAACCACCTGGACACAACACTCAGAACGAAGCCGCGCTTGACTGCGGACAAGCAGATCGCGCGCGTTTCCGCACCCGCACCGCTCCCCGCCCCACGCTGCCAGTCTGGTCAAGCACTTAGAAAGGGCTAGACTAGGTCGAGTTTCAAGTGTTACTTCAAGATTAATGAACAACTGACTGCCTCGTGTGTCTAGTGGTCGCAAGCGCTACTGCTGAGCATGAGGTCCTGGTTTCGATTCCCAGGTCCATCAAAGTGTTATTGGGTTTTCCAACAGGATTTTCTCAGCAGCCCGGAGCCTGAATTTATTTATAGTAATAGGCTCGCCCCTAATACACATGGGACTAAAACATAACTGGCAAAATGTGGGTCTACTATAGGCGTGATGGTATGAACAAATACGGTACCACTCACAAGTGTATACATGCACGTGCTAAACGCACATGTATCTTGATAATGTATTGTTGAATGTTGACACATGTAATGTATGTTACTACTGTTTGTAACTAGCCCGAATCGTGAACTAGATTATAATCGATCATATTCCAGACCTCTTACAAGCCATACTCTTCATTTGCACAACATTCATATTCCGCTTTGTTCTTTAAGGTGTGTTGGTAGGCCCCTTTTAAGGCTCGTTTACACCGTCTTTGAAAATTGGAAGCGTTTATGTAAATAAAAATAGAGATCCGCCGAGTAGTTACAAGTGTCATCAAGTAACCAAGTATCGAGTATTGCTCGGTATTATGTTTACCGAACCGAATACTTTGGCGAGTAACTCGGTTTTGTTGACGCAGGTTTTGAGAACGTACAAAACGCTTCAAATATTATAGAAATAATAGAAAAATGCCATGCAAGTTTTCGGCATTGCTAGGAGGAATTAGCATCTACGGCGTCGCAACAGCGCGCGTGGAGATCCGAAAAGTACCATCGCTATATTATGTAGAGTTAGACCAATATCTAAGCGAAAATTTAGTACCACGAGAGATTGATTATTTCATTAAATATGTTCGTTTTTTCCATGGGATTCTTCTGACATGACTAATCTATATTAATATTGTAAATCTGCCAGGTTATAAGTTTATGAGTTATTTTAGAGTAACTCACCAGTCAAACCGAGTTATTCGGCCGATAAGGAGTACTTCCAAAATGGCCGAGTATGCTGATTACCGAATAATAAACGAATACTCGACGCATCTCTAATACAAATAATATTTTGAATTCTCGAAGCAAATCGCCCGATGGCTTTCGTTTGCGAGTTTTTGTTTCTTGCTTTTGACAAAACGAAAAGTCGCAAGAAGGGGTAATACTTACCATTCGATGAGATAATATCGTGCATACTGTTGAAACCAGTCAATCTTTGTCTCCTTTCGATAATCACATATTCGGAGCGAGAAACTCGCCTCGTGTAAATGAGCCTTTAATATTAAATACAACAATTTTTCACAGAACAGCTGCATTGATCACGTGCTTAAACTTTGTATTGTAAAACAGCAAAACAAGGTGTTGGTTAGGCGCGAATAACTACATATGTTGGGTTATTATATATATCATAACTTCGTGCTTACAATTCTAACTTTTTACTTCTGTATTACTTAGGTATGGAGTCGATATCAAACATAAGTTTTATTGAAACACTGCGGAAGCTAAGTGAACGGAACTCCGAGCAAATCTATTTAAAGATCGCGAGAAATGTTTGAGCTTACAAACAATATTGTATTTTATGATCACAAGTCACAACTTTACGAAGTAGTTGAAAAATATCGGTTCAATTAGTAAACCTTACATTAGAAAATCAGTAGCAACGGCTTCTTGAATTTCATTGTTCCCGGTTTCTGCAAGATGAAAAAATGTGGTGAAAAATGGGTGCTGTAGAACTCTGAAGGCTCTAACTAACCAATACAGGCGTGACGTTATATGTTAGTACCAGTATAAAACTTACACCTCATACACTTTTTTGTACCCTTGATGTAGATCAAAGCACCATCCATATAGGCCATAAACTGATCATATAAATACAGTTAAGTTACTCAACCGTCAAGTTGAAGCACGCCCGATCTGACACCAGATACAGAGATCCTTGTTATCGTCGATCAGCTCACGTTACATAACACCGTATTCGATATATTATTTCCAAACGATTTGAACTCCGTAGGCATCGAGTCGGCAATCGGTAATTGATCATCGATCAACGATCACTGACAGGATATGACAAGTTAAAATTAAGAAGTAATTTAAGTAGTAAACATAGGATTAAGTTATCATGTAGGTACATAAATTTAAAACATTGCAAAAAAAAATTAATTGATAGACCTCAGCCGCAAATAGGACTGTGTAACATATTTTGTTTTTATTTATACAGGATGCAAATTCCAGCTTTAATTGAAATTAAGTCGATAATAGCTTGTTAATGTTTTCTTTGTACACAGTAAGCTGAATGCGGGACTAGGTCAAGTTCAAATAAAAAGTAAATTTATACGAACTTCAGATCGAAATTAGTGTAGGTGAAGTTAAGCCTATTCTGCAAGCATACAAATTCTACTAACAAAAGAAATAATTTGACAAGTTTTATACAGCACGACACTATTGCAGTATGCTTACGTAAGTGTAACTCACTCTATTCATAGGTAAAATTACTGTATGTAATAATTTGATAATAACAAACAAGTTCAGAAACTGATACCACAACTCTTTAGCGTTACAGAGTGGTTTGCGTTTGCGCAAGCTTTCTTCATATGGACTAAGTAGTTCGTTCATGTATCTTATTACAGAAAATTACACTAGTCCCTTTACCTAGCTTTGAGACATCAAGCTAAATGTATCACAAAATCGTATTCTGTGTTGTATTGCAGTCTATTTAATCAATATGACTCACACACTGGGGCGTGAGACACGTACCTTCTACCTACATATTATCTTCATCTATAAAGAACAAAAAGATTTCTCCACTCTACGAGCTACTTGTTCCCACAAATTATAATTTCATCCATCTTAATCTTAAAATCAGATCTCGTCATCAATGAATACAAATAACTTAGTTAACTGAAAATAAACTATAACGTACGCAGAGCTAAACGTCAGTAGGAACCCATTATAATGTCTGCTAGTCTGACATTTGAATAAAGTAGTACAAATTACGGCGTTACACAAAAGCCAAGTAACATGTAATGAACCCAAGATTAGGCTCATGGGAATAATGAGCACATGGCTATTTGGCTAAATGGCTATATCTTTGCCTAGTAATTGCTATTGATTCGCAGTCGATAGGATACTGGAATTCGACCTAAATATTCTGATACACATTTTATTAAATTATTCAACACCGTATAACAATAATGACGTAATTTATGAGCTCGAGTTCAGAATTCATCAAAGCAAAAAGCTGTTATTAATATTTCATCTGTGTTGTTGAATTATTAGGACTCGTACCTATAGTGTAGCAAAGCTTTCGTTTATCAAGCTTAAGTATACAAAGTTCACTTCACACCCCCTAAGACAGGTACAGACGCCAGCACATCAAGCTACCCGAAACTATAAAATTTTCCCAATCAACCTTGAACCTTAATACTGTAGCGATAAAGTTGAAAATCTATTAAAGAAATTTGATAGATTGTAGTAGCTTGATGTGCTGACGTAAGGCACTTAGGCAGAAAAAAAACAGTGGGAAGTGAAAACAAAACACAAACAGAATACTTTGCCATCACTCACTGACATATCGGAATATCGGATATACATTAAAACCAAGTACATCCCAAAGACAGCCATACACATCCAAAGCGGGTATTTTTTTAATCGACTTATTAACAAAACACGCGCGGTGTCGCTTACGGTAACAGTGGTGCGAGTTCAATGGTTTTTTTTCCATCTCAAAAAATGCCCAACGCGCCTAAAGAAGTTTCCACTTCAAAAACCAGCCTATTATTGTCCTCAAAAAATGCCCAACGCGCCTAAAGTAGTTTTCACTTCAAAAACCAGCCTATTATTGTCCCACTGCACGGCAAAGGCCTCTTCTCATACAGAGAAGGCACGCGCATTGATTACCACGCTTAATAGGTAAACATACTTGAAGTTTCCAGTACCTAAATCTTTTTACCTATCTAATATCACATTCGCGATCAAGTTGCTTTGATGCATTTGAGATGCCGCCCCTCTGTAACATTGCGAAATCTTGCAAAATTGCTTCAGGACACGCCCCAAGCCTTTTATGTATGTTATCACACACATTTCTTCACTTTTGAACTGCCTTAACATCATTTTATATTGCAGATTACGATACATAAAATAAATAAAAACCTACAATTGAAAAGGCATTTAGACGGGAATTCTAAGCAAAGTCAGGTCGGATTGCATTACTATAACTGCATAATACGAATATGACTCATACTCCAATCACAATGCCATCGTATCGTTAAGATAAATGGCTAAATGTCAGTTATGTTTAATCGTCTGAAATCACGACATGTCTCTCCCTGTCCACGGCTCGTTCAGGAACTAGGACACATTAGCATGCCCTGGAAAATACCTAGGTTATGAACAAAAGGTAGCTTTTGAACCTTACATCACGAAAATAACCCACGCTTGAACTAAAACCGTCGGACCTGTCATTTTGGCATCAGAATATTAGCGATTGCTTCAATTAATTTCCTCGATTAGCTCAGACTTAGAACTTAATAAAGCTCTTTTTTGGTCCAACAGGTAGATGGTATGACAAAATGTTAAGTACAAAAGCATACTTTGTTATGAAAGAGTGAAACTATTTTTCCATTGCAATCATTGTCATTAGCGCCCACCTCAGCGAGGGGGACTCTCTGAGCTGCAACACAGTTTTTTAAACTAATGTAGCTGTAAAAGACTAGTAAAAATATGTGACCCGTTTTTGTTCCAATAAAATATTTGATTTGATTGCCAAGTTAATAACAAAAAAAATCGGAATTAGAGAGTTAGGTTAGGTTAGACCTGTGTTTCAGGCCACTGATAAAACAATGAAACTGATATAAAAATAATGAATTAACAATTCTGAGAAAAAGAACATTGATACATTAATGCCTTATGCTAAGTATGTGTAAACACACAAAAATAAATACTTACAAGGGGATCAAATTATGATCATGACAAAATTTCTTTTTTTCTGTGTCTGTGTAATTGAGTACACAGTTCGTTAACAGCTAGTCTGAAGAAAATATACAGCTTATTATACCAAGGTCTTATAACTTTAGGGTCACGTAGGCATATCATGTTTTGATTTGAATCACAAAATTATACCTACAACTAAAACCACATAATCATATTTTTTCGTAAGGTAGGTTATTTTTATCCTCTTTAATAAATTACCTACCATAGTCATTATTTATGCAATTTATCAAGAAAATTTTATTTCTGTTCTATAACCCGCACATCTTGAAATGAGACAAAAGCGTTATGACCTTACATGTCGCGCCAGAGACAAAGATAAAGAAGTTTAAGAAGCGTGTGTTACACTAGACCAGACATTACTTGTAAAGACATAATTACATACAAACAACAAAAACAAAATCACTTTTATGTTCCAGCATTAATCTAAGATCGTTCCAAGGCAACGCCAAATGATCACTAAAAATCCCATTAAATAAAGAGCATTTTTCGATGCTTTATTTACTTATCTATATATATATAAAATTCAAAGTCCTGACTGACTGATATATCAACGCAAAAACCGCTAGTCCTAAAGACATGTTTTTCGATATTCCTCCCCTAAGAGGGTAAAATTTAACGCGGACGAAGTCGCAGGCAGAAGCTAGTCTTAATATAATATAAGAGGTAAGTTCGGTTGTTTGTATGGAGGGGGTAATCTCTGGAACTACCAGTCGGATTTCAAAACATTTTCTTGCATTTGATAGCCCAATTCTTGGGGGAGGCAATAGGTTATTTAACATCACGCTATGACCCTTAGGAGCCGAGCAAAAAGAAAAAAGTCAGAAGAAGCGAAAAAATAGTGCGGGAAGGTGATGCGATGCGTCGGGGTGGGTCTGGAGAACAAGAAATTTCACGCGGACGAAGTCGCGGGCAGAAGCTAGTGCCTAATATAATAAGTAAATCGACCTTGCACAGATAATAAAGGCGACCATTACTTTGGGAACCTCGCGCCAGTTGTTAGAGGGTTACGTAAAAATGTGTTACATTTGGTGTCATGTGTGTGTGCTTGATAAAAACTAGTCAATAAAACAAACACTGGTCGAGTACTTGTTGATTAACAATCAGGTTTGGGAGCGCTACTGGGCATGGGTTTGTGCCCGGCAGTGGTGACACGGAGGAGGTAGCCAATGGAGTTGTACGTAACCATGGATATCTAAATAAGAATACACTGTGCTTATAGTGTGCGCTGGTTCAAGAACCAGTTACAGTATTATCCATTATATCTAACATATAAATTAGTGCGTCAGACGGCAGTAGAATGACTTGACACGCTTATCTACATATTCACAGGGCCCGAAGCAACGTATTTGGTGGCTTAAGCATGAAGACCAAATTTACATGAATAAGTTTTTCCCCACATCATATGTATAGTTTCGTGGTACTTAAACATAACTGACAAAATATGGGTGTACTGTAATAGGTGCACCTCTGCCTTAACCTTTAGGGAATACAGGCGTGATGTTATGTTATGTTCCTTTTACAATTAAAACTGTAAAAGTTTAGCACTGAGGAAAAATATTCGGTAGTACGCGGGCTTGAGTCATCACGCGGCCGCCATTAGCCCTAACTGACCGAACTTTCTATTTTACAAAACACTACAGTCATAATTGGACGTTTATTTATTTATATATATCTTATTGTACACCAAAAAATACATAACAAAAAATAAGATTAATACTACAAAACATACGATGGGCGGCCTTATTTCTTTCTGCGATCTCTTCCAGGCAACCTTGGAATGGACAGTGATTGCGTGGATATAAAAAATGAGGTTGTCATTGGTGTAAAATAATGTGTAGGTATATAAATACAATATAATATAATAGAACGCGACGCCACGTTCTTCAATGCTACCTTATAATAAAAGTATCATATTCCCAATTTGAGATTACAAACATTCTTATTCGCAGATACATTAACATTTGTTCACATTATCACTCCATTTGCATAACTCTCTGTGGCAGGTACAAAAGCTAGCAGATCTTTGGTGACAAGATATAAATCGCTCGTCGTACGCCCAGGACGTTATCGAAATCCTGATCGCTTGCTGAGTTTACTGCAATGTTTGGTGTATTTACCTTACAGGCTCTTGATACAACAGATTCATGTTGAATGTATTACATAATATGATAATATGTGGATAATCGCGCACAGTTTACTCCAGTTCGCTCTTATCTAAGGTTTCTGAACTGTTGTGAAAGTGTACGTAATATATATGAATACAATACATATAAAATACATACATATTCATCATCATTTGCCTAGCCTTTTCCCAACTATGTTGGGGTCGGCTTTCAGTCTAACCGGATGCAGCTGAATACCAGTATTACATGGAGCGACTACATATCTGACCTCCACAACCCAGTTACTGCGTACCCCTTCCTAAGACTGGCTATCAGATTTTCGGGCTTCAGACGACCCGTAACGACAGTCAAAATCCAAGAATGGCAGCCGGGACCAACGGCTAAACATGCTTTTCGAGACACGGAGGGGTCTTGGTATGTTAAGATTGTCACCCATCCATGGACCAACCGCGGCAAGCGTACCTTAACCTGTTGATCGACCCGTGCGGCTGATATTACTTAGCCATAAACCCCTCAAACTCCTCAAAAATACATACATATTCATTATTTTAAAATTGGATTAAAATCATTCTACTTTAATATTTTTTGCGCGTTGAAGTCTTTTGTATGAAGTGTCCAGCTGCCTAACTTAGCAAGTTTGTTCAACCGACTCACACAAACCTATTAATTTGATAACCATGATTGACAGAGCTAATAATTTATTTATGCAATATTTGATCTGAATTACTAGAATATTGACTATTACTAGTTTTGTTCTTAAATTCGTTTTTACAATAATATTTCAAAAGCTACACGGATTAATCCATATTACAAGGTTGTAGCGGTATCTACAATGCCACATACAAACAACGCGTCATACTGACGTCACGCAAATGCTGCATCGCGCAAGCAGAGTTTACCGCGCAACTAGCATAGATACAACGGCCCGACATGAATCAACGGGCAGTTGCCCGCCAGACACAACACCCGTCTGGTCGGAGGATCCTCCCTTTTCTATGGAGGTTGAGTGAACTTTACACCCTGTTCCTCATACCTCTATACTGGTGACCCCGACGTGATCGTCAGCGCAGCCTTCGAGCAAATCTTCAGCGTGACGTCATCATCATCACTCCCGCAAGCTTTAGCGGCGAGTCACCCAGCCAGCCAGCTCCCACGGCTTCAACGGGTATCCTGACCACCAGCATGCAGCGACCGCGCATACCTGGTCATCACCCTCAGCCTCATCAGCAACCTCGGTACAGCACACTGCACTTTCGGCCGGTCAACAAGAAGAGCTCAATTCCTCTCCTGGTCGACGCAGCAGCCAGCCTCAACTCGGCGCTATACTACATCCGACGCACTGGAGCATAACGCAGCGCCACCCCGACTCACTGGGGACATCTTCGCAGACAGTTCTGACTCACCGTGAACTATGCGGCAACCGGTTCCGACTCACTGGAACCTCAGTTGGCCTGGCAAGCATCGCAAGATACAAGACTCAGCCCACTATCGACCTCCGGTCTCCGGGGGGGAGTGATGTAGCGGTATCTACAACGCCACATACAAACTACGCGTCATACTGACGTCACGCAAATGCTGCATCGCGCAAGCAGAGTTTACCGCGCAACTAGCATAGATACAACGGCCCGACATGAATCAACGGGCAGTTGCCCGCCAGACACAACACCCGTCTGGTCGGAGGATCCTCCCTTTTCTATGGAGGTTGAGTGAACTTTACACCCTGTTCCTCATACCTCTATAAGGTATTTATCAAATTCTAGGTTATTAATTTAGATTGGCATGTCCCAAATAAGCACGATTTTATGCATAGCGATCTAATCAAGCTTCATATCGGGGTCGTTTCCATTATTTTTTGTCAGATATAGATAAAGTCACATATTTTAAGGCCTGCCCTACTCCGCCCCATTACCTAATTCTCGGCTATTCCGTTCCATTTGGTAATATACGTTTAACCTGTTTTCACTAACGCGAGCCTCACGCCATTTCCATAATGGTAATTTAAGCAAAGGTACTCGCCTAGAACTATTTATTAAAGGTTTTGCATGTACCAAAACTGGCCCGAAGGCTTAGCTTCTCAAGCAAGAAGTTTCGGGTTCGGAACTAGCAGGTACAGTCAACAGCATATCAGCGTTAACACTTGCACTACGGAAACAGCCCCCGGCTATTGCTACGACCGCGACAAAAAAGGGTTTTTACTATCTTATTGTTATCACTGTAGCGTGGTGAACTGTAACAATATAGCTTTTTCAAAATCATATGTACAGTCCTTTCACAGTTATTTTACCTCAGAGACCAGCAATCCAACAGCAACCCTATTATAACAAAAATAA
The DNA here is from genome assembly GCA_963855955.1 of Luperina nickerlii. Classification (NCBI taxonomy): domain Eukaryota; kingdom Metazoa; phylum Arthropoda; class Insecta; order Lepidoptera; family Noctuidae; genus Luperina; species Luperina nickerlii. Next base: position 9,002,566 of record OY979669.1, read on the forward strand.
TGATCATTATGATTTTGACAGACTTGTCAGTAGCAGCAATTCAGCAGCAAACGTATTACACGGAGTTTATTGACTACTGTAATTTTGACAGTGACGCAAAATCAGAGGTAAAATAACCGAATGGACCGTTCCTTCGTACCGTCTAAGTTAATCTTGGACATCATTAACAGACGGTTACGTGAAAACATCATAAATATCAGGGCGCACAGTGGTCTGAAATCCCTTACCTACAAAAAATTGTTGTCGGCCAGTATCAAATTAGTTTATTTGAAATCCTTCCACTAGGCACACATGTTTCGCCATTAGCATGTAAGTAAAGAGCTTAGGGGCTTGTTGGCTTATGCAAGCCTAAAGTCTGAAGTCTCAACCCGTATCAACGTTTTAAATGACGTAAATTACTTACTAGCCAGTAGGTAGGTACATGTGGGGAAATGTGTCGAACTTAGCGACGCAATTAGAATGAATGCAAAATTCAGTTTACATACTATTCTACCGAACAAATGTACGCTCCAGTGCGAAAAACATCGTCAATGATTATACTGAGAAAAACTTGTTCAGCCTTATTTGTTTAATAGAGTTCCTTAGTAGCGAAGACATGCAGAATTAAAGTCTTAAGCTTGTATCAATTAATCATTTTAACGCGGCAAACGAGATTAGGATCTAAGAAAGAGTTATCGTAATGTGAACGTTTTCAAATCAGCATGCAAAGAGATTTTAAAACGAGTCTTCGAAGAAGAGGATCTAAATTAAAAATATATTTTAATGGAGTCGTAATTATGACACAAATTATTATTTCGTGATTTAGGATTACATCAGTAAAGAGATGATTTATATGACTGATGTATTTAAAAAATCTCCCAAATATGTAAATTGGGATAGCCTTAAGAGAATGATGAGACATACAAAGTAGTGATAAAGTCCTCTCATCATGTTTACTTAATTTGATCAACTTAATTGTGAATATCATCTGATTGATGATGATTGATCTGGTTACCAGACACCGAAAGCGTCTGAATTTTTTCAATAGTTACGGAACGTCTTCCATCAGTTACATCCGATTTTAAACTGCATAGAGAAACTTGAAACATATATACTACTACGAACACTCACAGAACATTAACATATTAGATAAATGTTATCTTTTCAATCAGCTGTCTGCACACTGAACTCATTTAATAAACATCTAGTAGAGAACACTCATGTTTACTCGAGTTTCAACTCTCATATTATTATACTGTGAAGAAAATATCGATACCAACCTAGATAAAAAAAAATACAAGTGTATCGATTCGTAAAATTCTTTAAAAAATATACATGTCACAAAACAGACTATGTCGCTCCAACATAGTTAGATTATTAATTAAAATGATTATAATACAGGGTCGACGAGCAACCTGTCGCCCTGGATTCGGTACATGATTCTGCATTTTTGGTAAGTTATTTTAAAAAAATTTGCTTAAAAGTTTCTACATTAGGAGGTCTAGTATCATGTACTGAATACATGGTTACGGTTTGCACGTTGAAGTCCCTGCCAATCTGTATATTTTATACAGAGATTTAGGTTTGATTAAACATTATTGCAGGTACCAATCCCAAACGTATTATGCGAACCAAATCTACCTATTTTCTAATTGTTCTAATATTCAATCGGCAATTGAGATTCAATAAAATGAGTCCTATAACAAACTTTCTTTTCGACTGGCGATGGCAATCAACAAATAGTCGTTCTGAAGACGCGGACGTCACGTGGTCATTAAAAATCATAAAAATATCGAGCTTTAAATTAAACGGCGCTAATGAGGTTTCGCTGGAAAAGTATCGGAAACAAAAATACAGCGTATCGTAACAGAAGCATCGATACTTTTTATTGATCCGTACTCCTAATTCGCTTAACGATATCATTGACTCGTATAAACAAATCCGTCGGCATTAGCATCTCATTGCGGGATTAATTTCGTAAGTGACGGATAAATTATGAGCTCACAGTATCAAGTAGGTACTTACTTATTTTGAATGTCGCGTCATGAAGCAACTTATTATCAGCTTAGGATTAATGTTGAACGCGATCATGACCTGAGTTAATAATTTTATGATATACTTATTTATTTAATTGCATGTGTAACAAGTTATAATCTTTATGAAATTGATTGAAAATAATTTTCATATAGTTGCCCGATTAGTCAAGTGGTTACGAGCAGCAAGTTGCAGCCGAGCTTAAGATTCTGGGTTCGTTTCCTTGTATCGGAAAAATCTGTTACTCAGTTATGGAAATTATCAGCACGTTCATTGAGCAATTTATCATTGTACCTACTCTAGGTACAATGATAAATTGCACAATGAACGTTATTCGTTTTCTTTGTAAAAATGATAATTTATTGTGAAATATCTTACAAAATCAATGACTCTCAATAAAATCACAATTGGTTATTCATACTATATAGTACAATTTCAAGAAACAACTTAATAATTGGTTTAATAAAAAATACTATCTAGCCGACTGGAACAATTATTTAATAGACAATCAATCAGCTAAATCTGAATGTATCTCACGTTTCTCGTTCCTAATTAAGTGATATTTATAGACGTATCTAGGCACTAAGTTAACATAATGGTGTTTCTAACGTGTGGTAGTCATACATTAGTATATAGCCCGTAGTTTAGCCACCAGCGCCTGCGCCGCGCCCACCGACGTACTCAGTGACGGCGAACGTGAAAAAGTGTGACCCGTTCTTACACATATGAGATCGCTATATAAGACTTTGCGGACCAACTTTGCTCTCATTTCGATTTACGCTTAAGTTTGGCAAATACACTTACAGCTTTCAAGAATTTAATGCGAACATTGCCAAAATATTAATTTATGCGATATTGTTTATAGAGTGCAAATAATAAAAATAAGAATGAAGTCGGTAAGTAGAATAATAATTTTTTTATGTTTTACATTATGAAATTCAATTTAACCAATATCGAAGAATTAAACATACGGTTTTCTGTTCCAGATTATCTTCATTGTGTTGGCACTGCAGAATGCACTTGCTTATCACGACCCTGATCTCAACTATCACCTGAGCCAAGTTCAGAAAGTATCGAACTGCGACAATGGCTACTCATACGCTGCGCCCGCGGTGCAGCTCACCACGACCGGCATCAAAGCTCCAGCAGCCGCATATCTTCCACAACCAGTCGTCTCAGCACCCTCATACCAATACTCTGGAGGTTCAGGGTATTCTTCGGGTGGTAGCTCAGGCTACTCGTCAGGTGGAAGTTCAGCCTATTCGACTGGCATAACATATCAGTCAGCGGCACCTCAAGTGGCTTATGCCGCACCTCAAATAGTTTATGCAGCACAACCAGCGGCCACTTATCAAACTTCATCACTTGCATCCAACTACAACAACTATGCTGCTCAAGGATACACAAAAGAATACCACGGTTATGCAACATCAGCCGGCCTTTCGTCAGCTGCAACTGGAGGAAAAACCGTAACACCACTTGCAACATACGCACAAGCACCGATCATCGCCAAAGTGACCGCGGCACCACTCATCGCCAAATTTTCTTTATCTCCAGCGAAGACTTCTTATGTGACACAAAATTTAGTAGCTCAACAAGTTTATTCAGCTGGATCAGCAGCCAAGGCGTCTCTTAACTCCTACAGCAATATACAGACAGGAGGGCCAGTGGTTTCACAAGTATATGCCGCTCCATCCACCGGATACGCAACATCGCCCGCTTTGAGAGTGCAACAGTCACAGATTGTAGGACAAGCACATTACGCTGCACCTGCCGTTGCTCAGTACGCTCAATACAGTCAAGTTCCCGTGACTGCGCCCGTTGCCCAGATTGCTCCAGCACAGTACTCAACTTCGTCGGTATCTCACGCGTCTGCTCCATCTTCAAGCTACTTCACGCCGGTCGTGTCTCAACATTCTGGTGGCGCGATCAGTCAGTACACTCAACATTCTGGTGCAGCCATCAGTCAGTACTCTGCACCGGTAGTGACGCAACACACGACGCAGTACGCATCACCGGTAGTGGCGCAGTACTCAGCTCCTGTAGTGCTTCAGCACTCCGCTCCTACTGTTGTTCAGCATTCGGCGCCCGTTGTGGCTCAATACTCAGCCCCGGCCGTGGCTCATTACTCGGCGCCAGCAGTGGCTTCAGTGAGTCAGTACGCGAGTGCTCCCGTGGGCGTGGCACACGCGTCGTCGCCGGCCTACACCGCGGTGGCCGCTCCTGCTGTTGCCAAGGTCGCAGGACCCCTCGCCGCCAAGAATGTTCACACCGAATTCTTGGAGAACTATGTAAGTACAAACTTTTATTTTCGTCGTTGATCCATTAACTTAATGTAGGCACTTAAGTGCAAGGACTCGAGGACGTCAGAATCTAATTGTGATTGTCATTATTTTCATATTTTCTTTTTTTTTTATTTATCTATCAAGATGTGTCATTAACTCGTCATATGATAAACAATACTTGCAGGCATTTAAATTAATTTATTACTCTCTCGTAACTTTTCAAATGACCAAATGATGTGTTGATTACCATTAATTGATAAATTTGATGTTTTAATAGTCCTTCTTTCCGTTCAATAAATTGTTTACATTTTACTTATTGACACAAACTTAAATGTGTATAACGAATGTGCCTCAGGACATTGCGGCATACCATGGATAAGTTACTTCATATCCCAACTAATGTAGTGACGTAATCAATTTGATTGGTTGTCGAGTTAGATCCAGGACTGGTTCCACTACTGACCACATCGAAATCTTGACCGATTACCTGATCACTCACTGTGATCAAATGTGAGAAATTGACAAGCGTTCAGCCGGTGTCATGTTTACCTACATGTCGACTGTTGAGCAATGGTCTACAAACCCCATTACAGTGTCATTTGATTGATTAGGAGTAAAACATCTAATTGCTCAAATTTAATTAACGCAGCCAAACCAACTAACTTCTTTTCAACCGTAGGTATTCAATTATTCGTCGAATGGAATTCATTTGATCATTATACTTATATCATTAATTTGTCCATTTATGTTGTTAACCATTTTTTTATAATATCTTGGTAATTGTATTACCTAAGGATTAGTTGCTTAGAGCTCAAGGTCACCCATTGAAGTTGTTTCAGTGTTTTTATCTAATACAGAATAGGTTCGTATTATTTATTTTGTAACACTTCGTTAAGATATCCTTATGGTGATACGGATAAGCAATCAGTACCAAACTTAATCCAATCTGCTTCGCTTAGCAATCTAATCGGATCTCGATACATTTAAATATGTAAATAAATAAAGTCCTCCAGACCATATTTCGGCCACGGCGGCCAATCTCAACGGAGACTAGCCTTCGGCGCGGGAGATATTATAGTGCACCAGAGTGCACGCAGACACAAGTGCACTCTCTCTTCCCTGACTCTCATAGTCTCATAGGACGGCAATCCGACATGACCGGAGAGAGATCAGGCGCAGGACCAACGCTTTAACGTACTTTCCGAGGCACGGGGTATCACACCGCCAACTTCCAAACTCCGAGCTGTTACTAAGAAACTCCTAATGGAAAAACTCAATAACACTTTGCCCGACTCCCGGGGTCCGATTCCCGGGAATCGAACCCAAGACCCCACCCACGCTCAGCAGCCGCGCTTGCGACCATGAGACCAACGGGGCAGTTCAGTATCAATACATTTACAATAGGCACAGATCTCAGTTCAGCTAACTATAAATAGTTGAAGGTAACTTAATTGATTGTGTCCGCACCGCTTAAGTAAATATTTGTCTTTCTACACGAAGACAAACTTAAAGCTAACTTATTCACGATACAATTACGTAAACTGTCCATTCGATATTGCACACAATGCACCTAGGTGCTGAAATTCTATTGCAGATAGGATCTATTACAAATATGTAGGTTGGTATTATATGCCTAAGTAGTACGGTATTGTCTTTACAAACTTTAGTTGCACAATTATGTATTTCAGTAGTGAAAAAGAGTAGGGGAAGACCGAACAAAAGATGGATGGAATGTATGAAAGATTATATTATGGCTAGGAAGGGGGTGACTACTGAAATGAAAAGTAATAATTGGGATAAGGGAAAGATAATGAAGATTAGTGGCAAATTCCCTAAAGATTTAGGATTCGAAACAATTTCTTGGTGACTAAATCTTACGATATTTTAATTTTTGAAAACAGGGTGTTGCAGATTTTGTATGAATATGTATGTAGATGTAATAGTGTGCAATCGGCATTTCTTCGAAAACATTTTCACGAAGCTGTCTTTCTGAACAGTTAACGTTAACGCGGATTACAAAACTTTTTATTGTCAAACCGAGGGCGTTTGGTGCGTCAGACGAGTTAAATCAGCACATTCACTTACATAACAATTAGTACGAACTCGTCCGTATACATCTAGAACACTTTCACTGCCTGTCGCCTTGCCACCATCTTATCGGTGATAAGGATCCCAGCTGAGTGACAGCTTTACTGAAGCTATTTATTCTTGTACAGCCGATGATCTTTGCTTATTAGTACCTACCTATGCATGAACTTTTTAAACTTAACGATTTTGTAACGGTTTATGTTTGAAATCGAACTCACGATTTCGGAGATCACGGGATCGATTCTTACAAAGGAGCTAGAGGAACATACTTTTTTATTTTTTGGTTATTTATTATTAACTTGTATTTTTTGTCAATTACAAAAAAAAACTTTGTCTAACTAATCGTAAAAATAGAACAGACCAATCCCAACACCAACCATGTCACTTCTTCGCGGAGTTCCTATCGTAAGAACCTTTCTATTACTGCACCAATTAAGGCAATTTCGTTCTTACTCGTAGGTGTGCTCTAGGTACCTATCTAACCTAGATAATGGGCACTAAAGTTCATTCAAAACTCGTTGCGACCTTTGATGCAACTGACATTTCTCACGGCACCATCTAATTTGTGATAACCCTCTTGCAGGACGCCCACCCAAGGTATGCTTTCGAATACAGTGTCAACGACCCCCACACCGGTGACATAAAGCAACAGAAAGAAGAAAGGGACGGCGAAGTCGTCAAAGGTATGAACTTTTGTAACGCTTACCTTACATTGCACCTCATAGAGATGTCGCTCTCGCGTCTGTCACTTTTGTCTCGAGAAGGCATATACCTTTAGGTACTATGGTTATCTATCGATCGGATTGATAACGACTAATACCACTAGCCATCCTAAGGAGTGGGCCTTCAGGCACACTGCACCAAAAATTCCCCTTATTATGTAGGTAGGTAGGACCTGCTATTCATATAAATAGAATGCCTCAGTTTCTAAGCACCCACACAATTTCGCGTCTGTTGTTGTCATTCTGTTATCTGCTGCGGAATATCAATAATTTTCGCAATCACGACTATTTCAAGGCGTAAACAGAATGGAAGCAAATGATAACCTAAATACATTTATCAGAGCACTATTCATAAGCTCTCATTTATACGCTTTGAAGGGCGACGCAAACGCGTAGCCGTAATACCAACCTTAGGTAGGTTCACCAAAACAAAAAAAAAGCGAATAAATCTAATACAAAAAAAAAAACACTGGCACTCCGGTAGTGCCGACAGAAGTGAAAACTTGAACAATTACGAGTGTATTTTGTGAATCGTCTTATAAACAAAACACGCGTGTTAAGGTGTGTTCCTTATTTTATAGGGTTTTTTGCAAATCAGGTATGATGACCAAAGTGACTGGTTTATTCTTCTCGTGAAAGGAATTTATTCAGATTTACAAATAAGCACACAGGATAGACTTCAGTTCGTGGTGTTGGTCGCGGCAGTGGTAAGAGAAGCAAGCCGCTCGCATGGAGCTCGTCGTCAGTTATATATCCGTGGTTCAGCGCCATCTCGTCGTTGTTGGATGAACTACGTAGTTAGTACGCGAGGCCCTCGTAGTTCTTCCCGATGTGCAACGCGCGTCTTACGTTTTATGTCTTACGAATTTTCGATCAGGGTCACGTGACCTGACGCGAATTTAGAAGTTTTTACCCATTCCAAAAAAAGTACACAGCGCCGCTAAAGAAGTTTTCACTTCAAAAACCTTAGGCAGGTACACTGCTGACTACAAGAATATCTTGATGCTCGAATGACGTTGACAGGGTGTTGCTGTTGGCAAACATTTGTGCAATTATTTTGTAAAATGTCACTTGTTTAATAAAAAAACAAGATGGTTTATTATACATGTTTACATTAGTTCCGATTTTAACCACGCGCCAAAATAACCTAGTAGCGCTATACCTAATTTTTTTTATTTATGCAGGTCAATATTCTCTGGTGGAGCCGGACGGTTCCGTAAGAACAGTGAACTACGTCGCCGACTGGGAGACTGGCTTCCACGCCGATGTGCGCAACAGCAAAGACAATCAACATTAGAAGTACGACCACAACTCGGAAAGGCACCACGGCTGGTTCGAATGCATGCCTTATTTGGTCTGACCACCTGTTAAAGCCTAAATTAGTGACCTAAGCGGTCTTAGGTAGCTTATGATTGTAAATAAATTAGTGAAACGAATCGAATTGGTTAAGGACGGAAGTTGATAGCCTTGTTAGGTCAGGTATGTTGAACAAAAAATGTGATTTAGGTATGTCAGTCAAAAGGAAATACAGCTGATATTTGCTAGATTTTTAGATTCGTAAGTTAATATTATCATAATGTTTAATGATTAGGTATCACACTCATACTCGTTTAATTATGTGCTTACATGTAAGACTAAGGTCGTTTGAAACTTAAAAAAAATGTATTTTAACATTAAAATAACTTCGGCCTTGAATTTCTTTCATACATTTTCAAATTGAGGCCAATACAAAACTTTAACAAATTCATCCAAATTTCAAAGTGCCATTAAAATCCTTCCAGTAGTTCTAAGTAACTTTTCGCAATTATTTTTATACGCAATTGTACAAAAATCATGCTTAGATTAGTAGGTAGATCCTATTTGTTTGCTATTGTCGAAAGTTTTAACGAATAATGTTGTAAGTATTTTTATCGACACAGATATTTATTTATAATCCTTTTTCTAGGGCGAACTGTCGTCACCTTTTGTCGCCTGTGTACCTATGCCTTCCCTATTTATTCATTATTTTCATACATTGACGTCTGTATGCTTAGTAGTTCTCGGAATATAACAGACATTATTCGTACTTAGGTGAATTGAGGCCTAACAACGTCAAACATAACCACATGGCAATGTTTGCAAGATAAGTACCACAATATACATACTGTCATTAGGTATATCCCATTCTACCTTTAATTTTTACACTGCCTTTCATCCATCTTTTCCACATCACTGGACTGTATCTTACCCTACCCGGAAGTTCAGTTGGTAACAATTGACAGCGGACAGGACAGCCAACCTTGTGAAGTTGCGACACAGGCGAGTTGACCAGTAGGTACTGGTTGCTATGTGGTAACATGACATGCAAAGCACCATTCACTTTGTTTCCGCGTTCACTGTCCTTTCCAAATTCAATCTCAACGACCATCTCTTGACTATATCAGGGATGCTTTACCGTCACCCATATTCGGCTGCAACGTTCTATTCGGCAGTATTTGTTGAACAACAAAGCCGAACCGAAGCAATTAATACACAGATTCGGCACGTGCTGATCATCGGCAATCTGCGTTCTGCCCTTACTGAATCATGTTCGGATCGCCTCGACAAAATTCGAGCTATGCCGAACAGTTTTTCGCGAACATAATTTTATCCGCCTATATTCGATTTTGCCGCCCGGCTGTGCCGAATCATGACGACCTTGAACATATTTACCGATCCGAGCACTACTTACAATTATAGTGTTAATTTATCTCATTACGTTGTTCTTATTAAAATCATCAATTTCGTCTATGTGTTGCCCACACAAAAATTGTGTTAAAACTTTAGTCATCCATTTACTTTACAAGTTTACATACTTATTCGATTTTTTTTTCCTTATTGAATTTTTATCATCTGTTCATACAAATATGTAAATAAAATGTATAAACATTAATCTCCTTTTAAAATGTACTTTAATATTCAAGCAATGATGACATTGGGAAAGATATACCTAAGTATTTTTTAATATTGTTGAATGATAGCTAGTTTTTTTTTTTTTAATTTCGTCAAATTAAACAGCATATTAAACAAAATATAGAATTTATTTAAATAAGCTATGTATTATGCAATAAAAAAATATACCTACAAATCAACATAATGGTTTTATTTATAACAATACCCTCTAGATAAGAATGCAAGTACTTATAACAAAATAAATATTGGTATTAGACCTAGCCCTATTTTATAACTAATTATCACAGCACCGACTTTCCCCTAAAAACGTATTTTTACACTGATACTGATTGCTTCAAACATTAAGGCATTTCAAATTTATTTATTTCCTTCCCATTAAAGTAGCATTTCGGGCAAGCAAAGTCTTGATCTGCTGTCTTGTTAGCCTGAAAATAACATAAAAACATAATATTAGTATGTAGCAAATAATACATATTCCTTGAGTTACAATAGGAAGTTAAGCAATATGCTATCTAAGTAACAGCAAATATCAATGATAGTGCTCTCAGCTCTGATAGTTCTACTACATAATACTCCCGTACGCAAAATACGCGGATTTGGCGTGGAGTTACGGACACCAGCCCGTATTACCTACCTACAGAATACTCAAACGCAACTCAATTTTAGGTCACCCTAAGGCCCCGTTCCCACTATGTCGTGACGACAGATTATCGTGTCGTTTAAAGCGTCGTCGTGGCTTGTGTATTTAAATGGAGGTGTTCACATATTAACTGTCGTTCATGACTTTTTTTTGCAGTGACGACAGATTGTTAAGTCAATGGGAACGGCCAGCACGACAGTCGTAAAACTATAAAAAACGTCACAATTTATGGTGACGAAAAGTCATGTGTCGTTATTGCGACTATCTATCGTAACACGTACCTACCAGACAAACGACAAGGCGACTGCCGTGAACAGTAAAAATGTCGGCACGATCCAATGGGAACAGCTACATACGACAGTCGTATAACGATAGAATATTTCGACGACAAAGTGACGATAAACAGTCGATATAATGGGAACAGCTAGAGACGACAGTCGTCCAACGATAAATTAATCGCCACGACGGAACGCGCCCTTAGACTCATGCTGTCCATGATACTTAGGGTGTACTTAAATTTGGTTGAGTTCTTTCACAAGGTGTATTGTGCCAACATCAATATAGTTAAGTAGCAGTAGAGGAAATCTCGTTGTAAAAGTATAGCAATGATTTTTTATTTTTAATGTTTCTTATAATACATACCACTATGCAGTAGTAACAAAATATATGGTTGCAGCCCATGGTGTGAGGTAGCACTGGCTTATTACTGCAGCAAGCACAGACCGTTTGAAATGTCATAACGGCTACTGTAGAGGTAGCAGGAGATCTGACATGCTGACGCCACCACACATACTTTAGTAAACTGGACAGTTTACTTCTTAGTCCAAAGATATTTATTAGAGCTATTGTTGTGCCTATTAGTTCCTGAAAACAAGAATTTGTTACTTTTAATATATTCAAGAAAATTATTTTATAGAGAAAATACACACAAACACAATAGGTCAACCAGCATAGCCTTTACCCAACTATGTATGTCGGGTCGGTTTCCAGTGTAACCAGATGCAGCTGAATACCAGTATTTTACATGGAGCGACTGTCTGTCTGACCTCTACAACCCAGTTACCCCTTAGTAAGATGATACCCCTTGGTAAAACTGGTCTTCAGACTTTTGGGCTTCTAACTACTGTCAAAGACCTACAAATGACAGCCAGGACCAACGGCTTAGTGTGCTTTGCGAGGCACAGAGGCACAGAGGTCTCGATATATAATCGTTGGTCACCCATCCACGAATTGACCGCGGCAAGATTCGATCGACCCGTACGGCTGTTCTTATTTAGCCACAAGCAACAAAATAAAGTGACAATTAGGTATTAAAAATGGAAAAACTTACAATAAAATTGTGCCATAAAAGCTCTCTGGTCCAAGAGAAATCAGTAAGATCTTCTCTAGTCAACTTCTCAGCAGACAACTCTATGCCTAATATAAAATCTATGAGCAATGGATATTTGCCCGTCTGTATGAATCTACAGAAGTTCAATATGTCTGCAAACAATTGGAAAGTTTCTAACTTAGTTACAAAGTTTTGAACATTTCTATTAGAAGTAAAACTATAAATTGCTCGTTCTCTGAGGTACTTCAAACCAACATTGTAGCCGTAGTACCAGAATAGTTTACTCTTGGAGAAGTTGTCCGACTTATAACTCAATGATAGCATCTGATGTCCAAAAGTACTTTTTTGATCAAACACAGAATACTTGAATATCCATGTTCTTATTAAAAGTTCAAGCTCAGGCAGGACTGGTTGAATGTACCGTGGCTGAAAAACGAAATAATTTTCAAATTCAAATTATTGAAATAAATAAAATACATAATAGGTACATTGATTCTAAACTTTGGTTAGCATAGTTGCCCTATAATGTTCCCACTGCTTAGAGGCTTCGTCACTGTGACAAGGAGTGGGCCATAATCCACCACACAGGCCCAGTGCAGGGTTGGTAGATGTCACATGTGTTCGAATTGACTCATATAAGTCATAATGAGAAGCATTAGAGTGCTTTATGATTGAAAACAATTTTTTGCTTCCTTTCTGCAACTGTTTCTGTTGATAAACTCCTGCTAATACACAGAACCTACTTAATTTATATACCGTTTTATAGATAATTTAATGAAGATTAATGCTGTACTTTTCAAAAATTGATTTAATGCAGTACAATCGATAAAAACATCAAAATATTTTAAAAAATATTCCCATCAATCAAGTGTGAAACCTGAAAACATAGCTTGCGAAAAAATCAGAGTCAATTTTTTTTTAATATATTCATTTCACCCATAGGAGGAACCTTATTTTTTTTTTTTTTTTTTTTTTTTCCTGGCTTCGCACGGTTTGTGCATTTAGCCAATGTCATGTTATTTAGTTTTAGGAGACAAAGGTAGGGAAACTGGAATTTATAAATATTATCTAAAACGGAATTTGGGATACAGGATCAGTAGGATTTTATCTAAATACGGTAATAATGAATGATGAGATACAATAAATAGGCGAGAAAAATAATAATAATATACATATATTTATACATTACAATTTAATATTATTAATGATAATGAATGAAGCTATACATTTATATACAGGTAAACTATTTGTACAAAATAAGGAAAGAACTGAAGTAGGAAAAGGAATACGGAGAGACAATAGATCACTGAGAAAGGAAGAACGATCATATAGAGGACAGGAGAAAAGAATGTGGTTCAAGTCGCCCACATCTGTGCCACACGAACAAGTGGGGTCGTCAATGATATGTAGCTTGGCAAGATGGGCTGGCGTGCAAACATGACCCAGTCTCATCCGTATAAGAATGGAGGTCTCCATCTTACCAAACTTAGCCCTACCAAACCACGGTTTTTCCGGAACGTCAGGTTGAATTAATGAAAAATAACAGCCCTTTGATTTGCTACTGATATCCCAAGCTATCTTCCAAGTGTCCCGAAGATAAGATTTTGGTAGACTCACAAGATCAGTGCTAAAATTCACGTAAGGAACTAAGTCTCCACACTGCACCGCATCACCGGCGAGTGTATCCGCCACTTCATTGCCGTGGATTCCAGCATGGGCCGGAATCCACGCAAACTGTATAGAATTACCCTCAGAGATGGTTCTGTTTGCAAATTCTCTTATTAAATAAATGATAGGAAACTGCGATTTATGTTCGAAAGGGGATTTGTTGATGGCTAGAAGAGCACTTTGAGAATCTGTAAAAATTATAGTTTTTTTGAGTTTAAAAATGTGGGAATATTCTAAAGCTTTTAAAATGCCGAAACATTCCCCCGTAAAAACAGAAGTTTCCGGAGGCAGTTTTATTTTTTGGACGATGTTGTATTGAGAGTGATACGTACCTATCCCAACACAACCCGTAGGAGAAAGCTTGGCAGCATCCGTAAATACATGATGATACTCTAAGTGTTCAGCCAAAAAAAAATTAAAACTTGAATTTTTGTCAAGGTCTGATTTTTTGACACAGGTAAAATTTAGGGTGGGGCTGAACAGTAAACTTTCATAACTACAGTTAAACATGGGAAGTTTATTGGAACGGTGAATAGGAGAAGAAAGTGAAAGGAATTTTTTATAGCTTATAACTAGACAGGGAGCACGTTTATGGGACCAGTAGTCTGAAGATTCTATTTGTAACACTAAAGAGTCTAGTTTAGGAATGAGAGGATGAGTTGATGACTGAAGAATCCGGAACAAATATTTGTCAGACAGGAATTGCCGTCTTAGATGTAAAGGTGCTTCCCCACATTCAATTTGGAGTGCATTAATGGGACTGGACTTCATGGCACCCGATACAATGCGTAGAGCTTTGGATTGGATGCGATCCAACTTTTTAAAAGCCATAACGCTACCAGGTTCCAGTAGAAACGATCCATAATCCAGAGTGCTTCTGATGATTGCATTGTAAATAAGTTTCAATGAAAAGGGGTGCGCACCCCACCATACTCCAGAAAGGCATCTAAGCATGTTTATATGATTTTCACATTTGTTAATAATATAATCACAATGAGGAACGCTACTTAATTTACAGTCAAGTATTACGCCTAGATATCTGAAATTATCTTTAATCGGGATAGGAATTTCCTTATAAAATAGATTTATTGTGGGAATATTTCTCTTTCGGGTGAATAAAACGGCCGCGCTTTTAGACGGGGATATATCCAAGCCGTTAAGATGTAACCATGAATCCAAATTAGATAAAGCGGAATTGATAGCCTGGCTAGCCTGTTCGACGGATTTGTTTGAAGAATATACCAACAAATCGTCGGCATATTGAAGAACCCTAACATGGTCAGTTATGGACGAGTCTAAATCAAAAGTGTAAATATTATATAGAAGGGGACTGAGCACGGAACCCTGTGGGAGGCCTTTCCACACAAGGTGAGATACCTCTTGATCTCCAATTAACATACTAATAGAGCGTTCAGTCAGGATATTTATAATAAAATTCGACAAATTCAATGGAACCCCTAAGGCTCTTAATTTATTTTGTAAAACTGATAATATAACATTATCATAAGCTGAATTAATGTCGAGGAAAACCGCGACCGTGGATTGATTAGTAGAAAATGAAATCCGAATATCCGATATTAAAATGCTTAAACAGTCACTGGTACTTCTACCTTTTCTAAAGCCATATTGTGATTCTGCCAAAAGACCCTTACTTTCAACAAACCATTCTAGGCGATTTTTAATTAAGTGTTCAGCTAATTTCATCAGAACGGAAGACAAAATTATGGGACGATACGAAGAAGCGTCAGATGGGATTCTATTTGGTTTAAGGAATGGCAACACCATTTGACGTTTCCATTCAACAGGAATGTTTCCAGTGATCATAATAGAATTGATAAGATGTAAATAATAACTGAGGACGTCTTCATTTGAATTAGCAAAAAAGGAATATGGGATGCCATCACTGCCTGGTGCAGAATCCTTAGTTTTATGAATAACACCCTTTAATTCTGTAAGAGTGAATGGGCCATTTAGAGTCGTAAGAGTGTCTTGGTTATGGGATTCGTTGGCTAATGACAGTATTGGTATTAAGGACAGGTTAAGGTTAATATCCTCAGGAACCCAGGGCGGCGCTAAATTATCTAAAAATTCGCTGGCTAAAGAATCAGGTATAGGGGAAGGGTTCTTATAAATGGATCTAAATCTACGGATATTACGCCAGACAATCGTTGGGTGAGTGTTCGGTGAAATTGATGAGCAGAAGTTACGCCAAGACTCGAATTTTTTCTTCTTAAAAAGTTTATAAATTTCGTTATTTAAGTTGGTAACAGTTTCAAAATTAATATCAGACATATTAACGTTATAATTGTATTCAGCCTCTTTACGTTTTTTAACCAATTCTGTACACTCAGAGTCCCACCATGGAGGCGAGGGAATTGTACTATTATTGTTATTTTTTACAGGAAAAACTACATCTGCAGCTTCAATTAACAAAAGTGCTAAAGCTTCAGCACAACTGTTTTCATTGTCATCAGAAATTACAGGCAAGGAGCAAAGCTTGCTGTCAACAATGCTTCTAAATTTGTCCCAGTTATTATTATTTCTAGTAGGCAATTTATGTTTTAAGTTAGATCTCCTTGATGATGCCTTTGATTTGGAAAGAGGGTATGAAATAACTATTGGGAAATGGTCACTACCATGAGTGGAGGTTAGAGGATACCAAGTTAATGAAGAGGCTAAGTTTGGAGAACAGATAGATAGGTCAATTGCACTTTGATTTTGGTTGGGATCTGAACGACGAGTAGCAGCTCCTGAGTTCAATATGCATAAGTTATGTGAGTCAATTATATCTAGTAATTCCTCTCCATGGCAATTAGAAACAGAACAACCCCATGATTGGTGATGGCAATTAAAGTCCCCCAATATTAAGAAAGGCTTTGGAAGAAAAGAAAAGAGATTATTCATCTCTTGAAGAATAGAAGAAGAAGGGTGAGGAATGTATATAGAAACAAAACAAGTTTGGTGCACCTTAATAGCTACAATAGAAATTTCCTCATTATGAGGAGGTAATGAAATGATAGAGAAAGGAAAAGAGTTCTTGATAAGTATAGCTACACCACCATACCCATCAGATCTATCCTCCCTAATGGTTAAATAACCATTAATTTTAAAAATATGATTTGGTTTGAGCCAAGTCTCTGCAAAAGCAAAGACAAATGGCTCATATTTGTTTAAAAGGTATATAACATCACTCTTTTTGTTTACTAGACTGCGGCAGTTCCACTGGATTATATTGGATGTGTTGTCCATTATGAATGGATTGAGGTACATTGAAAGTTGAGGCAACGTTGGACGGTGAGATGTTGAACTGAGAAAGAAGATTGTGTAACGCAGAGAGAAAATCATTTATAGAAAAGTTTACATCATTTTTATCATTATTTTGATTATTAGAAAAACCACAACCATTAGATGGCTGGGGAATTGTAAAATCATTAAGAATAGCATTATGGGCATCTTTATTATAACCTTGTATAGATTTGGGTGGGGAGCGTGGTTTCAGGAAGACTGTCTTTTTATAACTACCTGAAGCCTGCATTCTATTAGGTGAAGATATTGATGGAGTATCTGCAAAGTTTTTAGAAGGAGAAGATAAGAGTGTGTCAGCGTACGATTTAGTTACTGGGGGATATACTTTTGCTGCTTCAGCATAAGAAACTGAGCTATGTGCCATGTATGATTTAATCTGTTTTTGTCGAGAGAATTCAGGACAAGATTTATTAATAGCATAGTGAAAGCCAGAGCACAGACAGCAAGATGCATTTTCTATTTCCCTGTCACAGCTATCTCCAGTATGGCCTTGACCACATTTATAACAGCGAGGTTTAGACCTGCACTGAATTTTAGTGTGCCCAAAACGACAACAATTGAAGCATTGTACAGTAGGGAAAATATATAAATCAACAGGTAATGCATTATAACACATAAAGATTCTTTTAGGTAGAACCTGTCCATCAAAAGTAACAACTATGGATTGGGATGGCTTCCAAATGGTTGTACCATCAGCAATGGATTTAAAATTAAGGCGTCTGATTTTTAGAATTGGACCGCAACCAATTGGAACTGTAATATTATCAATAACTTCCTCTGGAGACCATTCTGCAGGAACACCACGAACTAGACCCATTCTTGTAACATTAAAAGTGGGTATAAAAGCTTTGTAATTATATGTTTCTAGACTACTATGTGCAATAAAAGAATTTGCATCCAGAAAATTGGAAAATGAGAGTGAAATTTTATTGCGCCCAATTTTTTTGACGCTACCATTTATAATGTTTTGAAAGGCGTTGTGTTTGAGGAACTTACCAAATGTGATTGGGTGCAATGTAGTACCATCATCAGGAGAGATAGTTTTCTTCTGTAAGTGGATAATATAAGGTGCACTATCGGTTTTGTCGTATGCTTTACGACCGATTTGCGTGGGAACAGCTACGGATGGAGCATGAATATCAGCAGCAACGGTTGGTATTACAGAGCAAATAGGTTCTGTTAAAGTTGCAGGACTTGTAGGATCTGTGCAACCACAACCCGACGACTCGGAACCGTGGTTATTTCGGGTGCGACGGCGTTTGTTACAGTGCTTGCAGACATGTACGCGGCTTCTTTTCCGGTGACGAGCCGAGGACGACCCATCAGTATCCATGCCAGACTCATTGCTCACAGTTACAAAATTGCCTGCCGGGGGAACAAAGTCCCCCGGGTCTGGCGGGTCGTTCATTACACGGTTTCAGCAAAAAATGGAGTAAAAACTTACCACTACCGAAGAAAGAAGAAAAAAAAACTACAAATTTATGAATAAAAGAAATTAGAGCACTAAAACTAAGACTACTGATCCTATGTTAACGTAATTTAAAATAATTTATCTTAAATTCAAAAAGGACGCGTCCGCCAAGTTGAACGTTTCCCGCGCTTTTCAACCTTATTGAAAAAGGCTCTTTTATTCAAAGTAGTTTAATTATAATTAGGGATGCATCCGATACCGATACCGATATATCGGCGATACTTCAGGTTTGCCGATATATCGGTATCGGCGATATTTTTATGGCCGATTCAACGATACTTTTCAAATTTCGCGCTTTAAAAATGTAATGTAAACGCGCGTGTTGTCCCGTCTATTTCGTTGCAAACGAGGCACGTACTAAGTTTGCTCGGGGAAACCCCGCGCTTTATTCAGTGTTTTGTTTCGCCCGCCCGCTTTGGCCTCGCACTCGCACATCTATCCCATTTCGTTAGGTTGAATGTTGTTGCGCGTAGTATTTTTCCATGCAAATAAGATTAATAATTACATATCGTAATTGTGTATTGTATGTCATTTATAACTAGTCTTTTGAGTCAAATAAAATAAATAGTAGTCATATCAACTTCAAAACACAAAAGTGCTAGGTATATGGAATCACTTTGAAATTTCGACAATTGATAATTCCATAAAAATCTTATGTTAACTTTGATTACCTACTAAAACTATTGATTGTGTTTTATTTAATCTACCTTACTTTTTGAATTCAGTAAGCGTATCGGTATCGGTATCGCCGATATTTTTATAAGAGTATCGGTATCGGTATCGTATCGGCAAAAAGGCGTATCGCGGCATCCCTAATTATAATGAATAAAAACAAACTATTATAATATCTATATCTATGGTTTTTTATATGATCAGATGAGCTTATGAGTCGTACACTTTTGGATTTCCAATTTTTTTTTTTTGTTTTTGTACCTGCTGGTTTCCTCACAACTTTTTTAATTTGGTAAACCTTACCTCTATAAACTTAGTTGCTTGGAAAACTAATTGTTTGAATAGTTCTTCTACTTCATTGTCAAGCTGGACTGCATCAAGCTGTAAAAAGATCATGATGTTATGATGAAAAGACTGTCTACAAAATCTACACATTCTTTACAAGTAACAACAACTAATAATAATACTACTACTAAACTAAGATGCATGCTAAAATCAAATGTTATTGTGGTTAACAGGTTACTATTGTATGTTATTGTACTACGTCTATATTACTATTTATTATATTCGACTTTCAGGTTATAAATACGAAATAAACAAAGACAAACCATACCTGTGTTACCCGAGGTATGTAATTTATAGACATTTTTAAGATATACACAAACAATACTAGCTTTCTCCTTTCAGTTTACAGAAATTAGACATTACTACAGCTGAAATAAAGAGCGTAAGATAGTGATTATCAGTCATAAATCAGTAATCCTAATCACCCAAAATTAACAAGGCAAAGTCGAGACCAAAGATTACCTGTCAAACGTCATAGGATTAGTGATGTTCAAATCTGCTATAAACTGTGGACGTGTATATAAACTATAAAATATATTCATATAGACTTATTTTATACGCTATCATTATAGCGCGCTATTTCAAAACTCGGACGCAGTCTGAACGCGGAGACGCTATAATTTAGCAACACGCTAAACGGACTTGATGAAGTTTAGTGTTGATGCGCGGTAGATGTTATTTCGCAACGCGCTATACATTATTGAATAAAGAATATAATATAATATTTCGATATACATATAATATTTCGTGGAAGCGTTAAAGTTTGCTAAGTTGCTACTCGCTAGTCGCTAACGCTATCTTGCTATCTCGTTCAGGCCCCGCTGTGCGCGTTTAAACTTTTATTCGTTGATTAGGTTGAGGCGCTATAATATAGCGCGAAGTCAGAGCCGCTATAGCACACGCTATACGCTATGTACACATAATTTGTTGTATTTTGACGCTATACGTTTTATTAACCACCACTACATAGGATAGGCATACAGTCAATGTAGGCGAAAAAATATAGTCATACGTATGATACGTCAAATCGCTAAATTGCAAGAATTGCAGTAAAATATCGAACTATCGATATATTTTAGTCGATATATCGATATTTTTTGCGATATTTATATTTAGAGTACCTAAATTATTGTATGGTATTTATTTGTTTATGACATTTACGTATTTATTTATTGTAAACAAAACTAACTTAATTAAACTTCGCAACGCAGGTGCGTTACGAAGTTTAATTAAGTGAGTTTTGTTTAGTCAACCAAGGGTGGTGAAGAGATTGGATGGCAGGTGCCATCCAATCTCTTCACCACCCTTGGTTGACTGGTAGAGAATGCCTAAGGCATTAAGTCCGCCTTTGTACCTTTTTGTGCGAAAAGTTTAAATAAATAAATAAATAACGCATTTTTTATGAGTCCATTTTTTTTTTGAGTTATACGTACAATGACCTTGTATATCGATATTTTTTGGCACTTGTCTTTTTGCATCCCTAAATCAATGTCATTTATTAACTATGACTGACACTTGACAATGTCGCAAACCCCAAACAGGAAATTCTCGAACATATAAAAACGTTCCTTTGGCTTTAGGGCAATCGGGGTAAAAAGAAGCCCATTACGAAAGTGCTATGTATGATTGCACTGTATTATTTTCACAGTGACAGGTCAGTTGTCTTCTGTCCGATCCTTACGTCGGATCTGTCCTCTGTCAGATGGTGGTCGGATGTCCCGGATGGTACAGAGTCCTGTTTGTGCATAAAATTAGGCAGTGTCTATGCTTAGTAGAACACCAAAAATTTCAAATGGAAACTTCAAAATAATAATCATTGTAAAAGGTGTCTACATACAGACCACTTGGGCAACTTTGAAATTGAAATCGGACTCTAGTCGTGATGCACCTATTGAGTCCATTGGTCAAGAATAAGTTTTCATTAGTGTAAAGTATGTGACGAGTTTAATGAAAACGAAGTTCAAGAAACGGATTTTAATGAAAATCGCCTAAACTTTAACAGATGCGTTTGTAAAATAACTCTATAGCGTCTTTAGTTGTCTATGGATAAGAATCCATAGACAACTTGACGCGACCGTCGTAGATGTCAACTGCAACTTGAAGTCTTAATGGCTGTATGGGCTTGACCCTTTGCCTGTCCTCAAGGACGAAGACGAAAAAAAAAAAAAATGGAAGTCTTGAACTGTCATTACTCGTTACAATGACAGTGTCAGTTATTCGTTGTGATACTTGTGATCCCAAACGTGCGCGTTGTGCTTATTGATTGGACATTACAAGCATTTTTCTTATTTTAAGCAAACATACTACCTCCTGTATAGTTGTTAAATTATGGATATTTAAAGAACGATAAATTCAGCTAACGTCATGGTTGTTTCACCACAAACCCCCGACAACGATACCCAAACTGTGCAAGCAAAAAGAAACAATATGGCGTCTAAACAGTCGTCGGTGGCTGACACAAGAGCGGAGTTGGCGGAGTTAGTAAAAAGAAAAGCCGAAGTGGCTGTAAGTAAATAAAACGGCAAAATAATTTATAGAACTTATCAAATCATTCTGCTAATAACTATTACTTTGTTCTAGGAGACCCTTGCTAACTTGGAACGCCAGATTTATGCTTTTGAAGGATCATACTTAGAAGATACTCAGCTATATGGAAACATTATCAGAGGATGGGACCGATACCTAACCACTAATAAAAGCACTAATTCAAAAGCAGATAAACGCAACAGGAAGTTCAAAGAGGCTGAACGATTGTTTTCCAAATCCAGTATTACATCAATGGCTGTACGTATAGTAGTAAACACACTCTCAACAACTACTATTGCTTTAATTTGGATATTGTACTAAGTACTTGCCCTTGCTTTACTGTTTTTATGGCTTTCAAGACATCAAGATTTCTAATTAATTTAAGTTTATATAGAATGTAAAAAAATTAAATTATGGTGAAAACTTCCAAAAAAAGGTCCATTGTGCAAAAAGTGACTTTATTACAGATTTACTTTAATAACTTTTTTTTCATTTGTAGGCAGTTAGTGGACTTGTGGATCCCGCAGAAGCTAAAAGTAAGTTTGGGTTTCTATGTTAAAATATAAATACGGTTTAGTTATTCTAAATTAAAATTCAACTGTGAATTTGTTTTCAGATGAAAGAAATAGTGAAACTGAATCTCAGACCAATGAGGACTCATCGGACACACAAATCAGTTCTGGACTCAATGTTAGCAGTTTGAACCACACCACCATACATGGTTCTACTGAAAGCATAGCATCTAAGCCTTCTGGAAAACAGCATACTAATGGTGGCATTGAAAAAGTTATAAACCATTCCCAAACCAAGCAAAGTTTGACACAAAAGATAGCTACCTCATCTGGTATGCTACAAAAAGCCTTTGGCAGTGACAGTAAGATGCTTTCTGCTGTAGGGTTAGACAGCAGACCAAGCACCCCTAAAGACAAAGACTCAAGTATGAGTATCATAAACAAGGGAGATATGACCCCTAACTCACTCAAACACAAAATGTCTACTAGTAATGTGTCCAGTAGTAATAACAGTATGAAGAAAAATAACAATAAGAAAGCAAGACATCGGTAATCAAACCAACCTTAGTGACTTAAACCTGTTTTTATGTGCCTAAAATGTCTGTACTTATCAGTTAGACTCAATTTTATCAAACATAGTTTTTATTTCTTTGGTCAATTTGTAAATACATAATATGTTATTTGTTACATTGAGATTTTCATTTAATACACAGCCTTTAATTTGATCTTCCAAGTGATCTTAGAATGGTCTGCTTGAATCTTGTTTCTGAAACAAACAAGAAATAGTTTTAAAATCTACTTATTAATTGATTAACACAACAATGGATGACAGATAAGAGGAATATACATAAGTTCACAGGAAAAAAACAATGGGGTTTATTTATAAACATAATTAGAGTTCAAATGTCAAAATGTATGGTTAAACCATCAGTGCTTCATGGACCAATTGAAATTTGACCAATAATTACATGTTTCCATCGTCCTAATACCAACTGGACTATGGAGAATTAAGAAATGTTCCACTGCCCAGTTTAATAGTAGAGTAAAGCCTTGTCCATATTTTATACAAAAAATATAATTATCATAAACAATTTTCGAAACCGTTTAAGGCGACTACATGACCTAATGCGCGGTCTTTGTAGGACTGCATAGAAAAGAAAGAGAAGCGCGATGACACACTGCTGGTAATTTATTGCAAAATATGAAGCAATTATCTATTTACAAAAAATATATTCTTTGGACTAAAAATTAAAATAGTGTTTTAGTATGTTGCCTGTAGAATAATTTGACAAAATATCAGAATGATTTTATGTACCTATATTAGTATGGTTTTTATTCCAAAAAGATTTTTTTTAGAAAAAAAATGATGAAGAGTCATGATTTTATTCTATCGTATCAAATTAGTTGTAAGTATTATGTTTTCAACACACTATCTACCTAGCATATATCCTGAAAAATATCATATATTTTTCTGATTTTGTTTAATGTAGTTGGATCATAATTATACTTTTTTTGTTTCTAAAACTTGCGTTTTTTGTGTTTAGGTCCTAAGGTGCATTCGGGTAATATCGAATGGTTTTCAGACAAATTGATGGAATGTGTGTATTTTGATGAACCAGGCAGAAGCAGTGGATTATATGTCTTCTAAAGAAGTCATTTCGTCTTCTTGAATGTATAGCCTAGAGCTCTATTCAGAGATCCTTCATAAATATCGTAGTAGTTTAAAAAAAAAATGTTTAAAAACTTACTTTTTTTTTCTTTGCACTAGTGTAATTTCGAATTATGTACGGGCAATTCCGAATGACGGTTAAAAGTGGATTTTATTCACTTTTGACAAAAGGTAGATATTTCTTTTTAAATCGTTATTATCCTCCAAAAATAATATTCACGATATTTGTCATAGAATAACCTAAACACGTTTGTGTGACACTTGTATTTCGGAATTACCCGTCGCATGGGTAAATGGTTCTCAATCTTTTAGCAGGTACAGAGCGGATATGATTCTTTTACTCACGCGATTATTCTCACAGTTTAAAAGATATTATTATATCGTAATCAAAATGATCGCACATCCTACTAAAAGTAACATTCAGATCTTTGTATGGATTTGTATGCTACCCCTTCCGATGTAGGTACGCGGTCGTGTAGCCTGACCCGGCAGCGCGGGGACGGGCAGCTTGCATCGAAGAGCTTTGCATAAAAATCCATACAAAGAGGTGGGCAGTTTCGGCAGTTGCGACTCGGCAGCGCTGCCGGGTCGCGACTGCTGAGATCCGATCAAAACGTTTAAGATTTTCTGTAATAAGAATGGAAATAATCATGGGTCTTGGGTTTGAAAATAAGACTTAATATAATAAAAAATAAAGATTTATTTGAAAATTAAGTAAGTAATTAAACTACTACTTATGTAGCAAAATCACAAATAAATAGTCAAATTGAATTATAAAATTAACCCACTTCTACTTGTAAGTGGGTTAATTTTATAATTCAATTTTATGACATACTAGCGACCCGCCCCGGCTTCGCACGGGTGCAATGCTGATACTAAATACACTACAGAAAAACTGTGAACGTTGTATATAAAAACATAGCGGCCCGCTCCGGCTTTTTAATAGGCACGCTCTTGCCGCACCGGGCGGCCGGCCGGTACCGCCGCAAAGGCTACGTCCCGCAATTTTTAAATCTGTAATATCTTCGAAAATTTTCACTTAAATCATACGGTGTAAAGGGCCATATAGATCTATATTAAATGAACAATGTATTCAAGGTATTTAATTGGTTAAGGATTAATGCTGTATTGGTTAAAATCGCTTCGAAAATTAGCCATTATTTGTCGTAAAAAGTAAATGACAAAAAAAAGTTATTGTGGGTTATCCATAAGAGATAGACATATACCATCACGGACTTTTCTGTAGACCTTTTCAATGTGTACAATACTTAGTACATTATTTTGATAAAACTCGTAGGGTTCAGCCTGCGTTTGCAATGTAAGCGGAAAAAAATGTAATTATTTACGACATCACATTAGAAACCTCAAAAATAACAGTACTTTTCCACTATTTAATGGATGTTATTATACATATAAACCTTCCTCTTGAATCACTCTATCTATTAAAAAAAACCGCATCAAAATCCGTTGCGTAGTTTCAAAGATTTAAGCATACAAAGGGACATAGGGACAGAGAAAGCGACTTTGTTTTATACTATGTAGTGATAAATTTGACATATAAATTAAACAAAAATGTTAACTTGATATCTCAGTTATGCACACTAAAATAGTTGAGCCTCTCTCTGACACCTGAATAACATAAACAAATTATAAAGCTTTATTCGAGGTTTTAGATAAAAAAAAAAACTAAACAAAGATGTTCTCAAAACTTATAAAATAAATTTTGACAAGTTATAACAATCAGTGTTTATAATTATTTTTGTGTATGCTTTGTTGGTTGTCCTTAAATAAATAAATTACGAAAACTATCAATAATAATTTGCAATGACGTACCTATATTTTACTGTCAAGTTTGAGTAGCACAACAAGAACTTCGTGTCTTGATTGTCAAAAGAACAAAAATAACTCCGTCTGTATAGCGATTGTATTAAAAAACTCATGTAGATTAGTGCTTATATCACAGTATTAGTAATAGAACTAGCGTACAAAAGGATCACTCCTGAACAAAATACAAGTTTAGGTATAACAAATCACTGTCGATACGATATTCAAATACGCGCGAGACATGTCGAGCATGCTAGCCGAGTGGCAACCGACTGCCATTTGCTTACCAATAGGCGGGCCGGCCGATCAGACCTAAGCTGTGAAATGACACCCCCCTGCTTAGGTATATCACGTTTAGACAGAACTAACATACCATCGAAATTACCCAAATAAATTATAGATTGAGAATATTGAGAACCACTGACAATCTCCATAGAAAAGCAACATCGGCTAAATCCGAATCATTTTTGATTCGGATTTACCCATCTTCGGGTAATTTCAATAAAAACAGAAAAAGATACCTAGGATGCGCGAACCCATTAAAAACTATATTAAAAACGCAAGTCTATTAAACAAAAAAACAATCAGTTAAATAACTTACCAAATTTCTGAGATAACAATGTTCGTGTAATTTCCGATAACTAGAAAACGCGCGAAAAATGACACACTGCGAGAAATGCGGCGTTGTGACTCGTACATTTACAAGTAGCGACTTGAGTCAACAGAAGCGGGGGAGTATTAAACTGGCGTCTAGGTAAATGTTGCCACATTATAAGATATCGTCGCGTTTGGTAGGAAATTGAAATTTTCGGAATATGCCGATTTTCGACATTACCCGAATGCACCTTATAAGCCTGGAATCATCTAATGAATAACCACGACATAACAATTCATTTGTGCAAAGATTACAAAAAAAAAAACATTATAAACAGAATGCTTGTGAAATTGGTGCCCTTCGTATAATAAAACAGTGCCGCCTCGCCTATTTATATATTGTAAATTCTCCATAATATTTTAATATCCAAATGAATATTCTTCAATTCTTCCCATGGCAGGCAAACGAGGTAATCCATAATCCGAATATTAATTCATTGTCGTTACCTCATTGACACCATATTGACACAAGTTTTCTGAGAAGTGGCTATTTCAAAAAGTTCACATTCTTTCCTATCTTTTCATTGAACATTCTATTATAATTGAATTCAAATTCTTTATTTCAGACATAAGTCCATAGTGTTAGTAGCAAATTCAGTTTGATGTGAACCAAAAAATATAACAAAAGCTTCTTTGAACCAAAAGCGTGGGAAACTGGCGTGAACTCAGGGTTTTATATGCTAGAACATACTTTTGGTTTACGTCCAGTGTTCTCCATAGCCCAGTTGGTATTTGGATGACAGAAACATGTGATTTTCCCCATAGACCAATTGGTAAAATTTCAATTGGTCCATGGAGCACCAATGGGTTAAACAGTTGCTAATCACTACTTAACTTTAAGCAATGTTTATTCATTCCCCTAATGTGTTCAAGTACTTACGTTTCAATACATTTGGCAAGTCTCTTATAGGACTGAAATATCTTAGAACTAAGTAATAAAATAATGGTAGCACTGATATGATTCCAGAGCAAACCAAAAATATTACTTCAGGAGTTTTTCTTATTCTACAACAGTTCAAACTTTTACTCCATATAGACCTTGTAGCATTCATCTGCAAATGAAAAAAAAAGCATAATTAGGTATATTGATGTAAATGATATTTAAATTTAATGTGTTGCAGATTTAGATGTACAGTTTGTAGATTTTTTGTAGATGTACAGTTGCCAGCAAGTTGTTAGTTGCGATTCTCCTTTCTTTTTTCTTCTAAACAGACATGTTTAAAAATAAATTATTGCAAAAACCATAGAATAATGACAAGCAATAAAAATTACCATTTTTTGCTACACAAGGTGTGCAAACTTAATCCCACTACACCAAAACCTTACCAAGTTACATGCTGGCTACTGTAGCAACTAAGTAACTTACAGAATCTACAATGTCCATGCAGATGCTATCCACTCCAATAGCATCTGCACTAAGTGTTTTATAATAATTATCCAGCTTGAGGTAAGACTGCATGCAGTTATCACAGACAACCTTGGTATCATTTGAAAAAGGATCAATGTACTTCTGTATACAATTCATAGTTCCATTAAATAATTCATTGAAGTGCACTGTTTCATTTGACAACACAGGCACATCTGCTGTCCAGTTGTAACAGGCTGTAACAAAGCAAAGGGCAAGTGATATTAAGATTTTCTATACATGGGTTTTAACAGATATTTTGCCAAGACAAGAGTATAGTGTCTAGGGCTTGAAATACTGGTATTTTTGGGAACTGGTACCTTTGGCCTTGGTGTGCTACCAGTACCAGACAGTACTTGTACTATTGGTATTGCTAATCAATAAATATCAGTACTGTACTGGTACCAAAGAAATATTTCCTTATGTTAGAGTGAGAAAACAGATATAGTTAATAAAAAGGATAGTTGATAGGCATTAGAAAAATAACTATAAATATGAGATTTTTGGTATGTGGTGGTAACCTGAATTTGGTACTGGTTCCAAAACCTGATAGTATCACTGATTTGAGATTTATTTTTTTAATTATGGTAACATTTCTTAAAACGAGGAAGGTGTAATATAAAATATTACATACCATAGCAGTGAGCTTTATCCCAAATGCTTAATATATTATCATGATATTCCAAAATTGCATCCAATCTGTCGCGTGATATGAAAATTGACTTGCAAGAAGTTCCATTTACAACAGTATTCAGTAAATCGTGATACTTATTATGGAAGCTCAGGTAATGCTCTATACACTTTTCACAAATCCTTATAGGTCTAGCATGTATTAAGGAACACTTGGTAAAATTGGCAGCAAAGTCAGCAAAATCATTCAATATTGCAGAACACTCTTCTGGGAATGGTGTCACATAACCTGTCCCAGTTTTGGATCTGAAAATGTCAATTTGTAATCTATTAAATGAAATAAAAAACAACGAATGAATGAAATTGTCTTCATTGCTTTTTTGCACTTACAGCAATAAGTCGACATGTCTAAGTTCTTTGTTCGATGTATCTGCTTTCAATACATTAGAATGTAAGAATAGAAGTAGGAAAACATGGTAATAACTATTCATATTTAAAGTTTTACAAACACTTTTCTCGTATGAAAATTACTACGAAAACTAATAAACAAAGACGATTGACAACGACAAGTGGTGGATTAGTAGCACTGCACTAGTTTTTTTTTTTTTTAAAGGCTAAGGTCTGAGACCATGCTGCCTAGTCATCAGTTACTATTTTTTTTTTAGTCTAACATGACATTAGAATATGGGTGTACACATTCTAATGTATAAAAGTACAAAAAAATTCTCAGCTCCATTTTACCGGGATCGCGTCTGTTTCAATGATTCCACATATTTTCCAGTTGCGCAGACACTTGAGATACAAAACTACACCAATTTTACATCACAATATCCACTAGGAATCAATTTGCGAATAATTAAAACAGCCAACTAGACTTCACTCGAAGAAATCCCGCCAAAACAAACTCGCACTGCACTAGTAAAATGTCACAGAATGTTTTTTTTTAATTCGCCCAAAGGGCAGGCTATAGTTTTTCGACCATACCGCCTCGTCTTCCGTGTCATAGAATGACTTGTGGAATGACTTTCAGTTTAAGGGGAAGCGCTAAGGTAGCACACGAGATTAAAGAGAGATTGTGTCACAAGAAGTATGAGACTTGACTGGCGAAAGCGCCAGGGAAGCCCGCAATTTTTTTTTTTTTTAAGTTTTTTGCAATTTGCTGGTCAGTATTAAGTTGTACATCGATCAAAATATGATTCGCGGCCGTAACAAATATGTATTTACAGAATCATAATCATTAGAATCAGTAATACAACTTGTTAGATTAGGTAGTATAATCCCAAAATGTCAAGATTTCATGAAATAGTCATACTGTGGGATTACTTGGTCAGTCAGTACGAGTCTGACACTAACTCTCGCTCCACCCAGTGGGAGTGAGTGGAAGGGGTCATTTGATGATTTCCCATCCTGAAAAAAAAGGGTCAGTGTCAGTGACGTCCACAGATTGACTCAACGTTGTAATTGATACGGCAATCCACGATTTTTTTCAGAAAATACGATAATGACGATTTCATGAAACAGTTATTCTTTGGAGTTACGCGGTCTTAGAGAGTTGTGTTGATGACTTTAATGATTATAATTCTGTAAATACATATTTGTTACGGCCGCAAATCATATACTTATTAATCAACGTACAACTTAATACTGATCAGCAAATTACAAAAAACCTAAAAAAAAAATTTGCGGGCTACCCTGGCGCTTTTGCCAGTCAAGTCTCATACTTTCCAGTTTCCCTACCTTTGTCTCCTAAAACTAAATAACATTCTCTATATATCTTCGTTCTGACTGTCAGTGCACAGATCACGAACACGATCAGGAAAAAGCGCGGGAAATTCATCACGAAAGGGCGGCTTTTTTAAAAACAAATTTCAAATAATCATTTTATTTATTGTTAAATTCATTTCGTTGCTTTTCCCAAGATGGGGAAGAAAGGGAATCCCAAAAAAAAGAAAAAAAGAAGATAGTTCGTCTTCTGCTCCAACATTGGTGTCCTCTGAAGACGACGGTGGAACTTCAAGCTCTTCAGAGGAGGAACTAGAAAAGGATAAGTATCGGGAATTCAGGATTCCTGATTACATTAGGTCATATCCTGAAAACGGAGGCAACTTTGATTATGTTGTATTTTTTGAAAGCATTGACTTAGTCCCGATAGGTGATAGAGACATGATGTCCCTTTCAACCAATATAAAAAAATACAATAAGGGCGTAAAACAATTATTACGTATGAACCGTTACAAAATCGGTGTTATCTTCGAACGTCCTGCTTTAGCTAATGCAGCGTTACTGAACCGTAAATTTCTGGATTGTTATAAATTGAAAGCCAGTATTCCTGCAGCCGCTACGGAAAATATAGGTGTTATTATGCATGTTCCAATTGACTTGAGCAACGAACGCATTTATAATGCAATAACTAGCACAAAGAATATTATTTCTGTCAGAAGATTTATGCGTCGCACTATTTCAGAAGGAGGGGGGGTGTCCTTCCAGCCTACGAAGACGGTGTCCATCACATTCTCGTGTGCGACGTTACCCGATAGTGTAGACCTGAACAGCTGGCGCTTCGAAGTACGTCCGTACATTCCGCCGGTAAAACAATGCCTGAAGTGTCTAAGGTATGGTCATATAGCTAAATTTTGTAAGAACTCCCAAAGATGTTCCATATGTACAAAGGATCACAATTATAAAGAATGTCAAGTACCACCAACAGAGGCAACATGTTGTCATTGTCAAGGTAAACATGTGGCTATTTCGGCACAGTGCCCAGTCAAACAACAAAAAGTGGAAGAAAACAAAAACAAAATTAATAAAAAATCATATGCAGACTTATTCAATGAAAAGTCATTTCCATCTCTCTCAAAGTCCAGTCCTGCTAAACAATTAAAATCACTAATTGAAACAGAACCAATTTTAAATATTTTAATACAGACAATAGTAACATTAATTTCTCAAAATAAAAATAACGAAAAGAGTATTTGCACTCAAAGCATAAAAGATGTTCTATTATCAAAAATTCAGAATAATATAAATAAACCTTAATTTTATGGATCAGCTAAATATTGTACAGTGGAATGCTCAGAGCATCAATAGTAACAAACATGCTTTTTCGTATTTTTTACATGAGTATAACATACATGTAGCTTTATTGTGTGAGACTTGGCTCAAGCCTCACATGAGATTTAGTATTAAAGGATATAATATAGTAAGATTAGACTCAGGTAATACACACAATGGTGTAGCTATTTTAATACATAACAGTTTACAATTTAGTAAAATAGATACTTTATATGACGATGCCATACAAAATATAGCGATTCGTTTAAAATATGGCAATAATAAAGAAATTTCATTAGTCAGTTTTTATAGTCCCGGAAATGCTTCATTTACTAAGTATAAGTTTGATCATTTAATTCGCAATATCCCTGGTCCTCTCTTGATGGGTGGAGATTTTAATGCACATCATACGGCCTGGGGATGTAATAGTGTGAACATACGCGGCCGAGATGTGCTTGAAATCATTAATGACTATAATTTGGTTTTATTAAATGATGGAGAAATGACTACTGTAGGCTCTGATAGGTGGCAAAGAAATGCACTTGATTTAACTGTAGTATCGACTTCAATTTCATTGTCTTGTTACTGGTCTGTCCATGATGATCCTTTAGGTAGTTACCATTTGCCTGTAATTACAAGGTTAGTTATTAATAACAATTATAATATCCCACATGATATGGAAACTTCAAATTTACCAAAACATTTTAATTTTAACATGGTTGATTGGGAAATATACAAGGAGAGTGTTGATAGTTTGCTAATGGATTTTAAAATTAATCAATATAACCCATTACAGTCATATAATCACTTGATAAAATTATTAAATTTAGCTGTTATTAAATCATTACCATCAACTATAAGATCTGCTACATCTTTTGATACAGCATCAGTAAATAATAATCGTAAAAAACGCATTCCATTACCATGGTGGAATTTGAATTGCACTAAAGCAGTAGAAGACTCTAGGAATGCCTATAAAGTATTTAAACAAAATCCCACATTGGAAAAATATATTGAATTTAAAAAATTACAAGCTCTTAAAAAGTTAGTGTTAAAAAGAGAAAGATATTTAAGTTGGATTTCTCTATGTGAGTCATTTAATAGAACTACTCCATTATCTAGAGTTTGGCAAATTTCAAAAAGATTTAACAAAACATTTACACCTCCGAGTAATAATATTTCTCCTTGGGTATTCAATTTTCTTAAAAAATATACTCCAGATACAGTTGAGGGGCCATTTCAATCAATTCCTTATGAAGTAAAAGCTTCAGTACATTATGAATATCTAATTTATCCATTTTCTCTTCAGGAATTAAAATCTGCGATATCATCTAGACGTGATTCTGCTTTTGGCCTTGATGGAATACCTTATAAAATGTTGAAAAATGTTTCAATTAAGGCACTTTCTGACATACTTAGTGTTTTTAATTTACTCTGGCAGGAATTGATCATCCCTAATGAATGGAAAACAGACTGTCTTATTCCAGTACTTAAACCTAACAAAGTAAGACACAAAGCAGAATCATATAGGCCAGTAGCATTAACATCGTGCATGGGAAAAACCTTTGAACAATTAATTAAACAAAGGCTTGAATTTTACATAGAAAGTAATAGTCTATTACCATCCAATCAATTTGGCTTTCGACGCGGTTGCTCCACTCGAGACAGCATTTCCCATTTGCAATTAGATATATACAATTCTAATAAAATGGACAATCATTTAGTTGGTGTCTTCTTTGATGTAGTGGGTGCATTCAACAACATCAATCTGCACATTTTGTGTGGTGAACTTCGTGCCCTTGGTATCCCTGAAAAAATTATAATATGGATCTTTAACTTTTTACATGGTAGAGAAGTATATGTCAAGGTGAATAAACGTTTAATAGGGCCACGTTTTTCATACAAAGGGGTATGTCAAGGTGGCATCCTCAGTCCATTGATTTATCTTCTTTATTTACATAGACTAAACATTGTACTTGGTCTTGATGTGGCAAATTTGCAGTTTGCAGATGATTTGGTTATCTATGCTTCAGGTTCAGATATAAGTTCTGTTGAATGTACTTTAAACACAGCTTTAACTCGGCTAGAGAACTATTTTCATTATCTAAACTTGGATATTAGTCCAGAAAAATCTAAAGTTATAGTGTTTGGAGAGTGTGAAACAGACTTACATATTTATTACAATAATAGTGTTCTTCCAATAGTGAATGAAGTTAAGTTTCTGGGTATAATTTTTACAAGCAACCTCTCATGGACTAAGTATGTTGATTATCTGTTAGGTAGGGCTAATAAAGCATTTAATTTTATAAAGTCACTGTCAATTGCAGCTGATCCTAAAATTTTGCTTATGCTATATAAATCTTTAGTCCGTAGTCATTTTGAATATGGATTTTTATGCTTTGGGGCTGATCAGAGATTGGTTCACAAATTGGCGATTCTTCAAAACCACAATCTTAGATGCGTAACTGGTGCAATGAAGACAACTCCAATTAATTCGCTTGAAATTGAGTGTAATACTCCTCCTATGAATATAAGATTTCAGTTTTTAAAATCCAAATACATTCTCAAGCTTTTATCTTTTGAAAATCATCCTTTACTAAAGAAAATATTATTTTATTATAGAGTATACAGTCCCTCTAATTCCGTAAATGTCCCTTATATATTTCATGACTTTTCTAATCTAATCAGTATTGATGATCAATATCAAATTGAGAAATGTAAAGGCAGATGGCCATGTTATTCTGGTAATTATATCAGCAAATTCTGGCCCATGGACATTTCTGTTAATCGTGACCTAAGGAGTAAAGAAGACGTATATCAGTTAATTGCAGAGTTCCCTGGGTACAGGCATATATTTACTGATGGATCCAAAAACAATAGAAACGTTTCGCTAGCTATATATCTACCTCATCTTACCGTTGGACATGGAGTTCGGTTACCTGGAGCCATGACTATATTTACAGCAGAATCTCTAGCCATTTTATCAGCTCTGCAGTATATACATGAAAAGAATCTTGGTCACACAACTTGGCTTATATAACCCGCGCAGATAGAGAATAGATCTGAAAATGGCGTCCGCTCGCATGCGGTCTCGCTCTCTCTCTATCGCTGTCTATACTCACACAGTGCAGTACGCGCTACAAAAAAATAGTCAGTCAGGATTCGCTTTCCACGCTACTTGACGCACTCCGAGTTATCGTTAAATTCGTTCCGTTATTTTGTTGTTTTCGTTGATATTCATTGTTGTTTTTGTTGAGTTTGATTGTTATTTGTTTGCGTTACGTTTGATTGTTATTTATTTTCATTAAGTTTTTGTTACGAAAGTTGACATTTTGTGATTGATTGAACAATGGCTTCACGAAAACGTGGAAAGATTCTTCACAGTGATGCACGTGAGATTGTTTACAACGTTATAAAATACTTTGACGAAGAGAAGAACTTGGAGCGTTATCATCCGTTAAAGTATAGCGCCGCACGCGCAGCGATGGCGACTAATTTATCGATGGCTACTATATCGAAAATAAAGAAAGAAGGTAATTACATGGTACCTACATTATTTTACGCGGTTGTTTTATGGGCGTAACCAAGATAGATAGATAAATCAATTTATTTTAAGATGATTAGCCTTACCTCGATCGAGTATGATTTTTTATATAGATTTTCTGGCCTGAAAACGAGTCCTTTTGACAGCGAGTATGACTAAGTTCAGTGTTGCTGACCATCATCCATCACCATCATCATTCATCATCATCAAACATCATAATCATCACCCACCATTATCATCATCATCGTCCATCATCATCATCCATCGCCAATATCGCCATCATAATACAATCATCAGCATCACCCACCACCATCATCATCCATCATCCACCACCACCATCATCATCCATCACCATCATGTTTATCGTACTCACCGGCGTGTGCGAACGGCGTCGCTCTATAACGATAACTGACAGTAATAGTAATATTTTACTCTTATTTCAGGTAAACTTGCAGAACAAACCAACACCAAGCTCCGTACGCCGAGTAAGGGCAGAAAAGGCTCAAATAATACGCGTGTCCCCTTGGACAACTTCGATATATGTGCCATTAGAAATATTGTGGCCTCAATATACAACGTTCGAAAGGAGGTACCTACGCTGAACAAGATTCTGGCGTCAGCAAAAGCTGAATTAAACTATAAAGGCTCCAAAACGACATTAAGAAAGATTTTAAAAGAAAAGCTCGGATTTAAATTTAAAAAATGCCGCCAGAACCGAATGGTGCTCATAGAGCGCGATAATATAAAAGCGTGGCGAGTTAAATATTTACGCCGCCTCCGAGAAAATGATGCCATGGGTGCGGAAAAAAAGAAAGTAGTATATATGGATGAGTCGTGGATCCATGCCCATTATACTGTCAGCAAGTGCTGGCAGTCATCCACCGACAAAGGCGTTCGCAAAAATGATAGTCCTGGACAAAGGTGGGTGATGGTTCATGCCGGCTCAGAAGATGGGTTTGTGGAGGGTGCAGGATTATTATTTAAAGCTAAATCAAAAAAAGGCGACTACCATGATGAGATGGATGGTAATAACTTTACGAAATATTTAAAAGAAAAACTAATACCAAATCTGCCTGAAAACTCCATTCTCGTCATGGATAATGCATCCTACCACAGTATGCAGTTGGATAAAGCGCCAACGACTGCAACCCGTAAAGCGGACATAAAGATATGGATGCAGGAGCACGGTGTCTCCTTTGAAGAAGACTGGACCAAAGCAGAGCTGCTCATGCAGCTAAAAAAGCATCGCCCAGAGAAAAAGTATTTGGTGGACGAACTTCTGCGTGAACATGGCCATGAAGTTCTCAGACTCCCTCCTTACAACTGCGACCTGAACCCGATAGAACATGTTTGGAATTTAATAAAACAACGGGTCGCAGATAAAAATGTGGAGCAACACGAACATAAAATTGAGGAGTTCACAAAAGAGGCCATAGCTTCAATTACGCGAGACGACTGGAAGAAACAAGTAAACCACATCAAAAGAGTCGAAGAAGAATACTGGAATCGCGATGTACGTAGGGAGAGTGAAATAGAGGACTTCATTATCAGTGTTGGTATGAACAGCGACAGCGAAGATGAAAGTGACGACTATGAAGACCAGGACTGTGAAAGTGACCAGTCCATGGAGGATTATAATCAATTGATGGAGGGAATTGAACCAATTATGGGTTCAGATGACCAGGATACTGCTGGACCAAGCGGTTTATAAAACCTTTTCTCCCCTGTTGGTCGTTTCAAAGCCATAAAAATAAATTAAATTTACTTCAAATTCTCTGTCTGATTCGTACATTTTTAAACTAAATCCTTTTCTTGTGTCTTGTAGAGAACTAATAATCATTTCGTCGGTCTAGTGTGCACACCAATCACACACGGCGACGTCTCAGACGTGTGCGTCGGTCTAGTGTAGTTCCGCCTTTACTGGCCTAAGGGATAAGGACGTGACTTTATGTATGTACTCGTATGTACTTGTAATATGACTCTGATATGTCGCAATTAATAAAGACAAATTTTAAAATCCAGTGTTATATGTACCCTTGCTCCTTATTTATTTTATTAATATTATTTGACATTATTTCTATTATTATTAATTAATAATATTAAAAAAGAATAATTTACAACAAAAAAAGTCAATAAAAAAATAAAAATCGATGTTTGAGAAATTGTTTTGCCAACCGTACCATGAGTACCCGCCGCCATTTTCAGATCTATTCTTTATCTGCGCGGGTTATAGTGACCGACTGCATGAGTGTTCTTATGGCCTTACAAAACCCGAAACTGGACGCTAATACCGGAAATATTTTATATGAGATTCGGACTTTATACGCTGATCTTGGTTCTAGAGGATTTACAATAAGTTTAATATGGACACCCTCCCACATAGGAGTAGCAGGAAACGAAAACGCAGATTATCTTGCAAGAGTTATTGTTGACGGTGACATCCCAGAGACAAGAAATGTTGCCATACCAAGTTCTGACCTGCTTACTAAATTACATGAACAAAACACCTGTATTTGGCATGAGAACTGGCAAGAAACACTAAAAAGTAAAGGAAAATGGTATGCGAAAATAAATCCAACCATTGGTTCTGCGCCCTGGTTCACCAGATCTGTTCTTCCTAAGAGCAGAAAATTTTATACTACTTTAAATCGTCTTAGACTTGGACATGGAAGATTCAACGCACATTTAGCCAGAATGAAAATTATAACATCGCCAGTTTGTATCAATTGTGACTTAGGAAGTGATCAGACCCTAGATCATATAATTTTTGAATGCCCTGCTTATGATTTACAAAGAATTCCTTTAGTTGATAAATTATTGGAAATATATAAAACGCCAGCAAGCATCCCGCGCGACACTCAAAGTTTGCTGGAAAATTACAGTACATACATAGAACTGTATGAATTTATTGACAGCACTGGATGGGCAATTTAACCGTTCGGGGCGACTTAATCGAAGAATATGACTCGGATATGACCTTACTTCACAAAATGTTTATGATGAATACACGGATATGACACCATATTATTATGATTTTGACTAATGAATACTGAAGACGTGGCTTTGGCCTAAAATAAATTTAAAACAAGGTTTAAACTACTAAGGACAAGGCTGTGGCCTTATTTACTTTTAGACAAGAAGGATGAAACTGAAGACGAGGCTTCGGCCTTACTTACTTTTGAACATTAAGGTTGAAACTGAAGACGAGGCTTTGGCCTTACTTTTAGTCAAGAAGGACAATAAATAAACACTGAAGACGAGGCGGTATGGTCCAAGACCTTAGCCTGCCCAAGTAGGGCGAAGAGAAAAAAAAAAAAAAGAACACGATCAGTCCGTCTCTGTCTACGGATCAGTCACACACAGAGTACATTTAGTACTTGTTGGCAGTGCTGCCATATTTACAGATTTGTCTGTATACATACAGATTTTCCGATTATATTACAGATAGCAGATTTGACCTTATTTTATACAGATTTACGACCTCGGCACACTTTCACACGTTTTTCCAACGGCGCGGTTTGTACGCCGTACCGTAAAGAAAAAGTACCGTGTACAAAGGGCATATCAGTACTCCCACTTATTTACTGCCGGGGAACACTACATAGTCTGTGCTCTGTGCAGTCTGTGCGCCGGTGCTTCTCGATTTTCAAAGGAGCGGTCTATACAAAAATGAGTAGGTATCGTATTGTTTAGCTTCGTCTTGAGATGTACCTACACTTAA
Organism: Luperina nickerlii; assembly: GCA_963855955.1. NCBI lineage: Eukaryota > Metazoa > Arthropoda > Insecta > Lepidoptera > Noctuidae > Luperina > Luperina nickerlii. The sequence goes on from OY979669.1 coordinate 9,041,573, forward strand.
ATTATAATTTAATTAAATTCGACATTAAAATAATACGGAACACGCGGTTTTTTTTTTTTTAGGTAGACTTCATAAAATATATCGCTTTAGAATACTAGTCTATTAGAAAATACAGATTTATACAGATTTTTTAGGTTGGTATCACAGATTTGCCCGCGTCATGGGTGGCAGCACTGCTTGTTGGGGCACAGATGTCAGTGTCTGTAGGTCAAGGTCCATTTTGCATTATATTTCTTTGATTTAATATTAATGTGTTAAAAAGTGTATTATTTCATGTAAACTTGGTACTATTGTTTGTACTATACATGGAACTTATTCCATCATTATTAGCGTCCAATGTAATGTGGTTACGGATTTTACCATAATAAAAGCAAGTATGGAATTCAATGAACCGACTCCAGAAGCTTTACAAAGAAAATTATACTTTTTACTTGAACAGCTACAAAACATGGCCAGGGAATTACCACCGTAAGTTGAGTTCGCTAGTTACGGTTTCCTCGGTACAACATCTTATTGTGACATAGCTGTTTATTTACTGTAAACTGATTCACATTACAGAAAATACCAAATGAGAGTACCAAGTGAGCTTCTCTCCGGCTTAGCAAACTGTCTTCTTAATGAAACCGTCTTTGAAATAGTAAAGGGACTTATGGAAATTCAACATGTTACTGAAAAACATTTATTCCAACAAAGGCAACAAATCATTAACAAACACACATGTAAGTGTTGCTGTATTTTGTTTATTTTTGTGCTTCTCTTGCCCTCTTACAACAGTCTTGCTTACTACTGCCAGTGTTGAAACCAAATTCATTTAACTTTATGACTAGATAACTACCACACAGCTCACTTAGTTGCGTTACCATCACCACATGACACTGGTAGAATAATTGAGATTGAAAAAATTGCTAAAAATAAACTTAAATTGTATCTGAAAATTGATCTACAAAATTAACCTTTTAGGCTACAACTCAAGTAGTTACCTACATAAATATTATGTTGATTTTAATCTGGAGGTACTTTTGTTTTAGTGGAAATTCAAAACATGATCAACACAACACCAAGTCCCGAACAGCAAGAACTTCAGAAAACTCTGTTACATTCAAGGCATAAAGAAGAGCTGAGACATACTGATATGAAATTAGTTCTCCAGTTAGACCAAAAAGTAAAGGACATATGATTGAGCTGTACTAATATATTGACATTGAAGTGTTTTATGATTGTTGGAGGAATGAAACTGTACTTACAGTAAAGTTCCATTCCTCCAAAAATTATAAAACACTAATCACTAGCATAGGTGGAACAATCCCAAATAGCCATAGACAGAGAGAAGTAGAGAGTAGGCTTTTGCCTTGCTGTGGGAAAAATAAGGCTAATAAAAAAATTGCAAAGGTTCTTCATATCTGACTTGAAAAAGGTAATTTGTAGTAGCAGTTTAGCTCCTTGTGAAGTTGCTTAACTGAGAAAGTACAGGTGCTGGTACAAATTAAAGGCAGAGATATTTCAGCCTAGTCTCTGGAATGGCAAAGCACCTACCTGCCTCTGGTATTGGAGATGTCTTGATTTCGTTCATGCTTTTATGCCAACAACATGTCTGTACATTATTCTTGAGTCTGCAGGCCTAATAAAAAATTCTTGCCTCTGATTTTCCCCATGTCTTACCTGCCTCCTGCTCTTTTGTTACAGGTGAGTGACCAGCAAGTTACCCTAGAAAAGGCTGCTGTGCCAGGATTTTTTGTCACTAATAAACCAATTGAAGTGAAAGTTCAAATGTACCTTCTCGATTTTATACTTAGATTAAGCAACATGGATATTCCAAATTAAATTATAAGAATATAATAATATTATTTAAATGTAATTGTTTAATTTGGCTAGCCAGATTTAACCATCCCAGAACGTTTAGGATGTATTTGTACTTTGCCCGCAACTTCGTCCGCATGGATTTTGTATTTAGGTGTAAAATCTTCCCCTAAAAACGTAATTACCCCTTGTGGCACAGTGAGGAGTACATTTTCGAGAAACCCAAAGCGTTTTTATTCTTTTTTTTCTGTTACAAAGATCAATTTTCGACATAATCGGATCGTGCGTGCGTTAGGCCTCGGTCTCGAAGTCGGCGATTGCAGGTGGGGGCGGCGGCGGCGCGGAAACGCAGACCGGTCTTGAAGCCAGCGGGCAGATTGCGCGGCGCTAGAGCGGCGTAGTATTGTGTTATGAGAAATTTGTCTGTTCGCGAACGAAATGTCTACAACAGCGACATCTTTTTGATAAAACATTTTTAAACGTTACGCGTCGGTCGTTAAAAAACAAAAAATAAAATGCACAACACTGCGTCTATGCAGACACGCGCCCGCACCGCTAGACTGGACTGGTTATTGACAACCTTTATTATTTACATAGGCAAGTATTGGTGCCAAGTTTCAAGTTTGTTAACCCAAGGAATAAGATTTTTCATACAAACAAAATCCCCCCTTTAAGATTGAATTTCCAACTACTTAGTACTTGCCTGCATTATAAAATCCTTGTGCAAAATGTCATGTTCCTAAGTCCCAGTAGTTTCGGCTGTGCGTTGATGTTAGTAATTAATTTCTCCTTATATACAGGCTGGCAGGGGCGTGCATCAACGCGCAAACTGAACCCATGGATTCGGCACATGATTCGTTGGAAAAAATCTACAGTCATAGAAAAATGCAATATCTACGCGGTCAAAATGTATGTAACAGCAAATTTTTATTCAATAATCGACGAAAAATTTCAGGAGGGTTCAGTATCATGTCCCTAGGTACTGAATTTATGTTAACTAATAGGTGGCGCGTCGGTGGCAAGTTGAAAATAAAAGCATAAAATAAGTAGTACAAGTTTAATAATAATAATAATAAACATACGTACAAAGTTACAACATCTATGTTATCTATTGAAATTAAAATAACCAACCAGAAATACAAGTCTATAATAATTTACACAAGTCGTGCTGTTTTTAGAACAATGTATCGTGTAAATTTGGCATATCACAATTTATTTATGAAAAGTCGCATAAGTGTAGACTGCAGGATCAAGGATTTATTCTTAGACAAACTTGTTCATATTATCATGGGCGTACACATAATTAAACCTCGGTCGTAACAGTGCTCATTCATCTTAAACGCTGGCGACAGCAGTATTTGTAATCATATACATTTAATTTAAAACGATTCCTAAACAAACTATATGATACCTATGTTACAACTAGTAGAAGCAAAGCAGCCTCTCTTCTAGCATTCAAATCGGATCAATGGAGTAGAAATTTATACCAACAGACGCAATCTTGTAAAGTTCACAATAAACTGTCACTATCACATTATCAAGTAACTCTATGTGGACTAAAGCGCGGTTTAGTGAGCCACCTACCACTATAAACGTTTTCCACGGTAAACTTGTAACAATGCAGCATATTAACATTCTTGTGCATGTTTAGTCCCCAGAAAAATAGTAATAAACAGAACACTATTACTCTAATCCTAGTAAATGCATTTATACTGAAAAGGCTACTTTAAACTGCAATATGTAGGTATTATGTAGTCTTAATTATCTTGTTTAGTTTAATACTAGGTATTAAAAATGAGTTCCACCATATATTATATGAATCAACATGATAACGACAGTGATTCTTTACAAGGTGCCCATGCAAGTCAGGTATCTTGTTAAAGGTATAGTTTACCAATAAAAGTACATCAGAAATATCAAAAATATTGGCATTACCTGTAGGATTAAGATTTAGTTAATAATTATATCTAAAAACTAAGAAATATTAAATCTTATTGAAATTAATGTGTTAATTTTCAAGGCAACGCGATCAAACTCAAATTATTTTAAACTTTTACAAACTCGTTGAGTACGGACTAGTGGAGCTAATTAATAACAAGAATCTCGCTGCATACATATTTGGGGGAATTTAATTTGTAGCACTTAAATGTGCGTGATTATTTTTAATCACGCATTACGTATACCAGAAATTTAGTTACTTAAAGAATCGCATTAACACGAAGTTATAGGTACTTTTCTGTGCGTGTTTCAGAAGTTTAAGAATTTTTTGAGCATGGTGTAAGTGCGACGGAATCTTTATATTTGGTTAATAACTACGTTGTACAGATCATATTTGAGTACTTGATTAAAACGAAATTATTTGCTACATTCCCCCGTCTCTAACTAAAGGAACGAAGGTTAATAATGGAACTTTATAAAAAAAAAACTTTTAGTTGTTACATAAAGTAGTAAAAAAACGTAAATCTAAATACACTTTCACGCTTAAAAACAACAAATCTGCACATAATATAATCTAAAGTTTTCAACATTTTGTGCCTGTTTGAATGTAATATATTGTGCATAAATATTCAATTACCATCGACTACCTACTTTTGGGTGGTTACTTTTGCTTTTAGTTTGCAGGTTGTACAAAAAATATGTACTTACTAATTTTAACAGAGACAAGTTAATCTTACTGGTTGAGAACTAAATTCAACCGCTTTTGTATGTGTACATGAATGGCAACAATGGCTTGCATTTGATCTTAGATACAACATTTTTATCCAACCTACATCTCACTAATAAGACCATTGCCCCACTTATACAATCATTTACTATTCTAGAAATCAGTAATTCAGTATCTTCACCACAGATTTTTAGAATAATACAATAATTATAAACATGATTTTATATAAGAGAAATAGAATTTAATGATATCCAAATGATTTTTTTATAAAAATAGAAAATACAGAACGCATTTTAGTTTGTAATAATTCATCTTGGCCTATTTGTAAAACACTACTATAATTTTCGCTTTCAGTCCTAATTGTATCTATAATAGGAATAATTTAATCGGTTCAATTCCGATAGTAACATGGTTTAAGGTTGGAAACAAGATAATAATGAGGTAATCTAAGACATACAATTTATCGATTACTTTACTTCCTTTGATTAGTGTTTTCGCTGATATAAATTAAGATATTATATATTGTATTATGTGGTTGTATTAGTGTAATCAATTGTTGGTGAACCTAATAAAATAAATAATAATTATAGTTATATACATATAAACTTTACATAACAGTTAAAGAGCTAGCGCGGAAAATCCGACACATCGAGACATACGCTTCGTATCTACACGTGTCAAAAGAATATTTATGTAACAAAAATAACAATAAATAAACTGAACAGTCACAGTAATACTTTGTAACAAATCAAACAATGCAGTAGTCTTCAATATTTTTATATAAAAAATTAGCAGCTTCTTTTATGACGACATATTAAAACATTAAATCATTGATTCATTAAAGTGCAACTTTAACATTTTATTTTATTCACACAAAACACTCCATGCCTCTCATTTCGTCATTTATTGATCTATACTATTTTCAGCCAAGTTATTCTGCTTTGTTTATTTATATACAGAACAAGATGGTACATACAATGTATGTAGCACTACATGATCTAATTTGTTTTTTTTTTTAATTTAAAATATAGTATACAGGTATTAGGTATAGAATACGATGTAAAAGAAAGAATACTGCAGCAGGTATTTTACTTCTTCTCTGTTCCATAGGAAGATCCTTGACTGATTTTAGACATTCCAATAGATTTCTGAAGAAGAATGAAAACTGAAACAAAAGTTAATTTAATTAATATCGACGTCTGCTTGGAATGGACAAACATAAACGGAAATGTGACCAGTTTTAAAACGTAAATATGTACTGCAGTAAATTTTTGTAAAGATACATTAAAAAAAAATGCTTTCCTGGGCCAACGGAAATCCGTCCGTAATACGGCTACAATAAACGAAATACCATTACTATAAAATGTCGTATTGATTATTCCAATTCCATAATAGATAAGTAGGTATGTATTTGCAAAATACATAATTTCTATTGTGTTGACAGCACAAATGCACTAAAACAAGTGCGCGCGCTTGCGTAGTCATTGCAATTTTATTTCTGTTTTGTTCTACTCTATTAATTGTTTGCAAATGTGTTTTCAGCTTTTATTGTTAAATCAAGTTCCAACAAAGGACTTTAAAAGTACAAGTAATAAGTGAGGCGAGTCCACTACCACTATTAAGTAGTGGAGTTGATTATCATCATCATTTAACTGAAAGAAAAAAGACGTCAGACAGGACATACGCCTCCCCCAAGCATCGACACAACAAGTGGTCCTTCGACACTTCCTGCGGGAGCCAGTAATAAAGCAATAGATAATATTAATAATAAATATACACTTACATGCTCCAAGTATAGCGCAGCCTATAGAGAAATACAGAAGTTTTCCGCTGAATAACAGACCAATCAGGTAGTAGAGCATAGGAGTGAGTGTAACAACGGCCCAACCGAGTGCATTCACCAACGACCATATAGGTGGAGGTACTGTGAAGGAGTCTATTCGCTCAACACCAGATTCGATGAAGAAGTCTCCAGTGTTGAAGAACGAATCTTGCATTTTGTCCTGAAAACAATAAAGTTTTGTTTATAGTCATTGATTGCCTCGTTGATCTAGCTCAGTAGCTAGTGGTCGCAAGCGTGAGCCTGAGCATTATACTGGGCTCGTACCACGTGTCGGGAAGTGTTATTAGGTTTTACATTAGGTAATTCTCAGTAGCAGCCAGGAGTCTGGTTTTGTACCCAGCCCCAATGCACATACATAACGTTCCCACTGCTGGGCCACAGGCCTCCTCTCTGTGAGAGGAATGGGCCACAGGCCTCCTCTCTGTGAGAGGAATGGGCCACAGGCCTCCTCTCTGTGAGAGGAATGGGCCGTAATCCACCACGCGGGCCCAGTGCGGGTTGGTAGATGTGACATGTCTTCGAATTTTTTTAGTTCTAGGACATGCCGGTTTCCTCACGATGTTTTCTTCACCGTTTGAGAGCAGTAGTAATGAAATTAAATATACAAAGTAAAGTGCCTGCCTGGGTTCGAGCTCACGACCTACAACTCGACCTATAAAGTCGGGGCGATAGAAAAGAATAGAATACTCTTACTCTCTCTCTCTTACTCTAAGCACTGTTAACTACTAACACTAGTAATAAGTTATAATATTGTTTACTAACACGCTGGATCACTGTTGTCCGAAAATAAAGAATATTATTATGTACACCATACCACGATACCACGACCACCGACCACCACCACCGTGGTGGTCCGTGGCGATACTACTGGACCACCACTGCCCTTCAGCCCCAATAGGCCAGTCAATTGTTCTCTTCCTATTCCATGAGACTTCACTATTACTACTATTACACTTCAATCTACCCCCTAAGGTAAATATAGGCGTGATTTCATATTATATCACTGCATTTCTGAAGCGAACGTCTGTCTTTGTAATTTAAACCTTTTGTAAATGTTTGTAAAAGTCACATGTCGCGAGCTCATGACTTGGGACGATACCAACATTTTATCTAGATTTACTAACAGGCTATCAAACACCTGCCTGTTAACTAATGCATGACGACTTTAATCGACATTAATTGAGCGGACTTCCCAGTTCGGCTGATATTTTTATTTGGATAAGATTAGATTTGAACTGGCCATGATAGATGTGCCATAACATTTATAACAAGGCTGCTAAACCCCAGGCCCGCGGGCCACCGCGGGGCCCGCCAAGCAACGCATTTGAAATGGCCCGCTAAAAGCTATCAGCTGACGTCAGTCTTTTGAGAACAGATTTCAGAAGGCCAATTCCCGTAATTTAAAACGTTCAAAATCTAGCCGCAGTCTCATCTCGGCGACAAACAAATGTCAAAAACTTGTCAAAATGTAGGGAAATTAGAAGTATTTTTGACGGGGTTGGCGTGTCGAGGTTGGTGGTGAACACATGTGGAGTTGTTTTTAATATAGCTTTTTGGCTACCTTAGGGCTTTTTTTGGTAGTTTTTGTGTGTCTTTTACGTGTTTGTGCTTGTTTCGTATTTATTTTTGTGTTTGTTGTATCCTAAGTTGCATTAGGTAAGTTTTTTTTTAATATTTTCCCGCGGCGTATGCCGAGTGATAATGGAGGATGAAGATCGGCCTCCGGGCCGCCCTCCAGATCCCTCGCATACGAACCACCTGCAATCATTGGATTTCTTTGAACACTCACCGGTTTTAACCGCTCCATTGTCTCAATTTGAGACAATGGAAACGGAAGTTGCATCCCAAAAAAGAAAGCGTTCACAACCAAACAGCGACTCAAACGACTCCGCAGGCGTCATGGACGTGAATGCTTCTGCATCCAAACGCGATCGTGTCACAGCCCCATCGTTGATTTCACGATCCAAGTACTCCAATTTAGATAAGGAACCGTATTTAGTTTATGCGTCACTTATCGAGTCTTGTCCAACTTCGGGTACTACCCTCAATCCTATTATTTTTGGTAAATTGATGCAGAGCCTAAATATTAAAAACATAAAACTGGGAGGTATTAAGAGAATAGGTAGAAATAGGGTTTCCCTTGAATTTAAGGGTCCTGAGGATGCCAATGCCTTTATTGACAACTCATCCGTTAAAGACAGGGGGTACTCTACTCTGATCCCCACTTTCAATATCACCAGGATGGGTGTAGTGAAGGGTATCCCAAGTGATTGGACCGATTTAGAGGTCATGGACAACCTGAAGTCCCCACTTGGTAAGATATTGAAGGTGAGGAGACTTAACCGTAGGGTTGTTAGTGAAGGTAAGGCAGAATGGGTCCATACAACCAGTGTTGTTCTCACTTTTGATGGTCAGGTCCTTCCTGAACGAGTTTTTTGCTGCTTTAACTCCCTTCCAGTAGAGACTTATAACTTTCCCACTGTCCAGTGTTATGGGTGTTGTAAATATGGACATACCCGGACTCATTGCCGATCCAAGCCACGATGTTTCCGTTGTGGCGGGGATCACTTTGGGGATGGTTGTTCCATAGAGGAGCCTAAGTGCTTCTATTGTACGGGTGCTCACCCCGCAAATAGCCGACATTGCCCGGAATACATGCGACAGAGGAATATCAAGGCCTCTATGGCAAAGGATAATATTTCGTATTCTGAAGCAGCCAGAATCCACGCTCCCTCCTACCGTTCCTTTGCAGATGTCATGGCATCAGCTTCTCCTCTACAGACCATTCACCAGGCCCTTATACATGAGCCACGCCCTCCACGCCCCCCTCCTCCTAATTACATTTCCCATTCCCAACCTTCCACCTCTTCCTCCTATAGAAAAACCACTGTGTCCCGCCCAAAAACTCATGCTCCCCTTCACCCTGGCTATGACCGTAATGCTCACCAGGACATTATTAATAGTTACTCTTTCCCCCCTTCTCCTAATGGCTGTGCTATAAGTGAACACCCCCCAACTCAGAATGAGTACACACACACCATTCAGTCAATAATCCGTTTACTTTCCTCCTTACTTTCCACCTACCCTTTACCAGACCACGTTGCCGATAACCTAGTCAAATCCATTCAATCCCGTCACATTCCATCTTCTGCAGTGGAACACCAGGAGCTCCCTTCCCAAAAAACATGAAATTGCCCACATTATTAACCGTTACAATCCTGCTCTATTTGCATTATCTGAGACGTGGCTAAAGCCACATCTCAATTTTAACTTTTCTGGTTATAGCACGCTCCGGGATGACCGATCTGACGGTTATGGCGGAGCTGCTGTACTAGTGAATAATGTTCTTTCGTTTTCTCCTCTATCCCTGCCTCCTCACGGAGATGAAATTAATGCTGTAGGCGTAAATATCTGTGGCATTAATTTTATATCTGTTTATATTCCCTCTCCCAATTCCTCATGTTTTCAGTATATTCGTACTCTATGTTCTTCCTTTATACCAGTAATATTTCTTGGCGACTTTAATTGCCATCATCCTCTGTGGGGATCTGACCATTGTGATAATGCAGGGTCTGAACTGGTTGATCTGTTGGACGACTTGGGTTTATGTGTTGTCAACGATGGTTCCTTCACCCGCCTACCTAGACCTGGCCATAATAGAAGCTGTGTGGATCTCACCCTGTGTTCTGCCAGCTTGACCGGCCAGTTGGAGTGGAAACGACTGAACCTCACCTACGGTAGCGACCACTATCCAATTTGTACCACTCTGACTACAAGATCCCTTCCCCATGGAGATAATCCCCCACTCCTAAAGCATAGACTTTCCGGTGCGAATTGGGACTTGTACACTCAAACTGTTGAGGATATAATTCCCACTTTGCCCCAAGTTACCACAGATAACCTGTGCGCCTGTATCTCGCAATTTTCCGATGTCATTTCATCAGCCGCTGATGATAGCATTCCCCTTAAGAATTCAGCTTCTGGCAAAGTGTCATCTCCTCCCTGGTGGGATAGGGAATGCACAGACATTATCAAATCCCGGAATGAAGCTGAACAAAATTATATTCTTGACATGTCCGTTGAAAACCTGGTGCAATATAACCGGATTGTTGCGAGATCCAGACGTATCTTGAGGAAAAAAAAATATGAAGGTTGGAAGAAATTCTGTTTCTCACTTTCCCCTTTAACCCCTTCTTCCCTTATTTGGCAAAATTTTAAACGGTTCAAACGTGGCTGCTCTGGTCAAAACTCTTCTTCTATACCCAGGGACTTAGCAGAACCTTTTCTTAATAAATTAGCCCCCCCTTTCGCCCCTCTTAGGGGTGAATGCCCTTCCTATCCTGTTGATGAGATAATCTCTGACGACCCTTTAGATGCTCCCTTTTTGTTGAGCGAACTGGAGGCAGTTCTCAAGCATGTCCATGACTCTGCTCCTGGTATTGACGGTCATCCTTACTCTTTTTTTAAGAAGCTGGGTGGCAATGGCCGCCGATACTTATTGTCTGTTATGAATACCTGCTTTAAATTTTCACACATCCCCGATAGTTGGAAAACACAATTGGTCATCCCCATATTGAAACCCGGTAAATCCCCGGACTGTGTAGACCACTTTCGGCCGATTGCGCTTTCACCAGTTATAGGTAAATTACTTGAGCATCTTATAAAAAACAGGCTGGAGTGGTTTGTCGAGAGCCGAGGGCTCCTATCTAGGTCTCAGTTTGGCTTCCGAAAGGGAGCCAGTACTATGGACAGCATTAGCATTTTAGTAACTGACACCCGAATTGCCTTTAGCAAAAATGATTCGGTTTTAGCGGTCTTCCTCGACATCTCAGCGGCTTACGATAATGTCCTCCTTTCCGTGCTCAGAAGTAAATTACGCCAGCTGAGTATCCCGGTAAGGATGCTGAACTGCATTTGTAACCTGCTGTCTGGTCGTAGGATCAAGCTTCACACTCCGGGCCAAGGTTCTGACTCCAGAACTGTTTGGCGTGGGCTTCCTCAGGGGTCGGTGCTTAGTCCCATAATTTACAGCTTGTACACCTCGGACCTTCATGACTCCCTCAACTCCGATTGCCGGATTCTGCAGTATGCGGATGACCTGTGTTTATATATTCCTACTTCTTCCATTGTACATGCTAGGGACTCCATGCAGATATCCCTCAATTCCCTCAATCAGTGGTTAATTTCACACGGCCTTAACTTGTCTGCTCCTAAAAGCTCCATTGGTATTTTCTCACGTAAACGTGTTATCCCAAATGTAGACCTTGAAATTGAAGGATTTCCTATCAAAGTTGAAGATAATGTGAAATTTCTTGGTGTCATCTTGGACTCTAAACTATCTGGTGTCCACCATCTCAGTTATATTGTCAACAAATGCGAGAAGAAACTTAATATGCTACGTGCTCTAGCGGGTGTTTGGTGGGGTGCTCACCCCTTCACCCTAAAACTCATATATAATGCCACAATAAGGAGTTTGTTAGATTATGGCTCCTTTCTGCTCGAACCCTGCAGTAAAGTTGCAATAGCTAAACTGGAGACCATCCAATCAAAATCCCTCCGCATTATACTAGGTTGTATGAGGTCCACCCCTAAAAACGCCCTGCAAATTGAGAGTGGTGACCCCCCTCTTCTTCTCCGTAGACAATATTTAGCTGACAAATTCATTTTCAAGTCATATTTCCTCAGTAACCACATGATCCTGCCTAAGCTGTCAACCCTTGATAATTTATGTAGGGAAAGTGAGTATTGGAGACATAAAGACCCCCCTTTAATCCTTAATTCATTTAGAAAAATCCATTCTGTAGAAGAAAATTCTAAAATCTTACAGCAAAATAAATTCCCATTGTATGCAAGTCCATATGAAATTTTAAATTTTGTTCCAAGTGTTGTCCCATATATTGGCTTGCATAAGGACACCATAAATGCTAATGACCATTTTCTCGCCATTGTTAATGACAGGTGGCCTGATCACCATAAATTCTATACAGATGCTTCAAAACTAACCACTGATGGTAAAACTGGTATAGCTGTATATAACTCCAACTCTCAGATATTTCTCCAATTTCAATGCCCTCCTGAGTCATCAGTGTTTACCGGAGAGTGCATTGGGATCCTCGAGGCATGTTTATTTATTTCCTCTCACACTACCATTACAAAAGCAGTCATCTTCACAGACTCCAGAAGCGCCCTGGAGGCTATAGTTAAAAATTCATTTAAAGATAACCTCCGTAGCCCAATTATTATAGAAATCAAATCAGTATTACTTTCTTGCTCTATAAGGAGCGTTGAGGTTGTGTTGGTATGGATTCCTAGCCATGTAGGTATTAGGGGTAATGAGCTTGCGGATGTGGCAGCCAAGGGTGCTATCAGTAGTAGTCTGGCTGACAAAAAACATTACTCCGTCCAAATTTATGACCTTATCCATAAGGCTAAAATATACCTTTACCAGTCCTGGCAAACAAACTGGTCTGAATCCTCCAAAGTAAAGGGTGGTTTGTTTGCTTCAATCCAACCCTCTATTCATCCTAAACCCTGGATTTATAAATTTAAAAAAGCCTCTAAGACTGTCACATCCGTAATATGCAGGATACGTATTGGCCACTGTTGTACCCCGGTTTTCTTGAACAAAATTAGAGTCAGAGATAATTCGCTTTGCGAATGTGGTCTAGACGAAGGTACGCTAGACCATATCTTCCTCAATTGCAGTTTGAACAATGCTTTTACTTTCGACCATGTTATTGCAAAATTAAAAATTCAAAAACCTGTCAATGTCCGCCACCTTCTTTCATTCTTCCCTAACCCTCAAATTATCTGTGCTTTTATTAAATTTATTTCCACTAACAAAATAAAACTTTAACAAGTAGTTAATATTCCTAAAGTCTAAAGTTTATGTAGTATTATATTAAATGTTTAATAATCATATTTATATTATTTTACTAACAATTATTAACATCTCTATGTTTTGTGTTTGTTCCAGACCTCAAAAGTTCACCACAAAAAGTTTTTTTTTTAATAATAAATATATTTAAATTAAATACCCATGAGTAATCACTAAATATGCGTCTTTGGCAGAAATTGCCGTAGTTTTCGGCAAATTGCCATTAAAAAAAAAAAAAAAAAAAAAAAGTATTTTTGACAGACTGAGATCAGACTGCGAACGTTCTTAAAATTAGGAGAATTTCCCCTCAAGACTTCTAAAATAGTAGATTGTTTGCCAAGGGAGCCAACAACTATTTTGAAGGCGAGAGTGTTTCTTTGGATCCAGAGCGGCGCGAAGGATTCTAGAGTAGAATCCCGAGCGTAGCGAGGGGTTCTAAAGTAGAATCCTTAGCGCTGCAAGGGATTCAAAGTACGTCACTCGAGCTTAAAATAGTGTTGCTTCCGAGGTAGACACTCTACTTTTTATTACCCACTATGAAAAAATAAGTAAGTGCAACTTATGAAAAACAATACGTACGTTTATTTATTTCATGATCACTACTTGAGGAAGACATACTACTTTTTTTTTAAAACTAAGTAACATCCTAATTTAGGTAAACAATTACGAACAAAGGCAGAATGCTTTTCGCGCGATTTTCATTTTATCACAAACTTTTTTTTTTTAATTTGGCTAGCGCTTATACAGCCTGTAAAGGTGGAAACAGACATTGCGAGGCATCATCGCATGATTCGCAGTGTGTGGACGTTCATATTTGTGGTGAAGCATGTGGAAGCACGTGCCACGTTACACGCTACGTTTCGCTCGTGCTACGTTTCACATAGATGTGGCGTTGCGGAAATATGTACATCTTAGAGGACATCTTTTAACTCAAGGTGATACCACAGTATAAAGACATACAGTACGAGGTCTTCATACAAACGGACGAAACGCGAGCTATACCTACGCGCCTCGACCACGGCATGAGCTCAGCATGCAGACAGTCGCGACTGTGCTGCAGTGACGAACGGACGGTGTGTTGTTTTTTTTTTTTTTAACAATAACCGCGCGATTTTTGCACTAAAAATAAGTTCAAGTACATATTTAATATGACGAGTAGGCTATATTGTGCTGTTTTTGGTTGCATGAATTCGTCAATAACGCATCCAGAGATAACTTTTTTTAGATTACCTGGAAACTCTGAAAGGTAAGACTATAAAATAATTTTTCACACCACCTGCTCGAAAATGTCAAATTATATGTCAAGCAACCTTAACCTAAAGTGAGTCATTAGTGGCCGGGGGCACAGCCGGTCAATAATGTTGTACTGGATTTCATTATGACCCGCTGGTCAATAATGTGATTTGAATTTGGAATCTCACATGCTCAGCAAAATTGGCAGTATAGTACTAACAAACACCCTTTGGTGCCAGAAAGAGGAAAGCTATTCTCGATACCCTTACTTCGCGTGGATGATATTCTCGATTTCCTACAAAATCATAACGACTGCTTTTTCATATCGTTGCCATGTTTTCGAAGACATAATATTGTAAGAATAATTAGATAAATACGAACCATTTTTTAAAAGGAATGGAATAAACATTAAAACTGGCATTAATAATAACAAATACCGTACCGCGCCGTAATACCGTAATAGTAATTGGCTGTAACATTAGTTAATTTATTTTAAGTAAACTGCGCAAAGATTGCTGTGGCATTTTGTGAATAAATAAATAAATATTATAAAACCTATCTATACTACAGTCGATTTATCACATTTTATCAAAAATACTATTTTCACGAGCGTCTCCAATGACGTTCTAAATTCAAAATGCAAACAGCCAATCATCCAAAACCATTCTACCAGCCCTGTATAAAGCTTAGTTTACACAAACACCACTTCCATGAGAGTGATATCAATAGACATACACGAATAAAACCGTAGAAGACTTTTTTTTTGAAAATCGAATTGATCGTGTCTTGGCTACCGGTACTTATTGGTAGACGCAATAAAGGCGCGAACTTTTGGCATTTAAACTTTAAATTTATCAAGAAAGTATTATAAAATGTCGAGTGATGAAAGTGATTGTACTCCTGAATTCATTACAACCGAAGCTAATAATATTTCCAATGATTTACTGCCGGAAAAGTCAAAGGAAACTTATATAAAAGCCTACGACAATTTCCAAAAATGGAAAAGTACGAAAGGCGTCAAGTCCATTTCGGAACCAGTTCTATTAGTGTATTTTCAGCATTTATCTTGTACTCAGAAGTCAAGTAGCCTATGGTGTACTTATTCAATGCTTAGGTCAACAATAAGCATGAAACACAATATAGACATCAAAACATACGCTAAGCTATTAGCATTTCTAAAGAGGAAATCGGAAGGTCACCAATCAAAGAAATCGAAAGTTTTCACACCTATGAATGTTGAAACTTTTTTAAATGAAGCTCCTGATCATAGTTATCTTGCCGTAAAAGTAAGTACATCATTTTATTTTTAACTAAATAAAATACAGCATGGTAGCAAATAGCAACAAGAACGCTTATGTATACTTACTGAATTTACGTATGTTGTTAGTAAAATTTATTTTTATTTTTGTTAAAGGTGGCTTTAATTATTGGAGTGAATGGGGCTTGTCGTTGTCAAGAAATGGTAAACATGAAGGTCCAAGATATAGAAAAACACTCAGAAGAGTTGTTATTGATTAAGTTGCCAGACACTAAAACCAAAAGGGAAAGGTCATTTGTCATCCGCGGAGCATATGTAAAGGTTGTGGAAAAGTATCAAGCTCTGCGGCCTCCTAACATAAACACTAACCGATTTTTTGTAGCGTTCAGTAGTGGAAAATGCACCCGTCAAGTGATTGGGAAGAACAAAATAAGTGCCATGCCGAAGGAAATTGCCAAATACTTAGGATTACCAAATATCGAGCTCTATACGGGTCATTGTTTTCGTCGAACGTCTGCTACACTGTTGGCGGATGCGGGAGCAGATATAACCCAAATAAAACGCCATGGTGGCTGGAAATCGGATACAGTAGCGGAGGGCTACATTGAAAATTCTGTACAAAACAAAAGTAAAATAAGCTGTAAAATTGGTAACAGCATCACTTTAAAAACGTCATCTGATTCTTTTTCACCACAACCTTCAACATCACACCATCACATTCCATCTTTCCCTGAGCCTCATACACCACCTTCACCAACTTTCACCACCCAAAATGCTCCTCTGCAAATACAAGATTCTGAAGCACTGACGAGCAATACTCAAATAAATTCCACATCAACATCTATAAACGTACCAAATAAAAACGTAACTTTATCTTTGCACAACTGGACTAATGTCTCAAATGTTACCATTAACTTCAATTAATATGTAAGTGCATAATAACTAACTTGTTTGTTTATTTAATAAATACTTTGTTTTTCGTACTACGGCTATTATTTTCTCACCGTAGGTGTAAAAAGTAGAGTATCCTCCTCTGGGCTAAAGGTGTCTTTGCCTTGGGCTAGCTTGAATCCCTCGCTGCATTCAGGATTCTTGTATTAACTCCCTCGCTTCGCTCGTGAGTTAAACTCTTAATTCCCTCGCTGCGCTCGGGAGTTAAATCCCGAATCCTTCATTGCGCTCGAGATTCAATATGACGCCCGTGACATAAGACACAACTTTAGCCCCTCGGTGCATAATCTACTATTACTTACTTGTAGGTAGGTACATAATGTGTGTATTTTTAATGGATAAGTATTTCATTTTATCTCCCGAAAAAAAGATGTCTGGATTAATAAATGAAGTGAATAGAGTAAAGGAAAGTGATAAACACGAGTGAGGTAGGTAGTTATAGGCGGTTCATGAATCATTAAACGGTAGGTACGCTTGTGTTAAAACCTCGGCGCATGTGTGTTTTGTTAGTTTGTATAATTCAAAGTAAAGACGTGGTTTTTATTATTAATAATAGTTGTTTATTGTACTGTGTGTATGAATAATACTACAAAAAAATTGGTTGTCTGTAAAGTCGATTTACGGACGATAGTTTAACGTGACAACATCATAACAAAACATTAATGAAATGATTGCATACTTTTATGAATAAAATTAATTATTTTTATTGAATAACTGTTACTGTAATAAGAATAACTGTTTCATGAAATCATCATTCTTTGGACTTACATGGTCTTAGAGAGTTGTGTTGATGACTTTAATGATTATAATTCTGTAATAGTACATTACGATATTAGTGCGTTAAGATGTTATAACCAATACGCACGTATATCGTACGACGTTTTTTAACACATTTGCGAGGAAACAGAAAAAAAAACATTTCACAATACAAGTACAAAGAAAAGAAAATTTGAGAAAAATGGCGCGAGGATTATTTTCTGCCGTGGCTGCGTGAAAATGTTGGCAAAGACACTAGAGCATGCAGCCAAGTTTTTAAATTACCGAATAAACTGTTTTTTTAATTTTAAATAAAATCAATCTGTGAATGCACACTTGCTTTCCCGCCATTTTAACAGCGCGCTAGCGCTGCCTACTGACTGGCGCCGCGCGGCGATTAGTTCGAAATTTGAATAGCAACAGCGCGCTGCTGCTCACTAGCTGGAGTCGTGCGGCGGCGATCAAAACAACACGCATTTTTATTAAACACTTCCTATTCAATTCACAAAGTATTTTATTTGTTTATATAAAATTATTTATGTACACACAGTAAAATACAATAACAAAACTAAATGGAAACACAAAGTAGGCAAATGTAATTAAAATACTGGAGGCGGGCAGCCCTATCGCATGTTTACGTACCGCGCGGCTGTAGGCATTTACATCAAGGTTACGGCCGAGTAACAATACTGTATTTCTTTATTCTGTGGTGATACTAAAACTGTACATCATATGCAGGCAAAATTTGCATATGATGTACAAACAATATCTATTTATTAATAGATCTGAAAATATAATTATTATCTCTTTTATTTCAGTAAATACATATAAATTATTACTAATATTATTAAACTGAAGAGTTTGTTTGTTTGGTTGAACGCGCTAATCTCTGGAACTACCAGTCGGATTTGAAAAATTCTTTTTGCATTTGATAGCCCAATTCTTGAGGAAGGCTATAGGCTATTATATTATATACATCACGCTATGACCTTTAGGAGCCGAGCAAAAAGAAAAAAAGTCAGAAAGAACGCTAAGCAAAAACAAAGTAATAGCACGAGCAGGCGATGCGATGAGACGGGGTGGGTCGGAGTAACAAGAAATGTCACGCGGACGAAGTCGCGGGCTAGTAAGCTAGTAAATTATATTTTTAAATATTAGAATATAAAAACATTTAAAAATATAAAAAATAGTAGCCCACCGATATCGGGACTAGGGTCCAAGCTACCGGCGGTCAGGGCTCCAAAGAGAGGAACCTCCTGACAATGCGAGCCGTGTGCAGAAGTTCTGCTTTCTGAATCAATCTCTTGATCCAGCTGCTTAACGAGAGCCTCTTCAGGTTTTGGTCGAGGCTCTTTGTCATGGCAGGGGGTGACTTGCACACTCAATAATGGGCCCCCGGAAACGGTCGCTAGCACATAGTGACTTAGAAGCAAGGGGGCTACATGTCCTGAGGTGCAAGAGGAGTGGAGAGGTACTCCACGGCTATCAGGACAATCCCGGAAGTACGTTTAAGATCCCTACCAGCATCTTACTGGAATACTTCCTTCCTCCGAGCACGTATGCTCTTACGAATCTCCACTCAAGCCGGCCAATAAAGGCAAGAATGAGGTTGGAGCTCTGTTCCGTTCACTCCAGCAGGCCATGAAAGGCAAGCCAGAGGTGAAGAACAAGACCTCCCGGGAGATAGGGTCCGTGGGGTCACTACTGCCCAACAGCTCGCCACATGCTGCCCTGCGGGTTTCTGTATCTCTCTTGGTCTGGCTTAGAAGCCAGAAGACCTGTTCCGGCAAAGTAAACTCTTCCGGCATAGGCCTAGAGTTCGGAGCGCACAAGCCCCACCACGACGCACACTGGTCCCAAATTAAAAAAAAGTGGACATTGATAGTAGACCGCTGATATTTTTTTTTTATTGTTGATATAATGATAACAGATAAGGCAAAAAAATATTATTGTCCTACTTCAAATACTTTTCTCTAAAAAAAATATTTCTTTTTTTTTTTGTATGGGAGTGATTACATTTTACTCAATTTCTCAAAAACCTTAAGAGCGTTACTCCAGAGCGGCGCGCCTCGTGTTTAGGTAAATTTACTCACACAGCTATACAGTTAAACGCACACACAGCCGTCTGTGTTGGAGCGCGTATCATACACCGCTTAGAATCATCTTGATACTTAGCCAGTTTTTAGTTAGTAGGGAATGTTTTCGTTTTCCGTAAGCGGGGATTCAGTTTTTTGTTTATTGTAATAAATGAGCAATTAAATTATTATTAGTTAGGTTAAAGTAAATAAAAACAATTTCGTGTAAAATAAAATCTTAATATTTGTTGTCTCTAAGTTTCATGGACCTAGCTTTTCGGGGATCAACAATTTCGGGTAACAGGCATTTATTGTAAAAGCTGACTAGCCGATGTTCCATATTTTCGCTCCAAAATTTATCGTCCCTGATTATGTTTTCAGTCTTCAATTTAAAATCTTTGCCTGTCCACACAGCAAACAGACAGTAATTTCTGTTAGTTATATGCAGCTGCCCCTGTATCTGATAAAACCAGTCATGGCGTCGATTCACAGATCCATCTATTTTCCAGAATTTAATATTTTTTTGGCTAATAGCAAAATCTGCCTCTAATCCAAATGCCGAACTAGGACATTTAATTTCGGTGATGCCATCATCGTCGATTAGTCCATCCGGCGAAGCACCTGTAATCATAATAATTTGAAACTCAATACTCTAATTACTTCTTTTTAATAGAATTTAAGAATATAAAAATAAATTGTTTGTTAGAAAAATCTAAACTTGTACCTGCAACTGTTCTATGGCCACTTTTTCGTTTACTTTCCCATGTTGAATACTAGGGATATGGTCCAAGGAATATGAGTAAAGAAATTGTTTAACCAAAGGGGCTGGGCTAATAGTCGATCGCCGTTTGCACACTTTACAGAATGAAGAGGCTGTCAATAAACAACGTCGTAGCTCTAGCCAAAGTGCACTCTCTGTCTGAAGTACAGTATCCCTTTCAACTTCTTGTCTACTATTTACCTATAACATAAAATTTGGAAATATATTTTTAAGTCTAATATTATCAGAAACAATGTACAACATGTATCTGAACTTATGAAAGTATACTGTAAATACGCACTTGTTCTTGAAGGTTCTTGTTTTATTTGTCCTAAAATATGTTTATAAAGACCAAGTCATTCTTACAAGATTCCCTGCGTCAGGATCTTGAATTGAAGCCGTTTCTAATGCCTGCAAGTTTTCCTGAATTTCCAGTGTTTTATCACTGTCTTTTTCATTTTCTTGAGTCTGAAAATAATATGTAGAGTATAATATAGTGACACAAACCGTATGCACCATGACAGGCGATCGATTGTCGGCTTAAGATAGCACATAACAATGTTTTTTTTGTGCTAAAATATGTATACAAATGACCAAGTAATTCTTACAAGATTCCCTGCGTCAGGATCTTGAATTGGAGCCGTTTCTAATGCCTGCAAGTTTTCCAGAATTTCCAGTGTTTTTTCACTGTCTTTTTCATTTTCTTGATTCTGAAAATAATATGTAGGGTATAATATAGTGACACAAAAAGTAAGCACCATGACAGGCGATCGATTGTCGGCTTGAGATAAATAAATAATGAAGAAAGGTCTTATTTAGTTTTGGTTTAACAACTGCTCAATCAAAACCAAGGAAACACGTGTCTGCCGCAGCTAGTAAAATATAAAGTAAAAAAATAAAACTTACAACAGCATTTTTATTTAAGTCCTGGTTTTGAAGTATTTGAACTTCTCTTTTCTGCCTATAACAACGAATTGGATATTAACTTTATCTTATTACTACTGTGTTTCATAAAAATATCCAAACAAAAAGTAATAAAAAAAAAAATTACTTCAAAAAGTAGTAAGTATATTGTTTCTTAATTACACCTAATAAAAATATATTTTTTATAAGTAGAGAACCTCGGTAACATACCTTTTAGCTTCATTAGCCTTGGCCAAATTTTCGTTTTTTTTTTGTTCCCATATAGCGCCTTTTGTTAGCCATATCTGAAAAAAAAGTAAAATGAAAAAACATAAAGAAGTCTAATTGAATCTTTCTTAAGTTAATAGAACACCATTACATTAAAATATGTACTCACCAAAGTTTTGTAATATAATAAAAATATATTATAATAAAACGTATCAACATGTCCTAGTCGCGCTAAAAACTCGCGAAAGTACGATAATATTTTACGCGACTCGCGGCTACGGGAGCGACACACGTCCTACCTCTGAAAGGCCTCAGCCGGCACTGAGCGCTGGCGTGATTCCGCGCCGATTATATAGCTGCACTAAATAATTCATAGTAAAATAAAAAAATAAGTTATTAAAAAAATATTTGTACCATGTTTTAGAACGTAAATGTCTTCGTTTACTAGGCCTAAAATAACATATAAATATTTCAGATTTCATCCTAAACTAACGCGTTTAAAATATCGAAAAGTGGCTAAAATTGACACTTCACTACATAGTATAAAACAAAGTCGCTTTCTCTGTCCCTATGTCCCTATGTCCCTTTGTATGCTTAAATCTTTGAAACTACGCAACGGATTTTGATGCGGTTTTTTTTAATAGATAGAGTGATTCAAGAGGAAGGTTTATATGTATAATAACATCCATTAAATAGTGGAGAAGTATCAGCATTGCACCCGTGCGAAGCCGGGGCGGGTCGCTAGTTTGAATATACTTTTCTTGAATGAAAACTTACAGTAATCGTTTTTTTTTTTCAGCCATGCACTAATAAATGCTATTATTATTTATAAAGCAACGTTGTTATAAGTTTTTCGTATATGGTTTTACTAATACCTTGCATTTGCGTAGACCGTCGATCGCTAGTTTAAAAAAAGGCTTGCATAAAAACTGTTCTAATGAGAAAACTGTACGAATAAATGAAAATGTTTTTCAGCCATGCACTAGATTATGAAATTCCTATTAATATGACGTCAATATCTTATCTATAAATTAAACAGATTATGGTTTTATTGTCCGTCGGAAATCATCAATTTTGACTCCAGCGTGGCTCTAACGGATCAACCCTCTTAAGCGATGTCGAGATGGCATTCACATATGTTAGAAAACTAATAATTCTGAGTATTTGGCTCGAAGAAACTTATTGCTTATCTCTGCGTACTTTCGAGATAATAGTGACAGAAAATAACAATTTTTTTTAATGTTAATTGTTCGCTTTTTTTTAATCATAGCCTTACTCATATCGCAATAGGTCCGCTGGCCAGCAAAATGGAGCTTCGACGCGAGTTTGCCGGGATAACAACAAGATGGCCGCCTCTCATGACGTAACGTAAAACGGTCACGAATCGCGCGTGTTAGATTGTTCACATTTATAGGAAAGCAACTGTTGTTAATTAATGTTATAAAACAATAATCACCTCTAAAACGTAAACTGGTAAACAGAATGCATAAATAACAATGACAATGTCAGCTGTCACAAGACAGGTGACGTTGACATAAGGGAACTATCCATCTCTTATTTATTCATTCTACTCTCACCGTAAATTAATATTTTGTGAAACAAGTTTCGATTTAAAATAAATGTAATTATCACTTCCTGGATTTATATTTCAAAGACAGAATAATTATCTTAATAGTTAAAAGAAGTAGTCTTATAAGGCAGAATAAGAAATATTATGAATTAAAAGACTAGAGTCCAAACCAATGTTTTGATTTGCAGTTTGTGTAATCAAAACTAATGTTTAGGAAAAAGCGCGGGAAACCTTGAATACGGCGGTCGTGTTTTTTCTTTCCAAGTGAATTTTAATTTCCTAAAATAAGTTTGTTGGGATCTTTTTGTGTAAATAATTAGTTTTTTGTTTATATATTTCTAGTAGTTAGTTTCTTTTAGTGAGTATTAATAGTTGGTAAGTTTTTTATAAATCTTTTATTATGGACCCTCCAGGGGATCCTGGGGGGTCGATATCTCCGGTCATAGCTCACTACGTGACAATTTCTAATAATGAAACCAGTGTTGATACTGATTGTTCAGTATCAACAGTAAATAATAGTAAAAGGAAGAGGGTTTCAGCTCGGCCCAAAATTTGCAAACATTGCAACAAAAAAAGGCGTAAAAATGGCGGCAAAAAGGATTGCAATTGTGAACTAGAGAATCAGGAGATGGAAATTTCTCATTTCGAGAATGGTTCAGACCCCTCACAAAAAATTACTACTCAGGCATCTAATGAATCAATCATTGTCCAAAATAAAACATCTCCACAGTCTGCAACTCAGTTGGCTAGGTTGACTTTTAAGTCATCAGATGCTGCTCCATATGTTGTTCATGTGCAACGTGAACAAGTCACTGAAAAAACATTCTTACATCCCATTTCTTTTGGCCGCTTTTTGAAAAGAAATAATTTTAAAAATGTGATAAATGGTAGTCTGAAAAAAATCGGCAGAAATCGAATTTCATTGGCATTTTCTCACTATGAAGATGCGAATCTGTTTTTAAATAATACTAAATTAGCTGAAGAAAATTATAAAGTTTTTATCCCTGCTTTCTCCATCACCCGTATGGGTGTTGTAAGAGGCGTTCCTGTCGATTGGTCCGATGAGGAGGTTCAGGAGGCTATTTCTGTTCCCATAGGCTGTGGAGAAATTTTAAAAATTAGGAGGATTAGAAGGAAAGTAATGGTTGATGGTAATAATGTATTCAAGAACACAGAAACAATTATAATTACATTTGATGGACAAGTTCTACCAAAGCGGGTGTTTATGTGTTACACAGCCTTGAGTGTTGAATTATACATTTACCCAACTATTCAGTGTTATAATTGTTGTAGGTATGGTCATGTAAAAAGTCTTTGTAGGTCTAAGCCTAGATGTTTTAAGTGTGGTGATGGACATTCAGGTGAGTCCTGTTCAGTTCAAGATGATGATGCCTCTTGCTGTTTGTGCAGGGGGTCTCATGAAGCTACTAGTAAGAAATGTCTTGAATTTGAGAGACAGAAATCGATAAAAGAAACAATGTCCAAAAGTTGCATTTCTTATGCAGAAGCATCAAAACTACATCCTTTTGTTTCTAAGAAGTCATATATTGACGCCTTAACTACCACTCATGTGTCAGATAGCTTTACTCCTTCAGCTCCACGGGTTAATCCTACATCTAATCAGTCATATTCATATAAAAAAACCGTTTATACTAAACCTCGTTCACCTACAAAATCCTCTATAGGTTATGATCGTCAATCTCATCATGACCTTATTAAGGACTATAATAACACTTCTTCGCTAAATAATGGCACTGCTCTGATTCCTAAGGACAATCTATCTGAAACTACAAGAGATTTAATCATAGCATTAATTAAGTCTTTGTCACAGTCTAACTTAATTTCACCGTCTCACGTTGCCTCTGCACTCGAAGCAGTTACTTGCACTTCTAATAATAATAATGGACAGTCCAGCCGAGGTAATCCAATGGAATTGCCGAAGTGCAATTTCTAAAAAAACTGAAATAATTTATCTTATAAATAAATATAATCCATTTATTTTTTCTTTACAGGAGACATGGCTTAGTCCGGACTCTTTGTTTAGGATTCCGGGTTATGCATGTCTCAGAGAGGATCGATTTGATAAGTATGGTGGAGTAGCCTTACTCATCAAACATCCTCAATCTTTTACACATTTTTCCATTCCTGCTCATAATAGTGATTTTTCTATTATTGCAGCAGTTGTAAATAAAGTTTGTTATGTTTCTGTATATATTCCTCGCCCATCTACTCTGATTTTCGATGAAATTGTAAATATTATTTCTATTCTTCCAAAACCTTTTATACTATTAGGTGACTTTAATTCTCAGCACCAATGTTGGGGTAGTTCCTTGACCAATAGCTATGGGGTTAATCTTTTGGATCTGATTGACACTCATAATCTTTGCATTCTTAATAATGGTTCTCCAACACGACGCACTGCTCCCAACGAGGAAATAAGTGCTCCTGACTTGTCAATATGCTCTCCCAGTCTTACACCTTATTTATCTTGGGAAGTCTTAACTTCTACTCATGGTAGTGACCATTTTCCAATATTACTTTCATTTCCTTTTTATAATAAGCATTATTCTAAACCTCCTCCACGGTTAAAGTATAGACTTGCAGATGCCAATTGGTCATTGTTTAAGGAGCAGTTGGATTTCAACATTTCGGAACTTCCTGAAATTAAATTTGGTGATGAACACTTATGTGCTGAAGCTTTAGCAAAATTAATAATAAGAACTGCTGATAGTCTTTTTCCTATAAAAAATACAGCTCTAGGTTATATCCCATCCCCTCCATGGTGGGATAGGGATTGTTCAATTGCAGTTAAAAAGAGGAAACAAGCAGAGATTCAATATTATGCCAATACTACAGATGAAAACTTTGATGTTGTATGTTCTGCCATTACTGATACTCGTAAATTATTCAAACAAAAGAAGTTCGAAAGTTGGAGACGTTTTTGTCAGAACATATCACCCAATATTCATCCATCAGTTGTGTGGCGAAACATTCGTAGGTTTAGATCTGCATTTAAGGAGTCTCCCTCATCTTTGCTTCCTTCTTCAATGAAAGACCAATTTTTAGATAAGCTAGCACCTTCGTATGTCCCTGAGGAAATAATTACTTATTCTATACCTCTTTCCGATTATGTCAATCTTGCAGAACTCAATAGTCCATTTTCTCTTGCTGAACTCAAAGGTATTTTGTCCCACCTAAAAGATTCTGCTCCTGGAGTTGATGGTATTCCATATTCCTTTATGTCAAATTTAAGCGAAACGTCACTTGACTATTTTTTAAATCTTATAAACTCTATTATGGTCACTGGCAACATTCCCACATCCTGGAAATCCCAAATAGTTTTACCAATTTTGAAACCTGACAAAAGCCCGTCAGATAGTAATGCCTATCGTCCCATTGCACTTTCTTCAGTTTTATTAAAAGTTACAGAGCATTTGGTAAAGAACCGTTTAGAATGGTTTATTGAGAGCAATGATTTATTGAGTGACAGTCAGTTCGGTTTTAGGCGAGGCAAAAGTACTTTAGATAGCTTAAGTATTTTTGTCACGGATATTAGGTTAAGTTTTTCTGTAAATAGTCACCTTATAGCTTCGTTTTTAGATATTACTTCCGCCTATGACAATGTAGTTATTCCGATTTTAAGAAATAAATTACAAAAGTTAAATGTGCCTACAATTCTTTTTAATTTCATTATGAATATTTTATCTGAGCGACGTATTAATGTTTTATTAGAGGATTCTACTTATGAATCTAGATTAGTGTGGAAAGGACTTCCTCAAGGGTCTGTTTTAAGTCCTATATTGTATAATATATATACATATGACCTCGAATCTTCCCTGGACAGTAAAGTAAAAGTTCTCCAATATGCTGATGACCTGGTTTTATACTGTTCTCATCGCTCTATCGAAACGGCTTGCTCTTCACTATCTTCTTCTCTTAATCTTTTAAAAACATGGCTTGATCGTAATGGACTAGAGTTATCATCTTCGAAAAGCTCTGCTGTTTTATTTTCACGAAAGCGGCTTCCTCCTCCTTTTTCTATATATTTTGATGTCAACCGATTCCAGAAAAATCTTCGGTCAAATTTTTAGGAGTTATTTTAGACTCCAGGCTTACTGGTATTCCCCACTGTGAATATATTTTTTCTAAATGCGAAAAAAGGTTAAATATGTTAAGATGCCTGGCTGGAGTATGGTGGGGTGCCCATACTTATTGTTTAAAACTGCTATATAATGCTATAGTTAGAAGCGTATTAGATTATGGGTCTTTTTTGTTAGAACCAGGGAGTATTGTTGCTTTTAAAAAACTTAACAATATACAGTCAAAAGCACTAAGAATAATCACGGGAGCTATGAAATCTAGTCCAATTAATGCCCTTCAACTTGAATGTGTGGATCCTCCTCTTTCACTTCGCCGTCAGTTCCTTTGCGATAAATTTTTATTTCGATCATTGCAATTTTCTAACCATCCTCTACATACAAAACTTCCATTACTTTTAAATCAAATAAATTCTTCTAATTATTGGTCTCATAAAAATCCACCATGTCTTATTCAGAGTTACAAAAAGTTTATTGCCTTACAGGCTCCAAGCTACAGCTCAAATTTATATCCTCTTTTTTGCAGTAATTATGAATCTATAGTTTCTATTCCTGACATACATTTTTCCTTGGGTTTAAATAAAGGGGATGATTTTACGAATTCCTTATTTAATTCAATCAAATATAATTATTGGAAAGATTGGCATCATATTTACACTGATGCGTCCAAACACGATAATTCTGGTTGTGTAGGAGTCGGAGTTTTTCATTCTCAATACAATATAGTTCAAAAGGTTAAACTTCCGCCTGAATCATCAGTGTTCACAGGAGAATGCTTTGGTTTATTCAAAGCTGTAGAATATATAAACATTATGAAATTAAAAAAGACGGTCATATTTTCAGACGCTTTGAGTGTTTTGCAAGCTCTTAGCAAATTTCCATTAAAATGTAAAACAGTTTATCCCTTGGTAATATCTATAAGAAATTTATTGTACAAATGTTATCAGCAAGGGCTTGTAATCAGCTTTGCATGGATTCCGGGACATAGCAACATTTTGGGCAACACCAGGGCTGACCAGCTTGCCAATGAGGCTGTAGATTGTGGAGATCGTTTTCCGTACATTAATTACTGTCATGATCTTGCAGGTCTCCCCATGACGTTCCTTCGGGAGTCTTGGGGAGACTTATGGTCAGACAGTTCAGTATTAAAAGGTAAATTTTATGCCACCATACAAACGTGTATTCCAAAAAAACCTTGGTTTTTTAAATTAAAGTTAAATAAAACTTCTACCAGTTGTATTATCCGTATGAGACTGGGACATGTTTGTACTCCAGTTCACCTTGCACGGCTTCATATCATAGATAACGATATTTGTGAGTGTGGTGAAAGTGTGGGGGATCTGAACCACATTTTCTTTTCGTGTTCTCTTTATAATCATTCTCTTTTTATGGACTCCTTAAATCATCATGAAGTTCCTCTTCCTACTTCCATTCTTACTCTTTTAGCATCTAATGATCCTATAATATACAACTGTTTATCTATTTTCATTAATTCTAACTCAATCCGTATTTAGTTTACTATATATTTTATTTGAAAATTTATTCCTTTTCCGATCCTGACCAATTTATATTTCCAAATTCCGTCCAGATACCATTCTTTAATTATTATAAGTTCCCCCGTTTTTGTTAGTGGCAAATGCGCAAATAGCGACTTGCCAAGAGAGAAGAAAAAAAAAAAAAAAAAAAAAACTAATGTTTATTTTTGTTAATGTTTTAAATTGATAACGTAATGACTAATGTTATGATACTTTAATATTTCTTAGATTTTACATTGCAATTTCGATGTACCAAATTGTTACTAAACGATTTTAAACCAAAAAACTGTAATGGCGAGCTGCAATTGGTAGATACTAAAAACTTGTCAGATATTACTTAGAGATTATAAATATTCAATGACTATATTGCTAAACTATCCCATTAAGTTTTAAAATAGTTCTATTACATAAGTTTTGTTTATTAATAGCTATTATAATAGATATTTAGCCAAAACTTGAGACGCTCCGTGATTGGTTAAAAAAGGTGGGAACCTTTGGGATTTCAAAAACTATAAAAAGGCTTGTAACCAACAGATCGGGGGACTCTTTGTGCTAGCTGTTGAACGGAAAGACCCTCTGGTGTCTGCCGTAATTATTAAGCTGCCAAAGAGATCCTCGCCACAAGGAGACAGTACACTGACGTGGAAACTCTGACTGGCAAAGCCCAAAAGTGGGCTGATCCTAACTCCAGGGTCCTAAGTCCGTCATATTAAGTTGCCTGAAGTTTCCCACGGATATCACACCTAAGAAAAGAAAACGCTTCGTGACTTGTGAAACAGAAGTTCTGCACAAATTCTGTAAAGATGAGTATTTACTTTTTCTAAAAATATGTTTTTCTTAGCCATTCTACGTAACTTCTGTGTAAAATGTAACTAAAGGGTATTACTCTTGGATTCAACTGTGGTGAAAGATGGACTACTGTTCATGTAAGTTAATTAAGTAATATTATTGCTGTTAACTGTGTTATCCCAAAGAGTACTTAATATAAGTAATGTTGTCCTCTAAGTGGTATAAAATAATAAGTCTAATATTGTTTTTATGTTAAATCGAATTAAGTACTGAATATTCATGTTCTGTTTCTTACCATTGCTAGTTTGCTATTGCTTTGAGAAATGGTCCAAGAGATTAATCATTGATGTGGTAATAATAATTGTTTCTGCAAATGTTTTGATACAATACTTTAAAACAAGCTACCATGAAGTTTGCTTGTCCTTCCTTCTTCATGATGACCTAGTTTTGAGAACGGACAGCTAGATTTCTCATTAACTGACAAGCCTAATTGAAATAAATGCCTAGTCTTGTCTTTCTGTGCTTTTCTTCATTAAAACCCTTTCCGTACACACCATATTCATAGGTACTTCATACAGTAAATAACTAGTAACCACCAGACTCAGTAAATGACACCAATCAACCACACTCAAAGCTTGCTAATTAAGCTGATATTATTACCTATACATATAGTTATCATTCACCTTTCTGACACGCGCGTACACCTCAGTGTACAACTAAATGTGGTTGCGATAAGACGTGTCCTTATTTTTTCTGTGCGCTTGAAGAAATGCTTGTTGTTTGTTTGTTTTGTTATTGTTGTATTTTGAATCTTCGGATTTTAAAATCAAATAATTTTTGTTTGTCTTTCTTTCGTCGAATTTGTTTTCGTAATTTTTTTTTTTTTGTTAAAATCAGTCACTTTGTCTTTGATATCTTTGATTCTAATTTGTTTTCAATTTTCCTTAAAATTATAATATGTCCGCATTTGTCACCAACTTAGACTTATACGTTGTTCTTAAATCAGGAGGTGGTTTTAAAAATGTCGATTTTTATTTAATGCCCTTATTGAACGTATTGGTGTTGAATTGTCTTCCGAAGATTTGAGTAATATTAAATTATTTTGTCGTAATTTTTCAAGTAATATCTCAAAAAGATGTTCTGCTTCCAGTAGAGCTCAAAAGACCTTTCTTAACAAAAATTCAGACTGTTACAATCCCAAATAGTTTGGCCAAAATGTCAAAATATCGATTTAAACAGCATTTTTAAAGTTGCCGAGGAAGTAATTCCAAATTTCGAAACGCAAGTGGATACTCATCAATTAAGTTGTGGTACAAGTAAAAAACCATTTGTTGATATATCTGATAAACAGAAGAAAAGGCGTTCTCTAACACTTCTAGATCACACAGAGGAGGAATTAGTTTATGCTTTATGTGCCAAATTAAAAGAGTCTAAAAAAACAAAATTAGCAGCTATATTAAACGAACTCAGCCAAAACAAGGAAAAATGTGAGATGGTACACAGAGCTTCATTAAGTGCTTACCCCTCCAAAAGACATGTGCGTTCAAATCCGTGATAGGCCCAAGTTGGTTTTTGTATTTTGCAAAAACATTTTATTTTAATTAATTTATTGTTTTAGTGAATAAATAAGTTTAAGATAGTATTTATTTTTTTAAATTCTGTTTTTATTATTGTTTTTTTCAATAAAACGTTAATACTTTTATTATTGCGAAAACGACAAGCAATAATAGGGTTAACATTTACGAACGTTTTATTCATCGTCTAAATAGACTAGAGGTTTCAAGACCGCTTGCCGTGCCTATGAGTGGAAGTTCAAATCATAGCCACGAAATGTGCTTTTTGTTCATTATAATTATTATTTTAATATATTTTTCTATTTTGTTTTAATAATTATTTATAAAGAATTAAAAAATAAAGAAAAATAAAATACCTTAATAATCATAATAATATTTATTATTGCTATTATTTAACAAAACTATGATCTTATTTTACAACAAAGATTTATTTTGATTTGATAATTTTATTTACAGTTATCATAATATACTATTTTGCCAACTGACACAATTGGGTTCCTAGACAAGTGGCATCCTATTAAGGTAAACGATAAAATAGTAAGCGGTAGAAATATTTTAGATTGACATAACCTAACGAAATGTCACGTGACCTGTCATGTCGTCTCAGCATACAAATTTGACATTTGACAGTCTGACAAGTGACATCGAAAGAGACAAGTTTTGAAGCGTTTGCAACTTGTCTAGGAACTAGAAGTTAGTTTGGCAGGATTACAATCATGAGCATAATAAGTGAATAAACATGTTATCAATAGATAATCAATTAACATCTCTTATTAGCTCATGATATCTACTTAGAATATTTTGCTATACAAAGTAAAATAGTGGAATCAAATGAGTTAAATGTCTTCGTTGTTTATTTTGTTGTCATACTTAATTAATATAACTGCTATTTCTGGGCAAATCGCAATCGTTCTCTTCGATGTTCTTCTGTTAGACATATTTTGCAGGTCGATAACTGTGAATGTTCGCTGCGTGTAGGTAAATGTCTTCGAACCGTGGACAGAGAGATATTCCATGCCGTTGCGAACTGTAACGAGTGGATGTAAACGGCGGTGTAGTGTGAACCTTAACAATATCC
Organism: Luperina nickerlii; assembly: GCA_963855955.1. Lineage (NCBI taxonomy): Eukaryota > Metazoa > Arthropoda > Insecta > Lepidoptera > Noctuidae > Luperina > Luperina nickerlii. The sequence continues at coordinate 9,073,562 of OY979669.1, forward strand.
GGATGATGTTCAGATTGGTCCGTATAGATCCCAGTAGTTCTCCGACCCATGGTCATTGTCTTAGCATCGCCGGTTTCTTGAAATCTGCGCACCCATAAGCGCACCGTTTGTCTCTGTATAGAAAAAAATGGTTTTAAATAAGTTATTAAATACCACACACAAGATACCGCAAATAGCTCAACAAGAAAAAAATCGGAGAACACAATTAATATTATAATGAACTTACTGCTATGCCAAGCTGTCTCGCAATTCCTTTTATGCTCACATTTTGTTCACACAGAACAACTATTTTAGTTCTCATAAAATCATAAATCATTTTAAAAATTAATGAATAAATCGTAGTCGTTTACTCTTCGCCGTTTTAAGTGAACGTATACATCAAACGTTATAGTTATAACTTGAGGGTATGGATAAATTTTATAAAGACAACGTATGTAAGTAAAATTAATGGATACCCTCAAATTATAACATCTATCGATTAGACATCCCACCTAAAGATAAAATGACTCAGACCATAGTAGATAACAATTTCAACGCAATTCATATGGGCTCGCTGGCTAGTTCGTCAAACTGCCGGTATGAGTATGACGACGTTCGGTGATGCGATGGTTCGAATCTGAGTCGAAACAATGGGTTCTTTTTGAAGTATTCTTTAGATTATTTGTAAGGAATTTAATGTGTAACATTTTAAAACTTGAGGGGTTAGCACATACTGACGCTGTCTGTACATGATGTACTATTCGCTAAAAAGACTGACAAACCGTGTTTACCAGATGATAAAACGTTAGCGCTTTACACCTCAACAAATTTGTCAAAATAGCAATATCGAAATTTAAGAACTATTCTTGCTTCAGAGAAAATGTATGGTCTTCCATCCTATCAAAAGCTCCTGGAAGCTAAAAAAACTTGTTATCCTCCAGAGTCAGACATAACTGTAACTGAATCTGATGCTAAGATAAGACTTCAATCGCTTCTAGATTTGACAACCAATAGGATATTAAAAACAATTCAGCACAACTCTGCCGACAAAAAATCGCTAAAACTAATAAGCAAATGGGGTTTTGACGGGTCATCTTCTCAAAGTAATTATAAACAAAAGTCACACTCCGACACTAAAATTGACGATTCTTCAGTTTTCATGATTAGTTTGGTTCCGCTTCGTTTGGAAGAAGAGAGTGGTACTATCTTGTGGCAAAATCCTGCTCCCTCTTCAACAAACTATTGTCGTCCAATTGGCTTTATATTTGCAAAAGAAACAAATGAATTGATAAAGAAGGAAAGTGCATCCTTAGAGGAAGAAATTCGTAATCTTGTTCCCACAATTGCAGATAATTTTGATATTAAACATGTTTTGTACTTGACTATGATTAATGGGAAAATTTCTACTGTGATTTCCAATACTTCTTCTGCAGCTGTTTGTAATATTTGCAATACCCTACCTAGCAAAATGAATGACTTGGACTTTGTATCCAAAAGACTCATCAGAGAAGATATTGTTGCGCGCCAAAAATAATGCTTGATACATCGCCATGTATCGCCATTAGTTACCACTAGCGCCATCTTGTATCGGGTAGCAGAACTAGTACCTTGGCCTTGGTACTAGGACATTGACCCTTCCTGTAGGTACTAGTAGTTCCGAGAACTATCGACGTCGAGTCAGTCGGGACCGGTATGTACTCGAACGTTCTAGATGTTTATGTACTAGCTCTGCGGCACTATATAAGGCGGGCGCGAGCCGCGAGACATATAGTTTTGAATAAGCGATACGAGCGATAACATCGAAGGCGATATTCGAGTGCGACTTAAGAGTGATCAGTAAGTGCAATTGTGTTTCTTAATTAGTGTGTTTGACTTGTAATTAGTGTTGGTGAGTAAAGTGTCATTTTTTTGGTTATTAAATCGGCAGTTTTTATTGTCACGAACCCCAAGCTCGTAACAATTGGTGTCAGAAGCGAGGTTTAAAATGCCGATTTTACCCAAAGACGACATGGAGGGTATCCGTACCCGGAGTCAACGCCAGCAAGAGACGGATCAGAGGCGATTTGGTGGAGCAATGCCACAGGGGTCGGAAGGCCAGCTACCGACCACGGAGGCCGGTCCGTCCACAGCTGCTCCGGCATCATCAGCACCAGATTTTGCTGCTCTGATGATGATGCTGCAGGAGCAGGCCCGCCGACAGGAGGAACAGGCTCGTCGGTTGGAGGAACAGCTCCAGCGGGACAAGGAGGAGCAGGCCCGCCGACAGGAGGAGCAAGCCCACCGACAGGAGGAGCAGGCCCGCCGACAGGAGGAACAGGCTCGTCGGTTGGAAGAACAGCTCCAGCGGGACAAGGAGGAGCAGGCCCGCCGACAGGAGGAGCAGGCCCGCCGACAGGAGGAGCAGGCGCGCCGCCAGGAAGAGCAGATGCTCCTTATAAAGGACCTTCACGCTACCTTCGGTAAAGACATGAAGGAGGTGAAGGAAAAGGTTGCTCAACATGACAACCGTCTGTCGGAAACCGAAACCCGAATCGACCAAGTGAATAATCGGGTTGACAACGTGATGGCAGACGTGAAGGAAACCGTGATGGCTGACGTGAAGGAAACCGTGATAGCTGACGTGAAGGAAACCGTGATGGCTGACGTGAAGAAAACGCTGGATTACCTGAAACTGTGTGATGGAATCGCAGCTCCCGTAGCTACAACACCTTCGCTACGTGGATTCAAAGTGCCACCGTTCGACGGAACTTCTTCCTGGTCGGCTTACAAAATCCAGTTCGAGGCTGTCATGAAGGCGAACGGGTGGAATAAAAGTCAGGCCATGACTGCCCTCACCCTGGGCTTGCGCGACCAGGCCTTAACTGTTCTGGAAGCTCTCGGAAAGGAAGTGACTTACGAGCAGCTCCTGGAGGCATTGGAGGCTCGGTATGGCGACGCTCACCTGGAACACGTGTTCCGTGCGCAGCTGAAGGATCGCGTGCAACGCAGTAATGAAAACCTGCAGCAGTGGGCCCTTGAAGTGGAGAAGCTGGTTCGCAAAGCTTACCAGTCCGTACCTGCGCTTATTGATGGGAGCCTGGTGCAGGCATTCATCGACGGCATCCGCGACCTTGAAGTTAGAGTTGCTGTGAGGCTCGGTCACCACGGGACGCTGAAGGACGCCTTGGCCCATGCACTGGAGGTGGAAGCTGTGCGGCAAGATCATCGTTCCCATCGCGTCAGGGAGGTTGCAGCGGCTACAGTTCGCGAGCGCAGTAAAGGATACAGCCCTAGGTGCTACGGCTGTGGGGAAAGGGGCCACCTTCGATCCAGTTGCCCTAAGCAAACTGCAGAAAGAGAAGACGGCCGATCTCCAGAGGGCAGTGCGGCTAACAGCACCGCCCAACACCAGCAGCAGGGAAACGAGTAATAGCCAGGACTGCGGGGCGGGTGCTGGCTGATGTTCGAAGAGCCCCAAGGATTTCGATCACACAAACCCATGACGGGAACAGCCTAATCATCAAGGGCGAAGTCAACGGAACACCTTGTAAGTTGACCATAGATACAGGAGCCTCTCGCACGGTCGTCAGTTCCCAACTTATAAGTCAGTTCCTTGGGGACTCCGCACACAACCGAGAACACATTAATTTGGTTACAGCCACCGGTCAGCGCATACCCGTCCATGGACAGAAGAAAATGGAGGTGAAGCTAGGCAACAGAATCTACCTGCATAATGTCATTGTGGCTGATATAATGGACGATTGCATCCTGGGCCTTGACTTTATGAGGAAGAATTGTTGCGAGATTGACGTCAAGCAAGGTGTTTTGAAATGTGGACAAGAGGAACTTTTCGTGGAAGGGGCGTTACCAGGAAATGTGTACAGCCTTAAGAAGATTGTTCTTCCGCCGAGATCGGAAACGATTGTGCCGGTTAGTCTTCCTCGGAATCCTGGGCGAACTCCTCGTTGTGTACTCGTGGAAAGGGTAGACAATGACCTTCCATGGAAAGTGGCACGAACTTTGGTCAGAACCACCGACATTTCAGGGGTACGAGTGCTGAACCTTTGTGATCAGGACCAGATTATAGAAAAAGGCACACTACTCGGTACTTGCGAGGAAGTGGATTGGTTGCGTCGATGCCAATATCTATCGACTGGGACCCTCAGCAAGGATGCACAAACGAGAGTGACCACCCTTTTAGAAGACTGCCGCAGCGCTCTGTCCCAAAATGAAATGGTCAAAGCGAAGAAGATGTTACTCAGGTACGCCAATGTTTTCTCGTCAAACGATGCTGACATCGGAAAGACTGGCATAGTTCAACACAAAATAAATACAGGAGAAGAATTGCCTATCCGTCAGCGGCCAAGGAGGTTGCCGGTAGCACGTGAAAAGGAAGTGGAAACCATGATAGAGGGAATGATGAAGGATGGTGTTATTGAACCTTCATCTAGTCCATGGTGTTCACCCGTAGTGCTGGTACGAAAGAAGGATGGCAGCATGCGGTTTTGTGTTGACTATCGTCGTCTGAACGACGTTACGAAGAAGGACAGCTATCCTTTGCCAAGAATTGATGACACGCTGGACATGCTTACTGGCGTAAAGTGGTTTAGCACGCTGGACCTGAAAAGTGGCTACTGGCAAGTTAAAATCGATCCCAAGGACAAAGAGAAAACTGCATTCTCAACAGGAAAGGGTCTGTGGCAATTTAAAGTTATGCCGTTTGGATTGTGCAATGCTCCGGCAACGTTCGAAAGGTTGATGGAACTTGTACTTACCGGGTTAATTGGCGATGCCTGCCTGGTCTACTTGGATGACATCATCATCGTAGGCCGCACGTTTGAAGAACATCTACAAAATCTGGAACGCGTGCTCATGAAGATCCAGAGTGCCAACCTCAAGTTAAGTTCGAAGAAGTGTTCACTATTCAAACGACAAGTTAGCTTTTTGGGATATGTCGTGTCTGAAGAAGGTATCCGCACGGATCCAGAGAAAATTGCTGCTGTCAAGGACTGGCCAGTTCCAAAGGACAAGACGCAGGTCAGAGCGTTTCTGGGTTTGTGCTCCTATTATCGGCGATTTGTCAAGAACTTTGCAGATATAGCCAAACCCCTGCATAAGCTAACCGAGGAGAAGCGACATTTCTGCTGGGATAATAGTTGCAACATCGCATTCCAGGAGCTAAAGGACCGTCTGTGCAATACACCTATTTTGGGATACCCTGATGCGGACAAGGAATTTATAGTTGACACAGACGCAAGTGATATAGGACTTGGCGGTGTGTTGTCCCAACGGAATGGTGATCAAGAGGTTGTGATAGCGTACTTCAGCAAGTCGTTGTCAAAGCCGGAAAGGAACTATTGTGTTACGAGACGGGAACTGCTTGCTGTGGTAAAGTCATTGCAGTATTTTAGCAAATATCTTCTGGGGCGGAAATTCCACTTACGAACTGACCATGCTGCACTGAAATGGCTATTGCAGTTCAAAAACCCAGAAGGACAAGTTGCGAGATGGATTGAACTACTGCAGGAATACGACTTCGTGGTCGAACATCGCAGCGGAAAATCTCATGGCAATGCAGATGCATTGTCAAGAAGACCTTGTCCTGAAGACTGCAAGCATTGTACTAGACAAGAGAGTAAGGAAGTGGTACCTGTGAGGATGCTCAAGACAGACCTCAACAACGAGTGGAAGGAAAGCCTACAACGTGCACAGCAGGAAGATTCGGACATTAAGCCGATTCTGGAGTGGATGAAGGCCAGAGCTCCTAAGCCCAGGTGGAGTGACGTCTCAGCGATGAGTTCGGTCACAAAAAGCTATTGGGCCCAATGGGACAGCTTGGTGGTTCAGGATGGAGTCCTGTGCCGTAAATGGGAAAATGCTCGGGGAGACAGCTGTCATTTGCAAATGGTTGTCCCTAAAGCTCAAGTACCGGATGTTCTACAGCTGTACCATAATGGTTGTTCAGGAGGTCATCTGGGAGTAAAACGGACTCTACTGAAGATACGAGAACGGTTTTACTGGGTCCACTGTCGGGACGATGTCGAGGATTGGTGTCGCAAATGTACAAGTTGTGCAGCTGTAAAGGGACCCCAGACTCGTAGTAGGGGTGCATTGAAATTGTACAATGTTGGTGCACCATGGGAGAGGATAGCCCTTGACGTTGCGGGGCCGTTTCCGGAAAGTGAAAGTGGTAACAAGTATTTCATGGTTGTGATGGATTATTTCACTAAGTGGCCGGAAGTCTTCGCCATTCCAAATCAAGAAGCTTCGACAGTTGCGGATAAATTAGTTCATGAAGTCTTCTGTCGTTTTGGAGTACCTTTGGAGATTCACAGTGATCAAGGAAGGAATTTTGAGTCACAAATATTCCAGGAAACTTGTCGAGTTATGGGTACTCATAAAACAAGAACGACTTCTTACCACCCACAATCGGATGGAATGGTGGAACGATTTAACCAGACACTGGAGAGGTATCTAGCAAAAGTTGTGGAAAATCGGCAACGAGATTGGGACAAGCACATACAACCGTTTTTGTTGTCATATCGAAGCGCTGTCCACGAATGTACATCGGTAACGCCAGCTTTCGCAAACTTCGGAAGAGAACTACGGCTGCCTGCAGACCTGATCACCGGAATACCACCTGATGCCCCACGCAGTGTAACTGATTATGCAAATGATTTGCGGAACAAGATGAATGACATTTATGAGCACGTCCGACAATCGGGCCAGCAAATGTCTGAAAGGATGAAAACCCGTTATGACCGCAAAATGAATAATAAAGGGTTCGACGAAGGTTCACTAGTGTGGTTGCACAATCCAGTCCGCAGCAAAGGGAAATCTCCTAAGCTTCAAGCTAAATGGGACGGACCGTACCGGATTGTGACAAAGATCAATGATGTAACCTACCGGATACAGAAAGGTGCAAGAGGTACTCCTAAGATCGTCCATGTGGATCGACTGGCGCGTTATTATGGAGCCAATAATGCTCGGGACGAGCATGTCTTAGGAGGGGGCAGTGTTGCGCGCCAAAAATAATGCTTGATACATCGCCATGTATCGCCATTAGTTACCACTAGCGCCATCTTGTATCGGGTAGCAGAACTAGTACCTTGGCCTTGGTACTAAGACATTGACCCTTCCTGTAGGTACTAGTAGTTCCGAGAACTATCGACGTCGAGTCAGTCGGGACCGGTATGTACTCGAACGTTCTAGATGTTTATGTACTAGCTCTGCGGCACTATATAAGGCGGGCGCGAGCCGCGAGACATATAGTTTTGAATAAGCGATACGAGCGATAACATCGAAGGCGATATTCGAGTGCGACTTAAGAGTGATCAGTAAGTGCAATTGTGTTTCTTAATTAGTGTGTTTGACTTGTAATTAGTGTTGGTGAGTAAAGTGTCATTTTTTTGGTTATTAAATCGGCAGTTTTTATTGTCACGAACCCCAAGCTCGTAACAATATGTATAAATATGGTCTGTCTTCGCTTCATATGTGGATAAGATGTATGGAATGTATTTTACACATTTCGTACAACTTAGACTTCAAAAAGTGGGCTGCACGAAAAGAAGATAAATTGTTAAAAGAAATTAAAAAGAATTTGACACAAGAAGAATTCCGGGAAAGAACTGGTTTGTTAATTGACATAGTAAAACAGGGATTTGGTACAACCAATGACGGTAACACGGCAAGAAGGTTTTTTGAAAATTATGAAGTATCTGCTGAAATAACGGGTATCCACCCTGATTTAATCAAGAGATTTGCAGTCATTTTACAAACAATTTCATCTGGTCAACTTATTAATACCAACTTGTTTAGGGAATATTGTAAAGAAACAGCAATGCTGTATGTAAACTTATATCCATGGTATTACATGCCTTCAAGTGTCCATAAATTGTTGATACACGGTGCTGATATTTGTGAAAATTTCTCCTTTATTCCGATAGGCATGCTTTCCGAAGAAGCTTCCGAAACGAGGAATAAAGATTTCCGGAATGTTAGAATGGCACATACAAGAAAAATCGGTAGAGTTCAGACTAATTTAGACATTATCCACAGCTTTCTAATTAGCTCAGATCCTTACATCAGCCATATCAAACCAAAGTTTGCTCGTTTACATAAACAGTTGTTTCCAGAGGCTAGTGCTTTGATCTTGGACAATTAATTGCTTTCGTTGGAAAACGAGGAAATAGAGATTTCTCAAGAGAATATAGACCCCCATAATATTTTTTCAGAATCGTTTGTGAACATATTCAACTTTATGTTTGCAGCTTTATTTGTCTTCATTTTGATTGTTTTTTAGAACTGATGAAAGTACTCCTTCAGAAAGGTCATAGCTTTTCAGTCATTAGTGAGCCCCCATAACCTCTTTTACAGAGAAGTCTCTTTTTATTTATTTGACATTACACATACATTATAATTATGTGCTAAAGTAAGGCTATGATTAAAAAAAAGCAAACAATTAACATTAAAAAAAATTGGTTATTTTCTGTCACTATTATCTCGAAAGTACGCAGAGATAAGCAATAAGTTTCTTCGAGCCAAATACTCAGAATTATTAGTTTTCTAACATATGTGATTGCCATCTCGACATCGCTTAAAGTTTTTGAGAAATTGAGTAAAATGTAATCGCTCCCATGCAAAAAAAAAAGAAATATTTTTTTTACAGAAAAGTATTTGAAGTAGGACAATAATATTTTTTTGCCTTATCTGTTATCATTGTATCAACAATAAAAAAAAATATCAGCGGTCTACTATCAATGTCCACTTTTTTTTAATTTGGGACCAGTGTGCGACGTCAACGTTGAGATACGGCGATGGGGTTATTTTTATTATTATTATCATTAAAAGCCTGTGTTGTTTCACTGCAAGGCAAAGGCCTTTTTTCTCTTTTTCCACTTTTCCCGGTCTACTGCGATTGTGGGCCAATCCTTTGAGAAGGAGTCCAGCTCATACCACCATCTCTTTTTAGGCCCGCCGCGCAGTCGTTTCCTGCTATTGGGGATCCACTGAGTCGTGGCTTCTGCATATTGCTGCTCCGACATGCGACAGATATGGCCAGCCCAGTTCCACTTTAGTCCGACGGCTTTGCGGCCAGCGTCCGCTATTTGTTTTTTTTTAATTACCAGCTTTTGTCAGGAGTTTTCTCGCATCCTACAAGAACTACGCCATGTATAATAAATTTAAAACATGATAAAAGAAATTCATGTTCAATTTCGGTGCGTGTTTATAATAAGCTCTGACTGTGCCAAAATTCTTCGAAATCTCCCTAGAAGTTTTAACAGGAATCTCAAACTACCAAGACAAAAACGCTAGCTTTGTTACAATTTAATAGTATGGCATATAACCGCTGCTTTTGTATGTTCCTGCCCATAAAATAAATATGTTTTCACTTCTCATGCTCTGAAAGTGCTTCTTTGTGCAGGGTATAGGCTGCACAAAATCGAATTTTGTGCACAACGGCATTAACGTATCTACTCATAAATGTATTATATTAAGGCAAAGAAAATGAGCCATACAGCCAAATGCAATAAGAAGTTCATAGATAGAATTTGTTATTATATAATATTTACTTTAATTTATTTGCCTCATGTGTTTTTTAAGATATAATAGATATTAAAATTTTAATTCAAGTACGGTAGATTAGTTGATTTAAGAAAATTATTATTACAAAATTAATTTAATAGTAGGCTGTATAGGTCTGCAGCCTAATATCAATGTCGTAAGCTTCGATCAATAATTGTACTAGATGCCCGATAAGCGCTTCAAAAACGGCCCGAAAAATAAGAGCACAAATACTTTTGTGCTCTTATTTCAAATTAGTATGGTCCAATCATAGCCAACGTTAAGACGTCAAAATGCCTCAGTGCGCGTTCAAAAATTGTGTAAATTACCACCGTAACACCAAGATTTTGGAAGGAATATCTTTTTTTCGGTAAGTTTCTATCATTTAATGTTTTTCATAAAATAATAACACAATTAAATAGTAAATATAAATAAATTAGCAAATATTATGATTGTTTGGCCAATGTTTGCGACAACGCGCCAACTATTTTAGCAAACATCGACTATTGTGGAACAGGGGCATGGAGTGGTGTTATTTTAAATGTTATTTTTGTTTGTAAATCTTTGTAAATCCTAGCGACCCATTTCGATGTGCAGAATGGGTATCTATTGTCGCGAAAGAAAGGGGAGAACAAATATACAAACCTTTTAAAAATTCGACAATATGTTCGATTCATTTTGACAGATTGGACATAACAGGAAACACGCAAAGGCGTAGATTACTAAAAACAGCGGTTCCCAAATTGCAGGTAATTATCATAAAGTATTATAATAGTAAACAATACAAAAAAAATATGATAAAAACTTTATATGTGTCCACGTTTTAAACGCATATATTGAAAAAGATGTGTTTTCTGGGGAAAACGAACACAACCATAAAATAAGCTTGATGAAACTAATTATAGAAAAATTCATTGATGTAAGATTACATTATATTTGTAAAAAAGAAACCGCTCAAATAAAAATTGATTCCAAAAGATAACTTTATAACAAGCTGAATCTGTTTAAAGGAAATTAAAAATACATTACGTTTAAATACACCGATTAACACAATGGTACTATTTTAGTCCTCCTACTTTTTTAAATCGGTTAAAAATATTTGCCACCATACAAAACGAACCTTCGCCTAAAAATATTATATTCTGCAACTCCAATACTTACTGTGTTCTAAGCATTGAAATGCAATACCAAGAACTACGTCTAGTTCCAAAATACAGTAAGCACGAAATTGTCAACAAAATGTTTTTAACCTTATTGCTTAGAAATTAAGTTTCATTTTAGAATAAATATTTTTGTAGTTATTATAAAAATGACGTTTTATTTTCAAGTGACATTTTAAATTTATTGCTTTTAACCTATCACCGATGACAGAAGGACTTAAATATTTATCATTTGCATTCGTAATACAACTTTATGTTAGAGTGTTAAGGTTTATAATAATTTGAAGTTGTTAATATTATTAAACGTTTTTCTACAGTTCGTAATAAGAAATATAAATGTATATGTGTGCAAACGTGGCCACTTTAGCGACTTACTTTTGTTCCTGATCATTCATCTAGTACTATTATTGATCGAAGGTCGTAAGATTTAAAAGAATATGTTTTCACTTCTCATGCTCTGAAAGTGCTTCTTTGTGCAGGGTATAGGCTGCACAAAATCGAATTTTGTGCACAAGGGCATTAACGTATCTACTCATAAATGTATTATATTAAGGCAAAGAAAATGAGCCATACAGCCAAATGCAATAAGAAGTTCATAGATAGAATTTGTTATTATATAATATTTACTTTAATTTATTTGCCTCATGTGTTTTTTAAGATATAATAGATATTAAAATTTTAATTCAAGTACGGTAGATTAGTTGATTTAAGAAAATTATTATTACAAAATTAATTTAATAGTAGGCTGTATAGGTCTGCAGCCTAATATCAATGTCGTAAGATTTAAAAAAAAATAATTTCCTTCAGTATTCAAAACTGTTCTAATTTTACTTTGAATTTTAATTAAAGAAATGTTATGTTATACTACTGTTTTATTTCCTCGCAATCGAAGTGAAAAGCAGAGTTTATAACTCGTCCACAAAACCATTTCTATCCTCGACATTACTATCAGCCCTCGCCTTCGGCTCGGGCTGCTAAAAGTCTCGGATAGAAATGGTTTGTTTTGTGCACTTGTTGTAAAATCTACTATTGCACAAGGTAGCTGGTGAACTCGCTACGGAAATGGGTTATTGCGGTTGTTAAGGCGAGAGCGGCCAGTGACTTGTAGTATATGTGATCTCGGTGGCGACACATTCAACACGGTATATTATGCACTCGATTCATTTTGCGACTGTTTGCGCATAGAAATTACAACATGAACTTTCTCGATTTATTTATCAGCATAAAGATACTAATCCTGGCTTTAGTAACGTGCAACAGATAGGTAATAAGACATAGCAGAATTTAAAGAAAATGTCTTACCTGAAGAGCACAGTCATGTAGATGATTAGGTATTTTAGATAGTTATGGTTCACAATAAAACTTAGTTATGGGAAATATTTAATTGATCCTCTCAAAACTTAACCTTATAATGATATTTTTTTATTTATTTATACAAAGTTGATACGACAGAGGGGCTTTCCTTTAAACTGCCTATACTAGATACCATTTTCAAGCTCTGTACCAAAAATCAATTAAATAGGAGCAGTAGTTTAGTCACAAATGATTTTTGAAGTTTTTGTTACGTTTGAACACGATGTATATTTCCTAACAGCTGATTATCTCATACGCATAGGTCATGCACCTTAAAACGATAATCTGAGTATAAGATACATTGTTGCCGCACAAGTACAACCAAATATTTCACGAAGCAATAAATACACACACACTTGCACTTTCACTATGAGAGTGACAATCATAGCAAAACCCCCGCGCCTTTTTCCCGCGCGTAAAAGGAATAGAAATAGGTCAGTGTGTTGCTATTGCATCCTAGATCCTTGCGAATTTGCTAAAAAACTTTCTTTCAGTGGACAGTGCGCACGCGTCATCCATTCGGGACGTACGTTACGTAATACGGGAGCCCCCCGCCGCCGCGCCTTTATGTTTTGTCGAACTCGCTGACAATAATTGTGATTTTGTTTTGTTATTGTGATAGACACTAAATAAGTTTAACTTGGGAATATTATTATTTAGTGTTAGTGTTTTTTTGTGTTTGACTGTTTTTATTGTGATAGGATACGTAATTAAACGTTGGTTGTGTGTGTGTGTAATCATTAAAGTGTTCAGCAATGCCTCATGTAACTTACACGGGCGTCAGAATACACTTACATGATTTTAATTTACGGTGAATGCCGTGGAAACGCAGATTTAGCTCTGCGAACATACCGAGAAAGGTATGGTGACCGGCGCAATAGCCCTAGGAACGCCGCGCGCCGGCACCATACAATTGGCAGTACAAAGATTACGGGAATTAAAGTGCTTAGCGACGGACAGTGATTTAATTAGAAAAATAAATAACAATATTCTCCGTCGGTATAATTTGTGCATTAATATGAATCGAGGACACATCGAGAATTTAAAAATTTTGTGTTTTTGTGTGTGCGCGTACTTCAGCCGGGCGCGGGCGGCGCGAGCGGTCTAAACCGCCCCGCGCCCCCGCCAAGAGAGATAACACACACGCACACGCGCTCCTGCGCGACTTTGTTACCTAGGCATCTAAGGTCAGTCAAATTTATTTATAAAGGGTGGTTGCGTTTCACTCTGACTTTAAGCTATTTAGTTTGTTTGAAAAAAAATAATCTCATTTTTGGCGCTTTCTATTTTTGTACTGTATCGAATTAATACTATACACGTATAGTATACGTAGTGTAATTTAATGCCCCTCTGTCATATCAACTCTGTATATACATAATTATATATACTTAAATAATAATAATAATCGATAATCGCTTTTTTTTTATAAATCAGTTGGTCACAGTTACTTCGATATTTAGTATTTTTATTTATTTATTTGAATAACATGGGAGACTTACAGCTTTAGGACGCCAAAATGGAAATTATTTGAAAATCACAAAAAGAGGCACATTGACAAATGATAGAATTATTTGGAGGTTCGATTACAGACATGTCTTTAGTTATATACAGAGTTGATATGACAGAGGGGCATTAAATTACACTACGTATACTATACGTGTATAGTATTAATTCGATACAGTACAAAAATAGAAAGCGCCAAAAATGAGTTTTTTTTTTTTTCAAACAAACTAAATAGCTTAAAGTCAGAGTGAAACGCAACCACCCTTTATAAATAAATTTGACTGACCTTAGATGCCTAGTAACAAAGTCGCGCAGGAGCGCGTGTGTGTGTTATCTCTCTTGGCGGGGGGCGGGGGGGGGGGGGGGGGGGGGCGGGGAGCGGGCGGTTTAGACCGCTCGCGCGGCTTTTATGTTAGGTAAGTTGTAAAGTACGCGCACACACAAAAACACAAAATTTTTAAGTTCTCGATGTGTCCTCGATTCATATTAATGCACAAATTATACCGACGGAGAATATTGTTATTTATTTTTCTAATTAAATCACTGTCCGTCGCTAAGCACTTTAATTCCCGTAATCTTTGTACTGCCAATTGTATGGTGCCGGCGTTCCTAGGGCTATTGCGCCGGTCACCATACCTTTCTCGGTATGTTCGCAGAGCTAAATCTGTGTTTCCACGGCATTCACCGTAAATTAAAATCATGTAAGTGTATTCTGACGCCGTGTAAGTTACACGAGGCATTGCTGAACACTTTAATTTTACACACACATACAACCAACGTTTAATTACGTATCCTATCACAATAAAAACAGTCAATCACAAAAAAAAAACACTAACACTAAATAATAATATTCCCAAGTTACGTATCCTGTCACAATAAAAAAAAATACTGGATTAAACTTATTTAGTGTCTATCACAATAACAAAACAAAATCACAATTATTATCAGCGAGTTCGACAAAACATAACGGCGCGGCGGCGGCGCCGGGGCTCCCGTGTTACGTAACGTACGTCCCGAATGGATGACGCTTGCGCACTGTCCACTGAAAGAACAAGTTTTTTTAGCAAATTCGCAAGGATCTAGGATACAATAGCAACACACTGACCTATTTCTATTCCTTTTACGCGCGGGAAAAAGGCGCGGGGGTTTTGCTATGTTTGTCACTCTCATAGTGAAAGTGCAAGTGTGTGTGTATTTATTGCTTCGTGAAATATTTGGTTGTACTTGTGCGGCAACAATGTATCTTATACTCAGATTATCGTTTTAAGGTGCATGACCTATGCGTATGAGATAATCAGCTGTTAGGAAATATACATCGTGTTCAAACGTAGCAAAAACTTCAAAAATCATTTGTGACTAAACTACTGCTCCTATTTAATTGATTTTTGGTACAGAGCTTGAAAATGGTATCTAGTATAGGCAGTTTAAAGGAAAGCCTCTCTGTCGTATCAACTTTGTAGATATCCAAAATAACGGAAGGCATAATTCGCAGATTAAATAGCAATTAATTAACAAATGTAATGAACACGTACCTTTACAACAAAGAGGTCATGCAGCCACTTGGCAGCTTCACCTTCGTCTTCCGGGACATTCTCGACCGGTATCCGCTCGATGTACAAATGAGCATGCACCGGTTTGCCGTACAGCAAACTTGTTAACGTTGATGGAGTCTGAAAATGTAATTATTTGTGATAAAATTAAAATAATTTTGTTACAAATCTAAAACGATTTTCGAAGTTTGATTAGAATCAAGCGAAGACAGTGGCAAGTTGTAACGTTTCTATTTTTTTGTAAATTTTCATCTACTAGGTGTACTTGTGATTTTCGAGGGTCATTGCCTATACATACTCGCATGGCATAGATATTTTCCTAACATGACGTTCGCGCTCGTTTCGCTGAGCGTGATCAGGAAACGCATAAACCCACCGGCCCCATTGCTAAATGGGTACTTCCAAAGCCATAGGCGTATAAAGGGGGGGGGGGGGGGCGTACCCACCCCAGGATGCTTGGGGACCTATTCTAAATTCTAAGCTGGATACTTACATAATATAACTTCACACAAAAGCAATCAAATAAATAATCTACCACCAAGACCTACACAAGCTTATTATTACCTAAGTACAGACAGCACATCAAGCTACCCGAAACTGTCAAATTTTCCCAACAAACTTTAAACCTTATGCTTTAGCGATAAAATTGAAAATCTATTAAAGGAATTTGACAGATTGTAGTAGCTTAATATGCTGGCTTCTGTACATAAACATTCCATTTAGTTACCTTTCAAATCACAAAAATAATTGAATCTACTAAAATACGTAAAGTAATAAGCTTGATTAGGTGCTAAAAGACGTCGTGGGTTCACCCGCGCTTGGTGATGGGGCCCGCTAGGCATGGCGATGGCGGGCTGATACCAGTCGGGAGTGCGGCGAATGTCTCCCGGGCCCCCGACTTATGGTAGTAGAAGGAACAGTGGAGTTTAAGTTGGTAGGAGTTCGACATAACCCTCCGTTTTTCCCAGGCGGAGGGCATCCATGAGAATTTTCCAAAGAAAAAAAGGTTAGGGGCCAGGTTAGGCCCCCCCTGGAAAAAGCCCTAGATACGCAAATGTCCACACCCAAGCACAATTCCGCGTTAGCATATTCAAATAGCTAGATTGTGTAGTGGAGCGAAATGGTCGATATATTGATAGAATAGTTCAGTTGAGTGAGGCCATAATATTATAAGCTTAAGGGGATTACCTCGCTCAAATCCCAAAAACACTGTAAGTTTAAAGAAGATTTTAGATGAATCCTTTTGTGCGTTTTCCGTATAAAAAATATATGGTATACTTAGGGTCATCACAAATACATTGTATTGTTTAAAATTTTAATAAACTTTCCCAGACTTTGGGTTTTTTTTTATGAAATAGGTCCTTTTTCAACCTAAATTGTAAATTTTCTCTGTAACGGCTGAATAGTTCGGCATGAATTTTGTACTAAAAAATATGTAATGACCTATTTCACAATTTGTATTGTTTTTTTTTTCATATTTCTTTTAATATTTTAAAATAATGACTAAAAACCTAAAAACCCGAAACTTCCCCGCTGGAGCACCCCCGCTACGGCCTGTGAGGCGTACTCGGGACACGTTACATCAGTGTCTCGATGACTCTTGTGACGGGTGGACTTACGCGCGTTATTTTTTCTAAATAAAAACTAAAAGTTCACGTTTTGAATGATTTTTGAATTAAATCATATTGTAAATAGTACAAATATAAATATTTCGTAAAAAAACAATAGACATTAAGTTTGTAAATATAATGTAAAGTAGTTTGTAATTTCGTTTTGTTTTTTGCACCTATCATAGAGTAAGCCTGAGTATGCCTAAATATAAAAATAAATGTAAGGTGATGCGTGGCCGAGCTCACCAAAACTATTGGTTTACCTACCCTATTGAGTACATTATTTCTAGTGTGTTTATTTTTGTTATCGTTTTTAGCTACAATACATATTTTTATATCTTGAGAACTTCGTTTGACGGAGGATGGAGACCTTGGTTGGTAGACTCCGAAGGTGGGTATAGGATCTCAGTGACGGCACTACATAAAACCATCGTGTTTGGACTCATTTGAAAGGTCTCATGGAGACATTGGTGATTGGCGATGTCACCTACCTGATGGTGGACTCCGAAGGTGGGGGTATAGGATCTCAGTGACGGGTGTACGTAGAACCATCGTGTTTGTATTCATTTGAAATGTCTTATGGAGACCTTGGTGACTGATGATGTCTCCTACCTGATGGTGGAATCCGAAGGTGGGAATAGGATCTGTGACGGCACTTCGTAAAACCATCGTGTTTGGACTCATTTGAAAGGTCTCATGGAGACCTTGGTGATTGACGATGTCACCTACCTGATGGTGGACTCCGAAGGTGGATGTAGGATCTCAGTGACGGGTGTACGTAGAACCATCGTGTTTGTATTCATTTGAAATGTCTTATGGAAACCTTGGTGACTGATGATGTCACCTACCTGATGGTGGAATCCCAAGGTGGGTATACATAGGATCTCAGTGACGGCACTACGTAAAACCATCGTGTTTGGACTCATTTGAAAGGACTCATGGAGACCTTGGTGATTGACGATGTCACCTACCTGATGGTGGAATCCGAAGGTGGGTATAGGATCTCAATGACGGCACTACGTAAAACCATCGTGTTTGGACTCATTTGAAAGGTCTCATGGAGACCTTGGTGATTGACGATGTCACCTACCTGATGGTGGACTCCGAAGGTGGATGTAGGATCTCAGTGACGGGTGTACGTAGAACCATCGTGTTTGTATTCATTTGAAATGTCTTATGGAGACCTTGGTGACTGATCATGTCACCTACCTGATGGTGGAATCCGAAGGTGGGTATAGGATCTCAGTGACGGCACTACATAAAACCATCGTGTTTGGACTCATTTGAAAGGAGGTCTCATGGAGACTTTGGTGATTGACGATGTCACCTACCTGATGGTGGACTCCGAAGGTGGGGGTATAGGATCTCAGTGACGGGTGTACGTAGAACCATCGTGTTTGTATTCATTTGAAATGTCTTATGGAAACCTTGGTGACTGATGATGTCACCTACCTGATGGTGGAATCCGAAGGTGGGTATAGGATCTCAGTGACGGCACTACGTAAAACCATCGTGTTTGGACTCATTTGAAAGGTCTTATAGAGACCTTGGTGATTGACGATGTCACCTACCTGATGGTGGACTCCGAAGGTGGGGGTAAAGGATCTCAGTAACGGCACTACATAAAACCATCGTGTTTGAACTCATTTGAAAGGTCTCATAGAGACCTTGGTGATTGGCGATTTCACCTACCTATTGGTAGACTCCGAAGGTGGGTATAGGATCTCAGTGACGGGTGTACGTAGAAGCATCGTGTTTGTATTCATTTGAAATGTCTTATGGAGACCTTGGTGACTGATAATGTCACCTACCTGATGGTGACCTCTGAAGGTGGGGGTATAGGATCTCAGTGACGGGTGTACGTAGAACCATCGTGTTTGTATTCATTTGAAATGTCTTATGGAAACCTTGGTGACTGATGATGTCACCTACCTGATGGTGGAATCCGAAGGTGGGTATAGGATCTCAGTGACGGCACTACGTAAAACCATCGTGTTTAGACTCATTTGAAAGGTCTCATGGAGACCTTGATGATTGACGATGTCACCTACCTGATGGTGGACTCCGAAGGTGGGAGTATAGGATCTCAGAACCGGTAAGCACTTACCTGGTCATCATCTGACCTTCGGAATGTATCATGTAGTAGCACCCGTACTCAATTAGATAAATATTGAAAGCTAGGTTATCCTAACTATTCCCGTTACTAAGAACCGGTAAGCACTTACCTGGTCATCATCTGACCTTCAGAATGTATGATGTAGTTGCACCCGTACTCAATTAGATAAATATTGAAAGCTAGGTTATCCTAACTATTCCCGTTACTGAGAACCGGTAAGCACTTACCTGGTCCTCATCTGACCTTCAGAATGTATCATGTAGTTGCTCCCGTACTCAATTAGATAAATATTGAAAGCTAGGTTATCCTAACTATTCCCGTTACTGAGAACCGGTAAGCACTTACCTGGTCCTCATCTGACCTTCAGAATGTATCATGTAGTAGCACCCGTACTCAATTAGATAAATATTGAAAGCTAGGTTATCCTAACTATTCCCGTTACTAAGAACCGGTAAGCACTTACCTGGTCATCATCTGACCTTCAGAATGTATGATGTAGTTGCACCCGTACTCAATTAGATAAATATTGAAAGCTAGGTTATCCTAACTATTCCCGTTACTGAGAACCGGTAAGCACTTACCTGGTCCTCATCTGACCTTCAGAATGTATCATGTAGTAGCACCCGTACTCAATTAGATAAATATTGAAAGCTAGGTTATCCTAACTATTCCCGTTACTGAGAACCGGTAAGCACTTACCTGGTCCTCATCTGACCTTCAGAATGTATCATGTAGTAGCACCCGTACTCAATTAGATAAATTTTGAAAGCTAGGTTATCCTAACTATTCCCGTTACTAAGAACCGGTAAGCACTTACCTGGTCATCATCTGACCTTCAGAATGCATCATGTAGTAGCACCCGTACTCAATTAGGTAAATATTGAAAGCTAGGTTATCCTAACTATTCCCGTTACTGAGAACCGGTAAGCACTTACCTGGTCATCATCTGACCTTCAGAATGTATCATGTAGTAGCACCCGTACTCAATTAGATAAATATTGAAAGCTAGGTTATCCTAACTATTCCCGTTACTGAGAACCGGTAAGCACTTACCTGGTCATCATCTGACCTTCAGAATGTATCATGTAGTAGCACCCGTACTCAATTAGATAAATATTGAAAGCTAGGTTATCCTAACTATTCCCGTTACTAAGAACCGGTAAGCACTTACCTGGTCATCATCTGACCTTCAGAATGCATCATGTAGTAGCACCCGTACTCAATTAGGTAAATATTGAAAGCTAGGTTATCCTAACTATTCCCGTTACTGAGAACCGATAGGCACTTACCTGGTCATCATCTGACCTTCAGAATGTATCATGTAGTAGCACCCGTGCTCAACTAGATAAATGTTGATTATAGACATTTATTTATTACAAAATAAATTACATAATTGATGTAGGTACTTGTACAAAACTCCTAGAGGAATTAAATCTACATAATTATTAGACCTCTCAGAGAACGAATAAAATAGGCAAAAACGATGACAGCTCTGTGACACATCTGTGTTCTTGGTTAATCTTCAGTTTGTTTGTTTTTAGTATGCTCGTTTGTCAGTAGAGGGCGCCAAAATAACAAATGTTAGTACAGAGATCAAATCTTCAAGGTCATCGAGCAATGTAATATCCTTAAAAACTTCGACAAAAAGTTCTGATTTGTTTTTGTTTACTTATATATAATAATAATACTCATTCAATTTTTTTTTCTCATATTTTCATAATAAATAATATGTTCAAGTCGGACTTTGAACATTGACCTCCTAATTGACCGCTACAACGTGATTGCTCCAAAAAAAATAGAGCTTAAGGGGATTACAGGACCTAAACGCAAAAAAACGCAAGTTTTAGAAGCAATAAAAGTATACGATCGACTACAGTAAACAAAATCAGAAAAATATATGATATTATTCTTCAGGATATATGCTAGGTAGATAGTGTGTTGAAAACATAATAGAACTAATTTGATAATATAAAAAATAATCATGAAGATACCTCTAAAACATTTATTTTTACAATAAAAACTATACTAGTATATATACAATCATTCTGATTTTTAG
The DNA here is from genome assembly GCA_963855955.1 of Luperina nickerlii. Classification (NCBI taxonomy): domain Eukaryota; kingdom Metazoa; phylum Arthropoda; class Insecta; order Lepidoptera; family Noctuidae; genus Luperina; species Luperina nickerlii. The sequence continues at coordinate 9,094,432 of OY979669.1, forward strand.
TCAGATTATTCTACAAGCAACATACTAAAGCACTAGTGTTTTAATTTTTTAGTCCAAGCAATAGATTTTTTAAAATAGATTATTGCTTCATATTTTGCAATAAATTACCAGCGTTGTGTCATCGCGCTTCTCTTTCTTTTCTATGCAGTCCGACAGTAACCGCGCTTTGGTTCATGTAAGCCCCTTAAGATTCATCTGCCTAGCCTTTACCCAACTACGTTGGGGTCGGCTTCCAGTCTAACCGGATGCAGCTGAATACCAATATTTTAAGCCCCTTAAGATTGTAGGTAGTGATTTCAAATTACGCGACAACTGACGAGTCTATACTTAGTAGACAATACCCAACAAACACAATGTAGTTTGTCGCCAGCTAACAACCAAACGATGATGAATAATCTAAATAACAAACACATCAGAATAGGTACCTAGAGCTACTTATCTAAGTTTAGCACATCGTACGATGTGGTGAACTTAGATCCATTACAGTACATTGGATGTTACACTCTAGCTTGAACATCAATCAATATTGACATTACCTAACCGTAATCAACAACTTTTTATCAACTTCGCAAGTATCTGGAATTATAGACAATACAATCCTTAAATTTATCATTTTAATTAGAGTAATTATGTCTAACTGACAGTATGTTAATTAAACAATAACAACAATAAGTCTGCAATATTATGTGATTAGGGGAAGGCCGGGTAATTACGAACGCTGGGTAATCGCGAACGCAGCTATTACACTATGTTAGAAAGAGATAACATTATTTTACTCATCGCCATCTTAAAAATCACGCCATTACTAGTGCCAAGCGATCAGCGGAACGTGACTGATGCACATAACATTCAAGGTAAAATTAATTCAAATATTTACTTATTTTCGTTACAATTTTTATATAAATGAATCACGGTGTAACTCATCAAGTAATAATAGTTCTAACATGACATTTATATGCATAAATAATTGGTAATTGAAGATTCTATTACGACTAATTACACGCGGCCAGGCAAATATAACCTAAAATTATAAAATATTTTTTTGTTTTATTACCTTAGAGGGCATTGGCGAACGAATTGAGCGGGTCAATTACGAATGTTCGGCATTGCCCCATCCTAGAATAAAAAATCGGTTCTTTCACTTGTTAAGTTAGTGTTGTTTATTTTTAATTAAAATTAGGGGACATTCTCCATTTTATGTCTTATTTGTTTTAGATGCCGCGGAATTACAAAAGGAAAACGGAAACGAAATATAACGTTGAAGATCTTAAAAGAGCCATTGATGATGTTAAGAATAAAAAGTTAAGCTTAGGCAAAGCGTCTACTTTGTATTCGGTACCTAAAACTACAATATTTGATCATATGAAAAAGACAGTCATAAAACAACCGAGGTGTGGTAGAAAATCTGTTTTCTCTGACGCTCAAGAATTGGAATTAGAAAATCATATAATCAATTGTAGCAAATTGTTTTACGGATTAACAATACACATGGTTCGTAAAATTGCATTTGAATTTGCAGAGCGAAATAATCTGCAGCATTCTTTTAACCGAACAAAGAAAATGGCAGGAAAAGATTGGTACAGAGGTTTTATGCAGAGGCATCCTAGAATTTCTTTAAGAAAACCTGAGGCTACTTCACTAAATCGCATAAATTCATTTAATGCCTCAGAAGTGCGATTATTTTATGACAATTTGTTAACACTACAAAATAAACACAACTTTCAACCAGATAAAATGTTCAATGTTGATGAAACTGGTATCACAAATGTGCAAAGGAATGCCAAAATTTTGGCACCGAAAGGCCAAAAACAAATAGGACATGCGACAAGTGGTGAGAGAGGATCTACCACAACTGTAGTTTGTGCTTTTAGTGCAGCTGGACAGTATATCCCTCCATTTTTCATTTTTAAAAGAAAACGCATGAATGCGCAGTTGCTAAGAGGAGGTAATGCCAACATGATTGCTGCTGTTTCAGAGTCGGGATGGATTAATGAAAATCTTTTTGTTGAATGGCTCCACCACTTTATTTCTTACGCAAAACCTACTATGGATGATCCAATACTCCTGGTCCTAGACAATCATGATAGCCATATCACCCTTGATGCTTACATGTTATGCCGAGGCAATGGTATTATTTTATTGACTCTGCCCCCACACACGTCCCACCGGCTACAACCTTTGGACTTAACATTCTATGGACCTCTCAAGACTGCTTACAATCGGGAGTGCCAATATTATATGGCAGAAAATCCTGGACGTGCAATTACACAATATGAAGTTGTAGAACTGTTCACCAGAGCTTACAATCGATGCAGTAATCTCGAAAAGGCCGCAAATGGTTTTAGAGCTGCCGGGATATATCCCTTGCGGCCAGTCATATTCGAATACGATGAACTTCAACCATCAGAATCCCAAAATACTGATGCACAAGAACTAACAAACCAGCCTGCTGCTCAAGCTCCATTACAAGCTTTTTTAACACATGTTCCTGATGCACAAAGCCCTCTAACACAAAATTTTATAGTACCCGTTTCTGATCTTCAAGTTGCCGTATCAAACGCTCTTGTACCTGTTCTGGACGCACCAGCTCTTCAACCAGCTAATGACATACAAGCTCTTGTTACTGATATTGATGCACCAACTTTTTTACCTGCAAATAGCACACAGGCTGTAGAAATACTTGATTCTGACGCAGCAACTTCTGAAAAACTAGGGGTTATTGTAAGTGATCCTTCAGTATCATTATCTGATATTGCACCCGTTTTTGATCTACAACCTATCGAATCACACGCTCTTGTACCTGCTCTTGAGGCGTCAGCTCTTGAACCAGCTAATGACATCTATGCTTTTGTACCAGATATTGATGCACCAACCTTTGTACCTACTAATAGCACACAAGATGTTGAAGTACGTGCTTTTGACGCACAACTTCCTGAAAAACTAGAGGCACATGATTTTTCAATACCATTATCTGACATTGTTAACTTACCTAATATTACCCCTAAGATTAACAAGCGCAACACCAAAAAGAAACATTCAATTATTTTAACTAGTACACCCCTCAAAGATGAACTTGAAAAAAAGTACATTAAAAAAATAGAAAAACAAAAGAAAGACGCTGAGAAAAAGAATAAAAAAGAAACATTGAAAAAACGAAAAACTGAAAAAGATGAAGAAGCAAAACAAAGTAAAGAACCTGACCAAAAACTCACTATGATAAAGAGACTGAAAACCAATAAAAGAGCTGTGAAAAATTTTAAAAACATTTTAGACTTTAGATCTAACAGTGATGATGAGAAGAAAGGAAAGACCAAAAAGAGGACGAACGAAAATAAAGACTATCATTGCATTTTTTGCAATGAAAAATACGACGATAGCCCACCTGGTGAGAAATGGATCCAATGCTACGTTTGTGAAAATTGGGCCCATGATAAGTGTACAGACGGGCAATCATCTTCGCTCGGATACTGTTGTGATCTTTGCCGGCCAATAAGATATCAATCTTAAGTTTAATCGTAACTAATCTGTCGTACGTGATCTCATTCTTAGGCTAGTCTGGGTCAATTACGAACGATCGTAATTGCCCCACTAGGTGTCCGTGATTGCCCGACCAGTGTCGGGTAAACACGAACACTGAGGGTTTTGTTTTTCTTATAAAAGTTGATTATATAAACACAAATTAATATTGTTGTTTGTATTAGTCTAAAGTATTATAATTTATCTTTCAGAAAAAGCTATTAAAGTTAACCTAAATATAATATCTTTCGATTTATTTCAAAACTCCTTTAGGTGTTCGTAATTACCCTGCCTTCCCCTATACGACGATAGTACCTATTATCTGCGGCCTACTTTAAGATTCCCTTAATGAGTCTTCGCGATAGACAAAACATTATTTAACCATTGACCGGAACCAATTAGGTTATGCGTTTGTGAATTATATTATTGTCAGTTTTATTTTTTCATTGGGCACATATTTTCAAGAGGATGAGGTAAGATATTTGTCACCCTGGACTGTTCTAGAGGTGAAATAGACCGACACTTCGTATCTACTAGGTTGGCGTAAGTGGAGTACGAAATAAGAAAGAACAAGGTTATTTTTCCGTCCGGCCCAAACACCGTTTTCTCGGCCATCAAAAACTCAAACAATCCAATTAAGAGGACTAGTAGAGCTAAGTTGTCCTTGAGAAACGCATGCACACATATACACAATCGACGCGTACGCCATCTAACGACGACGCCCATCACAATTATGACATACAGCATACGATTTACGATTACGCCCGAGTATTCCAATAGATGACGCGGAAACAAGTAGTTATGACAACAAAATTATTAACCGATTTCTAAAAAGGAGGAGGTTCTCAATTCGGATTTGTTTATTATTATTTTTTTTATTTATGTTCGGGTCCTATATAGACGACCTCCATCTTAAATACACGGATTTGCAAAATTCTTTTTTTGTTCGAAAGAGGTTTGTTTCGAAAGGGTCTAGACTTAGTGCTTTGTGTATCAATTCTAGACAAACGTATCAAAATAGTTATTCATCTACCGTCAGGAGTAATTCACCAGTTATAATAAAACGCGTAAGCGCCGCAGATAGCGCGGCGCATACGACGTTCTTCTCGCGAGCTCGCTGTTAGTTCGCTCGTTGTATTGCGCAGGGCCTTTATTAGAGTGCACTTTTACCAACAAAGATTGAAGGGGTCTTTAATAGTGTGCTTGGAACAGTATACATTTTTTTCTTTTTAATAATTATTTCGGCATTGGAATTGTTGTGAGACTGACTATTAATTGGAATGGCTTCGTCAACATCATTATGGGGATACTGTGCTAATGAAGACAGCAAGGATGGAAAAAAATCGATTAATTGTTCCAAATGCAATAAATTGTATCATTTTGAGTGCCTGTCTCTTCCGGAAGTTTCCAAGGACACGGATGTCTACTGTAAATGGAGGTGTTCTAATTGCGGGAGTCACATCTCGAATACCTCCAAAAAGGAATATACTCCAACCCGTAATGTCTCCACCTCTAGGGGGAACAAGAGACCTGCTTTGAACTCGCCCCCTGAAGCAACCTTTGTGACTCGTGATGATGTACGCGATATCCTCCAGGAAGTAATACAGGCTGAATTCGCTTCTATGCTTCGTCAAATAAACAATACAATACTCAATGTCGTAAATAAAGAGCTTGAACCGATTAAGAAAGAACTTACGGAGATGACGGCGTCATTGAATTTTCACATACAGGAGTTTGAAGAATATCAGTCTGAACATAGGGCTTTGAAAGTCTCAGTAAAAGACTTAGAGACAGAAAATACTAACCTTAAGAGGTCAGTGGCGGATATGGGCCAGCGAATCAACTATTTGGAGCAACAGGCACGTTCGACTTACCTTGAAGTTCATTGTTTGCCCGAAAATAAACAGCAGAATCTCTATACAGTCGTTAAGCAACTAGGATCAGTCGTTGGATGCAAGTTGAGCGATACCGATATCCATCATTGCACCCGTGTAGCCAAACTACAAAATTCTAGTGCCCGCCCGCGCTCTATCGTAGTCCAATTGGCCTCCCCAAGAACTCGTGACCTGCTCTTGGCTTCTGTCATTAACTACAATAAAGGCAAGAATAACATCGAAAAACTAAATACAGCGGACCTTGGACTGGCTGGTGAAAAGAAGCCAATATATGTGCAAGAACATTTGTCTCCTTCTAACAAAGCGCTGCATGCTGCTACTAGACTTCAAGCAAAAGAAAAAGGATATCAATTCGTCTGGGTTAGAAATGGTAGAATCTTCGTCAGGAAAAGTGATGGGTCAGAACATATCCTCATTAAGAATCTAGAGTCCCTAAATAAGTTGACGTGAAAAAAAACATACTTTATATTTAAATTAAAAATACATGTAATTGTAACTTGAATATAATACAAAATTCGATAATTTACAAATTTATTACCAGAATTGTAGAGGCGTGAGAACAAAAACGCATATTATCATCTTTCGTAATGTATGCTGTAATAACTATGACATTATCATTTTTACAGAGACTTGGCTTAATAATACCGTACTGAGCAGCGAGCTGTTCGACGACAGATACATTGTATACAGAAGGGACAGAGAAAGTTCTTGTCTACAGAGTAGTAAAGAAGGTGGGGGTGTTTTGATAGCCGTAAAAAAATCTATAATTTCCAAACGAGCAGAACAATTTGAAAGTAATTGTGAAGACCTTTGGGTAATTTTAGATCTACCTGCGGCTCGATCTGTACGTCGGGCAGCTCTCTGTTCTGTATACCTGCCACCACCTGTACGTATCTCGTACTTGGAACACTTTTTGGACAAATGTAATGCAGTGTTTGAACAGTTAAACTTATCATATGTCTGCATCGCAGGTGATTTCAATATCGGTGATATCGATTGAAGTATAGTCAATAATTCTGATAAATGCCTTAAGTTGTCCAATTTAAGTCAAACTTTGATAGATTTCACGTATGTTAATAGGCTTAATCAATTTAACAATGTATGTAATGCTTCAAGCCGCATTTTAGATCTTATACTATGTAACCATTCATTGTGTAAAGTGAGTCAAAGTGAGGATCCGATTGCTAATATTGACCAGCATCATCCACCCCTCGATATCGTGATTTCTCTAAATAAGGAAGCTAAACTCCCATATAACACTACCTGCGGTAGACCTAATTTCCGAAAAACGAGTTACATACCAATTCGGAAATATTTGAGTGAAACTGACTGGGATGAGTTACTTGAAGCACAGCAGGCAGTTAATGAGATGGTGGAGGTATTTTATGACGTTATTCAGGAAGGTATAGAAAAATTTATAACTAAGCGAGTGCCAAAAAAAAGTAAATTTCCACCATGGTTCAATCGAGATCTAATCAAATTACTTAATTGCAAAAATAAGATCAGAAATCGCCACAATATTTACAAAAACCCTTTAGACAGAATTGAACTGCAGATTATAACTAAGCGCTGTAATGACGTAGCAAAACTTTGTTACAACAATTATATGAAGCGATTGGAAAACGAACTCAAAAATAATCCGAAGTTTTTCTGGAGTTACGTTAAAACTAAAAGAGGTGGGTCAAGCTCTTATCCCGTTATTTCTTCTAGTACACGTTTAGATGAATATGTACTTTTATCAATAACTTCACAATCGTGATCTTCCTGTGGTACCACTGTTTCCAATCTATAAAAAAAAAATAACATCACATATCATCACTTATCATCTATCGCTTTCCATCAGGCGTGATCGAGGTCAAAAGCGGGCCGCCCATTCATCAATAATAAAATGAAAAAAATAGAAGATTTTAAATTACGTTTTTAATTATTTTAAATTAAGTTAAAAGGAGGCTCAATAATTTAAAAAAGTGCATCATTAGAAGCGCAAAAAGTTTTTAGAGGTTCATTAATTTCAAAAAGTGTCCATCATTAGCAGGTCAATAAGTTTTGAAAGGATAGGTTAAATATTTCCTTTTAATAAATCAATTCAATTTCCTCACATAACTTTTTTCTCCAAGTGAATTCAGACATGCTGTCTTAGGATTAATTAAGCAAACTACTCCATGAGGGCAATAAAGATCAACATAGTTCATAATGCTGCAATTAACTTTGTGTCTGGGTACGGTCTACCCATTCTCCTTTGTCAAGTAAGTAAGGCCTTTTACACATTATGCCGTGTCTGCGGCAGCGCCGCCGCGCACCGCCCGCCACGGTATTTTTATCTATACAGTATTCTATCTTCATAAAAACGGTCGGAACGCGAATCATACCTACGCGCCTCGATTTCGGTTTACACTCGGTTAACAAACAGTCTCGAATGCTCCGCAGTGACGAGTGGACGCCGCCGGACGGTGTGACGGTTTCGTAAGCAGTAAGCGTGCAATTTGTGACAAATATTCATTGAAATAAGTACAAGTACTTACTTAATAATATGGCAAAGAGACTATATTGTGCTGTTTTTGGTTGTTTGAATTCGTCAATAAGTTTTTTTAATTAAATCTATTGATCAAAAAGACCATGTATTTTTATTGAACTCTTTCTATTCCATTCACAACGTGTTTCTATTTTATAAATGAAAAGTCTTTTTTACAAAAAAAAAAAACTACGGACTTCTAAAAAAAAAACAACACAAAGTAATTAACTTTAATTTTGGAAGTCGGTGTCGTTGGATCTGCATTTTCGTTTTTTGACACCGACTTCCGAAATTAAAGACTTTATTTTTCACTTTGTAGTATTTTTTTGGAAGTCGGTTGTTTTTTTTTTGTAAAAAAGTTTTATTTTTCACTTTTTAGTTGTACCTATCCCGCCCAAATTCATATAACACTAATTGCTATGTTAATATCAGTGACAAGAAGCTATTGAACACATCTGCCTACCCCTTTAAAGGGTATAGGCGTGATGTTATGTTGTGTGATTGGGTAAACTGGCATGTATTGAAGAGTTCCGTTGTTTGTCTCCGAAACTCATCATCAGATCTTTACGAAATTTAAATGGGACCATTTCGGAATAAACCTCTTTTGAACAAAAAAATAATTTTGCAAATCCATCTACATATTTTTATGACGGAGTTATGTCCGAACATACATAAAAAAAAATGGAAACATCCGAATTGACAACCTCCTCATTCTTAGAAGTCGGTTAAAAAAAATATTTACCTATACCTATAGGTAAATATTTTTTTTAACTTCTTGAGTTTCTTTCTAGTTTTGTGACTGTAGGTACAGTCACAAAACTAGAAATAAACTCAAGTAGGTTGATGAAATTAAAATACTGTAGGCGGGAGGGGTTATCGCGTGTTTACGTACCGCGCGACTGTAGTACATTATAAAAAAAAATTATATAATACAGCGGCGCCGCCGCCGCCGCGGTGCCGCTGTATTGGTTGCCCTTGGATTTGCATGAACCCTTGCACACGGCGGCGCCGCGGCGGCGGCAGCATGATTCGGCGGCGAGTATTGCTACGGTTTTATCAAAACTCGTCGCCTCCGCCGCGGCGCCGTGTGTTCATCATCATACAAATCCAAGGGTGACTGATGCAGCGGCGCCGCGGCAGTGGCGGTGCCGCTGCAGCTGCGGCATAATGTGTAAACAGCCTCAAAGATAGGTACCTAACATTCATACATAATATTATGAATCTATTTATTATAAACGAAATCAATACCTAATAATAAAAACCAAAATCTTGCTTGTGATAATTTTCATCGCAATATTTAGATGAATTTGTTATTTCGTTATGCCCAATATCAATAAGTTAGGTGCTTTTAGTTTTTTTTTTAATTGTAGTTTCGCATTAGAAATAACTTCCGTGTTGATGTTTACGACTGTGTTTCTCCTGTGAAAGATAATTACATTGTAGACGTTTTCATTATTATTTATAAAAAAATAATAAATACATAATATATATAAATTCAAAATACATTTAAAAAGAAAACTTCGGTTAGAGAATCCCTGGGAATCGAACCCGGGGACTCTTGAATACAAATCTACACATCGGCCTCATACGCTAACGTAACAGTTACGAATGTAGTCGAAAAAGTTGAGCTTATGCGTATATGCGTCATGACTGTACTATCTTAGACGTTTCTAAATTCATAGTTTTATTGTTAAAAAATAAATATTCAATAATAATAAAATGCTCTTATTTTTTAATTTCGTATATATATATATAATATGTTCAGCGTTTTATATGAACGTTTTGTAGTCCGAACGGAATTTTTCACTTCATATTTACAATAAATGATAATTGATAACAAGGTTACGCTATTTTAACTTCAAAGTATTTTATATTTACACGAAATAAAAATATTTACGCAAAGAAGATTATGCAAATAATAATAAACAATGAATTTACAAATAAAACTTTACAAAAACATAACAATCTTGGCGGAAATATTGCGGCGAAAAGAGCGACACGTCCGTATAGCATCAGGCCTCGGCCGGTAGTGTCGCTACACAGCGTTTACGCACACATGCGCACGTATTTTGTTCGAAAATAAGAATATGCGATTTACAAAGAATCTATTGTTTGGACAAAAAAATTAAAACACTAGTATTTTAGTATGTTGCTTGTAGAATAATCTGACAAAAAATCAGAATGATTGTATGTATTTTAGTATGGATTTTATTGTAAAAAGAAAATTTTTAGAGGCATCTTCATGATTTTTTTCTATCGTATCAAATTAGTTGTATTATGTTTTCACCACACTATCTATCTAGCATATATCCTGAAGAATATCATATATTTTTCTGATTTTTTTTACTGTAGTCTATCATATACTTTTATTGTTTGGAAAACTTGCGTTTAGGTCTTGTAAGCCCCTTAATAATATAAAATCCGACGATGAAGAACTTATCATACAAGAAATTAATAGATATCGTAACGTAAGGCCACGTACGTATTACGCGATTTCCCGCAACCGCAATTTGGCGATTTGTCCGGAAGCCGCAACTGCTTCCGCTACCTTAAGTTTCATTTTATGCTTGACCAAAACATTCAATAAAATCCTTAGCATATTCGTATGTCTTACCTTACAATCCTTCTCAAAGGCCAGTTGTATGTTGTAAATAACAGGTATTTTCCCTCTGAAGAACTGTAAGCTTGTGGTGAAACCTCTGGTGCGAGGCGTGAGATGGTGTTTAAGAAGCGGCAAGTTCTTCTCTTTCGCAAAACTTAATGATGCTTCGTGCTTCTTCTTTGTATACCGGGTTCCTTCAGGAGTCATTAGAAGCTAAAATCAAATAGAAGTAAATAATGAAACCGAATGGAAGTAAAAAAATATTTTCAACTTCCTGTTACAAATAATTCTGTCCCAATAAAATGTGTCATATTTTTATAATCCTCACTGGCCGGTGCTACATTTACAGAAAATTCCACCGCTTATCAACTGAATCAACGATTGAGCAAGGCTACCACATAATATTACTATGTTCCGTATTGAAGTCTAAAATAAAGCGCGCCATCGACGATCTTGCTGGTGGAAGTTTTCGTGCGTATATTTTATGGAATGAAATGCATTCAACCGTGGCAAATCAAACACGGAATGTATGAAATGTGACGCTGGCCTTATCTAAGAATTTAAGATCACTATCAGCGATTGCCGAAGCATGGCAAAGGCATAGGAATGACCATGACTTATATTATCGCACAGTTTATCTCATAGAAACCTTAACTTTCATTGGTAATGGCAATCCGTCCTATCAGTTCCCTTGAAATGTACGAATTACTGCTAATTTGCACTAATCTGGCGTCAATAGCAGTAAAGGCAACATAAGGCGGCGACCTTATTGATCATATTGTCATTAATTATAAAAATAGACCTAAACTATAATGCGTATGTCAACAAACGAATAAGCCTCGCTCACGTGGATAAGATTATAGCCCGGTCAAGTTAGCTAAAAAAATAGGGGTAAGGTTACAATAATTCGGATAGAGCTGAAAATTGGGACGAATGTTGGGAACACCATTGTAAACACCACATATGCAAAAAAAATAGTTATTCAAGGTCAAAGTTCGCAAAAATGTTTTTTTTTGCATTTTTCAGCCAAACGGTAAGATACATCATAAAAATGCATCAGACAAAAACTGTAGAGCATGTAATTATCTACAGAAAATGTCCTCACTTTTCCTCTAAGAATTACCGTTTTTGAGATATAGCGATTCAAAAGTTGAAAAAGTTGCAATCTCCAGAATATACACGAGAGAAGCTGCCTACATACATCACTGGAAACGTAATACAATTTTAAAATATTGTCTGTCGTATTAGTCTGTTGGTCTGCTGAGCATGAGGTCATATGTTTGATTCCCGGGTCGGGCAGTGTTTTTGGGTTTTTCCATTTCGAATTTCTTAATAGAAGCGCGGACTCTAGATTCGTGCCCGATTGATGGCAATAGGCTCATCCCCTATTAGGCTGCTTTTCTATCAGAGATGTGCTATGGTTGAGATTGATATCCGCTAATCATATTCATTGGTTCACATAGTATAGCACTGCTGGTGGAAACGGGTTGAACTAACCTATATTTTTTTATACGGAAGGATGCGTGCCATGGATGGGACCTATGGATGCGTGAGTGGTGTAGCTATGTGCAGAGTAGAGTACTCCCCGTGCCTTGCCTACTATCGATGCATCGTATAGCTCGAGCTGCGCAACTTCCTCGCATAGTAGCACATCTTACTCGCTCGTATACCTCTGCCTAACCCTTCGGAATGCAGGCGTGTAGTTATATAATGCCTTTGACTGTCAAAGGCAACTGAGGCCGGGGAAACCACGTTATAAAAACTATAAAAAGCGCTCCGTGTACACTACCTCTACCGAGACTGCAACTTTTGAATCGCTATATCTCAAAAACGGTCTTTCTTAGAAAAAAAGTGTACGGACAAATTTGTAGATAATTGCACGCGTACTACTTTTGTCTGATGTATTTTTATTACAATAAAAGTTACCGTTTGGCAAAAAAAATAAAAAAATAATAATTTTACGAACATGACCTTGAATAACTTTATGCACATGCGGGATCGATGGGGACTTTAGACATCTCTTTTATATTGATGATTTAAACAACCAAACCAAGATTCAGCTTTATGCGAATTAATATAACCTTGTGTCTATTTTGACCGGACTATTAAGTCATATTATGTAATGTTAAGAATAGATTAATTTCAGATTATTTATTTTTATCAGGCTATCTGTATCCTATTGCAATTATCCAAAGGTTAACTCACCCACACAGGATCCGGATAGTCACACAATTCTGATATCTGATATTTAATAGTCTCCTTGTCTTTTTCAAAAGACCTTTCTAGAAATACAAATTCGGAGAATTTCCACATCCAACCAATTGGAGGTAAGTATTGGATAGATTTTTTCGCATAAGCCTTGCAATTCTGAAACAAAATTTACATAATTAGAACCAGGACTACGTTTCACGATATGTAATTTATTATTACTGCGCGTAATTGTTTTTTTTTGCCTCACACGTTCAAATGTTTACACAATATTAATATTGTTAAATTCTTCTTTAGATTTGATTAAAAATTTGTCTTTAAAAACACATTATCGTCCCTTTATTGGTAAAACCGATTATCTACCGAAAACTAAACTTGTGGCAATAATGATTTAAAAGTTTGACAGAATAATTATGTAACTAAATTACATATATCTTTCCTGCAGTCATGTAATTATAATGAAAAAATTAATAAAGTATGTTTGTAAATCATAAAAATAGAAGTACTTCATTGATAATGCTTGAAAAAATGCCAAACACTATCTTCAGGGAGGTCATTTAGTTGGTTTTTCCTGAATAACGACATAAGCATATATATCATTAATTAAATCATTTGGAGCTTATCTTATAGCTTCATCGTAACCTTTCGAAGAAAGTAATAAGGTACCAAAAACAACTGTAAAAATAACACTCTTAAACATTCTACAAATTGAAATTTAAAAAATTATAATTGGTTTTGCTTGAGTAAAATTAAGAATTGTGGTAGACTATCTGCAAAATGATCATACAACGAACTACAACAAGCCTGGTCTATTTTTTTTATAATTATAAAAATACCAAAAAATCATTACTTACATGAAAGTAAAAACTGAATAAAGTAGGAAAATAATAAGAATGATATATTAGGAAATAATCAACTTTATTAGTAACTTTTTATTTTTATCTAAGTATACAAAACAATTTGTGAAAAAATGAATTAATTTAGATTTACTAAGTACTTATACAAAACAATTTGTGAAACCATGAAATTAATTAATGTTTTCACAAATTGTTTAGTATACTTAGATAGAAAAACTAAAATAATGTATCTTTCCTTCATTAGCTGATGAGAAACTTGTAATCAGGAAAAAGATTAAGATAAAAAGAGAGCTGAAGAGGAAACAAATTTTCTGTCTGCTATTTTCGATTTGCAAGCAATTCTACAATTGCCATGCACTGATGTTGGTCTCCTTTACTATACAAGAAAATTAACTTTATACAATTTAACGCTGTACGAAAGTGCGCCTCCTAACGAAGCTTATTGTTTTGTATGGTCCGAGACAAATGGTAAAAAGAGAAGTTCAGAAATCGGAACTATTTTGTGTCACTATTTAATGAGATCTGTATCAGAGGAAGTCACGGAAGTCAGTTTGTTCTCTGACACATGTGGAGGACAAAATAGGAATCAATTCGTGGCTGCTTTCCTATTGTGGTTAATTGAAAACAGCAACACAAGTTCTTAGAGTCAGGTCACAGTTACATGGAAGCTGACCACAGATGACTCAGATTCTGACTCTTCAGAGGCGGCCACACCAGGGACGCGTTTAATGCGATCCCTATCTACAAGCAAACTTCCGTACCATCCATGGTACTCTTCTGGTATAACTCCTTCTCACATAGATTAATGAGATCTTTTTCCTTAGCTTCCGTTATTAGAAGAGGTCCGTCATACATATTGTTCTAGCGGTGGGAACTGGAGTTCCGAAGTAGTTGGTAGTTCAATTACCTGTTCTGCTGCCAATCGCTTTGCTTTGTTTCTTGTTGCATAGCTGTAGTGTCCATGTGCTGAAGATGTCGATGCTGAATTTATATTAATCTTATTTTGTGTGTCTGAAACAGTTACATCCATTGCCATAAATGAATTTGTCATGACATAGTTATAGTATATTTTTTTGTCTCCTTTTATGTACTTCATCCGTTTTATGTTTAACCATTTCACTTACTGTCCATCTGTGTTTTTGGTTCTATTAAAAATTTTGCCATTTTTTTGTATTAGCCAATTTTTTAAAGTCTTTAAACTCATTGTATTTAAATTCCTTGACTTGATAACAATTTTTTGTTATAGTCTTTGTGTCTTTCCTGTATTTTTTTTTGATCTAGCACGTTTGAAAATTTTAATCCAGTCAGTCATACAAAAAAGATCAACATTTTTCTTGGCAGACTCAATCGAACTATGCATTGAGTCAGCTTCCATGTAACTGTGACCTGACTCTAAGAACTTGTGTTCTATGATTTGTAAATGGATGCTGTTTTGAATTACCCACAATAGGATAGCAGCCACGAATTGATTCTTTTAGTTATTGTTCTGAGATTGATTCCTATTTTGTCCTCCACATGTGTCAGAAAACAAACTGACTTCCGTGACTTCCTCTGATACAGATTTCATTAAATAGTGACACAAAATACATAGTTCCGATTTCTGAACTCCCTTTTTACCATTTGTCTCGGACCATACAAAACAATAAGCTTCGTTAGGAGGCGCACTTTCGTACAGCGTTAAATTGTATACAGTTAATTTTCTTGTATAGTAAAGGAGACCAACATCAGTGCATGGCAATTGTAGACTTGCCTGCAAATCGAAAGTAGTAGACAGAAAATTTGTTTCTTCTTCAGCTCTCTTTTTATCTTTATCTTTTTCCTGATTACAAGTTTGCTTCCTATCAATGTGTGTCTGATATTCTCCTTGTATTTTATTTTATTCTTCTGGATTAGCGCGATTGTACCTAGTGCACAAAAGACATTGGTCTTTTTTCGGCATGAATAATCCCAAATTAAATTCTGTAGAAAAAATTCTACAATATGTCATCTCCGACACAGGTTCCATATTTTCGTCTTCGCATTTTTTGACGTACAAAGAATACAATTTGCATAATGTAAGGTTTCAAGTTGCTTTTACTTGTATTTAAATCTAAACGATACGATCTCTGATGTTGTGGAAAAACAAATAAAGCTGTTTAATCTCTTTTAATTGAATTAAAATCTGCACAAGTGCGAAGGATTATGTTCTGTTAAAAACAAGTAGAACTATTTACTTTATTTTTAATGTGTAAGATTCTAAGTACTTTCCAATAATTCAGCAAAACCAGAACCATTTAAAGTATTTTAATTTGTATTAGTATAATGCTACAGTATGTTCAGAGTGTAAGCAAATTTCAACTAAAATAAGATATGAAACTGAACATGGTTTTGATTGCAAGGCTTCAAAAAAATAGTACATGTATAAGACTTTAGCTGTTATTGAATGCAGATGTTACCTACAATCTTATATTATAATTGTTTTTTTGCGTATCTATCTCGGAAACTATGCATCGTATCGAAAAATCGGTTTTATCTATAGATAGAGCTCAAAAAGTTGAGTAGCTTGGTGTAAATAACTCATTTTTGAAAAAAAAGTGTAGATAATCGGTTTTACCAATAAAGGGACGTTATGATGATGGGTGGGTACTGGGTAGATATTCGTTTTGTTTTGTCTTTAAAACATTATATTATTTACATACAAAGCAGACAGTAAATTCGTATTCATAATTCTGAATGTATGTGTTTATGATTTCTGTGCGCTTTAGCTGTGCGCTGTGTTTTGACTTGAGAGAGGAAGCTTGAAACGAAATATCAGAACTACTTTGGAAGTAGCTTCATTCATCGTAATACTTGAAGCTCATGATTCTCTCTCGGTATCATTTTCTCCCTGACAATCTTGCGCTACCCGTGTTTGCCTGGCGTTACGTCGCGTCGTGGAGTTTCCGTGTCCAGAACAATGAGGGTCAATAAGCTGTTCTTTGCCTACATCCCTAACTAGCTTCTGCCCGCGACTTTGTTCTCATAAAATTTCTTGTTCCCCCGACCAAGACCGCCGTATCGCATCGGCTGCCCGCGCTAATACCTCGTTTTAACTTAAGGCTCCTTCAAACAGGTGCGACACGACACGCGACACAAAGACATCGCAAGTCGCGCAACGAGCGGTTCCTTTGTGTCGCGCGCGATTATATCGCGCGTCGTCGTCTGTTTGTAGGAGCCTTTAAGCGTTCTTTCGGACTTTTTTCTTTTTGCTGTCCTAGCGTGATGTTAAACTAAACAAAGTATTCAGCTTTATTATTAGTATAGTTATACATAGATGTATCCCCTTACTAATCGTTGTCGCATCTGTATAGTTACACAACGCTTTGTCTTTTTCTTTCGAAAGTCAAATTACTGGCGACTGAAAGAGAGAAATCGGTGTGTAACTATTAATCTGATATAATACGTTTATTAGTAAGGGGGTTTAACCGGTTGCATCAATCATCGGATAATCAATTCCCTCAAGCTGCCTTCCACGTTGTGACTTACATATTAATTTAAATACAAATTGACATATAAATAAACGAGAAGTGATGTACGAATATTGATGTAATGACGTTATGAATAATAATTTAATTAAAATTTATTTTTGTTGTTCGTATAAAACAACGCAATTAAATTTTAACTTGAACCGTATCCGTATAACTACTGAATTATTTGTTTGTTTGTTTTTTTTTCTCCCTTGATTTTACGAAGACCTCTTGATAACCGAAGATATAACTGCGTTAATTTATATCATTATTTCTCAACTTCCGTTTCGGTAGCGAGAACAACTGTACAGTAGCTATTTCACAACGTTTTACACATCGTACTTCGATAACACGGAGGTAAAGACCTTTTTATTATTCAAATCATGATTCAGACATTATGACTTCAAAATATTATGGGTTACGTACTAATTTATTATTTGATAAGTACTGTAATAAAACATATCTGGGGCATTCAGGTAAAATGTGTGATAAAGTCATTAATTTATAAGCCGTATTTTCAGATAACAAATGGGATAAGAGAACCACCGATTGGGTCCTACTAAATACACGAGGACATCGCGGCAGGCCGAGACGAAGATGGTGGCACAAGCTTGACTCCTACTGAAAGTACTGGCCATCACTAGCAAAAGACAGAATTGTGCGGAAAAGGGAGACGGAGACCTTTGCTTTGCTGTGGGACAATACAGGCTAATTAGGCTGCCTTTCCACCAGAAATGTGCGAGGCAGCTGGATGGTGCGAGGATGCGTAGCGAGGCTGTGAAACGGTGTCAGTGTTTCCACCAAAAATGTCCTAGCGGTGAACGGTGTGCAATTGTGTAGTGCGAAGATGCGTTGCTAAGCTCGAAACAGTGTGCAAATGTGTGGCGCTAGGATGTGTAGCGGGCTCTTTTCAGATGCGAACGGGGTGACGTGTGGTAGGAGTGGAGCGCACACGCCACACATCCCTAGCACACATCCTTCCCTTGTTTTGAACGTACAAAAACCTCGCTCCGCCGAGCCGTTTCCACTAGAACTGCGCCGAGCGAGTCTAGACAAATGAAGTGATTCTATTGGTTCTAAACAAACACATCCTTCGCTACGCATCCTCGCACATCCCTAGTGGAAAGGCAACCTTAGTCTAGACAGATTATTATACTTACTCATTATTTCAGAATACCTATCTACTAGGCACCATCAGCAATATGCAGTGTCATTGTAATCTCATTATTTCAGACATAACTACCTTGTATCATAGTAGCAGCATTGATAATATATAATTAATTTCATTTAGTTCTCTATACATTTTATCAACATAGGCATGAACGTTTCTTTGTTTAGAAGACCTTGCTGTCGATCGAACTTTGACCGGCACGTTGGCTTTAGTGTTACGATCTCAACGCGCTTGTAACCAGGAAATGGATTTGTACATCGATTATGTAAATTCTTGGATTATTTTTTATAGATCTGATGAATTACTAATGCCCAAATTATGCGTGATATACCTACCTACTCGTATATGGGGTTTAAATAATTTGAGCCTAAATCGCGTTATCCTACTAATATTATAAAGGCGAAAGTTTGTGAGTGTGTTTGTATGTTTGTGACTTCTTCACGCTAAAATTACTGAACGGATCTGGATGAAATGTCACATAGATAGTTTATAACCAGGATTAACAGATAGGATACTTTTTATCCCGATATTCCCACGAGATCGAAACTTATGCGGGTGAAACGGCAGGGCGCAGCTGGTAATATTATAAACGCGAAAGTTTGTGAGGATGGATGGATAGATGGACGTTTGTCACTCTTTCATGCATAAACTACTGAACGGATTTGGATGAAAGGCACACCATATAGTTTATAACCAGGATTAACACATAGGATACTTTTATCCCGATATTCCTACGGGTTCGAGACTTATGCGGGTGAAACCGTGGGACGCAGACTGCGTGTCGTTATGTCCCTGCCACCCTGTTTAAAGGGTTCGGATTTCGGTTCTTCTTTTTTTAATTGGCATCGCGAAATATAAATGAATAATTTTGGAAAATGTCTTAAATTTTTATAACAGAGGAGGAAAACTAGCATGTGAGACGCCTGACGACAAGAGTTATTATCGATTCCTTTGAAAAACGCACACAAGATTCAAGACCTGCTGATAAACAAGAGTTGCTGATATGTTCTCGACCGATATAAGCGCATACTCAACGCGACGACTCGATATAAGCGCATGCATGCACTTTTCATGCCCCCATGGTCGCAGGTATTCCAAAATGCTATTGTATGAATGTAGTGGCACGCTGGCTGGTCGTATTTATATGGATTCGCTGCGGCTAGGGCTGCCTAATTATCTGATTAGCTAATGTAGGTAGGTCGTTAATCAGACAACCACCAAGTTTGCGCCCAACTCATCGATCGTTCGATTAGCTTCCGACGATCATAAATCGTCGGTATTAGATATTACTTAATCTAGAGGCGTTGGTAAAGTGACGTATGATTTGTGAATATGTCAATTGGCTAAAGCACAACGTAGGCCTGAGCAGTGGTAGCCCAGTGGTCACGGTCGCAACTTATGAGTTGTTGGTAGTACGTTCGAATCCAGTCAGGCGCTTTACTTTGTGTAAATGATATAATTTATCACCATTGCTCACAAATCGGTGAAGGAAAAGATCTTGAGGAAACCGGCATGTCCTAGAACCAAAAATTCGAAGACATGTGACATCTACCAACCCGCACTGGGCCCGCGTGGTAGATTACGGCCCACTCGCTCTCATAGAGAGGAGGCCTGTGTTCCAGCAGTGGGGAAATTATAGGCTAAGTATGTACAACATAGGCCTATGTGTATACAGGGTGGCAGAGACTTCGATGCGCAAACTGTAACGATGAATTCAGCACATGATTCGAAGCCCTTAGCGTAGAAATTTTTCGTCGGTTTTAAGAGGGGACGGGGCCTGTGAGGATTTTAAAAAATATGTATTTGAAGAAACTATTGCCGTCCCCTTACCTCATGTCTGCCCCCGTAGTGTGTGATAGGGACAGCTGCAGCTCAAACCGAAATAATCACAACAATTTTGACGAGATCGACGTTTCGTATTCCCCTTTTTTTCTCCTCGAAAACTGAGCCGATTCTATTATTTTTTACATTAACATTTTAAGAAATAGTATATTTAGGTTTTTTTATGTTAAAAACTTTTCTAATTTTTCTGGTAGTATTGTTGCGCGCCACAAATAATGCTTGATACACGGGTAGCGGAACTAGTACCTTGGTACTAGGACATTGACCCTTCAAGCTACTAGTAATTCCGAGAACTATCGACGTCGAGTCAGTCGGGACCGCTATGTACTCGATGTTTATAGAGTACATACTAGATGTTTATAGAGTAGCTCTGTGGCACTATATAAGGCGGGTGCGAGCAGCGAGACACATAGTTTTGAATAAGCGATACGAGCGAGTACATCAAAGCGACATTCGAGTGCGACTTAAGAGTGATCTAAGTGCAATAGTGTTTCTTAATTAGTGTGTTTGAGTTGTAATTAGTGTTGTGATTAAAGTGTCAATTTTTGGTGATTAAATCGGCAGTTTTTATTGTCACGAACCCCAAGCTCGTAACAGTATTCTAATCACGGCGGTAAAAATGGGCATTTTTTGTAATTTTTAGAGGGTCAATTTTCTTTACAAATTAGTTGCTGAAAAAAAGAAAATGACAGAGACGTGTCTACATTGATTTTATGAAAAAAAAAATTGCTCTAGAGGCATTATTCAAGAAGAAAAAAGGAGAATACATTTGTATGGAGAATCGCACGCTCTGATCCCTCTTAAAAAAAAACATCTGTTTTATAGAAAAGTGCAATACCTATGCGGTCAAATTGTCTGGAACAGCTAATTTTTTATTCTAATAACCGACGAAGTTCCAACGAAAGAGGGTTCAGAATGTTGTACTGCGAAGGAGGGTTCAGAATCTTGTACTGAATCCATCGTAACTGGTTGCGCTACTTATGTGTATTATGTTCCAACTAGCTTCTGCCCGCGACTTCGTCCGCGTGAAATTTCTTGTTACTCCGACCCACCCCGTCGCATCGCATCGCCTGCCCGCGCTATTACTTCGTTTTTTCTTAGCGTTCTTTCTGACTTTTTTCTTTTTGCTCGGCTCCTAAAGATCATAGCGCGATGTTAAATAGCCTATAGCCTTCCTCAAGAATTGGGCTATCAAATGCAAAAAGATTTTTTCAAATCCGACTGGTAGTTCCGATTAGCGCGTTCAACCAAACAAACAAACAAACAAACAAACTATTCAGCTTTATAATATTAGTATAGTATAGATGCAAGGAACTCAAGTCTCACTGGAAAATGTGACATGTTCATGTCTTTGAATGCCTCAGCACGAAACCGCTATTAGGACACTGGTCGCCCGTACGGCCTCAATCTTAAGCCGACCTGTCTTATAGTGTCCTGTCATATTTAGGGTTCCGTACCCAAAGAGTAAAAACGGGTCCCTATTATAATTATCGGCACGGATCTTGAGCGCTGACCTTCACCTGCGCAAAAGTGACTTATTGGGTCCCTTTGGTGGTATGAAGTGAGGCGCGGGAGCAGGGAATGTATATTGTCGTACAGTGATTGGCCCGTCGCGCGTCGCGTCATAGCCGCCACTCGGGATTAGTCGTGATTCGTTCTTTACTCTTGTTGCACGTACGTCACGACGACGAGTACACTTCCGGCCAATAAAATTTTGCCACTACCCGACTACGGAGGTTATAAATAATAATATCTTATAAAATATATTTTCCTTTTTGTAAAAACTGTTTTTCATTTCATTAAATTCGAGATCAAAAATGTCAACAATAAAAATGTTTTTAGTACTTTTCGACAAACTACAAGAACTAAGTTATAATGTTAAATTGGAAATACTTTTAATTACCTACATTTTTGGTCCCAAATTCCATTTCTTAATTTAATAAATCATTGTAAAACCATTATCCTTTTAACCATACAACCAGAAAGAAATTACGTAGGTAACTTAGAAAAATAAATAAAAAATGGGTATGCGTTTTATTTTGCCATAATTGTACGATGCGCAAAGCGATCCCCACTCTGCCGCCGAGCGCTCAAGATCCGTGCCGGCAACTGTACTAAAACTCCACTGTTGGTCTGTCCGTCTGTCACCAGGCTGTATATCATGAACCGTGATAGCTAGACAGTTGAAATTTTCACAGATGATGTATTCCTGTTGCCGCTATCACAACAAATACTAAAAACAGAATAAAATAAATATTTAAGGGGGCTCGCATACAACAAACGTGTTTTTTTTTTCTGCGTTTTTGCCTTGTGGTACGGAACCCTTCGTGTGCAAGTCCGACTCACACTTGGTCAGTTTTTTTGCATGAAGCGACAGAAAGCCTTTTAGGAATGTCTTAGTTAGTTAAGTGTCATTCGAGCATTCCGGGATATGCCACTCAATCAAACATCAAAATACATGATGTAAGGGATCGTCAAAATATAGATTTTCTAAAAAACCACTGTGGTAAATAAGTAAAAGCTACTATGATGTGAATTGACATCGAATGATACAAAGTAGGTTACTCCACTCACTTAACGCCGCGAAATAAATTGTTGTGACCCAAATGTTTCGACGGCGACGTCCGATCCGAATAAAACGGAAAGAATCGCCTGTTATAAACGGATGGACCCTAACATTTCTTTTTAATTGACGAATGTTGGTATGTAGCTAAAGGCTTGCAGAATACCTACCTAGAACTAAGTACCTACACAAGCGCAGCCGCAGTTTGGGCTCCGATCGCCTCTTGTGATTTCCCGTTTCGATTAAAATGTTCCACTCACCCCGTTTTTATTATTTTGGTGTAGTGATTCGTCCCTTACGAAGGGGCAAATGTAAAATTGACATTTAAATAAATTATTTTGGTGTATCGATTCGCCCCTTGCGGCATTTCCTTTGAAAACCCAAAAAGGTATAGTTAGACAGAAAAATGCACACAATTATGAATAATGCCATGTATGATTACTTAAATAACTCTATCTATAATATCACTAACTCGTAACATTTGTGATAGTTTTTGCTACCTGGCTTACCTATTATAACAAAAAAAAGCCTTTTTCATAGGACCAATAAACAAAAAGTTTGTTAAAGTTACCCGTTGAGAGAGTTGTGTACATAATGCTTTCTCTTTCTTAGTTCGTATTATAATGTGGAACGTATCCCGCGTTTTGCGATATTTGCTAATCCTTAGTTTAGTACTTATCTCAAAGTATAACCACTACCGGGTGGGGTGGTGTAGATGAAATATTCCTGTGTATTGTGAGTGGAATTCCTGACAATCGAATTTCCATTTTTTGTTCAGATTTATTTCAATCTTCACCATTAAATCCCAAGAGATACTATTGAAGTTTTAAGAAAAAAATATTTATTTATTTTAAATACTTAAGAGTGCTAACAGTACTTTTAACTTACTAACAATCGGGGGCGATTTGGGGTATCTAATATTCAAGGGGGCGAGTAGATTCACTTGGGCAATTAGGGGCAAGATCCAAGGGGCGAGCGGAGCGCAAACCGCTCACGCACGAGACAGCGCATTGTGCCTACACAGGCAGTGTTAAATATTAATCTCACTGATTAATATTTATCCCTGTAGGCAGTGTTTAGATTATGTTATTATGTACTTACGTACACCTACATTAAGCGAAATTTTGTAAGCACTTATTTTTTATTTTTGTAAAACACATTTGAGTGCAGATGAGGGAGGAGCCCGTGGCTAAATACTAACAGCCACACAGGTCGATCGATCAGGTTAAGCTAAGCTTGCCGCGGTTGGTCTGTGGATGGGTGATCCTCTTTACATACCGAGACCCCGCCGTGCCTCGGAAAGCACGTTAAGACGTTGGTCCCCGCTGTCATTCGTGGATCGACGACTGTCAAACAGTCGTTACGGGTAGTCACAAGCCCGAAATTCTGACGTCTTACCAAGGGTATCGTATTACTCAGTAACTGGGTTACGGAGGTCAGATAGGCAGTCACTACATGTAAAGATACAGCAGATTCAGCTGCATCCGGTTAGACTGGAAGCCGACACCAACATAGTCGGGAAAAGGCTAGGCAGATGATGATTTGAGTGCAGATGACAATGCCTGCACCCGGTATTAGGTACTACAACCTATGAAAAGCATATTTTTATCAATGAGCACCCACAATTTTGCTTACACTACCACTGACAAAAGTGAATAATAAAACAATGAATTTCCAACATTCCGAGTGCCATGGTATCTTATCTGCTAGTCTTAATACCCATTATTTAAAAGTTGCATTTTGGATTGCCCAAAGTAAAACATAGCAAGTCTCTAAAATGATTACCACACTAAAATAAAATCTATAAAAATTATAATTTTACAATATCAAATAAATACTCACTCCCAAAACTCCTATGGTGTTGCAGAAATGCCATCCCATGAGCCAATCTATTTCATAACTGTGGTTCATTATAAGGTATCCATGTTCTTTACCATAGAACTTCTCATATTCATCCTTTTTGATGTATATAGAGAGTTTTGAATTTGACCACCATTCTGACATAAACACTAATTCTGAAAATAATATTGATTTTAGTAAAGAGAAGATAGTAAAGTAATAACAATGATTTTAGCATCATCATGATCATTGGCAGCTTTGTTCCATGCACTGCTGAGTATAGGGCTCCTCCTTTTTGTGCCATGCTTTCCTAGTCTATGCGAGTCTCATCCAGGACTTTCCCTCTGCAATCCACTAAAGTGCTCACAACCCACTATTTTCGCATAGTTACAAATAAATAAGATTCCTTATTCGTAATAATATGAATGCTTTATAAATCACTAGCTGTGCCCTGCAGTTTCACCCACACAATTGCTGATCATGTGGGAATATCGGGATAAAAACTATCCTATGTCCTTTCCCAGGACTCAAACTATCTCTATACCAAATTTCATCTAAATCGGTTCAGCGGTTTAATTGTGAAGAGGTAACAGACAGATTAAATAAACATGTTTTATGAGGAATATTCCTTCTTCTCTTATTTTCCCAGTCTGGATTTGTGCCTGGT
Source organism: Luperina nickerlii (assembly GCA_963855955.1). Taxonomy (NCBI): domain Eukaryota; kingdom Metazoa; phylum Arthropoda; class Insecta; order Lepidoptera; family Noctuidae; genus Luperina; species Luperina nickerlii. The sequence goes on from OY979669.1 coordinate 9,119,589, forward strand.
TGATGGAAATAGGCTCACCCCCTAATGCATGGAATTTAAACATAACTAAATGAGGCTGTTTCTATCTAGCACCTCTGCCCAACCTGTTGTTCCTTATTTCCAATTAGAAATTTGGAAGAAAACAGAGGATGGTTTTGACCAAAATGGGAGCCATAAGAAGTATATATTGATTTTAAGGGATAAGTAATAATGTCTTATAATAAAAACATAGCAAACACCAATACTTACGACTATAAAATGAATATGACAGATAATAGTTTATCTTTCTGTAAAAAGTTTTATTGAATGGCTTGAGTCCAAAGTATAAAATAGCTTGTATAAAGGTCAGAATCAATCCAGACGTGAAGTATGATATAGCGAAACATAGATGAACAATCGTCGACTGTTTTAAAATACGTAGGTTTATCATTTTGGATGTATCACCTTATTTGTGCAGTCATGAAATCTAAAAAGAAAACAATAACAGAATATTATTTAAAAAAATTAAAATATGTATAAAAAATATACACTACTCTATTAATATTGATCATAGTTGTATTAGTTTGAATTGTTGTCAATGCCCCGGAACACTTTCATTAATCATTTTAGCACATAATAATTTTATTATATTACAGAGTAAAATTTAGGTACCTAATTGTTTATAAAATACCTAGTGATTCACTAAACAATTTAGTTAGCTTTTTTTTTATTCAATAGATCAAAGGGGAACATTATAATGACTGAAATTAGTTTGTATTAAAAAAAGTTATTTTTTACAATTTATTTATATTATGTAATAAATGCAGTTGCAAGAACCCAATTTGCAATAAATACACAGTAAAATCCTCATAATTTTATATGCGACGTAGTAGAATCGTTTGTGAATAAATATAAAAGTCCTTGGAATATGTACTCACTTCATACATAAATATACGTGATCGGTGATTGTATTTCAATCAGCGCATGGTTCATAAACACAATGATTTTAACCGACACGAAGAAATTATAGATTTCTGGACCTTTACTTATTACACAGTGTTACGAGGAAATTTATGAATTTTGATTCAAAATTTAGAAACTATCTTCATAAAAATTGTCTCAATGACAGAATACCTAAGTCAGCTTACAATTTGGAAAACGGCATTTTGTTTATTCAATTCACACCAGTAAAATAATGTATAATTACCATATCAATTCCTTTTTCTAAGTTAAATGCGGGAGGTACACACCACAAAGTTCGATTGAAAACAAAATATAACAAAAATCGTGTCTATCCTACTCGAACACCGCTATTTTCTAAATGAAGGTTGCTTTGCTTTTCATAGAGGTTTTCCTTTTCGTTCGTAAGAAAGAATAGATAGTAGAATGCTGAATGACAGTTAAATATTTGTTGTCTATACTACTAGGGTTGGGTTTTGCGTTAGGTCTTTCTAGCATGTTTTCCGAGGCACGGAGGAGTCTCGGTATGTAAAGATGGTCACCCATGCACAGAAAAACCGCGGCAAGAGTAGCTTGACATCGATCGACCTGTGCGGCTGTTATTATTTAGCCACATGATTACAATACACTCTTTATTAATTATTTAGATTAGTAGGTTTTTTCGTCAGTTTTCAAGTTAAAAAAGCAGGCGCTTTTCTTCCGACAGCTGTTTGCTGTCGGGAGCAAGGCAAATCAGGGTTAATGAATTGTGTCATTTTCGATACGATAGCCTTTCTGATGGTTGTGAATAACTATGCTGAATATATAAGCAATGTCTGACCACTGGTGATGATAGTATAGGTTGCGCTTCGAGTTGGGAATGTAATCGATTTGCCCCGTACCGAAAGTGTGAGCGCGATTACGATGTCCCGTGAATCGTCACAGATGACGTCATGACATGCACCGTCTTGCGATAAAGGCTGCATTCCAAATTAGCTATAATTGGTCACAGCACTCAAATCATCTCACATGCGTTCCGAATTAGATATTACGATTATGACAGCTGAGAGCTGTCAACAATTCGGAACGCTCGTGAACGCGCTCATAGTGCTTACTGGCCCTGCGTTCCGAGTTGGGAAATAATCGATTTGAGGGTGCTGAAACCCGTACCGAATTAGCGTGAGCGCAATAACGAAGTCCCATGAACCGTCATAGATGATGTCATGACATGCGCCATCATGTGATAACGCGTCGGCGTTATCACAAGATGGCGCATGTGACAGCGCTCACGGTGATATTATTCTAAGGCATGCCTTAGAATAATATCACCGTGAGCGCTGTGACAAAAATGACAGTGTGTGTGTGCGGATGTGTCAGTGTGTTTTGTTTTGAGTTGCATCATAATTTATCTTTAAATTAAACTAACGTGGCTGTATGCTTTGCAGTCAGAGCCGTTCATCTGGAGCTGGTTTCCGACCTCACCAAGGAAGCTTTCCTTGCGGCCTTCAGCCGATTTATTAGTCGTCAAGGCAAGCCTCAACGCGTGTACTCCGACAACGGCACTACATTTGTGGGAGCTTTCAATGAGCTTTCACGCTTCTTAAAGGTTTCATCTAATAATATAGAGTCAGATCTTGCAACCAAAGACATTGAATTTAAATTTACACCTGCCTACAGCCCACATTTCGGTGGGATTTGGGAAAGTGCAGTAAAGTCCACCAAACATTTGTTGCGTAGAGTCATGAGCCTAACTCACTTAACATATGAAGAGCTCTCAACCTGTCTGATTCAGATAGAGGCTATTTTAAATTCCAGATCTTTAACACCTCTATCCACTGATCCATCAGATCTTTCTTATCTTTCTCCTTCACATTTCCTCATCGGACGATCACTCACGTCAGTCCCTCGTCCTCAGGTCACCGACGTCAATATCCAGCGGCTACAGCGCTTCGATCGCATCGAAAAACTAAGACAACATTTTTGGCAGCGTTTCTCTAATGAGTATGTGTCTCTCCTGCAGCAGAAAACCAAGTGGCAGACAGCTGGGCAAGAGCTGAAAACAGGCACCATGGTCTTAGTGAGAAACACTAATCTTCCTCCTCTTCTGTGGTTGCTGCGGGTAGAGTGGTTGCAGTGAAGACTGGCTCTGACGGACATTGTCGAGTCGCCGACATCCTGACGAAGAAGGGAATCATAACACGTGCCTACAATAACGTATGCCCTCTTCCGGTCTCTTCAACATCATCCTGAACACTTCTCTTCTTGAAGACTTCTCTTCAACGCGGGGAATATGTTCCTGACGTCAAATCGGGCCACATACCACACCACGATCGCGAGCTTCCCCCGCCATTCACTCGTTCGCCGACACTTTGAGCGTGCGCATACAATCGGTCGTATCTTTTGTAAAATCAGCAATACAGTACTTACTTGGATTATCGCAGTCGTTTTTAGGGTTCCGTACCTCAAAAGGAAAAAACGGAACCCTTATAGGATCACTTTGTTGTCCGTCTGTCCGTCCGTCCGTCCGTCTGTCAAGACCCTTTTTCTCAGGAACGCGTGGAGGTATGAAGCTGAAATTTATATCAATTACTCAGGTCTACTGTCCCTTGAAGCTGTGAAAAAATCAAACTTCTAAGCCAACGCAATCAAAAGATACAGCCGTTTATGCCGCAAATTTTCGACACTTGCAAGGGAATCAAAACCTACAGGGTGCTTCCCGTGAACTCAGTATCTTGAAATTTGGTACGAAGCAACGTCTTATAGCATAGATAAAGGAAAAATTACGAAAACCATAAATTTTTAGTTACATCACATATTTTTTTTTTAATAATTTTAAACTTACTACCCATTTCCTCATAAACGCGTAGAGGTATTAAATTGAAATTCTTACCAAATACTCAGGTCTATAATACCTTTAAGCTGTAACAAAATCAAACTTCTATGTCAACGCAATCAAAAGAAACAGCAATTTAAGCTGCATATTTTGAAACTCGCAAGTACTCGCAAGGGAATCAAAACCTAAAGGGTACTTCCAGTCGACCTAGAATCTTGAAATTTGGCTTGAAGCAACGTTTTATAGCACACATAAAGGAAAAATTCCGAAAACCTTAAATTTTTAGTTACATTACAAAATATATATTTATTTTTTAATAAATATAAACTTATTACTTTTTTCCTCATGAACGCGTAGAGCTATCAAGTTGAAATTCATATCAAATACATACTTGATCTAATTGCCTTTAACACGTGAAAAAAAAAAAATTCTAAGTCAACGCAAAAACGCAAAACGCAAAAGTACAACCATTGATACCGCATATTTTGAAACTCGCAACTACACGCAAGGGAATTAAAACCTAAAGACCACTTCCCGTTGACATAGAATCTCGAAATTTGGTAAGAAGCAATAGCTTACAGCACAGAGAGCAAAGAGATCTTTGTCTTAAATTTATGCTCCTCCATCTTTCCCCATTGTAATGTTATGAATTTCATTTTGCAATAAAAATACCATAGTTATGACACGATTGTCGTAATGAACGAACTTTGTAAACCTTGCAGGTTTGTACGGAACCCTCTCGGTGCGCGAGTCCGACTCGCACTTGGCCGGTTTTTTATTTACCTAGTCAAGACCACCAGCAGCACACCTGGAGCTTGATACTCAACATGGCATTTGAAATTGTGCTTCTGACTGATAGTTGCCACCTAACCAAAGAAGAAGAAATGTGGTGTATAAACAAAGAAATTTACTGTAATAATATCGTTTTGACATTGAGTAAACACTGTAAGCGCGTTCCGAATTGTTGGCAGCTCTTAGCTATCATAATCGTAATAACTAAATCGGAACGCATGTGAGATGATGTGTGCTGTGACTGCTGTGAGCGAATACAGCTAATTCGGAATGCGGCTAGTATAGTCAAATGTCAGTCAGTCATCCTCAATAGTTACTATACTCTTTGATCCTCATTCTGCTGCCGTTGCCATCAGTCTGTGAAATGTATCAAAAAAATTTTACAATGTTGTGATTTTTTTGAACGTTCTATTTTAGTTGTTGAAGAATGAATATTACGCAATCAACCAGTCTAATAAATAAAGCTTTTATCAACAAACAGGCAATGCTATTTTTTCATAAATGTGTTAAAAGAGTCGCAAGACTCTATGTTGTTCAAGTATACAGTTGCAAAACGATATCGTATTCCCGAAATACTGTGATATTAGGAATCGAAACCTCTTGCGATGACACCGGTTGTGCTGTCATTGATGGCACAGGTAGTTTACTGGGAGAATCTTTATATTCTCAAACTGCTCTCCATACAAGATACGGCGGCGTCAACCCAATTTTTGCGCATGAGTTACATCGAAATAATATAGACAGAGCTGTAACAGAGGCCCTAGGTAACGCTGGCAAAACCATTGAGGATATAGATGCTATTGCAGTAACTACCAAACCTGGTTTGCTTTTAAGCCTTCAGATCGGAGCAAAATATGCTAGGTATCTCTCAAGAATATATAACAAACCCTTAATACCTGTTCATCACATGGAAGCTCATGCTTTAGTAGCAAGAATGTATCATGAACTCCAGTTTCCTTTCTTAGTTTTGCTGATATCTGGAGGTCATTGCTTGCTATCAGTTGTGAGAGACATTAATGATTTTTTATTACTTGGAAAAAGTCTGGACAATGCCCCAGGTGAAGTATTAGACAAAGTTGCTAGAAGAATGAAATTAAGAAATATTCCTGAATACTCACAGATATGCGGAGGTCGAGCAGTGGAGTTGGCAGCACAGAAATCTAAAAACCCAGGCCAATTTGAATTCCCATTGCCTTTATCAAAATTTAGAGATTGTAACTTTAGTTTTAGTGGGTTAAAGGATTCCCTAGTTCGCAAGCTGATAAAAAAGGAAGCTGAACATAGTGTGATGGGTGATGAAATAATACCAGAAGTGTATGATCTATGTGCAGCATTCCAGCTTGCTGTTGCAGAACATATAGCACATAGAACACACAGAGCTATGATGTTTTGTGATAAAACTGCATTAATAAACCCAGATAGTAAGGCAATTGTTGTGTCTGGAGGAGTTGCATGTAACAATTTTATATATCAGTCAATAAAACATATTGGAAGTAAGATGGGCTACAAGACGTATCGTCCACCACCTAAGGTGTGCACAGACAATGGTGTAATGATTGCTTGGAATGGTTTAGAAAAATTGAGGAAGCAATGTGATATTAGGACAGACTTTAGCCTGAAAGAACTTTACCCGGAAGCACCACTAGGTAAACATTTTATAAGTGAAGTAGAGATTGCTAATATACAAACAAAAGTTACAAGATTAAAAACTTTACTCAATTAAATGTTTTAAAAGACCAATCAGCCTGTTGCCCATCAACTCAAAATTGTTGGAAAAGTTAATCTTACATCGGCTTAAACCACTACTAGCACAGAAAAATGGGATACCTGATCATCAGTTTGGATTCCGTGAGAGGCATTCCACAATAGAGCAAGTTCATCGAGTATGTAACAAAATACGACAATCATTTGAGCTAGGAGAATATTGCACTTCTGCATTCTTAGATGTGCAACAGGCATTTGACCGTGAATGGCATAAGGGCCTACTCTTCAAAATTAAAACATACCTACCTCACAGTTACTATAGACTTCTAGAGTCCTATCTAACAGATCGCATGTTCCAAGTAAGAGAAGAGGATAGCTACTCTGAGCTCCATGAAATAAGAGCAGGAGTTCCGCAAGGCTCTGTTCTGGTTCCCGTTCTCTACACTATTTTTACAGTAGATATACCACAAATTCCAAATGTTACAACTGCTACTTTTGCCGATGACTCAGCCATTATAACCAGCAACAAAGATCCAATAGAAGCTTCGAGGAAACTGCAAGAGGCACTAGACTTAATAGATGGCTGGCTTGAGAAGTGGAGAATTACTGCAAGCGTATCAAAATCAACACAAGTGACATTCACACTTAGAAAAGGTGATTGCCCTGCGGTCAAGCTGGGAAGCAATGACTTGCCACACAAAGATGTTGTCAAGTACTTGGACAAGCGACTAACTTGGAAAACCCACATCAAAGCCAAAAGAGACCAAGCTAATATCACTTTTAGGAATTTGTACTGGTTGCTGGGAAGAAAGAACAAGTTACTGGTTTACAAAGCCGTGATACAGCCAATATGGACCTACGGGTTGCAGCTATGGGGTAGTGCCTCGGATTCAAACATCAACATAGTGCAACAACTACAAAATTCATTTCTGAAGTCAATTTCCAATGCCCCATGGTTCATCACCAATGCAGAAATCCACGAGCTATTAAAAGTAAACACAGTAAAGGAGAATATACTGATGGTAGAAAATGCATACAAGGACAGACTCAAAAACCATCCAAATCAGTTGGCCGTAGATCTGCTTCATGCAAATATCACCAAGCGCCTCAAAAGGCATCACATACAAGCTGAACAAGTAATTAAGTACCATATGTGCGGTGCTCACTGGAGCCCTGCATAGCCATGCCGTGATCCAACAACACATTTGCTTATAGCCGAAAGGCTGATTGCAGATACTAGAACAAAAAAAAAAATGTTTTGTTTTCTTCCCTAAAACTCTTTTTCTTTACAGGGTGACACAATGATGGGCAAACTAAAAAACCATGAATGAATTCGAAACATTTCTAAACCCCTCACATACAAATTTATCTATGGTTTTCAAAAATCAGCAGTTTCATACAAAAGTGCAATACCTATGTTTATAATGTACAGAACAGCTATCTTTTTTAAAAACAAATGAAAAATATCAATGCAGAGTTCAGAATCATGTACTGAATCCATTGTAACAGGTTGCATGTTGATGTCCCTGCCTCCTTGTACACATGTGTGAGAAAATAAAACAGAACCTGAATAACAATAATTTATTGACAAAGTTTACATTTAACTAATTTATTTGCTGGTAATCATGCATGCTGGTAAAGGATCCCATTCTCTCTACTTGGCAGCAGGAGCTTTCAGATCTGAAAATGACAAGTTTACTATTAGTCAGCCTCAAGGATAAATATACATTAATTTACAATGCGGCAATAATTTTGGAAAACACAATCATAGGAAAGGGTAAACACAGTTCCTCTATGTATGCATTATGGCTCCTTAAGATAGGCACCACTCTCGACACTGTAACACGGGTGTAGTAAAACAATTTCTATAAAAATTTCATGGAAATTGTTCTACCAGAATCGCGTCGTGCCAGTCTGCGGGAGCCTTTAGACAAAACAAATGCAAATGTTATTAATTTTCAAACTAAAATTTGCACACATAATGTTAGTGTCAAAAAGGCACACAGTTGCGATCAAGTACTAAACTAAGGGTTATTTATCACTAAGCTCTCTATATTAGTGTTTCAAACCAATTTCATTTATTAATGAAATTAGTTGGACAAGCATTATAATCCTTGGTTGGTTGTAAGACAAACCTAATTTAGATCATCCTTTTTATTCCTTATCATCTGAAAAATCAATTGGTAATTTGATTTTACACTCATATTGGAAGACTGCACTTCAACGTCTAAGGTAGTACACAGTACATTATCTATGATCTGAGGGGCAATTCCCATATTTCTAAGAAAGTTCACAATCTAATCTGTCAAAAATACTTTTAATTTACTAACTTTTTTTTTTACTTTGATTGTTGCTAAGATGAGACTGGCTGGATTTTGAACATTTTTATGTATGAGAATAATAATTGGCCTTCTGAAGTTAACTGATGTCAGTATGTACTATGTACTAATGTAATGTGGGTGTACTGTTGTACCACAGTTGTACGTATTTCCCATATGTACAAGCGGTGCTACAGTGGGTACCCACATACATATTTCTTGCTTATTTATATCAGGTCATTAACATCAGCCAAACATGGACCTTCAAGATATTTTTAGTTTTTCTCAGAATGCATGATCCAAATATTACTTGTAATGTGTTTATCAATCCAAGATCTTATTAAAATGTTGTATTGGCCATACATGAACAGGTACCTTATTAAGTCATTGATCAAAGGTCTGGCTAATTAATAATTTTATTACTTCATTAATACTTACGTGCGGGCTTGCCGTTAAGCCATGGAGTAATACGGACATGAGAATCATCACGCTTTAACGCATCAGCACGTAACTCGGGTTTCAAGGATCGACGCAGCATCTTTGCAGCGATGTTCGAGTAGTTTATGTAACTAGAATAACATAACCTTTAGTATAATTCATCTATCCACAATTAAGATGTAAAGATTATTAAGATGTAGTATTTCTACGATTAAAGGACTTACTTAAGACCAGCTGCTCTCCAGGCACTCATTTTGTGTTATTTATTATAAAGTTTTTAGGACCTGCAAAGAAGAATCCTACAATCTACAAACCCGAAGGAAAAATCGAATTTCGAAAATGTCCGATTGAAGTGACGTAACAATTAACCACAGAGTACTTTACGTAGTGTCTCCGCTAGGAGTATAATATGTGTTCTGTGGACCGTACTGTTGTTGTACTCAAGAAGCTTATAGAATTCTTTTTTAATAAGCTTCTTAGTAAGCTTCTTGGTTGTACTGTGCTTGTGTTTTACTCTCTTAAGGTGCGTCCCCACTAAGGCAGCACGGCTCCGTGAGGCCGAGCATCGTGAGCAAGAAACTTGTTTATAGATAAAAGTGGAGGCAACACTCTAAATACCTAAGTGAAGAAGACTGTGGTCGGACGCTCTCTTTCTAAATACACACATAAGAACGAGACAGTGATATGTGTTTTCTTTGTCATACGTATGTATTTAGAAAAAGAGTGTCCGACCACAGTCGTCTTCACTTAAGTATTTAGAGTGTTGTCTCCACTTTTATCTATAAGCTTCTTGATCGTGCGTGAGTTTGGACATGAGCGAGGCATGAGCCGCGCGGTCGGCCTCGCTCAACCCGCTGGTTGTAGGTCTACTTCAGAGGTAGCCGCGTGGCTCAGGCTAGTGGGGACGGGCCGCACGGCCGGTTAGTGCGCTTGTAACTACACCGAGCTGTGTTTGTATTCGCACCAAAATTGAGTGAACTGACGGTTAAACTCTTTTAATTGATTTGTATCGATGTTATCGGACTGTCGGAGTTGTTTTTTATTAAAATACTAACCCAATGGATCTCTGTTATCTGAATAAAGAATAATAATAACAATTAAAAAAATATATAATAAAAGCAAAACTAAATGATGCTCTGATGGAGATTTCTACAAGCTTATTACTATAATGATTGCTGTTGAAACTAATAGCACATCGTCTTCTTAGTATATCTCGAAAGTAACACTACAAGGCGGGCCGGGAGACTCTTAGAATAGGGAGTATGGGGACGCGTTGTAAAAAACAGCAAAAACCTCGTGAGGCTGGGCCTCGAGGCCCCGAAAACCGCGCGGCTTTAGTGGGGACGCGCCATTAGTAAACACATATTAGAAGAATAAAACAAAAATGTTATAATTACATGTATCACCATATATATGTTACTTTGTTGCTCAAAAAATACCTAAAATAATAAACCAGCACCTCATGATGGTTGGGGATCATTTGATACGTGTAAGTTCTCGATTATTTTGTTTCGGTACCAAGTAATTTTACCTACTCGATATCCAACTTACTCAAAACCATCCCTAATGATGGTTGATTGGTTGATGTGAAACCGGCTCTTTCGGAAACCAAATCGAGGGTGATTCCAAAGGTATCCGAAGGAGACAGATTTGCTGATTGCTGGTCAACATTATGCGAGGCTCACACACTTGACTCTCTAGCGACTTGAAAATCTCACGGATGTCGCGTGTCGTACCAAAACGGCTGTCAAAATCTGTGTGCACGTGAGATTGAGTACCTATGTGTATTTCTAGCACAAATCAGTATTTAGTCGATTATAATTTCTTTTAATCGATTTATTCAAACTTATTTTTTTAAGCGTAATACTTTATTTATTTAATCTATTTTGGGTTTGTATCTGGACTATAGTTTTTACATGTGATGGAATAATAGTAAAAAATGTTCAACAAATCATTATCAAAATAAAAAAATAATTTCGTAGTTAAGAACTCTGTAAATAAATACCCTTAACAACGTTCATAAACATTTTAATAAGGTATGTACATGTTTTATTAATTAACTAAGTAAAATGCAGTAAGTAAGTACTTTCACTTGAAAAAATTGAGTTGGCATAAATTGATTGGGATAGTAATCCACGTTACCTAAATATATTTTTCTCGTACGAGTGTTGTAGGTATTCCATTATTTCGCTGATAAACTAATTATATTGGTACTACTTTTGTGAACATTTCTTGCATTCATTTTCCTGAATTTAGGAAAATGTTGTGTTGAATTTGCATTGCAGCTGTTGCATTGCACCATTTAATAAGATAAGGCGTTTGCACTTTCAGTAATTCAATAATAAAATGGATGCTGCTGATCGTCTGCTAAATAATGAAAGGCTGGTGACACATCGTAATTTAGAAGAGGATCAGTTGTTTGTGAAGCCACAAGCATCAGGGGTCAAGTGTGATATAGTCAATGAGTGTAAGGTGTTCATCAAGGCTGAGGATGGTGGTGGTGATGCACCAGTGAATACTTTTGGTGCCATGTTGCCACATAAGTCAGGTTTGTTGTTTGTTTCTTTAATTTGGAAAACAGGCATAAAGAAGGATAACTGGAGCACAAACAAGCTAACTTGATGTTTTTGCTAAGGAATGGCTTATGATTGTGTGTTCATTAATCAAGCTTATCAAGATAATAAAATTCTTTCTTATTATTTCAATATTTAAAAAATATTTTTTTGCTAAAAGTTTTTTATCTTATAGAATATAAATTACATTTATTATTTTCAGATAAACCTAATTTCGTCACTTCTACACCAGACCAAAAGAAAGAGACTCCATCAGAGACTCAAATTGTTGATTCTAATCCAGAATGTGATATGGAGGATGGTAAGTAATTCGAATTACCACACATCAACCCCCCCAGGAACATAAGACAAAATATTGTTTTCATGTTAAGTACTGCTTTTAAAAACAGATCATCATGTTTAAAAGTCTGTTATGTTCCTCAGGTGTTTCCGAGCTGCCAATGGATGAAGGTCTTCCTAGCACGGTGACAGTGCTGGATGCTCCTGATGGTGGCAAGGTGTATCTAGTGGGTACTGCTCACTTTAGCATACAATCTCAGGATGATGTATCCAGGGTATGTGTGGTTTTCTGTAGTATAAAGGATTTTGTCACATCAGGTTCTTAAATTCAGGTTGAATTTTAACATTTTTTAATTCCGTAATACATTGTTTTCATGTAACTTGCCTGTAAAGCTATGTTAAGCAACATCTTTAACAATCATCATCACATTTCACTCAATTTACACAATACCTTAATGAGTTATACACCTATATCTTCCTCATGAATTACTCTGACAACAACCATATGAAAAACCATTCGGTAGTTTTTGAGTTTATCATTCTGACAGACAGACAAGGACGGGGGGAATTTGTTTTATAATATGTTATGATTATCTTGCTAAATCGAAATATTATTGTTATTTTATTTCAGAAACATTTCATTGCTCTCCATAACACTACCTAGATGATAAAAGATAAAACAGATCCAAGGTTTGGATTATATAAGATGATTGTCATTTCAGGTAATACAAGAAGTGAATCCACATATTGTGATGGTGGAATTGTGTGAACAAAGGACTAATATTCTGTTATTAGACGAAGAAGTCATACTTAGAGAAGCTAAGAACATTAATATTAAAAAGATAAGGTTTGTTACGATTATTATTATTTGTATAAAATATTAATAGCCATGAAGAACAGTGAATTAGCCTCTGCACTGAAACCAGCTTCCCTATATAAATTGGGATTCAGTTCTCTGATTGTTCTCAGGCTTTATAAAAAAAATAACAATGTACTTTAAATGTAGGTACCTACAAAATACTGAAGAATATATCATATCTGGCCAGACTGGTACCCATCCAATAAATCAGACGATTATAATAATTACGATGAAAAAATAATACTAATAGGTTTGTTTCTTCTATTGTACAGCATTCTTTGCAATATTTATCGAAAATTTGTTTGTGTTGTGTTGTTGCAGAGCAACAATGGCTCAGAATGGAGTATTCAATGGATTGATGTACATATTGTTATTAAACATGTCGGCTCATATAACAAGAGAATTGGGTATGGCACCTGGCGGCGAATTTCGACGTGCTATGGCTGAGGTAACATACCAAATTCACCTCTTAATTAAAATATCATGATCATGACCTTATAAAAATGCAGTTTTACAAAAAAGAAAGCATATATTTATTTTTTTAAATACTTACAATTTGGTTAGTTTAAAAAAACGCACCAATGTTAGAACGGCGCTACCTACACTTCGGCGTATCTTCATAACCATTCAAAAGAAAATAAACTTTATTAGAAACAAAATAAGGTATATTTTGTATTGGGTTGATAACGCAAATTATAAGGAGAAAAAGCCATTGTTCTGTAGGTGGAAAATAATAGGCTGGTACTCCGGCCAAACAAATTCTTAGTAACACTTTTACAGAATACAAAATGGATTAAGGTACTATCAATTTATTTCAGGCTAAGAAAATCCCGAGCTGTATTGTACAGTTGGGTGATAGGGCGATAGACATCACTCTTCACCGAGCCATTGCATCTCTCTCCTGGGGCCAGACCATCAGGTTCATCTGGCATTTGCTCACATCCAACCAGACAATAAGGTCAGTGAAATGCTACTTTTCCCTTTGTTTATATTATTACGTGTACGTTACCCCAGCAGGAAAGTAGCTCCTAGAGTGATTTGAGTGGAACATACAATACTTTTTATCCCGGTAGGACACTCCTGCGAGGAGACAATTTGCGATCTCCATGCGGGCAAGGATGGGCATAAGCTAGTAACAATAGTGTACGTTACCCCAGCAGGAAAGTAGCTCCTAGAGTGATATGAGCTTTGTCGTTTTGGAAAAAAACGGAAAAAACGATTCCTGCTGGAGTAACGTTTTTCTAGCAGGAAAGTTTACATATCACTATCGCGCGTTAAAGTCTCAAATCATTTCGGCAATTTTTTTTTAATTTGTTTAGTCTTGAAGAAGTAGAAAAATGTAAACAAAAGAAAATGTTGGAAGACATGTTGGAAGAAATGGCAGAAGAGTTTCCTGCCTTGAAGCGCGTGTTTGTCGTCGAGAGGGACATGTACCTCTGCCATTCGCTGCAGGTCGCTGCCTTGCAACCGCGTGAGTATGATAATTACTATTACTACCTAAAATGAGACTGTATTACTACCAAGAAAATGTATGCGCTTCGGCAATCATGGTCGACCTTCGGAAATACGAACACGCGATGATGAGATCTAATATAGAGCTGTTACATTTCAACCATGAAAATGTTGCCTAGTTTGTATGCTATACCATGATCACAAAATTATAGGTTAAATTCTCTATGTAATTCCAAATAAAAGCTAAAAGACAGAGAGAAAACGTCATACAAACACGCGATGATAGGTGCACTACTGCAAAGCGTGTCAGGACCAAAGTTAGAAGCTTTGCATCCCCGGGGGGTTACTCTGTGTCCCGACGTCCGTGCTTATTCGGAAATATGAAGATTATCGAAGCGCATTCCTTTTCTGGTTTAACTGTACTTGATGTTTTAATACTTTGCTTTCTAAAGGTCGGGAACCTTGCCGTATTGTAGGCGTCGTCGGCATTGGTCATGTGGCTGGCATCGTGGAACACTGGGGTAAAATTAGATCCCAAGACATTCCACCACTACTTCAGTAAGTAAACAATGTTCTTATAGCCTGGTTTAGAACTATTTAATAGTACTAGTAACCAGACAATGAATGAACTTGATGTACCATTTGAATGCTAATTGCATGCATAAGATGATTCAAAAAGGAGTTTTAGTTAGCTGCCTAGTTATTTATCTGTTTTGTTAACCGTACATAATCTCAGTATGTATCATAATATATAATATTTGATTTACCACACCTTTTCCTGTCATACTGTGTTTAATGTATACTGTACAAGGAATTTTGGCGCCTGGCCAAAATCGGAACGGCGCCATCTTGTTTTTTCAATACATTTCACAATACATTTGCATCAAATGTTTACCAACAGCGCCACCCTGTCACATCATCCATGTGCCAAAAGATACGATGATTTGAAATAAAAAATCTTCGATGTTATCACTCGGTTACCTGTCATACCGTGTTTAATGTATTCTTGCTTGTCTACAGAGTGCCACCGCCGTCTCTTTCTACGCGCGTTATTCGGGTTACGATCCGCGTGGCGTGCGTAGGCGCACTCGTCTACGCTGGTTACAAACTCAGGCCTCGGCGCTGGTTTCCTTGACGACTAAATCTCCACACCTCATGTTCATGTAAATATTATTTCATAATGTTAATAATACCGATTAACTTAAGGGGGATGCATTAGGTAGCCCGCGAAATTCAAATTTTTTTGACTACAGATTTATAATCATTACAATCATCCATCAATATAACCCTCTAAGTTCATAAAGTCCTATTGATGGATATTGCATGAAATAGTCAAGAACATTTAAATTTCGAGGGCTATCCTGCTGCTTCTCCCTTAACGGAGGTTTTAATTGCTTTATACAAGTATAAATTCCAAATTCATGCTTCTGCTAAAAAAACATTCAGGTGATTGATGATCATTGATGGATATTGTTTTTTTTTTCAGGTTTCTTAACTCCTATCTGAAGACTAAAGTAACGAAAGGATGATTGATGTCGTTCGATTCTGTGAATTTTTTTGCGTAAGATCTTGCAATGAAACTATAACTCAAAAATGCAATTCGTTGGAAGGGGGGTTACCATTGAGGTTACTCAATAAAACATATTTGGCCATATATTTATCAAAAACATAGCATATTATGGTATCTATGTAATGAATATGTTATTATATCCTTATTAAATAATAGTAAGATTGAGAAATATATGAAATATGCAAAACAATTGCTATAGGTATTTTAAAATAAGACCATTTCATTGCTAGATGTAGCCTTATAAGAATTACAATACCTGGAATAAATTTGTGAGCCTTTTGCACATAAGGAATATGAAAACTCAACTAGCTCTTAAAAACACGGACTTGGAGAATAGGACTATAGCTTTATTATGTCTAAAACACACTTGAACTAGGTGGCGAGTCGCCAAAGTAAATTAAATTCGAATACCTTTCCAACCCGCAAGAGTTAACTCGAGACCCTCACGGCCCCCGCGCTGTTACTGCTCTCGCCATAGACGCTCCAGTACCGCGTGCATACGTCATCCCAACTCAAGTTAACTTTTGCACGTTGTAACTCTGTCGATATACGGTATCTTAATTAACGGAGGGAATCCCTTTTTATCGATATTACCGTAATACTGTAAGCGTCCGTCCATACCTACATGATTTGGGCCTACTGTAAACTACCTGCCTGTGTTCTGCCTTATCAATTTTCGACTGGTATGGTATTGGTTTGAATGGTTACAAAATTTGAACGTAATATATTTTCGTTCAAAGACAAGCTGATACATATCATAATCAGCTTGTAATGTTCCCACTGCTGGGCAGAGGCCTCTCCTTTTTTCTTCCAAACCTCCCTGCCTTGTGCGATCTCTGGCCATGTTGGCCTTGCAAATGATATTAGATCGTCACACCACCTTCGCCTTGGTCTACTTCGACTGCGATGTCCCGCCTCAGGCGTCCAGTGATTGACGATCTTTGCCCATCTCTCCGGGTGCATTCGTGTTACGTATCTCTTTTTTCTCCAACATCCGCTGCTTGAGTTATAGAGCGCAGCGTGGTGTTTTTAACTCAATCTGTACGCTTAACACCTAACATGCTGCGCTCCATTGCCCATTGGCAAATCTTGAGTTTGGACTTCTGTTGTTCAGTAAGTGACCAACTTTGTGCACCGTATAGGTTAGGACGGGCAGGATGCACATTTCGATGAGTTTCCTTTTTAATGATATATGAAGACTACCTTTCATGTGTTCTTTAAGGCCCCAGTAGGTCATCCAAACATTTTGGACTCTTCTTTCGACTTCCTTATCTTGTCTGTTTTTGAAAGACACTATCTGGCCCAAGTATGTGTACTCATCGACATATTGCAACACATGTCCGTCTACCTCTACCCTACGTTTCGTGCTGTTGGATCATGTGTCTTGGATCTGTTCATTGAAAGTCCAACCTCAAGACTTGCCGTGCTCGCGACAATGACAGCTGATACATAAATGAAGAAAATCACTTAATAAAGTGAAAAGTCCTATTTTTCAATCCGAATATTTCCATGAGCGAAATTCGTCACATATTGTTACCGTTACTAAGGTAAGGTGGTAGTTTTTTAACAAACTCGTCATTATTAGAATGACTGAACTGTGGTCGTTGAGACTTTAGGTACAGCCCGATTCAAACTTTATGGCGGCTCTCAAGTGCGCTACTCACTGCGCAGTGTAGCGGTATCTACAAACGCCACATGCGAACTACGCGTCATACTGACGTCACACAAAATCCTGCATATCGCAAGCAGATTTTACCGCGCAACTAGCATACAACGGCCCGGCATGAATCATCGGGCAATGGGGATTGTCCAAAATTTCTAACCATTATATTTTATTTTATTTTTTTGTAAATTTAGAGCATTTTGAGAAACTAATTTGAATATTTTGATGATTGGCTCAATAGTTATTTTAATAAAAATTATTTAATTATTTTAAGTTTTTAAGGTAGGTGACGTCATCCAGTGGCATAAAGAATAAGTGCCGTTGCCTTACTAGTACATAATTTAATCTGTCAATACAACGTCAACAATGTCACATCTGTCAAAGTGTCAATAGGCCGAATAGACGTCTTAAATAATCGAATCCTAGCTTAACGTATTTATTTACAAATGGTTTTTTTTATGTGTAAGTGTCCTCCAAGGAATATACTACTCTCTATCGTCACTAGAACAATCGACGCGGCGACTTAGAAATAGAATAATAACGCACGCGGCGACATTATTATTATTATTGCTGCAAGTTGGAACAAAGCACTTCCTGTATTCCATAACTCTTCCAGTATATTAAATATTGTCGAGTGTTGAAATAAAGTATGTAATGTAATAATGAGATATAAACAAGAATGTTTATATTTTTGACATATTTACAATAATTTGACATTTGACAGATTGTAGACAATACAAAGGAAAAGAAAATAAAAAGTAAGAGGCAACTCTTACTTTTTATTTTCTGAGGCAATAGCCCAGTCATTTTAGATTTATCTTCGGAAAAATTCCTAGTGAGCTGAATTTTTGTATACACCTTTATTACGGCGTTGTAATGAAGATGTGAAAAATCGACATTAATATCGTGCCGGCTAAAAGAGATAAAGGTCAAAAGGTCGTGAAAATCAGTTTTTTGCAAATATCTCGCGACCTATTGGTCGGAGGTCAATACAGGTCATTATAAAAATTGTTTGTCATGAAATTATCTACAAAAAATTCCTCTTGCAATTTTCTGTAAAATTAACGGTTTTTGAAGTAGAGCGCTGAGAAAGCGACTAGAATGCACTTACATTCAATATTTATGTTTTTAAGTGTCTTAAAAACTTCTATCTGATATTTGGGCGTTTTGTGAAAAGTATACTTATATTATAGAGGTTTGGAACTTAGTAAAATCTACTATATATTATACAAACGACCTCCGATGGCGAATGTTCTGTATTTTATTGTTCCGAGACCCGTCCCTATATACCTGCAGTTGAAAAATATTTCTTGAGTATTAAAGACGTTATTAAAGACAAAAGACGTATTAAAGACAAAAAATTGTGTTCAGTAGGTCATCGGGTGCTGGTGGTAATAATGTTGTTATTGGCTGTAATATATGCTTGTGGATCAATTTCTCTTCCTAACCAGGTTTGTATTTGATAATACACTCGATAAATATTCTGCTGAGCTGCTGAAGAAGTAGGTGGTACTCGTAATAATGGAAATTTCACAGCTGTGCTTAGTCTTGTTACTCGTAGTTTAGCAAAGCTAAAGTATCTGTATAATTATCTATCGAATGTTCTGGTTTTGGAGCACTATACATTGCTAGTAGAAAATGTATTCCAGCATTAACAATATCATCTCGAGAGCAATTTTCTTGTTGGAATATTTCTGCAGAATTGTTTAGACCACGCCTATCTTCTACTACATCACCATCCGATAATAAATTCATTGCAAATAAAACGTATTACTCATTATGAAAACTGTTCAAGAGCATGGAACTACTAAAATAACGTCTTTAATACTCAAGAAATATTTTTCAACTGAGCTAAACACAGTCCGACAGACAGTAGCAGGTATTATAAAGGGACGGGTCTCGGAACAATAAAATACAGAACATTTGCCATCGGAGGTCGTTTGTATAATATATAGTAGATTTTACTAAGTTCCAAACCTCTATAATATAAGTATACTTTTCACAAAACGCCCAAATATCAGATAGAAGTTTTTAAGACACTTAAAAACATAAATATTGTATGTAAGTGCATTCTAGTCGCTTTCTCAGCGCTCTACTTCAAAAACGGTTAATTTTACAGAAGATTGCAAGAGGCATTTTTTGTAGATAATTTTACGACAAACAATTTTTATAATGACCTGTATTGACCTCCGAGCAATAGGTCGCGAGATATTTGCAAAAAACTGATTTTCGCGACCTTTTGACCTTTATAACTCTTTTAGCCGGCACGATATTAATGTCGATTTTTCACATCTTCATTACAACGTCGTAAAGGTGTGTACAAAAATTCAGCTCACTAGGAATTTTTCCGCAGATTGGGGTTTAAAATGCCTAAAATGACTGGGCTACAACGATACAAAACTGTACGGCCAAAGTCGTACGTAATTTGAAGGCCAAAAAAGGTCAATCGTATTTTATCAAAAATATCAATAACATATGAATATTTTTCAAAATTAATTAGTAATGATCAGTAACGCTATTCCTCGAAATGGTTTTTCAATTACAACATTTTAAAAAATATGAACAATGCCCATTGCTTGCTGCCGGACACAACACCCGTCTGGTCGGAGGATCCTCCCTTTTCTATCGAGGATGAGTGAACTTTAATACCTCTATACTTTAATAGCAGTACTCCACCCCTCTCCCCCGCTGACAGGTGAATTTCTTACTGTGCAGCGACTCGCCTCATGTTCCGAGCTGCCATAAAGTTTGAATCGGGCTGTAGAATAATCTCTGTTTGTTCTCTGAATATGTTGTTATTTGTTTTAATGTAATTTCATTTCTTTGCTTCATAAGTTTGCAGGGTTTGGAGTTAAGAACACCATAAAGAATAATAACATACAAATTAAATTAAATATCTCGACTCGATTTGCAAGAAACGTTAGCCGTTTTGTACATCAATAAAAAAAAAAGTATAAATCTTCTTTAGAGATTTAAAAAGCGGGGGCAGGGCTGGCGCTGGCGGGGCGGTACGAAGTTCCTCGGGTCAGCTAGTGATAAATAAATTCGTATTGTTAATTATTCTTATGATGGCCTTAACCTGGCCAAACCTAACCTTTTTTAAGGGCACTCTGTGCATTTTGGACTCGTTTGGTTATTGTTAATATCAATTATTTAGGTTTAATTCTAGGATATTTTAAATAACTTCCACGCTTTTAATATTGGATCTATTACTATGGGATTGTCATTTTCTGTTTTATTGTCTGTATGTTTTAAAACTTTCGCTTAACTTTGTGGCCGCTCTGAGCTGTGACTTGAGTCGACATGACTGAACACTTCTATACACGAAAGAAAATGATAAATGATTATATTAAATCGTAAAAACTGCTATTAAATATTATGTTGCAGGCACGAAGACGGTTAGAAACCTTGCCATGCAATTTATAAGAAATACAAAGTGTTCAACAAGCGATTGACCAATTTTTAACTAGATGTATTGGTTCGATAAATATTAAAAAAAAACATTGTAAGGACTGTGATAGAAAATTATTAATAAAGTTTCTCCATCCGTCTTAAGGTATAAGCCAGTTTTAATAAAAGTATTTATGTACTTATATAGACATTCTGCAAAGATTGACTTTTTTGTAAAAATAAATAGAGATTTTTTTTTGTTATCTAGGTATGTACCTTTACGAATTATGCTTTGTAGCTCAGTAAAAAAAATTAAACATTGTTAACACTTTATAAATAAATGACTAACGTAAACTAAGAATACTATGCATTTTATTTATAAATTATATTTATTCAAGAAAAAGCATAGAAATAGAAATTTTGAAAGAATCAATTTAATATGATTGTAAGATTGTTTTCCACTGGTCTTGACATATAATGACGACACCGACGTTTTAAAGACTATAATAAAACTTAGCAATGTAAACCGTTAATATCATAACCATATCATTAATTATATTATTTTTCATATAATATCGTTGTTCACCGACGGTCTATAAAGTTCTTACTTCCATTTTGAGAACTAAAATTAACAAACATAATATAATAGACACCCAACTCCATCATGTCTGCC
Source organism: Luperina nickerlii (assembly GCA_963855955.1). Lineage (NCBI taxonomy): Eukaryota > Metazoa > Arthropoda > Insecta > Lepidoptera > Noctuidae > Luperina > Luperina nickerlii. The sequence goes on from OY979669.1 coordinate 9,141,030, forward strand.
TCAGAATGGATGTAGGAATGGGTTCCGCGGTACTAAGGAGCTACTCTTCATTGATATGGCCACGGAACAGATAATAAGGTTGGAATGGTAATGTGGGCGGGGCAAGCGCGCCACAGTTATGATTCGAAAATCATAACTCGACCGATTCATTTATTCACCGCGTTCAGTGCGCTTCGGAATACTTCGGGGAACAGAACTCTGCTTAATAATGCCGTGTTGTGCAATTATAACATGTAAGACAAAAAGTCAGACCTCAAGTATAAAGCGAGGAGGTATATCTTTCCATCGGTAAGTCCAAAATAACACTTAATTACAATATTATTTGTCAAAAACATAAAAATATACTAATCATTATGAAATACAAAACATTAACAACATTATTGCAACAATTTACAAAAAATATACATTGCCCACTGTGTACTCGCTCAATCAACACAATGACCAAGTACGCGTACAATGTACTGCATGCATTGCGTTCTCTACACTTCAACCGTCGACGTTTCGTCCTTTGCTCTGATTGGCTATGATGCACGGCGCATGTTTATCGATAGTGGGGTAACCATGTGGTTCAATAAAACCATCGATAGAATTCTCGACTATATTTACGTTTGACGAACATAATTTTTGAATTATTTTATATTAAAAAATGTTGTTGACATGCTGGTGACAAAAATTATGCGTCACTTTGTTGGTAGTGAAATATTCAAAAACATAATTTATCATCAAATTGGCCAATACCCTACAGCAAACCACGTCACAGACCTCACCAAAGCAATTATTGAAAAATATATTAACTTGAAGTTACACTTTGTTTTGAAAAATTCGTTCGCAATTAATAGCAAGCGCCAATTACTTAATAAATATGTTTTATTCCAAGGACAGTGATTATTTGTAATTTTGATTAATTACAAATAATCACTGTCCTTGGAATAGTAAAATAAAATTATTTCTTAATATATTTCTTAATATTTGTTTAATGTTTCATTTTTCCCCATAAATTCATCAGATAATTTATCGACTAAGAATATCGATTTGTCAAGCACTAGCGTGTATGAAAATTTTTATTGCATTTATGCGTGTTTGAGTGTCTATGCCTACGGGATCTTATTGTTAGTGGGCGAACGAATATCTGCCCTATGATTTAAGTGTGTGTGATTTGGTTGTGTGCGAAATATTTGTAAACATAGTATTGCGTATGTGTAGAAATTAAAATAGTGGGAGTCAAGCGGCGACACTGGTCCTAGTACGAAATTGCAGCGAGGGCCTTTCCAACCTTATTATCTGTTCCGTGGATATGGCCATTACCCAACAGGTTCATCGTTTCCGAAAGGATCTGTCGACATGATGGATAGATTATAAGAAGGCCTATGACTCGGTGCCACCTACATGGCTCATGAGGGTGTTGGAGTTGTATAAAGTAGATACAACTCTGCGCACCTTTCTGATGTCGTGTATGGGACAATGGAGGACGGTCCTTCGCTATCCAGGATGTTGAAATATCCAGAGGAATAGCGAGCCGATAAGGATCGAGCGAGGCATAGTGTCAAAGAGCTGTCATCAAAACATTCACTGAGATAATAGTAACATTTCTGTATTAATATGGTATGTAATTTACGCTTGAAATTAGACTTTATTGAGCAAGGTAACTTATTAAATATTCTTTGGGCCATACAAAAATGCTCTAACTTATTTTTATCGCGTAGTTTCCTACGGCTAATGGCTTTTAAAAACTATTTCATATAGGGTGATGTTTGTTTTAACAAATAATGTGTACTTCTATACTAATATTATAAAGCTGAAGAGTTTGTTTGTTTGGTTGAACGCGGTAATCTCTGGAAATACCAGTCGGATTTGAAAAATTCTTTTTGCATTTAATAGCCCAATTCTTGAGGAAGGCTATAGGCTATTTAACATCACGCTATGACCTTTAGGAGCCGAGCAGAAAGAAAAAAAGTCAGAAAGAACGCTAAGCAAAAACGAAGTAATAGCGCGGGCAGGCGATGCGATGCGACGGGGTGGGTTGGAGCAACAAGAAATTTCACGAGGACGAAGTCGCGGGCAGAAGCTAGTTTACTTCATAAATATACAGAGAGGGCAGGGTTAAGATTCTGAGGCTTTTAAATAGAGGTTGACAGCTGTCATTACTTTGTAAACCACACAGCTCTGATGCATCTTTTTTGGGCTTTGAAAACATACCTACTTTTTATTTACTGAATTGCGCCAATATATTATGCCATATCTGTGTGGATGCAACATAGCCATGGTAAGCCATTAAAAGTTTTTTTTACAAATATCGTCCGTTTGCGGTTTCCAGGACAAGTTATTATCTATAAAAACACCAAGAAATCTAGTCATAGTTGCCGACTCTATTTTAGTCCCCAAATAGTCAATGTCAAGCTTTATATTGGGAATCCTTTGATAAAAGTGCATTATTTTAGTTTTTTCTAGATTTATTTTATTTTATTTATTTGGGAAAATAAACGGTTACACATTACAATATTACATAAAATATGAGCTACAGAGTGAGTAAATGTATAACCCACGACATTTTCCACATATTATAAAGAAAAGTTATAAAAACTAATGCGATGTGCGCTTACAATGTGATAGTTACAATAAAATCACATAAGTGTTAATGATAAAACTAAACACTAAACAGGCATGCAAAAAAAAAAACAAAAAAGATAAACTAGAAATTATAAATACAGTCTAAGAGTTAAGAATATTATGGAACAATATTCAAAATAGTGTCACGAACAAGGCCTCTAAATTTACTGGTTGGAAGAGCGAAGATGTCAATATTTTGAAATAGATTATTATATTGACCAGTAAGACGACGTAGGGGTGCTCGTAAGCCTGCATTCGTTCGACTAGAAGGTACTGCAAATATGGGTCGTGCGCGCACCCCTCGGCCTATGGTTGTTCTAGGTACCACGTAGCTAATCCTATTAGTGATATCCATACAATCACAGGCGTTATTACATAGACCGAATAGAAACATTGTCTCTAAAATAATACGTCTGGCCTTAAGGTTATGTAACTTATACTTATTCAGAAGATCATCATAAGATGCATAAGTACGAAAACAACGGAAATGCATGGCTTTCAAAAACTTACTTTGAACTTTTTCAATCGCATCTGAGTATTTATTATAGAAGGGATTCCATACCGCAACAGCGTACTCTAACTGGGACCTGATTAACGATTTGTAAAGATATAAATATGTATATGGGCGAAGAAACTCTGTGGCTGATCTCATCACAAAACCGTACATACGGAAGGCATTATTTATAATTTTACCAATATGAATGTCAAGATGTAATTTGTCATCCAATAGAACTCCAAGATCGCGCACTAGTGTTTCTCTTGTTAAAATCACATTATTTAAAGAGTAAGGATGCGCGATAATATTTTTGTTTTTAGTAAAGCTTATACTTACAGCAACATTTAGATATGCTAAGTTGTAGTTTATTAATTGAACAGTATGAAGAGAACCTATCTAGGTCCTCCTGTAAGAGTAGACAATCGTGCAAACTTTTAACTGGCCTAAAAATTTTTAGATCATCTGCGTATAGTAACAATTTTGAATTCTGAAAGCATGTATTGATGTCATTAATAAATATGATAAATAAAAGAGGTCCTAAAATGGAGCCCTGAGGCACTCCAGAGGTAACACTCAGGGTGCTGGACATGAAACCGTTTATCACAACCCTCTGAGTCCTATTAGAAACGTAAGAAGAGAACCATCTCAGAAGATCGCCACGTATGCCATTAAAGGCAATCTTATGCAAGAGAAGCTGATGGTCAACCTTGTCAAAAGCTTTCCGGAAATCAGTATAAATAGTATCTACTTGAATACGAGAGTCCATGTTATTGAACAGGTAGTCCACAAAAGCTACCAGGTTGGTTGTAGTTGACCTTCTTTTGACGAATCCATGTTGTTGTTGAATGATAGTATTGTGCAGTAGAGGGTATACTTTATTATGAACTAGTCTCTCGAAAACCTTTGACAAAGCTGACAGTATTGATATAGGACGATAATTCACGACATCATCCTTAGGTCCCGACTTGTAAATAGGGGTTATGTTTGCAAGTTTCCATGCTTGAGGAAAGCAACCCTGAGAAATAGATAAATTAAATATAATATGCAGGGGTATACACAGATTAACGGCTGTCTGTTTAAGGAAAGCTACTGGTAGATTATCCGATCCTGGCCCTTTAGAAGGATCCAATGCATTGAGCGCACTAAGTACCTCATCAGTAGTAAACTGAATCTCATTTAACAGAGTGCAGCTTTCAGAGCAGTCGTCATACGTGGATGGAATATTAGTATAAGCGGATGGTTCATAAACCGAATTAAAAAAGTGTGAAAAAAGATTACAAATGTTTTCTGGGTCGCTAGTTGACTGGTTGTTATACATCATAGTGGATGGAATGCCAGCAGATTTTTTTCTATTAGAAATGAACGTCCAAAAATGCTTAACATTATTCCGAATACCGTCTTCAACAGAACGAATATATTTTTTATAACAGTTGTTGCATTCATCTTGGAATCTAGACCTGTAAAGTGCGAACTGCTCGTAATCTGAAATATTGTGATACATTTTCCACCTTACCCAGGCCTTGGTTTTATTTTTATAAATGTGCATAAGAGGTCTTGAGAACCACACTGGAAACTTAGAAGATCTGCAAGTGGTCAATGGTACATGTTTCTTAATAATACCAAAAATAATATTATAGAAAGTGTCTAGACATCGGTCAACGGATTGGTAATTTAAGGCGTCTTTCCAATTTATTTCTTTTAAGTCTTTATTTATAGTCCAGTCAAAATAGACATTTGACTTAGCCAAAATTCGCATAGAGCTGAAAATTGGCAGAGACGTTATATACATCATTATAAATGAAATGTCAAAAATCCCCTTCGATCCTACTTCTGCAAAAAAAATTATTCAAGGTCAAAAGTACAAAATTAAGGTTTTTTCCATTTTTCTCGAAAACAGTAAGTATTATCGTGAAAATAGATCAGACAAAAGTTGTAGATAATACAATTCTCTACAAAAATGGTCCAGTCACTTTTTCTCTTACGACTCACCATTCGTGAGATATCGCGGTTTTAATCATTAGAAAATTTATATTTTACATAATATGCACACATTTCATAGATCGTAGAGTATACCTACTGGGGAATGATGATGATGATGGGACTCCCTTTCCCGTATTCGGGCCGTTGTGCGTGGGGATTCTGGCTAACAGAGCCAGCCTAGCTCCGCCCAGAAGCACAGAAGCTTCCTGGGAGCTTCACAGGCTTCGCGGAGCGACCTCATTGTTCCGAGGATTTCTGCACGTTGAGAAGCCACGGCCTCGCAATCCAGGATGACGTGGGCGGCTGATTCCTCGGCATCAAGGCAGCCCCTGCAAAGGGGGCTGTCCGTGGCGCCTATGTTGAAAAGATGTTTGTTAAGGAGGTTGTGGCCCGTAATTGTACCTATTATTATTCTAAGGTTATTCCTACTCAGGCTGAGAAGTTTTTTGGTTAATCGCGGGTGTAGCATTGGTAAAGCCAATTTTGACTGTCTACAGTCTGTTGTCCGTGACCATCTGTTGTTATGAAGTTCGGTCGATCTTTGGCGAATCCACGCACGACATTGTGAGAAAGGCAAAGGGAGAAGTGGGTACGGGCCTAGCACCCTCATATCAGAGCCTCTCTTCGCAAGTTTATCTGCAGCATCATTGCCCAGAGATTCACTGTGCCCTTTGATCCACTGGAGAGTAATACGATTAGACGTCGATAAACTCTCCAGAGCTAGATGGCACTCAAAAATTAGCTTATTGTTAGTTTGTTTGCTTCCTAAAGCTTTGAGCACAGATAGGCTGTCGGATAGGAATTTAATGCCATAGTTCCGGATGCCTAAGCGCTTTACTGCTGTTGCAGCTTGTGTTAAGGCAACACATTCGCATTAAAAGATCTAACTATGTGTGCCTAGTGGTATGTGAAAGTTAATATTTAGGTCAAGGGAGTGTACGCCAGCACCTGAACCGTTTTGTGTTTTAGAGCCGTCTGTATAAATGCGCACTTCATTGACTCCTGACTGATCCCTTTCTTCCTGAACTGTTTGTATAATGTAGTTCTTGTTGAACATCGGTTGGTTTGGTGTTCTATCACACGGGGCAGCGATGATAGGCTGGTAGGTACTCAATCGCCCGGTCCAGGATTTCAGCGTGTGGACTGGTAATGTTTTTGCCCCATATGCCCAGATGCATTAGCTTCCTGCTATATATACAGGCCAAGGGGAGTTAATTGGAGGGCTATCTCCATCACCTACTGGGGAAACCACGTTAGAAAAAATGTACTAAGTACATTACCTCATAGGTGGTGCGGAAATGTGTGCATATTATGTAAAATATGAAATTTCTAATGATTAAAACCGCGATATCTCACGAATGGTGAGTCGTAAGAGAAAAAGTGACTGGACCATTTTTGTAGAGAATTGTATGATCTACAACTTTTGTCTGATCTATTTTCACGATAATACTTACTCTTTTCGAGAAAAATGGAAAAAACCTTAATTTTGTACTTTTGACCTTGAATAATTTTTTTTGCAGAAGTAGGATCGAAGGGGATTTTTGACATTTCATTTATAATGATGTATTTAACATATCTGCCAATTTTCAGCTCTATGCGAATTTTGTCTAAGTTATGACTTATTTTTGTCTATTTTGACTGGATTAGTCCAGTCAAAATAGACATTTGACTTAGCCAAAATTCGCATAGAGCTGAAAATTGGCAGAGACGTTATATACATCATTATAAATGAAATGTCAAAAATCCCCTTCGATCCCACTTCTGCAAAAAAAATTATTCAAGGTCAAAAGTACAAAATTAAGGTTTTTTCCATTTTTCTCGAAAACAGTAAGTATTATCGTGAAAATAGATCAGACAAAAGTTGTAGATCATACAATTCTCTACAAAAATGGTCCAGTCACTTTTTCTCTTACGACTCACCATTCGTGAGATATCGCGATTTTAATCATTAGAAAATTCATATTTTACATAATATGCACCCATTTCCGCACCACCTATGAGGTAATAATGTACTTGGCGCATTTTTTTTAATGTGGTTTCCCCAGTAGGTATACTCCACGATCTATTGTTATAAAGAAAGTTTGATCAGATCGTATCCTATTAATTGCAAGAATAGTAATATTGCTAATGATCAAAGTGGAATAGGTTGTTTTTCTACATGTTATATTGAAAGAAATACAACAGATGAAGATATTTATGATATTAATGAGGAGACAATTGATGCATCCCTTTTCTTAGAACAGCGAACTTCTGCAAGAAGAAGAAAATAAAGACGAAGAAATAATTGTCGAAGTAGAATTAGACAATTATCTTATAATGACATGTGTAAAAAAACAATCTATTCCACTTTACTCATTAGCAATATTACTACGAGGATTCTTTCAATTAAAAGGATACGATCTGATCAAACTTTCTTTATTAGAATAGATCGTAGAGTATACCTACTGGGGAATGATGATGATGATGGGACTCCCTTTCCCGCATTCGGGCCGTTGTGCGTGGGGATTCTGGCTAACAGAGCCAGCCTAGCTCCGCCCAGAAGCACAGAAGCTTCCTGGGAGCTTCACAGGCTTCGCGGAGCGACCTCATTGTTCCGAGGATTTCTGCACGTTGAGAAGCCACGGCCTCGCAATCCAGGATGACGTGGGCGGCTGATTCCTCGGCATCAAGGCAGCCCCTGCAAAGGGGGCTGTCCGTGGCGCCTATGTTGAAAAGATGTTTGTTAAGGAGGTTGTGGCCCGTAATTGTACCTATTATTATTCTAAGGTTATTCCTACTCAGGCTGAGAAGTTTTTTGGTTAATCGCGGGTGTATCATTGGTAAAGCCAATTTTGACTGTCTACAGTCTGTTGCCCGTGACCATCTGTTGTTATGAAGTTCGGTCGATCTTTGGCGAATCCACGCACGAAATTGTGAGAAAGGCAAAGGGAGAAGTGGGTACGGGCCTAGCACCCTCATATCAGAGCCTCTCTTCGCAAGTTCATCTGCAGCATCATTGCCCAGAGATTCACTGTGCCCTTTGATCCACTGGAGAGTAATACGATTAGACGTCGATAAACTCTCCAGAGCTAGATGGCACTCAAAAATTAGCTTATTGTTAGTTTATTTGCTTCCTAAAGCTTTGAGCACAGATAGGCTGTCGGATAGGAATTTAATGCCATAGTTCCGGATGCCTAAGCGCTTTACTGCTGTTGCAGCTTGTGTTAAGGCAACACATTCGCATTGAAAGATCGAACTATGTGTGCCTAGTGGTATGTGAAAGTTAATATTTAGGTCAAGGGAGTGCACGCCACCACCTGAACCGTTTTGTGTTTTAGAGCCGTCTGTATAAATGCGCACTTCATTGACTCCTGACTGATCCCTTTCGTCCTGAACTGTGTGTATAATGTAGTTCTTGTTGAACATAGGTTGGTTTGGTGTTCTGTCACACGGGGCAGCGATGAGAGGCTGGTACTCAATCGCCCGGTCCAGGATTTTAGCGTGTGGACTGGTAATGTTTTTGCCCCATATGCCCAGATGCATAGCCTGATGGCGGCTAGCGCCGCTTCCTGCTGTATGTACAGGTCAAGGGGAGTTAATTGAAGGGCTATCTCCATCACCTACTGGGGAAACCACGTTAGAAAAAATGTACTAAGTACATTACCTCATAGGTGGTGCGGAAATGTGTGCATATTATGTAAAATATGAAATTTCTAATGATTAAAACCGCGATATCTCACGAATGGTGAGTCGTAAGAGAAAAAGTGACTGGATCATTTTTGTAGAGAATTATATGATCTACAACTTTTGTCTGATCTATTTTCACGATAATACTTACTGTTTTCGAGAAAAATGGAAAAAACCTTAATTTTGTACTTTTGACCTTGAATATTTTTTTTTGCAGAAGTAGGATCGAAGGGGATTTTTGACATTTCATTTATAATGATGTATTTAACATCTCTGCCAATTTTCAGCTCTATGCGAATTTTGTCTAAGTTATGACTTATTTTTGTCTATTTTGACTGGATTATCGCGCAATTAATCGCGACGCTCCTCACTTGTCATTTGCCTTGGTGAGACAATGGACGTTGAAACGGTGGCAGCGTGCGCACTATGCATTTTTAGATAACTAATAAATACAACTTTTCTTGTTAGACTAATTCTTGACATAGTGACTTATTATACCTACCGGGCTACCGTACTACAAATCAATAAACATTAACACCTTTTCATTTGACCATTCCACGCTTGGCGACGACATAATTTCCAATTTTGCATACGCGTGCGTCTTGCGCGAGCGCTCCATGCAGACTGCGACCGCGCGATTATGTGGCCGGCCACTCGCACTCGTATTGCCGGTCCTTTGACTCGCGCGCAAAAACCGACAAAATAGGGAGCAGTGGGTAGGACGAGGAGCATGACGTGTGGCATGACGAGTAATGTTGCCACACTATGTCTCTGCCTCCTTTCCTCGTTACTTCCCATGCCACTCGTCGAGTGTGTGGCAGGCGCATAAGGAGGCTCTCGTTGGGCAGCTGTATCAAGGGCTTGATTCAGAAAGCGGTACTTCTGGACACGGTCCGCATTGTTAGGAGGTTCCTCTCTCTGGAGCCCTGACCGCCGATAGCTTGGACCCTGTTCCCGATACCGGTGGGCTACTATTTGTATATTTTTAAATGTTTTTATATTTTTTATATCCTAATATTTAAAAATATAATTTATGTGTTATTTAATGAAATAAAGGAAATAACGTATCTCAGCATAGCATGCATATAGCATAGCATGCATAGCATAGCATAGCATGCATAGCATGCGTAGCATAACACAGAACATTAGACTAGACGCCGCGCTGCACAGTCTTAGTCTAGTGGAGCCTCTCTGTGGGTTAAACGATGATATAATAGTCATGTATAATTGACACGTCTTGCCGAGTTTAATCCACATCGAAGGGTTGCTTCTCGAAGTTGTGAACGAGTACCTATCTTTTGTGAGGAAATTCATCCCGCTCGTAGACACAACTTTGATGATCTAGTAAACGTCGCGGTAATCCTTGCATGTGGAAGTCCCTAGTCACTGTGCATGTAGTGCGAAAGCACGCAGACACCTTTTTGGAGTTATGACTGAATGATGATAATAATAAAGGTATGCAGGCAGTTTTATTGAAAAATTGCATATTTATCCATTGCTGTTCTCCGACCGAAGGAGTATTACCTATTTATCTATAAGTTTCATATTCAGATTATTTTTTCAATAGAATATTGTTACTGGCTGTTAGAAAAATTAAAAGTGACTGTCATTATTAATCGGAAAGAAAAATAAATATAAAAGTAAAAATGGACATTTTGCAGTACTTAATAATATAATGTTTATGTTAAATTCTAAGTAATTCGTAATAATGCGACAAAATTGTTTATTCAAAAGTTTAAGTAAATTAATATGAAATACCAAACATGCTTCCTACTTAGTCGATTTCTGAGCAAAACCTTTGAAGTGCCAGTCAAATGTAATCCAATTGCATTACAAATTAGACATCCAAAGACCACTCGTAAGCCATATCATACATAATTTTAGATTTTTGTTAGTGTGCCATTCAGGATAATGTAGTTTGTGAAACTCATTTCAATTTTGATTTCTTCAGCGTTATGCTCAATATTTTCGAAGAATTATTACGCGTCTAGCGCTCTTGATTTGCCCAAATCGGCAACTGTTCTACACCAGGATCAAGATGCTACCGTGGTGCTTTTGGGAACCGTGCATTTCAGCAAACAATCAGTGGAAGATGTTTCCCAGGTATACTCTTAAACGTCACTATTACCTTAACGTCGACGATCGCTTAGGGCGCAGGCTGTTTTTTTAAATAAAATAAAATAAGATGAACTTATGTTACTCCTAAATAACTAAGTTATAGGCAGCTACCTACTTATAATCGCTGCCTAGGTGACCCGGTTCTCATTAATTCGCAAAGGAGAACCCCGTGGACTAGGTAGGTCCTACCTACTTTCACTAGCATGAATGAAATAAAACAATTTTTTATCTTCAGATAGTGAAAGTGTTGCAACCGAACGCTATTCTAGTTGAATTATGTCGTCAACGAGTATCACTCCTAGAGTTGGACGACAAGAAATTTCTGGAAGACGCAAAAAAATTCGATGCTCGAAAGCTAAAGTTAGTCCTAAGTATTTCTTCTGGAGTATATTATGTATAACGTAATACGACCCAGGGCTCATCGGTCAGCGCAGTTTTTGAATTTGTCCGGCAGCACGAACTGTTCAATTCGTAATACCTACCCAACCAACCTACTCGTAACAACCTCGTTACGAGTAGGTAGGTTGGTTTCGACATTCACATTGATATTTTAAAATTTTCAATAGTAAGCTGAATCTACATTTTTTACTAAAAATTGACAAAAGTCCTCTTAGAGTCACGAACCCAGAAGTAGATGTATTTTTTATAGGGTTCATTTTCCAAGTGTACGTGGAAATAGCCAAATGCTGATTTGGCAAATCAGTCACACTGGAAAAATTATTCCGTATAAGCATTCGTTTCGTAAGCCATCCATCATGATTTAGATATTATATAATATATTCTCTATTATTTGTTTTTTCATCAAACATACCTAATCTTTACTAAATTCAAACAGAGATGCGGTAAAAGGTCAAAACTTTGTGTCTGGGATGTTACATGCAATGCTTTTGAAAACCTATGCTGATATCGCGAAGGAATTGGGCGTCGCACCTGGTGGAGAGTTCCGTCGAGCGTACCATGAGGTAAGTCAGTCGGACTTTGTAGTGTCTTATCTAAGTAGGTATACTTATCCATATACCTATATATATATATATACATGTGTATATATATATATACTAATAATACCTAAAGTTGAAGAGTTTGTTTGTTTGACCGCGCTAATGTTTGGTACTTCCTGTAGGATTTAAAAAAATATTTTTGCATTAGATAGCCCAATTCTTGAGGAAGGTCATAACAGGCTATTTAACATCAAGTTACGACCATTGGGAGTCTAGTAAAAAGAAACAACCTCAGAAAGAACGCTAAGCGAAAACGAAGCAATAAGTACTTATACTTAGTGCGGGGGCGGGTGATAATATCACTCGGACGAGTACGTCGCGAGCAGAAGCTAGTGTATCAAGTGAATGAAGCTATAGGTAACTTCTGCCTAATTGTCTATTTATTTTACGTACCAATTTTCAGATGAAAAAAATACCTGGCTGCAAATTGTTTTTGGGCGATCGGCCAATTCAAATAACTATAGCTCGAGCTTTTCAATCTCTAAGCGTTTATGAATTGGGACAAGTTCTGTACCATCTTACCTCGACGAATCCTAAGCCATTGGAGTAGGTATTTTCGTATACTATTTTCAATAATAATACTCAGGCCCCTCTTTTCCATTGGGCACTCTGGGCAATTGCCCAGGGCCCCGCGATCTTCGGGGGTCCCGGTCTGCTATCATAAAAACATTTTTTGCAGCCGCCGTTCTATTCTACGCATTATTAGTACTACCCGATTCAATGACAAAATAAGAGATTTAGCGCAATTTACCTACAATAAATCTCTAGCTAGTAAATACATATTAGTATGTTTCTCTTATTGTCTCTTATCTACATAGGGGCCCCGTGATCCTTATTTGCCCAGGGCCTCCATTAGGTTAAAGACGGCCCTGATAATACTTACCTTTTTATATAGGTATGTGTGGTAATACTAACTACTATTATTTTTCTGGTATAGCAAAGAGCAGCTAGAAAAATATAAAGACCGCGACTTTGTACAAGCACAATTTGAGGAAATAACTAAAGACGTTCCAGCCTTTAAAAAAATATTCCACGTATTTGTTGACGAGCGAGACAAATGTCTTGCGTATTCACTACAAGAATGTGTTCGTTCTGGTAAGTATTGTGTAGGCGTATCTAATACTTATTTTGTAAGGACGATACCTACATTTTATCGTTCCATTTCATCAAATGGAAACATCAACTTCACGCCTTGCTCCAAATTCCGGACTAGATAATTAAAAACAATAAAATAATATCATGTAGGTATATTATTTATCATGTTTAAATATTGATACCTACCATCATGTCTGCGGAGTTTCGCTAAGTAATTTAATTTGACCCTGTGTTTTTCTCCTTTTCTATAGTTCAGACTCCACGCGTTCTTGCGGTGGTTGGCATGGGACATGTAGATGGCATTGTAAAATATTATGGTAAAATGAAACAAGAGGATATCGTGCCGCTACTGTTGTGAGTACCTATAGCTATTTGAATAGAAACCCAATTAGATTATACCGGGGTGCTCAACAATTGATTTATACTGAATTGAATCCCACAAAATTGGATTGGAAACCGCAACTAACATTATCTTTCTGACTCGAGTGCCTGTAGGTAATTTGAGTTTGAGTTCAATGCATGTTACTCTTACGTCGCATTCATAACACCGCTTATTTGCAAAAAAAAATCTTTGTTTAGTGTTTGTTTCGATAAACATTAATTTCTGAAAAACCCCCAGTTACATTTTAAGAACACACGGCGACAAATCAAGCTATACATTTCCAGTTTTAGCTGACCATTGTGTAAGTAGGTATGTATAGGTTTTTCGTACAATCTATAGATTGAGATTTATGCGGGGTAATGAGAGTTTTCTGAAATGACGTTCGCCAGGTGGCAGCACTGACACGTCAGGTCCAGACATTTGTCAAAGAGCCTATATTTTCTTTAGTCATGACTGAATGATGAACGAATGAATGATTCGAATGATGAACGTCATCATATATTTTATATTGGAAGATCTCTTGTCACAGTGGTGCCAACTGGTGTCGTAAATTTTCACGAAAACCCTCATTGCGTAACACACTAAAAGTAGGAATGACTTTCATTTTGACGGTTAAACAACATCCATTGTGTTATTAGAAGTCAGCTTATACTGGTTATGTATAGCTTGATGTGTAGCCGTGCGTACCTACACGATGAAGACAGAATAATATTGGGAACGACGATACTCATTTTCTTCTTTTATTTTCAGTGAATAGGTTTTTGTTCGATCAACAATTAATAAGTACCTATTATATGAATAATAATTTGAAAGTTCATGAAGGTGAGGAGCTTAACTGGTAAAATGTTATAAAGTTTAGTGCTAGGCATAAGTTCCAATGAATATATTATAGCTAAATTAAAAAAAATAAAAATAGAAACGAAAACAAGACGACACTTGGTGATAATCCAGGCATTAGGCATGCCTTGCCTTAATGTACTTTGTTCTTTCAAAGACTGGTCGAGCATTAAATTTTTATCATTAGAAAACCGTATCTACACGCTTGGCACTTGCCGCGGAATACAAACCTCCACAAAAGCACAAACTTGTGGATGCATCGCTAGCCACAAGCTTCTTTTGATTTGTGTTGTGCACAATAACCGCCACTCTATCGGATGAGCATTGCGCCGCCGCGCGCGGCAGATCAGCAGCAGGTTGGGCTTGCAAGCTCTATGTACTTCTAAATTTGTGGTGATTTGTTGAGGTTTGGCAAGCGTGTGGAGCCGACATACATAGCGTACTTAGCATTGGGTTCAATTTTAATTAAAAAATTAAAGTTTATTTTTTCCAGTGTTCCACCAACACCATTATACAGGGTGTTACTGGCAAAGGGATTGAAATGGACGTTTTATTTCCTCGTCTTTTCCTTTTTTTATAGATTATTTTTTGGATAAAAATTATTATACTCATATTTGAATAAACTTGTTTATGTCCGCATTTTGTTTTTCTGTTCCCGAAATTCCTCACAGTTGATACGTATGAGTTGAGGACTTAATGACGGTACAGACGCCAGCACATCAGCCTACCACAATCTGTCAGATTTTCCCAATCAACTTTGAACCTTATGGTTTAGAGATACAGTTGAAAAAATCTGACAGATTGTGGTAGGTTGTGCTGGCGTCTGTACCTACATCTAGGCTGCCTCATGAATGATTTCTATTAGGCAAATTATTAGATAACGGGAATTTAATTAGGGGAACTACTGATACTGATTGATAAGAGAAATGGTTTGGAAACAATCCCATGGAGATGTTTTTCTGTGCTTGTATGTAACGTTGCATACGTGGGCTAAACTTGTAACAACTTGGTAGACGTGAAGTCTGCTACAGTAAAACCAACTGCATCAGCAGGTCGGCGGGTTGCCAGTCACCAGCACAGACGGTAGGTATTACCCTTAGGGAAACATAGACGATTAATCTAGGTCTGAGAAAATCTGGTCGTCAGTTATCGAATTGAATAAATCAATCATTAAACGCACAAAAATCATCGGTGTAATGTACCATAGTTTTACACACTGAATCCCAAAATCAAGGATGGTATGTAATGTAATAACTGATTTCAGGTTGATTGTCCACGCTATTAGTGCACTGAGGATATATATATAGACTCTTGAATACTCGACGAAGTTGCTGCGTATGTATACTTATCATCATGAGCATTGATTGTGCAGTGTAGGGCTTGTTGGTTGCGAATTCAATGAAGTCGAGTCTGGACTGATGGTTGTACTATTTAGTACATACTAATTCCATGATCGGCTGTCACTGTCAGACAGATGGCTCCGTAGTCAAAACTCCATCCATAGCTGTCACTGTCCGTTAGCCACAGACTAAAGTAACTGTAGAAAAAAAAATCAAGTTGACCTGCTCTAATAAAATGATTTATTTATTTACGTACAGTAAGATTCACGAAAGATGACCACTGCGCAGAAGGCATATTTTAGGTCCCTTTTGAGGTGCGAGGTGAGGCGCGGGCGGAATGCGTCATGACCGGAGCGACGCCATTGGTGCGCGCGCGTCTCGTGATAGGCCGCTCAGTCGCTATTCGTCTATAGTGGCGTTGACGCGCTCACACTGCTCTCGAGTACAGTCGAAAAGAAGTGTTTCTTTGTTTTAAATTGTTTTTTATTTGTTAAGTTTCGTTGTTTGTTAAGTTTTTTGTTGAGATTTGTTATTGTGTTGAACTTATTTGCTATTTTAAGCCATCACAATGCCGCGAGGAAAAGGCAATGCTTTGAATAGACAGTCGAGAAGTTTGGTGTACAACGTGTTTCAATATTTTTCACAAGATTTTAAAATACTCGAAGCTTACAAAAAAACGGCCGCGGCAACAAAGACGTCTGTATCGACAGTACAAAGAATTATAAAAGAAAGCAAATCTTCGCCATTCTTAGTGGTTTTTAGAACCCCTGGTAAAAAGAGACCGCGCCGTAACCCTGCCTCCGACGTTGACAACTTTGACAAAGGGGTAATTAAGAGATGTATCCATAACTTTCATTTAACTGAAAAAGAATTGCCAACTTTAGAGAAGTTACGAGCAAAATTAAGTCAAGATATTAACTTTAAAGGATCCAAAACAAGTTTGGGTCGATTAATAAAAAGAATTGGATTTAAGTGGAAAAAAACAGAAAATAACCGAAATATTTTAATAGAAACATCAGCTCTTCGGTTGTTACGAATCAATTACCTAAAAAAACTCCAAGAATATCGAAGACAAAATAGACCAATCATTTATACTGACGAATCGTACGTCCATGCTACACATGCAAAACCCATGGGCTGGGCTGACGGTTCTACAGCAGGTCTGAAAAAGCCTATCTCAAAAGGCCAACGTGTCGTAATCGTTCATGCCGGGTCAGAGGCTGGATTTGTGCCCAATGCATTATTAACTTTCAAGTCGGGCACAAAATCAGGAGATTATCATGACGACATGAATTTTGAAAATTACCAGAAATGGATTCGAACTCAATTGGTACCCAATCTCCCACCAAACTCTGTTGTTGTGGTAGACAACGCCCCATACCACAATAAAGAATATGATATGGCTCCGACATCTAATTCCCGAAAATCCGACATGCAAGCGTGGCTTACCAAAAATGGAATCATCTTTGATTCCAATATGTTGAAACCTCAATTGTACGACATAATAAAAAATAACAAATCTCGTTTAAGGAAATACTCAGTAGACAAAATTTTGATGGAAAATGGTCACGATGTTCTCCGTCTCCCACCGTACCATCCGGATTTAAATCCGATAGAAATGGCTTGGGCCTCTATAAAGGGTTACGTGAGTAGTAAAAACGTAAAGTGGAATATTGGCTGCGTTATAGATTTAATTAAAGAAAAAGTGAATCTGATGGGACCAGAGGAATGGAAAAAACTATGTGACAAAGTAAAATCTATAGAAGAAAGCTATATAAAAAGTGACCACATCGTAGATGTCCTTACGGAGGAATTAATTATACGTGTGAGAGAATCTGACGAGAGCGAAGATTCGACAGATGTAGATTTTCCTGAATCATCGGAAGATGAAGCGGAAGACTTTAATATGGAATCCGGCCCCAGTTCCTCAAGTTCCACGATTCCCTCAAGTTCCATGATAGAGGGAATCATGGAACTTGAGAATAGCGATAGCGACTAAATGTGTTTTACATAATTATTTATAATATGTTTAGTTCAATTTATTTTAATAAACATTTTAAATTACTTACGTTTGACTTATTTGCATAACCAGCATTTTACAACATTACAAAAATTATTTAACTAACATTAAAATATTATTTTGTCTTAAGTCTTTTCTTCATGAGTGTACGTGCGCAGACGGCCGCCATTTGTGGTCATCTTTCGTGAATCGTACTGTACATGATAAGTTTGGTACATACTATATAGAGAAAAGTAGATGTGTGTAAAAGTCGATTAATCTAAGGTTGGTTTAGGGTTTATTTCAGACTTTCTCGTAATAGTTTGGTTTCAAGAACTTTCCCTGCTATTAGCGCAAGTTTTGAATTATTATAAAAGCTATAACTCGGAATTTTAATTCGATTCCAGATTTGACAATTTCAGTGTTGCAACGTTATGACAAGTACTAAATAGTGACGTTGCGAAATTATTCGATATGGAAATGGAATATTTTCGGATCGATTCTTCTCGTTTATAATTTTACTCTCGTAAACTAAGTACGAGTATATCAGGAAATTAAATATTTCTGAACCGATAATTTAGTTTTGACGATTAATTAACGATCTGAGGGGCAATTCTACTAATTTTAACAACGTTCACAGTCTGATCTCAGTCTCAATCTGTCAAAAAATACTTCAAATTTCCCTACATTTTGACAAGTTTTTGACATTTCTTTGTCGCTGAGATGAGACTAGATTTTGAACGTTTTAAATTACGAGAATTGGCCTTCTGAGACTTTTCTTTTATAATTGTGTGTGAAATAAATAAAAAAATGTGATCATGAAGGAACATGACAAATAAAACAGATATACTCCATTTGAAATAAGATTAGACATTTTAATAAACCTTTTTTTACAGTCCGTTCAACCGATTTTGAATTCTATTGCGTTGGTGGCATGACATTATGGCAGCTGCAGTAAACAGTTGGTATTATAACCACTTTTTTGCTTTTAATACCATCCTTATGCCTACTGTATAGAAGTCAAAATCGGTTGAACGGACTGTAAAAAAGATTTATATAAATGTCTAATCTTATTTCAAATGGAGTATAGATGTATTATGGTAATAATTTATTTTATATATTGTCGCCGTCATCGCTATCGCTATCGCTGTCACTTTCTGCAACATTTATTATAAATGTGTCTGTGATATTGTCAATTAACATCATTGTCAATTAATGAGTAGGCTAGATAGCCTACTCATTTTTTCCTCTTCTTTGACAACATTGGATACGCATTTAGACCATTCGGTAGCCGTAATTTTTTGAATGCCTTCTTGAAATAAATTTCTCACGTTTGAAAGTTTTATTATTTTGAGCTACATTCCCCTTTACCTGCGCCCATATCAATTCGATAGGGTTTAGCTCGCAATGGTAATAAGGGGGCAGTCTTAAAACCGTGATCCCATGTTGTGCTGCCATTTCGTCCGTACTTATTAAAAGACTCGTTATGTGGAATCAGTTCTAAAAGCGTAGCTTTAACCATATCTGGTTCGTAATGAATATTTTTATTTAAAAGCCAATCTTGAATGGCAGCTTTTTTCCAGCTCATTTTTGGCGCCGTTTCCAATTTTCGGGAGTGGTAAGGTGCATTATCCATCACCACAATTGAGTTTGGTCTTAATTTTGGTAAGACTCCAGTGAACCACTCCTCAAAACAAATGCATTCATCTCATCATGGTAATCTTCACAATTTTTCTTTGCTTCACAAATCATGAGCCCCTCTTCCAGGAAGCCTTCTTCACTACCTATATGGCTAATTATGAGACGTTTGCCTTTTCCAGATGGATTTTTTAATCCAGTGGTCAGTCCCTCCAAAAAAGCGCTTGTCGAGATGATGTGACTTTCTTGTCCACCCAAGTTTTTTTTTACAGTATGACCTTAAAATAAATATAGTACATGAACATTCAATATTACTATTAAATTTAATGTATAATGTATAAAATTCATTTTGTGTATAAATGTTAGCCTTACCTGCGTTAACCCAAGTTTCATCTTGATAATATATATATGTCTCCCTTCTCGCCGAAACTGACATATAGATCGCAAGTAACTCTGGCGCCATGTTATTATATCATTTCGATCAATAAGTGTGCTCTTGTGTGACCGTGCAACAAATTTAAAATTAAGATGCTTCAAAATTTTTCTGAGGGTGTCTTTGGAAATCTTGGGCATTTCTGAATCATCGTTCATCACTTGTAAAATCTAAAATAGTAAGTTTTATAATAGCTTGGAATCATTACTTATATATAAAAGATGTAGGTATAAAATAATACTGTCTGACTGATTGACTAACCTTTGCAATGGTTGGAGGTTCATTTTGGTAAAAGAACTGATGAACAATTCTTCGTATTGCAGAGAATGTAAATTCATCAATTTTATCTTTGAAACTTCGCTTTGGTCCAGTTTTTTTAGGAGGAGTTGGCGGCGCACCTTTATTTACTTCCTTCAAAACGTTACAAACAGAGCGTGAGGTTATTCCCAATATGTCAGCAACTTTGCTCATACATTCATTTTCTTCCAGAACTTCAAAGGCCTCCAATTGCGCAGAAATTTAATTTTTCACGTATTTGTAGGCGTTGCGGATCATTACTTTTTCAGTAACAGTGAAAGCTTTTCGTGGACGTTTTTTTCTTGTGGACAAGAAAACATCCACGTCTTTTTGTGATGTACTTGGCTGAGGATCCATTTTGATGGAAAATCAAAACAAATAGATTCACTCAAAGTTCACAAAAAACTATAAACGTAACAACAAACACAACGTAACAACACTTTAACAAAAACCCAACAAAATATCGATTCGCAATGAAATAAGATATTCATGCAGTCAGACTGGGAGAATGAAGCCGAATGACACGATAAACAAAATGGCGATAGCTGCACGAGCGCGCACGGGTTGCCAATACTGAAAACTATCTAGGCTCTTTTATTATAAGTTTTGTTTTTAATATAAAAACAAAAATATTAACTTTTTATAAAATAGAGCAGCGATTACTAATTAATAAATAATTATTATGAATAATTATGTATTTATTTAAATAAAAATCAATAATTTAGTCTTTAATTGGCACACTGATGGCACACACACTGATTGTTTATCGATTTTTGTGTTCATCATATTCTCAGTCTACGTCATCACTACACTATTATATGTGGTATCATTATTTATTTATTTATTTCACAAAATGACAGTAGCTAATGTCAAATCTGGAATCGAATGTGCATATTTTTAATAATAAAAATCATGATATTTGTGATATTATTCTGTATTTTGCAACCTGTTATAACTTCTAAAGAATCTGGATGTGGCTGTAACCTTAATCGTGCAGAAGGGGCAAATTTCGCTCAAGAAAATATTTTTACTAATCCAAATAATGATGTAGATCAATGTCCTGTTGGGCATGATAATAATAACAAATACAGCATCGTCGAAGAGAAAAGTGGATCAAATGGAATGATACTAGTGCCTGCTAATGATTATCAGGTGGGGACAGATGATATTGCCATAGAGAGTGATCAAGAAGGCCCAAAAAGAATAGTGAAACTACAAAGTTTTTATTTAGACAAACATGAAGTCTCAAACAAGGATTTTGCTCATTTTGTAAATAAAACCAAATATAAGACTGAAGCTGAACAATTTGGGGATAGCTTTGTGTTCTCAGCATTTCTGAATAGTACATTTAGAGAACAATTAAAGGACTTTCGTGCTGTACAAGCTGTCTGGTGGTACAAGGTGCTTGGTGCTGACTGGAGGCATCCTTATGGACCAGATTCCGACTTATCAGGTATATAGTTTCAAGCTGGTTGTGCTACTTTATTTTAATTATCTTACAAATTAGCTTGCCATAAAAAGGAACCCATTTCCCTAATTTATCTCTTACTAGGTACATTTCTAAACACCGAGGAATAGGTCTGTAAGCTGTTACTTGATATCATTTAACTTAATTTCTCAGAAATAATTGACCATCCAGTAACTCATGTGTCATGGAGTGATGCAAAAGCATACTGTAACTGGAAAGGTGCACGCCTGCCGACAGAGGCTGAATGGGAAGCAGCATGTCGAGGTGGCCATCAAGATACCACTTATCCTTGGGGCGACAAGTTGTTCCCTGACAGAAAACATATGTCAGTATTATGGTTTATTTTTATCAATTATTTACCATAAGCATGTAGTTACGTAGTTAGTGCTCTTTTCTGCTTTTATAAACCAACTTATAAATATTAACTTATAATTTGGTTGTTTATTAATTTATTTGAATTGATTTTGTAGGTGTGAAACAATAGCTAACTGTCAGCTTGACCTGCCCTGCTAAAGATTATGGGATCCATAATCTTTATCAACACCACTGATATTTATTATCTTTTGTTTTTCAGGGCCAACATTTGGCAAGGCACATTCCCTACTCATAATTCAGCCAAAGATGGCTATATAGGTTCATCCCCAGTGAACATGTTTCCTCCAAATGATTTTGGTCTATATAACATGGCTGGCAATGTGTGGGAGTGGACTGAAGACTCCTGGGCTGGAAAAAATGTAATATTTGTTATTTTTTAAAATTGAATCATTCTTTATTTATATATTTTTCCAAATCACATACTATCTCTGTCGGACACGAAGCCAGGTGAGATAGCGTACTTTTTGGCCCTGACCGCCAGTGAGTTCGAGCTCGCGACTAGTTCCACCTTAGGGTCAGTTCACACCGAGACACGACTCGACGCATATTCTGAATTCTCACAATGAAATGACGACGAGACGAGTGAGGAGTATTCTGAATTCTCACAATGAAATGTGTATCTTTTCATGTAGTATTATTTTGAGTAGTCTATTAAAATGTGCTCGCAAGCGTCTCGTCTCGGTGTGAACTGACCCTGGACCTAACTAAAGGTTTGTAAATGAAGGTAAGTGGACTGTAATATGGTTCTAAAAGACAGTAAAATGTTGGAATTAAACTTTGGACAGCAGGTATGCGCGCGCGTCGACGAAAGTGTTCTTAAAAGCAATTGAATATTATATTTTCTTGCTTTTTGTAAATAAGAACTTTTGACTCATGCTTGTCAGAAAGGTTCATTTTTGTCATTTCTTTTGCAGCCTAAAGAAAAAGTGAAGAAGGGTGGGTCATATTTGTGCCACCGGTCATACTGCTACCGTTATAGATGCTCTTCACGGTCTCATAATACTGAAGATAGTTCTGCAGGAAATTTAGGATTCAGGTGTGCTATGTCTGCCAAATAACTTACATGTGTTTTTGTGTAACAGACAACACTGTACTTAAAAACTACACAGGAAGAATATATGTACTAAACATCACTTAAACTTTGTGACATCACCATCTCAGGGCCAGTTGAATTACAGGGCCAGTTACATTTAATGTGATATATTGTGATTGAATTATGCTAATAAAGCATCGCTTAATGTGAACACCTGTATTGCAAAATCTAGATAAATATTTATCAGAAATAATTGTATGTACAGTCGGCTTCACCATGTGGGTACCCCCCCCTTGAAAGCATCTACGTTCGAACCCGCGATGGCCGCATAGCATGTTTGTATTTTTAACCGACTTCAAAAAAGGAGGAGGTTCTCAATTTATATATTTTTATTTATAGGTTTATATATATTTCTTATTTTTTTATTGTAATACTTTTTAAAACAATTTATAGATAAACAACAATGCACAAGAATATTTTAGAGCTATTAGTATGAGTTTAGTTGAAGGTTGAGGATATAACATGTGAAACCGCTGACCCAGGTTCGATACTGGCAGTCTGATAATTAGGTTTCTGTTTTCGTCAAATTTTATTTTTCTCTAAGTTATACTATTTATGCAACTTTTTTCTTTTTATTATTGTTATAAGAAAAAGTATATCTATAAATATCTTTTTATTATAACTATTAGGTTTATATTAAAACTAGTATTTGGGCGTTGCGCGAGCTGCAAGCAGCTCGCGGGGTCGTGTTTTTGAGGAGTATTTCTTACCCTTGTAAAATTTTGAGAATTGGACAGTGCAAAATCCTATAAGTGCTAAGGATTAGCACTTATAGGATTTTGTAATAATAGCTATTTATTCACCAAGGGGAGTAATCTGTACTTACCCTCGAGTGATATATACTGCTTTATACTACACTTGTGGAGTTATTGTTAATAAATTGCTATAATTTTCACTGGAATCACTTATTTTAACTTGTGATTTACACCGCCAAACTTTAAATTTTACCAAGAAAATTGTTTCTACAAAATACGTCAACCAACAAAATAAGTCTTTTTTTTTTCTTATTTTAACGCGTCAAACAGTTTTCGCGCCAAAAGACGTTAAGCCGCATGCAGAGGCGTCTTTACCTATGGTGCAGGGTGTGCGGCGCACACGGGCGCCGGGTCTAAGGGGGCGCCGAGCGCCCTGCGCAAGGAACATATTTACTCTAGGAGGCCCTGTGCCCTCTAATGCGACACCTCCAAAGATGCGTCGATGCCGGCGCTCTCAAAGACCCTGCGCTCGTGTGCGCCGCACATAGGGTAGCCAACTTTTTTTTAGAAGAAATAGAGTATATCTGATTTTGAAGGAGGTAAATAAAGAGTACGGACGTACAAAAAAGAGTATAATTTATTTTGTACTTTTAAAAAGGTATTTATTGTACTTTTTGCAGCACATAACAATTTTTCATTGTTCTTAAAGGAATTGTATGAGTCCAAACATTCCAACTCTAAAATATAATTATATCAAGAACTCATTTTTGATCAATTTCAATTAAGCTCTATTTCTCTGAAGCTATATTTTCTGGCAAAAATTAAGTCGTTTAATTTTTTTTATTTTTTTTAAAACGTTGCCCCACACTAGGAATTACTCCTGTATCGTGGGTGCGTTTACAAACATTTAAATTCACATACACAAACAGCCAGACCCGGAACAACTACCTGTAGGCAATACAAATATTTGTTCCGTGCGGGAATCGAACCCGCGACACACAGCGCAGCAGTCGATCGCTCAGCCACTGCGCCAACCGTGTCGTCGAAATTCATCTGCTCTCTCCTTATTTGGTTTAAAATTTTAAGCAAGATAAATATAGTTAGCAAGGCCCTTCAAAAGTCAGACGTTGTATTGTCAAAAAGCGGTGAAAATTATTGATAATGCAAAAATAAGTTTGTCTGAATTCCGTAATGAATCCGCTTTTGAGTAGCTCTTGGTGTTGCGTCAATGTTCATACAACTTAGCGTTTTGTGAGGCAGTGAATAAAGTGTAATATTCAATGTTATAAAAAAATCTAGTCTGTATTCCCCTTAATCTGGAACTTCCTAAAAGTGTAAAAGTTGTAGTAAAAAATATAGATTTTAATGAATTTGAATAAATAATAAAAAAAAAAACTCCTCTTCAGAGACCTTTTCTGAAGAGATTTTTAAAGGGATATAATAAAGAATTCAATAACAATAAAGGAATTGTCATCGAACCAAAAGTAACATTTTGAATATTTGAGGCTGTTTCTGGATATTTTTACTGAAGATGAGGGGTTTTAAGCACATACAACCCGCAAGAGTTAACTTGATACTACGTTTGGATGACGTAAGCGCGCGGTACTTACGCGTCGATGGCGAGAGCGGTATAACCACGGACGAGAGGGGGCGCTCGGGTCTCAAGTTAACTTTTGCGTGCGGATTGTAGTTCCCTTCTTCTGCCAGGTTGACTCTCACTATGATGATGACTACATGTATTTGAAGTCTTAACTCTGCTAGGGTGCTATGTTACTGAATTAGTAAAAAAATAAATGAACAACTACTATGGGTTGTTATTCATATGAATGAATAAGGTAAGCTTTTATTTTTTTATACTTATTATTGATCACATTATAAAACAGTGATCAATCTCAGTGAGGTATGTTAAGTTTTCGACTGTATTTTATTATTGAATATTCTATAATATATTATATTATTTTTATAGATTTTTTGAATAAAACTTTTGTTTTAATTAAATATAAAATGTTTCACATTTTTTTCACACAGAGAAATGCCTACCTCTCTTATCCCAAAAGAGTCCATATAGTGACCAAAGCATAAGAATTTTGATATGGTTATGAACATTTACATTGGACAAAAGCTTGCCCATTTATGGGTTGGACTCAGAAAAGGCAAAACTTGACTTACATCACATGGAAATGAGGGACATGAATTAAAATATTACAGTAATATTACACTTATATTTTAATTGCATATTTTTGTATAAAAATTACAATAGGTACTTAAATTGATGTCTAAATGATTAATGAAACGTCAAAATTTATATTTACAAAATGGTGAGCTACAGCTGCTTCGCTGCTAATTGCTGCTGCTCGCAGAATATCCGGAGTACAAAAAGCACCTTTAATTTTGGTAAGTAAGTACAAAATAAAACGGAAGACTAAAAGGAAGTTTGAAAGCTATTGCTATTAAACCCGTTATCGATTTGATCTTATATACATAATTTTGGTATAAATAAAAGATAAATTAAACAAATTAAATAACCAACACAACCACTTTAGTGTCATAGTAATCTAAACCTAAATTGAACATTCGATTGAAATAAAAATACAGTTGTACTTAAAATAGAAAAATAATCACGTCAATTTACAACAAAAAAAGTTGTATCGAAATAATGAACACATATAAATGTGTTATAAATACACAAAGGCAAACGGCGTTGACATTCATTTACAAGTTTTATATAATTGTGGCATTTGGCGTAAGGTACAAAACCTATTTTGATCTAATGTTGTGGACAATGGTCTTGATAATCATGAGCTTGTAAAAGTACTGATCAATACTTAAAAACAACACAAGGAGTCTTTTTACATAATATTATTTGATCTATTATTTATTTAATAGCACTACAATTAGCTACTGCGATCTCAACCGCAACTCCCTTTCATTTTTAACTTAAAAAAGGTAGCTGCCATTAATTTGAAGCACTTCTTGGTTTATCCACATAGTATAAGGCCTGGTTGAAAGAGAAAAAAAAAAGAAAAAACAGAAGAAAGAAACAAGAAATCTAGTACAGAAACCAATTTTTTTTTGGTACAACATTTATATACATTCTAAAGATGTGCCAGATCAGTATATTTCAGTAGATTTTACTCCATTTCATGTGGCCAATAACTTCAATTTCGTTTGACAAAAACGGTTTTCATGGTAAATGTGTGACAATGTTAGTTTTAACGTTTACAAGCTCATCATAATATATTTAAATTAAATAAGCACCATGTATAACATACATGTTTCTGTAAGTATTATGACTGTATTCTTTTAGAGGTTTTCTAAACTCTAAAAGCAACATATTGTCTAATTCTAATAATAAAAGTATAAAACGCTATGCGATCACAAATCTAGCTATACATTTACATCAATAAAATAAAATTTACACCATTGATACCGCCTAACTGTATGTACACTAGACAAATCACATGTACCACTACTTCTAGGGTTATTATTGGCGAGGCGACGTGGCGAGAGGCCGGACCTGTGCTCGCGCGTCGCTCACATACATCCGACACCGTTACCCCGAAGGTCCACGCATTAAATAAGAAATGTTAACGTCCTGTGATAATTTCAGGCTATGAATCACAGAGTACTACGGAATGCTAAGGAGGGCGCCGCGACCGTCGTCAGTTGCCGGCCGGCAGCACGGTACGCGCGCGCGCGAACGTGCCGTTCGTGTGACCGTTGCTGAAGCCGTTTTTCAGTGAACCGTTTTTGTACGTGATGTCTTTTATTTCTGTCGTCTCCGGTTGGGGAAACCTGGCGCGAACCTGTTGACGAAAATAAACGTTTTATTTATTTTTCATGGCATGGAAAATATTACAGAAACCATGCACTTTTCTGACATGTAAAGTATCCTATGTCATTAGGGAATAGAGTAGTTACCTATCAGTGTAGTCATTTTTGCGAGTTTCGACTTTACCCTTTACAAACATACAACTTCATGTAAGAGAGTTCTTTTTTTTCATTTTTAGGGTTCCGTTTTTTTCTTTTGAAGTACAAAAGAAAAAAAACGGACCCCTTATAGGATCACTTCGTTGTCCGTCTGTCTGTCTATCTGTCAAGACCCTTTATCTCGGGAATGCGTGGAGGTATCGAATTGTAATTAAAACCATATATTTAGGTTTACCGTCCCTTGAAGTTGTGCAAAAATCAAACTTTATAAGTTAACGTAAAAAAAAGATATGGCCGTTTATGCCGCAATAAACGTATATTTCGACACACTCAAGGGAATCAGAATTTATAGGGTACTTCCCGTTGAGCTAGAATCATGTTTGGCAAAAAGCAATGCCATGTAGCACAAATAAAGGAAAAAATTCGAAAACCGAAAATTTGTAGTTACATACCTACAAATTTGTACGGAACCCTCGGTGCGCGAGTCCGATTAGCACTTGACCGGTTTTTATTAGTTTAATTAAATAGATGTAGGTACAGACGCCAGCACATCAAGCTACCCGAAACTGTCAAATTTTCCCAATCTACTTTGAACCTTATGCTTTAGCGATAAAGTTGAAAATCTATTAAAGAAATTTGACAGATTGTAGTAACTTGATGTGCTGGCGTCTGTACTTATATAAAAATCGATAGGGAAGTTATTTATTTCAGCGTAAAACCGATAAACATACCTTAGGTCTAGAGTAGGACTGGTTGTAGAAGTCTTTGAAGAGGAAGAAGAACATGACGGCGTGCATGCCGATCCACCAGACGAACGCGCGCGGGTAGTCGCAGTCGATGAACAACAGCTGGAACGCGTGCACCATTATACCTACGAATTGCACCTGGAAAAATAATTCTATGCGTGAATAACATAAGGCCAGTTTTTCCTCGAAGGGTTAAGCAGAGGTAGTTGATTTATAGAGATAGTGCACCTACATTTCGCCCACTTAATAAGGGGCGAGAAATCCAGACACCGGGCTGCTACTGATAAATTCCTGATGGAAAAACCCCAATAACAATGCCCAACCTGGGATTTGAACCCAGGACCCGATGCTCAGCAGTAGCATTTGTAATCACTAGACCAACGAGGCAGTAATGATATCGTTGGATTAACAACAACAATAAACAATCTGCTTGAAACCTAAACAGATTGACAACGAAAAAAAATCTAATCCAACGATATATTATATACCTCATTTTGGCCCAAATGGCGATTAGCATTTTCTCCTTTCCATTGACGATATGTAATATCATACCACGAACATGTTGACATTTCATGTACTATTAGAAAGGCCTAATACTATACATAGGTGCCTACTAGACACAATTAGAAATCCAAATGTTAAGCTGGCTGGTGAAATAGGTATTGAAGCTAGTCTTTAGGCATGTCATGCTTTTCTCATCAATGGATCAAAAGGTTGTATGGATGCATGCACGACGACATTTCAAGTACATTTTCAATATAAGCTAACTTCTTATTGTACGAAATGGTTGTAAATGCGAGGTCAGCTAAAACTGGAAATGTATAGCTTGATATGTTGTCGCGTGTACATCATTTCTGCCAATGGGAAATCCCATTTGGCAAGGTTTGTGTATAAATATTTTTCTTACCATTTGTAAAGTAGTGAGGTATTTCTTCCACCACAGATACCTCCTCATGTGGGGGCCCATAGCTGCCAGCATGTAGTACGAATACATAATGATGTGCACGAAGGTATTGAGCAAGCCGAAGAATGTCGAGTGACCGCCCGGCGTGAACTTTACGCCGAACCACACCGACATCGGCATCACGCCGTGGTGGATCACGTGAAGCGTTGACACATGATCAAACTTCTTTCTCAAGACAAAGAAGATCTGAAGAAAAAGACGAATTTTGATGTTAATATTATGCTTACCTATTTAAAGACTTAGGTCCATTATATACACACGTTTTTCTTGCCGCGAATAATTACGGTTTTTACGCCGTGTGTGTGAGATCACTATGGAAGTTATTTAATAGGCACGTTTTTTTTCTACGGCGCGGTTTGTATGCCGTAAAGCAAAGAAACCGTGCCGTGTACAAAATGCCTCATTCTATAATAATATACTGTAGTTGCAAAAACAGATTTATACTTTTAATGTTGACTGTATGCATAAAGCAAATCTTTATCATAGAAAAAGAAATAATACTTCGCGTAGAGCAGTACAAGCGAAACTAGGCGTATCGTACGCCCAGAAGCTCAAGGCGCTTTTATAAATACGTCCGAGATAAAGTTTCGCTTTTATAGAAAGTATTATTTCTCTTACAATATCTACCACTAAAAATAATTTCGCTATCGTTAAAATTTGCATATAACTTGGGCATTGGTCGCCACGGATTGTTTTTGGCGTATAGTATTGAGTATTGCGATAACTGGTTATCACTGAACACGCTATGATAACTTTATATGTGTATTGACTAAAACAAAAGCTTACCGTATCAAAGAATTCTGTGAACTTGGAAAAATAGTACCACCAACATGCGTGAACCATCTGGAAATTGAACACATAATATAAATATTTTGAAATGGGGCGTTTAAAATATAATTTCATTGTTATTTAAATTAAAAATGTAGAAGATATTTTTTTTGTATTTCATTTTAAAGCAAAAACAAATTAAAAGGAAATTCAACAATTATAAATCGTTAGCAAGCAATCTATATAAACACCTCCATTCTATTATAATTTATAAGTGTTAGGTAAGTGTTATCACTACTGATGTTCATGCGTGATGACTTGATGAGTCATGATAGATAATGATCAATTCCGAAAATTATTGATTATGTTAATTTGATGGGCGTGACCCGTGGATGATGGTGATGCGATAATACTAAACAAAACAGCTACAGTATAGGCAAAAGCATGCCTGGCACAACGAGGGTGGACGCGGGAGATCTCTTTTAATCTATGACAATTGAAATAATATATGTAGTCATTTTATCCCAAATACATAACATATTAAAAACATTTTTAAACACCAAAGTTAAGAATATTAGGGAGGTGGTAATTAAAACAAATATTGGAATTAACTAACACTTTTACTGTAACAAAAAATGTTAATCTCATTTCAGCTTTTCTAAGGCTGGTTTTATTTAAAATAATTTGCAGTTAGAGATTTAATTTTG
This sequence comes from Luperina nickerlii, assembly GCA_963855955.1. Classification (NCBI taxonomy): domain Eukaryota; kingdom Metazoa; phylum Arthropoda; class Insecta; order Lepidoptera; family Noctuidae; genus Luperina; species Luperina nickerlii. The sequence continues at coordinate 9,171,662 of OY979669.1, forward strand.
TCTGCTCCGTAATGCCTCAAACCAATTAAATAATATTACCTATACAAATAGCCGCCATGTATAGGAATTTTTTTTCTGTACCAAGTCCATTCAATATTATCCCGGAACCTGTTCAATGGGTATTATGTATTATGTTGTTTATGCAATGCGGTAATGGTTGATTTAGTACCTTATTTTAGTGCAAATGTATGGTTCCGGAAGTATGTTTCAATAGGAATAGAGAAAAAGGATAACAAGATTAAGAACACAAAAACGACTTCAGTAAAAAAACAACAAGGCGGAATGATAGTAGCCCAAGGGCAGCTTTACACACAGACATCTATGTTGTAGTGTAATCTATTAACGTATAGTGTAGCTTTGGGATGTTGGGACTAATGTAATAAATGGAAGTGATAATTCACCCTCATTGTTTGTGGATGTTTGGAGTGGTCGACCGGCTGACATTGAAAGTTATACCTGCCTGTGAACCAGCCCGCGGCTCCAATCTGAAACAATATGCCGACACCAGGCCCTTATATACAATATTCGCACATCACCGATGCCGCGCTGTTCATTACACGGCTTCAAATGTTAATGCATTCAAAGTTTAGCGTAATGATGTTGGCGCAGGCTGATAGTTTGCAGTGTTAGTAGCAATACAATCCAAACACGTATTCATTTGGATACTTATATCTATGCATAACAACTAACTTACTACTAACTATTACCATCTGCACCATGGAACTATATTAAAATATTGCATACTGCAGCATTTCTAAAAATAATTACAATGATGATTGTATTTACAGTGAGCATGGGTTAGTTTTATCTATGCTCTGATCCCCATGCCCGGGCGTCGGTGTATGGACGCCTATACATCACTTACTCTTATAGCTTTGGGATTATCTGTGTAGTCCACAGGTTGGCACCTAAAGCTGTAATGATTCAGCCAGCCCCCCATCATACTCTGAGCATATCATGGCAAAAAAAGAAAAATATTGGTACTTCGGGATATTACAAGAGGCACAAATCTTTTATATCCGAATGAACTTGAACAAAAGCAACAAGATGACTGTTACTCAACATTCTTAGGCAGTACTCTATTTGGGAGATTATTTACAAAACTACGTTAGTTTAGTGTGCGTTATAACTTCTATCAGCAAGCAGTTACAAGACAGTGTGGGTACGAAAGATGAAGGAAAGCTATTTAGGCCTGCTGGCTTAATTAGCTTTCCTTAATTTTTCGTAAAATATTAATAAGATAATTTTCAGACGTTTATGGTGAAAAGTCTGAAAATTATCATACTAATATATTATCAATTATTTAAACATTATTTACTTGGCCAAGGTTGTTTGTCTGATGAGCTCTTTGATGATAATATTAAGCCTTTTATTTATGCTTTCTCATCAGCAAAGTAGTTACGAGACTATCTTATCTTGGGCCTGCTGGTAAGTTGGTCTCAAATTTTCAGAGGAATTAAAACTACAGTTCTATGCAACCAAAAAGTTACTAGGTTCATTCAAGCATTTTTTATTCTGGCAACTGTTGGCAGGCTATATGAATACCAACCTGTTTAATGGGGACAAAGCTAAAGTCAAATATAAAACTTATAAATTACAGACGCCAGAACATCAAGCTACTACAATCTATCAAATTTTTAAAATAGATTTTCAACTTTATCGCTAAAGCATAAGGTTCAAAGTTGGTTGGCAAAATTAGATAGTGTCGGGTAGCTTGATGTGCAGGATTAGATCACAAAGTAAATATAAAAATATTTACCATGCATCTGGCTGAAATAAACAGTCATTAATCAGCAAAGTAAACTTTTATTTTGGCACCTTTGTCATTACTTTAGGAAGGCAATCAATTGTGGTGCATCAATAATGACACTAATGTGGATTGTAAATATTTTTACTTAGGTGTAATAATACATTATTCAATTAAAGCAAAAGTTTTAGAAATTAGCAACTAGAGTAGTATAACAGAACACATTATTTGTTGTTTTTATAAATGTCTATTATACTTCTTGCTCTTTACTTTTTTACTACACTCAAAAGAATGGTGAAGACACAAAACAACAGTGCACTCAATACAGCAAACAGTTTTATATCATCTAACAAATATTTTATGTAAATTTTACCTCATAAAACAGCCATGCGCTGAATACTACTTGTAAAAAGTTATATAGTATTAGAACATTCTTTAGTTCATATGGTTTTCTATTCTCCATAATTCGTGGTCCTAGGACCTGAAAAAAGAAAAAAAATACAATTAGTTTTTGGTTCCTGAGAAACGTAGCCGTACATGTTTGATAGAAATAGAACATGTATGTTACATACCTTGACTAGATAGACATAGCTTAGACATATTAATAATGTAGGAAAAGGTGAACTCATCAGGAACCATTGATTCGTCCTAGGATCTGAAAAGAAAAAAAACTTGATTATTAAATTCATAAAATGCATTTCTCATAAGTCAGTGGTATGGATTTAGAGTATGTATAAATTAACTACAAACAAAAAATATAGTGTTTCTCAACACAAAGTAGAATTTCCACAGCATCCAATCAGATTACAGATAATATGTGATTGGACAAATGAGCTGCATAGAGTAAATACCCAGCTGTTTAGTGGGTCATCTAAAAATACTTCTATGTTATAACTGGAAGTGTGTTGGCAGTGTCGTGAGATATGATCAGTATCATGAGATAAATTTGTCTCGCTAGTCATCCTTTCAGATATGAGCATCTTATAAACTGGCAGCTAAGTGTTCATCTATTTACTATAAATTGTTTATATTAATAGAAGATATCTGTTTACATGGATGAGTGGAACAGCTGATTTATAGTTGTTTTTTGAATAGTTATTCTTATGTAGTTTTATTTATAATTATGTATGAAGTATTTTTAAGTAAGAAGTTTTATTTAGACTAAATATGAAGTACCTACAATAAAAATTAAATGTTTCATATTATTCTGCCAATGCCATATTCGGCACATTCAGAAGTCTTGTCTATTGCACCAGGAAGACATGGTACATGGATAGATACCAGATACCTACAATTTTAACTGAAAGTGTCTTGATACCATAAGAAGACTTACCTCCGAATTTGTCCATATAATATTGAAAATCGCTAATATACTGTTGTATTAGCGCCATTGTGTAGATTTCTGAAAATTAAATACGAATATAATTAAAACAATTGAAATAACCACTAGATGTCAAGAGAGATACGAGTTCCGCGATTACGCCAGGTGTTTAGTGAGAAATTAACACTGACCGAGTAATTAAAAACACTACACGCCGTTTAAAACATTATTTACAATATTTTTTAAATTATTATTTAACCAGTAGTTCTCAATAAAATATTTTTTTGATTCATCGGAACGAAAATAGGTTAACCAGGCTTTGGCGCACTGACAGCAGCGAAGCAGGAACAGGGAACTGGGAAAACTGCCTAAAATAAACACGACAGATGTCGCAACTGTCGCTTAGAGTGACAGTAGGAACTAGTAACTGCTCTATCAAATACTGAAGAATAAAAACCAAAAAGAATAAAAGAACGGCCGATTTGATCGTTTTTAATATTTTATTTGGTTTACAAACAAAGTGATAGAATATTTTTTTAAGTCCTGTAATTAGCAATAGGTACATAAATTACCTAAGTACCTAACTTATTTACTGATACTTATAGAGGTAGGTACCTATGCATTTATGTCAGAAACTCAGTCAGTCACAAAGATGAAGCTGGTTGCCCAGTCCAAAGCGCACTACACCTACATTATCGATATACATATACCATTGCAGACAAATATCATATACTTAGGTGCCTATATTCTTTAGGAAAACGTTAAAGATCTCATGTTATCTCAAAGTATTTGAATAGGAACTACCTGGTCTGTTTTAAAAACTCAAATTGTAACAATTAAAGGAACGCGACTGTTCATTTGTTGACGTTGACGACAGTGCTCTGCGGTTCCGGGATTCAGATGACATTTTTATTCATGTGACACAAATTGAAATTAGTAATCTATGGCAACGTGTGACACACACATTGTAACAACTGTGACCAAATAATATGCTCTATTTTGGGGACTGAGTTTTTGTACTGTATCTTACCTATGTTCCACTGAAAATCGGTTTGATGTTAATGGCGTGATAATTTAACTTTTGATAATTTCTTGATCAAAAATCATAATCAGTCTACCATAGGTATAGCTAGTTTTAGGTCTTGTTTCCTACCCACAGTAGGCGTCTATATACCCACACCAAAATCTGTCATAATAACAGACGTGCTGACTGCATAATCCACTTTAACTTTAATGCTGATGACATAATGAATATCTAAACTATCATTCCTTACCTACCCACGTCAGGCTATGTCTCCAAAGACAGTCCCGATAACCGCCAGAGAGTGTACGGTGATTAACGATAGCTGACATGAGGAAGATGGTATTCAGTCCAGTATATCTTGTCGTGTCCTTTCGTGGTGTATTACAATAAGTGTTACCTAGTCAGTGGAGAAGGTGGATTGACCTACGTAATCTGCTAACAGCTTTTTGTAGGGTAATTCTACATTTGTGTTAAAATAATACAAAATAGGTAGGTAGGAGTCCTATATTAAAAATACGAAAACAAAATGGAACTATGTAGGTACTCAGAGGCATAATAAAAACTACAAAAATTACCTAGTTTTTAGATACGACTAATTACCTACTAAAAAGATCCCTACCTAGGTAGGTAGTGTGTTGAAAAAAAGGTAGGTAGATAGGTAGCTACCTACTTATTATCTACCTAGGTACATACCTACTTAGGTATTGCAAATGACATGCCTCTGTTTGTATTGACCAATTGGCATTCTTCAGGTTAATTGGTCGATTATACAGAAAGTCCTACATTTGCAGGGTCAAGGTCAAGGTCAAGGTCAACCTACACATTTAAAATGATTCATGTAGGTAGTCATAGGTGACGCCTGTGGCCTAAGCTCTCGTCAGTTTCGGCAAAATTCGTAATTTCACCATTAACTATAAGTACTAAGGTTATCTACCGACGTGACGTGAACAGTTAACCAGTACAATAGACCGTTAAGCATCTTACGTAATACTATGAATGAAATTAAAGTAGGTACCTATCTACCTGAGTAGGTTTTCGATACTATAAAAACATGCTAACAACTTAGGTCATTGATAAACAAATTTTTCTCACATTTCATTTTATTCACGAATTGCAATTATTTTACACACCGAAAACCTGAACTTGCTACATTTTGAGAATTTTTCAGATTTTATAAAGTCAGCGATGGTCTCGTCACTGTCCCTCGTACAAAATAGTTTCAACGTCCTTATCACTGGCTTATCATCACACTGAATGACTGAACTGTCTTCAAAATTAATGTTATGCGAGGCCAGCAAGAAGTTGCTAATTACTGGCGTTATATTACTGGGTTCCTTTACTGGCCTCGTGTTCTACAGGCTTTACCTACAAGTAGTATTGCAGGAAAATAATCATTACAGTTCTTGTAATACCCAAGTTATTAAGACTCTATGAATCAACATTTTTCTGAACACTGCGCAACTTAAAATTATTATAATTAGGTAGTACTCACCTTAAACTACAATTTTTCGAGGCAATTTTGTTTTCTCTTCGCTCAGCTTATCTGAAAAGAGGGAAAGAAAGGTTTTGAATATAGCTAACGTACAGAGTTTGTAGTTTTTAAAAGTTTAAATAGGTAGAAAAATACGTTAAAAAATAAAGGTAGGTAAACCATAAGAATAAATGAAACTGTCGTATTTCTTGAAGCTACAAATACAACATTAAACAGTTGATATCTTTACAGATAGCAACGTTGATGGTGGTTGATATGCCAATTGCCTGCAGACAACATAGCAGCCAACCAGTTTTTCTCAATAAACCTCTACAACTGGCTCCAGCCCTGATAAAATTACATCTAACAGATATCTTTCGTCCTCCGCTTATGTAACATTAATATTCAAATAAATTATCATTTTATTTACCTACCTAACCTACCTAGGTATATCTAACTACTTAGCTTAGATATACTACCGTTAGACATCACATTTTTACTATCCTGTTTAAGTAAACAGGATAGTAAAAATGTGATTTTACTAGGCATTTTACTATAATTACTATAAATAATATGGCACATGGACAAACCGGAGACTTACCGGAGATTCAAACAAATTCTTTTAAAATCATGAATGTACCTAATAATTATTCATCAGTCAATTTACATGGTTATGTTCACTGCAATGTCGATGAATGACGTTATTCATTGTTTCAAGGAATCTCGATGGTCAATATCGGGTAATTAACGGTTACCTACACGTTGTTAGCAGTTACAGTCTCTATGCCGTGTTCAAATTTACCTAGTACGAAAACGTAATGCTTGTGTTCCAAATCACATTGTGTTACGACCTTCATATTATGATAGACATGACGTGGTACTCGTGGTAGTCGTTTCGTTCTAGTTGAGTTTTCGTTGCACATTACGTGGGCTTGTAATATTCAGGTGATATTTTTCATGACCCAGTTAGTCTGTCTACATGATGCTTAATGATAAGATAATAATGTAGAATTTAAAACGACGATGCATTGGCGGGCGGTGTAGCCAATCGTGAGATAGTCGTCATACAGAGTGATTTCATAGCGATAACGTATTATTTGTATACGAATACGTGAACATTTCACAATAAGTACGAGTATAAGATAACATTAAAAAGTTGGAGTAACACTCCAACTTTTAACAAACTAGTTTTGATTAAAAATGTGTTTTTAGTCGTTTATGTAGTAGATTACTTTGGCGTTGTTGAGTAAGTCTCAGACTACATAGGCGGGTAGTGGTTATTTTCTTAAGCAACTTAATTAAATTAATTTTAAATGGGATTCTTTAAAGGCCGTTACCTACTTATAGTAATAGATCCCTTTTTGTTTAGGCAGTTTATGCTCATTATGATGACACTTTTTAAATTATATTTTTTCCAAAGGTCATTTTTTTGTCATAGATAAATAGTTGGGTACACAACAATATCTTTTATAAAATATAGCATTAACAGTTACACAAGGCAGATTACCTGCGCTAGACACCTGCTTTCACACCAGAGCGCGACAAATCGTGACGTAAATGCTCATTCAGTTTCAGTGTTGCTACCTATGTACATATGTATTATACCTATTAGGTACACATACATGGATACTACGTACGTTTAGTATATGTTTGACTCGCTTCATCTGAATATAAGTTATACAGATGCACTTATAAATAGGCACTACATATTCAAGCAGAGAATATTATTCTCAATCTTTTGGCATAGACTGGCAAATAAGAACGGCCTAAATCGCTCAAATTGGCAGTTTGTTTAATGACACCTTCTGCAAGTGAATGACAGACACGTAGATAATTATCTACGGTAGAGTAAATATTATAATAGAAATAAAATATGCCGCGTGGCGCAACAAGTATGCATGACATTCATCGCAGAACTTAGTTGAATATTTTATTGTTAGCCATTTCAATCACCTAGAGACACCTGCACCCTAATTGCGTATAACACTACCGATCTCAATCTGAATAACTTTGAAGGATATTGCAAATATGTACATTGCTTCATAAGTAAAAAAAAAAAATTGTCTGCACGACAACGCGGCAACGTAAATAACGCAATGAATGTTGTTGTACTGTCATAATTGAAAGCCATTGTTACTGATACACTGTTGTTGGTATTGCGTGTGTATTACGTAATTACCTGCTGATATTTAACATAACACAACATCACGCTTGTAATCCCCGAAGGGTAGGCAGAGGCACCCACATTTTGCCAGTTAAGTTAAAGTGCCATGTAATAACGGACGAGCCTATTGCTAGCACAAATCCAGAATCCGGGCTGCCACTGAGAAATTCCAGTTGGAAAAACCCTATAACACTGCCCGACCAGGTAATCGAACCCAGAACCTCACTGCTTGCGACCACTAGGTTGGTAAGTAGACCAAAGAGGCAATTGTTTTTCATGGGACTGATTTTATTGAATCCCACTTTCCGATTACGAGTTAGAACAATAAGTAGGTACTTATAAAGAATTTTAGGAATTAGTACCTGCAGTTGTAAATTCCAGGATCTCATACTAAGCAGTAGCGATTGCGACCCAGTAGCAATGGGCTTCATTTTGACAGTTCAACAACATTCACTGCGTTATTTACGTTGTTGAGCAGACACATTTTTCGAACATATGAAGCAATGGATTAGCAATATCCTTCAAAATGATTCAGATTGAGATTGATAGTGTGTTACGCAATAAGGGTGCTGTTAGATATTTATATCAATTTATACTACTGTTATTTTGTAGATAGTAAAACAAGCAAGGCTCCAACTTCCGTGTTATTGAACTATTCCGTTACTCGCGACATTGAATTCGTTAGATTTTTTGTTCGTATGTTTATTTATAGGAGCTCTATAAATAAATTTGTAGTGTGTTCTATTATTATAGATAAATGCGGAATCTGATTGTCTCTCCTGTCCGTCTGTTAGTTAGGTACCTACGTTATCACCCGGGTAAACCGCTGGAACGAATTTATGCACCCGGGTGTGTTTACACATATCATGTAAGAGGTACCTTTTTTCTTAAATAAATTCCTAAATGGTTGAACCCAACATAAAATCTTCTACATCCTGCGATGTTGGGGGTGAATGGGAAATTCCGATAACCACGAGGAAAAAGTCGCGGGAAGGTGCTAGTTTTCCAATAGAGCAAGTACCATATATCATCGTAAGCATTTCTGGGCCTGCCGGTCGATTCTGTAAAAATCTCACCGTGAAAACTTAGGTGAAGTGAGTTTGTTTTTGCTAGGAATTGACACTATTGACAGCTCACTCCACGCTCACTTCACCTAAGTTTTCACGGTGAGAGGGTTACAGAATCGCACTGCTGATCTAGTTTCCTGTGACTAATGTGATGTAACTGTAGGTAGGTACTATAGGTTATCTGATTGATTGATTGTAGAGGTTTTATAGTGGTGAACTCGGCTTTACCTACACTAGATAAGTCTCTGTTTTAGGTACTCGATAAACCGGAGCTATAAAGGCACCGCAAGTCGCGCAACGAGCGGTGCCTTTGTGTCGCGCGCGATACGCGTCTATGTTTGCAGGAGCAAACAGGCGCGACGTGAGACGCCAATCGCGCGCGACACAAAGGCACCGCTCGTTGCGCGACTTGCGGTGCCTTTGTGTCGCGCGCGATTTTATCGCATGTCGCGCCTGTTTGAAGGAGCCTTTAATAGAAAACCGTGGTAATGCTATCTCTAAGTAGATAAGTATATCAAATGAACTTTGCCGATGGATAGTAGTTTATAATTCAGCGTGGTATTGAACTGTCAAAATGAAAGCTTTGACAGTTCAACAACATTCATTGCGTTATTTACGTTGTTGAGCAGACACATTTTTCGAACATATGAAGCAATGGATTAGCAATATCCTTCAAAATGATTCAGATTGAGATTGATAGTGTGTTACGCAATTACCCCGCACGATAGCATAGGTATACGAACGAGTTTTGATTTCGGTTATCAGGGGATAGTAAACGTAAGGGATCGTACGATTCTTGCTTTATCAATAGCCATGATAACAGAGTTGATAGTGAAAGTGGGTCTGAAAAATACCTGAACTTCGTTGCCCTGCTAAACTTATTGATAATTAATATTTTATAGCATGTCAAAATTAATCTTTCTGTCTGAACTAATCCTTACGGCCTTATCTTAAAACAACAGTACCTACCTAGGTACATTTAATATCAGTTCGAGTTATCTTTTATCACGTGTATTACAAGTACCTAACTAAACATACAAAACAAAAATGAGCACAGATTTATTCCAATAAATTTCTAATACATCTGATGATACATAATTAATTGTGATTGATCATTTTATCAATGGACATTAGTAGGTAATTAATTACCTATAATATTAATCCTCCTATATACTTTGTCATTATATAATGATTGGATAATCTCATTTTATAGGTAATATGATATTATGATATATATAGATATGGCGATATTATAGGTATTGTGTAAGTAGGTGGAGGTGTTGTAAGAAAAATGTGTTCGTTGCAACACACGCGATGTTCCGCAGCTGACAGAGCGCATTGCAGCAGATCGCCGAAGACGGTCGAAGCTGTTTGTTTATGTACCAACTGACTGTTGCCCTCGACTTCATAAGTACGGAATTTTATGATTGACGCCTTATTCATAAACGTTGCTTAAAACTTAAGGTAAATGCGCAGTTGTAGCCCGCGAAAATTAATTTTTCTTCGTTTGTTGCAATTTTCAGTTCAGTGTCAGGTTCAATCTTGATAAAAATATAATTCGGGACTATAGCAGGTCCGTATTTATAGAATTTCACATTCACCTTAAGTAGTGATGAGTTAGCTATTGTACATTAAACTATTACTATTATAAATTACTTAACCTTTTGAAAGTTATTTAAAATGCTTAGGTACTGCACCAGATTGATTTGCATTTATAACTAAATCGATAATCTGGCGGTAATGATTAGCGACTGCTTAACCATACATTTTTGACACTTAACTTTAATAATTGTTTGTGAATAAACCGCTAAATGTTTTAAAAGGAATGCTTAAATTGTTCAAATCCGTCTTCCTTTTAGGTTGCCTGCAAAATAAGGTTCAGTAGTAACCCCATGAGTTTTTGTTGCTTGTATGTAAATGTATGTCTGCGATATTGTCAAAAACTACTGAATACATTTTGATTATTTTTTCTACTAATCTAATCTACTTTCAGGAATGTTTAAAGGTATGTAAAACTTAAGTTAAATGTTATTAGTCAACATTCCTCAGATCGCATTAATTGTAGGTAGGTATTGATATGTTTCTTTAACCGGTGTGAGTTGCAATCAAAATACTTATGTACATACCTACTCAACACTTTTGTCGGTGAAGGTCGTGCATCCAAATTCAAGGTTGTGTCTATGAATGAACGATTGTAACATCTAACAGTGAATTGATTTTTTGAGCTACTTTTCAACTGACTGGCCTGCATAAAAAACAAAAGAAAGAATTATATTTTTGAAATTGTTATTAAGTCATCTTTAGATGGAGGTGTCGTAGAGGCTCTATGTCTTTTTAGAATAGACTATAGAGGTAATATAATTTGTTGTTGTCATTAGACGGAGCAATTGCCTCGTGTCTAAGTGGGTCATTGGCTGCACGTCGAGTTATGTAATCCTTAGCAGTGGCTCGGTGAGGTGCTCGCAAGTGCACTGTGCGAGAAACCTCTCCTTATCATGAGGACATTTGCTAGTTTAATCATATTTTATATTAAACTGGTTTCGTTATTAAGAACTATAATTTTGCGGCACCTTTCAAGTCCCTTTCTATTTTTTTGATTCCCTCTTACAGAGAGAAGCACACTGCTGGAACCATTGGAACTAAGGCGGAGTTCCAGCAGTAGCAGTGTCAACTTTATAATGACTGTTTTGCATTTCAATGACATTTCCGTGAAGTTATTTTGTATGCAATCTACGATAGATTTTTATGATTAGTTGATGATCCATCTTTGCACAATTTTACACAACGCCCTGTCAAACATGCCTAGTTAATCGTAAATTGCAATTGTATGAATGACATTTTGCAACTGAAGCTAGATGGCTAAGTTGTTAAAGCAAGAATTCTTAGTCATAAAAAGTTTGTACCCAACTACATATATTCAGTCAAACGACGTCTGGGTCTACGTAGGTCTGACAAGTGACTAAATACTTGAGGAGCCCTGAGCCCAGAGTGTACCTTGCAGACCGTTGTCGTCATGGTACTCATGGCCGTCGCGTGGGAATACACGTACTTGGAATTATAATTATATTTACATTCATGTTCAGCGTTTAATGCAGTTATTATGGTGTAAAGTACCTTCGAACAACAAAGAAACGATAGCATAATAGGAGTTCCGTGAAAGAAGCAAAGATGACATCTATACAAAGAACGTTACCGGTCGATTGTACTCATAAGGAAAATGGATTGTGCTCACTTACGTTAAGATTACAAGACTGGCGCCGAAGCTAAGTGCCAGTGTTGAAACTAATGATGAATGATTTGTAACTAAGTCCAATAGACGATATATAGAAATACAGCAATAAAACCGTACTATTTGCGAGATTTCACATATGTATATGCATCGTTAAAGTAAATGTCTCGCTAAATATGCACATAATAATTTTGGCAATAGTAAAGTTAGCAGTTAGGTAGTTTTTGGCTGCGAGTAAAGTTCAGCCAGTATTGAGAATCGTGAGTCATTTGTTTCCAGCCGGTCATCACCCATATTAATCAGTTGATCGATCTATCATCTGAATTCAGATCGGTTTGAACACAATGGCCTTTAGAGCGAGCGACTTCACAATTACTCACGAAGCTGGAAACTATTGTGCGTAGACGGTTGTGGGTAATACCGTACTATTGATATTCTAGTGATGGGCCTGTGCGTACGATCGACAGCCAGCCATGTTTATGAGTGTAATGAATTAATTATTATTGAAATATAGGTAGTATGAAGTCGCTACCCGAGTTTCTACTCGGGTAGCGACTTACTTTATTAGGTGCAACAAGATAAAATTGTCCTTAGTTACAGAAATAATTAAAAATCCATTGTATCTCGCTAGGATCCACAGAACTTGATCTATCCGTGTGCCAAGTTTCATCTTGGATATTAGTCCGTACATCCAAACATCCTCACTCATTATTTAATTATTAAGTAGTATGTATCTTGTGGGACTGTCTGTTTATGGGTCTCGGATTCTTATTTGTAAAAATATCGACTTCAAACCTCAATGCAGTGTTTATGTGCTGAAATGATAATATTTTTTATTTCATGTAAGCATCCATTCTTCCTTGTGTTGACCGAATGTGTATGAACGTAAACGAAGCAAAAGGAGTAGGTATGTAAGGATCGAAGCAGGTGGTTGGTTCTGTAGTTTCTGCTTACCCTCACGGGAAGAAGGCGTGATTTTATGTAAGGTATATGCAAATTCATGTTTCTATTGATGTTATTTCAAGTTAAACAAATATAACCTTAGTACAGTGAACATTAAGTCGAAAAAGTTATACATATAAATGTTTGAAGTTGTAGCGTAAACTGAACTTTATTGTGTTGGTATTTCTCCAATAACTGATATTTGTTTACATGTTTGGCAAATAAATCTCAAACGCAGATGTGTCTATTATACTGCGCGTGTAGTAATTTCCTGCGCCTTTGTCAATAAAATCCATGATCGGATATCGAATCTGAATGACCACATGCATTCTTTGTTCTTTCCAATTCGCACAGTTACATGTGGCGTGACGTTACCGTTATCAGTAGGTACCTAGGTGACTATTTGTCATCATCATGGTACCTGTCATTGGTCATTGTTAGTTAATGTTGGAGAACCAAGGTAACCGACATAGCCCGAAGAATTGCCAAACTTAAGTGGCAGTGTGCAGGGCACATTGCTCGCAGAACATATGGCCAATGGGGCCGAAAGGTTCTGAAGTGGCGACCGTGTACCGGAAGATGGAGCGTTGGAAGGCCTCCCTTAAGGTGGTCCGACGACCTTGTAAAGGCCGCAGGAACCCGTTGGATGCGAGAAGCACAGAACCGGTCGAAGTGGAGGTGCTTGGGGGAGGCCTATGTCCAGCAGTGGACGTCTTTCGGCTGAAATGATGATGATGAAGACAGACTATTCCACTGAACTATAGATTTTGCAAGTAATAATTAAAACCATGGGGTACATAGGTCGGTATTGAACAGTGACGTTATTATTATCTCCGTATTAATTATAGTTGTTGGTAGTTGATACAAGAGTCAATATTACCTATCGCAATTAAACTGCATGATTATCCAGGTTCAATTGAATATATATACCTATTATAAATATTATATTATTATTACATTATAATATATATATATATATACAGGGTCCCATTAAAATAGATGGACAAATTTTAACACAGCGCTCAGTTCGTTTAACCAAAGATATTCAAGCAAAAAAAAAAAACTAACTAAAGTGATTTTATTTTGACCTTAAATAATAAACTGCCGGCGGCACATTAGTGTATATTCGTTAGCTGATTATTTATTGTTTTTAATTGAATACTAGGTAGTAGTAGGTAAATGACCACTAGACACATTCAAATGAAATAATTATTTCTGCAACCCGTGTATATACAATGTAAATTGTTTCAGTTGCATTCAATACGAAAAATAACAACATACAATGTAAATCGTTGTAATTGCATTCAGGTGCATTCAATACGAAAAATAACAAAATAGGTTCACAACAATTTTTGAGTTATTCCAGTTGGATCCCCTGAACCCCTTGTTAGTTATTCTTCGGTTTTAATTTCTGTCTCATCCACTATAAACTTTCTCATTCGGCCTGATCCCCTTAAACGTCAATGAGTAATTTGGTTTTCTTTTCAATCGCTTTTCGTGAGAGGCGTGTCTATATTGTCTATAATTCACGGCACATATGCTACCTACGAGTTAATGGTTTCTAAACAGGTACCTACTTAAATTTATAAAATATCTACACAGCACTTGTTGCTACATTGTAAATTTTACATATTTTGATCTCTAAAGTCTGCAGGAAAATTCTGTGAATGCTCAATAAAATCTAAGTAATAAAACCCAGCTGGAAGTTGCAATACACATAATATGTTGTAACGCTGACAGAATAAGTAATGTGTGATGTTTTAATCTGCAGCAATTGTATTCAAATAGTTGCGCTGCTGGTTGCTGTATCGGTTGCGATCGGTCGACATTGACATTGGCAGCGCGTCTGCACGCTAGCCGCCGACGAAATTCCACTTAGTAATTGAAAATGACTTTCATTGAAATGTATCGATGCAGCGCTTGAGTCGAGAAACGTGAAAGCATTTCAGTGCGTCCGGTGTAACTTGAGAGCTTGTGGTGGCGCTAATTGCGAAGATAATGAGCAATGGTTTGTCAGATGCAGTAGATTTGAGTTTAGTGCCTTATTCTGCCGAGGATCAAGATATATTGGGTACTCGGAGCACGAGAGCCGCGACGGTTCGCCTCGTAAGTGTGCGGTTCGCGACCGCATTGTTGTTACTAAGAGGGCTCTTATCGTAGGGGATTAGTTCTTAAGTGCTTAGTGTGAAACAGATTAATCAGTTCCAACCAATAAATAGTTTCGTATGTTGGTGTACTTCTTGTTCAACATTTGCAACAAAGAATATTTTATAAACATGCTATCAATATAACGGCATTAAATAATAAACTAATTTGCATGCGCGAAACGTCTTGTTCCGTGATTTTGTAGCGTCACAAAAATCGGGCACGTTGTGAGTCCTCAAATTAACATACCTACATAATTGTCTACATTTGAGATCCTTAGGTATAAATAAGTACATTACATTCACATCATGCTTCAATATTTTGATAATTGTATTATAATGATTCTATATTTGCGACACGCTTTGAGTCAATGTCATATAAACGTAGATGTTATTATTCCCCGAGGAAAAGATCATGCTTCCGTATGAAGCTGATACATACCTAATTCATAATTATATTCATATAAATGCATCGCGTATGTAGGCATTATAATATTATAGCCATCAATTATTTTGAGCCTTTTATTTCCTTTAATTATATTTCCGCTAATTAAGTATAACATGGCTACATGGGAAGAATTAGGAAAATCTCGTAGATCGGTGCTACGCTACGAGTCTACGAAGGACTCCTTCGTAGACTCGTAGCGTAGCTCCTTCGGAAGGAGCGGGAGCAATGAAAATTCAATCAAAACTGATTTTTTTGTCTGTTATGCCATATTGTTGATTTTTAGAGCGGTAGAAGGTACCAAGTGCGCAGTTGTACTTTATGAACACTAGAAAAAATATCATGCGCTAAAATCAACTCATTACGCACAGTATGAGCTCTTAAATGAAGGTATGCTAACCGCGACACTGAATTTATCACGACCGCGTATTGTAGTGATCTATTAAGTATGCGTTCTATTCTGTCCTGACATGATGGGTACAATCGGACATTTCACGCTCCGGTTACAGTACCACGCACGCTCTAGGGTGCTACGCGAACGCTACGCGGTTTGAAAATTGTAGCAAGCGTTGCGGGGCCCCATAGGGCGCGAGGTCGTAGCAGTGCCAGTGGCCGAAAGCACATGTCGACATGAGCAGTTTAGCACCACTTTGGGCCACGCAAAGCGTGAAGGCTGTTACTGGCTCGAGTACATTTACGTGTACTAGAAGTATGCAGTATGTAGTTCATATTTTTTTTTTACCAAAGAAGCAATGTTTTATTTCGCTCTAAAACGAGGAAATTTACACTAATAGGAAGAAAAAGCAAGTTAGTTATATTTTTAATTAATCAAGGAATTTACTCAATGTATCTAATTTAACGGCTCAGTCTTAAAAAAAATATCACAAAAATTCAATCGTTTTTTTTTACATAACAAACGCACTGTTTTTTTTTTTTTTTTTTTCAGGATGGGAAATCATCAAATGACTCCTCCCGCTCTGGGTGGAGCGGAAGGGAGTGTCAGACTCTTACTGACTAAAACCCACCCGTGTTCCTTCCTTCGCCCTTTATGTTCCGGGCCAGCGGTAACCCTTTCGGACAATCCCGCTAACCAACGCACTGTTATTTTTAAATTGTTGTAATCGAATAATAATGTTTATAAGTTGTTGTTGTAATCAATTACGATTTGAATAAATTATATTCAATAAGGTATGATAAGCCAGTTGTAAGTTTGAAATTACCTAATGTAAATTAAATAACCTCGGAAATTATTGGTCAACTACTGAAAATGGTAATTTTCTTTGTTCGCACTTTAGTTTACATCTTATTAAACATTGTAAATGATTACTTAATAAGTGTTTCCATTGTTATCGGTTGATTACATAAATATTAAATAACGTATGTAAATTAAAAAGGTTTTTATTTATATCTACGTTTCCCTGTTAAAGTAAGACTCGCGACAATAACAGTACCTGCGTATATTTGCGAGGTTAAGCCGCACTGGTTGGGGACAGTCTGTGGATGGGTGACCTTTCTTTACACATCCACACACGACCCGTGCGTTTAATCGGTATTCAGAACCCCGAAACAACCAGTCCGTCTTTAGAATATTAGTGTTGCCAAGTAACTGTTGTGGAGGTCAGATGACGGTCATTTCGAGTAAAGTACTGGTACTTATGTATCCATCCGTATCCGGTTTGACTGGTAGTCGACCCCAATATAATTGGGAAAAGGCCTAGACAGATGATGCATGTTTTCATTACCTTACATAATAAAGTTCAAGGTTTCTGTCTGATGCAGAACGTTAAAACATTTTTTTCAAGCAGTTGAGTATCTTCTTTTTCTACTTCTATTATTTATCTATACATACAAATCAAATAAATAAAATTGAAATGTCTGTTTATGTTATGCTTATGTTTATGTAAATGCTTAAGAAAGTATATACGGAAGTTATAAAAAAATACGTTTTGAAATTTTTGCCTGTCTGTTAAGTCTGACTGATCTCCGAAACGCCTGCACCGATTTTGACAAAAGTTTCACTGACAGATAGCTGATGATATAAGTATTAACTTGAACTATTTTAAAACATGAATTAGGGTGCCGCGCTAAAAACTTAAAACCCATGAAATCCAATTTGTTTTCCGACATGCACGCGAAGGAACGGCGGGCAGAGCCAGTTTATAGTAAAAATAAATAAGATAAAACAATTAACCTTAAGTTTCAATACTACACCAGATCTAGACTTACACGTCTTCGCAGTAAAGAGATGACATCATGCACTTCAAGTTTCAACCATAATGACGAAACAAGTGTTTAAGTATGTCCTCTGCTTCTTCCATTTAATATTATGTGCACTTGTATCGTCCAGCCGATTATCAATCTTCGGTAATGTCCACGCCAATCACATGCAGTTGCCAAATATAGCAGCGCTGTGATGTTCCGGCGGCAGTAGCGTACAACGTTAACAGTACAACCTGCAAGGTTAGTAAACGTTGATAACCCTGAATCATATGTTCCACTGCAGACATATACGGGTGACGCGACGACAATGACCATTTGTCATCCAAATAAGTAGTTTTTGACTTAACTTTTGATATTTTTGCCAGTATTCGGTCAGATTCCTTGAAGTTGTAAGAATTCCGACAGATGTTCGTGTCGGAATTTTTATGTTCTTTCTTTTTCAACTGAAGATGTTCGCCAATGGTCGGATGTAATGTGTTTGGTATTCGCGGCACATTCGAGTGTACATAATGTCCAATCTGTATTGTAATCGGACCGGCGCGGTGTAAGCAGCACAAACAAGTAAGTAGGGCTACAGTGTTATCTCCATATCTCCAAAAGTCGAGTTTGACGTGCTTACTATAATTTATTTCTTACTTATATTGAATTTTGTTTTTGACATGCTTTAACCTCTCCGCCCACTTTTTATCGCCCACTTAGTATCGAGTAGTTGTACTACAAAAGGTGCAATCTGCAATCCCGAGCAGTTTTCAAAGTTATAGGACCATGTTTTCTTTGTTGAAGCATATTGTCAACATACGATTTTTCCCTATTAAGAATTATTCTGATTTTACTGGAACTTGCAATGCTGACAGAATATACTTGTAATTGCATAGTTTTTTTTATTGTACTTGGTTGTTTCTTTAGCTTTTTTACATTGCTAATGATCCTCGAAATCTTCCACTGCGAAGTCAAGGTTGCCTAGATCCATCTGTCCTAACATGACAGGACACTTTTTTGTTAGTTCCTATAACTTATAAACAGTATTTTTTATAAGTTCCCCTACCCCTCTAGTTCACCCTAACCCTAATAAAAACCTTCTCATACAATCTTGTATGAGAAGCTTTATAATAGGGTTAATTCTAAATCGTCAGTCATTATGTTCGGTTGTTGTCTTAAAAACTGCGGTTTAAATACTAGGTACGTCAGTGATGATGAGGATAAAGATTACATTCGTGATCATTAAGTTTGTTTGTGCTTTGGATAAAAATGGAACGGAAAATCACAGACTGACCAGAGCAGCTCATAATTACCTATAAGTTATCAGAAAAAAGTAATCAACTATGCCCGAACTGCGCCAGTGTACCTACAAATATTGATAGAGCTTAGTTAAGTTATTTATACACTTGCCAAGACTGAGTTGCACAAAACTGACGCATTTACATGAGATCGAAGTAATCAGCATTAAGTACATCATAAAATAAGGTCTTAATATCAAAGAGATTGATAGATTTGTGGTTTAATCGATGATGAGGCCTTGTAACTCTTACATACAGCATCAAGTACCACTACGCGTAGAGTCGGCGACCGATTCCGTAATTCGGCAAGATTCGATAGTTCACTATAATCGTGGAGGTTGTCGGCAGCATGAATGATGTTGAGTCAAGGTTTTAATAAGATATTTTGAGAAAAATAATCAAGGCGAGCGTTTTCCATGTTTGGTGTTCGTTACAAAAAACCCAAATATTGTCTGAGAGGTGGTGGAAAGTCTGGGGCTGCGCACGTGATCGGTGCCGAGAGCGAGGGACTGAAGAGGGGAGCGAATTAATCCAGGCTCGCATGGGCGCGCTTATCCCGCGGCGATTTTTTTCGCGCACTAGGCTTTCAATGCACTTTTTATTGCCAAGAGTTAAAAAATCAACAGTGTGTTTTTTTGACAATGCTCGGCTCAACATGGAAAGTTCAAAATCCAGTGCGCGATATAATCCCGCCGCGTTTTTTTTACGTCAGTGTGAACGTGCATTTTATCCCGCGGTGCCTGCTAACCTGCTACTCGTTATACAATTGCGGTAACTTATTTCAACAAAAGTGACAAAACACTCGCCGCGAAATAAACCGCCATTGACGAAATTAGAAGGGGTCGCGCGCTTATACTTGTACGTACATACGCACATTATAATCATTATTAGATTGCAAAATATAAATACTACACCGCACTGATTATGTGGAAAATTTTGGCAAACCTTTCTGTTGGAATTATCAAGTGAGTAATCAATTTAAATGTTGAAGGGACAAATACACACAAAGGTGTAGGTAATATTATGCACAATTACCTACTCAAGCCTTCTGTTTGTCCATTCCATCAATGGAAAAATGGATCAAAGTAAAACATGACAATCAGAACAGATGAGATCATTAGAGGAGAACAAATAGATAGTCACGTAATGGTAGTGAATGTGCACTGATTATCGTTTAGATGCGACATGCACAACAAACACGGCATTGTTGTCAGTCTGACACTATTTACTATTTACTAGGCTTGATTCGGATTCGTAGCTCTGACTGAAGTAGTTAAGAAGAGTAACGAAAGTTCCCTGGATTGGATTAAGTCAAGGTGAGAGGCATCGTTAACGCTAGAAGATAGCGTGAAGGCTCTTTCTAGAAGGCACCTGAACTATTTTTCATAAATAATTAATTGCGCAAAAGAAAACTAATTTAAAGTTTCATATAGAGTATAATCCAAAAGAAAAAAATAATGCGTTCTTTGTTGGTGAAATGGCTGCGTTGCGATGCGTCTGCGCAACACCCGGAGGCAACACTTTCGACCCTGAACTCAATTCGGCCGCGATCATTTTGCAACTAATCGTTGGTCGCTGCGGCGCGATGGACGTCGCCGGCGCAAATGTAAACATTTGCAGGCGTGAGCCGAACACGCGAGGTCGATGTGGACGTGCTCTAACACTTCGTCCACCATTAAATGACTATCCTTGCCGAACATAATGTTTGTCGCCATATTCAAATTAAACAGCTTAAAGCCTTAAATGGACCAAAAATGTTGCTACGTGTCTATCTTCAGAAGAACATAGCATGAAGTTCTCACATAGATACAATGTTGAGAATACACGTAAGATTCTAATCGATGAGATTTTGTACGTGTAAGTATTTATCATATCAATTAACACTTTGGAAAGTTGGCCATTCTTCGAACGTGAACATAATCCATTATTTTAGTTAGAATTTTCAATTGACATGATAAGTGTAAGACGCATACATCAGCATAGTTATCATTAATATATGATGAGTTAGGTTAGTAGTTAGTAGGACTTTTTTTCTTTTCTTTTTTATATAAAATGTTGCCCCACACTAGGAATTACTCCTGTATCGTGGGTGCGTTTACAAACATTTATTGTTCC
This sequence comes from Luperina nickerlii, assembly GCA_963855955.1. Lineage (NCBI taxonomy): Eukaryota > Metazoa > Arthropoda > Insecta > Lepidoptera > Noctuidae > Luperina > Luperina nickerlii. Next base: position 9,192,828 of record OY979669.1, read on the forward strand.
GGGTCTGGCTGTTTTAACACACACAAACAGCCAGACCCGGAACAACTACGTGAAGGCAAAACAAATATTTGTTCCATGCGGAATTCGAACCCGCGACACGCAGCGCAGCAGTCGACCGCTTAGCCACTGCGCCAACCGTGTCGTCAAGGACTGGGGCGAGATGAAGAAAATGTCATGAAATTATTGGAATTTCCAGACATATTGATAACTTAAAATAGTATTTACGTTGAAGAGATACAATTGGCGAGAAGTTGGTGTAATTTAATACAAGCGTTCTTATCGCGATTGCGATTTCGCGATAAGTATATATGACGAAACCGAAAAAAAACCTAAATAATTTCTTTGACGCACTGATTGGCGCTTGCTTTGTATTTAACATACATTATCTTCAGTCCCGACTACTAATTACTTCAGTAATTTATTTAAATGGTATATGTAAGTGGTACCTTTCTTAATCGGCATACCATTGTAAGTACATATTATTATGTGCATATTAATATGACCAAAATCACTACTCAAGATTCACCGTTAAAGTCAATCTGCACCAACTATGTTGGGGTTGTCTTCCAGTCTAACGGGTTGCAGCTGAATACCAGCATTTTACATGGAGCGTCTACCTTCTGACCTGTTTTTTATTAAGTACATAGTAATATGATTCATCGTGTATAAATTAATTTAAACATTATTTATGTAAGTATGTAAGTACGTAAGTATGTACAAAATTAAGTATGTAAGTACAAAATCACCACTCAATGAAAAGTTATTTAGCTACTTACGTATTTGACGTCACTGAATTATGTATGAGCAAAAGTTTGATGAATTGCGACCTCAGCACAGGAGTCACACGCATAACGTAGATAATGCTAAGTAAGTGACACTGTACTCGTAAGTATAAGAGTTTTTGAATGTCAATGCCAACAACCTCTGTAATCAGCTTGAAGCGGATGTTTGACCTTACAGGAAGGTATTTTAAGTAAACTAAAATAAGACAAGACGACGACAATCGACTTTGATTTTAATCTATGTTATGTGAATGTTTGCCGATTGATTTAAGTCTGGTTGAGTAATTATTGGCCAATCTTTTACGAGGCAGACAGTAGACGTCTAATAAATTAGAAGATCCTAAAAAATAGGTGCTAGACAGCGTTGGCGTTTAGAACATCTAAGAAACACGTGATATACCTACCTAAGGAGATGGATAAAGTGTGGCCCTGCACGAACAAATACTTAATAATATTTAAAAAAAACTTATTATACCTACTTGAATTACTATCATGACTTTCATTTCTTCGCATATGTTTGTGGGAAAATATCAATTTAATAGTGTATTATTTTGTTTGTTTTATTTTGATTACCATCCGGAATTTCAAATGTTGCAATTATTCGACATGTATTTTAGATAATAGAGTAAGAAAAATATATTTTTTTATGCGCGTTTAGTGATAACGGAAGTAAAGTAAATAAGACACATTTTATTATATCTGTTGTTACTGCTCTCTCGTCTGACCCCGGATTTCACGGACTTTGCATCTTTTCATTTCGCCCTACCCCGCCCTACCTTAGCTACTCGCACTTTGGACAACTGATTTTGCCCTATTTCTGATGGAGAAGCAGCGCTGCACTAACTGTGGTATAGCATAGCAACGTTTCGCATAAGGAGGCATTTTTGTTGGATTCGGATGAAATTCAATCTGTTATAAGAAATAGGATATTTGGATTACTCCGCGATTGGTGAGTAATCAGCGTAATAACTCACACGCGTGAGTTTTCAGTAAAGTCTTCAGCACGTCTTTTAAGGTGTAGTTATTTGGTTATACATAAGTAAGTTGTTTATTTTAGATCACTGCGTCTGATAAAGAGTACCATTCTTTCTGGTAATAGTAATAATAGTCATCATCATCATTCAGCCAAAGAAGTCCACTGGTGCTCATAGGTACCTAAGCCTCACTTGCTGAACAAATGACCTGGTAGAAGTCGCAGGAATTCATTGTATGCGAGAAGCACAGGACCGGTTTATGTGATACCTACCTGTACACTACGTATGTTAAATATTTTTAAAAGTAAATAATAATAATATCAGCCTATTATTGTCTCATCTTGTACAGAAGAGACACGAGCATTGCACGTTTGCTCAAGACAGGGTTGACGATATCAGACTTATTTTAACTAGAGGTCCAGCTTTCCTTACGATGTTCGTGCTTCACCGATGTCAGTAATGTCCAAGATAATTTCAGAAACTACATAATATGAATTGAAAAAAAGTCACACTGGTACTTGCCCGGAATTGAACCCACAACCATGCATGAGAAGCGAGGCATTAACCACTGGACCGTCACGGCAATGTACACGTCTACTGTATTTAAACGTCAAAATATCATACCAAAATTTTCACCGAAAATGTCTTATATCTCGTCACCACCGACTTCTGGAGTAATAAAATATAAGCAGGACTATTAAATACAATCATTCCTTCATGATATATATTGTTTTATTAATGTCCATGCTGGACCATACTTGTATGGGAGCGTTATCCATCTACTTTATTTATATTAAAAAAGTTATCTGATATTTATGTATGTATTTTTTTTAAACTAAAGTATTTAAATAATTCGTGTGCGAGTCCGACTCGCATTTGGCCAGTTTTTATTAATAAAAGGAAACCATTTATGTATAATTGTTGTTTTAATCGAAGTATTTATTATTTTATTCGTCTATGGTTATACTTACAAACTTTTTTTGGAGAACCGGTCATGCGATAGTCTATAAATATGCATATGGTATTAGGCACCATACATAGGTATTATAGTGAAGGGATAATAATATTCGTATAAGAATCTAGGTCATTAATCATTTCTTCAAATTAGTTCATATCATAATGTTGATTAAGTAGGTAGATGTTGTTCGGAGAGTTTGACTCGAGGTCGGACTGAACAAGAAAATAGCAAGAGCATGTTTAGTTTTCAATTAACGATAAAATGAACAAGCAACATTTAATTTTAATGGAAAAAGAAGAGGCTACTGCTTTAGTTTTAATATGTTTAAGTGTGGTTCGGTATGACCATTCAAAAGTACCTACTTATAGGTGACTTTATTAATGTTTCATCATTGAAATCTTTAATTTAAATAAAATAGGGGTTCGTTATTGCTTAGCTACTGCCGTTAACTTATTAATTTATTTGTGTATTTATTAAAATTTCTCTTACAAATATCATTACAGGAAACTAACTATCTTACAATTATCATAAATCTATCTCGCAGCCCAGAAAGTAATATTCTCAGAGAGGATGTCTTGTTCAAACACCGCAGGATCACACAAATCAAACAGGATTTGTCTCATTATGGTGCAGATTACCAGGTTATTTTCACATTACCGGTTCCTACATTAGCAGAACCATCGTAAAGAGCAACTAGTAGCTAGCCAACACGTTATTCTCACTAACAATCAAACTACTTCTCAACTGACAGAACAGTACAGTTCTGTACAGTATTCATGATTATACGACATGTTGTTTTAGAATTGTATCTAATTAAGTATGTACAGAATGTATTACAAGTATTTTTAGTCATTGTCTCCGATTTGATTCTAAAGCGATTTTATTGTTTTTTTGAATTTTTATTATTTTAGTATTATTCCTATTTATAGTATTAAATTCTTAGACCTCCCTTGAATGTAAATTAGCAAAATAAATTTATTCTTATTCTTATTATCTCTGTAGTAGATACTGTAAACATAATAAACAATAAATAACAAAACCCTTATTTACAAAGGACATTGATTTTGTTTACAGTATTTTATGATAGCAATAAAAAACAATGACTCTTATTAGCATTGTCAATAAGTAATGATTGGAACTTTGAAATCGACTTGACCCAATTTTATTTTATAGCAATTCTTATTCAGGAATCATAGAGATTTAATGATCGAAGGAGGTAAGTCAAGCAAGGTAAAAAATGCGACGAGGCAAGCGTCATGCAACTTGCTGTGCCAACTAGTCTAACCATAAAGTTTCCTTGTTACAATTTCAAGTTGACTCCATTGTTTTTATAACAAGTGGAAAATTGGAAACTCCTCTGATTAATGATAAATCTCAGTATATGAGTAACGTACTGGTATAATGTTGTCTAGCTGTAAAAACACTGTGTTTTTGTTAATTAATGTTCATTAGGTAAGTACGTTGATATTTTAATTGGATATAGCGCACAATACGTATTTTTCCAGAGTTGACAGTTGATAGACTGTAGGAACTATAGTAGGTACGAACTACCTAATTATGAAAGACAGTTAAATGTGGTGGTTTATAAGCACAAAGTGAAGAAGTCGTTGAATAACTAATATGAAAAAACATTGAAGGAGATCCATTGCAATGAAATAGATAAAGTCAGCTATTATTTTTTACTTCCTACACGCATTTGGTCGGTTGAATGCAAAACATGAATTCCTTTCGGAAAACAGAAGCATAATGTATACATTTACACAAGGAGAGCAACTCGGACCCGACATAAAATAAGAATATGTAGCAAAGTTTAAAACATGAAGTGACTGCGAAAAGTCAAGTAGCCTTATGTTAAGGATTTTATGTAGGTATTCGACAGGGCCTTGATAGCCTGACCGGTCTTAAATCCAATAATTTAATAAGTAATGGACGTACCTACCGGCGGACTTTTTTGCAGTCTAGACAAAGACTGGGTTTAAAAGTCGAACGGAGTAGAAGTCGATGATACAGATTTTTTTTTCACAAAAAACAAAAAAAAAACTAATTCATTCGTAGAGACATTCAATCTTTTGGTTCAAGCCATCAGCCGGCTTCAATTAAGGATTTAATGTTAAAAAAAGAGATATTTTATTTTAATTTTTGGTGAAAAAAAAATCTGTGCCATAGGCTTCTACTCCGTTCACCTTTTATACCCTGTTTTTGTCCAGACGGTGAAAAAAAGTCAGCTGGTATATGTCAGAAAATAATGAAGCTGATCTATCAATTAAACAATTCCGTGGTCCCTACCACTAAGGTTAAGGTCATAAATTCAGTTCAGGATCAGCAACAGACTGGCAATGACACCGATGTTTATGTATGAAAAGGAAATGCAAAGTGAATACAATCAGGCCTTTGTTTTGATCTCAATTTCCTATTATGGAGTTATCGATTGAATAGTTGGTTATACAGTCATGCAATAATTTAAATACTGTTCTTTGAATAAGTAATAATATAGGTATACAGGGTCAAATTAAATTAGCTAGTGAAACTTCACAGACGTGATGATATTTAACACGATGAAACATATTTTCTTAACTCATATTTTAAATAACAACAGTAGCAGTAGTAGTACATATTTTGTCGTGTTTAGATATCGATATCCATCACGAATGCAGTTTCGCTAGCTAATTGAATTTAACCCTGTATGATCGGCTTGGTGCTTTGCGAAAGACGATTTTTTTTTTTGAGAAATTCAATCATAAGTGTATGTATCCTATGATATTTGTAATGTATCGCTCGTAAATTTATTTATTATACATTGAACGATTTTTTTAATGATGACATTTAATGGATTAACTTTTATTTCTTTTATTTCTTATTTTTATTGAATTTTGGTTTTTATTTATTGACATTTTGCATTATTGTACTGTATTAGAATAATTTCTTTAAAATAACTGTATTTTGACTATTATTTTAATGACATGACCGCATTTGACTATTATTATATTTTATTTTGACTATTTTCTTTCTCTTTTTTGTTTATATTGCTTTACATTTTTTTCAATGATTTTGCTTATTAGAATAAATTCATTAATTTCTAATTATTGTTATTATCTTTGGAGGCTACTGCCAATATTTTATAAAATTGTTGTGCCCGACAGGGTCCATGTGAGCTATATTTTTATTATAAGATCTCATAAAACACATGTGATTGCAATAAATAATTGAATTGAATTGAATTAAAAGTCTAGTAAATCTAGTTATAAAAGTTGCTAAAAATAACGGCTCCGGAATGAATCAAAAATGTTTTGCCTTGATTCGATTCAAAAGGTCATTCGAGTTTAATGATATTCAGTAGGCTTCTTAGACCACAAGTCCAGTAAAGGTTAAAGAAAAAAAAGTGGTTATAAATAAATATGTTGCGGTACCGGCAGAGGTTCGTGACGTCAATGGAAATATTTATATTGAACAAGTTTTATTCGCGGTTCTTTATTTGTGCTTATTTGTTGACCTTCACAGATTTCCTATGTTAGCTTTCCTCGTTCAGTTTATAGCCTTCGTAATTGAATGTTCAGATGCCATCATTATAAAGGCGCTGCTTGCTATATTTTTTATTGCTTTCTCAATTTCAGCATGTGGAAATTTGAGCGCATGACCTTCCAACTGCATGTTTCCTTGTACCCGTAGGGGAGACTGGGTGCGGTTGAAGCAGGGTACGGTTGAAACAACGCTAATAACTCGTAAACTATTAGCGATGTAGTGAGGGGTACAACGGGAGAAAGACGCGGCCGGCGAGTCCGGTCATGAATCACAGAGACACGTTGCACATCGCGCTCTGTGTACGTTTCCAGGGGACCCTATTATATTTTTTCGACAAAATGAGATGTATCTGAAGACAAAAGTCTATTCTGTCATTTTAAGTGTTTTGTTGTTTGTTATTTTTCAAAATATCTGAGCTACGGGCGTTCAAAGAAAAATTGTTTCAACCGTACCCAGTCTACCCTACATGTAACAAAAAATCCATAACATCAACCTAATTTCATTTGTTGTCTAATTAATATCCATTATTATTTTAATTGAACAGTTAGTAGAAAATATTTTGGGATGTTTTTATTTGATACGTTATCTACTACTAGATAATCAATTGATTCCTAAATATGCATTGTACTGGTAACACGTAGCATCATGATAGTCAAACACGATATTTCTATTTTTTATTTTGTTCACGTGATAGGTAAACTAAAACTAAACTAAACTAAAACTAAACAAATTATGTTACGGGAAGGCTTCGTCGTATCGGCAACTTTTATTTTGTCATTTTATCTTATAAAAAATGTTTAGAACGTGATCAATGTGTTAGTTCGTTATCAAGATGTGTAGATATCGATAGCGATAAGCGTGCACTATTTATCGGTTTGTTTCCACGTTCGCGATAATGCAGAGCGTGAAGATATGGTGCCCCACGATGTCAACGTGGTTACGTTACGTAGGCGTATCGTATCGTAGAACTCGTAGTGAGCTCGCTGAGAGCATGTTAATCTCGTGTCATGTCAGTGGCCAGGCGCGGTGACCTTACGTCACGCGCCTACCGCTTTGCGCCGCCACACGCGTTGGGAATACTAACGCCACCAGAACGCCTTGGTGGATCCTTGGCTTCAAAACCAAGCTCCTTTCTGAGTAGTCTGTTGCGTCTGTTGCATGTTTTCTACGATTCAGTTCACAGTTAAGTTAATGTTTGTGGTATCATACAATTGGCATACCATGTTGACAAACGCGCGCCGAAGAAGCGGATGTTGTCCACTGTTGATAAACTATTCCCATAGTTATCTTTCCTATTATCGACACATACTCAAAGGTAAGGTAAGCGAGCAGTATTACCTTTGAAACGTTCACCATATAAATTGACTTCGTTTGATCTCTATGATTTGACCCTTGATTGGGAACATGAGTCTCTCTGAGCCCAATTAGCGCCTCGCAGCAGCCAGTGTGCAATACTATGGGTATGAAAACGCGGGTATTATTGTAAACTTGAAATGTTTCGTTAATTCAGTCAAGGAATTAATTGGTACTGAAACAGATCCATGAGGGCAATACCTGTTATTGTTTCATTGGAATTTCACAATGAGACCGATTCATCTTGCATTGATGTTTTTAATTAACATAAATCATTCGCAGACTACTTTTAACAGGCACGTTTATTAGTACGTGTGCGATTTAAAATTAATCTTCGGTTAGTCAAATATACGTTATAGTGTCCATAAATAGCTGATTTTAACTTTTGAGCTCTTAAGTAAGCTTCAGGAGTCGGAGCTGAGCAAAGTGTGATCAACCTGCTTTGAGTTCATCACATGATTCAGCCGACGACGCAACTGGTTTAGATAAAAATTAGCCTCACCCGAGTGATCGATCTATTAGACCGGTGAGGTCCTTTTCCGGAAGTAAGTCCTCCAGGCCGGGCTGTCCAAGTACACATTCACTATATGTCAGAAGCGGACAGCTGATGTCCTGTCCAGATTAACGTGTGTATGGGTGGGGGCGCGGGGCTGCGTGTGTGCGTGCCAAAGTATCGCGTTCGGATCGCGGCGCGCAAATTAGCGCCTGCGCACGGCGTACAGGTGAGCTCGGTACTGGCGGCGCGCGCTGCCCCCGCGCGCTTTTATCACATCGCTCTTCACACGCCTTCAACTTGACTTCTCATGTCATCGTTTTGATCATCTACTAATATCGCATTAGTATTGGGCACTGATAAGGAGGTAGTTTAATAGGTAGTTTAATTTTTAAATTCCCAAGTCTTCACTATTTTGCCAGCTCTGGCTGTGCAGTCGTCCGATGTCACCTCTTTGGCTTCCTATTTCATTGACATTGACTGCACTGACATTCTTCGTGGTCCGTGGATGATGTGTTGGTGCTAAATACTAAATAGTTGCTAGTTTGCTACAGAAGAGGTGTGAACATAAGGTACACGGGTTAGCTGTTTACATCAAGATTTATTCATTATCATACTTTAATATTTGTGTAAATATAGACAAAGTAGTAATATATTTTGATTAAAGACTATTTACTGCTATAAAACACATTTTTGCTATTACAGACAAAATGTGACGTTAAATAAAATTTATGTTAAAGTGATCAAGTTCCTAAATTCATAGAAATAAAAAATATTTTAAAATTGTCTATTTCCTAAGAATATTTTATCACGTCCTGTCTTTACCGGAGGCCGTGAAAATTAAACTATTATTATCAGGCCGCCTATCAAATCATTTAGATAGGAATATTGCCATCATTGATGAAAATATCACAATTTCATCGATATGCTTATGCAGTCACAAAAGCAAAAAGCAATTTACATGCATACAAGAAATTATATTGATTTTGACGACATTGTCTTCAGCTAGAGGTGATAATTCAGGAGCGTTTGGTATCGTGTTCATTTGTTCACTGCTAATATACAGTTTCTTAGTTCAAAGGTTATTATTCAGTGGGTACCGTATTTATTGTTTTGAATGTTAAGCTTGGTAAGTGAATATTTACGTATGTTTTTGATTGAAAATGTTAATGAGCTGAAAAACTGTTAGACATTTTCCATATTTTGTTTTCTTTCAAGCAAGGTTGCTCAAAACTAAGACGACCCACTGACCAAATTTCCAAAGATTCGTATGATGTCGTGGTAATTTTTTTGGATACCTAAGATGCTATGCTTTGAGAGAGCAAAAATTTTCTTTTTAACCTAAAAGTAATTAAGAACTTAGAACTGTAATTTAGAACAGGGCGATATTAAAACGGACTACCTATAAGATATTTGACTAATGCTTGGACTTTTCTGGTTAAAGACATTTATTTCTCATAAAGAAATTTACATTTCACTTACATGAGAACAAAATTTAAACAAAGTAAAAACTAATCATTGTCCTTCGACACTCGGACTTACAATTTACCTGACGTATTTGACAATATACATATATCATTAGTAGGTATTACCAATTATTTAGGATCGCGGGTACTCCCAAAAATCCAACACTGCGCCTCTATGCGTAACTACCCTGCCTTGAGATACAGAGTGCGGACTTTTACAACTTTAATTGAACCGACTCGGTTGTATCTCGATGTGCAAGAAAGAACAGAGTCAGTCGTTCAAGTTGCCGCAGCAAGTCTTTTACACGGTTTTCTTGTAAGGCTTTCTTTGGTTGAATTTTTACCAATTATTTCCCTAAGATCCCTCTAATTGTCTAGGCGCGAGGCGGTATAAGTATAAAACTCAGCAAATATGACCGAGACGAGTTTTCAATGCAATAAAGTTTTGGGCAGGTATTCATTTGGGTTCAAAATTTTCCGTATACTTAGGTGTATTGTTGTGTGCACTATTTGTGTTATCGACAGTTTTTTTTCATATTGTCTGCTTTTTCCTTCAAATGGTGGTATAAACTTTGTTTACGCATTTTGCTCGGAATTTGACCTCTTATGTATTTGTTGAGATTCAAAGTCCGGTTCCTCGAGATCACCGCAAATATTGTCTTATTTGAATTAATTTTGAGTTCAACTAAGTAGGGTGTTTACTAACTTGTATAATGTTTTTGCATTAGTCGAAGCTGCGGAGGCAGCCGTTAACTTCTATTTCTAACATACAAGTTGTGTACCTAGTATCTACAAACTAAAACTTAAATAAATATCGAATGCGTAATTATGGAAAAGATTAGATGTAGGTAAGTCAGATTTCCGATATTGGCTTTTTTTAAATAAGTGGTTCAAAGTTTTGAAAATAATCGACTCCATAGGACACAGGAACGGATATTTTGGGATGTTCTTGCTTACAATGTTTGTAATAATTTTTTTACAGAGCCTATGTAGTGTTGCTATGTTATAATTATATGTAAACATGTATAGGTTTACACAATTAAATGTTCCACCATATCCTTTTTAAATTAGGTAAACCCTGTTTGCATTGCCAATTTGACATACCTACTTGGAATAAGTTAAATAAATAATTATAATTGGCGACCTTGCACTTAAGTACTTTCTCACAAAATATGCAGCTTTGAATTACAGGTTGTGCGTAACTACCTACTAGTTACATTTCTTTCCGGAAAAATAACTTATGGAATTTTTGTTTGTCTTTATTTTTGTTTGTTTTGTTTATCAGAAATGTAATTTAAACAAATAAAAATTTACTTACTATCTTAATGGGAAAGTTCACCTTTAATTGCATTTGTTTTTACATTCTAGAATGGACGTACGTTTTTCAGTATTGTCTTCGATATTCTGATTAAAGACATTTATTTCTCATAAAGAAATTTACATTTCACTTACATGAGAAAAAAATTTAAACATAAAGTAAAAACTAATTGTCCTTCGACACTCGGACTTACAATCTACCTGACGTATTTGACTATATTACATTAGAAGGTATTACAAATTATTTAGGTTCGCGGGTACTTCCAAAAATCCAACCCTGCCATGAGATACAGAGTGCGGTCCCACTGTCACAATGCAGAAAAATCAGTCAGTAGTACATACATACAACTTTTGTTTACAGCTGTTATTTTTTTCCTTCTTTTATTGCTATTTTTCGTAGTGGTTTTGTGTTAAGACGACGCCGACTGCGCAGTGGCGCCCTCATCGTTTGTTTGGTTATTTCTTTTATTTTAATCCTTAAAACGGAAAATATTTTCCGTTTTAAGGATTATCATAAAACTAAAGAATGTAAAACTACCGTTTGTAATCATATTAACGTATAATCTTGTGGAGCACAACTTACCGTACTTATTTTCTGCATTTTCATTCTAAAATAAAAGAAATAACCAAACAAACGATGAGGGCGCCACTGCGCGGTCGGCGTCTTCGTAGCATTAATCGTGTGTGGTTAACTAATACTGATATTTTGGAGAACATATTTTTTTAGTTTGGTTTTAAAGACATTGATCGAAATCGCACCCCTTATCTCATCTGGTAATTTATTGTAAATTTGCACTCCCTCGTGAACGACCTTTAGTATTAGAATACGTGCTATTATTAATAGAGATGATTTCTGAAGAAGAAAAACAATAGATATCTACTAAAGCATTTTATGGAAGTTTCAGGTCAGTTTTGAAGGGCAAACTTAAGTAAACTTTTGAAACTTAGGCATGTTTTATGGTTTTTTATTTTAATTCAGTAACATCAGCCTTAACATCCTATAAATTTCGAAACAGAAAACACACAGATTTGTTTAAAAAAATCGGTTGTATTTATTGCATTATTATGTTTTATTATTAAAACATTTAGTACCTACCTACCTTATTAAATCCTCACAAAGAGTTAACATTTCTCACATCTGTTATTATTATATTATTATTCTCTAGTATGCGTTTTATCCAAACAATAAATATTATCAAAACACTCGGCGCAAATGAAAACCAATTATTTTCGTCTTGATTTCCTACTATAAAGTCAAGTGATTACCTAAATAATATATCGCCTCTTTACTTCAATAACGTGATATGTGTGAGCATTTCAATATTCAAGATAACACATTATTGAAGTAAAGAGGCGATATGTTATACCCATAGGAAAACTTTAATGGATGTTTTTAAATTCTATGCCTTTTTATACATAAATTTTATACGACAAACTGAGGGGTGTATAAAGGGTTTTATAGCTAACGGTGTAGCCACTAGCACTTAGTTACGGTAATAATATCCATACAGTATGTCGTCTTCATACAAACGGACGAAACGCGAGCTATACCTACGCGCCTAGACCACGGCATGCGCTCGGCATGCAGACAGTCGCGACTGTGCCGCAGTGACGAACGGACGGTGTGTTGTTTTTTTTTAACAATAACCGCGCGATTTTTTTCACTAAAAATAAGTTCAAGTACATATTTAATATGACGAGTAGGCGATATTGTGCTGTTTTTGGTTGCATGAATTCGTCAATAACGCATCCAGAGATAACTTTTTTTACATTACCTGGAAACTCTGAAAGGTAAGACTATAAAATAATTTTACTTACTTGTAGGTAGGTACATAATGTGTCTTTTTAATGGATAAGTATTTCATTTTATCTCCCGAAAAAAAGATGTCTGGATTAATAAATGAAGTGAATAGAGTCAAGGAAAGTGATAAACACGAGTGAGGTAGGTAGTTATAGGCGGTTCATGAATCATTAAACGGTAGGTACGCTGGTGTTAAAACCTCGGGGCATGTGTGTTTTGTTAGTTTGTATAATTCCAAGTAAAGACGTGGTTTTTATTATTAATAATAGTTGTTTATTGTACTGTGTATGAATAATACTAGAAAAAAATTGGTTGTCTGTAAAGTCGATTTACGGACGATAACGTGACAACATCATAACAAAACATTAATGAAATGATTGCATACTTTTATGAATAAAATTTAATTATTTTTATTGAATTATTAATATTTTGTATGAATGAAGGAGAAGGAGGAACGAAGGAGGAAAGAAAGGAGGAAGGAGTGAAATGAAATCTACAATTTAATTGATAAATTTGCTTTTATTTGCACTCATTAATTTAAATATGTTTATTACTTCAATGAACAGATTATTTTAATTATATTTTTTATATTATACATGTTTGCTATTTAACTTCTTCCAATCTGTGTTATTCTGTTAAGGATAGGACGATGATAGGAAAGATTAAAAAAACATTAATATACAAATTTTGAATTTTATTTGTAGTTCTTGAACGTTTGATTTAACTATAATAATAATTTAACATAATTTGTTTAAAAATACACATGAACAAGTTTTCATAGAAATAAACTGTAATCAGATTAATGTTAAATAAATGGTTAATTCGAAATGACGAATTATTTTATTATTTATGTACACACAGTAAAATACAATAACAAAACTAAATGGAAACACAAAGTAGGCAAATGTAATTAAAATGCTGGAGGCGGGCAGCCCTATCGCATGTTTACGTACCGCGCGGCTGTAGGCATTTAATTCAAGGTTACGGCCGAGATACAATACTGTATGTCTTTATACTGTGCCACGGGTCTCCAAGAGCATGTTAAGTTGGTCCCCGTCGACCCGTGAACATTTATGTTTGATAGCCGGTACTCACACAGGTAGTCAGTACAATATAGCCGAAACAATTCGATTGGTTGACCCGTAGGATGTTAATGCGTACAGTACATACATCTTTCATGCTAATTTCTTACATCGGACTTTGCACTTTTTATTTTTAGGGTTCCGTACCCAAAGAGTAAAAACGCGAGCCTATTACTAAGACTCCACTGTCCGTCTGTCTGTCATCAAGCTGTATCTCATGAATCGTGATGGTTGACATTTTCCCAGATGATGTGTTTCTAGCTGCTATAACAACAAATACTAAAAACAGAATAAAATAAATATTTAAGGGGGCTCCCATACAACAAACGTGTCTTTTCGGCGTTTTTGCCTTGTCGTACGGAACCCTTCATGTGCGAGTCCGACTCGCACTTGGCCAGTTTTATCTCTATGTTTGTTTTTATCTAATGTACGACTATTATCTGACTATCTGGTGTATTGTGTGTCTTTTAGTCTGTGCTAAATAAATGTATTTTCTTCTATTAGTGGGTGTGTTAGTGACGTCAGGAGCAGTGGTGGCCCGGCCGCGACTTACAAGTTGTAGGTCGTAGGTTCGAACCCCGACAGGCGTTTTACTTTGTGTAAATTATTTCATCGGCACTGCTCTCAAAACGGAGGGGGAAAACATCGTCAAGAAACCGGCATGTCTTAAAACCAAAAGTTCGAAGGCATGTGACATCAAGATTACAGACCAGTCCACTCCCTCTCACCGAGGAGGCCTGTGTCCCAGCAGTGGGAACATTATAGGCTGATTATGTGTTAGTATCGTATCCGAAAACCGTTTTGTACAAGTAAACGAAAATATCCGAATACCGTAAATTTGTAGTTAAAAATTTACGGTTTTCGGATTTTTTCCTTTACTTGTGCTACATGACATTGCTTCGTGGCAAATTTCATGATTCTAAGTCAACGGGAAGTACCCTATAGGTTTGGATTCCCTTGCGAGTGTCAAAATATGCAGCATAAACGTAACATAAACGCCCGTGTCTTTTGATTGCGTTGACTTAGAAGTTTGATTTTTTCACTATTTCAAAGAATTGCAGCCCTAAGTATTTGATATCAATTTCAACTTGATGACTCCACGCGTTCTTGAGAAAAAGGGTCTTGACAGACAGACAGACAGACGGACAACGAAGTGATCTTATAAGGGTTCCGTTTTTCCTTTTGAGGCTAAGGAACCCTAAAAAGCAGGTGAAATAATCATCATCATCATCATCGGCTTTACAGCCACTGGTCTAGTATATTTACAGCCACCGGCGGACCTTAGCCCGGTCTAGCATATTTACAGCCGTGGGTGGGCCTTAGCCCGGTCTAGTATATTTACAGCCGCGGGTGGGCCTTAGCCTGGTCTAGTATATTTACAGCCGCGGGTGGGCCTTAGCCTGGTCTAGTATATTTCTCCTACGTGACCTATTTCCGGCTTTTTATTTCCAATTTTTCACTCCAACAGTTCTTAAATCTTTGTCTACGCTATGCAACAATCTGAGTTTGGGCCGCTCTCGACTTCTACGGACATCCGGTTTATTATCTAGTAAACGTTTGGGTGCTCCGCAGTCCGCACCCTAATTACGTAAAACACTTTCAATCTGAATCATTTTGAAGGATATTGCTCATCAATTCCTTCATATGCTCGAAAACTGTGTCTGCTCGAAAATGTAAATAACGCAATGAATGTTCTTGAACTGTCAAAATGAAACCCATTTCTACTGATAATGTGTTACGTAATTTCCGCGCTGGTCTCGTCCATTTTTGCGACATGTCCTGCCCATCAAAGACGGAATAAGAACGACATAAGAAGAAAGAATCATACGTCATCAAAAAATTCATCGGCACTGTTATAAACAGGGATAAATAAACAAAAGGCTGGCAGCATTGTCACGTTGTGTGGCAGATTCTGATTCTTTGGCTAAGGAATAGGCCAGTCTTCTGGTTCGTGAAGAGTAACCCTAATTTTCGTTGCAATTCAGATTTTCGGATATATTTCGTCCTCACTTCAGCCGTGGCATATATGCGGACGGAATTATCATCAGAAGCCCTGCCCATAATAAATGTGTGTACCTACTCTACCTACTTATACATATATGTACTCATTACACAAATGTATACAAGGATTTGTGTATGGATCTATCCATGTGTGTGGGCACTTTGCGTGAATTACTTATTTGTTCTCGCGACTAGTTTACCTATGTAAATGTGGCTGTAAGAAATAAATATGTTGTACATAATAAATCTTTATTATTATTACATAGTATAAAACAAAGTCGCTCCCGCTGTCTGTAAGCTTAGATCTTTTAAACTACGCAACGGATTTTAGTACATTCAGCAATAGATAGAGTGATTCAAAAGGAAGGTTTATATGTATAATACATGCATATTATATAAGAGAAAAGCCGACAAATTCAAACATTTGTAATGTGATGTCGTAACAAACATACACTAGTTTACAAATTTTAATATTTTCTGTATACTTTTGATGAAACACCTATTTTCTTATCACACTACCTCCTACTAATACATATAAGGCGGTATTTAAAAAAAATCTATCACCACGTCACATTTTCTTAGTATAAGAATAACCTTTTTTTTACCTACCCGCATTGTCAACTTGGATTCTATGTTCCGTTTTCTTGTATTTTTGTGAATTAAAGTGGTTTTATTTTCGACAAAATATCTTATAGAGTGTGTAAATTAAATTCTGATCGTTTTTGTTACGTGTGTGGACAATTTATATTCGCAAAAAAAGGAAGACCGATATCGGAGTGTCTTAAAACAGCATATTTGCATTATTTTGGCTTTTCAGTAAGTAATCAAGATAAAAAGTGGGTCCCTCATGATTTTTGTGAAAGCTGTAGGCTTACCACGATATTCCCGGACTTTTCAGTGCGATGGATCAAAGTTATGATTTACGTGAATGGCGTTTATTTATCGATTCATCCAAATATAGCTTGAAAGCTGTATTACTTCATATCGGTAATAATAAACCATCTTTGCCTATTGGCCATGCTGTAAACAATAAAGAAACCTATGAAACATTGTCTGTTTTAATGGAAATGATACAATATATCGACACTCCCTACGTATAATATCGTAACTGTATTTGATCAACTTTACAGTATCGCAATTCAAAGGTATGCAAACTGTTTATTGATGATAGTGAAGTCAAATATGCCAATTTTGGTTTCTAAATAAGCTTATTTGACTTCACTATCATCAATAAACCGTTTCGATATTTTCGGTCGATATTACAGCACAACTGGAAAATATGTGCCGATTTAAAAGTAGTTGGTATGTTACTGGGCTTACAAGGCAAGGTAATTTTTTTTAGGAATACTATAATAAATATTTTGTAAATTAGACGTGATAGATTTTTTAAAATATTTCTCCTGTACTCAGCGCACTATAATCTATAAAAATATACATATTTTGGCGAAAGTAGGTATATAAACCGTGTAAACCAGTGATATTTTTGTGCGCTTGCATTGCAAACGCTGGCGTCCGATCAGGACCAGGCCCGTGCCGGACGGCGCGTACGTGTTCCACGCGCGCCTCAAAGAGATGTCAGCATTAAACGAAGGGGCCCATAAGGGCCGAAGCCTGCCGGGTCAGCGGGATTGTCCGAAAGGGTTACCGCTGGCCCGGAACATAAAGGGCGAAGGAAGGAACACGGGTGGGTTTTAGTCAGTAAGAGTCTGACACTCCCTTTCGGTCCACCCAGAGCGGGAGGAGTCATTTGATGATTTCCCATCCTGAAAAAAAAAAAACCTTACGAGATAGATCAGATTAATGTATGTAGGTACTACGGAATTGGTATATCTTAAAAAGATCGATAAAAAAGTCCGCGATGGTATATGTTTATCTCCTAACCCACAGTAACCATTTTTATCTTTTACATATTACAAAAAAAACCGGCCAAGAGCGTGTCGGGCCACGCTCAGTGTAGGGTTCCGTAGTTTCCCGTCAGTCACAATAAGTGTTCCCACTTATGAGTTTACTGGGCTTACAAGGCAAGGTAATTTTTTTTAGGAATACTATAATAAATATTTTGTAAATTAGACGTGATAGATTTTTTAAAATATTTCTCCTGTACTCAGCGCACTATAATCTATAAAAGTATACATATTTTGGCGAAAGTAGGTATATAAACCGTGTAAACCAGTGATATTTTTGTGCGCTTGCATTGCAAACGCTGGCGTCCGATCAGGACCAGGCCCGTGCCGGACGGCGCGTACGTGTTCCACGCGCGCCTCAAAGAGATGTCAGCATTAAACGAAGGGGCCTATAAGGGCCGAAGCCTGCCGGGTCAGCGGGATTGTCCGAAAGGGTTACCGCTGGCCCGGAACATAAAGGGCGAAGGAAGGAACACGGGTGGGTTTTAGTCAGTAAGAGTCTGACACTCCCTTTCGGTCCACCCAGAGCGGGAGGAGTCATTTGATGATTTCCCATCCTGAAAAAAAAAAACCTTACGAGATAGATCAGATTAATGTATGTAGGTACTACGGAATTGGTATATCTTAAAAAGATCGATAAAAAAGTCCGCGATGGTATATGTTTATCTCCTAACCCACAGTAACCATTTTTATCTTTTACATATTATAAAAAAAACCGGCCAAGAGCGTGTCGGGCCACGCTCAGTGTAGGGTTCCGTAGTTTCCCGTCAGTCACAATAAGTGTTCCCACTTATGAGTTTAAAAGTGGATACCTATCCATTATGTTCGCGTAATAATCGTAGTCGATCATACATTTTAAAATATTGGGATTCGATTTTAACAATTCTTTTTTGTTTTTGTTTGAAAAAAGATACGTTCAGGATAATAAAATATGTAAACGAAGTTAAAAAAATGCTTGCATATACGATTATACTATACAAACTTAGTCCAGAAATTATTTTGTACAACTTTTTGTCTTTTTTGTACAAAAACTGTTGTTTCCATCAAGTTCAAAATGATTTCCCTAGAAAGTCCTTTTTTCAGATTTTTTCATATTTTCTAAACTTATGGTTCAAAAGTTAGACCCCCCCTCTAACTTTTGAACCATAAGTTTAGAAAATATGAAAAAATCTGAAAGTAGAACTTTATAAGGACTTTCTAGGGAACAACAACACATTGTTTTTTACTTTTGGAGCGATTATTTCCGAAATTATTGACATTATCAAAAAATGATTTTAGTAAACCCCTATTCATTTTTAGATACCTTTCCAACAATATATCACACGTTAGGGTTGAAATTAAAAAAAAAATCACTTCCCACTTTACATATAGGGGGGCTACCCTAATAAAATATTTTTTTCCAATTTTTATTTTTGCACTTTGTCAGCGTGATTGATATACATATTGGTACCAAATTTCAGCTTTCTAGTGCTAACGGTCACAGAGATTAAGCGAGGATGGACGGACGGACGGACAGACATGGCGAAACTATAAGGGTTCCTAGTTGACTACGGAACCCTAAAAATTGGGTTACTTGCCAAGCTATTTTAAATAATACAGTATAAATAATACAGTATTATTCCTTATACAATTAAATACATTGAAAAATAACAATTTTTTTTTTGGAGACAAATGTATTTATTCAATATAAATTAACATTACTAACTATTTACACTAGATACTAAATTAAATGACTAACTAATTTACTATACCTACAAAAATAAAAACAAAAATAAAGGACAAATCAGCCGTCGAAGTACTCGTCCGCATCGCTGTCATCCGGAAACGTGCCCAAAAGACTGGCAGCATTGCCACGTTGAATGGCAATGCTAATTCTTTGGCCAAAGAACGACCAGCCTCTGGTCACGTGAAGCGTGAAAATTAAAAATTTATTAAATACATTAGATATGTTGTGCATTTCATGTAGATTAAAATTGCCCTTTACTACTTAACATTAAAATTAATATCTTAGAAGATATCAGACTTTTAAAAAGCGGGGGCAGAGCGGCTGGCGGGCCGTACCCAGTTGGCAGCGGTCGGCTGCCGCGGGGTGTAACTATCTGTGACATTGCAACCGTGCGAAGCCGGGGCGGGTCACTAGTCTATACAAATAAATAAAATTGGAGTGTCTGTTTCTAATATTAAAATAACCGCTTTTTACTAAGTGCATATGGACACGGTACATATACAAAAATAACATTTTTTACGATTTTTGTCTGTCTGTCTGTCTGTCTGTTTGTTTCGGCTAATCTCTGAAACGGCTGGACCTATTTTGACGGGACTTTCACTAGCAGATAGCTGATGTAATAAGGAATAACTAAGGCTACTTTTAATTAAGAAAAAAAAATAGGGTCCCATGAAAAAAATAAAATTGGAGTGTCTGTTTGTAATAAAAAAATAACCGCTTTTTACTAAATGCTTAAGGATGTATACACGGTACATATACCATAATAACATTTTTTACAATTTTTCTCTGACGTCTGCCTGTTTGTTCCGGCTATTCTCTGGAACGGCTGCACCGATTTTGACGGGACTTTCATAAGCAGATAGCTGATGTAATAAGGAGTAACTTCAAACGCTACTTTTATTTTAGAAAACAAAAATTTGGGTCCCACGAAAAAAAAAATCCAATGAAATGAAATATTGAATAATATCCGATTCAAATAGGGAAATTGTATTATACTCCGTTTATTTAGGTACTTAACCTAATGTAAACAAATCATAATAAAGAAACGGAGTATAGTTATGTTTATAAGTGGATCCTATACGTGAAGATTTCTTAATCTCCATAGAAATTGGTTGAATAAATAATATATATTGTTGTTATTTTAGCCCAAGAAAATCGTACACCAAATATTGTATATAAAGAAATTTTTCAATAAAGCTAATACGAAAAACAAAAAAAAAAAATAATTAAACTTAAAATGCAAAAATTTGGAGTAATCGGCCACCATGGCTCACGCACAATGGTCCACTTCAAGGACTAAGTGCGGAAACCTAAACCCCAATGCAAAAATTTTAAAAACTAAATGGAAATGAAATATGTACAAAAACAAAATATACGTACGTATTTATAAATTACAATTATACGTACCTATTTGGGTTCTAAGTACATATTTTTTTTTACAATCTGTGACTACAGTAACTCACAAACGTGTTTTCTCATTTCTCTGAAATTCTAGAAAAATCATCTACTTTTCCAATACCTATTTGTAAATATGTGAGCACCCATGATCTATCACATAATTGATTTATCTTAGACCTTGCTTCATGTTTAATTCTTTTTATTTTTTCTTGGGGTAGACTTCTTTTATTGTAGGTACATCGCCTTCAATTTTACTGTAAGTTTTGACGTTCAAAAGTGCCTTTAATGTGCCTATTTGAAATAAATTATTTGACTTTGACTTGACTTTGACTTGACTTTGACTTGACTTTGACTTGACTTT
Source organism: Luperina nickerlii (assembly GCA_963855955.1). Taxonomy (NCBI): domain Eukaryota; kingdom Metazoa; phylum Arthropoda; class Insecta; order Lepidoptera; family Noctuidae; genus Luperina; species Luperina nickerlii. The sequence continues at coordinate 9,213,963 of OY979669.1, forward strand.
GACTTGACTTTGACTTATTATTTTATGAGATATACAAATCTTTTTCATTTAACATACTGTTTTTGTCATACGTGATTAAAATAATAATATCTAGTGGTTTAATAAATCATTAAGTGCAGTCCAGCGGTAACTGGATCGGAGATGTTATTATAATCTATTTATAGCTTGTTATGAGAATGTTTTGTAGAAACCCAAAATTAACATATTCATAAAGTTTATTTGTAGAACAAACGACGTCACCTTGTGCTAGGTGCAGTTATTTTCCATCCTGTTAAAAGTTACTGTATTTAATGAGTATGAAATGGCGAATTACGATATTTTAAATAGCTGCATTAATTTGTGTAATTTCGCATTTTTTTCTAAGGCCATTCAAATTATTTCGTACGCACCTGCTTACTCTATTGCTTCTCGTTCCTTTTGTTTGTATTTTAATTGTATCTAAACTTTCATTGTATTTAAGTTTAATTGTATCTAAATTCAAAGCGGGTCATGAACCCGGTAAATGTTTGATTCAAATAAAGTTGGTTTGGTACATTGGCAGTAAAATAAAATATTACACATACGTGTTATAAAGTACGGTTTGGCATGTACTTACAAAAGAAAATTAGTAACCGTAATTACAATAAAGTCACGATATAAAACACTCGGCAAGTCTGTGGAACGATGCCACTTGGAAATTGTAAAAACAACCTGTTAAATACCTGTTGGACCATTGACGTCTGTTGGACTATTAAATATACTGCGCATTTATATGTAGGCAGGGCAAAATGAATATGTAGGCAGTAAACGTACGTAATTGCATCAAGCTAATGGTCAAAATAAAGGAGTTAGAGAAAAGTGAATTAAAAGTTAATTTGTACTGAAACAAAGAAATTACGTTCCACACATACGAAGCGTAGCGGCGTAGACGCCACGTTGAGGCTACACGGACGCATTTAGTAGTTTAAAAACAATCATTAAAAAAATTAGAAATTTTCATTGAGAATTAAAAAACTAAGAAAGATCAACTCACTGGCATATATTTTGCAGTATATTTTATTGTATGTATGCATACTTACATGTGTAAGTGAGAGACTTGCCATCAACGTTGACGTAGGACCAACACGATGCAAAGGTACCATTAATCTGGTTGCCAGGCATTGACGTCATAGCACTATCGCCTGTGAGAAAGAAATAAAGAACCTGGGTCAAGTACCTCTGCGAATATACATAGATATTTTTGTTTGTCGCGGAATATTTCGGGATCGGCATTCGACGAAGGTTTTTGCAACAATTCATATAAAGTGATTATTATTCTCCATTACGTCAGCAGATCGAGATCCTTCCTTCGGTTATTCCGTTTTTTTATAACTCGAATAGTTATTTTTTATAGTTACATAATTCAATGATTCGGAAAAATACCGACTCAACTATGAAATCAACACTGGGATTTATGCGTAGCTTTTTATATTTATTAATAATTATCGTTATAGGCTGTGGACAAAGGTGCTTCTTACTTCATTTGGATTGTTTCTTGATGATTTTGATTGATTGATATTTCGAGGTCTTTATTACTTCAAAGGTTGTTAAAATAGTGTTTACAAATGATCTTTTTCTATTTGTACACATATAGCGATGAATTTTTGTTACATAGGCTATATTTCGCCTTTACATGTTTGTAAAGGCGAAATATAGCCCATTAAAAGTATCTTTTAATGTTTTAAAAGATACTTTTAATTACATATTTTGAGTTGACATGAATTGACTTATATTGTACATCGTTTAACTACTAGGTATGTGCAAGTCTTAGTATGGACCCACATAATATTTAATGTTTAAGTTACGAAATGTCCGCGCAAAGATCTTTGTATACACGGACGGTCAAGCGGCGTCAGCGAGCAAGCGAGCTATCGTCATGATACGTCACGGAGGAAGTAGTGATGGGGGAGTCGATATTGATTGTACGTGCGAGCGTAAGACAATGTATTTAGTCTACTTTTACCAATTGCAGATATTAGTGTATTACATTATTGTATTACAATCATGCTAGCGAAGAAGGCGTCGGTACGGCTGAGCCTCCCGTCCCAGCCGCCGTGGGAGACGCTCCGGGCGTCGCGTCGGGAGCCGTGCGACGACTCCCGGCCACCGTAGCGGGCCTGCGGGCGGAGAGTAATGGGTAGCTCGTCGTCCGATCAGGACCAGGCCCGTGCCGGACGGCGCGTACGTGTTCCACACGAGGTCGGCACCCGGTGATACCGGAGTGCCTCTCCAATGCATCCCCAGGGCAGGGTGTTAAACGCGTTGGCGATGTCGAGTGACACCACCACGACCACCCCACCCCGGGACACCGCGACCCCCGTCGTGAGGGCTCTCACGCGCATGATGGCATCCACCGTCGAACGCCCCTTGCGGAAGCCAAACTGGCATTCCGCAAGATCCGGCACCGTTCTCACCAGGCGGCCCGCAATCACTCTCTCAAAGAGCTTGCCGACCTCGTCGAGCGGAACGATGGGCCGGTATGCGGACGGAGAGTCCGCAGGGCGCACTGGCTTCTGAATGAGGACCAGCTACCCCGTCTTTCTTCCAACGGAGTGGAAACTGGCCTCTCTCCATACATGCGCTTAAGAGCGAGCCTTTATTTAGTTGGTGGCTGTGTTAGTTTTATTAGTTTGTTGTGTTAGTAAGACAATTAATAACTGAAGTGGTCTTTGTTGTAGTTTTATCCTTAATGAATAATTTTAGGTTAGGTTGATAAGCAAGTCAGTTTATGGATATTCTTTTACTATTCCTAAGCTATTCTTAAAAATTATTGGATCTTCATAAGCCATTCGTTAATCTGCGTGACTAAATTGGTAGAACGAACAAAACAACATAACATACCTTACCTATATAAAAAAAAACATAATAAATCAAAAAAGTTTCATGAAAAGGTTTTGTTTGTTTCTGTCTCGCCTTTTTTTTAAGATTTACAAACATAGTAAACATCAGTCAATACAAGGAAATATTGACTCTGAATAATCATAAAATATTCCATACATAGCACACCCAAACAAAGTTGCATTAATTGAACGTGTGTAATGTTATTTCGTCAAACGATAAAACGTTCAGCAAAATGACGGACCAATCATTTGCCAAGTAAATTTACTTACACGGGTAATCCACATTATGTATGTATTAATAGCTGGCGTTCAACGCCAGCTATTAATACCAATAAATACACATATCAATACCTAAGTATCTAGGAATATATAAAAAATAATAATTTCACGATGGAAATAAAAATGTCTATTTAGATTTATGAAATAAAATGTTTTCGTATGTGTAGATCGACAAAGTGGGTACTCTCTGCTTTTGCATTACTTAATAAAGACTTTTCGCAATTTTTCACCTTAGCAAATCCTGACATTAATGTGTAGGTACCATTTCTCATTTTCAAGATTTGATGAGCAAACATTCAACGGGTTAGGAAATTAATTAAGTACGTCACACAAATCTCGCTTACTAATAACTAATTGATTAAAATAAATGTCAATTATTAGTTGTCCGTCTCTATAGAACCAACTGGTAAGGGGTAAGGACATCTGTAGTCTTATGTTTTTAGGCTCTAATTCACGAAAATTAGGCGCAGGGTTGCCGCCATTTTAAAAACTTAGTGAGTGCTCATACGCATGCCTATAAGGAGGGGGGATGTTTAATAAAATATATGCCTAATCACAAACCCCAAATTTTCCTAAAACTGTTTTTTACATTCTCTTTTTACATCATCGTCGAACGCCGAACAACATTTAGGTAGTCCTCCAGGCCTTACTTCGGCCATTAGTGAATTCAAATTCGTATACCTAGATTAAAAAAAAAGATCTTTCGTACAGAAATAGGAGTTTGCTGACTTATGCAGAACAGCTTAGAATGAAGAAAATTCACGATGTAAGAGCGAGCGAAGTGAGCCCGGAAATTATAGCAACCTGCTTTAAAAGATTATAAGTGTTATAAGTTATAACCCAACCAGCGTAATAACGTAAGTAGTTAGAAGACTTGCCACGCGGTAAGAAATGTTAAAGTGATATCGGTCAAAGCCGATTGATTGATCAGATTTGATATCGTACCTACTAATTACCTCTCGTAGGTGCTAGAGCCCCCGCTCATGGGAGGCCCCTCTACAGTCTCCCCAGGGATGTGCCTTACAGGCGTTGGGGTTCCGGAATTGGTTTTTTAAGGGGCACCGGGACCACCCCTATGTGCTGATGGTGATCACCGGGGCGGTTTTAGTGAGGTAAAAATCCCACACTCCCCGACCTCCCTCCCCGGAGGTCGGGTGCCTTTCGAAGGATAGCCCCGAACAAAAAAAAAAAAAAAGGTGCTAGAGCCCCCGAGCACTCACGGAGTCGGTGCCCCTAATTAAATTTTTATTTCTATTGCAGAGGCTTAAACAATATTGTTTAGTACATGTCTATTGGCATTATTACGCTTGGTCGCATCGTCGTCGACATCGTTCATCTACACTTGGTGTCTAGTTAGTTCAGTTAGAATTCTATAGGCATACAAAATCCAGTGAACGAGCCAGTGTAATTGGGCTTACAATAATCAATGTTAAGAAAAAGAATCTTAAGATCCTTGGAAATTAAATTAATCATCACTGCCATTAACGTCGGTATTCATTTAATAAAAACATTCTTATAGAACTGTAATAGTTAAGTATGTTATGATAATAACAAAAAACCAAACTAACATAAGTAATTTGTACGTGTAGTAGTGAAATAAAAATTAAATAATTTATTAATATATATTTTTTAATTTCATAAAAATAAAAATAATAATATATCATTACCATAGCTATCATTAAATAACTCAGTTTCATAAAATTTGGCCTAAATAAAAAGAAAATACGGGTACATCGGATGGGAAATCTTTGTTACGCATTTGGTTTCCAAACTAGGGAATCTGTTTTAGGAACGTGACTACTAATTTACGTAAACTTTAAAATAAATATTATCTTATAAAGATGAACCTAAATTATCCCGATAGAAACAATCCTGGTTATGATCTAGTATTAAAATGAAAAGTAACTATAACCTCGAAGCGCAGTACGCCTCGAGAGAATAGCATAGCAGGTGATACGACGATCATGAAAGAACGAAGAAAGAAAAATACGTTTATTTACGGTAAACATCAGGTTTCGCGGACCAAAACAGACTTGTCGGTCACGATGCTCCAAGGGTTCTATGCGGCTGGTAAAAGCTACCCAATAAGTTGCAAGCCAGGTGAATAATAGTATTTTTTAAATGGTTCTACACTGGTTCTACGGCATATAAAATGGTATTACACCAGAGAAAGGGCTAAAACTCCGCTGGGAGCGTAAATAAGAGAAAGTAAAGACGCCAGCACATCAAGCTACTACAATCTGTCAAATTTCTTTAATAGATTTTCAACTTTGTCGCTAAAGCATAAGGTTCAAAGTTGCTTGGGAAAATTTGACAGTTACGGGTAACTTGATGTGCTGGCGTCTGTACATATCAGATTCGAAGAATATCTTACACCATTTGTGCAGAACTCGAGTTCGCATCCTCGCTCATCTCTGGTGGAAAGGCAGCCTAATAGTGGCATAGCATTGACTTTGAACTGCGATGAGTGTTAGCAGTTTATCATACATTGTGTTACTTGTTGATCTATAATAAATATATCAATTCTCGTTCCCCATGCAAACAAAGTGGTATTAGGCCCTTTGTATAAACACGTTTTTCTTGCCGAGAAAAAATTAAGGTTTATTCGCGCGTTTGTCACGGGTGTTTTGGCGCGGTCGTCCGTGTTGTACCTATGGATCACTAGCTTCTGCCCGCAAGGTATGTCGATAAAAACTATCCTATGTCCTTCCCCGGGATGCAATCTATCTCTCTGCCAAATTTTATCGTGAAATTATATATATAGAATAGGTTTAGGCGTGAAAAGGTAACATACAGCTGTCTGTATGTTACCTTTTCACGCGTAAACCTATTCTAAAAGTAAACAAAAACGGAAAGTAACTCTGTCTGTCTGTACAGACAGAGTTACTTTCGAATTTATAATAAGTATTAGTATGGATTACGGAAGCTTGTAGAAGGACACGTTTTTTCTACGGCGCGGTTTAACGCCGTACCGTAAGGTAACCGTGCCGTGTACAAAGGGCCTTCCTCCCACGTAACTAAGTATCGATTGGTTTTAAGCCTCAATCACATTATTATGATGACAGTGAGGTTTTCCCCTTTTATGTGGTTATTAGAGTAGGTATAAACATCAGGTACCGAGAACACTAAACGGAAACAATTTTAACACAATCCATATAGGTTTATAATCACATGAAAACCCGTATAAGGCTAATGAGAAGGCCAATTCCCGTAATTAAATACGTTCAAAATCTAGTCGCAGTCTCACCTCAGCGACAATGTCAACAACTTGTCAAAAATGTAGGGAAATCAGAGGTATTTTTGACAAATCTAGACTGAGATACGTGAACGTTCATAAAATTACGATAATTGCCCCTCAGATGTCAGACAAAATGTAAATAACCACTTTTGCGTCAGTAACATTTACGTTCAAAGTGAAATATTTGAGTTGCTTACGTACTCTACCCAGCCCTTTAATTTCGAACCGTGAGATAACGCATTTGTCTTTCAATTAGCTAAGCTTTTTTATTAACACAGTAGCAGAAACCCAAAATATTAGCCGTATACGGACCCCGTGGAAAATTAAAAAAAAAACCTTAGTCACATATCAACACAAATTGGCAACAAGTAACAAACGTATAAATACATGAACTACGGTTTAAAACGTAGAATCACTTTAGTGAGTGTAATTCGAAATAACCCTTACGTACACATATTCTTTGCAAAATAAATTATTTCATTTCATTTCAACTTTAACACACACACGCACGTCATCATCATCTGCCTAGCCTTTTCTCAACTATGTTAGGGTCGGCTTCCAGACTAACCGGATGCAGCTGAGTGTTTTACATGGACCGGCTGCCTACCTGACCTCCACAACCCAGTTACTGGGTAACACGATACTTCTCTGTTAAGTCTGGTTGTCAGACTTTCGGGCTTCTGACGACCCGTAACGACTGCCATCCAGAAGATCCATGAATGACAGCCGGGACCAACGGCGTAACGTGCTTTCCGAGCCACACACACACACACGCACGTATACACACAATGTATACCCTTAAGGCTTCAGGGACCAAGCTATATCTCTAAATGATTTCGTTTAGAGATGTAGCTATTATATATTTTAACCAATTATTATATTTATCATAATTGGTTCGGCATGCCGGTTAAGTAGCTGAACCATTTACCGGTTTAACGATGTAAACGTCTGAGACGACGTTATGTGTACGACTGAGATACTTTTGTAGTTATTTAAGATATCATTTTAATACCTATCAGTGGCGAAGGTTCCATACAACTCGATTCCTACCGGCTTCCCTTTGAAAAATGGCACAGTCAGTATTTTATACACAAATAATAATATAATTCATATTAAGGGGGAAGCGCTAAGATAGCCCGCGAAATTCAAATTTTCTTACGTTTTTTGCAATTTGTTGGTCAGTATTAAGTTGTACGTCGATCAAAATATGATTCGCGGCCGTAACAAATATGTATTTACAGAATTATAATCATTAAAGTCATCAACACAACTCTCTAAGACCACGTAACTCCAAAGAATGATGATTTCATGAAACAGTTATTCTTTGGACTTACGTGGTCCTAGAGAGTTGTGTTGATGTACTCCGGCTTACCTCTTACAAAAATTTACCCTTCGCTATTGATACCTATTCATAATCACGGACAGTCCTCATTCTTTCCGCTACAGATAATCAAGTATTACCTACATTCTCTTTTAAATATAATAAATAACAATAAAATGAGCCCACTGCTGACGTATCTTAACTGGTAAACCAGTCGTATCTTCGAGTTGAAGGGTATTTCCGCGGCAGTAAAAAACCTGTGCTTTTAAATCTATTTTTGAGAAAGATGGCAAGAAATGCCATACATTATAGGCCCAATAGCCATAACAACTTAGTACCCTTCTACTTTGGTATGGGTCAACAGTAGGTATGAAAAAGTTATTGATAAACAAAATTCTGAAAATATAATAGGTGATGATGCTGTTTTTCCGAACTCAAAATCCACAATAGATACTGACCCTTTTTCTTCTTGGTCAGGAAAGTCTTGAAGTATGTTAAAATGGGAGTATGTTTCTTAGACTACTACCTTGTGTTGAAAAAAGACAAAGGCGATTTATTTTATAAAGTAAATATAAGCTACATTTATTTGCAGAATTAAAACTAAACAAATATTGATCTAAGAAACAGAAAATTAAGAGAGTTCTAGATTTTAGATCCCAGTTAAAAAAAAAAACTTATCATAATAAATTTGGCACTAAAACTAATTAGTGCTAAGTAGTTTAAAGTGCGATTACCTCGTAGTACATAAATTTTTTTGATCGAGGAAATTTTATATTACTTACCGTAATTTTAACCGTTAATTTTGATAGAACATCACGATTGATCACCACGCTTGCTCAAGACGGGTTTGCGATTCCAAACTTATATTAACTCAGAAAAACCCAGAAAAACTTAAATAAACTCAGAAAGTAGGTACATTCGGACAATACCAAAAAATATATTAAATATATATGTCGCATCCGGTCATGTGTTTGACTATTCAGAACGCTAGCGCCATCTGGTGGCGCTCGACAGAGTCTAGCCTGAGTTCGTGGGGAGTAGAAGAGCGTGCAGCGAAGTTGAAACGTCTCTCTTGGACATTGGACATCGTACGAACAACAAGTGCTCAGAAACTGTCCTGCGTTCCGTATCTGGTAGTGTCGTGTACCTACAGTGTGTAATTTGCGATTAAATTGTTTGTGAAATTATAATCTGATTTGAACTGCAAACGGTTTTTCTATTGCGCAATAACCAACACTTACCCACAGTACGCCCACACTAGTGAATTATCATTAGGGAATTTAATTTTGATATTAATTAGTTATCATGCAAAGGACATTGCTCGTTGTCCATACATAGTTGGCCTAAGATCCAACAGGGAGGTGTATTTACTTTTTCGGTTTTAGATAATGTATATATTCGATTGAACTTAAATTAAAACAACGGACACTTTTGAGAATTCGGAAAAAATCAAAATACTTTCGGATTTTGAGGTTATAATTACGTCAATAAAATATTCGGTATGTAGCAATAACAGAATACTACCAAATGTCAAATGTCATCTGTCAATTCATCAATTGTCAGTGTCCATATTATTGCTCGTTTGAAGTTTCAAACAGCGCTCAATCGAGTTTTTTGATAAGCCGTATTATGGTTCCGCGATATCATAGCGGACGTGTGTAACTAAAAACCATTATCGTATATCAAGCGTTGAGAATACTGACGCTTGTCTGTGTCAAACTCTTATTAAGAGTGCTGTTACAAAGACTTGGCTGTATGAGCTATATTACCTTTGCCTATTAAAAACCTCAAATTGAACCAAAAAATAATAACACCGATGATTATGACGGAAGTGAATACTTTTTAAAATGTTTTCGAAATTAAGAAGTGTCCGTTCTATTAACATATTTGTAGTGTATATTATTAAAAGAACTAGTAATTATAGTAAATGTTTCATGCGTGTTGATTCATAGGCCATTTTTTACAATGTCCTTTAAACAATGGCTAAGTACCAGAAGTTTATTTAGGCCAAAACGTTTACAGAATAAATAATAATTATTTGATTTTAAAAGTGCCTATCTATGCTTTAATGGATTAATTAAATATTGGAATTGGTACATACAGCTACACATCAAGCTATAAATTTCTAATTTTAGCTGACCTAGCATTGTATAGGTTTTTCGTACAATGATAAGTCAGCTTATACTGGAAATGACGTGGGACGCCGTGCGTACTAACTACACGTAGAACAAATTTCAATATTTAATTTATACACATAGGTTCACTACCCAAGTACCCACCAATATTCTTACTTATTATTTATTTATTTAATACTCGTACTTCAAACACATAAATGTACAGAGGCGGACTTAATGCCATAGGTATTTTCTACCAATCAAGTCAACCTTTGGTTATGCAGAGACAAACAGCAGTAGGTGCAATCATGAAAATTGAGGAATAATATTAACTTTTATTAAATATTAAATTTATAATAAATATTTATATTTATATAAATATACACACAAACCTATTAAAACTATACTACTACTACTTAACTATACTTACTTCACATGACTTTTTAAATATTTTTCTATCAATTCATAGTATTCATATCTAACCCCCCTTACTAATAAATAACGTATTATATCAGATGAATAGTTACACACCGATTTCTCTCTTTCAGTTGTCAGTAATTTAACTTTCGAAAGAAGAAGACAGCATTGTGTAACTATACAGACGCTATACAACGTTTATTAGTAAGGGGGATAGATATGAATATTTATTTATTCTGCACACTTTATAATTGGATACTTGCAAGATTTTTCAGCAAAGAATAGGCGGCCGATGTTCATCGTGGCTCATAAAAGATGTCCAGAGAAACCTCAAAAGTGTATGCCACTGACGTAAGCTACAGAAAAGCTTATATCGATCTGATTGCATGTCGTTGTAGAAACACGAAACGCTTTAAAAGCGATTGTCTAGGTTAGTTGTAGCTGTTTAATTTTGGTTGTAGATTGTCCTCAGTGGGTGCCTGTTTCAGCAAGAAATTTGAGGGAAATAAAGGAACGAAATGTTTCGTACCTGGGTTACATTAGAATTGGAAAACAATTAAACGTTGAATACATAAAAAGATGAACGACTTTACATTGTTTAGTTGTTTCTAATTAGTGTCGTATTCTACCTTTTCCATATTGTTTACTCCTCCGTTCATCAACATACACCAAGTGGATTAAATACATATTATTGAAGCTAACTCAAAACCTACCCAAGCAAAGTTAAAAAATATAATATAATTTAATGGACCACCGCGCAAACTTACTCTACCAAATGAAGATTTTTCAAACTCAGTTCACAATTGATAAGTTATTCCGGTCTGATCCTCTGAACCCCTCCTCCACCATCCCCCCGGATTGATCCCCTGCTAGTTCTTCTTCTGTTTTAATCTCTGTCTTATCCACTATAAACTTCCTCATTCCGGAAAATATCGACGAACAATTGAACATAATTATATCAAATATAAATATGTATATTACGAATTGAGAACCTCCTCCTTTTTTGATGTCGGTTAAAAATAGTAAAATTAATTGCTTCTAGTTTTTAACAGTTATTAGAAATTTATTACAAGATCTCCAGGTTAAGTATATCGGATACTTACTTAGTTGTTGCATTTAGTTCACATTAGATTCTGGTTACTTATATGCTGGCTTGAAAAAAACAATACAAACACTTCATAATATTGTATAGTCATGATAGAACATCACATTTTTGTTAACAAGTAATTTTACAGAAAGACACGTTTACAAATAAAAAGTGATTTCAATTTTCAAGGTCGATATGGACCGGCAGACGAACGGATGCCATTTACACGTAAAATATTTCTGCCTTTTTATTTTCAGGGTCTCAAAGGTTGCTGCTATTTATACCAAAGGTAAGGAACCGCAGAAATTTTATATCCAACATCTTTATTGACACAAGGGGGAAGCGTCAGGGTAGTCAGCAAAATTCAGATTTCCGTACGTCACTTTGTATATTGTTGTTGTTCATGAAATATCAATCAATAGGGTTATACGAACTTAGAGGGTTGTATTGATGATTATCAACATCTGCCGCGCCTTTTCTCAACTATGTTGGGGTCGGCTTCCAGTCTAACTGGATGCAGCTAGATACCAGTATTTTATATGGAGCGACTGCCTATCTGACCTCCACAACCCAGTTAATGGTTAATATGATAAGACTGGTTGTGCAGACTTTCAGGCTACTGACGACCCGTAACGACTGTCAAAGATCCACGAATGACAGCCGGGACCAACGGTTTAACGTGCTTTCCGAGACACGAAGGGGTCTTGGGATGTGAAGATGGTCAGTCATCCACGGACCAACCGCAGCAAGCGTAGCTTAACCTGATCGATTGATCCGTGCGACTGTTTTTACTTAGCCTCAAGCCCCTCCCTAGGTTGTATCGATGATTATAATTTCTGTAAATACCTACATACTTGTTACGGTTGCGAATCTTACTTTGTTCAACCTATAACCTGACACTGGGGTCAGTAAAAGGTTATGGAATGCAAATTGCTAATAAATTTGTCAATTTTAATTTCGCGGGCTTCTCTGGCGCTTGCCCCTTAAATCAAATATTATTGCTGCCCAAAGTTAAAAAAAGAAACTCTTTGACGCACATTGAGCCGAGTTGAAAATAAAGTTGATTAAAATATGTGTGAACCATAGTACGGTCATGACGTATGTAGCTAGTGGTCGGTTCAGCCGGTTCCAAAGTAGGTAATTATCATTGATATGCAAAGCACTTTGTATACCTAGACCTACATACATATTATCATTCAGGTAAAGTAGTTGGTGGATACCTATAAATATTAGAAATGGTCCTCTTTATTTTTTTAATGTTGGGCAAAGGTGTCCCCAAGTCCTTCCAGGAACTCTTTCCCTGCGCCTCCTCGAACAAGTCCTCGCTGTTCGTTATTACATTATTTTTCTCTTTACGAACATAGAAATAATGAATGATCATTGGTCAAGCACTACCAAACTGCGAGTTGATAATTTCAAACCATCAAGTGCAAGTTCCCTTACGATGCTTTTCTTCGACGCAAGACTACAACTACATAAAAAATCACATCAGTGGGTACTTGCTAGTTTATGCTAACGGACCAAACATAGACAAAGTGCTACGCGAAGACTATTATTTTAAAACATTTCAAATGCCACGCGTAACCGATGCAACATAATGTATTCGCTACATTGTCTGTGTGCCAATAAATACATATTAATAATACTCAATCGTGTAAGGCGCTAAATACATGAAATTATAAACGCGGATTAAAACTTGACAGAATATTGTAAATGTTCTGTGGCAGGCCAACTTCATCCGACAATATCGATTATTATTGATTATTATTATTTATTTATTATTTTTTATTGATTATTATTTGTCCCATAATTGCGAATCGAGAGGAATAGAACCAGATAAATATGTATGCTAATTGTATACGATTGCTTTAAGGTTAACACGTGCCTATGGATGCGATCGATTAAAAATAATAGAGGTATAGGTAGGTATGATTTTGTTGTTTTACTGACTGACTACTGAGATTGAAGACTAATAGAAAAGTATGGAAGAATAAAACTTTTTTCCAACAGAAAAAAACAACCGACTTCCAAAAAAGACACTACAAACTGATAAGTCAGTTTGTAGTGTGTCTTTTTGTGTTTTTAGGGGTTTTTAATAAAAAAACTTTTTTACAAAAAAAAAAAACAACCGAATTCCAAAGAAAACACTACAAAGTAAAAAATAACTTTACTTTCGGAAGTCGGTGTCGTTGGGTTCGCATTTTCGTAGTTTGCCACCGACTTCTGATATTAAAGTTATTTTTCGTTTTTTTAACAGACTTCAAAAAGGAGGTTCTGTTTAGTTATTTTATTGTGATTTTTATTTCATTTTGATTTACACATAAGATAGTTAAATAGATATCAAGAAACTGGATACTGAGTATAATAGAATGGATGCTATTATCTATTTAAGTTTATGGGATAATTGATATTTTGACTTAGACTTAGACTTCCTGTTATTATACATAGTAAAACCATGTTGAGGTACGACAGTAGTAGGTAAGGTACAAGGTCGGTTTTATATGGAAAAGCTACGAAGAAGAAAAAAAGCCTTAATAAAATAATATATTTTGAAATGTTTCCTACCATCCTTGATTCCCTCTCATTCATCGCATAATTATAATATGCTAGATAAATTACTAAGTTTTACAGTTCCATATATAAGTGTAGTCTTCCGCTTGAGCCTGATTACCGATTATATAAATAATGTTATAATGGTGAACAATCAACCATAACATGTACTCGTACGTGTTGTCTGTCCGTGTTAGTACAGATTGCAGATAGGCTGTGACTAAGCACATACCGCGTACCCATAGGTATGTGTCTCGTAGCTGTTATCTAGATTAATTCAATTTTGCATACACTTACACAAATATCTCGTCGATAGACTGACGGCAGCTGTAAGGCCTGGGCTCCCATGCCTTGCGTGGGCACAGAGTTATACTGAAGACAAGTTTTTTCGTTTAGTTAATGTAATCGATCATACACTACACTATGTACATACATTCGCTACAGTGACACGAAATGGGTTCAACACCCGCTAGGTCATCAAGGTATTCCAGGAGTTTAGTTTTTTATTTTCAAATATTATGGAGAGGTCTATGGTCAGTGCAGCTAAATATAGACTTAATAAAGCTACTGCAAAACCTAGTAGTTTTAGGTACGGTATACATAGGATAAAATAATGAATAGAACATTCAAAACATTTAAGTAGTTCCTGACTACAAATCGAGTGTTTTATATGGTCATAGCTAATTAGCCATAGATACAGGTGGGTATTGGATGTATATTTGATCATATTCATTTGTATTTCCCCTATTTCGGCGCTAAAAACCGCATTATCTTGTGACAGCTGCACGGAAATTATCTTAAAATCTCGTATACCACAAATGGATCTTGAGTACCTATAATATATTATAAAGGTATGCAATATTCCTGCGTTTATATACATTATTATTTCAATGTAATAGACAAGTTGTATTAAGTACGCTTACTTGGACACAAAGAAGCTACTTTAGTTTATTTTAAATGTAACTTTTACGTTGAAAGTTTTTGTTTTAAAACACAAGACGAAGAGTCTTGTATTTTTATGTTTTGATTTTCAAGGTATGGCAGTATAGTTTTCTGTCGCTGTCTAAAACTTATCTATTTTTTTAACATTATTTATCTAATATTACAGATTATTTATATAATGTTACTTAGTAAAGATAGCAGTGGTGACACAGTGGTTACGGCCCCGACTTTCGCTGAAAACTTCTTCATAAATTCTTCGCGCCACAAATTAACGATTGTGCACCTGAAAGTATGTAAAAATGAGATCGTCACTCGCGATTCACAAGGGAAGGTTACCATCTATATAAAAATAATAATCATATAATTTAATCAAAACAAACAACAAGTAAACAAAAACGCTACGATAGTTATAAAAGTAATGTGTAAGTATGATGTAAATGTAGGCGTACGCCTACATTTACATTCACTACATTCTATTTACGTCGAAAAATAAACATAGGCCTCATTTAACAAATATTGAATTTCATTACGTTGATATTTAATAGTTTTTTAGTGTGTACTGATATTTTCGCGAACAGATAAGACTTTTTTCAAATTGTAAAATAATAAACGCGATCTTATCCGTTCAAAGTAATTTCATTAAAAAGTGTAATAGTGTTTTTGTTTTTTGTTGCGGTATAAAAATAAATGAGTTCAGAGTTGAGTTAGTGCATTTTCGAGTATTTGAAAAAAGTATGTAATTCTTCGTATAATTTAACCTCGCAATTATAATCCGTAGTTTCTAGTCAATATGCACCTACGAGTACATTGGTCCTTATTTTATTTGTAGTGCACGTTTATTAGGGATGTAGGTATGTACTTGTTCTCATAGTGAGACTCAACATGGCAAAGTCTCTGTACATTTGTATATCTATATCGTCAAATCAATAATGAGGCTTAGTTTAGCTATCTTTTATAAAAGTTTCTTATTTATCTCATTATTTTTATTGAAAAGTATTCAACCATCTGGCTCTCAGAAAAGGAAGCTAAAAAAACGAAGACTGAAGAGGCGAAATCGCTTGCTGGATCTTTATCCAATTACTTTTCGAATTCTGAAGAGAAGAAAAGTGGCGTTGCCGACGAAATTAACGAAATAAACATAGTTAAATACTTATTTATACATACAAATGTAAACTGAATAAAAAGCTTGTAAAACTACATTTTTTTTAAAGCGGGGGGGCCTCATTCAGCTTTGCCGCCCCGGGCCTCTGACGGGCTTAGTCCGCCACTGGTTCTATGCATCTTCTACAAGCTTTGTCCTTTGACTTTCGGTAGGCTACCTACTGGGTACTGGCAACTTTTTTAAACAATGCCATAGTCCACACGATTTCTTGTGTCTCAAATAGTCGCCGAATATAGTTCATTCGACGACTGTTTGGCACACGGAATAACATGTTAAAACGATGAATGACAAATATTTGGGGGTTTTTTAAATTTTTGATTTAATAGATTGGCTATTAAATTAAAAATTTAAAAACCCCTGACACAAAATAACAATAAAATGAACGTAAAAAGAATAAAACAAGTTAAAAAAAAACTATGAAAAATTAACCACTAATAGAACAAAAAAGGTAAAATTAAAAATTTTCAAAAAACCCAAGACGGTTAAGTGTAATTGGAAAAGGATAAAATAATTTAAACCCCCCCCCGACTTAAAGAATTTATGTAACGAGACTAAAGCAGATAAACTCATATGGCAGTCGGAGGACCTCTTAGAATAGAAGGTGTTCCACAGAACGGTCCCCCGACTGCCATATGAGTTTATTTGTTTTAGTCTCGTTACATAAATTCTTTGAGTCGGGAGTTTTTAAATTATTTTATCCTTTTCCAATTACACCGTTATAGTGCGACTTGAATGTGCTCGTAATAAACAAAGTAAAGACTTACCTTATTCGTTTTGATTATGCAATTTCGTTCTTTGTATTCCCAAAATTACACGTTTAGTGTATTATTCCCTAGGGAACTTATAAACAAATAATGGTAATGCCAAATATTACATAAAAGAAAATACGTAAAACACGCGAATTGACGTGGAGTTGCGGACACCAACCCGTATTACCTATGACAATTACCGACTTTAAAATAAAGAAAGGAATGTCTACTCAATGCAAATTATCTACGTACGGTGGAACCTTACTTTATGTAACGGTATCGAATATCACTATTTAGTTGTTGACAGACAACTGAATTTTTAAGTAGAAATGAGTACAGTGTGCATTTACCAAGGTACTGAACTCGTGAACGCCTGTAACGTCAAAGCGATGGCGAGCAGCTTTCGCAAAAAAAATTTAAAGTAGGTACTAGCTTTTGCCCGCGACTTCATCCGCGTGAAATTTCTTGTTTTAACATAAAATTTAAATCATTTGACACTCGCGGCAATACTTTAGCTTCCCATTAGTGAAGGAATTTTTGGGATCGGATTTGAAGTTCAGAAGATTCCCGTTGGTTCCCGATCGCTACATACAAACACACAAACTTTTCCTCTTTATAATATTTGTGTAAATAAAGATAGCCTGTATGTAAGTAGGCATAATTAATTCTTAGAAACGCTGTTTTAATGAGTACCTAAATGTTTATTAATAAATCTAAGAAAAACTATGCTATTTAAAGCACAAGGACGCTGTTAAAAAACTATTTATGTATTCACTACGAAATAAAACAACAATAACTGTAAACAAGACATTAGGGGGTTTATTTATAAACGTTGCATAATAAAAGTTGAGTAATGATTAGCGACTGTTTAAATATACATTTTTGGCGTTTAAACAGCGTTTAAGCAACGCGCAACTTTAAGCAACGTTTATAAATAAATCCCTAGATCTTTATAGGAAATAATGTTCTGTTTCTGTATTGTTTCCGTATAATATACAATTAATGGGTAAATAATAAACAAATATCATGAATCCATAGATAAGCTGTTTTTTACTTCTTTTGAAAAGACACAAACAAAAGGAACCGGATTTTTCCGATTATTTATCTTCGACTGCAAAATATTTTTGATTTATCATAACAACTTAATTCGTTCTTTTTTTTAAGATTTAATTGAATTACCTACGTAAATAAAAACATAAGAAAACTTCTAGGAAGATTCCATACAAAATCGGTAATTGTTTTTAATGGTTGTCGTATTGTTTTGTATCTTTATCTGTGTGTTTTACACTTAAATAAATACAATTTATAACATATTTGCTCGTAAAGGGTCTCTTATTTCACCAATTTCAATATCGTAATGTATCTCATTACGCACTTGTGCGGTAATGTAAAGTAAATCGCACGGTCTATCAAGATGCTCCGTCAAAACGAACGGTACTTTTTTAAATCTTAGCAAAGAGTTTTTATTTCAGAAAAGATGTCAACATTTTATGAATAAAATTAACTTTGGGAGATAAAATATAATAAATAATACTGGCTGTTTTGTGCCTGAAAAAAAAAGCGCGAACGCGCGCGCATCGCTTGTCTGTTAAGAAGTAAAAATTATTCCGCGCGCTTTTTCTTTTCGCTGTACTTTTTTTATTTGAAAATGTCGTCAAGTAATGATGAATTTATTAATTCCACACCGCCAGAAGTCTCAGAGGCAGCGAAAAAGGCTACTCTAAGCCTCTTGCCCGAAAAATCGACCGATAGATACTTACAAGCGTATCAAAATTTCATCATATGGAAAACAAGCAAATATGCAAATTCAGTCCGAGTTTTATTTATTTCCTCGCAAATATGTTATAAAACGTCGTATGACATACGTGCGCTTTGATAATTACAGCCTCTGCTTTCTTTTAGCCCTCGCCTACGGCTCGGGCAAGCAATATCGCCTCGGCTGTAATTTTCAACTTACCGCACTTATATCATAATGTACTATTAAATGTAGGTGCTGTCAGTAGGAACTAGAGAATATAATTAGGTATACAAAAAATCAGTCTCCGCAACGCCGGAGGTCTCAATTCATTTAGAAGAGGTCCGTAAGGCCCTTTCCAGTCTAGACGTGAATAAAGCCGCAATTAATGTGCATCGCAATTAATTTTATTGTATTTATGTCTTGCTGGAGTGTCCTAAGTACCCGTTTACCTACAACTTGGATGACCTAAAAATGCGACTAATGCCGCAATTAAGGCTTACAACTTATAAACTATATAGAATACAGACCGAAAACTCTGATGTGCACAAAATATATTTTTAAACGCTCGAAGTTTACTTAGGTCTCAGACGACTCACTTCCAAGGAATACGTTGAAGAATGAGCCAAAGTTATATGTTAGGATATAAAACGCATTTAATGTTTGTTTGTTTGTTGTATGTTACTTTGATCTGATAATGAAAAATGGGCTTCGTCCATACTGATCCCTAGTCCCAACTTGCCCGCTTTTTTATATGCTTAGTAGCTGCAAGGGTACAGTTTCTCGGAAAAGTGCTACGATGTAGAAAATAAACACTTATGACGTATAAATTTTGCTCTTGATCTTTTTCTATATATATATTTAATACTTTTTAATTATTGTAAAAACTGTGATTTGTGATACTTGAATACAAACCATACAAGCACTTTTCTTACCATCAGCACTTTTGCGCCTTCTATTCTATTCTATTTCTATACATGATGTAGGTAGATATATACGGACCGGGCGAGTTGGGACTAGGGAGCAGTATGGACGAAGCCGAAAAATGGCTGCTACTTATATCTCTCCATTTTTGTAATTCGGTACTGTGACTAAAAATTATATTAGAATAAGTAGGTAGTTATAGTGCTATGTTACATTGATGATTTTATGGTGTTACCTGTTATTAATCGTTTGATTTTTATTATAGACATTATTATAATACTCAGATCTCGATTTATAAGACTTTGTTGTATGGTGGTTGGTTATGTGTGTGTTGATCGCTTTTGCATCTAAAAGTCTCTAAGACTGCGTGTAGTGTTTTTATAAAGCAGTCAATTTGATTTATTCCTACATATTAATCAGACTTAATATATCTAATACATTGGCAAATAAAGACATCTATACTAATATTATAAAGCTGAAGAGTTTGTTTGGTTGAACGCGCTAATCTCTGGAACTACCGGTCGGATTTGACAAATTCTTTTTGCATTTGATAGCCCAATTCTTGAGGAAGACTATAAGCTATTTAACATCATGTTATAACCTTTAGGAGCCGAGCAAAAAGAAAAAAAAGTCAGAAAGAACGCTAACCAAAAACGAAGTAATAGCGCGGGCAGGCGATGCGATGCGACGGGGTGATTCGGAGTAACAAGAAATTTTATGCGGACGAAGTCGCGGGCAGAAGCTAGTGTTTAATAAAACTCCTTAAAAAAAAAACTAATAATCAGTACCCGAAGAAAAAAACGAATATTCGAATATAAAATATTCCGAATATGTATTTGCAAGCCCTAACCGCAATTAACGTGGCTAAAATTATATTTAAAAAAAAGCAATGAGGACCAGTACCATCAAAACAAAAATAAGAAGATTAATTTAATGACTAAAAAAGGAATAAAATAATCTTATTGAATGCGCGCAACTGACGTCAATGCTAACCTGTTTAACAAAAATAAAATCACCACATTGAAGACTTCGACTGCATACAATGTAGGGGAGACCGGGGCTGGTTGCCTATAGCGGTAGGTAGACTAACGCGTAAAATAAAATTAGACTAAAAAAAAGAAAATATGACTGTCAAAGAAGTACCTACTCGTAAATAGGTTTGTTGTAAACGATCTAATTTTAGAATGAGTTTAAGTTGTTTGCTTTTTTGTGGCTTATTGAATAAGTACAAGAGTCAGTTTGTAATTGTGTGGTGGTGGATTTATGAGGAGACTAGCTTCATGTCCCGCAGTTTTACCTGCATAAGTCTTGGCCCCGTGGGAATATGGGATAAAAGTATTTAATAACCTAATCCAGGCCATGGTCTACCCATGTGCTAAATTTCATCCAAATCCGTTTAATCGATTTTTCGTGAAAGCGTTACAAACAAATATACAACAAATCTAATCTTTTCTCTTTATAATATTGTAAGGTAAGTTTAGATAAAAATTATTTAATTACTCATGATTTTACACCTAACCCTTTTGAATTTCTTTCATCGTTTTTACATGCTGGAATAATATAATACTGTTTCGTATTAGGATTAAACTAAAATTTCTTGTTCTACAAAAACCAGTAAATAACAAAAACAAATAATAAATTACGATATAGATGTTAATAAATTTACTAGGCCAATAGCATAATTAGCCTATAGTGTTCCCACTGCTGGGACACAGGCCTTCTCTCTTCGAGAGGAAGTGGGCTGTAATCTACCACGCGGGCCCAGTGCGGGTTGGTAGATGTCACATGTCTTTGAATGTTTGGTTCTAGGACATGCCGGTTTATAAGACTAATAGTGTTATTATCAAATAGTCCTTTTTGTACGTGTAAATATGAAACACAAGTAATATTAACCAATAAGTAAAAAGTTAGTCAACTCTCCCCTACTAGTTATTTTTGGGTCTGTTTCATAATGTTTTATGTTAATTTAACAGATTATACAAATTTGTTAAATTAACATAAAACATTATTAAATTTATAACCTATATGTTAAAAGTAAAAATATCTATCAATTTAGCAAAACCTGCTTAGCAAAGATAACGAAATTGTTAAAGCTACTTAATTGCAATGTGCAATCAATTAAATAAAGAAGACTTCACCGTACTATAAGTAATTAGGTCCATTTTGGAGGCAGTAGGTAGACAATAGTCATTTATCGTAAACTAGCTTCTGCCCGCGACTTCGTCCGCGTGATTTTTCTTGTTCATCGACCTACCTCGTTGCATCGAATCACCTACCCGCGCTATCACTTCGTTTTCGCTTAGCGTTTTGTCTGGCCTTTTTTCTTTTTGCTCGGCTCCTAAGGGTGATGGCGTGATGTTAAATAGCCTATGGCTTCAAGAATTGGGCTATCAATTACAAAAATAATTTTTCAAATCAGACTGGTAGTTCCAGAGAATACCCCAGAGAATACAGTATTCCAGAGAATACAATTGTACAAACAAACAAATACCTCTTTAGTAATTTTACCTTGTGATAAGAAAAAGTTAAGTCTCATGACTCGGTAATGTCGTTGCCTAAAACTTAATAAACAATATACAGCTCAGCTTAGCAAAAAAAATCATGGTGAATTTAGATATTATGATTATGTCTTTTTAAATTGTCCATCATCATTATACCAATTAAAATAATTGAATAGGAATAAAGTGTGAAGGTTGCTTTTTATGTATTTACATCGCGTTTTTTTCCTATACTATATATACCAAGGGACAAGAAACCGCTGCGCTACGAAAAGTCACATGTAGTGGCAACTATTCGATACTTCACGAATAACATCATTATCCTCCCTACGTGCAAAGTTGGGTAAATCGACAATTGGTCATTGCCAAAGCTAGTCAAGGAAATCTGTCATATAGGATAACCTACCATTTGTGTGGAGTAGTAACACGTAAATTATACTCATTATATTACTTTATGCAGGTGTTTATAATGTTCAGATCAGCATTATAATATTGATTAATTTTTTTATGAAGAGATGGAAAGTCCCATTAGGTTTTATTTTAAAATAAATCATAGTCATGGTTGGAGAATATTTAATAAAAATATGCAAGGATTAAAAAAGACAACTCAAAATTGGATTGGAATTTGGATTTTCCATTACGTACCTACATATTTCAATGGAATATTCTAAAAAATCTCGGCTACATAATATATGTTTCTTAAAATTTATACAATGTCAGTTTACTATTTATTTAGGTTATTTTGTAATTGACATTTTTTATATAGGTTCACCTTTCACTACAGGATGTTCGTTGATGTCTTTCGTTCGAAAAATAGGAAGGAGCAGTTATAAGTTTATAACATATAGGGCTCGTTATAAAATTATGGGGAACCCTATAAAGGACATCATTCAAGTGTCGAACATTTTATACCCGAAAATGCCAGAAAAATACGTACTATTTTTTTATGGGAATAATAATTAACATCTTGAGATTTTTTATTATTACAGCGAAAGTCTAAAATTAACCCCCCGGATGCTATTTGAGATTGAAAATGCCAAAAATCATATTTTAATAACAAGTTTATAGTTAAACATTTCATTTTCAGACTTTCGTTGTAATAGTAAAAAAATACTCAAGAGGTCATTTCCCATAAGACAGCAGTACTTTATTTTTCTGGCAGGCACTTTAATTTTTGGATACGAAATGGATCCTTTGCTGATTATTATAACTTTTAATAATCAGCTATGGTTTTCTGATAAAGGCCTTAATAAAATTAATCAATGATTGATTAATCTGTAATTTAATAATCATCGGTACATGGACACATAATATCTCCTCATGTCGCGGTTGATATCCAACCTAGAAGTTGTCGGCTGCTTAACCGGGCTTGCCTGTTAGTGCCTCAATCAATTAAGGCCTTCAGCCAGGGTTTGAAAACTAAAAAAATAAGTGACTACACGCTACGGGCACCCCTGGTACGGACCTCTGCTTAAGACGTCACTGAGGGAGGGCACCAAGGGACAGGCTCGGATTACCAATATGACATCTAATTACCATGACAGTATGTACATGCCTGAACATTATTTTGCAACGCAAATCCCCTACTAAACAGATCGACGTACCTTCGTATCTAGAAGCACAAAAAAGAACCAATAATGGTCAAATTTGAAACTCTTACCATTATTGCTATACTAGAAACTCAGCCGGTGGAAGTCGACTATCAAACATTATTTGAGAAAATCAATAATTAAGGATCTTTTAATCTTTTTTTTTTATTACGTAGTCGAAAGGTCAATCATTATTTACTTACAAAATAGATTTATCTAGTACAAATAAACAATTTACTATGAAATAAATATTATTTAAGTACCTACAAACATATTTAAATATTTTCTGCGCACTTGTAGTTACTTCAAACATTTAACATGGTCAAGCTGTACTCAGCTGTACTAGGTAAGTAATCTATACTTCTTATACTATCTATACTAATATTATAAAGCTGAAGAGTTTGTTTGGTTGAACGCGCTAATCTCTGGAACTACCAGTCGGATTTGAAAAATTCTTTTTTCATTTGATAGCCCAATTTTTGAGGAAGGCTATAGGTTATTTAACATCACGCTATGACCTTTAGGAGCCGAGCAAAAAGAAAAGAAGTCAGAAAGAACGCTAAGCAAAAACCAAGTAATAGCGAGGGCAGTCGATGCGATGCGACGGGGTGGGTCGGAGTAACAAGAAATTTCACGCGGACGAAGTCGCGGGCAGAAGCTAGTAATATTATAAAGTTGAAGAGTTTGTTTGTTTGTTTGGTTGAACGCGCTATTCTCAGGAACTACTGGTTCGAATTGAAAAAATATTTTTGTGTTGGATAGTCCATTTATCGAGGAAGGCTATAGGCTATATAACATCACGCTACGACCAATAGGAGCGGAGCATAAATGAAAAATGATGCAAAAACGGGAAAAAAATATTCCTTTTGAGAGCTTTCGTTGCGTACGCTGCGTAAACGGTTAAAGTTACGCAAAGATCATGTATGACGAAATTGTTTCCCTTTAAAAGTTCTAAAAAAAAGTCCGCGACAGCATGTCTATCTTTTAAGGTTTAATCACTATAACCTTTTTTATGGTAATCAAATTTCTTCTAAACTAATGCATTATTTGCGAAGGTTTTTTTTATAAACATGATATTAATCCTTATCAAAATAAATAAGTTATTCATCACAAGTATTTAATTTTCAATAAAATTGCCCTTGACATCATTTGATTTCAATGAATATCTTAGGAGTTGCATAGTTTACAAGTAACATAGTTGCATAGTTTACATGTATAAGTAATAATCTTAAGTATTATTCTTAAAGTAATGGAATATATTTTTAACCGACTTCAAAAAAGGAGGAGGTTCTCAATTCGGATGTTTCTATTTTTTATTTTGTATGTATATTCGGGCATAACTCCCTCATATTGGATTTGCAAAATTTTTATTTGTTCGAAATAGGTTTATTCCGGAATTGTCCCATTTAAATTTCATAAAGATCTGATGATGAGTTTCGGAGACAGACAACGGAACTCTTCAATAAATGCCAGCAAATCAACCGCGATTGCTGCTATAGCATATGTATGCATTGTTTACGCAATCACACAACATAACATTACGCCTCTACCTTTTAAAGGGGTAGGCAGATGTGTTCAATAGCTTACTGTCACTGATATTCACATACCAAGTAGTGTTATATGAATTTGTTTGGGCTAGGCAGGTACAACTAAAGAGTGAAAAATAAAAAAGGTTTTAACAAAAAAAAACAACCGACTTCCAAAAAAATACTACAAAGTGAAAAATAACTTTAATTTCGAAAGTCGGTGTCAATAAACAAAAATACAGAACCAACGACACCGACTTCCGAAATTAAAGTTAGTTTTCACTTTGTATTTTTTTGGAAGTCGGTTGTTTTTTTTTGTAATAAAGTCAGTAGGATTTTTCCTGAAATTACCGCGGGTGAAATGTCTGATATATCAGCGCACAGCCTAAACCGCTGATCCTAGAGACATGAAATTTGGAGCGTGTGTTCTTTGTGAAGAGTAGGTATCCACTAAGAAAGGTGAAACGTGTGATATATCAGCGCACAGCCTAAACCGCTGATCCTAGAGACATGAAATTTGGAGGGTGTGTTCTTTGTGAAGAGTAGGTATCCACTAAGAAAGGTGAAACGTGTGATATATCAGCGCACAGCCTAAACCGCTGATCCTAGAGACATGAAATTTGGAGGGTGTGTTCTTTGTGAAGAGTAGGTATCCACTAAGAAAGGGTTTTTAGAAATTTCACCCCTAATAGGGTGAATGAGGGGAAGGTTAAATTTCACGCGGACGAAGTCGCGGGCAGAAGCTAGTTTATGTAATATTTGTGGCTCAGGCGCAAAGCGTCTCTTTCGAAAAATGGTATAGGTTACCAAAACAATCACGATGTCACTTGTGAGGGCGTTGACATGTCGCTAGGTTCAGCAAATTGTTCGAAGGTTGTAATCAAAGGGACGCGGAAGGTCGCCACGGTATGTGTGGCGGCTGTCACCTTGTGAAGGCAAGGCGAGCGACGAGCGACAGTTCGGGCAACTGTCACACCTGACGGTACCGAATCAATATTAATTAATTAATTATTATTAATTATATATGTAATGTATGTACTCGATATGATCTCAACCGCCAGTTGTAATACTTGTAATAAAGGCAAAACTGAGAATATCAATTCAAAAATATTTACTTAAACATTTTACAGTGTACATAAGAATTGGTGTGATCATGAGTGGTTACAATACACTTGATTGCAAATAGATTTATTCATGAATTGAGACTAAATCAACAACAGTGCCTACAAAATGCGCGACAAATAATAATGTTTAAGTAAATATTTGTAAGAATATAATGTAAATGACTATCCAATTTTCCATAGACAGATAATTTCTTTTCAACTTCTTTGCTTGTGTGACGTAACACTGAAATTAGGGCTTACTAAGTTGGGTACCAATTGATTATTTGAATAATTAATTTTTTAAATGTTTATTAATCAATATAATATTTACATAATTTAAGCTAATATTTAAAAAAGTAATATGTACATGTATGTGAAAAAAGAACCAAAAGAATCATAGGCCATAACATTCGTCCGCATCCCTGTCAACGGGAACAGTGCCCAAAAGGCTGGCAGCATTGCCAAGTTATATGGCGATGCTAATTCTTAATGGTTCAATTTTTGATGGTTTTAATTAAAGTGCAGCATCAGCAGTTATTAATGTGGCATCTCGTCTACAAGTCATTTCCACTGCATTTTTGACAGGACTGAAACAACAGCAAAGATATTGAATATGTTGAATATCTGTGGTTGTAAGATTAATGTCGATCAAAACTTTTGTAATCCGTGTGCGATTTTTCAAAAATATGTTCAACATTTCATATTTTTTTTAACAAAAATGAATATTTTATACATCGATAAATTACCGGTCTGATTTGTTTTTACCGGTAATTTACCAATCGTCAAAATGGGCGGTTTACAGGCAAAAATGAAAACCGGGAAACCAGTATTGCATGCCCTAACTAAAATATATTAGCTGAATTAACAAAGCATCCATTTCTAAGCCAATCAGTTATTATAAATTTGTTTCTAGTTCTGTTAGTTTTGTATACTTTAGAAGCATTTTTTAAATTTTGTAAATGTACGAACCATGGATCCTTTTATTGTGATTTTTTGATGTTGATTTGAAAGAGCATGGCAGTTGAGAATGCGTCATGCTCACTTAAATGTCTCACTGATGGTTGCGCGTGTGTTGGATCGTTCGGTTCCCTACAAAATGGTTGAGCTGGATGGTGCTGATCCCTGCGTCATGTTCGTGAACGGGCGCCGTCGGTTGAGACTGGTCATCTCTTAACTGCCAAGGCTTATTTTCAATCTTATATTTTGAATTGTTTTTTCATTTGTGTTTTTTTTTTACATTGTGCTCATATATAGAAGCAACAAGAATAATGTACCAAGGATTTCGTAATATCTTGATTTAAAAGAGTGTCCATGGAGTTTCTTGCCCGTTCTTTTCCATAGAGATCTATTATACGTTTCGGAATGGGCAACTAGCTTCAACTTTCTGACTAACTGACCGACTATTTAATTTGGCAATTCAAAGGTTCCTGTACATGGTATAATTGAAATAAATGCGTTGAGTTTGAGCTTAGGTTTGAGTTGTATTTGCAAATAATGATTTTTAATCTAGTTCTAGCCTTATTATTTTCATTGTTATTTACATATTTACTCATGCTATGGAAACTTTAAAAACCCCCGCAGACTACAGACTTTCTATCGGCCAATAGTTTGGTCGGTTTCTTAATCGGTATGAAGATGTATCCAAGTGCGCACATTCTAACGATTCGGTATCGGTATTGGCCAATAAAAAAGTTTGATGTGCCGTCGGCGAACTACTTATCGGCCGATTGCTAAATCAGTATGGTGCTCTTCCTTTAGCGCACTTTTACCGACTGTTTATTCGGCCGTTCATTAATTGAAGCTGGTTAGTGATCCATACAACACTGAGGATAGTGTCTACACAAGGCGTATAAGCTGTTAGTAATCTTTGAGGGCAAGAAAAACGTGTCTCCAAAAGGGCGTAAGAGCTTCGTCGACAGATAGTAAATAAACAAAAGTTTTCGTAAAATTCGTAGCACAATATAAATAGAAGCAATCTGATTCAGAATGATATTATTATGCATAGTGTAAGGTTATAGATATAGCGAGCTTCCTTCTAACATCCTATCTACTCTAAAATACAGGGCAGCAGGGACATAGCCACGTCATGGATTCAGTACATGTGTTGGAATGTTTCGGCGGTAATGAGGGTATTCTGAAATGACGTTCGCTAGGTGGCAGCACTGACACGTCAAGTCCAGGCATCTGTCAAAGACCCTATATTTTCTTTAGTCATGACGGAATGATGAACGAATGAATGAATCAAATGATGAACGTCATCATATACACACATCAAAAGTGTCTAGGGATCAACATATATTTTTGCAATAACTTTTCTCCTGATTGATATTAATTAAAATTTTCTATAAGGATTCATCAAATAAAGTGTTTTCGTTTGTCACAGTAACGATAAACCAAGTCACCTTTGCATTAATAAAGAAATTTGCCATTTTCCTAATAAAGGGATTTTTGACATTTGAACCACTAACATTAAAGTTCGAAAAAAAGACTGAAATAACAGTTTTCTTTAAAATTTTATTGGGTAACTTAAACAATTAATAATCCGTGTTTCTACCGCGAACACTAACAACACAAGAACATCGGTTTGGCATACTCAAAATGAGTTCATCCAAATCACGCTGTGGAATGGCCGCCCATAGAATAGAATAGAATAGAATAGAATAGAATAGAATAGAATAGAATAGAATACTCTTTATTATGTACACCATATAAATGTACCCATGTTCGTTGCAACAACAAAAAAAGGTCTTCTTGCGACTGGATACCCTCCATATTCGGCAGAGCTCTTCTCTGTAGCATATCCCATGCATGCTCAATCGGGTTCAAGTCTGGAGACTGAGCAGGCCAGAGCAGGACATAATTGATGTTAGCTGCGGCGAGAGTCTGTCTTACAACTCTTGCGGTGTGCGGTCGTGCATTATCATGCATTAACTGAAATAAGGGACCGATTTGCACTTGTAGAGGAACGATGACGTCAGATACAATCGTCTCAGCATAAATTTGAGCGTTGAGGTTGCCTCTGATCCAAATCAACTCAGTTCTTCCGCCGATCCAAATACCCGCCCATACCATGATGGTTCCACCACTATAAGGATGGACTTCCTGGCAGGATTTTAATCGCTGTTGGCGTCCAGGGGTTCTCCAGTGTCGTACCTATACGTCTTGTATCCGGTCTCATACCAAAACGAGACTCATCAGAAAAGCACACGAAACGCCATTGTTCTTCTGCCCAATTTCTGTGTTCAAGAGCCCATTGATATCGAATCCTACGATTGTGCATTGCTATAGGTGGTACCCGTAGCGGTCTTCGGGAATGAAGGTTCACTTCATGCAAGCGGTTTCTGACTGTTTGGTCGCTAATTAAGTTCCCTGAAGAGTGATGAAGCCTCACGGCTAACATCATGGCGGTTATTGTTGGAGCTCTTCGAGTTAAGATTTGAATGTATCGGTCTTGTCTCCGTGTGGTGCAGCGATACCGTCCTCCATGGCGCTCAGCCACGGTACCAGTGCTTCGGTAACGTGTCCAAAGTCGACTGATAACACTCTGACTTGTATTCAGAGCTAAAGCCACAGTACGTTGCCGGGAACCAGCTTCTATCATTCCCACGGCTCTGAGCATTTCTTCCCTGCTTAAATGACGTCGCCGCTCCATAATAACGTTGGTTTTAATCAGTAGTAGGGAAACAGTAGCACTAATAATGTCTTCAATGCGTTGTATGTTTTTATAGGGAAAATATTGACAGCTGATTTTCATCTTTTACTCGAATTTGATTAACAGTTCCTGTTTCAAATTATGAAATGCACCAAAAAGGATCCATATAAATTTATAAAATCATAAATTTATTACAAAGCCACATCTCAATCTCAAGAAATCCGCATAAAAATGCTTGATCCCTAGACACTTTTGATGTGTGTATTTGATCGGTTTTTATTTATATTCGTAAAATTATAAATAAAACTTATACATCACTACTGTTTGCTGTATATTTCGTTATACATTTACAGCTTGGCGCCTGGCGAGGCATCCCGTTAAGTGTACGTTGGCGGTGAAAATAATAATAATAATAAAATAGTTTATTGTCACAAAAAAATACAATATACTTACGAATAAATCTTTGGGAGTTATTAGGTACTTATAAATAAGCTGAAGAGTTTATTTGTTTGAACTACCAGTGCGATTTAAAAAAATCTTTGTGCATTTGATAGCCTCATTCTTGAGGAAGGTAATAGGCGATTTTACATCACGCTACGACACTTAGGCGGCACAAAAGAAAAAAGTCAGATGCTACGCTAAGCGAAAACAAAGCACAGCTAGTTATAGGATATATTCAAATCACGCGGAAGAAGTCGCGAGTATTCTTAAATAAGGTGTTTCAAAATTAACCCAATAAACTTTAAGAGCTGCTTTAGACCAACGAACTGAACAACTTTCACTATGGGACCAACTCAAAAATCACGAAAAAAAATCAGCTATGCTATGCATGTGGGGTTAAATAAAAATAAACTTATTATTATTATTTCATTGGTTTTATTTTTTTTCTCTGGGAACCTACTTTTTTCATAATTAAAATTAGCCTAAGTTACTCCTTGTTACATCAGCTAGCTGCTAGTGAAATTCCCATTAAAATCTGTCCAGCCGTTTCAGAGATTAGCCGAAACAAACAAACAGACAAAAATAATTGTATTTTGGTATATGTATAGTGTATACATCCATATGCATTTAGTAAAAAGCGGTTATTTTAATATTACAAACAGACAATCCAATTTTATTTATTTGTATAGAGTATAGATGTATAGATTTATAGGGCGTTTTATTCTACTTCTAAGTTTCTGTAGAAGAGCTAAAAATATTACCCTCCTTTTGGGTTCCGTTGTAGTCGGGTAAAAATCACCGACGACAAACACGGAGTTGCTGCATTTTTGCTTCACTGCAAGTAAGAGTACCATTATTGAGTACCATTAGACTAACGCTACATAGCTAAGTTAGTTCTAACGTCATAAACATTCACTGAACAGCTCATGTGTTTATAGCCACGGAGGGGGGCTACATGTTGTGTAAACTTCGGTCACCCATCCAAGGGCAAGGCAAGGCGTTGTTGCTTAACTCTGACGATCTATATATCTACGCGGCAGACATTTAACGATTCCCTCGTGTCCAACGCATGCGTTGGTATGTAAATTAAATATGTAGTTGGTACTGATATAATGTGGTGCTGTGATAACAAGATTTAAAACCTATACTTAGGTATCTATAACACCAGCGTAAGTCTTACATAGCACCCTAGGCGATTATTGTGTGAAATAACTTAGATAGAGTCAAATATTAAGATTGATTAATAAGATACCTAATATGATGATTACAGAATAAATGAAATCCTCATTAATGCAGTTAAATTTTAGTAGTTTAAACATCAGAAACTTAAGTGGAAGTGGGCAGGGCACATTTCTCGCAGAACAGATGGCCGGTTCTGGAGTGACGACCGCGTTCCGAAAGCCGTAGCATTGGAAGGCCTCCCACGAGATGGAGCAATAACCTTGTAAAGGCCGCAGAAATCTGCTGGATGCGGGAAGCACAGAACCGGTTGAAGTGGCAGTGCTTGGAGAGGCCTTAAATGTCTTTCAGCTGAAATGATAATGATGATTTAAGACATAATAAGACATTTCAATATTTTAATTTGCTACGACAAAGACATTTATTCGTCGGATATGGTAGGTACAAAGTTGGTTGGTTATAGATAAGTTCAGAATACATCCGCCGCTAAAAGCGGATTTTACAATATTAGATACAAGTGGGTATAAAACCAAACTTATGTACTACATATACTCTAATAAATAATACAAAACACTTATACTATGAACATAAAGATACATGTATACTCTGTTATACAAAAAATAAAAATACAACAATAACAACATTTCTATTATACAACTATAAATAAATTACGTGCGTCACAGAGACATGAGGCTTCTATAAATAGGTATAGGTATAATCTCTATAATCAACGGAAAGCTACCCAAATAGATATTTGGGTATCTTTCCATTGATTAAATTAAAACATAAATCTCATAATATAATTGATGAAAATAATGAACGTTTTGCTTTACGATATAACAAACATGTATGGATAATGCGATTGTTTTATGAACTTAACTTATTTATTGGTAACAAATTAACTTTGTTATAAATTCGCCATACAGTATCAACTTCCATGAAATATAAAACAAAAGAACCTTAAAGATATAATTGCCCTTACAGATATGGTACCTAACTTTACGATGTTATTTTACTATGTTTATAGGTTTAACCTTTAGCACTCATATACTACGGATCATTAAATTAATATTGTGTTAACAACTAAGATAAACAATCGTACGAGTACCTAGTCAAAAATAAGCAAATTGCAGTCAGTCTCATCGTTGTCTTTAAAAAATTGTAAATTCTTCACAAGAGCAACAAACTTGACAACCAAAATCTCAATTTTACGTCGAAATCTCATCATATCTAATTACTGCAAACAGACGTTAACCTAACAATATTAAACTTGTAATGAGATTGCTTCATGCTAGCCATGACTTTGGCTTGGACTCTTCAACTTGACATTCCGTCTCCGACTGAACAAATATGGAATCACTTAAAAATTGACTGGCAATGAAGATGAGACCTTTGAGAGCGTATCTGTGCAAATAAAGATGGACAAATGTTTGTTATACTATTATTACCTTATGAACGTATTTCATCAAGGGGATTCAACTGAATTGCGGACGTAACATTCAACAGTCAACACGTCAGCACTCGTGTAACTAAAAAAGACAAACTATATGTAATTTACGACAGTTTTTATATGTTTTTACATTGAATTCACCAAAAGTTGAAAGGGATTGTTTATTCACGGCGTACTTTTTTTCTTCTACGATACGAAGTAGTTAACTCTTCAAATGGCTCTTTTATTAATAAATTATTGTTGATTCTTCACAAGAGCAACAAACTTGACAATCGAAATCTCAGTTTTACGTCGAAATCTCATCAGGTCTAATTACTGCAAACAGACGTTAACCCTACAATATTAAACTTTTAATGAGATTGCTTCATACTATTGTAATTATTTATTTATTTATTCTTCTACATATTAAACCCCAACATAGTTGGGAAAAGGCTAGGAGATGATGATGATTCTTTTACATAGTAATCTAACAATATTATTAATGAAACCGTTTTATCACAACTTAATTAAAGAACCTGAAAGTTTTACCAATATTCTCAATAGCTTGAGCCATCAAACATAACTAGATAATCTACTCGTATCTAAGTAAGGGTGAAAAGACGGTAAATATGTACGTGCATAAGTTTCTTGTCCCGGTCCCGGAATTTTAAAAGTGAAATTATAAGGAAGTCATTACTTAAAACCAACAATTTTAAAAATAATACCACTTTTCCACCAATGACAAAGAAATAATAACTTTGTCAGAAATTCTCAAAGTGAAGGTCGATTTATCGATAAGATTTCGTTACGACTTTATTATATGTACCTATAGATAATAAATATATGTACACTGGATAAACTTCTTATACTAAATTAACTACTTGGCAAACTATAAAAATATAATAACCTAACCAAACTAAAACTATTAACTAACTAAAATATGGCGTCGAGAAAATCCTCCACATTCGATAAGATTGTATAATAATCATTTATTCTATAAATTTAAAATATTTAAAAATACGTACGAGATTTTGCTTTGTATTTCCTTGTATTTATTTTGGTTATAAAGAAAAAGATAATCGTTTTTTAATTTGGTTTTACGTTGGCCACTTAAAAGGACCGAGGTTAAGCAAAAAGGATCCTATTTACGGATGAAAAGTTTTAGCTACAGGAGGTCAATCTATGTATTTAGATTGGAAATACTGGCAGATACTGTAGCGGAGTAATTGCGTAACAGAGTATCAGTAGAAATGGCTTTCATTTTGACAGCTCAACAACATTCATTGCGTTATTTACTAACGTTACGTAACGTTAACAACGTTAACGACGTTAAAAACGTTTTTTTTTTATTTGTCAGCTCAACAGAGTACATGACGCAATGTGTGAACGATATTGATAATCCATTGTTTCATAGCAATGGATTATATCAATATCTATACTAATATTATAAAGCTGAAGAGTTTGTTTGTTTGGTTGAACGCGCTAATCTCTGGAACTACCAGTCGGATTTAAAAAAATTCTTTTTGCATTAGATCGCCCAATTCTTGAGGAAGGCTATAGGCTATTTAACATCACGCTATGACCTTTAGGAGCCGAGCAAAACGAAAAAAAGTCAGAAAGAACGCTAAGTAAAAACGAAGTAATAGCGCGGGCAGGCGATGCGATGCGACGGGGTGGGTCGGAGTAACAAGAAATTTCACGCGGACGAAGTCGCGGGCAGAAGCTAGTCGTTTAATATGATTCAGACTGGGATTGATAGTGTGTTAGGTACGCAATTAGGGTGCGGAATATATCCCTCGACTGAGTACACATTTATGTTTCATAGATGTTTGTTTAAGACTTGGGCGGACATGGAAATAATCCAAAGGACAAAATCCGAAAAAAAAAGTAAAAGCAAAGGTCGATGCCTCGTTATTTACGATGTCGTTGACGCGGACAGTTCTGGATTCTATCTTATACTTCATAGATCACCATGTCAGGTCACAGAGCGTGGAAGAGTGAAACAGGTTATTATGTGGAAACAAGTTATCTACGAGGTGGCGAGAGTAAAGACGACAATTTCCATTAAACTAAAAGATTTCCCCACACGGGTACAAATCATCGCAGTAGACAATTTTTAAAAAATAGATTTGAGTATTTTACGTTATATAGATTTTCTACTCATCATTTCTGCCGAAAGACGTCCACTGCTGGACAGAGGCCTCCCCCAAACACCTCCAATTCGACCGGTTCTGTGCTTCTCGCATCCAACGGGTTCCAGCAGCCTTCACAAGGTCGTCGGATCACCTTGTGGGAGGCCTTCCAACGCTACGTCTTCCTGTACGCGGTCGCCACTCCAGAACCTTTCGGCCCCGTCGGCCATCTGTTCTGCGAGCAATGTGCCCTGCCACTCTTTCGGAGGCTCTACTGAGGTCATCAAGCATTGTACTGAGGTCCTCCATAGTCTCAGCCATGACTACGATATCATCGGCAAACCGAAGGTGAGTTATGTACTCGCCATTGATGTTAATGCCAGCCCATTTCCAGTTCAGAACCTTGAAGAGATTCTCCAGTGCAGCGGTGAACAGTTTCGGAGAGATAACGTCTCTTTGTCTCACATCTCGCTGCAGAAGGATAGGCTTCGAGGTCTGATCCTGGAGTTGGACTGACATTGTGGCGTGATTTTCTACTACATATATACAATATGTACAAGTTGTGCCGAATTTACACGTGTTTGATATTATGTAAAGACGTTTGCACTAACCAATCAAGTTAGGTACTGCAGGTTCTTATCTTTTGTCTTTACTTATCTAACGATAGGGCTATACAACTCTATAGAAACAAAGGTTATGAAGAATCAACACCAACGGAGCATCTGTGAGAGCGGCACTTAATTATAATTTTAATACATAACAAACATCACGCCTGTAATCCCGGAGGGCTAGTCAGAAGTCCTAGTATACCCACATTTCGCCAAATAAAATCGATAAGGTTTAATTCATAAAATTTAATTAATTACTTGTTAGACAATAAACAATAAACTGGACTGGAACATAATCAAATTCAAAAAGTCATCACGTTTTGCTAAATCCTCTATTTTTATCCTATAATTAAATGTAAATAATAATCGTACCATAATTACCATATTTTATAATTTGACGGCTCCTTCAGCGATTGGGTATAACTTTTGAATGTTTAAAAAAAAACTATAAATAAGTATAACTTAACAACAACAGCCAGTACAATCGAACAACAACCAGTCGCATGATCTACCTACGTCAGTCAGTCGTAGTTTGAAAGTAAATGCGTGTAGCCGGATGAATATTTTAAATTAACATGTTAGTGTACAACTTTACAAGGTCGGAACGAGCGTCGCCGTCTTGTTTTTCCATACAATTTCAGCGAAAATTTCACAAATGTTTACCAGCAACACTCACCGTTAAGTCAGTGAGGCGCCAAAAGACCATTACAGCACTCTAGGTATATATGTTCCAATAAATCGACGCGCAAACTGTAACCATGAATTCGGCACTTAATGGGGGTTTTCGTGAAAATTTACGACACCAGTTGGCACCACTTTGACAAGAGGTCTTCCATTTCGACAATGAATATAAAATACACACATCAAAAGTGTCTAGGGATCAAGCATTTTTATGCGGATTCCTTGAGATTGAGATGTGGCTTTGTAATAAATTTATGATTTTATAAATTTATATGGATCCTTTTTGGTGCATTTCATAATTTGAAACAGGAACTGTTAATCAAATTCGAGTAAAAGATGAAAATCAGCTGTCAATATTTTCCCTATAAAAACATACAACGCATTGAAGACATTATTAGTGCTACTGTTTCCCTACTACTGATTAAAACCAACGTTATTATGGAGCGGCGACGTCATTTAAGCAGGGAAGAAATGCTCAGAGCCGTGGGAATGATAGAAGCTGGTTCCCGGCAACGTACTGTGGCTTTAGCTCTGAATACAAGTCAGAGTGTTATCAGTCGACTTTGGACACGTTACCGAAGCACTGGTACCGTGGCTGAGCGCCATGGAGGACGGTATCGCTGCACCACACGGAGACAAGACCGATACATTCAAATCTTAACTCGAAGAGCTCCAACAATAACCGCCATGATGTTAGCCGTGAGGCTTCATCACTCTTCAGGGAACTTAATTAGCGACCAAACAGTCAGAAACCGCTTGCATGAAGTGAACCTTCATTCCCGAAGACCGCTACGGGTACCACCTATAGCAATGCACAATCGTAGGATTCGATATCAATGGGCTCTTGAACACAGAAATTGGGCAGAAGAACAATGGCGTTTCGTGTGCTTTTCTGATGAGTCTCGTTTTGGTATGAGACCGGATACAAGACGTATACGACACTGGAGAACCCCTGGACGCCAACAGCGATTAAAATCCTGCCAGGAAGTCCATCCTTATAGTGGTGGAACCATCATGGTATGGGCGGGTATTTGGATCGGCGGAAGAACTGAGTTGATTTGGATCAGAGGCAACCTCAACGCTCAAATTTATGCTGAGACGATTGTATCTGACGTCATCGTTCCTCTACAAGTGCAAATCGGTCCCTTATTTCAGTTAATGCATGATAATACACGACCGCACACCGCAAGAGTTGTAAGACAGACTCCGCCGCAGCTAACATCAATTATGTCCTGCTCTGGCCTGCTCAGTCTCCAGACTTGAACCCGATTGAGCATGCATGGGATATGCTACAGAGAAGAGCTCTGCCGAATATGGAGGGTATCCAGTCGCAAGAAGACCTTTTTTTGTTGTTGCAACGAACATGGGCGGCCATTCCACAGCGTGATTTGGATGAACTCATTTTGAGTATGCCAAACCGATGTTCTTGTGTTGTTAGTGTTCGCGGTAGAAACACGGATTATTAATTGTTTAAGTTACCCAATAAAATTTTAAAGAAAACTGTTATTTCAGTCTTTTTTTCGAACTTTAATGTTAGTGGTTCAAATGTCAAAAATCCCTTTATTAGGAAAATGGCAAATTTCTTTATTAATGCAAAGGTGACTTGGTTTATCGTTACTGTGACAAACGAAAACACTTTATTTGATGAATCCTTATAGAAAATTTTAATTAATATCAATCAGGAGAAAAGTTATTGCAAAAATATATGTTGATCCCTAGACACTTTTGATGTGTGTATTTCTATATTTGTTTTAAGGAGTAACTTAAGCTATTTTTATTAAAAAAAAAATAGGTTCCCACGAAAAGAAATTAGAACCAATGAAATGAAATATTGAATAATTTCCGATTCAAATAAGGAAGTTGTTTTATACTCCGTTTATTTAGGTACTTAACCAAATGTAAACAAATCATGAAAAGAAACGGAGTATAGTTATGTTTATAAGTGGATCCTATACGTGAAGATTTCTTAATGTCCATAGAAATTGATTGAATAAATAATTTATAGTGTTGTTGTTTCAGCCCAAGTATCAAGAATTGTACACCAAATATTGTATACATATAAGAATAGAAAGCATAAGAAAAATTCCAATAAAACTAATACGAAAAACTAAAAATAAATAATAATTAAACTAAAAATGCAAAAACGAAAAAAAGGAACTAAATGGAGAAATATGTACAAAAACAAAATATCGATTCATAAAATGGAAGAATTTAGTTAAAATTAGCTTAGGTATTTCTTTATGCGGAATACAGAATTAAGAAGTTATCATAATCTCTGCGAACTGAACAATAACTTTTTTGTTGAATTCCACGCGGACGAAGTCGCGGGTAACAGCTAGTAAAAACTAAGGCTAAGACTTTCTGAAGAAATAAGCAGTACCTTTGTACTCAATACTTATGTTGTATCAGTATCCATTTTATTGCGAGTGCCTACATAAATAACTAAAAACTAAAAGTTTTTACTCCATAATGAATAGAGTTCACCCTTATAAATTAAAGGTAGGTAGGTATATACTATATAGTAGTATAACAGATTAAGGATAACAACAGATAATGGGTAGTGTTCACATAGGTAAGTGTGTATATTTAACGTAACTAGTTTGTGGGAAACTAGTTTATAAAATGGCGAGCGACACGCGTTCCATAATAAATGTGAATCAGGTGTCTCTTCGAATGAATATATAAGGTCTTTCAAAATTATCCCAACAAACTTTAAGAGGTGCTCTATACCATCGAACTGAACAACTGTCTAACGAACTCTAAAATCACGAAAAAAAATCAGCCGTTCCATACATTTTGGTCAAGTAGGTATTGAACTTTTGTATTAAATAGCTGTTTTTTTTCGTGATTTTTGAGTTGGTCCTATAGTGAAAGTTGTTCAGTTCGTTGGTCTAAAGCAGCTCTTAAAGTTTGTTGGGTTAATTTTGAAAAACCTTATTTAAGTAATACTCGCGACTTCTTTCCCGTGATATGAATATTTCCTATAGCTGTGCTTTGTTTTCGCTTAGCGTAGCATCTGACTTTTTTCTTTGTGTCGCCTAAGGCTCGTAGCGTGATGTAAAATCGCATATTACCTTCCTCAAGAATTGGGCTATCAAATGCACAAAGATTTTTTTAAATCTCACTGGTAGTTCAAACAAATAAACTTTACAGCTTATTTATAATTTTAGTACCTAATAACTCCCAAAGATTTATTCGTAAATATATTGTATTTTCACCGCCAACGTACACTGAACGCGATGCCTCGGCAGGCGCCAAGCTGTAAATGTATAATGAAATATACCTACAGCAAACAGTAGCATAGTAGTGATGTAGTAGGTATCGTCATATCGATGAATGAGATTTATACGCGTTAAGTTTTATTTATAATTTTACGAATAAAAATAAAAACCGATTAAATATTTCTATATTTGTTTTACGTCACAGTATAGTAAGAAAAACCAGTATAAATTATAAGTATCAAAGAAACAAACACATACCTCATTTAGAGCTATAAGAAATGTGGTACATCTCTATTTCTTTCATGACGTCATTCTTTGATTTCATTTCAAATCCTTGGCGCTCAGAGCACGTTAAATTCAACTTGGGATAGGGTTGTGGTCTATGGTATTTCTTACTTAAACAATTATTTTTATTTTGCATTCAGAATTGAATCTCACAAATAAGTATACGTAATGTTTTATTTTATTTCAACTCATATCTCTTGATGATAATCTCCTCAAACTGTAAGGTATTACAACTTTGTGAAATTCAGTATTGTTTCTTTGATTTGTTTAATTATTACTTATTTAAATACATAAAAACTCTTAGGCACTAAACTATATTATCAATTTGAAACATTAACAAATAATTAAAAATATTATTAGCTTGCTACTATTAACAATGTGTAATTGCTATTGACTTGCTATCAAGAAATGATATGTAATGGTATCCTAACTTTTTCTTGTTACCCACAGCTGCAGCCTTGTAATAAAAATATCTGCGCATCTACTACTTACTAGTTTATTTTACGAGGACCTGCCGTTCTTCATAAGATTGTGTATCGAGTAATATGTATGATTAACTTGTATTTCTCATGATAAGTGAATTGTATTCTTTTTGAGAAATAAATGTCTTAAACCGTAAATTCGCACTCCAAGGCCAGAAGATACCTACAAGCGACGCTTAGTTTGTGGCTCACCAAACATTTCACTTATTGAATTCTTACTTTTTGATGAATTAACGTTATTATTATTATCTAGTTGGACATACCTCAGAATCATCTTCTGGACCAGAATATTTTCTGGAGAACGTTGAACCAGAAGTTCTGGTTCAACATTCGCTAGAAAATACTCCGAGTCTGATTCCACACCGCTTATTTAGCTGGCTGGCTCATACTAGATTGCCCATTTATTCATACTCCGCTTATCACAGCAAGTTGGACGTGAGAAACCTGTAAGCAGCGGATCATTGACCGCAGAGGCAGTGCTTTATAAATAGGTTCCACTCCAGAGATGTCTGCAGGCTGTAAGTGGCTTGGGCTTAGTTAGTCAGATGTGTTTATACATTTTTGTAATAACGAATCCCAAGAAGAAGGATAAACACAAAAACATTGTGGTTCATTAGTTTCTTTAAATCGCACGAACGAAATGAATGCTTTTATAATAATTATTAACAGCCTTTGCCCGCGACTTTCCCCGTGTGTTTTTTGTTCCCCCGTCTCATCTCTTCGCATTCCCGTGCTATTACGAGTACTTCGGTTTCGCTTAGCGTCCTTTCTTATTTTTTTTTATTTTTGCTCGGTTCCTAAGAGTCCTAGCGTGATGATAAATATCATATAGCCTTCCTCTAGAATTGGGCTATCAAATGCAAATATAATTTTTAAAATCCGACAGGTAGTTCCAGAGTTTAGTGCATTCAAAATCTTCAG
Organism: Luperina nickerlii; assembly: GCA_963855955.1. Taxonomy (NCBI): domain Eukaryota; kingdom Metazoa; phylum Arthropoda; class Insecta; order Lepidoptera; family Noctuidae; genus Luperina; species Luperina nickerlii. The sequence goes on from OY979669.1 coordinate 9,255,086, forward strand.
CTTTATTAGGTATTTGTATAGACACAATAACTTAGCATAGATTACCTTAGTATATATTAACTTATTATAGGTTAGAATAGATTTACTTACGTAGGTAGGAAAATCGCAAATGTGACGCATTTCCCAAGAGATGACGCATAGTCAAAGTTGGTAGGAATTGATTATTTAATCTTTTTATTTACCTTTACGTACAAATGTGATTATTTAATGTTTTCATTTACCTTTATGTACATATGTGATTATTTAATTTTTTCATTTACCTTTATGTACATATGTGATTATTTAATCTTTTCATTTACCTTTATGTACATATGTAATTATTTAATCTTTTCATTTACCTTTATCTAGATGTAGGTACTTTATGTCGCAAGTTCTACATGTTACGCAGCTGTAATTTTTTAAGCCCATCTTTATCTAGAACAGATATTAAACTTTTGGTGAAAACTTAGAAAGTGAATCGCATCATTACAGGAGCAGGTATCTCTTATGCGCCTGCCACACACTCGACGAGTGGCATGGGAAGTAACGAGGAAAGGAGGCAGAGACATAGTGTGGCAACATTACAATCATGCCACACGTCATGCTCCTCGTCCTACCCACTGCTCCCTATTTTGTCGGTTTTTGCGCGCGAGTCAAAGGACCGGCAATACGAGTGCGAGTGGCCGGCCACATAATCGCGCGGTCGCAGTCTGCATGGAGCGCTCGCGCAAAACGCACGCGTATGCAAAATTGGAAATTATGTCGTCGCCAAGCGTGGAATGGTCAAATGAAAAGGTGTTAATAATCCACCATCTCCGTTGGCGAGGACGACGACGACGATGTATATTTCTTTTTACTACATTAATATAATTAGCTATACTAAAAATGCATAGCGCGCACGCTGCCACCGTTTCAACGTCCATTGTCTCACCAAGGCAAATGACAAGTGAGGGGCGTCGCGATTAATTGCGCGAGTAGAGCAGTGTGTGGGCAGAGAGGGCAACATCGCGGCAAATCACGGCAGCGCGAGGAGCATAGCGATGAGCAGCGCAAGGAGCATAGTCTGGCAGGCGCATTAGAGAGCAGTGGTGGCCCAGTGGTAACAGCCGCGACTTACGTGTTGTAGGTCGTAGGTTCGAACCCAGACAGGCTGTAAATTATTTCATCACCACTGCTCTCACATCGGTGAAGGAAAACACCGTGAGGAAACCGGCATGTCCTAGAACCAAAACTTTGAAGACATGTGACATCTACCAATCCGCACTGGGCTCGCGTGGTGGATTACAGCCCACGCCCTCTCACCGAGAGGAGGCTTGTATCGCAGCACTGGGAACATTATAGGCTGATTGTGTATGTCTTTGTGAAGATCTTAGCTTTTACATTATAATAAACAGAAACATTTATTGAGAATACTTATCTACCTATATACCTAAGTACAAACTTATAATATTGACCTAAACGTTTCATAGAGCGGAGTTCAGGCAACCTCCTGTTCAAACATTTCTCGTAAGTACCTACCTAATTCCTTATTTTAGGCGTAGCGGATGGCAGAATATGACTGCTTTCACTTTTGTTCTGTGTTATCTTTAGCTTTTTGTGTAGAAAGGATGTCTTCCAGGGTGTTTGGTTTTTCATTGTGAATGTTTATTTCGTTATTTTTATAGTTTTGCACCAGCTAGGTTGCGATCGATGGACTTTGAGCAATTGATATGTATATTGATCGCCTCAAAACGTTATCGATCGAATCAATCACTTCCGGATCGTGAATCGCCCATATCGATGGCCATCCATCGACCGCAATCCAGCAGTACCTTTATATTGCCAATCCAGTTGCATATTTTTATTATTTTTTAAATAAATGTTGTTGTTGCAAGTTACGTGTTCTTATATTCTCTAGGTAAAAATATAAAAATCATATTTGTCCATTCGATATTTTTGCGTCGTAGAAGTGTAAGTAGTAGTCTACGTATATTTTGTCAATATACTTATTACCTACTGTTTGCTTACTTTAGCATAACTAAGTGGCCAACTGACAATGGTCATAGACACACAAGTATTTATTTACAGACATCAGAGGGGCAATTCTACTAATTTTAACAACGTTCACAGTCTGATCTCAGTCTCAATCTGTCAAAAAATACTTCAAATTTCCCTACATTTTGACAAGTTTTTGACATTTCTTTGTCGCTGAGATGAGACTGCGACTAGATTTGGAACGTTTTAAATTACGAGAATTGGCCTTCTGTTGCTTACTGAATGTCAATTTTTGGTTTAACCTTTTGACCGCCACACGTCAAAAAATCAAAAACGTGCCCTCGGCGTCAGTCTGTCATGTAGTCGAACTGTGGCGTGCTGGGCACATTTTGGTTTGTCATTTACTCATGACATTGGCGGTCAAAAGGTTAAATGTCTAAGTACCTATATTTTAGCAGAATTATGTGATTGATTGAGGGCTTTGAGCACAGCTGTGGAAAAACTAATAGGTGTCTACTATACGTATTTATGTAGGAGTGTGTGGTTATATAATATTTTTATCTTACCAAGTGTACAAACACGTCCTAATTATAATCTTGACGATGTGATTTGAAGATAACGGTGATTTTCACGAGAGGCATTTGCTGTCCTATGTTCATTGCAACTGTAACCCGGTGTACCTACACGCCATAAATCATACAGTATTTTTACCTCACGAAGCGACGCGCGCTTTATTTGTGCTAACCACGTAACACGCTATGAATGTGTGCGTGAAGATGAGTAGCACGTCAGCACATAAAACACACACACACGTTTCCGACTTCGCTATTGTCTCGGACGGTACCGCACTGAGAACTCCTGCGCTTCAATAATGGTTAGCACAAATAAAGCGCGCGTCACTTCGTGAGGTAAAAATACTGTATGATTTATGGCGTGTAGGTACACCGGGTTACAGTTGCAACGAACATAGGACAGCAAATGCCTCTCGTGAAAATCACCGTTATCCTCAAATCACATCGTCAGGATTATAATTAGGAGGTGCTTTACCTCTTTGAAACATGTTAATTATACCAGCATACATTATTCAATATTTTAAAGTTCATTTGATATTCATGACATCGATTGTTTAGAGGTGTCAATTAGTACCTAAATGCGCTTTGTTGACCCTTCACATCACATTGTTCAAATTATTTTATCAGCGACTTGTAAATTGGTTACGTTCTGATGTGAATTTGGACAACCCCTGATACTTTTACTGGTTAAGTGAATAAGTGATGTGTTGCTAAAGATTTATTATGTTTAAAGTCTGTTTCTGTCGGTCTATTCTGTAAAATATCGCCGTAAAAATTTAAGTGAAGTGAGCTGTCATTCCACTTGATGCCAGCCCCGGATCTAAGGGGGCAAACCGGGGCACTTGCCCCGGGCGGCAGTTTCATGGGGGCGCCAAATCCTTGAGACAAGATTCGAAATATCGAACAAATGAAGCCTCTTTTCCTACAATCTCATGGTTTTTATCAAGTAATCGAATCTTAATATGTTTGAAAAACAAACTTTTCTATTTCTATACGCCCAGTTAGTTTTTGAACACATACTAAGTGATTCAGTAAATTATTGAACGCGTGCGTAGTGTCCGTGATCTTTCTGCCAAGCCGAACAAATTCAAACAGTTGAACGTCAAGTGACAACACTGTTTCTTTATGTGGTTGAATGCGTTTGCGAGTAATCAGCGTTAATAAAATAAATAATTTATTAATGAAATCATATGTTTATCGTAGTGGAAATCAACAATTTGCAAGTTTTTCTCAAACACTGAAGGGAGGGGGCGCCACTATCAAGGTTTTGCCCCGGTTCGAAAAAACAGTAGATCCGGGGCTGCTTGATGCTAGGGATTATAGGGTATAGGGGGACACTATTGACAGCTCACTTTAAGCTTACCTACATTACCTTAGTTTTGACGATGAGAGTTTTTTAGAATAGATCAGTGGGGCAATTCTCATAATTTTAAGAACATTCACAGTCTGATCTGTCTCAATCTGTCAAAAATTCCTCTAATTTTCATATATTTTTGATAAGTTTTTGACATTGATTGTCGTTGAAGCGAGATTGCGACTAGATTTTGACAGTTTTTAATTACGGAAATTGGCTTTCAGCTGGTTTCTGCCACTAGACATCTAGCTAAAGTATAGAACGGTTAGCCTTAGGTATTTACAGAATTTAAGGTTGCCTGCCAAATAGAACATTATCTACATTCTGCAGGTTTTTGTGGAAAAATGATTTCGGATGGATTTCATCACTTTAGCGAATTTAGAATCATTTATAAATTGAATTTGTAAAATAAGTCGATTCTTTGATTTTATGCAGAATTGTTTTTGTCATATAAAGTCTTGTTGAAAATAAATAGGTAAATTCAGCAGTCTTCTTATTGACAGCTGTTACAGTCCAATTCAAACTGTATGGCGGCTCTGAAGTTCGCTACTCTCTGCGCAGTAGGTACCTCACCCCTCACCCCGCTGACAGGTGAATTTGTTACTGCGCAGCGACATCATGTTCTCCGAACCGCCATAAAGTTTGAATTAGGCTGTACCTATAGTTTCGGTACCGTAGGGCTCCAATACTCCACAGTACCTACCTATAATGAAGCACATTGATGTTTTTCATAGCGTTAGAAATACAAGTTACCGACTAGTGTTATGTGTGCCTGTAAGAGCTTTTACATAAAGCTATAGTCAAAGCATTTTCAAGATTTTCGCAATGCTGGATTAGATACCTACCCTGACCAAACCTAACTCAACAATAAAATAATTAAGTACCTACTTACTGCCTTTATCACCCTAATTTATCTTATTGATAATCTTAAACATTCGGTACACCCATTATGTTTTGAAGTACATAAGTAGGTAGGAAATATTTTTTTTCCTGGAGAAATCCTCATGGATACCCTCCATCTGGGACGATCGGAAGGTTATGTCGGACTCCTACCGACTAAAACCCCACTGCTCTTTCCTTCTTATATCTACTTACAAATGTGTGTATCTACTACTACTTATGCTTTAGTCTCTGTGGATGTAGGTATTTAAGTGGTCACAAAACTTGTACATAAAATATACTTTAAAACATGGATTAGTATTTGCAAAGCCATTACATGTTCGCCACGGTTTATAACAGCGTCCATACAGACGTCATACCAGCAAAAAGTTTAATAACTAAGCAATTCAATGGAATTATTAGGACTTTCCGTTCATTATTTGCGCATTAATATCAATAAATAATTTATAACCGTACTAAGAAATTTATTGTAAGTTGAAATGGTTGTTCGACATTATAATAAAATAATAATAGACTGGTATACCTACTTCACTGGGCATTTTCATTTATTTATTTACACTTCAAGCACATAATGTACTGAGGCGGACTTAATGCCATAGGCATTTTTTAACAGTCAAGCTTTGGGTGATGCAGAGACAAACAGTTGTAGGTGCAATCATGAAAATTGAGGAATAAATATTTTAAATATAAAGATACGATACCTATTAAAGATATAAATATAATATATAACTATTTACATACACATAGGGATTGCAATCCCGCAGCTCATTCAATCCCGCGGGATTGATATGCGGGATTGATCAATCCCGCGCGGAATCCCGCATATTTGAAATTATTCACAGTAGTTCAACTTTTTGCCCCGTTTGTATGTAAGATAAAGTATTAATTTTTTGATCTTATAGGGCTAAGATAAAGTATTAATTTTTTGATCTTATAGGGCTATAAGATCGAAAAATTAATACTTTATCTTATTTAAAATTATGTTATAAAATCGAATTGAAACTACAGGTTTTTGTTTAAAAAATCAAGTATTATTAATTAAACATGTCTTACATTATGCAACAAAAATTATTTTTTTCTAACAAAATAACAATGAAATTATAATTAAGTACGAGTAATTAGTAATCAGCCTTATTAGACCTTAATTTTTAAATGTTAAGTCACAACTTTCTCTTATCTAGATTCTATTACTACGACTAACCTAATGGTGATAACTTTTGAAAATACGCTCTTAAAAAGCAAATGGCATTGGCATTTATAGTATCATCTCTAAGCCTGCTTCTGAGTGAACTGCAAATATATCCTGATGCCGAAAACGCTCTCAGGAAATTTAAATTTGCGGGATCCGCGTTTTGAAGGTGCGGGATCCAGCAGATTAATAAGTGGAGCGGGATCCCGCGGGAATGCCGGATCCCGTTTTGCGGGATTGCAATCCCTACATACACACATCAACAGAATCTAGGGATATTTTATATTTCATCAAATATCTAAAAATCTATGACGAATATTCTGATATAGTACATACCTAAATGGAAGAAAGATAGGTTATTTTAAGGTCTTTATTAAAAAATAAAAGCATTTCATATTTTTTTTTTGTTTTAAATAAATTTTATTTTTTTTTAATCGCCGTAGAAAATCAGTATGATAAAAAAACTTAATTTCTTCATGAAAAACTATAAATTTAATTTTAATTAAAATTGAAAAAATCGACTACGTACACTAATTACACATCGACATCGATTGTTCATACTTAAAATTAAATTGTCAATGTCTTGCTGCGGTATGAAGTCCCATGTTCTTTGCAAGTGTTCGTAGAGCGGCTCGTGATTGGGTAACAAATCTTTACGCTCAAACAGTGGTAGGTACAAAGAACGCTGTCCCAGTAATAGTCACTAATTTTCCTATGGGGCAGTATTACTATTCGTAAAATAGTGTGGTCCACTAAAATCAGCATAATAATATTATTCGTAAATGATTGCTCCATTGGGCAACACAGGTACATAAACATTGCCATTTACCTAGAGATGTCCTTGGACACCATCATTATGAGAGATTAACGATAAACAGGTGTTGGAATGTGTACTAAAAACCTCCAGTCTTAGGTAGGTATCTATCTGCTTTATAGGTTCATTTGAATCAATCATACAAATGACTGTTAATATAAAGCGCCAAACTCAATTTATTGTTGAGTGGATTAGGGGGTGCGTCTCATAACGTATAAACTCATTTGGTCTAATTTCATTTTACTATCGTTCATAAGATATAATCAACGTGAGATATACCAACTGTTGATATAATTTCTTTACATATAACATTTATTTATTCTAAAACTTAATTAGTATAACGTTGTTTGATATAACGCTTATGTAATCGAAAATCATTTGGTCTAACGTTTAATATGTATATTGTTTATTTAACCGAAAATCATTAGGTCTAACGTTTAATATATGTATATAAAAACGTCATTATGGTGAACACCCCGACTCAGAGTACCCCGACTCGGATAGGTTAGGTTAGAAGGCTAAGGCGGGAGCGAAGCGGAGCGGAGCTCCCGCCTTAGCCTTCGTGGTTATTTTTTTTTAAACCACCCAGAAATAGGAGCCCCGCGAAGCGGGGCTCCGTCGACCTATCTTGGCTTGGCGCAGGTGGTAATTAGTTACTAGTTATGTTTAATATCTACTTAGGTGACTATTACCTATAACTACGATAGAACTTACAAAGAATAAAACAAAGAAAAAATACTTTTAAATATTTCTTAAACAAAATACAAAGTTATTGTTTAATTAGACCAAATAAGTTTTATATCTTTTGAGTGGTATGTCAAACGATTTTATATTTAATGTATGTTATGCTTATGAAAATTAGTTATTTTAAAATTATATCAATCGTTCATTATATTAACTAATCGGTATATTAAATAAAATTATAGGTTCCGTTGTTATATATTGTAAATATTAGAGATTTTGTTGTTATATCATCTATTACTTACCCTGGATTAGGTAGTCAGCCCTGCCTAGACACTGCGTGACCTAAACCTACATAGGTATAGCTTCGAGCTATTAAACGAAAATGTGTGAACAGTCACACATGTTAATCACCAATTCATTACTTACCTATTTTTGCTCCCAAGCGGCGTTGCTGTTTCAGTTTTAGTCGTTGGTAACAGGTACACGAGACATTTCAACGTTGTCTCTGCATTAGCATTGCAAGTGCTTTGCTATCCCAGCCGGTCTATTCTGTAAAAACTTATGTAAAGTGAGCTTGTAGTGAGCTGTTATTCTATCTGATGCTAGGGATTGACACTGATAGCACTTCTTGAGACAGGTCACTTCGTCTAAGATGTTTACAGAATAGACCGGTTGGCTGCGGCCATCTGATGGTAAATGGTCACCGCGCCACCTAATTACATCAAAATTATCTAAGATTTGCCTGTTGCACTTGTAACAAGGTAAGCACATATATACAAGTAGTTACCCACCTAAAATGTTGTTAGCCCTTCGGAGTCATCGGCCAAGTACCTAGGTCTGACGGAGCCTGTTTAAGAATACTATTGGAACAGGTACGACCACTTTAACAAACTAGTTTTTAGTTTGCAACTAATGACAACCCGTTGCCCCCGTTAGGGATCAATTTGATATTACTTTACGGGAGAGGGATATCGTTGAATGTATGCGAAGACGGACATTGCTTGACAGGAATTTCATCATGTGGGTATATTTACATAATATTATTTATTTATTATACAGACGCCAGCGCATCAAGCTACTACAATCTGTCAAATTTCTTTATTAGATTTTCAACTTTATCGCTAAAGCGTAAGGTTCAAAGTTGATTGGGACAATTGGACAGTTTCGGGTAGCTTGATGTGCTGGCGTCTGTACGTAACTAGATTCTTTATGTTTATTTTCGTTTATGTTGCTGAATAAACTCAGTATTTTCAGTACGTTGCGTAACACACTTTCAATCACAACCTGAATGATTTTGAAGGATATTGCTAATCCATTGCTTCATTTGTTCGAAAAATTTGTCTGCTCAACAACGTGAATAACGCAATGAATGTTGTTGAACTGTCAAAACGAGCTAGATACTGTTAGTGTTTACGCAATTACCCCACAGGTTAATAATTACCTCGCTATTACTTAAAAAATGTACAGGATAAGCACCTAAGTAAATGTGTTGTTTTTATGGTTCCATACCAAAATGGTAAAACGGAAGCCTTATGGTGAGACTCAGTCTGTCACAGCTGGATATCTCAAGAACTACTAATGCTATCAACTTGAAATTTGAAATAGTTTTAGATGACGTTTGCCCAACTATTTTGCAAATAAGAAAGAATTTATTTTTTTGCAGCTAGGTCTGATAAATTCGAAGTGGGGCTATTAGGGCATGTAGGGTATCATATGAAAGAGCGCAGTTTGCACATTCTCAAACATTTTTTCTCTTTCTTTAGGCCGCATAGTTTACGACTTTTGATGAAAAATGTAAAAAAGCCGTTCCCGCCCTTATCTCCGAAGTTTGCAAAGAGAAAAATCTGAAATAATTCTATGTGATAGAAGTTTATGTAAAGATTACAGGAAAAATAAAACGATTTCTCTAAATAGCACATTTTCAGAAATCATCAACAAACACCTACACTACACTAGTTCCACTATCGGTCAAGAGACGGCGCTGACCTAAAACTGCAATATTCTACACCGCAGTGCGCAGTGTTAAAATTCTTTAACGAATATAGGCCTCGCCGATGAAAATTTAAAAACATGATGGTACGGAACCCTTAGTGCGGGAGTCCAACTCGCTCTTGCCCGGTTTTTTTACAGGTGACTATTCTGCATTTCTTAGCAAAGGTTTGAAAAAAGACACAATCAAGATTTCTTACGACTAGGTACAGTCAGCAACAAAGTTTGATTAACACTTCAGTTTTTTTTAATCTCAGTTATTGAGCAGAATATTAACACTTCAGTTTTTTTTAATTGAGCAAAATATTTGTTCAAAATTGCATTGTACTTCTGCTGCAATTTTGAACAAATATTTTGACCATAGAGGTACACTATGTACCTAGGCTAATTAACTATTCTCATTGATTGATGCCACGTGTCTATATCTGGACAGGCTGCGCTTATAATCTGTCGCACACTCGCCGGATTTAAAGTAAGATAAGCGCATAATCGCAAGCAGTGTATTTGACGTTAAAGGACTGATTTTGCAATATTTTGTACTACTTGACATGAACAGTTACTCAGAAATGTTATTGCACTTAGTTGTTTGTCTATTCGACTACGATCTAAGTCCTAGAGATAAACTTTAACATCGTCCATTTCAAAATTAAGAGGTATGTCATTTCTAATTTAGTTGTTTCAGTCGAGATTTCTTTGCAGATTATAACAAAAAGTGAATTAAGTTTGAGATTTTCTAATCTAAAACTTAATTCACTTTTTGTTATAATCTGTCTGTTCTTTTTGTTATATCAGACTTCCTAATTGTTCTCAATTAGGAAGTCTGATATTATCAAGATGACTTATTTATTTATTGCATATGGAAATGAGTAGGTACCTAATGCCTGATACAAAGCAAGATGCGACAGGATGTCCCCACTGACCAATAGCATCCGGACGTATGTCTTTGAAAAGCTCTTTTCATGACTGAATTTGTTACCATGGCGGTCAGTTCCAATTTATTGTGGGAAAACACGACAGACGAACAGATATGAAAAGAGCTATTCAACAACATAATATGTTTGTGACCGCTCATACATTTTTGCTCATCCTCCTTGGTTTCGGTATTATGCGAAGTAGCACTTCCGTCCACCCAGATGCACCCACAAATCTTGTAATGTAAATCGTACTCAAACAGAGATAATTATGTATAATACTAGGGCACCAAGAGCCAGTTTTTTAATGTCCGTGACTACCGCAGGACCACCAACGCCAATCGCTTCCATATTTGGTAAATAATTAGTGCTCAATTGGTACTAATTAGTACTCGAACAACAAAATTGGTACCTTAGTAGTTTTCGAGAAAATCGACTTTGAAGGTGGTCCTGCGGTAGTCACGCTCCCTTCAGCAGGACCACCATGAGCGCTGAAAAAGGGCCCACGCTACAGCTATTCTAAGTATACAAATAATTAGTACCCATAAATGTGATTTATTTCGTAAAAAAAACAGAACTGTAATATTTGTATTTACCGAGAAATCAACGATGATAACTTTCTCGAAATTGTTCAGCAGGACCACGATTTTGAATGTTGATTCCAAGCTAGAGAAGCTTGTCGCTTTCCTCAAACCTACATAGAAAATTAGTACCCTGCAAGATAAAATTAGTACCCAAAATTCAAAGTTAATATTTCAGTAGTTTACGAGATATACCATGCCAATGGTGGGGTGGCGGTAGTCACGGTGCCAAATTTTCATTTCAAGATTTCTCTATTAAAAACTCTATGATTTCTTCCCAAATTTATACAAAAATTAGTACTCCTAAAGAAGTTAAAGCGACTAGAAATCCAGATTCCTAAGTGTTGTATTTTAAGAGAAATTAGCTTTCATTACTTTTCCATACTAAATCTCCGCGTATAACCCGACCAAATTAAGTTGTCAATGGTATTGAGCTGTTTAAGAGATGTACACTCGTGCACATAAATTTATGGATGTCGAAATAGTATTAACATTCAATATCTAAATTTTTATACAAACTGAACTTTTATACTTAATAAGAAAAAAATAACTTATCGCTACCCATCGCCTGTGATACCTTTGTTATTGACGTGGGCAGGTAGGTAAGTACTTGAATAATTATTTTTCTGTAGGTATTGTAAGTAGGTACCTACCTTCTGTGTTGTTGTGAATGAATATCATTAAAAGCGATAGGTATTTTTTATTTATTTCTTTTCTACTAATTTACCGTTGCTGCAAGCAGTAATACCTACCTAAGACCTTGTCCAGAAGGAGCGAATTCGCGGCGAAACGTTTCGCGAGAATTCATTCGCGCGTTAACGAGATACTAGGCGCCAATACATCGCGCCCACAAGCATCGCGCGATTTCAAAATCCGCGCGTAAATCGCGTTCACTTCGCCAGCCTCTCGACTCGCGCGTTTTGCGCGCGAGTCGAGATACTGGAGACTCCTTGTTGCGTCCAGTTGACGCGCGAACTTCAGAGTGTTCTACTCTATGTTTTCTACTGACAAATGAAATTCGAACCCAAATGCTCGCGCGTTGGTACGCCCCTTCTGAACGCAAAGGTCGCGCGTAATACGCACGAGAGAATCGCGGCGAATTCGCCCTTTCTGGACAAGCTCTTAGTATTAAAAAACTAATTTACTATGTTGCTAATAACGTAAGTATAAAAGGATTACAAACCTAAAAGTAAGTAATAGGTACCTTTTATATCAAATCTCAAATCGTTTATTGCAATCCATAATGTAATTACAGGTGGTAAATAAAAAATACTAGACACAATTATGGACCCTGTCAGGCACAGCAAATATTTGAATAATATGCATTGCAAAGGGCACACGCATATTTTAGTGTTTTCATATCACTGTGTACTAATTATGTAGGTACCTATTATGTTCGACAAGCCACGTCAATAACAAAGGTATCACAAGCCATGGGTAGCGATAGGTTATTTTTTTCTTAATATGTACCTAGATACACAGTATGTATAAAAATTTAGATATTGAACTGTTGATACTATTCCGACATCCATAAATTTATATGCACGAGTGTACATCTCTTAAACAGCTCAATACCACCATTGGTGCCTATTCCCTTGTTCACAAACTAAACTAAATTTGAGTTCAGTGCATCTTTTTCTATCTATTTCATTAAGAAAAGGACAAAAGATAAGTTTTAGTTTAGTCCTATCAAATTAATCAGCGTCTGACGTAAATTGACGTAACATTAGTAGGCATGTTTTTAATCACGTCTAAACTTGTATTGAGTAGTGTCAGGCTCTGATTACTTTGACAGGACAAAACTAAAATTTATTGTCTGTCCTTTTCATAATGAAACAAAAGATAAGATGCACTGAAATCAAATTTAGTTTAGTTTGTGAACAAAGAAATTGGCACCGTTGACAACTTAATTTGGTCGGGTTATAAGCGGAGATTTAGTATGGAAAAGTAATGAAAGCTAATTTCTCTTAAAATACAACACTTAGGAATCTGGATTTCTAGTCGCTTTAACTTCTTTAGGAGTACTATTTTTTGTATAAATTTGGGAAGAAATCATAGAGTTTTTAATAGAGAAATCTTGAAATGAAAATTTGGCACCGTGACTACCGCCACCCCACCATTGGCATGGTATATCTCGTAAACTACTGAAGTATTAACTTTGAATTTTGGGTACTAATTTTATCTTGCAGGGTACTAATTTTCTATGTAGGTTTGAGGAAAGCGACAAGCTTCTCTAGCTTGGAATCAACATTCAAAATCGTGGTCCTGCTGAACAATTTCGAGAAAGTTATCATCGTTGATTTCTCGGTAAATACAAATAATTATTACAGTTCTGTTTTTTTTTTACGAAATAAATCACATTTATGGGTACTAATTATTTGTATACTTAGAACAGCTGTAGCGTGGGCCCTTTTTCGGCGCTCATGGTGGTCCTGCTGAAGGGAGCGTGACTACCGCAGGACCACCTTCAAAGTCGATTTTCTCGAAAACTACTAAGGTACCAATTTTGTTGTTCGAGTACTAATTAGTACCAATTGAGCACTAATTATTTACCAAATATGGAAGCGATTAGCGTTGGTGGTCCTGCGGTAGTCACGGACATGTTTTTTAATGAAAATTATCGCAAAATGTGTGTGACAAATTTTCAAGCGAACGTAAACTATTGTAATTGGTTGAAGGATTTATCGACAACCAATCGCAACAGTTTGTCACATTCAATTTCGTTCGAGGGCCTAGACTCCATCTTGATTCTATTTATACAATTTTGCAAGGTAAGGGAATAAAAATCCGCATCAATTGTAAAATCCTTTATTAAAGTAATAAATAAACTTGCAAAAGAGTGTACTCGCAGCAATTACTTGAGCAGGACTGTTGTGTCGGACTTGTCCGCCTGCGATCGAAGCAACCGGCACTCCACATTGCACAACACTTAAAGCATCGTAATACCAGATCATGATATAAAATAATAGGTACTTAAATATTATCGTGATGACTCGGCGCGATCGGAGACTGTGCACATTCGCTATTTACCTAATTAGCTACCTAACCTTGAACAATTACACCCAGAGTACTTTAATTATCCAACGCAAAATGAATGTTTCCTTGTTGCGGTAAATTCTACTGTAATCGCACTGCAATGTACACAGCCTCTCACCGTTACAGGATTTTTTTAACAATAAAACAAATGCATTCTGCATAACCGCAATTTATGATGAATTTATTAACATTTTTCATTCATCATAACCAATTTAATATGTTAATAAGGTTTCACGCGGAAGGAAGCATGAGGTACTTGAGCACAGGGCATAGAAGGGAGAAATGAACTGCTGTTAGTAAAACTACACTGGATATCTAACAAATGTATGGTAACATAATTATTTTTGATTTATTTAGCATCTAATAATAAAAATATATTTACAAAAATCCGTTAACCTTTAATACACCTCGTTACACATGATACCATCCGTAATTAAGTTTAATTTTAAAATAATTAAAATATATACATAATACAAAATGCCCATCTCACTTTTGCCTATCGAGAATATACCAATATTTATTGTGACAAAAATAACCTGTTCAATTGTTGTCATAATTTATTGATTGCAATAACAGACCCTTGCTTTAACTACAGAAAAACAATATATCGCCAAAACGCGACTAGATTTCACATCAATCGAGACTTTGATTTTCAACAGTTCATAGAAACTTTCAATAACCATACTTTGTACTCAAAAAAATTACAAGGCAGTTAGACAATCCAAGCAAGATCCAAAATAGTGACTTTGTGCATCAACAAACTTTATAGAAGTAATAATGTTTATATCTAAATTCATTGTAGAAATAATAGTCTGAAACATTATTCGCCCGGTCAGCGCACTATGCACTCGCGTCGCACGTTCCACGAGGGTACACAGTCTCGTAGTGCAAACATCAGTCTCGGGGCCGGCGGATGGACACTAACGTGGAAGGTTCGAGATGGTCTTTATTCCTTTAACATTAGAGCACAGTTCACTAGCGAGCACTATGACACGGGGCGGCGCCGCACGAAGGCGTCTGCGCCCGACGACGCGTACGAGCTCGGCACCTGCGCCTCCGCCTCTTGCTTGTAGCCGTTCTTGCCGTTCAGCGAACTGCTGCTGTCGTCCATGACGGTCTGCAAACATTTACACAAGTTAATATACTTTCTGAGTTTATCGTGGACATTACTGACATCGGTGAAGGAAAACATCGTGAGGAAACCTGGACTTATAGTTAACTAGCAGCGCCCCGCGGTTTCACCCGCATAAGTGTCGATCCCGCTTGAAAGACACGTAGCGCCATGTATTATCATAATAACGTTATTTTTGTTTTCCTCACTTTTTTCGGGATGAAAGGTACCCTATGTCCGTTTCTGTACACCTGACAACATATGTATGTGCAAAATTTCAGGATGAACGGTTCAGTGATTTAGGCGTAAAAAGGTAACAAACAAACTTACTTTCGCATTTATAATATTAGTTAGGATATAAGTCTGAAATCATCAACCAGTCTTGAGCAAGCGAGGTGATCAATGCTCGTGCCTTCTCTGTATGAGACGGCCCACGGCAGCGGAAAGGCCTCTTCCTTTGCCGTGCCGTGGGCCTATGTTATGCAGCACCCTAATTGCGTAACACACGTATTAATCTGAATCATTTCGAAAGATATTGTGAATCCATTGCTTCATATGTTCGAAAAAATTGTCTACTCAACAACGTAAATAACGCAATGAATGTTGATGAACTGTCAAAATGAAACCCATTGCTACTGATAGTGCGTTACGCAATCACCCCCGCTGGTATTATTATCCAATATACACAACTCATGGTCCATGTCTTCTTCTTCTCTTCGTTTAATGGCTTTTGCGGAAAAACCACCACAATTTAGCCAATGTCAAGTGTAAAAATGTAAAAATAGTATACTCGGCAACGTTGTACGGTTCAATCAATAAAAATCTTCCAAAATCATTCGTAATCTTTGGCAGCCATCGTAATGGCTGCCAAAGCTCGAATATGGTCCATGTCAATATGCTCTCAACAAGGTTGCTGAGATCACGCGGTGCCCTGAAGTGCTTAGCAAATAATCCTGATGCGGTAATTCCAAATAAGAATGTGTGACTGTTTTATTTATGTCGGGTTACAAAAACATGTTGACATCTGCCACAAAAATGTGGTGTTAGCATTTAATCACTAAAACTGTATTTACAGCGCGTCTTATGTATTCTCTTATGTATTGTGAATTCTTTAGTATGCCTGGGGCGCTGAAATACTCAAACCCACCACCTTATTATTAAACAATAATAAGGTATAAAAAATTATCAAGGCATTTTTATATTTTCAGACCTATTTGCAAAGTCTACTTGAACCTATCAATCAAATATACGTTTCAGTGTCAACATTTTTAAGCCAATGAAAACGGTTTTTTTATTCATGGTGAAGTAAACGACTTCTCATTAATGATTTGATATACAATCACAACCAGGAAATCAGAAAATGTATTAACTGTTGTTTACCACGTTTTTGAACACACTCAAGGTTAACACAATCTTGAAAAGTTAAAATTTCATAAGTAAGCACGTACTTTTCCTGCTATACATTGAGATAACTAGTTATGAGGAATTGTGGGGCAGTACCGCGTAATGCGCTATTTGACTTTTCTGGTAACATCAAATTGTGGTATTAACAAGCTTGGTTATGTCAAATCGAAACAAACCATAATTTCTGTTACTATGCAGTATAAAGTTATTGTGTATTATAGTATATATATCATAAACAATAACATTATTATTCATAGATGTACTCATGAGGACATCAGTTATGTCGATTCCCTACAATTAACTAATAAAAATAATACAAAAACTTACACTATAAAGATTTAAAATGAATAATAATGGGTGTTAAATACCATGCATAGTCCATTAGTCCTTGCTTTCCTGTCGGACTTGGAGTAGCGCGCCTTGTAGAAGTCGCTGAACAGGAACAGGAAGAGGAAGCCGTGCATCGCGATCCAGTAGACGAAGACGCGCGGGTACTGGCACGAAGGCCGGAACAACACTTGCAGCTGGTGGCTGAAGATCAGCACGAACTGGACCTGGGGGGATTAGATTTACTCTGTGTAAGTATAGTCCAGTACTGATAATGTTGTCCTATTCTCTGCACATTATAGGAACTGACTGATGCTCTACTTATAGAAGTACCACCATCAGTTTCTCAATAACTTTTTATTTACGCATAGGCGTATCGATGGCAAATAAAAAAGTTATTGAGAAACTTCAAATATCATGTTTGGCCCAAAATGCAGTGACGTAGTCATAAGATCCTCAAGTGCACAGGTGGCAGGACATGGATGCTACTGAACTTAAACTAAACGAATTAATTTCAAATAAACCAGTTACAGGCACGGTAGGCATGAATTGTCAAGGGGTCGGTCAGTCAGAAAGATAAAGCAAGTTGCCCATTCCAAAGCGTAGTAGATACCTATGGAGAAGAACGGGCAAGAAACTCCACGGACACTCTTTTAAATCAAAATATGGTTACAAGATATTGGGTAACTACATGATGAAGGTGCCAGACTCACACGACTCTTGGACCGATGCAATTTAGATTGCCATCGATACGCGAAGAAGTAGAATGATACTGACATAATGTTAATCCTGCCTCATTTGCAATTAGGCGGGCCCGCGGGTCCACATCAACTGAGCGATAACCTCGCGTGGTAATCGAGTTATAAAACGTACCCAAGTTTAATTGTCGAATTGTCAGATAACTTTTATATCTTATAAATATAAATGGTGGTTTGACAGGTTTCGTATGGAAAATATGTATATTTATTCTTCAGATAGACGTTTTCTGAGCATTGAAAAATCAGCATATAAGTACAGGTATATTAGAAAGTATTGTCAAAGCAAAACACTTGCGCGCGTCATATGAATCTTATGAATATTTATAGCTACAAATTACGATGATGATGCCGAAACGAAAATCAACAAATCAAATCATAACAACACTGCTGTTTTTTTTGCTTGTTTATTTTTGGACGTTCGTCTCTGTACGTAATGTTTTGATAGGTATTTTTTTGCCACAACTCTAATATTAGCTAAGCTATTTCATACTTACCCGGAACTAGTTAAATGATAAATTATTTGATTTCTGTAAGTAGGTTTGTATTATACAAAAACTTTTGCACATCAATATTGAAAACTAGATGAGGTCGGCATTTCCTATCTGACTACTCTGAGAAGAAAGGTCAAAACAAACTCAGAGGTCAGTCTCTTTTAAAGTCCATACATAATCTTGGTCAGATCAGTGAAGACCACAGATCTGACCAAGATTATTACATTAGTGTCTGAAACGGTATTTTAAGGAAAGAACCACACAGATTGAGTGGACCAGTCCAGTCAGTGCATGAGTGCACTCATTTGTTAGTAATCGTGCAAAGTTTTCTTATATTAAAAAAAAAACATTAATTTTAATAGAAGTTTTTTTTTTCGCTAACACGTTTGTCGGACATTATTTTATAACTTCGACCGCAAAAACAGTCGTGAGATTTAATTCAATTATAAATTTAATAACCAAGAAAACTTATTTTTAATAACACAATAATTGTGTTATTAAAAATAAGGAAAAAAAATACATAAGTACCGAATAAGATAATTATTATCTTATTCGGTATGTATTTTTTTTCCTTAATTCAGTTAAGATGTTATATTAATGCACGGGTTATTTTAATTTAGTTCCCATTATATTACAGTCCTTTAACTTTTCGCAAATAAAATTTATTTTATTTTACGTAACACAACTATAATACACACACGTAGTTTTGTTGTTGTTGTCAGTCACTGTTTGTCTGCATCACCCAAAGGTTGACTGGTAGAATATTTCTATGGCTAAGTCCGCCTCTGTACATTTGTGTGCTTAAAGTATTAAATAAATGAGGTTTATCAGCACATTTTGCACTTACCATCTGGAAAGCGGTGAGGTACTTCTTCCACCAGATGTATTTCTGGTACTTGGGGCCCATAGCAGCCACCATGTAGTAGAAGTACATCACAATGTGGACGAAGGTATTGAGGAGGGCGAAGAATGTGCTGTGACCACCTGTTGAACAACAAAATATTTAATAAATATCTAGGTTTTGCCCATGGCTTCACCCGCTTGGAGTTCGAAAAATATCCCACGGTAGCTTACTAACAGGATAAAAAGTTTCCTGTGTCCTAACCCAGGTCATGGTCTATCCGTGAGGCAAATTTCATCCATTCAGCTGTTCAGGCGTAAGCCGTTAAGGGTTACAGACAAACAGAATAATAATCTAAGTAATAGTAGTATTTATAATATAAGTATAGGTCTGTAACTGATAATGTCCACTGTCGAACATGGGCCGGGATAAAATACTAGGCTTTAGAATGGGCAACTAGCTTCATCTTTCTGACTGATATTTACTATATTCATCACACCCACAGGCACCCCAACGGAGCAGTCCTACTCAATAGCAGCAGCAACACACAAACACTCCCCACAATTAGCTTTTAAGCCCCTTTAACAAATATGTCTGTTAACATTAGAGTTATTACAAAGTTTTGAATATTTTGTAAAACGTGTCAATCCCTTAAAAGTACACTGTCCTTCAAGATACAGGATTTTCCTAGTTTGAAGGGCAGGGGTCTTCTTAAATGTAATAGCCATACCCATCCCTTTTTGAATTAACCTAGGCTAAGACACAGGCCTCCTCTGTGCGAGGGTGTGGGCTGTAATCCACCACGCGGGCACAGTGCGGGTTGGTGGATGTCACGTCTTCGAATTTTTGTTTCTAGTGAAATGGGTACGTATGTGATAGAAATGATAGATGATTATGTTCGATAATTAGTTATAATGACAAAGTCCACATACATAAAACACATAAAATTAATAACGGAAGGTGAAAGTCTGTAATGCCGGTATCCTTACGATGTTTTCCTTCACTGTTTTGAAAGCAGTAGTCATCACCACTGCTCTCGCGCGTGTTTGGTTACAGTTCCAACCTTAACTATAATTGAATATCATTCACGCCGTTAGTTGTACGGCCGCCGTTTAGTTAAAGACTAGGCGGTTAACTAAACGGCTAATTAAATTGGCTGCGACATTATATACACCGTGTTCCGGACGATATACATAAACTTCGACCAGATGTTCAGAACATTGAATTGATAGAGTACAACGAATACAACCATAGAGTATAGTAACTAAAAAGGCAACGCTACACTAGAACATAAACATAACTACGTTTCCTAACGATGTTTTCCTTCACAGTTTTGAAGGCAGTGGTGATGAAATTAAATACACTAAATAAAGTGCCTGAGTTCGAACTATCGACCTACGAATTTCAAGCCGGGGCCGATACCACCGGGCCACCGCTGCTTCCACTGATATAATAGTAGTTTATAAAACTGTTGCATAATGAGGGGTATTAAACACGAGTGTGTGTTTACAAACCGAGCGGAGCGAGGTTTGTAATAGTATCACACGAGTGTTTAATACCTTATTATGTGCAGTTTTATACAACTTTTTATCTACTTTCATACATTGAGATTGAATATACTAAATAAAAGATCAAAGTTCAAAAGTAAGACATACCTTACTGCTTATGATAATTATTGTAGTTTTGTATGAGTCATTTCCGTCACCGCATCTAAAATATCGGGCGGAGTCAAATTTCCTTCACATTCACTGTTATCAGACATTTTTAAGCAATAATAGAATAAAACACTAAATTCAGAAAAAACGTAAAAATGGCGCCAAAAACCCAGCTCTTCACCGCACTTTAGCGCAACCACAGATAAGTAAAATTTACACACCAAAACTTCACGCTCCCGTATATATGTAAAGCCCCATCCACACGCTGGCTGTTTGTCACAAACACCGCAAACAGCAAACAAAGTGCCAAACATCCTTTGATCTGGCAAGAAAAACCGACACCGATGCCGAACACTGCCCAACACAAACACAAACAGGCAAACAACGACAAACACCCATCCACATGTCCGTGTTTGCTGTTGGCTGTTTGCCATTGTTTGTCAAGCATGTGGATGGGGCTTAACGAGTTCGATTAAAAAAAGTTACGCATTCTCCTTAGTGATTTAACTTCTTGGTTAACCTGTATCGTAATGGAAAAAAAATTATTTTATAACATTATTTTGTTCGAGAAATAGTGTTATAATGAAATTTTTTTTTTCTATTTCGGTATTGTGTTTATAAAGTATGTCAATATAAACTCGTTTAAAATTTTATAATTAGAATTTTACGACATGAAAGTAGATAAAGTATATTATAGTGAAAGTGCGCAGTGCTGCACACCCCTAACATATTTCAAATTAAACAAATATCAACTTTATTTCAATGAAAATTAAGTTGATTTTAGAGTGACTAGCACTTTTGAAAAAGTTATAAAAATGTTTGAAGTTGTAACGTAAACTGAACTTTATTGCGTAGGAATTAGTTATTTTTTCATTAATTCATATTTGTTTACATTTTTGGCAAATAAATCGCGAACGCAGGATAGGTATTAATAGTGAGATAGAATTAAAGGAAATTGTATTGTTCATTCCCAGTTTGTAGCAGTGGACGTCTTTCGGCTGAAATGATGATGATAAAATCACCTGATATGCCCGATACACCTCTTTATCCGAATTGGAAACGACGTAGTTTCATTCATAAGACTTGGCGGGCTTAAACTTGTCAAAAATAAGCTAAGACCCTACTGCTTAGCACAATTAAATTTCATTAAATTAAATTACAAATATCTTTGTAACGAAGCCTTTTTAAAGGCTCGTACACACAGGCGCGACGCGACACGCGACACAAAGGCACCGCAAGTCGCGCAACGAGCGGTGCCTTTGTGTCGCGCGCGATTCGCGTCGCGCCTGTTTGCTTGCAGGAGCCTTAAGTACTTTGTTAGATTTAATTTGTAAAAGCTATAGAAGCGTTTGACAAAGTTTATGGATAACGTGATGAACACGGTTTATAGCTTTAATACTAACGATATTCAGATCCGTGTTTCGTTTATTTAACTAATTGTCTATACTTTATCAGATCACGTACGAATGTGAATATGACGTATTG
The DNA here is from genome assembly GCA_963855955.1 of Luperina nickerlii. Classification (NCBI taxonomy): domain Eukaryota; kingdom Metazoa; phylum Arthropoda; class Insecta; order Lepidoptera; family Noctuidae; genus Luperina; species Luperina nickerlii. The sequence continues at coordinate 9,277,141 of OY979669.1, forward strand.
GTGCTAAGTGAGCATGACAATTTTTAATGTTTATACAGTGCTGTCGTCGTGTGAATTGCGTCTTTCATACGTTTGAAATGCTACGTACGCGTGTGTATGTGTTTGTTTTGTAGTGCTGTGTGTGTATTCACTTAAGAGGGTGCCGACCGCGCAGTGTCGTCCTCATCGTTTGTTTGGTTATTTCTTTTATTTTCGAATGAAAATGCAGAAAATAAGCATATTAAGTTGTGCTCCGTAAAATTATACGTCAATATTATTACGTACGGTAGTTTTACATTGTTTAGTTTTTATTATAATCACTAAAACGGAAAATAGTGGACACTATTAAATATTATCTCACTATTAATACCTATCCTGCGTTGGCAATTTATTTGCCAAAAATATGAATTAATGGAAAAATAACTAATTCCTACACAATAAATTTCAGTTTACGCTACAACTTCAAACATTTTTATAACTTTTTCAATAATGCTAGTCACTTTAAAACAACTTAATTGTCATTGAAATAAAGTTGATATTTGTTTAATTTGAAATATGGTAGGGGTGTGCAGCACTGCGCACTTTCACTATAATATACTTTATATCAGTGGGAGCAGCGATGGCCCGGTGGTATCGGCCCCGGCTTGAAATTTGTAGGTCGATAGTTCGAACTCAGAAAGGCACTTTATTTAGTGTATTTAATTTCATCACCACTGCTCTCAAAACGGTGAAGGAAAACATCGTTAGGAAACGTAGTTATGTTTATGTTCTAGTGTAGCGTTGCCTTTTTAGTTGCTATACTCTATGGTTGTATTCGTTGTACTCTATCAATTCAATGTTCTGAACATCTGGTCGAAGTTTATGTATATCGTCCGGAACACGGTGTATATATGTCGCAGTCAACTGGTTTAATTAGCCGTTTAGTTAACCGCCTAGTCTTTAACTAAACGGCAGCCGTACAACTAACGGCCTGTATGATATTTAATTATAGTTAAGGTTGGAACTGTAACCAATCACGCGCGAGCCGAATTTGTTCGCAGTTGATAAGCCAGGATACCTCGACCAAATGGGTCAGGTTAGGTTAGAACTGTGATCAACCGCCTGCGAGCCGAGAGAGCGAAGCGAGGCGAGCACTACTTCCAAAGGCCAGGCGGTTAACAAAACGGCCAATTTAACCAGTTGGCTGCGACTTAAACATACATACAAAGCAAATTATTTGTTGAATAAATTATTAATTCACTTGTTTATAACTTTTTACGGATGTTTTCAGCTTATCATAATAATTGCAACTTTTTATCATAGCTTGAGTTCATTGTATATTTTTCAATGAATTCATCAATGAAAATAAAATACTATTGCTAACTACGTTATTTCAACAAAAAATTAACCAACCTTATGATATAATAAACATCGAATAAATTACGCTAACTGTGATTATAAACGATGTTCAAGTAAGGCTAATATTATATACCAAAAATTAGTATTTTAACTATGTATATTAAGGGCTGATGAAACTTATAACGCCAACGTACCTATTTTGTTAAACGTTCAAATCGCTTTACATGGCTATGGGTGCTGGCTACACTACACCTAATAGTCTCAAGGTTTACCTTAAAACTACAATTTTGGATATCATCCTTGGGCACCCATAATGTCAAGTTCCGCAAAACCAATTATTTTGGACATCCAAGAGCAAGAATTATATCCGAAATAGTAGGTATTGGGTACCTTGGGATTGTGAATATATCTACGACCCTACTACTCATAAATCTACTTTAGGATTTCCACATCCGTCCAATAAAACCACGCGACTGTTGGATTCGGAAGCGATTGCATAATAATTAACTGTGGCCATGTTTTCTGAATTTGGCGACGAAATCCAAAAAGATAACCATTTAATTAGAAAATGTCGAGGCTAACTAGTTGGAATCTGAGGCTGTTACGTAATTAAAACCGTGCTTTTTTTGTAAAAAAAAAAATTCATTATAGATGCTCACTTAATTTTTACGTTATTTTTATTTCATTGTTACTAATAAGCACCCTAAGAACTAAGAGGTCAGATAGGCAGTCGCTTCATGTTTAATACTGGTATTCAGCTGTATCCGGTTAGACTGGAAGCCGACCACAACATAGTTGGGAAAAGGCTAGGCAGATGATGACGAAGGAACCGAAGAACTAAAAAAAAATTTTTCCCCGATCAAGTATGCCTTGAATCTGCTTTCGGGGTAAAGTGTTCAGATGGGATGAATTATAATATGAAAGAATCGGAAACTAGACACTAAGCAAGGATGATATCCAAGAAGTAAAACTTACATTTATGAGTTTATTGTTGTTAACAAGGTCTTGATGTGCAAATATATCCTATTTACATTATTTGATAGTTTACGAACCTTCGAATGTTCTGTTTAGGTATGTATTTATGATTCTTATTTATCTTTTCATTTGTATGACCTCTGACAGATATAGACTATTTTAAGATTTAGCCACAAGGCCAGCGTTAAGGGTTTCAATATTTAGGAATTAACTAAGCTTTTTTTTGACATTATTAATATATCCTAACTAATATTATAAATGCGAAAGTAAGTTTGTTTGTTACCTTTTCACGCCTAAACCACTGAACCGATCATCCTGTTCTGCATATACATTGTCAGGTGTACAAAAATGGACATAGGGTACCTTTCATCCCGAAAAAAAGTGCTGTTCCCGAGAAAACAACAATAACTTTATTATGATAACAGATGGCGCCACGTGTCTCACGAACGGGATCGACACTTATGCGGGTGAGACCGCCGCGCGCTGCTAGTATTATATATTTGACATTAAGGTAAGGTAATACGGGCTGGTGTCCGCAACTCCGTTCATCAATGCGCGTATTTTGCGTTGAATTACGAGTATATCCTTTGACATTGATAATAATAGTGATTTCTGTTTGATGTATGAGGGATGGCGTTTAATCCGCTATGTAGGCCTACCTACATAGCGGATTAAACGCAAACGTTATGTTTATTATGTTGGTTATACCTATATAACCAACATAATATGGAAGGTAAAAATGCTACCAGTACCGAATATCCTATACTTATGCCCAAAGCACTCTAAAATAACTTTTAATTTTATTTTGCGCTTATGAATATGATTAGAATTAAAAAAAAAAACCTTTGGTCACCATTAAAAACTGTAGTATAGTAAACTCTCGCCGTGCATTTGAATACAATGTTATAACTTTTAGCTCAATAGCCGAGAAGTGCGTGTCCGGAACGCATGTCGTAAACAATAATGTGTGAGCACACAAAAAGATACGAAATATAATTGGGTGCGTGGTGAGCACCACGCTCTGACCCAATTATATTTCGTATCTTTTTGACAACTAGGCTACCGTGTGCAAATAATATCATCATTTATAATAGCAGCCTTTTGATGTTACAAAAGCTTAACAATTTTTTAATCTATTGCTGAATGGGCTTGCTCTTGACCTCGATCATACCTGATGGAAAGCAATGGATGAGGTCTATGATGGAACGAGCGTGCCCAGAAGATGCCTGTTCATTCTTGCTTTGAAGGCAGACGGGTTAAATGTGGAATGGATCACAAACACTGGCAGATAGTTCCACACTTTGGCTGTGCGCATAATAAATATGGAGGAGAAGCGCTGAGTACGACTGATCCGGATATTATTAACCAAGTGTGGATGGTACGCTGCAGTACGGCTGGTAGTCCGGCAGTAAAAGGGTAATCGTTTGGAACTCGCTCTATAGCGACTATAGTAATAACTTTAAAACCTTTGATGTCCTTGAATTTTATCTGTTGTGATTGGCTTGGCTGTTATTATTTCAGCGACCAACAACTTATTAGGTACTTACTTATTTTTTATGTTCATTAAACCTTTCAGACACAACGTGTTAATCAGGCAGCTACGAATATTTAATATGTCCCAGTAATTCATTTTGTCTCTCGATTCCATGGCAATTAGATGCATTAAACTTTTCTGTCAAGGCACATCATCATCATTGGGCGTAAAATATAAATAACACAATCAGCCTTTAGGGATTATGTACTTTTCCTTTTGTTACTACATTCTGGGATAGTTCTTAAATGTAACTACTTAGTTTTAATTGTACTGTTTTTCTGCCTTGTGGCTTGGCTAGGACTCATCATGACTATAATGTTTCGAGAATAAATAATTAACATATAGATCGACCAATTTCCATACCGGACAGGTCATCGTTCTTTAAAATACGACATTTCCGTGCCCCTGAAACCTACGCACTACTACATCGACATCGTGATTTCAGACAGTCATTACCAGCTGTCGGAAAAGTTTGACACTTTCACTACTTTGCATCTTTAACTTGCTCTCCGTAACTTGGCGACGAGGTCAACGTGGTAGTTTCAAATATTCATTTCTATAAAAAAACAACTGTTTCGAACAAGGAACAAAATATGGCTAGAAACAGAACTAAATCTATATCTTCTATATCTATACATATTATAAAGCTGAAGAGTTTGTTTGTTGGTTTGGTTGAACGCGCTAATCTCTGGAACTACCAGTCGGATTTGAAAAATTATTTTTGCATTTAATAGCCTAATTCTCGAGGAAGGCTATAGGCTTAACATCACGCTAGGACCCTTAGGAAGCTAGTTAATAAATAAAAATCAAATGATTTTCGAAAGAATTAAATGTGGGGCGAACAAGGCGAATGTGAAAAAAGTCTATTTTGGTAAGCCCTGGATGTAGGTCTTAAAAAGAAGTTGTGTTGGTAGGCAGGTGCTTATGATATTCCGAATGGTAGAATTGACTGACCTGGTGCAAACTTGAGTCCGAACCACACCGACATGGGCATGATGCCGTGATGTATCACATGCAGCGTGGACACATGCTCGTTTTTCTTGCGCAGCACGAAGAAAAGTGTGTCCATGAACTCCGTGAATTTGCTGAAGTAGTACCACCAGCATGTGTTCGCCATCTGAGCCAATAACATTGGATACATTAGAAATCATCATTCTCCTACCCTTATCCCAATTTATTTGGGGTCGGCGCAACAACAGCATCAAAATCGTATTTATAGAAAACTTAACAGCACAGCAATACATATTTAAAAAAGTTTAAATAAGGGTTGAATTCCTCTGACGCTGATAAAGCACCACTCTGAGATGCTGACGTTTCCTTTCTTACTTTTTTTTTTGAAAACGACGACCCTTACTGACGACAGATTCAAATTCAAAATCATTTATTTGCTAATATGGGTAATGACATAGAGTTGTTAAAAAAATAGAGCATAGTTCAACTATATGACGCCTTGAGGCATGCAAATCTCAAGTTTTTGTTGTATCACAATCACAACATTGTTATACAATTACTTGCAACAATAATTGTATTTTGATAAGGCTTTCAGAAACAGAAGCACAATGTCAAAATATAAATATGAAGTACACAATGTCCGATTTTTAAATAATTTTTATTCAGGAGTACGACACTATATTATAGTAGTTTTGGATTTTTTTGGTGTCCAAAAACGTAAATGCGGAACCAACGACACCGACTTCCGAAATTAAAGTTATTTATCACTTTGTAGTGTTTTTTTTGAAGTCTGTTGTTTTTTATAAAAAGTTTTTATTTGGACTCCCATTCGATTGCGAAAACTCAAAATGAAATGCTTACGGCACCAAGTACACTCAAAATGAAATGCTTATGGCATCAAGTAGTAGGTACACCTCTGTGCAATATTTTTCGCGCATTTAAGTATAAAGCTGATATAGGCAAAAATTAATTAGTGAAATGCTTAATATGGCAGTAGGTACCTAGTACACCATATTTAATTTTAAATACCTAACATTAATAAAACTGTTTGTAATTCCTATCCTTTCCAATCTACCAAAAATGTCTATAATAAATTAATTAGAGACATTAGGCATGCTTTTACGTGTACAAAACTGGCGATCACACATCATTAGTAAATTATTTCATGTAGGAACATACGTGCGTAGGTAAGGTTAATCACATAGTCACCGATACCTACACATCGTTTACCTAAGTACCTGTTTAAACATTCTTATATAAATATTATGCTATTTTTTACACGTTTTTAATAATCATTAAATACGCAAAGGTATAGGGAATCGCTAAAGAAGTTGTCCTTCTTGCAGCATTAGCGTCAAACTCGTAAAACGATTGTTGACATTATATTATTATTTGTGCGTGTTTGTGCGTCGCTATGTTTTTTATTAATTAGCAAGTCAAAGACGGAAGTATTTCAACCTTGATTGTTCTTTTGTCCATTACAGCAATGAATTTGAATTTCAATTTTGGCAGAAATAACAACTTGGATAGCTGACACCGCTAACCTCAACAAAAGTAAAAGATAAAACATCGTTTTCAGTGTCATAAGTGCGAAAATAATGACACACTATGTTATCTTGCATAGTTACCTATTAAAAAAGACTACAAATGCTACGTCAAAGTCAAATGATTTAATTCAAATAGGCACATAAAAGGCACTTTTGAACGTCAAAAACGAAAACGAACGTTGAACGTTGTTTATGGTTAACAGGCTTCTTCCCGTGGCTTCGCCCACGTGGATATCGGAAATTATCCCATGGAAACGTGCTATCGAGACAAAAAGTCTATGTTCTTCCCTAGGATGCCGTCTATCTCCTTGCCAAATTTTATCGAAATCCGGTGTTTTAGGCGTGAAAAGGTAAAATACAGACAGAGTTACTTTCGAATTTATAATATTAGCATGGATTGTTATAATTTATAAATTCTATAAAAGTAAATATTTGCGTGTAAATATTTCAATAGTCCAGATATTTTTAAAACTCTGATTTTTAATTTTATAGATCAAAATCACAGCTTATATAATATATGTACTAAATAAACAGTAATTTTAGTTTAGCAAATAAAAAATCAGAGTTTAGTTTTAAAGATTAAGCAAACGGCTAGCCGTTAGACATTCCTATGGTTGTTTTACTATGTAGTTAGTTTTACCGGTCGTCTAAATGTCGTCGGTCAGGGCCGCGGTGTAACGCAAACAGACACTATGTAGAATTGTAGATTTAAGGAAAAAAGATAGACAAATGCTTCCCCTTTACACTCTCATATTGGGAACGGAAAGTAGGTATAATTAGTGTCGGACAATTATTATATACTAGCTGACCCGACAAACGTCGTGTCCAAATTTCAATAATTCATACAAAAATCCCATACAAAATGCACTTTTAGATTTACCGTTTTTTTTTAAATTTCCCGGCAACTTTTCAAGTTTTTCCTTTCCGTAAGAACCTTATTCGGACTATTACGAATATTTAAAAACAAAAACTTGCCTAATCGGTCCAGCCGTTCTGAAGTGATGTGCTAAGCAGATCACATCAGAAAGGCTGGACCGAGCACATTGGTGCTTACCAACGGACAGCATTTCATTTTTATTAGATTCACCCCCTTTAGAACTATTCTGTTAATTATAAAGTATCGAATTCAGAATCTTACCCTCATTGCCATCGGACTCCGTGAATAGTCGACAAGCTGACACGTAAAGTTATATTGACCCCACCAGCCGCTCATCAAGTACTGTGAAAATAAAATAAATAAAACACATTAATTACTAAACGAACTCAAAGGTTTTACCGAACGTTTTTCCACTGTGATTTATTTATTTCTGTAATAAATCTAAAACGTATTAAAGGTTCCCAGGTCGTTGAGCTCGCCCAACGAATTTAGAAATTACAATGATTAAAAGACTTAAGACTTAAATATCTATTAATTTGTTCGTTAATCTGAATCGATCGACTTTTTATGTATCAAGTGTTGATGACGATCTTAATAATTTCACAAGAAATATAAATATAGCTTGCGTGACCAAGTTATAGTTAGTTACTAATATCAAGTGGTTTGTAAGTTCAGTAGCCTATGTGCGTGTTCTACCCCAGCACGAGGCTATTAACCCTCTAAGTGGCAAAGACCCTTACCTCATAGAATATCCAGGCACTGAATAGTGTTTGTGCAAGGTTATAGATGACTAGCACGCTGCGTAGTTCGAAGGGCTTGCGATTCGCCATGAATCGAGGGCCGAGCACCCGCGAGCAGTACGCGTAGCAGACACACGCGGCCAATGTGGGCCATAGCGATGACATCATCGGCCAGTCCTTTACACGGGGATCTAAAAATGATAAAAATATAAGTAAGTAAGCCAGAAGTCAAGATTAACATCGGTGAGAATGGACTCATAATATGGTAAAGCAGGTAACTACAACACTTCTACAGGTTTTATTAAATGCAACATCTAGTTGTTTTTTCCGTCTTGCAATTAAAGCACGCGATTGTGTACGATGCACGAGAGGTGAAAGAAAGAATTCTTGATCTTATTATAGCTTGCTCTAAGTGCCTACCTCACAAGTTCATACATTTAGTAAGAAAGGAATAAGTGATAACAAGTATCATGTGTAAAATGTTTAAATAAGTAATTTTGTACGAGCTGCTCGGGAAAATACCATTAGTAAGAAAATTGTAGAGCATTTATTCCCAGTAGAGTTAATAAATTATGCATGCGAAATAGTGTCAATAAAGTAATATAACATAGACACACATTTGCTCAAGAAAACGTGTACTTTGCTTATAAGCCATATAAATATTACAAGATCACGGTAAAATTTTCCTTGTATATTTAATACTTGTGATTTTTCATGCTGCCCTCTTTTAGTAACGGCATTCTGTATCGAAATATGAATAACAAAATGTTTTATTCGAAAGTTTATTAAGTACTAGCTTCTGCCCGCGACTTCGTCCGCGTGAAATTTCTTGTTACTCCGACCCACCCCGTCGCATCGCATCGCCTGCCCGCGCTATTACTTCGTTTTTGCTTAGCGTTCTTTCTGACTTTTTTTCTTTTTGCTCGGCTCCTAAACGTCATAGCGTGATGTTAAATAGCCTATAGCCTTCCTCAAGAATTGGGCTATCAAATGCAAAAAGAATTTTTCAAATTCGACTGGTAGTTCCAGAGATTAGCGCGTTCAACCAAACAAACAAACTCTTCAGCTTTATATATAAATAAATATTAGTATAGATACTGATTTATACTAAAAAGTCCTAAAAAAAAATTACTATGGCTGCTGAAAGCTATTGACACTGAAATAAGTACTGTCAGTATTGCAGCCTCAATAACTTTTTGTATGATTAGATTAGTCATCATTTGGGATTATGAAAGACTCATAACAGTCGATAATTCATAATTATCTACACTTCGCTAGTAGTCATTCTACAAGGTGGCAGGGACATACGTCGCGCAACTCTGAACTCCACTGCGTTGATTTATTTCGTCGTATATTTTTTTTAATGAGCTCGGTACATTTTGACCTTGAGGTTTAGCACTTTTCAATGAAACAGCAGATTTTTTTGTTTAGAATCATGTGCTGAATTCGTGGGTTCCTGCCACCGTGTACAATGTATAAAGGTCATAGCACACGTATCAAACCGGAAAGGGATCGGCACCGTATCAACTCGAGCCGTTCAGTATTCTTTGTATGAAATTCCCTACTGCAACGCACACTAATCGGAATCGTAACGTCATCGCCTCGCCTCGGGACAAGCTCACGAACCGCGGTGCGGTGCGTTACGGCTCGTCGACCCCGCGTTTACGTCACTCCGTACCCGAGCTTACGTCCCTTCGTCCACCCTTGCCCCTCTCACCCTTCCGGCCTGCCTGCAACATCATCAATCAGCGGTCGGCGAGCCGTAAGCGCGGCGTCGCCTGGCCGTAGCCGAGTCGACGTATCGAAGCTTCTGATCTGCTTTGGTTACGTGTTCACGTTAGGTTGACGCCGAGGCGAAAGGCGATACGGTGCCTACGGTGCCTGATCCCTTTCCGATTTGATTCGTGTGCTAAGACCTTTATACAATTTTTTTAAAGCCAGTAGCCAGATATAGTTTTCTTTTCACAGGCAATACTATTGTTTTCTACCCTTTTTTTTAGGTTAGTATTTTTTGTAAGATGGTTTTTCGCACAAAACAGGAAGGTTTGGAAGAAACAAGGCGAGGCCTTTGCCCAGCAGTGGGACACAACGTACGACAGCAAAAAAACTGGTTTTGCCTTTACTTAAGTAGGTATGTAAATTGCAGCAAGATACGATATAAATGGCAGAAACCTTTAAACCAGAGAAATGTTAGCATTATAGTTACAATCTCTTCCGCATCCCAACGATTACAAATTAAAATAGCAGACCATATTTACAATGTTTTCAAAACATGTTCAAACGAAATAATATAAATGAATTGTTTTATGTAGCGCTTATAATTTGTAAAACTTCAGTCATTACTTGACATTACAAATTATATCAAAGAAATCAACTTATTAAATTTTACGCAATGGCAGACCACAACTGGACAAGAACATTACACAAAATTGCTAGACAACAAACCAAGAATACTGATACTTTGGCTATTTTACTCAGTCGACGTGCAATGGGTGCAAGAAGATAAGTAACTCATACAATCAGTTTATGTGTATTTCACTGATTTTATGTATGTAGCTCAGTAACCGAGACTGATAGGTTTCGAGGCCGCTAGCGCAGTTGACATAACTTCTGCCGGAGAAGGCGCAAGCGCAACGATACAGGCAGAGTGGGGTTGCGCCTGAGTGTGAATCGTTCCGCAGTTCTTATGTAATGTATTGAGCAAACTCGTATACCCGACTAAACACTATCGGCGCGCGTTGTCTTCACACTCAGGACGGGATTTGTTAAAACTCTTCAATAAACATAAAATAATTTCACATAAAGGCTCGTACACACAGGCGCGACGCGACACGCGACACAAAGGCAGCGCAAATCGCGCAACGAGCGGTGCCTTTGTGTCGCATTACGCCTGTGTGTACGAGCCTTAAAGTGTTTCAGCTTGAAACACTGTGATACTTTCAACATAAAATGTTATTCTAAAATAACATTTCTCTGTAAATTATATACCAAATTGTCGAAAGGTTAAACGGTAATCAATCCTATGAATATTGTTAATCATATACCAAATTGTTCATTATACGAGTACCTACATGTGGAGACGACGACACCAGAATAATTTAAACCTCGTATATTTAATTATCTAATGATATCGAAAAATCAAATAAATTATCCAATAGTTTAGTTGCTATAGCTAGTCGGGTGATCGGAAAATCCATAGTCGGCCAATCGATTTTGTTTTGTTTAAAAAAATATATTTTTTGCATTCGATGTTAGATTTATTTGAAAGTTCTAATACTAATAAGTATTTTTATTTACTGTCGTATTGTTAGAGTTAATTAATAGACAATACGTTAAACTTACCTGGAGCTACAGAAAAAAGAACAAAGATAAATCAATGTTACGTTACGTCAATTTGCTCTCGTCTTTTTTTGCTCTTACTAACTTGTTAAAAAAACTAATTTAGTACCTAACTAACTAATTATTATTAAAAGAAGAAAAAACTTACCACTCCTATTGTCCAATAGGTCTCTGTACCAATTATATAAGGTTGCCATCTTTGGGAAGGTTTCTCTAACGACTAATTAAATCTGCAACAAAAGAAAAAAAAATAACATAACAATATCTAGAGATTGATTTATATAAGATAAACGTGTGAATATAAACATTATATCTTTATAATAACTGGTTGCTAAGAATTTAAATTGAGTTTTTGTCATTAGTGAGTCCGCGAACTAAGAGCAATTGTTCAAGTCTTGCAACACCGCGTGCCATTTGGTTGAATTTGCATTTTCTAAAAAGAATGAATTAAATATTTGAATGATCTTTTAGCAGTTAAACAGTCATAATTAAGTAAAACCCAAGTTAGGTAAAGTCATTTGTCATAATGCCATTGCCAACTTAATAAAAAACACGGCCACGTGACCTTGCCCAAATTCGGTAATAGTGCGAGGTCTATACTATTTGACAATTTATGTCATCAATTATTTTAATTAACTCAATACAGTAACAGTAAGATATTAGCCGTTATTTTTAGCAGGCTAGTTTATTTTTTATTATTTATTTAGGTTAGCCTACAATTGTTTACTCATTTCATTTAAAAGTACACGATATATACATTTTATAAGTGCAACAATCACTTACAGGCTAGTTAGGGTCTCATTAACATTTTTTCCTAATTGATTATAGTGTCTTTGTTTACCGTTAAAATTATAATTATTCGTTTCTTTAAGATTCTTCTTCAAACGATGTCTGACTAGTATCTATTCATCCGGTCAAAAATTGTTAGGGTTACCAGCTAAATAAGATAATTAACTAAATACTGTGTTTGGGAATACTGCTCCTCACCAGTGGCGTGCATTGCATAAAGGCATACAAAGTTGATACGACAGAGGGGCTTTCCTTTAAACTGCCTATACTAGATACCATTTTCAAGCTCTGTACCAAAAATCAATTAAATAGGAGCAGTAGTTTAGTCACAAATGATTTTTGAAGTTTTTGCTACGTTTGAACACGATGTATATTTCCTAACAGCTGATTATCTCATACGCATAGGTCATGCACCTTAAAACGATAATCTGAGTATAAGATACATTGTTGTCGCACAAGTACAACCAAATATTTCACGAAGCAATAAATACACACACACTTGCACTTTCACTATGAGAGTGACAAACATAGCAAAACCCCCGCGCCTTTTTCCCGCGCGTAAAAGGAATAGAAATAGGTCAATGTGTTGCTATTGTATCCTAGATACTTGCGAATTTGCTAAAAAAACTTGTTCTTTCAGTGGACAGTGCGCAAGCGTCATCCATTCGGGACGTACGTTACGTAACACGGGAGCCCCGGCGCCGCCGCCGCGCCGTTATGTTTTGTCGAACTCGCTGACAATAATTGTGATTTTGTTTTGTTATTGTGATAGACACTAAATAAGTTTAATCCAGTATTTTTTTTTATTGTGACAGGATACGTAACTTGGGAATATTATTATTTAGTGTTAGTGTTTTTTTTTTTGTGATTGACTGTTTTTATTGTGATAGGATACGTAATTAAACGTTGGTTGTATGTGTGTGTAAAATTAAAGTGTTCAGCAATGCCTCGTGTAACTTACACGGCGTCAGAATACACTTACATGATTTTAATTTACGGTGAATGCCGTGGAAACACAGATTTAGCTCTGCGAACATACCGAGAAAGGTATGGTGACCGGCGCAATAGCCCTAGGAACGCCGGCACCATACAATTGGCAGTACAAAGATTACGGGAATTAAAGTGCTTAGCGACGGACAGTGATTTAATTAGAAAAATAAATAACAATATTCTCCGTCGGTATAATTTGTGCATTAATATGAATCGAGGACACATCGAGAACTTAAAAATTTTGTGTTTTTGTGTGTGCGCGTACTTTACAACTTACCTAACATAAAAGCCGCGCGAGCGAGCGGTCTAAACCGCCCGCTCCCCGCCCCCCCCCCCCCCCCCCCGCCCCCCGCCAAGAGAGATAACACACACACGCGCTCCTGCGCGACTTTGTTACTAGGCATCTAAGGTCAGTCAAATTTATTTATAAAGGGTGGTTGCGTTTCACTCTGACTTTAAGCTATTTAGTTTGTTTGAAAAAAAAAAATCTCATTTTTGGCGCTTTCTATTTTTGTACTGTATCGAATTAATACTATACACGTATAGTATACGTAGTGTAATTTAATGCCCCTCTGTCATATCAACTCTGTATAAGCAGTGCCTACCTCGATAAATCACCAAAAGCCTATCAATTATATTTTAATGTGTGTGCCCCACAGTCAAGAAACTCGCTAAATTTGTATAATACTTTAACAAAAAACAAAATCTTCATACAAACACGCGCGGCAGTAGGCAGTCGCCAGACGGCCTACTCGGCTCCCGTACTATTCGCACATTGTCATTGGTCTTTACTCGTTCAAGTTAATACGACGAAATTAAAAATATGTACGTCTCACGCGTAATACCATGACGTTCGACCTTCGCAATTTATCACCCTAAAGTAGGCATGCCTACTCAAATAACCAACGGAGTATGAATGTTAAAATCGTAATTTGTAATTCGTTCGTAATTTGGCCGCGAAGAAAGAAAGGGATGGATATTGAGGTCGCCGATAGTGAGGTCAAAATGGAAATCCAAGATGGCGGCTGCGAAAATTTTAAAATTTTTCATCATGGGTTTCATGGTTTTTGAGGGTGTTGAAGCCGAAAATAAAGTCAAAATGAAAATCCAAGATGGCTGCTGTTATACTTTTTTTTTGTTATGAGATATATTTGTTTTATGTTACTGATTAGTGACCGCGTCTGCATAGACTAGACCCGGCCTAGTGCCTGCCTACCTATTCTGAAAACCAATGCACGCCCCTGCTCCTCACCAAGAAGAAAGTTCCACAAACAGGAATAAAAACTTAAAGATAGGAATGAATAAAATTCGAACTGTCATGTCCCCCCCTCGCTGCTAAAAGGGGACAGAACCTTTTTTTCCCGATGTGAATAATTCGAGAATTACGTTTTTTTACTTATTGTTAACTGGTTTTCTTGGTTAGAGTACTTGCAATAAAAACCAAAGGAGCGGGTATTATTTTATTATGATGACTGAGTGACAATATTAAAAGATAGGATAAATAAAGCCTTTGTTTACACGACGGTATTTATGAGGGACCTTGATGTGTTAGTGCTTGTCTAATGGAACATAACCTAACTGCTGACCATTTAAGCTTTTTAGAGCGTTACACGTGGCAGTGACTAATGTATATTAAATGCTTTATATTAAACTGGAAAAACCTGCACAGAAATTTAACCTGCTATACAGGTATTATGCACTTATACGAATTTAAAAATTGTGTAAACAAATACTTTATCGGAACCTTGCAATCGCAATTTTGCGGGTTTTTGAACAGTTTATCAACATTTTTTTACACAAAACATCCTTATTTTCATGAAATATATTACCAAAAATTTGGTAATGGAAGCGTAATGGCGAATTCAGGTAACACATTGCGGCATATTCCTTACGATCTAGCCATTCAAACTGGAGATTTCACATATGGAATGACTGATTATTCCGCAGTTGCATCACATCACATTATACATTGCTATTCGCTACTAAGCCAAGCAGAAGGGGGGCGGGCGAATGGAGCGATCACAAGACCTGTTTACGTCGTTGTCGGTCAAATCGCACCTGACAGCTGATCTCACAATTTGCTCAATAATATTATTAGACTTAGATAAGAGACCTTCTTTTTAAATCACTAAACATCATGCACTAACATTTCCATTTATCAATTTCAAAATCTTTTAAATTCGATTTTAATCAGCGAGTCAGTAGCTGCTCACGGCCGGTCGGAAGTTATATTGGCACGACCTACGTGCCAATATGTTTCTAAACCTCACGTCTTCATGTTTTTGGACTATTGTCACGTTCCATGAATTGATGATACCCTTTGTTACGGCATCGAAATTCTAGATCATGTTGATACAAAATCGCCAACGCTATGAATCAAAGCACCAGTTTTGTCAACTTGGTCGGTTAAGTTTCCTATTAAGGGGCTAACAGGACACAAACACAAAAAACGCAAGTTTTAAAAACAATAAAAGCCCTTTGTTACGGCATCGAAATTCTAGATCATGTTGATACAAAATCGCCAACGCTATGAATCAAAGCACCAGTTTTGTCAGCTTGGTCGGTTAAGTTTCCTATTAAGGGGCTTACAGGACACAAACGCAAAAAACGCAAGTTTTAAAAACAATAAAAGTATATGATCGACTACATTAAACAAAATCAGAAAAATATATGATATTCTTCAGGATATACGCTAGGTAGGTAGTGTGTTGAAGACATAATACAACTAATTTGATACGATAGTAAAAAATCATGAAGGTAATCTAAAAACTTTTTTTTACAATAAAAACTATACTAATATACATACAATCACTCACATTTTTTGTCATTAAATAAATGCTTCATATTTTGCAATAAATTACCAATGTTGTGTCATCGCGCTTCTCTTTCTTTTCTATGCAGTCCGACAGTGACCGCGCTTTAGGTCATGCAAGCCCCTTAAAGCAAACAATAAAGGGAAATTAGCTGCAAAAGACGTCAATTACTTCGTATCATGTACCTACTTTTATAATTAACACATTCCCTGTCCCATGAACCACATATTGATCAGGTTGATTAACTATTGTGTCTACTTTGTGGACAGTGAAAGTGTTAATAATCGGGTAGGACAGGTGGCAAGGTTACTTGATGATCATTATACATCATGACCGTGAAATAAATAAATCGCTTGATGCGGACTTTGTGGCGGCTACGCTTGTGCGAGCCGGTAGCGGCTGAAGCGAACGAGATGACGCGGCACGGCGCGGCTGTGCAGCGCAGGCGGCTGTTGCACAACCGCCTTTGTAGCCGACCTTGACCTGCTCTTCACGGCAAAATTCACTTACACTCGCCTACACTTGAGCCCGATTACCCATTTGCAAGTATAACGATTACATAATTTTATGTTTATACATGTTTTCATAAAATATTAGAATATTTTAATGCCTAATTTGCTTAATTATTGCTTTGTCTTTCTACATTTGTGAAAATAATTTTTTGGAAGTTTGGAACTGGTTTATCAAAGATACGTGTTATTATATTTAATTCAACTTCATTTTGCCTTAGTTACTTTTATTTTGTTATAAATAAATTATGTACTTATATTTTATCTTTATACCAAAACTCTTTTTTTTTAAGTAAATACATTCTTGATGAGTCTTAATTTGGAAGTTAGAAACTTATCAGCACTGTCTAACAAAACTGCAATAGGGAACTACTTAAAAAAAAAAACTTTTTATAGCCACTATGGTTGGACAAGCCCGGTTTTCCGGTTTCCGACTAAGGTATTGATATTCGTGTGACATCCTAGACGTGCTAAGAACAGATGAACTCAATTATTTTCAAGCTTTTTTTAGCTATTCCTTACATCGCGGTTGCAATAGGTAGGTATAGGTTCACTGTTTAAAATAAAACTAGGAAAGTAACATTCTCAATAATGCAGAAATATCTTTTACCTAATAGCATTCAATTTCTAGTAAGTATGACTAATCGCTAAGAGCAAATACCAAATTAATTATTTATCCTTGTCCAAGGAAAAACCGTTTACACACACAGTACGGGGACCGTAAACGTTTTCGTCTCGAGTGTTCTATGAAGCAGTCACAACTTTCACCGGGCCGCGGTCCATAGTCCGCAGGCTTTACGTAAGGGTGTTGCGCCAGACGTCCGCGCTCGCGCCCTGCGGTACCACTGACCCACTGCCACAGACTCGTACCCACCACACACCACTATTCGACATCGACAACCATCCCGTCAGCTTTGAGCGTTGCGTTATATTTATTTATGGCCTATCGCACATACTAAGTCGCACTTTAAAATTTTTACAAATGTTAAAAAATATTTTTTGTTGCATTGAGAAAATTGAATGCAATGTTTGCATTTTTACTGACTGACATAATTGGAAGTTCCACCTCGTTAGCCAATTTCGAAAAAAAAAACTTTTCCATGTAAATTACATTGTTTTACAACAATGTCAAAATTCAGGAAAGATGGCTAACTGTAATAAGTAAACACGGTAATTAGTTATGTACTGGATAAACGCATACATAGGTATAGGTACCTACATTAACGCAATAAACGTTCCTAAATGGATGCAAATATGCAAACAATCGTAATGTTCTTGTTGTTAAAAAAATATTTTATAATGCTGATTTGCCTTATTGAAAACAAAAATAAAAACTTTTTTACAAAAAAAAAGCAACAACCGGCTCAAAAAACGAAAATGCGGAACCAACGACACCGACTTCCGAAATTAAAGTTATTTTGCACTTTGTAGGTAGTGTTTTTTTTGAAGTCAGTATCAGTGACAGAAAGCTATTCAACACATCTGCCTAACCCTTTAAAGGGTACAGGCGTGATGTTATGTTGTGTGATTGCGTTTAGTAAACAATGCATACATATGCTACAGCAGCAAACACGGTTGATTTGCTGGCATTTATTGAAGAGTTCCGTCGTCTGTCTCCGAAACTCATTATCAGATCTTTACGAAATTTAAATGGGACCATTTCGGAATAAAGCCCATTCGAACAAAAAAAAAATTGGAAATCCGTCTATTTACGGTGGAGTTATGCCCGAACATACATAAAAAAAATAATAAAAACATCCGAATTGAGAACCTCCTCCTTTTTAGAAATCGGTTAAAATAAAAAAAATAATTAACTCATATCATAAGTATGAAATAATATTTTTACATAATATACACGAAATTAACCAACAAAACGAAATTAGAAGTAGGTATAGGTACGAAACAAATTAGGAGCCTACAAATTTTTTTGAGGTCGGTGCCAGCAAAGCCAGTGAATATAAAACTTAATCAAAACAGAAACTATTTAACCGGTACAAAACGAAGTTATTTTTACATAACAACCTTATTTATTATGTAGGTAGGTACATGTGTACAAACATACATTGAACCAATGTTACTATCTACAAAGCGCGTGGCTCCCGGGCATAGTATAAAGAGGGGAAGTAGGCTATCTCCGGCCCAATCCGCGATATAATTGCCTACTGTCTCAGGGTTGTTACTTTTAGCTAAATTTTAATTCAGTGCCTATAAATTGGCAAGGGTTTGTGAGGTCGGTTTTACCTAAACGATGATGAAACCTTTCACGATGAAAGAAAGAGCGACGGGCCAGCAGACGGGCGGCGCGGGGCGGTGATGAGCACGAGAAAACGATCAATGGCAAATCAATTTACAGATCAAAAGTACCTAATGCATTCTAGTGGGAAAGTAGGTCTACCTACTTCCTCTGTCTGACATAAAACTAATACTTACAACAAAAACTAAATAAGTAGGTATCTCATCATCAAGTAAAAATTATATGCTAGAACTTGAAAGCTGCAACTTGCTTACCTTTCCTGTTCAATAGGTAATCTGAACAGAGACAATTCTGGAATGACTTATTAAGACACCCAAACACACAGCAATACGTTCTCCTGCGATTATCACACATTTTTCATTCATTTACCGGTGCCGAAAAGCCGTGACGCGCGAAGCTCATGCGGTGTTAGCCCCGACTGGCGCACTGAGAAACGGGTCGAAATTTTGTTAAGTGTGCGTGCGGCGACGCATAGATACTATGACGCACACATACAAGCCGCGCGCGGTGCGTTTGTATGAAGATAACTTATTTCCCCTCTTTATACTATGTCCCGGGCGTGGCTTGCCGTCCGAACAAAACGATTGTTACCGATTACGCCCGAAGTCAATATCAGCGAGCATTCAACCCGAATGGGTACACACATGAGGGCACACGTCGTTGTGAGCGGACGTTTTGATGCAATTTTATTTGATGTGATTTGAATGCGCTAACTCACGCTAAGTTATAGTAATACTGGTATCACATTATTATTATAAATGTACTTACGTGCATACCTACCTAACCGTATGTAGTATTTGTACTAGAATTTTTGTATAACATACAACTACTTATTGTACTTTTTGTTTTTGTCAATATTGCGGATTTTCTTTCTAAGGGTTTCGTACCCATAGGGTAAAAACGGGACCCTATTAATAAGACTCCACTGTCCGTCTGTCTGTTTGTCACCAGACTGTATACTGTATCTCATGAACCGTGATAGCTAGACAGTTGAAAATTTCAGATGATGTATTTCTGTTGCCGCTATAACAACAAATACTAAAAACAGAATAAAATAAATATTTAAGGGGGGCTCCCATACCATACAACAAATGTGTTTATTTCGGCGTTTTTGCCTTGTAGTACGGAACCCTTCGTGTGCGAGTCTGACTCGCACTTGAACAGTTTTATTTTTATATGTATATGACTAGCTTCTGCCCGCGACTTCGTCCGCGTGAAATTCGTACTTTCCTCTAAAAATTTCGAAAATTTATGTTTATGATCTATAGCATTTATTTAGATAAATAAGTATTCGGGCCAATTTTTAAGTTTATAGATCAAAGGGATCAGATTTTTCAAATAAACTGTATCCCCCGCTTTTCATTCCCACAGGGGTGGAATTTTGAAAAATCGTTTTGGATGTGTTCATAACTTGACTCAAAGACCCATACCCACTTTCGAGTTAATGGAAGCAATCAGTTAAATCCAACCCCTAAACTTTATTAAGTACCTTTTTCCACCTTGGTAGGAGGCGATTTTTGAAAAACCCTAAAACAGCGAACATGGGACCAAACCTGAAATCGCGAAAAAAATTCAGCTGTTCCCTACATTTATGTTCGTATAACTCGTCAAAATGTAAAGAACAGCTTTTTTTTTCCCCCGAATCAGGTTTGGTCCCAAAGTAAAAGTTGTTCATAATGATGAGTACAATGACCTCTTAAGAGGTTGTTAATGTTTTACCAATAACCCTGTATAATTAAATACAACATTTCATTCTTTTCACCCCCTTAAGGGTTGAAATTCTAACGACACCGTTGCGTTAGCTTCCAACCATAAGCCTAGATAATAAATATAGTGATTATTACTTTGAAAATTTCGGACAAACACAACTTCAGCCCCCTTTTTAACCCTTTGGGGATGGAATTATCAAAAACGCTGAGACACGTTTAAATTAATTTTCAATCGTCAGCCTTAACACAAAATTAGAAGATCCTATCTTCAAAACTGACGGACTTTCATATAAACTTCCATCGCATATTTTACCCCTTTTTTTAATTAGAGAATTACGAAAAATGTTTTGGGATGTGTTCATAATTTGACTCAAATACCCATAACCATTTTCGAGTTAATGGAAGCAAGCAGTAAAATGTGGACCTTAAATTTTATTACCCTTTTCCACCTTGGTAGGAGTCGATTTTTGAAAAACCCTAAAACAGCGAACAGACTGCGGGTTACATATTTTTCTAACCTATCAACTTTGTCACCCTAAGGGGTGATTTTTAGTTTCAACAAAAACCTTCACTGAGGATTAAGATCCTCAGTGAAGGTTTTTGTTGAAACTAAAAATGACAATCTTTATTATTTACTGAGCCAAATATTGCCAAGTGTCAAGTTTATTAACCAAATAAATAAGATTTTTCATACAATCTGTATCCCCTCTTTTTATACTCATAGGGGTGGCATTTTGAAAAAATCGTCTGGGATGTTTCTATAACTTGACTAAAAGATTATAAATTATAGCAATTTTCCAGTTAATCAAGCCACGTTATAAAATACTCCCCTGTGAAATTGACTACAACCACTCTTCACCCCGTTAGGGGTAGATTTTCGAATAACCCTGGTACACTTTATTATTTATGTAGGTCTTTTACATACGAGAGTTTTGACTTAATTGGACTACGCGTTAAAATTCTTCCATAAAAAATTTGACACCCCCAATCTACCTTTAGGGTAGTATAGAATTCCAAAAAATTAAAAAAATATAAAATAAAATTTAGTTATTCAAGCCACTCACTAAAATCCCCTTAAAAATCGTATTACCACTTTATCCCCGTCAGGGGTCAATTTGCGAAAACCCCATACACTTATTATTGATTATTTTCTGTCAAAAACTTATTAATAGGTACTGAGTTTCGAGTTAATCGGACCACGCGTTAAAATTCTTCCACACAAACTTTAACACCCCTGAACCCCCTTTGAGGGGTAGTTTTGATAAACTAATAATGATAAACTTTATTACTTGCTTAGTCAAGTATTCTTGCCAAGTTTCAAGTTTATTAACTAACGAATATAATAAAGAATAACGTGTATCAGGGTTTTTGAAAATCTACCCCAGATTTTCAAAAACCCTGATAAGTACACGTTATTCTTTATTTTTGGTCTTAAGTATAAATACTGACTTACGAGTTAATCGGACCGCGCGTTAAAATTCTTCCATACAAATTTTGACACCCCCAATCCCCCTTTAGGGGGTAGTTTAGAAAAACAAAAACCTTCATAATTTACTTAGAGAAGTATTTCTGTCACGTTTCAAATTTATTAACTCAAAGAATAAGATTTTTCACACAATTAAAATCCCCCCTTTTCATCCCCTTAGGGGGTGAGTTTTGGAAAATCCTTTCTTAGCGCAAGCCTACATTATAATAGCGATATGTGTGCCAAATATCAGCGCAATCCGCTCAGTGGTTTGAGCTGTGCGTTGATAGATCAGTCAGTAACGGTTGTCTTTTATATATATATATAATAATATATACAGGGTGTCCCAGAACTCAACGTCAAGCCGAAACGAGGTGACAGGATTGATCATAACCATCACGAGAAAAATCTGAAAAAAAATCTATCCCGTGCAGTTTGAAAATTATGGGCATTTTAAGAAAAACCTAGAAATTTGATCAAACTGTAACATTTTTCGGTTATTGTGGTTATTCTTTTTTATTTTTGTTCATTTGAACTTTGGAAACGTAATCCTAAATAACATTTCTAGAATGCCAATAAAAAATAATGACACAATTGCCTCAAGTTTCCGAGAATTGAGACTATTCGTTAAACTACGAATTTAAAATTTTCAAGATTCGTCGACTTTGATAAGCCCTCCTTTAAAAAAAATGTACTAAAGTGCCTTGGCAAGTGGCATTAAAAGTTGGCGCATTTAATCAGAATTCTAAAATGGTACAATACTTGTTAGTTCCATACAATAAAAAAGAGTAAAAAAATTAAAACCTCAAGTAACCCGATTTTTGCTATCTCAATTAAAATGTTTTTGATTCGCACAAGCTCTAGGTAGGTTCTTAATTTTAAGGCAAAATGATGAGAGAGATGGACAGTGGGTATGTTTGCCATGAGTGAGCGAGACAGATAGTGACGCCACTTTTATTAAAGTGAAAAAAGTGAAAAAACGTTAGTAAAATAATGAAAAATCTTGATCTAGTTTAATTTAGGTTTGTGGGAATAAAAGTCAGATAGAGATATAACGTTTTTTATTACAATAAATAAGCCCATTGAGAACGTAGCCGACCTGCATGAACGCATTTCTCAAGCAGCTGAGGAGATCAACTCTCGAAGATATGCCCGACTAATAAGTAGATCTTTTTTAAGAAGATGTAGGGCTTGTATTGAGGCTGATGGTAAACAATTTGAACATTTATTGTAATAAAAATGTTATTTCTCTATCTGACTTTTATTCCAACAAACCTAAATTAAACTAGATCAAGATTTTTCATTATTTTACTAACTTTTTTCACTTTTTTCACTTTTCACAAAAGTGGCGTCACTATCGGTCTCGCTCACTCATGGCAAACATACCCACTATCCATCTCTCTCATCATTTTGCCTTAAAATTAAGAACCTACCTAGAGCTTGTGCGAATCATAAACATTTTAACTGAGATAGCAAAAATCGGGTTACTTGAGGTTTTAATTTTTTTACTCTTTTTTATTGTATGGAACTAACAAGTATTGAACCATATTAGAATTCTGATTAAATGCGCCAACTTTTAATGCCACTTGCCAAGGCACTCTAGTACATTTTTTTTAAAGGAGGGCCTATCAAAGTCGACGAATCTTGAAAATTTTAAATTCGTAGTTTAACGAATAGTCTCAATTCTCGGAAACTTGAGGCAATCCTGTCATTATTTTTTATTGGGATTCTAGAAATGTTATTTAGGATTACGTTTCCAAAGTTTAAATGAACAAAAATAAAAAAGAATAACCACAATAACCGAGAAATGGTACAGTTTGATCAAATTTCTAGGTTTTTCTTAAAATGCCCATAATTTTCAAATTGCATGGGATAGATTTTTTTTTATATTTTTCTCGTGATGGTTATGATCAATCCTGTCACCCCGTTTCGACTTGACGTTGAGTTCTGGGACACCCTGTATATAGAAGATAAGTACTTATCTGAAGTACTGGAACCGACCTTAAAAAAATTTATAGGCCCCTAATTTGTTTCGTACCTACTTTTGATTTCGTTTTGTTGACTAATTTTGTGTATAGTATGTAAAAATATTATTTCATATTTCTGAGTTAATTTCTTTTTGATGTCGGTTTAATTTGTTTTTAATTACTTTTTAATTCGTAATATTTAGTTTTAAGTAAAATATTTGGATGTAATTAAGTTTTAAGATAAGATTTCGTTGTAAGCATTTATAGATTTGTTTACTTAAAACTAGTAAGAATATTTTATTAATAAGTTGTAATAGTTATCTTTTTATAAATATTTCGAGATTGTTTGTTACTTTTCTTAATTGATAACAGTTTTTTTTATTAATAAAATGGGGAGGTCTTCGTAAAGATGTGCTGCAAAAAAAAAAATTGTGTATATTTGATTAGAAGCCCTAATAGATAAGAGTATAGCCCTATATGTCAATACATTGCAGTTCTAATAATATTAATACATATCTACGTGTCGATTTACAACCTACTTTTTTGAAGTCGGTTAAAAACTATTAACTAGGGTTATAAATATTGCACTAGAATTTGACCAAGGTTTTGAGATGCTTTCCCTTTGACACTACACCCGTAGCTCATATCAATAAGCCAGGCTGTCACATTTACACGTATTAGTTCATATTTTGAAAATTCCTGAATCGATTTTGATGAAACTTGCAGTTTCCTAAGTTGAAGTAAAAGTAACCAGTAGCAAAAAAAATGGTCACGATCCGATTAATAGTTGCGGAGAAATGCATGGATATGTGAATATATTGCAGTTCCAATAATATTACGCATACCTACGTGGCGAATTGTTAACGTCCTTTTTTTGAAGTCGGTAATAAAAATTATAAACATCCGAATTGAAACATCCACCTTTTTAGAGGTCGGTTAAAAAGGCAATAATTACATCCATTATCTTAGATGATAATTACTACTTGTCTAAACAAAAAGAAATACAGAGATGCTCTATTTAGAATGAAAACAAAAACGGTGCTTACTATAGTATAATCATTATTTCGATATTTCTTTAGCGTCGGTTAATCATTATGCACCCATCATGCGATAATCCAGCGCGGTCAATTAATTCTGTTAAAATCTCAGCGTGAAAACTTAGGTGATGTGAGCTGTCACCCAATATAAGTTGGAATGACACTTAAAAGCTCACTTTAAGTAGTTTAAGTTCACTACAACTAAGTTTTCACGGTGAGATTTTTACAGAATAAAACTACTCATCTAAATATGGCTGCCTATAAACACGATCGTTCTCACCCGTTGTAAATAAATTGTATGGTCGTATATTCACCACTTTTAAGAATACACTACCACCATCACCACCACCACCACTACCACTACCACCACCACCACCACCACCACCGACCACCACCACAACCACACCCAATGCCGCACTGCCCACTGTTTACACTTTATTAATGGTCTTTATCTTGAAGGCATATGAACATCACACAACTTGACTGTGGAAGACAAAATGTCACATTTTTAATAATAAAAATATAATTAGATACTTGTATTTTAAATCAAGTAAGCCACGACCTTCACACAATTTATTTTTAGTTGCAATCCATGTGACTTTTATTTTAAGTAGGTAAGTACTCGCTTAGTACTTGATTGTACGAGTACTATTAATTTATCAATGCCTATACATTAAAAATAGTTAAGTAGATACTTACTCGCTAACAACCACCTTTCAATTTGCAATTAATTGGTAACAAAACGCGAGAGAATCCGAACAAAAAGCAAAGTTCTTAATAAAATAAAAAATCTCAGTTCTGTTTCTTTTCTTACATACGGTATACGGTTATTAATGTTATTTTTTTAACATTGTTTTAACTTAACATACTTATCTACTTAAATGTCAGCACTGCAGCAGTATCATTATGTTATTTATGGTACTTGACTGTTCCTTGAACTCTTTCTGAACTTCTCAAGATCAGAAAGCAACTAGAATATTCGATGTTAATTTGTTCACATTGAGATACTACAGGTTTCCTCATGTGTAATGTCAAATGCAAAGGAGAATGGGTATCGTACTATGGGTTTCTGCCCGGAAGCCCAATAGCCATAAGATATATAGGTACCAATAGAAAAACCTAAGTGCGGAGTGAATGACCTAAAAAGGTGACAACTTGGGTACTGAAGTTAAGGAATTCTTGGCGCCCAATAGACATAAGATAATTATAACTCAATGGAAAGATCTTTTCAAGGAGAACCTTTGTTACTAACACGAGTTTTGCCAATTTTTATTCAGTTCGGAGTTAATGACCTAAACTATACTTATGACTATTTGGGCACCGAAGTTTATAGGAATGTTCTTGGCGCCCTTCTTGGCGACTAAAATCTTGTTAGTAGCAAAGGTTCCCCTTAAAAAAACTCTTTTCAATGGTGTATATCTTATGGCTATTGGGCGCCAAGATATCCTTAACTTCAGTAGCAAAATTGTCAACTTTATAGGTCATTCACTCCGTACTGACTAACAATTGGCAAAAGTAGTGTTAGTTAGGTTATCCTTGAAAGCTCTTTCCATTGGCATATCGTCGGTGATATTCTGAAACCGCGGAACTAACAGTGTTTAAAACCGCGTAAGGAAGGTGCAGTGAATTTTACAGGAACGAGGAAAAACGTAATATTTACTAAACCACTTGACTTTCTATTGTTTAAACTTTTAAATTGTCAAATTATAATATTCCTCGTAATATTGTAGGCATTAGTTATGTAAAATATGTATTAATGAATTAGAAAATCGACTTTCGCGGATTTATCATCACAAATAAAATCAAAATATTTTTTTTTATGTTACTTACGCGGAATTGTCCGTCGAAATAAAACAAAAGAATACAATCAAATTTTATTATTATTTATTCAGTCTACTTCTCAGTTTATTTTTTTGCCCATAATTATTATCGGTACATTAGGTAATCAACAATATACAGGAAAATAACACCATAAATCCCCATAATGTTAAAAGAAATAGCTCTTTAAAGCTAAGTATGTTAAAAATAACTTGTTGTAGGGTACTTACTAATTAAAACAGTTAAAACTAAAAAGGAATAGAAAATGTATAAAAATATAGCTTCTGAGTAGAATAATTTGCACTTTGAGGTCTTTGTTTAAAAATGAGATCAATAAAACTTTACTTTTTCTTAAATGGCAAATTATCGTAAAATAAGTGACAATCTGCAGGTATTACACTTTTTAATTGCTGTAAGTGCTGATACTTTCTAATATAGGTAGTCTAGATGAATACAGGGGAGGTACATTATTTACAACAGCTGAAATAGGTTTGGGTCTCCGAGGAAGTGGGCTGAAATCATCTTTAAAGTGTTTTTTAAACTCTATTGTGCCGTTAGGATTATACTTTAAAACCCTCAAATCCACTACGCAATCATCTCCAGCAGAACGCCCAGGACGAATGGAATCATAAATTTGGTATTCTTTTAGACTGTAGTCTTTAAAAAAGGTGTAATCTGGTTGAAACACTTGGTATGGAGAAGGATGCTTCCTGGCTTCTTTTGTTATTGAGGCATACTGAGATGGAAGAAAAATTTCAACATTTTTCAGCTTTCTTTCCACGACTGAGTGTACGGAGTCAACCTCCATTTGAGTGTGACCTTTTTCCAGATACTTTTGTGTAATTGTTGTATTTTTGTCTATTGCTAATCTTAGAAGGGCATTAGAAACTATTGAGTTTCTGTTCTGTGCAGTGCAGCCATCCGTCCAGATGACAACATCCCTGCAATCTTCTTCTAATAACTTAGTCAAATAATCAATGAAAAAAGATGCGTAAGTGGTAGCTCTTAAATCACAGGCGGTTTCGTCGAACCAGTAGCAAGTTACATGACCCGTTGCAATATCGTATAAAGTAAAGTTGTGCACAGCTAATTTGGTCTTAAAGTATAAAGCACTAGCTGCTAGAGAAGGGCACAGTTTAACAGCCTGCAAATCGGCGGTCACAGCATGAAGAAGTCCTATTTGAGCGCTTTGCTTGTCGCTAAGTTTTTCAGCTCGAGCCAATTCTTTCAGTTGGATGTGGTATTGGTAGTCTTCTTCAGAAACGTTGCCGGCTTTATATGAATAACAATAATCACATGCATCTTTCTTGGGTTTAAATAGTGCAATGTTTTGTTCATCTAAGATGTCACAAAACAACTTCCTTGAAGCTACTGGCTTAGACATTGATGATACAAATTCTACGTACGTATTATATAGCTGAGATTTTGATTGAAATAAAGGTTCCAGATATTGTTTAGTGGTTGTTTTACGGCAGTAATGAGATGGTAACTTCGGTAATAAAGTCAGGTAATCCTTAACAGACGATTTTTTGCTTGTACTGTGATCTTGAGTAGCGGTAGTATTTAAATTTGTTGTAAGTTCTGTATTAGACCGAGCATCACCTCTTCCTTCGCCTAACCAATAGCGTACAGTCCATTCCTTTATACCCAAAGTAGCTAGAAACGTTTTCAAGCAAACTCTCTCTTTCCTCCCATTGACTTGTAGATAGTAAAATTTAGTATTAGAACGTCTAGAGTTATGTCCTTTCTTCCCTCTTCGAACAGGTACTTTGTCAATCATTGAAATCACAAATATTTTCTTTTCTTGCCACGACTTACTCCAAAAATCTTCAAAAATAGGTTTTTGCAAATCTTCCGTTAATTGTGAGCAAAACATTACTTTACTTTTATAACAAAATGCTGAATTACATTTAGTACCTATTGCTCTTTTAGGTCTTTTTTGTTTCTGAATGAGGTTGTCAATTTTGTTTAAGCCTATGTACTCTTTGCCTAACATTCTATTTTTCTTATTAATTGATACTGCCCACGAACTTCGATCAGCCTTTCTTTTTCTTGTACGTGACTCTTTGGCCACTTCAGGCTCAATATCTCTCTCCACATACCATTCACGGTTTTCATTAGAAATAGACTCAGATGAAGTAGCAATAGGCTGTAAATTTGTTATTTCGGATAATGGAACGTAATCGGGAACATTATCTACATCATCCGAAGAAAAATCTAAAGCTTCTGGAATATTTGAAATCATCATAGATGATGCGCTAGGGCCAGGAGAAGGCTCAAAAACTGTTGTCAGAGTTTCACAGTATGCAATGCTATCATGAACATTTTCGGATGTAGAGGCTTTTGGGAAACATGGCTGTTGCGTCGTTGGAGACGGTTCAATTAATGTTTGAGGGATGTGTATGTTAGTATTAAGTTTATCCAAGATTAACTGCTTTTTACGTACAAGTTCGGCGCGACGTTTTGCTAGATCTCTTAAAGTGACAACAGACACATCCGCACATTCATTTTCTAGCTCCATGACGTAAACTAAAAAAAACAAAGGTAAGGTCAGTTACCAAAACTATAATTAAATAGTAGTTGAACTCTCAAAGATAGGTTCAAAAGATCCAGAGATAACTTTCTACAAACAGAAAAACTTTACCCCCTACCTAGGTACTATTATTACCTACTAGTAGGTATTAGTACAGACACATCCAGTCGCAGTGTACTTTTATGATAATAAATACAACAAATTAACCTGAGTTACGAGTAGGTATATAAATTTTGCAACCGCGTATGTAACAGAAAACGAAAAACGTTATGAGTTTTAAAACCGCGTATCTAGCATCGAAATAGTTAAAGACGTTTTCTTAGGGTAAATATTAATAATTCAAATAACAAACTACCCTAAAAAGTAACTTAACCAATATAATATGGAGTAATTGTGTTCACTTACCAGTTATTGCAGCATTTACAATTAAAACCACACTATTTCACGTACGCTTCGTTAAACAAACACACCTTTCATGTTATGATGCGCAGATTCGCGGTTTGGGCACAATAAATAATCACCTGACGTTACGCGGTTTAAAAGAAATTCGATTTCACGACTTCCTATTGGATAATCGGCCCGGCCAACATCACAGAACGCAGCCAATCACTATAACGAAGCTAATCCCGCGAAATCTAGATTTTGCTACTTTTGTAAATACGCGGTTTTAAACACTGTTAGTTCCGCGGTTTCAGAATATCACCGACGATATATTTTTTACGCTATTGGGGGATTCAGCAGGTTTAACGATCTGTCCGACCGGCCGACTCTTAAAATAATCGTTCTTTTAGGAAGCAAATGTTTTAAAATGTCCGTTTATAGGTTTCAAAGATGATGTTTGCAAGACAGAATTAATTAAAGTTAATTAGTCGACGAAATACCAGAATTACAACAATACCTAATTACTCATATTTAGAGCTTGGTAGCTCCTTACGTACTAAAAATCAAGGGAGATCGTCATAATAAGAAATACTCTACTTGGTGAGATATTTCTATTGCTATGTGACAGAAATATAACATCAAATTGATGTGATAACAGAAATCAATAAAAAATGATTAAACATGGGAAAATCAAATGAATTTGGAATTAGTCAATATCGTTACAAAAGATAATGACATTCGAACAGTGTTAGTATCGCAATTCTTGTCCATGAAGCGATGTGGAACCTCGCAGACGACAGCGACACGGCGCGAACGCAGCGTTGCGTAAATTCATCGATATGCAGCGATGATCAATTAGATAGGAACCTCGTGAAATCTTTGTCAGTCGCTTATGTAACCTACGATGGAACAATAACAGCCCCATTTAACACTTAGGGGTGCAATTAAGTTAATTAATCACAGGTTTTGGTAAAAAAAAAATTGGTTCTATAATGACTATTTTGGAGAATTTCGAATGCATTTGCTTTCTGGTTACAAGAAAGGTCACTTACTACATCAAATGTTGTAATTTACCGGTATGACCGAGTAACACACTTTATTCGCATTTTTGCACAAACCATTTTAATTGAGAAGACAGATTACTTGAGCACTAATATGTAGGTATTGCTGCAGTTAAAGTTACAACAATATGTTCAGTATTCAGATGTGTAACACAAATACATGCATTGCTCCACTTGCATCAAACAAGGAAGCTAATATTAATTGCATCATCGTGTATCAAGTCTGAGATTTAACCTGAAACAAAAGATTGTTACGCGAAACTGGATGCAAGATAGCATCCAGTTTCGCGTAACAATCTAAGGTAAGTAGCAATGAGATATTAATTAGCCGCTAAACAAAAATAATATAAAAGAAAGAAAGAAATCGGATGAGATCGCAGAAAGCGATAAGGCCGCATAATTATTGTACATTTTGTAGTGTTCAATTGTTCATTATATTTTTTTGTTATATATTTTCTGGTGTACAATAAAGTATATACTTATTAATAAATAAAATAAATATGTAATTAAAATTGTCACCAAACTTGCATTTTAGTTGTTAAGTTTTGGCGGAGTTTGTAGCAGAGTTAAAGGAAAAACTTGAACAATTTACAAACAAGTTGCACGATAATATTTTCACAATTGCATTTTAGCGATAACTACTGCATTGTTCAGTTTAGAAAACAAGATTAAATCATCAATGTGTGTTATTTAAAGGAAAATAACAAGAAAAGTGTGGTACCTATATCCTTAATAGCTCCCTTCTTCTGAGCAAGAGTTTATAACACAAACTTGCTGTCGTAGTAATCTTTATTTATTTATTAGTCGAACTAATTAATAAATTACAAATTATTGATAGCACTTACGTGTACGGATGTTCAGTAAAACGGGCTTGGAACAACGAAAGGACGATACTGTCCTTTCTATAGGAGCGTGTCTGTTATCTACACCGTGTGAATACAAATAATAAAAAGCAAGCAGGTCGACTTTCGCGTTGTTGTTGTATGTGCACGCGCAGGTGTTGGCGTCCACCGGCGCGGCGGACACTGACTGACATGCGCTCGCGCTGCCGCGGCCGACCATCGCGCCATCGTCTTTACAAACTATGTGCGTCACAATGTCGCGTCACACAAACGTCATTGGGCTTAGCACCTATTATATCTGACCCTCGACCTCTTGTCATGAGGATCTGCCGAGTAAACTACTTAATTTAGTTCCGGACGTAACAATACCTGCCTCGTACCTTTGTGTCAACTAATTACAAAGAAGCTGTGCACTAAATTACTTCATCAGTTAGCTTTTGTCTATCGTTTTAATCTTTATTTTCACGAATTTAATTATTTCATTTGTTTCATTGTTTCTTTTCTAAAAAATGTATACATAACACCATTTTTATATGAGCAAACTTTTCGCTATTATATAGTCGATCCAAGTTTGTAAGTTCATTTTGATGTATTAATGTTACCCTAATATAATATTTGTTTTATAAAACTTCCGAGGATATACCTTCCTATTTGGAAGTCACCTATTGAGTATGTCAGATACTAATATTATTATTAGTATCGTTCGCTTGTCTTTGTACGTAAAGTAAATAAAAAAAAAACATTTTTGAATGTCAACTACCGGCTGTTAAGTTACAAATAAACCCAAAAATATTTATTTTATTTTAATAAGTTATAAGTACCTACCTACACTTAGGACCTGTTTTCCCTAGATCTAAGGAAATTCACCAACCCGTACCAACCATTGACATAATCATCCATTTTAGGGTTCCGATCTTAAAAAAACCGGCCAAGTGCGAGTCAGACTCGCACACGAAGGGTTCCGTACCACAAGGCATAAAACGCCGAAAATAAAAACGTTTCTTTTACCCCTTTAACTTTATTTTATTTTTATTATTTGTTGTTATAGCGGCAACAGAAATAGATACTTACATCATCTGTGAAAATTTCAACTGTCTAGCTATCATGGTTCATAAGATACAGCCTGATGACAGACAGGCAGACGGGCAGTGGAGTCTTAGTAATAGGGTAACGTTTTTACCCTTTGGGTACGGAACCCTAAAAAGAAAACGAAACCTTTGTAAGATCACTTTCTTGTCCCTCTGCCACAGAGGTTTTTCTCGAGATCTATGCAACTTAGGAGTTTGAATTTCGGCGTAGATCTCGGTGACGGGACACAGATCGCCAGTCAAACATTTGTAGTACTTTATAAAGGCAGTGGTAAAATTATGCACACGGTAATTGATTTACTTGTTTATTCGGGCAGAGTTTCCCCTTACAATTATTAGCATGGAGTGAAGTACACAAAACCATCGCTTAGCGCTTTTATAATACTGGCTGGCTGGCGGCTACTTCACCTCCCCCGGCTCGGAATTTGGCGGGGCAAGGCTCACGTAGTGGGGAAGTGACGTGCTAGTCAATTGACTTCCTCTTTGCTGTGGCTGCTGTGTCGTACTTGGTTGTCATGGCTTGGCTTGGCTTGGCTTGGCTTGGCTTTGGCTGAGGCTGTGGCTGTGGCTTTGGCTGCACCCAGACGACACGGCATGGCATGGCTTTGGCATGGCTGGGCGTGGCGGGCTTGACAGCCGGCTTAACGGCTGGCTAACGACATCTAGCGTTACAGTCGGCCATCCTGTAACAATTGCTCCCGCAATGGAAGCAAAAAAACTACGATTACAAGTCAGCTCAAGATCACAAACTAAATAATCAACTAAACATGATAGAGCAGCTAATAAAACATCATTAGAGCATCACAAAACACAGCAGGAGTCTTATTCGTGGCCTGTGGCTTTTCATTAAGCCCGTGCAACAAACCTCACGTTCGTTTCTTTGAATTCCTCCTGAATTCCGAGTCCCACGGACTTTATGGTCTCTACAAGAACCCGACCTCCGCCAGAGTTAAACACGCATTTCACCCACGGACTACTTGAGTTTCCTCAAGAGACACCGATTTCTACCGGGCTACGACTATGTAATAACTACTGGTACGGTCCCCGACCAGTCGAACTAAGATTCACTACTATCACAACTAGACTTTTACTTGGCTTTCCTTAAATTCGTCATTAATACTCTGATCCCCTTTGCCTGTGCCATGGCATATGCCTTACCCTCATGAGCGTACTTGATTCAACCAGAGTCATGTAATCAAACTTTAATCAATCATAACAAAAAAAACATCAACCAGAGCCATGTACCATCGTGATCCACATTACAACAATAATCTTTTTCACTAAGTGCCTTAGACACCTGGAAACCCACAGAAGAGTAAACCACTCTAACGCTACGGCTCTCTAGCCGAACAGCAATCGCATGGACCCATGTGTATCACCCTGTGACTACACACTTTTTACTACGGTCGATAGAGAACCCCTACTCGCGTGGTTCCCACTACTTAGGCTTGCTCATAGCTCATCACCACTGTGATCACCATCTACTTCGACTGGTACATGACCTACTGGCATCATTCGTAACCTTATCGTGAGCGTATTTAAAAATTGCATTGTTAACTAGATTGGGCTATACCTAACAATGTAACAGTTTCTTTTTTCTTGTTGTTTACCAGGGAAGCACTCGGTACCTCGAGTCAAAACATAATGAAAACGACTCACCAAATTCGTAGACAATAGATCTGTAGCTGGCTTAATGGCTGTAGTGGTTGCAATCTACAGTTTCCTTGGCAGAAGTCGTGAAACTCCTCGCTCGAAAAGCACCGTCCTTGATCAGCGATTATTCATACAGGAGATCCAAAGAATGCAGCGCTGTCCACTACTGTCATTCTGCTTGCACACGTCCTTGTGTGTTATAACCTGTAACCAAAAAAATCAACAGCAGTGCATGTCCCACTCGGCCAATTCTGACCAAAATTATTACAGGTTCTGATGAAAATCACCACAAACTCTTTCTCTCAAAGCCGACATGTCGAACAATACCCATACTCATTAAAATAATAGGAAACTCATTAAAATATAGCAATGCTCATACTCTGACCTCCATCCGGTCTTCATCATCACACTTATAACCTCTATCCGGCCATAAGCATCAAACCAATAGACTTCCATTCGGTCTTCAACACGTAACATCAATCCGGTCACTAACACAATCAGGCGACCTCTATCCGGTCACCTCCACAAACAACACCGTCAAGATCATCATTTCGAGCCTTTATCAACATAATTCTTAAAGTAGGTTTGTTCAACATGTTACTTTATTTTTCCTATAACGTTACAGATTATAAGAAAACTCTTACTATGCTAGGTACTCTAAATCTTAAGTCGACTACTTAGTATTCAACTAGTCTTGTCAGCGTTATCATTTTCGTCATGGCTAGTCTCGTCATCGTCACCTACGTGCATGTCAACGTCAGTTATTTTACGCAGTCGGTCGTGTGCGTACTTGTACGTCCGGCGGAAGAAAGGGACTTCAAAACATAACGATCACTTGTCAAAACTTCCACCACCTTAAATGGACCTCTGAACTTCCGATCTAGTTTAGTCTGATAATTCTGATTTCACTCTTCGTTTTCTAATAACACAAAATAGCCTACCCAAAATAATACTTTGCAAGTATATGTCGTGTAGAAATGTAATAAAATTTCAAGTTTTGTGCTGAATACACGCGTTTAACCAATACCAGTCATCGTAACATCATTATTAACTCGTTTGGCACTTAATTTGGCTGCACAAATCGCTTTTACTAACGAGCATTCAGCACCAGAATCGTAACAAAACAATACACCTCACCTTTGTTCTAACGTGCCTGAGCGTTAGTTGTACGACGCAAACATCCACTCGCCGTTGCTGCTTGCAGCGCGTGCTCCACCTCCATCATCTGCTTGGCTGCCACTTCTCGTGCACCGGGTCGCGACATGTCCAGGATTCCCTCACTTGCAGCACACGAAGGGCTTCACCGAAGGCTGCGGGCTGCTTGGCTCGATTCTTGAAGTCACTCCACGTCACTGGTAGCTCCACGTTACGTCCTTCGTACTATTTACGATAGCCACGTTGATACTGCTTCCTTTGTGCGCCTTGATGACGGCCACAATACGACCTCCTTGCAGAGAATTTTCAGCAAAACACAAATCAGCTGTCGTATTGTGTGCTGTTACGTTTGTACACGCGTCCTATCGCGTTTTCTAATTACGGGAACACTTTTTTTTTTTTTCCTAACATGGCGGTAGGGCGCAACTGGCGCGTCACTGGGCAAAGGTATTCCTGCATACAGCCTATGCCCAAAACAACATTCACTATGATCGCGCATCCGTATCTGGCTTGTCTGAGTTCAACTCGAATTTTTATCCAGGTGGTAACTGTGCATTCTTCGTTTTCAGGGTCAAATTCTGGAATTAACGATGCGGCACGGTGGTCTTTCAGACGAATGAGGGTAGGCGCTTCGTGTTCCAGATCGTTGAATGCTTTTTCAACTTCTTGTGCTAGGAGAGTCTTCAATATTTTCCTTGCAGATGGTGTGGATCGACCTTCATCGTTTGAATCTTCAGACATCTGGTTTACCGACGCAGAATTTTCGTCCTCCCGACTAGGCGACCGTGACGTTTATAAGTAGCAGAGCGTCGTTTCATCGTAGGTTTTTTTTTTCGATCCCACTTCTGAGTATAAAGGCAGTGGTAAAATTATGCACACGGTAATTGATTTACTTGTTTATTCGGGCAGAGTTTCCCCTTACAATTATTAGCATGGAGTGAAGTACACAAAACCATCGCTTAGCGCTTTTATAATACTGGCTGGCTGGCGGCTACTTCACCTCCCCCGGCTCGGAATTTGGCGGGGCAAGGCTCACGTAGTGGGGAAGTGACGTGCTAGTCAATTGACTTCCTCTTTGCTGTGGCTGCTGTGTCGTACTTGGTTGTCATGGCTTGGCTTGGCTTGGCTTGGCTTGGCTTTGGCTGAGGCTGTGGCTGTGGCTTTGGCTGCACCCAGACGACACGGCATGGCATGGCTTTGGCATGGCTGGGCGTGGCGGGCTTGACAGCCGGCTTAACGGCTGGCTAACGACATCTAGCGTTACAACTTAGTAATTAATTACGATTAATATTGGGTGACAAAATATGGATGTACTGCCTAACCCTGCGGATATAGGTGTGATGTTATGTTAGGTATTATTTTGTAAGTAAAATTTTACCATAAAATTCCGATAAGACGAACGATGTCAACATCTCAGCAAAAACACGTTTCTTGTATGGAGACACCCTTTAATTTTTTAACATAATTTCATTTTTATTATTTTGTTGTTACAGCGGCAATAGAAATACACACTGACAATTTCAACTGTCTACCAATTACGGTTCACGAGATTACAGCCCGCTGACAGACAGACAGACGAACGGACGGACAGACTGATGGACGGACAGGCAGCGGAGGCTTAGTAATAGGGTCCCGTTGAAACCCTTTGGGTATGAAACCCTAAGAAGGAAAGCCAAGGTTCTTTTAAAAAGATTTACTATAAATACAATTATCAATCGACAACATGGACGACACGGTTGGCGCAGTGGCTGAGCGATCGACTGCTGCGCTGCGTGTCGCGGGTTCGATTCCCGCACGGAACAAATATTTGTATTGCCTACAGGTAGTTGTTTCGGGTCTGGCTGTTTGTGTATTTGAATTTAAATGTTTGTAAACGCACCCACGATACAGGAGTAATTCCTAGTGTGGGGCAACGTTTTTTTAAAAAAAATAAAAAAAATAAGTAATAATAATACCATACAGCAGGTAGGTAATTTTATACACAAAGGAATAACAAGTTTTCATGCATAGCATTGATATTAAAATGCGATTAAGAAACATTTACTAAACCCAAAGAAGGCTTTTATTGTTTGTTTCCATAATAATTCAGGGGCGTGTAAACATGTCAATGATTTTTTTAAACTACGAATTACCTACTGAAAATGTAAAAATCAGGGTTCGCTGATATCAAAACTACAAATTTAACAGATTAACCTAGGAACACTTGACAAAAATCTTGAATTTGGATTAACTTTCCCGAAGGGGAAATCTAAAAATAAGTTTCGTTGATTCACCAAATACGGTTATTTTATTGAAATTCAAATGTTATATCATATCTTAACATAAGGTTTATAACATAACATTGGTAATGTTTTTGTGGCCTGTTGATATTGTATTATGCAAACTAGTATCCACGTAAGATTTTTAGAATTTATAGCTTCTCTAACTCAAAAACACATATGAATCACTTACAGAATGAAAATCGCATCTTTTTCATACTTACACGATAAATATCCGATACAGTATATAAAAAATCGAATTTATACGAACCCTGATAAAAATACTGAAATGTATCTCGGAAATGTAGTTCCGAAAAACTTGTGGATTAAGGTATAAATTGGGTCGGATTAAGCATAATTGTATTTTTCATTAAAAAATGCTCTAAGAACTTGGCTTTTTATTTAGTATAAGCTGCGCCCCGCGGTTTCACCCGCATAAGTCTCAATCTCGTGGGAATATCGGGATAAAAGTATTCTATGTCAAAACCAGGTCATGGTCTACCCATGTGCAAAATTTCATCCAAATCCGTTCAGTCGTTTTAGCGTAAAAGCGTAACTAACAAACATACAAATAATCAAATCATAATATTAGTTTAGACTAGAATACGGAACACTTGGTAATTGGCCAAGAACGACTGACGGTTTTTATTTGTATAATAAAGGTGGTGTTTTTCGTAAATTCTGTCAATTTACCCTACTTATGGGCTTTTGATAGGCTCAGAAATAAAAAATAAAATTGAAAGAATACGTTCATCGAGAACAGGTTAAGTACCGGCTGAGATACAAAGTTTGCTGATCATTCAAGGTTAAGAGGTTTTTTCCGAGATTTGGTTTGCTGTTGCTGTTTTTTATGCGTGGGTCTGACGCTCATCTCATCTAGACTATAGTTAGTGCTTTAATATATGCTTTAACCACTCAATCCCGGCGTGGTACGCTATCGGCCCATTACAATAGAAAATCAATTGTGTCTCATTAGCGGTGATTGTTTTCTAAGGTTAAAGGTAATTTAATAATCATTCTGGTTTTTTCCAATGAGATTGTTTTATGATTGGAACGGAACACTTAGTTCGAGTCCGCCTCGTACTTGGCAGACGTTTCACATCTCAGATATTTTAAGGCTCGTACACACAGGCGCGACGCGACACGCGACACAAAGGCACCGCAAGTCGCGCAACGAGCGATGCCTTTGTGTCGCGTCGCGCCTGTGTGTACGAGCCTTTATGCGACTCCTCCGTAGTCATATTCCTTTCTAGCTATAAATCGGGAAAACTAAAAAAAAAACCCACGTATGATGATGAAGATTGAATGAATGTACTTACCACATAAACTGGTTTTATCACAGAGAGACGGTGGTCTGGACTCAGCCGAATTTCCGCTAATAAAGTGATATCTGAAAAACAACAAAATACGACTTAAAATAAACCAAATGGAAAGGTACGCCGGGAAAAAAAAAGTACGCCGGAAATTGTGAAAAAAAAATCATAAATAACTTAAATCGTCAATGGGCTATAATGATGTTTTAATTTGTATTTATAGTGATCAAGAGTAAGAGTCACTCGGGTTTAATGTCCTGACGATATGTTAAATGCCAATTGATCTCAGTAGTTCCTACTTATCTTTTTTACACAACTAACCTAATTTTTTATTATGAAATTATCTAGCAGTTTTTATTTTTTAACTGCCATTCGAAAGGAATGATTGGTAAATCTCCAACCTTGTTTCATGTGTCTAGTTGTTGAATTAATAGAATCGAGAATTCCAATAAATATTAATAACATTTTGTTAAACTGTTGATACCACGCCCAATCGTCTTTAAAGAAATTCTTCATTTATATGAAGCTATTTATTTTAAAAAATGTACAGACGCCAGCACATCAAGCTACCCGAAACTGTCAAATTTTCCCAATCAACTTTGAACCTTATGTAAAGCATAAGGTTCAAAGTTGATTCAGCGACAAAGTTAGATCAGATTGTGGTAGGTTGATGTGCTGGCGTCCGTACTTGCAGCATAATATGCTGTAAATATTTTATGACATTATCACAAATAGAAAAGCCGTAAGATATTGAAATAATATAAAAGTAATACTAAACTAAATCGATTATCGATTTCCTTTTATAGTTATTTATGAAACAGTGTTAGGTGCATAGTGGTGCAATACTCACTTTAAGTGCTTTATGCTCACTAGTTTGTAACTCACAAGAAACCAAGTCAAAATCAGCAATGGAAATACAATGACTTGCATGAATATAGCACAAAACATAATTGAAAAAAAAAGTACAATAAGTAAATTACTATAGTATATTTTATTCTTGTTTTCCTCATATTGCAAGACTTTGTAATCATAAAAATCAAGTCATAGCTAAGATCGAAGTCCAATGCTAACAGTTTACTTTCGGATTAGCATAAATTCGTATCAGCAAAATTGGGTTTTATTCGATAACTACTTTACTCACGGATGAGCATAATATTTTAGAATTTCCTAATAATGCTTTGATTATATGTATAAAAAACCGGTCAAGAGGTAGTCGGACTCGCGCACCGAGGGTTCCGTACCAACATGTTTTTAATTTTTCATTGGTGAGGCCTATATTCGTCAGAGAATTTTAACACTGTGCACTGCGGTATAGAATATTGCAGTTTTATGTCAGCGCCATCTCTTGACCGATAGTGGAACCAATGTAACTTTTGTTGATGATTTCTGAAAAAGTGTGCTATTTAGAGACATCGTTTTATTTTTCCTGTAATCTTTAGATAAACTTCTATCACATAGAATAATTTCAGATTTTTCTCTTTGCAAACTTCGGAGATAAGGGGGGGAACGGTAATTTTTTTTACATTTTTCATCAAAAGTCGAAAACTATGCGGCCTAAAAAAAAGGAAAAATGTTTCACATGCCTTCCACTTCGAATTTTTCAGACCCCCTTTTCAGTCCCTGTTGCAAAAAATATACATATATTTTTATTTATTTCTTATTTGTAAAGTAGTTGGGCAAACGTCATCTAAAACTATTCCAAATTCAAGTTGATAGCATTAGTAGTCTGAGATATCCAGATGTGACAGTCAGACAGACAGACTGAGTCTCACAATAAGGGTTCCGTTTTACCATTTTGGTTCGGAACCCTAAAAACCAATGACATTGTTAGAATTACATGGTTGTTCGAAATTGATATAATAGATTACAAAATATAAACTGTAGTATTTAACGATTATAGTATATTCCGAAAGTAGTATATTCCGAAATATGTATGTATGCATGATAGTATTGCAGTTTATGTTACACAATACTTTTTGCTGTACAATTACAGCGAAAATTCGACCACGCAGAAAGCTTACCAATGTGAGCGTTTTTACGAATATGGGAAGCATTCTTTATGTGCGGCACAGTCCGCATTGATGATTAATTTGTGGACTTGGCCCGATTTAAACATTCGACATTGGCAACATTGGTACGATTAGGTAACTATTAAGGTCTAACTCGCTTAGTATTCTAGTTATTTTTATAATTGTGATAGGGTATGGTACACCGTATAATACATCCAATTAAATTGTGGGCACGGCACATTCCGAAGCAATCGCAGCTGGCAGAAAATTTCAACATGTAGGTTAATAATTCAAGAGGAATAGGTTTGTATTAATTAAAAGAAAAGAGCTCTAATATTGTTGGTATCTTCAGGGTAAGAGATTGAAGTGGGTACTTAGGGGAAATCAGCAATACCGGCAGACCTTTCTCACATGATGAAACTGAAACTAGCAGCTACCAGCTAGCAGCCGACAGAGACGAAACATAACAGATAGGGGCCCGGGCCCCTAAATATTTTTGAAAAATTAGGATCCTTCATTGCAAAATTACAAATAATATTAAAAACTAACATGACATCTGCTTATTAACAATAATTGTTGAATTGTAAAAAATTAAAAAAATAAAAAATAAACAAAAATCATTCTACTGAGACAAAATAGTTTTTACAATTAAACTATTAGAGTATCTTGGCTGGTTTTACACCCACTACTTTTTCACACTAAAAAGAAGTTCTATTGCAAATTTCAGCAGGTTCGTATGTGTAGAAGAAAAGATATAGCTTCTTAAACAATTAAAAATCATTATACTGAGACAAAATAATTTTTTACAATTAAACTATTACAGTATCTTGGCTGGTATTACACTCACTACTTTTTCACACTAAAAAGAAGTTCTAGGGCAAATTTTAGCAAGTTCGTATGTGTAGAAGAAAAGATATAGCTTCTTAAACAATTAAAAATCATTCTACTGAGACAACATATTTTTTTACAATTAAACTATTAGAGTATCTTGGCTGGTATTACACCCACTACTTTTGCACACTAAAAAGAAGTTCTAGTGAAAATTTCAGCAGGTTCGTATGTGTACAAGAAAAGATATAGCTTTTTAAAT
The DNA here is from genome assembly GCA_963855955.1 of Luperina nickerlii. Classification (NCBI taxonomy): domain Eukaryota; kingdom Metazoa; phylum Arthropoda; class Insecta; order Lepidoptera; family Noctuidae; genus Luperina; species Luperina nickerlii. The sequence continues at coordinate 9,319,155 of OY979669.1, forward strand.
AAACAAAAATCATTCTACTGAGACAAAATATTTTTTTACAATTAAACTATTAGAGTATCTTGGCTGGTATTACACTCACTACTTTTTCACACTAAAAAGAAGTTCTAGGGCAAAATTCAGCAGGTTCGTATGTGTAGAAGAAAAGATATAGCTTTTTAAATAAACAAAAATCATTCTACTGAGACAAAATAGTTTTTTACAATTAAACTATTAGAGTATCTTGGCTGGTATTACACTCACTACTTTTTCACACTAAAAAGAAGTTCTAGGGCAAATTTTAGCAAGTTCGTATGTGTAGAAGAAAAGATATAGCTTCTTAAACAATTAAAAATCATTCTACTGAGACAAAATATTTTTTTACAATTAAACTATTAGAGTATCTTGGCTGGTATTACACCCACTACTTTTTCACACTAAAAAGAAGTTCTAGGGCAAATTTCAGCAGGTTCGTATGTGTAGAAGAAAAGATATAGCTTTTTAAATAAACAAAAATCATTCTACTGAGACAAAATATTTTTTTACAATTAAACTATTAGAGTATCTTGGCTGGTATTACACTCACTACTTTTTCACACTAAAAAGAAGTTCTAGGGCAAATTTCAGCAGGTTCGTATGTGTAGAAAAGAAAAGATATAGCTTTTTAAATAAACAAAAATCATTCTACTGAGATAAAATATTTTTTTACAATTAAACTATTAGAGTATCTTGGCTGGTTTTACACCCACTACTTTTTCACACTAAAAAGAAGTTCTATTGCAAATTTCAGCAGGTTCGTATGTGTAGAAGAAAAGATATAGCTTTTTAAATAAACAAAAATCATTGTACTGAGACAAAATAGTTTTTTACAATTAAACTATTAGAGTATCTTGGCTGGTATTACACTCACTACTTTTTCACACTAAAAAGAAGTTCTAGGGCAAATTTTAGCAAGTTCGTATGTGTAGAAGAAAAGATATAGCTTCTTAAACAATTAAAAATCATTCTACTGAGACAAAATATTTTTTTACAATTAAACTATTAGAGTATCTTGGCTGGTATTACACCCACTACTTTTGCACACTAAAAAGAAGTTCTAGTGAAAATTTCAGCAGGTTCGTATGTGTAGAAGAAAAGATATAGCTTTTTAAATAAACAAAAATCATTATACTGAGACAAAATATTTTTTACAATTAAACTATTAGAGTATCTTGGCTGGTATTACACCCACTACTTTTACACACTAAAAAGAAGTTCTAGGGCAAATTTCAGCAGGTTCGTATGTGTACAAGAAAAGATATAGCTTTTTAAATAAACAAAAATCATTCTACTGAGACAAAATATTTTTTTACAATTAAACTATTACAGTATCTTGGCTGGTATTACACCCACTACTTTTTCACACTAAAAAGAAGTTCTATGGCAAATTTCAGCAGGTTCGTATGTGTAGAAGAAAAGATACAGCTTTTTAAATAAACAAAAATCATTCTACTGAGACAAAATAGTTTTTTACAATTAAACTATTAGAGTATCTTGGCTGGTATTACACTCACTACTTTTTCACACTAAAAAGAAGTTCTAGGGCAAATTTTAGTAAGTTCGTATGTGTAGAAGAAAAGATATAGCTTCTTAAACAATTAAAAATCATTCTACTGAGACAAAATATTTTTTTACAATTAAACTATTAGAGTATCTTGGCTGGTTTTACACCCACTACTTTTTCACACTAAAAAGAAGTTCTATTGCAAATTTCAGCAGGTTCGTATGTGTAGAAGAAAAGATATAGCTTTTTAAATAAACAAAAATCATTCTACGGAGACAAAATAGTTTTTTACAATTAAACTATTAGAGTATCTTGGCTGGTATTACACTCACTACTTTTTCACACTAAAAAGAAGTTCTAGGGCAAATTTTAGCAAGTTCGTATGTGTAGAAGAAAAGATATAGCTTCTTAAACAATTAAAAATCATTCTACTGAGACAAAATATTTTTTTACAATTAAACTATTAGAGTATCTTGGCTGGTATTACACCCACTACTTTTGCACACTAAAAAGAAGTTCTAGTGAAAATTTCAGCAGGTTCGTATGTGTACAAGAAAAGATATAGCTTTTTAAATAAACAAAAATCATTATACTGAGACAAAATATTTTTTATAATTAAACTATTAGAGTATCTTGGCTGGTATTACACCCACTACTTTTTCACACTAAAAAGAAGTTCTAGGGCAAATTTCAGCAGGTTCGTATGTGTACAAGAAAAGATATAGCTTTTTAAATAAACAAAAATCATTCTACTGAGACAAAATATTTTTTTACAATTAAACTATTAGAGTATCTTGGCTGGTATTACACCCACTACTTTTTCACACTAAAAAGAAGTTCTAGGGCAAATTTCAGCAGGTTCGTATGTGTAGAAGAAAAGATATAGCTTCTTAAACAATTAAAAATCATTCTACTGAGACAAAATATTTTTTTACAATTAAACTATTAGAGTATCTTGGCTGGTATTACACTCACTACTTTTTCACACTAAAAAGAAGTTCTAGGGCAAATTTTAGCAAGTTCGTATGTGTAGAAGAAAAGATATAGCTTCTTAAACAACTAAAAATCATTCTACTGAGACAAAATATTTTTTTACAATTAAACTATTAGAGTATCTTGGCTGGTATTACACCCACTACTTTTTCACACTAAAAAGAAGTTCTAGGGCAAATTTCAGCAGGTTCGTATGTGTAGAAAAGAAAAGATATAGCTTTTTAAATAAACAAAAATCATTCCACTGAGACAAAATATTTTTTTACAATTAAACTATTAGAGTATCTTGGCTGGTTTTACACCCACTACTTTTTCACACTAAAAAGAAGTTCTATTGCAAATTTCAGCAGGTTCGTATGTGTAGAAGAAAAGATATAGCTTTTTAAATAAACAAAAATCATTCTACTGAGACAAAATAGTTTTTTATAATTAAACTATTAGAGTATCTTGGCTGGTATTACACTCACTACTTTTTCACACTAAAAAGAAGTTCTAGGGCAAATTTTAGCAAGTTCGTATGTGTAGAAGAAAAGATATAGCTTCTTAAACAATTAAAAATCATTCTACTGAGACAAAATATTTTTTTACAATTAAACTATTAGAGTATCTTGGCTGGTATTACACCCACTACTTTTGCACACTAAAAAGAAGTTCTAGTGAAAATTTCAGCAGGTTCGTATGTGTAGAAGAAAAGATATAGCTTTTTAAATAAACAAAAATCATTATACTGAGACAAAATATTTTTTACAATTAAACTATTAGAGTATCTTGGCTGGTATTACACTCACTACTTTTTCACACTAAAAAGAAGTTCTAGGGCAAATTTCAGCAGGTTCGTATGTGTACAAGAAAAGATATAGCTTTTTAAATAAACAAAAATCATTATACTGAGACAAAATATTTTTTATAATTAAACTATTAGAGTATCTTGGCTGGTATTACACCCACTACTTTTTCACACTAAAAAGAAGTTCTAGGGCAAATTTCAGCAGGTTCGTATGTGTACAAGAAAAGATATAGCTTTTTAAATAAACAAAAATCATTCTACTGAGACAAAATATTTTTTTACAATTAAACTATTAGAGTATCTTGGCTGGTATTACACCCACTACTTTTTCACACTAAAAAGAAGTTCTAGGGCAAATTTCAGCAGGTTCGTATGTGTAGAAGAAAAGATATAGCTTTTTAAATAAACAAAAATCATTCTACTGAGACAAAATATTTTTTTACAATTAAACTATTAGAGTATCTTGGCTGGTATTACACTCACTACTTTTTCACACTAAAAAGAAGTTCTAGGGCAAATTTTAGCAAGTTCGTATGTGTAGAAGAAAAGATATAGCTTCTTAAACAACTAAAAATCATTCTACTGAGACAAAATATTTTTTTACAATTAAACTATTAGAGTATCATGGCTGGTATTACACCCACTACTTTTTCACACTAAAAAGAAGTTCTAGGGCAAATTTCAGCAGGTTCGTATGTGTAGAAAAGAAAAGATATAGCTTTTTAAATAAACAAAAATCATTCCACTGAGACAAAATATTTTTTTACAATTAAACTATTAGAGTATCTTGGCTGGTTTTACACCCACTACTTTTTCACACTAAAAAGAAGTTCTATTGCAAATTTCAGCAGGTTCATATGTGTAGAAGAAAAGATATAGCTTTTTAAATAAACAAAAATCATTCTACTGAGACAAAATAGTTTTTTACAATTAAACTATTAGAGTATCTTGGCTGGTATTACACTCACTACTTTTTCACACTAAAAAGAAGTTCTAGGGCAAATTTTAGCAAGTTCGTATGTGTAGAAGAAAAGATATAGCTTCTTAAACAATTAAAAATCATTCTACTGAGACAAAATATTTTTTTACAATTAAACTATTAGAGTATCTTGGCTGGTATTACACCCACTACTTTTGCACACTAAAAAGAAGTTCTAGTGAAAATTTCAGCAGGTTCGTATGTGTAGAAGAAAAGATATAGCTTTTTAAATAAACAAAAATCATTATACTGAGACAAAATATTTTTTACAATTAAACTATTAGAGTATCTTGGCTGGTATTACACTCACTACTTTTTCACACTAAAAAGAAGTTCTAGGGCAAATTTCAGCAGGTTCGTATGTGTACAAGAAAAGATATAGCTTTTTAAATAAACAAAAATCATTCTACTGAGACAAAATATTTTTTTACAATTAAACTATTAGAGTATCTTGGTTGGTATTACACTCACTACTTTTTCACACTAAAAAGAAGTTCTAGGGCAAATTTCAGCAGGTTCGTATGTGTACAAGAAAAGATATAGCTTTTTAAATAAACAAAAATCATTCTACTGAGACAAAATATTTTTTTACAATTAAACTATTAGAGTATCTTGGCTGGTATTACACCCACTACTTTTGCACACTAAAAAGAAGTTCTAGTGAAAATTTCAGCAGGTTCGTATGTGTACAAGAAAAGATATAGCTTTTTAAATAAACAAAAATCATTATACTGAGACAAAATATTTTTTATAATTAAACTATTAGAGTATCTTGGCTGGTATTACACCCACTACTTTTTCACACTAAAAAGAAGTTCTAGGGCAAATTTCAGCAGGTTCGTATGTGTACAAGAAAAGATATAGCTTTTTAAATAAACAAAAATCATTCTACTGAGACAAAATATTTTTTTACAATTAAACTATTAGAGTATCTTGGCTGGTATTACACCCACTACTTTTTCACACTAAAAAGAAGTTCTAGGGCAAATTTCAGCAGGTTCGTATGTGTAGAAAAGAAAAGATATAGCTTTTTAAATAAACAAAAATCATTCCACTGAGACAAAATATTTTTTTACAATTAAACTATTAGAGTATCTTGGCTGGTTTTACACCCACTACTTTTTCACACTAAAAAGAAGTTCTATTGCAAATTTCAGCAGGTTCGTATGTGTAGAAGAAAAGATATAGCTTTTTAAATAAACTAAAATCATTCTACTGAGACAAAATAGTTTTTTACAATTAAACTATTAGAGTATCTTGGCTGGTATTACACTCACTACTTTTTCACACTAAAAAGAAGTTCTAGGGCAAATTTTAGCAAGTTCGTATGTGTAGAAGAAAAGATATAGCTTCTTAAACAATTAAAAATCATTCTACTGAGACAAAATATTTTTTTACAATTAAACTATTAGAGTATCTTGGCTGGTATTACACCCACTACTTTTGCACACTAAAAAGAAGTTCTAGTGAAAATTTCAGCAGGTTCGTATGTGTAGAAGAAAAGATATAGCTTTTTAAATAAACAAAAATCATTATACTGAGACAAAATATTTTTTACAATTAAACTATTAGAGTATCTTGGCTGGTATTACACTCACTACTTTTTCACACTAAAAAGAAGTTCTAGGGCAAATTTCAGCAGGTTCGTATGTGTACAAGAAAAGATATAGCTTTTTAAATAAACAAAAATCATTCTACTGAGACAAAATATTTTTTTACAATTAAACTATTAGAGTATCTTGGTTGGTATTACACTCACTACTTTTTCACACTAAAAAGAAGTTCTAGGGCAAATTTCAGCAGGTTCGTATGTGTACAAGAAAAGATATAGCTTTTTAAATAAACAAAAATCATTCTACTGAGACAAAATATTTTTTTACAATTAAACTATTAGAGTATCTTGGCTGGTATTACACTCACTACTTTTTCACACTAAAAAGAAGTTCTAGGGCAAATTTCAGCAGGTTCGTATGTGTAGAAAAGAAAAGATATAGCTTTTTAAATAAACAAAAATCATTCTACTGGGACAAAATATTTTTTTACAATTAAACTATTAGAGTATCTTGGCTGGTTTTACACCCACTACTTTTTCACACTAAAAAGAAGTTCTATTGCAAATTTCAGCAGGTTCGTATGTGTAGAAGAAAAGATATAGCTTTTTAAATAAACAAAAATCATTCTACTGAGACAAAATAGTTTTTTACAATTAAACTATTAGAGTATCTTGGCTGGTATTACACTCACTACTTTTTCACACTAAAAAGAAGTTCTAGGGCAAATTTTAGCAAGTTCGTATGTGTAGAAGAAAAGATATAGCTTCTTAAACAATTAAAAATAATTCTACTGAGACAAAATATTTTTTTACAATTAAACTATTAGAGTATCTTGGCTGGTATTACACCCACTACTTTTGCACACTAAAAAGAAGTTCTAGTGAAAATTTCAGCAGGTTCGTATGTGTAGAAAAGAAAAGATATAGCTTTTTAAATAAACAAAAATCATTCTACTGAGACAAAATATTTTTTTACAATTAAACTATTAGAGTATCTTGGCTGGTTTTACACCCACTACTTTTTCACACTAAAAAGAAGTTCTATTGCAAATTTCAGCAGGTTCGTATGTGTAGAAGAAAAGATATAGCTTTTTAAATAAACAAAAATCATTCTACTGAGACAAAATAGTTTTTTACAATTAAACTATTAGAGTATCTTGGCTGGTATTACACCCACTACTTTTTCACACTAAAAAGAAGTTGTAGGGCAAATTTCAGCAGGTTCGTATGTGTACAAGAAAAGATATAGCTTTTTAAATAAACAAAAATCATTCTACTGAGACAAAATATTTTTTTACAATTAAACTATTAGAGTATCTTGGCTGGTATTACACCCACTACTTTTGCACACTAAAAAGAAGTTCTAGTGAAAATTTAAGCAGGTTCGTATGTGTAGAAGAAAAGATATAGCTTTTTAAATAAACAAAAATCATTATACTGAGACAAAATATTTTTTACAATTAAACTATTAGAGTATCTTGGCTGGTATTACACCCACTACTTTTTCACACTAAAAAGAAGTTCTAGGGCAAATTTCAGCAGGTTCGTATGTGTACAAGAAAAGATATAGCTTTTTAAATAAACAAAAATCATTCTACTGAGACAAAATATTTTTTTACAATTAAACTATTAGAGTATCTTGGCTGGTATTACACCCACTACTTTTTCAAACTAAAAAGAAGTTCTAGGGCAAATTTCAGCAGGTTCGTATGTGTAGAAGAAAAGATACAGCTTTTTAAATAAACAAAAATCATTCTACTGAGACAAAATATTTTTTTACAATTAAACTATTAGAGTATCTTGGCTGGTATTACACCCACTACTTTTTCAAACTAAAAAGAAGTTCTGTGGCAAATTTCAGCAGGTTCGTATGTGTAGAAGAAAAGATACAGCTTTTTAAATAAACAAAAATCATTCTACTGAGACAAAATAGTTTTTTACAATTAAACTATTAGAGTATCTTGGCTGGTATTACACCCACTACTTTTTCAAACTAAAAAGAAGTTCTAGTGAAAATTTAAGCAGGTTCGTATGTGTAGAAGAAAAGATATAGCTTTTTAAATAAACAAAAATCATTCTACTGAGACAAAATATTTTTTTACAATTAAACTATTAGAGTATCTTGGCTGGTATTACACCCACTACTTTTTCAAACTAAAAAGAAGTTCTATGGCAAATTTCAGCAGGTTCGTATGTGTAGAAGAAAAGATACAGCTTTTTAAATAAACAAAAATCATTCTACTGAGACAAAATAGTTTTTTACAATTAAACTATTAGAGTATCTTGGCTGGTATTACACTCACTACTTTTTCACACTAAAAAGAAGTTCTAGGGCAAATTTTAGCAAGTTCGTATGTGTAGAAGAAAAGATATAGCTTCTTAAACAATTAAAAATCATTATACTGAGACATAATAGTTTTTTACAATTAAACTATTAGAGTATCTTGGCTGGTATTACACTCACTACTTTTTCACACTAAAAAGAAGTTCTAGGGCAAATTTTAGCAAATTCATATGTGTAGAAGAAAAGATATAGCTTCTTAAACAATTAAAAATCATTGTACTGAGACAAAATATTTTTTTACAATTAAACTATTAGAGTATCTTGGCTGGTATTACACCCACTACTTTTTCACACTAAAAAGAAGTTCTAGGGCAAATTTTAGCAAGTTCGTATGTGTAGAAGAAAAGATATAGCTTCTTAAACAAACTAACAAACTAAAAAGCTATATCTTTTCTTCTACACATACGAACCTGCTGAAATTTGCCCTAGAACTTCTTTTTAGTGTGAAAAAGTAGTGGGTGTAATACCAGCCAAGATACTCTAATAGTTTAATTGTAAAAAAATATTTTGTCTCAGTAGAATGATTTTTAGTTGTTTAAGAAGCTATATCTTTTCTTCTACACATACGAACTTGCTAAAATTTGCCCTAGAACTTCTTTTTAGTGTGAAAAAGTAGTGAGTGTAATACCAGCCAAGATACTCTAATAGTTTAATTGTAAAAAAATATTTTGTCTCAGTAGAATGATTTTTGTTTATTTAAAAAGCTATATCTTTTCTTCTACACATACGAACCTGCTGAAATTTGCCCTAGAACTTCTTTTTAGTGTGAAAAAGTAGTGGGTGTAATACCAGCCAAGATACTCTAATAGTTTAATTGTAAAAAAATATTTTGTCTCAGTAGAATGATTTTTGTTTATTTAAAAAGCTATATCTTTTCTTGTACACATACGAACTTGCTAAAATTTGCCCTAGAACTTCTTTTTAGTGTGAAAAAGTAGTGGGAGTAATACCAGCCAAGATACTCTAATAGTTTAATTGTAAAAAATTATTTTGTCTCAGTATAATGATTTTTAATTGTTTAAGAAGCTATATCTTTTCTTCTACACATACGAACTTGCTAAAATTTGCCCTAGAACTTCTTTTTAGTGTGAAAAAGTAGTGAGTGTAATACCAGCCAAGATACTCTAATAGTTTAATTGTAAAAAACTATTTTGTCTCAGTAGAATGATTTTTGTTTATTTTTTATTTTTTTACAATTCAACAATTATTGTTAATAAGCAGATGTCATGTTAGTTTTTAATATTATTTGTAATTTTGCAATGAAGGATCCTAATTTTTCAAAAATATTTAGGGGCCCGGGCCCCTATCTGTTATGTTTCGTCTCTGTCGGCTGCTAGCTGGTAGCTGCTAGTTTCAGTTTCATTCTCACATGCTCGGTCAACGGCCTCGGATATTGAGACTGGCAAGTTTCATAAGCTACCCCAAGGTCTATCAAGCGTCGCTTATTCACTACGCCGCTTAACTACTCGTCGCAAAAGCCTTGTCGGTCGGCATCTGCAGGTCTACTGCATTGCGTGCAGACGAGGTTATCGTTTGGGGAAGTCGGACAGTCGAGGATTGGTGGTGCTCTAGGAAGTACTTCATAAAAATAAATTTTTGAAGAAATGTTACATATTATATTTTTCGTGGCTAACTTGCATTCGATATAGAAAGAAAGAAGTCATTCGTGCGCTTTATAGACGTATTTAATCCATCCTTACTAATATTATATATGCGAAAGTGTGTATGTCTGTCTGTTACCTTTTCACTTTTAAGCCGCTGAACCGATTTAGATGAAATTTTGTATAGAGATAGTTTGATTCCCGTTAAAGGATATAGGAGAGTTTTTGATGTGAAACATCTATAGCCGCACGTAAAACAAATTTCTGGCGTGGCGACGCATGCCGTGGCGACGCGTCGCCACGCTATATGATGGTGTATATATACAGTCACAGTCATGTGTACTGTGTGGCGACGCGTCGCCATGCGCAATCGACTGCGATTCTCTTCCCACTCGATCCGGCGTTAAGCTATCTCTCTCTCGCCACACAGATAATGTCGATGTTTCACATCTGCCAGGCGTCCCGTGACGGCTCACTTTTTTTTATCCCGATCGAAACTTACGCGGGTGAAACCGCGGGGCGTAAATGCCAAAGTAGCTCTAGTCTGTCTGTTACGTTACCTTTCACGCCTTTTAACGACTGAACGTATTTAGAGGAAATTTGGCATACGGATAGACCATGACTTGAGTTAGGACGTAGTAAACATCTTATCCCGGAAGTGCGTTCCCGTGGGATAATTCCCGACCGAAGCCGCGGGCAAAAACTATTAAGAGCCTATACTACCTCAAATGGCTAAGCATGATCCTACGTTATGTCAAAAATACTGCAGCATTAATTTTGAAATAAATATATGGTAAAGTTGAGGATTAATGTTAAGTACTATGTTTGACGAAAACATAAAGTTCTCTCTATAGAAAAATATTCCAAAGTTACCTCCAAACCGAACAATAAACCGCTGGTACTTATTCTAAAAAATACTTCAAATTAGATCATGACACTTTGCATATTACTAACTGAACTAACTACGTTCTGGGCCCCAAGTCTGCTATTTTTATAAATTCGTCATTCCAACACGATCCCATTATCATTTTGCTAAAAGTTCGTATTCTGCTAAATTCATAATGGTCGATCATTGGTCGGTCAATGGTCTCGTAATAGAATTGTGCCAGAATGACATTGTAGTATTGCCATTAATATAAAACCCGTTAGTAGAAATGATTTTCGAAAAACTACTACTAAATTTGAACATTTATTCATGCCAGATTTCATTCATATATTTTTTAAATATTATTTATTAGTGTTATAAGCAATCTGAAGTAATAAGAAGTTCGTAAATAGCAAAAAACATTAAATGTGTAACGCGGATAAACGTGAGATTAAACAACTCAATAATATTTTATCTGTTTAGCTGTCAAAGTCAAATGTGATATTACTACTGACGTCTATTTGTTTTTATTTTTATTTCTGTTTTGTTATTATTTTGAGTGTATTTTATAGAATATTTACTGATTTAATACAAAATGGTGCTAATTGAGCAAATTTCGGCTCTTATTGACTATTCAAGTGCTATTAGAATCTGCAATAAAAAATATAAGTAACATTAATCAACCTATTTCGTGTCAAGTTGTAGATTATTAACTCAATGTCAATTCAGTTTTTCACCTTCATTTCTGCCGATACGCTATCTTGTCGACGTGGTCTGGCCATAAGGGGAATGAGTTCTTCAACTAACCCCCTTACTGAGTCCTTTCCAAGGCGAAACGTTTTAACAAATTCCGCCTCGGGAATATCAGTAAAGGGGTTTGTATTCATTCTCGTCAAGCGACGGGCTCGACGACGTCTTCTGCATTCCGCCCGTCTTCTTTCTCTAGCGTCTACTGCGTTGGCTAGCTCGAGAATATGTGCTCGTAGTGAAAACATTCTCCAAATTTCACAAACACGATGATTCGTAACGAAGTAAAAGCAATGACTGTACAATGACGTTATAATGGTAGGTCACTGATCAAAGGAACTGTCAAAATTTTAGCAGATTACCGCATACGTCAGTTATTCATTTGTCATTGTGTACGAGATTACCATTAATGCAATGGAGTGTCAGTGGTTGACCATTGGATAGTCATAATGACGCCATTATAATAGTAGATTACCAAACTTGTCAAAATCAACAATTATGAAATCAATGATAGACCATTTTGACACTATTGTAATAGCAGACTTGGGGCCCTGGTCACTAATTATAATGGTCTTATGTTATTTATTTTTTTTACCATATTGTCGCACTCTGTCTCGCTGTCACTCAGTCCGCGAGTTACTATCGTGCGATCGAGATAGAGTGAATTTTAGCTGAGTTTAGTATAAGGCTCTTAATATGTACATATTATAATTCGATAAACCTATAAATCCGCATGAATTCTGTTTTGTGTGGTGAGCGAGCAAGTTACCTGAGGTAAGTACTTTTGTTTGGTGTCCCCAGCAGAACCCAGATAGTGCGAATGCGAACACTGCGAACCCGAATTGCTCTTGACCTGTCAAGAGCGATTCGGGTCGGCTTTAAAATATAATGTACCTACTCTTGCCTTTTCAGTCTCTGTATTTTTTTAGATGCAACCAGCCTTGCAATTTCATTTTAGTTTTATTTATTACAATTAAAATGTGAGCATATTGGTACAGACGCCAGTACATAAAGCTACTCGAAACTGTCAAATTTTCCCAATCAACTTTGAACCTTTATGCTTGAGCGATAAAGTTGGAAAATTATTAAATAAATTTGACAGATTTTACTAGCTTGATGTGCTGGCGTCTGTACATCGATAGATGCCCTATAAACAACTAGAATAGTTGTGGAAATTTTTTATAGCATTGTGCAACTGCTATTACAGATTATATAAACTTGTGTCAAGCTCAAAGGAGTTACAGTCAAAACCGATATCCCACTTCTAATTAGGTAGGTATATGAAATCATAGACTTGAAATACATACCTACAACTACATATTGTATTTACCTGCTAAAATTCATTAAGTAACCTGTATTATGGTAGTCCTACCATAATGGTAGGTATAGTCGTTTCGTAGGTAAACAATAAAAGTAGCATTATTATCGTAAGCAATGACAATGACTGGCTAAAGGTCAAACATGGTGTATAATAGCCTAGGTACCGGACTGAAGTTACACAAAGTCTAGGTACACTAAACACATTCAATTGTGGTCGTCCAAATCAAAAGGGACCTTATGGCGGTAACTAGTTTCCGAGATATTAATAAATTTGTAAAATACCTCAAAAAAATCGTTTTTTTACTAACTGTATTTTTAAAAAGATGATTGTATTTACTACATGTAGATGTGTTCAACTTTTCGAAAAGTCAATTTAAAAAAGTTTCGTATTCATCTAAAGTTTAGTAAAAAAGGAACCTTATCGCGGCAAGACCTAACAAATCGTTTTTCTTGTAATTCAAACCATATATTATATCAACATTTTAATATTGCAAGGTAGGTATAAACTAAACTATTCATTCAGGATGGGAAATCATCAAATGACTCCTCCCGCTCTGGGTGGAGCGGAATAGGGAGTGTCAGACTCTTACTGACTAAAACCCACCCGTGTTCCTTCCTTCGCCCTTTGTTCCGGGCCAGCGGTAACCCTTTCGGACAATCCCGCTGACCCGGCAGGCTTCGGCCAATACGGGCCCCTTCGTTTAGTGCTGACATCTCTTTGAGGCGCGCGTGGAACACGTACGCGCCGTCCGGCACGGGCCTGGTCCTGATCGGACGGTGAGCTACCCATTGCTCTCCGCCCGCGCCTAAGGTGGCCGGGAGTAGTCGCGCGGCTCCCGACGCCCGGAGCGTCTCCCGCGGCGGCTGGGACGGGAGGCTCTCTCTCTCAGCCGTCCCGCCGCCTCCTTCGCTAGCATGACTGCTTCGCAGAAGGAGGCGACTGCTCCCCACTCCCTCTCGCCCCGGACCATGGCTTGAACCAGGCCCGGACGCGAGAGGTCGCCGCCATGAGATCGCTCCGGAGGTCTGTCCGCTCCGCCGCAATTTGCTGCGGAAGCGGAGTTTCCCCCCGGCGTAGTGCCTCCGCGCGCCACTCATACAGGCGCGCGAGGACTATCGCCTCCAGATCCCATGGCGGCAGTCCGGCAAGGAGGCTTGCCGCCTCGCCCGAGATCGTGCGGTACCCCCGAATCAGCCTAACGGCTACCACCTTCTGGGGCGCGTTCAAATAATGGGCGGCTCGCCGCCGCAGTGAACGCACCCACACCGGGGCCCCGTTATAGGGCCATGGACCGCACGACCCCCGCGTAAAGCCTCCGGCAGGAGGCGTTTAGCCCCCTCAGGTTGGGCAGGAGCCGCTTGAAGGCGGCCCCGGCCCGTTCCAGTTTGGGAGCCAAACGTCGGAAATGCTCGACTAAGTTCCACCGGCTGTCGAGGATGAGACCCAGGTATTTCATCGTCGTCTCGACGCCGATGTGAACCCCTCCTACCGTTAGTTGGGATCCCGATGGTGGCGTATTCCGGAACCCATGAAACGACATGGCCTCGGACTTGTACAATGCCACCTCGAGACCCAACTGCCGGATCCTCTCCACGACTATCGCAACCCCGCGTGTCATCGCGTCGGCCGCCGCCTGATGCGACCTCCCCTGCGCCAGGACTAGCGTGTCGTCAGCGTAGCGTATAGCTGCCATTAGATAGTGTCGCACGCCGCCGCATGCGGCATTCTTTGTATATGCGTCTTAGGTCTAAGGTCCCACTATTGTAGTCCATATTTTGTTTAGGTACTTTTAATAGAGGTAAACAATCTTGTTAGGTATGTTTTTTATCATAAAATATATTTTTAAAATAGGCTAAGGCTAATAGCAAAAGTAATTCATTATAACATCTGTTATTTCATTTTGTTTTATCTTGTAATGGCTATAAATTATTTCATAAATATATTTTTCGACAAAAACGTATCAAGATTGTTTACCTTTATTAAAATACTTAAATTAATTAACTATACTAAGAGATAAGTGTCAGCAGACTGCAACGGACCGCCTTAAGGGCCCTTTTTTACGTATATACTTGTTACGAATTTTCATACCTTGTGATAATAAAAAAAAATTTGTTAAATAAGTAACATTTTCATACCTTGCGATAATAAAAAAAGAAAATTTAAGTTATCTTGAATGTTGCACTAAAATATTGATTATGCATGCTAAAAATAAAAAATATTGTTTAGTGCCCACCATTAGGGCCCTTTTTTAATTTGTTTGAAGAAATTGTTCAGTTCTCTATGTAACTTTACAAGATCATAACTAACAGTTATCATTGATCTCTTAGCTTTATTAGCATCTAAACCAATTATGTATAACCTATTTAGTGATTAAGTGTTGATTTTGTTACTGTCAGATCTCAAAGTTTATAAAAAATAAGAATTCTTGCTAGTAAATAAAAACTATTTTTTTTAAATTATGTGTTGTTTTTATTTACATCTAAGGCCTTTCGCAAATCTATGTAATTAGTAGCAATATAGAAATGATAAAAGTTTAGTGAGAAACAGGCGGTTTACTTATTTTTAATACTATTATCGATACTTTGCATCTCATTGATAATGCATTATGTTGGCGGGTCTAGTTCCCACAACAAACAAGTTTATGCAAGGATTGTAAGAATTTCCATTAGTAATAATCATAGTCAATCAAAGTATACCATCAGTTACATAACTTCACACTAAAACATAACTTTTTTGTACGGCATACTTAAATTGCGATTTTCTCGAAACTTATAATTTCGATCAGTGAACTTCAAAAATTCGTAAAAAAATAACGGTAGTGGTTAGAAGGTTGGTTCTTGGTTCTATAGTTCGGTACATTTATGTAGTTTTCAGCTCTGTAGATAACTCATTTCCGCCATAAGGTCCCTTTTGATTTGGACGACCACAATTTGTGAAGACTATGCAGTTGGGTTGCCCAGGCAATACGTAAACATAGGTTAATGTACCGTCCGTGGTTAATATAAACAGCGGGCTGCTATTAAAGACAAAACGTTGTTTAAAGTTAAGTAAGTAGGTAATGAATAATGATTAATGTGTACTTAACCATACTTTTTTGACTTTTAAACGTATCTTAAGACTCCTTCAAACAGGCGCGACACGCGATTAAATCGCGCGCGACACAAAGGCACCGCAAGTCGCGCAAAGAGCGGTGCCTTTGTGTCGCGCGCGATTATATCGCGTGTCGCGCCTGTTTGCAGGAGCCTTTATCTTCAAGTAATTTTTGTATTTGCCGTGGTAGACGTGCTGATATTAAACCCAGACAAAAACAACACAATAACCCCCTGTTAAGGCGCTACCTCGAAAATAAATCGTAGCGATTCATATCTAAGCGAGCGAAAGTGATGCAATACTAGTGCAAGAAGTACTCAAAAGTTAAAATTAAGTAGATAAATTACGTCCTGTAGATATTTACAATTTACAACGACGAAATACTCCGTTTTAATTACAAACAATATCCCCGTATTAGTGGAAAGAGATATAACGACGGCGAAGTGCCAATACCTCCTAACTGATATTTTTTTGAGAAATTCACTTTTTTTTCGTTTTGAATTTAAAGGCGTTATTCGCATGTTTTAGTGAAATCGCCTTAGTGTATTTTTAGTTGCAACAGCATTAAATTAAAATGTGGAAATATAAACCTCCCAACTAAAACACCGTGTCTATTTTTGAACGTTTTTTTTCCAGTATGTGTAAATTTTTTACTTTGTCAGTTAGGAGTTATTGGCACTTCGCCGTCGATAAGTAGATAGGTAGGTATGCCGTATGGTTGTAACATTATTAAGTAAACAGAAGTTCGCCATTAGATAGAAGGTCGGTAGTCGATGGATATTACCTACAATGCGTGCCACGTAAAAAGAGACTTGACCCCGCCACTTTCCGCCGCCCCTATGACGTCCGGTCCCGTCCCGCACTCAGACCTCATATCATACCGCTAAAGATACCTAAAATCGTGTACAGTGCGTGCCACGTAAGGAGAGACTTGACCCCGCCTCCCCCGCTCTTTCCACCGCCCCTATGACGTCCGGTCCCGTCCCGCACTCAGACCTCATACCGCTAAAGATACCTAAAATCGTGTTCTGCGCATGTCAGACCACGAGGTGTCAAGTCTCTTCTTACGTGGCACGCACTGTACTGCGCATGTCAAACCACGTGGTGTGTCAAGTCTCTTCTTACGTGGCACGCATTGTACATAAGTGCTTATTGCACACGAACGACACGTGTCAACGGCAGACGCAACGACTGCGCGGCAGTCGTCGACGCCGCCGACAACATGCCGCTCGTGTATTTGAGCACCGTACTCAAAATCACGAGCAGCCCGTTGGCGACGACGACGGCAGCCGCCGCTGACGCGTCGACGGGCGGGTGGCGAACTGTCGACGGCTAAAGTTGCGTCTGCCGATGACGCGTGCCGCTCGTGTTTATGCACAATTGCACACTAAGAATTACAAAAATGAATCAGATATGTATTTATCATGATTTTGATGAAGGTTAGTACAGTACTGTCATGTGGCATATAGACATGAGACAGACACCCACAAAAAAATAAATACCTTATTTATGATTTATGAATCATTAGGATAATGACTCATTATTACCGTCATCCGAAAAGAATAATGTATTACGATGATCGAAATAGAGCACGACCATAGTGGTTTACCAGCAATAATGACGATTTGCTGATGTTACGATTAATTGATTACAGTTTAATTGTACGTTCATATTTTTTTAATGTCAACTTGATTTATTTGAATGAAATGATAAGTAAATTATTTTATTTTTGTAAGTAGGTTTGCACAAACACTTTTACACGTCAATCATATTTTTTTTAAACTAGATGATGTCGGCGTTTCTTATCTGACTACTCTGAGAAGAAAGGCCGAAACAAACTCAGAGGTCACAGTCTCCTTTAAAGTCCAAACATAATCTTGGTCAGGTTATATGAAGACCATGTAGATCGATGTCTGAGATGGTCTTTTGAGGAAAGAACTACACAGATTGAGATGACCTGTCCAGTCAGTGCACGCATTTGTCAGAAATCGTGCAACTCAACTCAAAACTTAAGGCTTACTTAAAACTTAAGTGGGCAGGACTTAGCGTTGTTTACCTAAGTAAGACCTAGAAAAATAAAGGATTAAATACAATTTAAAACCGGTTTTATCACGATGGCGGAAATAATTTTATGGACATCAAAATAATGTTCTCGAAGAATCCGTTTGACGCAAAAAGTTGTGCACCAGATACTTAAGTGGGCAGGACGGTACTTTAAGATACGCAATGGCCATAAATTTACATATTTTTTCGTTAAGTATTTGGTTTATTCCACATAATACCACAAAACAAACATATCACAAGTAATAACAATAAAAGAGGTAACCTTGGCTAAAGGTAGACAAAATTGTGGATAGGTAGGTACTAGACATGGGCGCCGCCTTAAAAATTCTCGGCGGCGGCGCGCTGACCAATTTCAATCGGCGGCGGCGTGGCGCCGGCGGCGTGGTTTTCTACTACCTACAACTAAAACTCGCAATCTACTCCCTATCTTCTTTAAGCCGGCCGGCTCCTTAATATCGTTTCAGGCGGACGACAGGAAAATGTCAGTCCTATACAGTACAGTAAATACCTTGTCCAGAATTCCAGATCAGGTCATCAGGTACAAAATAAAACTTTTTTCCAAAGGGACACTTTAATAGCCTCGTAAAAATTTTTTCAACATAGACACAGATATCAAAGCATAAATACTAATTAAAGTTTGTCATTATTATCAATCTTACATATTTTATAATTATCATGAATAAATACGATTTTATTAACCCGAATCGAGCTCAAGCGAGATCTTTTGGCCATAACTGTTAGCCCAGCTACCGAGAATACCCTCTCACTCGGAGTGTTAGTGGCATGTATACAGAGTAAAGCTCTAAAGTACCTACTAGGTACTTACTAAAAATAAAATAAAAAACATGGTCAGTAAGTTGAATAAGTATGTAGTTTTAGAAAAATGGCAACTATTTTACACAGAATTATAATATTAAGTACATATTAGGTTTTACCAGCGGCTTCGCCCGTCTGGATATACGAATTTATATCACGAGAACGTACTACCGGGATAAAAGTATACTTATGTAATATCCTATGTCTTAAGAGGGCTATCACAATTTTTTCTTGTTTAGAGTGTTTGACTCGAGTTTTGATGTGTGATTATGGTTTAACTAAAGCCACAATAGTAAAAAAAATACATGCCCGATAAAGTTTGATTCCTTCTTTTGGGAGCGCATTAAATAAATATTCCAGTTTGTTTACATAAATCAGTAAAAAACTTGTTTCTGCAAAGGCTGTTTCATAAAATTACACTTTCGGGCATCTGTTACATCGAAGATATAATAGTTTAATAATTTATAAAAATGTCCACGGTACAACTGTATCTTCTACTTTTTCATGCATAAATCAATTTATTATGTTTCATACAGTAATACACCAAAAATAATTCCGTAAAACAGAGAGTTAATGATAATTTTTCGCCCGAAACTATATTTTTTATCTATGAATATTAAACAGAAATTCAAACAAAAAGTATTTAATAACTAAGGTTACTTTGTCACCTTGCTTGAAAAAAAAAATACTCTAGTTTAAAGTAAAATATTATTTTTGAATAATTGTTGTATTACATACGATGCTATTTATCAATATAAATCTCGCTCGGGAGACGCGGTTTTAGTTTCAGTCCGCGCCGACCGCTTCCAGAGGGAGGACGTATCGCTCGCTCCGTCGTTCGCTGTTGCCGTCACGTGATCTGGCTCGCCAATTCGCCAAGAATAAAACGCGACCAACACTTTTTGATACAAGTGTTTTTTAATTATTTGTTATGATTTCAATTTATTATTTTCAGACATAAGTAGTTGCATTATGTACTGGTACTCAATACCAAAAACTAAAAGTAATAAAAGTTTTCAAAGATAATGATTTCTGAGACCTGATATACCAGAACCAGGATAAAACTAGTTTTATTAGGAGTACGTGCTTCTTGAAATCATAGATTCGAGGAAAGCACGATCTATGCCACTTCAAAGAATATTGTTTTAATTTATTTTTACAATTATTATTATACTGTTTTCTTTCGGTTCCGTACATAAAGGGTGCCACCGGGACCCTATTACTAACCTTCGCTGTCCGTCCGTCCGTCTGTCTGTTAGTGTCTCATGAACCGTTATAGGCAAATAGTTGAAATTTTTAGAAAATGTATATTTTCTATTGCCGATGTGATTTTTTTAGCGTATATTATTACGGTGGTACGAAACCCTTCGTGTGCGAGTCCGACTCGCACTTGGCTGGATTATTTTTTAACTGAACATACACCTGTGCTGCTGGGGAGTTTGTAGCGCCTCTTCTTCCCAGCGACAATATTAGAAAATGGTCAGCAAATGTTTTAATTAATTTTGACGTTCGAAAAGTGCAGATTCTTTTTGCATTTGATAGCCCAATTCTTGAGGAAGGCTATAGGCTATTTAACGTCACGCTATGACCTTTAGGAGCCGAGCAAAAAGAAAAACAGTCAGAAAGAACGCTAAGCAAAAACGAAGTACAGTGCGTGCCACGTAAGAAGAGACTTGACACACCACGTGGTTTGACATGCGCAGAACACGATTTTAGGTATCTTTAGCGGTATGAGG
Source organism: Luperina nickerlii (assembly GCA_963855955.1). Classification (NCBI taxonomy): domain Eukaryota; kingdom Metazoa; phylum Arthropoda; class Insecta; order Lepidoptera; family Noctuidae; genus Luperina; species Luperina nickerlii. The sequence goes on from OY979669.1 coordinate 9,339,569, forward strand.
TCTGAGTGTGGGACGGGACCGGACGTCATAGGGGCGGCGGAAAGAGCGGGGGAGGCGGGGTCAAGTCTCTTCTTACGTGGCACGCACTGTAATAGGGCGGGCAGGCGATGCGATGGGACAGGGTGGGTCGGAGTAACAAGAAATTTCACGCGGACGAAGTCGCGGGCAGAAGCTAGTCACATAATTATAAAGAAACTTCGTAAAAAAATTGGTACAAAAACTATCAGTGCGATTCCTTTCTGAGAAACTGGCAACGCGCAAGTAATGCTTCTGGCATTGCAAGCGTCAATAGGTTGCGGTAACTGTACACCATCAAGCGGTCTGCATGCTAGTTTGCCACATTAGTGGTATAAAAAAAAACAAGTAAATTTTTATGACACTATAGTAACAAGCTGTTGTTCTCTATGGTAACATCCATTGGTACAAATAATATTTCATGAACTATGTATAAAGGCAGATTTAGACAGATCCAGTGACTGGCGCCGAAATCGAGACAAGCCAGCGCTGACCCGAAAAAAAAACCCGTGTAAATTGATTTCAAGTCAATCCAGTGGCGGGAAGTCAGCGCTGGCTTGTAAATTCGCACACGAATATTTAGAAGCCAGTCTAGGCGCGGGCACTGGCGCCGATAACTGACTTGTGCACTGACCCTGTCTAAAATTGCCTTAATGTATAACTAGCGACCCGCCCCGGCTTCGCACGGGTGCAATGCTGATACTAAATACACTACAGAAAAACTGTGAACGTTGTATATAAAAACATAGCGGCCCGCTCCGGCTTTTTTATAGGCACGCTCTTGCCGCACCGGGCGGCCGGCCGGTACCGCCGCAAACGCTACGTCCCGCAATTTTTAAATCTGTAATATCTTCGAAAATTTTCACTTAAATCATACGGTGTAAAGGGCCATATAGATCTATATTAAATGAACAATGTATTCAAGGTATTTAATTGGTTAAGGATGAATGCTGTATTGGTTAAAATCGCTTCGAAAATTAGCCATTATTTGTCGTAAAAAGTAAATGACAAAACAAAGTTATTGTGGGTAATCCATAAGAGATAGACATATACCATCACGGACTTTTCTGTAGACCTTTTCAATGTGTACAATACTTAGTACATTATTTTGATAAAACTCGTAGGGTTCAGCCTGCGTTTGCAATGTAAGCGGAAAAAATGTAATTATTTACGACATCACATTAGAAACCTCAAAAATAACAGTACTTCTCCACTATTTAATGGATGTTATTATACATATAAACCTTCCTCTTGAATCACTCTATCTATTAAAAAAAACCGCATCAAAATCCGTTGCGTAGTTTCAAAGATTTAAGCATACAAAGGGACATAGGGACAGAGAAAGCGACTTTGTTTTATACTATGTAGTGATAACAGTAATTTAATTTATTTCGAAAACAAAGTAGCAAAGGCTCTTGTTGATTTGTTCCTGGCATCCGAGTCCGACGCATAGTGGTTTGCATGTGTGTGTAGCGTACCTCATTAGACGCACACGTGCGCATCCGCTGCCGCGCGCCGGCACTTCGGTTTTGTAATAGCTCTCTTAACCCAGGTCATGGTCTGTGTGTCAAATTTCATGCAAATCCTTTCAGCCGTGAAAAGGTAACAGACAGACAGAGTTACTTTCGCATTTATAATATCGTCGATTAAATGGAAAAATGGCATTTTTCAAATTTTTTGAAAAATAAGATTATTACATAAAACGAGTCTACTAACAAGATTATTTTATATGTAAAAACGACACTTTAAATAGTTCACGCCAAGTTCACCAGATGTCGCAAGTGTCATTTCGATTCAAAACGAATTTTAATGAAATTAAAAACTTCAAACGCTTGTACTGTAAAATTTGTACTTTCTGAATTACGTCATTTTTCTATTTAACCGACGATATTAGTATGGATTTTGAGTTTGACATAATATATGACACTGGTAAATGAACTTTAAATACTTAATACTAAGTATTAACAACAAAAATAATGAAAATATAAATTTAGAAAGATAATTAAGGAATTAAAATTTAAATAATTAATTAATTAAAATATTCGTGAATATTTTATTTGATTTCATGACACCAAAACGCCATCAACATTTGCTGCTGTCTGTGCCAATTTAGCAAGTGTTGAATGGTAGTTGCATTGCAATCCATACTAAACCAATAAGTACTAATAATTATAATAAGTGCGAAAGTAACTTTGTCTTTCTGTCTGTTACCTTTACTTTTCACACATAAACTACTGAAAACCAAATATTATGAAAGTTGACAGAGAGATACCCTGGGGCCTGGGGCTGGAGCAGTAAGTACATGCAGGCATCGGCTAGTATTCCTACTATTTCCTACAAAAAGGAAAAGTTTATATCCATTTGTTTTTGTATTTATTTATATTGTTAAGAGATTATGAAAATAAATCACATTATTTATATTATATTATTTCGATTTAAAATAGAGATAAATAATTATGAATGGAATTTTAAGAAAATAATAAAATGTCCTTTTTTAAATATTTAAACTAGCTTTTTCCTACAGATTTGCCTGCATGGAGGTGGGAAATTATCTCATGCGAACATACTACTGGGTCAAGAGTCCTAAGTGCTAACCCAGGTCATGGTTTATCTGTGTGCTAAACTACACCAAAATCTATTTAGACACACAAGAGCAACAGATATGCAGACCGACATAGTAATTTTTGCATCTAATTTATAAGTATGGGTAAAATTCAATTGGAAATAAGTAAATAACAAATAGTAATTATAAAAATAAATACAAAAAAATCTTGTGAAAAATGTATCATCCTGTTTTTTAATTCAATTAGTAAATTACCATCAACGGGCTGCCGGACCCATACCATCAATGATTTTGTTCTTTTTTTTGTTATCTTGTACTTATTACTAGTTTTATAAACTATGTGTTAAGCTTAAATAATGATATTATGTTAGTTTTAAGATCGCTTGAAAGTGTTTCAATATCGAGACAAATCTATTAAGGTTTTTGTGATGATTCTGTTTATATTTTGTTTTGTTCCTTAATTAATAATTAAAAAGAAATCAAATATATATTATGTTTTTTTTTGGTGAATGGAACAAGACTACAAATAAAAACAAACTATGAGGAATAGGGAAAGTGGTTTAAAAAGCCAGGACATAAACCATAGAAAAAAAACAATCTTGCGGATTCAGCCAGGAATTAATAAACAATTAAGACTATTTGTGATAAAAGCAAAAACTATGAGAACTAGGAAAACTGGTCTAACCATCTAGGACATAAACCATAGAAAAAAAAACTGGGTTCAGTTTTATCTAGGATGAATCAGTTGTAAACAATTTCATATTGTCACTAATACTGGGGGCCTAAAAAGGCGACTTTGGCAGAATCATAAAAGGATAGTTTTTCTTTTTTTCGCTGCACTATGTAGGTATAATCAAAGAGATTTGATTTGGATTGGATAATTGAAAATCCTTCACCAATGGGATTTGATATAATTAACATAACAGTTACCTGTTCATTAGGATTCATAATGTTATCCTTTTATGATTCTGCTAAAGTGGCCTTTTTAGGCCCCCAGTTCTAATACTGCCAAATAAAAGGACAAGGCAAGGAGACACATGATCTTCATAGTATTGTCAATTATAAATTAATTAATATTTCTTGTTTCACATTACTGCTCACTTTCCATACAAATGCATTCATGATAATTTGTTCTATTTGCATACATTTTATAACCCTTTATAGTGTTGTTCCAAGTATTCACTGCATTATCAATTTTCTCTCCTTATCGGCAATCATTCAATTGAGGAGTCCAAATTTAAATAGAAAAAATGATTAAGTACTCACTGATATCTATTCTAAATATTTGGAATGGTTTGGTAAGTAATAACTTAATAAAAACAAAAATGGTCGGGGAACAGTCATGTTTGTGTGATTAGAGACCATAGTAAGAATCTGCATTGATTTGCTAGATAGACAGTGTTATGTCTTATTCACTAAAATAATAAATGTTTTCAATCAGTTTAGACATCTATTGATGGTGATTTTTTCTTTTAATTTAGCAGTAGGTAGATCAAAATTAATAGTACACCTACGACAGTAGTTTTCATGTCACTTTTGGAATACGATTAAAAAATAGGGTCATCAAATTACTGTAAGTAGCTATTCGGAACTCCTTCAACACACCGTGGAAAGTTAATTATTAATGTATGCGTCGGGACTTTTACTAGTTTGAAACTTTGTATTTAAAACGATAAAAACATTTGCCAATGTAAAAAGTTATGATAGCAAACAGTGGGCGTGTACAAATGACTAATAAAGTAACGTTAAAAATTATCAAAATGATACTTACCATTATTTACACTATTTCCAAAGAGAGCGACGAAATGTTGAAACAACAATTAGGTAACAGAAGATCTCGACCAAGAAGCAACAGTAATTGTAGGCACAGTCGGTTACTCTTAGAGCTTCAATCTACTTCAGTAATAGGTTATAAAAATAGCTGACGCCAAAATTGCTATTCAATAAGGTATTTTATTGATAGAGTATTAAGTTATTAACTTCATCCTTAATAATAAAAATAATAGAAGGCAAACCTAATTAGAAAATTAAACAAATTAAAAAATAATACATAATTATGTACAATCCAACCCACTCGGCACCACCCTCGTAGTGATGTGGTGTACTCCGTCTCCTTCGCAACTTCGGTTAGCAATCACTGTCAGTCAGGATTAGTCGATTTTTACGTCACTAGACACTTAGACAGTCTGTTGTCATTGGAATGAGGTCTTTTCAATAGCATGATTAAAAAAATAAAAAGTTTTCAAAAGCTCCCATAGATGACTCTAGTAAAAAATGATCTGTCAAAATTGGCTGCATAAATTTGATATCTTTGCTTAAGCTATGAGTTAAAGGTTTATCACTAGTTTGACGTTTGGTTATTATTTGTTTTCACTCGCTTCGATTTGACGTTGTCTTGTGAGCATAATCTATCGTGGTGTTTTATTTTGGACTTCTGTGAATTGATAAGCGCTTTGTACCGGACTTTGAATTTTGCCTACCTAACTTGACCGACCTTGCTATCGTATATTGGATTCCGCTGCCTCTGACTTCATCGACCTCGCAAACGCATACTGGATTCCGCTGCCTCTGACCTGACCAACTAGGCTATCGCATACTGGGTTCCGCTGCCTCTGACGACCTCATCGTTTAATTTTAATATTTGTTCATAATGGACAAAAATTATGGATCGTGGTCGCTTAAAGACCTTAAAAACGAGCTGAAAAAACGCAACGCGAAAGCCACCGGCAAAAAAGCGGTGCTTGTGTAGTAGATGTAGGCAGTTAAAAAAATATATTTAAGGCGAAAGCGCCAGGGTAGCCCGCGAAAAAAAAAATGGAATTTGCTGGTCAGTATTAAGTTGTACGTTGATTAATATATGAATCGCGGCCGTAAGAAATATGTGTTTACAGAATTATAATCATTAAAGTCATCAACACAACTCTCTAAGACCACGTAAGTCCCAAGAATAACTGTTTCATGAAATCATCATTCTTTGGACTTACGTGGTCTTAGAGAGTTGTGTTGATGACTTTAATGATTATAATTCTGTAAACACATATTTCTTACGGCCGCGATTCATATATTAATCAACGTACAACTTAATGCTGACCAGCAAATTGCAAAAAACGTAAGAAAATTTGAATTTCGCGGGCTACCTTAGCGCTTCCCCCTTAATGTTGATTGAACTTTTTTCACGGCTGATTGAATTGAAACTCAGATTTGAAAACAACTTTGACATTTTAGTTTTAAGCTATGCCATCTATCGGGGATATAGAAAACTTATTATTTTTTTTTCTTATGTCAATTTGAAAAGAGCTCATTCCAAGAAATTTTCAACAAGGTGTCTATTCGTGTATTTTTTAGTATTATACAATTTTTTAATCCATTTTTAGGGTTAACTATAACTTTTACCCGGCAAAGAGAACTGTCAAGTGACCACTGACGTGGGTCAGCCAAGTTACTATACTCTTTGGGGTCAGCCCAGACAGCCCATGGCCTATGGTCAGCCCACTTGCATGGCGCCGGTCTGCAGAAGTGGGATCTACAATAAAAGTAACTCACACTATGACTACTGAGAGCTATGTAATCAGACTATACAATACGTATTGATTAAATTTGCTTACTTACAATGAGAGCTTTACATAAATACGCTTATTTAGTTCCGTTGGCGAAAAAATTCAGGCGCTCTTTGCTGGGGCTTGCGGAATTTGAGCTTACTTTGATTGTTTTTTCAAATAAGCATAACATTAAAAATAGTCGAGTTAATTTTAGAACTGACAAGAAAATCTCAAGAAAATGCATAATATCCATAGTTATGTATATATGAAATACAATATTATCTGGCTTGGTGTACTATTGACCAATGCTGATATTGATGATTACACACTGGCAGTGCTTGATGTGAAGTTGAAAAATTGGGTTGAAAAAAAAAACACAACTTCCAAATTGATATACTAAACATTTTGTGGCCAAATTGTACGCATACTGCAATCTATTGTCGAATATATATTCGTTGTCAAGTAACTATGCAGAAGCTTTATTTTTATAGAAGATGGCGCTTTTCCAAGTTTGTAAGTTTGTCGTAGTGCTGCTATTACATAATAGATGGCTCTGTACGTCTCTTTTAGTCACCGAATAAGAAAACTCAATTTTTCCAAAACGTAGTGTCATCAACTGCCTAGCCTTTTCTCAACTATGTTGGGGTCAGCTTCCAGTCTAACCAAACTGAGAGGTGACAGGATTTTTCATAAAGATCATGGATACGGTTAGATTTACTTTTATGGTTTGTAGTCTAACTCAAACTGACCATTTCTCTTATCGTTTTTTTTTCAACAATGCAGAACTGCAGCCACTGTTACTTGCGTGCATCATAGCTCTGAAATGCAACGACTGAGAGCTGGCAGACCAACTTGTTTTATCTGCGAAGAAGCCATACTTTGAATATGTACTAAAACTGACCATTTCTCTGATCGTTTTTTTTTTTTGACATGACAACGTCTAATCTATACTAATATTATAAAGCTGAAGAGTTTGTTTGGTTGAAAGCGCTAATCTCTGGAACTACCAGGCGGATTTGAAAAATTCTTTTTGCATTTGATAGCCCAATTCTTGAGGAAGGCTATAGGCTATTTAACATCACGCTATGACCTTCAGGAGCCGAGCAAAAAGAAAAAAGTCAGAAAGAACGCTAAGCAAAAACGAAGTAAGAAAAACCAAAGCGGGCAGGCGATGCGATGCGACGGGGTGGGTCGGAGTAACAAGAAATTTCACGCGGACGAAGTCGCGGGCAGAAGCTAGTAAATCGATAAAGCTGGCTGCACGCACGAAAAAACATGACTCATGAGGCGTTACCTCGCGGCCTCGCTCTGTAGCGGGAGGCGTTCCATGGTGGCTTAAAGTGCAAGCGAGAGCGCGGAACGAGCGACAAAGGGGCAATAATACATTTACATGTTTTCGTCAAGTATGAAGTGCAGTGAAAAGTGAATGTGGTGTCAATTGTTTATAGCAACGATAATTGCGGCGATAAAGGTAAATGATTCTTTCGATATTAAATATATATGTTCATTGATATATTGTCGAATATTCGTGCTTTCATCATTAAAATAAATAGCATCGGTCCGCTAGTGCAGCGATTGTAGGTTATGCTATAATTGACAAAACTATAACAATAAGTTAACAGAACTATTTCACGATGAGTAAAAAATCAATTGCTTTACTATTCGATCGAAATAAAACACTCCCTTTCATTTCCTACTTTTCCTATCATCGTCCTATTCTCAACAGAATAACACAAATTGTAAGAAATTAAATATCACACATGTTTAAAAGTTGTAAATAAAAGTTGTAGAACAATTGCTCAAAGCACATTCATAGTTGTATAAACTAGGTACACTGTTAAAAAAAAATCACATAATTGTATTTATGCGTACAAATAAATGTAACTTGATCAATTCAATTGTGATTTCCATTTACCTCCTTCTCTATATCCATACAAAATATCTATCAAACAAATAAAATTAAAAAAAATTCTTTTGAAAAATGCAACTATTCCATCAGTATTTTCTTATGACGTTGTCACGTTCAACTATCGTCAGTAAACCGACTTTACAGACAACCGATTTTTTCGCAACAATGAAGCCAAATATCCACGAATGACAGCCGGGATCAACGGCTTAACGTGCTTTCCGAGGTACGGAGGGGGGGTCACGGTATGTAAAGATGGTCAGCTAGGTTAGTATACTTTGCTTATTTCCACTTCCACAGTATTATGTCTTATGGTGTTCTGCTGCGGGGATTGGCAGCTGATATAGATTCAATGTTCATTTTACAAAAGAGGGCAATCCGCGCAATCTATAAAACGGGTAGGTACTCGCGAGGCTCTTAGAAACAAATTCAAAGAAATTGATATACTAACTCTGCCTTCTCTTTATATTTTACAAAGTATTTTGTATGTTCGCAAAAACTTAGGATTTTTCAAAATAAGAAACGAGTTCCATAATTTAAATACACGTAGTAAAAATGAAATTGTGACACCTGAAGGAGACGTTTCATTTTTGTATGGAACTTTGGCTAGGACGTGTACATTTCAGAAAATCTGTGAAATATATCTATAATCATATAGGCAATGATTTACAGAATTAATTTGTATTAATATAGTACAAAATTAAAATTGAAAATGTTTGACATTTGTTGTATCATATTAAAAGTACACTATGTAAACAGGGATATTACAAATTAGAGGATTATATCCAAGATAAGAATGCTTGGAAACATGCTGGTCCTGCTTCATAGGACAATCTAGTGTCTAGACAAAATCAAACTGGTTCCTAATTTTATATTTTTAAAAATGTTATGAGATTGATTTTTACAATCTGTGACTACAGTAACTCACACACTTGTTAAAATTCTAGAAAAATCATCTACTTTTCCAATATTTGTAAATAATTTGTAAATATGTGAGCACCATGTATCTATCAGATAATTAATTTACCTAAACTAAACATTGTTTATCTGTTGACTAACCCATACGAGTTTCGACGTCATGACGACGTCACGGCACGTCAGGTATCCCAAGGGTCCCCAAGATCCCATAGCATTAAAAGACAGTGTATGTCAAAATAAAACGTTCGGAAGTACACTGGCCAAGTAGATGATTAATCGAACTATTATATTGATACTATTTTTTTTTACATGTGTCCATTAATAACACATTACAAATAGGTGTAATAGATGAATTAATAATACAGTGATACATTTTTATACTTAATTATATTTAATGTTTTTGTATTTACGGTTTCGCACTAATTTCAGATCCATTCTGGTTTCAGAACGCATGTTTGCTGGTAGGACGCCGCCATATTGGCCATAACTTTAACAAATGGCAATAATTGAACAACTTTAATTTGTTTGTACACAAAGGGTTATTCTCAAATTCACAGATTAATATTTTTCCTAAATTCAGGGTATTTTTCTCCGTTTTTTGATATATTGTACAAGTGCTAGCCAAAAATGAAACATCTCCTTTAGATTAACTAAAACCAGCAAGTCATTTCTTGATAACAGCATCCGTTTGTATAACAAGTTGCCAAAGCCGGTTATAGAACTTAGCGATGGAAATTTCAAAACCCTCATCAAATCGTGTCCTTATCAAAAAAGCATATTATAAGATTAAACTACCTTGAAGACAAGGTAGCTTGGCAATAATTCCTTCGGCACATGTGGCTTCCCTGGCACTTCATTAACGGCATACTATGTAAATGTCTATTACTCGTAACTGCTCTCAAATTACGATGTTTATTTTTTATTTATTTTTGACATAAGTAATTCTTTGACATAATGTTTTTATTATTTGACATTATATACAGACAATTTAAAATTTTCACCTCGTTATTAGTGGTTGTAATGGCAATCATATCACTTGGTTTTAGTAGGTTTTTATATTTTATTTATCCTTTTGATAGATTCTTATTTTGTAAATGTGAGGACTTGTAGTTTGTAGGCCTTGTAGACTTTAGATCTGTAGACCATTTTTTTATTTTATCAAGTACCTGGTACTTGTTGACACGCCTACGCTGCCCTCCCATACCTACTGTAATTTGAAAGGGTGCGCCAAAGTTCACCTAAATTTTCAACTCCGATAATTGGAAATCCGAAAATGTTCTTCCTAACATTTTTCATCCTAACAATCACAATTCCTAACTACTCTGTCTCTAATGTTCATAATTCCGAACCATTCAACTTCATAATGTCAGTAGGTAGCAATAAGCATCTATTATACTTTTATTTGTTTTCCTATATTTTCTCAACATAACCATCTTTTACACTATTATTCAAAGTCATATCTTTTTAGTTTAGATTTCTTTTTATTCATAATCAGTATTATATCTAAGGCTAAAAGTGTCTTGGTGTTTTTTGCCTCCGACTAGCCGTTTGTCGTAAAAACGATGTGGAACGGATCCATAGGTTAGGTTAGAACTGTGACCAACTACGCGCGAGCCGAGCGAGCGAAGCGAACGGTGCCGCGGCAGCGGCCGGCGAGCGCTACCTCGAAATTGGTCGTAAAAATTTTCTAAGTATTTTTTTCATAGTGCCCCCAAGACGACACTCTGACCTGAATTTCATTCATTTAAGACAAAAATCACTTGGTAAATGTTTCTTTCTGAGTATAAGTGAAAATATTATGGTAATTATGTTTAGGGATAAAAGCGTTATGATAAAAAACAGTAGGAGTTGAAATATATTTACAGTAATGATATTATTAATTACAATTTTCGGAAACATGAGTGTTATGAACATCGCCGGTAGCACTAGATACAAATAGTATGAATGAAAACTTTAGGACGAAAAATTTTAGGAAGAGTGATCATTAGGATTACAAATCATTAGGAAGAACAATTTCGGGTAAAGAACTAGGTGAGCCAATATGGACCCAATTTGAAAACATTGTAAAAGCCAATTTTATTTTTAAAAAGCGTAAACCGTGGAGTTTCTTGCCGGCTCTTCTCCATAGGAAACGACCAATTGGAACCGTGCATCTAGCTTCTGACGTTTCTTAAGTGCCCATTTAGGCTTATGTGAAATAAAATATTTTGATTTTGGTCACCCATCCACAGACCAACCGCGGCACGCGTAGCTTAACCTGATCGATCGACCTGTGCGGCTGTTATTATTTAGCCACGGGCCAAAGCCCCAAAACGTAGTATCGTCTATTTATTATTACTTTTAAACGAAAAGCAAGGTTCGAAAATTTTGACCATTGAATTATTTCAGTTTACATTAATGATTTACCCCAATTACTTCAAAATCAACCGAAGATGGTGTTATTTGCAGATGACACCTCATTGATCTTTAAGATAGATAGACGGGCACAAAATCTTGACGACGTGAATAACTCTATTCTTCAGGTCCAAGATTGGTTTACGGTAAATAATTTGGTACTAAATGAAAAGGAAACCAAATGCATTAGATTTAAATTACCTGATGTTAGAAGTAGTGAATGTGACATCATATTGAATGGAGAAAAACTGGAATTTATTGATCAAACTGTTTTTCTGGGAATCACGCTAGACGACAAATTGCAATGGGGACCTCACATAACATAACATCTCTTGCGGGGCGGCTTAGCTCGGCCGCTTATGCTGTTAGAAAGATAAGACAGCCGCGCGTTTAGTCTATTTCAGCTACTTTCACAGCATTATGTCGTACGGCATTTTACTATGGGGTCGAGCTGCTGACATTGAATCCATCTTTATTTTGCAAAAAAGAGCTGTCAGAGCCATTTATAATCTACGTCGCCGCGAATCTCTCAGGGAACTTTTTAAAAGGATTAATATTATGACGGTACCTTGCCAATTCATTTATGAAAATATTATGTATGTAAGAAAAAATCTACATCTTGTTAATAAAATAAGCGATAGACATAATTTTAATACTAGAAATAAAGATAAAATACATCAACCATTTTTCAGATTAGCCAAGGTTCACACATCTTTTATGGGGTACAGTGTTAAATGTTACAATAAATACCTTGTGATATATTGCAATTAAATGAAAGAAAATTTAAAACTCACATTAAACGTAGGTACACTTTGTAAACAAGCATAGGTACTATAAATAGAAGATTATATCCAAGATAAGAACGCTTAATTGGAAACATGCTGGTCCTTCCTGCTCCATAGGACAATCTAGAGTCTAGACAAAATCAAACGGGTTGCTAATTTAATTGTAAATTTATTCTTTTTTTTATTTAAATTGACTTACATTCTGTAACTACTTAACTCACACCTTGACTTATTACTTGTAATTTTTTATTCTTATTTAAATGAAAATCGTTTACTTTTACCATGTTTGTAAATATGTGAGCACCATGTATCTATCAGATAATTAATTTATGTCATGGATTCTTTTTTAATTCTTTTACCTATTGTGGTATAGTAATTTTATATAAAATTACTAGAATCAATTCTATTTGTTGTAATTTTTGACGTTCAAAAGTGCCTTTTATGTGCCTATTTGAAATAAATGCTTTGACTTTGACTTTATACCTACATAATATAGATTTTGACGCTGTATATCTTATTTTTATTTGAAAATCTCGCTGACCCGACAGACGTCCTGTCCAAATTTACAATACCTATTATTTTTATTAATCTATTATTAAAAAAGGACGTTCAGTGTTTCCCGAATTTGAAATTATTCCGGGAATATTTCCCATTTTTTCTTTCCATAAAAACCTAATTTGGACTATTAAGAACGTAGACCGTAGAGCCATGTATTTGATATTAATTCCAACTTGATACCTCTACGCGTACCTATCTCAGAAAAAGGGTCTTGACAGTTTGACAGACAGACAGATGGACAACGAAGTGATCAAGGGTTCGGTTTTTACCTTTTGAGGTTTCTCGAGTGATGCCCATACCAACGAACAGCATTTCATTTTTATTTATAGGTATCTTATACTAATATTATAAAGCTGAAGAGTTTGTTTGTTTGTTTGGTTGAACGCGCTAATCTCTGGAACTACCAGTCGGATTTGAAAAAATCTTTTTGCATTTAATAGTCCAATTCTCGAGGAAGGCTATAGGCTACTTTACATACATAGTTCAACCAGGTTTCAGACTGGCTAAAGTAGATTCATCTTTTATGGGGTACTGTTTAAAATGTTATAATAAAATACCTCCCCACATTCTTCAACTGAATGAGACAAAATTCAAGTCTTGTATAAAACGCACACTATGCAGTCAGGCATATTATAAGTTAGGGGATTATATCGCTGACAAAAATGCCTGGCTCAATGCTGGTCCTGCTCCACAACCACAACTAATTGATTAACACATGAAAATACTGTTGGAGCTGCTGAAGATTGTAAGACTATCTGTGATGATTAGTGTATAACAATGTATAAATAAATGATATAGTCGTGGGCGCGGGGCGCGAGGTGGGGGAGAGAAGCGAACGTACTGCTAAACCGAGCGGACGTGCACCACGACTATTGCGAAATAGCACCATAGTGTTTTATTACATCTAATACTTACCCCAGTGACAAGTGGACGTCACAACTGGCGACGAGTCTGCGGGTAAGTACCAAAAAGAAAAAAAAGGGAGAATAAAAGGAGTAAAAGGGACTAGTGAGTAAGTACCTAACCTACTTATCGAAGCGTTCCGCTCTTATGAATATTGTGTTACTTGCGCTGTGGACAATTTGTTTTAAACCGTTCGAGTGGTAATAGTACTAATATAAAAAAAACAATAAAATCTTAGCTATTTACCCCACGATAATTGAGACAATAAGCCTTTTAGTTTTCAAAGTCATAATTCCGATGTTATCTATAAACTTGTGCTGTTAATGCTGTTTACCTACTCAACGTCATTTCAGAATACCCTCATTGCAAGCCAACTAAGTTCGCGATTTCCGTAGTACCTACTGTTATTATATCGGGAATGTACAATTATCATTCTTTGCCACGGTTTGCGTTAGTTTCGATAAGGGAGGGTACTTACTTGCCTGGTTATGTTATAAATGTTATGATAAACTACTCCTACCCTCTTGGATTAGTAGTAAGCTATCAACGGCTGGTACTAAACAAATGACTTGTCAAATAATTTGTACTGCAGTAATTTGACATTGAGTAAACATAACCAATAATTAACAGTATTAAGCCAAAATTAATATTTGGCTGGTAATAAAGATAGTTTGCATTACTTTGACAGAGTAGTAAATTGACGGTGTCAATTGGTACTAACAAAAAAAAAAAATGCAAATTAAAGTGTTCAGTTGTATTTATAAGTATAACAAGTAGTAAACTGGCAATGCCGTTGATACTATCTATAACATTTTATTTGTGCACCAAGTAGTAAACCGAATACATCGGTTGGTACTAACAATAAACTATTACATTTTATTTGTGCACAGAGTAGTAAACTGACAACGTCGGTTGGTACTAACAAAATCCTATTGTCACAGGTTGCCCAAAATGTCCCAAATACCACCTCTTGAAACATTTGATTGCGAAGGCGAGCCTGCGTCTGTGGGTTTGCGTTGGGAAAAGTGGAAGCGTGGGTTGGAAATTTTTCTAACAGCTACGGATGTGAGTGACCCAAAAAAGCGGAAGGCTAACCTACTTCACCTAGGCGGGTTGACGTTACAAGAAATATACCATAATTTACCAGACGATCAGGAAACAGAACACGACGGTGACGAATACAAAATTGCCATAAAAAAACTCAATGACTACTTCTCACCAAAACAAAGTAAAATTTACGAGCGACATTTATTTAGATTATTAAAACAGGAGCCGGGTGAAAAATTTGAGAAATTCTTAGTGCGGTTGCGTAACCAGAGCAGTAAATGCAAATTCTCCAATCAAGAAGATAATATTATTGATCAAATCGTAGAAAAATGTAATTCGAAAGATTTGAGGAAAAAAATACTCACATTAGGCGACGATGCTACTCTCGATGAAATTATAACACAAGCGAATGCCATTGAGGCAGTTGAAAGACAACTCAGTGATTATGGTCAAGTAACACAGACACCTAGCATAAATAAAATTGGCGTGAAAAAGAACGGTTCTGAGGATTTAGGATGCTCACGTTGCGGTAGTATGCATCATACTGGAGACAGTAATGTTTGTCCGGCAAAGAATAAACAATGTTTAAAATGTGGATTTGTAGGCCATTTCAGGACCAAATGTCGGACTCGGGCAAGCAAAAGGAACAGTTCTGTCCTAACGGCTACAAATAGACACCCACATAAAAAAATGAGGACATCCAAGAATGACCAAAATAAATATGGAAATAATCTAAATGTGACATCTCATGCTAAAACCGATGTTAATTATATATTTCACATTGATGACGACGCCACGATGAGCTGCAATGTTGGAGGTGTACAAATAGATATGATAATTGACTCGGGCAGTAAATGTAATATTTTAAGCGATAAGACTTGGAATTGTTTAAAAGAATGCAAGGTCGAAGTTAGAAATCAAATTCCTAAACCCGACAAGACATTTATCGCGTATGGCAGCAATAAACCTTTGACAATTATCGGATCATTTGACACTGACATCCAAGTGGGAGACCAAGTAAAATCGGGTACTTTTTATGTCGTAAAAGATGGCACACGAGATCTGTTAGGAAAAGATACTGCTATATCTCTTAATGTGCTCAAACTAGGGTTAGGGGTCAATCAGGTGAGTGAAAATAGTTTTCCTAAAATCAAAAATATACAACTTAACATCTGTATTGACAAAATGGTGAAACCAGTAGCTCAACCCTGCCGGCGAGTACCTATTCCGTTAGAGGAAAAAATTAATAAAAAGATTGACGAACTTGTTAAATTAGATATTATTGAACCAGTAGAAAGTCCATCTGGGTGGGTCTCGCCAATAGTGCCAGTGCTTAAGCCAGATGGTGACGTTAGGGTATGTGTAGACATGCGATGTGCCAATAAGGCTATCGTGAGAGAAAATCACCCTTTGCCTACTATGGATCAGTTACTTCCAAAATTTAAAAAAGCTAAGGTATTTTCTAAGCTTGACATTAAAGACGCATTTCACCAAGTTGAAATTAGCGAAGACTCTAGAGAAATCACGACATTCATAACAGGAAAAGGTCTATATCGTTATAAAAGATTGATGTTTGGCATCTCATGTGCTCCGGAACATTTTCAAAAAATTCTTGAAAGGATCCTTTTGCCATGTGAAGGTGTAGTAAACTTTATTGATGATATTGTTGTGTATGGGGAAAACAATTCCGAACACAACGCTAGACTAAATAAAGTCCTAGCTGTATTCAAGGAAAATAACATCCTTTTAAACCAAAACAAATGCGTTTTAATGTCAAGAGTATAAAATTTCTCGGTCATGAATTGTCCACCGATGGTGTTAAGCCTTTGGCTAGTTATGTAAAGGTTGTAGAAAACTTTAGAGAACCGACTTCAATTGAAGAAGTGCAAAGTTTCCTAGGTCTCATAAATTATGTAAACAAGTGGATTCCTAATATGGCCACTAAATCAGAACCCCTTCGGAGATTATTAACCCTCAAATTGGAAAAAAAAGCGGCAATCGGCTCATATTGGGGTCCTGAACAAAGCAAATCCTTTAAAGATCTCAAAGAATCATTGAGTAATATTCACACGCTCGGATATTATGACCCAAAGGATAAAACGACTGTAATAGCAGATGCTAGCCCTGTAGGCCTAGGTGCAGTGCTCATTCAGTCTGACAATAACGGACCTCGAGTGATTGCTTACGGCAACAAAAGTCTGACCGATGTGGAAACACGATATTGTCAGACGGAAAAAGAAGCACTTGCACTGGTCTGGGCAGTTGAACATTTTAAGATATATCTATTCGGCAAAGAATCATTTGATTTGGTGACTGATCACAAACCGTTGGAGGTTATATTCGGCAGGCGCTCAAAACCTTGTGCTCGAATTGAGCGTTGGGTACTACGACTTCAATCATATAATTTCAGGGTGCTGTATAAGCCAGGTAAAACAAATATCGCGGACTGTCTATCCCGATTATGCGCCACAGATAACCCCCAACCGTTTGAAGATGAACACCACGTTAGTCAAATTGTCCAACATGCGAGACCTTGTGCCATAAGAATGAACATTATAAAAGAAGCTTCCCTTCAGGATAACGAGATCCAACTTGTTAGAGAGGCTCTATCATCAAATAACTGGGATCCATTGATAAATATTTATAGGATATTTCAAACCGAGCTCTGGACGCACGACGACCTTTTGTTGAGAGGAAGTAAGATTGTTATACCCCTTAAATTGCGTCACCAAGTATTGGAGGCAGCCCACGAAGGACATCCTGGCATTGGCGCTATGAAAGCACGCTTACGGACCAAAGTATGGTGGCCCAAAATAGACAGCGACGCTGAAAACATGGTAAAAGGTTGCAAGGGTTGCACCTTGGTTTCTGCACCGAACCCCCCAATGCCAATGAAACGTCGTGAGCTGCCATCAAAGCCTTGGGTTGATGTTGCAATCGACTTTCTGGGTCCTTTGCCTAGCGGACATCACCTCTTTGTCATAGTGGACTATTATAGTAGATACAAAGAAATAAAATCAATGAAGTCGATTACATCTGTTGAAAAAATTAAAATTTTAAAAGAAATATTCTCTAGGTTAGGAACGCCCATCACCATTACCGCAGACAACGGCAGACAGTTTGTTAGTGAGGATTTCAAATCCTTTTGTCGGAACTTAGGAATACACATTTTTTATACTACACCCTACTCCCCTCAACAAAACGGCGAAGTCGAACGACAAAATCGGGACATTCTTAAACGTCTCAGAATTAGCCAAAGCGAAAAGTCAAATTGGTATGATGATTTGTTATTATATCTGACGATGTACAATAGTACTCCTCACTCAACCACCGGTAAAACTCCGTCTGAGTTATTTTTCGGTAGACAATTTAGGGACAAAATACCTTCGTTTACAGATTTAGAATCGGCCTCAAGTTCCGAAATCAATGACAAAGACAAAATAATGAAAGAAAAAGGAAAGGAATATGGGGATAGGAAAAGGAAAGCAGGAGATGTAGATATAGGAATTGGAGAAAAGGTGTATGTCAAGAATATGGTAAAAGAAAACAAACTTTCTACAAACTTTAACCCAACGACACACACTGTTATTAACTGCAATGGGCCGGAATATAATATAAGGAACGACGAGACAGGACAAGAATTGAGGAGAAACATTATTCATTTAAAAAGAATTGAAGGCCAATGGAAAGTATGTGAAGATAATAAAATTGATTCGGACAACATCAGTGATAGTAGTGTCGACAGTGAATTATAAATACTAACTACTTCAATTAAACTAAATCATGGAAAAACATTTCTATATTTTTTTTATGTTTTTAAACTATTGCTGGTTTCTTTTAAAAATACTATTTTGTAGTTGTACCTACCCACTGAATTTGTAAAAAAGGGAAAGGTGTGATGATTAGTGTATAACAATGTATAAATAAATGATATAGTCGTGGGCGCGGGGCGCGAGGTGGGGGAGAGAAGCGAACGTACTGCTAAACCGAGCGGACGTGCACCACGACTATTGCGAAATAGCACCATAGTGTTTTATTACATCTAATACTTACCCCAGTGACAAGTGGACGTCACACTATCTTTGCAATGTATAAAATCAATTTCCTTTGTATTGTATAACTGCATAGCACAGATGTGAGTTCTATGTACCCTATAGCTACCATTTACCGGGTAATAATATGTCTTTCATTGACTCGAATGTGCCCTGGCAGCTGATAGTATGTCATGCTCACACAAATGTCTCGCTGACGGTGGCGTGTGTGTTAGATCATTTAGCTCCCTTCAAAATGGTTGACCTAAATGGTGCTGATTTATGCGTCATGTTCGTGAACGGGCGCCGTCAGTTGGGGCTGGTCATCACTTAGCTGCCTCGGCTTATTTTTAATTAATTTATTTTTGGATTGTAGTTTGTTAAGTACCTACTATTTGTTGCACTCTGGACGCTTTTAACACTTACGTTTTTCTTAATTTTTTTACATCGTTCTCACATTATATAATTTTAAAATCAAAAGTAATGATGTAACTAATATTTTTGTAAAATATCATTTAAAAAGAGTGTCCATGGAGTTTCTTGCCCGTTCTTCTCCATAGGTACCTACCTACGCTTTGGAATGGGCAACTAGCTTCATATTTTCTGACTGACCGACTTCTTGACAATTCAAAAGTGCCTGTAAATGGTTTAATTGAAATAAATGCTTTGAGTTTGAGTTTGAGTTTGACATCACGCTAGGACCCTCAAGAGCCGAGCAAAAACCAAAAAAGTCAGAAAAAAGGTAAACGAATTAAAAGCGCAGGTAGGCGATGCGACGGGGTGGGTCGGGGGAACAAGAAATTTCACGCGGACGAAGTCACGGGCAGAAGCTAGTAGTTAAATAAATGACAATCTAAGTAAAAACCAAAGCAAACACTTCTATTACGCGCAATAAAATCGTTTAGAACATCGGATATCTATGGTTTAGAACTAATCGCAAATCAGGCTATAAGTACCTACTTGCTTGCTTTTCCAGTAAGACAAGTCTATTCCTAATTAATAACCTAATACCTGATCTCTGAATACCTGATCTGCCAGTCTTGAAGGTGACACATTGGGTAGGTACCTTACCTAATCTACTATGTTAGTTACTAATTAGTGCTATCCGGCTTTACAAGTTCTAATAATACATAATAATAGGAAGGCAGGTAGGTACCTATACCTACCTACTGGACAAATAGATTTTGGGTATAAGGAAAGAATATTGATAACCTATGAATATGATTACATCATTGTGTTTGGTTAACATAAGCAGTAGAATTCAACAACACAAAAACACCATTGCTTTATAAACAAAAATAATTTAATTTGAATAAGTGTACAAGTGGTACTTAAAGGTATTTTTCTTATTCTTTTTGCGCAATAAGCTTGAAGTATATACTCGTAGGTTTCAACTAAGGCGGATTTCACACTACAATGCGCCACGCGAATGGCGTTTTATGAAATTTGTGAAATCACGCGTGAGACCGCGTGTCCCCCTGAGATCTGTCTAAGTGGTTAAGTAGTTAACCTAAAAATACTACCTACCTAAGGTAGTATTTTTAAGTTATATTAATATTTTATTGTATGTGTTTATATGGGCCTTGATGGGCTTGACCTGAAATAAATGAATAAATAAATAGATACTTTTCGAAATTTCTAATACCTATCTAGGTAACACGCATAAATAAATTTCCCTTGAATGAATAATTGTTAAGTTACATCCAAAAACTGCCTGCATAAGGTCAATCACCCTGCTGTTACGCTTTTTGACCTTTGGCCCTCCATACAAATCATCATCGTCTTGACTTTTAGAACTTTGCTACTAATAGTGTACCTACTCTTCTATAATATTGGGTAATTGGTACTTTATCACTTATAATAGGTACCTGTTAACGTCAGACAAGATGATTCAGCACGTCTCACGAACTGGTTTCAAGTAGGTACCTACATGGATTACTTGCGTATTAAAGTACATGGCTTATCACTAATGTTGATAAAAGTGATCTGATACATGTGAAGATAAAAAGATCTTGATTAATAGGATAAAGTAAAGCAAATAGTTTCATAGAAACTAAAAACCAATTTATCGCTTCCTTTATGATTTGACATTGTCATAAGCTTTGGTGGCTCCGAAAATCATCAGTAACTACTCAGATACAGCTCGATTCAAACATTATGGCGGCTAGCGGCTGTCATGTGAAGTGCGCTACTCGCTGTGAAGTACGTCTCCCCTCACCCCCGCTCACACGTGAATTTGTTATTGCGCAGTGAATCGCCTCATGTTCCGAGCATAAAGTTTAAATCAGACTGTAACATGTAGGTAAGTTCCTGTTCTGTGCGTAACGTAAATGTTACCTTCTGCAAAAATCATAGGTAGGTAAATATTTTTTATTGTATGTGTAGATTACTAACTATTTATACTAGATACTAAATTAAATGACTAACTATACAAATAATATACCTACCTACAAAAACAATACCAGATACCAGACCAGCCGGTGAGAAATCTTAAAACGGAGATGCGCACTCGGGCCCCATGACCAGCGTTTCGACTCCAAACGGCTCAAAGTTGTAAATACCCAATAAAAATACAATACGTTATTGTGAACTGATTTCCACGATATGATTTAAATATGTATGGATGACTCTAAATGCTATACTTTAAACCGAGCGGCGTTAAATTATGTTTGCGAAAAATTAACTTAACTGGCGATAATTATGAATGATTAAAATTCGAAAAATGAGCTACCTACTAGCAGTGGGAAACAGTTAATCTAAGCTAGCAACTAAAATTCCAAGTGTCCGAATTAAATACTAAACTGGGCGAAAAAAATTGGCGACGTAGGATGCAAGAGCGAGCGAAGGGCACCTCGAGGTTAGGTGTGTCAAAAATACAGTCGGGGGTTGCGGAAGGATCGTACGTTCGACCCCGGCGTAGGTATGAGATGGAACACCGGGGTGGTTTTTAGTCAGTAAGAGTCTGACAGACCCCGTCGCCCGCCCCAGTGCGGCGGACATCCATGAGGATCTTCCACCCCGGAAACAAAAAAAAAAAATGGTTAGGTTACTTTAAAGTTTTTAAAGTTTATGAGTATAGACACTGACCTTTCTGAATAACTCGTACTTCAAATTCCTATTTTTAAATCGCCGTTTTCAATTCTTATGTTCGCCCTAAATCTTTCGCCCACTTAGTATTTCAGTACGCCATAATCAGTAGGTAGGTATTTTTGACACCCTTAGTTTGAATTTATATTTGATCGTTTAAATACTAGCCGTTTTATATTAACTAAACAATATGAGGATAAATAATTTATTTGATTTGTTATTCTATGTTAGGAATATCGAAACCTTAAAATATGTAACAAAAATCAATGATGGAAATTTTTTAAAAGTAAGTATTTTGTGTATTGATATAATGATTTATTTTTTTATTTTATGAAATGATATTAAAGAGAAAAAATCTATATTATAACTTATATCGATAAAACAACCCTTTTATGGAGATGTTGGAACTCGCACAAGACGTAGATGAAAATAAGTGAAATATTTGGATGTACTACATACGTGCAAGGACCAAAACCTCGTACTTTTTGCGGTAGGCTTCATTGATTGGAATTTAAAACAACTTTTTATGTACCGTATTGGCATAGTATAAAGAGGGGAAGTAGGCTATCTCCGGCCCAATCCGCGATATAATTGCCTACTGTCTCAGGGTTGTTACTTTTAGCAAAATTTTAATTCAGTGCCTATAAATTGGCAAGGGTCGGGAAGTTGTATTTTTTACTTGTATTGTCTGGGTACAGGGTTTGTGAGGTCGGTTTTACCTAAACGATGATGAAACCTTTCACGATGAAAGAAACAGCGACGGGCCAGCAGACGGGCGGCGCGGGGCGGTGATGAACACGAGAAAACGATCAATGGCAAATCAATTGACAGATCAAAAGTACCTAATGCATTCTTGTGGGAAAGTAGGTCTACCTACTTCCTCTGTCTGATATAAAACTAATACTTACAACAAAAACTATAAATAAGTAGGTTAAGGGTAGGTATCTCATCATCAAGTAATAATTGTATGCTAGAACTTGCAAGCTGCAACTTGCTTACCTTTCCTGTTCAATAGGTAATCTGAACAGAGACAATTCTGGAATGACTTATTAAGACACCCAAACACACAGCAATACGTTCTCCTGCGATTATCACACATTTTTCATTCATTTAACGGTGCCGAAAAGCCGTGACGCGCGAAACTCATGCGGTGTTAGCCCCGACTGGCGCACTGAGAAACGGGTCGAGATTTTGTTAAGTGTGCGTGCGGCAACGCATAGATACTATGACGCACACATTCAAGCCGCCCGCGGTGCGTTTGTATGAAGACAACTTACTTCCCCTCTTTATACTATGGTATTGTTACTAAATAATTACGTTTTATTGTTTTTAAGAATTACTGTAGAGTACCTCTGTACTACGGAGCATATTTTAGTTACGCATTTTTGAGAAGGTTAGGCATTGGCATAACCTTTTCAAAAATGCGTAAATGGACAAACCATTTACGCATTTGTAATTTAGATAAAGATCTTGTTAAACCTTTCAAGCAATGAAAAAGTTGGAGTTTATGAATCATTTTTGATTTATTTGGTTGTATGAACAGTGAACAATATTTAACAGAAAAACAAAAGTTAATGCCAATTAGGTGATCATCGGCAAAAACTATAGTACAGCTTTGGATTTCCCGCTTTGTGTAGGTAAAGGCACGTCCAAACAGCGCATTATCACGAATGCTTTACTACGTGTTTGTATGAGACAGTGTGCCTCATTCATAGTGAGCACCTCGTCGTGTCTGCACAATAAACACCATAAGACGACTTTGTCTCATTAAAAAAACGAGTTCTATTTTTAGACCTAGCCTAGCCTTTTTTTAATTTATTTTTTTAGGTTAGCCTACAATTGTTTACACGTTACATTTCATTTAAAAGTACACGATATACATTTATAAGTGCAACAATCACTTACAGTCTAACACCACATACACTATTTTATTTATATTATACATTTTTATTTTTGCAATTAATTATTTGAATGAACATAATTAACAATTTAACAAACAAATCAACATTATCATATTAAATTAAATATTTTAAAATTAATTGGTAACAAAATAACAGGTAAATAAATTAAATAAAACTAAGATTAAATAATTGGTTTACGTTAGAAATTAATTAATGTTGAAATGTTGAATAAGTATATTAATTAACAATTCATAAATTATGTCTTAGTTGAGTTCTTATGCAAAATTGACAACTTAGACTCGGGTTTAAACTCAGTTTTTTGTAATAAAAACTAACTTTGTCGGATTATAGTTCGAAACCTAAAAATGGCTTGATGATTTAAACCTGGTTCCAAAGATAAACCTCGCTGTGCTATAACGCCAAGAAAGAATAAAATTAACAATTGGAATCTCCATGTGATTATTTTTTTGTTGTCTACGAAATTAGACAGGTAGGGTACCTACTTAAATGGCAGTTCTATTTACGGTAAAAAGCTATATTTGTTCATAATAACGTGAATCTCACCTGTTATAATGTTGTGTGTCTAGTTACAAACCAAATAGAGCGAATATATCGCACCTCCGATAAAATAGGGTTATAACTCGAAAAACCTGGATTTTTAAAAAAGCGAAAATCAACTCAAGTATTTGTTAATTAGTCTTTATTCTTACCCTCTATCGCTCTCTTTAGTTCCGTTAGTAATAACTGTGTTGGAACCATTCATCATCATTTCACTCAAAAGCTGAACTTAGGCCTCTCCCAATCGTCTCCAAAACGGCTGGTCCTGTGATTCCCACATCGAGTGGATTCTTAATTGAACTCACATCGAAAATTATGCTATCGTCATAAAAAAATTAAAACATATTCTAAAACTAATTTTCACACCATCTGCTCGTTAATGTCAAATTATACGAGTATGTATGTAGTATAAAACCTAACCTATAGCATTTATAATTATTATCTATGTTTTTCATGAAATTGCATGAGTTTCGATAAAATAGTGCATTTTTGCACATAACTGGGTATTCCCCGGTTATTTAATTGTGTCATAAACTACCTACATTGAAAATCGAATTAGTTTTTATTACCTCGCAGTAAGCGCTAAAAGTAGAATATTCTCCTCGGGGATAAAGGCTAATAAGGTGTCTTTGTCTTGGGCAAGCTTGCTCTTGCAGCACTCAGGATTCTAGTATTAACTACCTAGCTTCACTCAGGAGTTAACTCAGAGCTTAGGGACTCAAAATAGCGACCATAACTTATGACACTGCTTTATCCCCTTAGTGAAAATATTAAGGCCATCAAGTTTCGAAAGGAGTAAACAACAACTTTAAATGTGTCGTAGTTTAATGCTTCATAATTCCAGAAAAAACTTGTCACAAACAAACAGCCGAAGACGGCACTGATTTAGAAACTTTAAATTCATACCGTGTCGCGTAATGCCGCTATCTAAATTGATGTAATATTGCCGGTTCCGTATGTAGATAAGTCTATAACCATTGCCTTGAAGACGCGGCTAAATCTATTTGAAAAACAAATTATTGTATTATTTTTAAAAGTGGCGTGATTATATGAAGTCTTTAGTATCCAGAGCCTTTCTTGGCGTAAGGAGTTGTCTTAATATCGGCATAGGTTCGCCTAACCGTTTTACATGTAGACGTCTTTTTGAGCTCCAGAGTTTATTTACTTTTACGACGTGGTTGTTTTCTCAGTTATCAATCATTCTAGTTCATTGGTAAGACGTCGACAACGCGTGTTATACTTAGTGATGTATAACATCTCGGGTCGTCCACGTCCTCACATCTTACGTACATCTGGTTGAAATAGGTTCAGTAGTTTAGGCCGTAGGTACGAGGTAAAAAATTTACTCACATACATACATACGGCATACATACTACATACATACATACTACACGGCTAGTAAGACTCAGGCCTGAAACTGCGTTAAGCGGGCGCCTGCGACGGGCTTCCGTCGCGTGCCTACGCGCGTGGACACGCGGGTGGGCTCCGTGGGAACGCGACGGCCCCCGTCGCGGGGACCGTCGCGGTGACCGGATTATTTTATGTTGTTTTTTTTTCCGCCTCGCCGAAATTTTCAAACAATTCTTTGCAAATTTCTAGCCATGCCGCTGTTCGTGCATCTCGGTCTTTATACAGTTCATTCGCCTGGTCCCATATGGCAGGGTGACATTGTACTTCCACAATTACCCTTTCTGTATCGACAGACATTATCCTTGATTTTCTCCGAGCGTGCGTACGACCCGTATCACCTAGCGTAAAGGCCTGCGCAGACGACGGACTTTTGTCCGCGGACTTTTTTGTCCGCTAAAATAGATCGCTTACAACTGTATCGAGTAACGCAAACGAGGGATTAAAAGTACCGCGTACAAAAAGTCCCCCGAATAACCGAGGACATGCAGAGAGCGGACCGGACAAAAGTACTGGGGAGTCCCCGAAAAAAATAGAACTCGTGTGACTAGGCGAAGCAACGCACATGGCGGACTTTAGTTCGCATTGTGTTCCATAGCGTGCACTTCTCTACATTTCCGGGCAACAAATGATCGCACACCGTGTGCGTTGAGTTTGCGGTAAATCCGCGGCGGAATTTTTATTCGCGGAGCGTACTTTTTTCTCCGCCGCGGAGAAAAATCCGTCGTCTGGGCAGGCCTTTATTGACCGAACAAGCCCGTGCGTGTTACCGCTGGCGAGCACCGCGCGTGCCCCCGCGACGGGTTCCGTCGCACGGAGGCGGGCCCCGTTGCGCGGGTGCGGGGCGCGCTTCCCCGTGACGGACGCCCGCACAGGACCCCGCGACGGAGCACTTTTGTATGAAACCGCGCGGGTGCCCGCTTAACGCAGTTTCAGGCCTCGTAACTCTTCCTTTCCGTCGTAGTCGGGTAAAGGAGAAAAATCTTCATGTGTCTTTAAAGACTCCAAACTAAGGCATTTTAAATAAGAATGCCATTAAAAAGATACTTCCCTGAAAACCAGTATAGACTAAGAATAACAAAATAATAAATTCTTTTAAAAGTTGTTTTTAATGCAAATTTTCCAAAACTTGCTAGAACATATACTTAGTACCTACATACGTAACAAGTTAAATAGTTATTTGTTATACAAGAGTGCAAAGTTGCTTTTTAACCGCATGTTCAATTTTAGTGATTCAAAAATTAGAATCCTGAGCGTTAGCGAGGGAATCAAAAGAGCACGAGGTGAAAAATCTTTGCACTCGAGTGCAACACGTAACTTTTCATCCCACCTCAGCGAGGAAATCAGTAAATGCAAAAAAAAAACATTTACAATCACAAGATACTTTTATTTCAGTTTAGGTATTAACTACTACATTATGATAGGTAAGTATTACAGAATAATCTTAAATTACAACAAATAATACCTAAGTATAATTAAGAAAAATTGAAAGTAACGTTGCTACAGTTTATTAACTTATGTTGAGTGTAATATTTTTGTTAGGTACTGTAATGTTGGTGTTAGTGACTTGTGTACTGTTTTTCGGTAAACTATCTGTCATACTTAATAGTTGTCCGATTCTTCGGATTCCCTTGGCGTAAATGTTAGCGAGAGAGGGCGATTGGTAGGTGTTTCGTAACGGCTCATTTTTGATGTAGAAGGGCCAGTCCAAGGATCTGACTGAGGCTCTTGCAGTGTAATGGCTCCTACGATGCCTTTACATATTTTAGACTTATTTTGGATGGAATCCTCTATGTATCCCTCTACGACCGCATTGGACTTCCAGCCTCCATTAGCGCTTAAGGGACAGGAGATCAGCTCCTGAATCGGCCAAAAGTGTGGCTGAAGTTCGTCGGAAACAATGACCCGTGAACAACAGGGGTTCTGGAAGTTCAAGAAATGTTGCTATTTCTCGTGGGATACTGCCAATTTTATTAGTACCCATAGGCTGTCTAACACACTTTCCGTTGCGATCAATTTTAGAATCCTTCGCTTGCTCGGTCATCAAAATTGAGCACGCGGTTAAAAAGCAACTTTGCACTCTTGTATAACAAATAACTATTTATGCTTGTTACTAAACTTAGATATCACATCTTTTTATAATTACTAATGTATGCAAAAACGATCGACAAAATTATATTGGGTATATTTTAGTTTTTTTCTTTCTTTTCTCAGTTAAATAACGACCTTCATTTGTATTGCAAAAGATAAAAAAAAATCTAACTGTTTCTGCAAGTGGCAAATAATTTCGGCGTTTTGCAGTAATTCGTCACTTATAGAAACAGTTAAAAGATTTACAATCACAGCAATACCATGTCAATGTTGAGATCGAAGAGAAACAAAGGAAAACAATCCTAGACCTTGAAAGCTCTGATTCCCACCTCAAAGAAATAAATTCACAAGTACAGGGTGCTTTATCCTATAACCCTATGAGATTGAAAAAATGGGAATAGTCGAGTCCGCCAATGAAAACTTACACCACATCGCCCTATCAAGCCACCAAGTTTGGAGCCACACATAGCTCGGAGTAGAGCTCAAAGACACGGATATTGACTGGGGACCTGCGCCGGTAAACTTCGAATTAGCGTAGATAGTGATCGTACCCCTAAATTGCCACAACCAATATTTGTGCAT
Source organism: Luperina nickerlii (assembly GCA_963855955.1). Taxonomy (NCBI): domain Eukaryota; kingdom Metazoa; phylum Arthropoda; class Insecta; order Lepidoptera; family Noctuidae; genus Luperina; species Luperina nickerlii. The sequence goes on from OY979669.1 coordinate 9,367,854, forward strand.
CTGTCCCGTGCAAAGTCAAAGTTTTTATTTGTAAAACATAGGTGGGTGTAAAAACAGGTGTTGTAAATAAAATATATGTATAGTTACACTATGTTTTGCCGTTGACGGTGTACAAATATCAATAAAGTTGGTTTGTAAAGTTACACTTATGTATATGTAACATTAAAATTAAATGACAAAATCTATCCATGCTAAATTATATTAAGCTTATCCTTAAAAGCAGATCGAACTTATCGAAGCATCAAAATCCAGACGTTAACTAAACAGCGCTGATTTAAACATAGAAGGAAACACTAGCAAAGGGGATTGAAGATTTTTATGTGGAGTAGATACTGGGTAGTCTAGTGGACCCGACATTATTCACAATTTACATGGATGCCATTTTAAGAAATTAAATGTTTACGCTGACTTGATTTGTTGCGCTGACGATACAGTTATTATTTTTAAACAGTAACGCCTGGAAAGAAATACACGAGAAAACCTAGTCTGGAATGAATAAAATAACTAACTAGTCGGATTTAAATTTACTGACGTTCAACGAAAAGAAAACTAAATATTATATAATATTTAGAAAAACGAATGCTATTAAACTGCCTGAATGGAAGATAAAAATCACAGATAAACCGAGCCTGCTGATAGCTCTATTTCCACGTGTCCGTGTAAAGAGATCGAAAGAGTTGATCACCTAAAATACCTTGGACTGACATTAGATCAGCGTTTCTCTTTCAAACAACATATTTGAAAACGAGTTATGGCAAAACGAGTTCGTAGGTTGATCTATGTTATGAAACTTCTACGTGAATGGGCTTCCACTGAAATTAAAAAACCAGTTGGGGCTACTGTTTTACAGTTTGAAGAGAGGTAGCCAAAACTAATAAATGCGCAAAAAAAACATACAGGGCGCAACGTGCTCTTTTTAAAGTAATGCTATTCAAACCTTACCGTTATTTAACTGACAGACTATACTGACAAACTATACATTTTTACGATTATTTATGTAAGTCACTGAAAATCAACAAAGAAACTAATTTAAATGCCCTATAATGCAAGAGAAAATTCAAAATCCCCAGTAAATTCTATTCTGCGTATGGTCAACGACTTCCAACATTCCTTCATAAGTACTGTCACCTACAAAAAGGTAAACACGCTACTCATGATCCATAACTCCTCTTACACCCAAGTGAAAGACAGTTAAATTATGGAAATTGGAACAATCTTACACCATTACTGAAACAATTCTTAATTAGTATATTTTATATTTTTATTTTTCGTAATATTATTTTTTTTTTATTTATTTTTTTATTTGCAGTCTCAAAGAGGCGAACTAGTTTTAACCGTCGCCAATTACAAATTTTTACTATTGTAATTTGAATGTTCAAATAATCGATTTTTTACTATAAATAAACTTCAAAACAAAGCAGATTTCTATAGCAATAAATGATTATAGCTGTGTTCACGACTCCACATAGCGTTGTGCGCAGCGAGCTTCGTAGCGTGTCGCGTAGCAAGCTGCGTAGCATGTTGCGTAGCGCGCCGCTTGCGTAGTGTGTCGTGTAGCGAACTGCTTGGTATATTCTGTAGCGTGCTATAGAGCGTGTGGCGTAACATAGTCGTATGTTTTTGTGTCTTTTATACAACCTGCTATTGTACTCCAGCACTACTGAAACTTCAGTTTTGCAGTAAACCATGTAGATTTAATAAAAATAATACATAAGTTTCCTTCTCCTCTGTGGTATTTGCGTGTAGTTTAAATGCGCAGCCCTTTTCCAACTGTGTTGGAAAGTCGTCAAGACTTTAATTAACGACTGATATGCCAGAGGGGTGATTGCGTAACATACTATCATTGGCAACGGCTTTATTTCGACAGTTGAACAACATTCATTGCGTTATTTACATTGTTGAGCAGACTAATATTTTTCGAACATAGGAAGCAATGGATTAGCAATATCCTTCAGAACAGGGACTTGAAAACGAAATGAATTTCGTTCCGTTACCACTAATGTTATCGTATAACGTTCCAAAATATATAACGATACTAAAACCTAAAAATATCAATAACGTTACAAAAAAAAAAAAACGTTATAGAATATAATTTTCGTAGAACAATATTATAGTAACGTTATAGGTAGCAGTAACATTAAGCTTATCCGCTTGTAATAACGTTACTGGTGAAACTTTACAGATTCATTTGTAACGGTATTCTTCATACTTTTTCGTCTTTTTCATCTTTGTCATTTTATCCATACTAATATTATAAATTTGAAAGTAACTCTGTCTGTCTGTCTGTTTGTTACCTTTTCACGCCTAAACCACTGAACGGATTTCGATAAAATTTGGCAGAGAGATAAATTCCATCCCGAGGAAGGACATAGGATAGTTTTTATCGACATGCCTCGCGGGCGAAGCCGCGGGCGGAAGCTATTAAGTCATAAAGCTGGCAACGTTGAGTATCGAAATGAATAACTTTATTATATCGTTATAAAGTAATAACGATATGTTGATAATATTGTTAGTGAACAGTTTAAGATTTAATTCTGTTTGTCAGTACCTACTTAATTTAAGGAATTAATTTTGTTACGATCCTGGTGGAACGGTTCAAATTATCGGTACCGTTATGTTAATTACGCGTAACGTTATTTTGAGTAACGTTTCAAGTCCCTTTAGTTCAAAATGATTCAGATTATGAATAATAATAGTGCGTTACGCAATTAGGGTGTAGTTCTTATTTTCGAGTATCATAACTTCACATTACTAGTTTATTTTCCAAAACCTTCGCACAGCTGTTGCAAAACTATGTGCGAAACCTAAACTTAATTCATGAAATGTACCTACTGAAATCCGGTCATTCAACTTGTGATTAGGGAAAAAACATTATCGCTACTTTGACCGCAGTCGCGAAATTATACAAAAAACATATCCTACTTTAATATTTACGCTAAGTTGTTTATAATGTTTTTCTTGTATACAGGTAATAAATAAGTACCCGTAGGTATAGTAAAGTTTTTTCCTTGCGGAATTAAATGTTTCCGGAACAATTTTTATTCTTTATTATAATTCATACTATCAACACAACTATCGTTGTCTGTTGTGTTGCTCTTTCATTTGTCAGAGAACTTAAGCTTGACTTCATATTTCTAATGCTTTTTTAAAGAAATTACCTATTAAGGCTCCTACAAACAGGCGCGACACGCGATATAATCGCGCGCGACACAAAGGCACTGCTCGTTGCGTGACTTGCGGTGCCTTTGTGTCGCGTGTCGTGTCGCGCCTGTTTGAAGGAGCCTTTATCCACTAGCACGAATGTATTCTAATTAGACTATTTTTTTATTTAATCCGAATTCCCCAACCGTCTTCGAGCGACACGTTCCGGAAAAGTCAAAAATAGTTAGCTTTCCCGGTGTACCTACCACCTACGGAAAAAGTGTATGAATAAAAGTTGTAGTTCTTATGAGCTTTCATTTGGTATGATCTTTTCCCCGCACCGTTTTTAAGATATTAGCAAAAAACCCAAAAGTGGTTTTGACTTTGTTCCCCCCCGACCCTTCCCTACTCCAGCTTAGCTAGACGTCAGGACTTTTAGTATTTTCACTTTCTGAGCAACCTGTACAAGTTTCTGAAGGAATCGCTTAGGTCTCTCCTCACGCACTCTACACCTCCTCCCTGGATCTCCTTCCCCCGTTCCGCTCTCGCCTCTCCCTTTTGGGCCATTCATTGACTGAACTATATTGAAAATCTTTTTTTAGTGTACCTCCAGTACACACCAAGTGTGGATGCTTTATTTTATCCCCATTTTTCGACGCAGGGATCTGTTTGCGAAACACTAAGCTTTAAAGTGCTAACTTTTGTTTGTTCGGGCTAAATGGTTATTTTTGGATATGTGTAAAAATTCACGACAGTAGTATATATAATCGTTCTCCTGCCAAATTTATTTGTAAAAATATCTAGTAATTTGGCCAAGATCAAATAAGTGGAGACTTTATGTAAATACTTTCTCAATCTATTGTAATTTATAAATTGGTTTCAATTGCATTGAATTGATTTAAACAATTAGATATTTGATCGCGAAAAAGTTGCCACAAAATAGGCAGATATTACGAGTCAACTCGGATTTTACGAGAATCGTAATTCTTTAAGTTCGAGTCCGTACATAGTATATCTACATATAGGTATTATATGCTAGAAAAATATAGACGATTTCAAGCATATTAAAGCTATCTCCAAAAGTCGGCGAGGAGAGAAACAGTAATATAATTTAAATTATGTTTGTTTGTTTGATAGTGCACACATCCATTCAAAGTCAAAGTCAAAGTCAAAGCATTTATTTCAAATAGGCACATTAAAGGCACTTTTGAACGTCAAAAATTACAACAAATAGAATTGATTCTAGTCGCCCATTCCAAAGGGTAGTTTTCGTATGGAGAAGAATGGGCAAGAAACTCCACCGTTACTCTTTTAAAATGTTTTACAATATTTTGTATACATTAATTATATCATAATAATATGTGAAGACGATGCACCTAAAATAAAATTACTATACCACAATAGGTAAAAGAATTAAAAATGAAACCATGACATATAAATTAATTATCTCATAGATGCATGGTGCTCACATATTTACAAACATGGTAAAAGTAAACGATTTTCATTTAAATAAAATAAAATAAAAATTACAAGTAATAAGTCAGGGTGTAAGTTAAAGTTATTACAGAATGTAAATCAATATCAAAAAAAGAATATATTTTACAATTAAATTAGCAACCAGTTTGATTTTGTCTAGACTCTAGATTGTCCTATGGAGCAGGACCAGCATGTTTCCAAGCGTTCTTATCTTGGATATAATCTTCTAATTTATAGTATGCTTGTTTACAAAGTGTACGTTTAATGTGAGTTTTAAATTTTCTTTCATTTAATTGCAATATATCACAAGGTATTTTATTGTAACATTTAACACAGTACCCCATAAAAGATGTGTGTACCTTGGTTAATCTGAAAAATGGTTGATGTATTTTATCTTTATTTCTAGTATTAAAATTATGTCTATCGCTTATTTTATTAAAAAGATGTAGATTTTTTCTTACATACATAATATTTTCATAAATAAATTGGCAAGGTACCGTCATAATATTAATCCTTTTAAAAAGTTCCCTGAGAGATTCGCGGCGACGTAGATTATAAATGGCTCTGACAGCTCTTTTTTGCAAAATAAAGATGGATTCAATGTCAGCAGCTCGACCCCATAGTAAAATGCCGTACGACATAATGCTGTGAAAGTAGCTGAAATAGACTAAACGTGCGGTTTCTACATCAGTTAACTGTCTTATCTTTCTAACAGCATAAGCGGCCGAGCTAAGCCGCCCCACAAGAGATGTTATGTGAGGTCCCCATTGCAATTTGTCGTCTACCGTGATTCCCAGAAAAACAGTTTGATCAACAAATTCCAGTTTTTCTCCATTCAATATGATGTCACATTCACTACTTCTAACATTAGGTAATTTAAATCTAATGCATTTGGTTTTCTTTTCATTTAGTACCAAATTATTTACCGTAAACCAATCTTGGACCTGAAGAATAGAGTTATTCACGTCGTCAAGATTTTGTGCCCGTCTGTCTATCTTAAAGATCAATGAGGTGTCATCTGCAAATAACACCATCTTCGGTTGATTTTGAAGTAATTGGGGTAAATCATTAATGTAAACTAAAAAGAGGAATGGACCCAATATCGAACCTTGAGGAACGCCCATTGCTATTTCAGACCCTAATGAGTTTACGCCGTTTACTTGAACTTTAAGCTTTCTATCTTTTAGGTATGTCTTCAGTAAATCAAGAGCTAAATTCCTAATCCCATAATGCTCAAGTTTCAGCAGAAGTGTCTCATGGTTTACGCAATCGAACGCCTTAGAGAGGTCGCAAAAGATTCCAATGGCATCTTGTGCTTCTTCCCAGGCGTTAAAAATGTTCTTTATTAGGTTGACACCGGCGTCAGTGGTACAACGCCCTTTGGTGAAACCGTACTGGTGTTCATGAAAGATGGAATTTTTATTAAAATGGCGTAACATTTGATTGAGCATCAACTTTTCAAACACCTTACTGAGAACCGGCAGAATCGAGACAGGCCTAAAATTGTTGGGGTCTTTACTATCACCGGATTTGAACAAAGGAACTACTTTACTGTGTTTCATGAGATCTGGAAAGACTCCTTGGTCTACACTGATGTTAAATATGAAAGCTAAATAGGGCGCAATCGTTTCGATGATAGATCTACAAACTTTTACAGACATTCCCCAGAGATCTTCTGTTGATTTAATTTTAAGATCTTTAAAAGCTTTTATAACAGCCTGGGGGTTTGTATGTTGAAACCCAAATTCCGAAGGGCATGCCTCAACATTCTTTCTAAGTAAGTCAGCAGAAAGCGCGGGTGAGGAATTTAAAGCTTCAGTAGTTTTAATGGGAATATTAGCAAAAAAATTTTCAAATTCCTGAGCAATTTCTATATCTGAATTGATGGGGCCACGAGCAGTCTCTAAATTAAATTCAGTATTACGCTGTTTTTTCCTACCTGTTTCATTGTTTATTATTTGCCAGGTAGTTTTTATTTTATCATCGGCTGATTTTATTTTATTGCTAATATAAAGAGCTTTAGCTGTTTTGCATACTCTTTTGAAAGTCTTAGAATATGTTGCAAATACTGATGAAAGCTTGTGTTATTCATATGTTGCTTCAGGCCATAAAGTTCAAAAAGGTTTTCCCTGCTTTTACGAATACCTGGAGTCGCCCAATCACTAAATAAAAACTTTGCGTAAATACTTTTAGTCTTTAGTGGGAAAGCGTCATTAAATTGCGTGTTTAATAGTGAAAAGAAGTCGGCGTAGAACTCATTTGGGTCACATAAATTATTAAAACTCTGAACACATAATTTACTGGCCAAAGAATTATTTAATTTTTCTAAATTTTTACATGTAATTGGCCTAAACCTTATTAAGAATTTTTGTAAAGGCATGTGGGAGCAAAATGTTATTGTTTGTCCACTGTGATCAGATGGCAACTTATTTACAATTTGTTTGTGTAAATAATCACAGTTACAGAAAATATTATCTATACAAGTGGCAGTGGAAGCTGTTACTCGAGTGGGTTCAATAAAAACATTTGACAAATCAAATGACCCAAAAAGACTTAGTAATCTGATAGTATTCGTGCTATTTTCTAATAAATTAATATTAAAATCGCCACATATTATTATTGACTTACTACTAGCAGAAAGTTTCTTTAGCACATCTTCCATTACAGAATCAAACAAAGCTAGATTCTAGTAACTTGGAGGTCTGTATACGCATACTACTACATGCTTATCGAGCTCAACACAGGACAATTCAATAGTGTGTTCAACAGACAGCCCGGTGATGTCTTTTCGTTCCTTTGCTTTAATTGAATTTTTAACTAATATTAATGATCCGCCATGTATCATACGTGTTCGGCTGAAATGGCTAACTACACAATAATTTTCATAATTAATTGACATTACTTGATGGGCTTTTAACCAATGTTCTGTTAAACAAATGACATCAAACTTGGTATTTTCTAAAAACAATTCTATTTCCAGTAATTTAGAAGAGCAACCTTGGATATTTTGGTTAAATAATTTTAAAATATGTTGCCCTCCCTTTAGTTTTTTATTATTCTGAGTAATATTGCCAGAAGATACCTTTTTATTATTCTCTAATAGTAATTGGTTATTTGACGGGGTAACTTCTGTTGTCTTACTAACTAGTTTAAAGAGTTATCCGGAGTGACCTCCACAACTACGACTGAAGTGTCTAGTGAGCCCGTATGAGTTCCAGCAGGAAGAGAATACCCTATCTGACTGGTAGTGGCCTCCAATGATGTTGGTATTATAGGTGGACCCTCCTTCGTACAACATGATGATTCATAATTATTTATCACTATGTTGTTAGTATAACTAGACAACACAGACTCGTCCCTAATACTACAATTTGTTATATTAGCTATAACCCCATTAATATTATATGCTATCAACATAGCAATCATATGTCTACATTTCCAAGACAGAGATAAAGTTCTCTGAGTTAATTTAAAACCACTAACAAACTTATTAGTGTCAAAAAACAATAATTTGTCACTATGATAACTTGTCAGCATGTGAATAGTTTTATTCAATTTATATATATATTTATTTTCATCTTCTGATAGAGTATCAGAGTAAGGTAAAGCACACAACATTAGCTTACCTATGTTTAACTTTAATAAGGTGTTCACACCATCCACTATGTCCTTTTTGGTAATACCAGTACTTTTACCTAGTAGCAAAACCATTGTAGAATAATTGTCTAGGTTTGTGTTTGCAATTCTTTTAATCATTTGTTTAAAACTTATATTATGATAACTATGATTGGTAAAACCATGGCTAAGGTAATTGAGTAATATATTTCCAAAGCCTGAACCTAATTCGTCACTAAAAAAAATTGATTTCATTGATTCAAAACTCATACATAACATAACATCATGTCTGTATTTCCCGTAGGGTTAAGCAGACGTGTACCTGTACCTGTTCCTATCAATCAAAGCACCTCCCATCCAATCTCTTCTCCACCCTTGGTTGACTGGTAGAGAATGCCTAAGGCATTAATGTCCACCTTCATAGTTTTTTGTGCGAAAAGTTTAAATAAATAAATAAATAAGCCTATAATGTTCCCACTTCTGGGACACAGGCCTCCTCCCTTCAAAAGGGTGTGGGCTGTAATCCACCACGCGAGACCAGTGCAGCTTGTTATATACATGTCTTCGAATTTATGGTTCTAGAACATGCCGGATTCCTCACAATGTTTTCCTTCACCGTTTTGAGAGCAGTGGTGATGAAATTATTGACACAAAGTAAAGAACCTGCCTTGGTTTTGAACCCAGGACCTATAACTCGTAAGTTGGGGCTACAATACTAACTGGGCGGTAGCACACACACAGGTACACAGGTAAGGAAAGCAATGTGGTAACATTGCTCTCCCTACCTGTACACCCACATTTCGCCAGTGATGATTGAGTCCCATGTAATAGGGGGTTAGCCTATTGCCTTTAACCGGGCACTTCAAAACTACTAATGAAACTAGGCCTCGTGAAAGTATATCTAATCGTGAAGTATGTAAGTATGCCTGAGCAATATTTACTAAGGACATTTTTGATTTGTAGGACCATGATTATACCGGTTTCGTACCAAAATGGTAAAAAGGAACCCTTATGGTGAAACTTAGTCTCTCTGTCTGTCTGTCACAGCTAGATATCTCAAGAACTACTAATGCTATCAACTTGAAATTTAGAATAGTTTTAGATGATTTTTGCCAAATATTTTTAAATTAGAAAGAAATAAAAATATATGTATATTTTATGCAACAGGGACTGAATGGGGGTCTGAAAAATTCAAAGTGGGGCTACTAGGGCATGTGGGGTATCATATGAAAGAGCGCAGTTTGCATATTCTCAAATATTTTTTTTAGGCCACATAGTTTTCGACTTTTAATGAAAAATTTAAAAAAATACCGTTCCCCTTATCTCCGAAGATTACAAAGTGAAAAATCTGAAATAATTCTATGTGATAGAAGTTTATGTAAAGATTACGGGAAATATAAAACGAAGTCTCTCAATAGCACACCCTTTCAGAAATCATAACCAAAAGTTACACTAGTTCCACTGTCGGTCAAGAGGTGGCGCTGACCTAAAACTGCAATATTCTATACCGCAGTGCACAGTGTTAAAATTCTCTGACGAATATAGCCTCGCCGAATGAAAATTTAAACACATATGATGGTGCAGTATGTGTTTTTTTTTATCAAAATCAACGGGTTCGATCCCTGGCTAGAAATATTGATTTTTCAAAAATCCAATGTTTCAGTTTTAGTTTTCAACAAAATCGAGCCCGTGACTCCTTTGAGTACTTTTCGCTATTTCTCAAAGTTTCGGATTTGGCCATCCATGCCCACTTGGAAAATTCACCCTGTATAATGTCAAATAATAAAAAGATTAAGTACGTCAAAGAAGTGTGTAAAAAATAAATAAAAAATAAACATCATATTTGAGATCAGTTAATAGACATTTACATAGTTATGCCGTTAATGAGGTGCCAGGGAAGCCACATGTGCAAAAGGATTTATTGCCAAACGACCTTGTCTTCAACGTAGTCTTTAATCTCAAAATATGCTTTTTTGATAAGGACGTGATTGATGCGGGTTTTGAACATTCCATCGGTAAGTTCTGTAACCGGCTTTGGCAATTTGTTATAAAAACGGATGCTGTTTATAAGAAATGACTTGCTAGTTTTAGTTAATCTAAATTTAGGTACCACAATTTCATTTTTACTACATCTATACTAATAATATTATAAAGCTTACTAATATTATATATATTTTATATATAATATTATAAAGCTGAAGAGTTTGTTTGTTTTTTTGTTTGTTTGTTTGGTTGAACGCGCTAATCTCAGGAACTACTGGTTCGAATTGAAAAAATATTTTTGTGTTGGATATTCCATTTATCAAGGAAGGCTATAGGCTATATAACATCACGCTACGACCAAGAGGATCGGAGCATCAATGAAAAATGATGCAAAAACGGGAAACAAATATTCCTTTTGAGAGCTTTCGTTGCGTACGCTGCGTAAACGGTTAAAGTTACGCAAAAATCATGTATAACGGAATTGTTTCCATATAAAAGTTCTAAAAAAAAATCCGCGACAGCATATGTCTATCTTTTAAGGTTTACTCACTATAACCTTTTTTATGGTAATCAAATTTCTTCTAAACTAATGCATTATTTGCGAAGGTTTTTTTTATAAACATGATATTAATCCTTATCAAAATAAATGCGTTATTCATCACAAGTATTTAATTTTGAATAAAATTACCCTTGACATCATTTGATTTCAACGAATATCTTAGGAGGTGCATAGTTTACAAGTAATATAGTCGCATAGTTTACATGTATAAGTAATAATCTTAAGTAATACTCTTAAAGTAATGGAATATATTTTTAACCGACTTCAAAAAAGGAGGAGGTTCTCAATTCGGATGTTTCTATTTTTTATTTTTTATGTATATTCGGGCATAACTCCCTCATATATGTATAGATTTGCAAAATGTTTTTTTCTTCGAAATATTTTTATTACGGAAATATTTTTACTACGAAACTCATCATCAGATCTTTATGAAATTTACATGATATATATGATAACTTTATGATGTACACAATATATGTACAAGTATATAGTACTACTATTTTTGTATTTAAATTCAAAATACAGGTGACTAAACATGTTTATATTTGATTTGAAACTTTTACACTGTCTTATTTCATTTATGGAAGTACTAAAATTTATCATAACTTTGAAATGGTACGTGTTACAAGAAATTTATTCATATATTCGTGTTTAGCAGGCCCAAATTGACAGAAATCGGCTATTTAAATAAATGTTATTTAAAAAAAAAATTTTTGTCACAGTGTTGTATCTAGCTCAATGTTCATAATTAAGGCACGAAATTAAATTAGTAAAAATAGCCCAAGATCGATGAATATAATTAATTATGGATGGATTTCTCAGTGAATTCATCTCAAATTTGTACCATGGCTGCTCTCAAAACGGTGAAGGAAAACCTCGTGAGGAAACCAGCATGTCCTGGAATTAAAATTTCAAAGACATGTGACATCAACCAACCCGCAATGGGCCCGCGTGGTATATACTCGTATTACAGCCCACTCCCTCCCAGAAAGAGGTGGCCTGTGTCCCAGCAGTGGGAACATTATAGACTGATTATGTTGTACCATGTGTCATGGCTGTTCTTCTGGTATTAACTACTACTAAACTTTTGTAGGAACTTGATTTAACCCTTCAGACGATCACCTACTAGAAGCCGTTTGCTACAATCGCTCAACAGTTTTCACGGTTGTCGTTTCGAGAGTATTTTTCTTATGAATAATCGCCGCTGGTTCATACGGATTTGTCGAGTATATACTAGTTAAAAACTAACAACAAAATGTCGTGCCATCAATGGCCAGTACCTTTTCTCTTCGAGTGTTTTTCTTAAAATGTGGAATCCGTATGCAACAAAAATTCCTTGAGGAATGTCAGAGTATCTGTCCGATGCAGCTTGCATACTGCGTAGTCTGTTTATAATCTGTAAGTCACTATCTCACTGGATTTTGAACGTTTCTTGTAGAAGCTGGCATGCGTAAATGCGGTCTTAGGGATGTGATATGCAGATTATCAGCAACCTTCTCAACACTAATTACGGCATGCTGCAATATGTTCGCGGAGCGTGATAATTATGGCAATTACGTAGCATGACCGTTCACAATGACCGGGACGGATATAGTCCGTCGTTAAGAGGCCGGTGGTCAGAAGTGATATAAAGGATGATATTATAGGTGAATTAATTTATAACTTGTTTAGGTACTCTAAATTATTTTATCCTACGTTTTTTATTTTCGATTCGGTGTCACATTTAGTAAGCAATGTGTTTTATACTTTGTTCTGTTACTTTTTTTGGGTGCGGCGCTTACAGCTCAAGTAAATCCAGGTTTATTCGTATTGGTTCTCATTGTTTACGTTTTAAATATTGAAAATATTGCAGAAGACTACGTCTATAATATTTTCAATGAATATAATGATATAATAATTTTAAATTAAATTAATATTTTATCACTAATTTTATTTTTGCTACAAATTTTATCTTAAAAGTAGTAGTCCCAGTGGCGGATTTACACATTTGTCGCCAGTAGGCTATTCAAATTTTGCCGCCCCTACCGACCTCTACAATAATGTATCAGTTTCTTGATAATATTTATAAGCCAACGATTTAGTTAAGATTGCACAATAAATAGTTTTTGGATATATTTCTGAGCTAATAAAAGCTCAATCATGTACCTACTACTAATAAGGCGGACAATAATGTACATTCAGTAAACGTAATTAAATAATGTTTATTGTACTTACTTACAGTTTGAAAACAATATATTTAGTTATCTGGCTAATAATAATAATCCGGCTGATGATGACGATGAAATTCAATTTATTAAATTTTACAATACCTTTTTGCGCGTTTTTCTATTCGCAAAATCATCAATTATATCGTTGTATGAAATCTTGTTCATTAGTCATGACTCTATGCACAAAAAAGTTAAGGCGTTTAGTTTTTCTTGGCTAAAGGTAGATCTCAGATAATTTTTCACCCGTTTTAAGCAAGAAAAGCTTCTCTCTCCCGAACAATTTGTCGCTGGTGTACATAGAGCCATGCGAACTGCTATATCCAAGTTTGGATAAATGTTTTGCAAATTCTGTTTTCGCAGGAACAAAGATATACTTTTCAATGATCCAGAATCTGCAAAATTCTTTCAGAAGAAAGGTGCCAGTGATAGAAAATGTACGCATTTTCGAAGTCAGTCTCTAAATTATTTAGATACATTTCTTCCAAGAAAAGGGCTTTTCCATAAGGGTTAATGATGACAATTCACTCATTTTGAGATTCGTAAAGATCGGCAACAGTAATCAAATCTATGGTAGAAGCCTGAATTAGAGCATTCACTTTGTTTATTCTTTCCAAAAAAAACATTCCACACAACAACCATTACCGCCGCGCCCTTTCCAGTTTTACTAAATTCTAAAGTATTCATATATGTCTCATGTCACTCGTTCCCGCGCCGCAACCTAACGCGATTACGCAAATAGTAGAAAACTGTATCTAAGTGGTGAAACATATGACATGTTTAATTGTTTGTGGAGAGCTAATAACATTTAGATATATAAATATTAATCTTTTTAATTTCTGTAAGTTTATCATAAAAAAAAACATGTTGGCCTCAAATTTGCCGCCCCTAAAACCTGCCGCCCTAGGCTCGTCTTCTCAGCCTGTTGGTAGATCCACCACCGAGTAGTCCACAAGCATCGTAAGCAAGGTTCAAAATAACAGGGTGCCTAAAAAGGCCACTTTGGCAGAATCATAAGAGGATAACATTATGAATTATAATATGGCGAAGACAGTCCGTGTTTTTCTTTTTTTCACTGCACTACGTAGGTATAATCAAAGAGATTGGGATTGGATTTGGATTGGATAGATTGGTATTTTAAAACAGACAAAAAAAAAATAACTGAAAAATCCTTCGCAAATGGGATTTGATACGATTAACTTAACAGCATTAACTGTCCATTATGATTCATAATTTTATCCTTTTATCATTCTGCCAAAATGACCTTTTTAGGCCCCCAGTAGCATGGGCTCTCGTGAGAGGATCCTCCTCACTATGCATACCGAACCTAGCACTACTGCTTTCTGCATCAAGCTCTTAGTCCAATCCCCCAATAACAGGTTCATATGAAGATGAAGCTCATTAAGTGGATTACTAGGATAACGGATGTTTTTTTTTTTTTTGGAAAACAAGTTCTTTAAAAATATCATCAAATAATCAGTCATTAACATTCCAAAATACCTACAGGGTTTTTTTCTCAGCATGCGTGCACGTGTTCGTATGTGAAAATTCAAGGCTTAATTCTAATTTAACCAAAAGAGGCTCTCGTAAAAGTTTTCAAGCTCTAGGCTTACAATAGAAAGCTTTATGAAGAGCAATAGAACCTTTGAAAAACCAGAATAGACTGACATCGAAGAGTGGGTAGCTAGAATAGTCCTTTCACAGTTGATTTACCTTTGATTTTGCAGCACTGTGAAAATCACTGAGATCTTTATTTTTGTTACAATTAGGTTGCTAAAAGTTTGCTGTTGTTAAAGTCTCAGAGGTAAAATTTTGAAAGTGTAACTGAGGTATCCTGATTTGTTACTTTTCTGTAGGTAATGCGCTAACAATATCCATTATCCACCTAGTAATAAACCTCGCACAGGGTTTGCAGTAAAATATAAAAATCTAAAACAAAAAATCGGACCTCTTTTAACATTTTTAAATAGGTAGAGATTGTCGTTATATTGAAAAAAAAAAATTAAAACGTCAATGTCAAATTTGACTGACGATCTTAATGTCAAATTTGACCGACGATCTCCCGATCCAGTCTATCAAAAAGTACTCTGTGTCCCGATCGCTTCATAAGAGATCGCGTAAATTTTGTAATTTTGTGGTGATTTTGAGACAGCCACTCAAGATTTGAAGTTACTAAGATACTGCACAGTATCTTGAGAAGAGTCTGTTAAACTGCCTTATCAATACCATAGTAATTAAATGATTACAGATAGAGTACGCATGGTGCAGACATGGATGGTTCGAAGCCCTTATCTTGGAGTCAGGTCGTAGTTGTGACGTCGAATAGCGCAGTGATATATACGGGCGGAGTGACCGCGCGCGAACATTACTAGTGTTAAAGTGCCCCGTGTTGCTCACACGCAGTTCGCGCCGCCAGACTTACGCTCGCTACTTTACTATAGCGATACAGCATTGCTTCAAAATTGTGTATTTAGTGAATACTTGTGCTGGAGCGTTTGCTAAGCCGGTAAGTTATGCTTTGTTATTTTTTTCTTGGATATATTTTTTCTTAGATATAATATTTACCTACCGTAAAAAAATGCTATAGGAGTTTTCCAACAATGTTCTACTTCGGAGGAAAATTATAGTCTTTTCTTGTTGTTTACATGAAGCTATACATAAAATATATTTATCTGTGTTTAAACGAAGCTTAAAGTTTTCTTCCTAAAAACATAATCTACAGACGGATGGTTACGATTTTCCGCCCTATTGTTCTGTGCCAACAAAAATAATATGCATTTACCAAAGCGTCATCTACCTTGACTTATTCTATTATCAAGTTCAGTGTCATCGCTAGAAATTTTGTAAATAACAATTTCAAGTGGTTTTTGGTAGTCAAAGTAGGTACATAGATACATACACACATTGATACATTGTACTTGAAATTAGGCAGGAGGCCTAAAAAGCCCCACTTTGGCAGAATCATAAAAGGATAACATAATATGGCGAAGACAGTTCGTGTTTTTCTTTTTTTCGCTGCACTACGTAGGTACAATCAAAGAGATTGGGATCGGATTTGGATTGGATTGATTGATATTTTAGCACAGGCAAAAAAATAACTGAAAAATGCTTCACCAATGGGATTTGATACGATTAACTTAACAGTTAACTGTATATTATGAATCGTTATGTTATCCTTTTATGATTCTTCCAAAGTGGCCTTTTTAGGCCTCCTTCCGCAACCCCCGACTGGTCCCGCCCGCCACTGCGGGCCTCCTCTGGTCAGGGGGGTATGGATTAGTCTAGGCCAACTTCTTAACAATCCGGTCGTCGCTAAACGGACTAAAATATCAGCAAACAAGATCACCTTAAAAATAAATTGCGCTCATATCGTTGATGTTGCGAAAAATATTTATACTTTATGGCTTAGTACCACAAACTAGATTTAAATTTGACGAGACTTGAATTAAACGAAGGTTTCTATAAGAAATTATCAAAATACTTGTAACATTTTAATTACGATATGTTAATAACGTACTTAATTAAAATGTTACAAGTATTTTGTTTTAATAAATTTAAACTGTCGTTATATTAACACAAAAATGTGAGAAATATTATAAATAGTATTATGAAAACATGTAGTTAACACACGTTTTGTTTTATGATAGACATTATAATTCATTGCTGTCAGCATTAAAGTGTTATAGTCCTGGTCAAGAGCGATCAAGGTAGCGAGCCGCTAGCGTGAGGTCGAGGCACTGCACACTGGTTCAATTCAACTTGACTCCATTAATTTACTTATGTTTCGCGAAAAAATCACGAGGAAATCATTTTTCCAGATAAAAATAAGGAAAATTTCCAAAGGTAATCAAGATCGTATTGTTTCATGGTATTTGCATTACAGGACGTGTTTACTCTTTGTTTGCGGTAAACAACTCATTATACGTATAGGAAGCATAGAACAAAGATTTGCGTCGTTCAAGTTGCAGAATGATAGTTGTCTTGCTTATTGCGAACACTTGACTTACTTTTATTCTAATGGCTGTCGCAGTTATTTAAACGAGCTTATAAATTTCAAGAATATGTAAGCACTTTTTTTTTTCAATAATCCTATAAAGTACCTTGCTACAATCAGCTGACCTTGCCACACTTGCTACAGGTCCAGTCTCTCAATTTGGAGTCTCCGCCAAAATGAATTGTTTCCAAAAAGTTATCTAGATCCATTAATCTTTTCCCATATCGTTGCCACACTGTTGTTGCAAGAGACCATTTGAAACCCTAGGCTGGCTTTCAATTTATTTGTGAACCCATTAATTTGCATCTTTCATTCAAGTTTATACCCACCTTAAATGATTGGAAATATCAGAACTTTCCTTCACAACATGAAAATTGTATAAATAACACTTTCCATATTTATGTTAATGTTGGAAAAGATAAGTGGGTACTTCGGTCGTCAGATCTTTAGGAATCTTACAGGTCAATAGGACCGTATCTAATCTTAGGTTTTCCATGTGAAAGTTTCACCTGCTTATGCTTTTCTTAGTACCATTACCATTTGTCACGCTTCTTCAGTCACAGCCCTCTTGATGTATTGACGTGAAGATCTTGCGCTACCTTTCGAACTGAGCATTATTTAACGATGACTGCGCATTTTGTGTACAAAGGAAAGAAGTGTTAAGGGCATATCATGTTAATAAAACAAATAGTAACTTTAGTTAAAACAACTGGTGCCCACCCGAATCAATATTGATATTTAAAGAAATATTTGAATCTATTTATTTGTCGATCGGTGCAAAGTTTACAAAATTCCTCAAAGGTTAGTTGGGCCTGGGTTTCACCTTGCGTTCGTGACCTTTGAATTTTTATCTCATATTATTTACTGTTTGATGTGACGGTTTTAAACAAAATAATTATGGTAATCTTCGTTATGATCAAATCGGAAGATAGGTACAGTAAACAAAAGAGATAAGTAATCAGGGTGAGTATTAAAAAAAAAAGTAAGCAGATAAGAAACCGATGGATGTTTTCGAATGAAATATAATTTGATAAATGAATTAATGAATGAACTAAACAGCGATGCGGACGAATTTTTTGATGCCCTTTGATTATTTCTCCTCCTTATTATATACTTGTACATATTATTATTTTAAGACTGTTAGCTTTTAAAATTATACACATTAA
This sequence comes from Luperina nickerlii, assembly GCA_963855955.1. Taxonomy (NCBI): domain Eukaryota; kingdom Metazoa; phylum Arthropoda; class Insecta; order Lepidoptera; family Noctuidae; genus Luperina; species Luperina nickerlii. The sequence continues at coordinate 9,385,992 of OY979669.1, forward strand.
AATGAATAAGATGAACTGATTGTTTTCTATTAAATAAATACAATTTTATTAGAAAACATCCATTGGTTTCTTACTAAACTTCAACTGTATCCGACGACCCTGGTTACTTATCTTCTTTGGTGACCTTAGCCAATAGATTCTCATGAGCCTTCTGCCTTCTTTTTATGAAGCTTAAATTGGAGGAGTGTCTGCGTCTAACGACTCCATAACATTAACTACAGAATATTAAATTAACACTTATGACGTCCCACAGTATTTTTATTTGGACAATTGATCATCAATGGCACCCATTTCTTAACGCAGTTACCGAGTACTTGTTAAGTGAAAAAACTAACTAACTTACGCGATGAACTGCAAACATACGGTTTTATAAAAATTTAAGTGGGGGCGAGTTTCACAAACCTGCCATGACTGATTCCGTACCTAACTCGTTTTCCATTAAAAATCGAAGACATGTGACATCTTCTAACCGGCACTGGCCGCGTGGTATTATAGTTCACTCCCTCTCGAAGAGAGGAGGCCCATGTCCCAACAGTGGGAACATTGTACACTGATTACATTTATGATATTCGCACTTTTTGCACATAATCCTAAGCAAAACAGTATAACAATTTTCATTGTCAATTTAAAAGCTTTATAAATTACTCAGTTCGAACTTCGAACATACCTTTCGTTATATACTTTGATTCTCGACTATTTACTTTAGGTATATTATTTATTTTTATGTTTTTACATATCTCGGGACCATGGGATCCCGGTTTCCGCCGAAGTCAATTCGCAGAGGCAGGAAATTTTGAAACTCGGCACCAACCGATTATATTATTAAGTACATTGTGTGGCTTATGATTAAAAATATTTTAAATATGTAGGTATAATCAAACTTCATGTACGGGTTCGGTCTTCTTTTTTGTTTAACTAGTTATTATTATAATAAAACAAAAAATCCTCCTAGGGAAAAAAAATGACCACAACAGTAAGCGGGACAGCAATAGAAGTCAGATCTTTTCAAAAGTATATCTCCATAACTATCTACCTACTGAAAAGTTAAGACGTTACTAGTATTGATGGATCAACACTAAAAGAAACATTTTTTAGCAAAAAGACGAAGGTCACGATATTCTACCGACGTCTGAAATTCATAATTATCGAATGAAAAATATAACACGTTTTCAATAGCTCAAGGTTACTACTCTAGGCCAGTTTAAGTTAGCTTATACAGGGTTAGTCTTCAAAGACGAGCCAAATTTAAGGGTACAGACCATCAAACTGAACAACTTTCTTCATGAGACCAACATCGTAATCGCGAATAAAAATTCAGCCGTATACGTTTAAGTAGAGTAGGTATCGAAGTTTTATATGGGACAGTAAATTTTTCGCGAATACATTATTGGTCCCATGGAGAAAGTTTTCCAATTTGATGGACTTTACCACCACACCCTTAAATTTGGCGGGTCTTTAAAAATAAAACCCTGTATAATTTTGTCATTCAATTCATACATTGTTGTATGTTTGTAAATAAAGGCCCTCATAATGATACTGGATTTACGTCATAGAGGTAAGAGGAATAGGGTGTAAAGTTTACTCATACTCTATAGAAAAGGGAGGATCCTCCGACCAGACTGGTGTTGTGTCTGGCGGGCAACTGCCCGATGATTCATGTCGGGCTGTTGTATCTATGCTAGTTGCGCGGTAAACTCTGCTTGCGCGATGCAGGATTTTGCGTGACGTTGACGAGTTGTTCGCATGTGGCATTGTAGATACCGCTACAACGTAAAATATAATTTGTTTACATTGTTTAGCATGTTTGTCAATCAATCAATCAATCAAATCATTTATTTGCAACGAATGTAGGTACATTAAAATACAGGTGGAGTAGATAGGAGTGAGCCATGTACATTCTGCCTGGAAATAGGCACGCAATATTTATAAAAATTGTTATGAAGATATCTAAAAATAATATTACAAATTAAAACAACATGTCAGAGTTACAATAAAATTATTACAATTATACACACATTAATAATAATAAATATTGAAAATGTCAAATTAAAATGTTACTTTAGAAGAAATTAAAAAATAAATGTATATTAGGTCCAAATGTTCAAAATAATATTAATTATATTTATTACTATACACATTGCTGATTAAAAAGTTATGTCCATTAAAAAATCATTAATCAAATAATAACATTTATCTATTAGGACGGCCACTAATTTCTTTTTAAAGGTTTTAATTGTATCATTTTTCATTCCATCTGGCAATTTATTGTATATTGTAGGACCCATACAAATAACACTTTTTCTCAATAACGCTGTGTTACAGGACTCGACTTTTAATACATTTTTGTATTGATTTCTGGCAGATAGTTTTCTAGTTTCTGACATCGTGGGAAAGAGGTTTTTATTGGTCTTTACAAACATGGCACTTTTAGGGACTTAAACTTTGTTCGTAACTGTCTGTGGTTTTCAAACCACACATCGCTCTAATGCAACGTTTTTGCGCCTTGAATATGTAGGTATTCCCGTGAGTTGCAATTGCCCCAGAAAATAATACCAAATCTTAGAACTGATGCAACCAGACCATGATAAGCGACTTATAATGTAGTTTGAATGTCAACTTGTGTAAAATGTAAATCCCTAAAAATTTTGCTACCTTAACTTGGTTAATTTTTTGTTTTTTTGTTTATTGTAGTCTACAGATCTACTTCTTTTAAAATTGTGCGTTGATGAAAGTGCATTATGTTAGCTTTTGTAAGTTTATCACCAAGTTGTTTCTATCAAGCCAATGTACGATATCTTCCAGGGTCTTATTTATGTCCTGTTCACAGCTATCCGGATGTTTACATTTTACTAACGCGTTGCTGTCATCGGCAAATTAATAATACCATTGGATTGTCAACATGACGTGGCAAATCATTGATATAAATTAAATTAATTGTCACAAGATGAGAATGCAAAAAATTACTTCAATTAGATGCCTGTACTTAATTTTTTTTGTAGTTACATAAGATTTTGTTCGTTCCGAGTTTCGTGGGCATTTACAAGATATCGTAATAATTATGCAAATGTGGATCAAATTAAGCAGACGGTGGTTCTGTAGAAGCGCGAAAAGCGTGTGTTTACTAGTGTTCAAGCTGACGTAGCTACCTACGTCAGCCTGAACACTAGTAAACACACGCAATACCGCACAAGGAAATATTTAAAATAACATTGATTATTTTCAACCTTATGTATAAGGAACGAAGAATGTAAACAAAGAACGAATAAAGTTATAAACATTATAAACAGACGCACTTACATTGATCAAACCAGGCGGAATGTGGCTAGCTTGAAGTGTTTGTACTCACATCTCACATACTTTATGTACTTAATTATGTTTAACTAGCTCTTTGTTAAGTGTTTGCTCTGTCTATCTGTATTTCACGTTGATGTAAAAAGAATAGAAAATTAATTGAATATAACAATAATAGTATCTAGCAGTGGGATGATACCTGTATCAACAACAGTAACATTATAATAGACAATGAAGTAAACAGTACACCCACATGCTTATTACTACAGTAACATCAGGTAAACTAAATGGAAAGCATCAGTTTATTGGTCAATGATTAGACAAGTGATTTAATTTAATACCCTATGATTGCCATGGATTAATATTTTTTAATATAATTGAACTGGTATGACAACTTGAATTATTGACAAGATTGAATGAACCTTGCTAGATTTTAATGGAACCATTAGTCACTATAATGTTGCTCAAGACTCATACATATAATTACTGATGGCAATTATTATGTCGTTTTATCACGGACAGACGGAAACTTGAGGAAAACATTTTCCAAGTCCGAACGTTATATTGACATAGACACATACATTATGATTACATTGTTCTTAGCGTGCTTATGTTGTTAGCTGAACTATTATGCCAACACGTTAGTGTTTGCGATTATTTTTGAAAATAGATGGTTTTAGAACTGTTTTAAATAAACAACAAGATAGTAAATGAGCTCAGTACATCCTGGAAGATATAAATATTACGTCACGCTAGATAATAATCCGTGGCGTATTGGGCAGTTGGGCTAGAGTTACTTAAGCAGAGCTGATTGATGGATAAAACGTGAAGGTTTAGAACGTGAGCCATCTGCTCGTATCTCCTGATTTACATATGGATGCTGCTGTATGTTTGTATGTGGTTGCAATATTTTATGCCTGTTTACCTATTGTTTCTAATATATTTTTGTTAATATTGCAATGCTTTTTGTCCTAGAAAAACTAGATTGCCTAGCTTCCACTAATGACCATCTCAAATTATAGATGATCGTGCTTATGTATCTACTACCGGCTATAAAACTAAAAAAAAAACTTAATCTCGCCTTCTTTAAACTGAACTCTTGATTGCCAGTCACACCAGATAGACATAGTGCGTACCTAATAATGAAGGGATAATGACCATCTACTATGGCGATATTGAACTTGTTACGGGTGACGGGAGTAGGCTGATGGCGTGCCTGTCTGTGTCAAGTGCCGTGGAAGTGTCGCAAGCGCCGGCAAGTCCTCGCTTCTCGCAACGCAACCGCGCGGGCGCAGCTATTACCACTGTTGCAACTGGAACCCGCCCGCGCACCCCTCACACCATGATCCGGAGATAAGTTTTTAGTTCTCACGGCTAAGTGAAATTGCAAGTGCAGATTGTTGATTCAATAAAAGTGAAATTGAATGTTTAATTAATTAGGTTATTTTGCATGCACAAACATTATACTTCAATAACAAAAATAATAGAATAGAATAGGAATATATTGATGACATTTCAGACCGAAATCAATTTTATCAAAAATTTAACGAACTATTCCTTACACAAGTATAAGTAGGAGTTCGTGATATGAGAGAAGAGGATTTAACTAAATCAACATCATGTCTAAGTAAGGTTACAAGGACGCAACTTTTTATTACCACTGTGGCACTGCCAACACTTTCTGTTGTTTTATAGTCCGAACGACTAAAAACAATGTTATTCGTACATATATTTAGAATGTCAACCTTCTTATATTACGAGTGCTCATTATGAAGTACAAAATATTTTTGGTCAGTCATTAATTTTCGTGGATTATTGTAATGCATCGTAATCGTATCATAATACAGCGTAATAAAAAGTGTAACCAACCATGAAGTTATATTCACAGTAAACAACAAAGACCGGGCGGCGCGCTTTATATTCTGCGTGTCTATGGTTCTAAAAATATAGGGACAATGACTCAAAGACATAACGATGGTAAGACCAGTCGTTATTTTATGCAAAGACATGTAAGAAAATTATATCATTAATATTTTGACAATTTGACTAATACGGGGTGTGTTTGCTTTTCTGCGTTACGGGTGGAGTGTGATTTTGCAACATTCAGTCATAGTTTTGAAGATTCGATCTCCTTGCTTTTGTACGAGAATATGTTTCATTTTATTCTGCCGCGACAATTAATATATTCTTTTAAAGTTCTAATACTGCATGTGTCGTTCTATCTGTGTGCTTTTATCTTTTTTAATCTCATCGCGGTAATTATCCCTGTAAGAAGGAAGTTGATCGCTGAGTTATTTTTTTTTTTGCAGTAGGTATTTAGTTATACCAAGTTAGTACATGTAGTACTGGCCAACAATGATCCCAGCATTTGCCCCCATACTATTTGTTATTATTTCGATAGAAAGTTTTCTTTTGTTTTCGTGTTTAGATATATTTTCATTGCGATTTGTATTTTGAAACTGCCTCACTCTCAAATTGCCTTACTAGTTTCGTTTAGTAAGAAAAATTCGTTGGTCAACAAAATCAGAAGCTTTTGTCATGTCCATAAATCACTTTGGTTTTTCTATCTATGTTTGAAACGATTTTACTACTTAATTCAAATTGTTTTGACGAATTGGATTTTTTTTAATATTTCTACAATTTCATGCTTGTGTATTTTACCGTTTCTGAACACTTAAATTTCCATTTTTAATATCGTATGATTATATGAACGATACTAAACCCTTTTCAATTTTACAAGTAGGGTTGTCTCTGGGTGGGTGAGGTTGCCAACCTAACAGCCTGTCCCCTAATTTAGCTGAAGAATTTTTTTTCTTTTTGATAGGATCTTGTCTTAATGTCATTCTACTTAATGAGAATGATGAGATGAAATGAGACTAGACATTTCACTATCTGTATTGGTTTTGACATGTTTAAGTAGCTGTTAAAGTATACATATTAACGATTAGCCCACTTTATGTTCTTCGTAGATATTATAAATGTTTATAGGCTTCCAACCTAAAATACCAGATGCACAATAGAACATTAATAGACCAAGACTCATGCATACTATGAGTACGTGGATATAATATTAATTGAAATCATTAATTTTAATTACGTGAAGATCATTTAATTCATTCATTCTTTACAGAAACAAAGAATGATGAATAAGATAATAATACAAACGACATTATTGAACACTGATCTAAAAATCTTATACTATGATGTTATATTATTGCTATACCAAAACTATTTTTAAACAGTTTATTTAGTCTATTAGCTAAAATAATATAAATTCATACATCTGCAAAATGTCATGTGTGCTTAAAAATAAACACCTAATTTTGTATAAACCAGTTGCAATTCCTCAATTATGTTGAATAATTTGTATCGTATAGTATTACAGGTGCTAAATAACTATAGATACATCCACCTACGTCCTTCACATAACTGAGGTGACAGATGTGCTGAAACCGCAATAAAGGAGTTTCAACATGGATGTTATAAAACATAACGGGTTTTGTTATAACAATGTGGTTCGTAAATCCTCAAATACTTGTCTCCGTGATTCATTTTTGAAAACGATCAAGGTGAACCGTATTCCTACAATCGCTTTCGAGATTTTTAATAATGAAAAGTATCTAGAACATCATTGCTCGAAACGATGTAGTCTTGGGATATTCTAATCGTGAGTGCAAGGGCTCGTCTCATATCAGAGAACGACTTGGACGTTATTGTAACAATCCCATTGAAGTCAATACTGCATTATTTTTGTCTGTGATCGGTTTTTGGACTCATCTACAGTAAATACTTAATCCAAAAATAGATTTAACTTAACGCTCCATATGCCATATTGGTTAATATGAACAAGATTACTATTGTATTAACAGCTCTATGCACGTTCACTTTCTGAATGATAATTAGATCGCGTAGAATTTATAGCGATTAAATTATGATTGTACTAAATAATTAATTAAGTAGTACAATGTATAAATAACAATAATAAATCACATACCATATAGACATTGCAGTTCCCAATATTCATAACCTACAAAAACCATATCTGAAAAAATAAGTAAATATGCTGAACTTAAAGAAGTCACAAGAATCTGGAGACAAGAAAAGAGTATGTTACCTCTATAGTTCTCTCCACGACTGGGTTATTCCCAACCATCTTCTCCGTAGCCTAAATCTAAAAGACTTAGAAGAATCCGTTTATAGCAACCTACGGAAAGCTGCCGTCTTAAACACCTGCAGAATAGTTAGGAACTTCATGCAGTTAGAGGAAGAAAACATACCCTAATTCACATCACACGCAGCATTTATTTCGCTTTAGCCCGTAAATGTAACTAAAACCAGCCTAAGAGCTGAGAAAAAAAGAACACTCCCTAAACAATAAAGATAATAAAATTGATTTATTTTCTCCCACAAGATTCAAGATGTATACAGATTATAATTAATAAAAGTTTGAATATGGTTTCCTTATCTCGAATATATTAAAGAGAGCTCTGTTAAGGACATAAATAACATAAATTACAGCTAATGAACAATATAAAAATAATATTAGGAATTAGAATGAAAAGTGGTGTTTTGGTAAGCTTGTGAATTTATTGTTGTGTATTGTGTGTGTTTTGTGGTATGTGTGGCTGTGGGTGTGATATACGAGTTGTGCTTGTAATGGGTGTGTGTGGAATGATATGTACCTATAAATGATAAATATGAATGAAGCAAATAAATACACATGATTAATCTATATAAATCTAGCACATAATCTAATGCGAACACCTTGAGTATCGTAAAACTCGTTTGATACAATGTAAGATATGATCGATAGATTACTTACACGCATTTCATAATGCACTTCAACTCATTCCGACTACTTAGGTTAACGATGTAATTGTCTATTCCCAGTAAGGTGCTATTGAATTAATGGAATATATTAAGATGAACGAGAGGATGCACTGCAAGGAAATAAACCATTTGATACAGCAGGGATGGGTACTTTAGAAGTACTGACGACTAGGCATAATTACTTAGCACTATGTAAGTACATCCATAGTAATTGTTCAACGGTAATTGTAAATCCCGAGATACCGTTATTGTTTTGCAATCTTTTGTTTTGTCATTGAAGCAATAATCATTGATGTAGTATTAATGATGTTAGTCATCTTGTATAGAAACAAGATGGTTAACCGTGACCGTAGTTCTTTGTTAGTCGCGTGAATATTGCGCAAATATTTTTACGTCGATAGGCTTGCTATGGATAATGTCACGGTCAAAATAATAATTAGAGCGTTTGGGCGGGGCCCGATAGTGTCCGGCGGACGCAGGGCTACCGAATTCTGTATTATATAATAAAATGCCCAACGCGCCTTAAGAAAAGTTTTCACTTCTTTTGAGATGGGAAAAAACCATTGAACTAGCGCCACTGTTACCGTAAGCGATACCGCGCGTGTTTTGTTTATGAGACGATTAAAAAAATTCCCGCTTCGTGTGTGTTCGGGTGTCCTCAGGGTGTACTCGGTTTTAATGTATATCCGATATGTCAGTGAGGCAAAGTATTCTGTTTGGGTTTTGTTTTCACTTCTGTCGGCACTCCCGGATTGCCTCTGTTTTTTTTGTAGCCTTCTATGTAGTACCTGAGAATGTCTCAACTTTATAGGAAGTGGAAGTGTAGATCGTAAAAATTGTACTCACTGCACAGATTTCTAAGTCTACCAAAAGGTAGAGACACCAAACTATTAAATAAGCTTTTCTTAGCGGTTTATACACGATATATTTTTTATATAACTGGTATTATTGCATTAGAAATACCATCACGTCAAGGTTGGAAATAATGCTAGCAGCCCTATGCGGATTGTTGGTGGCGGCACGTCAACGACGTCGTGTGTATGCTGCGCCCGCGCCGACGCTTTTGTCAATGCGTAATAAAGTCCGTGCGTATTGACGGCCGTGGCATGCACCGTCCGCGTCCTAGCACCTTGTATACACTTCACAGTTCGCACCTAAGCGAAACGTTACCTACGTATACGTTTCAGATTATGAACGTAAATAAATTGGCAAAATTGATTTAGAATATTAAACAGCATCTATTTGTGCTAACGACAAGAATGGAAATAACTTTATATTTTTAAATTAATTTAGATATTATTAATAAAGAAATGATGAATATAGTATTGCAATTATCTGAAGACCAATTCTCGTAATTTAAAATGTTCAGAATCTAGTCGCAGTCTCAACTCGGCTCCAAAAAATTTTAAAAACTTGTCAAAAATGTGGGGAAATTTGAGGTATACTTGACAGCTTGAGGCACATCAGACTGTGAACGTTCTTAAAATTACGAGAAATGCTGCTCTGATATCAATATCACTATATTTCTACCTACCTACTTCCCTTTTCTTAAGGGTCACATTTCGTTGCTGGTGATGGGATTCCGTTTTGTAATTTGTAACAAATCTATTACACATAATCAGCCTATAAAGTTCCCACTCCTCTCTGTGAGAGGGAATGGGTCGTATTTCACCACGCGTGCCCAGTGCGGGTTGGTAGATGTCACATGTCTTCGAATTTTTGTTTCTAAGGACATGCCGGTTTCCTCACGATGTTTTCCTTCACCGTTTTTGTGAGCGATGGTGATGAAATAAATTACACAAAGTAAAGCGCCTGTCTGGGTCCGAACCTACGGCCTACAGCTCGTAAGTCGGGTTCGTTACCACTGGGTCACCGCAGTTCTCGCAAGTCTATAACTAGGCTGTATTTTGCATTTGGGTTCTTGCACTGCTCTGTTTTTGTGGAGATGGTGATATTTAAGACTTAATTAGAAAGCGAATAAGAATCCTACATAAAATTATGGCGGTATTCGTTTCAATTTTAATTTGAAAGAGATTTCAGGTCAGTGACTGAATTCGCTGTAAAAAGAGTTAATTTCATAAATATACAAAACAATCATACATTCGTAATGTTTCTCTTCAAAGAATAAGAAATCTTAACGACCCGTTATTTCAATTTTCGTACTGTACACACTGTCTCAGTAATTCAGCCTCCTTTTTTATGCCAGTAGGAATTATATACTTTACAAATGTATTTACGGAAATATAATTTGAATGTGATTGTAATGGCATTGCCGTATTTTAATTCAACAGCGATTTAATAAATACTCAAAGGAAGTTGGGGATATTCTTCGTTTATAATTTAATGATCACATTCTTATTTGTTCCTGCGTTTCAAGCGAAACGGAATGTAACTTTTGTAACTTTTTATTATAAGTTGTATTGAACATGGATGACTTATTAAACAGTAATTGATAAAGTAAATCAGTACGTAGACTGGAGTTATCATCGTTTTTAAAACGATATGGTTTATTTTTAATACAGACTGTTCACTAAACATAATTAATATAATAAAATAGTAACGAAGAATTTTTGTCTGTTTGTCAGTTTGTCGGGATGTATGAACGGATTGGCGCAAAAACGGCTAGACGGATATGGATTAAATTTAGCACACAGATAGTATAAAACTTGGATTAACACATATGGTACTTTTAATTTCGGAAGTACTTTCCCGTGGGATTATTTTCGAGTCTGACATCCACGCGGGCGAAGCCGTGGGCAAAAGCTAGTACGAAAATAATAACAGAATTTATAATAAGCAGTAAAAAGTTTTTTATATGTAACTTTAGGTTTTAGCCTGCCGCTATCGCCTCTTTTATGGGCATATATGAACTATAATTATATGGGCTATGTGTGAACTATAATTAATTAATCTATGATTGATTGGTTCGTACACAAAAAAATTAACGGAAAATATTATGATTCAAATAGCTTATGGCATTTAAGGGGCTTACATGATCTAAAGCGCGGTCACTGTCGGACTGCATAGAAAAGAAAGAGAAGCGCGATGACACAACGCTGATAATTTATTGCAAAGTATGAAGCAATTATTTAATTACAAAAAATCTGTTGTTTAGACTAAAAAATTAAAACCCTAGTATTTTAGTATGTTGCTTGTAGAATAATCTGACAAGAAATCAGAATGATTGTATGTATATGGTTTTTATTGTAAAAAGGAAGTTTTTAGAGGTATCTTCACCATTTTTTTCTATCATATCAAATTAGTTGTGTTATGTTTTCAACACACTATCTACCTAGCATATATCCTGAAGAATATCATATATTTTTTTTGGTTTTTATTACTATAGTCGATCATATACTTTTATTGTTTCTAAAACTTACGTTTTTTGAATTTAGGTCCTGTAAGCCCTTTAATGCATAACAAACTTTCGCCAGGTTCGGCGATGAATTGCAATTAATTAATTAGTTTTGCTAAATCTATGGTCGACAAAAACGTGTCCTGTCAACATTATTTTAACGAATTTTGGTTACCTATGTATAAAAATAATCATGATTTTTATTCGTATTGGCAACCGTTTTCTGTAAAAAAATTCAGTACATGATTCTGAAGTCTCCTGTGTTGAAATTTATCGTTGGTTATAAAAAAAAGTTAGCTGTTTCATACATACATTTTGACCGGGTAGGTATTGCACTTTTTTATGAAACAGCTGTGTGGGCGATACAAAATAAGACCGACCTCGTTATAGATAGTAAGTAGTTTATTATTTATGGAAAAATACAATTAAATGTGTCGCGACAAGTATGGCGGTGCGCGCTAATTCTGAATTAGTGACGTTCGTCCGGTTCGTCCGCGTGAAGCCTGTCGCGAGCGCCCGTTGACATTGGATGCGTTCAGGCGTAGACAGCTGTTTTTTTAATACCTTACACTAGGATCATGTGTAGAAATTGTTCGTCTTGGTCTAGAATCATGTGCTGAATTCATTGTTACAGTTGCCGAGTCAAAGTCCCTGCCACCATGTTAAGTCATAACGCGTTGTGATTGATTTTTCGCGATTCTTTGAGCTTTTTCACACTAATTGAGTTTTACTGTACTATGGAAGATATTACCATGTAGGTATAGGTATTGCGCCTCGATTGCCCAATTATAATTTTATACATTTATATTCTAGCTTGGAACATAATAATATTACTACATATATTGTTTTCGTATATACTAGTCTAGTGTTCCGGTTGCTGTATTATTCCACAAATACAAGGTTGTATCTAATTTATAATATGTAGCTATTAGACAACGAGACTTACGAGACCTGGTTATTAATAGTATCTACACGCATTTCATTCTCGTTTTCCCATTTAGTTCTACACTAAATACTAACTAGGTACTACTTACCTACCTAGTTGTAGGAACCTGAGTACCTAGCTTTAAGTTATGATGTTTATAATTTTAATAATAATTTATCTACTTGAGTCATCTACCTAGCCTACTGTCGGACTTTGATAAGCATCGTAGAACCACTCAAGACTGAGCTTTATTGCTTAGCTACAGTGACATGTAACATTAATATAAATAAACTATCTCCTATCCGCTGCTAAATCCTCGTGAAATTTCGACCTCCGATCGTTCGTATCGTCGATAGTTGTCGCTTAACGTTCTTTCTGTCAGTTTTTCTTTTTACTCGGCTCCTAATGGTCGTAGCGTGATGTTAAATAACCCAAAAAAAAAAAAACAAAAAGCAAAGGCACCAAAGGGAAAACTATTTTTTTCTAATCCGACTGTTAGCTAAATAAAACATTTCTTATTTTAGTTTTATCCTATTGAACTTGAGCAAAAACTTGTATGGATAAAAAGATTAGGCACGTTTTGAAACATGTGGGTTCGTACTCATGATGGCCTTTCTGACCTCTAGGAATCCAGTTTCATGTAATTTCCAAAACACAGACGCTTTATTAAAAAACCAGCTGTTACCCGCGACTTCGTCCGCGTGCAATTTAACAAAAAGTTATTATTCCGTTCGCAGAGTTTACGATAACTTCTTAATTCTGTATTCCGCGTAAAGAAATACTTATGCTAATTTTAATGAAATTCTTCTATTTTATGAATCGATATTTTGTTTTTGTACATATTTCTCCATTTAGTCCTTTTTTTCGTTTTTGCATTTTTAGTTTAATTATTATTTATTTTTGGTTTTTCGTATTAGCTTTATTGAATAATTTCTTTAGATGTATACAATATTTGGTTTATAATTTTCTTGGGCTAAAACAACAACACTATATTATATTATTTAAATCAATCTATGGAGATAAAAAAATCTTCACTTATGAAATAGGATCCACTTATAAACATAACTATACTCCGTTTCTTTATTATGATTTGTTTATATTTGTTTTTAAACACCTAAATAAACGGTGTATAATACAACTTCCCTATTTGAATTGGATATTATTCAATATTTCATTTCATTGGTTTTAATTTTTTTTCGTGGGACCCTATTTTTGTTTTTCAAAAATAAAAGTAGTCCAAGTTACTCCTTATTGCATCAGCTATCTGCTAGTGAAAGTCCCGTCAAAATCGGTCCAGCCGTTTTAGAGATTAGCCGGAACAAACAGACAGACAGACTAAAATTGTAAAAAAAATGTTATTTTGGTATATGTATCGTGTATACATCCATATGCGGCGGGTAAAAGCGGTTTTTTTAATATTACCTTATAAAATATACTCCGATTTTATTTATTTGTATAGATAGTACAACAGTTCAAATGAACCTGGTTTTCATTTTGTTTTTTTCTGAATTGTTACCTACATACAAGTGGTAAATAACACAGATTCGTGCATTCTCTGGCAAATAACGCAGCTTCTTCCTCCGTTAACACTTATGACGATCCTTCTTAAGTCACGGTGACACTGTTTTTCGTCAGTTTCACCCGTTAGTTAATTATTGTGACTATCTTTAGCATTTATTCATTTTTAAAGCTCAGTCAAATTGTGAACCTTGCAAATTTCGCTGTAATACATTGTCTGCAATGATTTATCAACGGGTTTAACAAGTAGGTCATAGTCCAATGGTAAAGGTGAAAATATTTCTTTATTTATACCCTAAAGCTTATTGTCTGCTAATCAAGGCGACGACGATCACACGCGTAATATACGGCTTTTTTGGAAGCGAATCCACGTTCAAGCAATATGCCTTGGATTACTCGTGTGAATGGGTTTTCAGATGTTTATAAATCGACAAACAATCGAGATGAGATGTTTCGATTCTTTGTTGATATGTTTTCAATATGCTAACTTTTTGACATTTACGTAGGTATAATGTAATGCTTAGTTATGTATAGGTATATACCGAGTTCAAGATATTATGTAGATGACCGTCATAATCATAAATATGAATGAACAAGCAATATTTTTGTCAAACAAACTCTAGGTGTGTTGAAGGTTCTTCCAATATAGATAAGGTTTATTTGTAGTTATTTATCAATATAAATTAAGCGTATTTACCCTGGTGTCTCAATAGACACCAGGGTAAATACGCTAAATGTCGGCCCCCTTACGAATTTTCTAACTCGCTCTGGCTCCATCACTTGCAACGAAAGGATACCTTGTGATGCTATTTTAGACAGGTTGATAAATCTATAGAATAGAATAGAATAGAATACTCTTTATTATGTACACCATATAAATTACAGACATAAATATAGAAACTGTACAAAGGGTGAAACAATGGGCGGTCTTATCGCTAAGAGCGATCTTTTAAAGACAACCTTTTGATGGATTTAAAAAGGGGAAGGACAGACAAATACCGTAGGTAGTCCGTGGTGTACCATTTACTAAATACATACATAAAGTATATTATACTAATCTAAATAAATATACACATATAATAATAAACATGAAACAGGAGCAAAGAAAATATAATGATAATGTTTAAGGAGAGAGAAAGTGCTTTTTTACCATAATTTTAAACGTGGACAAAGATTGAGCACGTCTTACCGACACGGGCAAGTCATTCCATAACCGTACTGCTTGAACAGTAAAAGATTTGTCATAGAAACTGGTGGAATGCATCGGCATTTCCAGTCTCAGGTTTTCCGATGACCTCAGATATCTATTATGTGTGTCATGAAGGAACTTGAAACGTTCTTTAAGGTAAGTGGGGGTTTTAGGATTAAACCAAATACAGTAGAGCTGAAGATATGAGAATTCCGGCGAAAACGTATGGGAAACCACTTGAGCTTTTTATAATAAAACTAATTTTTATTGATAACAAAGCTTATAACAAAAAAAATGTCTAACCGTTGTAATATCAATCCCCGAAGCGTGGGTGGGTATTCAAAGCAAGTAAGCTATTTTAACTACGAACTTGACGCTTCAACGTCGACATCGCTGCTGACACTCAGTGCGCGAAGAGCGAGTGATGTAATCGGATAGCAACGATTTGCACGTATAGAGTATGAACTAAGGATGCAATTCGAGTGTCAAAATTGCCACTTTGATTACCTTTACGATTAATTACCTTTTAAATGAACGCAAGTTAAAAATGTGCAGACGGCCGAAGATTGGGGGGGGGCGGGGGGGATGTTTGGCGTATTTACCCCGTTTCAATGATCATTTGTTTAAACGCGGGTTTATACTAATGCAACCGAGATTGTTTTTATTTCGAAGCATGTGAAGGTCATCTCCAAAGATGTGAACGAAAGGGAACATAATCAATATTAAAAGGTAAATAATTCTGCGGGAAAAGAGTATCCATAACGATTTGGGGAAGGCCTTTGCCCAGCAGTGGGACAGTGTAGAATAGAATAGAAAACTTTTATTTCAAACAGGAGTCCATAGAGTTAGTAACAATTTTACTTAACTTCTAAGTGTTAGTAGGACGCTGAATTTTAATTGTATATCTGACTATTAAAATTCAGCGTGAACCCGCATCTTCCTCCACTACATCGGGCAATCCCACCGATCTGCGAACACACTGAGCTACCACTAACACGCGTCATCAGGGATGCACATCTCTTCCTAATAATGGCGGCAAAACCATTAATATTATTATCCGCAAACATCCCTGATGCACTACAATACCACGGCAGTCGCAGCAGTACTCTCGATGCATTATTATATTGAAAGCGTAGGTCGCTGGATGCCCGCAGAAAGACTAAAAAAAATAATTGTATGTATAGGTACGGTCAGCATCAAAAGTCGATTAACACTTCAGTTTTTTTAATCTCAGTTATTGAGCAAATATTTATTCAAAATTGCAGCAGAAATACGATGCAATTTTCAACAAATATTTTGCACAATAACTGAGATTAAAAAAAACTGAAGTGTTAAGATTTTCCTCAATAACTAGTATTAAAAAACTGAAGTGTTAATCGACTTTTGATGCTGACCGTACCTATTTCATTGTGTAGGCAAACAAAAAAAAAGTTATTCTTATTTAATTCCATAGATGTGACATTTAAAGTCAAACTTTCAATTACAAACATTATCCTATTCATTTGAATAAGCGTCTTTAATTTAATTTCACCTCAAACAAATCAATTTTGTACGTATTCACGCGAAGCATAATGGTGGTATTGGGAAATTTAAAATAGCAACATTACCTTGAATACCACATTTTAAGATTTAATGATCAATAATACTTTATAAGTTAGAAGAAAAGGTCACCATGCATTAGGTTGGCATTATTTTTGAAACATGTTGTTGTTAAAAATAGTGTACCAACGCGGAATTTATTGTTTAATTGAAATTAATATGTAAATAGGTACCTATTCACATTGAGATGTTTGTAGATTTATGTTTATAATGAATAAAAGTACAATTTATATTCTCGCCCAAGTTAGTTGAAGTGATCATTATAATATTCTTTACAGAAGATTGCTATTACAACATCTTACTCATTTTGATAAGAGCTATTAATGAGTTCCGGCCTAAATCACGATTCCATTTGAATTAACATTGGGTTCACTACAACCTAATTGTAGTAATTCTTCTTTCATTTGAAGTACAATTATGTTATTTATTTCATTATCGACCTTCTCAAGTACACAACTACACAAGTAACTTGTGCACGCGCCATTACTTAATTAAGTGTAAGTAAGTAAATAAAATGCCATATAATTTCACAACAAATACTGTCAACTTTCCTCCGGCGGCGTTTTGAAGGATACCTACTCTATGGAGGGGCAAAGTTGTCAGACAAGATTAAATTAAGATATTGCAAAACGGATATAGTATTCGTTGTAGTAAAATTTGGGTGGGAACGGTCAGAAATGAATCAGACGAACTTTATACAAGCCTACGGATCGTCATAAAAAATTCAATTAGCTGCGACTGTACGCGTAAACCGCCTTTCAAAATCTTCAAGCCTTGATATTTAGATACGTTGCGGATTTTGAAAAATAGTCACGGTTTTGAATAATTGTAATAATTTGCAATCTTTATTTTAATAAAAATAAATGGTGACCTTTGAGATAAAGAAATAGTAAATTTCATGTTTTCATTTATTTGTTTCTTACAAATAAATGAATAAATCATACATGAAATATCAGCCAAACGTGTTTCATAATTTTTAAACAATAGGTTACGTGAAAGGCTACAGTATTAACTACCAAATAAAATAGCATTGATGACCATTCAACTTGAGCGTTTAGAGAAAAAATATATTTTACGTCGAAAGGACATTAATTTCGTACCTACCCAAAAATTAAAGTGTCGGCCAGAAAAAAAAAGTACTGCTGTCTTATGGGAAATGACCTCTTGAGCATTTTTTATTATTACAACGAAAGTCTACTATTAACCCCCCGGCTGCTATTTGAGATTGAAAATGCCAATAATCATATTTTAATATCAAGTTTATAGTTAAAACATGTTCAGGATGTTAAATTCAATTAAAAGTTGTATTTTTTAGGATTCCGTATCTCAAAAGGAAAAAACGGAACCCTTATAGGATCACTTTGTTGTCGGTCCGTCCGTCCGTCCGTCTGTTATGACCTTTTATCTCGGGAACGCGTCGAGGTATCGAAATTAAAACCATATACTCAGGTGTACAATCCCTTGAAACTGTGATAAAATCAAATACCTAAGCTAACGTAAAAAAGATACGGCCGTTTATGCCACAAAAAAACGGATATTTTGACACTCTCAAGGGAATCAAAATTTATAGGGTACTTCCCGTTGACCTGGAATCATGAAATTTGGCAAGAAGCAAGATCATGTAGCACAAGAAGAAAAAATCCAACAACCTTAAATTTGTTAGTACATTAAAAAAAAATCCGTGATAAACTATTTACATATCTAAAAAGTACGGAACCCTCGGTGCACGAGTCCGACTCGCACTTGACCGGTTTTTTAATGTTATGCTTACACTTGCTATAAAAATATAATTTTTGGCATTTTCAATCTCAAATAGCAGCCGGGGGTTAATATACTCGTAGACTTTCGCTGAAATAGTCAAAAATGCTCAAGATGTTATTAAGAAATTAGTAAAATTTTTTTTTGGGCGGATTCCAGTCCAACCGGATGCAGCGGAATACCACTATTTTACAGGGACCGACTGCCTATCTGACCTCCACAACCCAGTTACTGTGTAATACGATACCCCTTGGTAAGGCTGTTTATCAGACTTTCGGGCTTCTGGCAATGTAACGACTGTCAAAGATCCACGAATGACAGCCGGGACCAACGGCTTTACGTGCTTTCCGAGGCACGGAGGGGTCTCGGTATGTAAAGACGGTCACCCATCCACAGACCAACCGCGGCAAGCGTAGCTTAACCTATGCGGCTGTTATTATTTAGCCACGGCCCCCCTCATATATAAATCACACGTACAAGTACCTAGGTTCCTAAATGTCCGGAAAACCCTACCTTATTTCCGGCATTATTTCCGGAGCTCACAAATCGGATCTTGTTAGTTAAAATATTACGAAAACCTGTCGGCCTATGTAGTATGCCAATGATCTAATAAACCATTAATTATTATGACCAAATTGAGGGTCATTCATTACTCGTTATTGACTAGCATTCCGAGACACTGCACCTGTTAATACTACTCCATTTGTTTAGTGCCTTTTACTAATGTTTTAATTTAATTCGCTCCTGACATGCGTGGCTGAGACGACTGGCGAATCGGCTCCGCACCCGGTCCACCCTGACACTCAATAAACTCGACGCTCGACTGTAACCGGCTAAAGTTACTATTATACCCAAAACCACTCATTCTGCAATCGCGATACGGTGTGCTCACACCTTTAAAATTAATGTAATACAAACAAATGTAAAAAGTGATCGTGTTTAATTGGTGCATGTTTTAACATAGGTGTTGTGATTGTTGCAGTGAAAATGGAGGCGCTTAGTAGGCTTGTGGAGGGCTACCATGATCTGATGGACAACAAAAGTGACCAGAGGGTGAAAGACTGGTTCCTGATGTCGTCACCTTTCCCCACATTGGCGATATGTCTCACATACGTCTTCACAGTCAAAGTAAGTAATTATCCAGTATTAGGTATGTCAGTACAATGATTCAACGTCACTTGAATCGATTAACAATTATTGATATCACGTCAAACAAATTAAATATCATTAGGAATGTTTCCACTGGAATTTGCCGCCGTTATTAGTAGGCAGTTGCGTACTATATTATCGTCCAATTAAAGAACATGACTTTTGAATGTACCGGACCGTCATTTTTTTTGACATTTTGTGTTTTTTCATTTCTCACTGCAATCAAACAATTTTTTGTTAGGTGCTGGGGCCGAAGTTTATGGAAAACAGAAAACCGTTCGAGCTAAAGAGAATACTGATATTCTACAACTTATTTCAAGTTGTATTCAGTATTTGGCTGTTCTATGAGGTAAGAGATTGAAATGTTTGGTATTTATTAGTGCAGTTCTTGAAAATTTACAAATAAATCTAAATTATCAACTTTGGTTTTGTGGTTTCTAATGTAAGTTTATGTGTTTCTTTCTAGAGTTTGAAGAGCGGCTGGTTCACAACGTACAGTTTTCGGTGTCAACCCGTCGACTACTCGAATTCTCCTGACGCAATACGGGTAAGAGAACCTTCATACTTTCCTAAACCAGTTTGTGTCCATGGACGCTCTATGCATCTTTACTTGTTAACTACTTTGTATGCGCCCACGCTCTAAATAAAATGCAAAAGCTACGTTAATTAAAAGCTAACAACTGGTATGTTGCCCGTAGTTCCGGCAGTTTGTTAAGATAGAAACAATAATTACAGATTGTTTAGTTAATTACTTAACAAGATTTATCTAACCGTAAAGCCTCATCCACCAATCAGTCTTTAATAGAGTAGGTATAACAATTTTGATTTTAAATGTTTATGATTCGAATCATTTAAACAACTTGTTTCATAATTGCATTTTTGTTTAAACGAGACATCGCGAGGAGGGAATTAACCCATTAAGGCTTTAAAACAATTTATAGCAATCATATGGTGATTATATGCAATTTAAATTGTCATTAAATCGTATTGAATCATTAATCCTTTGTTCTAATCAGCCGATTTGAATAGTCATGTGATTACATTAGCCGTACTTTGTAAGGGGAGGTAGTTCAGGCACTAGGCTCGTTTACCTCATGTCATTAATTATGCAATATTTTTCTTGTAACTAATTGCAAATAAACCCTATAATGACATCGAACAGAAGAATCGTATTGCTTACATAGGCACAGTTAACAATAGTTAATGGTGTGTGCAGGCACTGCAGGCAGATTATATTAGTGAGGGCTGATTTTACCAATGTCAGATATATTTTAATCTTGGAATAAAATTGACGTCTGACAGTTTTGTATGGATAAACTGTCAAAAATTCAAAATGTATTCTCAAGACTAAATAAAGGGTAAGACTTATCTAGGTATGAAAGTTTGGTGGAATGCGCCCTTAGATAGCTAAGCAAAAATCGATACTAAATGTTTTTTTTTTAATATTTCGCCTATACCAAACTATTTTGCATTTTATGATGGCAAGTTGTCCATAGTTGTATATGTTGTGTTAGGAGAGCCGAGGTTGTTTGCCTTCAAGTTCATTCGCATTGGCATGTGATTACCGCACTGATTGGCGCATTGTGTAATCCCATATTAGGTATAATAAAATAATGAGAGCTTATGAATCTACATCATCACGGTTTTTTTATAGGAAATATAGTAGATATTATTAGTTTATTTGTTTCGCTGTTTGCATCAAACACAGTTCGTTTCGTACGTTTAGATTTTTGCAAGAAACACATACTTACGGTATGAATTACATACGTTAAAAGTCTGATTTGATAAACCATTGTAACACATAAGTTTACACAAAATCAAAACAAAGGGTCATATACAAATACGCCATGGTTGTTCCAAATGACAAGCAGGTAAAGTAAAAATACTTTCCTGAATTATTCCAAATGGAAAATACTTAAAAAGCTACACAACAGTTATAATTGTGTCTAAGGCGATTGGCACACTGCACCGCATTACGCAGCGGGGTGCGTGAAACGGAGCCAAATTCCGGAAGCGCGTTTTTATTGAATTTGTATGTAAAAAATCACGCGCGGGGCACGTTGTCTGCGTCCCGCTGCGTAAGGCAGTGCATAGTGCCAATCGCCCATGTCTCATATACATAACGGACATCGCAACACGGACATCGCAACCTGTTACCATGGATTCAATACATGATTCTGAATCCCAGCGTTGAACTTTTTGATTATAAAAAAACCGTTGTTTTTTTACATTTTGAACGCGTAGGGAAAGCACCTTTCCATGAAACTGCTAATTTCTTTTTGATAACCGACGAAAAATTAATAGTCTATTAGGGGGTCTAGAATCATGTGTTGAATCCATGGTTGCAGTTTCCACGTCGGTGTCCATGCCACAATGTGTATTTTATTCGGTTCAATACACGCAAAATATATACGCGCTTTGACGTGGAGTTGCGAACATCAGCCCGTATTACAGCCCCTGGGTTCAATATAATAAATTCGCAATAAGAAACTAATAAATTAAGTTAGATGATTGCTAATAAAACCGTAGTATTCCATATTACGTTAGATCTACGTGATTGGTATTCTTCTGTGTTTTATTATATCGAATGCGTTAACATATGAGACCCACACGCATGCTGTTTTATGTATGCTTTAAGTTAGTGTATTATTTAAGAGCGTTTACGACGTACGGCATTTCATACGTAAACTTTCAAGCGCTTATTTTTCGAAATGAAAGAACCGATATAGTGTTACAGCCAAATTAGACCGATTTAAAATTTTCCATAGAAACAGAGATTTCCAGTTATCTTTTTTTAAATAAGACATTTTTAAAATGTTCTTTACTAACTTTTTAGACCTTTGTATCCTGCTTATGCGTAAGAAGTTTCATAAAAATAGGTTCATTCATTTCGAAAAATAAGGGCTTTTTTTTTTTTTTTGAGGATGGGAAATCATCAAATGACTCCTCCCGCTCTGGGTGGAGCGGTAGGGAGTGTCAGACTCTTACTGACTAAAACCCACCCGTGTTCCTTCCTTAGCCCTTTATGTTCCGGGCCAGCGGTAACCCTTTCGGACAATCCCGCTGACCCGGCAGGCTTCGGCCCTTGTGGGCCCCTTCGTTTGATGCTGACATCTCTTTGAGGCGCGCGTGGAACACGTACGCGCCGTCCGGCACGGGCCTGGTCCTGATCGGACGGTGAGCTACCCATTACTCTCCGCCCGCAGGCCCGCGACTACGGTGGCCGGGAGTTGTCGCGCGGCTCCCGACGCCCGGAGCGTCTCCCGCGGCGGCTGGGACGAGAGGCTCTCTCCCTCAGCCGTCCCGCCGCCTCCTTCGCTACCATGACTGCTTTGCAGAAGGAGGCGACTGCCCCCCACTCCCTCTCGCCCCGGACCATGGCTTGAACCAGGCCCGGACGCGAGAGGTCGCCGCCGCTGCCGATCGCCTCTACGAGGGCACGGCGGTGCTCCGCCCAAGCGGGGCAGACCTCCACCGTGTGCTCCACCGTGTCCTCTGGGCGATCCTGGCAATGGTGACACCCGGGCGTTTCCTCCCGCCTGATTATGTGCAGGAACCTCCCAAAACTTCCGTGTCCGGTGAGGACCTGCGTCAGGCGGTAGTTGAGGGCGCCGTGACGCCTCTCTAGCCACTGCTCAAAGAGGGGTCTTATCGCCGCTATCGTGGCGTGCCCTGCGCTGGGTTGCGATAGTCGCTCTTTCCATGCCGCCATGAGATCGCGCCGGAGGTCCGTCCGCTCCGCCGCAATTTGCTGCGGAAGCGGAGTTTCCCCCGGCGTAGTGCCTCCGCGCGCCACTCATACAGGCGCGCGAGGACTATCGCCTCCAGATCCCATGGCGGCAGTCTGGCAAGGAGGCTTGCCGCCTCGCCCGAGATCGTGCGGTAGCCCCGGATCAGCCTTGCGGCTACCACCTTCTGGGGCGCGTTCAAATAATGGGCGGCTCGCCGCCGCAGTGAACGCACCCACACCGGGGCCCGTATAGGGCCATGGACCGCACGACCCCCGCGTAAAGCCTCCGGCAGGAGGCGTTTGGCCCCCTCAGGTTGGGCAGGAGCCGCTTGAAGGCGGCCCCGGCCCGTTCCAGTTTGGGAGCCAACCGTCGGAAATGCTCGACGAAGTTCCACCGGCTGTCGAGGACGAGACCCAGGTATTTTATCGTCGTCTCGACGCCGATGTGAACCCCTCCTACCGTTAGTTGGGATCCCGATGGTGGCGTGTTCCGGGGCCCACTACTACTACCTGTACTAACTTTTTAGACCTTTGTATCCTGCTTATGCGTAAGAAGTTTCATAAAAATAGGTTCATTCATTTCGAAAAATAAGGGCTTGAAAATTTGTATGAAATGTCGTACGTCGTCAACGGTCTCACTAATATTATAAAGAGGTAAAGTTTGTATGTTTGGATGTAGGAGGTAATCTTCGAAACTAGGTAGGTACTCATCCTATTCCAAAAATTCTGTCACTGATAAGGTACACTGTTACCGAGTTCCAGAGGATATATTTTATGGTATAGTTGTATTGTGACAATCGCTGTAGACCGGGAAAAGTGGAAAGAGGGAAGGGAGGCCTTTTCTCTGTAGTGGGACAACACAGGCTTATAATAATAATAAAATATAGCTGGCTTCCTCGCGGACGGAGTCGCGAACAGAAACTAATTTGCGGCTGAGCTTTTTTTGTGTTTTTAGGGTTTCGTACCTTAAAAGAAAAAAACCGGAACCCTTATAAGATCATTCTTGTGTCTGTCTGTCCGTCCGTCTGTCACAGCCAATTTGCTCCGAATCTATAAATAAATTTTGAATATGGGGGTCATTTTTGGGGCAAATAGAAAAATAAAAAAAAGTTTCACAATCTGTACCGTGTGACATATCAAATGAAAGGGCTTAATGTGAGGATTTCAAATATATTTTAAAGTAAATTGTCTTAAAGTTATTTAAGAAAATAGACGAAAGTTTACCATTCCCCCTCTTATCTCCGAAACTACAAATGCTAAAATTTTGAAAAATATACAGAAAATAGTTCGATACCTATAGATTACAGAAAAGCTTATAAAAAGTATGTGGTCTTAAAACAACATGTTAAATCTCTGAATATTGTGCGTACAAACTTACATTTTCAGTTAAAATGTATGTGAGAACATGTTTTTCAACTACAATGTTAAGTTTGTTCTTGAGATAAATTAATTCCAACTACGGAACCCTTCATTGTGCGTGGTCCAACACGCACTTGGCCGGTTTTTTTTTTAATAAGATGAAATAGGTAATGGGTAATACGAGCTGGTGTCCGCTACTTCACGTCAATGCGCGTATTTTGCGTACGGTACATAAATAAGATAAAACCTTTACAACTGAGTTAATTCCTAGCTTAATTCTTTGGATTAGGCAAGAAACACGTGTCCCTTTTTATTTTAGTAGGAATTATGTAAACTGCATTATTATAATTTGAATTTTGTTTACAAATTAGTTTTTATTCTTTTACAGACAGTACATGGCTGCTGGTGGTACTATTTCTCGAAATTCACAGAATTCTTCGATACGGTAAGTTTATATAATGTCCTTAATTCACCACATTTTGTATAAAAAAAAAAACAAAAACCAAAACCCAAACTGTATTTCTTTTTCTTTTAAATCCAATCTACATTTTTCAACGATGATCAAATAGGAGTATCATTTTTCATTCATTAGTTTTTATATGAATTTTATTGTCATTGAATGAATGAACATAATAAGTTTTTCATTTCTAAAATCGAATAAAACCTGGGGGCCTAAAAAGGCCACTTTGGCAGAATCATAAAAGGATAACATTGAACATATGAATCATACTAAGGCGAAGACAGTCCGTGTTTTTCTTTTTTTCGCTGCACTACGTATGTATAATCAAAGAGATTGGGAACTGAAAAACTGAGATTGGAAAAATAACTGAAAAATCCTTCACCAATGGAATTTGATACGATTAACTTAATAGTTAACTGTCCATTATGATTCATAATGATATCCTTTCATGATTCTGCCAAAGTGGCCTTTTTAGGCCCCCTGTTGTCTTTTAAAGTTTTTTTTGTGGTTTCGCTTCAACTTGACATTTTAAATTATATAGCATGTTTTATCGTTTTAAGTCAAATAAGTAGGTAGGTACCAACTTTTTTTTTGTTTTAAACCTAATTCGTATGTTATGTGGAAAGTATTTTATTTGAACGAACTGAATTTTCGAATGTACTACTTATAATTTATGTAAAGGCTGAAGTGTAGTTTCAAAGTCTAATAAATAAAAATTTATATTTTAAAAATTATTTTTGTGCAATCTATTGCCCCCAAGTCATGATTTCTAAACTCTAGCCCGCTCTTAAAGTCATGGGCACTATCTCCGAAGCCTTATCTCAAATACTAGTCTACCTTCACCAACTTAAAACCACTTAAATATGTAACAAGTATAATCTCGTTAAGTTATTAATTTCTCACTGTCAAGGCCGCAGCTGGACACTTGCGCTGTTAACTTCCGGAGCAGATACGAACTGGTCGATGTGTTTACGCAACCGTCTACGTAAATATAATCTGGTCTAATATTAGATTCATTTGTTTGCTTCTTATACGTGCTTACCTAATAAAGTGGTGTTGATGTCTATTTCAGGAAGTTTCTCGATCTTGGCAAAGGTTGAACCTTGAACTGGTCGGAAACTTGTTTACAAAATCAAATTATTTTATTTCACATAAACCTACATGGGAATACTTATGAAACGTTAGAAGCTAGGTGCACGATTCCAAATGGACATTTCCTACGGAAAAGAGCCGGCAAGAAACTCCACGGTTACTCTTTTAGAAATAATTGACTTTTACAATGTTATCAAATTACAGTGTTAACAGTTATGGAAGGACAGTGTAGGCCTGTCAACAAGTACTAACAAAATAGAAAATGGTCTACAAATCTACAGTTTACAAGGCCTACAACGTTCTCACATTCACAAAATATAAAAAAAAATCTACTTAAATCAAAATTATAAAAACAAATATATACGTATATCATGCCTAATAACCCTGCTAAGACATTTATTATTCATAATGACTAGTCTCAAAGAATTTTGACTAAAATAGTCAAAATTCTTTAATATTCCAGTTCCTAACGCAATTTATACCAGGTGAAGATGAGTATCAAATAATTTTGGGTCATAACCGGACCTAGTTTTAACAATCCTGTTTTTTGCGAATAAAAATAGGTTTTAAAATGTGTGGACGATTGATGATAAGTGGACAATTTGCAAAAAAATGTGAGACGGTTAAATTGTTAGAATGAACTTTGGGCCACAGACGTTTTAACTTTTTGCAATCAATACGCTAAGAAGAAGAGTAACTAATCAAATCTTGTCTTCTTATTTTTAAAAGAATAAGTAACTTATTAATCTTTAATTCAGGCACATTACCCATAATTTTGTTAGTATTACCTTTTTAAGCTATGTTAGTACAATTAAATAAGGGCTGATTTTGCCAACGCCAGATAATTTTATCGAAGGAATAATTTTGAAGTTTTGACAGTTCTTCCATACAAACACTGTCAGACGGCAATTTAATTCCACAAATAAAAATGATCTGTTAATTGAAAAATCAGCCCTAAGACGTAAACATAAACAAATAAGTACCTTTTATGCCGTCTTCTGGAGACGCAATACACACAACTTAAAACTGTTTATAAAATCCTAAAAATTACTTCGCAAGTTGATGAATAGAGTTCCAAGATCATATATTTTAACTTTAGCAAGATTATATTAACATTAGCAAGTTTCATTCATAAAAAATAATTTGTACCTATGGCCATCATTCGTCAGAAATTACTGAATCCATAATATAAATTAGTCTGAGTTTGAACACCTGTGTAGTAGGTATTAAACAAATATCTTTAAAACCACTCCAGTGATCTAATGTGAATACCTGACATAGCTCTTATCTTTGTGGTTTCAAGAAAATGTATCTAACGACTTGTTTTATTCAACTACATATTTCATAGTGTGGTAAATCATTTCGTATCTATCAATTGAAATATGTATATACATATTTCAATTGATATCTAGATACAAAATGATACATGAGAGATACTATTATCTCTCTGTATCTAAGTAGTATTACAAGCCAATTCAATAAAATTAATAGTTAGTTCTTAGAAACTAAATCAAACATGAATGCATAAAATAGGATTCCAGATTCTAGATGTCGCTGCGTTACAAAGATCCTAATCACATTCTTTACTTCAGAACATATTGGCAGGTTCGCGATGGCGAAATTTTCAATTTAGTTTGTCGTTTCTAGTGAAAATATTGAAGGAAGGTGTAGGTAGAGATACTTTTATCACAATTACTTAATTCCTTTGGATTGTGACTACAGTTGCGTCAGAATTGTCCTTAACTGTACTGAGTTTATATAACTTTTCACTTTGAAAATTAGTCCTTTGTTTAACCTGAAAGTCTGTCTCATTAGTAATTTCTCACTCATCGCAAATACCTACCTGTCTATTGACAGGTAGGTATTTGCACTGCCAACAGACACATACACACACAGACAGTGACACGAGTTTACTTTATTTTCAGATCTTCTTCGTGATGCGTAAGAAGTTTGACCACGTGTCAAAGTTGCATGTCATCCACCACGGCATCATGCCCATGTCGGTGTGGTTCGGAGTCAAGTTTACACCAGGTCAGTACATTCAAACTACTGTTATCGTAATATTTTTTCAACTAACAGACGTATCTACTAATTCCAAAGTTCTTATTAGTTTTTTCGTATTAGGTAAACCAATATTCAAAGTCCTCAGCATTAACAAATTTATGTGACCTGAAGAAAATTTCATTATTTATATTGCTTGAATAATGAAACTGCATATGCATTGTATCGTTTAAACAATTAAAAATAATTTAGATATGTATTTTAAATGCGTTAATATAAAATCATCTGTTATAAAAAAGTCAAGGCAAACAACTATTAATGGTAAATAAGGTGGGTCAGGCACGATTCACAATATATGCAGAAGCTTAGATTACCATTCAACTTCAGCTTTTAGAAGTTATTCGTTTGTTTTTGTCCATATTTCTTTTATTATATTCTAATAGCCGATCCAACAGACGATTTCCTGTGGTCTCGAGCTCATACAAAATTCAAATAGAAAAAAGAACGTTCAGTTTTTCCCGACTTTGAACATTTTCCTGGAAACTTCCAATTCTTATTTTCTTGAAAAACTATCACGAACAATTTAAAACAAAAAATTGCCAAATCGGTTCAGGCATTCTCAAGTGATGCGCCAACGAACATAATTTAATTTTTATTTTTATTAATACATAATAATAATATATAGAATAAATAATAGGTACCAACTTATTTTAAATCAATTTTTCCGCTACGTTCAAATTTTTGTTTCGAAATAATTCTAATGTTTGTATAGAAATATCTGATCTTTTTCAATAGACTTACATTTTGATCATACAAAGAGATTATTGAGGCGTAAAAACATAAGTTCTAGCTTATAGATAAAACTTATTCATGACATGAATTATTATATCATATATTTCGCTCACTCCTGACAACGACAACCAGTCTTACCAAGGGGTATCGTATTACCCTGTCACTGGGTTGTGGAGATCAGATAGGCAGTCGCTCCATGTAAAATACTGGTATTCAGCTGCATCCGGTTAGACTGGAAGCTGACCCCAACATAGTTGGGAAAAGGCTAGGCAGATGATGATGATGAAATCCTCTGAGAAGAAAAACTACGTCGTTTTTATCTAATGTTTGTTGCGAAGTTTGCGAAGGAAATTGTTGGGAATACCGATACGGCTAGCAGTAATGACTACCTAGACCCGTATAAGTAGTGATTATTTTTTTACTTCAGTAATAGTTGGTTATTTGTTACAAATGTTCACATGATCTGTCGGAAAAAACTGTAAATGTAGGCATGAGTTTTTTATCGCAGTAGACTAATGTGGGAAATTACCAAGACATGTATATTTTCCGCAACCTAATACTGCTATGTATCATAAGTTAATCTAGGTACATAGGTCTTTGAAGACGAACACTCGGCAATTTAAATTTGAATTAACTTTCGTCGGAGGGACTTTCCAGCCTCACATTTTTATTTCCTCAATAATCTTCCTCAAAAAATTATATTTCGCGACACGAAATACCATAAAATGCGGTTCATTAAGTCTCACTTATACATAAAGGAAACACATGACGTGATTACAACATATTGATTCATTTAATAAGAATTAGGTGTCACCTGTAGGTAGAGGAAAAGCAAATTCCTAAGCGTTGTTTTCCAGTTACAACTGCTTATTATTTATACACTTTATTACATCCACGTTAAAATGTTTAGCACGTATCTTTACATTTTCCCCGATAACTATGCTGAAAAGTTCAGTAAACATTATCTTTAGTTACTGCTGATCGAATATAAACACAAGATGACTTAATATGCACACCATAGCGCACTATTTGCTTATTATTTTAGTATAATTATACTTCTTAAATAATTGTTCAGAAGAGTTTGCACATTTAATAGAAAATTGTGTTTAATTTGTTTACCGTGGCTGACGAACTTAACTAACGAGTCAAGATAGTCAAGATCATAGATATCCGACAGATATGCCTTCGCTCTTTATTTGTTCGAGTTCAAATGTCGCCACCTTTTTCCCACTCATGAAACTCACACAATAACAAATGAAATAGATACGGCCCACGTGATGCTTTTTTGGAACAATAGGCGTAACACTTTTGTGCTATCTTATTGTACACATGCACATATGCAACACATACAGTTACTGAATGCACACATGCAACTCTGCACTGCGTAACACACTATCAATCTCAATCTGAATCATTTTTAAACAAATTGCTATACAATATACATTGCTTCATATGTTCGAAAAATGTGTCTACTCAACAACGTAAATAACGCAATGAATGTTGTTGAACTGACAAAACCCATTGCCACTGATTGTGTGTACGCAATTAAATTGTTGGTCAGTTTGATCGGATCGAGGTGACATGAGCCATGCCTCCATGACATATCCCTCGATATCCGTGGTCCAAGATACACTTATAATCACACAATTTTTTTCCTCATTCGTTCGTAATTTCGCACACATTATTACAGAGCCAGTATCAATTGCTCGAAAAAATGGCAATAAAAACCGCGTTCCATGAAAATAAAATAATATTTGAACAGCAATAAAGTGACATAAAGTTTATGCTCAAGACGCACAAGGAGTGTTTGTTCGTCTGTCAAATCCGTAACTAGGATTTTTTAGAACTACAGAATGTCATTTGGCCGTGTGCGTAAAGATGCCTACTGCTTGATTTTTGACGATCGACACGTGTGTTCAAACAAAATCGAGTAAATGTGTAGGTAAGCAACAAGATCACAAGATCATACAAGATCTTAGTAATCTTGGAAATACAGCATAACGAGCGACAATAACGATCTTTAAAAATAAAGCAAATATGTGGGTACTTTTATGTAAGCAAACTATTTTAGGTCACTGTACCATTGTACCGCTACCAACCGGTCACTATTTCTCTTCTAACAACTGAATATGGACGAAACTGGTATTCATATTATTTTTAATAGTTATTTGGCTAACAATCTCACAGTGTTAATCAATTAGCTGTTTTTAGACTGCTTACGTATACAAATATATTAATTATTAACCTTAATAATACTTTCTTCATAAATCACATGAAGGTTGACGACATGTCCGTTGAAAAAATCAAAATAACTTTTATGAAAATTTTGACTTAGAAAGTCAAAATGTATTAGAAAAACCTAACTTATCAAGTCCAGCGGGGTAATTAGGTTTTTCGTGAAAATTTATGACACCAGTTGGCACCACTGTGACAAGAGGTCTTCCAATATAAAATATATGATGACGTTCATCATTCGATTCATTCATTCGTTCATCATTCAGTCATGACTAAAGAAAATATAGGCTCTTTGACAAATGTCTGGACCTGACGTGTCAGTTCTGCCACCTGGCGAACGTCATTTCAGAAAACCCTCATTGTAACACACTGTCAGTAGCAATGGCTTTCATTTCGACAGTTCAACAACATTCATTGCGTTATTTACGTTGTTGAGCAGACAAATGTTTCGAACATATGAAGCATGTATTAGCAATATCCTACAAAATGATACAGATTGATATTGATAGTGTGTTACGCAATTAGGGCAGGAAAGCTGGATGTAACGTCTTGACAAAAGATAGGCAAAACTGTCGAAAAAGTTTTACCGTCATAAACTTAGCTTTGAATGGAATAAGATGCAGCAATACCTATTTATAAACTATGTACTAATAATCTGATTCGAATTTTAACGATTGGTCCAGAACCAAATACGTATATTATCTGTTTCAGTATAAAAAACTTCATGTTTGTGTTTAATTCTTCACAGGTGGTCACTCAACTTTCTTCGGAATGTTGAATACCTTCGTACACATTGTGATGTACTCATACTATTTGCTGGCTGCCCTTGGCCCTAAGGTCCAGAAGTACCTTTGGTGGAAGAAATACCTCACAGCGCTACAGATGGTAAGTTTTATGTTGGAATCAAACTTTTTGGCATGACTTAAAATGAAAAAGTTTCGTCACATCAGGGAAAGAGTACAAACGTAGGTATACGATATTGTAGGAGTAACGGGTGGGTGGCACTGACTAGTTATAGAAGGACAGTCCAGAAACGATAGTAGCTTAAATTGAGTTTTAAAGCAAATAAGCAAACAAATACAAATCCAAATGAATTAATCAAACGTACCTATTTGGAATTTTATCATTGGAATATACCTAATTGGAATTTTTTCATTGGAATTTGTAAAAGCTGCTTATCTCAATGTGAATTCGAAAACTAAGCAAGAGGCATATCCTCCTTGACATGATAATTATAAATTTATAACCGCCTTACATAAATAAGATAGTACCTAATAAATGTTGATTTATAAATTATAATACAATTTTGACAAGTCTGTGATGGTCGAATAGCCTTAGGTATGTGCTCAATGTCAACGTTTTGCAATCTGTTAAACTGGGCGAGCGCCTATCCTTGAGCGACGCCGTCGGCACGGATGGCCCATTACATGACGTCACACGTTCCAAGCAGGTCCAATGAATAGGACATTAACGTCATCCTTCTCTTCCTGTTAGTGACGTAGGATAAAACTAACAGATTCTGATTAGATGATTGGCAGCCTCTTCCTTGTTGATTATAACGAATTTAGGACATATTGCGTTTAAACCTAAGTAGTCATTCCTATCCATAAGGGATCATTAAAGAAGCAATATTCTAGCTAAATGGACAGAACTTGACGCTTAGAAGTAATATTTTAAGTAGTACCTGTAGATCATATCTGACGCAGATATGATTAGGTGAAATACTATTTTCACAGCTGGTCTACTGAATAGTATGTAATGTGAGATAATATGTTCACAGGTCCAGTTCGTGCTGGTGTTCCTGCATGCGTTCCAGCTGTTATTCATCGACTGCGACTACCCGCGCGCCTTCGTCTGGTGGATCGGCATGCACGCCGTGCTCTTCTACCATCTATTCTCAGACTTCTACAAACAGGCCTACCGCAAGCAAGCCGCCAGAGTAAGTTTACTCATTCGTCATCTTAACTTATTTTGGTTTTAATGCAGCAGATTGTCAAATAATCAAAGCTGCTGCAACACTCGGTTATATGCAGCCCAAATAAATACAATATTTTCAAACCGAAAAGTAGTAGACCCCTGTAGAATTACAAAGTGTACTTTATCGTTCTAAACAAGTAAAACTACACATTACATTTTCTCAATCAATTATCACGTCTCTATGTTTCACAATGATTAATAAATCTTAACGGCAGCCAATAAAATCAATTTACATAATCCTTCCATCAACTATAATGCATTGACTGAAACGAATGTTTTTAGTTACAGAGAGAAAAAACCAAAGTGAAGGTGGAGGCGGAGGCCTTGAAGGAGCCAAAAGACTCCGAGATGAAAGACTCGGAGACGAAAGACAGGATGCTTCCGCTACTGAACGGATTCGGGAACGGATCTGCGCTCGGCGATGTTCGGCAAAGAATGGCGGGCGCCGTCGCCTCGCAGTGATCGCCTACTCCTTACCCTTAGAATAAAGAATCTCATCGCACCGAGTGAATACACTATGTGTACTCACATAAATTCCTTTAATTACAGAGTACAGGCTAACCTTGTAACGGGTGACGCGTCAGTTCTGCCACAAAGCCCTTACAAATTGCAGTTGGCACGGAACGTACATTATATTGATCATAAATTACTTGTCATTATTGATACTTACTATCCGTGAGTCAGTTATTATGCGTGATATACACTGTCGTGTCCGGTGTCACTCATAATAATTGTAAGTATCATCCTAGAGGATTAAGAGTATCAAATAAATTTCTTAAAGTACAAAATGGGAAGCTCAAAAATTTCCCGCATGAAGCCGCGGTACTTGAAGAGACTATAAGCTCAATTATTTTTAAGTTAATTGTATACGTAGCTCAGTAGTGATAGTAGTTTTAATTTATTCAAACCGAATACTGTTAGTCCATAAGATTCTTAACAATAATGATTATTGACTATTTATTCAGGCGTGGATATGGTAGGACTAAGATAGAGCCAGTATTTTAATCCGTAAAATAATACTAGGACTTTTATATTCCACTCGTTGCTAATGTAAGAAGTATGGCTATGGCAGGCTACCTGCCCATGCTATATTTGAGCATTTCGTCCAAATCGATTGAGTACGTAAGTTCAAATACACAGCGGGCTAACTTAATAAATAAATACGCTGATGGTACTTTTCCCTAAGTTACGCCATAAAACTAGTTGGTGTAAGAACTGAAACGTATTGGAACGATCTGTCATGAGATGGTGTTAATGAGTAAATAAAGGTACACTAGATACAATGATATTGCAAACAAAGAGAATGTTTAGATGATCATGTGAATTCTATAGCAGAAAATCGTTGTGAAAACGATGTTCTCTCTATAAAGTTAGATATTAGTTCTAACTATGACTTTATTTGTTTGCTCAATATCCAAGTAGGTTGTCACAGAAGCTCTATTTTCATAGCTCCAAAGTCAAAAGAAAATCTTAGTAAAAATGTAGGTAAGCAAATGTAAGGTAATGCATGCAACAATGCAATAGTTTCAGGTCTAGAGTTGAGTTTTATTCAACTACATTCAGGCCATCGTAATGATACCAATGTCAATATAACTATTTTTATGATAAAATCGATGCTATAAGGAAGCTACAGAAATTTTCATTGTTTGCGAAGTAGCCTGACTACGTTGTGGAATAAAAACGTGTCCACTTAATTTACTTTTTTTTACTACATGATGGGATAATGTACTTAGTTCTTGTCAAGGATCACTATGAAACGTTTAGAAACTTATTGATTAAACGAAGTCTGCTTTAAGTGTGTTTTCTTGCAAAGTATCTTGCAATTAATCATCAACTGTCTTTGTCAAACTTTCGTTTTATTCATTTTCTAGATTGTACAGTCACGAGCATAAGTATGTATATACTTGGCTTTATTCAAAGGCAATTCGCTCCTTTATTTTTTAATTAAATTTTATTTTATTACGAACAGTATTTTCCAACCAAAAAAAGGTTTATGTAAAGTGTCGTCAACGTTGCATTCGTCATTTCATGAAAAAATCGGCAATTGAAAGTTGGCAAGTGTTGACATATTAGTGCTCGTGACTGTACAACCTAGAATGTATAATTTTATGTACCTTTTTTCTGCCCTCTCATGTTTTCAGAAAATATCCTAAATGTCTATTATTTGATTCTATCAAAATTTCAAGTCATTCGACCAACACGTTTGATGATTTTCAAGATTCAGTTCTTGTAGTATTCAGGAATCAAGCCTATTAACATTATGTATTTATATATAGGTACCTAACAATGACATTCTGTAAATATGTTAAAGGGTAATCGTACATTTATACTTTGTGATACTTAAGTTAATAAAAAAATTTAATATTTATGCTTATTTTTTTAACCCTTCTATTTTTACCTCAAGCCCTATTATATCCTTCTGTAATATTTGCCTTCATCATAAACAGCCTATAAAGATCCCACTGCTGGGACACAGGCCTGATCTTTGTGAGAGGGAGTGGGCCGGCCATAATCCACCACGCGGGCCCAGTGCGGGTTGGTAGATGTCACATGTCTTCGGTTTTTTGTTACTAGGACATGCCGGTTTCCTCACGATGTTTTCTTTTACCGTTTTGGGAGCAGTGGTGATGAAGTCATTTACACAAAGTAAAGTAGGTACCTGAAAGGGTTCGAAGCCGAAATATTTGCTTCAGCTAGATGTAATGTTGTAGATGCAGCCGGCACAACAGCAACAATGGAATGACGATGGCCAAAACCTGTATAGTCATCAGAAATCATGTGTAGTCTGTTCCAAAAGTATCTGATGTAAGTATATATAAACTCTGTTCAGGTGAAATACTAAAGGGGATACGTAACACGACATTCATCTTATTTAGAAGGTTCCAACTTTATATCTCATCATTTTATGCGACAATTATTGTTTTAATAACAAACTGTCGCAACTGTTTCTTTACGTAGATAAGTACCTACTGATAAATAGGTGCTACCTACTTATTACTTTGACCGTTTAGTGGTACACTATGTGTACCAAGGGTATCTCAGACATCACAAAACGCTGAATTTAAGTGTATATCTACGTAAAGGTATCAATTATTACCTATCCCACTGCGGTTTCCTCATAGATGACTAACCATCTAAATTATAAACGGTGACAAAAATACCTAAATTTTAATCACGTTACCGAACCGACAACTTTTTGCTTTTGGGTGCATCAACAAATATTTGGCTTTTGCCGCATATACCTAATTTATGAGGCATGGTTTATAAAAGGATAATCATTTAAGGATACAATTAACGATGTTATTTTCTTATTTCTATATCTTCCAAGTGAATAATAATAATACACTTGGAAGATGAATAATATTATAGCGGATTTTCCCCAAATGACTTGCCCTTTTCAAAACCGCAAATCATATCCAATCAATAGTAGCGTAAGTACATCTATTAAGAATATGTTATTAAGTTGTAATAATATGAATGTAAGTATTATAGTTCAAGCACCTATAATTAGAATTAATGAGAGACTTCGCCCAGCAGTTCTGATATTTAATTACATCATATGTCAAAGTTTAATGGCCAAAAGGTACCTGTGAGGAAACGGGTTACTTTTCCGTTGGATTACATATTTGCCTTTTCATTGGAGTTTAAACAATCACTGTACCAATATATGTTTAATTTCATTTATTAAAACAGTACATACCAAACCTGTCTAAGATTACTCACATTGAAAAGAACTCATTCCATTTTGTGTATCACATCGTGTTGATATAATAGTTATTGAAAGCAAGGGTCCGAGGTCTGTCCCTTGGGGCACTCCATAGTTTATTGGGAGAAACGTGGAACATTAAATTTTAAAAGCGTAGGTTTCGATGATCTATTAAATTAAATAGGACGTCAACCTGGAAAAAAGGCTACATGCCCATCAAAATGAAATCGTTTGTACAAAAATACTTTATCAAAAACCTTTAAGAAATCTTCGCACGCGGGTTATTTCTTCTGCCTTTTTTATTGTAATTCCAGTACTTTTAATTTATAGATAGGAAACAAAAGACTACTAGCGACATCTGTAGTTTGGACATATGAACATAACGCAATTATTTTCCGTCGTTAAATGAAAATAAGAGAAATGAACTACTCACTACTTGAATTTTATTTAGAGTCGTCTATCGATTACATTAATAATTATTTATTTCAACAAATATTTTCAAATGATTGAGGAAAATTAATAATGTTTTGTTCGTACTTCAGCTACTCGATAACAGATGGCAGTGCTCACAAATAATTACTACTTTGATCAGGCCTCCCAATCCGAGGAGAAAATCTTATCTTCCTGTTCCGTGTTATCTTCAAATGCTTTCAGCCCGCTTTGCTATCGAGGCTTGACTGGGCAGTCTTCGTTTAACCTGATAGGTGGCGTTGTCTTACTTTTTCGTCTACAGATCTCTGGGCTACCTATTCTGCGATCTCTACCTATTCTAATACCGTTTCCTATAAATTCTTAACATGCTTTTAGATCCTTTAAGTGTAGCAAAATATAGACTTGGTAAGTATTACTTTTTTTTTCAGGATGGGCAATCATCAAATGACCCCTCCCGCTCTGGGTGGAGCGGAAGGGAGTGTCAGACTCTTAATGACTAAAACCCACTCGTGTTCCTTCCTTAGCCCTTTATGTTCTGGGCCAGCGGTAACCCTTTCGGACAATTCCGCTGACCCGGCAGGCTTCGGCCCTAACGGGCCCCTAGTAAGTATTACTTGGGTGCTTCAAAAATATATATATAGTTCAAAGTTCAAATCCAGCATCACTGGTCGTAAGCTCGTGAATGTTCTATAAACATGAATCTCTCAATGAAAGCAATGTTAACGGAAGATGTAACCACGTATGACATAGTGAGCCGTGATTATCTAGTACAATTAAAAGCAGGAGGAACCTTTGCTGTATTTATCCTTGTGATATAATCTTATTCGAAAGTTTTCCATAACATGCCACGATGAACCGGCGACCTTGAAGAAGACGTTTGGTTAAAGATGATGCGAAAGACGTAGAATCAGGTTATATGGATGTGGCAGCACTTAGGATAGACCCATGTATGTAATATTTAATAT
Organism: Luperina nickerlii; assembly: GCA_963855955.1. NCBI lineage: Eukaryota > Metazoa > Arthropoda > Insecta > Lepidoptera > Noctuidae > Luperina > Luperina nickerlii. The sequence goes on from OY979669.1 coordinate 9,424,355, forward strand.
CCTGCAACCCTATGAATTTGAATACACAGCCAATTTTAGGAAGGAGTTAGTTCAGTTCTTTAACTTTTATTTTTCAAAGGGCATAATTACCTTATAGCATTGGGATAAGAAGCTTATACTAAGGGCATACCAAATTAAGAAGGTACCTACTTTTGAAGAATCAAATTGACCTTCAAAATTCAACTACAAATCAAGAATTAAATCTGTGCTTAAGCTTTATTGAGTTTTACATTACTTTGATTGAACTGTTTGACATTACTTATAATATTTGAGACCCTTAGGTCTCAAATATTATAATGTAAATGGTTTACGTGCTTACACGTAAACCATTTTGAGGGATTGGTAGGGATAGGTTATTGGCTCGTAATAATTAGATCAAGCTGCCATTCCACGCAAAGTTCAGCGAAGACAAGAAAGTAATTAGGTAATTCTACTCTTGAAATATTGTTTTTTATAGGTAGGTACGCTTACACTTCTCTTTTGGAGAAGCATTTTCGCACATTTCACCTTTAGCAACTATTTAAATAGTTGTTATATTGTAATGCGACTTAACACGTGTAAGTATGCAGATAGTTATCTGCGTCACAGCATAGTGTCGAAAGCGTTCTTTTGTTTGTCCGCATATATGCAGTGCTCGGCTAAACGTCTAAATTGTTCACTGGTTCTCACGTGCTTTGAGAAGTGACACAAATTGCACAAGCCATTGTTTATCAAGAAAACTTTATTTACAATGAAATATTTTACAATCTATCCTCATAACTTACTTTCTATTGTACATAGATAATACAGACATCTATATCGGTAAACACCAATGTCAGCAAGTGAGAGTACAACTTCTACTTGCACAAATTCGTAATCGATTGTTTGTAAATTCTTACACAGTAACAAACGACTTATACCAATAGAAACATCAATAATAATATCACAAATAATTTAGGGTAACTACGGATAAGCCTCTTTAGATATAAATATAACTGGTATTGTTACATTCAATCTGACGAATCTGGAACTCTTCAACAAATATCTTCAAGTTTTATTCACAAAAGTTGTACTTTGATGGTCGTCATTGAGTATTTTTGCTGATTTTAAACAATGTTTCCATTGTCTTGAAGCATTTAAAACTATTTCCCTGCATATAACCTAAACGAAATTAGGTAGGTCTTAATGCCAATCAGGTATTCAAACAAAATCTAACATCGAAGGGCTACTGTTCAATTAGTTACTTGTTCTAAAGAGGCGACTAATTTAATGGCAGTGATTTAACATTTACACAGTAATAATTACGCTCTTGTTTTAGTTCTACCAAATTCTTCTATATGATCATACTCTGCAAACCCTGGGTCGGAGTCGTAGTACGCGTAGTCATAACTGTTGTCTTCTTTGTTGTGGGGAGGGTTCGCGAAGTGCGGGGGACGAGTGGTAGGTCTCGCTGCTGGGGTCGGCGGTGATGTCGGCGGGCTCGGTGGTACGGGTACGCGGCTCGGTGGACGCGGCGGCCGGGTCTCAGGCACTCTGGGAGCAACTGTCGTCGTCGGTGCAGCAGATGCGTCATTAGGAGGTTGGAAGTTCTGATTTATCGCTTGGTAATCAACTGGCCTCGATGTTGTGGTGTAAGTTTGGAAATAATCAAAAGTGCGCTGCGTATTCACCGTCTGCGGCTGAGGCGTCGTCGTGTAAGTCGTTTCCGGAGCTCTCGTGGTCGGAGGTGCAGTGGATGAGGGAGCAGGTCTGAATGGCCTTGGAGCTGAAGTATGACCCGAAGGTTTAGGAGGAGGTTGTGTTTTTGCATATTTCTTGCGATCTTCTGGCAGCCTGTTGCCGCTAGCAGCTATATTGAGGGAATGAGCACCGGCCAGCAGTTCGCGGTCACCGTATATTTCGGGGCGGTACTGTCCATCGTCTTCGCCCTGGGGAGGATGATATTGACCGTCATCTTCGTCATTGTCTTCAGCAAAGTTTTCAGATTGAGTATTAAAGGCGAGATTAGTGTTATACGCTACCGTGTTTAAGTTGAGCGGAGGTTCGGGGCGCGAAGTCGAGTAGATCGTAGTGGCCGGAGCGATAGTGGTCGTAGGATTGTTAAAATAAGCTTGTTTCGAGTAAGGTACAAAGTTGTTCTTTTCTGGTTCATATGAGACGCTGTTGAAATTTTTATAAGTGGGCGTAGTAGTGGGGAAAGTTCTTGCGGAGACGCTGTAGTCAATAGTGGTTGGAGTGTCTCTGAAAGTCTCTCTGTTGTTATTCTCCACTCTATTGTTGTAATTATTGAAGTTCTTGGCACGCACGAATTCGGGGTCTCTAGGAACATCAGCTATATTGAAACTATTTCTAACTTTGAAGGGTCGATTGTCATTCTGTACATTAAGTCCTGGAGTTGACTGTGCATCATAATTGTACAACTCCACGAGACCATCCTTTTTGTTGAACCGTGGGGCTGCAGTCGACTGGGACTGGGGGAAAGTGGAAGGTGCGCTGCTGGGGTAGAACCTATTGTTCTGTTTGGGAGTGACTCGGGGAACTTCAACGTATTCATCCTTGTATTGTTTGTATTGAGGAGGTACGTTAGGAGATGGAGAGAAAGATTGTTTATTTTGAGCGTTAAAGCGACGATTAAAGTTTTGCTGAGGAGGCTCAGAATATTGTTGTTGGGTCTGAGTATTGGGTTGGAAGGTGGTGGGAGGTGCTTTCGTGGACACATATATGGGACGTTTTCTAACAAGCTTGCGTTTAGAGGGTGCGTCATACTGTTGTTGTGGGACGGGAGGCTGAGTGTTCGGGGGTGGTGCGGGTGTAGTGTACTGTGTTGTGAGGAATGTGCGTTGGGTGGTAGGGAATGTACGTTGGGTAGTAGGATATGGGCGTTGGGTAGAAGCTCGACGGAAAGATTGTCGTTGATAAGGCTGTTGGGAGGAGACAGGGGATGGAGAGGACGCGGGAGGGGACTGCTCGTCACGGCCACGGTCTCGCTGCCCACTGAAGAAGTCAGACGAGTGTGCTGCACGGAGGTCGGAGTCAGGTCGATTGGGGGCGACGTTGTTCTGCGACAGCCGACGGTCACCGGTCTCAGCGCGCTGGAGACCGAATTCAGCTTCATCATCGCGATTTCCATTAGACGACAACTTCTTGGTGTCAAATCCTGTTGTGGAAGTGCAACAAAATTTTAAAATATATGTCAATTTACAAAGTACAGTGTAACTACACCTACAGTGGATTATGAAGCTTCAGTTTGCAGAATATTTTCTGAAACAACCTTGTTTCAAAGTCAAAGTCAAAGCATTTATTTCAAATAGGCATGTAAAAGGCACGTTTGAACGTCAAAATTTTTATTAATTTGCACTGCCTTGTAAAACAAGATCTACGTTTCTAAAAGCTTTAAAATGCAAGCGTTCGGCTGAAGCTTAATGTTTTGCAATTTATTACCAATAAGACTCCTACTGCAGGAGTCGCTATCATGTACCTGTCTGTTGGTCACAGGTACTTTAATATACCAACAATTTCGATTAGGTATAATTAGTCATCTCTGCATATTGACCATATACCTTGGTAATACGGGCTGGTGTCCGCAACTCCACGTCAATGCGCGTATTTTGCGTACGGCCTTGTGTACCTTATTACTTCTACTGTAATTTCCAAAGTTGCGCAAATATTAATAGCATGAGTTATTACAACTGATTAACGCCCACTGCCTGGTACACATATTCATTTATCTATACAAACTCTTTGATGAAATGAAATCGCCTTTCAAATTACATCCATATTACATTAACTACTGCCTACTTCTAGTCAAAGATTGATGCTCTAAGCGTGTTTTAATTACATGTAAGTTATACAGGTCTAATTAATTATCTAGCAGCACTCACAAATACCGTTCATATCTTACTGATTTCAACCTTATCGATTTTATCTTATCCATTATTGAAATCAGAAAATGGCTATACAGGGTGGCAGGGGACATCGACGTGCAAACTGAAACCATGAACTCAACCTATGATTCTAGACTAGTGGCGAAACTGCACTAATCTAGAAGACTAGTGGAGAAATTTTTCGTCAGTTATCATCAAAAAAAAATAGTTGTTCCATACATTTTGACCACGTAGGTATTCCACTTTTTTATGGTTTCAGTTTGCGCGTCGATGTCCTTGCCACCCTGTATAGCCATTTTCTGACTTTTAGGGTTCCTTACCCAAAGGTTAAAAGCGGGACTTTATTACTAAGACTCTACTGTCCGTCTGTCTGTCTGTCCCCAGGCTATATCTCATGATCCGTGATAGCTAGACGGTTGAAATTTTCAAATGATGTATTTCTGTTGCCGCTATAACAACAAATACTAAAAACAGCTTAAAATAAATATTTAAGGGGCCCGCTCCCATACAACAAACGTGTTTTTTTCGGCGTTTTTGCGTTGTGGTACGGAACCCTTCCTGTGCGAGTAAGACTCGCACTTGGCCAGTTTTTTTAACTCAGGGGGGTACAGAATCATGTACTAAATCCATGGTAACAGGTTGCTCGTCAATGTCCCTGCCACCCTGTATACCTACACATCTTTGTCATGTCTGATCCTCGGTTTACGTAGAAGAAGGAACCAGAACACTATAATATGTACATAAATTCCAATGTATTATTTAATTAAATATTCAGCGCTTAACACATAGAACGCTAGAAGGGAACAAGAAATTTTAAATAGTCAAGACCAGACTCATTCCTGACTTCTACGTGGTCAGTGCTTTTGAAAACAATCCTTGTTATAATATCACATTCATCATACTTCTTTAAGTCTGGTATTAATAAGATATTTGTGAGCGTTTTGTTAGTTGCAAAGCTGGCTCACCGGATCCGATCCTGTAGAGATCAAACTGACCGTCGTAGATATCTGCAGGGCAGGCGAGGGGGTCGTCGTCACCCCAGTCCGTGCAGGTCTGTGCCTCCTGGTGGAACAGCGTGCCAGGGGGACAGAAGAACCTGAAGTCTCGGACGCCTCCACCTGCAACCCTTACGCACACGTGGAAGGCCTTGCATCCTGACTTTGCGTCTGCGTAGTATGCGCCTAAAATTCGACTTTTACAGTTGAACCTTTCGGCGCTCCCTGTGTGGAATAAAGTTAGATTGTATTAGTATTACAGCCCTCCTCCGCATACTGAAAGCCTTTTTTTTGTGTATTGTCAATCTCAGTTTATCTTGATTGATATTTTTTTGGCTTTTAATGTACGGAGCTAATTGATAAGCATACATAGTTGTAACCGTACCGGATCTAGTGACATTACTTTCTGCGTGAGGAGATTATGACTACTAATCAATTAAGCCTCGTCCTATTTTTAAGCTGCCTACAAAATTACACTTACATAAATATTTACTCTATCGATATAGCGTTGGACATCATAATTATGCAATTTAGTAACTCTTTTTCATTGTGATTATTTAACGACGACGGCCTATGGGTTATAAATTTTGTATCTTTAATTGATTTGTGATTACTACGAAACCACATTATTTATTCAATTATCAAGAGTAGTAACTGACACGGTTTTAACATAATTACTCTAGCTGCTCCTAAACACTACTGATTTCTAATTACCTATGATTTACGTCATCGAGAAAAAGTTTGGAGTTTAAATCTTACGTGTATGTATGTATTATGCTATAAATAGCCATTATTTCACCGTTTTGTCTCTAATTATTACCCAACGGTCGTATTATGCGGTTTTTGAAACGCGAACACCCGACCAGTCGGTCGTTAGTTACAAATGTATAAGATTTTGTCTGAATAATGTAGGTAGGTAGTCGTTAAAACCTGAAAAACACAGTTTTTATTCAACAGCCAGATTTCTGATAACAATGAGTTGCCGTGTCAAGTTAACTTTGGGCTACGTTTGCTGGCAATGATAGAGATTTCTCACTGTCCAAGGCAACTATTGTACTAAGCGACACTTAAAGCAAAACGTGCAATAACTAGGTGGAGAGGTAAACACGTCTAATGAGACGAGTACATTGCGACATGGTAACTCGAAGCACGCTAATCCCGGCGAATGTTGAATGTTGCCACTTTAGATCTGCGAAAGAGCGGTGACCTAAACTGCATTGACTTCACCATCAATGTACTCATAAAATGTTATTTAACCGTCGTAAGTCGTAATTAAATTATATTAACATCCGTCGATTACAACAGTATAAAGTATCCATGTGTCAATGAATCCAATCCGTTTTATTATTTAGTTTCGAAAGACGATGTAGAATATAAATGTGTTACGGATATTAATCGATGAGCTAGTTATGTCGGGTGAAAAAATCGTCTAGCCGCCTCATTAATCGGTCTAACTAATCGTTCGGAAGCGTGAATGTTCAACTACCCCTATGTTAAATTCTTATGTTGGCCAAAGTAACGATTATCTGACTGGATGAAGTATTTGTGGAATTTTTCAGGAAAATTTGTTGTTAAGCAATTGACTTAGGAATTGGATGGGAGGCTTTTAATCGTGACGCTATAATTATATTATTATATTAGCTATAATTGATAGATTTAAAAATAAAAATTTAAATTAGATTAAATTGCACAAGCAGAAAACATTTTAGAGTAGTAAATATATTATTAAAAAATAATTTCAATTGAGTTATTAATGAAGTACCTAGGTAATTATTTTTTATGTCGTTACTAATAATAAATGGATTATGTTATATCAGTAGTGATGAACTTCAATTATTTTATGTTATTAAGAATCAATTATATTATATTGATTATGAATAGAATAGGTACCTATCTTAGGTTTATTAAAATTGAGGTTTTTTTTGCTGCATGTGTTGAATGCAATATGCAGTATGAGTGTTATGTTTATTTTAACTAAGGAATAAACGAAAAATAAAATGCACATACATAGTGCCAGGGATACTCGTCGATCAGTGCCTCATTTAATTAAAAACGCCTAACGCCTAACAGTAAAATGCCTAACGGACGAGTTGACTTGCCCTCGTACGCCTGCCAAAGGTCCGGGACCCCAGGGTCCCGAGAAATGTCAAGAGACGTAAAATAATAATAATAATAGCCATTTCTAACAGCTGTCAAAGAATGACAGTTGTGATTTGAACTCTATACCATTTTTCATCTAAATCTGTTCAACGGTTTACGCGTGATTGAGTAACAAACATCCAAACATCTTCACAAACTTTCACATTTATAATATTAGTAGGATAGTAGGATTAATGTCCCTGACTTTACATTTCTTAATTTCACTCCCAGTATTTCAAGCCTTTTACAGATTACACGCGCAGGCGTTTCACGTAAGAAAAGTTTAATTGTTGTCTATGGCGTAGATCTCGCTCCTATCGTATCCGCTGTGCATAGGGCCTTAGCTTCGTTCTTTGTATTGGGGACAGTAAGGTTCCGGTACATTTGTCTTGAACCTCACTTTGGGTAAAGCGCGTTAAAATCGATTCGTAATGGACGATAATCTCGAATGTGTGTGCGTTTCAACTAAGATGACCAAATAATACGCGTGTAATCCGTTATACATATTTGTACAATATTACGGATTTACTGCATTAAACAATGGAATTACCTTGATATGAGGACATTAGATGACCTATTAAATCAGGTTCAAAACTAATTCGCATAGATCGCCAGAATTTACAAACCCACTTTCCAACGGGATCGACACTTATGCGGGTGAAACCGCAGGGCGCTGCTAGTTATTTGTAAAAAAAGAAAATAAATTATTTGTTGTATGTTTGTTTGTTACGCTTTCACGCTAAAACGGTTGAACGGATTTTGATGAACTTTGGCACATGGGCAGACCATGACCTGGATTAGCACAAAGGTTCTTTTATGCCTATATACCTTCGGGATCGAGATTTATGCAGAGAAAACTGCGGGGCGCAGCTAATTGTTGCATATTGTGGTATCTTACGAAGGGTAGAAGCTTGTAGTACTTTTAAATTTTCGAGAAGCCGGTCAGTCCAATGCTGAATGAAGCTAGTTGCCCACGCCAAAACGTATTAAGTTCCTATAGAGAAGAACGGGCAAGAAACTCCACGGACCGCCGTCCGGACCGCCGTCCGTGGAGTTTATCTTCTATAACTAATGACCGCTTACATAAAATTAGTGTTAAGCTGTTACGGTCCGGTAAAGATCATATAACAACGCTAGATTCCCATGCGTGCGGTGTATGTGCAAGCCGCGGGAGGGCAGCGGGGTGAGCGATAAGATCTCGACCGTCTGCGCAACCGCATGCGCCGTGAGGTGCCATAGCATCCTCCGCGAAAGGTCACCGTATGCCTTATGTAAGTGTAATAACTTCTAACTGAGGTACGCTCACTATCAAAATTTAATCTTTCTTCTTTTGAACAATCAAAAGGTCATGCGGGATGTCATTATATTGTCGGGTACGTGAATTATTATTTCTTTGGGTTACTTCCTTTTTCTTAATTATTTAATTAGATGAGTTTTATGCCTTAAATTGGAACGGTGAATGAAAACATCGTGAGGAAACTGGCATGTCCTAGAACAAAAAAATTGAAGACATGTGACATCCACCAATCCGCACTGGGCCCGCGTGGTGGTTGATGGCCCGCTCCGTCTCACAGTGAGTAACATTGACGCAGTGAAAATTATAGGAGGTTCCTATATAATACATAATTATTTGATAAAACCAATGTGTTGAACTCATATTATGAACGCTTTGTTAATGTCAAAGTAGGTAGACTGAAAGTTGGAAGACATATTGGCCAACTTGGTACTGCAATAGGCTAATTGACTAAAAATCGAGACAATCTAGCAATGCTTGAGAAAATCTATCTTTCTTTCCTGTTAAGTAACGCCTCAATTAGGCAAATTGCGATCAGATTGGGCGATTCATATGAAATGTTATTATGGACAGAGGCTAGCAACTGTGAGATCACTAATCTATAAACTTTCGCAAACATACTCGTACATAGGCTGTTAGTTGATGTACCGTGAAATTAAGTGGCGTAATTACGTATCAACTTTTATTGCCACAGGAAATGCTAACAATGTCACAATAATATGCAAATACCTTGCAACACCGGAAATTCATTTGTTTATTTTCTAACAATTGCAATCTAAGAGTGGTTCACTTTACTCAGCTATTTGTGTTAATGTATGCAATGATGTAGCACATTGTTGTGATAAGTCAGCGAAATATCGACAGGTGATCGCCCATTCATTACCTCTCAATGAATTATGCACCGAACACACAAATAAAACCGATACATGACATGCATCTACTTTCGCTTTCATTCATACCAACACAAGGTAAACGTTATTTTTCACACGCTTTGATTGTTACGGTTCAATACATTAGATTTTCCACACAATAATAATGTTATGAGGCAAAAACGTTATTGGTTCACATTGTTGCAATATTCTAGCAACGTTAGTATTAAATGCGTTAATAACCATGGAATCTACAATTGAAATGTGCAGTTACCAAAACTTAAGTATGTAATGAATTTCATTTTAATTATGAGTTTTCGCAAATGCGACGTCGTGCGGAGTGTCTTAAGGACGCTCTATGTGTGAAATATCAACGCCATGTTACTAATCAGCCTGGTTTTGCGTTCTCGAAAGGATGGTATTATATGTCAAACACAAATGTCTAACCACGAACCGGGCAAATTGCCTAACTGCGTTTGTAGGTGAACTGAAAGCGACCCTTCAACCACAATACACATAAGCAGAGGTAGTGTACAGGCAAGTAAATGCCCAAACACATGAACCTTGAGGCTACCCATCCGTTCGCTGGCCGTCACGCCGCCCTAGTTCTTACGGAGAGCGGAGCGTGGGAAAATCACTTATGCAAATCCGGGGAATCGATTATCGTGGCGATGCGCGATCAGCGCGGGCCCTGCGCAAATGGAAAGTGCATCGGTTGCGCAATGACTTACATACGCTTATAACTCACCACACGGGGAACATCTCTAATGTGCAACCTGCTGTTTGTACAGATAGATATTACAAAATATTGAGTTTACTGCGGTGACAAAGTTTATGCGCGAATATTTTCAATTTAGGTTATCGCGCTGTATGGTTAAATTGTAAGCAACTCATATAACAACTAAGTACAGAGTATTTTAATAACATGTTAAACATAGAAGATGTAGTTTTCCAAATTATAAAATTTTTAACATAAGCAGAGCCTATTTATTATTGTTTCATTAGGCTTGCAACTCATTAATTTCGGCACAGTGCTTTGGTTTTAGTGCAATAAATACTATCAAATAGTATTTCCAATAGAATCGATAATGTCAACTTCCCACGCGCCCGGACGTCCTGCACATTAAGAGCACACAAATAACAAATACTTTCACAGAGATGCGCACGCGCACCGGGCTGCACTAACACCATTATTTCCTCACTGCTCAAACGCAGCATCAAACACATCAAACTACAAACTATAAAGAAAATCACACAATTGGCTGTAAAGAAAATCACACAATTGGCTGTAAAGAAAATCACGCAATTATTCTTCGACATTATCAAATCGAGGCACCTCAAAAGAAAATTTACACGGGAAAAAATCCGGTCACTTCCGATATGTCACAGTGTATTTGTTTGGCAGCAGGTGCACACGCGGTGTGGTCGACTTACCCAGGACGGGGAGCAATGTAAGCAAGATCCACAGAGGGGACATGTTGTCGCGAGGTGCGTCGCGAAGGGACTGCTGGCGGTTGCGCGCGCGCCGCCCGCCCGGCCTAAGGAGGGGAGATCTGAAAGCTCGCCCGCCCGCCCCGTAGCCGGTCACTGCGTCGACACAGTATAGTACAATAGCAGTTTATCAATTCAATGTTTGTTGATGTTGATAAATCCAATGTTTTGTTAACGTTTATTTATACTTAGCAGTTGCTACCGGCGGACGTCGTTTATGTCTGTTTCTGCTTCAAGGTCACATAGTTAATGACTGCCAAATAATTTGGATTTTAGTTCTCGAAAATAGAAAGAAAATCATATTTTTCAGATAGCGTAAGTTTTATTCTTTGTTTTTGCAGATGGTTTTTGATCAGGATAACAGTATTTTTTTATATAGAAATGCAATAATGATTAATATTCACCAGATTACACAACCTCTGTTTTGGCTGATTGATAATTTAATTAAGCTTCAAAGTCAAAGTCAAATCATTTATTTCAAATGCCTATTTTACGTTTTTTTTGAACGTCAAAACTTACAGTAAAATTGAATTGATTCTAGTCGCCCCTTCCAAAAGGTAGTTTACGTATGGAGAAGAATGGGCAAGAAACTCCACCGTTACTCTTTTAAAATATTTTACAAGGTTTTGTATACATAATATGTGAAGACGATGCACCTAGAATAAAAGAAGTCTACCCCAAAAAAAAATTCAAAGAATGAAAAATGAAGCAATTACCGGTAAATCAATTATATGATAGATATATGGTGCTCACATATTTACAAATATTGGAAAAGTAGATGATTTTTCTAGCATTTTAACAAGTGTGTGAGTTACTGTAGTCACAGATTGTAAAAATCAATGTCATAAAAATTTTTAAAATATAAATTAAATTAGGAACCAGTTTGATTTTGTCTAGACACTAGATTGTCCTATGGAGCAGGACCAGCATGTTTCCAAGCATTCTTATCTTGGATATAATCCTCTATTTTTGTAATATCCTTGTTTACATAGTGTAATTTTTATATGAGTTTTAAATTTTCTTTCATTTAATTGCAATATGTCACAAGGTATTTTGTTATAGCATTTAACACAGTACCCCATAAAAGATGTATGTACTTGATTTGAATGTTATTGAGGAGCAGTGATGGCCCAGTGGCAACGCCTTACGACCTGCAGGTCGTGGGTTCAAACCCAGGCAGGCACTTATAATTTCATCACAACTGCTCTCAAAATGGTGAAGGAAAACATCGTGAGGAAACCGGCATGAGCCAAAAATTCGAAGACTTGTGACATCTAACAACCCGCACTTGCTTTGCGTGGTAGATTACAGCCCACCCTCGCTCGGGGACAGGACGCCTGCCTGTGTCCCAGCAGTGGGAACATTATAGGCTGATTATGGTATGGAATATTACAACAAAATGCTAATGATTATATATATTAAAATACCGTATAAATTGTGCATATACGATATTTTAATATAATTATAATCATTAGCATTTTTTTTTCAAAGTTAGTACATACAATTGATGTTCATGAATGGTCTCTCTCGACTTTTTTGCACTGTGGCGCTCGCCAGTGATACAGACGCGTGATTTATTAGACATAAGCGATGTCTATCTCGACGAACTATTGTTTAGTGAGCTCATTAGTCATACGTTTTATTGTATTACGTCACGACTGAGCACCGACACCATTGAATCCACTAGCGTGCCGATCTATTGAGAAAATCATAAATTATGTGGCTCCACTGGGAGTCCTTAATTACATACAATTTTATGTTATAAAAGATAATACGAGTATACACTTACATGAATCTGATTAAATAACGCCCATGTTGCGCATAATAGGCGTGAGATACTTAACTTTTTATTTTCTGGAACGATTTGCTACAGTCATTTGTCTAGTGTCTTGATATTAATCAATAAAGTGAATGTAGCAATAAAGCGCTTTTTACAAACTCGATATGTTGATAGTCTCTATTACAGCGATGAAAGCCGAGTTCAAAAATGCAATAAATGATTGATGTATGTTGTGCATAATGATAGAAAAATGTAATATGACAATAGAGTACAGTCCCCACCAGGAATTTACGTGTCCATAATGTTACTTTTACTTTCGAATAGGCACATTAAGTGTCTAAGAAAAAAACTGCATCTGCCACACGCGTATTAGATAGGAATGATTATGATACAGACGCACTCACGCGCTCATAACTAGACATTATGTAAATAAGTACATATAATAAAGGCATAACTGTGTGATTACTGATTACTGTTCACTTCTTCATCTCCATGTACCGTTGCAAGAAGGAAGTGCTTATTTGTATAAACTGGACAATCAAACGACTTTATTGAATTGAGAGCTATTGAATGGTTTATAAGTCGGCTAATAGAAATGCGGTGAATTCATTTATTAATGACGTTGCAGAAATTTTAATGTTACATATTGCTTGATTTTCTTCCGTATTTGGATGAAAATTATTAAAAACACTCGATTGATTTATTTAATACTTTAAGCAAGCAAATGAACAGAGGTGGAAGTTTTAATAGATTTTTACGTATTTTACGTAATACAAAGAAACGTAAACAGCTATTAAAACTAACTCAATTGGTGATCGATAGTTTATAAACTTCTATAAATCAGCTAGATTGTATTGAATACTTATTTAAAGCATCAGCACTACCCTATTCTTAGATATGCTACAGAATCTGGTATTAATGGGCCATGCAGGTCAGACCTCAGTTGCATCCTGTTAGCTTAGAAGCATGTAAGTGAAGTAATTTTTGAAAGGGTGGACGAATGATTAAGCAATGTAGTTAAATGCGAGTCGTGGAAATACTAAGAAGCGGAACCTGTTGTGACGAGGGAAGGTCCTTTCATGTAAAGTTATGCACCAATAAAAGATGTTAAAGAAACAATAATACCTTATTTGGGGGGCATTCCAAGAGCCTCGATGACTGAGTACCTATACATCTATACAAATATTTATATTATATAATACAATATACCATACAAATAAATAAAATTGAAGTGTGTATTTGTAATGTAAAAATAACAGCTTATTACAAAATGCATATGAGGGTAAACAGTACTTAAAAAAACTATTTTTAATATTTTTGTCTGTCTTTGTTTGTTACAGCTAATCTCCGGACTTCAACTGGCAGATAGCTTAGGTTATAAGGAGTAACTTTACTTTTATTTTAGAAAAAAGTATTAGGTATCCGCGCAAAAAAAATGATAACCCATGAAATCAAAAATTGTTTTCACGCGAAAGAAGTCACGGGCACAGCTAGTGTTTAAATACGTTTGAGGCACCCTGGGCCTAGTGCTACCCTTGCTGCCTGACAAATCTTTCCATCACATGATGTTTTAAAGCGACCAACATTAATTACCTTGATAGCCTTGATAGTTTTTTATTTTTTTTTTACTTTGAGCACTATGCGAAGTGATTGAAAAAAAAAAATTAAACATAATTTTCGAACCGTAAAAAAATTCACCGACATTCTCAGGGTTAAAAAGTTTGTAAATGATCTTGTCCACGCCCCTATTCAATTTGATCCATACTTCCAGGGACATCCTGTAACGCTCCAATTTAATTTAAATGTAAAGGGATGGCCTGAAACACAGGTTTGAATAAACCTAGTTCGGGCAGGTCGCTACTAAACACTAATTCCGAACCATCGCTACTTGCACCTGTAAGAAAAATATATTAGTTTTAGTTTATTTTTAGGCAGTTTAATTGTACTTATGGAAAGTTTTTCTACTTTTTGGCTAAATTTACACCTTTTGTAAACGCTTTTATTAAATAAATTATTAAATTATTATTATTATTCTTAAAATTATTAAAAAAAAAATTACAATTACACTATTTGTAACTCCGGAACGAGTGAACCGATTTTAATGATCTGTTATTTTTTGGATGTGTCTCCGCCCCCAATAGCAGAATAACTATTAAAGCATGGGAAAAAATCAGAAAAAATAATGTAGATAATTCATTTTCTCATACGAGTTCTTATTGATTCTGAGGCGGTACGAAGGTCAGCTAGTTTCACATAAACCTACATGGGCACTTATGAATCGTCAGAAGGTAGGTGCACGGTTCCATTTGGTCGTTTCCTATGGAGAAGAGACGGTAAGTAACTCCACGGTTACTCTTTCAAAAATAATTGGCTTTTACAATGTTTTCAAATTACAATGTTAACAGGTATGGGCTTGTGACACCGTTCTTTACCTTACATACAATGTGTGATAAATGTACTACAGTATTTTATTTTTAATTCGTTCCCTAATACACACAAAGCCTAGAGATGCATATCAGCGGCGTGGGACACCATACCAATTGTGCCTACACTTAATTTCTTACAGCCCACTGTGTACATATAAACAGATGTAATTAAACAACAGTATATTGTTTTGATGATTCACGGCTAAAAGTTGCCATTGAGATAAACAAACATTGCCTCAGTGATTTATCTAAGAAGGCGTATGTTTTAGGAACACAATAAGTATTTAGATAATCACAAGGATGCTGATTATCTGTTAACATATTCACATTATATCTATTTAATTATACCTTGTTACTTAACTTTACGTTGGAACCTACTAGGCAAACTGTAGATAGTATATAATATTATACGGACCCCTCCCTTTCACCGAGAGGAGACCTGTGTCCCAGCAGTGGGAACATTATACGATGATTATGCTATATCCATACTAATATTATACATTCGAAAGTAACTCTGTCTGTCTGTCTGTATGTTACTTTTTCACGCCTAAACCACTGAACGGATCTTGATAAAATTTGGTAGAGAGATAGATTGCACCCCGGGAAAGTATATAGGATAGTTTTTATCCCGATATTCCAACCGCGGGGGTGTATTATTATAAAGAGAAAAGTTTTGATGAATTTTTGTAACGCTTTCACGTTAAATAGGCCGAACGGATTTGGATTTTTGGCACATGAATAGACCATGACCTGAATTAGTACATGGGATACTTTTTATACCGATATTTCTACGTGTTCCAGAGTTATGCAGGTGAAATTGCAGAGCGCAGCTAGTTGTTAAATATGTATTTTGTTTGTAAAATAAATAGATTATGTTTATTTAAAGGTGTGTTCATTACTTCTACGTGGGGTGGCACAACGACTTTTTCTTTTCGATGAACTGTATCAGATTTCTCGTAAAAATTGGTGTTGTATATATTTTTTTTAAACTACATTTACATTTTCGACTATATTTATGTTTGGAATACATTCAGAAACATTGTTTAAGAACAGTTCAATTGTGTCTGAATGTATCTTCTTGTTTGACAAAATCATAGAAATAATAAAAATGCCATTGCGTCTCGAGTAGTACTTCGTTCCGGGGTTGAAGAAATGAAAATATATAGAATTGATTGCAAAAGTCAGTGCACGCATAAACTAGAGTGCACATTTGATAGTAGCACGAGCCGACGTGGCGCGGCGCTAAGTCGTGAAAGATTCCCATGAGGTGTCCCGTGTTGCCTCACTTGTGCCTCGTTCCGTGTTGACGCGAGGCACCTACCATCGTGCACTCACTCATCACGGTTAGACGGTAATATAGACGTTTCTCTTTAAACTGGGTGATTTATTTTATGTGGTTGTATTGGTAAAGCGATCGGGCAACTAAGCTGCATCATTATAATAATTAGCAGCATGAATATTCGTATTACTGAAAATTATCCGTTTCTCTCTACTTAACCTTTTTTCGGTATCTTTTTGGTAAGTAGGTATAATATTATAATCCAAATTTACACAACCTGAAAAGGGGAAATAATAAGTACTACAATTTAACAGTAATTTTCGCCTACATTCGATTGCCTTCCTGAACCTAATTTACAAAACCACTGCATTTAAGTAAATGCTTCCCAGTATCATGAACTCTGAGTAAACCCATTTCATTACATAAAAGCTTAACAGAAGACTGATGTGTTAAGTCGAGATTGAGGATGGTTCCCATGGTAACGGGGCACCCACCACGACACGACACGATGCCACGACGCGACGCAACGCCCAACGCCGCTTCTGATAAACTGTCGTAAGTTGTTTCTAAATTCTAATTACCTCACTTATACTCGCCTATATTGAACTCAGGTTACGGTAAAGCATTGCTACTACATAATCTAGTTTCTAGTTTATATAGATGTCTATCCACAGTCCAAAGATCTATCAATGTGATATCATGGTTTTATTTCACGAATGTTTAGGCAGAGGTGTTTGACGCCCACATTTCACAAGTTATGTGTAACCCTTTTTTTTTGTCTTGTAAAGGCTTGCCAATCGCCAAAATCGAGCTTTAATCCAGATTCCAGGCTGCTAAAGAAAAATTCCTGATGGAAGAAGTCTATAACACAGCCTAACCTGGAAATAAAATCATGGTCACCAGTCATGTTTGCGATCACCAAAGAAACAAATCAGTCACTTTTTCGGCAGGCAATTTATATCTACCTTACTATGCCTCCTTCCTTTATACGAGTATTTATATCTACTTTCCTTCCTTACTACAGGGCCTGGTATTAGTATGGTAATAACAGCATTCTAAAAATGATCGCTGCCAGAGCGGACTGTCCCTTTCAGGGTCACTGGGTGGGGTGGGGGAGACAGTCCTAGGTCTGCATCAATAATTACTTACTGTTTTGAAAACTAACAAAACTAACCTATTTACATAAGCATTATTGTTACTAACACCAAAATACTAACAAAATTATGGACCTAGTCTGAAATAAAGTTTTATATAATTTCATTTTTTTTTTATGTAAGGAAACATTTTACGGTCATCAGTTACGTCATAAGGGGTTTCTCTCATACGTTTTTACTACGGAACTCTAGCAAAATACCTAAGTAATATTAAGTACGGAAATATAAAACTTTATGTTTCTATTCTTTTCAGCTTCGTAGCTTTAACGATGACATAAATAATACTTTTAATACCTCTTTGTTTAGGCGATGCAACGGATGCTGTTTTTATTTTCAGGCAAGATATTTACGAGGAAATTTAATCTTTTTTCTGAATGGTACCGGTTGTGTTTTAGAGAATGTTATGACATATCCTGAAGTAAACAAAATATTGAAATATGTATTTATAATCGCTATATCACATGAAATAAAATAGAACTGAGGGGCAATTCTCGTAATTTTAAGAACGTTCACAGTCTGATCTCAGTCTCAATCTGTCAAAAATACCTCTAATTTCCCTACATTTAGACAAGTTTTTGACATTTGTTTGTCGCCGAGATGAGACTGCCCGTAGATTCTGACCGTTTTAAATTTCGAGAATTGGCCTTCTGATGTCAATGCTTACTGAAGATATTTGAATCAAACAATCGGTCATTAACTCAAGAAGTAAATGCGATTGCAATGCAATTTGAAATTGAATTAGCATTCCAGCATCTTATCTATATCTAAGAGTACTTTTAAGATTGTTAGCAATTGCATAATTTTACAAGAATTCCTGTTCTTCAATTTTCCTTAACCAGATACTTATAACACACTGTCCAGCTAAAAACAATAATGAAGCTCAAAGCTCAGAGTTCAACTTTCAAACTTCAACACTCCATCCGTCACGATTACAGCTCATTTATCACCACACCGTCTTTTGTTCATCGACCGCTGATGACAATGACTATACTACATATTGAACTTTATTTCATTGTAATAAGAGTTTGAATTTGTCACCATATTGCTTCATGAGTGTGTATTGTTTTGTCGGCCGGCTGTCTGGGGTTATAACAATCAAGACAATGGAGTGAGGAGATGAGGCAAACAGAAATAACTTCTAGTCTGTAAGTACTTGTACATGTGATTGTGTGGTACGTTTAGCTGCCTCGTTTAGAGTTCATTTGTTTTGCGAAGTAAGATTTATTTGACTTCTGCAGTGATGGTTGCCTTGCGTTACGAGTAGTTACCTACTAGATTACTCAGAATGCGTATAGAAGTGTGACATTTGTAGCTTAGTATACATAACTAGGAAAATAAGTGTCTGCGTGTGTGGCTTACGCTTCTCGTTTATTAACATATGAAATGTAGTGGTTTTGAGAAGACACGCTTCCAAGACATAAATCTTGCACAAGGAAATTAAAAAGTTAGTGATACTTATCTCAGTTCGTTCGTCAAGTTATCTGTAACTTCGTGTTAAACAAAACGAGATAAACGGCAAAGCGAACACGAGGCAACAAATTAATGTTTATTTTTGCATATTCATAAGATTTCGCGAGAGAAATCTCTGAAGAGAAATGTTCCTGTTATACTTACACGTACTTACATTTCTAACTATCACTTTCATCTGTTACTAATTTAACATGCAGCCGTGAAATATTACCACAGTTACGAACTAATAATAATGTCATAACCACGTATCATATGTGCTAACATCAGGAACAGTTCATCTCTAAATATGCGCATAATACATAACCATAACTTCATTAACTTTTTAGTAGGGACTAATTAAAAAATTAAACAACATTTCTGACCTAGTTGCATAATGAACGTAATAAATAATCGGGTTGTAGTAAGATCAAAGAACGTTATGCCTATGCGCCGGATAGGCGTGTATCAAACGGGTTTAAGCGGCATCTTTTAAGGACGCAATCGTGTGCCGCCTAATGTCGCAAACTACTGAGCATCTGACCCGTATTACATTTCCATAGCTCTGTTAGACGACCTGCATACGAAGAGGCTGTGCATATATACGTGTTTGCCTCAGGATCAGCTGCCAACTTTCGTTTTCTTAAGTAAACGTGCACCTATCAATATTGTCTTATTTACGAGCAGTACCAGTTCGAACCTTCTAATATTATGTAAAGGCCAACATTATAATTGTTAGGTACCTATTTTAATTATTTCTATCAATCAACTGAAGATCATTCGCCATGACTTTGACGTGATTGATTGAATGTAAACATCAAAATCATAATAGCTACGGGGTTTACTGGATGTGTCACGCGCGTTGATGTCTTTTCATAGAGCTACGAGGGCTACGGATTATTCGTAGCCAAAAACTTATGTGTAGACTTTTGGTGTAATATTATTTTAGTTTGCCTTTTTATAATAATTATTTAACTTTTTTATGATATAATTATATGATAAACGTTTCGCACAAAAAGGTGATGTTTGGGAGTCATGGAACAATAAAGAGGTCACCGTCAGATAAAAGCGAAATATTCTATATTATTCCTAACAAAGTTTATTTTGAGATATTCTGACTTTTCATGAAGATAATAAAATAAAATAATAGTTTTATGAACTTGAAGCACCAATATTAGCATGCAATCTGCTCACTAACTATGATGTTTAACAATTTAGTTTAATTATGAACAGCAGGCCCTTTAAAACTGTACACATCTCAACAAATTGAATTCAAATTATCTGTGTCATACATCTGCATAATAATTGTTTGAAGCAACAGATATTCATAAACAATTTTACAATATGGGAGTAATAAAACGAGCCACACGTCTGTAAAAGGGGCTATTACACTAAACGCGTGGTTGCGAAACGTGCGTAGAATGCGGGCCGGTGCGGGTCGGTGCGGCGCGGATAAGAACCGGCCAATTAATTCGCGAGAGATGACCGAGCTGGGCAACAAGCGTGTGCGCTCGCGATAATGTCGGAGGATTTGACACAATTGATCAGTTTTAAAAATAAGTTAAACTTACTATCATGGAAAACGCTTATCAACATTTTATTGGAATATTACGATTCAGCATTTACATTAAAAAATATTTTTATATTTACAGCATTTCATAATTTGATGTTATTATTATTCAGATAACATGATCCATTATGGTTAGTAACAACAGGAGCTTATAAACTACATATGTTGGTAGGCACAGAATTTTAATATAAATAACAATTACAATTAAAACATTTTATTTTACCGTCCCAACCACGATGCTTACCCAGAGCGAGTGTATCGGACAATGATAATTACTCGCAACTATCTTCAGAATGCTGTTGCTGCTGCCGCGCACTTTTCCCAACAGCGAAAGAAAGAATACAATAAGTTTATTTACGGCAAACATAACACACAAAAAATAATAAAAAAAAGCGACGACACCCGGTTGCGTTTTATTGCGTAAAAGTCATCAAGAACATAGTATTATTTAATTAGATGCCGTGGGTGTGATAAGACTGCAGTCGTGAATTACATTCAGTAAGAACAGTTTTCATAATGCATTCTAACGTGAGTAGGTAATGCTCTGAGTATAGCAGTACGCAATGAAATGTCACGTAGGACATGAACGTCGTCGCAATAGAACAATGTCAAACATTTGCTTCACCTACTGACACTGGGTTTAATATCCCTGCTTTCTCATGCAAAAAGGAACCAAAATACTGAACAAAGATGGTAAGAAAGCTGAAACAAGTAATAAATACTTTCACTAGAACAGCAATTATGTCGGAGTATGATGGGTGGATTTTTAATTATCCGTTGAATCGTTGAATGCTAGTAAATACAGCAGAAAGCGGAGTGCCAATGGCTGCAATCTCAGCACTTCCTCTTTCATATAATTTTTCACGTAAACACGCCAGTTTCGAGGCTCATACCTCGCCTTCAGTAATTATTGTGAATACTTATGTAAACAAATATTTGTAATCGTAAACAAATATATGTATGTTCAATAACGAATTGGTTCAAAACTATGTAAAGGTGTAATTAGATTGCGGTTGATTGACGTCGAACATTCGATATTGATCACCACAAAACTCAATGGATGGTCAATAATCCTGCTGCCACCACAATGAGTCGACATAAACGTTCCATGTCATCGACATGATAAAAACGATTACAATTAAATGATTATATACAGGATGAAATTGAATAGGTGCGCCAAATTAAAATATCTAATTCAACGTGCTATAAAGAAAATTTTGAGCATGTCATTAAGGAAAGGGATACACATACATACGCGCGCGTAGGCAAGTGATTTGACAACATCGTCGTGCGCCTTTTTTTTCCTAGGAACGATTGAAATTAGGTAAACAATAGTTAGTCCAACGCGTTGCCTCTATAAGTGTTCAACGCTCTTGCCTTACAGCGAGTTCATCTAACAAAGATGGGCCTTACGACGTTATGGTTGCATCAGATCGCCTCGGGCAGCGCCTGGGGTCATCTCACGAGCGTCCGCGATCTACCGCCGCACCGCACCATCAGCCCGAGGTCGCGATGATAGCGGAATAAGCGACACACGCTTTATCAAGATAACCTCACTGTTGTAACGTCTTTTATTGTACGAGCTATTAGTGAGGAATGCCAAACAGTAAGTACTTAAATAATTTAATGTTTTGTGACAACATTTTAAGGTGCGTTAACAGCAAATTTATTTGATTTTATTAGGTAGTTATGTCAAGGAGTATTTTCCTGGGTTTGACACACTTAGCAATATTAGCCTAGAACGTTCCCACTGATGGGACACAGGCCTCTTCTCTGTGAGAGTGAGTGGGCCGTGATCCACCACGCGGACACAGTGTGGGTTGGCACACTTACCTGATTTAATTCTATCTGCAGTGTTATTAGACTTCGAAGATAAATGGTGTACTTAATATGACCTTTATAGATCTTTACAACGTTAGGGGTATCTGTTAGGTCCGGTTCCATTGTATTTAAATTTTGACAAATGTTTCTGAATAAAATGTCAATCGGTATCCTAAAGTGATATGCGAGCTTTTAGATGTTTCTTTAGCTTTCTAAATTCCATGGTATTTCCATATATCTACGCGGTGTAATAATGAGTAATATGGTTTATGTTTATGGTGACCCCATTTTGTAATGCAGTAGACATCTCTTACATCACCCATGTAACGTTATATGTTGATTCTAATCGTTGCCACACAGAAAATTTGCCATACCTATGTGTGCTGGGTGGCTAGTAAAGTTTCCAACACAACAATATTCCTCAGAAGCCTCGCGAACATCGCATGTTTACAAATATCCTTTATTTATACTATTTTCGAGGCCGACTCGTTTTGTAAATTATCAAGTAAGAGGCAGAACTTAGTACATGCAGATTACTTAAAATGGTCCCAGTTATATTTCGAAATATTTAGGCAATAAGAAAAGCATTTAGAATATTTATACCTTCGTTGGATTACTTGCAGATTATTGAGATGAAAACGTGAATTGTTTGAAATTATTTATCTCGAATATGTTGGCCGGTTTGTTGGGAAAAGATTCAACATTGCCATCCGACTACGTCGTAGTCATAAATGTAAGAAAGCTATGGTCGTAGTGCTGCCAGCTTTTCGTACACTTTACCTGTGGACAACAATCCAGATGAGTAGGTATTTTAATATCTAAGCAGTTTCTTTAAGTACCATAATATGTATTTGATTTAATTTTTCCCTATTCCGTTTAACTTATAGTAGTGATACAATATGAATCGATAAAAGAGGAGGCCTGAATACCAGCAGTGTATCAGTGGAAACTTTGAAGACTGATTATGACGATATATGTGTAATAATTGTAGGTATACATTACCTGTTTACTAATAATTGTAAAATTGGATAAAATTAAAATAATTAGGTTAAATTCCGTGGTTCACCTTCTACAAAATTGTAACGTTCCTATTGTGTTCAGTTTAAAGTACGTTCCAGTATCTTCATTACGAGCGGTGACCTCGCGGTGACCTTTAGCTTAGAGGATGCTCACATTCCGACCCGACAGCGTTCAAAGGGTATATTTATGTGGAAACTTAGCCATTGTTTCGTTCTTTATATAAAAAACTATTATTATAAATACGTATCGATACTAAGTATGTTATGTACGTGATTTGGGAAACTGGTTATTATCGATTTGTGTGTCAATTTTTACTTATGTTTATAAAATATTGCTTATCGTGTAGTAATTACCTATAATGTAATATCTACAGTAGATACTAAAATTTATTTTCTCATGATATAGAATAACCTCTAACCTTTGATGTTAAACATGCGGTAAGCTTGATTATAAAATTAATTGAATTAGTCACATGACAAAATATTCGTAAGGATATCACTAATGACTACGTTATTAATAGGCCTACTATACAATTTGTATTATTATATAAATAGACATATGCATCTAGGAAATACCTAAATTCATGGCATTATCTGCGGTTCCAAATAACAAAAAAAAGTTAGTCCAAGGTCGTCATTCATTTGATTTGTGACCAACACTAGTATAATTATTATCTAGACTTGCGTTTAAGTACTTATTTCATCGAAACAACTCAAACCTTATATCACCATAAAGGCTAACGAGATAATGAAGTAATTACATACAGTTCCACATGAAAAAGGCTCGTATGTGGTGCAACATTAATTCTCACGCCCCCGTAGACGAGTAGATAATTAGCGGCCATCATTAATCACGTTGTTCGGGAATTAATCGCAGCATCCGGACGTTCGCAGCGTCACGTCGTGATACGTCTGCGCAAGGCTCTAGCCTCCGCTCACTATTGTTATGTCTAGGGATGTCCTACAACCGAATTTATTGTTCACCATCAATTTAATACGGTTTTGTTCGCACCTACTTACTTAGTCCGTTTGCAATTCATAGATGCATCGTAATGAGCGTTAATGAAATGCGAAATTATGCGATGATTAACAAATCGATAATAATAAAACATATAATCTGCGTATTGTACCTGTCTCTCCGAAATCAAACATACTAAAAGGTCGAATTCCTTCTTGTATCCACATATCTAAGGGTAACACAAATGCAAGGATAGCATTAGCATAATCAGCAAATAATGTTCCCACTGCTGGGACACAGGCCTCCTCTGTAATAGAGAATGGGCTGTAATCCACCACGCCGGCCCAGTGCGGGTTGGTAGATGTCACATGTCTTCTAGTTTTTGGTTTTCCTTTACCGCTTTGAGAGCAGTGGTGATGAAATAATTTATACAAAGTAAAGCGCCTGTCAGGTTGTTACCTCTGAATATTTTTATTATTATTATCTTATTTACTTCAAAGTTCAAGAAGTGTAGAGACAAACATAAATCAATTGAGAATATAATTACTAAGTTACCAATAGCAATTTAGCGGTTGCATCGCTACCAAAATTAATTACATGTCTAAGGCCACGCTTGTGATTGGAAGGGCCTGTTTATTGAGTGTTTATTCGTTATAACTGTTGCCTCTGCATTTGTAATCAAATACATCCATTGTACCTCTCATTAGGACAAACAAAAAGTGTTTAATATTATCTATCGGGCTATTCTTTAATTGTTAAAACAATGCGCTTTGTTACTATGTACACAAGAGCTGTTATAGACAAAGATGGGATAATCGTGAGTATACCTGTTGATTGATGCTTTATGTGTGAAGTGGCTAGAAAAATACAAGCTAAAAAAGCGCTAACAGGAATGAAAATGGTGATAACTACAATGCCTAACACAAAAACATCAACATATTTCAACCAATACGGTCATCATACAATAACACCAAACTTCGAGCTTCCCATAACACTTAAAGATCTTAGGAATCACGCTATTGTGCTTCAAAGATTTTTTGCAAAGCAATATTAGATAAAAGAGCAGATTGTATGCAAATGTGAAGCGTGCAATTTCCCGCCTATAGTATTGACTAATTCAAACAGGCGTGTCTTCTCGCCGCCGATGTTAACATTGATTCGACATAAGTATCTACTGATGATTCATTGACGATTATACAATGATTCTTCTAAGCAAGCGTACCTACTTCATCACCAATTTTTAGAGGTAGCAAATCTATACTTATCTAATAGAGTATGTTTATTTGAAAGCGCTAAATTATTTTTTCATTTGATAACCCAATTCTTGAGAAAGGTCAACAATACCCTACGACCCTTAGGAGACGAACAAAAAGAAAAAAGTCAGAATTAAATCTAAGCGAAAACGAAGCAATATCGGGGGGCGGGCGATGCGATACGACGCGGTGGGTCGAGGGAACAAGAACGAACGACGAACTCGGGGGCAGAAGTTAGTAAAGAATATAGCTAAAGTAGTTTTTAAATGCAACATACGGAATATTACGGATGATATTTCAGTTTAAATGTCTCGATGCGGTTAGGTAAAATATTTTTTTTTAGTCAAAACAAAGAATCAATTTAATTTTTCGATAGTTGTAAGGATTTTTTAAATTGAGCTTCCGAATTAAACCTTCAATGAAACAAAAGTGTTGTGATGCACTTCATGAAACAATTATGTACTTACAGGGTCTATCTTCAAAATTAAACCGAGAATAGGTACCTACAGTTTATTAGGCAGTCCTTTTAGTGAGTATTTATGCATCAATATTTCCTCTACAAAGGTCGTAGGTATTCAAATTACAAATAAACACTTAACCTAATGTACTTCTATCAAAGTATTGCCTATTACTCGAAGGCATATTTTCCAAGGTAGTCTTAAAATAGTACCTGTATGTAGGTAATACTTGTACTGCAAATAACTGCATATTAAAGCCATGGGCTAGGTGTATTGAGAAACTTATATAACTTGTGTACCTACGAGGTGCATCTTACGCTCTGCGTCTGATTCAAAGCCCGAGAAAACTTGACGGAAATCTATGATAACTTGAATGTGGAATGTGGGTTTTACATTTCAGTTCATCATCATTATCTGCCTAGTCTTTTTCCAACTATGTTGTGTTCGGCTACCAGTCTAACCGGATGCAGCTGAATATCAGTATTTTACATGGAGCGACTGCCTATCTGACCTCCACAACCCAGTTATTGGGTAATACGATACCCTTTGGTAAGACTCGTTGTCAGACTTTCGGGCTTCTAACGACCCGTAACGACTGTTAAAGATCCGTGAATGACAGCCCTTTTCGAGGCACGGAGGGGTCTTGGTACATACCAAGACCCCTCCGTGCCTCAGCCTCGTGCCTCTTTACATAAAGATGGTCACCCATCCACGGACCAACTGCGGCAAGCGTAGCTTTACCTAATCGATCGAAGCGTGCGGCTGTTATTTCTTTGCTATTGACAGGTCCTCTAAATCTGTGTGATTCTTTCCTCAAAAGACCATCTCAGACATCGATCTACATGGTCTTCATATAACCTGACCAAGATTATGTCTGGACTTTAAAAGAGACCGTGACCCCTGAGTTTGTTTCGACCTTTCTTCTCAGAGTAGTCAGATAGGAAACGCCGACCTCATCCAGTTTTAAAACATGATTGACGTGTAAAAGTGTTTGTACCTACTTCCAAAAATAAAATCATTTATCATTTATACTATAGAAATAAAAATTGAAGTGTCTGTTTGTAATTTCAAAATAACAGTTTTTTACTAAATTATAATATCTTGACATAACACCCGGGCAGAGCCGTTAGCAGAAGCTAGTTTTTAATATACATTTGTGCTTGCTCAGATTCGAATGCACAATGACAAATGCTCTTTGAATAATAAAAAAGTATTTCGACCTCTTGTTAGATCAGGCAGAATCGCCGATTACCTTTGGCACGACCAAAGTATTTATGGTACCGGAAGTAATGCAGCTAAAGCACTAATGTTTATAGCGATGAGAAGGGGCAAAGGGGCATCATCATTTAAAAGTATCATAAGTCAAATGCCAACGTACATAACATACGGTCAAAGGTCAAATGAGATCTTAACTTATTTTTCCGATCTTAATTGTTTTGATGTACACACATCAACACAATCTAGGGATATTTTAATTATTCCTGTGTTGAAAAGACATACTTAGGAAATCTTATATCATACTTAAATCAAAAAGAGCAATATTTTACACTCTAATAGGAAATTAAATAAGAGATAAAAAAGTTACAATTTACAAAAAAAACGTACTTCTGTTTTTGGTGATTACCTACCTAGAAACCAAACTAAAAGATTTCAAAGTTAACATGTTAATAATCTGTAAAAGTACCTCAGATGTTGGTTGTTGATATCTCCTTGTAAGATAAGGGCCAGGTTCAACGAAGATGCTTGAAAATTCACTGTCTGCCACCAGAATTTTGTAAAGCCCTTCAATGGAGCATATCCCACGCATGTACAATTGGATTTGAATCCGGGGACTGCGCGGGCCAGTCCAGGGTTGCCACATTATGTTGCTGCGTTAACACTCGAGCCATATGTGGGCGGGTATTATCATGCATAAGCATACAATCTTGACCCATTCGCAACCGGTGTGGTCAGACAACAGGTTCCACTACCTCGTCACGATACAACAGTTAAAAAACTTTGGGTCTATTTCACCACATCATCATCTGCCTAGCCTTTTCCCAACTACGTTGGGGTCGGCTTCCAGTATAACCGAATGCATCTGAGTACCAGTATTCTACATGCAGCGCCTGCCTATCTGACCTCCATAACCCAGTTACTGGGTAATATTGAGTAAGATTGGTTGTCAGACTTTCGGGCTTCTGACGACCCGGAACGACTGTAAAAGATTCACGAAGCCAGGACCAACGGCTTAACGTGCTTTCCGAGGCACGGAGGGGTAAGATGGTCACCTACGGCGGCTGTTACTACTTGGCCACAAGCCCCGCCCTGGGTCTGTTTCACCACCTATATACGATTAAGTTCACGTTAAGTTACTTGGCAGATAAGTTCATTAAAATTATGTTCTGTTTTTACATTTTATTAGGTGAGTACTTAGAGTACATTCGGAAATCGTGAAAACGGCACTTGATTTTAACTAATACGTTACGATTAACATATTTAAATGTTGTCTAGGTCTTATAAATCAAGGTCAGCCAGAAACTGCCAAAACATTCAAGGATTTACCTAATGTTTGTACTATATTATCTGTTTAGCGATGAGCAAAAAGGAAAAGCATCAAAAACATTACCGATGACCTCGCCGTGTCAGGTAGGCAATCATACAATGTGATCTCTGACATAAACAGGATGATGCGTAGAAATGACCTTATGCCTTACAAATTGACCGAAAATTTTCGTCAGAGACCTGTCTATGTATTTTTAAACATCCTATGTAACCTTCAGTCGTGATTCATTTTCCTGATGATGTTTCAAGCAACAACAGCAATGTCAGTACTCAAACAACTACACCTATCATATGTTTGTATAATTACATTGATTAGGCTACTAAATGTCTGAACTAAGTAGGTACTTTTCTCGTTTCAGAATCGGTGTCATATATGTACTTATTTCTCAGTAATCTGAGGGACAATTATCGTATTTTTACAATTAACATACATTTTTGACAAGTTTTTGACATCTATAGTCGCTGAGATATGAGATCGCGACTAGAATTTTAACGTTTATTAAATCCGAGAATTGGCCTTCTGATGTCACTTAAAAGCCATCTGCTTTCTATTTTGAACGTTTTTTAAGTCTGAGAATTGGCCTATGTCACTTAAAAGTCATCTGCTTTCTATACTAAGATGCACGTTATAGAAGCTAGTAGTAAGTTTACTTGATAACTTTCAGATTTTCAGACTTTGAGATCTCTTCTTTTCTACTCCCTATTATAACTAGAAAACTTTATTATTATTTCACCAAAGTATTAAACGAAGTGTTAATTTAAGACATTAACCTTCGGGCCTGCGGGCGGTGAGTAATGGGTAGCTCACCGTCCGATCAGGACCAGGCCCGTCCCGGACGGCGCGTACGTGTTCCACGCGCGCCTCAAAGAGATGTCAGCATCAACCGAAGGGGCCCGTCAGGGCCGAAGCCTGCCGGGTGAGCGGGATTGTCCGAAAGGGTTACCGCTGGCCCGGAACATAAAGAGCCAAGGAAGGAACACGGGTGGGTTTTAGTCAGTAAGAGTCTGACACTCCCTTCCGCCCCATCCAGAGCGGGAGGGGTCGTTTGATGATTTCCCATCCTGAAAAAAAAAGACATTAACCTTTATAAAATAAACGAGTGTTAGATTAGTTTTATTTCGTATCACATTACAGTTCCCATAGACAGCCTCATCGTGAAACAAAGCCATTACAATCGAAATAATTAAACTTCAATTACGCACACGAACAGTTATAGGCAGCTAAGTTGTATTATACAACCAATATTGTTCCACTCCAGATACTGTTTGTTCAATAGTTCATATTATTAAATTACTCTAGCAGAACCGTTGGCTTCCTTCCGTTCCGTAATTTAAACTTCCTATCAGTGGCAGTACTGCTTACTTTGTAGGTATTTTACATGTTTTATTTGAACTAATGTTTGTGTGTTTCAAGATTACTACGTTACGTAGATTTTAGATCTGTGAAATAAACTTACACCTTCTATAGAAGAGAAATAAATTTAATTGAAGTGTATGTTAAATTTATTTCTCTATTATTTTTATTTATTGTATGTGTGTTTAGCTCACCGTCCGATCAGGACCAGGCCCGTGCCGGACGACGCGTACGTGTTCCACGCGCGCCTCAAAGAGATGTCAGCATCAACCGAAGGGGCCGTCAGGGCCGAAGCCTGTCGGGTCAGCGGGATTGTCCGAAAGGGTTACCGCTGGCCCGGAACATAAAGGGCTAAGAACACGGGTGGGTTTTAGTCAGTAAGAGTCTGACACTCCCTTCCGCTCCACCCAGTCATTTGATGATTTAATCCCATTCTGAAAAAAAGAAAAAAGTTTATGTATGTTTGTGACGTCAAAATAGTAGCTTTGATATGAAAGTATGTATATGTCGTAGGTTTTTCATAAAATTAGGTTTTTGATGAAAAACCGGAAGATGACACATTTTAAACTCAATTTCATCATAAACCTCTAACAATCCAGATTTTTGATCAAAAACCTGAACTAGTTTGGCTTTATGATAAAACGAGCGCGCAGTATTATTTCTAACGACGTCAGGTCGACGGAGCCCCGCTGCGCGGGGCTCCTATTTCTGTCGGAACCTAACCAAACCGAACCTCGGGGTGCCCCTGACGTCGACCGTCTTCTTCTGGTTCAAAAGCACAAAAATAGACAAAATCACGTTTTTAACCGTTTCGTTTTTCGCCGTTTCACACACACATCACACATATTATTTTTTAAATGTAGGTATGTAGGTATGTAATTTCATAACAAATAAATCATTGTTTATTGTTTCTTAATTGTTTTATTTATTTAAAGAAATAGCAACCAACATTGTTTTTATCATAAAACTAATACAGTCTAGGTTTTTGGTAAAAAAACTGGATTTTCTCAGGTTTATGATAACATAAAGTAATAATTTTGTCTTCTTCCGGTTCTTGATCAATAGCCTAGGTTTTTGATCAAAAACCTAATTTTATGAAAAACCTACGACATATATACGGTACTTCTAACAAACATTTTTTTATTAATGTTTGTTTCTCTCTGTTTGTTTGTTCCGGCTAATCTCCGAAAGAGCTGGACAGATTTTGACGGAACTTCTTGACTGGCAGATAGCTGATGTTATAAAGAGTAACTACTAGTACTAAAAAGAATTAGGGTGCAGCACAAAAAAAAATAAACCCATGAAATACAATTTGTTTTACGACATGCACGCGAACGAAGTCGCGGGCACAGCTAGTATTCAATTTTACATTTACTGTTGGTCTGCAACTACGACATTGGATTTGGAAAAGATTTATCAATCTATCAATAATTTATTTTGTTAAACATAGGTCTGATTACAGATAGTATATTGTCTCAAATATATTATGCACTATGTTTTGCCTTTATATGGCGTACAAAATTAACATTATATATATATTAACATAAAAATATTAGGTACTTAGAGATAATCCAGTGCAAAAATTACTTTCAATTTGGTTAACATTTTCTCATTGCTGCCGTCTGTAGTTATTATTATTCTATACTAGCTGCGCCCCGCGGTTTCACCCGCGTAAATGTCGATCCCGTGGGAATATCGGGATAAAAGTAGCCTATATGTTAATCCAGGGTGTCAGCTACCTCCATACAAAATTTTATCAAAATTGGTCCAGTCGTTTGAGCGCGAAGAAGTAACAAACATAATTATAAACACTCACAAACTTTTGCCTTTATAATATCAGTGTGATTATAATTAATTAAAGTATATTTTCTAAGCTCTAACCCAACAGCCTGAAGGCTTTTCCAAATATTCACCTGTTCCGTACTACTTTACCTATCAAACGGTTAATCTCACAGCATCAACTTTCGAATGTTTGCCCTTCTAAACAAAACCACATCTAATCACTGATCTTAATACCAATAATTTATCCAAAAATGGCGTCTTTAGCGACACTTATCTAACAACCTTGGTTGATTAGTGGCCATATTTAGAAGATCCTCCCCTGTTGGTCATAGAAGGCCGGTCTGCGCAGCTCATGTCAAAGGTCGCGCCGAATTTTGCCAAACAATTTGGCCAAACGTTGAAGGCTTGTGAAACAATGCATTGTAGGTAATGGATATTATGAAAACGCGAAGTCGCGTGCTGCATTTATATTGCAACATTTTGTTTGTTTGGTGGTTGTGATACGGGCTGGATTTTCGTTTCGAAGTGTTCGATACTGTGAGAAGACTTGGTAATTAGATGAAGAAATTATTCTTGGCTCTTTTTGGCACGTTTACATTATTCACTTTTACTTTAAAAGTTACCAATTTTTATAACGTTGTTTGTTTCCGAAAAAACAGGAGGTTTTAGAACCGATCGATTCAGCATCGATAAAACGTACTGCCAAATAGTATAAATTAGATAAGATTGTGCCAATTATAGGTATATACTCGTAATTGCAGAGCACCAGGCGATAATCGGCAAGTAAAATAATCACAAAATATATTCATAACATATTTCTTCGCCTTACAACACCGATACTTTCATTTAATCTGCGTAAGTACAGGTATTATGGGATTTGCAAAACTCATTATTTTGTAACAAAGTCGCAGTGTAAGCGATCGCCCCTCACTCACGTACGAGTGTTACGGACAGGGAGGCTTCCACCTCGCCATCGCCACCGCTAGTTATTGGCCGTGAACCAAATGTTCTTCACGCTGTGTGGCCGGGGATCGCCATCACTGCCCACTGCCGAACAGACCATGGCGAACTGAAGCAACCTGTTGAGGAATCTTTGATGATCTATTGTTATTTTTTCATTAGTGACGACACACGTATCGACTTTTGTTTAAGAGTTGTAAAGTTCACGAAGCATATTGCGATACGTCTGGTATGTATAAAACGTTTCAATATATCTTCAAAGTATAAACTATTACAAAGATTATGTATCTAAACATACATGGTTGCGAAATTACAATTTAGATTAACAACTGCGACAAAATGATTGTCTTCCAAAGGTTCCCATAATACGCATTGTTTTAAAATGAATATGCACTGCACTTGTGTAAAAACCTTATTTGTTTTGCAACAAGCTGGTGAGCACCGAGCAGCCGCTCCGTTGGCATTACATCCACAAGTATAACTGTCTCTAATCGAGTATTGCACGTTTAGACTGTAGGAAATGACCATACTTACTCTACAATTAAGGATTCCACCGTCTACCACTTTCCGAGTCTATTGCACTTTACTTATATAAGCAGATGTTGCGAGCATCGCAAGTAGGCTGGATAATGATCATCACACGATAAACATGCGGCATAATGGTACCTAACTACAGCCGTAAACACATTCGGAAGTGGATGGATAAAAATCTATGTCAATTCCGCGATAGGAAGCACCATAATCCAAGATTTATTATTATTACAATAAATTGGCCTCATCACTATCAAGATCAACATTTGAATCGGTATTCCGAAACATGCAAATTTTTATATAAATTAACTTTTTAAAGTAGGCAAGTGTTTATTTATTCTATTGAAATATAAAGACGTGAATACAATTTTAAATTGTCAATGACAGCCAGAATTCAGACAACTTCATCAGATAACAATAGAATTGTATTGTCAAAAGATGCTCTTTGACGTTTGAAGCATTCGTTGCGAAGTCACCTTGGTTGCTTGACGGGGTGCGCGCTGGATCCTGCGCCCGCGACTGATGCGCGCTCGATAACAAGCGTGGGAACCACGACCGGAGATCACTCATATATCATTCATGACTGCCATTAATTAACTAAGCCTGTAATATAGAACATTGCCACCAGCTATATAAAAAAATGTTTAATAGGTACATGTATTCGGCGATTTAGGACTGACGAGTAATAAAACGTGAACGATTTTAAATTACAGTACCGAGAAGCTTAATTGCAACATTTATTCAAATTACCAATAAACGATCTATCACGCATTTGTTGTAACCGTGACATCATATCCTTGAGGTTCATCTTTTGTATTGTTTTGCTCCAAATTGTTATGACTCAGCAATACTTTATAAATAAATGGACAATTTAGTGGGTAATGGTCAGGAAGTTATTGTTGAAGAAGCATCCTTATTGTACTGACGACCTTTACACGGAACTAAAGTTGCTCAGAGATCTTAATCGTACAGGATCTCGTTATTAAAGTTATTATTCCACACTGTTAAAATTGGGTCTAAAGTGTTCCGCATTTTCGACAATTCTTTTCAATTATTTGAAACCAACCAACCGCCATTGGTTTATAATTAAAACTGATGAAAATTATATATCTAGGTAGTTTCAGCGCATACGTATTATGATTACTAGAGATGCGCCGAGTAACACTTTTGCCGAGTAACGAGTACCGAGTTTTACTCGGCTCAATTTTTTTTCAACCGAGTACTCGTCCGAGTAACTCGGTTCAATCAAATTCCCATTTCGCGCGCGTAAACAAGTACAAACAGGTTCGCGCAATTTTAAATATTGATTATTATTTATTACTGTTCTCTTAATTTTGTCTCATTACTACTCATTCATTAGCATAATTTTGATTTTATTAATTGAGATTGTCAAAGATTTCCTAAATTAGTAATAAATACTTTTTGATTGTATATTTCCAACTTTATAACAATTTCTTTTTTTCTTTCTTTTTGATTAACACTGTTGTTTTAATTATATCTACCTAAATATATTGCTTTTCTTAAACAAAGTATACTCGGCATTCAAACCGAGTTATTCGGCCGAGTACGAGTATCAAAAAACCCGCCGAGTACGCCGTGTACCGAGTATTAACCGAGTACTCGGCCCATCTCTAATGATTACGGTCACGTTAAAGCTTTCCGTAATCAAAGCAACTGTTCATGAATCTGCATGCCTTATAAAGACAAGAAAAGATATCGAATCGGCAGAATCTTTCTTCCGAATCGCAAATTTGCAACTAATGGAGCTGATAATTGGTTGAACAATCGCTAATTGAATGCAAATAAGTCGTCGCACAGTATTACGTCTCTGTGATTGCACCCGGAGGCGAGGACCGACAGCCATCTTACTTTCGTTCCGCTCGTCTATTCTTAGAGATTTCCCACAATTTGCTCCATTCGATCGCCGAGATAAATAACTGTTTCTGTTTTAGTGGCTCACACACATTGAATATAATTGGTTTGGAATATCACCTATTTCTTGTATAGTCATACAAAGTGCGTGAAGTCGGCAACACGTTTTCCTGCTGCAGTCATCGTGTTACCTAACTTTAACCAACTGGCCTATAAGTTTCCTCCCCAACTTTTTAAGCAGCGGACATAAATGTTTTTGTTATATTTACGACGTATTGATGCACGCGTTTATCAAAAACTATGATTGTTAGTGTCAGTTGCAACACGCGGCGGTTGTTGTCGATTATTTAACGAAAAACAATGCCGAGTCGCACGCGCACCGCGCCGATGCTTCTCACGGGTGCCGAAGGTCGCGGATAACTCCGTTCTTACAACACACTTTAAATTATTTGATTTCATAATTTTTGGCGCTCTGATGTGTGCTCCTAAACGATAGGCCACAGTATAAACATTCTCCGTATGACCAATTCGTTACATTTACGCAGAATGTAAAGTGTAAAGTCACGGCGAATCGATTAGTCATGTACCGTACATTAATACCCTTTCGAAACTTTTGCAAACTTGTTCGTAGGCTGTGCAAGCACCTAGATGAATAATTGCTGGAATTCTAGCGTAAACTCATACGTGTTAACATGTTATAGCTTGTGGTCAATTGCGAGGAATGTCCTCTTAGATTTCTTAACTAATAATCACTTTCCGTTAGATCACCGTAATACTGCGTGGTTGCCAATAGATTCTGCAAGTTAAATAGGCAAGAACATTATAGAATATGGAAGTTAATTTGAGACCGATAATTTCGATTTTATTTTTATTCAGGCCCGAATCATATGAGTGATACGAATCATGAGTGAAGCAAGTTGGCCTATCACAGTCCAGAAGTAGACATAGGCCTCTTCCAAGTTGCGGCAAAACATTCGGTTCTCCACTTTGACAACCAAAGGTCCATCCAGTATCCACCACTAAACAGTCTCCTTCCGTGTGTATTGTTTAAATGATGATTAACTCTACAAAACAAATATCTCAGAACTGTTACATAAAATTCTGCAAATATAGGTATAAATAAGTTTGCAGAATGTTGCAGTATGCACTTAAACTAACAGGTCGTTTGAAAAATGGCTCGGTGTCGTGTCGGTAATAGTAAGCTTAGTAGTTTCTTATTGCGGCGTAGGTGGACTATCTAACTAAATAGGTACTCTTAAATGCGATTAATTGAGCCACGCATCTCACGCCCTAACAGTTTATTAATGTCCTCATCGTAACAACAAGAAATCTTTGCTCTAAATGAAGTGAGAAATCTATTAAGTACCTACTTTGTTAAATTTAAGGGTTTCAGAAGTAGATCATTACACCTCTTCCATTAATTTTTTTCCGCCTAGACCAGACATTTTTTCGATAAGAAACGTACCTTCAAAAGGATGACCTTTTGAAGGTACGCAATATTATCTCCAGTAAGTACTCGGCTTTAGGAGTTCGGGATTCTTAAACAAAAATCACCAACCACTCTGGTATATAATGTGGTCAATCCTTTAACCTCTCTAAAAGCTATAACATTATTAATGACACCAATTATCTTCCACGCCATGTTGGTAACAATCATCTAATCTAATATGCTCATCATTATATAACCCATATTTATATTATAACTAAGTAGGAGAGGCCATAATCATCTACTTATCTCATCATATCCTCGTAGCCACATGCCACTTGATGTGAACAACTGACCTCCATTAGTATTAATTACAGCTGCTGATTGGCTCCATTCAACGTTGTCAATATTGTGATCATCTGTGAGAGATAATGAGAGTTTGATTGATTGACTGCTACGCTATTAGCTACTGATATGATAGGATTTCTAATTGAGCTTTGTTACTGGTATTGCTTTCTAATTGCATTATTTCAGCGGCAGAACTTAAACCTACATTTCATTAAACAAAAAGTAGATTTTCTAAGTTCAACGAATCGGACAGTTTTTAGAATAAAAGTTGCCGGTTGTGCGTCTACAAAACATAAGATAGAAAGTGGCGATAGATCTTTATTAATGTCACAGTGGGTATTACCATGTATTTAAGGTCAAACTAATACTACTCCAAATGTACCTACCAGAAATTTTCCCCGTAAACCCTTAAGGAGAGGTTAGATAACCGCTATGTTCTGCGCTTTCACCTACGGTATATCACGAGCCGGTGACCTGCCCCCCTCCCTCCCCACTTCTTCCATCGTGTTGCCCGCTTCCGTGAGCCTCAGACCTCGAGCTACGAGGGCGCATCGCGACCCGCATCTGACCTCCTGATAGGGCTGCCAGGAATATAAAAGCTCCAGTCCAGCCAGTCGATTCTCTAAAAATCCCACCGTGAAAACTTAGGTGAAGCGAGTTTGTTTTTGCTAGGAATTGACACTATTGACAGCTCACTCCACGCTCACTTCACCTAAGTTTTTACGGTAAGATGGTACAGAATCGCACTGCAGTATTTCATTGGCGGGAAGACAATTCCGACTCATAAAGCCGTCGCATCTCGTTTAATTTAATGATATGTTAAAATATTGCTCTAAAACAATGTTATGTACCTCATTTCACGTGCTTCACATATTATCACGTTTTGAATAGCAGGTGATTAGAGTTCGGACACAGTTTTTTAGTTAGACAGTTTCCTGGTGGCTTAATTAAACTTCAGGAAAATTCAGAAAAGTTCCTGTAAATGTTCAGCCCTAACTGCCTTAGGTATATGTATATCATGTTGCTGGCGCAATTCAATTTCCTTAAGTTCCATTTCATCTTCGATAAATTCAAGCACATTATTTTAAATGAAATCACCGTAATGCAGTATTTTGCAATTCTGATCAAGATTTAAATTAACATTTTAAATGCAAGATCATGTAGAAAGCTCAAGCGGTATATTATTTACAAATCGATTTCAATGTTTAAATGCATTAATGTTTTTAATGTCACAACTTTAGAAGTGCGAGGTTTCTTCAGTACCTACCTACATTATAAATTCCAAGGGACTTTCAAAGTAAGACTAAATTCTCAAAAGGAAAGGAATCTACTCGAAAGGAATCGTGAATTTGTGAGAACTTCTCACAAATTCCCGATTCCTTCGACGTCAAAATAGTATTTCTAATGAGAATTTAGTATCAAATAAAGTCACCGAAAGCTTATATTGCTAAGTCGATGAGAGATGATGAAAAGGGCAACCCAAGAGAATAGTGTACCCGACATTTCCATTTAGAGACATCTGCGGCTTCGAGGTCTCTATCGATGTTTACTGTTTGAATAAACAATAGAATTGTCTAGTAACCTACAAGTGGCGCAAACAGTCTATCAATATTAAAATGCCCCAAGAACTCACATTTTATCTGGAATGAAGTTGAGAAATAAGTATACCTACCTACCTGTATCACATACCATGACGAGCAATGGTGGCCCAGTAGTAACGGCCGCGACTCAGGCAGGCGCTTTTCTTAGTGTAAATAATTTCATCACCACTGCTCTCAAAACGGTGAAGGAAAACCTAGAACCAAAAATTCAAAGTAGATTATAAGCCCACTCCTTCTCGAAGAGAGGAGGCCTGTGTCCCAGTAGTGGGAACATTATAGGCTGATATTATGCTTTTGCTATCCAAGTCATGGTAGAGGTTTACCAACAAAATCCGATCATCCTAAAAGTAATTTCGATATAGGAGGTCAAAAGGTTGGAGATACCATCTCTCAAAATGTCAAACGAAGTATTCGACACACAAATAATGTCAAAAATGCGTTCAATTCCAACATTGTGGTAATAGCCTTCGCTCGTTTATGTACCTCCAATTGAGGTCGACATTTTTATTGGTGCAACGCAATGAAGCTTTATGAGACTTCGACGGCAAAACGTGGCGTGGCGTGTGAAACATACGCGTCTGAGACACTACCAAGATACTTCAGCTGTCGCTAATTAAGGTTACGGAGCTAAGCTGCAAATTGTAAGTGCAAGTGACAGACCAGGCGCTCTCTAATTGGGTGTTTTGAAATTCACATGAACGACTCTACCGACAGACGCTTTAGTCTATTTCTGAAACTTACCTAACTTGATTTACTTTCTTAACTTGGCTTTATTTTTTCAGTAGAAAAGCAAAGAAGGCATAAAGTCTGGGCACCGCATAATCTTCTTATTTGCATTCATTGCGTGAGTTTTATGCATTTATTGATATCTATCTACAAACACCAATTGGACACCATCCAACTATCGGCTTTAGTGCAACCTCACTGACCTTCATTACAAAATCATTAAATTTTACACCTACTCTGCAATTTGCATACATATTATAGGCAATACAAGAACACATTCCACGGCAGTCGGTGTGTTGAGGAGTCTGATGTGAAGTTTCTTCATATTTTCTGCGATGATAAAAAGATAACGATTTCTTCGGTAGTTGCATCGGGGACTTCGCGTGCTATTGTGTTAATAACACGCACGCTAGATTGATATGCATTACTTACCCACTAAAGACGACTTCCCTGTTCACTTTATGGATAATATTTGATTTTAGATGTGCACGTATAATAAAAAGTATCCAATCCATTGGATCAATATCCAATAAATATCGGTAACCAATCTTTTAACACTTACATTAAGTACAGTTATTCATATTGATTCACGTAGCGTCATACGTAAATTAATGCTAATTAGGATTAACATAAAAGGAGCTGTGCCAGTATTAAGATATCTCATTACTTCTGTCGCTACAACTTACATGGAACAAAAAATGCACTTTCTCGAACATGCATGTTTAAATTATGTATACAGAGTGGCTATTTAGTCCCCTCCATCCGTCAATGGGGTGTTCTACCCGTCATTCTAAACCACTTTCACCATGAAACTCATACCCGAATTGTAAAAAAAACTTTTCATATATGCATCGAAATAGTCTGCCTGTACTACTACTGTTGTATAGGGTTTTTTTTTCACGAATCGAGTAAGAATTTTGCATGTACCTATAC
Source organism: Luperina nickerlii (assembly GCA_963855955.1). Classification (NCBI taxonomy): domain Eukaryota; kingdom Metazoa; phylum Arthropoda; class Insecta; order Lepidoptera; family Noctuidae; genus Luperina; species Luperina nickerlii. Next base: position 9,464,247 of record OY979669.1, read on the forward strand.
ACGGATTATTTGATAGAGATGTTAACGCCAATTATTGTCATTAAATGCCTACCAAGATTTTAAAAAAGGCCTAGCATTTACCACTTGGCGTAGGTACATGTGATATTCAGGGCGAGCGAAGCGAGCCCTGCTATATCCCACAACCTGAGCATTTTGTGGTACACTTTACGGAAAAACTATTAAGCCTATTGATTTGTGCTTTAACATAATAATTTCTATTTATATGTAAATGTGTTATCAGTAAAAAAAATAATAATTTAAATTATATAAAAATATTAAAAAAAGTGCCTTAAAGATTATTACCACGCAGGAAAACGACGCGAGCCCTCACAAAGCTCTGCTTTTAGCTAGTTTTAAATAAATTCTCTGTTCCATCCGGTAAATCATTAATTGGTTTTTTCAGACTCGTTAATGAAAAAAGGTTTTCATAAGCAGATCTTCCAAAATCTTTCGTCTAATCTCGACGTCTAATGATAAGATTTTATTCCATAACTCAACTGACCACCATTAACTTTTATGACGCCCATATACAATTTAGGGTATGAAATTGAAGCCGCACCATTTGGAAACATCCACAGATGGAGTAACGCCAATAACTTAAACACCCAATTATGTACGGCGATCCGCACATAACTGTTCGTTTCCGTTACATCCATATTTGCATGAACTGTATCAATCTGCGACGGGTGACGGAATCCGAACCATCGGATATCTCAGAACTTGTACGGTCGGCGACAAAAGTCGATTAACACTGCCACTTTTACAAATCATCTAAATGGACAGAAAATTATTCGATACATTGTATTTCAGCATATGTAAATATGGTTGGGACACACTGGATGCGGAAGGCGGAGGACAGGGTGTTGTGGCGCAGCCTGGGAGAGGCCTATGTCCAGCAGTGGACTGTGATAGGCTGAGTTGATTGATTTACAGGATGGCAGGGATATCGACGCGTAACGTGTTACCATAGATTCCGTACATGATTCTAAACCTTAAATGTCTAGTAGGTTATTTTAAAAAATTGCTGTTCCATATATTTTGACCACGTAGGTATTGCACTTTCCTATGAAATAGCTGATTTCTTTGTGATAGCCGACGATACCGACGAAATTTATACGCTTAGGGGTTCTAGAATCCTGTGCTGAATTCATGGTTAGATACAGTTTGCGCGTCGATGTCCCTGCGCCCCTGTATAAAAGGTAAGAGTTGTATTATTTTCACTTTACTGCTGTTCCAATTTTAATTCAATATTTAAGGCTGGGCAGATGATGATGATAAATATAGGTTAAAAAAAACCAGAAATTGTTAATTAACTTCTGTTGCTGTTTGTACATATTACACAAACATTTAAACTGAATGCAATAGTAAAGTAAACCAATGTGTTAGTGTAACGTTCGATACCGATACCGGGAGAACACGAAGCACTACATTCTCACAGACTTATGATGACTCTGTTGACTTATAAATGGTGCTTGCGTAATGAGCATCGAATGTGAATGGATACTTTAATTTAATAATGTAGATAGAGCGTCATAACTCTGGGTCGTTACTCATAAAGTCGTGCCTGAGATGTGAAGCGGAAACGGTGGTGTGATGGTAGGTGAGATCCAGTAATTTGGAGCTTTAATATTTAGTTAATAATGAACAACAAAGCATACGAGAAATATCAACATCTGAGTTTAATTCAGTGTTGCTTTTTAGAGTAAGCAGTCAGCCAGGAATCTCCGAAAAGACACAGTTTAAAAAAAAAACGTGTATAAGTGTTATTTTTCACCAATTTACAAAATAAAAAAACCGGTCAAGTGCGAGTTGAACTCGCGTGGAGAGGGTTCCGTATGATGAATATTTTATCTACCATGTTTTTTTTTTAAATCTGACCCAATTTTTTTTGTGGTATCTAAAAAATCTTGAAAAACATGTTCTCCCGTACATTCCAACTGAAAATGTAAGTTAGTAAGCACAATATTGAGAGATTTACCATGTTGTTTTAAGAGCTCAGACTTCGGTCAGTGGGTCGTCTTAGGGGCGGTCTTATAGGTTTTCCTGAAATTTATAAGTATAGAATTACTTTCTGTATTTTTTTTTAAATTTGAGGGTCAGTAGTTTTGGAAATAAGTGGGGGGAATGGTAAATTTTCGTCTATTTTCTTAAATAACTTTAATACAATTTACTTTAAATTATGAAAAAAATATATTCGAGATCCTCACAATAAACTCTTTCATTTGTTATGTCACGCGGTACAGATAGCGAAACTTTTTTTTTTTTTTCTATTTGCACCCCAAAAATGACCCCCATATTCAAAATTCATTTATTTACGCTACCTACTCGTCTGTGTTTGGGTCACAAAGATTCATATGTGTACCAAATTTCAACTTAATCGGTCCATTAGATTCGGAGCAAATTGGCTGTGACAGACGGACGGACAGACAGACACACGAGTGATCCTGTAAGGGTTCCGTTTTATCCTTTTGAGGTACGGAACGCTAATAATGTATAATTTCTGGCAAACCATAAAAGTTAACCCCATACTAAAGCTAGAAGCCATCACATTCCTTACGTGCATGGAAAACTTAGGTACTTACCTACCATAAACTTTATGGATTTGACTGCTGACCTAAACAACGTGTGAAAAGATCTTAAGATGGCATCCAAAGGGTCACGGATATTGATTGGCTTACTCAATCTCCACCCACATTTGGCGTTAATTAACAAATATGGCGTTATGTAAGGTTAGGTTAAATTTTCCGTCTGTATTGCGTTCGTCTTCACTTTCTAGCTCATCCCACGTTTTCTTTCGATTAATTAATTTTTAAATTGTAGATGGAGTCAGGTCTAAAAAGATCAGTAAATGTCATCAACAATGTTTTGGGTAGGTTCTTGTTTCTTTGTAAACATTTAGTGATACTTAAAAAGCTCTGGTGAGTAGTCGCCAGGGCTTTTTAAGTATTAAGTATGTTTGAGCTCTGGTGACCATAGGGTCACCAGAGCTTTTAAAGTAAAAGGTTCTAGTGTGATTGGTATTTGCAAGCGTTATTTTTTGTCATTTAATTGCTAAAGTCGGAAGAACAAAAGCGCATCTATGATACTTAGCGCAACTTATCTTCTATCTAGCTCACCCATGTGTTCTATGCATTCTTTTTTTTAATATAGCCCCTACCTAAGAAAGATCCTCTTAGTCGTTTTTCCGATTCCAATAAACAAAACTATTTATAAAAGTACCATGGACATAAGAGCGGTACAGAGGAACACAATTTTAACAACGTCGCAAGGACCGTAGTCACCAGAACTTTAAAAGTAACAGGTTCAACTTTGATTGCTAGCTCCAAGCGTTATTTTATGGTATTTAATTGCTCAAGTCGGAAGAACAATAGCACATCTATGATAGCGCAACTTATCGTCTATCTTGCAAATCAATCAGACTCACAATAGAATTGCGCGAGCACTTTCACTGCGCCCGCGCCTCCTCACCTCTTGATCGTCATTTGTCTGTGATTTTGACCCCATCAATTTAACCGTGCGAGACTGGTATTGTTGATGAACCGTAGTGTAGAGTGGAATAACGAAACTACATATTATATTAGAAACTCATGAATAAAGCGGATGAACTGATTTTCTCATGACCTTTTGAACTGTCAGTCAGTCAATATGGTAGATCTATAAATGATCTAATGGGACGACATCACATGAATACATCACCTTTGCTGACTGGCTTCCATTCCAATCTATCGTGTTGTCTGGTTTTTCATGATCTCGGTACTAAAATTAAACTAATGTCAGACACTACACAATACCTCTATTAATTGTTTCCTGTCATGGTGCATGACTATGATAAATTGAACCAAACAACTTCAGGCTACGATAAATACATACATGTATAAGTAGATACTATGATAAGTATACTTTCCAATTTATTGCCCTTATAGAAACTGTCATGAATTCAATTTTCCCATTATTGTACCGTAGCAAGTTCCGCATGCTTCACTGCTGGCATTTATCTGACCTCTGCAGTCAAAACGGCTGGGAAATAAGTACCATTTGAAAGATGACACAATCCTATGGGTACCTGTTACAAGCAACAGGTTGTACAACTTAAGTATACAAAAATATTCAATGGCACTTAAGAAGTGGCTTGCGTCTTCATAGTTTACCAAGCGAGTTTTCTAAACTAATATTAGAGAGAGAAACGATTTGATTTTTTGTATGCTTCTTTGTTACGGTTTTACGCTAAAACGACTGAACGGATTTGGTTGAAATTTGGCAGATGGGTAGATCATGACCTGGATTAGGAGATTTTTTATCTCGATATTCTCACGGAATCGAGACCTATTCGGGTGAAACAGCTGAGTGCAGTTGATGTTATATAAAAGGTCATCCACTTATGCTTGACATGAGTGGATGATGGTTTTTTTTTTAATCATTAGGTAGGTACACTTATTTGTTATATTTGATAACAAGAAGGCCATTCATATTTTAAGTTCCTAATTAATGTCGGAAATATCCGTAACAATATAACTTGGTAACGTGGCTTAGGTTTCTAAAGTATATTTTTATTCAAAAATGTTTTTATTACTTTCAGCATATTTTAAACTATGTAATCTAAATAAAACAATTACTCTATTAAGGACAAGGTCCGAATTGAGACTATGAGACTGCTCTGTTATTCTTTTAAATTGTTTCTGAATGTATTCGCATTTTCCCGTGTTTATTGCACAGAAGGTCAGCAAAATGATTATCGTCTTAAATGTGATGTGAAAATAGTGTCAATGTTAAATGTCGGTAGGTACCTATCCCAAAAGTCGCTCACATTGCTGTTAGTGCACACTTAAAATGGTGTATTCTGAAAGTTGGCAACGTCGCAAATAGCTGCCGAATATTGATTGCTGTTGTGTTTAATTCTCGTGTCTAAATAATAACAGCCGCACGGGACGATCCAAGGTTTAGCTACGCTTGCCGAGATCAGTTCGTGTAAGGGTGCCCTTCCATTACTTATAGAGATCTCTCCGTGTCTTGGAAAGCACGTTAAGCCGTTGATCCTGGCTGTCATTTGTCGATTTTTGACAGCCGTTACGGGTAGTCAGAAGCCCGAAAGTCGGACAACCAGGCTTACAAAGGAGTATTGTGTTGCCCAGTAACTGGGTCGTGGAAGTTAGATACGCAGTCACTTCTGACGCTAGCTGCATCTGGTAAGTCTGGAAGCCGACCCCAGCATAGTTAAGAATAGGCTAGGCAGATGTTGGTTTTGATCGATTAATCAATATTACTAAATCAAGTTATGAAATATCCCTCTGTGTTGCACACTGAAATATTAATTCCTCGGCCATATTTGGTGACAATCTAACAGTTTAAAATCAAAGTTCAAAACTTTACATCGTTCTTGAACAGCCTAAGTGCGAGAAACATTTGTGCCTATTTCAATATTTACTCACTTTAGCTATAGTCGTATGACAATGTCTGTACACTATTCCAAGGACTAAAGCGAACTGGCATCCTCGGCACATCCTTTCACGACCTACAATAAGGCATTTATGAATGGGCGCTTAAACAAGCGATTGCCTACTCACCTCGTACCTATTTTATTTAATAGGTACAAAAGATACTTGCTAGAGTGGTGTTTGATTGCATTCAAAATCGTCTGCTTATAATAAAGGTATCTAACAGGTAGTCGACTACCGTATCTCATTGTTTAAAGGGCAGTAGGTAGGTTGGTACTAACCTTCTAGGACTAGGTACTTAGGTTCATCTGAATCGGGGCTTCGAGTGTCCTTGAAGCTACTGTTAAACTACAAGGAAAGCCACCTAAGCTTAAAGTACGGGCGGTGGCGTTAGTTTAAACAAGTTATTTTATCCCTGCTGAAAAAGCATGTCAAAGATGTAAAAATATCTTTTAAACAGTTTTGGACCGTACCTATAATGCGATATTTGGGATTTTCTTAAACCCAAAAAAAATTGTCAACTGCATGAAAGGGAATAGAAATGTCAGCTGCGTAAATTAACATGATTTTGCGATGGCACATCTGGGCTAAATTTGAAACTATTAGTAATAAAGGCAACGTGGCCAAAATAAATATGATCTCAATTTTGAAGGAAAATAAAATTTTTTGTTTATTGAAAATCTTTTGGTCTGAGCCAGGAAACGAACCCGGTCTTTTTTGTTTAAAAGCATCCTGTATTACTGATTAGCATCACATTACTGCAAAGGAATACTATGTGTAGAGTCTACTATTATCTTTTCTAGAGCTTTCTTTTTACACATGAAGGTTTTCTTTTACACTAGACTGTAGTGTAAAGGAAAACCTTCAGTTTTGACAAAAGTCTTTAAATTGGAGAGTTTTCTACAAAGCTTATCTTAAAGATTCAAAGTAAGTATGCGCCTAAATGCAAAATAGCTAACTCATCGATCTATCAGCAACCGTCTGTGAGACTGTGAAACATGTTACGACTATGTTGTTAGGAAGTGTGAATCCATTAACCTGCAAAAAATGCACCTTGAACTTTATGCACTGACAATGAGAAAAACGATAATGACCGTCTTCGGCAACCCTTCACTTCGCGTGTAATGAAGTGTTGATGACACCATTCCTCTGTACGCAACGATTATCTACCTACCTACGGCTTTGTTGTTTGACCCGTTGTAAAATACTGCTCTACGGGTAGAGACCTGACTAACCAGCCTACCTAAATATCCTTGCCCACCTATTACCTACTTATAAACAAAAAATGGTGACAATAAAACCAAAAGCAATGTTTTCTTCCTACCAAATAATCAATTTAATTTTAAAGTGTTCTAGTGATTTTAATCTACTGTACCCTAATTGCGTAGCCCATTTTGATTTTAATGCGATTCCAAAATTAAGCAAACTACGCTCGCAATCGTTTTCAATTTTTATTTTTTTCAATACATTAGAATGTTATAGAGGCGTAGGTACAGACGCCAGCACATCAAGCTACCCGAAACTGTCAAGTTTTCCCAATCAATTTTGAACCTTATGCTTTGGCGATAAAGTTGAAAATCTATTAAAGAAATTTCACAGATTGTAGTAGCTTGATGTGCTGGCGTCTGTACCTAACAATCAGTCGATGCTACATAATTCCTAAAATAGTTCTGGCTAGCGCTTTTTCTTACAAGGACAGGACAAAGAAGCTCGGGATGTCCGAAGCATGTTAGATTGATAACATTGTCAAAGTTTCAGTTGAACTATCCTAACACACGAAACCTTGAAGAATGAAGGAAAGAGAAAAAGCAGTGGGTGATTCCGTGCTGAAATTATGATGATCACTATTTTGGGCGGAAGTTATTCGTGAAAGTGCTGTTTATTAGGGGTGTTCCAGGATTCTGTTTTGAAGGTGATGTGTACCTAAGAGACGAGTCCTACATGTTACTTACATTTTTAGCGTGCTTAGGTAGACAACACTTGCTTGGGAAATAACTATACTCAACAATTTATCTACCTTAGTAGTCTGGAGTCATTGATTACTTAAGAATTTGCGAGCCTCTTCTGGAAACTCGATTAAACTGCCTTAAAGAGTGATGCCTTACATTATTTTGCTAAGTTTAGAAACATACTCCAGGAACATCGGTTTGGAAATACCTACTACTTACCTACTTTGGAACCAAATAAATATTGTTCCTCAACTAATCAACAAGTAGGTAAGGACAGCAAATAAAAGTAAAGTTATTGACATATATACTTAAATTAATTTATTGATCAATTTAGGAGACAAGTCGGTTTATAAAAAGGTAGATAAAAGTAGAAACTATATTTTTCCTTTTTTAGATGCCCTGGATTCTGTTCGCAGTACAGCTGAACAGATATTGAACTGCGAACCGAAGCCAAGCCCACTCAGCAAAAGAAAAAACGTTTTTAATCCCACATCCCACGTAGGTATTGTAGCAACTAGCAAGGCACCTACTTGCTAGAAATAATGTTACGGTCAACCGATGCATACCATTAGATAACCATAACCTAGCTGTTCTACATTCATATTTAGCGTAGCCCAATGCTCCAATTATATGAGGACCTGATATGGCGGAAGGCGGTGCGGCGTTGGGGCAACGCACCGGGCACTTCCGCGCATTGTGGTTGCGAATCAGGTCGCAAGCCGGCGCGGGCGCATGGCCCCCTACTTACGACATAGCAATTCACACTATGCAGGTAACGCACTACCCATGAGTGAGCAGGTCTTGGAGCGGTAATTGCTTGACGGTAAGTAGATGCCCGATTACGTTACGTGGATGGTACAGTTTGTTTCAAAGTATGGATCAAGTGACATTTATGTGTAGGCCCCTAACCTACCTGATCATTTTTTTTTTAAACTTTGCCCCACACTAGGAATTTCTCCTGTATTGTGGGTGCGTTTACAAACATTTAAACTCACATACACAAACAGCCAGACCCGGAACAACTACCTACTTGTCAGCAGTCAATCGCTTAACCACTGCGCCAACCGTGCCGTCACATTGATAGACGGTTAAACCCATCGTTTGATTCCTTTTTCGTGTCGATAGTGCCACTTAAAACGTAGCATCACAGAGGTTACTCCGACTGCAGACACAAACGACAGAACACGAGGTGAGACAATGCCTGGAGATTATTGCCATAATATAACCGCATAACGTCTTGTAGCCGTTTCGTCGGTGGTTTTGCCTCTGGATTAAAGAAGATGCAGTCGCATCTGCCCTGAAACATATTAATTTCCCGAAATCAGTAGCCACCAAGATCATTACCTAAATAATGGTGTTGTTTATAATGTTCGTGTCTCCCTACCTGCCTAGAGGTATTTAGGCCAGCTCTGCAGTCAGTACCTCAACCACAAATAGACCACAGTAGCGACTAAAGGGCTTACTGTGGTTTGTCTACACCTTACCTTAGTTGCACCGTAGACGATATTGGTCAAGCTAGTTTAACTGACTTATTTATTTCTAAGTAGGTACCTAGCTACACAATGTGTTTTAAGTTTTCCTCTCAGATCTATAGGTGTAAAGGTGTCAAACTGATTAGCTTCGCTTGTTCGCAAATAATTTCGTAGTGAGCAAAGTTCTGGCAAAAAAGCTTTATTAGCGAATATCATCAAGCACGAATGATTGACTAAGATAATTTACACGATAATAATGAATAACAGATTAGTCTGATAGGTTCCCATGTGAACATAATTTAGGTGTAATTATAGGTACGTTGGTCTTCTAAACGCTTCGGTGATTATATTGTAAAACTAATTAGTTCACATTTTGTTTACCTACCTACCTACTTATTACAATCGAAAATGTAAATCGTCTTTTGACTTTAAATTGTTATACAGACGTAGGAGACATAATTCGTCAACCCAGGGGTCAGACTTTGTTGTCCAGCCGACAAGCAATTTGGTTTAAGTACCTACAAACCAGGGACTTGAAAAAGAAATGAATTAAAAAAAATCATTTCGTTTCGTTTCGAAATTAATTTCGTTTTCAAGTAACATTAGTGAATGTTATCGTATAACGTTCCAAAATTTGTTACGATACTAAAACCTAATAAAAAAGTTATTAAAAAAAATAAAAATCTTAAGTTAAAAAAAAACTGACACAAGCTCATTTTAAATTAAATAAAAGTTGGAAGCAGGCGGGGAACCATACCGTTTTTATTATATTTTAAAATTCAAATGGGTCCCACCTGCTTTCAACTTTTATTTAATTTATACAATTAGCTTGTTTTTAGCTTTTCAGTTTCTTTTAACTTAACTTTTTTTTATTTCCAGCTTTTTAGTTCCAAATGTTTGATTTGAAAATTATAAAATATATATTATATTACATATTTGAATTTTTTTTGATTTCGCAGACGATTTAGTTCTTGGTACGTGTTTTTTTACGATTTGTCACTTCGAATTACTTTTAACCATATAAGTTGGATATATTTTTCTAATCACCTTTTATTTTGTCCCACACAAGTTTAAGAAAAAAAAATTTTTGAAGACAAATAATATGGTGCCAAAAATCGGCCGTTTTTTTCATTTTGATATACCCAGTGTCACTCTCATAATTAAGACGAATCTCGGCACCTCTCAAGCTGAAATCGATCAAGCCGTTTAGGCAGCAGAGCGTGCCAAAAAAATGTACATAGGTACATACATAGGTACACTCGAAAAACATAACCCTCCTTCTGGCGCAGTCGGGTAAAAATGTCAATAACGTTATAAAAGAAAACGTTATAGAATATAATTTTCGTAGAACAATATTCTAAGTATAACGTTATAGGTATCAGTAAGATTAAGCTTATCCGCTTGTAATAACGTTACAAGAGACAAATAATATAATCATAACTCCGGCTTACCTCTTACAAAAATTGACCCTTCGTTACTGATCGTTATACTAACCATACATATATTGATAATATTGTCATTGAACAGTTTAAGATTTCGTTCCGTTTGTCAGTATCGTTATAGCCAAGGAATTAATTTTGTTACGATCCTGGTGGAACGGTACAAATTATCGTTAACGGAACTACGCGTAACGTTATTTTGAGTAACTTTTCAAGTCCCTGCTACAAACAACTAACTTGCAAGTACTTTTAACGTAGATAGAGAATGAACTAGTTCTTTCTCTATCTACGACTTTTAAACAATGTTGAGTGCGCTGAGTAGACGTAGGTAGGAGCAATTCTTTTACATCACTCTCTTAAGCTTAAGGTGCAACGCAGACGGCACACTTTTTGTGCGATCGAGTCTGCGGCGCACAAAAAGTCTGCATGGCGCGCAAAAAGTCCGTCGCGGATTTTTCACAGACTCAACGCACACGACGCACATCTTCGATTATTCTGTCGGTTTCTTTTTAAATGTCTATCATGATATTCTGCCTTAGAAGTATCATAAATTGCTGGTCTGTTTTGTATTTCTTGAATTAACATCGTTACATCGACCTCTGGCACCATGATAATAGATCGCGTGCATTACGTCCACCCCTAGCAAATGCAGATTGCCGACTAAAGTGTGCGCCGTCTGCGTTAGCGCGTGTTGAAGCAAACGTTCTATTTTTTTCACAACTTTTGGTGCGGAGCGGCGCGGCCCGGCGCGGTGCGGTCTGCCGAATTACACGGATTTTTTGTTCGCCGGACTTTTTGCGCGTCGTGTGCGTTACTGCATATAATTGCATAGGTTCTATTTTCACAGACCAAAAAGTCCGTCACGGATAGTCTGTCGTTTGCGCTGCACCTAAAAGGTATTACGCACAGTAAAAATGAATAGGTAGGTACCTACTTGCAGTGTATTGGAAAGGTGATTTTTTTTACCACATCTATTCAAAAAGAGCCAGTTTATTCTTCGTAAAATAGTTCTTTATTACCTAGAGACTAAAAGTGATTTTAATTTGGAATGTGGATATTGTTAGTAAAAGTTCCGATCACCAAAGAGATCAATCAGGAACATTGTATGAACGGGTAACAGGCTGGATGATAAAGAAAAACGCGCGCGAGCCAAATAAAAAAAAAAGTTTGTGAAAAAATAAAAAACGTTCAAAAAGCATTCTGCCTTCGTTCGTAATTGATTACCTACTCTATTTTATTTGATATTGTTTCCGCATGTGATAATTTTATTTAATATGTAATGTTCAACACAATGTAAATTGTTTATGAATAAATAAATGAAATGAAATTAAATGAAACTAAAAATTCTATGTAAATAAATAAAAGTACTATTCTTATTCATAAGTTGCACAAGTATTTATTTCATCATAGAGATGATAAAAAATAGTGTCCACCTCGGGAGCAACACTATTTTACGCTCAAGTGACGTATTGTTAGTATTGTAAAAAAATTAATAGTAACCGTAGTTTCTTGCCGAATCTTCTCCTTAAGGGGGAAGCGCTAAGGTAGCCCGCGAATTTCAAATTTTCTTACGTTTTTTGCAATTTGCTGGTCAGTATTAAGTTGTACGTCGATCAAAATATAATTAGCGGCCGTAGCAAATATGTATTTACAGAATCATAATCATTAGAATCAGTAATACAACTTGTTAGGTTAGTATAATCCCAAAATGTCAAGATTTCATGAAATAGTCATTCTTTGGGATTACTTGGTCTTACGAGTTGTGTTGATGACTTTAATGATTATAATTCTGTAAATACATATGTTATGGCCGCGAATCATATATTAATCAACGTATGTACAACTTAATGCTGACCAGCAAATTGCAAAACACGTAAAAAAAATTTAAATTCGCGGGCTACCCTGAACGAACACTTGGAACCGTGCACCTAGCTAGAGAGGAGGCCTGTGTCTGAGCAGTGGCAACATTATAGGCTGATTATGCTTATGCATGAATTACAATTTAATTTGTAAAGTTATTCCGTTAAGGTGAATGGGTAGTTGAGACCGCGAAATTCAAATTTTCTTATGTTTTTTGCAATTTGCAGGTCAGTGTCAGGTTGTATCTTGATCAAAATATGATTCGCGACAATAGCAGGTACATATTTAGAGAAGTATAATCATTAGAATCAATAATACATCTTTGTAAGTTAGATTTCTACCACTAACACTTTTCCATAAGAGATTGGTGGTTGGTGGTAGAAATCTAACTTAGAAAGATATATTAATGATTCTAATGATTATAATTCCTTAAATATGTACCTGTTATTGTCGCGAATCATATTTTGATCAAGATACAATCTGACACTGACCTAAAAATTGCAAAAAACGTAAGAAAATTTGAATTTCGCGGTCTACTACTACCCATTCACCTTAAGGTGAATGGGTAGTTGAGACCGCGAAATTCAAATTTTCTTACGTTTTTTGCAATTTGCAGGTCAGTGTCAGGTTGTATCTTGATCAAAATATGATTCGCGACAATAGCAGGTACATATTTAGAGAAGTATAATCATTAGAATCAATAATACATCTTTCTAAATTAGATTTCTACCACTAACACTTTTCCATAAGAGATTGGTGGTTGGTGGTAGAAATCTAACTTAGAAAGATATATTAATAATTCTAATGATTATAATTCCTTAAATATGTACCTGTTATTGTCGCGAATCATATTTTGATCAAGATACAATCTGACACTGACCTGCAAATTGCAAAAAACGTAAGAAAATTTGAATTTCGCGGTCTACCACTACCCATTCACCTTAAGGCTCCTTCAAACAGGCGCGACACGCGATAAAATCGCGGGCAACACAAAGGCACCGCAAGTCGCGCAACGAGCGGTGCCTACGTGTCACGCGCGATTTGCGTCGCGCGTCGCGCCTGTTTGCAGGAGCCTTTACAATAATTGTGTGGCTAAAAGTTTAGTACTACATGGACTTGTAAAATTTGTAGCTTGTAATTGTAAAGTTTTGTGTTATAGGGCCCTTGTCTTTCAATCTGGAGTTTTGGTAGATGATGATCATAAAATTCGTATATAAGAGCAATACAGCCAAGTAAGTTATCAAAGTTGTTTTGAACTATTGTTTCTGTAATATAGAAGGTTATTTATTGTATGGTTGTGGTGTTCTGTATAAATGAAAAACAAAATGCACATTACTTTGACTTTTTATTTACAATATATTAATATTCTCTTTAATTTTTTTCAGTTTTTTACGTTATTTTTCGTTTCAGGCACTAAACATACATCCTTTCATTTTATTTAAGCGTAAACACACGTTTTAACAGTTATATGTAAGACCTCACTTTTCAAATACATGTGCAACATAAGTGGACACAAACTATTACAGTTAAATTAAATACTTTTAGCAAAAACCGCCTTTGGCGTACAGAGATCACCTGCGCAATAATCTCATTACAATATGGCTTAAGTAAGCTTTAACCTAAACTACGTACTAGAACAGCATTTCATCAAGTTATAACAGTTATTGCACAACTAAGTAACATTATAATTATGTGACCAACAATTTAGCGCAGAAGTGACAAAGGGTTTGTATCAGATCTAGACCTAACGTTACATTGATCATCGGTCCAGCAATACAAATGACACAGCAACGACAACCCAAATTGAAAATACAGAAAATCATGCGTTGTTTACCTAATTATACCTAAATACTAACATAATTTTATTTCAATATAAATAAGTTACAAAAAGTGAGGTCCGTCAGAGGTGTTGAGATGGGAAAGAGATTATTAGAAAATAGGTACACAGAATGCTGAAATGTGTACAAGCCGTGTCCTTTTAGAATATCCAAACCAGGTAATAATTTGTTCGCTTCCTTTAACATTCTTTTAATAAATTCCAATCGATGACATTAACGATATTACACAACAATTTAATGTATAATAATCGCCATAATAACTTGTACTTTACATCTAACAACTAAAATAAGAAAATCGACAAACATTTCGTGCTGACAGTAAGTCGTCACAGTCAGCAACACATTTGTCCGTCACTCAACTAGTGAGAAAGCGTGGGATTCAATCATTTAGATGAGAAATATATATCTACTGATTGACATGAACATACTCCACGTTGCACAAAACCAAAATGAACATCAAGTTAACTAAAATTGATAATGTAGTCGGTGCTTCCCTCTTGGCAAGAACTCTATTATAATTTGGTTTTATAGCGATATTTTTTTTTTATAAAAATATTATCTTTTTGTTGCCACGTTAAAATTTGAGATCTACTAATAATTACACTAAATACATGTTCACTTTACATCATACATCTTGAAGGACAAATAAAACAGGTACTATTTTAAATTTATGATATTTGTCGTCATCGCATGAACTCCTTGATATCTAATTAAATATACATACACGTCTATGATAATATTAGCTTTAATAGATGTATGTATGTGATTGAATGTCATAACAGAAAATTTACTAAATAATTGGTCTCTCAATAATCAATTCAGACACATATTTCTATTGAAGCTATAAACTGTTTTACTATTTAGAGGAATAATTATACAGAAATCTACATGTAACAACCATACACAAACAAATAAATAGCAACATTAAGTATACCAAAGCCGAATTTGTTCAGAGCGAATGCTGATCAAATAATGATCGAAAACGAGGACTAGGTGCTGTTTAATTTAGCGACAAAACGGGTGAGACGAGGAGTTTTAGGCATTCTATCCGGCAACAACAGTGGTGGCAAAGTTGACTACTAAGTGGAGAAACAAGTAACAGGCAATTGGAACATGTATAGGAGTGACGAGCTGATGATCATCAGACGTGAGAGTGGCATCACGTGAGGCGGCAGGAGGGCAGGCGGCCGCACGACGAGTGCCAGCGCCGCTTGCGCCGCGAGTCCGCGTCCGACAGCTCCGCCGTCGACAGCGTGCGCGACCCGCCGTCGCCCAGCTCTGCAACACGCACGCGAGGTTATACGCACACATCGAGTGACCAAGGATTTTTTTTTTTCATCGAGGCTTGGCCGACAACCTATCGTAAGAGGGTTTTTTGTTAAATAAATGCGTTTTTATCGTAGTTTTAAATATCCTTTAGAATAAAAATCGCATTTTCAGAAAAAAAATATCACGTACGTTAAGTCGGCGGCTAGGGCTCGACATACTATTCAGATACTCCTTTATTATTATGATATCATTTACAAAAGTAGTTTTAGAAATTCTGAATGTACAATCAGGGAACTTAATTGTTGAATATATATACTCACTACGTCAATTTACCGTAGAGTTTGAGAATGACCTTTAGCGTTTGAGAATGACTGTTTTGATTTAAATTTACGGATTATTTAAATTGATAGTCAATTTGCGTGCTAATGAAGTTTCCTGACTTAAAATGAGCGGTTGACTCCCGTAAGAATAAGCGTTACACCGCACCGCAATTAATTAAACTTGGTTGATCACTCGCCTTAGGATGATTTCTTTATTCATTCCCTCATTCGGGTACCCGAATGCGGGCCAACGACCAAGATTGCGCTTACGCCTTAGGGCTGATTTTACCAAAGTCAGATATATTTTATACGTGGATTAAAATTTACGTCTAACAGTTCTAGTATGGAAAATCTGTCAAAAATTCAAAATGTATTCTCAGGATACGACTTATTCTAGGTATGTTTGATGGAATGCGCCCTTAATCAACATTTGAGAGCCGATCGACAAACGAGTAAAGCCAAGTATCTGTATAGTATGTAATCTACGCCTCGCTACAAAGTCGTCATTCTCTAAGCAATATCAATATCATTCAGTAGTATGTTATTAGGTGAAGTAACAGGTACACGCAAACATACAGTACGTATATTTAAAAATATATTTTACTGCACTTATTTATCGGATATCTTATATTTATTTACTCGCATCATAAATACGTTATATTTTGGGACATAAATTAGTCTTCATAAAAGATTATAAGCCTGATATTGTTATAGCGGGTATATGTAGGTATATGGCTGTTCATATAGATAAAGATAATAAGGTCGGTGGTATATAAGCCTGGAAGCTAGATTGGGGCTCCGTCACTCGCATGCAACGAACCTAACTCAGGGAACAAACGCGAGCGCGCACGAGACCGGCTATGCGCACTTCTTCAGGCTCTGAAAATTGTACGACTATTTTTACCTCTTGTATATTTACATAGATAAAAGGCTTCTGTCAATTAACATAGGACAGATTGAGATGGGATCCGTTTTTAGACGCTACAAGCGTCAGTGAACCAAAACCTCAGAAAATGTTCAAATAAATTCCGTTAAATTCGGCATAGTAACAAAAATTATGATTGTGAAGTTTACAATGCAGTGTGACTATGAGATTTATAGTAACATAATTATTATGTAACTACTGATAGCACTAAGAGGGCCATTCAAAGATATGAAGTAGCAAACGGCTTCATGAATACAGTCACGTAATTCCTTACATATTCAAATATGTATTTACAAATTACAAGTAATCTGCATTCGCGATTTAATTTCCGAAAATATAAACAAATATGAATTAATGGAAAAATAACTTTAATTCCTACACAATAAAGTTCAATTTATGCTAAAACTTCAAACATTTTTATAACTTTTTCAATAGTGCTTGTCACTTTGAAATCAACTTAATTACCATTGAAATAAAGTTGATATTTGTTTAACTTGAAATAACATCAACTGCCAACATGAATTTGAACAGCCTTGCCTTACAACCTTGCCTTATTTATCCTGGCACCTTAACAGCCTTGCCACAAGTTCAAAAAACGAAATGCTTACACATTGCGAATGTTACATGCGCAATGTGTAGCATGTTACACAACATTATATTTAAAACATAACAAAACATCACGCCTGTATTCCCTGAAGGGTTAGGCAGGGGTGCACCTATAGTAGATCCACATTTCAGCAGTTATGTTTAAGTCACATGTAATAGGGCACGAGTCTATAGCAATCCACTGGGCACTAATCCAGACCCCGTGCTGGTGACGGTTTCAATCTTTATTAGTGGCGGTCAACATGACGACTGCCTTAACCGTCTGAGATTCGTTGAATGTAATATATACGCACTGAATGATGAGGTTAAGCAAATTTTCAATATATTGCTTTCCCATGTGGCTTGCATCTATTCAAATTCGCACCGTCATTTTCATTCATAATGTTGACAATGCGAAACGAATTGCTATATCTTTTCATTCTGCGACTGTACACTTAAAACTGTTATTCACTGTCTGTAACCAAAGTCTGTAACGTCATAAAAAAGTTCATCATCAGAATCAGACTGACCGTGTCTGTAGTCTCGCTCGGTGAAGTACTCCTGCGCCGAAGGGTAGTGTCGCTCCACTAAGTACGGGATGACGGTGGATGTGTGCAGTTCGTCCGAACGGCGAGAGCGCGGCGTCACCATACGCTCGCCGGCTTCAAGCGGCGGCCGGGCTTGGACCCAACTGTAACAGGAAAGGTGGTTTTGACTTTTTTTTATATATTAAAAATCACTATGTACTTGCACCACAAATCACTAAATACGTTTAGCGCTTAAACAATTAAAAATACCGTTCGGTTTCAATCAATGGTATAAAGGAAAAAATTATGTTTAAATATGTTTAGCGCTATTTAAACATGTTTAGTGATTTGTGGTGCAAACGGTCCTAAAATGTGGTCAGCGGCGAGCGTTTTCGGAGCTGTCTTTTGAATCACGTTCAAAAAGTTGTCGTACTCAGCTTTATTTGAATATATGGTTTTTGGTTTTGATAAAAATAACAATTAATTAAATACGCCTATTAGCGTACGTCTTTGTAGTGATATTGTAACATATTCTTAAGTTTATAGTGCTTTTGCCAATCTACGGAAGAAAGAATAGCCTCAGAGACAAGAATTGAAGTTAAGATCAGTCCCAGTTCGTTCGACAAAACATGTTTCATGAAAGCCCTATGCTTGCCTCTTCACATGCGTATGGATAATAAACAGTAAGATACGAGGCAGATATATATTTTTTACGTGCGAATAGTGGGTGTACAACTCTGCCTGCCCTTCAGAACTACAGACGTGGGTAGTATATATGTTAATTATAAATAAACGTGCCGATGATAACAGGGCTATCAGCAACTTATTATATTATTGAATAAACAAACTATACTTAATTCCTTGGTTTGTTGGTAACAACATACGATGCCATTTTCCTGTTGCATACTAGTATAAACTGATTTAATTTCAATGCGTCACAGGGATAGTCATAATAAATGACGATACTAAATAATTATCGGGATAGGGGAAGTATAGATATTTGTGGTTTGGAAACCATTTAACAAAGAGGCTAACAATTTGATTGATAATGGTACCAGACTGGTTGATAAGTGAACCTACCTATCTAGGCAAAGGTAAAGTTATGAAACAAAATTATCTATACAAATAAATAAAATTGAAGTGTCTGTTTGTAATGTCAAAATAACAGCTTTTTGCTGAATGCATATGAAAGTATGTAATTGTATACGGTTACATAAAAAAAATGATTTTTTTTGTCTATCTGTTTGTTCGAAACGGCTGGACAGATTTTGACGGGACTTTCACTGAGATAGCTGATGTTATAAAGAGTCACTTTGGCTACTTTTAATGTAGAAAAAGATTAAGGGTTCCGCGAAACAAAAACCCATGATAGCAAATTTTGTTTTTCGGCGAGCACGCGAAGGAAGTGCGCGGGCATAGCTCGTTAAATAAATAAAAGTATAAGACGTCGTGTCAAAAATTGAAAATAGTATGCTTAGATGGTTTGGTCATGTTAAGAGGATGAATGAAAGGCGACTAACAAAAGGTATTTACAAGGCAAATGTGAGTGGGGATGTCCTAGAAAGACATGATACCTTACACCAATAAGGCATCATGTCTTTCTGGGACATGTTCTTCAGAAAGGTCAGGTGCGTAGAACTCGCACTGATGTATGAACGTAAACAAAGCAAACGGAGTTCGTAAGGATCTTAGCAGGTGGCGTTCTGTAGTTTCTGCTTACCCCCATGAGAAGGCTTTACTTATATATGTATGTAAATATGTATGTTTGTAAATAAGTATGTATGTAAATATGTATGTATTTAAAAGGAGTTCAGTCTTTTCTAAACTTGAAAGTTACAAAACCGTGAAAATAATGTCACAAGTGGGTACAACTTTCAATGACCCGTCTAAACGACAAGTAGGTACCACAAGTACACTTAAGTTCCAATAAAATATTATTTACAGTTTCGCACATTATCCTTGACATATACAATTTCTTCACATAACTCACGTAAGTGCTAAGTCGAATAAATAGAATAGTTATTTATGTGTAAACAACCTAATCTCGACAATAACTAAGTGGGTATAATAAAAAGGTACACCTCTAACGCGTTTTATATGCTACTAGCGACCCGCCCCGGCTTCGCACGGGTGCAATGCTGATACTAAATACACTACAGAAAAACTGTGAACGTTGTATATAAAAACATAGCGGCCCGCTCCGGCTTTTTTATAGGCACGCTCTTGCCGCACCGGGCGGCCGGCCGGTACCGCCGCAAACGCTACGTCCCGCAATTTTTAAATCTGTAATATCTTCGAAAATTTTCACTTAAATCTTACGGTGTAAAGGGCCATATAGATCTATATTAAATGAACAATGTATTAAAGGTATTTAATTGGTTAAGGATTAATGCTTTATTGGTTAAAATCGCTTCGAAAATTAGCCATTATTTGTCGTAAAAAGTAAATGACAAAAAAAAAGTTATTGTGGGTTATCCATAAGAGATAGACATATACCATCACGGACTTTTCTGTAGACCTTTTCAATGTGTACAATACTTAGTACATTATTTTGATAAAACTCGTAGGGTTCAGCCTGCGTTTGCAATGTAAGCGGAAAAAATGTAATTATTTACGACATCTCATTAGAAACCTCAAAAATAACAGTAAGTACTTCTCCACTATTTAATGGATGTTATTATACATATAAACCTTCCTCTTGAATCACTCTATCTATTAAAAAAAACCGCATCAAAATCCGTTGCGTAGTTTCAAAGATTTAAGCATACAAAGGGCCATAGGGACAGAGAAAGCGACTTTGTTTTATACTATGTAGTGATTTTGTAGACAAAATAGGTATTTTAATAAGTCATACAATTCAAAGTTTATTATTTAGTGAACGCCATGCAATTCAAAGTTTATTATTTAGTGAACGCCATGCAGTTATTGTTACAAATAATATGCATTTAATTGCATAAGGAGTCTCTGTTGTGGCAATTCATTCGTTTAGTCACTGTATTTTGTGCCAATACTTTTTGCAACCCACAAATGGTGTAATAAAGTCAACCCACTGCAACAATGTCGCGTTTTCTTTTTATTGTAAAGCGTATATTTTTTATCATAAGGTCAGGTAAAATGTAAGGTTTTTCTAGAACATTCCAAATGTAATTTTAGTTCGGGTTTGTTTTCGTGTCTCCTGTCACGTAGATAAGGGACGTTAAGGCGAAAGCGCCAGGGTAGCCCGCGAAATTCATTTTTTTTTGGTTTTTTGCAATTTACTGGTCAGTATTAAGTTGTACGTTGATTAATATATGATTCGCGGCCGTAACAAATATGTATTTACGGAATTATAATCATTAAAGTCATCAACACAACTCTCTAAGACCACATAACTCCAAAGAATAACTGTTTCATGAAATCATCATTCTTTGGACTTACGTGGTCTTAGAGAGTTGTGTTGATGACTTTAATGATTATAATTCTGTAAATACATATTTGTTACGGCCGCGAATCATATTTTAATTGACGTACAACTTAATACTGACCAGCAAATTGCAAAAAACGTAAGAAAATTTGAAATTCGCGGGCTACCTTAGTGCTTCTCCCTTAAGGTGCGCGCACTCTTGGCGATCGCTTACGCAGGACGATGGCTAGTGAGTTTAAAACGACGGGGTGCGTAACACACTATCAGTAGCAATGGCTTTCATTTTGACGGTTCAAAAACATTCATTGCGTTATTTAAGTTGTTGAGCGGAGAAATTTTTCGAACATTTATGAAGTATATGTATTAGCAATATCCTTCAACATTATTCAGATTGAGACTGATAGTGTGAACCGCATCAAAATCTATTGGCGGAGTTTCGAAGAATAAAACGGTCGCACCAAAAAACACGAAATGCGACTATAGTTTAAGGTGAATGGGTAGTTGAGACCGCGAAATTCAAATTTTCTTACGTTTTGCAATTTGCAGGTCAGTGTCAGGTTGTATCTTGATCAATATATGATTCGCGACAATAGCAGGTACATATTTAGAGAAGTATAGGTAATCATTAGAATCAATAATACATCTTTCTAAGTTAGATTTCTACCACTAACACTTTTCCATAAGAGATTGGTGGTTGGTGGTAGAAATCTAACTTAGAAAGATATATTAATGATTATAATTCTCTAAATATGTACCTGTTATTGTCGCAAATCATATTTTGATCAAGATACAATTTGACACTGACCTGCAAATTGCAAAAAACGTAAGAAAATTTGAATTTCGCGGTCTACCATTATCCATTCACCTTAAACCATTTATAGATCTTCAAGAGCCTTGCACACTCTACATACAGCCACTGCATCTTTAGTGATAACGAGCACATTCCGATGTCACCATCCAGAGTAATTGTTATAGCCTATAATGTTCCCACTGCTGGGACACAGGCCTCCTCTCCTCGATAGGGAGTGGGCTGTTATCCACCACGCGGGATAATTGTTATAGTTATTTGTAAATTCCAAGAACAGATTGCGAAAAGCAGTGACCATGCTTTTCAATTTGATATTCATACATAAACTAAAGCCGTTTCTAACGGGGACAGGCACAAGCTATAGAATGTGCTACGATCCTTACATACCTACATTTTTCGCTTCTACCATGTTCAAATATCGCGTTATAAAGGCGCACTGGTTGGCTGGGTGGTGGAACTTGCGAGTAATCACCTTACGAAAACGTTGATCACTTTTGGACTTTGTCACATTCTACTTGTTGATTCTTGTAATCGATTTTATTTATTATGAAACGCCGATGTGTCATTTTTGTCGTTAGTATTTGCATTTTAAATGACAGGGTTATCAGTATGGTCAAGGTTTTTATAGGCCAATAATAAACATGACATTTTTAAAGGTCGGTTTTTAGTAATTTTCAAATGTGTTTTATCCCACTGCTCTCTTGAGCATGCGTCGTATTGGAAAAAAGCCAGATTATTGGAAACTAAGAAAGATTTCCATGATAATACAAGCTAATATCAGGATATTTGCGATTTTAATGAATATGACAATCTGTCTTAGTTTCCAATACTAAGCCCAGTTTTTTGAAAAATCTAAGAATAGTCGCAAATATTCGTATTTTCCATGTATCCTGTGACACGTATACATCTGTTGTTACCTGATTCAGGTCAGTCCTTCCCGCCATCTTTACCATGGTCTGCCGCGGCGTAACGTTCACTGGTGGACGGTGCATCAACAATATAAATGAAAGTATAATACATACGAGTGCCTCCTAATCTCGTGCACGGTGGGCCTGAGGGCGGGGTCACGCTTCAGCATGTTGGTGAGCAGCAGGCCGAGCGTGGGCCCCAGGGACGGCGGCGGCGGCGCCGGCTCGCCGCGACCGATCGACTCCAGCAGTCGGTACACGTTGTCGCCCTCGAACGGGTACCGACCCGTCGTCATGTTGAATCTGAACAATTTGAGTAATGAGTAGAAGAATTAAGAGCGTTTACGCCGTACGGCATTTCATACAAACTTTCAAGGCCTTGTTTTTCGAAATGAATTATCTGATTTTAATGAAACTAAATACGCTTACGCAGGATACAAAGACTTAAAAACATTTTCAAAATGTCTTATTTAAAAAAAGATAACCAGAAATCTCTGTTTCTATGGAAAATTTAAAATCGGTCTAATTTGGCTGTAACACTATTTTTCGAAAATGTTCTCTACTATCTTTTTAGACCTTTGTATTCTGCTTATGCGATGAAGTTTTATTAAAATCGGTTCATTCATTTCGAAAATCAAGGGATTGAAAGTTTGCATGAAATGCCGTACGGCGTGAACGCTACATTTTGCCAAACTACTTTTGCATCACTTTCTTACATTTTGAATGAACATTCGCAAACTATAAGCAGGCCGCACCGCGCTTTTTTGTATTGAAATGCGATGCGGTGCGGCCTGCTCCGACTGTAATGTGTGCTAGCCTTTGAAGTATATCATCATACAATGTATTGCCATGCTATTCATGCGATTGCTTTTAGGTTTGGTTCATAAAATATTCTGAACATAAAGCTAAACCCACCAGGTTACAATGATTTATTAAATATGAATATACAAGGCTATTAAACAACAAAACAATTTAATAAGCTGGTAAAACAGGTAAATCTGGGTAATTTTATCCTAACCATGTAATTATAGAAATAAACTGGAAGCAAATCCTTCACTGTTTTACAATGATATGCTTATTTATGTAAGTTTTATATGTATGCAAAGTGACAAACAAGTCATGGATAGTGGGGCGATGATGATTAATAGTTTTTAATTAATCATGAATCACAATGTTTACTATCAAAGTAATATGCAAGAGGTGTGTAATTGAACTCTGAACAGTGATAAGGTAAATTTAGTCTACATCATTCTTGCCAATATTGAAGTAGAAAGAATAATGTCTGTGACTACCACCGGACCACCAACGCCAATCGCTTCCATATTTGGTAAATAATTAGTACTCAATTGGTACTAATTAGTACTCGATCAACAAAATTGGTACCTTAGTAGTTTTCGAGAAAACCGACTTTGAAGGTGGTCCGGCGGTAGTTGTACATTCTTTAGTTTGACAAATTATTGTTGTCAAACTAAAGAATGTGCAAAAAAATTGCCAATTGGCTTTTGACTTCTGACAATTGCCAATTGAATTTTCATAAAACAAAATGACAATCAAACAATCCTAAATGTAAAGTCATAAATATAAAGGTACCTTCGTGAAGGAAACAATGCTATAACAAAAGGTCAGTGTTACTGGGTAATGTTCTATTTTCGTTCACTTACAATGTGACTCCGCTGCTCCAGATATCGACTTTGACTCCTGAGAACTGTTCAGCACCGTTTGCAAGCTCTGGTGGCTGAAACGCGGGGGAACCCTGCCCAGTGTAACATGTGTCTTCAGGAGAAAACATGTCTAAAGCCTGAAAATAACAATTATTAACATATTATGTTTAATATTCTGTGAAATTATGAATTAAAGATAAGTAAATAGTTGCACTTTTCCCTTGATCGCATTTTTATCTTTACATCTATTTTTCTAATATTGATGTTTATAATTTATTTTGTTGTTTACTAATTCACATAAAATTAATGTTTTTGACTTCAAATTAATCACTCATAATATTTGTATGCCATACTAGGTGGCAAACATGACTGATCCTTTCTTTTTTATGTTATCCTGCATATTCTTGTATGTGTACACATGTTTGAGCAAATAAATAGATCTTAAATAGATCTTATCATTAATATCAACTAGCTTTATCTTTCCGACTAACTGACCACTTGACAATTCAAAAGTACCTGTAAATGGTTTATTTGAAATAAATGCATGAGTTCCATGTTTTCTTCATTTGTCAAGTTTGTTAACTTTTGTACTAATTCTTTTTGTAAAAAAATTACTGAACAATAACTTAATGTATAGTATTGCAATCTGTATGTTCTATATATGTATATCCTACATAAAAAGTCCTTGTACTCTTTGGAAAGACTTGTGAGGAGCCTTTGCCCGACATGGGGTCATATAAAGCTATTTAATAAAAACATCTTGGCTTTAGTTGCCAAATTATCAAGGCTGAGACTAACATTATGAAAGACTAGTAATATTGAGTAAGACAAAATTAAATGAGTAGTTTAGAAACAGCAGAGTGTCTGCAAGGCTAGTTTGTGAATGATTTCAATCAGAATCCTGTTTAAAATTCGTTTTTCTTAAAACAAAAAAAAATAATTTTTAATACCTCCAGGTATTTAACATAATTTTTTGTAGGTACTGATAGCCTGGTTTGATTCTTTCATCCTTCCGCAAGTTAAGAACTTTTCAATTCAATTATAAGCATGTAGTGCTGTCACTTAAATTCAATTAACTAGCTAGATTAACAGTAGACTGAGCTAATTAGATGTTCAAGTGTTCATGCAATTTTGTATAGGCTATCTTAATTAGATATGTGCTACTGTAAAAAGCACCTTATTTTCTAAAACTTATAGTATCAAATTAAAATTATAGATATGCTTACTACAAGTAATTTTTTATTTATTACCTCAGCAACACCAAAATCAGTAATTTTCAGAGTCTGATCAAGTGTCAGCAACAAATTCCCAGGCTTGATATCCTTGTGCACCACACCCTGGCCGTGCAAGTACTCTAGCCCATCCAGGAGTTGGGTGAAGTAGTCATGTGCTTGTCGCTGAGGAAACTTCTTGCCAGGACTCCCTTCCAACATGTCCTAGACAATATAAGCATAATTATTTATGAAGAATTGTGAGTCTGCTGAAACTAAAAAAAAATACAGGGTGGAAGGACATTAACGCAACTGTAATCATGAATTCAGCACATGATACTAGATCTCCAAAAAAAAGCTGCTGTTTCATAGAAAAGTGCAATAACTCCACAGTCAAAATGTATGGAACAGTAATTTCTTTTTTTTAATATCTGGTGAAAAATTGCAACATAGGGGTGTTCAGAATCATGTACTAAATCCATGGTAACAGGTTGCGTGTCGATGTCCCTGCCACTCTGTATAATAGTAGCAGGTGCACATTAATCCCATGTTATTTGCTACTGAAATGTTGTTGAATTTACTGAAATTTGTTCCTTACTACAAGGTTCTTTCTTGTAACCTGTTTCAAGCAGCAAAGTGTGTCAATAAGCTAAATGCTCTAGACCTTGAAAGGTCACGGAGTAATCTCGCTAAATTATCTAGTCTAGTAGAGATTACTGTCAAATAGAATTAACATAAATAGTGCAGTGCAACTATGTTGTCTGAATGCACATCTCTGTCTATAGTATTCTAGAATATCATATCCTTTGCACATCATTAACCCTAATGTTTTTTTCAACATGATTGACTTGGATTGTTCATAGTAGGTCAAAGAAATCATTAAAACTGTTCAAAGAAATCATTAAAACAAAAAATTCAAAACATATTGAAAAAAATATTAGCAATTTAATGTTTTAGTAGGTGTAACACATACCTGGAGCACACCAACACAGAACTCCATCACAAGGTACATCTTCTGCTTCTCATCATTATACATAACATCGACTAGTTCTATCACATTTTTGTGTCTAAGAATTCGCAGCAATTGTATCTCCCTCTGAACATTTTGTTCACCATTCGGTATTCTTCTTAGTTTTCTCTTTTTCAATATTTTCACAGCTCTTCTGCACAGCGACTCGGAGTCCAGCATCTCTTTAACTTTACCGTATGAGCCCTCCCCCAGAACATCTCCCATCACATACTTTCCTACCATTTTGCATTTTTTCTTCTTGCTTCTATAAATTATATCTGCGCTATCAACTCTATGAAAACATAGATTAGTTTGGTCTAAATTAAGATCTAATTCATCTATTTGATCGTTGTCTAGCCATGTCACGGAGTGCGGCTCAGGACTACCGTCCAACATGAAATTATCGTCGCTCTCCTGCGGTGCAATGATGTTTGATACCTCATATTCCACATTGTCCGCATCTGGAAGACTTTCACTACTACTGATTTTTCTACACATTCTTGGATCCATTATCTATCAAAACAACACATTTGTAAATCTATGCGTACTGCAAGGCCTTTTGTCATGAGATCATGAAGGCTATATCAAAATTAATTTACTTATTTAAATTACACATATCTCAAAATTTACACCATTGATGTGGACAAATACCCTTATAAAAATTATATTCTTTTTGTTTGTATTGTATTACAATATGATGGTAAATAAAATTATGAACGATCGCGCAAATGCTCCATTAGACACAAACCACAGATAACAAAAATATTAATATTTGTACAAAATTGTCTATGGAATATGGAATTTGATGTTCATGTTGAATGTTACCACCATTTTAAAAATCGACTAAGTTTTCTTATAATAAATTGAATAGTATAAAGAAGATAGTTGTATTGACGATTCAAATGATCGAAGACAGGCATCTTCGATAATTGTCGATAATTAGCAATAATACCGCAAACCTGAATTGGGACTGGGCGGGCCACACCACACCTACAGGATGCATCAGGACAGATGGGCAGGGTCGAAAAGCAGTGGGTGCCAGAAGACAGGTGTCATCATCATCACTAAGGCACACCTAAGAAACGCTGGTGCTTTATGGATCAGCTCATCAGCACATACATTAACATCTTCTGCTTACCTATGAAACAGTGCTGCCATTAAATTTACATTCACAAAGATTCTTCTACCTAGACAATATTCCACGGTTGATCAAATGATCTCACATATTAGAAAAAAAAAATCCAATGAAAAGTCTTGACTACTCAAAAGCCGGGGCGTCAATCTAACCTCATCGGCCCACTTCCGGAAAAAGATACTATTTCGTAGTGACAAGGCGGTAATTTCAAATCATTTTACTTTTTTTTAAATATTTTTTGGGATTTCTTATGAATACTGAGTCGCGTGTGGTGAATGCAATTTAGGACTATGTGTTCGTCAGCATTTGCTGGAACCCGTCAATTTTTTTAATACAATGTTAGGTAATACGGGCTGGTGTCCGCAACTCCACGTCAATGCGCGTATTTTGCGTACGGTAATACAATGTTACAGTAGGTAATATTGAGATATTGTTATAGGTAGGTAGGTACGAATCAGAAACGTAATACCTATAAATGAAAACACATTTTGTGTAATTAAATAGTGTAAACACATCAAAGAATACAGTTATTATTTGGTACATAATAAATAACAAAGATAGTCATATTCCTTAGGAGTAACATGATATTGGAATTTTAGGTAGGTAAAATGCATGTTTATCGTTAATGCTAGAGATCATCATATCATTACATCATTATCATATTTCAATTCTAGTATTTAACTTTTTGTTCGTTCATCTCTTTCTTGAGAAGAGCGAGACGAGTGAGGCAGGCGTCACGCCAGGCGCGTCTCTCCGGCAGTTTGTCCAAAGGCACCATCTTGTTCAGTTGTGCGCAGATCATATCGGCGCTCTTGCTTGTTGTCATTCGTGGAATATCTCCCATTGTGTTGCTGACGTTGTAGATGGTCTCTCCGTATCTAAATAATTAAAAAGTGTCTTTAGGTTTTATGTTTAGGTAAACTTTCTGACTGACAAAAGAGAGCAATTATTAAAAAAACTCCCTCTTCTAAGACATCGCATAGAAAAAATCATGATTGTGATCATAGAAATGTAAAGATATACCTACCTACGAATCATATTCATATGTCACTATCATGATGTGCATTAATTATGTCACAGCTATGGCTATTTAGGTACCTACTCTTTACTAACCTCTCGATGTAAGATTTCATGCCTTCAGCATTCAAGTGCGCAGTTTCCAGAGATCCTAGGAAAGCGTATCTCATACCGAGACCTTCTGACATGACTTTATCGATGTCTTCTACATTTACGATTTTGTTGTCGACCAGGCGCCAAACTTCATCCAGAATCGCGTACCTAAGAGTATAAAAAGGTAGGACTTAATA
The DNA here is from genome assembly GCA_963855955.1 of Luperina nickerlii. NCBI lineage: Eukaryota > Metazoa > Arthropoda > Insecta > Lepidoptera > Noctuidae > Luperina > Luperina nickerlii. The sequence continues at coordinate 9,493,305 of OY979669.1, forward strand.
AAGGAAAAAAATAAATAAATATAAATTGACTTTTTAATTATCATCAATCTATAGCAGTCCACTGCTGGGCATAGGCCTCTTCAACCGCACGCAGGATTTTTAATAATTTCATATATTCTGTTATTAGCTAGTCAAACTTCAATCCTTCACATTACACACATCTACTACAGAGGTGCCTGCCTCACACAATACATCATTGTATTAAACTTTTACAACATGCAAATATGCAATAGTCTCAGGCACTTATACTTAGGTATTCGGTATATTACTCGTACCTGCATGTATCGAATCATCAAAACCACCCAAGGGATCCGGAACGACGGATAGACGAACCTAGACCCACATTTCCCCAGTTTTATGTATAGGGCGTACATGTGGGCGAGCCTATTGCCACTGTCTTCCCTTCAGGTTGCAATTGAGAATTTTCATTGACGGAATAATCACAAAACCAAAGACAGAACAAAGTGGTTAACGCTATAGACTCACTGAATACGATTGAGAACAAATCCGTCGATCTCGCGGCTCAGTGAGACTGGCTCCTGTCCGATCTCCAGCATGATCTCCCTCGTCTTCTCACACACGTCCTTCCTAGTCCAGGGAGCGGGGACGATCTCCACGAGTGGCACGTAGTACGGAGGGTTGACTGGATGAGAGACGATAACCTGAGAAGTAATTAAATTATACCATCAAAATAATGTGGGCTACATCAAGTGTTGTAATAGTTTCGAGTTGTTTTCTTAGTAAACATTTGTAAGTATAGGCCTACTAATGAGGAAAAAAAAAATGTGTATTTGTAAGTAGGTACCTAATATGAATGTTGAATAGCAACAAAAACAATAAGTAGTTGTTTCTTAGCACGAGGAAAACATATACTGGGTGTTCAGGTTACAACAGGTATTTTCCTCAACGGGTTTTTTTTTGCAACCTGTGTGCAAGAGTTTACTTGAGATTTGAGACCCGAGCGGCCCCTCCCGACACCCGTGCTGTCGCCATCGACGCCTCAATACAGCGGCCTTACGTCATCCGAGCGAAGTCTCAAGTTAGCTCTTACGGGTTGTACACCTATTCTTTGTCTGACTGTCTGGCATACAAAATTAAATGAGTACATTCGTTACCATAATACCAAACAAAACTATAGTCAAAATGGTGAATAACCTGCACTCCTTTTGTTACAATGTCGTCCGTATATTCTCCCTGTTCCGGGTACGGAACTATGAAAACCTAACTTTTAATCAGTTCCAACACCCTACTTGGCCCTAATTTACTACACTCTAAGACCCTAATTCACTATCTTCTGACAGTTCTGGCTCTTACTAGTTTACAACGACATTATGAGTAGCAGAGATTATTCTTGCACTCATGCTGGAGAACCAGGTTATTATGACGAGTAGGTATGTATGTAGGTACGTAGGCTTTGGAATGGGCAACTAGCTTCATATATTCTGACTGACCGACTTTTTGACAATTCAAAAGTGCCTGTGAATGGTTTAATTGAAATAAATGCTTTGAGTTTGAGTTTGAGTTTATGAAAGTTCAATTACCTGTGCCTTGTGCTTCATCTGCTCAGAAAACAATGATGGCAAAGTGGTGCTCGTAGAGCTGGACAGAATAGTTTTGTCATCCACCACTTTGTCGAGGTCGGAGTAAACCTTCTTTTTCAATTCAAGGCTTTCCGGGACACATTCCTGTACGAAAATGGCGCCTTTGACGACAGTTGCCAAGTCTGAGGTTCCTGAAATACAAATAATGAAATATTAGACCCCATTATATTATCAGATTTGACTTTTTTATCTATATCCCGGTCATGTTTTTCGCTTCTGAAGCCTACCTGTACTAAACTATTATTAATTCGCTTTTGTTAAGTCTTATAGGTAGTTAAATTCCTAAAAATGCTGAAATAATTGCATTATATGTTAGGTATACTATACGTATTTGTAATTAATCAGTCAATATCATCACTTAGCTGCCTCGGCTTATTTTTAATTATTTTAATTTTGGATTGTTGTTAGTTAAGTACTATTTCTTGTACTCTGGACGCTTTTAACGCGTACGTCTTTTTTAATTTTTTACATCGTTCTCACATTATATAATTTTAATATCAAAAGTAATGATGTAACTAATATTTTTGTAAAATATGATTTAAAAAGAGTGTCCATGGAGTTTCTTGCCCGTTCTTCTCCATAGGTGCCTACGCTTTGGAATGGGCAACTAGCTTCATATTTTCTGACTGACCGACTTCTTGACAATTCAAAAGTGCCTGTAAATGGTTTAATTGAAATAAATGCTTTGAGTTTGAATAACATTTTCAAATGCTTATGGTGTTGAAACTACTTAACCTATCTGAAGAGTACAGCCTCTTGAAATGTTCAAGTACAGATAGAATAGAATACTCTTTATTATGTACACCATATTAAATACACACATGTACATATAGGTACTACAATAACGTCCCTATTATTATGATAAGCAATCCGAATCTAAATGATAATTGCAAGCATTCTGGAATCGATAATCAATCCCTTGTTTCATTATCAGGCACTCTAGTATGAAACATGGAACAGCAAAAAAATTATCTAACAAATAGTACAATACTCAATATTATCGATTATCTTAATTAGGTAAATATGATGATTTCCTGGTACTAATGTAACAGAGAGTCCCATAGTTTTATAAACAAAGCTCTCAAATAGATGTTATCTATCAAGAGTTGGTTACTTACATAATTTGATTGCCTAACACAATGTGTATGCTGAACTAACAGAGGATTGATATAAAATTAATATTTAGGCGTTTGTCTATTTGTTAGAGACTAAGATAATGTCATCGCACTGGGCGTTTATCAGTATAGGCGTCAGCTAACTAAAGCGCGTTTCGTCGCTGCGACATAGCAGACGCCGCGTAGAAGCTGCGTAGCAGACGCCGCGTAGGCGCACCGCAGTAGACGCTGCGTAGCAAGTCTTGTGTATGCACTGCGTAGCGAACGCCGCGTAGGCGACTACGCGGTGTAAACGCTTTACATCCAAGTTATTGTATATTTATATTTGAGATCACAGAAAACATAGTGCTGGTGTTTGGGCCGGTTACCTACATAAATAATTATACGTATCGGTGAAAATTATACCTACCATTACATAAGAAGTCGTGCCACTCGTAAAAATAAAACAAAACATTATTTTTTTATCTACTTAACTCCCATCTTGTTAATGAAATCGTTAGCAAAAGTTTTATTCAATATTATGTTTTTTGGTATTAATAATTAATTAAAGACATAATGACACTGATGTTCTTTCTACTTTTTATTTATGTAAACGTTTTTCGTTTTTGGTGAAATTTCAGATCCCGGCTATATACCTACCGAAAATGTTTACATATTTGTTACTGCAATGGTAAATAAGTTTTTATCTGTGAGTTTACAAATAAAAACGTTGACGTGAATGTTTTTGTTTTTCTGTTTTTATCTCCTATTTCGATGGGTATACAGCCAATTAAGTTTTGGTAATATTTTCCTGTCTTTGGAATCGAAAATTCAATATTTCGATACGCAATAACACCACTGTGAAAGGATAAAAAGAAAAAATGTGAACTGAATGGTGGGCCAATGTTATCACTCTATCTATTGGATGCCATCGGAAGACGTACCTAATAAAGAATTAAAGACAACGGGCTAGGCCTTTAGTTGAATTACGCTTTTTAGAGGTTTTATTTATCTACTTATTTATTTTATTTATTTATTATTTATTACCTATTTTACGTACATACAATGCCTTTCTTTTTTGCATATTTACAAGTACTTTCAAAACGTGCTTCGCGATTCCCGCAGATTCTATTCATCATCTGCCTATCCTTTTTATGCGCTGATTGTATTGATCTATCAAAAGCAAAACCTACCCTTGATACACTTGAACTGCTGTTCAGCATTCAGCTTGCCACGCAGCAGACCATCCTTCTCGAGGGTCTTCAGCTGCACCTTGATGTCGGCAAGGGCATCGGTGACCTGCTGTTGGACGATGTCGAAGATCGTCACTTGGTAGCCTACAGACGCGAACAGCATGGCCCATGATCGCCCAATAAGGCCGCTGGAAAATTATAAATTAATTAAATTAAGACAAAATAATATATGTACACATAACGTTTGTGCAGGTCTAAGGTAGATCGAAATGAACGAAAGCTGCCGCGAAATGTTTTGCAATCAAATCTTTCAATGTCGACACGTATACTGGGAGGTATGTACGTACTCGAACTCGTCGATAGTAAATTGGTATGGAAGCAATGTAAACAATAACTTACTTAAACACATTTAATTGAATAATAGTTTTAAAGATTAATCAAGTTAGGAAGTATAAGCTCCTGCTTTTCAATTAGCAAGAAAATAATGAGTCGCCAAAAATAAGGATAAATATAGGTAACCAACATTTAATTAGACATTTATTATCATTTCACTCAACATTCCAGTAAACTTATCAAGAATTTCTTTTTTCTGTTGATAAAAACACACATCAAAGTTTTGTTTATGAAAACAACATTAATAATTTAATTTATCATAGAGCAATAATTAACTCTTGTGAACTTTATGATAGCGTTGCTTATCTTTTTGAATAATACTTAAATCTATGTTAATGTTTGACGCTTGTTGGTACCTACATAGGTATTATATTTGTACGTCGATAGTTCTCACTATGCATTTATCATAACATACGAACAACTGTCACTGACCTTTCAAAATCAATCAATTACATTAATTGAGTTCATATGATTTGAAGTCTATGGATTGGGCCACATAATATTTTATAATGTATAACTTTCAGTTTATCTAAACAAGTTTACCTATACAAACTCGTACCTAGCCACTTGTTCCTACCTACCGAAAAGTCTATAAAGGCTCGTACACACAGGCGCGACGCGACACGCGACACAAAGGCACCGCAAGTCGCGCAACGAGCGGTGCCTTTGGGTCGCGCGCGATTCGCGTCGCGCGTCGCGCCTGTTTGCAGGAGCCTTAATTCTAATACAACTTGCAAAAATAACAGTCCATATTAATATAGGTACTATAGCATACGTACCTAAGTAATGATACCATAATAACAAACAAAATATCTCGGTTTGATGTTGTTGAGTAATTCTACATGTTATCTAACTTGATAAGTTTGTAATTTTGTACGTTCCTTTAGGTACTTCAAATTAAATATCGAGATGAAGGTGTCTGTGTAAGTTTAGCTTTCATTTAAATAAGTATCAGTAAACTAACGATAATATATTTCGCATTGTCAGGAGGTTCCTCTCTCTGGCTGGAGCCCTGACCCGGCGGTAGCTTGGACCCTGGTCCCGATACCGGTGGGCTACTATTCTTTATATGTTTAAATGTTTTTATATTCCATCATTTAAAAATATAATTTATATGTATTTACTGAAATAAAGGAGATAATAATAGAATTCAACTAATATCAATATATACATAGGTATATTGTTATTGGAGAGTTATTTAAAGATACAAAATGAAAGTAAGAGGCAATTGTTACTTAATTAAAAAATATAGGTATCTCTAGTTACGACACTTGAGAAGCATTGAAGTTTTAACTAGTTATATAATTAAGACCTAACACTAAATTGACTTTGATTATTATTTTAGAGAAAATAATGTATACGAATTTAGTTCAGAATATAGAATAAAGCAGATTATTTATCAGCACTATATGCAAGAAAACCAAACATAACGTAACAAGAAAAATATTTAGATCAAAACATCATAAAGAATGAAAGTGTTTGATTAATTACCTGCCAACAATGCCGACTTTTTCAGTTTTGACGGAGGCCATAGCGCTGTGGTATTGTTGCTCACGACCGATACACGACTAGTGAATGACACTGACAAGCATCGCGCGGGGCTTAAAACCACCGCAGCGAAATAAACTAGTTATCACCGCTGCTACAAGGTTGACTCTCAACTTTTCGCGTCACAAGAAGGATGCCTATAGAACGCTATCGAGCATGTCTTCTTATGAATACTAATGAGCTTGTTATAGTTAGGTAATTTTATACTTATAACGCGAACACCGCTGTTTTACTAGTGGTACGACCACATGCAAAGCTTTACGCCACCTCTTTCAACTGACGTAACTATGAGAGGTGTGAGGTCCGCTGTGCGCATGCTCCAGCAAGGCAGTTCTTATACAATAATATTAAAAGAAGGACATAAGTAGGCAGGTATTGCAATGACAGGGCAACTTAGAAACAAGATCATAAGAAATAAATACCGGTATTCAGCTTCATCCCATTAAACTGGAAGCCGACCCCAACATAGTTGGGAAAAGGCTAGGCGGAATAATTGATTTTTAGAAACAAACATTTTTGACAATCGTACTGTTCAATCGTCCGCGGTGACTTCAAGATCACTGTTTAATATTTGTCGGATTTACTCTCTATATCTAAAATCTCAAATAATTGCTAAACAAATAATTAAATATGAAATAGTCATATCACCATCGGAAACATTCCAAGACACTGGTGCAGTAGGTACCTACTCAACACTACTACCCACCCCCTCTCACCCCTACTCGACAGGACTATTTCCTTCTATAAGAGGAAAACAGCTAGTTATTAACTCAGTAAAATGTCTTATGTAATTTTTGAAAACAATATTCATCATTCCAATTATTATTTACATACATACCTACATAAAACCATTATCATGTATAATGTTGTTATACTGGTAAATGTATAATGTTATTTGCATTGATGAGTAAAATCGAAGCAAATTGAATGTCCAATGAACTCAGCTCGATGATACCTACACAACGATCTGCATACATTATTTTATTATACCTATACGTAGATATCATAAGTACAGACGCCAGCAGATCAAGCTACTACAATCTGTCAAGTTTCTTCAATAGATTTTCAACTTTATCGCTAAATCATAAGGTTCAAGGTTGATTGGGAAAAATTGACAGTTTCGGGTAGCTTGATGTGCTAGCGTCTGTACCTAAGTATTTATTTACAGTCATCTGTCTAGCCTTTTCCAACTATGTTGCGGTGGGCTTCTAGAAGAACAAAGGCAGTTTAGATTTGTCATGCCAGTTTTTGCGATAAATCAGAGAATATAACAAACATAACATTACGGTGTATTTCCCCCAAGGTGTATTCAGAGGAGTAGGTACCTATAGTTCACTAAATAAAGAATCAGAGAACTCGATCCTAAAAGGTAGTAAATCTAATGTGATCATAATAATTGTGTGGATGTAGTTAATCACAAGAACTATGATTAATTACATCCAAAAAGGCCGAAGAGTGAAGTACGTGAAACATTTTATGTTCGCTCGATTAACCTGAAAAGGTAAATCAACACTCCTTAATAAATAAGACCCGTTCATAATTTAAAGTTTTAATTACTTTATTGCTAACGACCTTAGGAGCTACATAATTTGTACTCTTATCGTACTACAACTAATAAACATACTAAATTTTCGATAATACATATAAGATACAAGGTGTTTATTTAAATTAAAGATAGCCGTTACAAATAAAATTGCAGAAAATGTGTTTGCATGTTTTTTTAAAGTCAAATCGCAATTTTACTATAGATAATATATTCTCAATTCTGTGGTTGCCCCCACAATAGTCATACTTTCGTAAAAGGTTTAGTTCTCTAAACTAAAATAAACTTTCTCTTGTATGGTGATCAGAAAAGGATAAATCCGTGTCATCCGATAAAAGAATCGAATATTCCTTGGATTCAAATAAAACACCCTATATCCTTTCAGTGTATATATAGATCAGGAGATAAATGACTCGTAAAAATTGGTGCTACATAAATATAAAGTTTCAGTTCGAGACAGCAAAACGGATCGTGTTTATTTTTTCACTTTTATTACTGTCTCAGATCAAACCGGACATACGCTTAATAAAAGCACACCAATTTTTAGGTATAACCAATAAAATATATTATAACAAAATATTTTCTGTCTTTTAAAACAAAATTGTTGATCGGTTCAATCATAGTGCAAATAAAAAATAAGTATAAAGTCAACAAACTTGCAGTCACTTAATTTATGTTATGCGTATTGCATCATCTATACAAAAAATAAAATTGAAGTGTCTATTTGCAATATAAAAATAACAGCTTTTTACTTAATGCATATGAAAGTATATACGGTACATATACAAAAAAAATATTTTCTTTCTGTCTGTTCCGGCTAATCTCCGAAACGGCTGGACCGATTTTGACAGGACTTTCACTGGCAAATAGCTGTAACTTAGGCTACTTTTAATTTAGAAACAGAATTCGGGTTCAGCACAAAAAACATAAAAACCATGAATCCAATATATATTTCAAGCCTAAGCCACTGAACGGATTTCGATCAAATATGGCATGGAGATAGATAGCATGTAAAGGACATAGGCTACTTTTGACCCTGTAACACGCTCCCGTATCATAAACTAGTCATAATTATACCATAAAGTGTTTATCAATCTCATAAATTGTTCGTTTAATAGGAAAGGAAGTATATTATCTTAATTATCAGTAATATTATTAACAAACGCTATTTGTAACATAATATGAAGTACATTACGGTAGGTACATATAATATTATGTACTATAATATTGCGCAAACAATCTATTAACAATACGTATGTTGCTTGTGGAGTGTTATTCACATTGTAAGAAGACTATGTTAGATATATCGTGTCATAAGCGTAACGTCTCATTTTCTAGTCTACTCCAAGGATACTCTGAAATAAGTTTTGGGGAACACTATACTTACTTATCATGTTTTAGTAGAAACGAAAAGCATTAGGGATCTAAAATAAGTAAGCTCTATATGCTGTTTCTCATAAGACGTTTATAGTAGTTACCTAAACACTGAACAAAAAAACAGGTATTTTCCAAACAATAATGTCAAACGTAAAGTTAAAGTTATTGACAAGTAGTTCCTTCAATCGCCTGCGCAGTGTCGAGGCTGAATATTCTGTAGTTGACCACATTGGGGTCTATCGTTCTGTAGAGGAAGCGAGCCAGCTTGTCTGTGAGCACCCACAAGATACCTTCATCGTCCACCTGAAATTCAAATGAGGTAATGTGAAGTTAGTTTATAGCACGGATATCGAGTTTATAGAATAAAGGCTCCTTCAAACAGGTGCGACACGACACGCGACACAAAGGCACCGCAAGTCGCGCAACGAGCGGTGCCTTTGTGTCGCGCGCGATTATATCGCGTGTCGCGCTTGTTTGTAGGAGCCTTAACTAGTCTAAATATAAGCCCATCGTATTATGTCTCCAACATAATGTTAGAAAGGTCTCGAAGCAAGTTTCCAGGCTAATGCAAATGCTAATGCGACGGGACCTGCCTCAATGAGGAAAAAAATTATAACTCGAAGAACTTCGTTCACCCTAAAGCTAGGACAGAAATTACATTAATTTCCCAATAAATTATTTTGTATGATAACAGTTCGGGTCTTCCCATCATCATAGTCTTTTTATAACTATATGATGGGGTCGGCTTGCAGTCTAACCGGATAATCATGCATCTGAATACCAGTACCTACCTTACATAGAGCGACTGCCTACCTGACGTCCACAACCCAGTACACGATACTCCATGGTACGACTGGTTGTCATGGACTTTCCCGTCTTCCCTTCTACATAAAACAATGTAAACCTTCTACAACCATCAGCTGTTGATCATACCTTCATATCGTTGGGGAACTCAAAAAGTTCTGGGTCGCTGACTATAAGCGGGTTGTTGTCAGGAGTATAGGGCTTGTTTGAGTTCCAGCATGCTACTCCGTCGCGGTTCACCTGAGGGTAGAAACGTTAAAGAAAGAATAAGAGTAAAAATCATTAGTTTGAGCCTAGGAATAGTGGAATAGTCTTCTTGTCCTCTTATAGCATCAAAAACCATTGTGAGAATAATTCATGCCATGGTAATAATATTAGCGGCAAGGCAGCTTGTTTGATCTGACTGACAAAGGTTCACCGCGCCGGGCGGAATTTAAGAGGACGTAAGCGAGTTGTGTTGTGGAGGCTGTTATGCACGTCTTTTGAATAGTGTTATTGTCTTTTAATCACAATTTAACTATATCGATGAATGGACATGCGTAATAAGAATAAAATATACTTTATTTAAACTTATTAACTTCATTTTTCTATAGAACTTTTTTATCAATAGATTCTATTGTTGTTGTGTACGTTGGACGAAGGTTGTGGGCTGCGTGCCTTATTGTATAGCAAGATAAAGTAAATATAGAAAGAATGTCAACCGTGGCCCGTGGTGAAGGTTCGCCATTCGGTATTATTGTTGTAACGAAGGTTATTATTGAATGCGCTTATTGCGGTAGTAAGCGGCGAGTAGGTAATCTTCGCATTGCAAACGAATTCCTACATCCACTGTCAATGACTGCAATGGCTTTTTGTCAATTTTAATATTTTTTTGATACATATAAAGTGGCTTTCCAATACTTTAATTAATAAAAAAAAATGTTTACCTGTGTATAGAACAGCACATGTGTCTTGGGGTCGTATGCACTGGCTGCCGATTGTGTACGTTCACCTCTATCACCCAAGAGCTACAAAAGCCAGACGAAAAGGGTTGAGTCAGATCTTTCGGTAACATTGTTTCCATGCGACATTTAAAACATACATCAAATATACATTTTTAAATAACATAGGGCTTGGATAGGCTGGAATATTATATAGAACATCTAGATCCAAAATAATGCAAGATCTGAACTATACTTTTTTTATGACGATACTAGCGTACAAAAACAGAAGATCCAACGTGATTCAATTATTGCTTCGTTGTTACTAATAAATAATTCAACGTAAGCGTGGGACGCACAGTAATAAGTTAGCATTCAAACCTTGAAGTCGTGGAACGCTTCGATTTTGTCGATACTCTTGTAATTGCGTAGCAACTCCGTGGACACACAGAACTCCTTAGTGCTCGAGAATGCGTGGAAGAACATTGTCCTATAACTGTAATTAAAACAATATTGTGAACTAAATTTTCGCAACTTCGACACAATGCTAAAAATCATAATTAGGCTCTAGATAACCGAGTACCTTCTCTCGACCTTGGATTCAAGAGCTTTTATTTTTTTGGGGTCAGTGCCGAACGTAACATATTGTGTGTTACTAATGTTAGTATTGGCACTAATTTTTACGATAATTATGACTTAAGATAATTAAGGACAATTTAGCAGATGCTTAATTTCTTGAGCAGTATTGCAAAATGCAGGTGCATATCAAATTTGTTGAATACATTACACAAACAACCCAACTAGCAAAAAGTGGTTTTTAAACTATCCTAGAACCATCATATATCGAGGATTATATGAGGCTTTTATCCGCATATAAGTTGCGAAAAGGGCCCACTTTATAAGTCTACTTTTACTTATAACGTATTTATATTAGACCGCTGAAATGCCATATAAGCCTATATTGCTCCTGTAATTGAATTACGTCAATACAATTACTCCTGTAAATCTCACTATAAGTAAATTATAGTAAAAAATTAGATTAATACGCGCCTAGAAATGTTTCTATAAGCTCATAGTTGCGAACAGTCGAAGTGAGTGTATCGCGCATTGTAAAAAATATTTTTAACATCTTGAGGACATTTATAATATTATTCATGTCAACCATAGTAGAAAAACAATCTTATTGTTGTCAAATTGTTAGTCTTACTTATAGCTTATTCATAGGGGAACTTGAATTTACTGTGAAATCTATCATGGTTTCGATAAAATTTTTAAAGCGCCTCTTGAATTTTGCTTATTTACATTTTAGTATTAATTAATATTAAATAAATATTATGAAGGCAGCTGCCATTTTCTTGGTGAGCATTTCCAAGTGTGACATAGTGCTAAAATAAGTATTTTTAGCATTTCCAAGTGTGACATAGTACCAATATAAGTATATTGGTTCTATATTGGGTTATCTCAAAACCGAAGAAGATTCGCCATTGTTACCGATTAGGGTTCCGCAATGCCCGATAAAATCGATTGATATTTATAGATAAGTAAATTAAAGGAATATTTTAAGGGTTTGTTCTATGTGCTAGGTTAAACATTAGTTTAAACATTGTTTTTATTTAACATATTTATATGTATAAGAGGTTGCCGACGATTTAAACAAGACTATGCCGATGTTCCTGGATATCGATCGATTTTTAACCAAAAAAGATTTCCGATCTTTAAAGAACTTAAAATGGCCTTGGAGTGTTACACATCTCTTGTTTCTCTTGTTATCGGAGATATGTCCCAGTTGTCACAGCGTGGTTTCTATTTACACTAGAGATTAACATTTTACTCAGAATCAAGAGCACATCAGATCATTGCTATATCAAGATTGATTTTGGTGTGAGAATTGTTCTACTTAAGTAGTTTATGATCACTTCCCAAGAGACGAATGTGAAATTTGTAACTAGTCTAATCTGATGTCTGGGCAATATTACACAAATGTTTATGGATCTCCTACAATAACACAATAGGCACGGGCACAGTCTTCTTTATTTTCTTACAAGCCATGCTGATAAATCTGGCAACGCCGTCGGTAAACCGATCAACCTGCGAGTATTATATGCTGTCGATTTGAGATGGTCAAAAAAGTACCATGAACTTCTTCATGAATTGTATTAGTTTTTATACGTCTATGGTAGCAACTACGATAAATTAAAAAGAAGTCGTTTACTAAGAGTTCATGGTACTTTCTTGACCATCTCAAATCGACAGCATAATACTCGCAGGTTCGCCCGCTCACGCGCAACGTTGCTAAGCTTCAATAGCATGGCGTTGTGGTTCGGGGAATTCCCAGTTTTTAATAAAATAACGCAGTTCTAAATTTTTATTATAATCCGAAAGATCTTCGCTTTCAAGATCGCTCAAAGATTTGGTACTTTCGTTGTCCGAACCTCTTCCATCTAAAGTAGTACTACAATTATCTTGTCCGGAACCCTCGCTAGAATTGGCGATACGAGTTTCAGTTCACCAGTTAAATTTAAAAAATCGGTGCTCACTGCGGTAAACATTTCTTTATATCTTTTTTTAACTTTTCTTTTATAAGATCTCCTATTTAAACCGCTTCCACTTATTTAAATCCATTTTCAATATTTGTAAACAAAAACAATCGTACCTAATCAAAATGGCTGATGTCAAATCCTAAAATAGAATTTGCAAAACTATATAAAGCGTGTTTTCGCCTGTACTGGTCGTTACAAGCAAAAGTGGCTTCTTAAGAGTTTTAACCAGGATTCTTTGAGATTTCTTGGACAATAACACTACTGTGGAATGCCTATATAAATATGTCTAGGTTTAAAACGGCATACGATAAATCGATATAGAGAACAATTTATCCTACCGAGTGCTGCATGCTGTGTAATCTTGGTGATTTATTGTTTTTAAAACATGGATATGAAATTCATTTAACACTTACTTTTAAGCATATGTAAAACCAAACCATAAATGATTTACAGTAATTTAACTTTAATTTACTTATATGGGCCATAAAATATTAGCTTATATGAGGTTATAAGTAAAAATAACAAGAGTAATGGCTCCTCAGTGCATATATTCCTGGTACATGCTCCTACAGGAGTATTAGGATTTAAATGGTCCGCAGATGTTATCTTATAGGCGCATATAAGTCCGAGTTACCGGAGTTATTACTCTTGAGTGCAGTTACTCTTGTTTCATGCTTTCATAGGAGTCTTGATCCTATGTTTGTCAGGAAATATGATCCCATATACCGATATAAGTACAAATTATAGGATTAAGTGTACTTGAGTAAAACCAGCATGTATTTATGCTATTAAAAGCGCAGTAGCAACCATCAAAACCATCATCGGAGCTTTATAAGTCCACGTAGCATTATAGAATCGCAATCCAGGATTATTTTGCTAGTTGGGAACAAGGCTAATATGTTAATATAAAAATGACTGGTCAGTAATTAAGATCTCTCAACTGGCAGAGCAATCCAGTGACCTTGCTCACCTGTCCCTAGTTTTCTCACATGCCCCTAATTTTCTCACATAGTGACACTAAGTCCTAAAATGTATTATAAAAGTGACTCACCCATCTTCTCTAGGTTCCGAAAGAGCCAATCCAAACACACCGTCGGTCCATTGGAACTCGATACCACTAACATTGTAAGAACCAGCAAGAGGTTCAAAGTGGAAGTAATGATGGGAAATCCTCCAAGAGTCGTCTTGTTTCAGACTGTACACCACCACTCCGTAACCACCCAAGTCGGGAATATACGCGTATGCGTCATCGCAAGTGTCTTTGTTTACGTCAACGATCTGTAATGGGAACAAAAAATTTAATGAAATATCGAGACCGCATAACAATTAATAGTTACAATTAAGTATATCCTTCTTACAAACTTCTTAGAAACACTGGATAATATTGAATATTTTGCAAGGCTTTTACAAGTTGTTTAACAGAAGTCAATGCATCCGTAAATTGTAGTCATGTGTGTAGGTTGTGCTAAAAAAATGGGTAAAGAGACAGGCAATTTAAGATATTTGTTAACTTACAATATTAGCGAAGAAAGAGTCTTCCTTCATATCGTCAGCCTTGCATTGGTAACGATGGATCAGTTGATCAGTCTTCAAGTCGAAGATCACGATCGAAGGCCCGTTGACTTGATTGCCAGCTCCTGCAACAATGTAATAAACAAATGAACTCAGCCTACAGCACATGCTATTCCTTCGTTCCTATAATATGACATTCCCAAAATATGATTTTCCTAAAATATTATATTCGCAAAATATGATATTTTGTATACAGGAAAGTTAATCTGGAAGGAACATGAGTGACAGTCGCGTTGGTTCAACGTTCGATTATATAAAATGTCAGGAAAAGTATAATTATCTAAATAAGCCTAGGTACCTAACCACCTACCTACCTAGGACCTAGTTAACTAGTAATAAGGGGAATATATTTGCCTATTTAATCAATATTTATGTAACGTTATTAATATGTAGATAATTGAATGTTGTTTTTTAACCACGGTAGGCGATCACGACTTGATCTAGATTATTGTATAATTTATATAGGTATTATTTATTTCATGAATCAATAACGTTTAATTTTGCTTGATTTTTTCCGTAAATAAACTACCTATCTAATCATTTACTAAGTAAGAAATCTTAAAAAAGCTACTTAGGTACTACTGTGAAGGATTCGTATAGATATTTGCAATTTCGGTTTTATTATTTAATATTTCTAGAGGTTGTTGCTACAAAAACTGTTAGGTACTTAATTTAAATTGCTAGTAGCTCTTCAGTCTGGCTTTGAGGATTACTCAGAGAATTGTAACAAATCGCAATGACAGAACGACCTAATCCTACGAAAAATCAGGATAAAAAACGGTTTTATTTTTAACAATAATCTACAAAATACTATATAACAACAAAATACTATATATAATATTAAAATTGAGGTAAATTTTGTGCGTTTGTTTGCTACTCGTCCAATTTCAGAAATTATTTCACTGTTAGTAAACTACGCTATTGCCGAATGCCATAGGATAGATGTTTCATCTTCAAACACGTGGACGAAGTCGCAGCCAGAAGCTAGATTTCTAATCATTCTAGAAGTGGTTGCAAAAAAACGTGCCTTCATTGAAATTACGAGTAAATGCCTTAGCAAAACAACTTTAGGCTACGAATGAATGAATTAATTATTTCTACGTTTTTTAACCTAATTCCGGTACACCATGCACAGGGTGTCAGTTGACATTTAAATACAGTGTGGCAGGTACATCGACGCGCAAATTGTAACTATTAATACTGCACATGATTTTAGACTCCCAAGGGTATAAGGATACGGCCCAAAGGTAAGGCAATTTTTCGCCGTTTGTCAAAAAACAAAATCGGCTGTTTCATAAAAAAAGTACAAGTAGCTGTTCAGTACATTTTGACCGCGTAGGTAACGCGGTCAAAATGTTTTTATAATTAGTATCATGTGCTGAATTCATGGTAACAGTTTGCGTGTCGATTGTCCCTGCCACCCTGTATAAATTATGTTAGTACCTACCCTGCCTACTTGCAGAGCCTTAACGACATCAACAACTTTGTACCTACTTAGTGTAACCCTCACCTCACCGGTAAATAGGCAGGAACTACGAGTACATTACTATTGTTGCCCAACTATAATGTCAACATCCCACTTACAGAAGTAGAAATGTTTGAATAAATGATGTTGTAAAAATTATTTTATCTTAGCTTATAAAAAATCAAAACTACAGACGTATCATCATCTGCCTAGCCTTTCCCAACTACGTTCGGGTCGGCTTCCAGTCTAACCGGATGCAGCTGAATACTAGTATTTTACATGGAGCGACTGCCTATCAGACCTCCACAACCCAGTTATTGGGTAATACGATACCCCTTGGTAAGACTGGTTGTCAGATTTTCGGGCTTCTGACGACTCGTAACGACTGTCAAAGATCCGCGAATGACAGCTGGGACCAACGGCTTAACGTGCTTTCCGAGACACGGATAGGTCAAGGCATGTAAAGATGGTCACCCATCCACTATTATTGCATAGCCACAAGCCCCCTACAAAACCAAATTACAGACGTATGTATATATAAATGTGACCGGAATAAATCAATAATTTGTGATGGCTTTATCAGAAGGAAGGCCACTTGTTTGCCTTGAATTTAGATCCTTACGTCTAACTCTTCTTGATCTATCGTTTGCTATCAATTTTATTGTTTAGAGTTGTTACTGTTAGTCTATTCAAGGTAAAAGGAAGGATAAAGCACCTGGCAAAGTATTGAAGTGTCCAAGCAAAAAAGACTTGATTGATGCATATCACCAATGTGTTAAAGCAAAGAAACACAACTACTTGGATTCATGGTGACTAAATAGTGCAATGTGAACTTTTGTGCAAACTCTGTTGAGCTTGTTATCTAAATATGCATCGTGTCTAGGGCTTTCAAATACCGGATTTTTTCAATACCGGTATCAATACCGGTATTGGAAAAGTCAATACCGTGATCCCGGTATCAATACCGGTTGTCCGGTATTGAACGCAAGTTCAATTATGACATTAATAAAACCAATAAAATACGCCTTTTTGTATTTTCAAATCAGTATTGTTCGTATTATTTTATTGAAAATACTAAAATAAATACGTTATACATGAGTCATTTTCAAAAAAATTGTACGTTTCACAAAAGAAACACAAGGGAATTCATATATTCGTTACATAAAGGAGCATAATATTACACAAAAGACATTGTAAAGAATAGTTCATACTGCCGTTTTCCACCTGTCTTGTCTTGGTATTGTTGAGAGGAAACTAAAAAAAAACTAGCAGAACATTTTGCACTTCACTTAACTTGACTTTTTTGAGCACTTTTACATGTCATGGTTTTTAAATGCATGGATCAGCTGATATTTTTTCGCAATTTCAGTGTTGGTCCATAGTACCATATAAAAAAAAGTTTTAAAACAAAAAAATAATCATCAAAATCGATTCATAATTTATTGCGTCATATTATGTACGTTAAAAAATCAGTGGAATTGAGGGCACCTCTTTTTTAAAAGTCGGTTAAAAACACTGGACTCTAGCAATATGCACACAGCTTTATACCGTTTACTTTGTGTAACGTTACACAATGTTACACAAAATAACAACATAACGCGGTGTCAAAATAATGTCGAACAAATTACAGACAAATATCTCACTAGAATTATTTTATTTCAGTTGGATTCTCTCATTAGTATGCAAAGTCACATGTATATATAAAGTTTTTTGTTATTTATTGGTACTTACCTATTAAATCCACGTTAGTCGGAGGAAAATATTTTGCGACAAAAATCGAGGATCACAGTCAAATCAAAATGTCAGAAAAACGAGATGGCTGCGTTTTTATTTCGTTAGGTTGGTAGTTGCGTATTGTGTTGCCACTGCTAAATCAACTAGAGATGCGTTTAAAGTCAATCAAATGAAGCATGATTTCGACGTTACACAGAGGTGTTACACAAAGTACTACAAAAGTGGACATATATTTAAATTCTATTCTATTTAATTTAGTTTAACGTTTTATGCAAATATATTTTTTTTTCGGTAGATCAGTACCTTAATTATTATACCCCGTATTAAATTGAATAATATACCATTCAGCTAAGCGTCAGTTAATGTTTTTGTTGTCAAAAGCTTAAGTGAGACAAACATAATTTGTACTAAACGGATTAAGATTCTTCGTTTTTATTTTGCAATTTTTTTTATTAAAATAAAAAGTAGTGGGTATTTGGAGTTTACATTGATGAGTTAAAATTATAAACAATGATTAGAACAAAACGAATTCATAAAATCGGCAATAAGTCCATAATATTACGTGATTTTTCAACGAAGACAAAAAATTATGAGAGAATGTACATTTTTTTTGAAAATGACTCACATAGCATTCTTAATTCTTTTATAATAATTTGGTATTGGTTGATTATTTAGGTAGGACTAGGAATTAGGAACATAATGAAAACTTAAACTGAATCTACTCTTTTTGCAGGAAGGCATTTCACATAGACTTTGTTTGCACAATTTAAAAAAAAAAATTCTTATTATTACCTAAATGTCATCATGTCTCATGTAAAAATCAATATAGGTATCATTATTTGTAGAAATGTAAGTAAGTAAAGTATACCTTAACTAGCTAGTAGCAATCATTTGGTAATCACTTTAGTAACATTCTTAATAATTAAGTTATAAAAAAACAATCAAAAAATCTAAAACTAAACAAGTAAGAAAATACAACAAGATTCAACATAGGTATCATTATTTGTAGAAATGCAAGTAAGTTAAGTATAGCTTAACTAGCTAAGTAGCTAGCAATCATTTTAGTAACATTATTAATAATTATGTAATAAAAAAACAATCAAAATCTAAAACTAAACAAGTAACAAAATAAATCAAGCGTTAATAACAATTTCTGAAAAACAGTAAAAAAATGTAAAAGTTATCATAGACGCGTTATCCCGTCGCCTTTGCGAAACTGACTGACAATAGTGACAATAACAAAAACGACACATAAATACAGCTCGATTTCGGGCATTGTCTCAGGCGGGGTGCGGGAGGGTGAGCTTAAGATAACAGCGGGATGCTTGCGCTGAAGAAAACAAGTGTGAGAATAAGATCACATAATTTTCAGATCTAATGTTTGTAATACCGTAATCACGGTATTGGGGCGTCAATACCGGTATTGTAAAAGGCCAAAATAAAATCCGTGATCACGGTATTACGGGATCCCGGAATACCGGTATTGAAAGCCCTAATCGTGTCAATATCTATAAAACTCGCATCATTATAAACACCTTCGCAGGTAGATCCAGGTGCGTTAAACCGGTCTTTTAAATAGTTGTGAATTATATTTATAGAACTCACCAAAAATGTCAGCCATTCCCGAATCAATGATCCAAAGCCGGTCGCATTCGTCAACAAACACTCGGAACACCGAGATCAATGAACTGTTTGAAGGTAGCTCCTTTGCTGTATCAGGTACAAAGTTGTCTTTGAAAGATGGGTATGGCTTCAGTAGTTGGTCTTGTGGCCCATCCAGGTCAACGTAGTTCAATGTTGAAGCAACGCCCGCCTTCCATCTTGGAATGGTAACGAACATTTTGTTTTTCCAACGCGCTAATCCTAATGGAAGGTTATTCTCAGGTATAAACATTTTGTCTTTGATAGCATTTGCTCTGCTTTCGGGCGTCTCCCAAGTATAATCCATCTGTTTCCATGCAAACCGCAGTTGTGGTGTTGCGGCTTGGCACATCGTCACAACCGCAAGGGCTACGACAAACCCGACTGCCCTCATATTTGATCTGGAAAAAACACAGCTTATAAATGACATGCAGTATTTAATGCAAGTTATATGTTATATGTATACGATGATTTCCGGTTACACATTGCTCATTTAAATTCATGACGGACAATTAAAATAATTGTGATTTATTATTTAGCTCTTGCGAGACTTATGACAGTTTTAACTGCAGCTATAAAGCTAGGAAAGGGTTTGATTGAAGCTTAAATGATTAAAAGCAGTTGTGAAAGTTGCAATAAATGTCAAAAGCTGGGAAGCTTTTGACATTTATTGCAACTTTAATTATAATTGGCTCATTTATGAACGCCAAAGGGATTTGGCGTTCATAAATGAGCCAATTATAGCTGAACAATTTGAATTACATAATTAATGTCATAGAGTGAAGTTTCCTTAATTAAATCTCGCGTCTGGTATTTTTGAATGGTGACAATTGTATTCATCCCAGCGTGATGTTGTAACTTGGTAATGACAGTATTGTGAAGCGGAGCATCTCTCAAACTCCATCATAACTGTTGGCTCACGTTTTTGCAGACGACTTTATCTTATTATTGAGAAACGACAAGTTAGCTATATTCTTCCTTATCGAGTAGATCGAGCTTGTTATGTATTCTGATAGCTTGGGAACTATGACGTTGTTACGCAAACTAAATAAAAGGAACATCGCGTTGTTAGTAAAGCGATACAAATTATACCGGTGGTTTTGTCGAGTGTGAACACGAACGTAGGTACATATAATACCCTTACATCGAATGTACATGTATATTCACTTCCGATAGTGATACGTACTCATACAGGAACAAGTCATAAGTTATAAGAGAATGTGGCGAGTCACAAGTTTTTGCGACTGCTCGCTCAAGGCTCTCCAGTAGCTGTAATGGATTAATACAACGATTCACGATCGTATGAAACCACATTAAAAGGTTCATCAAATGTAAACAAGCTTATGATCGTATTTAATGATACCTGTATAATTGCGCAAAATGTAATAAATCTTGGTATCTCGACGCTAAATGCCTGGTAACTTAGTTTACTTTATTTTGCATAATACTTCCATTGTTGTGAGACACTTCCTGTACAATAGAGTTGAAATCAAACTGAGAATAATTGTATTTTTAGATCAATACCGTATTTAAAGTAGATACTAAAACCTACTTAAAATACTGTAGGTAGTGATCTAGGTATAAGAATAGAAATTGTCAAAATAAACATTTATAGAGCTATCCCATAGAGCTTTTTTTTTCGGAAAAGCTGTAGCTTTTCGTATCCCCAACCCGTATGGGTAGGCTTAGGACGAATTAACTACGACTGTGGTTAAAATTAATATTTAAAACACAATGTACCACTCTAATCCGTATCAACTAAACTTCGAAAAGCGTTGACACATACCAAAGTGACATTAATAATTCGTTAAAATTAATTATAAAATGGTTAGAGGAAAATAACTTAAGAATAAATTTAAATAAAACAAAGTTAATCCAATTTAACCAACGCATGACTGATATGGACAATCTCAAGGTGCAATATAACCCTAATAAAATTAAAGAGGTAGTTAGTACTAAATTGCTTGGGCTAGAAATAGATAAAAAACTTAGCTGGAAACAATACATTGAGTTACTTTGTAAGAAACTAAATTCATCTGCATACGCATTATATACCTTATCGGGTATTGTTAATCTGGATGCATGCCTTACTGCGTACTATGGTATAGTTGAATGCCATCTGCGATACGGAGTTATCTTCTGGTGAAACTCAACAGAAAAAGAAACTGCATTTAAGGCGCAAAAAGATGCATACGATCTATTTTTAAATTGCAGAGCCCTGATAGCTGCGTGCCATATTTTAAACAATATAAATTCGAACTCAAACTCAAAGCATTTATTTCAATTAAACCATTTACAGGCACTTTTGAATTGTCAAAAAGTCGTTCAGTCAGAAAATATGAAGCTATAGTTGCCCATTCCAAAGCGTAGGTACCTATGGAGAAGAACGAGCAAGAAACTCCATGGACACTCTTTTAAATTATAGTTTTACAAAAATATTAGCTACATCATTAATGTGAATTTATAATTATATGTGAGAACAATGTAAAAAAAAAGACTTACGCGTTAAAAGCGTCCAGAATACAGCAAATGGTAAGAAAACAACAATTCAAAATTAAAATAATTAAAAATAAGCCGAGGCAGCTAAGTGATGACCAGCCCCAACTGACGGCGCCCGTTCACGAACATGACGCATAGATCAGCACCATTCAGCTCAACCATTTTGAAGGAAGCTAAATGATCCAACACACACGCCACCGTCAGCGAGACATTTGTGTGAGCATGACATACTATCAGCCGCCAGGGCACATTCAAGTCACTGAAAGACACAATTACCCGGTAAATGGTACATAGGGTATAGTATATACATAGAACTCACATCTGTGCTATGCAATTATACAATACAAAAGAAATTGAGTTTAGTAATGTAAAGATAGTCTTGCAATCTTCAGCAGCTCCAACAGAATTTTCAAGTGTTAATCAATTAGTTGTGGTTGTGGAGCAGGACCAGCATTGAGCCAGGCATTTGTATCAGCGATGTAATCCTCTAACTTATAATATGCCTGACTGCATAGTGTGCGTTTTATACAAGACTTGAATTTTTTCTCATTCATTTCAAGAATGTGGGGAGGTATTTTATTATAACATTTTAAACAGTACCCCATAAAAGATGAGTCTACTTTAGCCAGTCTGAAACCTGGTTGAACTAATAGGTCCCTATTTCTAGTACTATAATTATGTCTTTCACCTCTTTTACTAAAAAGATGTAAGTTTTTTCTTACATACATGATGTTTTCGTAGATATTACAGTTCCCTTAGTGAATCGCGCCTGCGGAGAATATAAATGGCTCTGATGGCTCTTTTCTGCAGAATAAAAATAGAATCGATGTCTGCAGCCCGTCTCCATAGTAAAATACCGTTATAAATAATTGTTAACCTTACCATGTTTGTACATTTTAGAAACGGCAGTGTTCGTAAAATTAAACCCGGATCGCTTCGCACGAATGGCTGACGTATTTCCACGGAATAGGCATGACAATAGATGTCTGTGTATCCCTAGTGCTAGAACAACTCTGATGCGCAGAAGTGTCTGCTGCATGGCACCGGTGATATATAACAAAATACCAAGTTGTTTGAAGGACCAAATACCAAGTTGTTGGAAGGATTTGATATTATTCAAAAAAAGCTAAGAATTTTTTTAGTAGACAAAGCTTATTATAGGGTTGTAGAGTTTTTATTGGAGAAAGAAGTTGTTTGACTATTTTATATATTGTATTTAAATAACTATTAGAAATTGTGACATTAATTTTATTATTGACTGATTATTTTTATCAATGAATTATGAATTAGAATATTATTATGTATTATTAGTAAATATGAATATTAATTGGACCTAAACTCGATACTTTTGCATGCCTTAGAATTGGCAAAATATGGCTGTTTCTGTATTTAATTATGCAACACCTTATCTTGTACCCGTATTTGCAAAATAAAATATCTATATCTTTATCTTTAGATGTAGAGTCACCGTTACCAACGTTTATCTCATTTTAAGAACGGGAAATACCAATTTGATACAGGTGATTTTCTCATAGTTTCTATATACCTACTTACATTATTACGTACCTATTCGTTTAAATACCCCGAAAAACCCGTAAGTTATTAAAACCGCAAACTAAGTGTCACGACAATTTTACGAAGAATAAGGGGTAAAAAAATACAGCTTGTTATTATCCACGTCACGTCTGAAGCAGGTTTATTTAGTTAACTGTACCTTGTACCTCTTGAAAATGTCAAACATTCGTTGACCTATCGATAATCATCAAATAATGACATGAACCTACTTTCGTTAATTCCATGTAACGAAAGCTACTGATTTCTAAGGCTCAGGCCTAGACAAAATCTTGCAAAAAGCAATGTCAACAACATAATCTTGGAAAAATACTGTCCATAAAGAAAATAAGGTGTCTATATCGACGTAGGCAACGCCTGCTTAAACTTTTATAAATATAAACAGTAATTGGTTTATATACTGAACTTCAAGACGAACTGTAGGAAATATCTGTATATAAAATAATATAAAAAAACATTTTTTGTGTTTCCTTGTATGACGATGCGCAGATTTGCAAACCTACCTACAGAATGGATTAAAATTTTACCCACGACAGGGGACCACTTTCTCATAGCTGATGTTTTTTTGATAAAATTACTGGTTATTTTTTGGTACAGTAAAGAAATCCAGGTTAAATGCATAAAAATAGGACAAAAACTAACCATGGAGGTGGATCTTTGTATAGGGACCTAGTTTGGCTTATTTTTTAAAAGCATCTGTTGTAGTTTTAATGAAAATATTGCACACATCCAAAATTAGGACTATAATATCGTTGGCAAAAAAAAAACAGAGAAAGAAAACGTTCTCAAAATTGTGTGAGAATCTGCAAGCTTTAATAAGCGGGTAATTAAGTTAATAAAAACTTGGGTACAATGAATCTGGAGCATGCACTAAATAGATTATAATGTTGATAAACTTACATGTGATAAAATTAAGAAGTAGTGAAGTAAAGCGGCCAAAGGTAGTGGGGGTCAATCAGGCCGCGACCGGTTCCACGGGACCGCGTAGACAGACTAAACAGTTCGAGGTCTCGCAAGCCTTTATATATTCGTAACAATTTCTCGATACAATGGCTTCTTTTCATACATGAACCATTTTGGTTTTAATACTGCGGCAGGGTAGATAGAAGTAATAGCTTTTGATACAAATAATTTGACCAAATCACGTTCAACTACAACCAAAAAAAGATTTAAACGCTTGTTTACGCTTTGCCGATTGCTATACAGCACCTATTACCATGTCATGTTTAAACACTCAACGATTGCGCGTGCGCAATGTTGTGAATTCGACTCGGATAGGTAATTCAAGGCCCATCCCCGTGACCAGCACATCCGCTGACTATTCAGTCAGACCAATTACATTTGTACCCACGACTACCTCGGCTGCCCCATTTCAAAACCTAGTAAGGACTTAAAATGAAATTTTACAGGAGAGCGCATAAACGTAATATTGGTCAGCCTACGGAATGTATTTTTTTGAATTGGTTAAATTGACTTACTAGGTTTTAAATGGTCACTAGGGAGTGAAAGGTGCACTTACTAGGTATCGATGTTTAAATATATCTCCTTTTATGTAAGTTTAAAACGCTGGAGTTTTTGTATTTGGTAGAGACCTTCTAGGTTAGCAAGATTATGCAATAAAACGATTTTTGTAAAAAGTGTCCCTTACTAGGTTTTGAAATGGGACAGCCGACCTGACAGCTGCACTAATTTGCAAAAAGATAAAAATGGCACAGTGAATTCGTTTTGTCAGATTCGTTTGACATGACACTTCTCGACAGCATAATGACAGCGTCTAGGTACTACTCACAGTCATAATAATCAGCCTAACATTATAAGTAGTTTAAAAAGTATAAAATTACCAATAGGTAATCGGCTTCATGTAGTATAACAACAGCTGTAGCATCAAATAGGCTGCTTGCTCTCTAGACTCCGCAAAGGAAAACTCGATTTTAGAACGTTCCGCTACCGGAATAACCACAATAAATATACAGTATGTTAACTAACAGAGGGCGTTCCCGTTAACCCGCAATAGTATAGCATCCATACATGCTAAAAAAAATATTACCATTCGAAAATAAAATGTTTTTATATTTTTTTATATTAAAATATTCACTAAAAATCGTAAATTGATACTCTATTTATTTAATTAATTCTAATTTATTTAATTAAATAAATTCCGACATTGCTGTCCTTCAAGTACGCGTGTACAGAGTGTTTCTTTAACGTATCAATTTACGATTTTTAGTGAATATTTTAATATAAAAAAAATAAAAACATTTTATTTTCGAATGGTAATATTTTTTTTAGCATGTATGGATGCTATACTATTGCGGGTTAACGGGAACGCCCTCTGTTAGTTAACATACTGTATAGTCGATCGATATAGTAATCATACCCTTTTCCTTTTCCCCCAACCTTCATATCTTACAATAGGGAATTTGCATGTATTTTTTTTTAACTTTTAGTTCACTTCTTACATTGTTATAAAATAGTAAAAAACATAAATACTGTTGGAAATGGTCAAATTATTTTTTTAAATAATATTTAAAGCATCGCTAAAATTTGATCTGATTGAACGCCGCCATTTTTCGCGGGCCTTAAATGACGTCACAAACCACTACCGGTGTTTGTTGACTATAAGTTTGACAGTTTCTTTTGGTTGTTTCATACAGATTTTCGGTTTTAAAAGCTATTCACACCATGGAAAAAGCTAAAAAAACATTTTATAGATATTGTCTTGTACCAATGTGCAAAAACACTATTATAAGTACACCTGAAAAAGTGTTTTTTCCTGTTAAAAAAGATGTGAAAATACGAAAACAATGGTGTAAGGTTATGAGAAGAGATAATGTATCTTCATTATCGTGTTTGCATTGTTGTAAAATCTTGATTTGATGCAAAATATGCTGTCATCATGAATGCATCTATTTTTGGTAGATTATCCGATTGTGCTTTGACAAAGCCCCTTTCAGTCATAGTCCTAGAAATAGAAATCATTTATTTGCCCATAATATAGGTATACAGATATGATGGTAATTTCCATGAGAGTCCCGATACATTTTACCGTACGGCATGCAAAATTATTTAACCTAAAACATTCAGTAAACATAAAAGAAACAAGCATTCCATTTACTAAGCAGCATTACGTACTAAGATTATTAAAACTACTCATATTAAGACATCCGGAATTACAAATATGAATTAATGTCAATAACTTAAACTCCAAATGAATGTCAATAAATTGAATTTAAAAAAAAATGGCAGAAAATTAAGTTAAGATGATTTAATGCTACCAGAAGTTGCACTAGCTAATGAAAAACACTACAGAAACACAAATAAAAACAAATTTTCTTTCAGACACCATATAAACATCAACGTCTATAAATCCGATAACATAGTATGTGACGTCACGTTTCGGTTCGACCAATGGTGATGCGTTTCGCAAATTCGAATTTCACGCGCTTATTTTGCATTTTTTAATTAATATTTTATGCAATTAAAAACAAAATAAATAAGAAAATAATGGTTCAGATATAATTTTAGGACAACATGGATTAAGGGGAAAAAATCAATTCAATTTAAACCAAATGCATATTCCCTATTACAGCTTAGGAATTACATATTGAGTTAACTACCTATTTGATAAAAAAAGGAAATCATTAATCTCGACCACTGATTTTAAATGAGTTAAAAAACGTCATAGAATAACTAATTATAATTTTAATTTTTAACCGAACAAAAAACGGAGGAGGTTCTCAAGTCAACGCGTATATAATATATTTTTTTTATGTATGACCACGCATAACTTTTTACAGAGTAGTCCGATTTTGATCATTCTTTTTTCGTTTGAAAGGGGTATACTCTTGAGGCAGTCTCATTGTGATAAAGTTGGAATTTGATGAGAGGATCCCATGGAAATCGAAAGAAATCCTCAAATTTTATAGGCAAACTTATAGCTAAAGCGTGAGGCGCGGCGGCCGGCGGCGCGGACTCAAAATAACTTTGGTATACTTAAATTAGTTTAAAAACTTAGTTGTTAAGGTTAAATAAAAAAGATCTATTATTTTTTGTATTTCAGTTTTTTCGGCGGTTTAATTTTTTTGTTAAAAAGTTTTTCTTTGAAATCGTACCTGCCTGATATATTCATATATTAATCAACGTACAACTTAATACTGACCAGCAAATTCCAAAAAACCTAAAAAAAATTGAATTTCGCGGGCTATCCTGGCGCTTTCGCCTTAAACACGGAATGTACGTTTTATTTTTGAACTCAATCCAAGGTGGAATATAAATGACTATGTTATCTATACCTACAGCATTATTAACTTTCTTTATGCTGATTATGTACTTACAGTGAGTTTATTTATAGTTTTCATTACTTTTATTTCGTATGACCTCATTTGTTGATAGGTGCCAACCCAACTAAGCCATTAAATATTTGGTTAACACAATTGCCTTAAATTAGGCAAATAAGATCGCGGAAGGTGCGATACTGATAAATTATGTGGTTAATTGGTATAAAAACGTTATAATTACGAAGTAATTTGAAGAGGTAAACTATTAAATGAATAGCGGGTACCTAAAAGATAACAATAACTCATACATCCTGTTTAATTTTACATGTCATTTGTAAGGCTAATAATTTCAACATAATTTGAAGTTTAATTAATCTACCCACAGTGTCGTAATTATATTAAACACTTACGTACTGTAAAACTAAAAGTTAAAAAGTAAAACATACCATCGTATGATATTTCTTTGGTACGTTCGGTCTACCTTCCAAGCAGTATTATTCCATTGATAGTAGAAGACCAATTACCTATTATATACAGACAATTATTATTGTTTTACTATAACCTATACTATTAATATGAATGAATAATAATATATTTTTGTAATAGTAACTTTATTCCAGTTGTTCTTTTTGAAATTGATGAGTATTTTTTTTTAATTTTTTCGTTGAATTTTATGTCATAACAAATGAGTTATTGTTAAAGTGGTAATTCAGTTATGTCTGAAAGGTACCAGATAAATGGAAAACTTAAATAAGTATTTCCTTGAATCATTTGAGCGATGACAAAACTTGTCCAGCTCGAAACAAAAAATGCCTCAAGTGTGGGTTTTTAGGTCATTCCCGTACACATTGTTTAACTCGCACCAAGAAGCGCAAATCGAATGACCAACAAAATAAAAATGCAAAAAGGGCAAAATTGGAGGAGAAACCTAAAGCCCATAGTGAAATAGACTATGTGTTTCATTTAGATAGCGATGATACCATCGTTTGCAAAGTCGGTAGTGTTAATATAGATATGCTTATTGACTCGGGGAGCAAATGTAATATCATTAATGACACTACATGGAACACCTTAAAAAAAAAACTACACAGTTCAAGTCCACAACCAAATCAAAAGTCCAAATAAACACTTTATGGCTTATGGTAGCCAAAATGCACTGACTGTGTTGGGTTCTTTTGAAGCAGAAATTGTAGTTGGATCTCAAAGTCAAAATGCCATCTTCTACGTGGTTAAAGACGGCACTAAGAATCTACTTGCAAAGGACACTGCTATGTTCCTTGGTGTTTTAAAGGTAGGTCTTAATATTATTAGTTCAATAACTAATAGCACTTTTTCAAAATTCAGAGATGTTAAATTGGTAATACATATTAATGATTCGATAAAACCAGTGTGTCAGCCCTATCGTAGAGTGCCAGTGCCGCTAGAGTCCAAAATTAATAATAAAATTGATGAATTGGTTAAAGCGGATATAATTGAGCCCGTTAATGGTCCTTCGAATTGGGTTTCACCTATGGTGCATCTCAAGAGTGATGGAGACGTTAGAATTTGTATTGACATGAGACGATCCAATCAAGCTATAAAGAGAAAATCATCCCTTGCCGACAATGGAACAATTCCTTCCTAAATTTAGAAATGCAAAATTATTTTCAAAATTAGATTTAAAAAACTCATTTCATCAAGTTGAATTAAGCGAGGAGAGTCGATTTATTACTACGTTTATTTCAAGCAAAGGTTTATATAGATACAAACGTCTTATGTTTGGCATCTCATGTGCACCCGAATGTTTTCAGAAAACTCTAGAAAGGATTTTGTTACCTTGCGATGGAGTTGTCAATTTTATTTATAACATTGTTATTTTTGGGAGAGATGAAAATGAGCACGATACGCGGCTGAAAAAAGTACAAGAGGTATTGAAAGAAAACAATGTCCTTGTTAATGACTTAAAGTGTGTATATAAAGTTGATAAGATACAATACCTTGGCCATGAGTTATCGTGCAAAGGCGTAAAACCACTTGATAAATATATAAAATCTATTGAGTCATTCAGAGAGCCGGCTACCGTGGATGAAGTCCAAATTTTCTTGGGCCTTGTTAATTTCGTGGGTAAATGGGTTCCAAATTTAGCTACTTTAACTGAACCTCTTAGAGAACTTCTGCGGCTAAAATTACCAAAAAATACTAACATTGAGTCCTACTGGACGAATGATCGGTCAGAGGCTTTTAGACAATTGAAACAGTCCATGACTAACATACGAACTTTAGGATATTATGACCCAAAGGACCGTACTCAAGTCATTGCAGACGCCAGTCCAGTTGGACTTGGTGCCGTGCTTATACAATATGATAAAAACGGTCCAAGCATTATTGCCTATGGCAACAAAAGTTTGACAGATTGCGGAAAACGCTACTGTCAAACAGAAAAAGAAGCTCTGGCTTTGGTTTGGGCAGTCGAGCATTTCAAAATGTACCTTTATGGCAAAGATTCCTTCGAATTGGTTAGTGATCACAAGCCTTTTGAGGTTATATTTGGAGTAAACTCTAAGCCATGTGCAAGAATTTAACGATGGGTATTACGATTGCAATCGTATAATTACAAAATTATATATAAACCCGGTAAAAGTAATATTGCTGATCCCCTATCCTGTTTATGTGTTACTACGTCAATATATCCCTTTGATGACGAAAATTACATTAACCATGTGATCAATCAGTCCTGTCCAAGAGCAGTTCCCTTAAAAGAGATAAAAGAAGCCTTCAATGTTGATGAAGAACTTAAAATGGTAAAACAAGGTCTCTATAGTAATGACTGGCACCAAAGCGTAAAAAAAAAAATTTGAAGATTTTTGAACAAGAACTTTGTTTTCAAGAAAACATTATATTGCGTGGAACAAAGATAGTTATACCTACAAAATTACGACACAAAGTACTATTAGCTGCTCATGAAGGCCATCCAGGCATAGTAGCCATAAAAGCCAGATTACGTACAAAAAGTTTGGTGGCCTAAAATTTATTTATTTATTAAAATCTCCCTACCACTATCATTACAGGTGTATACCTAATGCGATAGCGTGGTCTTAAAATTAACTTAGAACTTACAATTTAAAACTATGAAAAACGTAAAAACTAGTAATACAAGTATAAACATCTAAAAATAATATTACGGACTAAATTCCCTAAATAAAATAAAACAACAATATATAGCCTACTCTAATCTATATTATAACATAAAAAAAACAGCAGTATTTTTGCGAGTTCACTCAAATGGCATGTAAATACATCGATCTTCACGTGAAGATCGTTAATAACCCGAATAGCGCGGGTCAATGGTGTTTTGGTCAAATTGATAAAGACGCAGAAAACTACGTCAGAACTTGTAAAGGTTGCACTCTGGTACAAGCCCCAAATCCTCCTAATCCGATGAAAAGACGCAAACTCCCAACACGGCCCTGGATTGATGTAGCAGTAGACTTTATGGGACCGTTGCCTAGTGGGCATTATCTTTTGGTAATCGTCGATTATTTCAGCCGTTACAAAGAGATAAAAAATAACCAAATCAATAACTGCGACAGATACTATTAACATACTAAAAGAAGTATTCTCGCGACTAGGTATACCACTTAGTGTAACGGCTGATAATGGTCGACAATTCGTAGCGTCTGAATTTAAAGCTTTTTGTAATGAATATGGAATAACCCTATTTCATAGTATTCCTTACTGGCCCCAACAAAATGGGGAAGTCGAAAGACAAAACCGAGATATACTCAAGCGGTTAAAAATCAGTCAAGACCAAAAATCTGATTGGAAATTGGATATTCTGAAATAATTAATGATGTATAATAGTACCCCTCACTCTACCACCAGGTAAATACCCTTCCGAGCTGTTTTTTAGGCGGCAGTTCAGAGATAAATTACCATCTGTTTTAGATGTAGAACATTCTACTACTGATTTAGAAGTTAAAGATAAAGATACAGAAATGAAAATAAAAGGTAAGGAACGGGAAGATAGGAAAAGGAGAGCTGAGGAAAGCAAAATAACGATTGGGGAAAAGGTTTATGTAAAAAAATGATTAAAGGAAACAAATTAACTCCACAATTTGATGATCAATCTCACACCGTAGTTGGCAAGAAAGGTAGTGATGTAGAAGTACAAGATGATAGTACAGGACAGACGTCACGTAGAAACATTATTCATTTAGGTAAAGAAAGTAGAAGGCAAATGGACGGTCCATCAAACTGAAACGGGTGATTCCGAAATTTGTAATGATAATGATTTATAAACTAGTTATTTACAAATATGTGTACAATAGACTAGATCATAGAATCAGTGGCGTAGCTAGGTAACCAAGGGCCCTGGGGCAAATCAAAAAATGGGGCCCCACTGCTATCTAAACTGGTTAGGTTTTATATCAAGTAAAAATATGAAATATACAAATACTTTAAAAATGCTAAGCTACTTTATCATCAGCTCTTTTTCGTGCACTGCAGGGCAGGTAATAAAAATATTAAACAATAACAACATAAATTACAATTAATACTACCAAGTATTAATTGTAATTTATGTTGGTATTGTAGGTATTGAGCAATAAAACGAAATAGAAAAGATTCAAGGGTTTATTATATAAAGGTCGGACCTACCAACTGACTAATTAACAATATATTTACAATCTTTTCGTAGCTTTAGTTTTCGCAAAAGTATCAATGACTTCGTTTAAATCCAGGCTTGATGCGGTTTTGTTTTCAATTGCTATTAGCGATAAATGTCGGAGTCGAGTTTGGCCTACACTATTTCTTAAATAATTTTTTATTATTTTTAATTTGCTAAATGACCCTTCAGCTGCTGCAGAAGTAACAGAAATTGTAAAGAATAATAACATTGCTGTAAATACTTCCGTTAGGTCGCATTCTAGCACTCCATATTTGCTCATTATTTCTTTACATAATTGGTGAACAGTCCGTGCTTGAGTTAATTGAGGTAAAACTAGGTGGTAAATATTAATAAATTGAAGTGAAAAGCTAGGACCTATTATATCTGAATATTTTCTTTGAAATTCGTCACACTTTTGTAATAAAGTTGCTTCATCAACATGTAATAAAAAAGTTGGTGTTAGAAAATCGAATATTTGACAGACTGCACTCATACCAGTAAAACGTGTATTTAATTGAGCTATTAATGTGTCTAGTACATTATTGAAAATCTCAATTTTAAATATTTCTTCTCTGTTTGGAAATCGGTGATCAGCAGCTAATTCATCAAAATGTTTTTTAACTTTCCTTTGCCTTTTTTCCTGAAAACGGGTATCTAAACCATATTTTCTTGCAGTTTCACTGGCTTTGCACTTGAATAATTCGAAATCATTTCTATAAATTTGCAACTTTGCTTTGGTCTCTGCTAAAGCTTTACTTGCCTCGGCATCACTGCATAACTGCTAACGGCATCATTTATCACCAAATTTAAATTATGAGTGGCGCAATGTACGTACTCCGCGTTAGGCTGGATATCCTTAATATGTTTTTGTACACCATTATACACACCACTCATCACACTGGCTCCATCATAACCTTGACCCACACATTTTTTTAAATCAATATTTTTGTCGATAAATAATGTAGTCACATGGTTGACTAAATCTGCTGCGCCATGTTTGATGGCTGCATAAAAGCCTAGAAACACTTCTTTTACTTCTATATCAATTGGCTGTCCATTTTCCGATCTGGTTATTACTGCATACCTCACAACAATGCTTAGCTGATCTACCTTCGATATGTCCTGTGTCGTATCCATTATGATGGCAAAAAACGGTGACGCTCTAATTTGTTCTAGTAGATGGGTTTCGAGTTTGGTCCCCAAGCTCTCAATCATTTCATTCTGAATTGTTGCACTCAAATATCTTGTAGATCCTAAAAACATAAAAAAACACAATTTCAAAAAAGTCCTGATATTAAATAGTTAATAATTATAAACAAAATAAAATGATAAAAAACTTAGAAATAATAATTATTACCTTTGGGCATATCCAAAACTTGCCGCAAAATGTGATCATATCGGGCGACAAGCTCTACAAAGGACAGAAAATTTCCATGGTATCCTGCCTGACTTAAGTCTTCTCGATGTCCTCTCAAAGCCAAAGAACTCTTTGCTAGGGTAAGTATGATATCGAATAACCTTTGAAGAACCATTTTCCAAAATGATGCTTCTTTGCGAATGTCATTTTCAAGTTCCTTGTCGATAGTATTAGTATCATTTTTTTTCCAAAATTCATACACAGCACATGCTTCCGTATGGCCACTCGAACAACTGTGTTGTTTAATTCTTTCTGATAAATGCTTCCAATCTCGAATTCCTGTACACCAAACATTATTCCTTTGTGAAGCAAATAACCAGCAGGGTTGACAATGGGCAGCGTCTAGTATTTTTGAATAACACAACCAAAAACGATTAACTGGTCCATATTTAGATCTTGAAACGTAGTACGATTTTGAAAAACACCTATTGTTCTGGTTGATGTCTGTTGGAAAAGGTCCTGAAGGCTGTAAAGGCCCCATATCAAGAATTTGACGTTTTTCATTATCACTTAATATTTTGTTCGTGAAGTTTCCCAAGTCATAAGAAGATTTATCGTACACATTTTCGACAAATGTAGAGGTCTGTGGTTCCTTCAAATCCTCCGCTCTTATGTGTGCCATGCAATCATCATCCACATTCACATGATCGGTGGCGGAGGTATCTCCAACTGCAATAATTGTCGATTCTTATTCAGTAGGCTTCTCAACCAACACTGCAGTTACCACATTATTTGAGTCACTATCAATAGAAATATTTTGTCCAGAAGTACTTATATAGAAGGCTGACTAAAAAACTTGTCAATTTTGGGCAATTTTTGTTTACTATCTTCTCTTTCTTGGCGTTGTTTGCGTTTAAATGCACCACTGGGATTCTTCTTTTTGTCCATAATTTTAGTTTTCTAATTTATTTATGCAATATGTATTTATATTAGATTGTGCTCGAGTAGGTACTCACTGTTCACTGACGACGTTAAAAGTAAAAGGAAGGAGAAACGTAATGATACGCTACAAGACGTCGTTGGGGAATCCCCGGAAAACATTTTATCGCCGCTAGTGTTACCACATTTAACGGTGGAGACCAAGAACGATCTCCTCGCGCGCGGACCTGAATTAATGCACCTACTGCAGGTGACCTGCATTTTTTTCACGATATTTCGCGTTATACAATGAGTAGCCGAAATCCATAGATTTGACATGATTGATTGACGTAACAGACATCAATATGAACGGTACCTACTAAAATCAAATAAAATTGCACCACTATATTGACCAGTACCTACTAAAAAGTTTATTAACATCAGCTTACTTATTCCTGATACAGCATTAATTTTTTAACCGTTCTCGAAAAAAAAATCTTGACTCGAATTCACAATAAAACGCACAATCGCTATCCGTCAAATTGACAACACTGCCAACCCACAGAAAGAATTTAGGGGAAATCCCTAGGTATAACTTTCGAATTTCTCTCAACTGAGTTGCCATGATTAAAGTCGGGTTGCAACCTGTCATATTTATTTTGAAAATGGGAGAAATTTTCAAAAGTTCAGTTCAATCGAGATTTTCTGGTAAGGATTCGAGGGCCCCCTGAGCTTGAGGGCCCCGGGGCACTGCCCCGCCTAGCCCCTAGGTAGCTACGCCACTGCATAGAATGCATGATTGTAACGGATTGGCATATTTGATGAATTAACTTGATTATTAAAAATGCTAATGTGTTAAGATTAAATCAATTATTATATAAGCAAATATTGTGTTATTGTTTCTTTTTATTTTGTAAAGAAGAGATGTGACGATTAATAAATAAGTTATGCGTGCTGTAGTGGGGGTTGCGCGGTGGAGGGAGTGCGGGGCGATGCACCGCACTCTCAGTCTTGTCCGAGCAGTCGTAGCGACAGCACGCCTAACACAGTGATATTGAAAAAACAGTGTTTTATTGTGTATATATACAACCTCAAACCTAGATACCACAAATATAATAAAAAATGAGTAGGTACCTAAGAGGAAGTCTGAAAGTGGCACCGATGACTGAACAGTTGTATGGAAATCGGTTGTCAATGGTGTGGACATGTGATGCGGAGAAATGAGGAAAATGTCGTAAGGAATGTTTTGAGTGTGAATGTGGATGAATAAACCTAATACCTAGGTGAATAGGTACCAAATGTACGATGAATGTACTGTTTGAAATATGATCTGGTTATAAAGGGGGTGACTTCTGTGATGTCGACTACTACAGAGGTATGGAAAACGACGACAATTAAATTGGAAAAACGGGCCAGAGAATGACGATACTGATTGGCATCATAGAGCAGCTTTTTTATAATAGCAGTATTACTATATTTAGTGTAGGTATAATCCATATAATGAACCCAGTGTTATATGTGTACCTCTGAAAATCAACTTAGCGTATCGCAGTCCACTGCTGGACATAGGCCTCTTCCAGGCTGCGCCACAACACCCTATCCAGCGCCTTCCGTACCGTTTTGTCTACATAGATACACAATGGTAATTGATGTAAATATCTATTCATTTACAGATAGTTAAGATAAAAAGTGTAAAAGAGTAGTGGAGCTTTTAAAGGAGAGTAGAGGCTTTTGATAACTCAGCTTCATATCCGTTAACCGAACCGAGCTGTTTTGGTCTGCGATATGGATACGATAACCTTTGCAGAAAGTTCTCCACGTGCCTGCCATGCCTGATAGCTTTAAACAGCATAGGTGCGGTATAAGTACCGCACCCTAGCTTCTCAAAGCCATCAGGCACTATCAGCCTATGTCCCATCAGCTGGATGTCTTATCACATCGCTTGCGGCATTGCTGTCTTCATTCCTTTGATTAGTTAGTACAAAAAGGTTTTGTAATTTGTCTTTACCGGTAAACAATGCGTGGTTGCAAATCGAAGTCAGAGTTCAAACATAATTAATAGCTACCTACCATTGTTACTTAGCGCTACGGTGAAGCTTCTAAGAAAAGTGAATCCTTATAATAAAAGCATTGTGCACTAACATCTCGACCATTTTAGTTTAGTCGTGACCACCAACCGCTGTCCCTGAATAGCGGTGTTGAGTGTTATTAAATTACTCGCTTTGTCCAAATCAAGCGCACTTTACGTCACCCCCTGCCGTAATTATGAGAGCAATTACACCCTAACACCGTAACTATTAGCAGAAAAAGCAACGTAAACTTTTCCCACGCATAGCACTCCTCTAGGCAATTTTTCTATGTAAGTACTCTTTAAATATATGGAACATTTTGAGTCCTTTTACATACACGGATATTTAAGTTCAAGGAGTACTAGAAGAAAAAACTCACAGCATCTAGTTTCCCAAAACATACTCCGGTCATAAATTGCCGCCACATTCTCATGCAAAAAGTTACTACATAATGCCATACTTCATACAACATAATAGTGGCAATAATCGTAAGCCATCCCAGTTAGCCCAATTTTTCTATCGTATAAGTGTAATAACTTAATAAGGCTACTTAGTCTTACTTAGATCTCAAAGGGTTCAGATTACAGACAGCTGCAGCAGCTGAAAGATAGTTTCAAGGAACTTTTTTTTTCAATTGATTTTCCTTATTTATTTTGGTGTGGGATTGCATTAATTATTTGATTTAATTATTTTTTGACAGTATCTGCTGCTATTTAATACAGATAGGTTCAAGGAATTTGAACTTGGTTCATATTGTTGTACCGTTGGTACCTTTCAAGATTAGCCTCACCTCTAACGGAAAGCAGCAAACTCCGACATGATATCAATACCTCAAACTTACACCCCAGTCTTGATTTTCTGATGATGAATACCTGTCTATTTTCTAAAAGTAATTTACACAGACTTGAAGTATAGTAACTAAACATAGGGTTGCTTTTTTTTTGATTCTTTCTTTTCACTTTTGTATAAGTACTTTATTTTTCCATACCTCCTACTATGTAGTTCGTCAGTAGGGCTCGGAGCAGCCGAGATCACACGTAAATACTTATTGCGAACTCGGTTCGGGAAAATGAATCTTCGAGAGTCTACACAGATTTACATCCCTCTGTAGATAGATATTTATTTGTATGTAGGTATATGCAGTACCTACATAAAGGCAGGACGACAAAACCTTATAGATAATGTTTCTTTTTTCTCTGTTTAGCCACAGAACACGTTAGGCATCTTAATTTTACTTTCCTTTTTTATACATTTAAGGTTAGAATTAGCATGTATCAACAGGTTTTCACAGGACAATTTCGTACCTACCTACCTAAAAATTTAGTGCTGGGCCAGAAAAAAAACTATTTTCTTACAGGAAATAACATCTTGAACATATTTTAATATCAAAACGAAAACTCCCTGGCTACTATTTGAGTTTGAAAGTACCAAAAAGAATATTTATGCCGAAAACATTTTTGGACATTCGTTTATAGACGCAAACATTTATTGATTCCCTGGATTTCAGTCCTAAACCTGTTACCAAACGGACATGAGCGTTAGGTATACTAAAGAATGATATCTTCTTCTTCGTGTCACTGATACGACTTTCAAATCTTCTTAGCCCTAGGCAGCTATTGGAAAGCTTCGTCGAGTTGGCTCGTCGCGTGTTCCACAGAGTCTAAAGGCAAAGAGCCAAGAGTATAGAGGCAAGGTATCTTCAATCAGTGCGTCCTGCCTGTAAAGTTATCGACATAGCTCACAGAATAAGCAAGCTAATGTGGCAATGGGCCGGCCATATTAGCCGTAGAACCGATGACTATTGGGGGAGACGTATTCTTGAGTGCAAAACGCGAATCGGCAAACGTAAGGTAGGACGCCCTCAGGCTAGGTGGATATACAAAAAGGATGCCAGTCGTTTGCGTTTTGTATAAATTCAAAAATCGACCCAGTATTTCGCTATTATTGATAAATACTTGAAAATTATATTTAATAGTTTGGTAGTGATTGTGATAATATGCGTATGCTAACTACATACCTACCTCTAAGTACCTAGTTGCTGCTCCTCGTACAGCTATCAGAACGGACCCAGTAAATTGTCGACTTTTACATAGCATGAGCTGAAACTCATGAGCACATCCATATTACTTTTTATTAAGATCCCAGACTCAATAACCACACTAAGCGTGTTAAGAATTTATAGGTTAAGGAAACCGCGACTATGGTTGCATCAATCAATCTGCCTAGGCTTTTCCCATCTGCGTTGGGGACGGCTTCTTGGCTAACCGGATGCAGCTGAATACCAGTATTCTGGAACGACTATTCTACATGGAGCGACTACCTATCTGACTTCCACAAGTTCCACAACCCAGTGACTGGGTAACACGATATCCAGGGGCGGATCTTGAATTTGTGGGGCCCTGGGCTAATACTGCTTAGGGGCCCTACCTAATTACTCAACCAATTGCCATTTTATTATGATCGGATTTTTTTAATTCTAGATAATTTTTATTATTGACATATCGTCTATTGTTTTCAGTTCGGTTGGGGGCCCTCTGTATCCACGGGGCCCTGGGCTGCAGCCCAAAAAGCTTTTAAGTAGATCCGCCCCTGACGATATCCCTTGGTAACAATTATTGTCAGACTTTTGGGCTTCTGACTACCCGTAACGGCTGTCAAAGATCTGACTCCCGGCTGAGAGCCGGGAACAACGGCCTATCATGATTTCCAGGGCAGGGATGGGTCTCGATATGGAATGGATGGTCAGCCGTCCGCGAACCGACCTTGGCAATCGATACCATGACCTGTCTAGCTCCGCTAATGGGACACAATTGACTTTCTATTGTATCGTATTAGATAGGATACTCGCGAAGCTTGAGCGGTTAACCTTCGGTTGAGCTATTTCGGTTAAATTATTTAGCCACGAGCCCCTCATGGCATGGCTATGGTTGCATCCAAGTAACGAATTGCTTAAATACTGATTAACAAGTCAAAAATGGCGAACTTCCATATGTATAGAGTCAAATTAAATTAGCTAGCGAAACGAAGTGATGTGTATCGATACAAAAACATGATAACACAAATAA
The DNA here is from genome assembly GCA_963855955.1 of Luperina nickerlii. Lineage (NCBI taxonomy): Eukaryota > Metazoa > Arthropoda > Insecta > Lepidoptera > Noctuidae > Luperina > Luperina nickerlii. Next base: position 9,533,132 of record OY979669.1, read on the forward strand.
ATGATTTGACGATTTAAAAGAAATTGAGGTCAACGACCTTAGTGTAGTTACTTCAAATAACAGTTTTGAAAATCTGTTGATTTGTGTAAACTTCACTGACGTGATAGGTATTGGTTAATTTTCTCAACTCATACGTAACTACACTACCAGCGGTCGTAGACCCCCAAAAAAATGAATTCTTTCTTTTTTTTTTTCATTGTTTAGTTATCGTCACCTTTCATGTCTGTCGAGTGCTAGCTAATTTAATTTGACACTATAAACTTTCATGCCCCAATACACACACACACCCTGACACACACATTAATTATTATATTTTAAATTCTGTCCTTAGTTCTCACCTTTGTTTTGTCATAATTACATGGAACTCTTGTTCATGCTTCTAGGCAAACGATTAAGGCTGTGCGTTGTCTGTCGGTGAATTTTAATATTTTTATTTAATAGAGCTAAAGTTTGTTTTTTAATCCCAGATACTAATCTGACATAAGTCTTTTGTGTTTTTGTTAGTATAGAAGTTAGACATTCCACCTGTCAAATTGGTATCTGGGTTTAAAAAATGAACTTTAGTAATCTCAGCTCACATATCCATAACACGTCGTGGACAATAGTGTGGGTTATACGTTTTTTTGACTGTAATATAACTACTTTTTGTAAATGCTGTAATGTAGGTATAACTGTTTTTGTCCCAAATAAATAAAATAAAATAAAGTTTTACTATTTTCAATAAGTTTTGTGCTGATAATTGAGGAGGAAGGTAGGTACCTATATTGTTGTTATAAAATCAATCAAACAAATTTACCACCCTGCCTTCTCCTAAATGGTCATAGGTCTTCTTCTCTTCATGACGTTAGATACTAAATAAATCAACAACGTAGAACCTTGAACAGCGGTTCCTGTTCAAGGTAAAAAGTGACACTTACACAACGTTTGAAGTCCTTGAGAGCTTTACATACTCACCTTCAATACGGAAAATCCCACCTTTACAAATAAATGTAGGTACACACGACGACACACTTAATGTGTCGTCGTGTGTACTTACATTTGTTTTATTTGCATTTATTTCTTTTTTTACAGTTTTAGCTGACCTGGCATTGTATAGGCTTTTCGTATAATGAGAAGTCAAACAGATTATACTGGAAATGTACAGCTTGATATGTCGTCGTGGATACATTTAAATTACGCAAAAAAAATAGAACCACTTCCTCCCCGAGAATTTCGGTTTTTCCCAAACTACATGCAAAATCTAATTTCACTTGTTTTATATAGGTATATGTTCTTTCTCGGCCTTCAAATTATCTCTTCCGATTTAATTAAATCGTTTTTTCCGTTTTACCGTAAAATGTTTCAAATTATACTTTACAAACTTGTTATTTTCACATTATAAAAATTATACAATTTTTATAATGCGAAAGCATTAGGTACCTATGAACAAAAGGCTACTGCACAAATCGATTTATTTGTATAGCGTTAGATGACAGTTCCTCACATATTGAAATTAAGACCCCTCAGCCTGCGGTAGCACCCCCTAACTACTTAATTGGAGCTAGAATGACGATGATTGATGTTATACTGCGAGAAAGTCTTCATTAAATATACATGAGCAGATTATTCATCTCAATACGTTAACGGCTTGTGATAGTAGTAGTAAATATCTGATATGCGCGGACAATAAACTGTGTGTCGGGAGCATCTGGCGTCGCATTACTTCTCTCTGTTAGCGCGTAAGGCGCATTCTGCTTATCGAAGCGTTGGTAAAAGCGGGCGCCCATGCGAAACTGACTGATCTCCTCAACTAAACACGTATTCCACATAAATACATTGAAATAATTACCAATAATTGCCACTTGAAACTATCATTATGGAATCCGTAAGTAACCATAGTTTTCGTAGAAAATATGGTATTTGCGTAATTGTCAACAAACCTATAAAAACAAGAGTTGTTTCAAAATCAATTTACTGGCTAAACGATAAATAATTACAACTACTATACAAAATAAGACGAGGTCACAATGGACATAAACTAAGTACAAACATAAAAATACAAAAAGGTACATACTGAACAATAAAGATTATTTGGCACAGTGGCTTTCAACACCAATCGAAAAACTTACTCCACATGCTCAAAATAAATACTTTGACACTTTATAAGTTCTCTAAAATATGGAACATAAAACGCAAAATATAAGAAACGATCTACAAATGCAATGGTTAGGCCTTAATTAAAATAATTTGGGGCTAAAGCAGTCTTTTATCACTGTGTTAGGGAGGGTTTTGATGATCAGCAGTTCCCTGTTCTTCTACAGTACTGGGCATAATCACTGTGTTCTTCGTCTTCCTCGCGCTCGTAGTCGCGATGCCTGTGTGGTGGAGAGTGGAACTCTGTCGGTCTGGAGTGATGTCTGTACTCAGTGTTGTGGGGCGAAGGTCGGCGGCGGTCGGGCCACCGCCTCCTGTTGCGGTCCTGGTAACTTGCGCGAGAAGGCCTTCGGGATCTGTTTCGGGTACTGCAACACACAAAGATTTTCAAGATTTTCATTAAAGTTTCAACCATTTAAAGGACTTTCTCACTATAGTCGGACTTTTAATAAGCTGCAGTAAAATGACAGCTTAAGTGTTACTTAAATGACTGAAATTGGCGTATTTTTGTTTTTTCGCGACCATCAACCAAAACATGTTTTTCTAGTACAGAATAGAACGAACTTATTTCAAACGAAACTTATTTGACATGCATACTCGTATCTCTAAACTTAGTCCGAAATGAGATAATAAGAAGTGTTATTTTACTGCAGCTAATTAAAAGTCAGACTATAGGACATGGCGCGACACCACCGTCTCTGATTGTGGCGAAAAATGCTTATAAAAAATAATGGACTACATCAAGTTGAGGCAACAGGGGAGTAATCGAAAATAGTCTCAATTAAATTTACATTCGCATTGGATTTTTTATCTATGCATGGATTATTAAATAGCTTTTTTCGGGCTACCGTTGGTCTGTCTATTAGATACTGTTACCGAGCTCTGTACAAAAAGACACGACAGCCACGTAGGATATAAAAATTGTCCCTTTGAAAATGGCGGTCATCGTCTGCCTAAGCTTTTCCCTACTATGTTGGGGTTGGCTTCCAGTCTAATCGAATGCAACTGGATACCAGTATCTATTTTACATGAAGTGATTCGACCTTCACAACCCAGTTACTGGGCAATACGACCCTTGGTAAGACTGGTTATCAGAATTACGGGCTTCTGACGACCCGTAACGACTGTCAAAGGTCCACGAATGACAGCTGAGACCAACGGCTTACGGGTACAATAGTATCAAAGAAGTCTCTGAACTTTAGTCATACCTTTCGTGTGTTACCGACACGGTTAACTGCTCACAAGTTTGCATAATTATGTAAAACATGATTTAATCTGTACGCGTATTAATTTATACAACGCGTATTATTTGACAAACGATTGTTAATTGCCGCAAAAGGTATGTTGGTAATGTAGAAATTGCCGCCCCAATCGGTTAAACACACGCACAAAATTGAAGGTCTCCAACAGTTAGATACCCTACACACCAATGGTGCTCAGATAACCAAGAACATTGCGTGAAAATACTAGAACGTACCAGCCCAAGTCGCAGAATGCCATGTTCTTCAGCATTCTCGTTTACTAAACCCAAAAAGCATTCAGGTATCATTTTTATCAATTTAAAACTGTTGTGGTAGAAGTTGTTTCAAAAGATGTTCATATTACCCGTATGGTCTCTTTTTGTATTGGGAAGGTTTCTTTATCTCGGGGCGACGCATATAGTCATCCTCTTCTATATTCTCTGGGTCCTCATGCACTGGCTTCGTGTGATGGAACACTGGCCTCACGTAGGGAATGTGCACTGGATAGGGCTTCTCCACTGGCACTGTTACCTGCACCACACATTACAAGAACAATAACATTCTAGGCACAAAAACAATGGTTGTACAGTCACACGCACTCCAGTTCAAGGTGCTAAACATTTCGATTTGCTTCTCTAATGCCATATAATTTGCATGCTCTACGCTACTATTGCGAAGGAAATAATTATACAGTCTTCATGCAACAAGTTGAATGTGGGGAAAATTAAAATCATTAACCGTGTAAAGGAATAATTTTCATAGATTTCCGTGAAAGATCTTTAGATCGATGGATGCAAAACATGCAAAGTTAACACAAGTAAGTACTTTGAGGTACCCTGCCTAATGAACAACTGAGGAACACCATCAGATCCACGTAGTCAGTTCTGCATCTAAATGCTAAGTAAACGTTGTCGACCGCGAAATCGTTGCGGTACCGTTGCGTAAACTAAAGCGCTGTTTCATTGACACGTACACTTAGATGCGTGCACATCACTGCCCTGTAACATCGAGGACACTAACCTCCTTTTCAACAGGCACAGGGACTAGCTTCTCTACTGGGTAGGGAACCTTTTTGTAGACGGGGTAGGGCACCGGCTTGATGATAGGCACGGTGATCTCACGCAGCACGGGCACCGCGACCGGCCTAGACATCGGCACCCGCACCGGGAACGGACGCGGCACCGGAACGATTACCGGATGAGGGACTTCTATCTGCAAGTTTATGTTCGCTCTACACAACCCGCTTACTACTATTAAAAGTACTTTATTATTATTTAACATCTAGATTCATGTGGATGTGTTCATCTTCAGATAGAAAATCCCAATCTCGAATATTGTCAATAAGCGAAACGAAAAATAATAATCGTATCAATTAATTAAATTAGTTTCGGGGCGTAGTAAATTTTACTTGTTGCAAGTCAATGATTAAATACTTACAAGACATTTGGTGATCAAGTAGAAAGTAAAACAACACGCAAACACTTAAATTATTTGCAATTAAAAATATTTTCCTAGTCTCTGTCTACAAAAAAATGTTATCAATTCACCAATCTAATAAGTGATTCTTTAGATTTATTATGCTAGTGCTTATTCCCTAGTAAAAGTAAAGCATATATTTTATTTATCACGAACGCTTACGCTTTCTTCAGTCCTTCTAACAATGCATACAAACTATTTGTTACTGCTCTACTTGCACCGAAATCGAAGGAATGGTAAAAAGTGAAATTGTTAGTACTACGCATAATGCATGCCATGCAACAGCTACAAGGTAAAGTACGATGGGTGAACGACCACATGCTATGGTGTATACAGATTCATTAGGGTTAAATAAGTTGGGGACGGTGAATCCACAAATACATACCTAGACCTAATATTAGTCAGTCCCCAACAATTTCTCACAAACATCCAAGCCGTAAAAACCGTGTTTGCTGTTAGTACCTATGAATTTTTATCTCCTAAGCCCCTAGTAGTTTTTCTTTAGTTTTCCTAGTAGGTGTGTACCTACGAAACCCTCGGTAGCAATGTAATGCGCGCTTGCTTGCCTTTTCATTACCAAGTTCAGCGCAGCGTGTACGCAGATTAACAGCTAATGTTTTAACTTTCATGAGAGCTCCGTTACGATCACTTAGACACCTCGCATTGAAATAAACAATATTTGATATGTTTTATCTGTATTCCTAACTTTATATGCTTATAGCCGACTATAGTGGTATGATTATGGCTGATTGTTTTCATCGACATAAAATCAATTGTCTCCGTTTTGGTCTGGGTCCATTTATACAAGAAAAGTCTCTCACGGGTTTCCTACGAGCCATTTAAGATTTGATTTAAACTTCGTATAAGCCCTATCTTTATTGAACAGAAGATAAGCTGACCAGTTATTGCTTTCACTACTTACAATAGTAGCTAATGTAGCGTGACTCCAGGGAGGTCGTCGAGCTCATGATCGGCGCCCAACTACTCGTTAAACCATCGATCTAGGTGCACTTATACAATTTCCATTTTTTCATTTGTTTTTGCGTCACTTTCCAAGTGGATTTATTATATTTCAACCTGTACAAAAGCCCTACTTTTAGCACATGTATGGTTTATAATCCCGATCAAGTGTTATATTACATGATTTCTCCTGGGCGCACGAGCGCGCATCATTTTACTGACCGAGGAAATTAGTGCGCGACGTGAGTTGTCTGCTTTTCCGATCCGCATTCCATCATATCATAGCTTTTTGCTGTATTATACACATAAATAGCTAAACAGACATTGTTAACATGATCATTCACATCAATTTATTAGAAACATTAAAAAATGTATCACTTACCGGGTACGGTTTCGGTATCGGCACATGCATTGGTTTCATTTCGGACCCGTAACTTTCATAATCTCGGACTGACACATCTTTGTATTTTGTCTTCAAGTAAGACTGTTTCCATTTTTCAACTAGGTTTTTGAATTCATTATCATTGTCAAAAACATTATAACTGGGCTTGAATGTTGGTAAGTATGTTGGGTGCGAAGTATCGTGTGTTCTAAGACCCAGTAAATCCTCTTCAGATTTGTATCTTGTGTCGAACAAATCTTTGGTCCAATCGTTCGTTGGTTTGTTCAGTTTGTGAGGTCTGCTGTAATGCGCGTGCGGCCAATCAGACAATTTGTTTTCTGTAGCTATTGGGTAGCTTAATTTATGGGGCCTTTTCGGAATATTTACCACGGTATCGCTGTTAATTTCGCCGTAATGGGTCTTTTTTGGATGGTCCCTAAAGGAGGAATAATCTGTAGCTTTGAAATTAGTCCCCCAATATGATGTCGTAGACGTAGTGGGGACAGTGCTGAAGGAATTCTTGAATTGGTTCAAATATTCACTTGCTTTGTTTTTATCTTTGAATGAAACGCTACTGTAATCGTCATCTTCATTAAATTCAGGCAATTTCTTGAAATTCGAATAATCCGTTTCTGGATATTGATAATTTGTTAAATCTACTACATTGCTACTTGCTGGTACTATTTCATCGGGATTAAAAGGTTTCTTTGGTTCACTGACATCATATTTAAAATTCATACTACTATAATTTGTGGAATAGCCATAGCCTTTTATAGAGGAATCCTTCCAATTTGTGAAGTCATTACTGTAATTTCCAGACGACCATGATGGCTTATGCTTGATTTTCTTTTTTTGTTCAGGTTTATTAGTATTTGCATTATTTTTATGGCGTGTGTTAACATGGTTGTAAGTTATATCTTGATCAAAAAATGAATTTGATTTTGTAACCGACTTATCACTAGTTTCTTCATTATTTTTCATATTGTAATGATCTGCTAATTTTGAAGGATCTATAAACTTCTTATTGTTATTATAATTAAAGTTGTTAGAAAAAGAATTTTCAATTTGGTTGTTTATCATGGAATTTTGTGGGCTTAGCGGTTGATTATTTCCAGAGAAAAACTTACTGTTATCTAATTCGGTTTGATAGTATGGTTTTAAATTTGTAAAGTCAACTACTCTTGGAAACTTTAGTATGTTATTGTGTACACTAGAAGATGCTGGTTTTCCAAAGTCCTCATTTTCAGTTTGATCATAGTTTTGAACATTGTTGTTGGTATTTTGATAATTACCGGACTCACTGTATGTGGGTTTATTTTCAGGATTTGACTCTACATCAGGGAAATTTAAATACTTCTCATCCGCCAAACTTGAATAACCATTATTAAACACATTGAATTCAGTACGATTAAAAGGATTTATGGCTCTGTACTTATGTCTTGAATTTATTTTAGTGCCATACACTGGTGTATCAGAGTCTTCTGGATTTTGCCCATTTGGGTCTTCAGAATCAATGTTTTTATTTTGTTCACCAGTTGTACCAAAATTGGGATTATTAAAAAAGTTCATTGAACCAGATGAATACTGTAGCATACCGGATTGCCCCATGTTGTCTTCGTTTCCGCCGAAGGAGTGACCGTCAAACGTCTGAGGACCATAATTCCCACCAAATCCTGATGAATCCAAGGAACTGGGAAATGCTGGAGCGTATAATCTTGTTGTCGATTCTTGATTCTGATTGGCACCACTCAAGAAGGTGGCATAATCCGGTGAGGTCGGTACAAAACCATCAAAGGAACCAACATCATTAAATCCGAAAGTTGAATATGCGACCACATTCGGTTGGATGGTGGTTGTCTCGTCTTGATCCTTAGGTCGTTTATTTTTTTTGGTTTTCTTTCCGCAGACAACATTACTAATAACTAATAATGATATTAACGTAAAACAAAGTTTCTTGTTAAACATATTGGTTTAATCACTGTTACGGGTAACGACGTGCTATGCACTATTTACATTGTACGTGAACGTGAGACACGAAAGGAGCTCGATTGTCGACTGAACGAGGGCGCGATACGGCACGCTCATGAAGCCGCGAGCTACGGGCTGGAGTCTCCTCGCTGACCGCCGGTGGACGTGTCTCCCGTGCCCTAAGAAAATGAAAGCGTTTTACGCTTCAACAACTCTACGAATTTCCCCAACAAATTATTCGCTAATAATACGTTCGATGCATTCAATAATAGCTAATAGGTAGCTGATGATATTAATGCAACGCAGGTAATTGGCTGCTCGTGTCATTTGACTTGTCTTCCGTCATAGTAGTTAACAATTTTTTTAAAGCTGCGTACACGTTAACGGTATCATAAATCATATTATCGTACAATCAACAGGATTCATTGATGAAAATCATTTCAGCATGTTTCCTTGGAAGGGACGACGAGTAACAATATGGGGATGGTGGCAAACAGACATTAGGGGTAGGTACCTACTGTGTTTAGGTTCTTCCTACATCAATAGGTCATCCTATTGATGTAGTAGGTAATGTCTGTTTGCCAACGCCATAGTTTAGTTTGTAAATTGTTTTAGTTAAGTTAGGATATAACATGATTATTTTAATCATTCAATTAAGTAGGTATATATTGTTTTTCTTGTACATTTAACTTTAATTTTGAATAAATCAAAGTGGATTGTGAACAACATTTATAAAATATTCTAAATCCAGATAATTATTATTCGGTTATTCCGTTTATCCACCCCAAAAAATCCATCCTAAGGGGGAAACGCAGGACCGCATGTCCGAGAATCCACCCTAAGCCAATAAATTACGTTTATACAACTAGGCTCAAAAACAGAAATAAACGGAATAGTGTAGTGCGTAATATTGAATACGACATCGTAGTTCGTCGTGGTCGTGGTGCCTATGTTGGCATAATGAACGCATAATTCAAGAATTCATGACAATGGTCAATAAATATAGGTACAGTCGCCGTCAGATATATTGTAGCAGGCAAGGTGACCAAATACTTCTGCACAATTATAAATGTCAACAAGGTACCATTAATTTCTGAACATTAATTACTTCATTAATATCTGAGCAGATGCTTGTCAATAATTTCTATAAACATAACTAACCAAAATTATCTATACACTTACAACGTCACGTGTATCTACGCAGACAAACGGTGAGCTTACCTAATTCGTTACTGTGTAATATTTAAAGGACGAACAAAATACAAAGGGAATAAAAAATGTATAGAAAATCATTTGTATAGGATATACATAACAGATATGTTAATGTCAAACTATTGAAAGAAAATAAATCTTGATTTTGTAATGAAATTTAAAATTATTGTAAACATTATTTTTATTTGTGACAACACCGATAAAATATTAATATTTTATGTAACCTCCTTCTACATTTTAATACGTCCTGTAACCGTTTTCGCAAAAGAAATTAAAATAAAATTAATTAATTAAATTAGCAAAAGAGTTCCCGTTTAAATTATATTTATGGTAAAGTTGGAAACACTTCCTATTGCAATATTTTTCCTCAACTGCTCAGATATTTAAGACCAACCCATCTGCGTAGATACACTTAACGTTGTAAGTGTTCAGATATTTTTGTTTAGTTAGGTATATGTATAAAAATTATTGACAACTTATTAGTTATTATTGGGCTCAAATATTAATGAAGTAATGAATGTTCAGATATTAATGGTAACTTGTAGTAGTGAATGGATCTTATTGGAATTTATAATTGTTCAGAAGTATTTAGTCACCTTGCATGCTACAATATATCTGACGGCGACTGTACTAGATAGAGCCCATGTGGTATTGATATTCTCAAGGTGTCACATGCCTCAGATTTCTATGGACTAGTTGCATATTCTCCTCAAGTTTTCGAAACTGTTAACTGTGAACAAATAAAGTGAGCGTATATTCGTTAAACAAATGACAGTGGCCCCAAACCTAGTTCTTGCTATTGCTAACTAAAAACATATACGTAGGTCCTTAAGTATCAATTCTACTAAATGATAAACATTTAAACTAATCTCGAAAAGTCGTAGATCGTTATTCGGCAGGCACTTGCCCAGCTTGATGAATTAGGCAATTCCGCCTACGAGTGTATTGCTATTAGGTAAGTAATCTTGGTCTGGGAATTAGGTTCTCAGAGCTCCCAAAGGTTCCAGACTTGGGAGCCACCCACAAGTATGGTTCTCGGCGAGGTACACGGTTGATTGGGTTTGACAAAAAACAATGAAATATTCTAAAACATTTTTATTTGACTATGCAAATCATTTTTATACAGGTTCCATGTCATACTATCAATACAAAGAGTAAGTTAACTTAATCACTACTTTCGTCAATAATGTCGCACTTTAGATGGCCACGATGCAGCTTCCGAAGCCTATAACTAGCCTTCATTCATGAAGGAGCCACTTTGTACTAAGTTACAATAACTTAACAATAATCTTAACAGAAAAGGAAAACATTTTGACAAAGAAAATCATAGCAAGTGAAAGAATAACAAGTGGAATGATAGTTAACTACATGTTTTTTTTTTTTGTAATTTTGGTATCTTTTTGAGAATCGTCATCCTATTACAATCTAACTTATAACGATAAATAATTAATACTCTGAAAGTAAATAACAAGTTCATATAAATAGGCACACTAGAGAACATAATTAGTATATTATGGCTATATGAAGTTTATACATGGTCAAATTAAATTAGCTAGCGAAACTTTGCAGATGTGTGTGGGTACCGATATCTAAACACAATAAAACTTTGCAGATGTGTGTGGGTACCGATATCTAAACACAATAAAACTTTGCAGATGTGTGTGGGTACCGATATCTAAACACAATAAAACTTTGCAGATGTGTGTGGGTACCGATATCTAAACACAATAAAACTTTGCAGATGTGTGTGGGTACCGATATCTAAACACAATAAAACTTTGCAGATGTGTGTGGGTACCGATATCTAAACACAATAAAACTTTGCAGATGTGTGTGGGTACCGATATCTAAACACAATAAAATAAAGAAGAAATTAATTTGATGATTTTTTTTTGTGGGTTCATCGACTGCAGTCATCATGTATTCACTTGAAATAACAGTTTAAAACAAGTTTTGTTTTGTGTAAACTTCACATACGTTATTATATTAATATCTAAATACGATAAAACATATTTTCTCAACGCATACTTCAAGTAACAACACTACTAGCAGTCGCTAAACTCTAAAAAAACATTAAATCTTTCGTTATTTTAATTTTATGATATTTAGATATAGGTAGATACTCATCATCTCTGCAGATTTTTACTAGTTAATTTAATTTGACTCTGTATAGCGAAAATTATAGAATGTCTGGTGGATATATAAGATAATTGCAATCAAAATAACGACCGGTCGAAAATTACTCAGAGATTCATCGAAATGCATCGAAATGTATAGATAGCAAGCTTCAAATCATTTGGCAAATGGCGACTGAATCACTATAACTTCTAGGCATTTTAAATAACTCTATCTTAAATACGAAGTAAATGTTACTCGTTATTATTGTAATTGTTTAACATCTACTAGGTGTAGTGATTATTTAAATGTATCTTCGGGGTTACTACGAATATCGATTAAACTTTGAAAACCTGCAGTCACCTCCAGGCATCTCAAATATATAAAAATACTTTTCTATCACTTTCATGAACACTTCAAATTCTAATACACTGGTCAACTATTAATTGGAGTCATTAATAAGAAAGGCCGATGAGGTGCAAGGGTCTGTAGAAAATTAGACATTTTATATAATATTATGTGCCCATAAAGCTATTTGTTAAATTCACGATTATTAATGATTAGGCCTGTAATGTATCTGAATATATTTTTCAACTTTAATGTTATGTTAGTATGGTTAATATCTATTTAGGATCCACTCTACTTTTCATAAGATTCCTACTTTGACAATAAAATATGTATTACATTTTAATATTTCTAATCCATACATCTGTAAATTGCAAACATCTATCTACCCTCTATAATAATTAATGTCATAAAATAGTTATTACAATGATTACTTTGACAGTTATCTCTAAATCATATTATAGGGAAAGATAAGTTCATAGAGTACAACAAGAACAGTAAATGCTTACGAATGAACGCTACGAATGTTAAGATTTGTGACGTCAAAAAGTTTAGAAAAATATTTGTAATCTCTTGTTTGAAGTCGACATTACCCCTATTTATTACAACACACGCAGTCGATTCCTCAGTCATATAGTTGTACGATATATTACGTATTAGTAAAATTATATATAATTGTGTGCATAAATAAAAATAATAATGTTCGAATCAATACCATGAGGTTAGTAACAGTACAACTAACACTCATTATAATGTTAATAATAATAAATAACAAATAAATCGCTACCGTTTACAATTTTGTGACACTTTAAGTGACCTTTTCGTTGAAAAAATGATTAAAGCATAGCTGTTCGACTTAATTCATAAAATAACCGATTATTATAATCAATCAAGCTTTGGAAATCAAAGCGTATCTCACTCACACCGTCAGCAACACTCGCTCAATGCTTATAATTACAGTGCACTTCCGATTCCTCAATCCCGTATTTTATATATTTAACCCTTGAAATGTTTCACTTCAATATAGTTCCACCTAGGCCCCAGACCAAGTTTCTCAATGTTTCCATCACCTGAACTAGTGTGACTATGTTAGTAAGAGTTACGCACTAATACACAAAGATGGCGCTAATCACAGACAACATTCATGATGTGCGACTACTTGATCTAACAATAATTTAGTTCTTTTTTCTTTTATTGTTGGTTTGAGTACCAAAGGGGTTAAGTGAATATCAACGCATTAACAGCTCTTGCACAAAACTAGCCAATCTTAGAGGTTGGATTGTTTGTCGATGTTACATCAGCAGAACTATGAGGTTTGTAGAGGAGCGGATCAACAAAAAAGGATTCATTATTGAATTTGACAGGTGAGGTGATGCGGGGGTGTACTATGCGATCAAAATAAGAATAGGACTGGCCTCAAACGAGGACATACCAACTTCCCATGTATAGTCAGGAAAATAGATTGTTTAGCAAATTGACTTTCAACAAAAATTGTCCGTATATTCAATAACAACTGTAATTCTTTATTAGTCGTTAGAAATGGCTATAACACGAAAAAATGGTGCAGTGTATCAATCTGCTAAACTGTACATTTCCCTGATTGTACAAGTAACGCCAGTGACATTAGTTTGACAGTTCAAACGTCACAATATGGCGTTAACACCAATCGCGTTCTAATTTTGATCGTGGTAAAGGTACGTTTGGTAGAGAATGGGGTTACGTTCAGTGCGCGGAGGCGGCGGGCGCGGGCGCGGCATGTCGCAGGCGCGCGCGGATCTGTTGCAGCGTGGGGTTGGCGCCAGTCTCGGGTTCCTCTGGCACTTGCTCCGCTTGTTCCAGACGACGAGCTCGCTCTGCTATCGCACGCTCGAGTTCTGGAATGATAACAAGGAGACTGTTAGTACGTACCCTTTCTCCAAGGATGAGCTGTAGAACTTAAAAGATTACGTAAGCATCATGATAAGTAATAATGGAGCTTCAAGCCCGTTCTTCTTGGTACTGGCAACCCGCTCTACAGCCCTACAGAATAGTCATTTTCTTCTCTAAAACTTATATGCAATATAGCTGGATTTGCTTTTTAGCAATCGTTGGCGCAGGACAGTAGTGGTCGTTACGCTACAGATCCCGGAGCCCCTCCGTATTTGCTAAGGACGATCATCGTCTCGTTTTAAGGCTCCTGCAAACAGGCGGCGTGACCCGCGACGCGAATCGCGCGCGACACTCACCGCTCGTTGCGCGACTTGCGGTGCCTTTGTGACGCGCGCGTTTTTATCGCGTATCGCGCCTGTTTGAAGGAGCCTTTAATCGGTAAAAATCCGACCTAGCTCTATGCTAATTAAGTAGGTATGTATATGGGAAAAAATTTTGTCAACAATTTTATTGAAAGCGCAAGTTATGGCGAACCGGTCTTTGCGAACAGTTATGTACAGCTCTAATACCTACGTAAAGGCCGCCAACACTAGGTAACAGGAAAATTAAACGTTGATGTTCTCTAACTCAAACTGATTTCTAGAATCATTACCGACTCTTGTAAACCAGAAAGTCCACCGTTCTGTCATCCGCGTCTTATCCCTCAGATCAGTGAAACTGATGTTCTTTATAACTGGATTATTTAATGGCGTGTGTGTAGTGGACAGTGTATATAAAACAAAAGCTGCCCGAGTGAGCTAACCGTACTCTGCGGCTATTACGCTAACTCTACAGCAGTTTCCGAGTTTGCTGGACACACACACTTAATGACATATTTAATTAAATGCAACATAAACGATACTTAATGAGCCTATCTATAAGGAAATCACCGCAAAAGTTATCAGCTTTTACTGTTTTGTAGTAGGTAATTTCTCCCACGTCCGACCAATCGGAGTTCGGACGGACGGGAAATAAACAGATGCAGTTTCACTTTCATCCAACCTTGGTCATCGACATCCGCACAAAACCAATTAGAGAATATTGTTAAAAATGTTCACAAGTATGCACAAACCCGATGCTATTGAGTTAGAATTCATTTACATTGTGTGCTTACAAGGAATGTGTCCACAATTATTGGCCTTCAGGGTGAACGGCCGCTGAGTGCACCTGCGCCTCATATCGAACTGCACCGGATAAAGAGCCCGCGTCCAAATATGTGAGCAAAAAAACGCTATACGAGTTTTGAGGAATCCCGATTAAATCGTCGACAAATATTTTTGAGAGTAAAAGTAGGTTCAGCAAATAACGCACGTTATATTTTATGATCTTCAATGATCCACACCGCGTAATAGGCAATCTTAGTAAGATTTGATTAAAACGATCAAGGTACGTAGCCATAGGTCACCGCACCGGATGCAGCACGTGCTTGCTAACAATTTTAATGATTCAGTTACCTAATTTTATATCAAATACGTGATAATGCGACTCTGATGTAATAAGTAAAACTACGCGCTTTTGTATCCTGACCGACTGACACCGTTGAATACATAATAGGTACATCAAACTTTTACAACGTAAGCCTCTTTGTATGTTTGTTTATATCTCGACCTGCGATCACTAATCCACTTAGTAATCGTGAACTATACATATTCAAATATTGGTTAATAATTAGCAAACATTCGCCGGATGTTTCTGATAAGCGCTGTTATCGCAAAGGTCCAGTAGCTTTGAACTATTGTTATAAACTGGACTAACTACATATAGTCGCGTAAAGGCGTAAATTCGTTTTTAATACTTCGGAGATACCCGTACACGTGTTAATCAATAAATATTATCATGTATCAGAATTCTAACAGATTGTGATATAATAACCAAATCGCGCGTCGTCATACTTTTGGCACACTTTTACGACAAGGCCGCTCTACAATAAACTTTTTTTAGGAAAGAGATGTACATATTTGTAATTTTGTATGATAAATGGAACTCTAAAGCTCTTTTGTAATCTATTTACCTGGCGTCTCCTTGTGTTCCTTTACTTGGTTCATTATTTGCTTCTCTTTGTGTTTCGACAAGGCCTTTTCTAGTTCACTTTTTTGGTTCAGAACATTTTTACCGCTGAAACAGAAAAACAACAATCCATTAGCGGATAGCCAAAACCAACTTGTTTAAAAGGGTTTTATTTTTTATTTATAAAAGTATATAGTGCAGGTTAAAGCCGGAAATTATATAATTATAAATATTTGACTGAAGATGAATATGTCGAAAACCAAAGTTATGTGCAACGAAACACCTGCAAGCATAAAAGTAGACGGGAAGATAAAACTACATGTCCAGGAATACCTTTACTTGCGCCAAATGGTCTCTTTCCAGGCGACGCAAGATAAAGAAATCACAAGACGAACGGAAAACGCCTGAAAGAGCTACTGGTCCATGAAGGAACTATTTAAGGGTGAGTTGCCTATATCACTGAAACGCAGGCTCATGGACATGTGTATTCTTCCCGTCTTAACCTATGGTGCACAAACTTGGTCTTTAACTAACATCCAGAAGTCCAAACTCAAGGTCTGCCAACGAGCAATGGAGCGCAGTATACTAGGCGTTAAATTAACGGACCAATAAAACACAACACTCCGCTCCTAAACAAAGATAGCTGACGTGCCTCAAAAGGCTGCTCAACTTAATTGGGACTGGGCAGGACATGTCTGCCGGACAAACTGTGGGCCTAAATAGCACAGAACAGGTGCCCTGAGAGAGTGAGGCGGGGTCGCGGCAGACCACGTAGGACATGGCGGGACGTAGGAGCTGGATAGGTTCCGTCAAAACTGGACGAAGGACGCGCGGGCTCGCAAAAGATGGAAGGAGTGGAGGGAGGCCTTTGCAAAGGAGCGGGACATCGTGGTTAGTAAAAACAAAATATTTTTAATTGCCCCTTTAACAGTCGTTGCCTGCCTGACAAAGAATTCAGAGTAGCGTAGTTTGATAAGATAAATTTAACGTAAGTATAAGATAGTATATCTTATCATGAACGACAAAATTTAAGCATTCATGACCAAATATGGTAATGTAGTCGGTGGGTGAAATATCATTGACGATATGCATGTTACGTATCAAAATTGATAAGAATTCAACTATAAACAATAGCTGGGTTTAACATTTCACTATCTCCAAAATAATAGCTACATACATATATGAACAGACGATAAGGATTATTCAACAATGGTTTTCCTCATAAACGTAATCGTATCTACTTTTTTAAATATAAATAAAACACTCGTACATGAGAAATGTTCCCACCACGTAGTTTGCCAACTATTCCGAGAGGACCTCGATCTGTAATATTATTTCCAACGCATTATGATGTAAAATCATATTTATTCATCAAATCAAATTCCAACGAAACATAAATGCCAAAAATTAATGCAATTTGTATTGCACATTAATAAAGTTGAAAATGTTGAAATATCCTTGAATGCAATTTCAACAGAAATTCTACAACGTACGTTACAAAGTAAAATAATAGACAATGTTAAGCACTGAATGCTTCTGTTGTTTATTAAGACTGTTCCCTTGCGGCTTTCCCACGCACAATACCTGCATGTGTGGACTATTTTGTCCCTATGACGTCACAAGTTACTGCATTGTTTTATTTGTTTTGCTGCACATCTGTGTTGAAACACATCGGCTGTTTTGTTTTTGTCTGCTCTTAGATTCTAGTTCACTTCTCTTATCTGGATCGTATTTATCAATTCAATTTTGTAAATCCAATTTTTTCATGAAAATTATCGCAATATTCGATCTAAGATAACTAATGCTGACAACATTTTGAAATGTACATACTTATTTCAACATGCATTCATTAATATTATGCGCGAAATGTAAACACATTTGCAATCATCGGGTTATCTAGAGCATTAATATTTTGGATTAGTTTCCAGGCAAGCGGCGAGGAGTTCACATCAGGGTGCCGAGCCGTTGCCTGCTTGATTTAATCCCAAGTAATTACTGCCGCCGTCATAGGATATTGCCGCGCAATCTGCCTCTTAGCACTCTCGACTCTCGTTGACAACATAAAATAAAGATAAAACTACTGTTAGATTTTATTAAAAATTCAGAACAACTAATCTTTGACCAATTTTAAATCAAATCATATATCTTATTTTGAAGTCTATTGTGAACAAAATAATGCTCCAATGGGTAAATGGAATGCTATGGAGTGGCGTTCAGAATTGTATCTTGATTCAGATCTTGGCAACTATGTTTATTGCGTTTGTTTAAATGATATCGCCTTCGCCGTGGAATTTCTTCAATAGCTAGGTACTAGTATTATGCGAAACAAAATACGTTTGATAACAATCACCGTTTCATGTACCTGATTTTACACTATTTATTTTAATTTATCAAACAGATTTTCTGATAACCTGGTAAGCAAATGTTTGATGCATTTATACATTGTACTTTATAGATACGTGCACATAGAATTCCCGTTAGCGAGCTGGGAATTGCTTCCTTCCGTCGGGCGGCACTCACTGCCGTGCACGGAAATAACAGGACGAGTCTGCTCCGACAATCGCATTGACGGGGAAATGGACTGAATCAACAGGTCTTAACATCTGTGAAGCTATTCTGTTCAATATAATGCCTTCGACGCTCCACGATTGTTGATTTCACAAAGATGGTTTGAGCGTCTCTTTACAATGCGATCGGCGCAGTTCGGGCGACAGATGTTCAATAATTATAGCGGGTGCGCACTCGGGACAGGATGCGGTGCACCTGTGCGCTGGAGACGAACCAAACTTAGACTTAGCAAAAACTAAATTCGCCGCGTTCCGCGCACCACCCGTCAGTTTATGACTAAAGCTAAACGCAATTCTTGTGCATTGTCATAAATTAAAACGTGGAATGGGACTCTTAAAAAACCATGGCGTAGTTCTTATCTTCTATTCATAAGAAAATTACACATCTACAACATTGGAGTGTATTTCCTATTCTTGATAACATATCTATAGAGGTAATTGAATTATGTTGTTGTCGAATATTGTAGATTACAAATTAACATGCTTTCAATGGTCAAAGACTAGATAAGTTTAAAGTAGGTATTTGGAAAAATGCTAACAAAAAAAAGGGTTTATTGTTGTTCTTTTGATGTAGGAATACATTAAAACCAGAATAGGTAAAAAACACAGAAAAGGTCGTGGCCAAAGTGGCCTGTGGCCGTGTGGCATCCTTATCGGAAGAGTCACTTGTCGCTTCCACAAAGTGCTTTTGAGAGCGTTCTCTATTATAATAACGGACAAAGGTTGGAGAAAGCCGATGCGATAGCAAGCTCTGGACTCTGGACTTAAAGTAAAGAGTACTTCATGAAAGGTGTTCCTTGACTCACTTAAAATTATGAAATACTCCGGTTTATAATATTTATTCGTTACTCGCGCGTCACACTTCCTTTGAACAAAATTCCTAATAACATCTGAGTCAGATCCGATGAAGACATTTTTGAGAAGTGACCAACGAATCCAATCGCTTTCGTAGTAAACATAAAATAAACAAGGCTATAAGCCGAATATATTAGAGTATTTCGACGCTGCGCATATTTCTATGAACGCCTATAGCGATGATCGAACGTATGCCCAGTGTCGAAGTCCTCGTGGAAACCATTTCTTTTATTAAACCTCTTTAGTGTTCGTAGTAAATTTTATTTTAGATACAAAGCTTGCAGTAATATTGATTCGACGGAATCCATTTCTGAATGTTATAGCGCAGTCTACGCTGGGTGCGGAAGGCCTACGTGACTACTACGGAACGTATACGCAGGGTCTACGCAACGCCTGCGCTACGGCAAAACTAATTCTATGCCGCTACGCATGGTACGACAACGCTACGCTTTCGCTAAGAATATGCTACGCTAGGCGCCTCTGCTACGCCAATGTTCCGCCACCGCTATGCACTCGCTACGCATCTCCAACGCAGCGTCTACGACTAAGCCTACGCGTCGTAGACTTCGCGTTGACTAATGTAGTAGTAGGCATGTCAGGAGCTACTGGCTTTTGCCATACTAGGTAGGTACCAATAATGGTGACGTTCGATATTTCGCGAAGGCATCGCACAAAGGCCTGCCTCTAAGAGATGACGAACACTGATCGAATAAAAAACACTGGCACTCCGGTAGTGCCGACAGAAGTGAAAACTTGAACAATTACGAGTGTATTTTGTGAATCGTCTTATAAACAAAACACGCGTGTTAAGGTGTGTTCCTTATTTTATAGGGTTTTTTTCAAATCAGGTATGATGACCAAAGTGACTGGTTTATTCTTCTCGTGAAAGGAATTTATTCAGATTTACAAATAAGCACACAGGATAGACTTCAGTTCGTGGTGTTGGTCGCGGCAGTGCTTCGTTAATCATTTCTAAAGTGGTAACAAGATAAACTAATAAGGAGCCTGTATGAAATTTTACACAATGTTACCTTTGTTCGATTACCATAATGTTTGCAGAGGCGTATTAGAAGAGGACGTAGATGGTACGATTGATATTAGTTACATTTTTACATACTATTGGCCTTGTACATAAAATGTATTTGAGCTCGTCGTCAGTTATATATCCGTGGTTCAGCGCCATCTCGTCGTTGTTGGATGAACTACGTAGTTAGTACGCGAGGCCCTCGTAGTTCTTCCCGATGTGCATAGATGGCGCTGTCCTCAACAACGCGCGTCTTACGTTTTACGTCTTACGTTTTACGTCTTACGAATTTTCGATCAGGGTCACGTGACCTGACGCGAATTTAGAAGTTTTTACCCATTCCAAAAAAAGTACACAGCGCCGCTAAAGAAGTTTTCACTTCAAAAAACCTTACATCTTTTGATTGAAGAGCAGCTCCCTATGCAAGTCCATTCGTTGGGGGCTCTCCAGACAGGGGTTGGGCACGCGGCGCGGCGGGATGAGACCATGTCCCTCCCCCACCGCATCGCCGCCTTCCTGCACCATGTCCACTTCCGCACCCAGCGTAGACTGTAACACCAGCGTGGGGACCGGGCCCACGCCGCCGCCCGCGCTCAACGCGCTCGCCGATAACACTGCAAATAAACGAAACACTGTTTACTAATAAGAGAAAATACAGGGGACGTCTGACAACTGTCAAAATGCGTAGGTATATAGGTGCGCTAGTACATACTATTATATAGTAGTCAGGTGCGCTGTTGGAGAATTATGTGACTTTGGTCTATTAAATCGCTAGTCTATGAACAAAAAACAGTGACAGTCTTGATGTAACCCACCCATACAATTTCCAAAGATTTTTCAACCCACCCCCAATTCCTTATTTTTCGACGTCTATTTAAAATACACTTGCGTACGAAATCCAGTATTTCTATCGCGATTCAATTGCATGACGCTGCCAGCAAAATCTATTAAAGTAATTGGATTAAGAGGTATAAATGTAATATCAGTTTAATTATATTCAACTTCAACTTCAACTCTTGATTAATGGCTTCTGTGGAACAAACACCACAATTTTGACAATTTCTCGTACTAAAATCCACCAAATGAAAAAATTAAATCTCTCTGACACGTGAGACAACTCGCTACTGCGGCTGATTTGTCTCCAAAAAATATGATGATGTGATGATCTCAACCGAAAAAGCCTTTAATTATATTTAAGACATTTCTTATACTGCCGGTCGATTCTGTAAAAATCTCACCGTGAAAACTTAGGTGATGTGAGTTTGTTTTTGCTAGGAATTGACATTATTGACAGCTCACTCCACCCTCACTTCACCCAAGTTTTCACGGTGAGATGGCTACAGAATCGCACTGCAGGAGTAAAATATCTATCAGAAGTGACACCACTATTTCTTTTTATTATATTTTAATTAGTGTTCCTTTTTATCTATGGAGGTTCCATAGCTTCACCTTGTAAGTTTTGATATGCAAACTGTAACAAAACCAACATACTCTGCCTGCAAAGAGTCCAAAATGGTATCCTAATAAATGCACCTTGGCTTGCTTAGATCAAAATCCACAACATCTACAAATGCCATCAGTAACTGGTACTGGCTGCTCCACCACAACGCCATTTGACATAAAACGAATTCGCTTGTGGTCCGACGACGTTTGCAAATGGCATTTATGAAAGCCAAAAAAAAAACTGGTCACCAATACGTCATTATAATAACATAACATCACGCCTACGATGAAGGTGCTTGGGTGGGGAGGGTTACCGTATGTCATCAAATGTCCGGATTTTGGCGACCCGTTCGGACTCTATCCGGCCTTGTCAGTTGTCGGTGCTTTTCAACGAAAGGGGTTTTTTTAATAAATGTTAGGTAAATGATTTCTAAAAAAAAGTTAAGTAAAAGTACTTAAAATGTCCGTACTTTTTGACTTTTCCAATTTGAAATGATAACCCTACTTTGGGGCTTTGCTCTTTGTGTGACTAGCATACTCAATTTAAACCGTAAAACACCGAGCACTAAGCAGAGACACCGATCACAATTAGGTACATTCCCGAACTGGAAATCTAACCCAGAACTAACGTTCAGAAGCTGTGTCTAGTAGTCTAGTCATCAGGTGGTCCCCCTGATGACTAGAATACTAGACCAAAAAGGAAGATCACTGTTTACAAATACGTCATCATTATACTTATCCTGTGTTGACGCCACGTGCTCCAGTCAATAACAAGGTCAAGTTATTAAAAACGAATAGCACGAATAGCTCATGAATCACGCGTAGGCACTTCGTGTCCTTTTAAAAACCTTATGTCTCTACACCTACATATTTATAGTCCATGCAGATGTTTTTTAATTTCAAGCGGTTCATAAGATCGTTAGACGTGGTTTTCCACGAGATAATAAGCCGAGAGTCAGTGTTGGCCACAGTATACAAATCTCATGAATCACTGATGATATCATCATTTTCAAGTATTACATACTAAGCATACTAATACAATAATGTAACCATAAGCGCAATTTGTTAAAAAATATTATTACACCGCGTCCACATGTAATGTTACATTGCCTAATAATTATTACACGGTTGCAAGTAGCTCAGTGTTTACGAGTATCTCTATATTAACAGAGTTCAAAGATCGTTCTTTTATAATTTATGCGTTGTGTAGTCAGTAAGAATAACACTTTTTTTATAGTATTTCTAGTTGGGAAACTGGTCTCACTCACAAAGGCGTTAAACTTTGAGATTGGCAGACATTCCATCACAAATTGCGAGATAGTCCATTAGGTATGCATATTCCGAAAAGTCGTTAATTAGCTTTTGACAGGATTCGTGTTGTAAAACAATTAATTAGAGTTCAAGTTTCCTGCGGTATTGCAAAAATTATTTATAATGAACTTCTATTATGAGCGGATCCATCTGTTTATACCGAAATCAAAAACTAAAGTCATCTTCATCATCAAGCATTTGATTTAACCCGTGTGTATTTTGTTGTACCTCAAACAAAAGCCAATGTGCAATGTCTCAATTGTCTCCTTCTGCAATTTTGTTTTGTTATTCTCGTGCAATTACCATACACGTGTTGTTTTTATGGACAGATCTGAAGTACTATGGCAGTAGGTATTGTTTCATGGTTGTGACCTGGTTTACGTCGTGAATCCGTCTGAGGTATGATTGCGATCCCTGAACTCAGGTTAATAAGAACTCCGAGTGCCGAGGCGTCCCAGGGAAATAACGGAGCATTACATGATGAATTTTTCTGCGAAAAGCAATCCCAACTCGACTTTTTGAAACGTTTCAACTCTCGTTCCTGCTCGTTATCTCACGCCACGGCCTCATTTCAGGCACTTTAGACAAACGGAAACTGTATAGTTATCTTTATGAGTTCATATATTCGCCTGCTTTATAATTTTGCAAAGTTTTAAATTCAATTCAGATTAAAAGCTGAAAGGCACGCCTTGTTACCAGCACTACATTCTGTTACAAAGCAAATACCTTCATTCTCTAACGAGGCGGTTCAAAATAGAACACTTGTAGAGTTATTGGGCGCATATTTGTGTTCCAAAGACCTGGATATATTTATCGGAGCAGGTTTTCTCTTAAGTAACATTGAACATAACTGAAAATACACGGCTACCAGTTAATTGGTAGTCAGAATAAATTTTAGACTTGGTTCTAGAATACTTTTCTGAGCAGAAGTTCTTAATTTCGTATGGAATTGGAATGTATTATGCACGGCTAGGGCTACACATCAAGCTTTACATAACCAGTATAAGCAGACTTCTGAGTGTACGAAAAACTTCACATTGTAAAGACAATGCGAAGTCAGCTAAAACTGGAAATGTAGCTTGATGTGTCGCCGTGTGCTTCTTCCTACCTATATTTTGTGCCATCGCAAAAATCGTGAAAACTCCAATAACAAAACGCCAATCTACGTCTTAACTAATAAGGAGATTATTGAAGCATTTGAATCATATTGTATGCGCACTTTAAATAAAGCTGAAATACAAAATAAAGATTATACACAGCTCAAAGATTATTGCGCGGCCAAAGATAAAATAAAGACAATTATCTAGGTACGTGTTTTATTGTAGCTAGACTTAGACAATAATATTTTTGTATTAAATAACGATGACCATTTCAATATAATCTGCTAGATGTACTATTACAGCCGTCCTGATATTTAACATAACAGTGTTATTTCATAACTAAATATAATGTATGTATGTATTCTCGTATTGGTTCATTACTAGGTACATGAAAAGAGGATTGTCCTATATAGCATCGATGCCAACTCATGAAAAATAATGATGTTCTGGCATGGTTTGGTCGTAGAAATAATATTTTTTTCGAGTTCGTGTTATGTGTTATTGCAGAATACCTACGATTGAAAACATTAATAGCACAATACGGGCAAAACATTAAAATTATTTAATGTTTGCGAAACTAATTTCCGTTTCAAAACAATTAACATTATCAGTCAAACTATTCGTAAAAGAAAACTTAGGTGAAGCAAGTTAATGGTGTCAATCCTTAGCATCAGCCGAACTATTTTGTAAAAATATAACGTTATCAAACTTAGGTGAAGTGAGCTGTCAGTCCAGCTGATGCTAGTAATATTGATAATATTGATAACTCAATTCAAGCTCACTTCACCTAAGTTATCAAGATTTTTACAGAATAGACCGGCTGTTTATTGTAACAAACGCGTAGACATATTACATATTTCCCAATCAAGTCTGTCAGCAATAGTAAAATGATGACTATTTATATGATAATAATAAATTAATTAACTGATTATCAAGGATCACGCAGACAACGCATAATTTAGCCGATTAGGTAGAAAGTTCACATTGCAAGGTGATACAAAAAAAAACATTTAAATAACAAATACTACCTAAATATACACACTGCGCTTTGTAGTGTTTTTTTTTTTTGAAGTCGGTTGTTTTGTTTTTGTAAAAAAGTTTTTATACTTATATATATACATATGTATAGATAGATAGATAATGAAATCAGGGGACATTGAAGAAATCTGCTGTGTAAGATTATCGGTGCAATGATTGCCCGATAATGGCACATTGAACGTGGTGTAATTCAATTATCAGTAGACAAATACTTTTTATATTTTATTTATAAAATGAGTGGGTTTATCTGCAAAGAAAATAAAACGAATAAGAAAAATTATTGGATGTCTTAACTTGGATCTAAGTAGTTAAGCTGTATTTATTATTTTGCCTGTTTAAACGTTAATCCTAGGCTACTAATCCTATTACCTAATGGACGATCACTTACACATCCATTAGTAAACTGTGACTGCTAATTAGTACATTATGTAACAGGTTGGATCATCTGCATCACATAAAACAATAACTTATACCAGTACCTTTTTTAATGCATAATATAGTGATATTATGCATTAAAAGAGGTACTGGTATATGTCGCTGGTTGAAATTGCACAACTCCAGTAAGCAATTATTTTTATTATTACTTTCTGTCGAAATTGTAGAAGGATACTGTGAGGCAACAACGATGAACGTTACCCACTTATAGATAACCGTTATCAAATCAGCTACCTACACGTTTAATATCAAAGTGAAGAGAATATCAGAACGCAAACATTTTACCAAAATAATAAAAATGTATTAGGTAATATTTTTTCCAACTAGGTAGGTACCGACAAGAAATTTTGCACAATTACACATGCGGAATTTAAACTGTGTCATAGTATTTATGCTAGTAATTACTAATCAAGTAAAATATCGAGTTAAAATTAAATCTTTCTGTAATCATAATTGCAGTTTAATTTGATAACATGTACGGTAATTTTGTTTTTATTACTATAACTCGCTTTGCTTATTGCGATTGAACAAATAATGTGTATGGGGAAACTAGCTCTAGTTACCACAGGCTACATATGTAGTTAAATGTAGATAGTAACTAAGTTTATATGTCTAAATATCTAGCCAGGCCAGAAGGCGCCTTTGACTTCCAGACGCAAATGAAAGCCGTGACAAGTTTACATCGTTGAGACCATGAATTTATTGCTTAATTTTCTAGTCTTGGTTTCTAGTCATTAGCAATTTTGTATTTACAATATATTAAGTACTAGCAGCGCCCTGCGGTTTCACTCGCATAAGTGTTGTTCCCGTAGGAATATCGGGATAAAACGTATCGTATGTTAATCCAGCTTATAAACTATCTGTGTGCCAAATTTCATCCAAATCCGTTCAGCCGTTTGTGCGTGATTGAGTAACAAACATCCAAACATCTTCACAAACTTTCACATTTATAATATTATTAGTAGGATATGGATATTAGTAGGATTAACATAAAGTCAAATTTTATTTATCACCCACTGTAATTAAAGTCAATGGAAATAATTTAAATATTATTGCGTATTATTGGTATTTTTTAATTAAATTCTTTTCAGTATAAGGACGGTGCAACACCTTAATTGCGTAACACACTAGGTATATCAATCTCAATCTGAATCATTTTGATGGATATTGCTATTAGCACCGTGTCAGGTTGCGGCTGATGGCCATCCTCTCGATATAATCGATTGAGTGATGTAGGTACTTGCCATGTTGCCAGTAATAAAGGGAATGGAAACCTCTATTAGTAGAAAAGCCACACGATGAAATGAACCATAACGGTATTTTCCTACGTTCTAGGTAGTTACTGCAGTTACCTAAATCTACATACAAGTTGATCAATCTGCACGCTAATTGCGTATAACACATATTTCAATCACAATCTGAATCATTTTGAAGGATATTGTTAATCCATTGCTTCATATGTTCGAAAAACGTGTCTGCTCAACAACGTAAATAACGCAGTGTGTACTGTTAGTGTGTTACGCAATTACCCCGCAGATTAAAGAGCATTGATACAAAGGAAATGAGGCATTATACCATCCAGCAGAGGGTTGGTATTGGTCCAGCCCATGCTGAAAATGATAATGTAATTAATATCATAGCGGCCTTTTGCACAGGTTGCCCTCAGGCACCTTATATCTAAGAGCTAATAAATGTAGAGCAGCCGAAAGGCAGTCACTATTCAGCTTCCTTCGTTTATAAACAATGACTCATAATAAAAGTAAACATTTAGCTAAATATTTTATAGGTGCAATTTCTTATAGCAATAAATTTTTCGTATTTCTTAAACATAATTTAAAAGATCGCGAGTCGCAGTTTTTTAACATCCTTTACAGTTTACCTACTGGCTGTGGTAGGTACATGTACCCGTACCTTCGAGAACGCAACAGAGGTGTATGTGTGTCTTTGTCACAGCAGGTGTCATTATGGCTAGCTCCGATAAACCGGCTTTAGATTTTGCTTGGCAATAAATATCAACCGAATACATACATACCATCGAATCGACAGTAACGGTAGCTCTATCAAAGCTGTAATAGGGTTAAATGATGATAGTTATTCAAAAAGTAATGCACGCAATAATATACTTTCACTCTGTTATAATTTAACACCTCATTAGCTAGTGTGTTGCATTAGCATTATAAAGTAAGTAGAAGTCGTTAGCACGCACCGTAACGCAATAATCCGGGAAATGTCATGCCACGCGGACCCGGATGTCAGCGGATATACGAAATAACCACCTAAATAATTACACAAAATCCATCCATAGAGCGCAATGAAGGTAAATATTTACAGCACTAAAAGTATTTTCACTTTATACAGGTCTTAGCTACCAAGCCGCAGTGCAGCACGAACTGAACGTAAACAAACTGGCTTTGGATATTGGCTATTTGTAGGCAGAGCCAATAATTACTACCACAAAGTAAGAGTTGCCGGTATAGTAACATTCAAGTTAGACGTTAAAATTATTTGCGAAAGGTGTACCAATGTACCAATAAACCGCCCGCAGGGAGTGCCCTTGAAAAGGATATCTACTGTGGACTAAAGTCGGTGCCCGTGTTCGTGTATCGAACCAGCCGTCTATGAAGGCCGAAGCTACACGCAGGGAATGTTTCAAGGTTATTCATGAAACTGAACAAAATCTCCTTTGAGGCTCCTTCTAATGAAGCGCGTGATCCGTTATCTTAAATATTTGGAAGATAATTAGATTAACTGTTTTGAAATCGGATTAACACGTCAAATATCATAGAAGATACGAGTAAGAGAGGCTCTGTGGTAATGGCCCTTAGAATAGAGTTATTTACAAATTAAAATAAATGGTAATGATACCTTATGCCCCTGTCCATGAATACGAATAGCTTCTTGTGAAATGTATCTGCATAAATCAATATTTTGTTATCAATATCATTCACCATAAAGGTCACTCGCACACCATTAACTGACCCCTGACCTCTGCTTATTTTTAGCCTTCCATCAGTTCCATCTAGCCAAGTAGCTTTATACTGCTACAAGGTTGTTTCAGCACTTATTTGCTGAAACAATTGACGTCACTACGTCTGAAGGCTACCACATTGTTCATTCTACTTCGTTAAACAGATAATACGACATTCGCGGAAACTACGCTGTTTGAGACTAATTAATTACTAAAAATGTGTAGATAGACTAGCTGAAGGCTATTTGTATGTGCAATGTTGTTGAAAACGTTTTCATTAGAATGCTTAGCGTTCTTTATCATATGAAAAATGCCTTTGACTGCGTTCTTTCTTACTTTTTGCAGTTTTTGTTCCGCTTCCCCGACCTTCTTAGCTCACACACAGTATCTTGAGCCATCTCAATTATTGTGTGTAATTTTGTTGGAATTAATTTAACCTTTAACTTTTTCGAACTTATTGACACACAGCAATAAGTATTTTATTACTAGGTACTAGAAAGATACCGAGTACCTCGTTCAATACTTAAGTATATAATAGGTAACTAACCAATTAATGAATGAAATTTCGATTCCAACATGATAATTTTGGAAAGTAGATATAATTTCAGGTTTATGAATTGTATTGAGTGAAAATTCTCACATGATTCGGCAATTATTGTTAATCTGAATAAAGTAGCTTTTACCGATATTTTTAAATCATAGATGAGTCAGTAAACAGTAGGCTTAGGTATGTGTATTATGTCATTCATTACTAAATATTCTCTTGCTAAGCTACATGAGCTACATCTGACAGAACATTTCACACATTGACAAAAGAATAATACCCAATCAATCAATTTAAGAAACTCGATGCAGACTGACGTGTCGTAGTAACAATAAAACTTCGCAATAGAAAAAGTATCGATGTCAAACAACGCATATAGGTACTATTATGGCGACATTAATGATTCATCAAAATCAATCAAGACGATTTACAGTTGTAATTAATATGGTCGTCCTTTTAGGTCAAGTTACACCTTGTCATACATAGGTACAGCATTTACAGTTAGGTACATAAGCATTAGGTAGGTATTTGCTACGTTTTAACTTAGGGCTTTTGGAGCAAGTTTTTTTTTTACCGTAGTCCAATTTCGATACAATTTCAGATGAAATTGCAATCCTGGCGGAGCTCGTTTCCGACTCGAGCAAAATTAAATGACTGTAAACTAATGGCAATTACAGTAACCAACAAAATAGCGAAATTGACGTTGCAAAAATCGTACCTCGTTGCAAATAAACGAGCAACGTTTAATATTTTTAATGCATTTCAATGGAATTTTTCTATATTTACATTTTCCCATATTGTCTTTAATGCGTTCCATAGTTCCATAGCAATCAATATCATAATGGATGTTAATAGATTTCCAATAATGAGCATGACGCAATTGTGTCGGACGGACCATCTAATGAATGTTATGTTGCCCATATAGGCACAGCATACATTCTAACTGTGTCAATAGAATGGATGTAACTACGGCGCAGTTAGGTGCAGGTAGATAACGTAACTTGAACAAGCTAAACTAACTATAACTACCTACCTACGATTAAAGATTCCATAAAATATAATGTTATCATTGGAATTCTAGAAATATTAGGAAATCAACCCTTGCATGAAAATAATTTTTCCTTAATGTTATTATTATGTAACTTTCTCTTTATCTCTCATTTAGCATATAAGCGATTTGGTGTTCATATACTGTAAGCTTATTTCGTACCTAGGTACTAGCTTCTGCCCGCGACTTCGCCCGCGTGTATTATTATTATTATTAATGACAAAAAACGATGAACGGAAAATAGTACCAACAAAGTCACCTATGTCCAAAAGAAAGCTAAAATATAAAACTAAATTGCTTTTGCTAGAACAATTAATGAGATGTAGGATGATGTATTATTTCTTCCGAAAAATTACTCAAACATCGTTGAATAAATATGAAACTTATGCAAGCTATTGCTGCCTTCACCGTTACTACATCGAATCTGGCAAATATTCAAATGAATCCAAAAAGGGGTCAAACTTCAATCGCATAGTGCACGTTTTATTGCACCATTTTAAATGAGGATTCTTGTATCTAGTTTATGATTTGGGCAATCATTATGAAACAGGCGTGACCATTAGACAAAACCAGTAAGCGTATTTTGGCCATCGGTAATGGTACGGAAGATGTTAATGCTTCAGATATATGATTCCCAAGACACGTGCACTAGTGGGGCGGCGTGTTTACAACCCATAAACCATAACGGAAAGTGCTAGCACATTTTAGGGTGGCATTAAAAATGTTTAATTTAAAGTTTCAACTATTTATATTGAACACCGCACCGATCAAGGTGAAATACATCAAATAATAATATAGCTTAAATATTTTTGATCCATCAAATACACATGTTCTCTAAATAAATAAACATCCATAAAACAGCCGCCTCTGACGTAAGCGTCAGCTCGAAGTAATAAAGGTGAGTAAAAATAAACAATTCACCACGTAGATATACAAAATATGATGCAGAACATATGCAGACCAATGCGGTCCGCTGCGCGAAGTAGAGAATTTAAAAGTCTTAACTGTCGCGATGACGTAGACCAATCAACAACGAATGAAAGATCCCTCCGTGACACGATCAATAAGCCACATCCTCATGCGGGCGCACACGAATCGGTTATTACAGTTGATGACAGTTATAACTACGATACAAAATTTTCCCGTGTGCTTCAATGGGAGAGGTTAACTGATTCGACCAAAGAAGATGCAGTACACATGTGCTCATTCTCTTAATAAGTCCAATAAAACTAATAGAGCGTCATTGTTTTAATAGGTGACCACTGTAAACTATTTTAGGAGACTTTAGAAAGAATAGAAAGTTGCCTAATGGATTCGGCTTAATATTTTAAGGAGCGTAAATCCTTTACATGATGCAAATAACACGACTGACCATTTTGTCGGCACAAATGATGGCCTGTCATTACAGATTAACGTTCGTTTTAAATAAGTAGGGTGTGACTAGTAAAGGGTTCACAGCGATTTAGGGGACGACCCCTTGTTTGATCGCAAGGACACTATTTAGTCATTACTGAATAATAACGATATGTACCACACATGACGCCGCTAAACTTTAAAATACGTGTCAGAGTTTTAAAGATTCACATGCATGAATGAAAAAAAAACTACGTAAATGAAAATGACGCAGATCATTTCGCAAGTTCAAGATCGTCAAGACCTTACATTTATAAAGTCGAACATAAAATCTCCTTTAAAGAACTCGTTCGTGATACACGAAAGAAAACAGAAAGACATTTGTACAACATAAATTAGATATTAAAACACCTTCCCTTGATGGTCTTGACGTTCTGACTATTCTCATAAAGTAATAATGAATCTCCTGAAAATTGTCTTATCTACCTACAGTTTTATCGTCAACTCAAAGCCTTCTTTGTCATTTTGCAGTGGTGTTAAATATTGTTATAGGTATGAATCAATCATCAAAATATTATTATTGTTCTGGTTAACAATTTCATATAAGTATGACTGCAATGGTGACGAATGATGCAAGTATTTCGTCATTGGAAACAAAAAATAACAAACCACATCTCAGCATGTTTGTTTGTGTATTAAAGTATCAAGAGTGCAAAGTACACATCATACAAATCCATAAGGCCATAAAAGAGCTACTTGTGATGAGAAGTTAAGTACCTGCCTTGTAAATCTATGTCGGCCATGCCATGATAAGCGCGTTATCAATACACCGTTCCAAGCATTTATCACGCCAAGCAGTTACCTTGACCGCTCCCTTACCATTATTTATCAAGACCTTCGTTCTGACACGAAAACACTTGAGAGATTTTATACGAACCATTGAGTTATTACCGAATATAAGTAAAATAGCCGTAACTGCTAGCCATCAAAGCACTTTACAAATGAAACAGAAAAAAAGCAAGTGATGGCACAAAGTACAAAGTCGCTACTTTATGGAGGTAGTATTCTCTACATTTCAGGCTGCATAACCTACAAGCTTCAGTTGTTGTGAAATTAACTGTGACTGCATCCATTCATTCGCTCCTACTTTGCATTTGCACACTGTGAAGCGTTGGAGGCCGCTCTAATATTGCGAAGTATAGCAGAAATATTAAGAAATTGAAATATCAAGCTCTCAGGTACTCATTTATTTCTTTGATTTCATCTCGAGATATATTTAACTAAGCACATTAAAAACTTTTTACAAAACTAAATAACCAAGTAGGTAAGAGCATTTTACTCCAGATGCGATAAAATAAAAGTTATAATGAAAATATTAAATTACACATATTCGGCAAATAGTATCGACAACAATAGTGCAGGGCATCCCTCGCCGCGCTTTTGCGTTCATGGGCAGGGCTCAGAGGGCGTTGACCCCTAGAAGCAGACGGAGCTTTTCGCGTCTCGCCCTAGTTGCCCGCCCGCCCAATGCAATCCCATACGTACGCGTGAGCATTTTTCAAGAAAATTTCGTAATGACTCTATAAAAATCATATTGCTTCAGAGTTAAAACCTGTTTTTTCTGTTCCGTGGTTAATTAAAACTGTCATTCCGAAATGTAAATTTTTTTTTGGTTTCTTTTGGGGGTAAAGAACTGCCAAAAAATCGTGCTCAAGGACTCCACAGCACAATACACACTTGATTTGAGTGTTTTTACACCCACTTATAAATGACAAAAAAAATGCTTATGAGAATATTTTGTAGTGGAGACAAAAAGTAACAATGAGGCAAGCACAAGCATAGCAAGTACTCTTAAACATGATCGCTGCCCGAGAATAAAAGATTATTTTATTAATTAGTTACGTGTTGTTTATTTAATTTTGTTCATTATAACACTTAATTAACTCGTCTTTAAATCAAAATCCTATCGGTAACGACCTTGATATAGATCACAATGATAGAGCCATTGTTATAAGGCTGCGATTCCATTGTTACTATAAAACAGAGGCAGCGTCGGACTTCCTTTGTCCTTTTAAGCGTAGGCAGTGTGATGCACTAGTTGGAGTCACCGGCACGGCAAGCGCCGCACTTGATTGCACTTTCGCTTTCCATGCATCAACCAGGCAGCGACAAACTGTTCGCTGTTGACGTTTCTAGTTCTACACTACCTGATACATTCTATTCTACTACATCTTGTTACCGATAGTTGGGGATGTTTTATGCCAATGCTAACTGACTTTCATTAACAAATGGATGTCCAATTAGTTAATGAAACTTGAGTCGAGTCGGTGACTCACGAGTCACGTACCCACTAAAATTAGATGTAATCAACTGTTACGGTTTTCAGATTACGAATTTTCACTCGTATGCAATAAAATAATTCTCAAAGTGGAACAGCTACCTATTTCTACAAACAGGAAATGTAATTACTTGCATAAGTTAACGACTTAACGTCATAAGCAACATAAAAGTATAAAACTAAAAGTGAAAAATGCGTTTACCTCGAATAGTGGGTTCGCTCCGCTCTCGTAAGAAATTACGACAAATGCGTAATGGCCGTGTCGTAAGTCGACAATTCCGCCACTTTCTTATGAGGATGAAGATGCTATTTGCGGATATTGTCTCCTATGACAAATCTAGTTAGCTTTCAAATATGTAATTTAGCTCTTCGACAATAGCTATATTGATGAATGGGAATGGATCAGAAACTAATCGATATTATTTACGTTTTCTCACTTTACAAGGCGTACTAACTTTCATCCCCAATTTAACTCTATTAGGGGACGAATTTTGAAAAATCATTGCTTAGTGCTCACTTTCGTTATATTATCAGGAACTCTTGTGCAAAATTTCATGCTTCTAGACCCAGCAATTTAGGCTGTGGGTTGTCAGTCAGTCAGAGTTTTATTAAATAGAAGGTTCAATCCATTTGCCCAAAGAATTCTGGAATTCTGGTTGATCAGTCTTTCTTCTTAACCCACAAAATTAATGTAAATAAAAATTCATAGTTTTCATGTTTTCCTCAAGAAAAGCAGTGGAACTGAACATAAAATGTATCAATAAGTTTGGGCGGCATAATTTGCTAGGAGGAAATGGCTTATTATGGCATCAACATCTTTGTTATGTATAAATATCGCTGTTTACTGGGGTAAGCAAGAAAACAGCATTGAATATTTAAAAGATCTGCCAATGTTAATCCTGCGCGGAGAAAACAAGCAAACAGATAATTAATTAGCATACATAATATACATCTCTTGCTAATTCCATATAATATATGGTAGGCCATTCATGCTACTGAAACATTGTTTTCACGAGATAATTTATTTATTTCGACATTCAACTCTTTCATTGTTTGAATATGTTTGTTTATTATTTTGATACGCATAGCATGCGGACAATTGCATATACAGATTATTTTCGTATGAACAAGTACTTTGTTCACTAACATCTGGGGGCATGAAATGTAAACAAAACTGTCTATTGTTATTGGGTTGGAATCACACTGTACACAATCTATTGATTCAGCGCACACGCTTGCTCTTTAAGGATTTTTCTAATCCACAACCAAACCACGAATGGTACCCATCTTGTGAACATTTATTTAAACTCTACTGGCGTCCAAAATTTCAGATGCGTGTTGACTCTTGATGATGATAGATATGAATATGTTTAACCTTATATTCATAAATATTATTATATTAATAAATGTCAATGCCTTGTTCATACGCATCTTTAGAACGGCATGTGTTTTTATTACGCAGCTTCATTCTAATAACCTATAAACACAGTCTTTAATAGATAGATATATGATATAATTCCAAATACTAAAGGTATGTATATACCTACTTGTAGTAGATAGGTACTACAAGAAATAAGATGGCACTTCGTTATTTATTACAGACTTACACAATAAAATTGCTGGCATTTCATAATCCACTTTAATAAGGAAGATAGTACAGAAGCCACCCATTGCGTTGGATGCTTATCCAGAATTCCCAGTCCCCCTTATCCTGCTCCCGTGCCAAATGTCCCACGCTTGCTGCATACATAATGTTAATGCAACCGTCCACACAATACACACCTTCCACGGCTACCACCTACCTACTTGAACATGCGATGCACAAAAATCTAACTGTGTTCTAGTGTCCGCATTCCATATCACCAACACAACACGTACGAATTTCATGGGTGCCTTTATCTTTCGTCGCACATTATGGAAGTTTTATCAAAGTGTTACGATATGTACTCGTAAGCAGGCACTTCTGCCGCTTCCGCGACATTTTGCCTAAAGGTAAAACGCTACTGAATGTAATTGGCTCTATCTATTCAAAGATTCATACGTCCTTTATGACTTTTCACATGTGGCTCTAATCGCTACACGTTAAATCTCTGTGTCATGATATCATTCCACACAAAACAAAACTTATATGTTATGAAAGTCTTTAACTCTTTACTACTAATGGAAATGTGTGGTGGATCACCATAATACTCAAGTATCTCGAACACGTGCGTTCTTTGAATGATAAACGGTTACAAGATAAAACAGTCGGTCACTTCTGAAGTTACTTTATCAAAGCGAAGCTAATCTCTGGTTCATATTCATGTGAAGACGTGTTAACAAAGTGTTATTGTACTCTGCATGACTGACGACATATTATACAGCTGAGGATCATGAATTCATGACGCAGTGCCGACTATGGTCGCAGCATTTTGGAGGCGATAAGAACCACAAAGATTCCATTCAAGATTTCATTTCCCGTTTAATCAGTCAACACACAACACAAACTCTCTAACAACTCCACGAGATTAAACTTTTATCACAGTAAAAAAATGTGGCGAATTAAGCATTATGAAATAATGAGTTTAATGTAGAAAATGCTAACTGCGTATAAAAGTGCCTAGTATGATAGCACTGGATGTTGTAAACATTAACTACATATATTATAAAGAGATGGACGGAACAAAAGGTATTAGGTGACCAAGCACTGGTGCAGTATGTCAGCATGGTCAGATATCACAACCAGGCGGCGGCGTGAAAGCGCTGGACATGTGCTTTTGTTTAGCCCGCGCATATTAGTACGTGTGCCAAATAACAACGAGCCGTGGTGAAACACTACCTTGTCCAAATGAATGCAACGACGTAGTAGTAACAGGACAGAGTTATGAATGTATGATACTTTTGATCGTAAATTGTAAGGCAATGCCTCTAATCGGGAGCCTACGATGAGATATGGATATGATATGAATACCGTTTTCATAGATGGCGAGTTTCTCTTGAATGGCAGGTGCAGTTTTACGTGGTCTGGCGTCGCACATTGCGAGGACGGATGCGGGCCGAGCTGCGACGACTAAATGCCTCAATACAGAAGCCGGGCAACGTGTCACGGCCACCTAACAGGATTAACTTACCTGCCCTACTACTACTACGCAGGTAAAACGAACTGGACTACTCGTACTAACCACAAGTCCACAATATCTTATAAGTTTATAACTTAACCGGCTTATGATTATTGGTTTGATTTTGAACAGGGCCGAGCATCGTTTACAATTAAACAAGATTAATAGTAAGGGCTAGTAGAACAATGGATTTTGTTGGTTTCACACGAAACCGCAGTTTTCAAACGAAACAACATGGTTTATTTATGTACATACCTAATGGATTTTTTAAGTATGCAAAATATTTTAGATGTAGGTACCTATTTATAATACATAA
This sequence comes from Luperina nickerlii, assembly GCA_963855955.1. Lineage (NCBI taxonomy): Eukaryota > Metazoa > Arthropoda > Insecta > Lepidoptera > Noctuidae > Luperina > Luperina nickerlii. The sequence continues at coordinate 9,570,317 of OY979669.1, forward strand.
GAACTAAGTTTAACATCAGCTATTTCAAACGGATTCCACTAGATTTTGGGCTAGTTTCGTCTCCGTCGCAGTTCATTCAAAAGTGGAGATTTATTAGGTTCATTCACTAAGAGGATTAACGATGCGAGCAATCAGCACCTACTATTCTACACCTAGTCGTATTTCGTAAAACGTAGGGGTTTCGTAATACCTAGCATGAACTAGTAATCTGTGCTTGAACTTTGGCTTTTGCGACACCTATACTAAGTTGTCTCTGGGGCAAATATTTGTCTTGCTTCACCTCATAGAGTTTACTCCTGATGTTTCTAAAATCACCTACTGCTTACATGTAACTTAGGTATCGAAGGTATCTCTACCTGCGTATCGTATCTTGTGATACATTTCAATGATCTACATTCGTGCTACAGGTTTATTATTCGATAAAGTTAGGTAACCTGATCCTTTTTGTTCAATGAATAACGTGGGTAAGAAATGTGAGAATGGTGTCTAGGTGAGACCTACACAGTAGTAGGCTAGATGAATCAGGTCCCAACACTAACGGTTCCTAGGTGCATCAGATCATTTTAATTGTACGAGTAGGTTGGTAGGTACACTATGGATTTTTTTTAATTATTGGTAAGTAAACTAAGTTAATTTTACTTGTCGCGATAAAGGTAATGGGTCTAAAAATAGTCTACCATTAGGTAGAATTAATACACATTTCTTGAATTAAAAATAAACAAAAAAAAGGGCTTACAAATTTAAAATCAATTGCAGCTGCTGTGATTGATTAACTGAATTATCAACAGCCAATCAGATCACTTGACATGAGTTTAGTTTTCGTCCAGAAACTGGGTGTACCTTTAAGTAGGTACCTGGTACCTGCTACGAGTATACAAATCTCGGAATCTGGCGGTAGGCACAAAAAAAAGTACGACACTAGAATAGCAGCAATTCTACGTAAGTATCCCCAGAAAAAATATCACTTTAGGTCTGAAACTACGAAACTCTACAGACGATTGACTATTTCCGGTTCCTGTTCGTTTTCGCGCTTAAACTGAACAATTTGATAATAAATTCAACGTCGTAATTCGTCGTGTTTCAGTACCTACCTATTACAGGATAACAGGATCGTGGTTTAGTCAATGGTATAAATAGGTCCCAGAAAACAGACAACAACAAAAATGGACCTGACAGTGTAGAAACCATGATAGTGCAAGGGTAGCATGGATATTATTCTTATCAAGGAAAAATAATATTATTATCCACGCTTTTCTGGAATAATAATGTGACCCATGCAAGATACTTTAATCTCATACTATTTATGATAAAAAAACATAATTATAACGATAAGATTATTAGCCGTCTGTTCTATAACACATAGGGCACGTTAAACTCATCCAAAATATATTTATATTAGATAGGTAGGTTGCTAGCTATTAATGCATCAAATTACCCTAGATAAAATAAATACCCTTTATTTCATGAATATGTTTCTTTGGCTCTACAGAAATTTAAAATGATCAATTTTGGAAAAAAAACAGGCACAAAATATTAAATGATGTACTTAGTTCAATTAAAATATGATTTACTGATTCTACCGTAAAAATAAATAGTATTAAAGATACATAAATTAAGGGTTTTTGTGGTAACAAACTGAAAACGGGTGCACGCACTTAGGTATGTACGTCGTGCGAAATCAGAATTGAGCAGAAAAAAATCTTACCTTGAGTAAAAAAATCGCACAACACTAATATTTTTTATATTTTATTTGTTCACGGAATAATTAGTTATAACAAGAATATTATTATTTGATAGCAAACGTATTCTGAAATCGATTTACGTAAGAAACGCTCGCACGTTTAGAGGCACTACCAGACACCGTACTCCGCTTGATTTGATTGATAAACAAACTTCGCATTCCAGCAGCGCGCGCAATTTGGTATTGCTAGTCTCGAAAACTATAGTGCCATTTGGTATTATTTTTCATTGTAGAATAGAAGAGAATATATTTGTTTGCTTTATGATATGTTACATAAAGGTCTTATAAATAGAAGTATGATCAATGATCTTACATGTTTCACCAAGGACTGGCAACAAAATATTTAAACATTGCAGTGCAGGATTATATTCTCTTCGATCTTCGTATATTCGCTATTTGAAATTCAATAATTTTATTCACGCGGAAAAACTATTATTCTTTTTTCAAAATTTAAATTTGTCTCAGTATTTTCAAGAAATGTATACCTTGGTGCAAAACATTTTGTACCACTAAAGTGCAAATTCAAAAGAAATCTCTCGCATGTGGAATGAAACAATGTTTTTATTATTATTTAGGTTCATGCGTGAGACTAACTAATGTTTGAGAGTCGAAATGCAGGATATAAAATGAATGAAAATCAAATAAAAATCACTGCCGTATCGTAATCGCACTAAAAGGAACTGTTACTTGTTTCATAAAATATTTTATACCAAACATATTCCAAGTTAATAATATTTTTCTATCATATTATTAAATCTAGAACTGTAAAGAAAATCAAAGCTATTTTTTAGGTTTGGTATCACCATTCAATGACAACACGATTGGAAACGAACGGTTGGATTGGTGGCGTTTCAAATAATTCATTTTATATAACATATTGTTTAGCATACCCTGAACATGCCATTTCTTTTTGTCGAAGAGGAATGTGTAGTGCAAGTAAGCAAGACCATAGATCTTGCGCTAATTAGGAAGAAATAGTGAATTGACGTTTGACGTTTGTTCGTTCTGTCGGTCGCCAGGGTTCCAATCCAAATTTTTTTACTAAAACCAGCTATCCTATTAAAAATTAGGGTATTCTCCCCTTTTAAGAATGGGTTACACATTTCTTAAGATTGCCTCATCGGCCTACAGGGTAAGCTTTTATTATTTGTATTTAATATTATACTGTCAAGAATTGGATTTTCAAAAAGCTGCAAATGTTATGCAATGGTTCTTAGCACGATTTTAGGCAGGGGTTTCTTATTAGTTGGATGCTGACAGCAATATTTTATTCTTAAACTACACAATACCAAAACATACGACTACAATACTGCGAGACATTTTTTGGCCCTAAATAACCTGCACTGACCTTCAACATGTGACCGATTGTCACTTCAATACTTTCTTATCAATTATAAAAACAAGAAATCTTCGATTTGTATGACTTTGATTTGTGATGTTATCTAGCTGGAAGAATATAATTTAAAGCTTGCAGGCTATCTAGACTGATTTATTGATTTCTTATCAAACTTGTGGTCTTGCAATAAATGGGAGGACTATTAGTTTATTACAACTGTTCATCCATGTGTATCCACGGCTTTTTCCCTTAACAAAATGTGCTAATACAGCTTCCTTATTTTATTTGGTTGCTGGCATTGACTGAGCTCCTTCTGGTGAAGATGGTCACTAAATTAAACACTTTAAGACATTATAAATCTGCTCAGTTTTAAGATATTCAACCTTTTGATTATGTGTAAAAATATCATATAAAAAGATGCCCTAATTTAATAAACATGCATCTTGAGCACTTGGACTTGGGTTTCTTTATCAAATGCCATTTTAATATCAGCTAACCCTACTGAAATTCCTTCAATAGGACTAATTTCTAATTCCTGCAACCTTTTGTTTGCAGCCTGTAGCTTTACACTCCCTGCAATTATTATATATATAATAATTTTCCAACTCTTAGTCTAAAGAAATTTCTATCTATTGCATTTTTGGCAATCATGCATCATTCAAAAAAACAGCAATGCAGTGCAAAGGTTATTGACAAATTTCAGACATTAACCTAGTGTCATAACAAAGCTGAAACCTATCACATGATCAATAGTTTCTGTCTTATTTACTGCAATGAAATTACATTCACATTGCTAACATGAATTTTCTTATAACCCAAAAAATTGTCAATTATAGAAAGGCGGTCCTGTACGGAATGCAACAAGAAACTATGCAACCACACATGAAGCAGACCTAGTAGTGATTGGTTCGGGCCCTGGTGGGTATGTTGCTGCCATCAAAGCAGCACAATTAGGCTTCAAGGTAATGTAAAAAAAATAATAATATGCATGTTAAATTTATTTAAAAGTAAATGGTATTTGAAGATAAAATGAAGTCAAAATACCATTTCAGACAGTAATCTCTGTGATCCTCAGTCCTCACATGATCTGACTAAGATTATGTCCAGACTTTAAAAGAGACAGACCACTCAGTTTTTCTTGGTGTTCCTTCTCAGAGTAGTTGAATAGCCTCAACTAGTTTTAAAAATATTATTGATTGTATAAACCTGAGCCCTGCCTGCCTTGTGTTATTGACTTTCTCCATTAAGAATTTCTTAGTAACAGCCCAGAGTTGGAAGTTGGCAGTATTATATCCCTGTATCTCGGAAAGCACGTTAAGCCGTTGGCCCTGTGTCTGATCCCTCTCTGGTCATGTTGGTTTGCCATCCCAACAGACTATGAGAGTAATGGACGTGGGAGTGCTCCTGTGTTTATGCACACATTTGTGCAGAATAATATCTCCCGCACCGAAGACTAGTCTCCGATGAGATTAATGAAGCAGCAAAAATAAATTATCTTTTTTTTATTGTTTTCTAGACAGTGTCTGTGGAAAAAGATCCAACTCTTGGTGGAACATGCTTGAATGTTGGTTGTATTCCATCCAAGGCACTGCTCCACAACACTCACTTATACCATTTAGCTAAACATGACTTCAAAAACCGAGGCATTGAAACAGGCCCTGTCACCTACAACTTTGCCAAAATGATGGAATACAAAGTCAATGCTGTAAAGGCCCTGACTGGTGGAATAGCCATGCTTTTCCAAAAAAATAAGGTATGAATTTGATCCTCCCTAGTGTACCGGTAGAATTTTTAAAACTTTAGTATTGTGCCGTTCTTTTCTACTTTAACCTTTTGACTGCCACACGTCAAAAAATCAAAAACGTACCCTCGGCGTCAAAGTCTGTCATGTAGTCGAACCGTGGCGTGCTGGGAACATTTTGGTTTGTCATCTATACATGACTGTGGCGGTCAAAAGGTTAAAGGACTGATAAAATTTTTATCAGTTGAATACAATTAACCTGGTTAAGTTTGTATAACTGTCATTGAATTATTGTGACACATGAAAAGGTAGTGCTTATAGTGGATGTTATACAGTATCATTATTTATCTTGCTGTTGATTCTTCTTGTGACAGCCCATGCTATTAACTGATTACTTGTATGTCCCGTTGGTCTCGTGATCGCAAGCGCGACTGCTGAGCGTGGAATCGTGGGTTCGATTCCCGGGTCGGGCAATGTGTTATTCAGTTTTTCCATTAGGAATTTCTTAGTAATAAGAAGAGAGAAGGAAAGACGCGCGCCGTGGCCGAAATACAGTCTGGAGGATTTTACTTGTATGTAGGCACAACAGCAAATCAAGCTATACATTTCCAATATTAGCTGACCTCTTAATGTATCGAAAGTCTATATAATGAGACATCATCGTGATAGGTCGTCGTGTGTACCCTAAAGCTAATTTAATTTTGAAAAATAACACAGAATTTTATGCAAAGGTTTAAAAACAGACCTGTTTTAGGTGCAACTTGTCCGTGGGGTGGGTACAATTATGGACCCAAAGAAGGTGCAAGTAAAGACAGCAAGCGGTGTAGAAACAATTAATACTAAGAATATTTTGATTGCTACTGGATCCGAGGTGACGCCCTTCCCAGGTGTTACGGTTAGTATAAGAATTCACTGCAATTTTTTTTCTTAAAAACCTGTTCTGTGAATAGTAATTAATTGCGTTTTGTTTATTGTGTTGACAGTTCGACGAGAAACAAATCGTTACATCAACTGGAGCTCTTTCACTTAGCTCATGTCCCAAAAAGATGTTAGTCATTGGCGCAGGAGTGATTGGCTTGGAACTTGGATCTGTGTACCAAAGGCTCGGAGCAGAGGTTACTGCCATTGAATTCCTTGGCACTATTGGAGGTAAGAGAAACTACACTGAACGAGACAAAATAAAAGTTTTAAGTATTATTGTCACGTTAAGGGGACTTATAACGTGATAACAATGTGTTATAAAAAAATTAGATGTATTACAATATTGTTATTTATTTTAGGTGTCGGCATTGATGGCGAAGTAGCTAAAACGTTGCATAAGATCCTTGCCAAACAGGGAATGAAGTTCAAACTAAATACGAAAGTAACTGCAGTGAAGAAGGAAGGCAGTACAGTCAAAGTGGAAGTCGAACCATCCAAGGGTGGCACCAAAGAGACCGTAACTTATTTATAGTTTTATTTTATCACTCACTGTATGATAAAACTAGCTGTGCCCCGCGGTTTCACCCGCATAAGTGTCGATCCCGTGGTAATATCGGCATAAAAAGTATCCTATGTATTAATCCTAGTTATAAACTATCTGTGTGCCAAATTTCATCCAAATCCGTTGAGCCGTTTGAGCGTGAAGAAGTAACAAACATAAACACACACACACAAACTTTTGCCTTTATAATATTAGTGTGATACAGTGGCGGATTTACCAGCAGGCTGAGTAGGCTGGAGCCTAGGGCGGCAAAGGGGCCAATTTTTTATGTCTTACGGATATTATAAAGATATACTATATATATCTATATACTTAAATGTTATTAGATTCAACAACAATTCAACATGTAATATGTTTCTTCACTTAGATACATTTTTCTACAATTTGCGTAGTCGCGTTTGGTTGCAGTGCGGGTACGAGTGACTCCATGAGACATACATGAATATTTTTGAAATTAGGAAAACTATTGAAATTAGGTAACTGCGGTAATAACCATTACCGCCGTTACCAGTTTGTTGTTCTTTACTCTTTGCAAGTTTTTCGTAACTGAACGACAAAATTTTAAATATTTTGAAGAAAAGGCGATAGAATTAAGTGTGTCGGAGCAGTATACAAAAGACATGGGAAAAGACAATCGAGAAGGATAAAATATATGATGAAACAATGAATAAAGAAATTAGAATCACTGCGAGTTACTGCGAGTAATACTTTCAGGGTTAACACATTTCTTATCCTCATTGACTCGTATCCGAATTAGAAAAACGATAGGTTCAAAAACAACAGGTTCAATGAAAACTTTCCATTTCTAAAATGAGTGAATTGTCATCATCAACCCTTACGGAAAAAGCGCTTTTCTTGGAAGAAATACGAGTATGTATTCTAATGATTTAGGTACTGACTTAGTTCAAGAATGCATACATTTTTACTGCGATCTTTCTTCTAAAATAATTTTGGTAAAACCAGATTCTGGATCATTGAAAAGTCATCTTCGTTCCTACCAAAACAAAATTTGCAAAACGTTTATCTAAACTTGGATATATCAGTTCGAATGTACACAGGAGCGGTCCCAGGGGATCATAGGGGTCATGACCATGACAAAATCATTCAAGCTGTCGAGAGCCTGAATGATTTACTTGTCTTACCAACTTAAAACTGTACTTGAGCCACGGAGACCCCGATGGGCATAAGTTTAGTATACAAAAACATTAAGAACATAGGCTGCCATGGGGACTGCCGACATAAGTGATAACTTAAAACTATGAAATAACAGTTTTTTTTTAATTTCAAATTGTAGTTTATATTTTTTAAATTTCATAATTTATAAATTAAAATTCACTCCTAGCAACAACAAGCGCAACACGTCATACTCTTAGCTACCGGTATATTAAAATCGATCAACGCCCCTAAAGAAGTTTTTACTTCATAAAGTCTGCTAAAAATATAGAAACTAGGATGCAAGAGGGAGCGAAGCAAACTCGGATATTTGGGCACTCCGCTCGTATTTAAGGTTCGAATGGCTATGATAAAGGCCAGATTCCAAAATGTTAACTGCTGTAAAACGAGTTTAAGCTTTTCGACATATCTCGATAAAGTGAGCTCTCTTTCTGTATAATGGTCAAAACAAAACAGGACCTAGTCAAGGAAGAGTGCTAAAATTTTCTGGCTCGGTTCGCTCGCTCTTGCTTTCTACATTTTCTTGATTCTCGCGCTTTTCTTGATAATTCGACATACCAAGTAATTCACAGTTCTTTTGGAATTATCAAAAGAAAATCTAACCTATCCGAGAGTGTGTGCGCTCTTGCATTCTACACTCGCTTTTCTGCATAAGTCGACAATGTAACTGCTGTTTCTGTTTGAAAATATAACAAAAAACAAACAAAACGGGCCGGAGTGTTAAAAATTTTCGGGCTCGCTCTGCTTGCTCTTCTCAACCTTCATAATCTACGGTTCTAACACCTACTATTTCTCAGTGCGACCAATTTAGCAGCATTGTTAAGTAAAAAACGAATGATTAAGATTTCATACAATGATATAATTGATGATTTAGCGAATAGAAAATCGGTATTCAAAAAAAGGTATTGTAAAATTTAATTAATTGATTAAACTGTTTTTAAACTGCAAGAAAGCAAATAAATATTATTTACCGTTTACCGAATCTACATTATTGTGTAAGTATATTAAGGTATAAAGTAGAAAGCTCAATTATAAGTACTACTAATAAGGCGGGGGCCTTATTAGTAGTATATAATTGAGCTTTTATTAGCTCAGAAATATACGCCAAAAACGATTTCTTGTGCAATCTTAATTAAATCGGTGGGGTATAAATATTATCAAGAAGCTGACACATTATTGTAGAGGTCGGTAGGGGCGGCGAAATTTGAATAGCCTACTGGCGGCAAATGTGTAAATCCGCCACTGGTGTAATATAAGATGAATTCCAAATCAAAATTCAAAACATTGCAGTACTGTTTTGGGTTCTGTATACAATTAGCAAAAACGGACCACTTATAATTTTGTCCTGTCCATACGTCTGTATGTTACCATTCATTTTACGCAGAAGCTATTGGCATTCATTATCACCTGCCGATCTATTTTTAATGATTGTCGTTGTACTCATATGTCGAAGTTTACCTTCAAATATCTCGGTAACGTGACACTTTGGGGTACCGTGTTACTTGACATTTTTGTTCGTCTATGTGTCCTCCTCTACCCATACATACCACTTTCATCGTGCGCCGCGATTTCGAAAAAAATCAATATGTCGGCGGGTCGATATGCCAGATCGGTTCTATCCCCTTTCTTGTGACTTGTATTAATTGTGATATTGATTTCATAAAACTATGGTGATGTTTTGTTGTAGTTGGATTGTGATGTTGTGCTGATTTCGATTGGCCGTCGCCCTTACACCACGGATCTCGGTCTTAAGAACGTCAATATTGCCCTGGACGATAAAGGCAGAGTTCCTGTTAACAACAAATTTGCCACAAGTGTGCCTGGGTTAGTATAATTGCAATATAGTTCAGTGTTTTTATCTCACGAAACGACGCGCGCTTTACTTACGGTTACCAAGGTGCATGTGTGCGTATACATAAAGCGCGCGTCGCTTTGTGAGATAAAAATACTGTATAGCATAGGAGTAAAAAGCTCATAGTAAAATTTGCTACGTACCAAGACCTCTTCGTGACCCTGTAAAGCATGTTAAGCCTTTGGTCCCGGCTGACATTGTGGATCTTTGACAGTCGGGTCTGACAGGGTTTGATCTTTTACGGGTCGTCAGAAGCCCGAAAGTTGACAACCAATCTTACCAAAGGGGTATCGTATTACCCATTAACTGGGTTGTGGAGGTCAGATAGGCAGTCGCACCATGTAAAATACTGGTATTCAGCTGCTAATTTATCTTTTCCAGAATTTACGCTATTGGTGATGTCATTCACGGACCCATGTTGGCGCACAAGGCTGAAGATGAAGGAATCGTATGTGTAGAAGGAATAAAGGTATGTAAATAATATTTACAAACACTACAAATTCACATGCCCAAACATCGTCGCTCGCATGACTAAAAGTCCTATCTCATTTATTGGCTGATTTGGGTTGGGACAGCTACATTTTTCTATTAGTGATTCTTTACACTTCTCACTATCCGTCGTACCTCTATGTTATTTGGATCTCAAAATATAACCATTTTGAAAGGCAACAAAATGTAAAGAATCACGATTGGAAGAGTGTAGTTGTCCTGACTCAAATCGGCTAAAAAATGAGATAAATATTTTTATTTTATGTTTATTTACTATTTTCAGGGTATGTCCACACACTTCAATTATGACGCCATCCCATCTGTAATTTACACGACACCCGAAGTCGGTTGGGTCGGCAAATCGGAGGAGGATCTCAAGAAAGAGGTATGTTATTATTATAGAAACGTGAAAAGTTAACATAATACTCGTTTGTTAAAAAAATCTAACCTACATGAGTTTAGATTTTTTGATGAAGAGAAAATAAATGTTTGCGTCTATGTAAAAGGCTATGGTAAAAGGTAATCGGAGTACAGATCTGATTGCAAAAATGGGATATATTTTATGTAAGAGCAGGAAGTTCTACGCGCACGAAGTCGCGAGCAGAAGCTGGAAAATTATAAATATTTGGATAATTAATTTGTAATTTACAGGGTAAGGCATACAAAGTGGGCAAGTTCCCATTCTTGGCTAACTCAAGAGCGAAGACTAATGGCGAGCCAGATGGCTTCGTTAAAGTTCTAGCTGACAAAGCGACTGACGTCATCCTCGGCACACACATCATTGGACCCGTAAGTTATAAATTTCATATCATAATACCAAGGTTGTCCAAAGTCATCCTTCTTACATTAAAATGTGTGGGAGCGGTCTACACGAATATGCTCATATCGTGGTAAAAAGATTATTCAGTCGGCGAGGATCCGACCGTATCAACCTTGCTCTGCAATGTTACCTGAAAAACTAAAATAATAATAAAATTTAAACACAGGGTGGCGGTGAGTTGATCAACGAGGCTGTGTTGGCACAAGAATACGGAGCGGCCGCTGAGGACGTCGCCAGAGTGTGCCATGCCCATCCCGTAAGTTTGCTTGAATACCTTTAAAAAATCATTGTAGATCATAGCATGTTTATATGTAGTATTTCATAACAATATCCTTCTTTGTTTTAGACATGCGCGGAAGCTCTACGTGAAGCAAACATGGCGGCATACATTGGAAAACCCATCAACTTCTAATTCTAGACTTAGATGTATTTATCTAATAATGTCACTACATCAGGGCTTGGAATAAGTTAGTTAATATTAGAGACCGGCTTTTACGAAAACGTATGTTTGTATATATGCATTTGCATATTTTAGCTTTTTTTTCAGGTACATATTAGCATACACCCAAAATGCATATGTATATTACCTTAAATTTTACTGATTATGCATATTTGTGCTTTATGTGTTTGGTAAATTTAACTACAAGAGTTGTTTTTACATTTTCTCCGAAGACGGGCAGTCCTAATCATTAACATATCACACACATAACTCGACTGTGTGTTAGTGTTAAAGGTTGATAATAATTTGTTCATGATACCTTACAATATACCTTTACATTATATACCTTTTAATATTTTTCTTAAATTAATAATATGAATGTACAAGTTTATGCAAACAGGCTCAGTTCAGCAATGTTTTTGGGCGCGATTCTTTATGAGTATTTTTGATCGAACAATGGAAGGCGCAAGCATTTGGCACAGCATTTGAATGATTTACGCTTTTAAATACAAAAATGATAATTCCACGTTGGAGTAAATTTTTTTTCTTAGTGTTGTACGCAGTTTTTAATTTTATAAAAATATTATTTCGTAGTACAACATCAAAAAAAAATTTTTATTTCGATGCTGCATATTTTCTTGGCGATTTTTTTTGCGTTTTTTTACCAATTACCCCAAAACATTAGCTCGGGAAAGGCGTAAACTAAATCGCAAAAAAACCGCAAATGTAAAAATATATACAATGAACAAGAGCAACTAGCAAAGATTTGTGTGATTGTATAGATGAAAACGGCCCAGGATGTCACTTTCCATGCATGATCAACCCATAATGTTCCCACAGCTGGGACACAGGCCTCCTCTCTGTGAGAGGTAGTGGCCCATAATCCATCACGCGGCCCCAGTGGTATATCTTCACATTTTTGTTTCTAGGACTGCCGGTTTTCTAACGATGTGTTCCTTCACCGTTTTGAGAGTGTTGTTGTGAACACAAAGTTAAGTGCCTGTCTGGGTTCGAACTCACAACATACAACTCGTAAGTCGGGGTCGATACCACTGGGCCACCACTGCTCATACTTTACTTGCGTGTAAAGGCAAGTGTGGACACTTATGTAGAGTGAACAGAAAATGCACGTATGATAAAATAAGGTTTTGTTATAGAAATGAGTAACTACAAGAATAAGTTAAATCCATTAACTGTAAAAACGATGCACTAATTCATTTGCAAAAAATTTTATTCCACTTAATTTTTCCGCCAGATCTGTGTTATGTGTATGTTCAAAATGACCAATCGAAAGTTAAAACACTTACCTATGATGCATATTTGCATGCATATTGCGACCATTGTAAGTTGCACATAAGTAATCCGGTCTCTAGTTACGTAGATTCGCTATAAGCAATCGTGTGAATCTGATTCGAATGTTCTTTGGTTATTGACTTACCCCGTCTGTATAGTTACACAACGCTTTGTTTTCTTCTTTCGAAAGTCAAATAACTGACGACTGAAAGAGAGAAATCATACGTTTATTAGTAAGGGGGTTAATGTGTACCATTGATTCTATCCCGTTCGTCCAGTAATCGTCACTCGTCTCACTGCAATTTTTCACAGAACGAGCCGCACTTACTATTATTTATAGAATTTATTTACATGCCTTTTCTATTAATTTATTTCTGAAATATTATTTTTTTAGTATCATTTGTTCTGATTTATTTATATTTTGTGATGATTACTATGACGTTCACGACGCATTTGAAAGTAAAATGATTTGTATGTATGTACCTTGTATATTTATTTATTTTGTAAATATAGTTTTACAAAAATACATTCTTCTAAAAATAAAGTGTTTTTGTTTTAGTCTTTGTCACAATCCTAAACCCTTCATCATTGGCGTATCTAGGGCTTTTTACCAGGGGGCCTAGCCCTAACTTTTTTTTTTCATTGGGAAATCCTCATGGATGCCCTCCGTCTGGGAAGAACGGAGGGTTTTCGGACTCCTACCGACTAAAACCCCACTGTTCCTTCTACTACCATAAGTCGGTGGCCCGGGAGATACTTGTACATTCGCAGCACCCTCGACTGGTATCATCCCGCCATGCCTATGGTGGGCCCCATCCGCAAGCGCGGGCGATCCCACGACCGATCCTTTTCTTTTAGCACGTTTTTCATTATTAAACATTCTCCCCATAAGAGTCGTAAATTTTAGCTGAATGCAAAAAAAAAACCTACAATTTCGGAAGTCGGTGTCGTTGGTTGTGCATTTTCGTTTATTGACAACCGACCCTAAATTAAAGGTGTTTTTTTAAGTCAGTTTTTGTGTAAAAAAGTTTTTATTTTTTACTTTTTAGATCGTGACTTAGTGACAATGGGACCACTTCGAAAGCATATTCTTTCCAACCCTAGTGTCAATTGCTCATCATATGTTACAAAATATTGCTTTTCCCGATGCTGGGACGTTAATTTGTTGAGGAGTTCTCCTTGTTAAGAACTTCTCAACAAGCATTGTGACGAGAATAAATTGCTTAGCAACTATATTAAAGTAATCGAATCACAACCCGTGACATATTTACCATTGAGTACCTAGTTACTCAATGGTAAATATGTGTAATGGCCATCGGAACTAGTTCCGATGGCCATTACTTGTAGCTACAGGAAACAGGTCTTAGGAGACTAACCTTAACTTTGTGAGAAATTTTGAAAAAAATTATAGTCGGCAAGAAAATGGGCACTTTTCACAAACACTTTTTAGATGCCAATTGATCTGTGTTTACGTCACTCACATCGCCAGGCAAAACCCATAGTCGGCCCAGCACAAAGTATGCGCTTAGTAATGGGCCGACTTAGAATAATAACACAGAATACTCAATATTGAACAATTTACTGCTGCTTTTGCTGTGGCAGCGACTGTTCGCTAAAGTCCACGCGAGCAAGCTAAGCGTGCCCGTGACTGCGAGGAACATACGCGAACGTATTCCGCACGGAATTATATCACTTGCAAGTTATTTTCAAGTCCATTTCAGTTATTATTAAGTTCACTTTCAACACTGAACACTGCTTGAGCGTCTTGTTACTCTGACTGCTTACCCTAAAATGAAAGACGTTAATAAAATAAATTGATTATTTATTAGGCATATAATCAAAAAAAAACAGCCAATAACTAAATGTACCTAATATAATATAAATATTTTGGAGATAAAGATAAGATTGCGCGCAACAAATAATAACGGGCGACTTGCACCCGAACTTAGCCGGGGTATTGTATAAAACAGTAATATAATAAACAAAAAATTTCAGATACATAATTCGTTATCATTGTACTATAAGTATTTCATACTAGCTTCCGCCCGCGGCTTCGCCCGCGAGGTATGTGGATAAAAACTATCTTATGTCCTTCCCCGGGATGTAATCTATCTCTCTGCCAAATTTCACCGAAATCCGTTCAGTGGTTTAGGCGTAAAAAGGTAACATACAGACAGACAGACAGAGTTACTTTAGAATTTATAATATTGTGTAATAAAATCAGATTCCTACAACAGTTCAAAAACTAATGACTAGTTAAATACAACAAATTACAAAACAATCTATACATTGTCACAAGGGTAAAATGAGCGAAAAGTCACAAAAGTCAATTTAGGCTTTCGATATTCCTACTCGTAGTTGCGTAGTTGAATTGCGAATCTTAGATATTATGCAGAAATTAATAAAAATGTAGTTCGGTAGAAAAAAGTAAGTGGCCGAATGGAGTTACAGACAGAAACAGTTACAGTATTTTTATTTCACGAAGCGACAAGCGGTTTATTTGTGTTTACACATAAACACGCTGTGAATGTGTGTGTAAGCGCAGGAGCACGCGGAACCGTCCGAGACAATGGCGAAGTCGGAAGTGTGTATGTGCGTATGTGTGTTATGTGCTGACGCTAATCGTCTTCACACACAGCGTACACTTTGTTATCGCAAGAAAAGCGCGTGTCGCCTCGCGAGATATAAATACTGTACACAATATGTATGATAGTCGGAAACGATGCTCTACAAAAGCACAACTTTTTCTAAACCTGCATCTGTGAGTATCTCGATTTTGTAACTTTTCGCTGTCAGAGGACGGTATAGCCTTATATAAATTCGAGTTCAAGAGAAAATTAACAGTCTTAACAGTAATTAATGAATCGTAACAAAAATCATTTTGGATTTCTATAAAAAGATATTTGTTCCTACACATTACCATTAGTAAACATACAAAACGAGTATAATAATAAACATTAATAAAAAGTATTATGTTATTACATCTAAACACGAGTGTTAACAAAGTAAAGAGCCTACAAAAAGAACAACCATTATTAACGAATAAAATAAAGCATTGAAACAGTGCGATGGTATTTTAATTTTCAACGTGTAGGTAATGTTACCTACCTATGTTACCCGGTAAAGTATGTACTTTACCGGGTGTTTAATATGGCTCATTGAGCATCAGAAAAAGACTGTCACAGGTATGAGTGACAGACGACGGTCTACAGCCCATTCGCAGTTATTTTACCTCTGATTTTGGGTCACTGTCAAAATCAAAGTGATCTTTGTTCTCGTTACAATATGGTTGTTGTTAGGTTGCTGCTGTCAAAGGTAAAATAACTGAGAACGGACTCTACGAGTACAAAGAACCCGAACTGTTTCTAGAACTGTACGATACCCACTCACAACGTGCATGAGGTATTGAAAAAGTACACGACAACCCAAACACTAAGTAAATTCTGACGAAGTGCTCAAAACCAACAAACAACTCTATATTAGTCTTGGAACGAAATGACTGGAAATCATGAGGAAGGCCTTTGCACAGCAGTGGGAAACTGCAAGCTGACAGTAACCTGTGGGTGTAACAATGCATTTCTAGCAAATAAACGTTTGATTTGATTTGTAACCGTATCTCTTTTGGATGATTGAATTATTATAATAGATTCAAAGCTGTGCATACAATTTAACAACAGCTTTCCTGTAAAGGAAAACCTACTTATGACGGAAGATTTTACTAATACTTAAGATTACAATTTCCTACAACGACGCTACCACGTACAAGCGAGTATACATACAAGTAGTATATAAAAATATTCGAATGAGTATGTATAATTTATCATTGATACGCTAAAGCGGAGTTAGTATACAAAATTCTATTTGTGGAAACTTATGGGTGCTTTCTATTAAGGACCTTTCAGTGGCCTTTACAATGCGGTACGGTAGTGAGGACTGTGAGAAGTGTCTCTGAGGGATAGAATCCGCAACGAAGTGATCCGGCAGAGAACGATCGAGTGGGCGATCTTCGCAGGATCGCTGGATGATAGTTGCAGAAAATAAAGTTCAATGGCGTGCAATAGGAGAGGCCTATGTCCAGCAGTGGACTGCTGTAGATTAATGATGATGATGAGGAGCAAGCTTAGCGATGCTGCAATCGAAATCTACGATTGATAGACCCTCGTTCAATTTAGTCGCATCGAGTTGGAGTATAGCAAAAAGAAATCGATCCTACTTCAACACAATCGTCTTTCTCATTCTAACTTATAAATAAATAAAAAATCTATCTGAGCATGTACCACTTGACTGAAATCCTTATTTCTCACAGTGACTGTACTATTTTTTTAGCCTTGTGTGGGATCTCACGTATCACGTAATTTTACTACATACAACACACCTTTCCAATATATAAAGAAAAGGATAATAAATGTATTACTGAAATACGGCCTTTCCTTTGGTGGCCCCCTTTAAAACCAACAAATACTGTCACCAAATGCTACAGCCATAACTGAATTGAAAGCACCCAAGTCGAAATATTCGAGAGAATCAACCCCAAGTATCCAACACTTGACTGCACATATTCAAGTAAAATTTAGGTGACAATATTTTACTATATTGTGCACAATCATTGGAATACATAATGGCTGCAGCCATCGTTGTTGCGTCAGTCTCCATATACTTACGCAACACTACCTCCAGCTTCGATATGGACAAATTATTTTCTATGAAGAAATTCTTAGAAAGCCTGAAACATAATTCCCATAACTCTGTATCAACAGGGAAAATACTCATACATTTGTCTATTATCTGAGCTGCTTTTATAGAAACGTCACAATCCGCAATGTTTTCGGTCGTGTTTGAAGATACTCCATTTTTGCGATATTTTAGTTCATCGCAGCAACATGGCAGAGCGTTGTAGATAGATGGATCTATTACAGGATATGCTTCTTCATTGAGAATAGACAACGACACCTCTTTGATGCGCTTTGACATAATGTTTTTAATTATTAATTTGAGTTCTTCTTTCTTTGGGAAAGTTTTTGTCTCATTATTTAAATCTCCTTCTACTGCAGTGTGCGTCATGTAAGTGGGATCATTTTGTAAGTCATGTTTTAAATTGTCTAATAACAATCTTAAACATTCTGAATATATTTTGTTGTGGTATGCAAACTTAGCCGCCAAGTTGCAATTTCCTTTGAAGTTTTCCTCGTTTAGCCATGGTTTTAGTATCAGGATCATATCATCAGCCCACGATTTCTTTTTAAAATCATTCATAAAAGCCAGTGGGTTTAATCTGGCTTCGATTGGTTTCCTTTGCAAATCGTCAACGTCAAAAGGAAACATGGTATATATGCAATCGACTTGTATAAATTGGAATTTGTTGCTGCTTCGATTTGCTGGTATTTTAATGACACGCTTTGTTGTTTTCATCATGATAACGCGGCTACCACCTCTGTCCTTTTCAGTGAGGAACTAAAAATATATTAAATTAATTCAGTTACTGTTATTGAATCCGAGTGCATAAAATATGTATCTTAAAAATCTAGAATTGCACTAATTTACCTGTAGATGTATGTTGCCCGAGACATATATTCTCCCGTCGTTATCGATATAAACTGTGAAGTCTCCTCCACATTTTACAATAGCATTTGTTTTAAAGTCCTCTGTTTCAATTTCTGGTGTTTTAACAATTTCCGTCTGAGAATCGCGGCGTATTTTTATTTCAGTTGGAATTGAAATCAGCTTTCGATCTCCACTTCCTGTAATATAAAAATTGCATGATTATTTTAACATAAAAAAAGTTATACACGAGGTTCACACTTTTCATAATCCTACTGACCTATTTGCCCATCGAAGTTGAGGCCCCAACCGTAGGGGGTGCCAGCGTTATTGAGTATGAATGAGTGGTGCCAACCCGCCGACAACTGTTAGTAAAAGAAAGTCAACAATCAACAACTGTAAATAATATAGTAGTAGACGCGGCAGAACCAACTTGAAAAATATGATTAAGTAATTGCATATTTCCTTTGCCCAGGCGTGACACAGCGCTGACTACCATAAAAAGAAAAAATACATTCACTAATATTTCTACGGCTGCATGTCTTGTTTTTTTTTTTTTTTTTTCAATGTCATATTATGACAAAGTTCTAATTTCATTGCATAGAGTTGTTAATCTATAATTTTGTTCATTCTGTACTTCTATAGTAGTGACAGCTCTATATTAGATCTTATCATAGCACGTTCATTTCGTAATTCTGATGCACGAAGCACGAAGCAAATACTTTTCTTGGGATGTCCACACATTATGTTACAGTTCGCGTCAAATAACTTTGCCGCTCTGAAGCTAGGCCTTTCGCTAGCCGCGCATGCGCGCTGCTGTTTTATTCATAGGATTAACAACTGCGCAGTTATTTGTTGCCTACTTCAGAGTGGCAAAGTTATTTGACGTGAACTGTACCTGTACGATCTCCCCGCGCACATGCTGCGTGTCCACGCGCTGCGGCAGCAGGTGCGGGTCGGGCGCGGCGGGCGCGGGCGCGGCGGGCGCGGCGGGCGCGGGCGCGGGCGCGTCGGGCGGCGAGTCGGCCGCACGCCGCGCGGTTGCCGCGCGCACTTGCTGTGGACTCGCGCCCCATTGCCATACGTCGCCTTTGCTTGTTAGTGCCAACTGTAAAACACCAGTTATGTCACTACTTATGGCGTAAAGAATGACTCCATAATATCCTCCCAACCGAATTTCAGTCACGGCAGCCAGTCTCAACGGAGGTAGGTACACAGGAGATATTATAGTGCACAAGTATATGCGCGAACACAGATGAAACAGATTGTCTGTTCCTTTACTCTCATAGTGCGATGGGACGGCAATCCAACACGACCAGGGAGAGATTAGGCGTCCTGCGCCTAATCTCTCTCTGATCTTTTCTTTTTTGGAGCATAAAAAACCGTTGGTCCTGTCAATGGTTATTCGTGCTCCAAAAAAGAAAAGATCTAAAAAGAAGAAAACAAGAAGAATGACTCCATAGACCAACATGTCTCAATACAATACTTGTTCTTACTTTATTTCAAGCTTATTAAACCTTTGGTATTACAAAACAAGATCTAAGTTTACAAATTCGAGTTGTTTTTGTATTTTGAAATGGTTTTAAAGACATTTTTTTTCTCTCGGTTTCAAAATCTGAAAACCTCTGTTGGAACAATGTTCAAATAAATACAATGTTACAATGACAGGATCATTGATGCAAATAATGAAGACATTCTGTTTTGAGCATACTATTACCTACAACAAAAAGGCCTAATATTATTGATGTAATCTGCGTTCGCGAATTCAGTTTCCAAACATGTACCTAAACAAATACATATGTGTTTTTGAAAATAACTTGTAATTATCATCATCATTTCAGCCGAAAGACGTCCATTGCTGGACATAGGCCTCCCCCAAGCACCTTTAATACCCACCCACACCTAATGTTCAGTTTGCGCTACGACTTCAAATAATTTTGTGACTTTTTCTGAATTCAATTTAATGTACACTGGTATAACGTTGACATTTGTTTAAGTGGAAATAACATATATTAGAACAGGGATTTTGAACTTTTACAAAGTATGGTCTCACATTGTGGAAGTATCCGACGGCGATAGCTCTGACGGGATCCTGCAGGTGCACGCGCACAGGCACTGAACTCTTGTGCCGCGCGCCGCTCGCCAGCTGACCGAACACGCCCGCGCCGCTCGCCCAGACCTCGCCGTTCTTCATTAGCACCACCGTGTGACAGGCGCCAAGGCCTACACTTAACACCTGATAAAAAGGTTTTTTTTTTAAGTAAATGCCCCGTACCATAGAAAAAAGCTTTGTAACGAAGCGAAACTCCCGCTCTGGTCATAAAAAAACAGCGGCAGTTGAAAACTTAGAAGAGAAATCAGATCAACGAAATCGACCCAAATATTGTAACTACAGTGTAAACTCTTTATAACGTCATCCTTTATAACAATAAACTCCCTGTAACGTTGAAGTGAGCCCAACTTGGTTGGTTTGCGTTAAAACCCACATATTGAAAAACTCTTTATAGCGATATGCCATTCTCTATTACGAAGAAATGTGTTCATATTTTTAGACAGTAAATATTTATTATCGGTATTATTGTTTATGTTATGTTATCAGGTAACAAAAGACTGAAGCTCCGAAACATCCCAGGTCGGTCTAGCTTTTGTTATCCTTAATTGCCTCGAACACTCTTTTGTTATCCTTAATTGCCTTGAACACGTGCAGTATGGCACTGTTTTCTCGGATGTGATGGTATTCGACCAAGCATACTGGGTACCTATCGTATTATCAGTCGTAAACCTACTTTGAAACTTTTAACATGGCCAGTAAACGGAAAGCGATTTGTGTTGACGAAAAAGTTTGTGTGGTATTTCTTCACTCCATATAACGATAACTCTCTATAACGACAATAAATGCTCAGTCCCTTGAGTTTCGTTATAAAGAGTTTACACTGTATTTATTTTTAAATCGATATAAATGAAGTGAATCTACCATAGTCCAGTCACTTTAGGGTTTCACCTCGGAATTTGAGATAATAAGCTGGAAACTCGTATACAGCTTTATTTTGGCGTTCTAAAAGTTGTCTCAAAAGTCACATATTATCTCGTGTCTGCGTCGTAAGTTATTCGAGGTCAAAGGTCACGAAAATCGGTTTTTTGCAATTATCTCCGTTTCTATTGCTCCAATGATGTTAGCATCCAGTATCAAAATTGTAGAGCATAAAATTTGCGACAAATTTTGTTCTAAGCATTTTTTCATAGAGTCAACCGTTTTTGAGATAGAGAGCGGAGAGCACCCAGCGCTCAGGCATATATACTGTAATACAAGGTCAACCGTGAATCTCGGTGAATAATACCTTGTATACAGTTACTAAATCATTACAATATTATCAACAATAAATAATTAGTATTATTTATTAGTTAATACATTGTATTGAATGATGTTTTATATATATATATATAGATATATATATCGACGGCGAAGTGCCAATAACTCCTAACTGACAAAGTCAAAAGACACCTCACTCCTTTTTTTACGAGGTACACTGGATGATGGTGAAGGTTCACCTTCCTCTAGTCGTCGTTTTGATGCTGATATAGAATTTTTACTGGTGTATACTTTCCGACACTCGACATGCACATTCACAGAGGTTAAAGTATTTAAGAAGTCTATGTGACCATCATTTCTTTCGATACTTGCAGTTTTTAAAGTTTTCAAGCCACGCACTACATTCACAGAATCACCTTCAGTTAGAGACTTCCCACAAATAAAACACAAGTCAGCCATAATCTCAATAGAAAAATAAGATTATACATTTTAAACTTTAAAATCTGTAAATATTAAAATCTTTAAAATTGAAAGAGCAAATACTTAATAATTTTTTATATTTATAATCTATAAATACATATATATATATATATGTATATATATATAAAACATCATTCAATACAATGTATTAACTAATAAATAATACTAATTATTTATTGTTGATAATATTGTAATGATTTAGTAACTATATACAATGTATTATTCACCGAGATTCACGGTTGACCTTGTATTACAGTATATATGCCTGAGCGCTGGGTGCTCTCCGCTCTCTATCTCAAAAATGGTTGACTCTATGAAAAAATGTTTAGAACAAAATTTGTCGCAAATATGCTCTACAATTTTGATACTGGATGCTAACATCATTGGAGCAATAGAAACGGAGATAATTGCAAAAAACCGATTTTCGTGACCTTTGACCTCGAATAACTTACGACGCAGACACGAGATAATATGTGACTTTTGAGACAACTTTTAGAACGCCAAAATAAAGCTGTATACGAGTTTCCAGCTTATTATCTCAAATTCCGAGGTTGACCCCTTTTTTTGCCTAAAGTGACTGGACTACCACATCTAAAATCTGTAAGAATTGTTATTTGAACGAATTTTGTATAATACATATTATTGCAATTATTTAAATTTTGCATTGAATAAAAAGGCTTTTTTATTTATTAGATTATAGAAGTGAAACTTCAGCTCCGTACATAAAAAATAGCGGCTTTTAAAAAGTTTTGAAACGTAACGCTCAATTGTGTCACTAACTTAACAAAAAAAAGTAGCACCCTCACCTTTCTGCCTTGGAATTTGGTAACCAACTTGGGTGAGCACTCGTCATCTATGGTGCCGTGACACAGCTGACCGTGGACGCCCCATCTAAAACAAAATGACAAAAACGAAGACATCCGTTAGTTGGATGCAATAAAACATGCATGATATAAGTAAAATCGGCCAACGGCAAGGTGCAGCAACGATCTTCGCAGTGTGGCTGGTAGCAGCTGGATGAGAGTTGCCGAGAATCGAGCTAAATGGCGAGCAATTGGAGAGACCTATGTCCAGCAGTGGACTACTGTAGGCTGATGATGATGTACTACTGTGTCCCAAAAGTACCCGGAAATTGTAAATAAAACACAAGGGGTAATTTTAATCATCCAAATTTATTTTGTCCCCTTCAAAGTAACTTCCATTAGAGGCAGTACACGTACGCCAGCGCTTCAACCAGTCATCGAAACACTTTTCATACGCCGAAATCGGGATGGCTTTCAGCGCCTTCGTCGTATTTTCTTTCACCGCCTCTATGGTCACGAAACGACACATTCGGATGCTTGTTGCTCCGACCCGTGTCTCATCACCGGTTATGATGCGCTTCATAAACGTGGAATCGTTTCTTGCTTCAGAAAGTGTCTCATTAGCAACCTCCATTCGGCGCTGTTATTGCATGAAATTCAGATCTTTTGGCACAAGTCGAACAGAAACGCGAGCCATTTGCAAAAAGTCAGTCAATATGCGATGTACTGTTGTTTTTGGTACGCCGATATCTCTGGCTATCTCTCTCACACCCACAAGACGATTTTGCATTACAATTTGCTTTACTTCATTGCACGGTTCCCAACTTAGGGGTTTTCCCCCCAGATTTAGGGGGTAAATAAGTGAGATAGGATTTTCTTAGGGGTCTGAAATTTATAGGGGTATTTTTAGGGATTTTTTGACTCTTTAATATTTTTAAATTGATAATTAGATCATTAGTATTAATATTTATTTCTTGACCTAGCGACTTATAGCGACATCTAGTACGTAACTGGCGGTCATTTTATTGTCTGTGCATATGGCGGTTATTGTTGTGTATAATGAAGTCTCTATTTTTTTCTGAGATTTTTTTAAACTTGAACGTATCTTTGACATTTGGCTTACGTCAGATAGGGATTGGTTTGTACGTACAAGTATGTCGACAAGAAATGTATTAATGATACCTAAGGAAAATAAATATAAAAAAACGTACCTACGTAACGTATTTCTAAATCATTATGAATTTATATTTGTATATTTTTTTTTAGGGGCACAACTAAATCATTTAGGCGTTTTTAGGGGTTTTTGACACAGACTTTAGGGATAAATATTTTTGAGAGTTGGTAACATTGCTTCATTGACATGATCGTTGTCAGTTGAAACGGATGGCCTTCCAGCCCGTGGTAAGTGTCTGACCACTGTACAGCCCGCTTTGAATGATGTGTACCACTCGTATGCCTGAGTTTTGGATAATTATACAATTATTTCCGAACGCCTTTTGTAACATTTTAAGCGTTTCGGCACAAGAAATTTCATTTGAAACACAGAATTTAATACAAGATCGTTGCTCAACAAAATCGGCCATAGTAAAAAACGACGCGACCACAAAAGTTTGTCACAAATGTTAATTAATTACAAAATACTCGACAGAGGTTAGGTTATTTTATTACCGCTAACCAATGACAGTTGTACCAACCTAACGCAAAATGAATTTTTTAAATATCTCTAGCCCGGGATTTTGAAATGAGAATTTCCGGGTACTTTTGGGACTGAATGTATATCTTGCGTGTACGCCTAGCTATTTGTATGCTTGACTCATCCTTTAAAAATTACAAATAAACTCACCTTCGCATTTATAATATTCAATAAGTTAGGAGTCAACTAATATTATAAAGCTCAAAGTGAGTTTGTTCGTTAATTGTTTGTTACTTAATCACGCAAAAACGGATGGATGGATTTGGATGAAATTTGACACACTGAAGATAGATAGACCATGGCCTGAATAAGGACATGGGCAATTTTCCATCCTGGATCGCAGACGAAGTCACGGGCAACAGTTAGTAATAAATTAACCTTGCCTATTTACCTCTTACAACTACCTTTACAGAACTTAGACGTAATTCGATAGTGTAGCTTTCAACTATTATTACAAAAACAACATAGAAATCGTCTTATCTGCTTATGGTACTAAGTCAACCATTGACATGTTTGCCCACCGGCTTGCAGTACTAAAACCGTCGAAGAATATAAAAAGACGGTCTCGGTTACCCAGTTACCAAGACTAGAAAAAGTAGGAGGAGAAATTATAGGATACACTTTTTTTAATTGTGATACAAGTAACACATAATGGATTTACTTTAATTGCTGGAAAAGACAATGTGTGAGTCTGGTACCTATACCTACCTTAGTTAACAGAAGGTTCGTAAGGAAAAATAACAATCGATCGATTGATCAATCCGAAGCGCACACTTTTCTTTATAAAGCTGTACGTAGTTTAAATTTAATTGAAAAAAAACAACAAAATAATGTATTTTTGAGAATTAAAAAAGAAGTTATTCGTCACTCACCCCCACGTGTACAGTCGTCCGCCAACATCAACAACGGCGGAGTGGTAGTGGCCCGCGTATATCGCAGCGAGTGGCGCGGTGAAGTTGCCGGCCACGTGCCGCAGTGAGCCAGCCGATACCGCGCCTTCGCCCACGCCGCCCACCCATGAAGATCCTACACCCAGCTGGCCGTACGAGTTGTCGCCCGTTGCGTAGATCTATTCATCATAATATTAATTTTGTGAAAGCCCATAGCAGATAATTTCAGGTTTCTTTTGGGTAAGCTCACTCCATCGTAGACTTTGTCTCTGTCACCTCTGACCTAGACTAGAGTCAAGAGAGAATTTCTAATAAAAATTAAAAAAATTGTAAATAAGATTGTTGGCGCCCCGCAACAAAGAAACGGCGTGCAGACGAAAAGTTGCACGCCGCGACAAGGTCAGACACTTCTGTCAGAGCAGCTGTCATAAGCAGAAGTAGAATTTTATTTACACGCTCGAGCGCCAATATCAGGCGGAAAAACCGACCTAATTCCATTTTATCAAAACAACACATAAAACTACGTCTACTACGACTTGGCCTCACCTTTTATGACGCCTAATAAATAATGATACATACCCCATTTTCAGTCAACACCAGCGTGTGGTGTCTTCCACATGCTATATCGACCACTCTCCCGATGAGCTCACTGTTAATCGGCGTAGTCGTCATCTTTATCCTCGCGTTTCCGTCATCGACAACCCCCCAATGCGCGAGTCCACAGCTCACTGTCCTCTTGGGCGTGAACTGATTCTTCCAAGTCTCAGGACTTTTTGTCACTTCTAGGTGTATCTCTGTACATGGATCTCTGGCGTCTATGACACATGCGATGTGTATAAATGTCGCTATTAATTGCTGTAGTCTGGTCGTCTGAATCAAAGAATGGTATACGTTAATTTTATATTACACTAGTTATCCGCATACACACCGATTTCTCTCTTTCAGTCGTCAGTAATTTAACTTTCTTATCCCTACCAGGCCTCCGTCACTCCATGTACTTGCGCGCTATAAATACCTACCGCCCGGCCGAGCGGTCTCGGGCCGCTTGCGGACCATATTCAGTGCGGTTTTCGCAAGCGAAGCGCACGCACGTTATTCAATTTTAATCATTCCATTCGTTTGTACGGGTACCTACAATGCCGTCTGGTGCCTTATGTGCAGTAGATGGGTGCAAATCAAGTAAAAGAAGGGATAAACACCTAATATTTTTCCATTTACCTGTCAATGAAGAAAGTTAAGTAATAAACTATTACCATTTTTTGTCGTTTCAAAATTATTACAGTCAGCACCAATTTATTAAAAACATATTTTACCTTTATACGATACAATTTTAAACTACAGAACATATTCACAGTTCTCAATAAAATAGACACAAATAGTTATGTTAATATAATTTTATCGAAGAGGCAGCCCTGCGATTGCTGTGGGATCGCGCGGTGCGAAGCAATCACAACTGTACGCTTGAGCATTTAGGCACATTTTAGCATGCAGCGGTTGCTGAACCGCTGCATGCTAAATTACCAACCTACCTACCACCTACCTACCACCTACCTACCTACTACCTGCTATGCTAAATTTCCAATACCTATTGCTATAATAGCCTACTCCGTCGCGTGCTGACGCGACGGAGTAGGCTATTATAGCAATAGGTATTGAAAATTTTCTACTGAGTGAAGTATCTGTTACGTAGTAACTATTTAGTAATCTGTGTCCCTACCTTCCGGAATAAATTATATGGTGAAACCAGCATCAACTCGGTTGCTTAGTTTAGGAGAACAACGCGGTCACACATACAGACACGAAAAGCGACTTAATTTATACTATGTATGGAGATACTTTGTTTAACACATGACTTTGCAGTTTTGCAGTCGTTACTCACATAAACCGAAGTTATTCCTTGCTTCAAATCACGCATTACTGGGCGTAATTGATCTTGCAATGGGTTCAACCACAAACATAGGCACTGTAACATAAAATCACTCATTAGTTAGACCAAAATGAAATTATTCTGTATAGATTGGATCCTACATTACCTTCAAAACCGTGGTATCGAATTTATGGCAATTTTCGATAACGTAGTCAAATAACCACTGTCCATTTTCTTCTAGCAAGAGAGGTACGAGGCACCTTTGTCCCAGCAGGCAATCGATAGCGCCACGACATATCTCACTTCGGGATTTCAGTGCAGACAGCATTAAGTGGGGTTGACCTCGATGGATACTGAACACAGGGACTAGATCCCAAAGACCCACTGCAGCGGCGAAAGACGACAACTCCAGCAATTCAGCTGGTTTCAATAGTGTCAACTTGGCGTCGCTAAAATAGAAACACAATATTTGATTTTTAGAAGTATAGAGCTATACTTCTAAAAATCAAAGGCCCATGGGAAGCGCAAAAAAGAGGCTTTTATTATGGCATTGAATAATAACGTTTATGGCCAGTGTTTTAAAGTGCAAGCGTGACCGCGCGATCACGCTGGAGCATGCTTTTAAAGCCGTCGTTGTCTAAGTTTTTGCGACTTTGCACTTTATGACTCTGAGTATAAAGTAAGATTTTCATTGTCATAAGAAAATTCTCTTGTGAAACAATATACCAAAAGGTAACAAAACATACGGTTCAAACGTATCCTCGGTACCAGTGCTCATGTTAAGTAACGTAGCTAGAAGTTTAACAGTAATAGCGGCATCGCCCAGGCTGCCAGTGTTGCCAGTTTGTTTGTACGATGACAACTCGCTAAGTTTACCGAACACGCCCAGACGTGCCACCCACCCGTCAGGCTGACTCTGCAATATGTTACAGGTAATTAAAATTGTACCGCGCGATGTGACTCGTAAACAAGATTTTTTGTATTTTATATCGTGACTTCAGTAATGCCAAATAAGTTCTAAAAAGGAATTTTAAAGTGATATAGATCTCTAGCTTTTGATTATACTGAACGACTTTGAAAAAAAAAAACTTTTTATACATGTGTCGAAATTGTCTGTGTACAGCAGTGGCGTGCATTGCATAAAGGCATATAAGCAGTGCCTACCTCGATAAATCACCATAAGCCTATCAATTACTTTTTAGTGTGTGTGCCTCACAGTTGAGAGACTCACTAAATTATCATAATTAACAAAAAACAAAAACTTCATACAAACACGCGCGGCAGTAGGCAGTCGCCAAATAGCCTACTTGGCTGTCGTATTATTCGCACATTTTCATTGGTCTTTAAATCGTTTAAGTTAATACGACGAAATTTAAAATACGTACGTCTCACGCGTAATACCGTTACGTTCGACCTTCGCAATTTATCACCCTAAAGTAGGCATGCCTACTCAAATAACCAACAGAGTATGTATGAATTTTAAAATCGTAATTTGGCCGTGCGAAGAAAGAAAGGGATGGATATTGAGGTCGCCAAAAAATGAAAATCCAAGATGGCGGCAGTAATTTTTTTTTCATCATGGGTGTCGTTTTTATGGTTTTCAAGGACGCTAAAGCCGATAGTGAGGTCAAAATGAAAATCCAAGATGGCGGCTGTAAATTTTTTTCGTCATGGGTTTCGTTTTCATGGTTTTCGAGGGTGCTGGAGCCTATAATAGTCAAAATAAAAATCCAAGATGGTAGCTGTAATTTTTTTTTATTTTTCATTATAGGTGTCGTTTTTATGGTTTCCAAGGATGCTTAAGCCGATAGTGATGTTAAAATGAAAATCCAAGATGGCGGCTGTAATTTTTTAAATTATTTCATCATGGGTGTCGTTTTTATGGGTTTCAAGGGCGCTTAAGCCGATAGTGATGTCTAAACGAAAATACAAGATGACGGCTGTAATTTTTTTTCATCATGGGTGCCGTTTCATGGTTTTCGAGGGTGCTGGAGCTAATAATAAAGACACAATTTTTTTTTTTTTTAATTTTTCATTCTGGGTGTCGCTTTCATAGCTTTTGAGGGTGCTGAAGCCAATAGTGAGGTCAAAATGAAAATTCAAGATAGTGACCGAGTCTGCCTAGACTAGACGCAGTCTAGTGCCTGCCTGCCTATTCTGAAAACCAATGCACGCCATTGGTGTACAGTTATTTTTGTACGCTCATTGCACGATAGGATCTGCTTTACCGACTAAGCATTGTGTCCTGACTTGATAAAGGAATTCATTTGAAAACTGACGAAGATATAAAAGAATGAATGAATTCTAAGAAAGATTAACGATTGGAGGCTAAAGATTGTAGATGACTAAATCGTCAGCCTGTATATTAAATGGCCTCCTTTCGCCAAGACGTACCTGTGACAACGAGTACAAGTAAAGCGCCGGCGCCATCTTGCCGCGAGACAGCAGCATGTCGGCGGCGGCGCGGAGCAGCGCGGGCAGGGGCGCGCCCAGCGCCGCACACGACTGCTCCGCGCCCACGCCGCCGCGCATTATCACGCCCACCAGCCATTCGCATGCTTCACTCCTTAATATAATAGAATAGAAAATTTGAATAGAATGTAGGTATACAGGTGAGTTGTTACAAATTAATGTTTCATTATTTATTGTTCTTGTAGCATTTTTTGTTGTGAAGGTTTTTTTTAAATCCAATTAATGGATGAATTTTGAACCTTATACACTTTACAAAAATTGCATGCTTCTCGACCCAGCCGTTTAGGCTGTGCGTTGTCTGGTAAAATGGGTAAATTTTAATCAAGCAGAAGAAACACTTACACAGTATTAAGAATATAAGCTCCCTTGTTGGTGACAATCAGACAGGGCTCGAGACTGAACCGCGGCAGCTGCAGGTCGCACATGAAGGTGGGCTCGCGCCACCCGCCCGCCATGCTGGGAGGTTCACGCGCCGTCATCAAGTGCGCTCGCCTCACATCACCGATTAGCTCTGCGCGCCATAGTTCTGAGGACTCCCTTTTAGCGCCTAGTAAGGCTTCACCCTGTCAAATTTACAAAGAATATTGTTTATTTATGAATGAAAGGCAACTAACAAAAAGTATCTACAAGGCAGATGTGAGTGGAAATGCCGGACACCCTCGAAGGACAACAGCATTGGTGGTGTTCTTAAAAAACGTCAGGTGCGTACTCGCAACCAGCATGCGATTGTGACTAGATGTGTTCATACATCTAGTCACAATCGCATGCTGGTTGTGAATATAAACGAAGGAAAATAAGTAAGGATCGTAGCACTTCGCGTTCTATAGTTTCTGCCTACCCAAATGGGATGAAGGCTTGAGTTTATGTACGTATACATTTATAAGGCACGCCACAACTTATTTACAAATTAATACTTAGATTAACCACTTCTCATGAAGGTCCTGTGGAAATGAGTCACTAACAGCCGTGCACATCATTCACAGAGTAGGACAAACAGAACTTTACCAGTTTAGTACAAGATAGTAAATGAATTAGATTCAATTAAAAATTATTAAGGTAAATTAATTATTGGTATTATTTTTTTTCTTATAAAACGACATGGACATATTGCAAAATTATTTGGCAATTATTATGTCAAGGTTTATTATCATATAATAATTTAAATAGTAGTTACTCTTTATAGATGGAAAATAGCGGGTAAAGAATATCATAGAACACCATAGCATGTGAGCTGACAAAATTATTATTATTGTGCATTGATACAGCTCAATGCCATGTGGCGTTAGCTTAAAACGACAAATCTCAGGTCAGTGGACCACAAAAAATCTACAAAAACAGTTGGTGTACTTTTTTAATAGGCATTCCTTAAGGTCGTATTTTATCTCCTCAAAATTTATCTTAAACACACCTGAATGACAGAAAAGCTTGCAGAATGCACTTCCAGTTCCTTCTTCCTCAAAAGGTATACAAGTCTCTGGGACCATAACCCTTGGATGTATTGACCATCTTTCTTAATATGA
Source organism: Luperina nickerlii (assembly GCA_963855955.1). NCBI lineage: Eukaryota > Metazoa > Arthropoda > Insecta > Lepidoptera > Noctuidae > Luperina > Luperina nickerlii. The sequence continues at coordinate 9,601,257 of OY979669.1, forward strand.
GGCCTAAGTGTTCTTGATGGAGTATCTTCTTCAGGGCTTTCTAACTGAAAAGATCATAAGCAAGATTAGTTTTCATACTTTTTTTTTCAAACCTGCAGAACATACTATAAGGATATCGTCATCATCATTTCAGCCGAAAGATGTCCACTGCTGGACAAAGGTCTCCCCCAAGCACCTCCACTTCGACCGGTTCTGTGCTTCTCGCATTCAACAGGTTCCTGCGGCCTTCACAGGGTCGTCGGACCACCTTGTGGGAGGTCTTCCAACGCTACGTCTTCCGGTACGCGGTCGCCACTCCAGAACCTTTCGGCCCTATTTATTATTCAACCTGACAAGGAGGTAGACTCTTAGGGCACTAGAGGTCATTAACTTACAATGAGAGTTCCTTCATTTAATTCAAATGCTGTCAGAAAATGTCTTCCATTCACATACTGTGCTGTCAGTGCCCAGTTGTTGGAGCCTTTGCGAAATAATGGCAAATACTCTGTAGGCTTCAAAACATATTCTACTGTTTGTGGTTTACTGTCATCTGAAAAAGATTAATTAATTTAACCCCTTAATTTAGTCTGCCTTCAAAGAGACGGTGAGCAGGCATCTTATGGTCAACCTCGTTCCATCATAGACCTCATCCATGACTTTCCATAAGGAGTGATCAAGGCCAAGAGTAGGCCGCATTCAGCATAAAAAAAAAATATCTTTCATTTTAAAAAACCATTCCTAACCAGTTTCAAATATATTACTGAAGAAGTTACAACAGATTGATAGCTTTTAAGGGTGATGATAGTTTTACATATTATTTAGAGAAATAATATACAAACTACTATAAGATATTTTCTGGAGCTAGGTAAATAAAAGCAGAGCAGTATTATATTCCTTACCTTTAGAACCACCCTGTATAAAGAAAGTAATTTTATCCTTGGACAGCTGTTTGATGTATGACATAAAGCTGTCCTTCTTATCTTTATCATTTTGTGCTCTTGTTTGTTGCAGCCAGTTGTACCCAAAGGATCTGTGCTCCAACACTAACTTACATTGCTGGGCCTGGCTCACTGATATCTGGAAATATAATTTATCTTCAATTTCATGTAGATGCTTACATTAATATTACACTTTTCTTTTTTTTCTTAGCCTATTTTGTCCCTCTGCTTGGCAAAGGTCTCCCCCAATTCCTTCCAAGAACTGTTTTCCCACACATGGTATGCATCCAGGTCATCATTATTACACTTGTATTAAGTTAATGTTACATGATTCCTAATTCAGATACTTAGACACAAAAGTATACTTATCACGAAAATAGCAGCAAATATTAATTTAATAACATAGAATCCCCTTTTACAATTCTTATCCTTAATCATATTGGATTCATTTTAATAGTTTCAATTTACTGTTCACTCATTCATATTCATTTATTCTAGTGGAATATGGTATTTATTATATTCTATTGTTACACAATAGTCTTACTTAGATGACATTATTTCACTATAAATAAGCATGCAATTATACATATGACTAAGCCACCAAGTTCAATACACTAGTCTTTCCACAAACAACACATGATTTAAATACATACCAGGAGTGTTAATAAATCGAGTGAATCGTCGAAACAGATTTGTAAATCTGTTATTTCTCCTGGTACTTTACACTCACCCACAATACTTTGTGAGTCCAGGGAATAAAATGTTATTGTTCCTGTCTGAAATCATAAAATCTGTGTTACTTTTATACAGGCAACACAGTAGATCACTTTTCTGCTTAGTTACGTAAATAACATACAGGGCGGCAGGGAAATCGATGCACAAACTTAAACCATGATGCACATGATGCTAGACACCCTAGCATAGAAATTTTACATCAGTCACAATCTATGGAACAACGGTTTTATTGTTTTATAACTGACGAAAAAATCAACAGCTTTCAGAATCATGAACTGTATCCATGGTAACAGGTTGCGCGTCAATGCTCCTGCAAACCTGTATGCAGTTAGTAAAAATACTCTTTATTTTTTGCATTTTTTACAATATACATACCAGCATTAGTCAGGTAACCTTCACACAGTATAATAGCTCTGAACGGGGACCCCCATTAGAATTTAGATATTGTAACATATTAATTATGTATTGTCCTTTAGCAATATTAATTTTTGACATATTATTTCATATTAAAACAAATACAACATTACCTTTGATCCAATAATTAGTACATTCTCTGATTCTTTAGTTAGCCAACATACCAGGGATGTTGGTTTTAATATTTGTCCTAGTGGCAAAACAGTAACTCTTGAGAGTGACCATTTGTAATCAAACATACTCTGAGGGATGAACAGCGGTAGAAATGGCACCAACAGGACCTTCTGTTCACTAACAATAATCGCCCATGTTCCGCTTGGTTCGAAACACATACAATAAATTGGATTATCTAGAAAATCCCAATCATAATTTTTCTCGAATCGTTCTAACTGAGGATCAATGTAAATGAAAATTAATTCTTTAACACTTGTAAAGGCAAAGAACTTTTTATGCCCCACTTCATAAAAGCTGTACGCAGTAACATCTAGATGTACTAATACATCTAATTTAAATAAACCTGAAAAATCCAAATTTTCACTTGGTAGGGCCATTTTAGCCAAATAATTCCAAAATTCCAATATTGTTTTCTTTTTTTCCTGGACGTAGCAATCGACTTGTCTAGAATTGTCACTTGTCAGTGTCAGATTTGATTACTTTACTCTTTGGTCCAGCGTACAATCCTCGTAATTTTAAGAACGTTCGCAGTTTGATTTAGGTCTCAATCAGTTTCAAAATAACTCTAATTTCCCTACATTTTTGACGAGTCTGAGATGAGATCTTGACTAGATTTTAAAAGTTTTTAATTACGGAAATTGTTGGCCTTCAGATTTGTCGCTAGGAGTCGCTGCGTGTGTATCAAGCACTACATCTATATTTGTTAGAATCCGACTACCTAGTAACGTACCGACTAAAATCGTTTTCGGCATCACTATGATGTCTTGTCAGTTGTCAAAACTTGTCTAATAAAATAAGATTTGACCTAAAGGTCCAGTTACCAGGTCATAAAATTAAAAAAAAAAAAACAAAACTTGTCACTGTCAGTGTCATCGTGTGACATTCAACACCAATCTATTTCAGATACAATTTTCTTTTTGCTTTTGGAAAAGCTCTGTGGATGGAGGCGAAATATTTGATTTAAAAATGCAATATTCTTATGTTTAATAATTACCAGGTATAGTTCATGATTTAAGCCAATTATTACTAAAACTGATAAAGTATTACACAGTCACAATCCCAAATCACTATTTTAGTTAAATAGTATTATTTTTCCTATAAAATAGGCCACACTCCCTATTTTGCTTTAATTATTATTTTGGTTTATAGGTCGTAGCATGATTACATACGCTATCATGCTTCTATTTTATGAGAATATAGCAAGCAACCCAGCTTAAATTCCAAATGCCGAAACAATCTATATTTCACCGTGGTGTGAGATTCTTTTTTAAGAAAAACCTATTATTAACAAACAGTATAACATCTGGAATATGCATGGCAGTTGGTGATTTGGTGCAGCAAGAATTTGAATTCCAAACAAAAGTTATACCAGAAAGATATGACTGGGGAAGATCAGGTTTTTATATTTTTGTGTAATCCATCAGATGTGTTATGTACCTCAGTTGCCTTATTATATTTTAAAAGAACTTGGTATGGTAGGTAATCTATAGCATTTCATTAAAGTTTTAAAAAAATGAACACATTATGATTATTTATGTTGTTATGTAACTACGTTTCATAAACAACGGTACTTAGCCCTTTTTTATTCCTACTGTATTTCTGAACTTTGATAAAAAAAAATATAATTCTATACTAAAATAGACCTTTGTCAATAGTATGAAAGAAAAAAAAATGCAGAAGGCTGCACATCAGTGGTAACATAACCAGTATAAGCTGGCCTCATAATCTATTGAAACTCCTTACTATGCTAGGCCAGTTGAAAGTCGAAAGTGTTACCATTGATGTGCGGTTGGCCCTGATGGTATTCAGGAACTAAATATGTTGAAGCGGGCCATGGAGGGATGGGCCTTAAATATTGAAGTTAACCAATTTTACTCAAAAGAGATATTCCTTTATTTCAGAGTTTAATGTTTTTTGAAGTCAGATATTGAACCAACATAAATGTGAAAAAAGAACAACTGTAGTTATCAAAATTGTCAAATGTTATCTGTGAGTAAAAATTTTAGCATCAGTACTTAGGATACTTCCCCTCCAGAGCCCACTTCAACTTTCCGACATGTGTACCTACAACATTTGTTTCAGCTCGAATGCTTGCTGTGGGAACAGCAATGGGCCCGTTGCATCATTATTATTATCTTACTTTAGACAAACAGTTACCAAAAGCTAACCTCAAAACAGTGACTTTCAAAATATTATGTGATCAAGCACTTGCATCGCCATCAACTATCCTAAGTTTTTTCATTGCAATGGGAATTTTAGAAAAAAAAACATTTTCAGAAATTACAACAGAAATTAAAAAGAAGTTTTTATATGTGTACATGGTGAGTCTGTCTTAACTGATACCTGAACCCTATCTATAATAGAAAAACTAGCACTTCGCCAGCGACTTTGTCTGCATACTTCCCTCAAAAATGTAACACCTCTACCCTCCCCACTCACCCTCCTTTTTAAAAGGTAGTTTTGGAAAATAAATATTTACATCTTTATCATTCCTTTACACAATGTTTATAGATCAAAGGAATAAGATTTTTCAAATAAACTATGTTGTTCCTTTTTGCCACGACACCACACGACACGATTTATATCCATTTTAGAGTTAATGAAACAAGTAGTATCCTGATTATGGGTTGATTTTTTAAAAACCCTGAAACACGTATGCAATTATTTTTTTTTAACTTATTAAGTATTACAGTTTCGAATTAAGGTGAATGGGTAGTTGAGACCGCGAAATTCAAATTTTCTTACATTTTTTGCAATTTGCAGGTCAGTGTCAGGTTGTATCTTGATCAAAATATGATTCGCGACAATAGCAGGTACATATTTAGAGAAGTATAATCATTAGAATCAATAATACATCTTTCTAAGTTAGATTTCTACCACTAACACTTTTCCATAAGAGATTGGTGGTTTTCCTTTCCTAGGCCTATATTAGAGCCAGAAGATACAGATATAGGGAAACTGAATGTCATACTTAACAAAGTTCAAATTCCATTTCAACCAAAAACTTATTAAGTACCTAGAACTTTTTTGTTACAAATGGACACTCAAAAATAAACTTAGAATACATTTCACCAAACTAGATAGGTAGGTACCTAACTGATCGAGTGGCGATGGAATGTAATTATCTGAGATTATGAACACTGCTTTAGATTCGGCTGTGCGTTGATATGTCAGCCAGTTAGCCAGTTTCTCCTTTTAAATTATTGTAAGAACTTTCAGTAACGTAACTCAAAACAATATATTGGAGAATGAGAACTTATGTCAATTGCTGTGATTGGTTGATTGAATTGTAAACAGCCAATCAGATCATTTGAGTTTAATGTTGACGTACAGGGTTGCAGGGACATCGACGCGCAAACTGTAACCATGATTCAGCACATCATAATTCTTGACCCACTAGCGTATAAATGTTTCGCCGGTTATCAAATAAAAAATCTGCTTGTTCATAGAAAATCTGCGCGTTCAAAATGTATGGAACAGCTAGTTTTTCTTTTTTTAAATAAGCGACTTAAATTTTCAACGCACCCTCGTGTTAAAATTTTTCATCAGAACCATGTATTGAACCTATACCCTGGGGTAACAGGCTGCGCGTCGATGTCCCTGCCAGCCTGTATAGTTGAGATTTGTTCCATAAACCGTGTGCTTGTTTTGTGTCGGTAGGTAATTATGTCAGACTGAACATTATTTCTTTGTTTCAGGGGGATTGTATGTACTGGCCACCAGTGCAATTTATTAATTTCTATTTTTTACAGCCACAGTACAGGGTCGTGTACATAAATTTAGCAACTATGGTGTTTAACATCTTTCTATCATTCGTAAAACATTATGATCAAAAACACCCATGATCATAGGTTTGTGATTATTTATAATGTAAATACTTTTTCTTTACGAAATACCTACTTATGTATTTCTTTTGGAAGTATCAAATAATTTATAGCAAGACAACTGTAAACTTGAGCTTTTCACGGTCTTGGGGCCGAACTTACAACTTAAAACTCTTTCCTTTAAGAACTCTATTTCTAATAACAAAACAGCCAAAATGTAAACAAGCTCAATAATTGACACTAATGACAATTTTTTTTTAAACTGCACCCTCATTGTTAAAAGTGCCCCCAAACAAAAGATTTTTTGGTTAAAACAAAACAGCTGGTGGAAGTTGTTTTCCAGTTTTTTTTCAGCTGTAAAGGGTAGACAGATCAAGCCACGTTTTTTGGTATCACCCAGAATTTTTGCTATGTCAGTCATACTTATCTGTAAAATACCATTATTCAGCTGCATCATTCTGGCTAGACTACAAGCCAAAACCTAACATTGTTGCACATAGAATTTGCAGAAGACTTTAGATTCATGCTTGAGCCCTAAACAAAACAAGGTAAGGTTTACAGTTGTTTTCCTATAGACGCTGCTTAGTTAAGTATAAGACAATAAAACAATAAATGAGTTTCATTATAGTAGAGACTCTCTGAATCTCTGACTTTACCCTGCATATTGATCTCCTTGATCAACCAATTGTGAAATCATTTACTTCACCACTCTGTAAAAACCGATAGGCACCCAGTAAATAATAGCAAATTAAATTAATTGGTTTCACAATTGAGACATGGCGATTTGGTTGTGAAGGTCAGACGCATCTGCTTCCTGATTCAAAATGTTTCAGTAACAAACGACTACCTAATGGTAACAACATTATTGGGGTGCGTCCACAGCCAGCCTCAGCAATGGGTAATGTTAAAACGAAAATGGCAAAATACAAAGGTTTCATATGCGAACCCGCAGTTTTTTTTTAATGAACAAGTGATCCTAACACTAGTTTAAAAATGGTAACAGCGTAATGGAGCAGATTTGAACTTAACCCTTAAATCTTTGAAGTTAATGCCCGTTTTCACTAACACTAGGCGACACCCGAGTACCTAATGAGTGTGCGTGCTGTTGGAATTTTTAAAATTTTGGATCTTCGGAGCCGAACGTTGAAATCGTACAGATCGTGAGTGTTATAATTTGTTAAGACATACATATAAGTAGTTAGGTAAAAAGAATTTATTTAAAACACTAACATAAAGTAATACAATTATTATTATAAATAGACCCCTCATAACATTGGTGCCGTAAGTCGTTAACCCCAACACATTGTCCAATCATCTTTTCTCGTTTGTAATTTGACAATGATGCGATATAGAGCCAACGCTGGTCCTAGAGGCAGTCCCAAACCTCTTACTATGTCGGCACGCCGTGCCATGCTCAATGCTTGACCATCGAATTCCTGAAAATACAGTATTTTTATAATTTCTTATCACTTATCCACTCCAGAACTATCCATTATCAAACATGCAGAATTCTGGTTATGAAGCCATTAGATTAAAAATATTTTTTGTTAATCTCCTATTTCTCTCATATTACATTACTACTATTTAACTCATGTTCGGTTATGTATTTCGTTGTAGTTACCTGTTCTTTAAGAATTGGAGCAGCTTCAGGCAGGTACTTTGTAAAATATTCAAAGGCATCGTCAGTTGTCCAATTAGTTATGTCTGGTATACTTGGATCAATGGGCAAGTCCTCTAGTTTTGAGGGAGCTCTGTCAAGCTCATGTGGTTTCAGGAATGGGTCCACTGAAGGCGAACTCTGTGCATTATACTCCATACTCCGACGTATAGCAGGGGATCCTACTACAGCAGGTCGAGATTCCAGGCAATTATTACATTCCCATTGGTCCCAAGCTTTCAGTCTTTCTGGTATGCGTGGACTATGGCAAAGGGCATGATAAGCATCGGAACAAATACTACACACTGTTAAAATGCCCTGCAACAAAAATATTGGATATTTAGGGACTTTGTTTATAATGTATAAAAAGATAATCTTGATTAAATTATGTTATCATGTGTAAAGAAATATTTTTAATTTAAAACTTACAGCATCATTGGTTTCACAGCAGACCACACAGGTTTTACAATGTGGACATTGCCAAGTGTTGTCAGGTCGAGGCTTTAAAATACCAGAACCTGATTGGAGGCAGCTTAAATGTGCCTTGTTGTTGCAATCTCGACATTCAACTAGTCTGTCATTAGAACCGCGAGGTTTCTGCACAAGGCAAACGGAACATACACCTCCTGATGTCTCATGTGGCAAAGAGTCGTCCTGTTCCAGTTCATCGCCACTTCCATCTAGAGATAATTGGCTTTCAGATAATGGTGTTCCCTCAACATCTGACTTTTGGAGACCAGCAGAAATAAGTCGTTTCTTGATTGTACTTTTATTAAGTGACCCCACTGGGCGACCTCTTTTCCGTTTACTTGGTACATTGTTATCAGATGGGTCAAACACCTTTTTAGCCATTTTACGTCTTTCACCGACACGCACACCCTCACGCGTATTTCGAGAGGTGCAGCCACTAAGCCCATTGCTAGACGATCCACCACCTCGTTTCTTTGGCCTTCCCCGCATTCTCTGTGGTGAGGACCTGCATGAAGAATTCGCTGATGAAGTCATCTGGAATTAACAGCAATAAAATGTTAGTTTAATTTTTTTTTAACTCAATACAAATCACATCAAAATAATGCACCTTTTATTATAAATTTCGCATAAGATTTAAATTGATTGAAATCACATTGAAATCTTTGGATTTTTGTCATTAAAATGTCATCCAGTAAAAAAAGCTGACAATATCTTTCTAAAGGCCGTTATGTACAAAAAGTTGGAATTACGAAAACTAACTTGTCTATAAATTTTTCACCTATTTCTGAAAAAAATTAAACTTGGTTGTAGAAAAACTATTTGACAAAAAAAAACAACTGACTTCCAAAAAAGACTAAAAGTACAAAGTAAAAAATAACTTTAATTTCGGAAGTCGGTGTCGTTAGGTTCGCATTTTCGTTGTTTACCACCGACTTCCAAAATTAAAGTAATTTCTCACTTTGTAGCGTCTTTTTTGGAAGTCGGTGGGTTTTTTTGTAAAATGGTTTTTATTTTTCAATTTTAAGTTGTACTTACCCCAAATAGTCATATAACACAACTTGCTATGTAAATATTAGTGACAGGAAGTCATTATAACATTAGCAATATAAACTAAGTGGCAAAAATACGTATTATTGAAGCTAACTCAAAAACTACCCAAGCAAAGTTAATAAAAACTATATGGGACCACCCCTGAGGCATTCCCTATCCATTAAAAAAGAATTTCTGAAATCGATTTACAATAATTGCCGGAGATATCGCGTAACAAATATACAAAAAAACAGTCGAATTGAGAACCTCCTCTTTTTTGAAGTTGGTTAAAAATGGAGCACATTTTGGGGACATCTTTGAAAAGGTTTTTAGGGTTCCTTCGTTTTAATTTCGTCATGTCAAGTCGTCTGTCAGTCCTCCGTCCGGAATTCAAAAAGCCGTTTTACAGGATACTACTGGCACTTTATCGATGAAAAAAGCACTATAAAGTGAAAAATATCTTAAATTTCGGAAGCCGGTGTAGTATTTTCGTTTTTTGACACAGACTTTCGAAATTAAAGTTATTTTTCACTTTTTAGTTGTACCTACCTACCTCAAACGAATTATGTGAATATCAGTGACAGGAAGCTAATGAACACATCTGCCTACCCCTTTAAAGGTTAAAGGCGTGATGTTATGTTGTGTGATTGCGTAAAAGTCTGTTAAAAATTGGATAGGTTTATTCTGTGCAGCGCTAAACAACGGTGCAATGAAATTACGAAAAAAGTAGTTTGGTTTTTCATAATTTTCCCGTGATTTAGTGTAACACAAAGTCATTTTTGCGGTCGGTAAAATCAATGCTGTGCATGCGTAAAATATATTCATCCTAACTACGGAACCCTTTAATGTGCATAGTCCGACACGCACTTAGCCAGTTTTTTATTTTATTTATGTTGTGCATTTTTTCAAAATCCAGTTGCTATGTAATCTCAATATGTTAAATTATGTATGAAATTTAAAACATTTTTTTATTAGCCAGAAACATTATGACCTTGTGGTAGATTATCAAATGCTGTACTTAGTCAAAGATTTGTATAATTATGTTATAAGAATGTGCAATATCTTTTTATATTTATACAACGTGTAACGTTAAATGCGCAAAACCTCTTATGGGATCATTGTACTCATCATTATGAACAACTTTAACTATGGGCCCAAACATGAAATCCCAAAAAAAAAACCAGCTGTTTAGTACATTTTGAGGAGTTATGTGAGCATAAAATTTAGGGAACAACTGATTTTTTTTTCGCGATTTCAGCTTGGGTCACAGTAAAAGTTGTTCAAAATGATGAGTACAATGACCCCTTAAGAGGTTTTGCGCATTTAAGGTTACAACTTGTATGTATAGCTTTAGATTTAGGTAAATGGAAAAACCTATTTTTATACATTGTACCATGTTGTTAAATGTTTTGTTTTTCGTTGTTGTGAATAGAATAGGATAATATATATTTATTTTGCATAAAATATAGTACAAAAAATGTTATAATAAAAATAGTTCCATATAATTTGCTTACTTATTTCAGCATGCAAAAAATATCTACCTTAAAATAAAAGTATGAACAAAACACTTCAATTAAAACTACTGAGATCATGTGATGACAAAAAGCAAACATTTTTAAAACTTAGAGTACCTAAAATTCACATTAAAATTAATGTTGCTGGTAATAGTGGTAATGTGCTATCAGAAAGTGGTTTTAAATTCAATATCTACTTTTCTGAACAATAATAAATTGTTTATGTTGTATGCCATGATCTCAAATAGTGCATTAGAGGGCACACATTGTCTAAATGTTAGATAGCTTCTTCAAACAATTGAAATGTCCCAGAGTTATCTAAAGAATAAAAACAAAATAATCATACCTTTGTGTTATTGAAATCACCATTGTACTCAAATTTGAAGCTATCAGAGCTATCACCATCGTGATCAGCAGGACCCAATGCCAAGTTGCCATTCTGTAATTTAACTAAACTTCCAGAGGATAATTCTTTGTTGACAATAGTTTCCAGTTGTTTCTTCGAATACTTGGTTCCCTGTGAACCTGCTGCTGACACAAGATCATCAAAAGCAATGCCATTTTCCAAATAGGTTTGATCCTGATAAATAAGTGTAGCAATTGCAGAAGTTATTACTCTTCGCTCACTTGTTGCAACTGATGAAGACATTTCTAAAAATGAAAGAAGCAAATTTTATGTTATTCAGCATAATATTAATTTTAAAAACCCTCAATTGTATGATAAGGCCATTGGGGCCCGTGGCTAAATAATAACAGCCACACAGGTTGATAAATCAGGTAAAGCTAAGCTTGCGGTGGTTGGTCTGTGGATGGGTGACCATCTTTACATACCATGACCCTCTTTGCCTCGGAAAGCATGTCAAGCCATTGGTCCCGGATGTCATTTGTGGATCTTTAACAGTCATTACGGGTAGTCAGAAGCCCGAAAGTCTGACAACCAGTATCAAGGAGTATCATATTACCCAATAATTGGGTTGTGGTAGTCAGATAGGCAGTCTCTCCATGTAAAATACTGGTATTCAGCTGCATCCGGTTAGACTGGAAGCCGACCCCAACATAGTTGGGAAAAGGCTAGGCTAGAAGTGACTAGACACTTTATGGGATATATTGTTCTCATACTAAACTATGAGAAACTTGATAAGCTGAATAGACTCATACAGGTTCAACTCACTGTTGTTTTGGTTTGATTTTTTTCGCCACTTAGCAGCGTTCCTATAGCTTACATTATCTTTATAATCAACTTTAAAAATACTTTTCTCCTTCAGGCAACGTTTGAGATCTGCTTTAGTGTCTTTAGGTAGAACTTTGTAACACTTTAACATAAAGTTGCAAATTCTATTTATATCGGGACGGGATTTACGTGAGCGCAAGTGATCAATAGCGGCCAAAATCTGATTTTTATACTTTATCTCTGACATTTCTGGAAAATAAAAAAATAAAATAGGTAAGTAGTAGGAAAAAAGTAACAAGACAAAAAATAAAACAAAAATAAAGACTACTGATGGTAATCATGAAAAACTTATTTCAAATAATATTGAAAACGTAAATTAAAAGGATTGGGAAAGTATTTTTTTACCGAGTGTTTGAAAACTTTACCTGAACAAAATCATGCCGGCGATTTTTTAACCAAGCTGCAGCTTCCTTTTAAAATAACGAATAGAAATCAAACTACCTTCGAGTTACATAGATCCGGTTGATTGAATGCAAGCAAACCTTTTTTATTGATAAATTTTCTTTATCGCTCACTGTCCGTGCCAAAAAATTACTGACCCACTCACACTGTAACACACAATCACATACAAATACAATCTCATCAATCAGTGTAGTAGTAGTAGCCAGTAGTAGGTAAGTAGGGTGGTGGTGTGTGTGTGTAGTAGTGTAGTACTTACCTGCCAAATTATTTGACAGTTGAACTGAGCAGTGTTGCCTGCTCGTGCTATACTGCTATGTTTAAAGCGTAAAGTTGCCACAGCTATTGCCATCGGCTACTGCCACCGACTGACAACATTAAACATCGCACTACAACCAGAGATATGAATCGATGACTACAACCAAGAATCTTCTACAACGCAGGAGAGAATTAATATAGTCAAAATTAAGCAAGGTGACTCAGCATCAGCATTGCTATTTTGCCTGTTCTACATTGAACATGCTTATTTGTATTTTAATAAACTGACTCAGGAAAGAAATAGGAAGTAAGTACTAAATCAAATTTAATTTTAACCATTGATTGAAATTTTTACCACAGTGACAACAGACGATTAGCGCTTGGCCACACTGGGGCACGGGCGAGGCGCGGTGAACTTAATCATATTATGAACATCCATTAAAGTTTTCATAGTGGGCACACGGGTGTAGCGAGCGGCGCGGCTCGGGCTGCTCGGCGCGGGGAGCGGGCAGCGCGCGGGCAAACACTGGACCATTGTGACAAGATTCAGTATTTTAATACTTTTTCGGTATATTTTATCGACTTTTGCGAGCATCAGTAATTTTGTATTTTTGTAGGTATTTTGGCGGAAGTAAGTATATTTTGGATAAAAAGCTATGGTAACACCGTAGCGATCGTCCTCGCGAACATTGATGTTCAAGGAATTACCTGGATTTAGTCTATTATATTTCATTCAGATAAGATATTCATTAATTTTTGAGGTGCTTCGGTTTTTCGTAAAATTTAATCTAGATACGACAACACGCAGAACGCAGCCGCGCTCTAGTGCCGTCAGGCAGCGCGCGCGCGTTCCCGCACCCGCGTCCGCACCGAGCCCGTGCCGGCCCCGCGCCCCTGTCTGGATGCACGCTTAGGCCACATTCCGAATTAGCTATAATCGTTCACAGCTGAGGGCTGTCAACAATTCGGACCGCTCGTGAACGCGCTCACAGTGCTTACTCAATGCAAAAACGATATTATTACAGCAGTGGCGGACTAAGCCCGTCAGAGGCCCGGGGCGGCAAAGATGAATGAGGCCCCCAGCTTTAAAAAAAATTTAGGTAGTTTACAAGCTTTTTATTCAGTTCACATTTGTATGTATAAATAAGTGTTTATGTTTATTTCGTTAATTTCGGCAACGCCACTTTTCTTCTCTTCAGAATTCGAAAAGTAATTGGATAAAGACTCAGCAAACGATTTTGCCTCTTCATTCTTCGTTTTTTTAGCTTCCTTTTCTGAGAGCCAGATGGTTGAATCCTTTTCAATAAAAATAATGAGATAAATAAGAAACTTTTATAAAAGATAGCTAAACAAAGCCTCATTATTGATTTGACAATAATTATAGTCTATATACAAATGTACAGAGACTTTGCCATGTTGAGTTTCACGATGAGAACAAGTACATACCTACATCCCTAATAAACGTGCACTACAAATAAAATAAGGACCAATGTAAGGTCGTAGGTGCATATTGACTACAAGTAGAAACTACGGATTATAATTGCTAGGTTAAATTAAGTATACGAAGAATTACTTACTTTTTCAAATAAGTACTCGAAAATGCACTAACTCAACTCTGAACGCATTTACTTTTATACCGCAACAAAAATCAAAAACACTATTACACTTTTTAATGAAATTACTTTGAACGGATAAGATCGCGTTTATTATTTTACAATTTGAAAAAAGTATTATCTGTTCGCGAAAATATCAACCAGTACTTACACACTAATAAACTATTAAATATCAAAACAATAGTAATGAAATTCAATATTTGTTAAATGAGGCCGATATGTTTATTTTTCGACGTAAATAGAATGTAGTGAATATAAATGTAGGCGTATAAGAGTGAATTATTTGCACTTCATTCATTCCGGGATTCCTGGGGAAGTACTCGCTACAAAGACGGGAATTCTCCCAGCATATTGGACGCGTTCAGCAAAGTTAAAAGTATATTAGTACCACGTAAAAAGTCTAGATGGCTGTAGTGTTTTGATTTTGATGAAATTATGTAGGTATTAGGCACATTTTTAAAGTCTTGTTTAGGATTTTATCAGGGGAACGCGGAGGCATTTGGGGGCCCCCCAAGACCGGAGGCCCTGGGCGGGCCGCCCCTTCCGCCCCCCTGTTAGTCCGCCACTGTATTACAGTATAGGGGTAGTTGTCTATACACTACCCCTGCGTTCCGAGTTGGGAAATAATCGATGTGAGCGTGCTTAAACCCGTACCAAATTAACGTGAGCGCGATAACGATGTCCCGTGAATCGTCATAGATGACGTCATGACATGCGCCAACTTGCGATAACGCCGACCATGCCTTAGAATAATATCACCGTGAGCACTGTCAAAAATGACAATTTGTGTGTGAGGATGTGTCAGTGTGTGTTTTGTTTTGAGTTGCATCATCTTTAAAATTAACAAACGTGGCGTTTTCGGTATTGTGCTTCTGGCTGACAGTCGCCACCTAACCAAAGAAGAAGAAGAAATGTGGTGTCTATACAAATAAATATTGTAATAAAATCGTTTTTACATTGAGTAGGCACTATGAGCACGTTCACGAGTGTTCCGAATTGTTGACAGCTCTCAGCTGTCATAATCGTAATATCTAAATCGGAACGCATGTGAGAAGGTGAAAGCGGCCTACATTTCTTCTTCTTTGATTAGGTGGCGACTGTCAGCCAGAAGCACAAATGCAACTCAAAACAAAACACACACTGACACATCTTGACACACAAATTGTAATTTTTGACAGTGCTCACGGTGCACGGTGATATTATTCTAAGGCATGGTCGGCGTTATCGCAAGATGGCGCATGTCATGACGTCATCTATGACGATTCACGGGACATCGTTATCGCGCTCACGCTAATTCGGTACGGGTTTAAGCACGCTGAAATCGATTATTTCCCAACTTGGAACGCAGTGTTAGTGATAATAATTTGTTGTTAGTAATGTCAGATGTCAGTGTCACCTGTTTACTTGTTTAGCTACATGCAGAAGTTGAGTTGCATGTTGTCTGATGTTGTTAGAAATAGAAAACAAACAGAATTACTTTACTGTACAAAAAAATTACCTGCAATAAGTGCGTTTACTCTAAACCAACTAAATGTAATTATAATTCTGCAAGATGACGACATTTGCTTTGTCTGCCTTACGTTTAACATACAGAAAACATAATTTTAAAGCCGTATTTTACTCATCACAACCAGAATATGCAAGTGAAAGAAATGTAGGCAAAGTTGTTAATGTAGCTATTATTGGAGCTCCTAATTCTGGAAAGAGTACTCTCATCAATAAAGTCATAGAAAGAAAGGTATGACGAAACTGTATATAATTTTATAACCTGTAAATGGGTGGCAACTGCAGTTTTTTAGTTATTAGGAAACTTAAAATCAACCATAAAAGGATTGTGTTATAATTGCAGATATGTGCTGCATCCAACAAAGTACACACAACCACAAAATTAGTGAGAGCCATGTGTTATCAAAATGACACACAGATTATATTCTTGGACACTCCAGGAGTTGTAACTGAAAAAGAGCAAAAGAAGTAAGTAAACTAACTACCTAAGTAATTAACTAAGTGAATCTTAAATTCTTATGCATAATTACATAGTCCCCTTTGTTCACAAAATCATAGCTTAAATTTAAGTAGTGATTTGCGACTGTATAACATAACATGTAACCATTTTAGTTTAAATGTCACTTAACTTTAATAATTGTTTATAAATAAAACCATTAAACTATATTTTACATTAAACTTGAAATAACATGTCCTTAATGTATGTTGTGTGTGATTCAATTCATTTAATTCTATTCCAGATACAATTTGCCTGATTCTATGATTGGAGCGTGTCACAAAAGCTTGAGGTGTGCAGATGTTGTAGGTGTTGTTCATGACGTCTCTAACAGATACACAAAGGACTTCCTTCATACTGATGTTGTCAATATGTTGAACATCATAGCTGATACACCTAGTTTTTTAATAATCAATAAAGTAAGTGGAAGTCACTATAATAATAATAATAATAATAAAGCTCATTTTATTCCATATTTTTCTTTACAAAAACGTTTTTACAAATTAATAGTTTTAAATTTTATTTGGATATGGATCCCTTTTGGGTAAAAGCCTCCTCCATCCCGTGCCAATTTTCCCTGTTTTGGGCCGACTCCATCCAGCTTGGACCAGCTACTTCAACGATGTCGTCCGCCCATCTCTTGCGTGGTCTGCCCCTGTTCCTCTTGCCTCTCGGTCCAGACCACTTCGTTGTTTCAATTGTCCACCTCTGATCTCTACATCTCGAAATATGACCTGCCCATTTCCATTTCAGTTGTAAAGCGTGCTGGAGGGCGTCTGTTATTTTTGTTCTTTTTCTTATCTCTTCGTTTCGGATTTTCTGTATTCTCCTGAGTTTTAATATGCTCCTTTCCATGGAATGTTGGCATGATAAGATTTTATTTTTTATTTTGTTAGTATATGTCCATGTTTGGCTTCCATATGTCATACTTGGTAGAATACAGGTGTCCATTATTATTTTTTTGAACTTCATGTGATAGTCCCCTTTTAGGACTTCCTTTTGTGACCAAAATTTTCTCCAAGTGCAGTTGATCCTTCTATCCACTTCATTTTCGTTATTTCTTGTATCAAATGATATTTGTTTTCCAAGGTAGATATATTCCTTTACGTATTCAATCTGGTTTCCCGACACGTGTATTTCTTCTTCTGTATGGTTCGTCATGATCTTTGTTTTGCTTGCGTTCATGTGTAACCCCACTTTTTTACTTTTTGTGTCCTGATTTTGCATCATTTGTTCAAGCTCAGTTGCTGATTCCGCGAAGAGGATGATATCGTCAGCAAATCTGAGGTGGCTTAGATATTGATCTTGCACTCTGAGTCCTTTATTTCTCCAGTTAATTTCTTGAAATATTCCTTCCAACACAGCTATGAATAGTTTCGGTGACATGGGATCTCCCTGTCTGACTCCCTTTCCTATTACTATCTCTTCTCCTTTAGTTTCTAATCTTACTCTACTTTTGCTTTGTGAGTAGATGTTCTTTATGATATTAATATAAGTTCTGTTTATTCCGCAACAGGCAAGTGCTTTCCAGATCGAGGTGTGTGTTATACTGTCAAATGCCTTTGAGTAGTCAATAAAGGCTACATAAAGAGGTCGATTATATTCTATATATTTTTCAAGTATTTGGTCTAATGTGTGTATATGATCAATAGTGGAAAAACCTTGGCGGAAACCAGCTTGTTCTCTTGGCTGATTGTTGTCTATTCTTGATGTTATCCGGCTCAGTAATATAGAGGAAAAAAGTTTGTAAATGCTCGACAGTAAACTTATTGGTCTGTAGTTTGCAATGTCTGCTGGATTGCCTTTTTTGTAGAGAAGTATTATGTCAGAGACACACCACTGCTTAGGAGCTTTTCCTGTATCGAGTGCCATGTTGAAAACTTTTGCTAAATATGGTATTAAAACTGGGGCTCCTATTTTTACTACTTCGTTGCTTATGTTATCTGGCCCAGGACTTTTGTCAGGTTTTAACTTTTTTATATGCCTTAATATTTCTTCGTTGTTTATTGTTTCTATTTCTTCTTGCTCGTTTTTTTCGGGAATTATTAGCTCTTTATCGCAAGGGTCTTCTGATGGTTTCCTATATAGCTCCTTGTAGAATTCAGTTGCATGTTCTATAATGTCCTTTCTTGTTTTCGTTTCATAATTTTCTTTGTTAAGTTCTTGAATCCAGTCTTTATGTGTGTTTAGTTCTTTGTTTGCCCGCTTGGAGCTTCTGTAGCAATTTAAGTTTTTCTCTATTATTCTTTGCCTGTGGTTATTGTAATCCTCTTTTATGGCCTTCTTTGTTGTTTTGAAAAGGTTTTTTAGCTCTTGCTTTGTATCTTTACTTTTGTTTTTAGTTGAGATCAGTTCTGTACGTCTTCTTATTAATTTTAATGTTGATTCACTTAGTATTCTTGAACCCTCTCTTTCGTTGGTTTCCTGTTTTATTTTCAAGCTGGTCGTAATTATGTTCTCTAACTTGTCGTAATAGGTTTGTACCTCGTTAGTATGTTCTGGGAGCTGTTTGGTATTTTCTTTCAAGTTTTCTAGGTATACTTGTTTTTCACTGTCTGTTTTAAGTGTTTTTGGAAGGGTCTTAAATGTTCTTCTGCTCAGTTTAGGAGACTTCATTGTTAGTGTTGCTCTTATTAATCTATGGTCTGATGGGAATTGTACATTTTTGAGTATTTCTACGTTTGTTATTCTTTTAGGTTTGTTGCACAGAATAAAATCTATCTCGTTCTTTGTTTTTTGATCTGGGGCCATCCAAGTCCATCTTTGGCTTTGTTTCTTTTTAAAGTAGGTGTTCATTATGGCTAATTTATTTTCGCTGGCATATTGAATCAGCCTTTTGCCTCTTTCATTTCGTTTTCCATATCCATCACTCCATCACAGAAGTCACTATACAGGATACAATTGAAAATTTGCGACAACTCTAAATAGGAGGTGCAGTAATTTTTACGTAATTGTCATGTACATGATTGTAGTTTGTTAGTATGGATATGTGTATAGACGATTGTGGGTACTTGTTTCTCTTGTTGACAAATAAGATGAACTAAGTTGGGGGTAGGTTTGAATCTACACATTGTGTCAGGCTACCTAGCTGAATAAACATGCAGTTACCTAATTTCGTGTTTTAATGATATTACTGGACATAATAGTAATCATCATAACAGCTGTTGTTTCCCTAATCTAAATTGTTCAAAAAAATTGTGTAATGACCTATCGTCTTAGACAGTACAAACTAAGTTATTGCCATCAAGTAGGCATGAATGATTGCGGTTCAAGTAAAAAACAATTGTCATAGATTATGATAATTTTTTTTTACTTTCTCAAAACTAATAAGAAAATTAAAGTGTCAATTTTAGCATGTGCCCGATTAGCTATCCATTCATTGCAGAATACACAAAACGAAGCATGTTGGCGATGCATTGTACTAGCGGTATTTACTTAATTTTACTATTCCTACAAGAAAACCTTTTTCAATGCTTTTTCAACATTGGTTGCCAAATCACTTGTATATGAGCATGCATGTGCAACACATGCTCAACATTTTCTTTGTAACACGTTGAATTAGATGTTTTAATTTGATGCACCTATTCAATTTCATCCTGTATTTAAAAGAAACTTAATTATTCTGAACAAATTTTTTAGAAAGTAACTATTTTAATCAAATGTTTTTTTTTCACAGGTTGATAAATTGAAATCCAAAAATCAATTGTTGACAATAATAAGAAATCTTACCAATGGTGTCATTGCTGGCAACCCTATCCCTGGGACTGAAAAGAGTAGAAGTAAAACAGAAAATAAAGTACAAAAAGGATACAGTAAATTTTCTGATGTATTTCTTGTATCAGCATTGAATGGTGATGGGGTGCAAGATATTAAAGTAAGAACTACAAACATAATATTATACTTAGGACTGATTTTTCCATCGCCAGGTAAATTTTATTCGAGGAATAAAATTGATGTTTGACAGCTTTTGTATGAAATAACTGTCAAACGAATAAAGTTATCAGGTGATTGAAAAATCAGCCCACCACACAAAATTAGACACACCAATGTTCTGCACAAGGGAGAGTTCTTACACAGAACACTGCTAACCATTTTCCATTTATAACATTAACTAGCTGCGCCCTGCGGTTTCACCCGCGTAAATGTCGATCCTGTGGAAATATTGGGATAAAAATAGCCTATACGTTAGTCCGGGGTGTCAGCCGTTTGAGTGTGAAGAAGTAACAAACAAACACACACACACAAACTTTCGCCTTTATAATATTAGTGTGATGAGGATCTAATTCTAAGTATTCGTTATTGTTTTGTTTTGCAGGAATATCTCCTAAGCAACGCTAAAACCGCAGGCTTCCAGTACTCTCCTACTAAATGGACTGACCAGAAACCAGAGTCATTGATAGAAGGAACAGTCAGGGCAAAGTTCCTAGACTTTCTGGCGCAAGAGATCCCCTACAAACTAAATGTACAGCTTGAGTATTATGAAGATATTGAGGAACAACAGAAAATTCTTTGTTCGGTTTCAGTGGAGTGCCCCAATGAAAGATTATCACGGTTGATAGCGGGCGCCGGTGGAGGTAGGCTACAACAAATCAAGTCGCACATTCGAAGTGATTTAGTCGATTTATTTAAGAAAACAGTAGTTATCGATATTCATTTAAAAATTAAAAATAAGAGTGAATCTAAATGAACGATGTTGTTCTGTAAATGACAGTCTATTTATTGAATTAATTTTTGTAATTGTTGAACTGAAATTATACAAAGCATGTTAAATAATTTTGTTTTAATAAATATCAAACAATAGATGCAATGCAATGTAGAATTTTTGACATTCTACTAAAATCCTACATTTTATAATTCGCACTGAATTAGCGTTCGCCAGAAAGTTTTTAAACCACAGGTGCTAGTTACCTACACTAGAGCTGACTCGGGAAAAGAGCTTGGTTGGTCCGAAACTATAAGTACCATACATACGGTATTAAAATATATATTTTTATGAATGGCTATGTTGCTGTGTAATAATTAGTCAGTATATAGTTGATGGTCCTGAAAACACTGGAAGAAGTGTTTTCATCAATAAAGATGATTATTATTATTCGTTGGTATACATTTTTGTATCTCGGCACTGATCTGCCGGTTTTTTAGGGTAACACGGACCAAAGCCAAGTGCTTCCCCTGAGAGTACCTACTAACCACATACTAACCTAAGTGATAGTTGATGATATATGGCGTGGTGATATAATGTTTTGATTTTGTGTTGCGTTGGTGAATATGTTTGTGGGTGTGATATTTGTGCACCATTATCGTTCTGCAGGAATTTCCGGACAATTCTGCCAGTGTTCAGGACAGCAGCTTTCTGTAGGGTTTGGTAGGTGGAGGGAGCTATGTCCGGCGTTTTGAAACATTTTAGTGTATAGTGGTTGAAAGTACCTACTATAATGGCAAAGCTAGTTAATCGCCACATTCGGACTTAAGTAATTCTATTTTTAAGTCTGTATATTTAGACAGCTTTTCTGCAAAAGTGTTTTGTAAGTTTTGTTATTATTATTATTATTTAGCAAGTATACTGTGTTATATGGAGGACTTGGCCAATTCCACATTAGGACAAACCCAAGTACGTTTTTTTGTATCGGTTTATACCTTTCACATCACAACACAAAAGTAAAAGTCATTAAATTAATTGGTTATTGGCTCAATTCATATCACTGGCACTCCAAATTTAGGCTCCCCCTAAGACGACCCACTGACCATATCGGCCTCCCTGGCTCCAGTATCGCAGAGATTCCACACAAGAGTGCTCATACACACAAGCGAAACGCGTCAACGGCAGAGGCAACCATACACACAAGCGAAACGCGTCAACGGCAGAGGCAACTGACGCTTTGTTTTTTTGGCAAAAAACAAAAAAAAACCTTTTTATATAAAACAAAAATTGTTGGGTTCGTTAAGGCGAAAGCGCCAGGGTAGCCCGCGAAATTTAATATTTTTGAGGTTTTTTGGAATTTTACTGGTCAGTATTAAGTTGTACGTTGATTAATATATGAATCGCGGCCGTAAGAAATATGTATTTACAGAATTATAATCATTAAAGTCATCAACACAACTCTCTAAGACCACGTAAGTCCAAAGAATAACTGTTTCATGAAATCATCATTCTTTGGACTTACAGTCATGGTCCTAGAGAGTTGTGTTAATGACTTTAATGATTATAATTCTGTAAACACATATTTCTTACGGCCGTGATTCATATATTAATCAACGTACAACTTAATACTGACCAGCAAATTGCAAAAAACGTAAGAAAATTTGAATTTCGCGGGCTACCTTAGCGCTTCCCCGTTAACACGTGATTAACTCGTTTTTCAAGGGACAAAAGACAAGTTAAGTACTCAAAATAGGACACGAAATAGATTAGCAGGTAGGTACCTACTACTAAGTCAAAATAAAACGTTTGGGGATACCTACTCAATACAGTTAGCAGGGTAGATTAATATTTTTTAAATTATTTTTTACATTTTGTTTATCTCAAGAACCAGAGTCAATCCGTGGTCAATCCAAACAAAGTTCGTGCAAACATTTCGTGTCTACCTAATAATTATAAGTATTTATCAAAACCAATTATAAAATTTAGGCCACGGAAAAAAGTATTTCTTGTTCCCCAGTGAATTCTGAGTAGCAGCCTGTAGTCTGGTTTTGTGCCGTCGAATCGTCGATGTCAATATGTCAATAGGCTCACATCTTATTACATGGGAACAAGATTGTGTTGAAACATAATTGAATCGGTCATTTTAAAAACCACTAAGTCACATTTTTTCCAAAATGCTTTTTTTTTGCTGAAAATGGTTCCTCAAAGGTAGATGCGTATTCTGGGTAAAAACAACTTAAGTCAATACATTCCTTCCTCTTTTAATAATACCGCGTGAAAGACGTTCATTGCATAAACAACATTAGTCAGTGACTTAAGAGGTTTTAAAATAAAATAGACGATTTAAAACAAGTTCAAGATAGCATTCTGGAAGAGCTTATGCCATTTTATAACATTTTTAGTTGGTCAAATTAATTAAAAAAAATAATACAAATAAATTAATACATGTAAAATGTTAATAAGATTATTTTTAAGTGTAATTCTTAATTATAAGCAATAAAAAATATGATTACTACGATTTTTTTGGTTAAATTATATACCACTAACCCTATTTCTCGCTAAAACAACATAAGTCAAGAACTGTTTTTCAGGTTTTTCTCATTATTTCTATTTATAAACTGTAAAGGTTATACGCTATTTTAATTTTTTACTACTCAAATACTAAATTAAACATAAAAAAGTCCTTTAAAACTCATTTGTTTGTGTATGATACAGTTTTTATTGATTTCTGAAAAATTATAATTTTGTGACTTAAGTGGTTTTTGAAATGACCGATTCAATTACAAGAGTGAAATGTAGGAATACATACTATAAAACCTACAACTCCTAACAAAACCGACAGAAAAGCTCTCTACATTCCGTGCCTAAACCTACTGTTTTTGGGAATTTGAGTTTTGAAAGAGTAGGATATGGGTGCTGTAAGTATACCTACCATGGGTAAGAGTGTACACCTCAAAGAACACATATACTCCTAGCGGAGGTACAACTGTAGGTACATACAAGCTGACAGTACCTAACAAGTGAGTTTTTTTTTGGAGGTAGGGTATTTAAGGGCTGTGGCCCTTAGCTCAGAAAAGCTGCAGCAATTAGGTAGGTAATCAAATGCTTGCCACGCGTTTACGAGCTAGCCGCGTAGCGAGTATTTTCTTTAAGAAATATCTTCAGGAAAACAAGCGGGCCACCTAGTTTTACTGTAAGTCACTAACCGACTAATTGATTAGTTGTTTGTAAACGCACCCACGATACAGGAGTAATTACTAGTGTGGGACAAAGTTAAAAAAATAATAATATATGTGTCGGAAATACGTAATTCGTTTGACTGATCGGGATGCCAACGCCACCTGGTGGCGCTTGACAGAGTCTAGTCTGAGTTCGTGGGAGTCGACGACAGCTCGACAGAACCATAAAGCACTCTGTTGACAGAACTATGTGGAGCTCCACATAGTTCTGTCTGTGTTCTGTGTAGCTCGCTTGGATATTGGACATCGTACGGACAACATGTGCTCAGAAACTGCACTGCGATTCTGTAACCATCTCACCGTGAAAACTTAGGTGAAGTGAGCGTGGAGTGAGCTGTCAATAGTGTCAATTCCTAGCAAAACAAATTCACTTCACCTAAGTTTTCACGGTGAGATTTTTGCAGAATCGACCGGCTGTCCCGTGTTCCGTATCTGGTTGTGTCGTGTACCTACAGTGAGTGTGTGATTCGCTGGTGTGATTCAATTTGTTTGTGAAATTATAATCTGATTGGAACTACAAACGGTTTTTCTATTGCGCAATAACCAACACTACCCACAGTAAGCCCACAGTAGTTAAAATATGGCTGATGATAACGACACACACTTCTCCGTCATATGTAATATGAAAGACATAGATTTCGAAAACTGATGGAAATCATGTTAAAAAAATGACAGCGTCTATGAGCGAGGGGAAACTCTTAGAAAAAAAAAATACGGAAATCACTTTTTTATGGACCGAATTAAACCGTTCATAAATAACGAAACTATGTTTATTGAAACAGTGTTAAATTCTATAATGTAGCAAATGAAGTTGGAACGTTAATAGCCAATAAATAACGGTGGCCACATTATCTTCCCTCTTAGTTATTCATACTAAACAATAGAATTGTACGAAACACTAAGAGACCGTACAACTTAACCACGAAACTTTGTAAGACTTGTTTACAGTTACAGTTTCAGTTTATGTGTTGGAGGTCCCTTGCTGTGTAGACATAGGTACCTACATCACACATGCGATTTAAACGATCTTAGTTTCGAACAAAACTAGTTTAATTGAGATTACCTACCTATTCACATGTAATAAATTGGATATCGTTCTTCTAATGTTGCGTTGTGTACGCAACTAAAGAACTAAGTAATCTCTGCGCAGTTCAAAGTTTAAGCCGGAATTCCCGTAGGTACTCGTAGGTACAGACGCCAGCACATCAAGCTACTACAATCTGTCAAATGACCAAATGACCTAAAGCGCGGTCACGGTCGGACTGCATAGAAAAGAAAGAGAATTGCACAACGCTGGTATAATTTATTGCAAAATATGAAGCAATTATTTAATGACTAAAATCTATTCTTTGGATTAAACAATTAAAACACTAGTCTTTTAGTATGTTGCTTGTAGAATAATCTGACAAAAAATCAGAATGATTGTATGTACATATATTACTAGATATGGTTTTTATTGTAAAAAGAGAGTTTTTAGAGGTATCTTCATGATTGTTTTCTATCGTGTCAAATTAATTGTATTATGTTTTCAACACACTATCAACCTAGCATATATCCTGAAGAATATCATATATTTTTCTGATTTTATTTACTGTAGTCAATCATATGCTTTTATTGTTTCTAAAACTTGCGTTTTTTGCATTTAGATCCTGTAATAGATTTTTAACTTTATCGCTCAAGCGTTAGGTTCAAATTTGATTGGGTAAATTTGACAGTTTCGTGTAGCTTGATGTGCTGGCGTCTGTACATACGAGGGGCGTTCACTGTACTCGGTATCAGGGTGATTTACTAATGATGTGGGTAATTTGGCTAATTAATGACATTGTCTAAGGGTATGACGGTAAAATTTCATATACCAACTTACTTAGTTGTGATCATTAGTTTGCTAGTTATCCTTATTCAACGACAACTGGAATGGCTAACGTGAAAATGTTGAAGAAAATCGAGTACCGCACTGTTAATAAATTCCTTACCAAACAAGAAAAAAGCCAAAACTATTCACGAATAGATGGTGGTTGTTTACCAAGATTCTGTACCTTCGTTATCGACGGTTCAAAAGTGGTCAAGTGAATTTAAAAAGGGTAGAGAGAGTATTGAAGACGACACTCGCTCGGGCGGCCCTGCTATTGCCTCTAAGGAAGAAAACGTGAAAAAGTTGAGAAGCTTATACAGTTATAATGAAGGATGACCTTCTTTACCTTTCAAAAGTCAGTGCAAGATGGGTGCCGCCAATGCTCACGGCGCCTCAAAAGCAAGCTTAGTGCGAATCGAGTGCTGTAGAGAGTTTTTAGAGCTTTGTGGTGAAGATCCATCAAGTATTTTCAATCGAATTGTTAATGAAGATGAAATGTGGGTTCATCATTATGACCCTGAAAGTAAGCAAGAGTCCATGCAGTGGCACAAGAAGGGTACTGCCGGAAAAAAATTATGGCCACATTGTTTTGGGATTCAATGGGAATTTTGCTGATTGAGTTCCTAACTACTCAAAAAAAGGTGAAACCATAAATGCAGCATCCTACGCATCCACTTTACACGAACTTTACGGGAAGCAATAAAAGAAAAAAAAAACTGGCCAAGTGCGAGTCGGACTCGCACGCGAAGGGTTCCGTACCACAAGGCAAAAACGCCGAAAAAAACACGTTTGTGGTATGGGAACCCCCCTTAAATATTTTTTATTCTGTTTTATTGTTATAGCGGCAACAGAAATACATAATCTGTGAAAATTTCAACTGTCTAGCTATCACGGTTCATGAGACACAGTCTGGTGACAGACGGACAGACGGACAGTGGAGTCTTAGTAATAGGGTCCCGGTTTTACCCTTTGGGTACGGAACCCAAAAAAGACGGGCTAAACTGATCACTGGTGCGTATTTCCAAGGCTGATGTGCGAGATTGTGGTTTCGAAGAAATTAATCACCCACCAATATATACATAGATATAGCCCGGACCTAGCCCCGAGTGATTATTATTTGTTCCCTAATTTAAAAAAAAGACCTTCGTGGGAAACGATTTTCCAACGATGACGAGCTCAAGGCGCCAATAAATGCGCATTTTCCAGAGAAAGAGGTAAGTTATTATTTACAGGGTAGTGAAAAGTTAATTTCGATGTGTAATAATTGCATTGGGGTAATGGGGGATTACATCTAGGTATATAAATAAAAATGAATCGCCGAAATGTATGTCTTTTTTTTGTTTTGTTAAGTATTACCAGGACAAGGTTTGTATGAAAGAAAATTTGGGAAATTAAAAAAAAAATTTGCAACCGTGCGAAGCTTGGGGCGGGCCGCTAGTTGAAAAATAAAATTATTTCAATTGCATTTAGGTTCGTCTTTTTTCATGCCGATACCGAGAATACATTGAACGCTCCTCGTAAATGCCAGCATTCATAGAATTACGAGGGAATTTATTTTCGTTTCCGGAGATTCTGCAATTAAGTAGGAATTCCTAAGTAATAACTTGGCAGGTTGTTACAGGTTCAGGTGTTTACATGCTTATTCACTGTGCATTGTTTTGATAGTATTTCAACGTTATGGAGTGAGCAAAATGAGTGGGGTAGGTACAGGGCCGTAGCTAGGGGGGGGCATTGTGGGGCAATGCCCTACCTTGAAATCACAATGCCCTACCTCACTCGATCTCTACATCCAAATCTGGAAGTTCAATCATCTTGTTCGCTTGTTTTTCATCATTGAGGATTTAATAGTTCTTAGATCCATGCTCATGCATCATTGACCTAGAGGTCAATGATATACATGGTGATTGATTTAGGAGCCCGTGCTCCGAGGGCAGATCAATTATGATACATTTTTTACTTCCGCCCTACCTGTAACCAATGCTGCCCTACCTCAAATTTGATTCTAGCTACAGCCCTGGGTAGGTAGGTACCTAATTGCGTAACATACAAACAGTATCTAATAATGGCTTTCGTTTTGACAGTTCAACCACATTCGTTGCGTTATTTACGTTGTTGAGGAGACATATTTACCGAACATATGAAGCAATGGATTAGCAAAACCCTTCTAAATGATTCAGATCGTGATTGAAAATGTGTTACGCAATTAGCGTGCAAATTGATCAACTTGTATGTAGATTTAGGTAACTGTAACTACCTAGAATGTAGGAAAATAGCATTATGGTCCATCGTGTGGAATTTCCTTCTAATAGAGGTTCCCATTATCTTCATTGCTGGCAACTTGGCAAGTACCTACATCACCCAACCGATTATATCGAGAGAATGGCCATCAGCGGCAACCTGTCCCGGTGATAATTACGTCGTGCTCTAAGCGTTGTGCAGACGTCAGCAATGCTCTTTCTTATAGTTTCGATTACGGCGTCATTTCCTTTGATTATCCTTCGGCGATTCGTTAAGATAAGCTGATGACTACACCAGGAAACCACACCTTTTAAGAAATGCTAAAATCTTTGTTAATTAGGTACAAGTTTTCGGCCGCTGAGTTTCATACGATCCGGTAGAAACAGGAATTTCATTATTATTAATATTTTTGAGTGGTGGTCGGACTATATTTTTTTTAACCAAATTTTGTACAGTGATTGAAAAACCTTAGGTAGGGTATATTATTTAAGTAAAAAAAAGTCAGGGAATTGTTGGAAAAAGATAAAGTTAAATATACGATTACATCAATCAACCGTAAACATGATAAATCACAATAATCAGCCGTAACATTAACTACTATGTTAAGTTTGTTCTTGGGATATATTCATCCCATCTACGGAACCCTTCATTGTGCATAGTTCAACAAGCACTTGGCCAGTTTTTTTAATATATAATGAATATGTTTTTTAGTTTGTAACGTAAATTTGCAATGTTCATACACACATAAATACTAATACGCATTTTTTGAGAAAAAAAAATAAGCAAGTAATGTACACATTGCAAATTACAACAAAAGTTCTTTTGTTACTTTTTACCCTTTTAACCAATCGCGTGTAAGAAAGAGATAGCAACACTTTGTAATTATAGATTTTGTTTTGTTGTTTGTGTGTGCGTGTAACATGCCAAAAGTCTAAAACAAACCGACCCGTGAGAGATCAGTCATTAATGTTTATTTTATAATTTATCCATGGCCACAAAGTAAAATAGGTATTATTTATTTATGTTTCTGGTGTTACTTTGCCTCTAAAAAGGATTCGTCCGAAACACCACTCAAAAATATTAATAATAATGAAATTCCTGTTTCGACCGGATCGGACGAAACTCAGCGGCCGAAACGCCTACTACCTAAGCCAAATTTTCTACTTAGATGACATGGTACCTACCTACCTATGAGACTAGATTGAGTTGCAAGGTAAGGTATGATCTTAGCCATTGATATATATTTATATGCTACGTATCTATACATAAATCAATGATCTTAGCAATGTCATCGGCAAAAAAGGCAAGGTAGGAGTCGCCCAAAAAAATTGCTAGCTTTCTAGGTACCTACTTTTATTTAAAGTAGGTAGATACGAATTGCTGACACATCAATCCATTTTGTTTTAAGTTCCCCACGCCCTCTAAAGGAAACGTTTCAGCAACAACAACGGCAGTGAGGGCATGTCGACAACAATCCCTGCACGAGTTCGATAGCTCTTACAATGCGATTGAATTGTAAGTGTTAGATCCTATCAACAAGGAGACCTCTCAATACTAAGCGGGGCCCGGCTGTGTTTGGAGAAGCGTTACAAATTTTAACTACTAAAATGGTTCTACTGTGCTGAAAACACTAATATACTTGACGGAGAAGGTAAAGTGTGTGTCATTATTATCAGGCATATCTTAATTACTGTGGGCGTACTAAGTGGGTAGTGTTGGTTACTGCGCAATAGAAACACGGTTTGCACTTCACATCAGATTATAATTTCACGAATAATGTAGCCACACTAGCAAATTACACACTGTAGGTACACGACACAACCAGATACGGAACGCTGGACAGTTTCTGAGCACATGTTGTCCGTACGATGTCCAATGGTCAACTCCCCGTTCAAAAGTGACCCCCACATCGTTCTGTCGAGCTGTTTTATAACCCCCACGGACTCAGGCTAGACTCTGTCAAGCGCCACCAGATGGCGCTAGCATTCCGAATAGTCAAATGCATGACCGGATGCGACATACTTATCTACATCGTACTTTATTGATAAAACCATAATTTCCAACTTATCCGCGCGGTAATTGCGTAACACCCAATGACTTCCATTTTGACATTTCAACAATATTCATTGCGTTATTTTCAGCGTTGATTAGACAAATTTTCGAACATACCAAGCAATGGATTAGCAATATCTTGAAATGATTCAGATTGATAATGAGTTACGTAATTAGGTACCGGACCTAAATAGGAAGGTACTTCCTTAAGTAGTAAACATTCATCAAAAGAAGATACGTATAAGAAACCTACTAAAGGCAAATTACAGTAGTCCCTTGATACTGCAGAGCTCAGAGGTTAGGGAATCAAACAGAACAATTTTTAAATTAATTTCTTCAGATCATGTTTATCTCCGAGAACCCATTTTTCTAGAGGTGGGTACCTAGTGATCCCTGGAGAAATTTCGAGTTTCGTTGTAAACTGCATAATTCCATACTGTGTTTTCAACAACGTTTGAAAATTACATTACGAAAACTGTATAAACGTTCATTCACCTGCGTTTGATTAATCTACAATACGTACCTAATTTTAGAATAAATTGCTTATTGCCAATATTGTTCGCCTAGTTTAGGTAAGTGCCAAACTGCAGAGCTCAGAGGTTAGGGAATCAAACAGAACAATTTTTAAATTAATTTCTTCAGATCATGTTTATCTCCGAGAACCCATTTTTCTAGAGGTGGGTACCTAGTGATCCCTGGAGAAATTTCGAGTTTCGTTGTAAACTGCATAATTCCATACTGTGTTTTCAACAACGTTTGAAAATTACATTACGAAAACTGTATAAACGTTCATTCACCTGCGTTTGATTAATCTACAATACGTACCTAATTTTAAAATAAATTGCTTATTGCCAATATTGTTCGCCTAGTTTAGGTAAGTGCCAAAACCTAAAACCTCTGATTTATTTTTATCCTAATATCACCTTACCTAAATACTCAAGTACTACTTGGTCGATTCGTCCTCTCTTTAAGAAATGTTATCTTTAATGCAAAATCAAAGTTCGACTTTTCCGGACGTGTCGAGATTTTACCCAAGAAAAGCTTTTAACCACTCGAACTCGAAATCACAATTACAACGGCGCGTTCTCCTAAAAATACGCACCGACCGCATTTCGGCGGGATGGACTTCAATCGAACAAAAGTTTCAACGATGTATGTAAATGAGGCGCCGACCTGAGCTGGTCGATTGGAAAATAGAAAATGGCTTTGTATTTTTATTAGAAGAAGAGATAAGGTGTATTTGTTTTTGTGTAGAACATGCTATTAATGAAGTCTAATGGAACCTGTATTAAGTTAGAAAACGAAGTTAATAAAAGTTAGATAACTGAACTTCCAGACCGTCTAAGCTTAATAAAAAATGTTCTGGGACATTCTAGACGACATCACGTGGAGAGAGGGACATATCAATGGATAATCATGATGTGCAAAAAAGGTACCTGCTAGCTCTAGCTAGCTCACCTTTGTATTGTAAAATGGTAGTTATCTAAGCATAGCGCGGGGAAATTGCGTAACACACTATCAGTAGCAGTGATAAATGATAAATGATTTTATTTTTGTAAGTAGGTTTGCACAAACACTTTTACACGTCAATCATATTTTTTAAACTAGATGAGGTCGGCGTTTCCTATCTGACTACTCTGAGAAGAAAGGCCGAAACAAACTCAGAGGTCATAGTCTCTTTTAAAGTCCAGACATAATCTTGGTCAGGTTATATGAAGACCAGGTAGGTCGATGTCTGAGATGGTCTTTTGAGGAAAGAACCACACAGATTCAGAGGACCTGTCCAGTCCAATGGCTTTCATTTTGACAGTTCAACAACATTCATTGCATTATTTATGTTGGTGAGCAGACCAACTTTTAGAACATATGAGGCAATGGATTAGCAATTGTCCTTCAAAATGATTCAGATTGAGATTTTTAGTGTGTTACGCAATTAGGGTGCTAAATATAGGATAACTTCGTTAAACGTTAAAGCATTACATTTCGGAAGATCGTTAACACGTGATAGTAATTGCATTTTATATGTCGTTGCGTTAGAGATCATACTGGTAAAATTGGTTGCTATGGGCTATAGAAGTTTAGGCAAGACATGAAAAATGAATAATATATCATTAGTTTGTAATATAAGTTTTATCGCGGCGCGGCGCGGTCCGCGCGGTGTGCTTTTGGCAATAAGATAACATACATACATATAATCAGCCTATACTGTTCTAACTGCTAACACACAGTACACACGCCCCTTCTCTTCGAGAGGCAGTGGACTGTTATGATATACCACGTGGGCCCAGTGAGGGTTGGATTCCTCACGATGTTTTCCTGTTTTCCTTCACAGTTTTGAGAGCAGTTGTGATGAAATTGTATTTACACAAAGTAAAACATCTGCCTGGGTTCGAATCCACGATCTTCACCTCGTAGGTAGGGTCGGTGCCACTGGGCTACAACTGCACTTTGGCAAATAGTAATGCACGTGGCAATGCTGCCAGGATTTTGGGCACTGTTCCTGTTGCCAGCGATGCGGACGAATTTTTTAAATACCCTGTGATTCTCTTGCTTCTTTTTTTATATAATGTATCTACATATTATTATTATATGTGTTAGATTTATTACGTAAATATTATGTTGATTAATAAATATATTAAGTATCAAAAAAAAAATCCGTTTACAATTTTTAAAGTGAACTTAAAAGTTAATCCGTTACTTAAAATGTTAACTTAATTAATTAACGGATTAATGGTATTGTGCAGCTTTGCATCTAACTAAAATAATATCAGCTTAGTTTACATACCTACATACTTCAATCCTAATGAAGAACTGATTTCCAAACCATTATTATGTGAATAACTACAAGCCATTCAAATATAAAGTAATGAGTCATGTTTGTTTCCATGTTCCAATTAATTGTAATTTTAGCACCAAGAGCTGCTTGTGTATCATTAAAATGTAAATTAATACACACAGCGTTGATACAATTAGTGAATACCGAACACTCGGGGCGTTGCAACTAGTCTAGGAATCTACTAAACACGAACTTTGCCAGTGCATATGTGTTAGATTGCTAGAAAGTGGAGGTAAGGCGATACTGCTCGTAGGTGCCGAGTTTCTATGCATTGCACTTAGGCAAGCGGGGCGAAAATTCGGCCACATGTGCGCAAGCACGCCTGGCAACTTGCGATGTGCTTAGTTTCGTGTTAAAACGCTACTCAACTTTATATCGCTTCCCGGTAAGTGTGAATCTTTGCTTGTTTTGCTCTTTTCATGCCTAAATATAAATTATGAACAGTTGTACGTGCTACAAGTTATATTCGGGTAGTATTATTGTGGAAGTAGGTAGAGTCAATTAACCAAACTTACTTAATAAAGAAAGATTTCCCTAATTGTGAAAATCCCAAAATTAGGGAAACCTTTCTTTAATTGCTTTGCCCATAATTTGTTCAATTAATTCGAATGTTGTAGCGCATCTTAGGAGAGCCCTGTTCAGCGGTGGACTACGATAAACTGTGTTGAATACATTTGTCTATCTACCTTGGCCCGACAAATTCATTCTAACATAAAAATAAATAAAAAAATCCATTCTAACCTCAAATTTTGAATCCTTTTAAACTTCTACCCGAAGCGTGCTTCCTTCACAGGCATCTTCATCATCTTAATCTTACCGCATGCACTTTTGAAACTCATAAACATCGCTACGTACGATGTGAGTTGTTAAAATGCGTTCCAAAGTTTTATTCCCTACTTACTTTTCAAGATATTCAAGATGTTTCGGAAAGTGCACAAAACTTGTATTTTCAATACTCTTGTGATGTGATGCTACAGGAATATTCAGACATGAACTACGAAAAATATATCTATAGTGTTAGATATTTGTAGGGCAAGAAAAAATGCTATCGTTATGATGTTGCCTTGCCTATAAGAGGTATTTAATGAATTTAATTGGCCATTTAAGGATCCTGTTAAAACGTTTCAATAAGTATTCAGTTTTAGCTTGATGATATAGCGTAAAGTACATAGATAGAGTCTACGTAGGTAACTTCTAAGGTGATATCTATCATACAAAGTTGGTCGAATCTCAGCTGTACTAGTAGGTACCTGCTAAGTTAAATGGGAGCCTACTCAGTCAGTCGCAATAATATCTCTAATCGGCCGGTTTATTGAACTCATTGTCCATACCTTTGATATTTGCTTTGACCGTGAGTTTGGGTACCCTGTACCTGTATCTGTCCTGTAGTCATGTCATGTCATCCTATCTATTAGCTTCATCTACGCCCGTACTATTTTTGATCCCAGTTAAGGTCATAGGTATCAAATCAGAAAGGGATCGTCGTTAAACAGGCATCAACCTAATGTAAGCACGTAACCAAAGCGGGTCAGAAGCTCCGATACGTCGACTCGGCTACGGCTAGGCGACGCCACGCTGCTAGTTGATGGTGCAGCAGGCCGGCCGGAGGGGTGAGAGAGGCAAGGGTGGACGAAGAGACGTAAGCTCGGGTACGGAGAGACGTAAGCACGGGGACGACGAGCCGTAAGCGCAGGGACGATGAGCCGTAACGCACCGCACAGCGGTTCGTGAGCTTGTCCCGAGGCGAGGCGATTACGTTACGATTCCGATTAGTGTGCGTTGCAGTAGGGAGTATCATACAAAGATTACTGAATGGCTCGAGTTGATACGATGACGATTCCTTTCCGGTTTGATACGTGTGCTATGTTAAACTAACTACAGTGCGACCGAGAGAGAATGCGGTCTTGACACCTGTCAGTTCCATACAAACGAATACGTGTTTTGCGAATTTGATCTTTATCAGCTACTAGAACTGTCGCACTGTCGCACTATATCTTAGGTATCCTGGCTCTTATACCTAGGTACACATTCTCGTGTAGGACGTACTATCGGCATCAGGTGTACAAGATAAAGTTTGCAGTCACTTTTTACACTTGCATCTGCAATGCTTGCACCAGCTTAATAGATGTGGACTAAAACGTAAAAGTTAGGAACTTTGTTGCTAAAGACCAGGCGCCTTTTGCAGGTTTCCCCCCAAGAAAAAAAAATGTGTAGGTTCCATACTCATACCTTCTACGAAATCCAGTCCGACCAACTTAAACAATCCTTACAATTTATATAAAACCGTAATAAGTCGGTACGTACCTTGAGGTACCTATTCATTTGTACTCGTATGTCAACATCAATTTAGTCTATCACCGTCCACTGCAATTATATGTAGGTAGGTAGGTACTAATAGTTTGTACCTAGTAGAACTCCATGAGACCGAAAATTCCCAGTCGTGGATTGCCTCCAGGTGACAATCGGGAATAAAATTCTCAGTTGCCACCGGGCCGGGTGGCGACTGGGAAGTTATTGGCCCCACTTCAAATCGCTGTACACTGCGGCGTGGATCGCCAACCCCCCCAAAATTTTATGAACATGTAGGTAAAGGTATTTTTTTGTTAAAATATGATTATTGAACATATGTAATTTGATATCGGTGGCTGTGACTGATGACTAGCTTTTGTTAGGCAGGTACTTTAATTATTGTAAATACTTTGATTAACTGTGATACGAATTTACCAGGTTTTTATGATTAATAATAAGGGCTTAAAAGCAACTACGTTAAAGAAAAATTTGTTTGTATGTCCCTAATAATATCACTTATCTACTAATAAAAGCACATTGGAAAAGTCTGACCGCCAACCCCCTCATCGCGGCCGTAAGACAGACAACGAAGGAGGGTGGGGGGAGTTGGGGTGTGCGATCCGAGCCGTAGGTGGCAACTGGAAATTTTATTCCCGATTGCCACCTGGTGACGATCCATGTGGGAATATTAGCATGAGACAGGGTTCATCCGGAAAAGCACTGCCACCATGCCAATTTCTTGCGCCAGCAACATTGTGCGTTCTCAATTTCTCATCTGAAAGGTAAGCATACTAATAAGTAAAATAACGTGTATTTTCAACTACCATGTCTTGTCGCTAGTCTCGGGAATTTCGTTGTTTTCTCAGGTGTCTAGATGGCGGCCTACTTAGTACCTAACCACTTTCTATAAGCTGTGCCTTAGAGGCCCCTTAGCCAACCTGTAACTTAAAAAAAACCCATAATGTTTTTGTGTAAATTTTTATGAAATACATAAAACGTGTACATATACGTGGATTTTAATTTTATTAAATTTATATTCACTAAGCAAAACAAAGAAAACAGTGAGATTAAAGTACCCTTTGTTCTATCCCCACAAATTAAAAATATTGGGTCAGTTCACAAGAATACTACCTTTTATATTATCAAAACTTTGGATGTAATCGTCGCAAATAATAAACTCTCTCCGCGGCGCTAATAAAAACTGTACAATAGTAATCATAAAAATGAGAAATAGGAGCGAAGCGCGGCCAAAATAATAATCGCTTGCCAAAGTTCAAAAGTTTTCTACCAAGACTATACTGTAATTTTATTGTTCTTGAAACTTTTAGGTACAGTGACTCTTACGTATTGGGATCCAGCTGTCAGAATAGGCACTTATACACATTACGGAGCAATTCTCGTAATTTTAAGATCATTCACAGTCAAGTCTCAGTGTCAATCTGTCAAAAATATCTCTGATCTCCTTACGTTTTTGACAAGTTTTTGGCATTGATTTTTTTTTTATTGTCGCTGAGATGAGATTACGACTAAATTTTGAACGTTTTAATTATGGGAATTGGCCATCAGATATCTACAAGATTGCTAAAAAGTAAAATTGAATAAGTACCTCTACCTACCTAACAGTAAGTAAGTAGGCCGTTATAGACAGAAATATAAACAGCCATTTCTAATAAAATAAAACTATAATGTACGTATTTATGAGTGCCATGACACATAAATTTTAAACCGAGCCCTGTTTTTGACACAGGCCATTAACACAATTACGTACATCTTTAATGATACCTACTTATTTAATGTTCTAACTTAATATCTTTTGTTACCCAAATGCCTAATTTTACACAAAGCGTCATAAACGTTAGGTAATTCTGTAATTATGTCGACGTGAACAATACCAAGGTATTAATTAAGAACATGAATATCTTATAAAACGTCTAGCCAGGTGGTACGTGGCTCAATTTTCTCAAGAATGACGATTGATATCTCACTAGTTATAAATTACGTTTCCCTACTCAAACACACGAGTTCATTTTCGCCATCACCCGACGATATTTTCACATAATGTGCTCGAGGGTCGCTATCTTATAGATTTATCTAGATGGCAAAGGAAGTTTGGAAAAATGTTGTTGCAATTTCTACTGAAATTCCCGAACTAAAATTTTGTCTTGGATCTATACTTACATACGTATCATTACACACTTACGGCAGGGTATGGGCGAATAATTTGTGTAGCTTTTAAAATTAGGTGTTTTCCAATTACCTTAATACGCAAATAGCTTTAGGTATAATAATACGCCTTTTAAATGTTTGGGTTCATCGAAGTCTTACTGTTTATAATAATTCTGATACCTAATTATAATGTCTTCCCACTCACCCACAGTCGCGAAATGCGATCCGAAATTTTTTATAATCTTATCTTAAATTCCGAATAAATTAGGTACTCCCGTATTCTTCACTTCCACTTTACTATTGTTTTTTATAATATAAAAAGCTAGCGGAGTGTAACGATTACAGAGATTATAATACACAATGGAATGTTGATCGCCAGTGGCAACATGATGACCTAAGCGACAATAGGCCGCTGCCCGAAGCGTTGATTGACGTGAGTTGAAATCCTCCCCGATGAGCTTACTAATAAAGGCTCATATACAAGGGTGCTTAGTTTATTTACGCTGTTGTTTGAAATAGCGATATAAGCATAATCGGTAATTTGATGAATGCGGAAAGCGTTAGGACCGGTCGTTACGGCAATACTTGGTACTTGGGACTTTTGACGGAAATGGTAATAATGATGAACATATTTTTTTTCTCTATTCATGTTTAAAATTATTCTTTACTTTTTTGCGAACTTTGATAAAAATCAATTCAGGAACATATGCGTGCTTTATGTATTAGGTACCTAAATTTCTCACTTGACCAAAGAGTCGGAATCCACTTATGACCGCAGAAGTGCGTAATTGGGGTATAACCCCGGGCCTATAATTTATATGTTCAACAGCTTCTACGTGTATCGATTCGAGTGTGCTTTTTTTGTACAGAACTTTTGGTTATGAGCCTCGACAAATCATTATTTTTATTCCACATTCAACGGCAAACATCTGCAGAATAAAAATATGTATAGTACATAGACGTGTTTGCTTTGCCGTATTTAACTAACGTAGATGATAAAATAAATACTAAAACGTGGATAGGATAGGTTTTTCTCTACAGTACGGCCGTCGAGAGAATCCGTTCCTGACAGTCCTGACACTAGTCAGTGCAACCATTCTAGTAGCTAATAAAGATCAAATTCGCAAAACAAAGGGGCAATTCTGGTAATTTTAAGAAAGTTCATAGTTTGATCTCAGTCTCAATCTGTGAGAAATACATCTAATTTCTCTACATTTTTGACAAGTTTTTGGCATTGATTGTCGCTGAGATGAGATTGCGGCTAGATTTTCAACGTTTTTAATTATGGGAATTGGCCTTCAGGTTTAAGGACATGTTAATTATTAATACACCTACCTTAGAAAGTAAAGAGCAAGTAGACCTTCCTATATCCGTCAAAGTTTGCGCTTACAATTTGAAGGCTCTGCATATTCATAAGTACAATCTCTAAAACTTTCTGCGGTGCACTGCTGTGCGAGTTTCATTGGCGTTAAGTATATGAAATTGTTAAATATGAAGATGTGCTGAAAGATTTTACCTACCCTTAGTTATTTCTTGACTGGTCAAGCTGTTATGAGCAGTAGTCGTAGGCTTCATCACCACTGCTCTCAAAGCGGTGAAGGAAAACATGGTGAGGAAACCGTTGTCTCAGAACCAAAAATTCGAAGACATGACAACTACCAACCCACACGGCCCTCCGTGTGGTATATTGCAACCCACACCCTCTCGAAGAGAAGAGGCCTGTGTCCCAGCAGTGGGTTTATTATGCTTATGC
This sequence comes from Luperina nickerlii, assembly GCA_963855955.1. Taxonomy (NCBI): domain Eukaryota; kingdom Metazoa; phylum Arthropoda; class Insecta; order Lepidoptera; family Noctuidae; genus Luperina; species Luperina nickerlii. The sequence goes on from OY979669.1 coordinate 9,640,562, forward strand.
TAGATGAAATACAATATTATACGCTCACTGTCACCACCACTCCACCACGGTCACCACTGTGACCAGTGATGGTCTTCCAATAGTTGAAACGTTAGTGGTGTTAATCTGTCCGTGAACTCTTGCCTGTCCAAACGTAGGAGGTAGATTTTTTTAAAACCATCTTATCTACTGCAGACGGCCTAATATGGGGCCTAAAATATAAATTTCGTTACTAATCCATTGGTAACAAGTACTTAACAACCAGTTTGATTACCTTTCAGCTCTTCTCATTGCCCTTTGTCCACCTTAAGTACAGTGCAGATTATCAATTTGCTGGCAAATTTACAAGTCTGTTTAACCGGTAAAGCTCCACGCGTGATCGATGGGTCACGATTCACGAAACAATAGAAAATCAATTGTGTCTCATTAGCGGAGCTTAAGGGGTTAAAAAAAGTAGGTATATACACATTATTCGTTATTAAAATATATTATATACAAAAGTAAATTATTATATTACTAACTATTTATTTATATACAAACAAGCTGCATCCTGCGGTTTCACCCGCATAAGTCTCGATCCCGTGAGAATATCGGGATAAAAAGTACTTATTCTATGTCCTAATTCAGGTCATGGTCTACCCATGTGCCAAATTACTAAAGCTGTAGCAAACCGTATGTATTCGTTACTGAGTAACGGGTGCGCGGTCTAGTACCGAGTAACGAAACGTTACACACGAATGCATTTCGTTACTCGCATTTTTCGTAGTACGGGCACCTATAGGTACACTGGTTCAGTTCACGTAAGTATCGTTATCGGTATATCGTTGATGCGTATATTATTGAAACATTTGCTGGTCGTATGTTTTACGCATGCGCGCATTTATTCGGTGAATTTAAAAACGTACGTTCTAAAGAGCGATGTTTGTTTATGTTTATTAAAGGTACCTATTGTGTGTGTAGACGAAGTTTTAAATTAGATGAGAAACAAATAAACAAGGTAAGAAAATATTTTTTACAAATTAAAAATATGTATGTGTTTTTGTTTTTTTATTATCGCGTATTTAAACCAATTTTAAATTTAGTAGATTCTAAAAAAAAAACGTAAAACCAATTTCTAGATTCCGTCAACAGTTTACTTGTAGTTCTACAGTTACCTATTATAAATCAAACTAAATTTAGTATAACTTTAACACAACACTGGTTCAAAATACGGAAAAATGCACCTTAGGCAGCTTGGTATGTAATGTATGTTTTCTACAAATTACGAATGTTGCGATGACGCCGCGACGTCATACTGTACGCGTACGCAATACGACTTGATTCGTTGCTCTAACATAACATAGCATGTTATGAGGTATCAGAAGTAACGAGTAACGTAACGATACGATAGTAACGAGTACTAATTTATATAGTAACGAATACATACGGGTACGTATTATTTCGTTACTTTTACACCTTTACAAATTACATCCAAAACCGTTCAGCCGTTTTAGCGTGAAAGCGTAACAAACATAGAAAATTTTAATATTTTCTCTTTATAATATTAGTTCAGATAAAAAACAAATTATCCTTCATAAGATAGATATTAAAGTTTGAAACCACCCAGTAAAATCGACGCAACTCGACCCCGACACGGGGGCACCAAAACTTAAGAACAAATGGATATGAGAAAGTTTAAGCATGAGTAAAGGGTATTCAATTTCTTTAACGACCATCATTTTTGCCGGGGCTTGCCATGAATCTCCAAGATAAGCGTTTAATGGAAATAACAGCTCGCCAAAGAACATTATGGTCATACGCGAACTATCCCCAGGCCATAACCTTAAAAGGGTAATATTTCTGCATAAACAAACTATTTGTTTCTTCTACGTGTTTTTATGAAATCCATTATGACTATGTTTATGACTTGTCTTTACGCCATGTGATGTACTTGGAATGTATGAAGTAGATAAGCATTGCGAGGCTGGGACTGGTGGAAAACGTTTGATTTAGTACCTATTGTAGCGAAAATAATAAGAATCACCACATTGAATATAATACGTATAATTTTCAAATCAAATCCAAATATAAAATGTAAGTATAAAAAAATCTAAATAAACGGACTTTCGTAGCTTGAAAATTGTTGGAAAAATAAAGAATAGGAAAAGAACAAAAAGGAATTAGGAGAGTTTAACAAATTCAGGAAATTTCTTAGAATAAAATTTTATAACGAATGTAACGTATATTTTTACCTGATTGCAATCGGGTTTTAAGCTCGTTAGAACAGATTTTAAAATGAATTTTATATAAAATACATTAGCTATGATGTCCTGAGATAGAAAGGCAAGGGGAGCTTTAGTGTTAATAAGAAAAAAAAGGTATTCGATCGTAGTTTCCTGGACACAGGCGAAGATGGTCACGTAGTTCAGCAGACAGCGCTGCGCGGGACCCGAAGTGCTCTGTAGCTAGGTTGGAGTATGCAATAACTTGTATCCAGGTAAAAGAGCAAATCACCCTTTTCACTGGGTCTAGACCAGGTTTGAAGAAAATCGCTTATAAATAAAAAATAAATAAACTTATAAATACTATCATGGCTACACCATATATTATGGTCGGCTTATGATGCGGAGCTCGACATCAAGCCTTTAAACATTGCACGCTGGCAGGAATCAGTGCGTGGATGTAATATAAGAGCAATTTGGGAGTAGTTTATCAGGAATCTTCAAAATATATCAGGTGAAATCAGGTCAACAATTATAAAGCAACTAAATCACAACAAAATAAAAAGCTGTTCGTTTTTTTTGGTTAATAAATTGTTTTTCATAAATTCAGAGTATTGAGTATGAAAATTAAAATAATGTTTAACTTATTTGACGGTTGCGTAGACTGAATCGTATGCAGCGGCGTAGCCGCGTAGGCACGCGCTGTATGCTACGGCGTAGCCACGTGGGCAGGCGCGCAGCTTAGGTGTAGAGCCTTTATTACTAACACAAGGCGAAATATGACAAAAAGAGTGTATTATAATTTTAAATATTCAATATTGTTGCGCTTCATTAATATACGAGTAATTAATTAAAATTGTGAAACTTGGATTAACCTCGATATAATTAGATAAATGAGGGATAATAGTGCGTTACAATAGCACTGGCCCCTTTCGAAAAGTAGGCGGCAATCCAGAATATAGCATAATCATAATCCTCCTGTAATGTTCCCACAGCCGGGACACAGGAATCCTCTCGGTGAGAGGGAGCAGGCCCAGTGCGAGTTGGTAGATGTCACATATCTTCGAGTTTTTGGTTCTAGGGCATGCCGGTTTCCTCACGATGTTTTCCTTCACCGTTTTAAGAGGAGTGGTGCTGACATATTTTACACAAAGTAATGCGCCTGTCAGGGTTCGAACCTACGACATACAAATCGTAAGTCGCAGGCGGTACCACTGGGCCACCACTTCCACTACCAATCCAGAACATAGGAGGACGTAATTATTTGTATCTGACAAAATTGTATTTCTTCTACAATGATTGTTTATTTTCATTCAGAATAAATGATACATATATATAAACAAGTCAAAATCCATTTACACACATTTCACAGAAATATATTTCATGTTTTCATCATCAGTTTGTTGCCTCAGAAAAAACACAAACAAAGTTCAAACGCAACTAAAAGGATTCTAGTGTAAACAATGTCGAATCAACACGATGAATTTATCTAAAGGGAAATCTCTTCAGCGAAAAGCAAACACGTCTGGAGCAAAAGACTACGGAGGGATGAGTGATTCACTGGGCTAGAAAATGTTAGTTGATTTTTGAATTTCACACTTCAATACCCGCTTTAACGTGGGGACGGGGCGATTGTGTTTACATGTTTTCCAGTGATCATCCACGGTAAAAAAAATATATGCGGAATATATTTTTAACAATAGAACGAAACAACCCTTTTATTTAGGTAAATGCGTTCAAATGTGATATGAAACAAAATGTTGGAATGATCAAACGTTGTGTGAACAAGCGACGCACACGTAATTGATACCTTTAATGTTTACTCAAATATATGTAAGTAGCATGTTGCTACTTATGTTTCCGTAAGTACGCATGCACGGGATTTTTATGTAAATATTATAATTCATTGAAAAGGAAAGTGTGAAGGTTGTTTGTTTTACATAGGCTATTTTTCCATTCAAAGTACACATTTTATTTAAGAATGTGAATAATGTTTTATTCAATTGTTGTGATAAATATCAGACAGTTTAATTTTAGTATACCTACCAATTCGATACTTTGTTGACATTAATATTCATTTTGTGTTCCTAAACATGGTAAGTGTTACGCCAGCGTGTAACAAATCTTGCTGCACTTTGGCATGAAACCAAAAAACTTAGTATTTTGTGTTAAAGACGGCGTATTATTACTGAGAGCTCATAAACATAACGGGCAAAGTGGAGTTTTAACAAAAGCTAAATGCCTACATTGTTGTTTCAGTTAGCACCCGCTATTAAAGGCGGCGAGAAAAAAACGGATAATTGGAGTAAAGCCAATTTCTGTAGATGACAGGAAACTTTGTTAAATGTTATAACAGTGGAATTTATGATTAGATGTTGGAGTAGTGCAGCAGGCTTCCAACAGTTCCAACTTTAGAATTCAATTAGGTACCGACGATTATGGAAACTCTTTTTTCATGCCTCACATTGTTCTAAAACTTTGTGCCTGTCAAGTCTTTATCTGACCACTTCTGTAACTTTTTGCATATTTTTTCAATGCTTAATTAAATCGGTGGTGGCATTATTTAATTAAGAAGCGAAGTTTAGAAAGCGTTAAGTATAAAATTAAAATTATAACACGATTGGAGCTTCTTCTTTGGGGTTTCTTGTTTCCGGGGCAAGACAGGTCTTGAGTTACATTAAATTGATGGGTTCAATAGCTTCTAAAGAACTTACATTTTAATAAAGTTTAGTATTGTTTAGTTAAGCAAAGATTCCACGAGAACCTAGTCCCGACAAATTGCAGTTTGGCAGATGTAATATTTATGTAAAACTTTGTAATAGTATGGATTAAAAACAAGATAGAGTTAGATGTAGGTCTCCGTTACTGTCATCAATCGATAAAGGTCATGGCACATTATACCGGCATCGCAACTGCACAGCTGCAGTACGCCGTTACCTCGAGCGCGTTAACTACGCGTCGTCCGCGAGGTGCAAGCTCGCAGTTTACGCGCCGGCCGCGAGGTGCAAGCTCGCAGTCCTCGCGCCGGCCGCGAGGTGCAAGCTCGCAGTCCGCGCGCCGTCCGCGAGGTGCAACCTCGTAGTCCGCGCGCCGGCCGCGAGGTGCAAGCTCGCAGTCCTCGCGCCGGCCGCGAGGTACAAGCTTGCTGTCACCGCAAACACAATTGTAATATGGCATTTGTGTGTTTGACGTTGTATCACGCGCAGTAAGCACGCGGTCCACTCGCTTGCAGCGCGCGGGCTGCGAATCGAGTTGTATGGTAGCGGCAAGCGCACTGACTGCCCGCCGTTGGCTTTTTCATATTGACATTATGAAATATATTATATGACCACACTATTTAATGCTCTAATTTGAATGACAAGTCAATGCTGGGTTGGAGTGGTGCCGTTGGGGTGCCGGTATAGTGTGCCATGACCTTTAGACGCTATAGCTCACTACTTATTAAATTAACTAACATCAAAGGTCCAGTGTTATCTAGAGTTAGCTTGTTACCAATGCGTTGTATATCTGATAAGTACAATCTATTCTTGTGTCCGTCCTTTGTTCTGAATTCACTTGACTAGATTGTTTTTTTTTACAGGATAGCATTTTCTTAATGTATTTTAGTAACTTTTCTTCCCATAAACCATGTTCTCGAACACACGAAGGTCAAAGCAAGTTATTCAACTACAATCAACATGCCCATTAGGATATTTGGTAGCGGTCAAGTGCTCGACTTGACCGCTACCAAATATCCTAAAGATTGAGGTAGGAAACCCTAAATTGAAGTGAAGTTTTCTCATTAATTTGATTACGTCGATCCCAGGGCCCGACCCGTGTCACAAGTTACTTCATTAGTTACGCAACTTGCTGAAAGTAATCCGACCGAATTTGGTTTTGTAAGACACGAATCATCAAAATTATACCGACGTTAGCATACTTTTTATATAATTGTAACGAACGTTCACTGCGCCCCGAGCACACATGCAAGATTTGTTTATTATAAATTAGCAGCCATTAATAAGGGAGGGGCTACACATTCGTGTCGTTTTAACCAAAATATGCTGCGATATGCAAACTAGACGATTCATAAAATTAGAATTTAAAATCAAAGCTCCGTTTCAGAGGTGTTTTTGTCTGTGAACAGCGCGACACAGCGCACATAAGTTACGCCGAATATTTATGTTGGGTGATGCCACCTACAGGCCCACGCTCATATTTACCGCCAAGATCTCGTTTACTGCACTCTCATATTTGCATTTTACATGTATTATTTTTGTTAACAATATTTTATGTTTCAAACGAGTCAAGTGGAACGTTTTCCGACTTAGCTTCATGGGTTGTCCTTGATTATACTTTAAAATTTGCGGAATATGACTGAATATTTATAGATACACATCAAAAGGGAAGGAATCCTCAGGTGGGATACGAAGGGCGTGCTCGTGTAACTCACGGTAAACAGAGGTCAGTTTACAAAGGTGTAAGTAGGTATCTTTTTTTCGTGATTTATTTGCCTATAATACGTAATTACAGTCCGAGGGCTCGTAGAATGCGATGAAGATTGCATTAGTTAGACGTGTTATCCTTGCGCAAGGAACATTACGTGGCAGGCCAAGCCCGGGTTTAATTGATCTAGGCAGGATGATGGATTGTAGCCAGTAGATGCGGTGGGCTACGGGTGGTTTGCGGTGGATAAAGACGAATCTGAGTGCCGCTTCCGCCAAAACGCTTTTGGGGTACATAAACTACACTACATAATTTATAAAGTGACTTAAATATATTCCTACTTACTAATAATCGTTGTATAGCTTCTGTATAGTTACACAACGCTATGTCTTCTTCTTTCGAAAGTCAAATGTCTGACGACTGAAAGAGAGAAATCGGTGTGTCACTATTCATCTGATATAATATGTTTATTAGTAAGGTTATGATTTAGCTATATATATGTCGCAGGTTTTTCATAAAATTAGGTTTTTGATGAAACAACTAGGTTTTTGATGAAAAACAGGAAGATGACACATTTTAAACTCAATTCCATCATAAACCTCTAACAATCCAGATTTTTGATCAAAAACCTGAACTAGTTTGGGTTTATGATAAAATATAAGCGCTGGTCAAATCAAATCATTTATTTTTTGCCAACATGGATAGGGGTATACGGTATGGATGTTATATATGTTACGGCTAAAGGTAGGTGTGAACATAAACTTAAGATTAGCCGGCTAAACCTAGGTTTATCTTCGACGAGTTGTTAATCTTAGTTTCTTCTATCTTTAGCCGGCTAAACTTAAGTGTAACTGCAGACCCTTGGCTAAAAATGTAGAAGGAAATCGGTCGACGTCAGCGGCACCCCGAGGTTCGGTTTGGTTAGGTTCCTTTAAACCCTGCAGACAGAAATAAAAAAAAAGCACAAAAATAGACAAAATCACGTTCTTAGCCGTTTCGTTTTTCGCCGTTTCACACACATCACACATATTATTTTTTAAATGTATGTAATTTCATAACAAATAAATCAGTGTTTATTGTTTCTTAATTGTTTTATTTATTTAAAGAAATAGCAACCAACATTGTTTTTATCATAAAACTAATACAGTCTAGGTTTTTGATAAAAAAAACTGGATTTTCTCAGGTTTATGATAACATAAAGTAATAATTTTGTCTTCTTCCGGTTCTTGATCAATAGCCTAGGTTTTTGATCAAAAACCTGATTTTGTCATAAACCTGCGACATACAGTGTGGGGATGACAATATGACTTTAAATGAAAACACGGGCAACACTGGTGTATAGAAACATTTGTAAACTATCAAATATATCCGAACATCGAAATTAAAAAAAATATTTTTTCTAACAAACTAAATAGCATAAAACTGCAAACAAAATAAAACACCATTTAGAAAATTGGTTCACTGACCTGTCGCGCGCGCCGACTACCGCGCGCCGACCACCGAAGCAGCGAACGTAATATTTTGGCGCCATTATTAATAATTCTCAATTACACAAATCAAATCACAGATTATTAACCAAATAGTCGGGCATCTGCAACCACCCGCGTGTTATTCACTAATCAATTTATTATTCACAATCACTTTTCGATCACTTATTTATGCCGCCACTCATTAATTTTTTTTATTTTCAATATGTCCGCCGTGTTCTTGAATACACAAACTACACCGACGTATAATGTTATTTCACATTGTAGGTACAGGAAGTCAGGATTCTCGAGATGTTTGGTTTTCAACCAGCGACAGAAAGTTTCTCTTATTGGCTTAATCTCTCGATAACAATGCTTGTACTTTCTTGTACTTATAAAGTCTGTGTTTCAAAACTTATTGAATAGTTTTATGATTTACTCGAAAATGTCTACCTGCATTACGTAGACTGGACGTCGGATAACGATCATAATAATCAATAACTCTTTCGTCTGGAATCACATTTGCACGTGGAGGAGCACCATCTACGTGCGGGATCAAGGATTGATTTTCCCGTATCCTCTGGACAGCTTGTACAATAGTCCGCCCGTGGGTCGGACACATACGAGTGTTCCCATACCTCTCACGGTAAGTCCGTACAGCTAAAGCAGCATTTCCGTGACACTCCCCATAAATTAAAATCATATCGGTGTACTCCGAAGCTGTGTAATTGTAACGAGGCATGATTATTTAATAATAAAACCTTTAAACATCCAAGTATTAAGCGTCTAATTTCGCAAAGTTTACTTAGCTAATTAACTAAGTACCTATGATACGTTATGTGTCCTGTCACTATTAAAACAAAGCGTCAATTTCGCACAACACAATAAGAAAGATCGATAACACTCGCGCGGCGACATCAAACGGGCGCGCGCGGGCGCATCCGAAATTTCAGAGCGAATAAAACGCGTCACAGGCACGAAGTCCGTTGACACACTGACCGCGTAACCTAGACACGAGTAATTGCAGGATTCGACAAGTAAGCAAAGTAGAAACAAGCAAACTTACCTATCTCTTTCGGACATACATATTTTGCGATTGACATGAGTGCGTAACAGAAAGAATTCGCCGCTTCGCTTCTTCCGCATTTTTCGAATCTAGTTGTGATGACACGCTTTATGACTCTTAACGCTCAGGCATAAAGTATAATTTGCATTGAGAAAATAAATTTTAAAGTAAAGGCGTAGATTTTTGAAATTGCGACTGTGTCATTGAACCTGTCGCGTGCTCTTCTGTTTACAAATACAGCATGTAGAAAATACTTAAAATCAAAAATTATGTCCTGTGGCTAAACTACTGGATATATTCATTTGATTTTTTGTGTGCAGGTTGGTCATATCATGACTTATACGAAGTTTAATTTATGATCATATTGTCCTCCCCACTCTGTATATATAAAGAAGCATTATTATCATTTTTTTGAGCATAGAATGGATGTAAGAACTTCATACACCGTCGGTAACAAGTGATTGGTCTATTATTCTACAAAAAAAATGCTTCAATACATTTTAGAAGTTAGATGGTTTAGAAATATGGATACAAGTCAATTACGTTGTTGCTCTATTATTCTTACAACTAAATAGTTTACATTTGGGTTAACATGCCCATGTCTTAGTAATATTAGAGATGTTCCCATAGTTCAGAACTCCGTGCCTATTTTGTTACTTGTACAATAATATATAGCCGTCTATTCATCCTTCTACTCAATTAGTATAAAAGATATCAAAATGGGTGTAAACCTCCTGGCTTTATCCCTGTCTAAAGTGGTTTCTCATTTATAAAATATTGTCTCTAAACTTAATTAATGTTAATAACTGGCCCGGGTTTTTACTGAATCGCCATTAATTAAATTTGAAGTAAGCTCTCTAAAAGAGCTCGTTAAGAGGATATAATACAGTGTAGTGTTGTAGTTTGCGTTTTAAGAGCTTAAAGTATTAAGCAGCGAGGCTGCGTTGTCGGTGACAAGCGACTTAATTAACTTAGTACAAACATAATAAAATAGTGTCAAAAAGTTGTTTGTGTCCGTGCACTGACGTGCAAGTCTGTTCACTACTGTAAACATTGTTGATTACTGTTAATTACAGGTGGGTGAGCACGACGTCTAATCAGCATGCTCTGTTTGTAATTCCCAAAAGTTTCATGCTCCCTTTATTACATTATCTTTGGCTTTAGCAGATTATTCATATTCAGTGAAGTCTATAATTTTAAAATCATGCTTTTGATAAGAAGCATTTTTACATTATAATACTAAAAGAGGGGCGAAATTAAAAGATTAGCGTGTCTCCGGTGAATGAGTTTTTTAAATTTCTACCTACCAACCAACGTCGTTTGTAGGGTTGGGAAGCTAGTCGATAATAAAAGGTTGCTCTACAATTTAGTTTCAGCCGTCGCTTCGCTGCAACGTCTAAGGAATTTAAATTTTTGCTTTGCGCTCGATCGAAGATAATCAAACAGCTGGCGGGCACTCCATGTTTTGAATATTAATGATATTAATCACGCTTCGCGTATTATTATTGTGCTACCACCAACACTGCATAATAAAGTTTTCTTAAATCGCTTCTATCCTCGGTTCTTCGTACAACTTTGCTAGTTTATATTCTATCTCTTAAGTGTATTGAGTTATTCAAATTTCATTTTCTTAAACTCTAGTTGAACTGAATTCCCACTTTCGTTTTGTTATTTTGTGGCTGGTACCGCAATTCCTATAGGTAGTAAGAACGTTGGTAAACATAAACATCACTTTGTATTTACCACGAAATTGCACAGTTGAACCGCTAACACTGAACTACCCCTGTAATAAATTAGTTGTTTTAGCGGAAATGGCATCGTCTTAGCGTGGGCCATAAAGACATTTAGGATTGAGTTCTACTGTGGCTGAGCGGGGCCCGTAGGTACGTAAACCGTTATAATAATGCGCATAAAATTCTCCGCCGAGAGCAGTGAGCGAGCGAAGTTGCCGGTATTACAGCTGTGAGTTATTCAACGTCACGTACCCCGGGACTGGTCGCAGTTGCGCCCGTGTCCTCGTCGGCACTCTGTGTAAAGTCAGGCGTCCCAGCGACACCGGTACAACTTACAACTCGCTACCATTTCGAAACTTATGACGGAAACAATCGAACGTCGCCAACAGTTTTGCCGATTTGTTTTTCCGAGGCCTAGTGTTAGGGAACTGTCCCGTTTTTATTAAATGTTGGTTTTGTACGCTTTTTTAGTACAGTTTTTTACATGCGCGTAAATCTCAATCTAGTCTTAAGTAACTAGTAAGTAACAGTGTACAATTTTCAAGCAAGCATTTTTATTTTTCAATTAATGTATTGTATTTATTTGTACGAAATGTACTCAGCAAATACTGTGCGTAAAAAAAATTGACTGAGGTTTTACTCAAAAGAAGTGAATGAAAAGTTTTATTTAAAAGTTCTTTTATTTCACGACATTTTTATTTTCAGTACAGTCAAATTTCGTCGCACAGGGCCGCGGTGCGACAACGTGTTGCTTGTTGATTTTTTATGTTTTTTGCTTTTGGGCCACATATGTTACTCTTATGACATGGAAGTATTTTACTGCACTGTTTTTTTTTAATTTTTTTTTCATTCATATGAGCGTTCTGATTGAAATATTTGTGTGAAGTCGAATGTCTGCTTTTAACGTATAATTGAATTTATTATTCATTAATATTGCGTTGTATTTCAAGTGAAGTAGGAATCACAAAGTATTGCAGTGTATTCTAACACGTGTTATTTGTGCATTGGCGCGGAGGCCGCGGCGCGCTAAAGCGGGCCTTGCTCAATATTTCAGTTGGGCAACTAGTATGCGTAGACACGTACTTACACATTTTTCTCGTTGCAGTTATGAGCTAGTTGACACAGTGGGTTAACTCCCTCGCTCTTCTTTAATTTCTTCGTCAAGCAAACACTGCTTTAATTGAAATTTTCTCGTTTGAACAAGTTTTACGCGGAGCTCTTTACGTAACAAGATAATAAGGTCGAGTGTTCGATTTTGATACGGAATTAATTAAATGATGATAGCTCCATGCGTTCCCGGAACCTGCTCCGAATATTCTTGGAAAAAGGTAGAGTAATGTCAAAAAATCTTGTAACCCTAGAGAAAAGGGCAAAATGTCAGCGTTGGTACACGTCAATTAGGTACCTTTACCGTCACTCGCTTTGCGTCAAACCCACTTACGCCGTGCTCGGGCTCGAGAGTAACGGCTAACAGGATAACAATACAAAGGAGGCAAAATATACCTGGAAAAAAGTCCGCGAACCAAAAGGACACAACGTGTCATCAGGAAGTTACGTCAATGTCCGATCCTTCTTTTCTCCCTTAAATATGCTCTGTGTCTATGCGACACCGAGTCGCACTGACGTCACCAACATTTCAAACATGATGATGCTTTTTTTTCAGTTTAATTTAGCGTTAGCCTACGTAGTGCCTACAAATGCTTCTAAAGATATATTTTGAGTATATTTTTCCTTAAAGAAATTTCCTTTTGGTGGAACTGAGTTGTGGACATTAAAAATACAAAGGAGGCGAAATATACCTGGAACAGAGTCCTCGAACCAAAAAGGACACAACTTGTCATTAGGAAGTTACGTCAATGTTCGATCCTTCTTTTGCTTTGTATCTATGCGACGCAGTGCCGCACTGACGTCACCAAAAACGTATAACGCATGATCTAAATGCTTTTACTTTGCAAAGACTAATCTAGCAGTCTACGTAGTTCCTCCAAATGCTTCTAAAGACATATTTTAAGTATTCAACTGTGGAAAAATCTAAATTTGATTTACAACAATAAAAAAAAAACAAATAAAAAAGTAATTGTGTCTCATCATTAGTCACAGTTGAACTCATATAGATATGAGTTGTGGACATTAAAGTAGGGTAAGAAGAACAATTAACATCCGTTATACCTACACCAATTTTCTGCATATATCAATGTTTTACAAAACAAAATAACATCGTTAAATATATAACATATACGTACATATGCGCATGAGGGCGTCTCCACAAAGCCAAAGCGCCATGCTCAGTTTGAATGCGTCGTTTGTTTTACTATACGAGGAAAGTTTAAATGTGCCACATCTTCTAATTACGTCCGATCATTTCTGAACCCTTGTGGGTAAGTCGAGGCTTAAAAGTTGTGTTTGTTATATATACGACCCGAATTTGCTGCGACGTTGACGTTAAGGCGCCATCACACTTGCTTCTACCCAAGTTTGATACGTTAACTTTATATAGTTAACTTCACTGTATGAAATGAACATACGAAAGTTCGGTCTTAAAATAACTCTTTGAAGGAATTTCTGATGTAGATTTCGGAAATTGGATGTTTAATTTTTGTTCAAGGGAGATGGTAAATTAATTCGCTTGTCTAGATTAGAATTTAGCACTCGAAAGGAGAAAATATTGTGTACTACATATGTATACCAAAATAAAATTTAATTAAAAAGGCTTCGACGAAGATTCCTTATTTTTTTATCTTTTTTTTTTCAACATTCTAAGCCTACGGATACGAAGCCAGCGGGCGCGGGGCGGCGGCGGTGGCGGCGCGGGTAGCGGCGCGTTTCAATGCATAGATTTACATGGAACTGTCTTCGAAGGCAGCGGCGGCATACGAGCGATGCGCACCAGTGTAGCGGTGCCCGCGTGTCTGCATTGCCGTAGTGTTGTGCATTTTATTTTTTGCTTTTTAACGACCGACGTTTCAAAATGTTGTATCAAAAAGATGTCGTCGCTGTTTAGACATTCGTTCGCGAACAAAGACACAAATTTCTCATAACACAACACTATGCCACTCTAGCGCCACGCGATCTGCCTGCTGGCTTCGAGACCTCTACGTTGCCGCGCCGCTCCCCGCGCCGCCGCCGCCCCGCCCCGTAATCGCTGACTTCGAGACCGAGGGCTAAGTTATTTACAACCCCTCATAGTTTTTTTATCTTCATAATCGTCGCCACGATTTAGAATTCTGCTTATCCCGCTGGGAAGCATGAGCGCGAACCCAAGTACTTGGGGGTTATACAAATCCTTCGCCATTATCATCTTTATAGTGCTTGATCCTATGGGATCGTAATGTTTCATAATAGCTGTAATATCACATGTATAACCTAGCACATATTCGCACTTTCTAGTGAAATTTTTACTACTTTTGGATTTGCTCACGAGGTATCGGGAATTATTTAGATTAATAGAAGTTGCGTAAGTTGCTTTGGAAAACTTTGTATGATACAAATCTACAAAAATAAGAAAGAGAAAATACACACATGCAAAGTAGCTCGCGCAATAAAACGTTTACAAGTTGGAAAATTTGGAAAGTTCTTATGATTAAAGCTCAGATGAGCTGCATCTGTCATATTTAAATACTTGATTTTTGTAAATCAAAATGAAAAAATACTCCATAATGTTCCTAATTTGTTTTGTTTATTATTCTGTTTATATTGTTTTGTTTAATTTTTTTTATTCCTATAGATATAAAACGGTTACTTAGCAGTATTTTTATAGTCTATACTACTTGTACAAATATTACTGTGTAGACCGTATTTGTAGACCTTGCAAGGCAGCACATAGCGGTACAAATTGTATTTTATAACATCACGTGTGTTACTTATGTTTCACAAATAAATAATTTTGAATTTGAATAATTATTATCTTGGCCTTGGATTGCATTAGATAAAAAAAAAAATTTTCAAATGCTTTTATTTTTAATGGCAGTCTGATACTTGGCTTTTAAATCAAAGGCTTAAGTTAAAAAGCTTTAAGTTCTTGTCTATGTTTAATTTGTAATTGAATAAAGAATTTTTTAATCGGCAGACACTTGCGTTTCAGATAATATGTTCGTTTAAATGGGCAAGGAATAGTCGTGACCCAATGGTTATGACCGCGACTTACGAGTTTTAGGTCGTGGTTTCGAACCCCAAGCAGGCACTTAACTTTGTGTAAATTATTTCATTACTACTGCTCTCAAAACGGTGAAGGTAAACATCGTGAGGAAACTGGCTTGTCCTAGAACCAAAAATTCGGAGACATGACGTGACATCTACAAACCCGCACAGGATCCGCGTGGTGGATTATGGCCCACTCTCTTTCACAGAGATGAGACCTGTGTCCCAGTAGTGGGATATTATAGGTTGATTATATGCAAAGACTTTCTTGTCGAGTCTTGATGACGTCACTGAATAAACGTAACACATTTACTTAAATATTAATTCTGTTTCTGCTGTTTTGATGTTTAATATTGAACTAGATTGAAATACAAAATCACTGTTTCCTTTCAAACGATTAATTTCAATTACGGTTTCAGGGAGATGAATATTCTCCATTACTAAGGTATTGGAAAACAACATACTGGAAAGTGCTAGTTTTCTGTTTTGTTTGCTTCTGTCAGTTCGAATATTAGTTCGCTGAAGTTGTGCCTGAACTCTTTAGTTGTTAGTTAATTAATAAACATGGCTACGCTTTACGTGTGTACTGTGTATAAATATAGTTTTGGTAGGAAAATGCCTATCACTATCAAGGATGAGCTGAATAAGCATAAAATTATTAAAAACGCTTTGGTAGACAATTTGCTGACGCAGCAAGCTGCGTGGACGCCGCGTATATGCTGCATTTGGACGCCTTTGTAATAATACAATATGACAATACATATATATATTTCCATCTATATATTTTCATATTGTATTATTACAAAGGCGTCTTCAAATACCAACCACGATTTCACACATCTTTCCGTTGCAAGCTAAATTTCATCTTTCTTATTATTATGCTAGGCGCACACGCAGTGTGCAGGGTTTTTGGTTAAATAATAACAGCCGAAAGGGTCGATTGATCGCTTGCTAAGGTTGGTCCGTGGATGGGTGACCATCTTTACATACCGAGATCTCTCCGTGCCTCGGAAAGCTCGTAAAGCCGTTGGTCCCGGCTGTCATTAGTAGATCTTTGACAGTCGTTACGGTAGTCAAAAGCCCTAAAGTCTGACAACCTGTCTTGCCAAAGGGTATTGTGTAACCCAGTAACTGGGCTGTGGAGGTTAGATAGGTCCTTGGTTATTTAACTGCATCTTGCGTGAAACTGGAAGCTAAAAAAGGATAGGCAGATTTATTATTTCAAATAATCGTCATTTCTAAAGAGACGTCACATGACAACGTCAGGCAGCAGATTTCGACAATCAAAGAATAATTCAGTCATCACCATCAGCTCAGTCCTACTTCTGAGAAAAGCCCTGAACCCCTTACAGAGCGAGATGTTAAGCCGGCTCAGCTCGTAGACAATACACACAGCCTTGCCATGAAAGCTATTTGTTAGATATTTAGTCTGTGTTACAGTTCTGTGAACTGTACATAAGTTCTATTCAAGTAACTACGAGAACCCATCACACATGAAATCATGCCAATATTATAAATAAAGTTTGGATGTTTGAATATTTGTTATTTAATTGCGCAAAAACGGCTGAATGGATTTAGATAAAATTTGACACGCAGTTAGTTTATAACCTACATTAACACATAGCATACTTTTCATCCCAATAATAAGTTTGGGAACTTATTATTGGGGTAATTTCCGACCTCCTCGCGGGCGAAGGCGTGGGCAAAAGCTAGTCTTCTACAACAAGACTGCACTGCATTGTATTTAGTTTACGTAGACGGTTGTTAGCAAAGCAGACGGTTCAGCGAAGGTAATTGAATTGAATTGCGAGTTGTATAATATTATACCTAATTGATTCTGTAGGCGAGTTTTGATGAGGCGCTGACGCTGACGATCGCTAATATTCCGAAATGTGAATGTGACTGAATGAAAGTATTTTGAATGGAGCTAAGACCGCTCCTTTTAATATCGCGACGCGCTGGCGGCAGTGAATCAGGGGTGCGGGAACAGCAGGGAGACCCGATCGCTGGCCCCCGCACTACACCAGTCAAAACAGTCGTTACTGGCGCGCCTCCACGCAGTGCTGCGCTGGCGCCTTTATTGTTAACGTCCATATTTTCTTGTATTAATTTTAAACTGAATAATTTCATTTCTTTTCTCTTCTTATATATATACATGTTATATGTTATACAGTCCATTCAACTTTTATATTGCTCCACCACGATCTATCGTCGCGATCAGAGCTACTGATATAGGACCGCTAAGGATGATTTTATTATTTACGCTGTATGCACACGGACGCTTTCTACCGAAATTTTACGATCCCTTTTGTAGTAACATTTTGGCTAATGCGTTTTACGCGGGCCGCGGCGTTAGTGTGCAAAAAGCGTTAGATTGACATGAAGTCAAATGCCCTGTTTGTATTGAGTTCATGCCATCGGCTTAACTCTTCGCACGTCGAGTGTACACCATGTGTACCGATAACAATAAAATTTCTATTGTGTCTGCTAATTAGACGCGCGACGAGTTAACATATTCTTGAGCAATCAGAAAATCATGATATAACCGACAATCAAGAAAAACGTCCTTTAAAACTTTGTTTTCTTAGCAGTGACGTTATCAGGGTCAATGTCAAAATAGCGTCGATATTGGTTACACAAAGGGCATTATCAATTTGCCTTATCAGTCGGCAATAGCCAGAAGCAAACGCAGCTAAATCGCATTAATTGATGCCACTCAATGAATAGCTCTTCATCATCAAATTCATTGAAAGGCGAGTAAGGAGAACGTAATTGAATCGAAGTACGAGTTGAATTCGTGTTTAAACTCGATAGTGGAGTTAAACTTGATGAAGCGGTCACGTCGGCTAATTCTTCGAAATATTAATGTAGTTCACGTGGGTGTAATCGGGAGTCGCGGCACGTTGCGGGCATTCCGCCTTTGAAATCACTTCCCGGCCCCACTCTCCTCTCTGACAGTGACGTATTGTTGCTCTTCTTTAACATTAATGTAATGGATTTTGTTTCATGTTGCGGAAGTTATCGCATATTTTACGATCTGCTTAATTTATCCATTAAATTTTTATTGTTTTATCTCGGGGTTTGAGTACTTGTTTTTGATGGACCGCGAAGTGGTCGTGCATATAAAATGGGTAATCAGCTGACCTTTCGGTTTTATTTATATTACTTTGATAGAATGTTAATTTTAAGGGTTTTCATATTTGAATATACATGGTTGGTCGCGAGAGATTTATGGGTGTTAAAATATAACTGGCGAATTAATCTACTTCGCACATGATAAAATTGTTATAAAATGTCCCTGTTCCTCAATTTACCGACTATAATCCAAACACATTGTAATGATTAAGTTGGTTCGAATAGCCAGCTATAATAGAGTACCTTAGTGTGGCCGCAGTGTAGGAGGCAATAAAGCGCTTAATATTACCGGCTACCACGTCGCACTTGATGTAGCAGCGCTACGCCGTAGCACATCCGTAGCACATTCGTAGCACACTGGCGGTAATGTGCCAAATTCGTGTATAGAATTATGTTAATGGTTTGGAAGTGTACATTACAATATGTATAGACTGTCTAGGCATAATGTGTTTACTGATTGATACCTATAGTGTGAAATAATATCAGAAGCACAATTAGGGACCGAAACAATTTAAGACACGTTATGACGAATAAAATACCGATTTTATCCCTATTCCCCATTTTCGAGTAAAATGATACCAGTAAAAATCAGAAGTTACCAAACTTAAGATTTTTCTAGACCTGTGGAACAATAATAACATTATTCTGAAGAAGAACACTTTTGCAGAAAGACGAGGTTGAGGTCTGTATACACACAAAGCTTCTGAGTAAAACTTTAAATTCACGTGTTTCCTGAAACATCTCAACATAATAGCTTGGGTGCTTGAACAGTAATTCCATTGTGAAGTTACGTTGTGTGCAGGTGGACGTCAGAATGCTTCTTGCTTTGTGTAACACACCACCTGAAAATCTTAAACTGAGTGTTTCTAAGAGGTGCCTTGTGCACATACTGGCTAATGCCTTATATACATGTATGGGTCTTATGTACGCAAAGGCTTATGCATGCCTTTACTTGCATATTTTACATAGTAATATTGTTCAAGAGTACGCATTTTAAGTAACCGTGGTTTCTTCAATATGGAAACACTTTCAAAGCTAATTTAGGTTGTTATAATAACAACAGTCAACTCCAACATGCAATGACTACAAAAACCACATCAGCTTTCCTAACAATTCACTTTAATAAGCTCGGGAGGCAAATTACACTTCTTGAACGTGTGTACAAATTGTGCGGAGGGGAAATGAGAGGTAAATCCGTTTTAAACCACAGTAGACGGGCCAGGACGCGTAGAGCTCTCGATCCGTCACGCGTCGCGCAAACTTAATCCCTCATCAAATCCAGATTAATTAAAGTGGAGCCGACCACGATCCCGGCAAGCCACTCACGCATATTGTAACACATGTGTAACCGAGCCGGCGCCGGCGCCACGACACTCTTGCCGTGCTCATTATGTACTTCCTATGCCGTATTGTCTTGTTAACATACTCCATCATGAAGGTGTTTGACTACTGAGTGACTGAGTGGACTAGAACAAACTGTTTGGAGTAGATATTTTGTTATAAAATAAAACACAGGTTTTCTTGTGTGCATAGGTACAAATATGCAGAGAATGAAAGAAAGAAAGAATAACGTTTATTTAGACACAGTTCGTGAAACACAAATAATAAAATAAAAAAAATGTTTTAAACTACAATCATAATTGTTTACTCACCTGTAAAATATGACCACTTTATTCATATTTCATGAAAGGTATTCAAAATATTTTTAAAACTTCCTCCAAGTTTGTTGCGGCTGTCACGTCAAGAGTTTGTATAAAAAAGGATACACCAAAAGCGGCACCGAAAGATTAACAAGCATTCAGGGCGGAGTGTACGTAATACAATCAAAAGTTTTGATGAATTTCTCGAAAACTGTCTTTGTTTCCCCTTTCTGTCCAAGTTAAATAATAAAATCCACGGATTCTCCATCTGAGTCTTGTAAGAACTTGGTCTGGAAAAGCAACGTGAACAAAAAGTTATATTTTAAGCACCGAACCTGGTTCGAACGACGTGTTAGCTGATCCCTACATCGAATTTTACTTAGCCAATACCTGCGTCTAGACTGTCAAAGATCTTTTTAGGAGTCATTCCATACAGATACGTAGGTCTTAATAGAACTTTTAAGACCTATTATTTATTTAATGGCAACGATCTTAGCCCAGAAAGTAAATAATATAACTGAATAGAACAAAATATATAAAATTATCTTGCTCAATCATTGATGAACGATTGAAGCGATTGGCATGAAGTAGCTCAATTTGAAGCACTTATACACGAAAGCCACAAGATCGACGAACCATCAACAAACTTTTACGGCGGTAACTTACACAGAAATAGTTATTAGTTTCATACATCAAAGTAAGAGTAAAAACACTTTTAGAGGTTGTATAGTTGAGGATTTATGTGAGTTATTTTTAAGCATGCAATAAAATGAAGTTCATGTCTGGTGATTTATACGGTGGCAGTGAGCGATGCTGCGACTGACTGCGGAGAAAGCTGCGGCCGCGACGATGCGCGCCGTCCGGTGGCCGCCGCGCGCCGGCCTCCGGCGAGAACGAATCACGGATCCTTCCCGAACACACGACACGTACTCTAACCCCCTATTTTCATACGTTACAAGGGTTCATCCTCGGATCAACGTGAAGAATTTATTGAGACTGTTTACGCAAGAAAGGAAATAAGCGATGTAGGATTCTTTTCTATATTTCATTTTTGAATTCACTTCGTGATACATTGGATTTTGTGACAGTTTCGCTTTAAGACGGATTGCCATTAGAGTTTAACTTTTTTCGTTCCCCGACATTTTGACCTTTGCCTGAAGCTTTCATTTATCTTAGTAACGTCTACCCACGAACGAAAACGCCAGTTATAAAAAGCCTTAATAATTTTATGTTCCAAGATCGGAGTAAGTTATAATAAAAATTTTATGAAAATTGCCTCTACCCTCAAATCAAATCAGATCAAATTATTTATTTGCTAGAATGCAGGTAAGTATACAAATAAGGTCGTGAAGAATTAAAGCTGAGCCATACTTTCTGCGCAAGATTCGACATGCAAAATTTAAATGAATGAATACAATGCTTTAACTAATATAAATAAAAACATTTAAACACAATTATCAGATAAAAAGTAACAGTTCTATACAATTAATAAATACATAATAGTCAAAATAAGATTAAAATGCCAAAATACATTTAAAATGTCAAAATACAATTAAAATGTCAAAATACAATTCAAATGTCAAATTACACTAAGCACATTTACGAATTCAATCAGTAAGAGTTATAAAGATAGAAAAGTTATTATATTAACTAATATCAATCTACATACATACATATGTAGATATCTACCTTACTGATCGTGCAATCAAAGCTTATGGAAGATTCCACATAAAATTTTACGAGAGGCATTATAGAGCTGAAATAAGCTGAATGTTAGGTACTGTAACAAACCATAATATCTGTAATTCTGCGATGTACCTACTCGTATTACGTACGTAGATATGAATAATAATGTGAGTACTTAGTGTTTTGTCGTAATCGTAAAGATGTTGTTGGTGCTTGCGTATGTAGAATTGTAAATACTGTAATCGAATCAATTGATAATTCGCAACTTGATTACTAGTTACTGTTAGCATCCCACAGCTGGGCAAAGGCCCCATGACTTCCTGCTCTTTCTATCCAGGGCTAAAGTGGACCACTGGACTTCGCAACTTAATTAAGAGTTTTAAATTTAATAGACAAACAAAGATAATTGAGCCATGTTTTGGTTAAGTCAGCAGACTAACATAATCTTAGAACTTGTGTGGCTTTCTCGTGAAAGTGTATTATCAGCTGAATGGCGACCAGCGGGGATCCGGGATCTTCCTAGAGAACAAATTAAACCCTATTCAGTCGCTCGCCTCCTTAGGTAAAGATGTGAGATATGATCGTACGTATAGTGAACATCCACGGCTTCAGCTTTATCAAATAATATTTTTCAACTTCACCACTACAGCGAATAATTTATTTTCATTGCTGTGCGGTGGAAATCATGAGATAAGTTTCTGTGAAGTTTAACAACCTCTTACGTAAATCATATTTGTATTAAAAAACTTTTTAAAATGAATAAGATCGTTTGTATTCATATTATAGTTTGGATTTTAGGTAGAAAGAGTAAGTAAAGTTTGTCTTCATTATTAATACACCTAATAGAAGAAATAGGTAATTCAAAATTAAGTGTAGGTAGGTACTTTGGATTATTTATTTTTAATGTGAAGTCGAATTATGAGAAAAAGTATTTGTTTGTATAACTTTAATCAACTAAATAAAAAGGGTATAGTACATTCTATAAACATTGATACGATAATTTTTCAGAATTGGTTTGCAAACGCACATAAATTATATTGTTTGGGATTAAACAAACATTTTACGAAAAATGTTTCCTGTGTCAAATCCGAGGGTTTTAAACAGTATGCATATTATGATCTCATGGAAGGTTTAGACACGGCAAAGGTTTTTTTTTAATTCAAGGAAAGAAAGTGATCTAGTTTTCGGACGGGCCGAACGCATCGTTATCACATGTCTATTTTTTAAATTAGACACCATTTTCTTGGTCAAAACAAAGCCAGAAACTAATTGAATGCAAGTAGAGCACGAAGAAAAACCTCGCACCATTCTAGATGTACATATTAACGGAACGGTGAGAATTGAGTTAGCTTGTAGATTCCCACCACGTTCGTTCGCCTTCATTCACGCGACTCTAACGGCGTAGATAATAGAGACTTACTGCGCACTTTACTCTGCCATGCCTACAGCAATAACTCTGCCGGAGTAGTTTTCACGCGAAAAGTAAAAGACGAGATCGAGGAAATCGACCTGTGGACGATACCAAAAAAGTTTTGACGGGGCTTTTTATGAACTTTCATAACGGAACATTTAACGAGGGCAGGCGATGACGGCAGTCCTTTGCCCCACCGTCCCTAAAGACGTAAAAAGTTAAAGTTTGCGATTATTGTTTAAGTTGGGCGCACTGTCCATTGAGGCGTGTCCTCATAGACCGCGTTACATCAAATGCTTGAACGCGGAAGCCGAGCCACTCCTTCATCTCCTCTTTGTTGTAACATGTTTTATGATTTTTTTCTTTAAATTAAGTATTCTTTTCACATCATACTTTTGTGTAGTCCTTTTAGAAATCCAGTCCTATTCAGAGCATTAGCGCTTTTGTTGTTCTCAGTTTTATTTAAAAGAGCATGGCCTTTTAGCTTTACCATTTCAAATAATCGTTTGTATAATATCTGTACTTTTGTATAGATAAGAATAAAATAGATTAGGGTTCATGAATACAGCCTTGATATCTTTGATCAGGGATTCTTTGGTGGGAGGGGGGGAGTCATTACTAAGTTCACAACCTGAGAATAAACTTATATAGGTACAACATCATCATCTGCCTAGCCTTTTCCCAACTATGTTGGGGTCGGCTTCCAGTCTAACCAGATGCAGCGGAATAGCAGTATTTCACATGGAGCGACTGCCTATCTGACCTCCTCTGAAACTTTAATCCAACAATGACAAAATATTTCAAGAAAAACCTTTTATCCTCTCGTAAGATATATGTAGCACTAAACGTAATCAAAATGGTGGCAGACTTGAGAAATGATCGGGAACCTTTATTTCTCGAGAAGGTATTTTTAATGGCTATAATATAATACGTTCCAGTAGGTGGGTGCCTGTTTCATGAACAGCATACCGAGATCCATCACCAAACCGCGGCTCAGATTGGCCTGTCAATTACGTCACTGCTTTCCCACCCTTAATCTGTCATCTAGACACCAATTAAGGGGAAACTGCCACCACGAGGAGTAGTAATAATTTATCTTTCAGAAGATAAACCTCGATACGAAAAATGTACCCCACACCAAAAATAATATTGAATACAAAGTTCAGAGGCAGCGCAATATACCAAAAGTAGCGCAATTATTATGCCCACATAATTATTATTGTTCATTTTTTACGACCTCATTATGGTTGCCAGTATCATTACTAAAACACGACCAATATTTCTGTTATTTTTCTGATATTCATTGTGATACGAGCCACGAGTATGAATCGGTGTGTATGTATGGCACATTTGTTATTGTCATAGTAAATATAACGTAAATAAAGAGATATGTTACCTTTCCTCAGTCGTTTGGGATTAAGCCAAGTCGAGTCCGTTGACAAAGATACGACTGTTGTGTTGTCACGCAGCGCTCGCGTTCACGAATAACCGTACCGATTGGTAGGTAGGGAAGCGTGAAATTCTGGAATCGAATGTACGTCGTGTTTCAGAGCGGTTAGGAAAGTACGGGACTTCACTCCATGTCCGCCTTCGGTGCAGATTGCACTTATTCTTTAGCTATCCTTCTAAAATCACTTACAATGTAAAGAGTTAGTGATATTTTGGTTAACGCATTCACAAGTGAATGTATTCAAGCGCTTGCAACACTAGATGTGGCGCATTGCCAATCTCTCTCACGTACTCTCTAACCCAATTACTGTTCATGTATTTATAAATGGTTGAAAATTATTATTATTGTTATTCATAGTCCTAAGCATTCTGTTATTGTTACTGTAGGGACTACATAACAACGGAAGTTAAAATTAATTGACAATTCCCAAACATTAATGATTTGACATTGTTGTATTAAATAAATGTAAAATACGATTATGAATACAACCGAGCGTTTGTGTAACTAACGGATTACACGGAAGTATAAATCACATGTAAAGCTTTATGGACATTTACAAAAAGTGCAGGAATACAGATTTGTTTATGATGCAGCGCTGTGCTGGATGATTGCATGGTGAGCGAAACAAAAGTTCCCCAGTTTTGTTTTGTTTGCTTTTTAACTTAATTAATTCGCTTGCTTCCAACAACAACGCGCCGGCAATATTATTATATTATAATAACTTAAGGACACATTTGCATGATTTAATCAGGCATTGTTTTAATAAAGCGTAGATTTAATTGACTCCAAACGTTGATTCTATTTGCATTTTGTGTTCACCTGTTAGCGTCAAAACACGGGTTTGTATCAACACAAAAGGGACGTATCGGCAATATAGTCATAGTACCAGCAGCTTTTCTTTTTTACTGTCTAATAAAACTCGGACAACGTTTATGAAGACAATACCATAAAAATTGGCATAAAATCACGGCGCCGAAAATTTTATATCGCGATACTATTACGTTCATAAACCATGTAGAGGAAATGATTGGATGAATGCGGCGATTTTAACGAACATCTGTCTTCGTTGATGTTAAAATTTATTATTCGAATGTATTTAACTGTAATGGCATTGAACGATGTTTATATTATATGGGCATTCATTCAGACAGAACGAAAAAAGAAATGGAATTGTACACATCAATGGAATGGATTTTATTACGATTTCATATTTCTGTTGTAAATTTACCAGTTTGTTTAAGGTTTAAGGTACCTTACCTAATGTTTCCGTAACCAAACAATTGTAAGCTTAAATATACGTAATCAAACATATACAACATTGAAAATCCCATAGAAACACCAAACGCAATGGAAAGTTGTCTTTGAAATCGAAAAATATACCGTAAATCATATGTCTATTTGTACGTGAAAGGCGGTGCCTGGCAATACCGGCTCCAGGTGGTTTTATTGAAAACTCCGGACAATTCTATGACACAAAGACCTTAATTTATTCTTGAATTGGATTTATTCTTTCCATGTGTTGGGAGCTGGTGACAGAGGGTCCTCAAGGTTAATGTAGGTCTTGTCATCGGAAATTGGAGCGGCCAAAACCGTACGATTTGTCAGCTGTCATGTGGAATTGAATCCTAAAGGTGTGTATAGGAAAATGTACTCGAACGGGAGTTCGAGAAATTAATTTTTGAGTGGTATGAAATATAAACCTATGGAGTTTGTTTATATTAATAAATGTAAGATTATAACAAAAGCGTGAAAAACTCATCTCCCAAAGTTAGTCGACGTCTTTATTTGCGACGTTCAGAAGTTATAAAGCAAGCAATTGTTCAGGGTAGGATATTATTTTCCCCAATAAAAGGCGTAAGCAATATCAAAGATAGCTGTGTGACACTTTGTCTTAAACGAGCCCTTTGATGGTACGACTTCCTCAACAATTTTCATTTCCCCGTTGAAGTCCTCTGCTCAAGTAAAGTTCCTAGCATGCCAATTTTAACTCGAAATCTGTTTCTAAGACTGTTTCCAATGAGTTCACATCATACAATTCCATTGTATATTGTTATGGATAACCTTCTGTTGAAATCCAATGGATCTTAATTCAACTTTATATTCGGTTAAAATATACTTCGTAATATTAAGGTAAAATAATGTTTTTGAAGGAGTTTGAGTTTACTTTGAATGAGTGTGTTTTTCTTTCGTTCCAACTCGTTTACTGCGACGGTCAACCGTAGAAAATAAGAAAAACACAGTAATTAATATTCGTAGCAGCTAAAAGTGTTCAAGTCTTGACGATTCACGCTCGCTTCGGAAAACATTCACAGCGAGAGAGTTCACTAGCAAAATAACAACGTCCATTTGTAACAAAAAGTCCATTCATCAAACGAGATAACAATGTCACAGCGTTATCAAAACATGACCCGTGAAGCGATCACAATGTTTTGCTACGCGAACTCCGGCCCGCAGCAAAAAGTTAATACAATGGAAAAGTTCGCGCTTCCCAAATAAATCGTTTCATTTATACGTATTTATTATTACCTCCATTTGGTTTATTATGGCCACATTTAAGACAAATAATTTTTGTATAGAAGTAGCTGACCCGACAGATATTGAAATTTGGACAGGACAGCTGTAAAAAAATTTCAATAATTCATCCAAAAATCCTATAAAAAAGAACATGCAGATTTTGAGAAATCTTTCTAATTTTTCTTTCCATAAAGACCTAATTTGGACTACTACGAACATTTTAAAATAAAAAATTGTCAAATCGGTCCAACCATTCTCAGCTTACCAATGACCAGAATTTTATTGACGTGACAACGTCCAATAAATCGATGAAGCTGGCTGCACGCACGAAAAAACATGACTCATGCGGCGTTACCGAGGTAACGCTACAGAGCGAGCTCTGAGGCGTTCCATTTAAGGCTTGAAGTGCAAGCGAGAGCGCGGAACGAGCGACAAAGAGTCACAATCGGCCTCCGCGTTCGGCAGCGTTCGACATCTGTCTCTCTCCTACTTGAGTGAGCGATGCGTCCGCGTGGACAGCTGCTATACAATAATACATTTACATGTTTTCGTCAAGTAAGAAGTGCAGGGAAAAGTGAATGTGGTGTCAATTGT
The DNA here is from genome assembly GCA_963855955.1 of Luperina nickerlii. NCBI lineage: Eukaryota > Metazoa > Arthropoda > Insecta > Lepidoptera > Noctuidae > Luperina > Luperina nickerlii. Next base: position 9,667,999 of record OY979669.1, read on the forward strand.
TTATAGCAACGATAATTGCGGCGTCGATATTAAATATATCTTCAGTGATATATTGTCGAATATTCTTGCTTTCATCATTAAAATAAATAGCATCGGTCCGCTAGTGTAGCGATTGTAGGTTATGCTATAATTGACAAAACTATAACAATAAGTTAACAGAACTACTCGTTTTTCACGATGAGTAAAAAATCAATTGCTTTACTATTCGATCGAAATAAAACACTCCCTTTCATTTCCTACTTTTCCTATCATCGTCCTATTCTCAACAGAATAACACAAATTGTAAGAAGTTAAATATCACACATGTTTAAAAGTTGTAAATAAAAGTTGTAAAACAATTGCTCAAAGCACATTTATACCTACTCGTAAAAACTATGTACAGACGCCAGCACATCAAGCTTCCCGAAACTGTCAAATGTTTCCAATCAACTTTGAACCTTATGCTTTAGAGATAAAGTTCAAAATCTATTAAAGAAATTTGACAGATTATAGTAGCTTGATGTGCTGACGTCTGTACATTGTTAAAAAAAAAATTGACATAATTGTATTTATGCGTACAAATAAATGTAACTTGATCAATTCAATTGTGATTTCCATTTACCTCCTTCTCTATATCCATACAAAATATATATCAAACGAATAAAATTAAAATTTTCTTTTGAAAAATGCAACTATTCCATCAGTATTTTCTTATGACGTTGTCACGTTCAACTATCGTCAGTAAACCGACTTTACAGACAACCGATTTTTTTATTTATACATAGATTTGATATTTGATCAATAGATAAAAATTGTATTAGGTATATGCAATATTCGCAAATCGTGCGCGACATAAAAGCACCGTAAGGCGCGCAATGAGCGGTGCCTTTGTGTCGCGCGCGATTATATCGCGTGTTGCGCCTGTTTGTAGGAGCCTTTAAGCTGTACATAAATAACACCGTTCTGCCAAAATATGATTCCCCCAGAGAATTGACAAGGTGATGAGCAAATGTTATTCTGAATATCGAAAAAATGTACGTTGAAAAGGGAGAGACGTTTACAAACAATAATAGTTACTTATAGTGGCACTGTTTGTACATGGTAAAAATTTATTAAATTAAGTTCAACGGTACTCCAAACGTACGTTACTGAAACTTAAAGCACAATCGAACGCAGCATTTGTCGCGGTGCCACGTAGCAATAAGATGGTCGCGTATGTACTCTATAAATCGGTGTGAAATTCAGCGGCGTGGCAGCGCTGCAGCGCTGCAGAGCGAGCGGTGTCGGGGAGACTGTCACAAGTGCAATACAAAACAATATTCCGGAGTAATTTCCTCAGAGGAGGTAGGGACCGCCCGACGCTCGGCGCTCGACGCTAGACGTCACCCGCTTGCTGTTGCATTCACAGACAACGCTTTGTCATTTTCTTTACTTCAACCAATTTGAGGTATTAATCCTTTACAATTAATCGTCGATTTGAATCATTGACAGTATAATTGTCCTTCAAGGGACAAATAATGAAATCGGTCTTGTTCAAATAAAAAGACAACAAATTTTGCATTTTCAATTTGTCTGATTGCATTTCGAAAACTTAATAATGCAGATGAAAATAAAATCGCGCAGCCTGAATCCTTGCCAGGTCATCTTTTCATTAAACAGAAATCTATGAATGAATATGGTGCAGAAACTTCCAATAAGTGTAAGTAGGGTAAACAAATCAAAGCTGAATTTTTTTAAAGTGTTTGAATTAAGGTGCCTTTTCCTGTGACTAGTAGTTGGCACAGCGCCAAGTGCACGACTGCAATTAGCCAAAATTATGCTCAAAAACAAGTTCGGAAGCAATTAGCAGATGTAGACTCAACTTAAGGACCAGCTAAACCAGTTTACTGAAGTCCGACACCGGATGAGATTTGTTTTGCTAGTTTATTGGTTTGAAAAAAAAACTTTTCTTGTAATTTTGAACTGCGGAATTTCTGGCTTCATTTGTTTCGGAAGAATATTAAAATTGATATATCTGAACGGAACAGGAAATTATATGTATATCAGGCTACGAGTCTATTGATGTTTCATTTGTTTCACTTGATTGTCGTATCGATTTAAGTATGCGATATCTAAATGTGGAAGTAAACAGAGCAGTAAATATCTATTGTCTGCACCATTAGGGCGAGTAAATAAATGAGCCGGACCGGACGCGCAGGCGACGCGAGACGGGATTAGAAGGCATAGTCCTAGTCCTCAAATATACACAAGATGTCACCATGCCCACCACTAGCTTCTGTCCGCAACTTCGTCCGCGTGAAATTTCTTGCCCCCCCGACTCACCCAGTCGCATCGTATCGTCCATTTTGTCATTTCTTCTTTTTGCTCGGCTCCTTAGGTTATTATAACCTTCCTCAGGGCTATCAAATGATCAGCGCGATAAAATAAGCAAACAAGCTCTTTGGCTTAATTATTAGTATTAGATTAGTTTGTCTCAATTCGTCTGATTCTGATCAACATAAGAGTGAAAATCATAGAATTTTTTTTAATGAAAAGCATCATCATTATATTCATAAATCAGTTTCAAAGCTTTTAAAATTCACAAGAATAGCTAATGTCTGTGTGATAAAAAGTTCGTGTCTTAAAGAGGCTTCAATTCTAAACATGATTTATTAAACACAATCAATATTCACGAACAATCCGATGTGACGAAACTATTCTAATGTCTAATCCATGCAGCGTGTGCACCACTCAAAGCCAGTGTGTAGCAACAGTGTTCCTAAACATATACACATTACACAACAACATACATATGTAGTAAACGGACAAGCTCAAAGGCTATCCAGAGCAGGCTGTCCTTACTAGAGCGATGGCCTGTGATCACCACATTAACCCATTTTCCTAGTCGATACTTACAAGTAGGGATGGATGACAAACAATAGTTCTAAACATGAATAATACGCATAATTTATATCGTTTATATTCGTTGTATGTCTGCAAGTAAGACAGTCGAAAAAGCTTTTATCTTTCCACTACACTGCCAATATTCATTTTATTGCGTAATACTTACTTTTTTTGGCCTGTGACAGACTTGAGTACTCCAAACATTATTTAAGGCGGAGTAAGAATCCAATTTTTAGGTAATTGAAACAGTGAAGCGTTTGATTTTAGTTAAATCAAATGACCACTAAAATAAAAGTCATTTTGCAGTTTTATTCAATTAAAAAACATATGCACGTCACAGAGGAATAATATTTAATGATTTCTTTAGTTGATTAAAATCCCTTTACTTGTTGTGTTTTGTTTTACACAAAATATGATAGTTTATTTTTTTGGTCAGTCTTTTCTTTCAAAATTTGACAATACACTCAATATGGTTTGTAATATGTACTAATACGCCTAACTGTGCGACAAAAACCTACACATGGCCAGAGCTTTAAAAGTAGTTGCAAGTTAGCTGGTTGTATACCAATTAACTTGTTAGAGTGTACATAATGTTTCTTATCTACCGATAACTTATATTAGTTTTGGAACTCTTTTAATAATTAGGTCGGGGCTTAATGAAAGTTTTTTTTCTCTCTGAACTCCCAACTATTGTCGAGGGACAATTTTACGTCAAAACTTTTACGCTCTCATTTGAATATATTTATTTTATGCTCTTTTTGTACATGCAGTACCTACTTTTTGTACCTTTTTTATATATTTATGCAATACACGGTCTTTATGAGTTTTAGTCTTTGATGTAGAAATATTATATGCCAAAGTCAAAGCATTTATTTCAAATAGGCACATAAAAGGCACTTTTGAACGTCAAATATTACAATAAAATAGAATTGATTTTAGTCGCCCTTTCCAAAAGATAGTTTTCATATGTAGAAGAATCGGCACGAACCTCCACCGTTACTTTTTTTTTAAATGTTTGACAATATTTTGCATATATGATAAATTCATTATATTATATGTGAAGACGATGCAACTAGAATAAAATTACTATACCACAATAGGTAACATAATTTAATACGAAACCATGTCAGATAAATTTACTATGTGATAGATACATGGTGCTCATATATTTACAAACATAGTAAAAGTAGATGATTTTCATCAAAACAAATTAACAAGTAATAAGTCAGTGTGTGAGTTAAAGTAATTACAGATTATGAAATTATGAACGACTATTCTATCTCTATAATACCCAGAACCTAAAGTTAGAACAATTAGTTCTTGCTACTCGTTCATATTGTATTATTAAATAACGTTATTAGTTCAGACTTCAGACGTGAACTACCAATCGACAGGCCTGTGCTAGAATAACAAGCACTAGAACTCAACTTCATATATTTGTTTTATACTATCTATCAATTAACAGCTACTCCGAACATGTGATATTATGGATTAATCGAGAGCCCTTGATTTACACAGTATGAATAATATAAAGGATTATGAATTTTTGGGTTAAAATAATTACAGTATATTTTCGTTACTTCTCTATATTTTCGCTGAAGTCTCATTAAATGGGTAAAGAAGAAAGTTAGTTACATAAACTTGCCGCTATTATTAACATTTTTTATCTCCAGGCTGCTTGTAGCTTCCCTTTACCTTTAAGTGTCGCAAAGTTTTATTTGAAAATTAGGATGGGTAACATGTGTTAATAACAACAACACAATACGCGTAATGCGATCGTAAATCCGTCTGCAAAGCGTAGTGAGCTAGTGTTAAACGTTCCGTACGATTTCATCTTTGCAATCACTAGGAATACAATCTCTAATCAGGAAAAAAAGGGAGAATATCGAATACAGGGTAAAAAATAAAAAATCTTTCATAATACAATGGTCTAAATAAATTTATTTTTAAATGTCACTGCATCATGTGTTGTACAGGACTTCGGTTTTTATTTTCATGTTACTTTATTTGAATAGTTAGCTAGTTAATTTAGTATCAAGTGTAAATAGTAAGTTGTGTTAAATACTGTATAACTTACAAATAAAATAATGCTATATTTTTTCTTTAGTTTTATTTTTATGATTCTATGGGTGTGTTTAGTTTGTAATATTCCTGAAACCCGATTCTTGTAAATAAAAACGTTTGAACGTTTTTCTTAATCTAGTCCTAATCTCATTTCAGCCACAATCAACGTCAAAAACTTGCCAAAAATGTAAGGAAATTAGAGGTATTTTTGACAGATTGAGCCTGAGATTGTGAACGTTTTTAAAATAACGAGAATTGGCCCTCTATGCGAGTCCCAATAAATACTTTTTCTTTTTAAAAAAGATACAAGTAACAGTTTCTTTAAAACAGTTCAAGACAACTAGAGACACTGGGATAAAGCAGAACTCTGTATTTGTATGTTCTAGATTTCTAGTATACCTATGTACCTACGTGTGTTTCTTGATTGCGTCTGTTTCTTGATCGATATGACGAACTAGTTGACTGTAGATTAACTGCGACACACGAAGATAGAACCTCGTCCTTTAGATTGGATAGGTAGTGCGGGCTTCATTAATTTGAACTGAATTTGCATTAAGTATATTCCGCTGTGTTAGTAACTGAGTGGCCTTAGTCTTATTATTCATTTTCAGTGAGATAATGGCTAATATAAAGAAAAGTCGTAGGTAGTAGGACCAGTATATAACTGCAACAGAAACCTGCATACAAAAATGGAACCTCAATCTTTAGATTGGATAGGTATAGCTGGCTTTATTAATTTTGAACTGAATTTGCATCAGGTATATTCCGCTTTTATAAGGCTGTGTTGGTAACTGAGTCGCCCTAGTCTTATTATTCGTTTTTAGTGAGATAATAGGTAGTAGGACTAGTATCTATCTGCAACAGCAACCTGCGGTTACTTATCCGCCATGTGCCCTAAGATCATGGGCATTATTAAAAAACGAATTCTAACTTTCGTCCAAGCTTAAACCATCTGGTATTGTGAACTTTGTTCCGAGGAAGGTACAGTTCTCAATACAAAACTGACAACTTAGACTCGGTTTTAACGTCAATTTTTGTAATTCGAACGTTAGCTTTGCCGGAATGAAGTTACAAATTAAAAAATGGCTCGTTGGTTTAAACCTGGGTCTAAACATAAATCTTGTATTATAATAAGTCCGAAAGTATATTGACCATCCCCTCAAACGGTCTTGTTATTTTTTCAAAGTATGAACTTCCTCTTTCTTTCTTTTCTTTTTTTTTAAATACTATTTTCATAAATAGATTTTACTACGAACCATGACTTTCTGCCAAAGCATTGAATCAACATTTCATGGAGCACCATACGCGGAATATGTACGACCATCGTACTACATACTGTATTCACATGTAACTACACACAATGTCATGTGCGTGGCCGATCAGTAATTGTGTTAATTATAAATGCACAAGTGAACCATAAAATATTAAAGTCGAAAATATCATATAACTCACAGGCCCATTCACGCGAGTGAACATTAACATGCACAAGTACCTATTTCGAAATTCTGTTGTGAAAGTTTATTGATAAGTGCTGGGGCATTAGGTTCATTGACTTTACGTCATTCATAATCGTTCGAGTGAAATAAATCTTTTGGAGCGTTTAGAAGATAAAACAATAATTAATCACGGTTAGATAACTGTGTCTGGAGGAGGCATAATGTGAGGTCGGAGTAGGTTGCCTCCGGGGAAACATCCTGTAGCTCCGAGTTGCCTATAAAATTTTACGAGCACGCCGTATGAGCCATTATAGCTCTTGTCGATGTCACTTATGAGTGTCTGACGTGGTTTGTAACTCGAATTTAGTTTTAAAATCTAAATTCAAACCAGAACCGTTTCACGTATGAATTTCGAATTGGAAACGTAATAACAATAATTTATCGCACGGTCGAGCGTTGAAAACGATGTTTTAATAAAATAAAATACCCAACGATGTGTAGGCATTGGATTAAATAATTCGAGAGAGTCCAATTAAGTATAAAAATAAAAATAATTTCACTTTTTTCCACGAATTATTGTTTCGTTTATTTACGGAATACATGGATGAATAATTAGGCAACACGGATTAACATATTCTGGTAACCTATCAATTAAACTTTATAACAAAGGAAAACAATCTCGAATTTCGTCAAACTAATCTTGAATATTAGTTTGTACTATTTAGCATAATTGAGTAATAATGTCATACTACATGTAACTAACAATATAAGGTACTTACAGCACATATATGTTCGGTTCAGAAACGCGTTTGCCTCAGGGTAATCATTGCCAGCAGAGTTAACGAACTCGGAATACAAATCGAATGTAGGTGACATGTAGTATTACGCACATACGTACCCGTCTTCGAAGACGTCGTCTGATACATTCCATCTACATATACAACAATGTTTATTGATATTCGATGTACGTTACTTGCGTATATTACTCTGATAATAAAATGTGTGCCCAAAGTATAGGTATGTGTTTAAAGAGCTGTTTATTAGGTACGTCCCAGTTTTCGACAAGGTGCGTGTGTTTATGAGAGTACAGCAACAGAATAGGTTGTGTACACATAAAACACCCTTGTTTCACTCTTCATGACACCTTCGTGAACAGTAAGTTTTATTATCTCTTTGTTGTTGGTTATTCCATGACAAGATCATAATTACAGTTTATTTAGGATGTGAAGAGAAAAGCATGTTTCTTTTTAACCGACGAAAAAACAGAGGAGGTTCTCAAGTCAACGCGTATATTTTTTTTATATTTGACTATGACCACGCATAACTTTTTACAGAGTGGTCCGATTTTTACAATTATTTTTTCGTTTGAGAGGGTATACTCTCGAGTCCCATTGTCATCGTGTTGGAATCTGATGAGAAAATTCCATGGAAATCGAGGGAAGTCCTCAAATTTTATAGGCAAACCTATAGCGATTTGGGTATTTTTTAAAGTAACTTGAGCATTTGCACTCGGAAATCATCATTTGGTAAAGTGGAGCTGATGATGAAGACCACAGATGGCCATCGGAACTACTCAACGATAAATATTTCACGGGTTGCGATTCGATTACTTTAATATGGTTGTTAAGCAATTTATGCTCGTCAAAATGTGAATGGTGAAATGGAGCTGATGGTGGAATACCAGGAGAATTCCTCAACAACTAACGTCCCTGCATCGGGAAAAGCAATATTTTGTAAAAGGCGATGAGCAAGTTGACACTATGCCATTGTAACTTAGACAAATTGTAAGTAAACCCACTAAAAAGCGAGAAATAAAAACTTTGACAAAAAAAATTAAACCGCCGAATAAACTGAAAAACAAAAAATAATAAACCTTTTTTATTTAACCTTAATAATTAAGTTCTTAAACTTATGTAAGTATACCTAAGTAATTTTGAGTCGGCGCCAAACAATCAAATGAACAAAGCTCACTAAATTGTCTTAAATTTAAGGAAATAACCAAATCGAATTAACAATGCGACGTGAAATCTCCAGCGATAAACATTAACATTCCAAAAAATGCGGTCTCCGCACGACCACTCGCAACGACGTGTCCTCACGTATGTGCCCGACCCGACGTGCCCGTGTTCGGGTTGCTTGCTCATGCTGTCTCGCTGCCATTAACTTCGTGAACGCTCGGCATTTTCCGGCGAAGGGGCGTGTCGCGCCGCGCCGCCGCCGCCGTGCATCACGCTTTACGTAATTAATTAATTTGCTTGTTTGGCGCCGACTCAAAATTACTTAGGTATACTTACATTAGTTTAAGAACTTAGTAATGAAAGTTAAATAAAAAAGGTTTATTATTTTTTGCTTTTCAGTTTTTTCGGCGGTTTAATTTTTTTGTTAAAAAGTTTTTACTTTTGTTTTTACCCACCTAATGCTGTTATGTATCAACAATCAAGCAACTCAGCCTATTGCAGTCCACTGCTGGACATAGGCTTCTCCCAGGCTGCATCACAACACCCTGTCTTCCGCCTTCCCCATCTAGTCCGTCCCAGCCACTTTCTTTAGGTCGTCCGTCCACCTAGCTGGAGGGCGTCCCACACGCTGTTATGTAGTCACAGAGAATAACAGTTTCTCGAAATTATTATGAAAAAAAGTAGGTAGCGTTGAATAATCGAGGTCTCTCATCACCCGAAATTTTCATAAAAAGTGTATTTTTTTTAATAAAGTAGCACCAATCATTCAAATACATAAATACAGCAATTTCTTATAATAATGAAAGGTCAGTCAAGGACAATCGACCTTAATTAACACTTCATTCTAACTAAGAACACGGTGCTTACATAAAATATGTTCTAGCAAATTATTTTCTCTGTACGAAAAAAAAAAATACTTGCAAAATGAACTCCGTCGGGGCACACTGGAAATGCCGTTCAGTAGCAATTAAAACTTTCTTACTGATCAAACTTTTACAGTCACATCTTCACGAGGACAAGTTGTCCGTGAGAGTCTGAAGGAGCGTAAATGTGACTACAGTTACCTCGCGAAATGGTTCGTGCACTAACATAACTTGTCTGACGTATCTCCACATACGACTGTACTCTTGCCAGGCAACGGAGTGTTTAGTTTCGTATCGTAACGAGAGAAGTAAATAAGTTGTTTTTATTCCATTTTCATTTGCAGTGATTTGGTGAAATAATTTGGAATTAATCGACTGCCTTTAAAATATACTGTTCGTTTCTAATTTTATTTACTTAATATTTCTTTTTTATGACAGAAACAGATAATTTTAATGCAATTTTATTTACACAAACACCAAACGCACTATTGAAATATACAAAATATACATTATTATGCACTGAACTGCGATGAATAATTAAAATCAACTCTTAAAAAAAATCGTGCGAACGTTTCTTATTTGGAAAATTCTAAATGTATTTTCACATCACATTTTTGAAATGCCAACGCGAAGTGATTTTCGCAAAAAAATGTCATAGGTATATGCTGATATAACAGTCATGATCTATATGAATCCCTGATTGATTTACGAGATATTTTTAAAGTGATAAAACGTCGGTGACATGACTACTAGAACTAGAAGACGAAGATCAGTTTTACGAACTTCTTTATGTTTTATACATACGTGAATTCGGGGCATACACTAGACTTATGCGTGTATTCCAGTGAAAATAAACACTTCTTCATGCATGAGAATTCACTGAAGATAATGGAGTCGCATAAAATGCTCGGATTTTACGGCTGCGTTGTTTTCAAATCATGTTTTATTTGCTGATACGTGAGCTCGTTAAAACTTTATATAAAATATTTGAATTATATTCTTTGAGGTAAGAAATTGATGAATGTTTGAAAGGACCTCCTCGACTGTATTATATTCTTGAGATGACCGTAGCGGTTTCAAGATGAAATATAGGTACTTATTATTTGATGTCAAAAGATATAAATGTTCTCTCGTATTGGATTTGGGATGATTACTTTTTAGAATCTAGTCTGGCTTTTTAGTAAAAGTCTAGACAGGTACATATTTAGTAAGCTTGAATTCGTGAAAAGTCATAATCATCCGTTCATTTCGATTAAATTTTAATTTCACCTAGCGAGATTAAACTTGTAATTTTATACTCAAAGCCATATAAATGGATAAGTTAATTATCTGAGTTTTACCACAAAAATAATGCATTAGCAATATGACACCCAGGTTTCGTTCAGAACAATCCTCAAGGAAAAACCGCGACAAGATCTTAGCACACCGTGACCGTTAAAAAGTCTAAGTAATATCGTGAAAGAAATAGCATCACGTTAATCGGCGAGTCACCGACTTAATTAAACGGTAGAAGAAATGTGGCCGAGGATAGCGCATCAGTCAAGTGAGCCGGGGACGGTTACCCCCTCAAATCCGTGTAAGCCCGACGTCGCTTCTAAGACGGGGCGGCAGCCACTGACAGATCACTACTCACTGTCAATGTACACTCGCTGCAATAACAATCCCATCTTTTATGCAATTGTTTTGATTATTTTCTGCATTATTCATTGTTATTACCGCTGATAGAATATAGTCTGTTTCATAAGAAACAAAATTGTCATATTTGCTTATTGGTTGAATAGAAAATGGGTAAGAATCCCCGTCAATCCAATTTTTGTAAACAAAACCAAAATTAACACAAGGCTTATTAATGCATATTACAAATATGCATTAATAATATAAACAATAACCCAATCCAATGGTGCCTGCTATCGGTTCAGCTTATGCAGTATCTAGGCTGTTAATTAAGCAGTCTGCATGCAATTTGCATCTAGGCGGATTGGAGTCGCGAACTTCTGATTATTTGAATAAGATTTCGCAGAGCAATATTAAGGAAATTATTCGTGCCACGGAGCACCAAGTAGAGACGGCGTGGAATAAAGTAAGGTGCCTACTGTAGAAGCGATTTAACAAAGACGTTAAGTGCTCCGTTGTCGGAAACGTATTAAGGAAATATGTTTAATTGCATATAATCACATTTCACGGAATTACATTTCGAGCGAAGTTTCCGAATGTCTTGGAATTGGCACCGTAGTTAGAATAGTTAGGATTCACATCTTCTACATCGATGTAATAGCATTCGTTTAGAAATGCTATTCATATAGAATAGCATTTCTAAACGAATATAATAAACAAAATAAATTTTGGAGACGTAGTACAAAACCGCCCAAAACAAAATACACATTATCCGCTTACAATCAAATGCTTATCTTTGTTACAAGTCTCGTGGTCGTTCCTATGTTTCATGTGTGATGTGAGCTCTCGTCTCATTTAACTTAGCCTGACATTTTGAGTGCCCCTGACCACCCTCTCCTTATATATAGGTCGTCATAAATATAATCTTACTTAGGGTGACATTGTGTGTTCTTTTTTCACTTAATATTTTTCTTGCTAAAGGTCCCCGGCGGCGATTACATAAACAGGATTCAACCGCGACCTTAATGCGCCTAATAAAGTTTTACGACGGACCCTTGGCAAAAACGTGAACGTTTCAAGGCGACAATGCTTTTATCTTTTCTGTTTTACTGATTGTTTTGTTCTTTACAATTAGGATTAGACATTGTGTATTAAAGTTATAACTTAATGTAGACGGCGAGCATTACTGACTTACTAATGAAAAGCAAAAAAATACGCAAGTTCCACTTAATTTGTTCTATATGGTAAGGTCCCTATAGCGCTCCTTTTTTCTCAAGTTAAAAGAAACGTTTTATTTAATGTGAGTCACACCAAGCCTAAAATCTCAACCAAAATTAATAACGGAAGCCTTACTTCTTTGTAATTGTGTCACGAAGTCTACTAAAATCCTTCAGATTCATTATTATAAGTACATTTTTTGCGGAAACGGAAAGCTCTGATTATCTGGCTTTTAGGACGTGTATGAAAGACTTTAGCAATGCTTTTTAGGTTAATAGATGACTAAGGTAAACGCGGGTGAATTCAACAGTGACCCAGAAGTCGTCAAATAGTCTAAAAACTTCAATGTCTTTTTCTACTAAATATTTAATAGGCCAATTTTTATGGCAACATAATATTTTTGGTAACATATTGCACAATTAAAACAACAACAATGAGTTTTAACTGTAATGGTGGCTGAGATATCTTACTTGAAAAGTGTGGCCCACAATTTTTTAATTTTTTTGCAAGTTTAACTGCTAATGTCAAACTCAGCACGCATATTTGTGTTTTGATTTACGAACCTTCAGTGGGGTCTACGGTAAGTCCGATTATTTGATGAATTAGTTAAGTTAATTTGCTAATGATGTAACTTGAAGTTTGAAATAGTTTTACCATGAAAGTATTTTTTTTAACGTGACCACTATTGGTACCTAAAAAATTCTACTTGACCCAAAACTCGTCAATTTAAGTGATAATTTGACGATTACTAGGACCCGCCCTATAATTGTCTTTAAACTTGTCATATTGTAAATATTTTTATGTTTATTGCCACAAAATGCGAATAACTATCATCGGGACCGTCACATAGTTGTTAACTCTCTTGATGTGCTGGCGTCTGTCGCCAGCACATCAAGCTACCGGAAACTGTCATATTTTCTCAATCAACTATGAACCTTATGTTTTAGCGATAAAGTTGAAAATCTATTAAAGAAATTTGACAGATTGTAGTAGCTTGATGTGCTTTGCGTCTGTACAAACATATATAAATAAGGTTTGGGCTACTTTGACAATAAAATTGGGTTTCTCTTAAGCTGTTTTCGCTTCGCTCACTCATTGCTTGAGTAAACGCGCTCTGCTTATTCGTGTCTAGAAAGGGCTCGCTTCGATCGCTGTATCGTAAGCGCGCTCCACTGACTCGACCTGTAAAAAGTTTTCTCAGTTCTAACCTAAACTGTCTTACTAAGAAATGTATAAAAATAAGCTGTAATAAACCCTGGCTAATTGATGCTAGTTTTCCAACTGTAACTCACTCAGATTCAGCGCGGATGGTACAGTTCCAATCAAATCCTCATCTATATAAGGGTGTTTTCTTATTACGTCTTCTGCCGTTGAAACTTCCTAATGTTCTCGTAATCTTGACGCATGCACGCACTTGCACTATGACACGGTGCCGGCGTGCCGCCGATTAATAACTTGACGATTGTCGATTATTTTTTTAAGTTTTCAGGTATTACCCTAACTTCAAAAGTTAAGTCCAAAGAATAACTGTTTCATGAAATCATCATTCTTTGGAGTTACGTGGTCTTATAGAGTTGTGTTGATGACTTTAATGATTATAATTCTGTAAATACATATTTGTTACGGCCGCGAATCATATTTTGATCGACGTACAACTTAATACTGACCAGCAAATTGCAAAAAACGTAAGAAAATTTGAATTTCGCGGGCTACCTTAGCGCTTCCCCCTTAAGCAAAATTTTTTTTTAAATTTACCTACCTACACTGGTAACAGCTCACAACCTTTAGTAATTTCTTGCAATTTGGTCTTCTACCTACATTTTGTTTCTTAGACTTGCCAGTCTTGCCACTCATATGAAAGACAAACACAATTTGTTTTAATGTGTAATCGTCTTGAACTCCATGCTAAAGGGCTGAGAGTTCATATTTGCATCAAAAATTGATGACTATACTGGGTCTCTTTGATGGTTAATAGTACAAATCAGGTGAGTACTAGTACAAATCGCCCTTTTTCACATTTGCTTCTATAAGTATTTATTATCACTAAAAATTATAAACATTAAACTTATTTAGAATAACGGATAATTTTTCTATTTCGTCATGCAAAAATTTTTATTCTAAATGAAATACTTTTCACATAGCAGTTCTTCAAAGTCAGTGAATTTCAAAACCCGACGAGTATACATTTACCTTATGTATGTGTGAGTTAGGCAAGATACTTGGTAAGTCGCAGGTGGAATAAGGCTGTACCAGAGTGGCGTGCAAGGACTGGAAGACGAGATGTCAGTCGTCCGGCGGTGAGATGGGCAGACGACATTGTTGCCAATCGCGGGTAAAACCTGGATGAGACTGGAGACTGGCACAGGAGCGTGGGGATTGGCACAAGAAAAGAGAGGCGTTTGCCCAGCATTGGGTGAAGTCAGGCTGTCGATGATGATGATCTCTTCACCTAAAACATCACATGTTAGATAAACTTCTTCTGGGTAAGCTCACTCCATCTGTCACCTCTGACCTAGACTAGAGTCTAGTAAACCCATTAAAAAAAAAAACTTTACGGTCTTTATGTTTCTGTTTTACATTCCGAATAGCTACTTAAAAAGTGTAGAGCTATCGTGAAGGATGTAATAAATTACGGATAAATCTCAAAGGAGTTCCCCCTTTTGTAGTACTCTAATAATATAAAACATTACAGAAGCAATTTTGCAGTATTACGTTCCTCGCAGTAATTAGCTGGAACGTCTTCGATGTTAGCTCGCACGAAGTCTCTCCCGGAATCGCTTAACATTCCTAAACGTCGAGGTTCGTTTGAAAATCACTTCTTAGCTTCGTGCGACCTGACGTTGATGTATCGCCTACTTCTTTAGACAAACTTAATGCTGTTGACTTATTAAGTATTTTTTTATTTTTTCATAATTCTGCACATTCATTCGTAAATTATGAATAAATAAACCATTCTGAAAGAGCACCCAGTCTATTATCATGAAGCAAATAAGTCTATTAAGACCGAATTTATGACCTGAATATTTTTCGTAGTGAAATTAAAATACTAATAATCCGCGCTTAAAAATAAAATGAAGTAATTTGATCCCATAATTTCTGAATTATTATGAAATTTAGTGGATGCCGTGCTCAAATACTCTTTGCAAATGAGACGTCTACGCATTTTATAAACATTTGTTACAGTTTATACCTTGTTTATACAATACACAGCGGTAAACAATTTTATTTACTTAAGTGATTTATGTAAACACTTGTTTCTAAATGATTATGGCATGGAGTCTGGAATTAATGCAATAAATCAATGTCAGGACATGTTTACGAAATAACAGAGTTAATTCCAGTGTGACATGACGTTTATATTCGTGAATAATTGTTGATTGCTTGCACCGTGAGTCCACATCTAATGCAATAAACTTAATAAATTGTCATAATTATGTTTATCAGTGCACAGCCAGCAATGTTGCCTTGTTATTAATTGTGTGATTCACAGGCTGAATCTGCGTTTAAAATATTTTTATCTTTGTGATATCGTTGGCCTGTAGCATTATTCTTGAGAGTCATAGATAACCTTGCTTTTAGAAACCAGATCCATAAGCTGAATAAGCAAAGGATCTGGTTGGCTGCTGGCATATAGGCCTCCTCTCTGTAATAAGGAGTGGGCTGTAAACCACCACGCGGGCCCAGGGCGATAGATATCACACCATGTCTTCAAATTTTTGCTTCTAGGAAAAAGACTTGCCGGTTCCCTCACGATGTTTTCTTTCACCGTTTTGAGGGCAGCGGTGATAAAATAATTTACACCACAAAGTAAAGCGCCTATCTGGGTTCGAACCCACGATTTACGATCACTACTACCAGAACTTTTATTATTCTTTAATCTATATTCAACTATATTCTGAATTTACGCGAACTTACATAAGTACAGTACCCGGCGATAAATATTGCACATCGACCTTTGAAAAGAGACAATCGGCTAATTTCGGCTTGTGGGCTGGCAATGCGATGGGGTGGGTCGGGGGACCATAAATCTCACGTAGATGAAGTTGCGTGCAGAAGCTAGTGCTAGGTATAAAAGGAAAAGCTTCTTTCCAGGCATAGAGGGGTCTTCTTTCTAAAGGTCGATGTGCAATATTTATCGCCGGGTACTGTAATGACTTGGTTACGAAAATGTGAGATACTAAGGACTTCCTTATAAGAGTATCGAAAGGCCAATCCCCAATCAGTTTTATCCAACGTGGCGATTATGCCTCCATACCTGTTTTCTTACCCACAGCCTTAAATGGTAATGGCCCATATGATGAGAATTTCTACTAATTGTAAGGCTTCCATATATAATGCGGGGTTCCTGTTTGCATCACAAACAATAAACTTAAAAATTAATAAAACTTCTGCATGTAATAATATTTAATCGAATGACTGTCATCGATATGGATTGAAATTAAATTAATTAGGGCGATTATTGGACGGGGAATGGCTACAGACGCAGGGAACCGGAGAGCGCTGGAAATGACTGAAAATGCAGTATTATTATGTTAAATAAACCGCGGAACGATTACTCGTAAAAATTGTGCAATTTTCATACATTATTTTCTAGTAAATATCGGAAAATGTATGGGCGATTATTTTTGTCCCTCGATGTTTTCAATAAACTGTTTGTTTTTGCCGTAGATGATTTATTTAGGATGCATACATAACGGCTGCGTTTCTTGCCCGTTCTTCTCCATAGGAACCTACTAAGCTTTGGAATGGGCGACTAGCTTCATCTCTGGGAATGATCGACCCCTTGGCAATTCAAAAGACGGTTTTATTAACAGGCCTTCTGTCGCAGTCGCTTACCAGCCAGACTTGTTAGACATGGTATAAAAGTTTAACTGGAAAGAAATAATGATCATGTAAAGTTGTATGCACTGTGCCAGATTCGTACCTAATTAGTGGCAAATCTCCAAGGAACACCTGCCGTATATTCCGATCTTAGGAAGGAAATCAACTGACTGACTAGAAATACCAGGAGACCAATTCCCGTAATTAAAAAAGTTCAATTCAATTCGTCGCAATCTCATCTCATCAGCGTCATGTCAAAAACTAATAAAAAAATGTTAGGAAATTAGTCAAGATTTTGACGGATTGTTACTAAGATCTTAGTCTATTTTGTTTTTTATTCGATAAACGACATTACACGCCTTTTACTCCAACAAAGGTTGTGACTTCAAGTAAAAAAAAACTTCCAACAAGCGAAAAACTTTCGCAGCGGGATTATTGAAAATTGCTTGGATTTCAGGGATAACAAAGTCTTGAACACAGGTTTCCCGACTTACACGTTTAGTTTTCTAGTACAGCGACCTTAATCCGGTTTTTATTGAGTATGTGAAAAAGTCCCTTCATTATTAAGTAGGCTTACGTTCACGAAACCTTATCCTCCTCCTTATTCTCAATATGATTAATTGTTTATATTACAAAACATGAAGATTATTTAGTTTAGTAAGCCAATGTACGGCTTTGCTCCACGTGTTTTTTTACATATTTCCCTATTAAAATTATTGGTCTCTGATTTACTTCAAAACTAGACGAGTTATCCTGATTTATTCATTTATAACACACAGGTACTACGTACAAGCAATTTTACTACGATAACATGTAGAAAATTATTACAGAAGCAGTCATGCCAAGAGAATACACTCAGAAATAAAAACATTCAAATTCAAACATGATTTTTTTTCCAAAGCTATATTAATGGAATTATCCGGTTAAAAATTCTAAAGAAATTTAGTTTAAATAAATTAGGTAAGGTACGCAAACTGTTATTCCGGCTACATCGCTAAGTTGTCGGTTTTCATTTTGCGTCATAATGAAGACTCAGTATTGTGTTACCGCCTGACCTCTGCAATCCTTAGCATGAGAGGATTATGGTAGGAATACGTTAAGATGTTATCAACTAAATGCCCATATTAATACAAGTTAACTTTTTAGCTGTTGTTTACATTACTTGTTTTATTAAAAGTATTATCTTTTGGTATAATACCTATTCCATATACGTCGTTATCTACGAGTATGTATGAGATGGAATGATAAAATTAAATTATCTATTATGTAAATAGGATATCGGAATCACTTTTACACGTTTTATTATAAGAACTTAGCAGCGGCCCGCGGTTTCGCCCGCATAAGTGTAGATCCCGTTTGAATATCGGGATAAAAACTATCTTATATCCTTTCCCGGGACTCAAACTATCTCAATAGGTACCAAATTTCATCTAAATCGGTTTAGCGGTTTAAGCGTGAAGTAGTAACAGACAGACAGACACACTTTTGCATTAATAATACTAGCAGTGCCCTGCGGTTTTACCCGCATAAGTGTCGATCCCGTGTTAATATTGGGATATAAACTATCCTATGTCCTTTCCCGGGACTCAAGCTTTTTCTATACCAAATTTCATCTAAATCGGTTCAGCTGTTTAAGCGTGAAGAAGTAACAGACAGACACACTGTCGCGTTTATAATATTGGTATGGATTAGTAAGTATGGACAATAAAATAAGCTAGATGAAGTCGGCGTTTCCTATCTGACTGTAGAGTCACTTACAAAAACTAAAGCAATTTTGTATTGAACTGACTGTAATTGGTAGATACCAATATAAATCGCCCAGTACGTAATGGATAAACTAATAGAGAAAAAAAACTATTTGAATAAAATAGCTGTAATGTAGGTACTTTTATGTTGCTTCTAATGACAGGTGCGAACGGCACAAAACATTATTTTTAACCGACTTCAAAAAAGGAGGTTCTGTATTCGACCCGTATGTATGTATGTTTGTATGTCCACGATTTTCTCAAAAAATAATTAACCAATTTTGATGTTTCTTTCATTAATGTGATCTACATATTTTCAGGAAGGTTTTATTATATAAGTAGCTGCGCCCCGCGGTTTCACCCGCGTAAGTGTCGATCCCGTAAGAATATTGGGATAAAAAGTAGCCTATCTTAATTATCTTAGCCTTAATCCAGGGTTTCAGGTACTACCACACAAAATTTTATCAAAATTGGTCCAGCTGTTTGAGCGTGAAGAAATAACAAACATATAAACACACACACACCCAAACACACACACACTCACAAACTTTCGCCTTTATAATATTAGTGTGAAGTGTGATATACATTAGGTAATTATTCTTTTGTACCTACGAATTAATATGCATAAATGTACTGCATATCCGACATTTCTTTGCGAATTTTGATGATTCTTCTTGCTTGGCACCACTTATCGTTTTTAATGGATAAAGTCCCATAATAAAGAGTAACTTTGCTTGGGTAGTTTTTGAGTTAGCTTCAATAATACGATTTTTTTACACTTAGTTTATATTGTTGATGTTTTAACTGATATTTACATAGCAAGTAGTGTTCATTGATTTTGTGTGGGTTAGGTACAACTAAAATGAGAAAAATAAAAACTTTTTGCAAAAACAAAAGAACCAATTAAAAAAAAGCAGTACAAAGTGAAAAATTGACTTTAATTTCGGAAGTCAGTGTCAAAAACCGAAAATGCGGAACCAACTTAACCAACGACACTGACTTCCAAAATTAAAGTTATTTTTAACTTTGCAGTGTTTTTTTTAAGTTGGTTTTTTTGTAAAAAGTTTTTAACAACTAATGTTTGTTTGTTGAATAATTATTCTTGGGTCGTCCTGGACGGTTTTAGAACATATATGAAGATGTAGGAATTATAGAGAGAATACAGAGAATGTGTTTACATAAAAAAAAAACCGGCCTAGTGCGAGTCGGGCACGCACACGAAGGGTTCCGTACCACAAGGCAAAAAACGCCGAAATAAACACGACGAGACTCCCTTTAATATTAATTACTACCCTTATTTTATTTTTATTATTTGTTACTATAGCGGCAATAGATATATACTCTTTGTGAAAATTTGAACTGTCTATCTATTACGGTTCATGAGATACAGCCCGCTGACAGACAGGCGGTCGGACGGACAGCGGAGGTTTAGTAATAGGGTTGGCACCCATTGGGTACAGAAACCTAAAAACCCTACAAGTAAATAACGACATCCTTGTAACTATGCTTAAATAAGATATTTTTTTTTGAAAGATCAAACTCAAGGTTTGCCAACGTGCAATGGAACGCAGTATTCTAGACGTCAAATTGACAGACCATATTCGCAACACCACACTGCGCTCCAAAACACAGATTACTGACGTTGCTCGAAAAGCCGCTAAGCTGAAGTGGGACTGGACTGGCCACGGCTGCCTTATGCCCAATAAGCTGTAGGCCAAAATAACTACCCGTGGAGCCTTGACACACGTAGAAGGCGTCGCGGCAGACCCTGTAGAAGATGGCAGGACGAGCTGGTCAAAACAAAAAACAAACGACCAGTGGTCCACCTGGATCGAGAGAGCTGGAAGTCATGGGGAGAAGACTTTGTCCAGTAGTGGGATGATGCAGACTAACAGTAATAGTATGTGGGCCTACTTTATCTTTGCCTGAAATTAAACATAATAATTAGACTTAATTCAGTTTACTAGTGTACTTCCACTCTCCCTTTTAAAAAAACGCCTGAAAACGTCGCTTTTTGTTTGTAGATACAAAATGAGATTTCAGTGATGTTTGAAGGTACCGTTTAATTAATGTAATAAACGTTATACCTAAGCTCTGTTGGAGATTCAATTAAGTTTTAAACTTAAACACTTAAATTAAATTAATACAAGCTAATTACAAGGTGTTAGGGCTGAGACACATCCATCAAACGATACTTTGGTCATCTGTAGACTCTAGGCAGGTTATTTACTAGAACATTCTTACTTTTAATTACGTCGGCCATTTTGTGTATTCGAATGTTATCATGGAATCTCAATCAAAATAGGATGTTTTTGTTGTTTTTAATTTTACCAATAAGTCTAATACTTAACGAATCATCAAGGAAAATACAAACAGGTACTTACACGATAATTGCTTACCTCTGCAGCTACAAAGATGATCTATAATAACCCCATTTTACATGAACTCTAATAAATCACCATTTAAAGCTGATTAAAACTTGAAGTACGAAGTGGTTATTAATATATTATTTACTAGCGACCCATCCCTGCTTCCCATGGTTTTTACTACTTGACGAAACATCGAGACATCTGTTACACATGTGCGCACGTACCTATGTAAGTTACGCATGTGCATGTGTCACATGTGTGTGTAAGTGTACACATAAATCTTTCGGAATAAATCCTCTACATGATGGTGAAAACCGCATCAAAATCCGTTGCGGAGTTTAGAAGAACAACATGGTCACACAGACAGACACGAAAGCTACTTCATTTTATAATATATGTATAGCTGATGTTCATATACAGGGTGATTAGAAGATGGATGGAAAATTATTAAGAAGAAGATAGTAGAGACAATTTAGAACCATTTAAGCCATGGTTGTCTTAGACAAAGTCTTACCAATTTTTTATTACCCAATTTTATTTATTTTTTTTTAAATTTCCCAACATTTTATGTAAACTTATACATGGCCAACTTGAATGATAAATGAGTTCATTTTAATTTTTTTAATTTAAGTAATTTTACTTTATACATTACTTTAATTAGCAATCTAGCAAAACACGTTTAAGGCCTCTATGTCACTAGACATAAAAAACATAAAAATCAGGTAAAACAAATGGGTAAGACTTCGTCTATGACAAACATGGCTTAAATGGTTCTAAATTGTCTGTACTATCTTCGCCTTAAAGCTTTGCACCCATCTTCTAACTTCCAATGATCCTATATTATTCTTCGCACAAAATATGTTTTTATTATTGCTTTCCGTTCATCATTTATATAACAAGCCCTGGGGTCCTCAACTAACATTATTGACACGAGACTAAAATTATTGTATTATTTGAAATGCAATAGAGAACATGTTTTGTTTGCTATCCAATTTAGACATTGTAATTGGTAGTTTGTAAACGTGTTTATTTGAAATATCATTTAATTATTGGTATCAGCATTGTTTGGCAAAAGTTAGTTGCACGTTCAAAATATACAATTAAACATACTCATTATTTTTTGTGTCAATACAAAATGGTAATACGAGATGTTATTACACTGCGAACAGACTAATAATATTGAATTAAAAGTTTGACAAAATAATTGTAATCATGTCAGAAAATGTAAGAGTTAGAAATTACTATACTTAGTTAAAAGGTATTTCATTGTGTAATTGATCCGACATAAAGCAGCCTTATCTAAACAAAGCTGACATTATTACAGTACATACATATATGTGTTTGTATCGTTTAAAGTATGGTTACACTACTTTTAGTGTAACCATACCTTAAACGGTACAAACACTCGATTACGGCGCGAATCTATTTTCGTGGGGTAAAACAGTTAGTGGATAATCCCGTTTTCTAGGCGTTCCGTCTAATTCGTTTGTAGAAGTTTACGTAGCGCCGCCTCGGGCTTGGTAGGGATCAGGTGCTTCTTAAGGCCCAGTCTTGATCCTCCAAAGGCGGCCTCTGTCACGATTACCAGTCTCGTTATTGCCACGCATAAAAAACTATCCGCAGACTGTATAATTTGATTACTTATAGGATTTCTTCTTCTTTAATTTGATGTTTTGACGACGCTCTTCATGGGTTTACAGCATAGATATTACAAGATTCATTTATTTGAAATGCATTTTTGTGGAATTTCATTATTAGTTTTAAGTAAACCTTGTTTCAAACTCAAGCATGAGAAAACAAGTATTTTATCTTATAAATATTTTGTACCTACTTAGTTACTTCGCTTGAAAAACTTGCACGTAATTGAATCAAAAAGTAAAAGTCAGTAATACTATAAACAAATTTAATATAATAATATCTGTTGCAGAACTTTTACGACATGATACGTTGAGAAATTTAAAAGTAAACAAGTCAATAGCACGGAATGGATAGCTATGAAAGTATTTTATCGAACCAGGAATGTTAAAAAGTACTCCTTTACGGTTTGATTGCTATCAATTTGAAGAGAGTGACTCTAGTTTTATATTCCTTGAATACATTTTATTGACCACTACCAACCAATACGATTACATCAAATTCATGACCCATCTAGCAAGGTATTGATATTTTCACTTGTTCGTCTGTTTGACCGTAATACTCGGAAGTAGAAGCATGTAGCAACTTCATATAAAACTGCTACTTTTTAAAATAGTTGTAGTAGCTTCACGTACAAAAAACTATTTTATTTCTCTTACACTGCTCCTGAAACTTCAGTGGCGCTGTATACGAGCATTTTCTCAATTTCAGTTTGCAACAAAATCAGTTTATTTTCCAACTGACAAATTGCATTGAAGTAACAAAGTACAATTTTCCTTTGAGAATAACCTGACAAAGTTTGGGAGTAGGTATACGATAAATAATATTTGGATGTGTAACTGAAGGTTAGGTTATCCTGGGGGGGGGTTGTTGAAAATTATTCGTGTAATAAGTATTTAAGTAAATTTCCGTTGTTCGTAATCGTTTTCCGTGCAGTAATTTAGGCGTGCTCGTCGGGCCGCGGTGTTTCAATTGCGGAGGCGGCCGGCCGGACGTCATTATTTCCTGCGCATGCTGGACCCTATGCCCGCCACCACGGGCAAACATGCAGCTATTTTCTACATACTCATATGGGCTCACCGTCGTCCGGAATATTTTGGACACAGGAATAAAATTGGCTGTTAAAATTCCAGGCTGGTAACTTAGTTTCGAATTATTTCAGAAAATATTTGGCCTGACTTATTTTTACTTTAAATAATAATGATTTATTTATAGCATTTTTTTAGAAATCAATACAACTAGAGAGAAAAGAGAGAATGTTTTAACAAAGATTTAAGATTCGATTTCTCAGTTTACATAATGTGTAATACCATAAATCTTTCTCCAATTTCTGCTTATTCTATAATGTCTATATATGTTTTTGTTTGCAAGCACTTTATACGAAAAATTGGTGAGCAGTAATGAGGTTCTTCAAGTCACGTTTAAAATACGAAACCGTAAAAGCATTGCAAATTGAAAGAGCTACTTATTTATTCTTTTCATTCGTTCAAAATTTTCTAACATTTATCTATAAAGTTTTGGATTCTTGAAGTACCTAAGTGTTCAAAGGGGTAAGTATTCTCTTTGTAACCTAACAAAAATTATACATTAAAATGGAAGTACACTTTTCTTTACAGAACAGCTAAAATACTTCAAACAATTAAAGTGGGTACTTTTGTTGGGAAAAATTAAAAAATAAAAGGGCCGGCTAAGGCAGTGACGAGTCACTAGCTAAAATACGCCGGTCCGTTCCAATTACAGAGCGGCAGTCATTATTTCCGGTGCCATGCCATGCCTCCTCCGGCGGCCCTCGGCGCTGCTTCGCTGACCTGCCGAAATTCACCGCCTACATAACCATCATAACATGACCCCTTCGCGATAGCTGTTCTCAAAAAGAATCTAGTGGCCTCTTAAGCCACTAGAGCTCTACGTAATTTTGTAAAGCCTCGTTCATTCTTAGTATTGAGCGCTGTTTAATTCGTTGGATTTGATGGAAGTAACTTATATCAATTTTGTTTAGACATTTTGTATTGCAATTGGGTTTAATCTTTTTACAGTCCTGCGACATTAATAGCTAAACTACAATGTTAAATAGCTTGAGGTTTAAAACTTTAATATTTTCTTTATTGTATGACACACGTTGTATCTACCTTGTATTTTTATATATTTATATATACTAAAATTTATATTTATATGCCAACGAATAGTCTCGGTAGAATGGTCTCGGTTAAAAAACCAAATATAATTATTTCAATAATATTGGTGCATAAACAACACATTTAGTTACGGATGAAATATCAGTGGCACACTGAAATTATGACGTACCTATTAATAACAAAAAAAATAAAAATAAAGGTAAAATAAGTACCACAAGCGCGGTTAGTGCATGCATGCATAATATAGTACATATTTATATAGCGTTACTCATTAGACAGCTGCGGTGAAAAAATTATAATGACGTTGCTGGCGTAAAACAAAAGAGTCACAATACGAGTTCACACACGCCATTGTTGCTGCTTTTATTGAATTCGATGCTCATTAAAAACTTTATTTTCGAATATTATGATTTTAACGCTCATCTGGTTTTCAGAGAAAGCCTCTACGGTTGAATGGTTGAAATGAATATACATAAGTAAATGAACTCCAGTTTAATGGATGCGTCAGTTATCATTATATGTAGTTACGGGAAATGGAGTCAAATTGGTAAACACTAATTGTGCTACACGTAGATACAGGATTATTGAAATATTGAACTAGGCTGTGACAGCAATAGCTCTGTGATTGAATTTAAAAATGATCGTGAATAGTGTATTTAATCCAAAGACAATAATAATTTGTGTATATAAAATCACATTAACAAGGATTATCGTTTGTAAATCGCAAACATTTAAGAGCGTTTACGCCGTACGGCATTTCATACAAAATCTCAAGGTTTTGTTTTTCGAAATGAATGAACCGATTTTAATGAAAGTTCATACGCATAAGCAGGATGCACAGGTCTAAAATGTTACTTAAGAACATTTTCGATATATCTTATTTAAAAAAAGATAACCGGAAATCTCTGTTTCTATGGAAAATTTAAAATCGGTCTCATTTGGCTGTAATACTATTTTTCGAAAATATTCTTAAGTAACTTTTTATACCTTTGTATGCGTATGAAGTTTCATTAAAATCGGTTGAATCGTTTCGAAAAAAAAAAGAAAAAAGTGCAAAAAAGGGAAAAATAAGGGTTTGAAATTTTGTATGAAATGCCGTACGTCATAAACGCTTAGCTGTTGTTGTGGCTGAATAAGAATGAAACAAAAAGGTTAGGATAGACGATACAATTGTCGCTGTTCAATTGTTAATTAAAACTAAAAAATATTTACGACGCGTTTGAAAAAGAAAAACTGCGATTCTGTTTTGTTTCTTTTTCGGAGAAGCTAAGCTCGTGGAAGATGAATGTTTAAGCGTGCTTACTTTTATTCCATTGAGACAGAGCTTTAAAAGCGTGATTTTATTTGTTTACTTAGGTTGTTCAAGTGATTTTGAAATTATTAAGCTTATTAGTGCAGTGTTTACGTCTCTATCCTTGACATGATACCCAACAGTTTAAAACAATCCTGCTTCCACATGTTGTCTAAGCAGGTAAGTTAAGTTGAGGTCACGTACATTTAGGCGAGGTGCGCGTGAGGTGGAGTCGTTATGCGGTCATGAGCCACCATGAGCGGTGCACATCGACACTCGTTCCGGCTGCTCTGCTCCCCACGGCTCATTAGACCGACCGCGGCCCCAGATCCAAGAACATTTGACGTTGGCACAATAATGTCAACAACTAACCCGTGAAATTGCGACCTTTGTACTTTATAAAAATAAATAGACCAAATTGTGAAATCCACCGCGTAATTGCGCCAAATAGAAACTACGCCACCATATTTTATTCGATTTGCTTGTCATCGGAGAGTCATTTTAGATTTGTGGCGTACATTATTGTAGTTTAACATGACTTGTTTGAGGAATTTGTTGTTGTTAATACTCAACAGCTAGTAAGCCTGAATAATTTATATTTTCAGATAATATAATATAATTACATATAATATAATTACATTAATTAATTCTGTGTTCGTGTTCAGATGTTAGACTAAACTCCCAACAGCAGCTGTTTTATCTAAACACAACCTTCGTTAGTTTTCAACAAAATAGGGTAGGTAAGATCATCTGAATTCTTCTGTAGCGAGGGTGAAAAGGTTGCATCGTGAAGGGTCCAGACGGGGATTATAAGCTGTTCTCGTCGCCTCATAAAATCAACCCCTGATGCGTCGCGCACTTCTCAAATACTTTGACGTGTTACGCCTACGTAATTAGAGCTCACTTCTTTTCAAATGTTCCACTTTAAAAGTGCGCAAACGACGGTGTATGAGGGCTGGTAGCGTGTCGACGTGGCCGTAAGGGTCTATTTGATTTTATTTATCTACGACGCGAGCTCTTGATAAGATTTTACACTTCACCTTATAAATGAGTTTATGGTGGTTTCTAGCCAGTTTTATTGTTAATTGTGAACTTTTCATAACAAATTAAGTGAACTATTCAGTCAGTGGCAGTTCTTCATTAATAGTTTCTATTTCCGTCAGACACGAACAATAAATCGTGTAATGTTGCTATTTTGTTTATGGTGAATATACTTAATGATATTAAATGTTAAGTTATGTATCAACCTAATATAAAAATAGATAGGAAGTAATCGTAGAGTAAATTATAAAATACGTCGGTAGTTCGTACCACCGGGTAGTCAGAAGCCTGAAAGTCTGACAACCAGTCTTACCAATGGGTATCGTATTACCCAGTAACTGGGTTGTGGAGGCCAGATATGTAGTCGCTCCATGTAAAATACTGGTATTCAGCTGCATCCGGTTAGACTGGAAGCCGACCCCAACATAGTTACGTTTAAGTCACACGTAACCTATTACCTCACCCCCTCACCCCCTAGTGTGGCCTATCGCCATCAACTGAGCACATATCATAATTTATCATTTGTACATTATTACGACAATCAGATTATGATCCAAGTTGATACGTTTTTTTCCCAATTTAATTGAATTCGGCAACGTGCGTGCCAGTATACACGCAGTGTCATTGGCAGTATGGCTATTGTCTGCTTATAAAAGATAAACGTTTCGAGATTGGTGTTTTCCACAAAATTTATAAAGACATTCAACGACAGCTTACAGGATGAGGTAGATAAAATAAAAAGAATCGCTCTCTCTTTACAAGTAGGGGAGCGACCCCAATTTTTAAGAGTTTATTTCTTTACTCAGTAGATGTTTTAAAGCTAATATCTGACTTAGTTGTAGATACCTATTTATACGTTTTACTACAAGGGAAAAAGCTGCGAGGGAAACATTCAGATGGCCGTAGCTCAACTATTAGAGTTCTTTCGTTTGATTAGTGAACCATAAAAATGTAGGATTTCTTCTGTAACCATACATAGCATGGTAATATTACCAATAACATACAATAACGGCTAAACGCAAGACTACACATATTATGTTTTCAAAGGAAATAAAAATTAACGCGGATACAGCGTTATGTTTACTGCCAAACGTTGGCCGATTTCTGTTGCAAGCTCTTCTATAGTTAACAAAGTCAGAAGCGCATAAAGGCGCGTTGAATTTAATGACGGAGGCTTTGGGGTACGGTAGACATGTGCAGCTAAACACAGGGCAGGCTTTGTTCTTTGCTCTGCGCTCGTTAAATATTTAAGCTTTAAAATGCTACGCGGATGCGAGAGGTCTCTCCCGTAACCACTGTAGGCACCGCCGGCTGATAGTTCATGTATTTTATAAAAAAAACACTGAAAATAATGGCTTTTCTCCACCTTTTAAGACAGCGGCTTAACCAACCGAAATGTTTACAAGTTTATTATCGTTAGTGGTTTGTGTATTCTCTTGTTGCACGGATACTGATTGCTGGGTTGAGGGGCACTCATCCCTCGTCTAATCTCTCTTATCTTATCTTGCAATCAATAAAGGTACAATTTTGTTATACTCGTACTTAACAGATAAATTATATTATAGGAGTGTATTTGTTTTTACGTATAGTACCTACGTAGGTATAGCAAGTTCGTGTTGTGCGGACGCTCCGTATCTTTCATTGATCTCGTGAGGGGTGAAGAGGTGATTGTATCAGGATGGGCCGCAGCATCCCACGATTTTATGTTTAAAGGTCTATTTTGTATAAGAGCAGATAACAATGAGTAAAAATAGCATTCATGAAGAAAATAATAATAATATGATCTGGCTAATGAG
Source organism: Luperina nickerlii (assembly GCA_963855955.1). Classification (NCBI taxonomy): domain Eukaryota; kingdom Metazoa; phylum Arthropoda; class Insecta; order Lepidoptera; family Noctuidae; genus Luperina; species Luperina nickerlii. Next base: position 9,696,847 of record OY979669.1, read on the forward strand.
TCCGCCTTCCGAAAATGTCACGAAGTTATCTTCGCTTGTCAACGATAATTACTAATTCCATTATGTAAATTCCTCGGAGTTACAAATTCACAAATCAAGTTAGGTTGTAAGGTTCAAAAAAAATAATGCTCGCATATTTTTGAGATTACAATTTTTTTCTTTTCACATGTTGTTTGTATTGTGGTCGTGTGGAAAACCGCATTAACGTTTACATAAAAGAATGCGGTACAGATTGTACCCAGTGACGTATATCGGGCTGGTGTCCACTACAATCAGCATGCGGGCGCGCTGCTGGCGGCGACGGCGCCCTACTCACTCAGCGCGCGACGGACAGATTATCTTTTTCATCTCCGTGGCATTTCGTTACCCTTAATGAAATCCCGCCAAAGGAAAGAAAGAATTTAATTTAAGACGAATCAGAAAATATTCAGCTGCCGCTCGCTAGTTATAAATCATTTGAATGCTAATAAATTCGACTAGCCCCCGAGACCCAGGTGGGAACAGACTTTCTTCCTGCTCCATCTTTGTTTTCAGGAAAAATTGAATAATATTCTACTCCCTATTATTAAATTCTTTCATAAAGCCAACGACGGCTTTGGGGATTTTCTTTAATATCGTAATGGAATTTCATTTGTCTTGCGGTTCAACCTCACGACGAAGATAAATATAGTCATATTTCCATTTGTTCGAAGTTATTACCTTTACATCCCTTCATAATTGCCTATCGATCTCGTGTAGGTAAACATTATAACAGCGGTTCAAATTCTATGTGAAATCGATTCGGCTTTTATCGAAAATTCCAAGTCTGTTAACTGAAATAGTGAATGGATGCAACGTAAAATTGTTGCATACGGCCGACGGAAATCGGATTTGTTAACATTCGTTAATCTGATTGCGCAGCGATTGTTTATATCTCTTAATTCATCTTCTGTACACAAAAATTCAATTTATAATTTTCGTATCGACAGATGGGACATAAACGTACAGGAAACGAGTAGCAGTGTTGAATAAGTTAAAATTAAGTTTACTAATTAATTCTTTAAGCCAATTTATGTTAATCAAAACCTAGTGGTTGAAACAATACTTTAATCTCTATGGCAAAAAGAAAATAAAGTGACGCATACATAAACGATCGTGCTAGTTAGTAAGAATCAAAAAGGATATCGGAGCACGCTTGCATCCGGGCGCCGAGCAAGCGGTGCAGCGGCCGCGCTCAGTTGTTCTCGGGACCTCGCTACGCTCGCCCGTCTACGCACTACGCCGCCTACGCCGTAGCGCGAGTGCTACGAGCCACACTTAGTGTTTATTGAACTTGCTACTTAACAAATAAGTGCCTCGACTGTTGCGTGCGAATTAAAAGTCATTGTGCAAATAAACTGAACTAGATTGTGTTTACGTACACTACAGTTTAATTGGATTATTTATGTTCCTGGTAAGTTTTCTATTTATTGATCCTTAAAGTATTTTTTTTAAGTTGTCTGTTTATTTTTTTAGACTGGAATTAGAGATTTGTTTTTTCAGACTGGATTAGAGATTTTGTTTTATTTCTTTTCATTGTAGGCGGTTATGTTATTAAAACGAGCGACCTTTCTACGCGAGCCGTTTGATATCATTATATGAGGGAAACGTAATCTAAACCGGACCTATCCACGAGTGTAAAATAAGCATAATTTATTTTTATAAGCAACCCTTTATTGTGTATTTAAATCTAAATCTAAAAATTCCCATTATACAGCAAAATTAAGAGGTATTGTTAAACAAAGATTGAAGGTTTATACTCAATATTTCTTTATTACAGAGCGAAAGTTCTACCCATTCATAACATAAATGGGACTTGTTATAATGTAAGTAATATGAACGAATGAATATGAAGTGAGGTATTGTGCGTAGGTACGCTTATATACATTCAAATTAGAAAAAGTCGGGATGGAGCGCGTTAATATTCGGAAATTTTCCCACATATTATGTCGTAGATATGATATAAAGATTTTCTAGTACATTAATACACTGACAGCAGAGTTACACTTTACTCTTCCTACTGCCTATTATATCTTACATATTGTGGTAGAAACAAAAGCTATAAGATCGAATAAATTTATATATAATCAAATTATTTAAAAGTCTGTTATGACTAGGGGCTTCTAGCTAAGTAATCGTAGGTATATCGGTCAAAGTAATCGTAGGTATATAGGTCATAGTAAGTAATCGTAGTAAGTCGCACAGGGCGATCGATTAGGTTAAGGTACGCTTGTCGTGGTTGGTCCGTGGATGGGTGACCATTTTTACATATAAAGACCCCTCCGTGCCTCGGAAAGCACGTTAATAAGCCGTTGGTCTCGGCTGTCATTCACAGATCTTTGGCAGTCGCTACGAGTCATCAGAAGCCCGAAAGTCTGATAACCAGTCTTACCAAGGTGTGTCGTATTACCCCGTAACTGGATTGTGGAGGTCAGATAGGCAGTTGCTTCATGTAAAATACTGGTATTCAGCTGTATCCGGTGAGACTGGAAGCCCCCAACATACATAGTTGGGAAAAGGCTAGGGAGATGATTTAATCATACATAATCACCACAGAAATAACACTTTCTAAACCACATTACATTAATACTAGATTATTCACTATAGAGATAAAGCAGTGGACACAGCTTCACTTTGCGCCCGCGACATCAAGATTGATGTCGCGGGCGCTATTTTGAATCCTGAACGTAACGAAGGATTCTAGGGCTCCCGAGCGTAACGAGGGAGCTCTGAGTTAACTCCTGAGAGAAGCCACGAAGTTAAAACTAGAATCCTGAGTGCAGTGAGGGATTCAAGCTCGCACAAGACAAAGACACCTTTATCCCCGCGGAGAATACTCTACTTTTCGCACGTACTGCCAGGTAATAAAAACCAATTCGATTATCGAATTAGTTGCTTATAAAAGGCTATTCTAAAAATATTCACTATTCACTAAAAGGATTCAAAATCAAGACCCAACTGCGACTAAGATTTAAAATAGCTTACTTTTCAAGCAGTCTGATGCAGTTGGTGGCATCAAATTTGATTGAACTAAAATAACATACCTACTGCCTATCGGTTTTTTTTTAATTTATCCAATCTAATCTCATGCATTTTCATCAAAAACACCTTAAATAATATCATCAATGGAGCATCAGCCCAAATCCATCATTTTAACGCGGGGGTATACGCGCCACAGCAACCGATCATTTTGTTCGTCAACGGCGACTAAAACCTATGAAGTGAGAACTCTTTGGTCGCCCTGTACATTAAGGGGCTACAGGACCTAAACATAAAAAACGCAAGTTTTAGAAACAATAAAAGTATATGATCGACTACAGTAAACAAAATCAGAAAAATATATGATATTCTTCAGGATATATTGGTAGATAGTGTGTTGAAATCATAATACAACTAATTTGATACGATAGAAAAAAAAATCATGAAGTTATCTCTAAAAACTTTCTTTTTACAACAAAAACCATACTATACAATCATTCTGTTTTTTTGTCAGATTACAGAGCCTAGAGCTTAAATTACTTGCTTTAGGATAGGTTTGAATGACATATAATTTGACGTTAGCGAGCAGGTGGTGTGAAAAGTACATTTACTCACAACATAATAATAACGGAAACATCTCCCATACTTTCACTTGTGTTCGAATGCATAGGTGGTTAATTGGCTTACCCAACAGGTAATCAAGTTAATGGGGCGTATACGTCAAGTTGGGCCATGTTGGGCCAGGCTGGGCCTCCCCGGGACCCTTACAAGGAGAACTTGGCTCGAAAGTAATGCCCGTTAATGGAGATAAAAATAGATCTCGCGTGGAGGTGAAATTGTTCTAATTGGGTACTACTAATTATACCCAAAACACCCAAAATGGTAACGATAACGTAAAAGAAATGTTGCTATGGATGAATTAAAGTACTTGGACTAGGAAAACACCAGCCTCTTCACAAGCAAACTTGGTTTAAAGATGGGTAGATTGGTTTAAGTCTTGGTTAGTGACACTGAAAAAAAAATTTTCATAACAAGTCGTAATGAGGCAATGAATACTTAGCCATGTAAGTATAAATGAATGCAATCTAAATTCAATAACCTCACGCTTTCCTCAAAGGAATCCGTAAGCAGAGGTGTATTATTGTTCGCCCACATTTCGACCGTATCCAATCACATATAATAGGGAGCGACCCCATTGGAATGTATCGGGTACAGTTCCAATTTGGGGGAAATTTCTTAATAGGAAAACCAAAAACAAAACTCTTTGATTCCTCTAAAGGCCCCATGCTCTGAAGCCGTGCTGGCTGGAAGCTGATCGTAAGACCTGTAAGGTGGTTACATTACGTATGCAGGTTGGCAGGGACTCTGACGCACAACTTGTTACCGTATTCAATACTTGATTCTGATCCCCCTTGCAATGAAATTTTCGTGAGTTATTTAAAAAAAAATTGGATGTTCCATACATTTTGACCGTGTAGGTAAACACTTCACTTTTCTATGAAATAGTCACTTTTTTTTGATAACCCACGTAAAATTTCTACGCACATGATCTAGACCCCCTAGGTCTAAAATCATGTACTGAATTCATTGTTACAATTTATGTGTCGATGTCCCTGGCACTCTACCCTATTATATTTTTGTTGGACCTAAAATACATATAGGTACGAGTGTAATTTACTAGCTGATGTCCGAGTTTTATTTAATTTTAGGGAAGTGATACAAGCACATAAAATACATTATTTAATTATGTTATTCGGCAGAAGCTTGATTGAGGAACAAACATCCAAACTCTCAAAATCATGCAGTCACAAACGATGACGTTTGTCATTGTATGATTTTGAGAGTCAAAAGAAAAGACCATCAAAAATCCAAATCAAATCATCTGTTACTTTGCAAAGATAAGTAGGTAATTAGTACACACGTCCAACTTTCATTTATAAAATTAATAGGATTTCTACATATAAAAATACATCGTGGCTTCCAAATTCGTATCGCAGTGGTTTACAATCAAATAAATAATACAATTTTACACTTAACTATTTACACTAGATACTAAATTAAAAGACGTAACTAACTATATAAATAAAAACAAAAAGATATTTAGGGCGCATTCCACCAAACTTTTATACCCAGAATAAGTCTTAACCTGAGAATAAATTTAAAAATTTTGTCAGGTTTTCCATACCAACTAGAACTGTCAGAAGTCAATATTATTCCACGAATAAAAGATATCTGACTTTGGTAAAATCAGCCCTTAGGCGTCGAAGTACTCGTCCGTAAGTACCTGTATTATACACCCATATTATATTGAATAACAATGCATATTTTATTGAAGCAGGAAATATAAAATTAAACACTTCACCAACATTATTAACGGCGGAGTCAAATAATGACCTTTATGTCAATAGTTGCACTTTGTTTCCGAAATAAGCAAATTAACAATGAAATAAGCAATTTAAATTTATTGCATTCATTGTAGGTAAGAAACGCGATATTGTTGGGGAATTGTGTCGATTGCAGAATTTGCCTGATAATATCGATATTGAATGCACCAATATTCGGTAATGTTAATTTATAATTTGCAGCATTTCAAACTTGTTTATGTCTAAGTAAAAAAATCTGCCTTACTTTTGGCAACTATGGGGTCGGCTAATAGTCTAATCGGATGCAGTTGAATATCAGTATTTTACATGGAGCGACTGCCTATCTGACCTCCATAACCTAGTTAGGTACTGGGTAACAAGATACTCCTTAGTAAGACTGGTTGTCAGACTTTTGGACTTCTGACTAGCCGTAACGACTGTCAAAGATCTACGAATAAAAGGCTTAAGGTGTTTTGCGACGCACGGGTCTCGACATATAATTGATTGTCACATCTACGAAACGACCGCGGTAAGCGTAGCTTGACCTTCGATCAACTCGTGCGCCTGTTGTTATTTAGACACCAGACCCTTCATTTATGTCTAAGTAGGTAGTGCATTCTAAATAAAAATGAATCAATGTCATCATGACTGTCTGTCTGTCAGTCTGTCTGTATGTTACCTATTCACGCCTTTCACCACTGAACGGATTTCGACAAAATTTGACAGAGAGATAGATTGCATCCCGGGGAAGGACATAGGATAGTTTTTATCGACATACCTCGCGGGCGGAAGCGAAGCGGAAGCCGCGGGCAGAAGCTAGTATCAAATAAATAAATAAAAACTATAATCTTTTAGTATAAAAAACCTATGAATAAATAAACGGGCAAAAGCAAGCAAGTACTCCCATAGGAAATAAATCAACGACAGGCTTGGAAGCAAATGGAGTAACAGCGATTTGATTACTGCACTTCTAAGGTTTCCCCACCTTTCGCTCGCACAAGCAATGAGTTTTAATGTCATGCATCTTACCCAAAGGAATGTCTTTACATGGTGGAACCTTAATAAAAACGGTTCACTGGCTCCTTCGATTAGCTGGCATACCGTAAAGACAGTGAGTAACGATTATTTCTTTATATTCTTTACAACTTTTATCCCTGGCATTTCGTTAACTTTTTGTTGAATTTATACCGCAACATGAATAGATTAATATTCTACGAGTAGATACCTACCAATTTGTGGGTAGATTAACTGCAATATTGGTTTTAGGTCGGCCACAATGAATGCGCGTTATGCTAGTGTACGGTGACATCGAGCGTTTAGTATTTTCGACAATAGAATTCGAAACAAATAGGTATCGTTTTTGAAAATGTAGACATTCAACCATATTATTATTTTAAACACAAATCGTCATATATAACAAAACGAGTTCTAACTTTAGAACTATGGTGAACCTTCAAGTAAGTTACTGTATTTTGAACTTTATTCCGACAAACGTAAAGTTTTTAATGCAAAATGGACAACTTATACTCGGGTTTAATGTCAGTTTTCGTAATAAGAACTTTAACTTTGTCGGCTTACAGATCAAAATTTAAGAATGGCTCGATGGTCTAAAGATAGACTTTCTTTTTCTGGATGGGAAATCATCAAATGACCCCTACCGCTCTGGTAAAGATAGACCTTGTTTTGTAATAAGGCCGAAAATGTGCCATTTGTGAAATATTTTACATACAATACCTCAAACGTTCTAAGTAATTTTAAAATAGCGCGTTTTAACAGCCTATACGTTTACCTACTTCGATACCTGTTATTGCAATGAGAAGACCTGGCAAGGCTTCGTACTGCAGACAAGAGATATAGCTCACGTTATCAGGGTTCTTTGAACCCATCTCAGGTCTGTTGCAATCATGGATTAAGTACAATCCAACAACCAACCTCTATTCACGATAGCTTCTATATAATAGAATAGTAACTTAGTTACGTTATGTATTAGCAAGTATGATAGATAGACCACTGGACGAGTGCATTGTTAGCCGAACATGACTCCTTTGCTCAAGTACAGACGCCAGCACATCAACCTACCCGAAACTGTCAAATTTTCCCAATCAACTTTGAACCTTATGCTTTAGCGATAAAGTTGAAAATCTATTAAAAAAATTTGATGGATTGTAGTAGCTTGATGTGCTGACGTCTGTACAATAACACAGTCGTCGTCTTGTTCATACGGGTGCCTGAGAAACTGAGATATCTCCTATCAGCCTATAATGTTCCCACTGCTGGGACACAGGCCTCCTCTCTTTGAGAGGGAGTGGGCCGTAATCTATCACGCGGGCCCAGTGCGGGTTGGTAGATGTCACATGTTTTCAGTTTTTGGTTTTGGGACATGCCTGTCTCATCGCGATGTTATCCTTTACCGTTTTGAGTGCAGTGGTAAAGAAATAATTTACACAAAGTAAAGCGCCTGTCTCGGTTAGAACCTACGACCTATAACTTGTAAGTCGAGGCCGTTACCTCTGTGCCATCACTACTGCTGTAGAGTAGTTATTATAATTATTCTAACTATCGGTCTGCCTGAACAGGTGGTGGAAATCAGCTGACAGTAGAGCATAGCCTGGGAGCCAACAATGAAGAGCGAAGGATTAGCAGATTTTGATCATCATCTGCCTAACCTTTTCCCAAGTATGTTGGGGTCAGCTTCCAGTCTAACAGGATGCAGCTGAATACCAGTACTTTACATGGAGCGACTGCATATCTGACCTCCACAACCCAGTTACTGGATAACACGATACCCCCTGGTATGACTGGTTTCAGACTTTCGGGCTTCTGACTACCCGTAACGATTGTCAAAGATCCACGAATGACTATGTGCTTTCCGAGACACGGAGGGGTCTTGGTATGTAAAGATGGTCACCCATCCACAGGCAAACCGCGGCAAGCGTAGCTTAACCTGATCGATCGACCTGTGCGGCTGTTATTATTTAGCCACGGACCCCTTGCAGATTTTGATATTTGCTTATTAAAATAATGCAAGGTCCCAGATAGGGTATGATGAAAATAATAAGGTTAGCAGTGCATAGTGCATGATGTGATATAATGCAGAGTTCATTCGAAAATTGTTGACATCCGTCCACTCCGCGCTCTAATCAACTTCTGACGCGGGCCATCCATTATCTACGAGAAAGTGTGTCAGTTTGTCGTCGTCGGACAAAGTTATGCGTTGGCGCAGTGGTTGAGTGATTGATCGCAGGTTCGATTTTCGCACCGAGCAATTAATGTTCGTTTGGTTTATTGATAGCCAGATCAGATCTCTATGTTTGCACATGTGAAATGTGTATTTGTTAAAGCATCTACAATACAGAAGCAATCGCTAGAGAATGGTAACGTTTTACTGAAATTATAAATAAGGTTGGTTTTTGCTAATGTCTAAGTCTGCTTTTTATTCATTTGAAATGGATGATAATTGTATTCCCAACGTCTTTTAACACCGAGTTGCGATGAAACCTTTGACAGTAGGCTGTGATCAGTGTCAACTTCATCTCTACTGTGTATGGATACATTTCTGCATAATAATGTATTCTTCCGGCAGAGAACCACAGTTGTCGACATACCTCACAGAATTAGCAAGCTGAAGTGGCATTGGGCCGGCCATATTAGTTGTAGAACTGATGACTGTAGGGGTAGACGTTTTCTTAAGTGGAGACCGCGAATCGGCAAACGTAAGGCAGGACACCCTCAGGCTAGGTGGAGTGACGATCTTAGCAGGTTGGCTGGTAGCAGCTGGATGAGAGTTGCCGAGAATCGAGCTAAATGGCGTGCAATTGGAGAGGCCAATGCCCAGCAATCCACTGCTGTAGGCTGGTGATGATGAATGTATATTCTTCACCTTTCTAAGGTCTCATAGTGCGTATGAGTACCCAACTTGTGCAGGCCTATGTACCCTGGAAACATTACTTGCAGCAGCCTATTACCTCACCGACAGCACTCTGTACTCCTCTATATCTGCTTCGACATTTACTCTATGCCCCAGATACCTCTAATGGAGTTCGGATTTATCTACCTGATTAACTTACACGCTTGACTGCTGACCGAGCATAGACTATCTACAATCAGGCATTAACCGCCCGATAGCCTATAAAACTCTGTAGTTCTTATTACTCAAAAACAACTGCACAGTTTGATGTATTTGTCTGTTATTAATGTCCACTGTGACATCTTCCACAACGGTTTCAAAATTTTTGACAAAGATCCTTAGGGGACCAACTCTTTGACGTGCATTATTAAGTTCTTAAACGATACTCTCACTCAAATAAAAAAAGAAATCATGGGACTCCATATGATTATTTTTAAATAAAAAATACCTGAGCAACTTGTGATTTGAAATATTATGTGTTTTATCACATGTTAGGATTGCCTAAGTGGTGGAAAAAAGAAACTGTGTCATGCAATATTTTTTTTTGTTTTTTTTTTTTGTTTTTTTAAAAACGTTGCCCCACACTAGGAATTACTCCTGTATCGTGGGTGCGTTTACAAACATTTAAATTCACATACACAAACAGCCAGACCCGGAACAACTACCTTATATTCCAGATATGGAAGGAAAGAGGTCCTCACACCAAAAACAAACCCGTTTTGTCGATTACCGACACAACAGTTTCGTGTCTTCTATTACCTAAAGTTTTTCAATAACAATATTTTGATAACTTTGTTTGCGAGTCGGTTTTGTAACAAGTCTGCTCGCCATCATTATGCCCATAGGGCGATAATCTGTCCAAGGAAGAGTCCCATAAACGGTGCTAGGTACTTCCTCACATTGTCACATAATTGCAAGGTAGAGACGGGAACATGTCTTAAGTCAAAGCAGTCGGCCTTGATTCAGTCTATGCACAGCCTAAAGCTAACTATGCACTTACAATAGCAAAGATCCTATTAGTCTAAACTCTAATGTAATGACATAGACAAAGCTTATTTCGGTGGTCCAAAGTTGAGGAACGGCTGAGTATAAACTATCACGCTGGAGACTAAGTGGACTTAGGAGTAACATGCGAGTACATTCAACGAATATCTTGCTCCTACTGATTCGCACAACTAAAACACTTCATTAGCCTATTTGTTACAGATTTCTTTTGATTTAGTTGGTTTATTACTCGAATATTTAGTACAATGAATTAGGTATGTCTGCTATGCTAAATAAATAACATTAACACAGCATAACATAACAATAATATAAACATGTTTAGTTACTACACTCAGCTTGGTGCTGTGCTATGGAGAACCCATAGCACAAAGCTGATGCTCATAAAGAAATCCCGTGTAATGCAAACCTATTGTCATCCTAATCGCAAAAATGTTGACATTTCGAATCAAATAACACAATAACACTTTGCGCGACCCATGGATTAAACCCAGGACCGCACGCTCAGGAGTCGCATTTGCGACTAGCAAGCCAATTCCCGTAACATTCAAAATCTAGTCACAATTTCATATCAGCCACAAACAATTACAAAACCTTGCCAAAAATGTAGGGAAATTAGAGGAATTTTTGACAGATTTTAATTTATTTCAGATTTTTAAACCATCCATATAGTTGTTAGTAACACAGAAATACTTAAAAGAAATTGATTGAGACTGAGATTAGAATGCGAACGTTCTTAAAAATACAGGAATTGCCGCTCTGGTCAACGAGGCTGTAAACATTTTTAAATAAGGTAAAATCGTAAACTTGTTCTACGCGTATTCAATATTTGCATAGATATCCTATTATTTGCTTTCTGACCCGTGGCATTGGTTACAAATTGTATACAACATTTTTTAACGATACAAAGTTTTTTTCTGAAGCGAGGCAAACACAAGCCTGGCTCTGAAACTTTAACAAAATGTTGGTTACAAGGCCGAAATATTAATATGCAAAAATAACATCACTTTAGGTTTGTTCCTACCTACATCTTTTGGGTAACTAGGTACTTATAGGTACTGACCTTATGATATGGGACAATCTTTATGATTAAAATAATGGGATTTATTTAAATTACATTACAATTATTAATATTCTAGTGATATTCATTTTAGATGTATGTATGTAAGTATATTCTCATATTATTTGTTTTATTTTATTAAGTGAATTGTTTTTAATTTTATGTATTTTATTTACTCTTTTTCACACGCTGTCTACATCTCTTTATCTACTTTACTATCGCAGGTATGCTGGAAAAGATTTCTTTAGAAATAAGCATCACCTTTGTACCTGTTTTTCTGTTCTTTTCTTCTTGTCTGTTTATATATGTGTGTACATTAATCCTACTAATACTATAAACGCGAAAGTTTGTGAGGATGGATGGATGGATACTTGTTACTCTTTCACGCAAAAACTACTGCACGGATTTGAATGGGCAGACAGATAGTTTATAACCAGTAACACAGAATTTTTATACCGATATTCCCATTGGATCGAAACGTATGCGGGCGAAACCGGGGGGCACTGCTAGTGGTTACATAAATAAAATAAAAATAAGATTTGAATATTTTGGATGGATGAGGAATAATCTGATTCAAAAGGATTCAAGCGAAAGACGTGTAAGTAAATGCTACTTTTCCCCCATGAGTTGAGTAATTGAGAAATGAAGGCACTGACGTTGCAATCCTTAATACCAATACTCTTACGTGACTTGAGCTAGCAACGCGGCAACGGTATGAGTAACATGCATTGGGTACTGTAGGAAACAAAAGTCGCTTAGAAAATTTTATTTTAAATATATAACATAAATGTATATAGTAATATTAATGGTTTTGCTGCCATTATTAGGAATAGATGTGCATCCCTGATGACACGTGTTCACGCCATCACCAACAGTATTCTCAGTGTGTTCGCAAATCGGTGGGATTCCCCGATGTTGCGGAGGTGGGTGCAGCTCCAGGCTGAATTTTAATTGTATATAATACACTACCGCTCAAAAGTATTTGGCCACCTAGTAAAATACATTTTGTAAAAGTCTAATTGAGTGAAACTACTTCATAACAATTTTAACATGTTTATTAGCCATTTTTAGACATGGCAAGAATATAATTTTTAAATCTTGGACTCATCTATGTGTCCACCTTTGTTTTTAATGACAGCCTTACAAAGCTTCGGCAACCTGGCTACTAATTTTTCCAATGTTGTCTTGGTTATCTTCTGCCATTCTTCTTGCAGTTTTTTCCACAAGTCTTCCTGAGATTTGGGACAACGTTTTCGCACCTCTCTATCCAACTGATCCCACAATAGTTCTATCGGGTTTAAGTCAGGGGGCTGTGGAGGCCATATCATGAGTTTTAACACCTGTTGTTGTTCTTTTCTTTTTAAAAAGTCCTTGCATAGTCTTGAAGTGTGTTTTGGATCATTATCCTGTTGAAATATAAATCCCGGACCAATTAAATGGGTTCCAGAAGGCACTGCATTATCTTGATCATCTTCAGTATATTGCGGTGTTATACAAACAATGAAACCCAATTTTTTTTTTTTAATGTATTGTTTGTAACTTAAACAAAATGCATGTGGTTTAATGCTCTAAGGCAGGTGGCCAAATACTTTTGAGCGGTAGTGTATGTGTCTACTAACCCGATGGAATCCTGTCTGAAATAAAAGTTTTCTATAGAATCGCGTCTGTATTTCTAGAAAAGTTGGGCAGAGGTGTACTTTTTAGTACAGCCACATTTCATCAGTTACGTTTATGTCCCATGTAAGAGGAGGCGAGCCTACTGCCATCAACCATGTAGAAGTATGAAGAGCAAGGTGTAAAGTTCACTCATCCTCCATAGAAAAGGGAGAATCCTCCGACTCCTCAGAATTCTCTGGTAGGCTACTGCCTGACGATTGATATCGGCACGTTGTATATTCTAGTCGTGGAGTAAACTCCGCTTGCGCGATGCAGGATTTTGCGTGACGTCGGTGTGATGCGGAGACCACATGTGCGATGTAGACGCCGCCACAAACCGAGCGCAAAACCCAAAATCTGGGCTGCTACTGAGAAATTTCATATGGAAAAACCCAATATCATTCTTCTTTCTCTCTCAGGTCAGGGGATTCTCAGGTCGAGCAAAGGCTCGACCTGAGAATCGACCCTAGTACACCCTTAAACTTTGCATTAATGAAGCTTCTGTGAATAAAGCATGTCCCTGTAGTTTTCAAGACTAATTGAGATGGCAGTCTAGCACCTTTTCGTTTTAAGACATTTGTAAACTAAAAAATTCAACAACTTGAACAGTGGTATCACTAAGTATAGTAGTACAAAATTATACAATTACGAGCTTCTGCCCTCGGTTTTGGCCCGTGTGGTTGTCGGAAATTATGCCACAAGAACGTGCTCGCGGGACAAAAGTCTATCTCCTTCCTCAGGATGCTATCTATGTTCTTGCCAAATTTTATCGAAATCCGTTTAGTGGTTTAGGCGTGAAAAGGTAATGTAAAGACAGAGTTACTTTCGAATTTATTTTATGTATTAGTATGGTCATGGATGGATTATGATCGTTAAGACCGTGTACAAATCCAGAAAAAAATAGGTACACATCTACCTTACCTACCTAAGATTGTTGTTTTATGTAGGCGTACGTATAGGTACAATCACCAAAAGAGATAAGTAACCAGAGTCGTCGGATATAGTTGAAAATTAGTAGAAACCGATGGATGCACTGGGCACAGGTCTCCTCCATATTTTTCCACTTTTCTTTGTCCTGTGCCTTCTCCGTCTAATCGGTTGTTTTCTATTAATTAAATTAATTATTCGAAAGCATCCATCGGTTTCTTACTAAACTTCAATTATATCCTACGACCCTGGTTACTTATCTCTTTTGGTGACTATGTAGGTAACATAAATGAAAAAATAAAGGATAAAAAAATGTAATGTTAAAAATACGCGGTATACCTAAGCTATCCGAAATAGGCCCTTTAAATGGCATTAGTATCGTCCTGTCCTGTGACATATTATATTTCAGACTTGGTACATACTTGGAACTAGTTAATAGGATTTATAGCTTTGACCAAGTATGCCCAGACCTTGTCTTGATAACTCTTCAACAAACTTTATAGGCATCTCTAGCAACGACGATAGTTTTAGTTAAAGGAGGCTGAAATGATAGGAGGTTCCTTCGCGTTTGAGGTCCCAGATTATTTCTGATAAGGTACTTTAGTGTTAGAACTTACAAAGTCTTACCAGGAGATGTTTCTGTTACGTTAGGTACCTATATTTTTTATAACATGGGATTTTTGCGATAAGAATTTAGCTGTTAAGTCAAGACCTTAGACGTATATGAAAAAAACAGATAGCATGTGGCAACACTGGTAATTAATCTGCCTTGCCTTTTCCAACTATTTATTATTTATTTATCCTCATACTGGAACGCCATACAGCAATTACACCAACGCGAACGGAGCAAAAAATCACTTCATGTGCTGCTTTCCATGCATCCTTTCATGCAAACTATCTGGGGTCAGCTTCTAATCTAATCGGATGCAGTTGAATAGGTAGGTATTTTACATGGAGCGATCGCCTATCTGACCTCCACAACCCAGTGACTGATACTGGCTAGAGTTACTAATGGAATTTACTCCACTCTTAATAATAGTGTTTGTTTGTCGGTCGGTCGTATAGACAGGCAACAACTCGAAGTGACGGGTGTTCTATGGACTAAAAAGTGTTTTTCGCTGTCGTATCGGACTGTGGATGCATTTCCATTAATTAAATCGTAGTTTTGATAAAACGACAACCTTTGTGCATTGCCACGAATTTTAAGAATTGATTATGGGAACCAAAGCTTTGTATAGTTTTACCTTGTTTCCAAACAACAGCGAGTAAGTAATTTGTGATTCCTATCCTACTAATATTATAAATGTGAAAGTTTGTGAAGATGTTTGGATGTTTGTTACTCAATCACGCGTAAACCGTTGAACAGATTTGGATAAAAGTTGGCACATAGATAGACCATTTCCTGGATTAACACATAGAATAATTTTTATCCCGATATTTTTACGGGATAGAAACTTACGCGGGTGAAACCGCGGGGCGCTGCTAGTATTAAATAAAAGTTTGTACACTCTCAAGTTTCATAAGGTGGAGACGACAATTCATTATACTGCATATATCTAATGACGTTCCCAGTCTGCATATGAAAATTTCAATAAAATAAATCTATTAGTTTAGTCACTATAAGTGGCTAGTCAAAGATTAGCAAAACACATTGTCGGCCCATCACTACTATTTAGTTTGTTTGAAAAACTCACTTTTTCATTTCGATGTTAGGATTTCTTTGATAGATCCAAAATACTCTTTTTTTATTAGCCATTAATGTCCCACTGTTGGGCAACTCTCTACTCTCCTTATACCTTTCCAAAATTCTCTTATGCATTACAGATAGCGCCATCCACGAAGACGCACCCCACTCTTTTTCCTAATCGCTGACAGTACAAGTGTGCAACATTCCGCTAGTGTTTTAGTTTTATCGATACACAGTAATTATTTATTAGTGGGTAATTAGTGTGTATCAAAAAACTAAAACACTAGCGGAATTAACTAGCGATTAGTAAGAAGAGTGGGGCGCATCTTCGTGGATGGCACTATCTAGAGTATTGCTAGTGTTTTCATTTATTGTCGTACTAGCTTCCTCCCGCGGCTTCGCCCTCAAAGTATATCAATAAAAACTAACATATGTCCTTCCTCGGGATGTAATCTCTCTGCCAAATTTTATCGAAATCCGTTCAGTGATTTAGGCGTGAAAAGGTAACAAACAAACAGACGGCCAGACAGAGTTACTTTCTAATTTATAATATTATAGTATGGATTGTCGTCTCCACATTGTACAACGAGTTAGTGATAGAATAGTTCCTGTGTGGTAGTAGGAAATATTTTTTATGGTTTACCACTGCCGTGACTAATTTATTTTTCAACTGCGAGGCTTTCTTGTTTTCATTAAAATAAATCACTGCTTTTACGGTCTAGTATTGCATAACAAGGTCATGCCAATATATTTAATCTAAAGTCTTTGATTTTTTGTTTAATTTCATCCATACTCAAATTATCGATAGTGTACCTAGTTGGGAGTATTTTTTGTTACGACATAGGTACTCTATTGAAACTCGGAAATTGGAATGGCTCGAAAATTGCGATAGGGTTTCACTCCATCACAGTGGGACCTAATACCTACTATTGGCACACGAAAGGGTGTAAACAGATGTAGTTTTACAGTAAAGTGGTAACTTATATAGCTATGTAGGTATATCTATCATACTACTTAATGGATATGTAGCGTACACTTAACACAAAGTTTTTACGAACTAACATTTTCATTTTGTATTGACAGCCTTGTGAATTAACTTGTGGAAACATGTCCAACATGTTTCGAAGTTAGAAGAAACGTGGCAAGAAAGTCAAGATGGGGGCAAGTTGCGTGAACTTGTAATAAAATAAAGTTAACCGCTGACGTCGATGGCGCGCGGTGGAGCTGTTTAGCGCCTCGGCCTCCTACCCCCCAACCTTAAGACCCACTGATGGCTCGCTTTTTACCTGTAAATAAACCAGTTTGACAAGACTACCTACCACTCTTACTAGGGCGTAATCCTTTCAAGAGTTTTCCCTAACTAACGCTAACTTCACAATTTATTTTATCTTTGTTTCTCCGGTCGCTCGCTGGAGATCGAATAAGGCCTGCTTAAAAGTTTCCGAATTCATCTCTTATCCGGAACCCGGTAGTCAGCGTGAAGATTAGGTTAGTTGGTATTGATTTTTGGCAATTGATGGTTTCGGTAAATATTGATGAATTTTCTTTCCTGGGTATTTATAAAACGGTCTATATAATATTGTACCATTGTCGTTATTTAGGGACTTAATGGATCGATTTAGATAAACTAGTATTTAGATAAACAGTTTAAATGGCTCGTGTTAACTACGTTAGTTTATGTTATCATTACCTCCACATAGTCGAACACGAGCAACATCAAACAGTATTGGTCAATAAACAAATATGTATCCCGTATGATCATACCCAGTTCAAACTTGCCAACCCTAAAATATCTTGGAACGCTCGCATTTTTCAAGACAATCATCTATTCGCTGAGCCATGAATGGACCAATAAAATGAAGTGTCAAAGGAAACGCGCGGTGTCGTGCCTGACGTATCGGCGCGGAGTGAGGGGTCGCACTCCCGAGCTATTTCTCCAACACTGACAATCGAACTATTGCGACATACCACGGAAAAGGAGACCATTAATATTAGCCGCTCATACGGCCGACGAACACTTCGTGATTCACCGCCTCCGAGCTGAGTGGGCTTTATAGGGCTAAATGTTACAAACACGTCTATTAAATCGTTTTACATACATTATTACCAAGTTTACATCGTGGGAAGCCAGTTCCGCCTACACGCGTAATTCCTATGAAAAAGAAACCCTGTATTTAAACTAAATGTTAACCATTTATTTTCTATTTAGGTATCCAATCATTTAGCATTAGGTAAATCGTAAAATAAATGCTAACAGTGAAATAAGATAAACAGTAAAAGTTCGAACAAAAATTTAATGGAAACTCAACTGGTTTTGAAAGCGGTGGGACATTTAATTATAAAACTAAGTTAATTTTAAAACGAAACCAACTGTTTAATCGGAATTCCGACTTAGTAAGAGTACCTAACAATAAAATTCAACAAAAGCCTTGGTTTTATTTCAAACTTTTATAACAGATCGAGTAAAACTTTGTGGAAAAAGCTGTGGCACTGAACATCTGCAATTTTACACATTGAAAAATACATCTGCAATTTTACACATTGAAAAATTAACGGATTCATAATTCTCTCAATCATACCAACAAAACGGACTTAAAAAGTCGAATCTAGTTGCACAGTTTAATATGTCGATTCATTAGGGTTCTTCTTCCTGTTCTTACAGGCAAGAAATGGCATGCTTACATCAATAGAATGGACCTAAGAATCTCTAGTAGATACTAACAATTTTATGAAACGTCATTTAATTTCACCTCCAACCGCTTTATCCACACGGGATGTTTCAAAACTAGCAAAACTGCACTTACGCTGTTGATTAATGTACGAATAAAAGATAAAGATAGAGAAAAAACACATCGTGTATAGATAAAGTCACATCCAAAAAGACAAATAACAGTTCTGGCGCAGAATCTGAATTACTTACGTCTTTTCTGCTTAATGAAAACTCTACATTTTACTATTGTTTATGTGATTAGTTATAAGAGTAGGCACCAAAGAAACGATGGATGGATTTTGTGAAAGAAAGATGATACTTATGGCTAGAAAGTGGGGGATGAAGAAGACATGTTGATGATTTAATGATAGTTCAAGAACAATGTAAAATTAATCTAAGGTTATTATTATACATTAATGTCGCTTTTGGTGTCTGCTGTCTGTATGACCTCGTTGATCTTCTAACTCCGAAGCGGATTTTGATGCGGTTTTCAGCGTCATTTAGAGAATTTATTCCGGAAGGTTAATGTGTATGATACCTTCATATTAAGCTTACATAAAACAAGGATATCTCAATGTTTTGTCAAGTCGTAAAAACTGCGCGAAGCAGGGGCGGGTCGCTTAGCAAGAAATACAAGATAGCCACCGTAAACATGAATCTCATGCCAGCAAAACACACTCACGTCCAAGATATATTTAACTACTTTACACACTTTACACAAGTTTCAAACGTTACCAACCTGGATCCCATAAACAACGAAGCGTAGTGTAGCGCCGGTAACGTGGCAATTAGTTAGACAGCTTGCCAAACAAGCCGGGGCTTGCAGCGTGCCGCTTGGATGTTTGCCTGCATCTCACACGCTCCCCGCAACCTATGAATCTAGGTGACTCGAATTGAACCCGTTTATAACTTCACCTCCATTTAATGCGATTTAAAGATCGAATGAGACGGTTAAAGAAGGTCAGATGCGATCGTTTTTATTCATCGTTTTACGTCACAGACAGATAAATGTAGGAACAACGGTTGGACGAGTCTAATATAATTACATATAACATTGCACATAATTTACAAATATTGAACTTGACCATCATCATCAACTGCCTAGCCTTTTCCCAACTATGTTGGGGTCGGCTTCCAGTCTAACCGGATGCAGCTGAATACCAGTATTTTACATGAAGCGACTGTCTATCTGACCAATATAAATATTGAACCTGACCAAATGCAGTAGTTTTTTTTGTTGTAATCATTTTCGTTTTGTATATTTAATTCATACACCTACACTAGAGTTTCGAGAGGGGAGGGCATCAGGCCATTGGCCGGTACGACAATCGGCACAATGATAGCCGAGCTCACATTCCAACACGTCAACAACCTCGTGTGCTAAGTCAAGATATTTAATTTTTTCTCTTTCTCAGCTTTCACGAGGTTCTCGTCATGTGGAATGGCAACCTTCACAATCATTGTGCGGCGCGCTAATCGACCTATCACCATTATATCACGCTTATTGGCGATAATAGTCCTGTCAGTACTGATATACCAATCGCAGTACAACGTGACATGGTCATTTTTAAGAACTGGGTCGGGTAAATACTTGTAATGCGGTACCTCAGAATCCACAAGTTTATATTTTAAAGCAAGTTGCTGTCGAATAATTTTGGTTACTTGGTTATGACTGTGCAAGTACTCGCCGTTAGTCAGACGAGAACAACCATATTAGATAATGTCTGGACACTATCAGTAACAGTAATTATTACCCATTATTTTTAAGTATCACTTCAAAGTTGCGTTCTTTTTTTATTCGCTCGACGACAACTAAATCCTATCTATTGAGGACCTTGTTGTCCGAGACGAACCTACTTTAATAAAAAAAAGTAATTTTAAAGCATTATTTTGCTAGGAAGGTGTAATATAAAATAACTTTTAATTTTCTGACGAAATGTCGGTGACTTATAGGTACAGTTCTGTCTAACCCTTTTTAATTTTATTAGAGTTATACGTGGGTACAGTCTGTCCTTAAGGTACTACATATTTTTGATTTCATAATTACATCTTTACGTTATGACAGTACTTAGATTAAAGGGTTTTAGTTTCACTAGCTAGAAAGTAAAGATAGTTTTTTGCAAGCTTATTGAATACCTCTTCTACTACTTTTTCTGTCTAGTCATGTGGGTATACTTACTCACTTCGTTTCGACAAAAATAATTTGCTTTGATGGAGATGGTCAAAGAAAGATAGATCCTGCGATCTTTACATGAGAAGACTTTTTACTGATATCGCCCGTCTAGATTGACGTGACGATATCAGTAATTGGCGTATTTATGTTGAGATTGAATAGCATATAGCCAGCAGGTTTTAATATAAACTTGATTTAAAAAGTTTCTTAAGGGGGTTTATTCATGAGATACCAATTTGTTTATAAAGTTTCGTATATTGCCTACCGATACAAGTGGTTTATTTGCGTCGCCCAAATCGTGCGTATAAATTTTCATATGTTTATCACAGATCCTTGATAGAATATTCCTAAACATGTAAGTAGCTCTAACAATTTATTGAAACCCGTAAGTAATGTATAGAGCATAATTGGAATTGTAGAATGGAACGTAGGTATCTGATTATAAATACATATGCTAAATGAGATCTAATCTAGAAAAATGAACGCTTACCTACATTTACCTCGTTAGGTACCTAAGTACCTATCGGGGTAAATGTGGCTAAGCTCTTACATTTTTTTAATTAATTTATTTATTTAAAATTACATTACATTAATACACAACAAAATAAAAAAAAATAACAAATAATTAGAAAAAACAATTAAAACACATCTAAACATTCTCAATGCACTTCAGTGCTACTCCTGTGAACTTCATCAGAGTGCAGTGAAATATAGCTATCTCATTTGAAATAATATTTAACAGTCTTATGGCGCGTGACAAAAGGGGGCAAACTTGTTCAGGTTAGTCCTACATAATTCATTTATATAGGATAAATTATATAATGTAATCTACACGATGGACTACTCGTGCAGAATGATTGATAACAAAATCCATATAAAAATACTTACTACTTCTGAAAGATCAATCTCATTTTCATTTCACTTCAAATCAGCAGAATGTCAAAAGATATAAACACCTAAAATTTTTGATCGACCAAAATCCGAGTATGTTGCGGGGTCTTTTTATCAAATTACATGTGGAATTGAAAACGAAAAACAAAATATATTATGAGCGGAATAGATTAGGCATTTGGTGGCGCGAGCGGGTGCGCGGCAGCGCCGCGCGCCGTCGACGGTCGCACGCGGGCCGATCATTTATTGAAAGTCGGAGGCCAGCGCGTGAAGCCATTAGTCCTCTACACGCCTGAAAAAGTGTCGCTTTCGCTGAAACATTGCGCCAGGGTGCGCTATTCAATTGGTGAATGTATTTTATTCGGAGCCAATCGATCTCAAGACAACAAAACGCATACCGTGAATGGAGTGTCTCGCGAGGCGATAAATCACTGACGTCTACGATACGTTTAATGAAAAGATCTTTCTGCTATCGCCCTGTTTTATTACTATTGAACGGCACTTTGTTCGTTTCTCAAAGAAATATATAAGTATATCTGTATATAAACGTACAAAATAACGCCTGTAGGAGTGCCGATTCCGTATCGCTGCAACTGCAAAACTTTGCTATGAACATGCCGTTTGATTTGTAGTTCTCTCTGTCGTTTGAGTTATAAACAAAATATATTGTGGTTAATGGGAAAGTATGGTCACCCAGTAATTAATATTGGCTAATCCTAAAACTTTATTGTGTACAAACCGTCTTTACCATCAACACTGATTACTTTGAATTTTAGTGCACACTATTGCTGCAAGAATTTCATAAAAAATTTTGTTTTGTTCCAGAATACTTAATAGTCACTTGAAAGGATGAACTCTACCTTAGAAAATGGCTACCACGTTACGTAGGTAACTCAATTTAGCTGTGTCAGAAGAGTACAATATTTGGACAGTCTGTTTAAAAATGAAGGAGAATATAAGGAAGGCGCGCAAGAGCCGTCTGGAGGCGGTGGTGACATGACGTGTGGGCGCGTCGCTCGCTGCAACATGGCTACACAGCTCACCACCATCATACTGTGGCTGGGAGGAAGTGAGTACCAACTGCATACATTATACATGCACCCCTGTATTAACACTATACAATATATCTACATGCATTGACACGTAACTCGTAATAAGGTTATAAGGATTCATTCGCGACCGGATTCACGCACGTGCTTCACGGATCTGGAAGAAGTGAAAGAATTAGGTAGGTTTACGTATAAAGAGTTTCAGAAAACTGTTAAGGCTCCTACAAACAGCCGTGACAAGCGATATAATCGCGCCTGTTTGATGGAGCCTTTAATCTATCGTCGCTATCGGTAACAGACCTTAACCGACCTAATCACCCACAAAACTTGCAAATGTAACACTTACATACACGTGTATATCCTACATAATTAAAATAGAGATTCTTGAAACAAAGCTATATGTTTACACGAGTATTATATCTCGCAAACATTTGAACATGTTTACATTTTTAATCCATGGCAGTCACCAGCTTCTCGCACTTACAGATAATATCGTGGGGAGAGCGAACATTTAATAATGAATTCTAAACGCGTGTATTGCACTGAGGACGTGGATTGCGCCTCCCGTCACTATATATGAAACGTAATATGAATCGGATAATAAGATTAAATACTTGGCTTGTGACGTCAGTTTTGTGTGGGAATGAGTAAGTTGGTACCTACTTGTTTAAAATTCGAGAAATCTTTTGGTAGAAATGTTGATGATTTGTTAAATTTAAAATGCTTATTAATTGGAGTCCTTTAAAATGCTAAAAAATAGAACTAGCCTTTTGTTTGTTGCAGTAGCCACATTGATTTTTAATCGATGGTATGAAATCAATCAATGATAATTATTTACACAAAACAGTTTATTGAAATGAGGTGTCTTGTTAGCTGTACAAGATAATTCCTGTGTAGGTTCAAGCCTAACTATCAACTCACAGCCCACGGCAGGTAATAGGCTTCTCCCAGACTGTGCCACAATACCCTGTCCTCCGCCATCCGTACCTAGTCTGTCCCAGCCACCTTCTTTAGTTAGTCGGGCCATCTAGCTGGGGGGCGCCCCACACTATATACACTTGCGATACGCGGACTCCACTCCAAGACTCGTCTGCTCCACCGGCCATTGCTTTAAGCCTATAGTCTTTTCCAAAAGTATCTGACGTAAATGTAAATAAATGGATAAGAAAACGTACCTGTGGATATAAATTGATAGTTCCACTTGCAAATTGAGTGCTTTGATTTGATTATTTGAATACTGAAACCTGAAATTCTATTTCTTCTGACCGCTACTCTTTTCGCGTGGAAGTCGTAAGATACGCAATAGACTTACTAAAATAACAGCCACATTTTTATAAAACTCCCTCGCCCGCCCGCTCTGTTACTTCGATCTCACTTAGCGTTCTTTCTGACCTTTTTTCTTTTAGCTCGGCTCCTAAAGGTTATAGCGTAATGTTAAGACTATATTCGTCCTAAAGAATTGAGCTATCAAATGCAAAAATATTTTTTCAAATCCGACCGGCAGTTCCAGAGATTAGCGCGTTCGAACAAAAAACCGGCCAATTGAGTGTTGGACCACGCACAATGAAGGGTTCCGTAGTTGGGATTAATTAGTTCCAAGAACAAACTTAATATTGTAGTTAAAAAACATGTTGTCCCATACATTCCAACTGCAAATGTAAGTTTCTACGCACAATATTGGGAGACTTCTTATAGATTTTCCTATAATCTACGAGTACAGAGCTAAGGGGGAGGGGGAGAATTGTAAATTTCCTTCTATAACTTTTAAATTATTTATTTTCATTATAAAGAAATGTACATATTTGAAGCCCTCACAGTGAACCCTTTCATTTGTTATGCCACAGGTGACAGGGTACCTACAGATCACATTTTTTTATTTTCTTATATTCCTCCTAAATGTTACCCTCATATTCAAGATTCATTTATGTACGTGACACGTCCGTGTTTGGGTCACAGAAATTCATATGTGTACCAAATTTCAACACAATCGGTCCATTAGATGACTGTGACAGACGGGCAGACAGACTGGAGTGATCTTATAAGGGTTCCGTTTTTTCATTCGGACGTACGGAACCCTAAAAACAAATTGAAGAATTTGATCTATACTAAGCTGAAGAGCTTAGTATAGATATAAATCCTTTTTGTGTGAGACTGAAATAGTTCCCATTTTGTTGCCCGAAAATACTAAATAGCCAATTAACTGCGACTAACTTCGATGGAACGCTCACTGGCCGCTGCTGCCGCGGCACCGCTTACTTCACCCGCTCGGCTCGCGCGCGGTTGTTCACAATTCTAACCTAACCTAACCCATTTGGTCGGGTGCCCTGGCTTACTGCGACCAACTTTGAGAAAAGGCCTGAAGCTAAAAAGATTACAGATGTACAACATTAGAATGTCATTAAGAAAATTAATTTTATAACCTCAATTTTCGTCCATGAGTTACAATGCGTGCCACGTAAGAAGAGACTTGACACACCACGTGGTTTGACATGCGCAGTACATGATTTTAGGTATCTTTAGCGGTATAAGGTCTGAGTGCGGGACGGGACCGGACGTCATAGGGGCGGCGGAAAGAGGCGGGGGAGGCGGGGTCAAGTCTCTTCTTACGTGGCACGCATTGTACTAATGTTACTCAAAGAATAAAAAAAAAAGTGGTAAAATATAAAGTTAAAACCTCCTCGTCATTATGCTAAGTAATAATTCTCTTTAGTGAGTGATTGCGTAAGAATTTAACCTGAACAGGTTTGTCTACACTTTCATCAGATACTTTTACTCTATCTTTTTTTTTTCTTACATATAATAAAGTCGGGTAGTTGGAAACGTGGAACCATCAAAATTAAATTTATAAGTATAGCTATAATACGACAGAATCACACTACTATACCGCAATAAGCCGTTGTCCCGGTGATCGCTGACCTTGGCAATACCCACTTTTCTTTTAGCGCCGTTTTTATTACTCAAGCCATTCTTTGGACTTATGAATTTCCTTGTCGTAAATATTATTGCTATTGCCGATACGTTTTTTCTCTTGTATTATTTTATTCTTCCTTTGTTCTTTACTGAGATAGCCATTAAATTAAAGTAGCAGTTTTTACTCCTGCTATTCGGGAGATACGCGTGAGATATGTAAAATATGAAATATGTAAATTATTCAATAGCTGCAGGGTTTCCGTATTCATGAAAGTAAGTATATGTAATCAATAAAATCTTTCATCTCCTAACATGGAATAACTGTACAAAATGATGAATTATTAAAATCACTCCGGATACAATCGGGTTTGGAATCCAATCCCTTAAGTAAAGCTGATTATCGGGATCCTCCGTAGACCGGGCGATCCTCGAAAATTCTGGAAAGTGCCAATCTCTCTCAGCATAGAAGTTGGGTAAAATTATTGGTTTGGAACCCGCAGTATTCATTTATTATGTTTATAGTGAGGCGAGCGGGTCCGGCGCACGACACTAGCGCCTCCATGCGTTACTAACGTATCTAACTTAGCAAAACTTTTACTGAATTATTCACCTCCTTGACATTTATGGCCAACTAAGAGAAATGTATTTGGAAATTAAGTAACCAGATTACGACATGGGCATTGTTGATGAGACGGGAAGTTCCGCCCCATAAACCTATTTTTTTGGATTAAATTTATGTAGATAGGGTTGGAATAAGAAGTTTATAACTTCACCGCCAACACTTTATTATCATGACAATGAATTTGTTTATTCATAGCAATTGTAAAGAAAACAGGGCAAGCGTTTTCATAAAACGAAAGAAAAAAGAAATTGTGAACAATATGTTTTGATATACTTAACAGGGAGCTGCGGTAGTGTATTAATTTTGCTGTATGTGGGATTGTAAATTCCAATTTCTATGAAAACATCATATGAGAATAATTTCCTAAAATGTGCAGAGTTGAAATCAATCCGTCCGTTTTAATTAAAGCTGTAACAAAGGGTCCCGATTAGCTGTCACGTAGTTGTGGGGGACAGAGAGTATTACAGAAACAAAAGGTACTTTACTTGTTATTACGGGTAAAATCGTCTGTATATTCAGTAGGTATGCAATACGTAATAAAATCAATAGCAATGAGAAAGCTCGTTATCTTAACCAAATAAAAACTACTTATTTCATGTTAATAAGGGAACATAAAAAGCAAATGTTTGACTAAATTAGCGCAGTTATTAAAAATTATGAGTGTTTATTTCATACGTTATGTAAAAATATAATAAATGTGCACAGTACTCCACATTCGTGTAAATACTTATTTTAGATTCGCTAACCAACAAGTACAGTTTAACATACTCCAGTAAATTGAAAATTAAGCCCTTGTTTACCGCTAAAATGTACGGCAACCAAACACCTAAATACACATTTTATTCTTATTTAAACACAGGGCAACGTTGAAATAAATTCATTTCAAATAAATATTAAACTCGTACCGAGATGAAATATTATGATGTGGCTGGTACCGTAAATTGAATTTGGTTACATTGTAATGAGTTCATGTCGACGGGAATTGTGTATTCGCTTGATCTTGAATTCGATCACGTAGCGTTCACTTGATTTATGTATTCCGACCACCTTTAGTATAGCTGAAGGCCAAGATTTGATTACTTACGTCGAGCTGAAATTCTGCTCAGCGAACCGCTAACGGATCGACCGCAAACTTACCTATTTATAAGAAATAGGGACCGTGGAAATAAAATTGCTTTAAGGTGCACGTTTCACAAATAAATGGTTCCTTTCGTGCTGCAATTAATGACTTCGAGAAGGGTGAAATAAGGCTAGCTTCAAGCCTTTTTCTCGGCGCCTCTGTGTTTTCCACGTACTTCTGAAAATTAGTTTACTTTTGTAAAATACGAGTGTGTACAGTTAGCAAAATGTTATTTTAAGTCATTTAGGACCCTGTGTTAGTTCAGAATCGCTTTAAGCCGTTGTTTTGTTATGAAACGAACAAACAATAATTATTGTAGATCATCATACAAAAACTGTTGTATTGTATAATTGTAATTGTGTAGAGAATAAAAAAGTACAGATATGTAATTGCATTGTGAATGTGTGCACGTCCCATGAGGCTGCAGTCCAATGAAAATGTGTAGATATCTACCAAAAACAGATGGCACTTGATCGATCTCTCGAATATTTCAATGGAGAATGTGGAGGCAAACAAAACATGCAGACGGTCACTGTTTATGTAGGTACGTTGCATTATCAAATCATACACAGTATACACGCCCACTGGAAGTTCACAGATGACGGAAATATGTATTTTACCAGTTTTGAATAGATAACCAGAATAGCTGACCATTCTCCGGATATAACCCCCCAGTCACGTATAGCATCCACGGGAAGCGATCCGGGGTAGTATTCATACTACTGCTGATACCGCACTATACAGAGTGCCAGGGACATCGATGCGCTTCAACCTGTTACCATGGAATCAGTATCACCTAGCGTTGAAATTTTTCATGGTTTATAAAAAAAAATATAGCTGTTCTATACATT
This sequence comes from Luperina nickerlii, assembly GCA_963855955.1. NCBI lineage: Eukaryota > Metazoa > Arthropoda > Insecta > Lepidoptera > Noctuidae > Luperina > Luperina nickerlii. The sequence goes on from OY979669.1 coordinate 9,724,772, forward strand.
TTGACCGCACGGATCAAAATTTATTATTATATATGAATATATAAAATAATTAGTATGTCACTCTTCTATGAAAAAAGGAGGAGGTTCTCAATTTGGATGTTTATGTTTTTTTAAAGTATGTTCGGGCTTGATGGTATGTTGTGTGATTGCGTAAACAATGCATACATATGCATAGCAGCAATTGCAGTTGATTTGCTGGCATTTATTGATGAGTTCCGTTGTCTGTCTCCGAAACTCATCATCAGATCTTTACGAAATTTAAATAGGACCTTTTCGGAATAAACCTCTATCGAACATAAAAGACTTTTACAAATCCGTTTTTAGATGACGGAGTTATGCCCGAACATAGATAAAAATAACATAAACATCTAAATTGAGAACCTTTTCCTTTTTTGAAGTCGGTTAAAAAGCTCTTTTTTAATAATCGATAAAAAAAGTGTACGCTAGGGGGTCTAGAATCACGTGTGATCCAGCTCCAAATAAGAGAGCAAAGTACTACTAAATACTCCAAAAATTGATACAGTTGACCATCCTCTCGATATAACCCTCCAGCCACTTACAACATCCACAGGAAGCGATCCGGGATAGTATTCATAGCTGATACCGTACTATATTACAGCTACTTGTAATACACGTGTGATCGTTATCCTACGTCAAACTGCGGTGGCTTTGATCGTTAAACTGCGACCTCTATAAGCTTGAGAGGTAAAAATAGAGGTGCGATGCATGACATGCTCGTTTAGATAGTATTTATCGAGACTTAAGTGCCGTACCTGTGTGTAGGTATTACATTGCTTCATGGGGGGAGGACTTTGTGCTAAATCGGCGTCATAGAATTTAGAAGTCAAATATTCTGGGGTGCGACTGAGATGAGAATAAACTGGCTGTTGCTACCATGTCACTGATAGCATAATCACCCTTATAATGTTCCCCCACTGCTGGGACACCTCTCTTCGAGACGGAGTGGCTATAATATACTATGCGGACCCATTGCGGATTGGTAGATGTCACATGTCTTCGAATATTTGTTTCTAAGACATGGCGGTTTCGTCACGATGTTTTCCTTCACCGATGTGTCGTGAGTGGTTGACTGTTATTTCATTTAACTTTTAAAGGGCACTTTCAGGAAATAAGAGGCTTGAGCAAACCTTCTGTAAAATAGATTTGCTATATGTATGCTATACGTATACTTCACCATATTTACATCTTAATCGTCAAATAGTTACGTTTGCTCATCCCTAAACAAAACACAATGTTCTCATCACACATCGACATAAAGTTTAATTTATAAATTGTGTACCATAGATTGAATGAGTGTACCAATAAAATATAATTTGAAATACAATAGCATATTAATTTGTTATCAAATTGTTCGGCATCCCAATCCTAATCGTACTAATTGCATTATTGTTACCTACTAGTTCGGAAATACATTTGTAGGCACCACTCGTTTACCTATTGCCTGTGCTAATATTTGGACACATTCAATTAAGTTCGTCGGAATAGATCGAATTTTAGGAATCTGCGCTCTAGAAACTCTCACTTTACTGTAGGAATTTTGGTATGCTTGCGAATTCATAGGAAACTACACTTTGGCACGGGAACCAAACTTTCAAACTGTCCGACTTCTTGACAATTCGAAAGTACCTGCGTAGTCTAATTGACATAAATGCTTTAACTTGAAATTGTTTTGGTAACTTTTGCTTTTCGAAAACAAGTTAGATCATCGATTCTTATTGCTATTATAGATAGAGTGCCTAGCCGTAAACATGACACATCGACTCTAAAAAGAGACGGTCACAAAGATTTAATTGTCAGAAACGACACTCTACCGCCTAACGCGCGCGCGCCGTTTCTCTCTCGCCTAACTTTTTCTAAAGCCATATTTACGGCTGGGTACTGAACACATTTCAATGAAAAATATTAAACGACATTTCCTTCTAAGATGATATTTCGGTGAACAGGCGTGTTAGGTCTCCGCGACATCCAGCTGAGCGTACCCGAGGCGGTGGGCGTCGGCTCCAGTGCGACCCTGGGCTGTCGGTGGGCCCTCGACGTGGGCGAGACGCTGTACACCGTCAAGTGGTACCACGGTGCCCAGGAGTTCTTCCGCTTCGTGCCCAAGGAGCTGCCCAATACAAGGGTCTTCTCACAAACAGGAATCAGTGTTGATGTAAGTGTACCTTCTTTTTTGCCAGACAATATGGGCTTATTATAAGCGACTAAATATAGAATGGTTTCCTGTTAGCGACTAAGCAATACGATTAAAGGTTCTAAGTCAATTTCCGTATAACCAACGGCGTAACTAAATCCTTATTGTGTATTAGACTGGCTAATAAAAAAACAAAACTGCGAGCGACAGACCCGCAAATGAATCAAGCGGTAAAATCGCGCTATTACTCACTATAGCAGCCCAATAGGAAACCCGTCTTTATTCCTAATATCCTGGAATCGTACTGATGCAAATTGAATTTAATTAATCAATCGCATTGCCTGGATCAAGTCAAATTACAGCTCAAACGGATTACCAAATCGAACAAAGAGAAGATTGTGAGAGCAAGATTAAAGGCAGTTTTCTGTGTGACGATAAATACGCAGATTCGAACGATTTACTGTAGCTTATTTTTAATATAAGTACTACCGAGTAAAATGTTCATCAAAGGGGCCACAAAACTCATTAAAAGATTCAATATGAAACTGCAAAATAACCTTTAACTTGTTTAACTATGTTAATAAAAGAGTGAAAAGAAACGTCATTACTTATGCAAATGGCTTACTTACGGCGAAAGTATAAACAACGTCATGACAGTGATTATATATGGGTCAATGGCTCTGCGACATCTTGCTAGTTCGTTAAACTGCTCCGTAAAGAGGGTTGAAAAAATCACTTAAGAATCTCGTCGTGCGGCCGCCACGTTAAACCTTTAGCGGCTGGCACGTCGCCATATCCAAACTATAACATTGTGCCAAAATAATACATTAAAAACCCTTTCGGAGCGTAACGTATAGTCAAAGTTTGCATCAAGGCGTCATCGGGCGTACGTCGCAACACTCACGCCTCAAAACGCCACGCAGCCCTTCAAAATCGGGTCAGACGTCTCTAAGCGCGGGACGGGCATGATTTAGTTCGGCGGTTTCTCAAAGTGGACTGACTTTCTGAAAGATGGATCGAAGCTTTTAGCTCTATTTGAGTCGCTAGCAGCTGCGTACGGTAAAGTGCACACGGCTCCTTGTAATGGGATTACTCGCTGATTCACGTATAAATTACGCATGAGCACATTCCAGCGGCCACCACCTGAAATCAATGATACATTGCTTTAGCTAAACTTTACTATACGAACCGATCCTCTTCACAGAAGGACCATATTTCGAACGTGTTAGAGAGTATTTTGCTACCACTGGTTCTACACATAAAATATTATATGGTCCCTATAATCCTTGTCATAAAAGATAGCTTCAGCATAAGCGCACACCTACTTACATATTAATGTTTGTTCTTGCATGTCCCTTGTTTACGCTTTATTACATTATTTACAAGTTTGTCAATGTATTTTGTGAACAGGAGAGACTAATACGATTCTACCAAAGAGTTCGTGCGTGTTTAAAAGCTTCTAAAATAATGAAATCGAACTCCTGAAACTTTGTTGGGAAGTAAAGTATCACAGGTTTATAAAACATTTTCCGTGACACGGTATCCTTATCGTAAGCTTATTTGAAAACATCATATTCGTATCAGAGAGCGCTCACCTTCATTTTACCATATTTTAGTGCTTCGTTCAAAAAGGGTGAAAACAGGTTAGCTTACATTTCCGCTCAAGGTTGACTGCCAATTTTGGTGCAAACTTGTAACTAATGATAAAAATGACTCTAAAAGAAAATAATAGATTACAGTTATTTTATTATTTTAAAAAAGACTTGCGCTACAAATAAATAAAAAACAACCTAAGTATACTGAAGTACTATTTATACCTTTTACAAAAATAAATATTCATGACTGGTAATATTTAGGTACTTGAATGAGTATTAATAGATGAATAAATTATCTATTGCGGGGTTACCGACTGTACACACCTGGACTTACAGCTTAGTACGGCCGTCATTCCAAGTGCGTACGATGTGACTACGGTTGAGACAATTGAGCCTGAACCAGTACCTAAGGCCCAATTGACGCCGACCTAGCCCTACAGTAATTACCTAGCACCCTAGTTATCCTAGCCCTATAGTAATTACCTACCTAGCACCCTAGTAAAAGTACCCTAATGCCCTAGCCTACCATACAAACCATACCAAACGCAGGTTACGTTGGTTACGTGAGAGGGAAGTCTGTCACAAGGAGACCTACGGTAACAGACGGAATTTGGGTAGGAAGAGGGTTTTGTGTACGTCGTGCAATGTACACAGGAAATGGTTTTCTTACTGCCGATCCCACAGACTCATAGGACCGATGATGGCTAAAGGTGTCTTGGCCACAGTAAGAGGAGGTATAGGAGATGAATCACACTCGACTCCAGCTTGATGACTAACTTTATTACAATAATAGACTTAATTATATACAATTTTTGTGGTCAATACACATTGATACCTATTTACATGTGTGTCGTGTGTGTATTGAGCCGATGAAGCGAAGATCTCAGTAGGCCACCTCTTAGTGCTGACGGTGTGCTGGTGTTGCCGGCGCGTAGACCGTATGTATGTCGCTCTTAATGCTGACGCTGTGATGCTGTTGTTGGCGCGTGTAAATAGTGGTATGTTCATGGTTGAACACCGACCTTGTAAGTGATTAGCGTTGGTATTTTTCGTGTATTTTTAGTAAAACACTGTCGAATATATTGTTTATGTAGAGTTTATTCATAAACTGGCTAGCAAACTATATGATCTTTTCAATTTTAAGCGTAAGTACTTCTATAGAGCATTGTTTTAGTATTTAATGATTAGTAATGTTAAAATCTTGGATTGGTACTACTGATCTACAATGAAGGAAAATATTATGACGCAATCCGGACCATAGCAAGCGTAATTATTCTTTGCTGTATGAGACCTTTGGTAACCCATAGTTTATTATTATTAGCATAATCGGGCTATGATATTCCCTCTGCTTTGACACAGTCCTCCTGTCTGTTACAAGGAGTGGTCTTTAAACATGCGACCCAGTGCGGTGGGGTAATTACGTAACAACCTAACAGCACCAATTGCTTTCATTTTGACAGTTTGACATTCATTGCGTTATTTACGTTGCTGAGCAGACACATTTTTCGAATGGATTACCAATATCCTTCAAAATCATTCAAATTGTGAATGATGGTGGAGGATCTCACATGTCTTCTATTTTTGGACATGTCGATTTTGTCACGGTTTTCTTTTAACTTAGTCAGTCGTCTTATTAGAAAATCCCATTGGGAAAAATAAACAAACTTGCGTACTATTCATTGTTTACGCCTTTGAGAAATTAATTTCAAAAATCTTTCCTTAGTGATCACTTAGAAAGAATTTTCGAAATTCAGTGTTATAAGGAATCGTGCGAAATTTCATGCTTCTAGACCCAGCGGCTTAGGCTGTGCGTGTCTGTCAGTGAAAGAAAAATGAATTTAAGGTTTTTAATGAATTTAAGAATATTATAAAGTATATTATCCTTTACTCACGTGCAGGTGTCACGTTCTGGCGCGCAGCAGGTGGTGCTGCGGGGCGTGTCGCGCGGGCTCAGCGGCCGCTACCGCTGCGAGGTGTCCGCCGACGCGCCCTTCTTCCACACCGTCTACAAGAGCGCCAACATGAGAGTCGTGGGTACGTATACATTTGTAATTTTACTCCTTATAATAAATGCAACTTGTAAAAAAGTCCTGTTTAAAAAAAGTGCGTGGGTCCAGTAATTTGTACTGTTACCCACTCGAATTGCCCACGCTTTTACCACTACTTTTAAAACATGCTCAATACTCAATCATTTATAACGTTCCACAACGTGTACTTATAATGTTTAATATAATGAGATCATTATGGATGTCAGGCACAGCAAAGTAGGTAGTACGACAGAGGAACCAATTCCAAGGAGCAATATAGTTACTAGCATCGTGTTCAATGGCCTTTATTGATTAGTTTTCCCTCTCACAGTTTAAGCAGTAGCCTAGTAGATTCCTGTGCACAACAAAGTACAAAGTCCATAAATGTGACTCGACGCGTAGAGCATCGTTTATCAGCTACGACAGCGTAGCAGGTGTAGCCGCAGCTACGCCGTAGCAGCAGTGGCGCCCATTATTCTAACAATGCAAAGTTTCGGTTATAATGTGTCGGGGAAGTCAAAGAGCACAAATGTCAGCTTAAACATGCTCCGTTTGGCTGGTTACTGGTGTAAGTCTCAAATACAGCATCACGATATGTAGGTAACCTATAAACTCAAATACCTACTTAGGACGCGAACATTAGTGTTTCCGAAAAAGGGCTAAAATGTTTTTATCCTATAATTCTGGTAAATGTTTAATTTTAAAAAGGGTATCGATAAATATTTCTTACTTATAAGCTCAAAATGTAATTAGTTGAGATTTAGGGGTTGGACGAAACAGGCTTTTTTGTGATTACTTGGGTACCGGAGTACCTCTCTTACCCGTTGTTAAAGGTTTAAGGTAAGTTGAAGGGTTACTTTTATTTTAGTCCCTGGTCGTGAACCCCGTTACTAGAATACCGACTGAACATACATACATTATGAGTTGTAGGTCGTAGTTTGGAAACAAGACAGGCGCTTTACTTTGTATATTTAAATTATTTCATCAACACTGCTCTTGAAAAAACGATGAAGGAAAACATGGTGAGGGAACCGGCATATCCTAGAACCAAAAATTCGAAGACATGTGACAACTACCGACTCGCACTGGCCGTAAATTACCACGTGGGCGTGGTAATTTACGGTACACTCCCTCTCATCGATAGGAGGCCTGTGCATTTTAGGCTGATTATGCTGCGTTGTGCTATACATAAATTCATTTGGATCATCGTCATTACCCATAAGGAGTCGCATGTACTCGTATATATCACAAAACGATTTATTTTTAAAGCTGTAAAAATACCATTGAATTTTGAAGCTGAACTAAATAATATGTTTCGTCAGTTTTTTTGTAACGACATGGGAATTCTATAAAAAGCTTTTGACCGAAGTTTTAAATCGAATTTGGAGTCGGTGTTGTGACTATATTTAATTAAATTTTTATTACAACTACCGCAACTATCCTTTCAAACCAGAGCGACTGAATACGCACGATATGTTACACAAAAATGAATCCTTTTATACGTAGATTGAGTTTCAAGGAAGTCATGAAAAAGACTATATTTTACAAGATTTCCATTATACAACTATATAATACTACTAGCTTCTGCACGCGGCTTCGTCCACGTGGTTGTGGTTTTAATGGGTTTAATTTTTTTCGTGTGTGACCCTAATTCTTTTCCTAAAATAAAAGTAGCTTAAGTTACTCCTTATAAAATCAGCAAGCCCTATTGAAAGTCCCGTCAAAATCGGTCCAGCCGTTTCGGAGATTAGCCGGAACAAACTGACAGGCAGGCAGACAAAAAATTAAAAATTATTTTTTTGTTATAAGTATACCTTGTATATTTTCATATGCATTTAGTAAAAAGCTGTTATTTTGACATTACAAACAGACACATCAATTTTAATTATTTGTATGTGTGTATACAGTACTCATTTGTATGTAATATGTATGTATATAGATATTTTGTATCCTCGTGTGACGCTAATATTAAATCCAAATGTTTTACGTGAGGATGTTGAGAACATTCTTACCTATGTAAGGTACATCTATTCTTACACAAAATATCTGAAGGGGTCGTTATACTCATCATTATGAACAACTTTTAGTATAGGACACGAAGTGTAATCGCAAAAAAAAAACCATAAATTTTGACGAGTTACGCGAACATACGATCAACGCGATCTACAAACTTTTACGGGGAATGTCTGTAAAAGTTTGTAGATGTATTATCGAAACGATTGCGCCCTATTTAGCTTTCATATTTAACATTAGTGTAGACCAAGAAGTCTTTCCGGATATCATGAAACACAGTAAAGTAGTTCCTTTGTTCAAATCTGGTGATAGTAAAGAACCCAATAATTATAGGCCTGTCTCAATTCTGCCGGTTCTCAGTAAGGTGTTTGAAAAGTTGATGCTCAATCAAATGTTACGCCACTTTAATAAAAATTCCATCTTTCATGAACAACAGTACGGTTTCACCAAAGGGCGTTGGACCACTGACGCCGGTGTCACCCTAATAAGAACATTTTTAAAGCTTGGGAAGAAGCACAATATGCCATTGGAATCTTTTGTGACCTCTCTAAGGCGTTCGATTGCTTAAACCATGAGATACTTCTGCCGAAACTTGAGCACTATGGGATTAGGAATTTAGCTCTTGATTTACTAAAGTCATACCTAAAAGATAGAAAGCTTAAAGTTCAAGTAAAGGGCGTAAACTCATTAGGGTCTGAAATAGCAATGAGCGTTCCTCAAGGTTCGATATTGGGTTCATTCCTCTTTTTAGTTTACATTAATGATTTACCCCAATTACTTCAAAATCAACCGAAGATGGTGTTATTTGCAGATGATACTTCATTGATCTTTAAGATAGACGGACGGGCACAAAATCTTAACGACGTGAATAACTCTATTCTTCAGATCCAAGATTGGTTTACGGTAAATAATTTGGTACTAAATTAAAAGAAAACCAAATGCATTAGATTTAAATTACCTAATGTTAGAAGTAGCGAATGTGACATCATATTGAATGGAGAAAAACTGGAATTTGTTGATCAAATTGTTTTTCTGAGAATCACGCTAGACGAGAAATTACAATGGGGACCTCACATAACATCTCTTGCGGGGCGGCAGCTCGGCCGCTTATGCTGTTAGAAAGATACGACAGTTAACTGATGTAGAAACCGCGCATTTAGTCCATTTTAGCTACTTTTACAGCATTATGTCGTACGGCATTTTACTACGGGGTCGAGCTGCTGACATGGAATCCATCTTTATAATGCAAAAAAGAGCTGTCACAGCCATTTACAATCTACGTCGCCGCGAATCTCTCAGGGAACTTTTTAAAAGGATTAATATTATGACGGTACCTTGCCAATTCATTTATGAAAATATTATGTATGTAAAAAAATACATCTTTTTAATAAAATAAGCGATAGACATAATTTTAATACTAGAAATAAAGATAAAATACATCAACCATTTTTTAGATTAGCCAAGGTACATACATCTTTTATGGGATACTGTGTTAAATGTTACAATAAAATACCTTGTGATATATTGCAATTAAATGAAAGAAAATTTAAAACTCACATTAAACATACACTTTGTAAACAGGCATACTATAAATTAGAAGATTATATCTAAGATAAGAACGCTTGGAAACATGCTGGTCCTGTTCCATAGGACAATCTAGAGTCTAGACAAAATCAAACTGTTTGCTAATTTAATTGTGAAATTTATTCTTTTTTTTATATTGATTTACATTATGTAACTACTCTAACTCACACCCTGTCTTATTACTTGTAATTTTATTTTATTTAAATGAAAATCGTTTACTATTACCATGTTTGTAAATATGTGAGCACCATGTATCCATCAGATAATTATTAATGTATAATTCATGGTTTCATTTTTAATTCTTTTACCTATTGTGGTATAGTAATTTTATTTTAGGTGCATCGTCTGCACATATTATTAATATATAATTAATGTATGCAAAATATTGTAAAACATTTTAAAAGAGTAACGTTGGAGTTTCTTGCCCAGTTTCTTCTCCATACGAATACTACCTTTTGGAATGGGCGACTAGAATCAATTCTATTTTGTTGTAATTTTTGACGTTCAAAAGTACCTTTTATGTGCCTAATTGAAATAAATGCTTTGACTTTGACATAAATGTACGGAACAGCTGGTTTTTTTCGCGATTTCAAGTTTGGTCCCATAGTAAAATTTGTTCGTAATGATGAATACAATGACCCCTTCAGATATTTCGCGTATGAATAGATTAGATATACCTTATGTAGGTAAGAATGTTCTCAACATCCTTACGTAAGTCATTCGGATTTAATATTGGCGTCACATGAGCTTTTTACCGCTTTTTAAGCTTTTTAACGTTGCTTCACTGACGTAGATAAAATTCAACTCACAAAATTAAAAAAAAACTAGTTCAGGTCAATTTTTCATTTAAAATTAACTAAATTTCAGGTAAAAATTCTTAAGAGAATATAAATTTTTCTACCTCAACTAAAACTCACTCTTTATCTCGCTCGCATACTGCTCGCGGACTGAGTGAGAACCGAGACAGAGTGCGGTGCTGGGCGGCAGGCAGCGCCAATAGTTTAGGTATTTGCTTTTTACATTGTAAATAATGGTAATTTGAAAAAAAATAAGAAATACAGTACCTGCATTATATTTAGTTCAGTTGTTATGCAAAGTTTAGTTTCATGATCTAATTTGGAGTATTTTTTTAATACTACCAATTTATTGTTCGGTTTGAAGGTACTTTTGGATTTTTTTTCTATCGAGAAAATTTTATGGAAGCGTGGTTTTTCCAAACAGTATTTAAAATAATTATTCCTCAACTTTACCATATATCTATTTCAAAATTAATGCTACAATACTTTCGACATAACGGCGGATTATGCTGAGCTATTATTATAGGCCCTTAATAAAAGAAACTAGGTTTATATATCTACTGATGCCTTGTTAGATCTCGAATAAAAATACGTAGTTATTTTATTTCACAAATGACAACTATTCTTTGAACAGTTCTTACGCCCATTAGGACCTTCTTAAAGATCTTTCAACCTTGAAGATGAATATTTTATTAAATGTATGAAAAGCTAAATAACAGTTGTTATTTTAAATAACAACTTGAATGTCGAATAAATTCGTTACTGTTATAGCATCGCATAGTTATTATTTTTATTGAATGGCTTATAAAATGCATTCAAGAGATGATGACCCTCAAAATCATGTTATGAGCTACTAAAGCTTTTCCTATTGCTTTAGTTTTGCAATAAAATTTTCAATAATTCTGAAGTATCATCGTTAAAATTGGTTGAATGACCGATTATTTTAAAATGAATGCAGAATATTCCGCTTTCGACAGGTATTTAATATCACAGTGAATCTTAGTTCATTTTACAATCGTATAAATAACACGAACAATCCCGGCGCGGCGGCGTGCAATCCTAAATCGTAAATCAGAACTATTGTTGGGCAATAAATGCTAGGAATCGAACACAAGGGATGTTTGATTAAGGTTTATCTTGGTTAATTTACGGTTATAGAGGAGCTTCGTCGTGTGAATGTATATCTGTCTGGAGGTACAAACACTTGCGACCCGAACTTATCACTCGTTAACCTTTTATATGACTGGCGAAGTTATACCCATTTACACGAGGAGAGTTTCTCGTCGAGAGGCGAGAATGTCCATGCGAGTCTGGTAGGCGATTATCGCACTCATTTGTGTTTGACACTCAAGGAAGAAAAACTCGCCTGCGAGTATGTCAATGGGACTCGCCGATTATCAAATTTTGGCATGCGAGTCCACTTTTAAAATTCCATCCGATAATTGCCTGTTCGTGATCAGACACTCACCTCTGTCAGTGAGCCTCGAGTCAAAACAACCGAATATGCTGAACTTGTTGGTCATCTGTTGATATGGAAAAGAGAGGAAAATATATAGCTTATCGCCTAAGCTTTGTGGTTTTAATAGAATACAATGCCTCCCGGGGTTATATAATTTTTACGAAATATAATCTTCATAAGTTTGTTTCACAGCTTTGTAAGGCCCTTTGTAAGTCTGGTTCAAGCCATGGTCCGGGGCGAGAGGGAGTGGGGGGCAGTCGCCTCCTTCTGCAAAGCAGTCATGCTAGCGAAGGAGGCGGCGGGACGGCTGAGGGAGAGAGCCTCCCGTCCCAGCCGCCGCGGGAGACGCTCCGGGCGTCGGGAGCCGCGCGACGACTCCCGGCTACCGTAGGCGCGGGCCTGCGGGCGGAGAGTAATGGGTAGCTCACCATCCGATCAGGACTAGGCCCGTGCCGGACGGCGCGTAGGTACGTGTTCCACGCGCGCCTCAAAGAGATGTCAGCATCAACCGAAGGGGCCCGTCAGGGCCGAAGCCTGCCGGGTCAGCGGGATTGTCCGAAAGGGTTACCGCTGGCCCGGAACATAAAGGGCTAAGGAAGGAACATGGGTGGGTTTTAGTCAGTAAGAGTCTGACACTCCCTTCCGCTCCACCCAGAGCGGGAGGGGTCATTTGATGATTTCACATGCTGAAAAAAGAAAGAAAAGGCCCTTTGTAAAAAAAAAAAAACTACGGGTTATTCGCCGTATGTTGGCACGATCCTGTGTTCTATGGATCACTATTGAGCCTTGTTGGCGTACATGACGTTTATCTACGGCGTGGTTTATGCGTCGTAGAAAAAAGAAATCGTTCGGAGTATAAAGAGCCTTACTTGGGTGAAATTTAAATTGGCCTAATTGCTTCCTTTAACATTTAACTACATAGCGTGCCCAGAAGATGCCTAAGGCACTAGAACTCCCACGTATTATGTATTTTATTGCAAGTTTTTGTTTTTGTAAGCATTCTTTCAAAACCTTTTAGTTAGCATCCCATCTCGGCTTCTTATTACGCCACCTCCCGTCAAGTTTCACTCCGGTGGCCGCTGGTATTTTCCAAAAATGTGTTCCGCGTGACGGACGCATTTAAAACGTACCGACCAACATTTTCAAGCAGATTTCCGTTTGTTTACAAGAATACGAGTAGTAAGTAAATGTTGTATCATTAAATAATTATCACAATAACTTATCGTTATTTTCAATTACTTTATTTGGACAATTTCAATAAGAATATACTCATTTGTGGCATGGCTTTGCACAATATGTGGAATTATATCGTCTACCGCCATTTTTTAATAGGCATCATTTGTAGCAACAATAAAATCTTGTTGCGAACATTACGATCACAGTTATTCTATTACAGTACTAATGTCGAAATATTGTACTCAATAATCATCTCCATCAACCGAGCAACGTACAGAGATGCACGAAAATGTTTTACAATCATGACACCACCACGAGCAAATTGAAACACAATTCGGCTAACTACTCTCCCCGGACCAAGCTGAGAACAACGAATGTATGGAAGTATGGAATACATTTCCATCTACGTACTCGAGGCTTGCATAAATAAACCATGGGACACAATACCGCTGACAAGTGTGAGTAAGCAATATGCGTGTTGATACATTCCCGATGAATTCGTCTGTCTCGAGAGTCTGCACTCACAATGAAATGAGTGCAGTTATTGCAGCTTTAATGGCGGCGGTGATGACACTTCGACATTCGACGATGACACTTCGACATTTACTCCATGCGTGGGGTACGCATGGAGTAAATGTCGAAGTGTTATCTGCAACTCGAAGCGAATATCATTCGCGATTGCGAAAAAAGTTTAACTTTATTTGTGTGTTGACCAATCGTTGAGTAATTTATATTGTACCGTTATTTTATATTGTATACAAAATCGATTAATAATTTAATCCAATTCAAACCTAATAAATATTAGTACCTATGTTAGCTTTGAATCGAATAAATAATTTAAATAGTCACTAGACTTATAACTGTAATATTATAAACGGTTTTGGCACTCGCTTACGTCATCTCATGGGCTTAATCGATCATCAGAAAAATGTGCTCAGAACAACTTTTTATTTATTTATGTTCATATTATTTTGTACAGATACAGACTTTTAAAGCTATCTGTTTTATTTTAGCTTTTTGTATTTTACATTTTGGTATCATACTTATATTCGTCGCATTGCCATATTTTTCCCAAGGTTTCATAATTTAATGAATTTTAGAATACAATGTATTGACTAGCTATTGCTTGCGGTTTCGCCTGCGGCGTGGGTGTCGGAAATGATCTCACGGGGACATAATTCCGTGATAAAAAGTATCCTATGCCCTGTAGACAATTTAGTGGGTAGTATATTTGTTGTTTTTTGTTAAATTATTTCCATTTATCTATACATATATTATAAAGCTGAAGAGTTTGTTTGTTTGTTTGTTTGGTTGAACGCGCGAATCTCTGGAACTACCAGTCGGATTTGAAAAATTCTTTTTGCATCTGATAGCCCAATTCTTGAGGAAGGCTATAGGCTATTTAACATCACGCTATGACCTTTAGGAGCCGAGCAAAAAGAAAAAAAGTCAGGAAGAACGCAAAGCAAAAACGAAGTAATTGCGCGGGCAGGCGATGCGATGCGACAGGGTGGGTCAGGGGAACAAGAAATTTCACGCGGCCGAAGTCGCGAGCAGAAGCTAGTGTTTAATATACTTACTAATTATATTCTCTTACGAATTAAAAAAAAGCCAGGTCATGGTCTACTTGTGTGCCATTTTGTCGAATTCCATTCAACAACCTAATCGCGTAACACACTATCGATCACAATCTGAATCATTTTGAAGTATATTGCTAATCCATTGCTTCATATGTACGAAAAATGTGTCTGCTCAACAACGTAAATAACGCAATGAATATTGTTAAACTGTCAAAATGAAACCCATTGCTAATGATATTGTGTTGCGCAACTACCCCACAGGATTCAAATGAAAAGTTAACAGTCAGACAGAGTTACTTTTGTATTTTTTATTTTACTAGTAGCGCCCCCCGGTGTCTCCCACATACGTTTCGTTCCCGTAGGAATATCGGGATAAAAAGTATTTTATGTGTTAATCCTATTTATAAACTATCTGTACCAAATTTCATCTATATTTTCAGTAGTTTTTGCGTGAAAAAGTAACAAACATCCTTCCATCAGTTTCATCCATCCATCCTCAGAAACTTTCGCGATTATATAAATATTTTTAGGACTATGGATTAAATAAAGGTCTAAAGCCAAATAGTATTGAATTAAAATAAAACTACATACATTCTTGCAAAAAACCAACCCAAAGTTTGATATTTCACACAAACCTAGTTCTTGTTTTGTTTTCATCGTCGCGGGTTACTTGGCATGACTCCGTAAGTCTAAGATTTAAGAATTTAGTACGTGCACACGTAGGATCGGATGCTGTCGACTGTCGGTCTATTCGATGGCTTGGTGACAGGTTTTTGGATAGAAGCCACGTTTTGTTCAACTCATTGACCAATTCCTTGTGATGTTTCATTCATTTACCATTTTCTGTTTTTCAAAAGGTCCTTTCGAACTGAACATCTTTCTGTCTATAAGTGTATGCGCCAAGTACAGTAAGACCAATACCTTATTTATTGTTATTTATCAATTAGGTATGATTTTCGACTTTCTTTTGCCCGCGGCTTCGCCTTTGTGGATGTCGGAAAATATCCATATATATATATACACCCTTACATTTTGATCGCTTTAATTCTTAAAGGGGGTCATTGTAGACTTCATTATGAACAACTTTTACTATGGGACCAACCCTGAAATCGTGAAAAAATAATCAGATGCTCCATACGTTTATTTATGTTTGCATAACTCGACATTATGTATGGAGCAACATTTATTTTTTCACGATTTCAGGATTGGTCCCATAGTAAAAGTTGTTCATAATGATGAGTATAATGACCCCTTTTAAGGATTAAAACGTCAAAATGTAAGGGTGTATATACATATATATCGGGTATATTATGTCGGGAACGTATTACCGGGATTAAAAGCACCCTTTGTGTTTATCAGGTTATAAACTATCTGTGAGACAAATTCCATCCAAATCCATTCAGTCATTTTTGCGATAAACGAACAAAAATTCTAAAAACTATATTTTCGGCATCATACTCGTAACAATTCCTTTTTTTCAAAATATTCAATGCACTTACAGTTTAGATTTTGTTACAATTTTCTTAAAAGTAAGTAGATATCGATAAAGTGTAGCAAATTTTAAGACGCTCCAATTTAACAGTCCTTAAGTACCTTTAAGTCCATAACATCGTACAATAACTGAACATCGAATAACATACGAGACGAAAGCAGAATCTGTTTGTTCAATAAAGTAAGTCAGCTTTTAGTGAGATCTTGACGAATTAAATAAACACTAAAATATACCCACGGCGGCCAAATTAAACGAGGTGCTGGAAAACTCCCTGCGTTCCCATTAAGTAGAATTGGCAAAAAGCGACAGAACAGGAATGTAAACACTTAAAACTTTGCTCGGCGTGGAGTTCCACCGCTTCGTCGTAATAGAGGGCGCTGCTGGCAAACAAAAGCACGCCGAGTTTTAGTTTGAGCCGCCATTTTGTCTGTTCGGCGTTTTAACCGCTTTCTACGAAATTCGTGGGCAAAATTGAAGCGCGCGTATGGAAGATGAATATGCAATGTCGACTGCGACTCGCATTGAAACGCGTGCTACCGCGACCTATGTGATTCATTGCCATCTATTTACTGCGCCTCTCTGTCTGCAGTATCTTTGTGTACAAGTCTAGTTCGGTGAACAAACAAACAATATTTCTGTTCAATTTTCATGTTGGACTGGCAATTTAATTAGTCTGCAGAGTCAGCTGCTACGTAAATCACCTTGTGCAGTCGCAGAGCTCTCGGGATATACCTACAGTAATAACCGGCAGGGGCAACATTTGTGTGTGCCATTGTACCTCGGTGCATAAACATGGCAACGGCATTTATAATGACTTCGTTGAATAGAATTAGCGACTGTACCTACAAAAGCTAACGAAGAACATAATAAGCAAGTTATCAAATTCTAGGTGCTTTTCGTACCGGAAATTACAATTTTTACAATTAGGAGAGAATCTCGGATAATTTTACAATTTTGGTTTGCAGTAAAGCTATCAATACACATTTTGTTTACTTACTTTCGTTTAATTTGAAATATACACTTTTTGATATGCTGGACTCATTTTATTCGCTTATTTTTTCTTTTATTTACTACTCATTTATACACCTACTCATAACTTATTAATTTGACTTTTTATTAAAAAGCTTTTAATAAAAGAAATTGGAAACTGGGACTGAGGATAAGTCTGTTTGCTAGTTTTTATATTGTTTAACCTTTTAGAAACCGAGTGAATGTACCAGAAAACCGTTATAGCTGTTATTGAACGCTGGGGTCACTAAAGCTTTTTTAATGGTAGAGTTAGTTTTTTTATTCCTAATTATTACAAAACATGTCTCAGGTAGGTACGATGATGCAGAAAAATGGTTGACTAAGCAAACTATTTTAATTAATTTGGATTAACCCCTAATTTATAGTCAGACAAGTTATTTACGATCTATTTAAGAAATCTTAGACAATATTGTAATATGTATAAGCACTTCAGTGCTTCCCTAAGATACTGTACAGGATCATCAAGATATTTATTTAGGTTTATGATATTAGTAGGATTCAGATAGATTACAATTCCTCATTCCCATCTACATACCTCTAGTTTAAGGCTCTAATATTATAAATATTTATGTAAAACTAGCTTTAGCCCGCGGCTTTGCCCGCGGGGAGGTTGGAAATTATCCCACGGGATTCGGGAACGTACTACCGGGATAAAATGTATTGCATGTGTTAAGCCAGGTCATAAATTATGTAATGAGATAAATTTCATCCAAATCCGTTCAGCCGTTTTTGCGTTATTAAGTAACAAACATCCAAACATCTCAACGTCCAAACATAAACTTTCAAATTTATAATATTAATAGGATTAATTATACCATATATAAACAATTTTAATTGAGCAAAGTATTCATGAAAATCTGAACTGATATAAATTTATTTTAATTTAAAATTAAAATAAGAATTTATTTATTTTTCACTTCTAACCTACCTAAATGAAATCAAAAGCAATGTATCGATTCATTTTGTATCAATTTGTATGATATGATTGATATGTAAAAGTTACAGTGTTGCATGCTAAAGAATACCCTATTTCCAGAACTGCCGGAGACCGGCCCCAGTGTGCGAGCACAGAAGAGCTGGTACTCCATAGGGGACATGCTGCGAGCGAACTGCACGTCGCCGCCCGCCGACCCAGCAGCGAACCTCACGTGGCTTCTAAATGGCCAGGAGGTAATGTACATACAATCCTTACAAAAACATAGATTACTTTGGACACAATCACTTGTATACAAGGAGAGATCAAAATAAATGAAACCCTCTTAAGTACTCATGATTGTGAACAACTTTTACTGGGAAAACAACATAGAAGTCGGAAAAACAAAGCAGTTCCCTACATTTTGCTAAGTTATTCATCTGCCTAGCCTTTTCCCAACGATGGTCGGCTCCTAATTAAACTGGATGTAGCTGAATACCAGTATTTTACTTGGAACGACTGCCTATCTGACCTCCACAACCCAGTTACTGGGTAATACGATATCCCTAGGTAAGACTGGTTGTCAGACTTTCGGGCTTCTGACGACCCGTACCGACTGTCAAAGATCTATGGATGACAGCCGGGACCAACGGCTTAACGCGCTTTCTGAGGCACGGATGTAAAGTATGTAAAGTACTGTCACTTATCTGAAGGTGGTCAAACAGGTTGATTAAACATTTTTTTTATTTTGCTTCTGCATTTAGTCATAAGTAAGCAGTAAAGTAAACAACAGCATCTTCAGGTGTAGTAGGCCTTGAACATTCTTAGAACACAATATACAGGCTGACCTGGCAGGACTGGCATCATCGACGCGCAAACAGTAACCATGAGTCCAGCACATGTGATTGACATGATGACCCCCTAGCGTTAAAATTTTTCCTCGGTTATCAAAAAAAAAGTATCTGTTTTGTAGAAAAGTGCCCATACCTATCTCATCGTCACCTAGCCTTTTCACAACTATGTTGGGGTCGGCTTCCAGTCTAACCGAATGCAGCTGAATACCAGTATTTTACATGGAGGGATTGCCTGTGTGACCTCTACAACCCAGTTACTGGATAATACGATACCCCATGTATCATGTACGTGCATACAAGTTTTATTTTCCGTGACTTGAAATGGACATAAAAATTCTAATGTCATATTCCATCGCAGGTGAAAGGGTTGGATATTCCGCTGCACGACACATCATACGCGCGAAGAAAACCTGTGATAACCGACACGTCGCTCGAAGATGCAAATAGAATTATATTCAGTCCATGGGACGCAATCTCGGGTTACGAGGAACCGGTGACCGACAATGTAATAGACATTCCCGGCAATATCGACGGCGTAGTGGGCATTCCCCACGCTGATAGCAATCGGAAAAACAAGGAGGAAAGCACCACCCGCTTTGCACCCAGACTAGAGCAAATAGCAAATAAATTGAACATTAGTATTGAAGAAGAGAAATCCAATAAATCATCGTCGTTCAGCCAACTTGTTATAAGAGTACAGTCGGTACACTTTCGCAAAGTAAGTTACGCTCTTTACCGATACTAGTGTTTGCGTTGTCGCTTATTCAAATAGTAGTCATGGTTGAATGGGATATAATTCTGTTTTAAAATTATTTGTGTAAATTATTATTAATATTATTCTAGGTAAATTGGGCAGTGCGCTTTGTTTTTAATGTAAATGCATGATTTTTGAGGTAATTCATTCTATAACTACTAAGTACAGTATTCTCATAATTTTGATTTTCATATTGCAGTCATATTCCACAATGCATTAGAGTTATTTGATAGACAAAGCCTTTGTTCACAATAGGCATAAAACACTAACAACATTAGGTTATGAAACGTGCGTAAGTTACATACTGTTACGAGCTTGGGGTTCGTGACAATAAAAACTGCCGATTTAATAACCAAAAAAATGACACTTTACTCACCAACACTAATTACAAGTCAAACACACTAATTAAGAAACACAATTGCACTTACTGATCACTCTTAAGTCGCACTCGAATATCGCCTTCGATGTTATCGCTCGTATCGCTTATTCAAAACTATGTGTGTCTCGCGGCCCACCCGGCCTTATATAGTGCCGCAGAGCTAGTACATAAACATCTAGAACGTTCGAGTACATACCGGTCCCGACTGACTCGACGTCGATAGTTCTCGGAATTACTAGTACTTAGAAAAAGGTCAAGTAGGGTCAAGGTCCTAGTACCAAGGTACTAGTTCCGCTACCCGATGGCGCTAGTGGTAACTAATGTCGCCATGTATCAAGCATTATTTGCGGCGCGCAACACTGCCCCCTCCTAAGACATGCTCGTCCCGAGCATTATCGGCCCCATAATAACGCGCCAGTCGATCCACATGGACGATCTTAGGGGTACCTCTTGCACCTTTCTGTATCCGATAGGTTACGTCATTGATCTTAGTCACAACCCGATACGGTCCGTCCCATTTAGCTTGAAGCTTAGGAGATTTCCCTTTGCTGCGGACTGGATTGTGCAACCACACGAGTGAACCTTCGTCGAACTCTTTATTGTTCATTTTGCGATCATAACGGGTTTTCATTTTTTCAGACATTTGCTGGCCCGATTGTCGGACGTGCTCATAAATGTCATTCATCTTGTTCCGCAAATCATTCGCATAATCAGTTACACTGCGTGGGGCATCAGGTGGTATTCCGGTGATCAGGTCTGCAGGCAGCCGTAGTTCTCTTCCGAAGTTTGCGAAAGCTGGCGTCACCGATGTACTTTCGTGGACAGCGCTTCGATATGACAACAAAAACGGTTGTATGTGCTTGTCCCAATCTCGTTGCCGATTTTCCACAACTTTTGCTAGGTACCTCTCCAGTGTCTGGTTAAATCGTTCCACCATTCCATCCGATTGTGGGTGGTAAGAAGTCGTTCTTGTTTTATGAGTACCCATAACTCGACAAGTTTCCTGGAATATTTGTGACTCAAAATTCCTTCCTTGATCACTGTGAATCTCCAAAGGTACTCCAAAACGACAGAAGACTTCATGAACTAATTTATCTGCAACTGTCGAAGCTTCTTGATTTGGAATGGCGAAGACTTCCGGCCACTTCGTGAAGTAATCCATCACAACCATGAAATACTTGTTACCACTTTCACTCTCCGGAAACGGCCCCGCAACGTCAAGGGCTATCCTCTCCCATGGTGCACCAACATTGTACAATTTCAATGCACCCCTACTACGAGTCTGAGGTCCCTTTACAGCTGCACAACTTGTACATTTGCGACACCAATCCTCGACATCGTCCCGACAGTGGACCCAGTAAAACCGTTCCCTTATCTTCAGTAAAGTCCGTTTTACTCCCAGATGACCTCCTGAACAACCGTTATGGTACAGCTGTAGAACATCCGGTACTTGAGCTTTAGGGACAACCATTTGCAAATGACAGCTGTCTCCCCGAGCATTTTCCCATTTACGGCACAGGACTCCATCCTGAACCACCAAGCTGTCCCATTGGGCCCAATAGCTTTTTGTGACCGAACTCATCGCTGAGACGTCGCTCCACCTGGGCTTAGGAGCTCTGGCCTTCATCCACTCCAGAATTGGCTTGATGTCCGAATCTTCCTGCTGTGCACATTGTAGGCTCTCCTTCCACTCGTTGCTGAGGTCTGTCCTGAGCATCCTTACAGGTACCACTTCCTTACTTTCCTGCCTAGTACAGTGCTTGCAGTCTTCAGGACAAGGTCTTCTTGACAATGCATCTGTGTTGCCAAGAGACTTCCCGCTGCGGTGTTTAACCACAAAGCCGTCCTGCTGCTGCCGGGCGGTGCTGTTAGCCGCACTACCCTCTCGAGTCCAGCCACTTTCCCTTTCTGCAGTCCGCTTAGGGCAACTGGATCGAAGGTGGCCCCTTTCCCCACAGCCGTAGCACCTAGGGCTGTATCCTTTCTTGCGGTTGCGAACTGATGTCGCTGCAACCTCCCTGACGCGATGGGAACGATGATCCTGCCGCACCGCTTCAACCTCCAGTGCATGGGCTAAGGCGTCCTTCAGCGTTCCATGGTGACCGAGCCTTACAGCAGCTCTAACTTCAAGGTCGCGGATGCCGTCTATGAATGCCTGCACCAGGTTCCCATCAATAAGCGCAGGTACGGACTGGTAAGCTTTACGAACCAGCTTCTCCACTTCAAGGGCCCACTGCTGCAGGTTTTCATTACTGCGTTGCACGCGATCCTTCAGCTGCGCACGGAACACGTGTTCCAGGTGAGCGTCGCCATACCGAGCCTCCAATGCCTCAAGGAGCTGCTCGTAAGTCACTTCCTTACCGAGAGCTTCCAGGACAGTTAAGGCCTGGTCACGCAGGCCCAGGGTGAGGGCAGTCATGGCCTGACTTTTATTCCACCCGTTCGCCTTCATAACAGCCTCAAACTGGATTTTGTAGGCCGACCAGGAAGAAGTTCCGTCGAACGGTGGCACTTTGAATCCACGTAGCGAAGGTGTTGTAGCTACGGGAGCTGCGATTCCATCACCCAGTTTCAGGTAATCCAGCGTTTTATTTACGTCAGCCATCACGGTTTGCTTCACGTCAGCCATCACGTTGTCCATTTGGTTTTTCACTTGGTCGATTCGGATTTCAGCTTCCGACAGGCGGGTGTCATGTTGAGCAACCTTATCCTTCACCTCCTTCATGTCTTTCCCGAAGGTAGCGTGAAGGTCCTTTACAAGGAGCATCTGCTCTTCCTGGCGGCGCGCCTGCTCCTCCTGTTGGCGGGCCTGTTCCTCCTTGTCCCGCTGGAGCTGTTCCTCCAACCGACGAGCCTGTTCTTCCTGTCGGCGAGCCTGTTCCTCCTGTCGGCGGGCCTGTTCCTCCTTGTCCCGCTGGAGCTGTTCTTCCAATCGACGAGCCTGTTCCTCCTGTCGGCGAGCCTGTTCCTCCTGTCGGCGAGCCTGTTCCTCCTGTCGGCGAGCCTGCTCCTCCTGTCGGCGAGCCTGCTCCTGCAGCATCATCATCAGAGCAGCAAAACCTGGTGCTGATGATGCTGGAGCAGCTGTGGACGGGCCGACCTCCGTGGTCGGTAGCTGGCCTTCCGACCCCTGTGGCATTGCTTCACCAAATCGCCTCTGGTCCGTCTCTTGCTGGCGTTGACTCCGGGTACGGATACCCTCCATGTCGTCTTTGGGTAAAATCGGCATGATTTTATCCCTCGCTTCTGACACCAATTGTTACGAGCTTGGGGTTCGTGACAATAAAAACTGCCGATTTAATAACCAAAAAAATGACACTTTACTCACCAACACTAATTACAAGTCAAACACACTAATTAAGAAACACAATTGCACTTACTGATCACTCTTAAGTCGCACTCGAATATCGCCTTCGATGTTATCGCTCGTATCGCTTATTCAAAACTATGTGTGTCTCGCGGCCCACCCGGCCTTATATAGTGCCGCAGAGCTAGTACATAAACATCTAGAACGTTCGAGTACATACCGGTCCCGACTGACTCGACGTCGATAGTTCTCGGAATTACTAGTACTTAGAAAAAGGTCAAGTAGGGTCAAGGTCCTAGTACCAAGGTACTAGTTCCGCTACCCGATGGCGCTAGTGGTAACTAATGTCGCCATGTATCAAGCATTATTTGCGGCGCGCAACAATACGTTACTGTAGTTACTATTGTGGGCAGTGGGACGTGTCGTATGTTGTGAACCAAACTGTTATTCGCAACTACAGTTCAAAATTTCAAACTCCTACATGAATTCGTTATAAAACGTTAAATATTTTATTATAGAGAATATTGAACATTGGGCGATAAAATCTGTTTCATGAAATTTAATCCAGCGATTGAAAAGCTCATTGAAAGTTATACATTTTCTGTGAAACTGTTCAATTAAAATGAATAAACTGGGTAATTATTGAGGCAACGTTAAAATTTTATTGTTATTTGTTTTCGTTAAAAAATGTTATTTTATATTTTAATAAAGAATTGGAGACAGGCAAGTGTTATTGTTTTCAAAGAAAAAGATAAGAGTTACCTGAAGGTTATGGCATATACCTACATAACTTTATACTTTTAAACTGTTGCATTAATTTGCTTGGAAACAAGGTCTAGCAGACAGTTTGTCACTTGATACGGGTCCCTAGTAATTAGCGTTGTTGGTCACGACCACACACCGTGTGACTTTTACCTTAATGACATAAGGTTTAAATTGCAATGATTGAGGCTATAATTAGTGTTGTTTGTCACAGGGGCGGGTGAACGTGACGTGTGTGGCACACGTGCTGTCGGTGTGGTCGAATAGCGGCGTGCTCGTCCTGGATGAGGAGCGGCCGCAGATCGCACCCGTTATGGGTAGCCGGGACTCCAACTCAGGTATTTATTTATGTATTTATGTTTCTTGTTATTTGTATATTAAGCAGTTTAGTTCCACAATACACAATCCCTTAAATATTGTATATGACACAATACATTGCGTTATTTAAATAAGTATCCTATGTTCCCGTACACATGCACCTCGGATGACCTAAATAATGCCACTGATGCCGCATTCAACGTGGCCACCTACTGGGCACAAACTATACAAAAAAACAACGAGTAAGAGTACCATCGATACGAAAAGAAGAAGTAATCGAACAGACTGCAAACATAGATTCTTTTTAAGACTACTTTGTAGATTGTCAAAATGAGAATCTACAAGATAATGACGGAAACAACGGTCTGGAACGTTGGTAACATTCGATTGTGGAATATTGGTATGCTAATATTTATATAGTATGAATTCTAATTATAATGAAACAAAGGGGAGAGTGATTGTGAGTTAAGCAATTCGGGTGTTACCTCCACCTTAGTAGACTTTAGATACATTTTTACGTATAGATTACATTTCCAAACATTAAATTCCTGCATTAAAATGTTTCATATAAAATAAATACTTTTTAATCCATGCATTGAATCAAAATTTTGTAATAACCAAATTATTTTTGGTTTAATTCAACGTTGTCGTTGTAAAACTTATTGCAATGTGGTTAAAAATGATCACGTATTTTGGTCCCTACATTTTTGTGGTCATCGAAATTGAATTCTGTTAATACTATGGAACTCCCAATTATTAAATTTTTCGTGATCACACTGGCGAATTCTGTGTTATTCTATAATTGAATGTGATCACGATTTGTATAAAAGTATAATAATCTGTTATATCGTCTATTCAAACTTATCGTTCAAATTAAATTATTTCAAGTTAAATAAATATCAATTTTATTTTAATGGTAATTAAGTTGATTTCAAAGTGATTAGCACTATTGAAAAAGTTATAAAAAGTTTTGGCATATAAATTGCGAATGCAGATTACATCCATAAATAAACTCACGCCTTTTTTCCACGGGGGTAGACATTTATTCGTTTACGTTCATTGAACATAAGCACTTATAATATATTATTTTGGACACCTAATGGTGTGATAACGTAAGTTGTGCGAAGTTAGAGTTCAAAGTATTACGTAAAAATACTGATAAGAGCGTCGGGGTCACGAGGGTGTCAGACCATTGTGACATCAAGGCCTTTATCAGAATCCCTTAACATTCAGAGACTTGGTAGGTAAGTTAAATATTATTTTGGAGCGCGCAACGATCGAACGTTAGAAAATAATTAATACAAAGAACTAGAATCCTTATAAAACATTTTATGATTGAAGGAGAACGGTAATGGTAGATTTTGATATTGAGACTAGAAAAGAGAGCAAAAATAAAAAGAGCTGCTTTCTTCTAAGAAACTTTGCGAAGGGTGCCCCTGTGTTATCTCAACTAAAAGTACATTTAAATAAAATATAAATACCTGCACTATCCGACGGATTACATCAATATAAAAGGATGGCAGACTTTATCGTTATTTTTTTAGATATGCGACAAGGTATTTTGCGTTCGCTGTGCGGATTCCATATTGATTTAACTATGCATCGGTATGGAAAGAAGCGAGCGCGTTTTTTTAACAGTTGCAAATTCAAATGTTCAACTTTTTCGCTATGCCTCCCGTCGCTCAGGTATCCCATAGTTTCGCTAATTAAATTGATTAAAAAAACAAACGTGTGACGATATTGCATTTCCATTGTGACTGCGTTGACATCGACTGCGTTCAACGCATTTTATCAATTGGCTGAGAGCAATGCAGTGGCGGCATGTTTCTGAATTACGTGAGAATATCAGGGCGTGGAAATGCCCTCAGGGAGAACACATTATTTTGTAGCTTTCCTACTGAAACATATACCGGCGACATAAGTTTGAAGTTCTATCGGCAAAATTCGTCAAACACGATAACTTTTCATCTTTTGCAACAAATCAAGACACGTTTAACAACTGGAGCGCTACTGACATCATCTATAAAGTTCCCACTGCTGGGACACAGGCCTCCTCTCGGTGAGAGGGAGTGGGCCGTAATCTACCACGCGGACCCAGTGCGGATTGGTAGCTGATGTGACACGTCTTCGAATTTTTGGTTCTAGGATATGCCGGTTTCGTCACGATGTTTTCCTTCACCGTTTTGAGACCAGTGGTAATGATATAGTTTACAATAAAACGCCTGACCGGCTTTGAATCTACGACCTACAACTTCCCGGCCGTTGCCACTGGGTCACTCCACTACTCTAGAGCACAACTTAGCGAATGCTATTACCAGTTTTCATCGTTTGATTAGGTACCTACATCGATGTAACCTTAAAAGCTGTGTCGTACTTTACCACATGCTCGCTTTGTTATGCAGTTTCACAATAATTCCCCTAAAATACAATAAACGCACGCTGCCTTACACTGTTAGATTTCATTGTTTCGCATGCGGTCTACATGCAGGGAGATGAAATTCAGATTCATTTAACTGCACATACGATAGTATTCGTGCGTGCCTTCTCATGGCTCCAACTATGTATGGAGCAGTTTATAGTCGCATCATGGTGATGCAGCAAAATATTGCAATCGACTTGTCATACTTTCTGAGAACAGAGGATTAAATACCATACACCAAAACTAATGCACTCACACACACACTCTCATGCTATGTCTTTTGTGTGCACCGAATAAACAATTTATCTATCATTGTTTATCGTATGTAATCCTCCGTTCTCAGAAAGTCAAAAACAATAGTCGTTGCCACACTGCTAATAATCATTTTTTTATAACACTGGAGAACAGGAGGGTTCCCTATCAAAGATTTAAACTGTGAGAAATGAATGTGAATGTGAAAAACGAACCTGCCTTTTAAAACTGTGTATTTATGTGAGCTTTATGTATAGCTTTATACCTAAGTTGTGAAAACTGATTATATGCCCCGGATACAAGTAGGTAGGTACCTACATGCCTACGTTTGCTATACTTACAAAACAAAATCTTTTAACTGAAATTAAAATGTATCGTGCATCATATAATTGTCACAAAATTACTTTTAACATGCATTAATATTCCTACATACTTGAACAACGCGGACGTAACCGATCCGCGGAAAAGAGATAAATCGATGAAATCCTACCAATGAATATTCATTTCACGTATTCTCTATAACCAATGACAGCGACGAGAAATCGCATGTGCCAGTACTTTAGCCTCCATTATTGTAATGAATCATAGTCTAGATTAGAGGATGCAGTGATACATGGTACTTACAAAACTTACCTACGTATGTGCTAATTTAATGGCAGTTTTGAGTTAGTTGGTCATAAACTGCTCGTACGGAAATGGTTTGTTACACTGTCGCACAGCGGTAGGGCGATTCTGTCACTTCTTATTAAACAGTCTTAAGTTTTAAGGCTCCTACAAACAGGCGCGACACGTGATATAATCGCGCGCGACACAAAGGCGCTGCACGTTACGCGACTTGCGGTGCCTATGTGTCGCGCGCGATTTTATCGCGTATCGCGCCTTTTTGTAGGAGCCTTTAGCGTTTTCTGTCTGGGGGCAATTAAGTCTGGGACTGGGTGAGTTAGTAACTTATTATCCATTCAATTTGTATTAATTTGCGTGTCTTATTGAACGCTTTAGACCAAATAGAAAATTGGAATTTTGATTATCATTTTTATTTATTTATTTCTAAAGTAGTTAGCCTATTTTACAATATTCTAATTAGTAGGTACAATGATACATAATATCTATCATTAATATATCATCATATCAGACTCTAAGAAAGTGGAACGGACTTGTGTAAAGTACAATCAACACTATTCTAAGTTTTAAAATAATTATCATGCAAAAAATTAAGTTAGATTAAAATAGCTCATTATATTTAGTCTGACAGGCTAGAATGTAATTCATTATTAAGAACCAGGTTCTTAAAAAAAATACCTAATAATACTTTTATAATGATTTCATTTCTTGAATTACTTAAGTAGTTATCGTTGCCAATTTAAAGGTGTAAGTAATATAGAATAAGAGCAAGAAGATGTTTTTAGATAGGTAATCATGTCACTAAAATCATCATAACAATAGTCTCGCCTCCTATTACATGGCTCGTACCTAGCTGGCAAAAAGTGGATGTACAGACGCCAGCACATCAAGCTACCCGAAACTGTCAAATTTTCCCAATGAACTTTGAACCTTGTGATTTAGCGATAAAGTTTAAAATCTATTAACTCGTCGCGCGTCCAATTAGCAGACACAATAGAAATTTTATTGTTATCGGTACACATGGTGTACACTCGACGTGCGAAGAGTTAAAGAAATTTGACAGATTGTAGTAGGTTGATATGCTGGTTTCTGTACGATAAGTACACCTTTGTCAAACCCATCGCGGTATACAGGCGTGATGTTATGTTATTTTCATTCTATTGGTAAGGTAGCCTATTTGCAGCCGGTACCAAAATTCCATTGTAATTGAGACACAAAACGGGTTATTACAGAGTACCCATGTAAACAAACTTGAAAACAATGTAACGATAATTAAGTTAGAAGTTCCCCCAATGTTTATTTTGTTACCGCCATGGTCATCGTTAACCCATTGCTCTCGGCCATCGTTTCCTTGTTGACTTACCAAACTTACGCAAGTAGGTGGATAGATAACAGCCTCTTATGCTGTTTTGTTTTAGTTGGCGTAGCTTTATTTACATAAACCGTGTTATAGCGTCTGGGATAGGCTTTCAATTATCAATTTTCTGGGTAAAATGATCTACGATTACGATTCTTCAAAAATCTGTGAAAAAGTAAATGTTGACCCCTTAAACTTAATAAATTGCTATTGTTTGACGGCTCAAAAAGAAAAGACCACTTCTTTTAACGTTCTTTCTTGTTCTCGTAGGTATAGAAGTGTAACTAAAATGTAAAGATTAAATTAAGAATCACCCATGATCCATCACGATTTACATAATCAGCCTATAGTGATTCAACTGCTGGGATGCATGCATGCCTGTCTCTGTGACAGGGAGTAGGCCGTAATCCACCACACGGACCCACTGCAGGTTGGTAGATGTCACATGACTTCGAATTTTTGATTTTTAGGACATGCCGGTTTCCTCACGATGTTTTCCTTCACCGTTTTGAGAGCAGTGGTGATGAAATAATTTACAGAAAGTAAATCGCCTGTCAGGGTTCGAACCTACGACCACGCAAGTCGCGCCTATTATCACTGGGCGAACACTGCTCTAGCAGGATTTACCAAAGTATAATCATTAACAAAACATTTTATTTAATAAACTAACTTTTCCAGACATCGAGACCCCAGAATTATAAAAGCGGCAGCGCAACAATAAAGCCGGGGTTATTGCCGACTCTGACATTTTCATAGGCATTCTTCAGTATATCCGTCAGAGTACAGTAACAATGATTCTTATAAATAGGGTAATATTTCGTGGAGATGTTAAGGGTCGATACAAACTTGAGACGAAAGCAGTACTCCGATTGAATGTGTTTCGAAAACGTATTGGATAATGGTATGCATTATAAGAAACCATAAAAGATTTCTGCAATGAATAAGCATAAGTACTTAAGACTACTTACAATCGTTGTAATAGAAATTGGAGGAAAATTTCACGTATTTCAAAGCTCTGAAGGATTCAGCAATGACTAAACATTTTAGAAATTTCACTTCCCACGCGCGGCTGTCAGATCTAGGGTTGTCACCGGTCGCTACGGGCGTGTGTTCAAAAGATAATTATAATTTTAGATTACTTTATTAATAAGTCTTGTTTGGAGAGTTAAAATCCTGTGGCTTTATTAACACTATGAGTAGCAAGAAGGAAATAACGCTTAGAATTTAATTAAATGAATATTGAATTAATTTTTAAGCGTAATGTCATTCATGTAAGTTACTCATAACGCGCGCGTTTGCGTTACGTTAACTTGACAATCGCTGGTCACTAAAATTAAGAACCGACGATTTTGACTTTTGAACTTTACATCTATTTTACCGATATCGACATCACTACATAATTTACACAACATCATTCACTGAATTTATAGGTAGAGTATAAAATCATGATTTTGTGTTACCAGGTTTATTTCTGTAGTTACTGCGAAACGCTGTGTACTCTGGACGCTTTTAATGCGTACGTTTTTTTTTTATATAAATTCAACTGTAATGATGTAACTAATATTTTTGTAAAAATATAATTTAAAAGAGCGTCCATGGAGTTTCTTGCCCGTTCTTTTCCATAGGTATCTACTATGCTTTGGAATGGGCAACTAGCTTCATATTTTCTGACTGACCGACTTCTTGACAATTCAAAAGTGCCTGTAAATGGTTTAATTAATATAAATGTTTTGAGTTTGAGTTTGAAACATATATAGTTCTTCATTTTCCTAGAAGTTAGTTCACACATCAAAACTAATTAATAATTATCGACAGAATCCTCCATTTCACTGTTGCTTTCCATATATTATGTACATACGTAAACTGACGCCTTCATCCCATGGGGATAGGCAGAAACAACACAACGCCACCCCCTATATACTAGAATTAGGTATAATGAATTTCCTCTTGCAGGATACTCATTATTATATCAGTGATCTATGTTTCCATGAACGCAATGGGGAAGTGACGATAATCACCACGCTTAGTAAACTGTTCGGTGGTGTCAGTTTGTTATTAGCAGTCAAGAGAACACTGTTGTCCGTCCACTTGACGCAATAATCCAATTGATAATGTTGTGACAGTCATAGACGGGAAAAGATCAGCCACAGACGGGAAAAACAGATCGTATTTTTTACACGTACGTAGTAATGCAATAATAGCAGGTAATAATATATATATATGTATATTAAATCATAGTCGATTGTCTATTTTTGACATCGACACGCTAAGTAGAATTGTAGAAGATTGTCGCCTTACTACTTCGTATAACTTAAAATACCTACGTTTTTTTCGATCCAGGTGAAACATAATCATTTGAGTTGTAATTTAAAATTGGTATCCTTTGGGAAATCGTAATACTATTTTCAAAATCCTGTTGAAAATGTATCTGGATATGTGACGATTTGAAAGTACATCCTTATGCACTTATCTTGTTGACATTTTCCCTTGTGGCTAAATCAAAAACACATTTGTCATTTGTTTTACAAAGTGCTCACCTTTACGTTTTCTTTATAACCCTCAGACAGAGTTGACAGGTGACCCAACTTAAATAATTTAACGTTTTAATAGTACCTAAATAAAACATTTCAACCGGATAGTTTTCGTAGAATTCTAATATTTTTGAAGTGAAAACTACTTTAGGCGCGTTGGGCATTTTTTGAGATGGAAAAAACCGTTGAACTCGCGCCACTGTTACCGTAAGTGATACCGCGCGTGTTTTGTTTATAAGACGAATAAAAAAAATACCCGCTTCGGATGTGTTCGGCTGTCCTCGGGATGTACTCGATTTTAATGTATATCCGATATGACAGTGAGTGATGGCCAAGTATTCTGTTTGTGTTTTGTTTTCACTTCAGTCGGCACTCCCGGTGTGCCACTGTTTTTTTTTAGCCTACACTGTCCCACTGCTGAGCAGAGGCCTCCTCAAATCCTTCTAGGCATCCTTTTCTAATGCCTCCATATGATTCCAAAACTTTGTTGTATTTTGTCATCAGCCATTGCACAAAGTGCTAACAGCGCTCCTAAAATCTAATTAAACTTCATAATGTATTTAATTATCGTTACCTCGAATATAAAAACAATTTCAGGCCACAGGCAACGTTAATGCCCCAGATTGCAGTATCCCAACTTTATGATAACTATAAAACGGGCATGATGACGTTAATTTGGAGCTAGTATGGCGGTAACGCATTGCTTATTGTTGCAGGGCTGCGTCGCTCAACGTCACACGTCGGCGTCTTGGCGATACTCAACTGTTTGCTGTACAGGCACTGGTAAGGAATAGCAATTATTTATCAGGTAGTATATTCGTAACTAGCGTTAAGCTTGGTTTCCTAGGAAACCGTTTCTGTCATATTATAACGGCCGTCATGAAAATCTGTCATTTATGCCAGTAATTGACATTAAGTCAAACCCCGCTGCCCAAAGATTAAATCGGTAGATTCGCTCTCACCGTTCTTAGTCACGCGAATAACTGTCCATACTGAGAAGAGAGAGCTATCCATTATTAAATAGCGTTTCAAAAAATAGCATTATTTAAAGTCACTGCGTCATAGTGTGTCAGAGGTGTCCAAACTAACCAGAATTGACTATCTTTTGATAGTCGATTCTGTTTAGTTTTTTTTTATATTTTTTGTAGAGAGGGAACAACTTGAATCTTTGTCGCTGTCATCATTTTTATGACATGGCCATAGTGACGGCCGTTAAGTCCGGCCACCCCTCTTCTATGAAACCGTAGCTTAATTGGTCAACGTGATGGTGACTCAGCGCTAGCGTCACGTTAATTTGTCGACATGATGGTGATGCGGCGCAACCGTCATGTTATTGGTCGACGTGATGGTGACGCGGCGCTCGTGTCAGTTAATCGGACGACGTGATGGTGACGCGGCGCTAGTGTCACGTTAGTTGGTCGACGTGTTGGTGACGCGGCGCTAACGTCACGTTAATTGGTCGACGTGATGGTGACGCGGTGCTAGCGTCACGTTAGTTGGTCGACGTGATGGTGACGCGGTGCTAACGTCACGTTAGTTGGTCGACGTGATGGTGACGCGGCGTCACGTTAAAGATACGGTTTCCTAGAAAAGTGGTGGCCCCATAGTGTCCGCAATTTACCGGTTAATGACGTCACTGAAACGTTATTTCAAATTTGGTGTGTTTTCCTTGAGAGCGTTTTTTTGACACCGTAAAGTTAAACTTCGCTGCCATCATATTCATGACAGCCATCAATGCGGCGTTTTGTGGCGGCCTTCTAGGAAACCATAGCTTTACACAGCGAACATGCGTTCGACAAACGGCAATGCTAGATATGAAGGAAGTCTTACTAAGAACATCCATACATATATGCCAACACATCGTGGTGGCATCGTTGCGCTTTTATTTTGTGTTATTGTCCTGTGTTTCACTTACCTATAAAATCTATTGCGAATAATCAAAAGTATATTGAACGCCAATTCATTGCGTATAAATGTCAGGAAACTGAACTTTAATCAACCATTTTAAAATTGTGCTGATATTTCAAACACTTTGTGGGATTTTATTAAAATAAAATTCAATAAATAATTTATATAGGTACCTCACAAACATGACCAGTCTTATTTCAATATATTCGAATTTCATTTCAAATAAATACCAACAAAATGTTTCTTTTTGCTTTTTTGGCGTCACATGCCTCTCATTTTTGTTCACTATGTAAGTTACGAGATGAATTCATTTATTTTACACACGTACATATAATATATCTCATCCAATCATGTCCTGTACATGCAGGGACTAATTGGAAATGGATTGAAAATGTATCGCATCGTGGTTTAACATTGTGAACCTTTTTATAGCGAAATATGAATTGATAAAAGTGATTGCTTTTGGTCTAAACCCACCTTTAGAACGGTTGTATGAAAAAGATGGAAAACGCACACGATAGCAAAAACTAAAACAAATACTAAAATATTCAGTATGTGTGTCGAATTAAACATTAATGAACATCCAGACATGAAACAGGAATCGTTAATAACATGTAAACTTGAATTATTAATACCTATGCTCGAATGATTAATTATCATTATTAATCACATGTTTTCGTTCACAGGACTGTCCGATGATCAGAAGACTATAAAAAAAAAACACGAACTTGTCATTTTCTCATCTAAAATCAGTGTTAGACTTTAGTGATTGAAAAATTACATGAAAATGATGCAGGTAAAGTTATTTTATCAACAACGTGAGTTGAACGTAGTGAATTTTATACTTGTACATAATTAACTTGTATTAGGACTTTTAAGATGATAGTGATGTTTCGCTTCGACGAACCTTATGTACGTAACTGTTACTTTAAATAAGAACTTTAAAATAAAGGAGATCCCTGTTTTTACATTGTTTTGTTATTTCATTTTGAATAATTTCGTACTTACAATAAAGTTGAGCGCGGGGTAGTAACTGGAGCGGCGAGTGTTCAATACCCAGTCTATAAATAGTTTGTAAATAAATATTGATTCGAATAAAATATAACAACCCTTCCCACTGCGATACTATCCAGTAGCGATAACTAAAGTTTGAACATAAAAACTTGTTATTCCTATGAATCCTTGAGTCCGCAGCATGGATGAAAATATAAAATAGGTAAGCGTAGAATTTGTAGCGATACTAATTTAGTGGAAACGTATAACTAATCTTATAAATACCTTACTAAATAAACGTTGTTTTTAGACGAGATGCGACAATAATCTACCTAATTCCAGGGATAACCAAAAACACATAAAGGTTACTGTTACTATGAAACAGCAAGTGTTTCCTTCGAAATGGAAATAAATTGTTCCAATTGCGCTGTAAAATGAAAATGCACATAGAGATGACATTAAAAATTCTATGAGATAATTAATTAAAGGAGGACAGTGGAGAGACGGCGAGATGAGACCGCTGCTGATTCTGTTAGCACCTTTTATTTAACTCCGGGAAATAAAATTGTAAAAGTGTAAAATACTATCCTACTTTTATATGGTGAGATAGGGACATGGACGCGCTAGCTGTAACCATGAAATTAGCATATTATTCTAGACCCCCTTTTTTTTCAGCTTGGGAAATTATCAAATGACCCCTCCCGCTCTGGGTGGAGCGGAACGGAGTGTCAGACTCTTATTGACTAAAACCCACCCGCATTCCTTCCTTAGCCCTTTATGTTCCGGGCCAGCGGTAACCCTTTCGGAAGAAAAAAAAAATCTGCTGTTTCTTAGAAAAGTGCAATACCTACACGATCAAAATGTACTGAACAGCATTTTTTTTTTAATAATCGACAGTAAGTGTTATCGCTTTGCAGAATCATGTACTAAATCTATGGTAACACGATGTCCCTGCCACCCTATATAGATGTGAAAGTGTGTTTGTTGGTTCATTCTTCTTTCACGTAGCAACTAAGCTTCAGGTCGACGTGGCTTTTTTTTGCATAGATTGTTCGTGGACCGTTAAATGACAGGCTTCTGTCAAATACCGTCAAATGCACGGTTCTTGTGGAAAACTCAACGCGGGTAAAACATCGGAGCGCAGCTAGTACAATATACCTACAGCTACATGGTTAAGTATAGGGAAATCTGACGGCTACTCTACTGGGGTTTTGTTAGCATTAAGTATCTTAGCGCTTTTTTTTCTTTTTTATTAACCTTGATGAGAAGAAAAAGAGAAGGAAAAGATATATACCTATATATATAGTTCTCAAAGAGATATTTGATTCGAATATTTTTTTGACAAGAAAGTAAATTTTTTGGCAGAACACCTATCGTTTTATTGTTACACACAACTCGATTCCTACTGACTTCCCTCTAAAAAATGGCACAGTCAGTATTTATTCTATAGACAAATAATGTAATCATATTAAAGATATCTACTCCGGTTCTTACAAAAATTGACCCTTCGCTACTGAGGTATACCTACATAAATCGATTAAATCCAGGGTTTAGTTTTATCATCATATTGTCGGTAGGTACAGTAACTACGCAAGATACAAATGCGATTTCCTCCTAAATCTATATCTAGATACCTAGAGGTAAAATAGGTTAGGCTAGGTTTTTATATAGAGGTAAAATTTGTTTGTTTGTTTGTAAGTTTGTATGTAGGGGATAATTTCTGGTAGGCTATAGGCTATATAACATCACACCATGACCTTTAAGGCAATACCAAAATAAATTGGTGGTTTTTTCGTAACCATTTATTTCACTATTACAGCATGTGTGGATTTAATTTTTGTTTATATGTATATTGACTATTTTATTAATACTCTGACTGAAGGAAAATGCAATTTGGTTAAATTTCTTTGGTAGAATTTAATTCCGAAAAGCCTTCTACTTTTTATATTTTATTCTGTAATTTTAAAATCCTAGGTAATTTCATTGAAAAATTGCATTCAAAATGTGCGTAATAGGTAATTGAAAACTCTGGCTGAAAATTGTTTTTGACACATACCTTAATTTATTTTTAAACAATTTTGATTTGGTTTGGCGCTTACGTTGTTTTATTTTGGTACCAGCGCATTGTTGCGTCTTTTTTCACACGTGGAAGCAATTGACTATGTCGCTTTCTTATGCCCGCCCAGTTCGCCTGCAGCCTTTGTCAGTGTTATAGATTTATTTTTTCTACGTATCACCGTATATTATTTACGAAGCAAAAAGAAAAAAGGCAGAAAGAACGAAGTGATGCAACAGACTGGGGCGTGGGAACAAGAAATTTCACGCGGGTGAAGTTGCGGGCAGTTAGTTATTGATATTATATATTTTATGGTGTTAGGAACGTACATAGTATTATCGAACCCATACTGTTACAAAACCTTTTCTTAAAGTTGCAATTTTAATTTCACGAGAAAAACGTTTTTTAATTTAACTGTAAGATATTTATGCACGTGACTGTACAAAGGCCTTCTCATACACTGCCGTTATGAACGTTAATAATGAGTAGGTACCTATTATCATAATCGCCATACTCAGGGAACGGATTAGCGGTGATAGTAACTTATTAATAATTATTATTCGTGAGAAGGCTGGCTATGGATTATTATCTAAACTATAATAATATATTATTATAAAGAGAAAACATTCGATTTTTTGTATGTGTAGATATACCTATGTTTGTTTGTTAGGCTTTCACGCTAAAACGGATTTGGATGAAATTCGGCACATGGGTAGACCATGACCTGGATTACCTATGGATACTTATGCGGGTAAAGCCGCGGGGCGCAGCTAGTTATAAAATAATCTTAGCTTTTTGCCACAAGTTTCAAAAGAAACGAAGAGATGAAGAGCAGAAACGAAGAGATGAACACTGATGAAAACCAGACGAGATATGTCACAAAACTTGTTGGCAGCGGTCTACTTACAATCATTAGTAGTTTATCACAAAACCTTAAAATTATTTACAATTTACGAATTTGTAAATTTTACAAGTCCGTACACCACAAAACTCTAAGCCACAACACCATTGTAATGGAAAAACAATTTATACATAGCCCACATGCAAATTAAACACAAAGGAAAAAAATAACAAATTAAAAAAAGTCTTAAGTACATAATATATAAAATAATATTGTAAATACAATTATGTAAAATTGTACACTTGTAAAGTTTTGTGATATAGGCAGTGCCCTGGTTTTCTTTGTGAGTATTGGGTGTCTAGTTGGTTTCACGATAAGACGAATTTACTTACATACTAGAAACCTATCTGCTTATCAATTCGAGTCGTAACGTGAACCATAGATGTTCTCAAGAAATATCATGTTCCTTATAACGCGACTAAATTGTAATCTGAATATCTATGTGATCAGTTTGCCAAGCCGACAAAGATTAGTTGTTTATAAGAAAAAAACACAACGTTTGACTTTTTATTTCGAAATCTGAATTCCAAAGAACCTAATAAGTAAAACGGTAAAATATTTTAATTAACAATTTATAAAAGAAAAAGCTCTAAAAAGTATTTGAGCATTCAGAAAAATGTTTTCAACGCCAGCTTTTGAAACGTACCTCGTTATGAAAGTTAAAATATAATTAGCAGTTCTAAAATATTAGTTAATATATTTTAGTTCTTCGAGGTGAGATACAACGATCTCGAGATACACCTCGCTGGAACAACTTGTAACAATAGGTTTTCATTTTGAAACTATACTAAATTCTGTTCCAAAAGTATCCGCTGAAAGTGTAAATAGACCCTGTTCAGGTAAAATTGTTACACAAGTACTCACTAAAGGGAATTAGTAACACATTCCTGTCTTCTGAAAGATGTAGGTTAACGTATATTGTTGGTTTTGTTAACCTATATTTGAACAGAATGACGCATAAAGACAGAAACTAGGTACATCCTAATGTTCCGTAATCGCGGAGACAGAAACATTTCTTTACATTAACTTTATAACATTACCCTCAGTTCATTCTTACTAATTGCTTAGAAAATAACAAGGAACAGCAGCTAATAAAGAAACAAAAGTGTTGTTGTGGTACGGTCAGCATCAAAAGTCGATTATCACTTTAGTTTTTTTAATTTCAGTTATTGAGCAAAATATTTGTTCGAAATTGCAGCAGAAGTATAATGCGATTTTAACAAATATTTTGCTCAATAACTGAGATTTAAAAAACTGAAGGGTTAATATTTTGCTCAATAACCGAGATTAAAAAAACTTAAGTGTTAATCTACTTTTGATGCTGACTGTACGTGTGATCGGCCCCCTAGATTATGTAGTTATATACGTATACAAATAATAAACTTAAAGTGTCTGTTTATGATATGAATAAATGCATTATAAGAAAGTATATACGGTAACTATTTTTATTTATTTATTTATAGGAGAACCAACAGCTATAACGGAAGCATAACAATTGTATATGAGACATAAAGACAATTACAGGTTCTCACGAGTAAAAACAGAAAATGTAGTAGAAAACTTAGGATCACTAACGAATTGCCTTTCCCCAATAAATAGGTCTTTAATTTGTTTAAAAAAAAAGTTAATGCTGTTTATATACTTTTGAATTTTTTAACTTGTTGAATAAAAAGACAGATTGAACTTTGTAGAACGAAGAGCGATGAGTCCTTGGACACCATGGGCGCTACTGAACTTGAATAAACATATTTAGTAAAACCACATTATTTCTCGAAAATCCTACCTGGAATAGGTACCTCTACCCAAATCCGTTTAATGTAGGTACCTACAATTTATTGAAATTCCTAGTAATTTATTGAAAGGTTTTTATGAAATTCATCTCGGTAGTGAAATTAACAGAATTATCCTATCTAGAACTCAGTAAAACAATGTGAAAATTTCACCATTTTTGCAATACGTAAACAATGATTTGGTAAGAAAATAAAATAGAAAGGAAATCTACAAAAGATTTTTAGGGCGACATGAAAGTCGCCTTAGAAAGAAAATAAACGACGCTCGGCGGGTTCATCATGACTCGACCTTTCCCGAAACAAATCCTGATCACACAGACAGTTTGATATATTAATTTTGTTGATACTTTTTGTTTAATGTTGATCAAAATCGATCTAATTAAGATTAATGTAATTAACTCACCGAGTTTCATTATAAAATACAAACAACTTTTAATAGCCGCAGTCTGTCATCGCGATTTACGACTTTCAAATATAACTTTATTTAAGTCCAATGTTATTGTAGCACGCTACAATAAAATAATTTAACTTTAATGTTTTCAACCACTGTTATGTCTCGTGGGTGGGTGTTGTAAGAGACGTTAATATAAACTGTGGTTAAATTAAATGGTCTATCGAACGACCGCGACGGATGACCTAACATTACGTTGGTGATGATGATTAGTAATGTAATTTAGTAATAGGTAGTAGGTAATACGGGCTGGTGTCCGCAACTCCACGTTAATGCGCGTATTTTGCGTACGGATGTAATTTAGTACCATTCATACCAAGGGAAGAAGTGGTGGCCCAGTGGTAACAGGCGATTTACGAGTTGTAGGCCGTAGGTTCGAACTCAGACAGGCGCTTTACTTTGTGTAAATTATTTCATCGCCACTGCTCTCAAAACGCTGAAGGAAAACATCGTGAGGAAACCGGAATTTCCTGGAACAAATAATTAAAATCATGTGACATCTACCAACCAGCACTGGGCCTGCGTGGTAGATTACGGCCCACTCCCTCCCACTGAGAGGAAGTCTATATCCCAGGCGTGTGATCATTATAGGCCTATTATGATAA
Organism: Luperina nickerlii; assembly: GCA_963855955.1. Taxonomy (NCBI): domain Eukaryota; kingdom Metazoa; phylum Arthropoda; class Insecta; order Lepidoptera; family Noctuidae; genus Luperina; species Luperina nickerlii. Next base: position 9,764,847 of record OY979669.1, read on the forward strand.
TGCTTACCAAAGAGACTTTATTCACAAAAACTTGTAGATACGCAATACAAATTTTAATTTTCATTACTGATTTTGAATGTAACCAACATTCAAAATCAGTAATGAAAATTAAAATTTGTAATATTTATTATTTTAATAACAAAACGCCAACATCCACATCCGGGACCATATGTAAGTCATCTAAGCATAGTTCCTTGTGATAGCCCTAAGCCCCCAATATAATTGCTCATCCATTCGCAAATAGAGCCAGGTTATTACGCCATCCTATGCCATCCTTGTCGTAAATCTTTATGACCAGAAGATACAAATATACAATTGAATTGTCACATTTGTAAAAGGGAAATAAAAATCGAGTTTCGTTACAAGATTTGTGTGATTCAAACAACTACAATGTAGAACTAGAAACTATCCGTCCGGAGAGTAAAAGCACCGGTGCACCTGGTACGAAAATTTTCTTTAACAAACGATCGCTGGCATTAGTCCAGGTAAAACTGCGATTAACACATTTCCAGAACGAGCGTGGAAACATCGAAAAAACACGTGGATCTTTCAGCACAGCATCATAAAACGTGTGTGAAAAGTGGAGATGTGATCTTACTAGATAAGTAAGTTTATATCCGCCGAGGGCTCTGCATGCTTCTCGGGTAAATTGAAAACCCTGAAATTTCCTCTGACAGCGTTCTTTCTATCCAGACGAATCCAAATGACTGCAAAGGAATAATATTTGATAATGCACTTCAATTCTATTAGGTTCTCGCAAAATGAACCGAATATTCGAGACGATTGCAATAAAATTACTATTGCGTATATCCCCAGTGCGCCGGGGTTTTGTTTCCGATCAATTTTAACTGCAATGTGTTTGTTTTAGTGTTTTTTGTATAAAAAGTGCTATGGTAATGCTCTAGGGGACTGTCCATTATACTGCCGCCGCTGTAGTATTTTTTTTTAAATAATAAACTATTTCTAATTTTCTTTGTTCCTTCGAATATAATGTTTGTTCTAAAGTACATGTCAGGATATAAATAAAGCGTTTGAACTTCACAGCGTTTGAACCGTTTACTAGATTCTTAGAATTTTGTAAATAGGTAAATATGCGTGGAGCCAAATTAAAGTAGTCTTAGAGGATTATACAGCTGAGAGGGCGGGGACATCACGTCGCTGCGATGACGCTGTCAGCGGAGGGGGTGACACACCATGAGCCGTGTGCTCACTCGCCTCTAGCACTTTTGCTGCGGAGCTCGGATTGGACGGACGTGTACTAGTGATCGTATTGAATTATATTCTTGTAATGGTTTTTGTAATTTAAATAAATAATTGTAGGCCGTTTCGTTTTTTCTTTTTCAAAAATTTTTTAGGCTTCTGATCCCTAAGAGTATTAAAATATGAAGTTTATAGGTAGACAAACAGTAAACATTCTAGAAAAGACTTAGGCATGAAAAACGGCAAAGAAAAACATGTGTATACAAAGGTACACATGTTTTTCTTGCCGTAAAAATTACGGTTTATTTGCCTTGTGCAGGCACGGTCGTCAGTATTGTATGGATCACTATGGAAGTTTGTTGACGACACGGCGGCACTACGGTACGGCGCCGTCGACATATACCATAGAACCGTCTCATATACGAGATCACTCGATTTTATTACGGCGCGGTTAACACGCTGTACTGTATAGAAACCGTGCCGTGTACAAAGGAAGCCCCTTTCACACGTCGTCGGTGATCAGCACTCTTATTGCATAACAAACTATCAACCACAAACTGAATTATTTATTTATTTAATACTTCAAGCACTTAAAAGTACAGAGGCGGACTTAATGCCATAGGCATTTTCTACCAGAAACTATGTTTTATTTCTTTTTTTTTCTGAATGATTTTGAAGAATATTTCTAATCCATTGCTTCATGTGTTCGAAAAATTTGTCTGCTCAATAACGTAAATAATGAAATGAATGTTGTTGAATTGTCAAAATGAAAGCCATTGCTACTGTTAGTGTGTTACGGAATTGCCCGCAGGACGATATTTTATAGTGAAAAGTTGTGATCACACGTCAACATCCCATTGTTCGTACTGGTTCGTACGTTCAAAAACAAATGCGGTATGAAACTGCCATATGGTTACCAAAATTATAGGTACAGTAAAATACTAACTGATTATCGCAGTATGCAGGGGCGGATCTACTTAAAGGCTTTTTGGGCTGCAGCCCAGGGCCCCGTGGATCAGAGGGCCCCCCCAACCGAACTGAAAACAATAGACGATATTGTCAATAATAAAAATTATCTAGAATTAAAAAAATCGGATCTTAATAAAATGGCAATTGGTTGAGTAATTAGGTAGGGCCCCTAAGCAGTATTAGCCCAGGGCTCCACAAATTCAAGATCCGCCCCTGGCTGTATGAACGACTTAAGATGTCACATTACAGATCAGATGCTCTCTGACTGCAGGAATATCTTTGCTAGATTTGATGGCGCTATACCTCGAGTACCGTCTTGCACCAGTTTCTTCTCGCAGGTAGGTACACTTGACCTAAATCTAAATACTCAGAGCAGAGCGCCATTTCTAGGGCAACTTTAATTAAGGCAAAACAATAGTTAATTTAGATTTAGATTATAAGCTACTTGGGATACAGGCAAGATACTATTTACCTATTTCAAACTGCGAAATAAGCCACATTTTTAGGCAAATATAAAAGCAACATTCCCACCGTTTAATTAATTCGTTTGAATCCATCGTTAGTGGTTCTTCCCTGCTGCATGATCATAACACAAAAGATTATTACATATTGTGCAGTTCCATTTAATTTCGGTTACCGCGATCCAGCATCAGTTGGCTAGTTTCTTGGAATTAAAAATATACGGACATTATTTTGGTTTCTAAAACTCTACGGACTTCCGTTTCTAGGGTTCTTTACCCAAAAGGTGCCAACTGCGTGTACAAATGCGTGCGTGTGTAAGTGTGCACTTGGCCGATATAGCCAATCGATCTTTTGAACAGTAATAGGTAAAAACTTGAAATTTTCACAGAGTGTGTACGTACTACTATGAGTGCTATAACAATAAAAACAAAATAAAGTAAAAAAAATCAAGGGGTGTTCATATAAGGAACGTGTTCTTTCGGCATTTTGTATTGTACGGTGTTACGGAACCCTTTGTGTGCAAGTCTCACTCCCACTTGGCCGCTAATTTTGTTTTAATTGAATTATTAATTACAGAAAAACTGTGTTTTCTAAGGTAAAAATTTGTTTATTGAAAAATACTCCCATTATACAGACTGCCTCGATGGTCTAGTGGTCGTAAGCGCTTCTACTGAACCTGTGCCTGTGGTCCTGGGTACAATTTCCGGGTCGGGCAAAGTGTTAGGTGGTGGTGGTGGTGGTGGTGGTGGTGTTAAGTGTTAGTGTTAGGTTCGGTGTGTGGTGTGTGTGTGTGTGTGTGTGTGTGGTGTTAGTGTGTCTTTTCCATCTCGAATTTCCCAGTAGCAGACCGGAGTCAGGATTTGTGTTTATGGCAATAGGCTCGCCCCTTATTACATGGGACTTAAACATAACTGCCGAAATATGGGTGTGCTGTAGTTATACCTCTGTCTAATCGATCGTAGAATACAGGCGTGATGTTATGTTAATTTACTTCTATAATAAAATAAACGTCATCATTTTAATCACAATAGAAACTTGTTTATTATAGACTAATTGTTCAGTCGACAGCTATAGGCCGACCGCTTAACTGAGACGTTGCTTGAGATAGCTGCGCGGTGCGGGAGGGTTAATAGTTGTCACAAGTTGACGAATCACTGAGCTCTCGCACCACGTCACCACACCCCTCCCGCACCGCGCTGTTACCTCAGGCAAGATCTCAGTTAAGCTGTCGGGCTATAGCTTAACATGTATATATAGTCGACAACTAGATTAATAGTTAAATTGGTACAAATAAGTTACAACAGTTACAAAACTATCTTTTCCATGATAAAGTAAAATTACTATTGAAAGTAAATTACTGATTCAACTTTGTGACATAAAATATGGTGTATTTACATGTCACAAAGTTTAATCAGTAACTTGCATGATACTTTATTTCTCCGGTGTTTGAGAACCACGATATTGTGTTTTGCCGACCGTACTTCATAATTGAATACATGCGTAGCAATTCTGGGATCTGCTACGACCGCGTAGCTCGCGTAGAGTTGACGTCACCCACACGCTACGCCGTAGATACCGCATGATAACTTTTATTTACGATAAAGGCGCGTTCCCACTATGTCGTGACGATTAATTTTTCGTTGGACGATTGTCGTCTCTAGCTTTTCCCATTATATCGACTGTTTATCGTTACTGTGTCGTCGAAATATTTTATCGTTGAACGACTGTCGCATCTAGCTGTTCTCATTGGATCGTGACAACATTTTTACTGATCACGGCAGTCGCCTTGTCGAATGCACATTAGTCGCCTCTACGTTCTTTTAAAGATCAGTAGTGGTATAAACGTGTGTATCTATGTGTGATACGTGTGCGTGTGATACATGGGTACGATAGATAGTCGCAATAACGACACATGATTTGTCGTCACCATAAATCGTAACGTATTTTTTATCGTTTTATGACTGTCTTTGTCTTCACTGCAAAAAAAAGTCATAGACGACAGTTAATCGTGTAGTCCTATATGTGAACCACAAAATACACAAGCCATGACGCTTTAAACGACACGATAATCTGTCGTCACGACATAGTGGGAACGGGGCCTTAAACAAATTATTCAACGAATTTGATTGAAATATAAATACGTCGTATAAATGTCCGTTTATTTATATGTAAGTTACCGTTTTCATTCTCTCAACTTATAACGTAATATTTTTATGTAACTAAGTTTCTGTATCCGTAATGTCATCCTTTAGCGTAAGATTCTGCATGCGTTTAGCATTTGAGTTATATAACTGAGTTGCAACTCGGTAATCACTCTAAAAAGCATGTAGTGACCTTCATAGATTTAATCCACAATTTAGATAAGCTATCACATTATGTGTTATATCATCGGTATATAATCGGATGATGTTATTGAGTCACTTTATATGATTGCATCGTCACTTCCTTACTACAGAGATGCAGGTTATTCTTAGACGGGAACTAGAAATACCATATTATCATTGTTAGGCACAGTATTTTTATCTCACAAAGCGACACGCGCTTTACTTGTGTTAACCAAGCGTACAAACACGCTATTAATGCGTGAAGACGAGTAGCATGAGCACATAACACACTTCCGCTACACACGTTTCCCGACTTCGCCATTGTCTCGGACGGACCGAGAACTCTGCGCTTACACACACATTGAGCATACAGCGTGTTTGTACACTTGTTAACCACAAGTAAAACGTGCCAGATGGCTGATGGGCCTGAAAGCTTCTGGAGTGGCGACCGCCTACCGGAAGACGTAGCGTTGGAAGGCCTGGAAGCAGGAGGACTGTTGATGTTGTGAAGCCCGCAAGAATCCGCTGGTTGCGGGAAGCACAGAATCGGTCGAAGTGAATCGGTCGGACAGTGTGGTCGGTGTGAGTGTGTGGTGTGGTGAATGGTCGGTGTGGTGAGTGTTTGGGGGAGCCTATATCCAGCAGTGGACGTCTTTCGGTTGAAATGATGAAAGAAAATGATGAAAGCGCCCCTCACTTTGTGAGATAAAAGTACTATATGTAAGTACTCTGCTTTGTCACTGGCTGGTACAGATTCTTTCTATTTGTCTCTCGTAATACGTTCGTTCTATTTCTTGCAAAAATATAAGCATTCAATATTTTGATATTGTATCGTTTGAATTGAATGAAAGTCAAACGCAATTTTCAAATAAGTAGGTAAATGTTATGCCCTCTCTTATCTAAACTATCTAGACCTCCTTACTAAAGCAAACTCCTGAACTTAAAAAGTAAATTTAGCTGTTTGCTCCATCGTCACACTGACTCCGTAAATAAAGTCTCCTTACTGAAGTCCTTTTTTTTCGTAAAATTGTAGAAAAATATGACATCTGTGCACTTAAGTATATTTTCAATTCAATGTTCCAAGTCGCGGAGAAGTTTTGAATGTATGTTGATAAAGCGCTCAAGGCACATTCGGTTTTAGCTAAGCTTGAGAAATGTGTTTGTATAAACTAGGCTTTCACAATGTTATGAGATGTGAAGCTCTCGAACAGAGATTTACTTATCCTTGTTAATGGATCGAAAACCAAGCAAACATTCATAATCATGATGATATTGTGTACAAGAAATGTTCATGAATATTGTAATAGTATTCAAGAGTGAAATTGGATGTAGCCTTATAAACCAAAAAATCTGTCCACGCCTTAATAAGAATAGGACTCATTAAAACACAGTAAACTAATCTATTCACAGACAAAGAAGAGAGACAAATAAAATGTCACTTTAAAACAAACGAGTATCAAAGAATATTCCGTAGTAGATAATTCACTAAGGGGATAAAGCAGTGTCTTAAGTCACGGGCGCTAATTTAAATCTCAAACGTATGGGAAGCATTTTTAGGACTCCCGAGCGGGCTCGAGGGAGCTCAGAGTTAACTCCTGAGCGAAGCGAGATAAGACTAGACCTGAGTGCAGCGAGTGATTCTAGCTTGTCCAAGACGAAGACACCTTCATCCCCGAGGAGAATACTCTACTTTTCGGACCTACTACGAGGTAAAAAAAGCCAAATCGATTGTCGAATTAGTAGTTTATGAAACAGTTAAATAACCGGGGAATATTTAGTTACCTATGTGCAGTTTGAAACATAGTGTATGGAACTGCACATAGGTAACTAGGTATTTATCTTAACTCGTGCAATGTCATGAAAAAGTTTTTTTTTAGTAAAACTTTCCATACGATTTTCTCAGTTGACTTGCTTTAGGTTTGCGTGACATAATAATTTAACATTAGCGAGCAGGTGGTGTGAAGTGGTAGATTGTTTGCCAAGGAAGCAAACAACTATTTTGAAGGCGAGAGTGTTTCTTTGAATCCAGAGCGCAGTGAGGGATTCAAAGTACATCACTCGAGCTTAAAATAGTGTTGCTCTCGAGGTGGACACTCTACTTTTTATCACTCTATGAAAAAATAAGTAAGTGCAACTTATGAATAAGAATAGTACGTTTATTTATTTATATGTACGTTGATTTTTTATATAACTAAGTAAAATCCTAATTTGAGCAAACAATTACGAAGCTTTTTTTTAATTTGGCTTGTGCGCGGTTTTCTCTATCATACAGTCTGTTATTTGAGACTGTTATTTGTTCATACAATGTTCGTGATTGATCCCTTTGGTGATTGGAACTTTTACTAACGATATACATATTCCAAATTCAAATCACTTTTAGTCCCTAGGGATTAAAGAGCTATTTTAGTCCCTGTTTTTGAAGAATACACTAGCTCTTTTTGAATAAATGTGATAAAAATAATATATAAATATGTCTGTCTATTCAAACTCGCCAGTGATATAGGTACACAGATAAAGGACCATGTGTCAAAACGGTCCATGTAACCAACAGCAATGAACTTCATATTTTCTAAAAAGGATTCTTTGTTAAGTAGGTTTGCTAAAAAGGTTTCTTTCTTGATATTGTTCCAGCTTTGGGATACGTACAATAACAGAGCATTAAAAAAGAACAAGTCACTTTTCACATTAAAATAGGAGTGAAATATTTTTAGGAAACAGGACTGTGCTGCACCCTGATTGTGTAACGCACACATTTTCACAGTCCTAAAGACTTTGACGGAAATTGCTAATCCATCGCTTCATATGTTAGAAATTTTCATCTTAACAACAACGTAACGTAATAATGCTGTTAAGCTGTCAAAATAAAAGGCATTGCCTTTTAGAAGTGTGTGTGTTAGCTCACGTTCGCACGGACGTAAAAGTAGCGCGGCGGGATTTTATTGCGCACTGGATTTTCAACTCTCGGTATTGAGCCCAGCGTTGAGAATCCAACAGAGCAATCCCAGCGCGTCAAAAACACACTGTTGGATTTTCAACTCTGAGCGCTAAGCACTAAGCAGTGCGTTGAAAATCCAGTGCGCGAAAAATATCGCCGCGAGAAAAACACGCCCGTGCGCACTTTACCTTACACAATTACCCCACTGGTTGGTGAAACCACCTTCCATGCAGAAATGCCTATCCTCTTCGTCTTTTATTACATTACTTAATCATAATAATATCTAATCTTCACTGTCCACTGACGCCACCACAACTATGCCTAGTCGGTACAATGGCCACCCAATTACGTTCATGTGCTCAATCCTAGATAGAACTCATTAATTTAGGTCTTTCGTGCACTTACATCCAATTAACCACATATCGTAGTTAATTAAGGACAAGATAATCCGACCACAAAATGCTCTTGAAAATATTGGAAGAAATAACAAAATAAGCTCCTCTGTTTTAGAACATATCTATTACATAATAAAATAAATGAGTTGAAACATCACATCTGTTTACCTACCTATAGTAAACCCCCATCGACATTTGTAGCTATAAATACTTAAGCACTAAAGTCAGTTACATGAACAATTAGAGTTTACAACTTTAATAGTAGATTTAATAAACTTAATATTTAACTAGCGCAATAGATAGCAGATGATAAAATAAATAATAAATAAATTGCCAACAACAAGTTGGAATTAGCTCCAACAGTTTTAGTTTTGGGCTAGTTATCTGCAGCTCTCATACCTCTGCAACTGTTAGAATGGCAAACACGATAACATTAATGAATTTGGGTTCGGTTGGGTTTCATTTCCTAAGTCTAGCGGTGAGTTGTGTCGGTGAGGATTACCTCCTGCCATCTCTCTCACACATGCCACATGACCCACATCCGTCCTTATCTCTCAAACACCTTATTCTGCTCCTCTTAGGTAGCAGCTGTATCTGTTTTAGCGAACAGGATTGAACTAGATTACACACCTTTACAAATAATTACCAACCTCTAATACTGCAGCACATACGTTCGAATACAAAACCACGTTTGATGTGAAGGTGATTCGAACGAAGGTATTAAAAACTGCTAAATGAAAAGAGGAATCCTTTGTTTTATTCACACAAATATGACCAAAACATTGACGGAAAATCTTTTATAACGCCATTGAAATACGCATTTGAATTTTTATAAATTATAACGGCTTTAATATCGTGAATTTATGAATCGTCATCTCCTGTAACGCATTTCAGAATAAAAGCTTTATTTTTCTATGTAAATGAAATGTTTGATTGCGGCGGAGCGCGCGACTAAAATCTTGTAATAAACAACCCTCGGCCTCACTGTATAAATTTTTTTCTCGTTTTAGGGTTTCGCAGACACTATAATTGTGTAATGTTGGGAACCCTTATAATTTCGTCATGTCCGTCCGGCCGCGCCCTGCAGCAGCTACGTCAATTTGCCACTGATTTAATCATTGTAATTTCACACGAGTGGACCTTTATCCACAACCTAAGGCCGTAAGCGACAGCCCATCGATCGATACCTAACATTACGAAAGGAAATATTGCGGAACAGTATTTTTGAATGTTTACATTATCAGTCTATAATGTTCCAATGGTGGGACACAGGTCTCCTTTTGGTGAGAGGGACCGTAATCCACCACGTAGGCCCAGTGCGGGTTGGCGGATGTCATATGTTTTCGAATTTTCGGTTCTAGGACGTGCCGGTTTCTTCAAGATGTTTTTCTTCACCGTTTTGAGACTAATAACTTTATTCCATGATATTGGCTTATTTGTTTTTAAAGCAAATTTCAACGTTATCAATTTATCATCTAATCTCATATTTATTACGGCTACTTATTAAAACTTCTTAATAGAGAATTTGTTTCTACATAATTTCAGCGCCTAAACATAAATAAACATAAACTAGCTTCTGCCCGCGACTTCGACCGCATGAAATTTCTTGTTACCCCGACCCACCGCGTCGCATCGCATCGGCCGCCCTCGCAATTACTTCGTTTATGCTTAACGTTCTTTCTGACATTGTATCTTTTTGTTCGGTTCCTAAGGGTAGTAGCCTATATAACCTTCATCAAGGATTGGGCTATCAAATGCAAAATATTTTTTGTCTAATCCGACCTGTACCTAGTTCCAGATTATCGCGTTCAAAAAAACAAACGCTTCAGCTTTTTTTATTAGTATACTCGAGTAGATTAATATAAAACTCACATATGATAAAGGAATCGCGATGTTTTGTCAAGTCGTAAGAACAGTGCGAAGCAAGCAGGGGCGGGTGGGTCGCTAATCAAATGTATAAATAATCCGAAATAATCGAAGGATGGACATAAAATTAGTGCAGATATAAGTAATTGCAGCAGACTCCTGCTATTCAACACACGCCGATACTCATAAAGCCATCTATAAGTAAAACGAGACTCTGAACATAATTGCCTTGGAAATAATAGATACTTATACCAAAGACACGGCAACGGGGGTTAAGTGAAAACGCTCTTAATAAAATCGTTCAATATTCATCAACAAACGTATACACCGAGCTGCTACAGTTGATTTATTATAATTAGTAATAAACAAAGGTGTGGTTAAGCTGAAGACAGGGCGCTATGGCGCTCATTAGGGGAGGCCTATGTCCAGCAGTGGACTGCTATAGGCTGATGATGATGATGAAAGGTGTGGTTAAGTAATAACAACGGCACGTGTCGATCGATCAGGTGAAGCCAGGCTTGCCGCGTTTTGACCGTGGATGGGTGATCCGGCTGTCAATCGTGGATCTTTGGCAGTAGTTACGGGTCGTCAGAAGACCAAAAGTCTGACAACGAGTCTTACCAAGGGATATCGTAATACCCAGTAACTAGGTTGTGAAAGTCAGAAAGGCAGTCGCTTCATGTAAAATAGCTGCATCCGGTTAGACAGGAAGAAGCCGATTCCAACATAGTTGGGAAAAGGCTAGGCAGATCTTGGAAGAATAGAATATAATATATTTATTTACTTTAAAACATGGTACAGACGCCAGCACATCAAGCTACCCGAAACTGTCAAAATTTCCCAATCATCTTTGAACCTAATAGTGTAGCAATAAAGTTGAAAATCTATTACAGAAATTTTACAGATTGTAGTAACTTGATGTGCTGGCGTCTGTACATTAAGGTCTTATAAATAAAGTTATGATCATGTTTCGCCATGGACTGGCATACAAATATTTAAACATGTTAAATGTAAAAAAAAAACATATTAATTTATCAAAATTATAACATTGGTTATTGGGGTTTCGTATGTATTTGAACACTTAAAATACTACACTTATTTGTCGCAGATGGATTGTAGAATCCGGTGTTTTACAAAACAGCTCCGTTATGTAAAACAACTGACCAACGCTCAGCTGGATTGTTATTGCGCTACGTTTTACAAAACTGCTACTGACGTTTAGATGTAGGTAATGCAGAAGGGCTTATTTGCAGTCATAATGAGCGTCTTTCTTAAAACTCTGATAACTTTTAATTGATTATTATGCAACTCTGTAGTTTTGATTTAAAGTATTGAGAGGAAGTTCCCTTATTTCTTTTAGAATTTTGTTGAAAACTTTAAAATATAACTACTGCTTACAATAGGTGTATGCCTAGCCTCTAATGTTCCCACTGCTGGGGCACGGGCATTCTCTTACAGAGGAACTGGGCTGTAATCCACCACGCGGGTCCAGTGCGTGTTGGTACATATCACATGTTTGCGGAGTTTGTTTCTAGGTCATGCCGGTTTCCTCACGATGTTTTCCTTCACCGTTGTGAGAACAGTGGTAATGAAATTATTTACACAAAGTAAAGCTCTTGTCTGGGTTCGAATCCACCACCTACAACTCGTAAGTCGGGGCCGTTACCACTGCGCTACCACTGCTCGCTGTGTTAAAGTAATAAAAATCATTTATTTATAATGTGATTTGATTTTTTTTTTACTTTAATATAGGCTAGGTACAGACGCTAGCACATCAACCTACTACAATCTGTCAAATTTCTATAATAAATTTTCAAGTCTATCGCTGAAGCATAAGGTTCAAAGTTGATTGGGAAAATTTGACAGTTTCGGGTAGCTTGATGTGCTGGCGTCTGTACAATTGGAGAGGCCATGTCCAGTAATGGACTGCTGTAGGCTGATGATGATTAAAATTTCAAATTCTTTTGTCTCATAACACGGGGGTGAAAACTGAAACATATAATAAGTAAAACCACCGACACCTATTAGACCTAGTTTAACCTAGTTTTATTATAAACACCTGCAAGTTTTTGCCTACAGTAGGTTTACCTTCAAACTTTTAATGACGCCACCTCATTTCACTTTTTGGCACCTTTTTATTGTGCCAAACTTATAATTACAGTGGCAGTTACTTGGAAGAGCCGGTTTTATAATTTTTTAATGGGCTGCTAATTCTAAGCTTTGTCTTCATTTGAAACTTGTTTATGCAAAAATAACTGACAAATATTAAAAGTTGTTTCCGCTGGTTCCCTCCCCCTTTAGGGTTGCCAACTTTTTATATCTAATATAGTATTGTATTTTCGTACCCATTGCCAGTAAAAATATAGTTAATTGTGAAAAAATAACTAGTTTTTAATTGCATATTTGCTACTTAGAACCTTTATTAACATATTTGTTTAAATTTTAAGTATAACTATTATTATTATTACACTCTTAATTAAGGTTATAAAATACCATTAATACAGCATTTATGACTGGCCCTATTGCGACCATATCGCTATTTTGTACTGAAATGAAAATATATAGTAGGTAGTTTCGCCTACTATATATTTTTTTTAAATATAGTATTTAGGCCTATGATATAGCAGGATACTATATTACATATATAATAGGGTTGGTAACCCTATTCCTCCCCTCCCCAGCAAATTCTATACCTATGGAATTGTATAAATTATAAGACATTCTTTTGTCTACCTCATAAATGTGTAAAAAGGTGGTGTACCTACCTAGCAAGTGGCTTGGTTTTTTGTTTGGTTAAATTAAAAAGATGCTGATAGCACGGTAATACCGTAAATTTTTAATAAAGCTGTTTAACTGTGTGTGATATTTACCGAAAATATTATGTAGGTAAATCTTTTCGCGGAATCACCGAAAATTATTCACAAAATTGCTTTCTCATTTGTCTATGGCTGCTTACCTTCGTGAATACAACCAGCGAAGTGCGAGTCGTATTCACGCACTGAAGGTTCCGTACCTCGTTAGCTCGTTCGTTCTATAGCAGTACAACCTTTGTTAGGATTTCGTTGTATCATTATAAATTTATAACTGAGTTGAGAGTAAACTAAAATATGATTAATTTGGTATTACTCGCAACTTTAAACGTTATTTGGAAGTCAATAAAGGATTGATGCATCCATAGGGTCAAACTTTCTGCTATTTAATAATGAAACGATATTGGTGGACGCTACTGATGGCGCCAAACACGTAGCCGAATTTCTGGGCCGAGTCCGTTTAGATTGCCATCGACACACTAAGAAGAAGAAGATTAAACAATCTCTGAAAAAATCACCTAACGTTTCGTTAAGCGACATGTGACAGTCGGACACACATACATTGTAGGCTTAGTAGCAAGGCACCGTTCACACCATCTCGATAAAAAACCCTAAAAAACCACAATACAAAATAAACAGCAATAATAATAATATCACTTACAAAGCTTCCACACCAAATTGATAAAGACACAATAGGCGGAGGTTAAATAGGGATTCGTTTCAAATAGCCAGAGTAAACTCACGTTAGTCGTGACTATCGCTAAATAGAGATAAAGAACAATAAAGGTACAGGTGGTGGCAGTGGGCGGCCTTTGTGCGTGGCTTTGAAGTAGCACAACTAACGAGGCCGCCGACTCTACAAAGGGCAACCCGCGAGACTATCATTGCCATTCGTTCAAACGAGAACTATTCACGTAGGACAACGTGCGACCTATTAATTAGATACCTTTACGATCCCAAACCGTATGCGAGCTTTGTATGAAACGGAATCGATCACTGTGAACACGTTTGTGTTGCTCGTTCTGTAGTGTTATTGTTACTGGATTGATGACGTTTTGAAGAGTTGATATGAGTGATAAACATTTAGGGGTTTATTTATAAGCATTGCTTAAATTTAAGTAATGAATAGCGACTGTTTAAATGGATGAACAGTCGCTAATCATTACTTAACTTTAAGAGACGTTTATAAATAAAGGGGTTAAAAGTCTGGAAAAAGAAAATATAAATTAATTTAATACTGGTATTCTAAAAAAAACAGGGAATGAATTAGAGTTTCGTGAAGCTACTATTAGTTTAATAATAGCACCAGGGATGGTTAATTAAAAATTTAAAGTATGTATGCATGATACATTTGCTTCCTAATTTATAGCATTGCATTGTTGGTAAGTGCATTTGTTAGTCACAATTATGAAAAACCAAAACATTCAAACACTCAATTAGCGAAGTGTTTTGCTGTACCACAACAAGGCGCCTCAAAAACTCACATTTACTTCACCTCTTACAGCGCAATTTTAACAATTCCAAAGAGAAATAGTGAGTAGAGATAATTCAAGTGGCACTGGCATAGTCGGTAAGCGTTTCTCAAGACGCTAGCGTGGGGCAGTTCTCGACTGTCAGCCGGGGGGAGAGGCTCGCATCTGTTATCTTGCAGACTTCAAAACTACGCTCCTTCAGAAAACGTGCACCGCTGCTCAGCTCGGCGGCTACAGCGGAAAATTCTCGAAAGATTCAAAGTTACTTTTTTATTTAGTAGGTAAATAGATTATGGAATTTAGACCTGACTTGGACTTTTCTATTTTCAATTTATTCAACACTAGATTTTGCCCGTGACGTCGTCCGCGTGGAATTTTTGAATCCCCGACCCGACCCGTCGCATCGCATCGACTGCCCCCACTATGACTTCGTTTTTGCTTAGCGTCCATTCTGTCTTTTTTTCTTTCTACTCAGCTCCGAAGAGTCGTAGCGTGATGTAAAGGCCTATAGCCTTCCTCAAGAATTGGACTATCAAATGTAAAAATAATTTTTCATCTGATACTGCCAGGTAGTTCCAGAGAAGCACGTTACGATTATAAGCAGATTACCTCAACTTGCGATAGTTTAGGAACAATCGTACAACAGAATTACGAAGAGGAAATAAGAAAGAAAGAAAATACGTAAGAGAAGAACCAAAGAAGTATTTATTTATACCAAACAACCGCATTCAATAGAAAGACACCCAACTGTTTTACCAATATAAATACATAATATAATATATCACCCAATTACCGATAACGACGAATATTTTGAAACAATAATTCAAAAATCTTCATCAATCCGCGGAAAATCTTAACATCGCGATTCAGAAAAACGGGCCAAGTGCGTGTCGGACCACTCAAAGAAATTATTGGATCATTAGCTTCGGAGATTACCCCCTACATAAATATAAAAAAACTTTTACCTCTTTTATAAATTATTAGTAAGTATAGACTAGCTTCTGCTCGCAGCTTCGCCCACGTGGGGTTTTATTTTTTAAACATAAGAAAACACTTTTTTCAACTCATTTTTAAGTAACTACACTAACAACGGTTGTTGACCTCCCAAATTTTATTTTTATTTTATCGTGTTTATATTTCGATACCCATCGCGCCTGCGGAGTTTAGCTTGTAGCAGCCAATTTAAAATAACCCTGTACCTATATGTGCAATATTTAACAGAATAACGCAACGTTCTTTATTTGTACCTACAATTAATTTTTTGATTTACCTTAATTAATATCCAAAATTTTGTAAGTAGCAGTGTCAATACATTTAGGTAAAACCTTCACGATATTTTTGGAATTGCTTTCAACAGACATGTGTTTCAGTTACACTGTGAAAATGGTTTCGTAATTGTGCTTTTAATTGATTGGATTTATGTAAAAAAGATTTTCTTTTAAGTCGTTCTTATGGCTTCAAAAGTTGTTTACACGAATTCCGATACAGCATAGTCAATCAATCGACACCAAATTCGACTTAATTCTTTTAGATTTGGCTACAATAAAAAAAAATCTCCACGTATTACGTACAATCAAACATATAACTACAAAAAAAAACAAATAACATAGGTACAACATAAGACGTAATAACAAGTTTCAACTAATAACTGCACGTGCACGGACAAATTACGTCAAAAAATCAATATTGATTGAGGAATAACAGTTGTGCTCAACTGTTTAACGATTTACCGGAGGATTAAAAAAAGTGTGATAGTAGAAACATAACGTGAAACATCGCCAACGCCCCAGAGGCAAATATTATATTATTTAGATGAAAGTAAGCACTTTTTATCTAATTTTAAGGGAGCTGTTATTTAAGTTTTTATGAGAAATAAAATCTCTTTAAACTTATACCAACCTGCATGTTAACAACCAAGCGTAATTGAAACTTTAGTCCGCCTCTGTACATTTATGTGCTTGAAGTATTAAATAAATAATAAACTTTAAAACAACATTAGATAGTCGTAGGTACTACTTCAGCAAAATGAACCTTAAAAACATTTTTTATGCCAACCACGTAACAGTTAACTTAGCGAACATTCAGATTGCTCCTACCTAAGACAACACTGGTTAAGGTGCATTTGCGGGTAAAGTTGTGAGCATCGGGCGCAAGTTGCGAGGACTCTTGTCACCCGCGCACTTGTTATCTCAAACACTTGCAGAACTGTGCCGCGCGACTTGCGACAAACGTTGCGCGCTTAGGCGACAGCGGGCCAAGGGAAAAATGTGAGTAATTGAGTTCTCATAAGTGCAAAGTCCGCAAATTTGTTAAATAGCTTGAAAGTGTGTGCTGTAAAGCCAACTGACATTTTGGCTTTACAAACACTCTCAAGCTAAGGGGAAAATAAATGCTCATGTTGCTTAATTACCTACACATTTTGAAACAGTGATTAATGATATATTGTTTCCAAGTTCGCATTACATCGATACCGACCCACGTAAATCCACGAACCACATCGACGCAGATATCTTAGCTGTTATCCATGTCATTTGTCAAGTTCATAATCTGATCTAGCTAACCGCACTATCTATTACATACGAGTATATATCTTAATCTGCCGCTAAAGCGCTTTACTTGTACTTGGGAGTTGGTCGGCCGTCCCGTACCTTGTCTGATGTCGAACTACCTCCATTCGCTGTCTCCTCGGCTACTTCCTCATTCTCATAGTTTTGATAGTTATTGCAAACTACAGCCACGTTTCCGCTCGATATAAACAGTTACCAAATTAACACACTATCTTATGAAAATATCGAATTTCTAATTTAGATAGTCGGAGTAAGGATCGAGTCATTAGCGGCGGGGGTCTATACGCAATCCCAGGATATTTCATTGCTATAAATTATATCGATTGTACGACCCATTTTCGCTGCATGTGTACCTTGGTTGAGGAAGTTTGTGGTAAAATTTTAGGAGTTTTCTGCACGGCCAAAAACTTTTACCCGCGTGTCAGTCTTCGTAAAGATTAGCGAATCATTAATTAAAAAGTTTTGGGTAACATTAATCCATTTACCTTCTTGTTTTCAGGTCACGAACTTGGACTGAATAAATGCATTTTATATCTCAGCTGACGTTCAAATTGAGAGAGGAACTAATATTATACGCGGGATTTAATAATTATGTAACTCGTTATAAACTTTGATTACTTTGGTGCTCGTGACTCTGATTGACGGAGTGGGATGTCCCATACAACAAAAGGCTGTTCATGAACCGAATATAACTTACATTTTGCTCGGTAGGGGCTTGTGAGATACGGATTTGTATATTATATCTGCTAGTCTAAAATATTAATTAAGTTCAGGGTTCAGTTTTATATAAATCAATACATAATCGGTTAAGGAATATTAATTAAATTGAGAACAATGATCTACATTTACCCCTTGCACATTGATAAATTCAATTTGATGTCGGCAGATACCTATATATTTTTCTTGCTCTTAAATCGTGGGCCATTCACAGAATCCTTTTATCCCTGCCCTAATGTAGGTGGGATTAGTATTTCGCCTCTTGCTTTTGTTGTATTTTAGGAACGAAGGCAAAACAAAGTTCAACTTAATCCATCAATTAGAGACGTACTGCATTCAACTTAAATGTTTAAGGCTTCGGTTATAAAACAACTCGGCCATAAACTAGTGGAATATGCGAGACAGCGAAAGAATTAAGTATTTAAGTGTTAATGTAACAATACATCACACTTAAAAAAAAACAAGAATAATCCGCTGTAAATCATGTCATTGGTTGACCTAATTAACAAACAACCGATCATTCTTAAGAGATGTATGTATATGCTTCAGAGGGTCAGTATTCATTAGGGGTCCGTGACGTGACCATAATGTACATTGTACAGTCAATCCAAACGTCAAAATGAATGTTGCACGCGTCATATCCATTAAATTTTATCCGCATATTAATTCCTGTCGACCGAATTTAGCAATGTTGTCTAGCACGATCCTCCATTAGCCGTAAACCTTTCATATGACCCCACGTCAGCACCTCTGTCAATCATACAATTATTGTCAATTTACAACATTCACAAGTGTTTTCAATTACAGGATGAAAGCCCTGGGGTAGACCGGAGATTATAAAGGCAGCAACTCAAGGTCGGGAGCTATTACTGGCTAAACCAAAATTATTTTAAATATATAACGCCGATGTTATAGGAAGGAAGATTGACTGATAAGTTTTTGTAAGCTATATCTTATTTTAATAAGGAGGACACGGATTTGATTGATCATATTTCTACAAGTTCTTGGCCTGAATAAGTATAATCTCGTCCACATAGGTAGTACCTAGGTAGTACGGTTAAGTTACATCTTGGTAAACTACATTAAGAGGGCGCCGACCAAATGCCGACAGCGCAGTGGCGCCCTCATCGTTTGTTTGGTTATTTCTTTTATTTTAGAATGAAAATGCAGAAAATAAGTACGATAAGTTGTGTTCCACAAGATTATACGTTAATGTTATTATAAACGGTAGTTTTACATTGTTTAGTTTTATTATAATCATTAAAACGGATAACAGTGGCCACTATTTTTCCGTTTTACGACACTTTCCACCTCACTTGTTGAAACCTTCAGGCCGATGGTACGAGGTATCGGGGTAATTCTCGCTTTTTTAAGAACTTTTGCAATCTGTGAAAAATACCTCTAATTTTTGACAAGTTTTTGACATTGATTGTCGCTGAGATGAGGTTGCGACAAGATTTTGAACGTTTTTAACCGACTTCAAAAAGGAGGTTCTGTATCCGACCCGTATGTATGTTTGTATGTCCACGATTTTCTCAAAAACTAATGAACTGTTACGAGCTTGGGGTTCGTGACAATAAAAACTGCCGATTTAATCACCAAAAATTTACACTTTAATCACAACACTAATTACAACTCAAACACACTAATTAAGAAAGACAATTTCACTTACTGATCACTCTTAGTCGCACTTGAAGATCGCTCTCGATGTTCGCTCGTATCGCTTATTCGAAAAACTATATGTGTCTCGCGTCCCACCCGGCCTTATATCGCTCCCCCCACCGAATAATATGGTAATCGATAAATCAAAATTTTACAGGAAAAATAAAAAACTGTTTTATGCGTATATCTCGGCACGGGTAGATCGTAAGGTAGACATTTAAACGTCAAAACAAAGCTATTTTTTTTACAATCTAATTTATATTATGATTTTTTTGTAATACTTTAATAAAATTAAGTTATTCACAAAAATAATGTTACTGAAATTAAATGGCAAAAGTATAGTATGCAACGCATCATTACCATATTATTCGCGTGTAAACGCAACAATATCGTAGTCAATATTAATGCATTATAGTATTATTCGTTGTAATACAGTGTCAAAAAACCTAACGGCAATATGATATTACGATATTATTCGTGTGAAATCCAAGCGATAGTGTATAATGTAATATTACATTACAGTAATATTCGTCGATGTGTGGTGTCAAAAGATTAACAGTAATATAATGTTGCAAATACATGTTTTATTAAATAATCCAGTACTTATTATTTGATTTGGCAGAAAAATAACAATAATAGAGGAAGTTGATATTAATACTGGATAATTTATAATAGCGTTTTATTAAAATTTATGAAATAAAACAAAGGTTTTATTATTTATCATAATCAGTCCTTTTATTTATTAACTAGCTGTGCCCGCGACTTCGTCAGCGTGGAATAGTGACTTTTCGGGCAGCATATTTTGAATTACATATACCGTCGTTTGGGTAGCTAAAAATTTACTTTACAGTAATGCTTCTCTGTATACGATATTTGACGTATGGCCATCGGGGATGAAAGCATACAGGCTCCTAGGATTGCTAACCGTGACAGAGCCACATACAACTGAGCGTGCGAGAAACAGCTGATACTTAGATCTACACCTACAACTTTCAGCGTCTGACCTTGGGCTTTATTAATTGTCATCGCAAAACATAGGCTGACTGGAAACTGGACTCGTTTAAAACTAAATGGAAAATTGTTTGGAATGAGAGGAATCCGAGGAATGAAAACACTTTTACCTTTTCCACACCTTGTTAAAACCTCTGCTTCTATCAGATTTCTTTTTAAATTGGTCACTTTTAACCTGGTGCCATTGCTAAGTTTTGGGGGGCTTAAATTTCTAAAAGCATTATCGGTACGCCTACTTTTAATTTTATTTTATGTGCCGGTAGTCCAGGAGCATTGAGGGATTCTAAAAATTCTACTGGGTAGCTTGTAGATTTTCCTTCTTCATTGACTCTGTTAATGAAGATATACTCAACATAATCCCCCGGAACATAGCTCGTTTCAGCGTTTATTGTTGCTGCTTGGTCGTTTCGTGGCGTTAAAATAGCTCTTTCGCAAAGCCAGAAATTTTCGCAAGTTGGTATTTGCGTTGCGTTTCCATACACAGATGATATGAGGTCTCGCATTGATGAAACTATGTTGCATAGGTTTTCATTAAGAAAAACTTTTCCTTGTTCCTGCGGTAACACACCGTTACCAATCTCAAGTAGCAAATCTGAAAATTCTTGAGCATTTTCGTTGCCTCTAATTTGCGCACGCATATTTAATGTCAAATGCAAAGGTATAATGTAATGCCACAGTCGAGAACTCTTTAGGCAGGCTCTAACTTCAACAGCCCTTGTTCCACGTGGTATTACAGGGAGAGTCTGACGAAAATCGCCACAAAAAAGCATAGTAATGCCATCCATGGGTTGATCACTTTGCTTGACATCACGCAACGTTCTGTCTACTGCTTCTACTGCTTTTCGATTGGCCATTGTGGACTCATCCCATATAATAAGGCTACAATCACGAAGAACCTTAGCTTTATCGCTGTTTCTTGAAATATCACAAACAGGGCTTTCTGTGCGGTCTAAATCGATCGGAATTTTGAACATTGTATGAGCAGTTTTCCCACTTTGGCAACAATTTGGCTGCTATGCCTGATGAAGCGACAGCAAGCGCGATTTTACCTTGGCTTCGTACCTTCGCCAAAATAACTTTCGTAAGAAATGTTTTAACCGTTCCACCGGGTGCATCTACAAATAGCATTTCTTCCAAAGTACTATCAACGCTCACCAGATCAAATATCAAACGCTGTTCATCAGTTAGCCTCGAGAGTGCGCGTCCATGTACGTACTCTGATAGTATACCTTAAAAATGTCCGCCGTGATTTTTTAAATTGATATAACTTTTTTATTTATGAACCGATTGCCATGAAATAAACACTAAATGTTAAGTGAAGCTTACTACAATATATTAGTGAAAACCGCATCTAAATCGAATAAGCCGTTTCTATTATATTGTAAACAAAAATAATACACAAATATAATTGTTTTATACTTTACGTGGAAAAAGGCATGCATTTCTTACGCGAATATAATGGTAATCGTCGCTTACCGAAAAAGTTAACGATTGCATGATCTGTAATAACATGTTATGGTATTATTCGTGCAAAAAATGTGTTTAGATTTTAAGGGAATAATGTTGTTATGTTCATTACGGTACCATTGAAATTATTGTACTTTTATAAATATACATAGAAAAAATACAAAAAAAATTACAAGATGATAATTAATGCTTTAGACACCGAATATGCAATAAAACGAAAACTGTCGTAGTACCACATTACCATGTTATTCGGTGGGAGGAGCGATATAGTGCCGCAGAGCTAGTACATAAACATCTAGAACGTTCGAGTACATACCGGTCCCGACTGACTCGACGTCGATAGTTCTCGGAATTACTAGTACTTAGAAAGAGGTCAAGTAGGGTCAAGGTCCTAGTACCAAGGTACTAGTTCCGCTACCCGATACTAGATGGCGCTAGTAGTAACTAATGTCGCCATGTATCAAGCATTATTTGCGGCGCGCAACAGAACCAATTTTGTAGTTTCTTCATTAAGGCTATTGAATAGTTGATCTCCCAGCTACTTTTTCGCGAGATGGCAGCACATTCGCAAATTCGAACATTTTCAATTTTTACGCCTAACTCAGAAATCTTTGAGGGACAACTTCATTATATGCGTCAACTAGAGTATTAACTTAATTTTTTGAGATATTCACTTTGCTTGATAACTCGTCTCATACAAAGATTTGTACCCCTAAACGTTTAGCCGTTTCACTTTATTTGATTACACACACATGTACAGTAAAATAGTTTTACTTTCGATACCACTAGATGGCGTTGAATTCATAAGCTTGGTTTGAAATAAGTATGTCGAGATGGCGTTAATTGAAATAAAAGATTTTTATGATAACCATCCTTCATTCAATAAAGTAAAAACTGAAAAAAAGAATACTTATATATTTTTATTTTGTTTCATAAAGGCTCATATATTATCATGATTGGCCACCTTTTAAACACCACAAATTATCCAATTATTTAAATGGTTTTGTCGTGTTATTACAACTAAGGGCAAATTTTTCCATCGCCAGATAACTTTTATTCAAGGAATAAAATTGACGTTTGACAGTTTTTGTATGAACTGTAAAAATTTCAAAATTATTCCACTAATAAAGTTATCAGATGATTGAAAAGTCAGCCCTAAATAAATAATAGACTCAAAGTCAAGTCAAATAATTTATTTCAAATAGGCACCTAAAAGGCATTTTTTAACATCAATATTTATAACAAAAACTGACTTGATTGAAATGTTTTACAATATTTGTATACATTAATTATATAAGTAGGTATACATATATGAAGACGATGCACCTAGAATACAATTACTATAATTACCACAATAGTTACAAATGATTAAAAATCGTCGTTTACTAGATGGCGCTGTTGTAAAAGTAATTGATATGATTTCAAAAAATCGGGAAAACAGTTACACTGTATCACAATTTTAACAATATAAGTATAGTATATGTTTATAGAGTAGTTACACAATTAATGACATAAAATTACTTAACAATTTCTCAAAAACAACGAAGTTATAATCAAAAATTCTACATCGCGCAAACAGAATTTTCAACACAATAAACTTATGGTCGGTGATTTTAAATAGTCAAGCGGAAGTTTGTTCTTTAGTGTGATGTTACAAATGTGTACGACCAACTCCTTGTCACAATCTTTAAAATATCAAGGTCCGTAGTCGTTCAATTTTATTGTGAATATTTATTTTTGATACTAATAAAATACGTCAGTTTTAAAATACGTCGTACATCATCGTCGACATCATACGAATGTTATTATAACTTGTTATAATAAAACATTTCTTACCCTAATAAACATTACTATACCTATAAATAATTAGGTGAAATATGTATATGCTCGTTTCACGTATTGAAATGTAGTTCACAAGGCACAATATAAGTAATACGTTCAAAAATTAAAAATACGTCGTACCTACTTACCTCACTCTTGCTTCACTGTTCGCTAAACATTTATTTATATTGATTGAAATAACGTTTTCGTATTGCTTGTACCTAATTAATAAATTATAAAATTATTCTTATTTGAATTAGTTTGCAGTTCAGTTTCTGAACGAATGGTTTTCAGTAGGCGAGACGCCTAGCTAGTTGAGAATGACGTTGACCTTGACGTACTGTGTGCTAATAACACTGAAAAGCGCAAATACTATGAAAAAACAAATCGTTTGTTTGTGTATTCGCTTTCCTGTATCTACCTTTTCAATTTGAATGCTGGTTTCACAAGAATTATATATAATTCAATTATTCGATTAGGTACTACCTACGCAACGGTGAATCGTAGCTTAGGGAAAAATAGGTAAATAGTTTGTACTTATACCTACCTTGGACCTCCTCCGCCGCGCCGTGCATGAACTTCTAGCTAGTAAATACCAAGTTTATGGATTCTTCAACCCCAGACCATGGATTAGGGTAATCGTGTCAGAAAATGTGGAGCAGCCAAACTTGAAACTTGCTCAAAAACACGTATTTCCCGGAATTCCCGGAACAAGTTTCATATTTCCGCACACTATTTTTCGTTCAATTTTATCGCGTTCTCACTTGCTTGTTAGTCGACAGGCGCGTAGAGGTGCGCGGGAGTCGAGTCGTGCGGGGTCGGGGCGAGGTGAAATGGGGAACTTGATTGACGAGCGCCGCTGGCGCGCCCGCTCGGCTCGATTTTTTATAGTGTACAGCCGGTCTATTCTGTACAAATATCACCGTGAAAACCTAAGTGATGTAAGCTGTCATCCCACCTGATTGTTAGGGATTGACACTATTGATAGCTCACTCCACGCTCACTTCACCTAAGTTTTCACGGTGAGAGGGTTGCAAAAACGCACGGCAATATTCTACTAGTCAAGAAGCCCTTTCATTTGATACCCACATTGAGGGGGTTGTGAGAAAATATGTAAGTAATCCGCCATTTCGTAGCGGCGACCATCTTGGATTTACAGTGATACTGATGTATTGTCATCAAAACTAAAGTGTGTACCAAATATCAGATCAATTTGCCAACAGGAAGGGGGTAAAATTTCAAGTACTAAATTTGAACCAAATAAATAACAAACAGGTTAAGCTAAATAAAACCGTTTAAAAAAGTATCCTACATAATTATGTCCTGTCCTAACCCAGCACCCTAATTGCGTAAAACATTATCAATCTCAATCTCTCGGACCGCTGCGGTGCCGAAGCGGTATTGCGCACGCACGGTCGTTTGTTTTTATACAAAGCGCGCGGTGCGGCAACAGTGCGCCATCGGTACCGCGAACGCTCGACAACAGGACGGCAACGTCGCAAACAATAATAACACACAACAAACACTACACTAACACTAACACTAGCATACAAACGCACGGCAGTCGGATACGCTTTCGATTTAGGCGTTTGGTATCGGACTGCTACCGTACTGTAGCGGCCCGGCATGCGGCACGGTAAACGTGCGGCAGCGGTCCGACACGAAACCTCTAAATTGAAAGAGCCCTAAGATCTAAGAATACCAATTTTAGGATTGTTCTTTCAGCAGGATTGCAATAAAACGCAATAAAGCAAAACTAACATTTTGTTAATCAACTGATTGATAACTACCGTAGTTGCTACTTACAGTAGGTCAATGAACTTTTCTTTGGGGCACTACTACTTTCATTAGTAAGATTTCCGCATTCTTATAATACTTAAAAATGAGTTAATTATCTAGCGTAATTTATGACAATAATGAAGGTGATTTTCGAATTCGAACTAGGATAAATTATGGCCATTTATTCGGTCACTCTAGGTATAAAGCGCGCACGTGCGCAAGCGCGTGTATGTGTGTCGTAGTACCTAAGTGGGCGGTGCCTCGCGCGTGGAATGGCGACGGTGATTCTCCTCTTTTATGAAGAGCTTCATTCTGAATTAGTGTCAAATGTAAACAACAAAAAAAAGGAGCGTTTATAATTATTGGCCAGGTAAATACCGTAATTTAAATTGATTATTTACGTCTTTTATGACAACCTCCTGAATTTTGACGAGGATGCAAAGCAACATCTTGTATAAGTATTGACTGAATCAGTGTGGAACTCGGAATCGAAAGTAGTAGGTACTGTGATATTTAGGTTTCGGTTTTGTTCGATTCATGTACAGACGCTAGCACATCAACCTACCCGAAACTGTCAAATTTTTCCAATCTACTTTGAACCTTATGCTTTAGCGATAAAGTTGAAAATCTATTAAAGAAATTTGACAAATGGTAGTAGCTCGATGTGCTGGCGTCTGTACATCATTGTATTTTTTTTTGTAACTGTATAAGTACTCGAAATCAGTGAATGTATCGTTTGGTATTGTTGATAATCGCTCCAAAAGTAAAAAACAGTATGTCCCCCCTCTAACTTTTGAACCATAAGTTTAGAAACTATGAAAAAAATCTGCAAAGGAGAACTATAAGGACTTATATTATATCTATAGGTAAGGACTTTCTAGGAAAATTATTTTGAACTTGATGGAAACAACAGTTTTTGTACAAAAAAGACAAAAAGTTGTACAAAATAATTTCTGGACTAAGTTTGTAGTGTAATCGTATATGCAAGCATTTTTTTTAACTTCGTTTACATATTTTATTATCCTGAACGTACCCCTTTGTGTTCGCGCTAAAAACCGTCACGAGTCGGAGTGCCTGCCGCGGAGCGTGCAATGTTGCACGCTCCGTGTTCGCGTACGTACCCACTACCGGGAGCAGTTGCAGGAGCGCGGAGTGCTGCTGGAGCGCGAACATAATGGATACCCACTTTTAAACTCATAAGTGGGAACACTTATTGTGACGGACGGGAAACTACGGAACCCTACACTGAGCGTGGCCCGACCCGCTCTTGGCCGGTTTTTTTTTTGTCTACTTTATAAAGTAAAGAAATCAAGCAGAGAAATTCGGCCAACTGCAGCTAACGCGACGCGTAAGTAACTAAAAATAGAACACGAAAAGTACCTACGAAAACAGCAAAGTGCAATCAAGGTCAACGTAAAATGATTTTAAAACTACGAGTACCTACCTATTTTTGTTGAGAATGCCATACGATTTAAAATCCTTTGACGTTTATTGATGGTTACCTGTTTACAAAATAATGTATAATTCGGTATTAAACTCTATGCTCCTGTAAATAATGTTTAAAATTAGTATTAGACGTTAGCTTAGCGCGCTTTCTCGCTCGTTCATCTCCATCACTCCCGCCCGCGCGCATCAAGGATACGGTAGGTACCTAAAACCGTGTAACTACTACTGTATAATGCGTGCCACGAAAGATGAGACTTGACACACCACGTGGTTTGACATGAGCAGTACACGATTTTAGGTATCTTTAGCGGTATGAGGTCTGAGTGCGGGACGGGACCGGACGTCATAGGGGCGGCGGAAAGAGCGGGGGAGGCGGGGTCAAGTCTCATCTTTCGTGGCACGCATTGTACCTGAATCAGTTTGAACCGAATATCATAGATCATGTGATACGATATCGGTATAGTGTCTCGTTCTAGGTACGCGGATACCTGAGGGGCAATTCTACTAATTTTAACAACGTTCACAGTCTGATCTCAGTCTCAATCTGTAAAAAATACTTCAAATTTCCCTACATTTTGACAAGTTTTTGACATTTATTTTCTTTGTCGCTGAGATGAGACTGCGACTAGATTTTGAACGTTTTAAATTACGAGAATTGGCCTTCTGATATAATATAGATTCAGTGCCGTCCGATATATAGGTAGGTATTGGATATTGTACCGATACATAGATATTATCTATATACGATTTGTATCGCCCACTCCTACTAAAAGAAAGGGCTCTCTCAATAGGTAGGTACGCGGATACCTGAGGGGCAATTCTACTAATTTTAACAACGTTCACAGTCTGATCTCAGTCTCAATCTGTAAAAAATACTTCAAATTTCCCTACATTTTGACAAGTTTTTGACATTTATTTTCTTTGTCGCTGAGATGAGACTGCGACTAGATTTTGAACGTTTTAAATTACGAGAATTGGCCTTCTGATATAATATAGATTCAGTGCCGTCCGATATATAGGTAGGTATTGGATATTGTACCGATACATAGATATTATCTATATACGATTTGTATCGCCCACTCCTACTAAAAGAAAGGGCTCTCTCAATAGGTACCTACCTACCTACATAATGCAGAATGATTTTTATATCAGAAAATTTCTCGAAGAGTTCATGTGTAAGTTAGTACCTACTTACTAAATGCATGTAGGTACTTACTTGAACTTAGACATTCATTACAGTAATATCGAACCCAGGGTAGATCGCAGATAATCCTATCACTAAGTAAGTAATGCATTTTTTCTCACTTCATGATTAAATTGATAAAATATAACTCACACACCCACTCACACACACACAGCATAAGTACCTACGATTCGAAACTTGTCAACAATATCACGCATGTTATAAAATTGGCCATCCGTTGACAAACAACGCCATCTAACGATCAAGATTACAGTAGATCTTGATCGTTAGATGATAACTGATAACTTTAGCAAAAATGTTGTTCTTTTTCTTGATGGTTCTTGAAATATCCTGTAGAGGGCGTGCCTCCGCCCGCGCACACATACAAAGATTTATCGTTTTTTGTCAGGCCTAAATATCCTACAAATAGTGTTTTTTTTATAAGTTTTTTACGATATGCGTCAATAATAGATCATAATCATTTAATGTACGTGCTTTTATTTTGCAAAAATCGTTAAAGTATCGAGATTTGTACCCCGATAGAATGTATGAAAAAGTGTCAGTATCCAATCACCTTAACGTGCTCTACATACTTTTAGGAAGGTTTTAATATAATTATAATACATTAGGTAATTATTCTTATGTACGAAGTTATATGCATGCATAAATGTACTGCATCTGTAATCGGTGTCTTCAATTTTTCAATACACCTTAGCTTGGCACCGCTTAGCTGCAACTGTATATCTATGTATTGTTTTTAATGGATGATTATGGTATGCCTCAGGGGGAAGGGTCGCGTGACGTCCGCTACGCGTAACGTCTATGGCCCTATTGTATTCTTGGAGGTGATTTTTTTTCGGATCATTCGCGTTACAGCCGTCCTACCTAAAAGTACACTCAACGCCGAATATGCTTGTGATTAGAAAAAAATTACACTAGATCAACTCGGAAAGGGATCGCAACCGTGTCACCTCCCTTAGTTTTTGAGTTAGCTTCAATAATACGATTTTTATCCACTTAGTTTTGTATTGATGATGTTTTAACTCATATTTACATAGCAAGTAGTGTTAATTAAATTTGTGTGGGGCATGTACAACTAAAAAGTGAAAAATAAAAACCTTTTTACAAAAAAATAAAAATACTACAAAGTGAAAAATAACTTTAATTTCGGAGATGGGTGTCAAAAAACGAAAATATGGAACCAACGACACCGACTTCCGAAATTAAAGTTATTTTTTTCACTTTGTTGTGTTTTTGTTTGATTTCGGTTGTTTTATTTTGTAAAAGTGTTTTTAATTACGGGAATTGGCCTCCTGATACATAAAAATATAACGTGTTCGTTTCATAAGCCTTTCTTTTGGCATTACCGTCATCCGAACAATAGGTACAGTGAAGAAATCCGCACTCCACAGGTTTGTTACAAAAACTGAAGTGCCTACTGTGGTACTGTCCGTACAGTTATTTTACCTCGGATTTTGCATTACTGTGACATCTATTCTCTTAACCATAAGGTTTATATCAGAGGTAAAATAACTGTGAATGGACTGTAGTCGGATTCGGGACAAGGGCGTCGGTACGCCACCTGTCACTCAGATCATAAAATAGTGAGGTGAAGTTGATTTATCGAGCGTCAACTGTCTACCACGACTGACAGGCGATTAAGTATCTGTGTTGAGACCTCTAATCCATTGCCAGCTAGTACTATCATGAGAAAGTAAAATACTGGCCAAGATGCATACAAATTCGGTCATAGAAGAATTATTTAAATTCAGAACATGTAAAAGATATGACGACGTTTCCTGATCCGTTTGTATCATCACCTTCCATAGAGACGGAGCCATTACTTTTCAATAGCATTGGTGCTTGGTAGTGGATTTTTAGTATCTAAAATCTCGTAGGTATTGAATTTATTTCTTATTTATTACCTCTTCTTACTGCAGAACTTGGAAATAAGAAACCATGTAGGTACTATCTAATCGTATGTCTAGATTTAACCACCACTATTAAGACTATGTTTGTTCTACTTAACTCTATTAGACCGTAACAACACAAGACAAAAGGGTTCCTTCTCTTGTTTAAATTACGTGAAGATACTACAAATACCTTAGAAACGATTAACGAAGATGATTTTTTTTTAAAAGAGACACTTTTGAATGGTTGCACGAACAAACGGGGAAATTAAAGAAAAAGCCATGGATAACAAAAAATGGAACGCGAATAATTTTAACAGGATTCGAATAGTCAGGACACTCAGGACTTACTTAAAAAAGAAATTAGGAAAAGAAGATAATGGGCATTGTTCATATTTTTTTAAATGTTGTAATTGAAAAACCATTTCGAGGAATAGCGTTACTGATCATTACGGACTAATTAATTTTGAAAAATATTCATATGTTATTGATATTTTTGATAAAATACGATTGACCTTCTTTGCCCTTCAAATTACGTACGACTGGCTGTACAGTTTTGTATCGTTGCCTTAGAAAATAAAAAGTAAGAGGCAAGTATTGTCTACAATCTGTCAAATGTCAAATTATTGTAAATATGTCAAAAATATAAACATTCTTGTTTATAAATCTCATTATTACATTACATACATTATTTCAACACTCGACAATATTTAATATACTGGAAGAGTTACGGAATACAGGAAGTGCTTTGTTCCAACTTGCAGCAATAATAGTAATAATGTCGCCGCGTGCGTTATTATTCTATTTCTAAGTCGCCGCGTCGATTGTTCTAGTGACGATAGAGAGTAGTATATTCCTTGGAGGACACTTACACATAAAAAAACCATTTGTAAATAAATGCGCTAAGCTAGGATTCGATTATTTAAGACGTCTATTCGGCCTATTGACACTTTGACAGATGTGACATTGTTGACGTTGTGTTGACAGATTAAAATTTTTAATAATGTACTAGTAAGGCAACGGCACTTAATCTTGATGCTACTGGATGACGTCACCTACCTTAAAAACTTAAAATAATTAAATATTTTTTATTAAAATAACTATTGAGCCAATCATCTAAATATTCAAATTAGTTTCTCAAAATGCTCTAAATTTACAAAAAATAAAATAAAATGTAATGGTTAGAAATTTTGGACAATCCCCATTACAAGAATGGCAATCTTGAAATGGAATAGACAAATAAACGACAACGAAGAAATACAAACAGAGTATACTTTATAACGATGAATTTCGATAAACGCCAACTTTTTGTAGAGAGGAAACATCATCTATACTCCAAATGATAAAACAAATGAAGCCACCCTTTATCTGAGTTACTTTATACGGGTTCCGTAAGTACCTCACCTCCGCAGCAAAATAAGCAGGCAACTCAAACCACAAGTCATCCTTTAATCACACGGTAGGTTGAAGTTCGTCTGAGAAACATCCAAAGTGGTATCTCCTTTAATAAATCACGGTTGGTAACTGGGTTCTACCTATACATTCAAGCATATTTTATTTTATACACATTTCACTTTGTTTCAAATACGGCAAGCATAATAAAATGTCACAAGGAAAAGGTTTTTTTTTTGACACGATTTTACTAAAATTATTGCAGAATATACCAAATACTGCAATCATTTTAGTAATGTACCTAAAGTAAAAGTGCGCTGTGCTGCACACCCCTACCCTATTTCAATGAAAATTAAGTTGATTTCAGAGTGACTAGCACTATTGAAAAACTTATAAAAATGTCTGAAGTTGTAGCGTAAACTGAACTTTATTGTGTAGGAATTAAAGTTATTTTTCCATTAATTCATATTTGTTTACATTTTTGGTAAATAAATCGCGAACGCAGTATACATATAAAATATCCTTAATAGTAGGTGGTACATTCTGCAACAATTTAATGTTTAAATATTGCACAGTGTTCTTGAAGTAAAGAATACGGACGATGCTGCTTGAACGAGCATGAGCTTGCCTATGATGTTTGATCTCCATCGGGATAAACATTTTCCGACCCAGTTCCTTTAATAAATAGTGTGTTTATTTAATTCAAACTCTATATAAAGTCCAAAAATAAATTAAAATAATGTCTCCACCAAGTTAAGTTTTCTAAAAACATTTTCCAAAGAGTTTTGAACGTCTGCGGCTTACCTACCTGTCCGCCATATTTTTTTTCTAAATGTCTAATATCTCGAAAACGTGACACTTTACGAGATTTGGTCTTGATTATATTTCCTGTTTGCATTGATGTCTCATGCCTGGCTCCATAAAAAAATCTTCAATCCCCTTCATCCGTTTAATAACAAACAAGCTTTACCAAACATGTTAAGTAAAAAGAGTAAGAAGTACAAATTGCAATATCGTATATTACAACAATTTGCATAGTTACTATAATCCTTCACATAAGACCTCTTCATCATCCCGCTCGCTATTACAAAGGCCCTTGTAAACAAATATAATCTCTAGTTACCAATCCGCTAAGCTTTGATAGCAATACACTGCGAACGGGCCATCAAAAAAGGATTTGAACCAACAGCTCCTGTGTCAAAGTTTATCGCGATCCGATCAGTAGTTAGAGTATCAGTAGTTAGTGCCATGAAACTGCACGATGCTGCCACTCTGAGGGAATAATATGCATAAGTAAAGGTAATCTAGATCAGTATTAAAAGATTAGCTCTAAGCTTCAACCATTTTTTATTTCTGAAATCATCATCTGCCTAGCCTTTTCCTATGTTGGGGTCGTCTTCCAGTCTAACCGGATGCAGCTGAGTACCAGTATTTTACATGGAGCGTCTGCCTATCTGACCTCCACAATCCAGTTACTGGGTAATACGATACCCCTTGGGAAGACTGGTTGTCAGACTTTCGGGTTTCCAACGATCCGTATACAATGTCAAAGATCCACGAATAACAGACAGTACCAACGACTTTCCGAGGCACGGAAGGGGCCTTGGTATGTAAAGATGGTCACCCATCCAAGTACCAACCGCGGCAAGCGTAGCTTAACCTGATCAATCAACCTGTGCGGCTGTTATTACTAAGCCACAAGGCCCTCCCTTTGTTTATTTCTGAAAGCTATATTTAATAATAAAATAATGTGTTCATGTTCAGTTAAACGTAGGTACAGTCAGCAACAAAAGTCGATTAATACTGCAGTTGTTTTAATCTCAGTTATTGAGCAAAATATTTGTTCAAAATTGCATTGTACTTCTGCTGTAATTTTGAACAAATATTTTCCTCAATAATTGAGATTAAAAAAAAATTAAGTGTTAATCGATTTTTGTTGCTAACCGTACCAACCTGTCGAGATAACTGGGATTAAAGCCTACATCGAAACCCAGAGCAATCTTATCTTACGTTCAAGTAAAGTTGAGCATATTAGGTACGGTATGTGGAATCGTGAGAGTTGAAAAAGCTTTTTGGGTCAAATTCAAATGCATTTACAGCGTAACAGGAAACTGAGGCATACGTCTGAACATTGAACACCAGGGTCATATCCTGAACCCGAATATTCCAGGCTTCGGTTAGCCGCAATAAATATTCATAGACAAACACAAAATTAATCTTTTCTAACACCGACCGCGGTGGGCCCATCGGAAACTCAAATCGGTTTACGGTTATACCTTCGCTTCGGATAGAGAGGTACTCTATTCGCAATAGAGAAAATGAATTATTGGCATTGTTGGCCTTGAATAATTCGGTCGATCGTCGACACCGCATCCTATCCTCGATATGAATTTCATACAAGCCGCGAATATTACGTACAATGGGTTCTGAGGCGGCGCGATTGTCGGTAACATTTCTTATCTCCCGCTACGTATTGGGGCACTTACCGCTCTCCACGGCTGAATGTAAAACGTTATTGAGCCTTCACGACGCTGATATTGGACTTCGAGCATCGATATTCCGTGTGGAACCGCCGATGTCCGGAACACGTCAGTAATTTAATATTCACATCTAGATCCCAATATTGACTCTGCTGGATAATGGTTTGAATGAGCCAGCTCAATAACCAACGCTCAGCTGTGATGAAACGAGCGTTTTATGATTTCATTTTATTAATTAACTTGTGACGTTGTAAGGGGCATGTTTTCGCTGATCGTGCATTTAAAATCTGTTGTCGGTTAATCTGCAATATCATTGGAATCTCACACGTAAACAGAACTTTCCACATTTTACAAGAATAGATCTTAGAGTTTATTTCTTGTTTCAGACCAATAAATCAATACTTAAATGCTGGTAATACTAAAACTTACACCAAGCGAAGCTTTAAAATTGAAAAACAGTAAAATAAAAAAGAGTAATAAAGCTGTTCGTGATGAATGGTTTTGATTAAAAGTTTATAAAACTCGGCACATCTATATCTATAACTATAGTAGTAACAGTAAATTCAGTCGGCAATATAAAAAGAACTCACATTAATACACCCTACGTAAAGGTTGTTCCGCAACCAGGAACATTTTAAATTACGTTTGAAGTCGTGTGAAAATGGTTGGTGGTGTATTCGGCGGGTTTATCTAAACGAGGTGGTGGCCGCCACCGCTCAACCCACTTCCTAGACCCCGTCACACCTTACTGACCTAACTCGGTGTAAGGTCCTGAAAACAAATGCTATTCAATTTAAATACACACATTTTATACCACACAAACGCCATTTTCAACCCTAGAAATATAACCAAGCTTATTTAACAACAAAAACATTTTCAAAAGCTCTTTACCCTGTAAATAAATCTCGTTACATTGTGTACCTGCTGTTGGACGTAGACTTAACCTCTATCACGTCACTCGTTTCAGTCCTGGACCAATGCCATGAAATCATTTCGGCAGAAGGCTTCAAAACATACTACTGCAGCTATATGCAGGTACCTATCATATACGTCGAGTTATACACGTATTGGTTTCAACAAATGGAATGGATTCTTTTATTTATACAACTCGTCCGTTAGAATAAATTAGTTTCAATGTAAAATATTTCAATTTATATCCTATATCCTTTAACAATTTAGATGGATTATCCCAGAGTCAAAATTTGTCCCAGATTTAAATAAAATTTTGCATTATGTGACATCGTTTTATTAGCTTTTGAACCCCGAGAGCCTCTGGGAGCTCAGAGGAAGTCATAAATATCTCGCGCGTCCCCGATTCCTACCAAAGTTTGCTTGCAATATACCCACTCTACATTTTCAGTGTACTTATATCTTTATTGTTAGAGCAGCGCACAATGGGAGAGTTTTAAACACCTACAGAGCACAGTTCAGTAGACACTCGACACTCGGTGTAAACATTCACATTTAGCAGGGAGCCGTAAGACTTAAAGAAAAAGTTACATGAATATTATTTCAATGAAAGCCTTAAATTGAAATTATTTCCTGAAAAGGGAAGGAAGTGAGAACGACAGTGAAGTCACTTAGACGGGGGTGGGTGAAAGAATAATGAGCCGGGCCCGCGGGCCGCGCGCGCGACCTGTGTTACTTACCTACCCTCGCCGAGATTATTTCAACTTATTTGTCTCCGAATGAACATTCCAAAGGGACATTAGCCATAATTCCGTATTTTTATATTCCTTCCCGAAACAAAAATAAAACGGTATATAATAACTGAAAGCCACAGGTAATTTATCGATCACGGGAGAATTCGTATTTAAATTCTATTAATATTACTTAATTATAATAATTGTTACAGACGTTTCATAATTAACGTTTACGAGTTCAATGATTAATGATTACGTTAAATTATGATATTAATAAATTAATTTTCAATCTGTGGCCCAATTAATTATAAGGGTGTTAATTAAAAAATATGTGGATATCGTAAAATCAAGAAACACGCTGCAGTTATTTTCAGCCGGACATACGAAAATCCTCACAATTGTAATGAAATTATAATGATTTTTATTCTATTTCCTGGCCGGGAGCCAGCAGGTTCAATTCTGCTTACAGGAATTGCTAGTGCGCGGGGTAATGGGAGCACAAACGGTGCCTTCATTCAAGATACGGTAGGTTTATTGTTTTTACGTTGAGCAATTGATTGAATAATATAGTTTGAATCGTTTTCACAGTGCGATTGTCAGAAACCTATTCACTTAATTTAATATGACTATCACCTCATTCACCTTCGAGGATTTCGACAAAAAGTGACTGAGTGTGTGTATTTTAATCCAGAAGTTCTGAATTATTCAATATATATGAATATATAATACGTACTAGTTTTTCACTATAGTCTCACCAGGAAGAACCTGCCCGTTCTCCTTTTAAACCTCCGTATCTTGTGAAATTTCTGACCATGTCTGCTCTGCAAGTGCATTCCAGATCGTCACGCCACCACCTCCGTTGCGGTTGACCTCGACGGCAGCAGCGATAACCTCCTCAAGTGTCCAGTGTGTGACAATCTTTACTTGATAAAAAGAGTTATACTTTTTATTGCAAACAGTTCAAGAAAAATTAAAACATGAAATTACATAATTATCTATAAATAATTTGAATTCGTCACAGAAGTGAACAGCACTAGCAGAGAACTCGTAAGAAAGTAAATCGTATCTTCCGTGTGTAATAAGATACCGCGAATTGAATTTGAAAAAATAAGTCACAAAATAAACCGAAAATGTAAAGTTAGGTAGGTACCAAATATGGCATTTGGTAACTTTACATTTTCGGTTTATTTTGTGACTTATTTTTTCAAATTCAATTCGCGGTATCTTATTACACACGGAAGATACGATTTACTTTCTTACGAGTTCTCTGCTAGTGCTGTTCACTTCTGTGACGAATTCACAATAACCTAAACCTGTACTTATGTGATTTTTGAAGTGAAGACTTCTTTAGGAGCCTTGGGCATTTTTTGAAATGGGAAAATGCCATTGAATTTGCGCCACTTTTACCGTAAGCCACATCGCGCCTGTTTTGTTTATAAGATTATTCAAAAAATACCCGCTTCGGATGTGTTCGGCTGTCCTCGAGATGTACTCGGTTTTAATGTATATCCGATAATGTCAGTGAGTGATGGCAGAGTATTCTGTTTGTGTTTTGTTTTCACTTCTGTCGGCACTCCCGGAGTGCTACTGTTTTTTTTTGTGTAACTTCAACAACTCATTTGTTGAAGTGCTATAACGATAAATAAATAATGAACAAATTCAATCATGTTGGCTATTGTTGACCTATGTGGCCTAAGTACAATATTACCATAACTGAATTTACTAACATCTATCCCGAACTATAGTTATGCATAAACATAACATTTTTGGGGGAGGCTTATGTCCTGAAGTGGACGTTTCTCGGCTGAAATGATCGAACAAACATCACGCCTGCATACCCCGAAGGGTTGGGCAGAGTACCTACCTATAGTACACCCACACACTTTAGTAATATTTATGTAAAAACTAGCAGCGCCCTGCGGTTTCACCCGCATAAGTATCGACCCCGTGGGAATATTGGGATAAAAAGTCCTATGTTTTATTCCCGGTCATAAACAATATGTGAGCCAAATTTCATCCAAATTCGTTCAATAGTTTGTGCGTGCAGAAGTAGCAAACATACAAACACACTCACTAACTTTCGCCTTTATAATATTAGTGTTAAACAAGATTTTTTATTAGACATTTTTTTGTACATATGAACTCACACTAGACTTCATTTAGGTTCGCTCGCGAGACCGTGACAATGTGAGAGTCTTTATCACTTCAAACCTTCCTCATTATTTGAAAACTCGCTCCTGCCAAGGAAAAGTTTTCAAATAATAAGAGCGGGTTGAATAAAGAGTTTATCATGTCCATTTTATATTATAACTTTATAAGAGAAAATAGGTGCACAGACTCAGACGGGGTCTAGATAATTTGATGGAACATAATCGTAATTGGGAGATTTATTTAATTACCTACTGGCCAAGAAAAGGATAATATCAAGGGCGTGAGCAGAGAACGGGCATAAAGGCTCCTACAAATAGGCGCGGCGCGCGACGCGAATCGCGCGCGACACAAAGGCACCGCTCGTTGCGCGACTTGCGGTGCCATTGTGTCGCGCGCGATTTTATCGCGTGTCGCACCTGTTTGCAGGAGCCTTAAAGGGCGGGTTGCTTTAATCAAAATTGAGATCACCAATCTGTTCGTCTATCGTCGTTCATATTAGTGACCATTGGGAAGTCAACAACCTGTGTGCCCAGTTTTAGATCGTGTTTTGTTTAAGAGAAGACTCATTTCATGAATGAACCCGTGGTCAGGGCATATTCAAGAATCACCATTTCTTTATCATCAAAAGACCAGTCAGTTAATCCGTAGGTATAGCGAACAGCAGGAGCAGAGGTAAGTCCTACAATACATCAACATTAAGTTGAAGCATGAAGTCGAGAAACGCGTCCAGTTTACGAACAGCTGGTTACTTGTTATGTCGCACACTTACGTGCAACATATTTTACCGCACCACAGCTATTAGTCACCGCACGCTCGACCCGGACTCGAACCCGCACTACTCGAGGACCTAAGTAACGACCGAACCTAATGCGCGCACATTCCTCTCGTATTTTTCAAGTCAAGCTACTGAGAGAAATAAGATGTTTCCCTGGCTTTGGACCGCTGAAATGGCGCGATCATTTAGTTCCCGGGTTAGGTAACGTACGCTTCTGTTAGTGAAGTATTGCTTGAAGCCGAGCGCATAATACGTGCCTACTTTATATCAATTTAAACGCTGTATTGGACATTTGAATTCCTTTAGTGTTCCGTGATGAAACTGAAAATACGGAACGCTTTAGTAACGCTTTGTTGTTTATTGAAATATTCGGTACGACGAGAAATAAATATGCTCATCAAATCATTCGTATTGTCGCACAGCTACCAAATTCAAAATGAAAACGACGTTATTACCACGCATTTACAAAACATTTACTTATAAATATTACCTTCCATTTTTACCGCAGCGGTCTCAGCGAAAAAATAAATAAAAAGTTTTCATCGCTAAAGCCAAAAAGGACATTAGGAGGAAAAATGTTGCCGCAATATAGTAATTGAGGTGCATTTATCCGCCAATTGGCCGCGTCCCCTGCGTTTCCGTTCGTTAGCCCGCTCGGAAATGTTCCGGAAAATTGTTGCGATTCTCACAGAGAGTTGCTCGGCACTATGTAAAGCAGAAAGGCGCACCTAGCGGCCATTGCCTGTCTCTACGGCTCCGCAGGAAGCCTGCCATTAACTTCAAACATTCTGTAATTCAAGCCGCTACTAATGGCTATATTTAATAATTCTACTCGGATCGCTATGTTAATTTGTTTGATTTTAATCTCGATGAATTTCCCGAGATTTTGTTACAAAAATGTTTTAATATAAGACCGCCCGCTACAAATTAATTTT
Organism: Luperina nickerlii; assembly: GCA_963855955.1. NCBI lineage: Eukaryota > Metazoa > Arthropoda > Insecta > Lepidoptera > Noctuidae > Luperina > Luperina nickerlii. The sequence goes on from OY979669.1 coordinate 9,804,219, forward strand.
CCCGCATTTCGGTATTGCTTCGTTGCTGTAAGGTACACAAAAAATTACCTGCTCCTAAAGTAAAGTAAGACTGAATATAACATCTATAAATTAGTTAAGAGGGATTTAAGGTTAGTCGAGGTAAGTCTACAAATTACAAACAAGACACGAAGCAGAGATTCCTAGGTTTTTTCTCCTTTTATATTTCTGTAAGTTACTTCAAATAAACGAACTGAAACCTGTATTTGCGAGCATCGCTGAAAACAATAACGGAGACACTAAATACAAACTATCGTTCCTCGAATAATGTGTTTGTGTGTTCTCGTAACAATAATTGTCGTGTAACGAGCCTCGCAGATGTTGCTGTTTAATTAAAACTTTGAGCCACGTTATCCAACCCTTCGACATTATTTGACCTTCCCATAGCTCTTGCTCGTAAGGGCCCTATAAACTTATCGAATTACTTCGATTTCATGGTTACAATTTACGATTTTCAATAATACTGGTCGTATCCCCGTTTAGGTAGCTCGTAACTCGTTCCTGTGTTCAATTAACAAGTATCTGAGAAGATCGGTGGAACATCCGCAACAAGGTTTGCAACTTACCTCAATTCATCTGTTTGGAGATGAATGTTTACGTCAGCGGCAGACTTCGGGCGGCGGAAGCGACCCAACTATTATGGATAACAATTACGGAGGGATCTACCGACCCTTGTTACAAAGATCACTTGGAAACGACTGCGATTCTTTTCTCGTTGTGGTCACACTGAACTCTCTAATTTGAATACATTTATCGTGTTTTGCGTAAAAAAACAGTAAAAGTGACCCTTCTCCATGGTCCTTTCACACATGTGTATGTATTTATATTTAGTGAAACCTTCTGCTCCCAGTTATATGAATGTAATGAAAAATGCCTCCAGTAAAGTGGAAGTGCAAGGTTTGACCAAATTAAATTCTTTGTATCTTTAAAAGAAATATGTATTTAAATTTTTAAAAACAAGTCAATTACATTATGTTGAATTACATGAAAACAAATAGTTTTATTCACATTTCATGTCATTGTGGAGAATGAAAATAAAATGTTTCAGTTAGTACCTGCACACAGGTTGAGTATTACAACCGTGCTAGTGTGTGACTACGTTTGAACGAGCATCCATTGTTGCTCAATGACATAGCAACCATCCCCGCATATTACACGTAAAGCGATGCTGAAATGCAACACACAGATTTTGATATGAAAACCGACAATACAAGGATTTGCTCCAATAGCTGTTATGGCAATAACATCTACGAGTATGTTTGTTGTTATTCAAAATATTCTGAGATCATGCCAACGTTAGAAAGTGTAACTATACGATCAAGTGCCAAGTTTAAAATTTATATTTATTTATTTATAAGGGTTGTTTGTGAAACTATGACAAGACAGCTATTATAATATCAGAAGGGCAATTTCCGTAACTTTAAGAACGTTTACAGACTGATGTCAGTCTCAATCTGTTAAAAATACCTCTAGTATTTTCACATTTTTGACAAGTTTTGACATTGGATTATCGCTGGGATGAGATTGCGACTAGATTTTGAACGTTTTTAATTACGAGAATTACCCCTCTTATGTACACGATTAAGAACAAAGCGAACAACTCTGAAACAAAAGCGAGTTGTAGAATTATTAATCCGAATGAATTTTAATATCACACATCTTGCGTATTTAAAGTAATGGAAACAACTGTTTACATTAAATTAAGCTGGGTTATTAAAAACTTAAAATGCTCATACACTCTAATAGGCACGATAATTCGTTTCTAAATTGAAACTAAAAAGAAATTAAGAAATGATTTGTTTCTTTAATTTAGGGGCAGCATCATTTAAAATTTAAGTTTCTAGATGCCGTTAGCTATCATTAAAAACTTTTATGAGTTGTTGTAAATTGTTCCGAACACTGATGTCGGAATTTGAATGACTTGTTATAATTACGTGATTTCTTACTAATGGTAACTGTTAAAGATTTATGAAACTTGAGTCTTCCTCCTTTGTTTTATACAAAAGAGGAGATGACGAGAACAGCAAGTTAAATATCTTGTTACATCGATTACGGGGAAGCCACGAGAGGTTCTCTATACAAAAGCAGACAATTTTAATCTTAATATAACTATTTCTTGGTATAAATTACAAGAGATGAATAAACTTGCTCAGTAACTATTTCGCCGAAGTTGTCAATATTATTTTTTTTGTTTAGCTTATCATTTAATAAATCTTTAAATTCATTGTTATTCTTTAGTGAATATAGATCTGAATAGACTTCGCAATGTTTATTACCTATTTCAGAACGCATAGTAAAACAGTAACGAAGTCAAAAAGTAATTGCTGCGAGGTGTGAGGAACGTCTAAATCAGAAAATATAGTTTTTAGAATTTTTGTCCGTTTGTGTGGGGATATATGGTCCTTATTGGCGCAAAAACGGCGGAAGGGATTCGTATGAAAGGACATCATTCAAGTGTCGAACATCTTATACCCAGAAAGTGCCGGCCAGAAAAAAAAGTACTATTTTCTTAAGGCTCCTACAAACAGGCGCGACACGCGATATAATCGCACGCGGCACAAAGGCACCGCTCGTTGCGCGACTTGCGGTGCCTTTGTGTCGCGCGCGATTTTATCGGGTGTCGCGCCTGTTTGAAGGAGCCTTTATGGGAAATAATATCTTGAGCATTTTTTACTATGGCACTTTAATTTTTGGGTACGAAATGAATGATGTCCTTTGGCACACAGTTTTCCTGGATTAACACAAAAGGTACTTAGTCCCGGTAGAACGTTTCCGCGGGATATTTTCCGACAACCACGCGGGCGAAACCGTAGGCGAAAGCTAGTTAGAAATAAATGTTTTAGTTGCCTCAATTACCAGAAATCAGAGATCGAAACCTACGTGTAACTGTCAAGCTAGACGTGACATTGAGACGGCAGCACTTTATATTAGAAGGTTTAAAATTACTGAAGTGTCGTGGCGTTCTTGCTAACTAGAACTAACTTGCACTTTTAATTTATTAAAGTGCAAGATTTACCTACAAGACCAGAATATTCTAGAGATCATTTGTTACTTTTAAATGGTTCCAGTCTATATCTTTTATACAAATAAATAAAATTGAAGTGGCTATTTGTAATTTCAATATAATATGTAGCAGTTTTTTTACTAAATGCATGTGAAAGTATATACTGTACCGTATAACTTACGGTACTAATAATTTTTGTTTGTCGGTAAGTTCCGGCTAATCTCCGAAACCGCTGAACCAATTTCGACGGGACTTTCATTGGCATATAGCTAATGTTATAAGGAGTAACTTAGGCTTAACTTACTTATATTTTACACTGAAAGAAATAAGCAGTAAATTAAAATGAAAAAACATTGATCTGAATTGCTTTAAATAGTTCCTTATGAGCCTAACGTTCAAAACAGTATTTTTACTGACTGACGTTTTAAGTAGCTAAAAGTAAAAGGTCATAAAAATAACTGTTTTATTCATTTGGTGATATCGTTTGTTACTTACAGGAATGGTGGTTTTCCTTTTTTTTTCAGTATATAGTATATTCAATCATTAAAAGTTACTGTTTTGTCTTTTACTATTAAAATTTTCCCAACCAACCTTGAACCTAATGTATTAGTGATAAAGTTGAAAATTCTACTAAAGAAATTTGACAGATTGTAGTAGCTTGATGTGCTGGCGTCTGTACAACTCCCTTGCAAACGTAATTAAATTCACGGTAGGTACCTATCATGGTATCTAGGTGTTCGTAATATGCCGTAAATCTCTATGGAGCCATCTCCCTCAGTGTTTCGTCGGGTCGAATTTGATTTTATTTGCATAAATAAATTAACTTTTTTGCATTGACGATGTTTTTAGTCGCTAACGTTATTTGAGCTGGCAATATTATGGTCCCTCGACTTCATTAATTGCGCAGTTGGTAGCCATCATTTGAAAATTATGAAAGGTAGTAGGATATTTACCTAGGTAAGTTGGTACGAAGGAGTTACCGACATAGCTTGCATAGTAAGCAAGTAAGCAAGTCGAAAGACGATAGAGCAGACGAGTCCTGGAGTGGAGACCGCGTATCGGCAAGCGTAGTGTGGGCCGCATCCCAGCTAGATGGACCGACGACCTTAACCTTTTAACCGCCAGTTATGTATGTATAGATGACAAACTAAAACGTGCCCAGCACACCACGGTTGGACTACATGACAGACTTTGACGCCGAGGGCACGTTTTTGATTTTTTGACGTGTGGCGGTCAAAAGGTTCAAAAGGTGGCTGGCACAGACTGGATGCGAAAGGTGGAGGACAGAGGGAGAGGCCTATGTGCAGGAGTGGACTGCGATAGGCTGAGTTGAATAGGATATTTCGGTAATATACGAGTACGTAGTATAATATACGAGTACGTAGTAGAATATACGAGTACGTAGTATAATATACGAGTACGTAGTATAATATACGAGCACGTAGTATAATATACGAGTACGTAGTATAATATACGAGTACGTAGTATAATATACGAGTACGTAGTATAAGCTTTTCCCGGTAATTGTAATCTCGATCGATTCGTGTAGTTTGCTGTCGTAGCGGACACAACACTTCAACAAATCGCTTTCGAAATTAAAACAAATTATGCCATGCCATAAAATTGCATAAATGCATTAAACATTATAAAATAGCCGCGTTAATCTGCAGCTTAATATTTTGTTTGTTATTCATATCCCGTTTGCGATGCGGTTCAATATTTTATCGGAAGCCAGGCAGCGAATTAAGAGCAATTCACATCGGCCGATTTTCCGTCGTTGGACTCTGTACGTGGTACGACAATCCAATTAATAAGCAAACCTTTCGTATTCACAGTGAATATCAAATGTTTGCACGACAGGACAGCCAATTGGTCGTTCAAATAAAATATTCATATTCGTACATTGTCGGCCATGATTGCACCACGTCGATCTAGGACTAGTGTTGTAAATACTTTTCGATGGCCCGCCAATCCGCTGCCATCAACAAAAAGTTTGAATTGCCTGCAACAATTTTGTTTTGTAAAATATTTACAATTTATTGTTTGTTTTGTTAGTTCTTATGTTTGGATGCAAACTTAAATAAAATATAACAGTACTCTTCACTGTCATCGACAGTCATTTTCTATTCATCATATCATCATCATAATGAGCCCAGTGCGGGTTGGCAGATGTCACATGTCTTCGAACTTTTGGTTCTAGGATATGCCGGTTTCCTCACTACGTTTTCCTTCACCGTTTTGAGAGCAGTGGCGATGAAATAATTTACACAAAGTAAAACGCCTGTCTGAGTTCGAACCTACGACCTACAACTCGTAAGTCGCGGCCGTTACCACTGGGCCACCATTGCTCTCATTTTCTTTTGAATATAGGTGTTGTGGACCGACCAATCTTTTTTATAATTCTTTAATATTGGCAGTTTCTATGTTTTCTTATTTTTTATGTTTCGTTTTGTCAATATATACAAAACATGGTATGTTAGATTTGGAAAGAAAAGAGTAAAGTCATATAATCTTAAAAGTCCTTATTTTATTTTATTTGTAATGATTTAGTGGCTTACGTCCCTTACAATAGGTATAAGTAATTAGTTCCCTAGTTTGTTTGGATCTAATGGCGGTTCTTTGTAGAATATTATATTAAAATTGCCAATCTTACTCTTACTCAGAATTATACAGTAAAAAAACCTTCATCTCTCGGTAAGGCGACAATTTATGTATTAGATCATTCCCAATAATTGCTTAACCACTCCACATCCAACATGACGGTAACAGATGCCGAATATAGCTTTAAACCTAATCATACCCATTCTGTGAATACTATTAGGCATTCACTAAATTCAGTTCAACAAGCATTCGCCGCATAACGCAAATGTAGCTCAATTGTCTCTGTATTGCTTCCGATATCGAATAATGTTCCAATCATATTATTATCATTCGCTGACATACCCAGTATTGCATACCCATTTGTATGAATACATCGACTTATTTCATCATATGTGACCATTTAGCGCCGGTTTTCATCCGTATCTACGGCATCATTTATAATGTACATCAGTATTCTAACCACAACGTTGTGAGCTGCGGCCTAAGACAAGATCTGCGGGCAATCATGACAATTGTGGGGTCTCATTCGCTCGGTTTTGTCTGAGAAATAACAAATTGCTCGGTCGCGGTTGCCTTGATTTCCCACAAGATTACCTCAATGAGGGTAAGAAGTCAACCGCACTCTCGCGATTTTTCTTCTCCTGTTTATAATTTTGTGTCTCGGCTCATCAATCTCGTAATGTATCGCTTGAATATTTTATCAACTGTGCTTTGTTTTTCTGCAACAGTGATGCGTGGAAATGTTACGTATAATATCAGGAAAACTCAGGTTTTTCGGCGACGCTTTGCCTTGTACGTAACGTAATCATACGGTCGGGTAACTCAAGACGTCATAAATGAACCTTTGAGACAGCCAGGAAAGGAACAAAATTGCGTTAGTGCGCCTCGGTGAAAATTATGCAATATTAAAAGTTATGCACCTTCTTTAGCGTGCAAAAAATCACTTTAACAAACTTGAGAGTACATCCATAGACTATAAATATAATTAGTTTTTATTAAGCTTGGACATAGAACAGCACTCTAATTGCGTAACATAATTGCGAATCATTTTGAAGGATGTTGCTAATCTATTGCTTTATACGTTCGAAAAATGTGTCTACTCAACAACGTAAATAACGCAATGAATGTTGTTGAACTGTAAAAATTAAAGCCATTCCTACTGTTAGTGCCATGTTTTACGCTATCACCCCGCAGATAATTCTATGGCTTGGTATTCAAAACCACAACTAGCTATATCTAATCTCGGCACATTATATGTGCATGGTAATATCAAGTCACTAAATCTTAATCATTTAAAACTTTGATCTAGCAATAAATTATATCGGCGATTGTATCGCGTATTCGTAATCGTATGACCCAGTCCGTCAGTATTGCAGCGAATTTGAAATGGATCTATTTGCACATATTAATCACTTCAAATGAAAACCCACTCAAATACATTTGTAGCTGTGTTATTTGTTAGTGTTATTTGTTCAGTGAATTTCACGATTAGCCTTATGTATCCTCTAGAGGATGTTTTGTAGGATAGTATCTACACTAACTATCCTAGTAATCAACATAAACTACACGTTTCCTTCTTGGTAAATCCAGGAACGTAGGAGTTCCGAATTGATACAAATTGAATCATGAAATAGATCATCCCTTGTTACCAGCACTTGCACTGGAGCGGTCTATAATCTGACTAGCTGTTGCCCGCGACTTCATCTACTAACAAACTTTCATCCCTCCTTGAATCTTTCAGGGGGGTAGCAGGGTGGAGTACCGCTGGCCCGGAACATAAAGGACTAACGAAGGAACACGGGTGGGTTTTAGTCAGTAAGAGTCTGACAGTACGCGCCACCCAGAGCGGAAGGGGTCATTTGATGATTTCCCAACCTGAAAAAAAAGGGGGGGGGGTAGAGTATTGAAAATTCTTGTTTAACACCCCGTGCACTAAGACTCATGTCTTCGAAATATCATGTTTTCTTAGTTAGGGTCTTCTTTAGGCCATGCAATATCAGTCCATCGATCAGAGGGGCAATTTCCGTATTTTTAAGAACGTTCGCATTCTAATGTGTCTCAATCTGTCAAAAATACAATCAATTTACAAACATTTTTTTCAATTTTCAAACATTGATTGTCGCCGATATGAGATTGTGACTTGAATTTGAACGTTTATTAAGGGGACTACATGACCTAAAGCACCGTCACTGTCGCATTGCATAGAAAAGAAAGAGAAGCACGATGACACAACGCTGGTAATTTATTGCAAAACATGAAGCAATTATCTATTTACAGAAAATCTATTGTTTGGACAAAAAAATGAAAATACAACTACTTTAGTATGTTGCTTGTAGTATAATCTGTCCAAAAATCAGAATGATTGTATGTATATTAGTATGGTTTTTATTGTGAAAAGAAAGTTTTTAGAGGTATTTTCATGATTTTTTTCTATCGTATAAAATTAGATATATTATGTTTTCAACACACTATCTAATTAGCATATCCTAAAGAATATCATATATTTTTCTGATTTTGTGTACTGTAGCCGACCATATTATACTTCTAATTTAACCCATTGAGTGTCTAATTAGCAGACACAATAGAATTTAATTGTTCTTATGTCGCACTGTGTAACATAAGACATTCGAAAGGTTAAAAGCATTATAAAACTTGTGTTTTTTGCGTTTAGGTCCTGTATTCCCCTTAAGTACGAAAATTGGCCTTCAGTTAGGTCATAGAGTCGTTTCATCATCGCCATTTCAGTCGAAAGACATTCACTGCTGGACATAGGCCTCCCCCAAGCATCGCTGCTTTCCCAGAATTGCTTATATAAATAAAGCAGGTATGTACTTCAGGCAACAATTGCCGCGCGACACGTGACGCTTCCATAATATCACGTGACTTTGCTAGCTGGGGGAACGATATTAAACAAAAGAATATACTTAGTTGTTTTGTGCCTATTCGTCACGTAAGTCACGTTGCGAAATCTATTAATAATATTAAAAAAACCTTTAAAATGAAAAATATACTTTTAGTAGGTACAAGCTTGTGTATATGTAACAATGAACATAAATGCTAAACATGACAATTTTAGCAACCGTTTACAGGTGATCGTAAGGCCATGATTCTGGTAGCAGCATCGGCCGATCTACTCTGGTAAAATTTCACTGTGAACCTCAGGTGAAAACGAGCTATCATTCCACCTGATTCTAGAAATTGACATCATTGACAGCTCACTTCAAGCTAAGCTCTAAGCTCATCAAGCTTTCTCGTTGTGATTTTCACAGAATAGATCAGTAAGTCATCCATCCTAACTAATCCTAACTAATATACAGGATACAGGTTTGTCCTAATTTTTTTATAAGTAGGATAGAGGAAGAGCGCTTTTATGGTTTTCCTTATTATTAAATATTTTATCTATTTTTAACAATAGTATTTGTTTTTATATAGGTATTAATTATTACCCATTTATTTATTTTCAGAATATGATTTCTGATAAGTCAATATATTTATTATTATTTTTTGTTATTTTATATATTAATATGGTTACTAAGGGCTGAATTTTCCATCGCCAGATAAGTTTTATACGAGGAATAAAATTGACGTTTGACGGTTTTTGTATGAAATAACTGTCAAAATTTCAAAATTATTCCTCGAATAAAGTTATTCGGATGATTGAAAAATCAGCCTTTATTCGCTCAAATATTTTTTATAAAACGTTTCCGTGGGATAATTTTCGACATCCACGCGGGCGAAGCCTCGGACAAAAACTAGGTACCTACTACTAAATAAAGGTAAATGTATTGACATTGGAACGGCACGAGTAGGTACACAAAGTTTAGTGATAGGCCAAAAGGATGTTTCCAGAAGTTTGCAAAACCTAACAAGTGAAACTATTACTTAAATACTGTAATAGTTCGGCTTATTTCTGACGTTCGTTATAATAATGTGAGTAGGTATTAATTGTTATTTCGGACCACGTCTCCACCCACGCACAGGTTACTTATGTACTCATCATTTCAGCCGAAAGACGTCCACTGCTGGACATAGGCCTCCCCCAAGCACCTCCACTTCGACCGGTTCTGTGCTTCTCGCATCCAACGGGTTCCTGCGGCTTCAGAATGTCGTCATACCACCTTGTGGGAGGCCTTCCAAAGCTTTTTAACAAGTAACCCCGTTACGAATCTGGCAAACGACCCAAGAGCTAGATTGACCCGACACTATATCGAAGACATCCCGGACGTCAGCCTGTACGAGATTAGGATGGCTCTGAAGCAGCTCAAAAACAACAAGGCGCCGGGTGATGACGGAATTACGGCCGAGCTCCTGAAGGCGTTCTTAAGGCCCTTCAAAAGCTGTTTGGTTCCGTCATTACTCGAAGGTAAAACACCACAGGTGTTGGCAACTCCAACAAATTATATTTTATAATTTTAAGTTTCCGTTTCCCTATGTCAAACGATCTGTCATTGAGTCTGCAATAATTCCGATTCATTCACGCACCGCTAAAAGCCTGCCTTTCAATTATCGTTTTCTACACCTGCAAACCTCCAAGAACCAGCCCTGCTGCAATACTCCAACATATTTGTGGTCCTTCGAGCCGGATTTGAACCAGCGACCTATGGATGATATTAATTGCTAACCCCCCCCCCCCCCCCCAGCATGTTGGCAACTCCAACAAATTGTATTTTTTAATTTTAAGTTTCCGTTTCCCTATGTCAAACGATCTGTCATTTTTGTCTGCAATAATTCCGATTCATTCACGCACCGCTAAAAGCCTGCCTTTCAATTATCGTTTTCTACACCTGCAAACCTCCAAGAACCAGCCCTGCTGCAATACTCCAACAACAGGCATGGAACAGAGGTGTGGTGATACTTTTTTTTAAGAAGGGCGACAATGCCCTTCTTAAAAATTATAGGCCCATGTAACATCCACTCTCATAAAGATCGGAGACGCTACACTCGACGTCGTGGACGAGTATGTTTACCTAGGAAAAACTGTCCAGTTAGGTAGGTCTAACTAAATCTAACTAAAGAGGTCAATCATCGAATCCCGACTCGGCTGGGCTGCGTTCGGGAAGCTACGCAATATCTTCTCGTCCCACATACCGCAGTGTCTCAAGACGAAAGTCTTTGACCAGAGCGTGTTGCCAGTGATGACTTATGGCACTGAAACGTGGTCGCTCACAATGGGCCTTATAAGAAGGCTAAAAGTCACCCAAATAGGCAATGGAGAGGGCTATGCTTGGAGTTTCCTTGCGTGATCGAATCAGGAATGAGGAGATCCGCAGGAGAACCAAGACAACCGACATAGTCCGAAGAATTGCCAAAAAGTGGCAGTGGGTAGGGCACATTGCTCGCAGAACAGATGGCCGATGGGGCCGACTTATGTACTAAAGCTGTTTATTATTATAACCGGTTTCTTAACGCTCGATCACGTGTGTGTTCAGTATATAATATTTATTTAACCATTTATATAAAAACATATAAACAGACAAGAAGAAAGGAACAGAAAAATACGTACTAGGTGATGCTTATTTAAAATAAATCTCTTCCAGCATACCTGCGATAGGAGAGTACATAAAAAGAGATACCAGACGTGTTTAATAGTAGAAGGGAAAACGTAATACATAAAGTCCAAAACAATTCTCTAATATAAATAAGTGTAAAAATACAATGTAAGAATATACTTACAAAAATAAATATCACTAAAACATATATAAATATAATATCTAATTGCTGTCAAAACTGTTAATTATGAATGTTGTGTTTGGTTCACCGACTTGACAACAGCCAAATGAATACCTTGACATGATATTTGATGAATCGACGTTACCATAATTGCACGTTAAGGAAGTCGTAAGAGGAGAATCCAAAAAATACACAGTTTATATCACATGTATGCGTTTGCGTAACTTGTATTCATTAATTTACCTTTTAATTAACTCATAGTTTCACATTTCTCTTCATAATAACGTATACCTATGTGATAAATTGAATCATTTTCATCTAAATTTTTTAATCTAAATTATTAATTTGCTATTTTATCAGATTTCCATGACTACGTCTTCTATCTAGCTTCCTAGAAAATGTTAAATATAAAGCGAGTTTAGCTCTGCCCTTTGTCACAGTACAATGAACTAAGCAGTATTACGACTTCATACCAATAGAGCTTACGAAATCTCTCCCCTCATCTATACTAGCTGAATCTCTGCAAAAAAACTTCAGTAAAGACATTCCAACATTGAATTCTAGCCCATTTCTATTGGCCCGATTAAAAAAGCATTTCAAAGTCTTAACATAAAAAACACAGAGATAAGAATTTCCGTTAAGGTTTTTGGAGATAATATTTATACAATTGCCCCTGTCCTAACAAGCATATTTAATCAATGTTTAGACAGCGGTGCGTTTCCTGATTTAATGAAAGAATACCAATATTCAAATCGGGTAGTAAAAGCGATCGCTCTTATTACAGACTTATTATATCCGTGCTACTGGTAGCGAGCATTGAGTAAAATCTATGAAAAATCATGCTAGACCAAATGTAACACTATAACACAAATAGCATTTAACATAGTCGCCAGTTTGGTTTCACGAAAGGTAGGTCGACGACTGACGCGGGAGTAAAACTCATCAGTCATATTTTGGAATCCTTAGAGAAGTCCCAGGATGCAATCAGTATTTTCTAAGACCTCTCTAAAGCTTTTGACTGCGTTAACCACAATACACTGATATGTAAATTACTTCTACAACAGCTGATCTTGTTCTTTCCTATCTATCAATCAGGCAGCAAAATGTAAACGTTAACGGAGCGACGTTCTCGGGGTCTCTAGTTAAGATGGATGTGCCTCAAGGTTCAATTCTTAGCCCTTACCTATTTCTAGTTTATATTATTGATCTTCCTTGATGGCTAACTTATCGGATATAATTTTATATGCTAATGACACTTCTCTTATTTTTTAAATAGACAGCAAAGATACGCATGTCTTTCATGTCAATGATAGTCTGGCTGTTCTTTCGAAATGGTTTGCAGCTAATAATCTTTTACTTAATGCGAACAAAACTAAATGTCTTAAGTTCTCATTTCCAAATGTACCCCACGTGGGTCTAAATTTTAAACTTGATGGCATGCTATTACTGAAACAGTATTTCTATAAATTACTCTAGATTAAAAATTTATCTATAAAATGGGTACTCGCGAGTGTCTTAGAAAAAAATTCAAAGGATATACTAACTTTGCTTCTCCCCTTTATATCTTGGAAAGTATTTTGTATGTTCGCAAAAACATAGGGCTTTTCAAAATAAGAAGCGATTTCCATAATACAACTACTTACACGTAGTAAAAATGAAATTGTTATAGCCAAATTGAGATTACCTAAAACCAGCAAGTCATTTCTTATAAACAGTATCCGCTTTTATAACAAGTTGTCAAAGTAGGTTACAGAACTTAGCCATGGAAAGTTCAAAACCCACATCAAACGTGTCCTTATCAAGAGGCGTATTATAAGATTAAAGACTATGTGTGTGTGACTGTGTAAGACAAGGAAGTTTGACCGTAATTCTTTCTGCACATGTGGCTTCTCTGGTGGCATGTGGCACCTCATTAATGGCATAACTATGTAAATATCTATTAACTGCTCCCAAAATACGATAATGATTTTATTTTTTTACCTAAATACTTTTTTGACATAATCTTCTCATTATTTCACCTTATATACCTCCAATTCTAATTTCAACTCTATTAGTAGTTGTAATAGCAATAATGTCATTTGGTTTAAATGGGTTTTTATTTTTATTATTTTATTTATATTTTATAAAGATTATTTTATGTTATGTGAATGTCAGGACGTTGTAGGCTTTGTAGACTGTAGATTTGTAGACCATTGTCTATTTTATTAAGTACCTGGTACTTACTGACCAGCCTACATACACTGTCCTCCCATACCCTAATAACACTGTAATTTGAAAACATTATAATAGCCAATTATTTTAAAAGTAACAGTGTTGTTTCTTGCCAGCTCTTCTCCATAGAAAACGACCAATTGGAACCATGCCCCTACCTTCTAATGGTTCATAAGTGCCCATGTTTATATGAAATAAAATATTTTGATTTTGACACAAATCGGCCGAAACGACGCGCTTCGAAATCTCGGTGTACAGCGAGATATCGAAGCGCGTCGTTTCGGCTATAATATATATACAATAAATATATATATATATACCTATATCACATATATATTTTTATATGTATAATTTATATATATATAGTATAGATAAGATAGCAGCGAGAAACACCTGGACGAAGGAAGCACAAACCCGGGAAGTATGGCAGAAGAGAAAGGAGGCGTCATACTGGGTATTGATCTCCTTTCCCTTCTGCCATTCCTCTGCAGTGGGTGATTCCAGGCTGAATGGTGATGCTAGGATTCAGGGACGACTACCTGACCTGCAATGATTTTAATAAAAACAGAAATTTCATAAGTAGTTATTTTAAAGTACGAATCGTAACTTATGGCTTTTTCATTTTCTGAAGGAATTTATATGCAAAACTGCGTCAAAGCGTCGACCACTTTTACGTTCGCAGTTATTCGTACCCAAACTTTTCAGTAAGTATAGTTGACACAATACTTAAAATTAGTAGCGAAGTTTTCATGTATACGTACGTATTTTTTATTTTATTTAATATAAGCTCATATACACCATATTTAACAGTTGCGCATGCGCCGCAGTTACGTAAGGTCGCGGACGGGGCGAGATGCTTCCTGCATTTATTATATTTTCGTGAAATATGGGACGAAGTTTACTGTATATTCTATAGTTCAATGTATGGCTGTTTGAATTCATCAATATCGGAAGCAGAAATATTTAAAAAAATTTAAATTACCAACTCAGTCGGCAAGGTAAGAATACAATAAAACACTACAAAGTGGAAAATAACTTTAATTAGGAAGTCGGTGGCAAACAACGAAAATGCGTACCCAACGACACCGATTTCCAAAATTAAAGTTATTTTTCAGTTTGTAGTGTCTTTTTTGGAAGTCAGTTGTTTTTTTCAATGCCCGATTGAAGGAACAAAATATACCTATACTAGCTTCTGCTCGCGGCTTCCCCGCGTGGATTTCAGTCTGTCTCAGAAAGACTTTATCGTGCATCCCGCGATCAAAAATACGTTCGAGAAATTAAACTATTTATCCCATATTCATCCAAATGACTTGGTGTACAATTAAATTTTTATCTGCATGAGATTTCCCTGACAATAAGCAAATTTATTTCGATAAGGAGACAAATTAACTTATTGGTTTTATAGAACTCTGTCATATTTTATTAATTTTGGAATTAAACTAAATATTTAGATAAATGTCATCGTAATATTAGTATTTTCTTTTTGAACCCGAATAAATACATAACATCTAAAAAAAAAATCAGAATAGCTTCGGCTGTAGTGCCGAGATGATTTAGCAAACAAACCTTACACGACAAGCTACCGGATTTGTGAAAAACATTTTAATGTTCAGGACATACTACCTTCAATAAATAGATAGCAAGGTTTTAAAAAAGAATGCCCTCCGATCATTAAAATCGAACTTCTAAATTACAGTTACAACCCAAGAGACACAGTCAGTGGGCAACCCTAGTGCGTGTTTATTTACCGAGCGGCCGTAGGTAATTATTTCAAGGACACTGCCAAGACGTAATACTGCTTACTTTTTTACTGTGCCTTTGGGTACGATACTTATAGGTAAAAATAGAGTTACGAGAAACTAAGATATTAATTAAGGTGAAATAAAAGAATAGCCGTGCCGACTATACCGTTATTAATTATCTGTAGCCGCTGTTAACCTCACGTCACGGGTAACATTGTAATCACTTCAAGGGTAGCCGGGCTTCGAGGATAATATGTCTTCATCTGTTAGTCCGGGGTGGAATGCTTACGCAATAAAAATTCCATGTAGACGCGTCTCCCTACTAAATTACTTTTATTAACGTCTACAAGGTTTAATCTTGATCCTTTTCGATGTTGCCCTCGTTTTTCGCAACCAGCCATTGGAACTTTAATTTTCATATCGGGTAACCACCACGAAACAAACTAACATTTTGGTAACATTCTGGAACCGGACGCCGGTTATACCTATTTACTCCCTAAATGAAGACTTAGTTAAATCGCTCATCATCGGAAAATCTAGGTTATTTTTTGGATAAACTTTACAAATACTTGGAATCGTTGTTTTTTTGGTGGATAGGTCCTAAATATTAACATATATACTACCTGTAAAAAGCCCGTATAGAATGACTAGTGAGAAGGGAGGATCGTGACAAATTACTATTACGACACTTATTTCTCGCTTCACACGCGTGGAAAAGTTGCTGAGAATAATGATGCCAGTCATAATGTCACATTGAGGAAGGAATTCATTTTATTTAAGCATCGTTTTATTTACTACACAACGTCCGTTCTATTGTCCGAAGTTTTGGGTGTTTATTATACCTATATTTTTGGACAGAGGGACGTGTATGTGCCAGGTTTAGATGTGACATTTTGGTGTAGTTTTTAAGCGCTCGAAAAGTTCAAAGACCAAAATTGTTTTTTTTTTGTTGCTCAAAATTTTTATAATATTAACCCAAAAACGCGTACTAAAAGGGCTGATTCGAGATGGCGCAGGAAAAGTTCCTGGAAGGATTTTGGGGAAGGCCTTTGCCCAGCAGTGGGATAACATAGGCTAGCAAAAAAATCCATAAAAGTCCACTGCTGAACATGCTGATGTCGTAAAATTGACATCAACAAGACGGACTGCACGATTGATGGCAAAGGGATTGGTGCATGGCCGAAAGATTTTCTGCTTCCTTTGCCCCTTTCGGCACCATCACTATTGTCATGTACATATTCCTTCCTGCTTGTTCTATTTGTTTTTAATATAGTATCCTTTTTAAATAGGTCATCTCATTATTGTTAAAAACAAGATCAATTTCTTCATATTTAAAATGGTGTTTATTGCGCACACGTGAACCGACCGCCTTTTCCATAAACGGGTCATAATTAATGTATAGCTTGTTACGACGCTTCGTGGATTTATTGATATGGTCTACCACAGATATTCGCAAAAAAATACCCTAAGAATATAAAGCCCTACTCAGTTTCTTAAATAATAGTTTTTTCGCGATAACGTATCCGATCTGATTTGTGTAGTCATAAATAAAAGTTAGAGTATCCGATCATTACTTTCTACTTACCTAATTAAAGCTGGAATAGTTACATCAGTATTCGAGAAGGCCGCATTTTTCTCAATTCATTAGAAAAACTTTTCCATTAGTAATTTGGCATTCTTTGTGGGGCAGATCAGAATTGATACGAGTAACATTTACTGCTGAATCAGTTACATTTCGTTGTGTAGTAACAACGGGTCACCCCTCTTCGCATCTAAATAGAACATCTCTTTGTGAAACTAGTCTATAAATCAAAAACAATTGGCTTGTTCTTTGCAGTTTTTTTATTTTTCTTTTTTGTGAGAACGCTGGTTCGTATGATAAGCACTCATCCACAAAATTAGGTCTGGTGTTTACAAAGATATGGCAATAAAATGCAGACGACTACGCAATCCCATGTAAGTACGTATTTATTGCGGCATATTGGAAATAATGGATGCTTACTTCGATCCTGTGTCTCTACTTAATTATTCAATCGGAATACTAATATCTCTTCGTCCGAGCTCCGCACATCCTCAGGAAAAGCGATCTTTTCTGCTCCTTCGTAACCGTGCACATAAATTAACGGTTCTTCGATTAAGCACATTTAGACGGTGCAATAAAATAAATTCACCCTTCTAGCATCCGCTCACAAAGAAGGGGGAATATTAATTTTGATGCTTTTTCGTGTCTAATTTAATGTAAAATACAAAACAAATTTGCTGTTTGACATTTGAGGCTACTTAACATTTTTAATTTCTTTTTTACTCACGGAAATAATTACCATCATCGTTATTGTAATATGAACTACATTACCCGGCGAATATTCTGCTTATCCATCAGACAACACAAAACGCGGATTACGAAAGATGAGGTGCAAGAACGGCACCGGGTAAGCTATAGATATATAGCTCGCGCTTGCAATTCAAGATTTTTCCAAATAGAACAAACAGCTCAACGTTTGTGAAAACGGTTCTATAAATATTTAAAAATCCTCTTCTCCGTAGCGAGTTGTAAGACGATTTGGCGTCTCTCTATCGGACAGCAACGGGGCGTCGTCGCACTGATCGTACTTAGTCGGACCGACTCGGGTAACAATCGCTTAGCGTTCAGGTAATGAGTGGTTTTGATTAAATAACTAGGTATGATAGGTACTTATGAAACAAGCGACAGATAAATGTAGCTGTTTGTCCAAGTCATGACGTGTTGTAGGTAAATAATATTAACTTATTATGAAAATGACATGATGATGGGCAAATAGGCCTGGAATTTTTAGTTTTAAAGAGTGGCCCGGAATATTTAATTTATTTAGTTAGGTAGTAATCACCGTTAATGTAGTCCCAGAGTTGCACTGAGTAAGTTAAAGTACTCTCCTCCGGTTGTCGCTATCCTGCTGGTAAAAGTCTCTGCAACTTTTTAATTGGCCAGCCTTACAGATTGAAAAAAACTCAAGAGCCCTTTTGATTTAATTAAATTAACTCTTTAACCAGTGAAACAAAATGGAGCCAGTTCCATTCAATGTTGTCTTTCGAAGCGGACGTAAACAAAACCTAATTAGACGAATGAGTTTGACAACTCACTTTGTTGTATTTTGAATAGCTTATCTTTATTTCCTGCTCTCAATAGATCTCTCTCATTTTTAAAGTTTTTGTTTCAGTAATGTAAGCCTCTCAAGTGAAATGATGACTTTAAAAGCTAATATTATGAAGCCGACGCCGCTAATCCGCCTTTACAATATCCGCGTTCATTTAATTTCTAAAAACGTATTCAGGCTTCTATTCACAGGCACTCAAACTAGAATTTTGTTAAGTTAAATATCACGAATTTAATCCGTGGTG
Source organism: Luperina nickerlii (assembly GCA_963855955.1). Classification (NCBI taxonomy): domain Eukaryota; kingdom Metazoa; phylum Arthropoda; class Insecta; order Lepidoptera; family Noctuidae; genus Luperina; species Luperina nickerlii. The sequence continues at coordinate 9,822,840 of OY979669.1, forward strand.
AGGCACTCTCCCGGGGGCTCATAAAACGTTGAAATGAAAAGCTTATTTGAATTAAATCCTTTGATACAAGCTTCCGATTCAGTACTGTAATGTACATACTGTGATGAGAAACGCGTTTCAGCTTAATAACAATTATTATTATTGGTTTAATCAACATCTTGTGATATTGATAGGACGCGGGGATTGGCCTTAATAGCTTTCGAAATTACTGATTCGTATCGAATTACCTTTTTCCAAAAGCGTAAGTACCTACCTACTTATTTGAGTAAAAAAATATATATTTATTTGACACTAAGAATTACATGTTACAAACCAGTCATCATAAAACAAACATGAATGTATTGCCACAAAACTGATCCTGTATTTTGGGGGACAGCGTTCATCCATGGGTTCTACTCGTATTTACGGACTAAAAGCATATAAATGTGAGTGACACTTCTATAAAGGAGTGTCACTCTAAAATTGACATTTTGAGTTAATTAGAGAATCGATTAAAACTTGTTTGTCGAAGTTACTGTGTGTATTTGTTCGGTAGCAGACTGTTGAATCGCTGAGCGGGCTATTACGACACAGGAAGCACATTGTTTGAGTATGACAAGCTGATTTTGTTCGGTAATCCAATTCGTGCTCAACTTCAAATCGTCGGTGTTGCGTAAACCGTTGAACAAGAGAGTGACGCGCGTATGATCGTATTAATTACCTCACATGTGCTGAGCTAGGTGTGTTATTAAAATGCTACAGCTGATGGAACTAAACAAAAATTTTAATCATTGTGAAATTAATATTATCACTGATACAGTCTTAATTTCAAGCACCTACCTATTACCCTTATTTGATTAAGTAAACTAGCGATGGGGCTATAAGGCATAGCATTATGCTGACCGATGGACGTTTCGCGTGGATGTGACGCATATTTAACAAACTCATTCTTTTTTCTGTATTTGTTCTCTGCGTCATGTTTTCCGCAAATAATCATATTTTCTTTCTAAATATTCTGTCAATTTTCAAACATCCTAAATTTAAGTTAATGCAAACATGTCTGGAATAAAAATTTAAGATAACGCAACTCAGGCTCCCAAGATACCTACTGGCGCTACCTAGTTTGGGGACCACTGTTCAAATGACTATGTGAATTAATTTAATTACATAACAATCTAATATAAATAAAATTTAAGTATCTGAATGTCAAAATAACAACTTTTTTACTAAATGCATATGAAAGCATATACGGTACTTAGGTACGACCAAAAACTGATATTAAAATTGTTGTCGGTCTGTGTATCTGTTTGTTCCAGCTAATCTCCGAAATGGCTTGCCTGATTTTGATGAAATTTGATATGGGGATACTTTGCCTGGGGATCCCTGGGGAAGAAGCTATATTAAAATTATGATTAAGTTATATTTTGTAACAATGGACCATTCTGTACCTTCAGTGAAAAGTGATACATGTCGACCCAGATCGGTTTTTATATTCTCTGATTAAACTTATTAAAAAAAAATTAACTTAATTTCTATCTTATCCCCGTTGTTATAAGATTAAAAATGAATGAGATTTTTTTGTGCACTTTGATATAAGTAAGCAATTTTTTATTGAAATTATTGTGTAAAATAATACTTTTTGATTCATACCAAAGTGCTCCGAACCGATCTTTATATTTCTAAAATGTATTTTAATACGACTCGAGTTACCACATCTTACGCGAACCGAAAGCTTTTACTTCAATTAATCCAAAGTGATACAAATGAAATCCTATCACAAAACATAAAAAAATTGAAACAATACATTCTAGTGAAAAGTGTTACATTTGTACATGAACCATACAAACACAAATTTATTTTCATAAAAATATGTGACTAATGATACAACTGCTAATCAAACAATTTACACGTAATTTATGTAGCCAATTTTGATGTGATTACAAATTTAATATTAATTCTATTAGTAAGAACATAAGGGAAATAGGACATATGATTACGTGAATAATGATACTATAATAGTAGAATCAAAACTGCATTGCGTTTTAGAACTAAATTAGCAAAAAAATACGTAGTACACAGTGATACAAGTCGCGCAGCTCTTACGCACCCCACTCCCTACTTCTCCGCGGGACGCATGGAAAGAGCGCAGGCGACGCGGGATTCTTAGTCTCGGGCGTGGGTCAGGACAGGTGCGTCGTGCGTTACAGCACACAACACTACGATGCGTAAGGTAAGACTTGTATCATTTTACACGAATTATGTAACAATTTTGTTTTTTAAATGTTTACAAAGAACATGTATTTTATATTGATTTATTAAGAATTCATATTGTCGTATTATACATTATTTTATAAATACCTATTTTAAAACAATATTAATTAATTTATAAAAAGAATACCTAATTTTCGAACTTACATGATAATAATTAATAATATAGGTAGCCTAACAATGTATTTTAATTCTTATTTATTAAATGCTAACTAGTATTCAGTAGGTATAATAGGGATAGGCAGACGTTGTTGTTAATCAAATGTCAACAATACTTTTAATCAAAACATAGGTATCTTTGCTCTTTCCTGGTGTAGTTTCATTGCACGTATGCTTGTACGTCTTATAAACATTTTGTAATGAATTACATTAATAAATTGCATGTATACTATATTTGCGAGGTTTTATAAAAAATCAGTATAGCAGTTTCGGTGTATCTCAAAAACAAAAATCAGCTAGAGGGCCTAACTTTTTCCTGGCTTCATTTTATCAATTTGTTCTTCAAACTGTGCGAGCAAGGGTGGTGGGGGCCGAGGACCCTATTAAATGTGGTTTTAACCGGTTAAATTTCACTACCAAAACCAAAATGCATGAAAAACCGGTATACCGCATAATCCGGTAAAATAAATCGATTTCGGTTCTATCTACTCTTGATGGCTCGGCTGACGCCACGTCAGCCGCCGAGTGCCACCGTCCATACATTTTCATGTCACACTGACGCTGACGCTCTGCTAGAAATTCTACCTTGAATGGTTTTAATGTGATGCTTCGATATTAATTTGAACAGTTATTTTTACAGTCTATAATGAAAAAACGAATAGATAAGATTATGGAAGGCGTTCAGCTACAGAGGGATGAAGAAAATATGGTACATGAAGAAATAATAAATGAAAAAAAATCTAATCAGCCCGTAGAGACAATAGAAATAGAATCCTGTAAAAAGACGGCCTTAGAAGAAGTGGATCAATGTGAAGAGGAGATAGAAGAAACCACACTTGAAAAAGACGATCAATATGGAGAAAATATTAGCAGTGGATCAGAGGGTAAGGAAACTGGACTATCACCTAGAATTTTAGATTTCAGCTCGGGTAGCAGTGATGATTTTATACCAAACAGTGAAACCGACTCAACTGAAACAAGCACGTCGACTGGTAAACCAAAGAAAAGATATACCAAAAAACTGATGATTCCTGAAAGCTTTGATGACTCAGATAGCACGACCACAGGACCAGAACCTGGATGCTCGCATTCAAATAAAAAACAACGAAAATCATTAAAGGAAAGAAGGGCAGATAGAGATTCTAGATTAATTTTACGCAATGCAGGCAAGAGTTATGTTACTAAACTGGGTAAAATGAAACCTGGAAGAAATTTGGGCCCACTAACGGACTGTCGCATGAAATGCAATAGTCGTATATCCCATGACATAAGAGAATTTATTTTTAAGGAGTACTGGGGTTTGGGTTCGTACGATGAGAGAGCTAAATATACTGAACGCTTTATTAAAATTAATAATAAAAAAACACATACAATCGGAGGCAAAGGAAAACGAGAATACAGCAATACATATAAAATAGTTTATTTTAATGAGGATTACAAAATATGTAAAAGTTGTCTTTTGAAAACTCTTGGTGAGAGTAATCGCTTTCTTCAGACCGTGTGTGAAAAAATAAAAAAGTATGGTCGTGTAACTAAAAGCGAAAGGGGGCGTGCTGCCAGCTACAAAAAAATTTCTAACGAGCGTCTGAAAGAGGTAGAACAGCATATCAATAAATTCCCGGCGTACGAAAGCCATTACTCTCGATCCAAGACTGCTAAAAAGTACCTTAGCTCTGACCTTTCCCTCAATACTATGTATCAGCTTTATTGTAAAGAAAATAGTAACCCCGTCTGCAAAACTGTATATGGCAAAGTTTTTAAAGATATGAACTTATCATTTAAGAAACCTAGCATAGATACATGCAATAAATGTAACTTGTTACAAAATAAGCTCCAATATTTACAAGATGCTGAACAAATTGTACAAGTACGGGAGCAACTGAGACTACATCAGGAAAGCTACGAAAGTGCTTACACTGAAAAACGCAAAGATAAGGCTTTGGCTAAAACTAACTCGGATATTTGTGTTATTGCATTCGATTTACAACAGTGTCTACCTACTCCTATGCTGAATACTCAATCAGCATTTTATAAAAGACAACTATGGGTCTTTAATCTGACAATCCACGATTTTACGACTGATTACGCATATTGCTACATGTGGCCAGAATGTAGTGGTGGTAGGGGCGCCAATCAAATAGCTTCGTGCTTGTACGAATTTATCACTGTGAGACTTCCGTTGCTTCACCCAAATGCTAAAACCTTAATCATGTATTCAGATTCATGTTCGGGACAAAACAAAAATTCTATTATTTGCACAGCTTTATTATTTGCACTAAAAGACTCGCCTCAACTTTTGAACATAGAACATAAATTTCTCGTACCCGGCCATACACACATGGAAGTTGATAGTGACCATGCGCTCATTGAAAGAGCAAAAAAACGAACATCAATGAATATTCACCACCCACGCGATTGGTGTCAATTGGTAAGGAGTGCATCGACTAGAACTAATAAATTTTCAGTAATTGAAATGGCGGGGACAGATTTTTACGATTTTGCCATGTTTGCTAAAAATAATTTTACAGTTAAAAAAACTAATTTTACGGGTGAAAAGTTTATATGGTTGAATGTAAGAGTTATTAAATTTAGTAAAGAAAAATTTCCGGTTTTTGAATATAAAGAAAGTTACGTAGGTGATGATTATTATGTGATGTCTTACGACAAAAGGAATAAAGACTACAGTTTAGTTAGTATTAATGCTGTTCCAAAATGTTACAATGGACCGATTCCTATAAGTGTTTTAAAGAAAAGGGATTTAATATCACTGTTAGAATACATTGATCCAAGTGTTCACGATTTTTATCATAACTTGATAACAAACTCAAATTTGCGAGACGCAGATCCTGATATTGTTTCGGATGATGAATAGTTGCAGTGCTACAACATATCTGTTGTTCGATTTTTGGAGACTGATTTAATACAATTTAAGACTGTTCAAGATTAATGATAAGAAGGATGAAAAGTTATGTTTTTTTTTTTATTAGAAAATTATATTGTTACCTGTTGTTTGATTTTTGGAGACTGATTTCATACGATTTAAGACTAATTCGATCTCTGTTCAAGATTAACGATAAGTAGGTTTAAAAGTTGTGTTTTTTTAAAAGGATGTTATATTGTATTGAATAGTTGAAGTGCTACATGTACAACACATTTATTTGATTTTTTGAGACTGATTAAATCATGATTAATAATAAAGAGGTTTAAAAGTTATGTTTTTTTATAAGGATGTTAATTATATTGTTTTATATAGCGAATAGTTGAAGTGCTACAACAAATCTGTTGTTTGATATACCTACTCTGATAATCAGATTAACAATAAATACCTACTTAGGTCTAAAAGTTATGTTTTAAGTTTGATTTATTAAAATGTTTTATTGTTTTGCTACTACTTGTAATTCATAAAAAAGTGTTTATTCAAGAATTCTTTATTAAAGAAACGCTTTTTTAATATAGTTATTATTTTATTATGATATTAACATAGTTTTACCCTTCCTGTGACAAAAACGTTTGAAAATACTTATTACTTGTATCAATAAACACTTCGGTGTAAACAAAATGTATCACAATAAATTCTAGCTTGTAGCATTAATCACTTACTAGTTTGAAAAATACATTGGTGTTTAGGGGTACAATTGAATATTTACGTAGGAATTTTAAATAAAACAATGAAAAAAGGTTGCTGATAATCAAAATGATCATTTTAGTTTTACGAGTTTTTCTCACAACAACTATTTGCGGGCAAAACGTGCCAAAACACAAGCCTTATAACATTTCACACAAAACGGTAACTAAATGTGTAAAATAATTCATTTCATTATAAATTTAAATACACAAAAATAAGCAAAGAAAACTATAGTGTACGGTGATATAACTGGCTATTTTTACTAATTACTTAAATTCCGTGCAAAATAATATATTTAAACCAAGCTCTTTATAATCTTTATAATATTATCTACACGTACCACATATCGTTTTTTATTTTAGAACGTTAGAAAAATAATGGGATTTTTTTAAATCTTTTACCTTTAATTACTCAAAACTATGATTTTTCACTTATATCACTTTTCACTGAAGGTACAGCATTAAACTATTCTTATTTTTATTATTACCTAGACTGTTCAAAATAGAGGAAGGAGTCTAGAGGGCAATATAATGATAATGATCTCATGACAGGCTCGACTGTCCATACATGCGACGCTGCAGTGACTTGCACGTCACCTACAGTCGTCGGTCATTAAATGTGTAAGGGTTTGAGATACGGTGGTTTTTGTTTTTTGTGTGTATTGTTATTTTTTTTTTATGTATGTTTGATATATTGTATTGAATTTTGTATATTGTCTATGAGTCTTTGTAACTTGAATTAATAAATAAATGATAATAATAATAGACAGGACACGGTTTTGTTAATATTCAAAGGTCACTAGTCAAAAGTAAAGATATTCAATACAAATATTAAAAGCTAGTGTATTAGTATTATTCACAGATTTCTAAAGAGATATTTTCCAACAATACTCTTGTAGAATTATGTCGAAGTAATACAGCCCCGACATTTTGACGAAGATACCTTTAAAAAGTTGATGTTATTAAAAATAGTTCAGCAGCACGACAGCTCAAAGTAAAATTTAATGTTACCAGCAATAATAAAGAAATGACTAAGAATGAAAACTGGCTACCTTGTAAAATATTCGCATTTCAAGTGAATTTTCCGCTAAAGCTATAATTTCTTGTGACATCTTTTCTTCTACAATAGAAAGTTCAGGTAATGGTTTATTATAGCATTTGGTTTGATGAGGCAAATTTCGAAATTCCACCCCTAAAAAGTGATTGGGGCTCGCCCCAATCACCTTTTCAGGGGTGGAATTTCACGCGGACGAAGTCGCGGGCAGAAGCTAGTTATAATATAAATCAATATAATGTTCTTGATATCTCTGTAACTCTACGTTATGCCTACTATTGACTTATGGAGTCTCTGCGATATTCACCAAATAAAAGACTTAAGTACCAGCACATTTAATGTTTTATTTGTTCCAAGGTCCCGAAAGGTGAAATACAATCACTCAAATCGACCAGTGCGCTGCGACTGACGATAGAAACATACATGCATCTCTTAAATGCATCTCTTACATTCATCTCTTACATGCATCTCTTACATGCATCTCTTATATTCAACTCTTAAATGCATCTCTTAAATGCAGCTCTTACATTCATCTCTTACATGCATCTCTTACATTCATCTATTACATGCATCTCTTACATTCATCTCTTACATGCATCTCTTACATGCATCTCTTACATTCATCTCTTACATGTATCTCTTACATGCATCTCTTAATTGCATCTCTTACATTCATCTCTTACATGCATCTCTTACATGCATCTCTTAAATGCATCTCTTACATGCATCTCTTACATGCATCTTTTACATGCATCTCTTAAATGCATCTTTTACATTCAACTCTTAAATGCATTTCTTAAATGCATCTCTTACATTCATCTCTTACATGCATCTCTTACATTCATCTCTTCCACGCATCAACCTGCTGACGCGACAACATTCACACTAAAATTGTCCTTACACTTCGTTGATCTAGTCGCCACGAGCCCGACTGATGAGAATGAGGTTCGAAGATGACGAGATCAAAGATTTTTGTTATTGAAAATTGAAACAACCACCAGACCTTAGGTAAAAACTAATTGCTTATTTCCAAGTACTTCAAAGTGTTCTAGGTAAGTATCAAAGTCCATACTAAAATTATAAATGCGAAAGTGTGTTTGTTTGTCTGTCTGTTACCTCTTCACGCTTAAACCGCTGAACGGATTTAGATGAAATTTGGTATAGAGATAGTTTGAGTAACGCAGAAGGACATAGGCTAGTTTTTATCTCAATATTCCTACGGGATCGACACTTATGCGGGTGAAACCGCGGGGCGGTGCTAGTATACAATAATATAGTGTATGTTGTTCACACTTTTGTCTAAGAGTACTAACTATAAATGTTTCATTACTTTTAAAGTGAAATCTGTCTAAAAATTCCAAAATTTTACGAAAGGTAAGAATTTCTTTGAAAAACTTTTTTTGTAAATAGTCATCCAACCCGGAAAGGGACGGTCAGACGATAAACAAAATAAGAATACTTTTACGACATTAATTTTGTTAAGAATATCATAATTCATTTAACTGCCCTGTCTCATAGCTATTCCGGTGTCATTTCGTTGAGGTGTATAAACGCGCCGAAACTCTCCGAGGAGAAGCAAAGTGAAATAATATGAAAATCCTATTCTTTTATGAATTATTTATTTATGCTACGAGATAATATTATAAGGGAATAAAGGGCAGATCCCTTTCGAAGAATATTAAGTCTTTATAGCTCATAACTAGGGCCGCGTAACCTTGAGTTTTTACATCAAGTTGTAACATCATTTTGCCGCCACTTGATTTATGTCAAATTTAATCTTGATGAGAATTACCTACTTCGTTGTTCGTTCGTAATCGATACTTTTCTTTCAGAAAGCCTTCTCGATATTAAACAAGGAGGTTTTAATAACAAAAGATTTATGCGGAAACTGGCCACCCTGCATTATAATTAATATGACAGCTTTGAGGTTTATCACGATCTACGGCCCAGCCGTTCCGGATTGGGCCCAATATCCGGTTGATCGTTTTCCATCGATTTGATTACCAACTTAAGCTAGTGATTTATTGAAAATACTTACACATACGTGATCTTAATCATCGCGAATTAATTACCAAGAAAGCATGACTAGGTCATGCTCAAACATTTATGATTTTTGTTTTTGTTTGAAATTTTTTGGAATATATTTTATTCTAAAGCAGGCAATGGATGCAGATTATGCGTTCTGCTGAGTTATCTTTTATAACGATGCATTTCCAAAGCATGCTACACGACAGGAACGAAACTCTAGCTAGACTACAAGAACTCCTTTAACAAATATATTTGAAATTGCATAAAATCCAACAAATGGTACAACAGGGTTATTATACGATAGAAAGGTACGCGCACCGCTCGAGCAGTTGCATAAAATGTATTCCTCTTGCTACCAACAAAGACAACCCTTTTATTCTTTTCTGTCGTCGCGGTTGTAATTCTCGTCTTTTAACAAATGGAAGACATTATCGCTGTGTCTGGCCTTTGTATAAATTCATGTAGACATAACGTTTGTAAAAAAGTTAAAGCGCTTACATGGCGCTCGCATTTCAAACGTAACGGATATTTTTAAAACGGACAAAAACTTCACGGTGCGCCTTGCGATACGTGTGCGCTGAAACTTTTTCTATGAGGAATTGTGAGTTTTTGACGTCATTTCTCGTTATAAAGCGCTGAAAGCAAGCATGACGTTATTCGTTTGGCGCGTGGTGTAAACGCGGACATCATAATACGATGTAGTAAGGACTGGGCTCTCGAGAACGAACCTGCGCTATCGACATCTCGGAGGTGCGCGTTCATCACGCCCTCTTCGAAAGTCGTCGGCTCCTCTTCATGCGGGCACTCGAACCGGCTAATAGTTCACAGGCGCTCATTAAAATTATACGAGTGGCTGGAATAATGTGATTCTTGTTGAGAGCTAACTGAAAAAAGGAGACTGAAGGTTAGAGCTGTGTCGATGATCAGTGGTTCTGACTTTACATAAGTAGAAATCATTAGGGATTATAAAGCAGTTCTACATATAGAATTTTATATAATATTTTGTTTTCTTTTTATACGGTTGTTCAAGAAAAATGGAATTGGAAGAGTGTCTTTAGCAGTGTAAGTTTCCAGCAACAAGCCAACCCCGCGTCCGATAAGGCAGCCCTCTCAGTGCGTAGTTTTCCGGCGTTCAATTATATAACAAAGCATAAAAGTTACTAACAAAGAGAGGGACGCTGCAACTTTTGGCGTTTCTGAATACGGCTCTTATTTATAGCTTCCCGTGAGATTACCATACTACCGCATAAACAACGACACAGATTACCTATAATGTTCTTGGGCGCGTAAAATTTCACGCTTTGTCCATCCTTATCGGGATTAAAAGTCTACAGAGAGATGTTTGGTGGTAAAAAAATATAATAGGGTATATGAAAATACGAGAGAGGTAGGTTGGTATTTTATAGGGGTTCACTAATGGCACTGAGATAAGTGCTTACGTATAAAATACCAAAGATATTTGAGAAAGTGTTTTTATACAGCTTCATGTAACTAATTTATTTTAGGCTGTAACGCGTCTACTTTTTATAGTTCCGTACCTAAAGGGTGCCAACGGAACCCCTATTATTAAGCCTGCGCTGTCCGTCCGTCTGTCGGTCAGAGGACTGTATCTCATGAACCTTAATAGACAGACAGTTAAAATTTTTAAAGAATGTGTATTTCCATTGCCGTTCTAACAACAATTACTTGATACAAATAAAATAAAGTTGAAAATTAAAGGGAGCCATACAAGAAACTGTGATGTATGTGGGTATAATTTAATAATTGTCGTTCCTTAATATTACATAGAGGGGGGTAGCGGTAAATCATATGATCGTTGTATGTAGCCCAGCGCTAGTCGGAATATAGCTGTAAAGGTATCAAGTTGTTTTATTGTGATCACCATATCCTGGCTTCCCGACGACTCCCTAAATATCTCAGTGGCGACGAGGATATACAAGAATTCTACGTGAACAGTGTGTTGATAAAAAAAAAAAAAAAAACTAATATAGAAATCCGTAAAAATGTCAATTGGTCGAATCAGTGAGTTCAAAGTCCAATCGGATGATTGGAATTTGTACGTGGAACGTTTAGAAAACTACTTTCTGGTGAACGAGATCAAAAGTGAATTACGTGTAGCGACATTGATTACAGTAATGGGAGCCGAAAGTTACGAACTATTAGTGAATTTATGCACACCGCACAAACCAAACACAAAAACGTTTGAACAACTAACGGCCATCGTGGAAAAACATTTAAAGCCAAAGCCGAGCATTCTTGCCGAACGTTATAAATTTCGGCAACGAAAACAAAAGGAGGGTGAAACCATCGCGGATTATCTAGCAGCTTTGAAGAAGCTGTCGAAAACGTGCGAGTTGGGGGTGTGGCTCGAAGAAAGCATAAGGGATCAGTTCGTTTGTGGAATCAGCAGTGAGGTGATACGTCAGCGGTTATTCGCTGAAGACAAGCTTGACTACGCGAAAGCCTACAGTATGGCCGTTAGCATGGAAGCGGCTGAGAGAAATGCGGCGGCCGTTGTAGGCCACTCAAGAGAGACGGAAAAGACCGACACAGCGGTGGAGTGCCTAGCAGTGACGTCAACGAGGCAAAACACCGCCACCGCCGCCGGCCGCAGGGCGGTAGTTGTGCGGGGCGAGGACCGACCTGTTGCGCAGAGCGAGCAACGACGCGCCGGCTGGCGCGGCTCGCGTCTGGCGAAGCTGGCATCGGCAGCGCCTGCGCCCGCGGAGCGTGTTCGGCAACAGCAGCAGTGCAGTGCATGTGGCAAGTCACATGATACGGCGTGGTGTAAGTTTACGCGATACGTATGTCGTGTATGCAACAAGCAAGGACATCTCCAGCGTATGTGCCCATTGGGAGTGGAACACCACCATGTGCGTGATGTAGAAATATTATCGGACGGCGAGGACAGTGACGAGGTAACCATTGTTAATATAAATCACTTATCAACAGGGCAATACCCACCTATTTATCTAAAATTAAATGTAAATGGTCAGTATATTGATATGGAATGCGATACGGGAAGTGCCGTTTCTTGTATTAACCATGACATGTATAAGAAGTTATTCAGTGATTTAAAGATAAAAAAAATGTAAACTAGCTTTGAGATACTATACTGGGGAGCAAGTGAGTCCAATAGGTGTAATTAAACCCCCAGTTGAGTATGAAAATGAGCGAAAATTTTTAGATTTGTATGTTATCCAAAACGGTAAAACAGTATTACTCGGTCGACAGTGGATGGCTGAATTAAGAATCAAATTACCGGAAGTAGGATGTAATAGTGTAAGGGTAAATACTTTAAGAAACGAGGAATTTAATGTATCTGATTTCAGTTCCAGATATTGTAAAGTATTCGAGGACGGTCTGGGCCGATTCACCGGTGGTGCGGTGAGCATTCACGTGCGCCCGGGTGCGCGACCTGTGTACATGCGCGCGCGCCCGCTGGCGTACGCGCTGCGCGAGCCGGTGGAGCGCGCGCTCGAGCAGCTGGTGCGGGACGGCATCCTCACACCAGCAGTGCGATTCTGTAAGACCTCATTCCAAACTTCGCATCTGAATCCGCTGTGAGTTGCTTGATTGGCATTCTAAAAACTCGGTTGACAATTCGAATTTACACTAGCGCTACACTTGCGAGCGTGTGAGCGAGTTGAACTAAATTGAACGTGAGATTTTGACAAGTAAAGTATGAGATGACGTAAGAGTTTGTATTCTGCCGCCGTCACTTCGATGCTCACTTCGCATTCGAACCCGAATCAAAGTGTCAAATAATAAGTATCTATTTTACGAGTGAAAATACAACAAATCCTATATAAATAGTGTTAAAATAATATTTTTATGTCAGTGTTAAAAATTAGTACAGTAACTAGGTACATAATTAGTGGTTAAAAACTACTTTTTGGGCGTTTGTATATAGTGAATACAGCGATAACGATAGCAAGAATGTTTTTGTTTAAATCTTTATTAGAAGAGGCTCATGCTTTGGATAAACTAGAAAAGCGTCGACAATCTAACCAAATTCGCAGTTCATTTTTATTAACCCGAGATGACGACTATGTGAGCGTACCTATATAGATTGTCAAAGGAACTAATTGACCAATTGGAATATGAGTTAGTGCCTCTGATAAAGCCCACAAAACGTCGAGGCAAAGGACTTTCAACTCGTGTAAAAGTAAGTGCTTCATTTTACTAAGTACATAAAGTTACTTTTGTAAGTATTTATACAGTTTAAAGCTGATAGATTTGTAAACAAGCACACCACCATAATTTATTGCTTCTCATGTAAACACTTCATAGGAATATTCAATATTCTTCATATAATACAAGTAAGAGTGAACAGGCTTCTTCTGGGTAAGCTCACTCCATCGTAGACTTTGTCTGTGTCATCTCTGACCTAGATTAGAGTCAAGAGCAAACCCATTTAAAAAAAAAATAATCTCTTAGGTTGTTGCCCTGCTAGCTATGTTTTCATGTTAGTATAAGGACCCTATGTAATTATTTGATACTTATTCATTTTTTCAGGTGATTCAGGATATGCTCAGCGTGCCTACCTTGTGACGCCAATTAGTGGTGCTGAAGATAATTCCCCAGAAGCTTTCTACAATGACCGTCACTTAACTGCTCGCAATTCAGTCAAACCAAATCCAAACTAATCACCAATGTACTTTCAATAAAACCGCTCTAGTATCTGTTTAAAATAGTTTTATTTATTATATATTATATTAACTTACATGACTACACTCTATCTCTATTCTTAGCCGCTGCGAATGCTTGCAGCCCTTTCCCCACTACAGCTACAGCTTCAGCTAAAATCCTCTCTTTCCGCACTCCTCTCCAGAAAGGACTGCGGGATTTGTGCATAAAGTCATTGTATCTCCAGCTGCTGTTCTTCCACCCTCAGAAATCTGTACTAGTCGGGTGGAACTGCGGCGTGAAGGAGGGGTGGGTGTGTGTGAAAGTGTTATCGGTGGAGGGGACAGGCTACGATGATTTGACTGATTAGATGATATGAGGATTTGGAGGAGTGTGTTCTTACTGGATATTCTGAAACAACAGAAACAATCCTAAAATGGAAACCCACTTACCTATATTATAATTAAATACATATTGATAATTCCAAGGAAAGTCGCTAAAGTGAAAGTAGATGTTATTAAATAATAATCAACAAAAATAAGAAACTAAAGTAGCTAAGTTGCTATCTCCCAAAACTATAGCTCACAGTCACTCAGACACATACCTGCAAAATGCTTGGGCTTGTTCCAACAGTTGCGCTGGATGAGGAAGCAAACAGTGTTCTTGAAATTGCAGGATCAGGTAGTCTGTAATTGTGTTCTTGACTATCCTCAATCAGTTTGGAACCCTAAAAAGTAAATTGGATAAAATGTTACTCCATATACTAAACTAATGTTACTCGTATTTTCTTTCTTTCTTTTCTTTCTTTCTTTTCTATATCTTCCTTATGGAATAAAATTAGACAAAAATATTTAGACTGAAAATAGTACCCTAAAACTAAATTAGTATTTGAATTATATTAGTAATTAATTTTAATATAGATAGGTACTACATTTAGATCTAATAGAATCTAGACACATCAGATTTATAATAGTGGGTATGTACCTAGTAGTTAGTAGAATAATATTAACTTACATAAATCACAATAACTGGTGGTTCCTCTGTAGGTGCCTGACTCTTGTTGTGTACATGCATCTATAACGGATAAACGCTAGATAAGAGTATATCATTAATTAATCACATACAATTATGAATTAAATTTAAATATCATACATAGTCAGTATCAGCATCTTGTATTGGTTGTGCTTCATGTGATGGAGATAGAGTATCATTTTCCTGAAACAGGTAATAATAAAATTTGCCAAATAATTCAAATAAAAATACACTTTACATTATTATATGTATTTTAAACAGATAGATTTCCCAATTCTTGTACAATACCAGCCAGACAGGATTGATGCAAAAAAGCTAGTACCTATTTTAGCATTTCTAGATTTCTTACCGGAAACCACCAGTCCTACCAAGACCACCAGTCAGACCAATACTACAACCAGACATTATAATTAAAGAAATTATAAAAAAATGCTGTTATGCACAATGTATTTTTCAAACTATATTTAAGAAACTCCATTTTCTTATTATTAATAGTCCTTGATTGAGTAAAATTAATAATAAGATAATGAAACCAAGGAACACACTTAACAACTTAACTGTCCATAAAGTAGACACAATAGTTAAACAATCAGCATGAATCATATATGACTCATGGGACAGGGAAACTGTTAAGACCAAGATTCGTCGCACATTTTTAGTGGTTTGCTTTGAGTCCCTATAATGCACGTCACTGTAATGCACGTACCAGCAATGCACGACACTGGATTGTACAACACAGGAATGTACAACACAAGAATTGGCGACATCGCGATGTCTCCAATTCCTGGGGTGTACCTTGATGGTCCGACCCGAGAGTGTACAACACATGAATTGGCGACATCGCGTGATTGGCCGATTGGTTGGCCAATCAGGTGACTCGAAATTTTGGGAACCAGCAATGCACAACACAGCAATGCACGGCACGAGAACGCACGACATTGGAATGAACGTGTTTTGAATTCCAATGACGTACATTGTCATGTCGCGCATTCTCGGCCCGGACCAAGAGTGTCCGGCTTGATAATGTACAGCACGGGAATTGGAATCAAAACAAACAGTGACGTCACAATAAAAAAGTAAAAAGCCATGTGAAACTAGGGATGAGATTTTGATTGATTAAGGATTGATTTTGATTGATTTTGTTTCATTTGACGTGTGGTTGACGTTCAATCAATTATTATTGAAGTAAATCTGTGAACTATTCGTTAAGAGGAAATACGGGCGGAACGACTTTTGAAAATTAGGTATTTGAAGAAACTATCGCTGTCGCTCTGCGAGCCCCCGCCCTCTAATGCGTGCGATAAGGACAACTGCAGATCCGACTGAATAGCCTAAGTAAAAAGTCACATTTTCGAGGTTTGGCTCTCGCCTATTTTCTTCACCAATATTGAACCAATTTAAAAGATATTTCATAAACTGGATAAGAAGGATATGTACTGTGCCGCTACATTATGGTTAACACCCCGACTCAGAGTACCCCGACTCGGATAGGTTAGGTTAGAAGGCTAAGGCGGGAGCGAAGCGTAGCGGAGCTCCCGCCTTAGCCTTCGTGGTTATTTTTTTTTAAACCACCCAGAAGTAGGAGCCCCGCGAAGCGGGGCTCCGTCGACCTATCTTACACTCTGAGTGCTTACCAAAATTTTATTAAACATGAGCAGCTGATTGCAGCTTATATAATTAATATGCTGTACAAAACTCTTTTTATAAAGACTTCTCTGCTTAAAAACTTATCAATCGCGCAATCAATCGTCTTTCGGAACAGCACTATCTAGCTCAATTACCTAGTATCCAAGTCCCAAAATTTCGAGTCACCTGATTGGCCAACCAATCGGCCAATCACGCGATGTCGCCAATTCATGTGTTGTACACTCTCGGGTCGGACCATCAAGGTACACCCCAGGAATTGGAGACATCGCGATGTCGCCAATTCTTGTGTTGTACATTCCTGTGTTGTACAATCCAGTGTCGTGCATTGCTGGTACGTGCATTACAGTGACGTGCATTATAGGGACTCCCTCAAATAAGCAAAATAAAAAAATGAAATAATAAATTTTAATTTAAACATCATATTAGCTGAAATTCTGTGCCAAAAACTCAACAATTGTGTCAAAAAACTAGAATCGATAAAACTCGACTAACATTTTGTTGAGTGTGGCAGTCACTAGTACAATATTGGTCGCTTCGGAGCTCACTTCACTTCGCAAGTGACTGGGTAATGCTTACAGAATGCAAAATCAAGGTCATTTTGAACCTTATGCGAAGTGAGAGTGGCTAGCGAAGTGAGATGCGAGTTGTCTCTTGAATTTTACAGAATCGACGTGCTGTGGACCGCTCGGACTGGGCCACGCCTATTGTTCCCGTGGTAAAAAAGGACGGTACTGTCAGAATATGTGCTGATTACAAATTAACATTAAATAAGGTGTTAGAAGTCGACCGTTATCCTTTACCGCGCGTCGAAGATTTATTAACACGTTTAGATGGGGGTAAAAGATTCAGTAAAATCGACTTATCGCAAGCCTACGCACAATTCGAATTGGACCAATCCAAAGAATATACGGTTATTAATACACACAAGGGTATGTTTATGTTTAATAGATTGGTATACGGTTTGTCGTCTAGCCCAGGTATTTTTCAAAAGCATCTCGAACAATTATTCGCCGACTTGCCCAACGTTGGGGTATTTTTGGATGACATAATAATAACGGGGCCTAACACTAGGGACCATATAAATAATTTGCACAAAGTTTTTGAGCGCTTACAATTGTACGGTCTAAAAGTAAAAAAAGAAAAATGCGCTTTCTTTGCAGAATCCGTAAGTTATTTAGGTCATGTTATTAGTAAAGACGGGGTACATACATGTGCCGATAAAATAAAGGCAATAGTGGAAACACCGTCCCCCACGAATGTTTCGGAGTTGAGATCATTTATTGGAATGACGATGTATTATGCGAAATTTATTAAGAACGTTAGTACTATTCTCTCACCATTATACAAACTACTCAGAGCTGATGTAACATTTAACTGGTGTAGTAAGTGCGAAGAAGCATTCAGCAGGGTCAAGCATCTATTAGCTTCCAGTGAAGTGCTGATGCATTACTCACCAAATCTACCGCTTGTGCTGACGGCGGACGCGAGCGGTGTGGGGGTCGGCGCAGTGATATCGCACATTACAGAGGAAGGTGAGCGACCAATAGCATACGCGTCGCGTTCGCTCAACGCAGCGGAGCGGGCGTATTCGCAAATAGATCGGGAGGCACTCGCTATTGTTTTTGGTATAAGAAAATACCATCAGTATTTGTACGGCCGAAAGTTTTTACTTAGGACGGATCACAAACCTTTAACATATATTTTTGGGGATAAAGTAGGTATACCGATAATGGCAGCTTCTCGGTTACAGCGTTGGGCGATATTATTGTCAGGTTATAATTACGACATCGAGTATGTTTCATCAAAGAAAAATTGTGCGGATGCCTTGTCGAGGCTGCCGCAGAGAAAACAAATAAAAACGAGTGCCGAAATCACCTATTTAAACTTTGTAGAGGACTTCTTACCAGTAACGAATAGTGAGGTTAGGAAACAAACGGCAAAAGATACTCTAATGAGTCGGGTCGTTTTGTATGTGCAGTCAGGTTGGCCTTTGTCGTGTCCGGATGAACAAATTAAGCCATATTTTGTGAGACGAAATGAATTGTATATTGAGGGTGGCTGTTTAATGTGGGGTTATCGAATGATACTACCCGCAACGTTGCGAAAGTATATACTCAAGCAACTACATACGAGTCACATGGGAATCGTTAAAACAAAATGTTTAGCACGAAGCTACGTATGGTGGCCAAACATAGATAGGGATATTGAGGAGCTATGTCAAAGTTGTGAGACGTGTGCAATAGAGGGCCCTGCTCCACCGCGAGCACAGCCCCAACCCTGGCCCTACTCGACTCAGCCTTGGAGTAGGCTACACGTAGACTTCCTAGGGCCATTACGAGGCAATACCTTTATGATTTTAATTGACTCAAGTACGAAGTGGCTGGAAGTTTTTGAAATGCCACGTACAAATGCCACCCAGGTGATAAAGATTTTACGGAGGACATTTTCTAGATTCGGTCTTCCGGTAGAATTGGTATCCGATCAGGGGCCACCATTTACGAGTACGGAATTTAGTAATTTCCTTAAAAATAACGGTATACGTCAACTTTTCTCACCGGCATATCACCCATCTTCAAACGGTGCCGCCGAAAACTCGGTTAGATTGTGCAAATTAGCTATAAAAAAAGCGTACAGAGATAACAAAGATATCGATGCAGCCCTACAAACGTTTCTACTAAACCATAGAAACACGATACAGTGCACGACAGGCGAAACTCCTGCAATGTTGTTACAACGACGCGCATTACGGACACGCTTAGATTTGTTGCGCGGGGACCGCGCACTAGTCGATCGGGTACGGGCAGCGCAACAGCGACAGGTGGAAAGCACCGGTGGGGTAATACGTGAGCTGGCGCCGCACGATACAGTGTGGACAAGGAACTATGCTAAGGGGGATAAGTGGTTGAAAGGTGTCATTGAGGCTAGGGCAGGCACACGCGAGTATCTGGTGGATAACGGTGACGGTCGACTTACAAAAAAACATGTAGATCACATAAAACGTAGATCACGATTATCTGACTTTGCGTGTTCTGAGAGTGCAACCTTAGATACGGCTACACCTATTCCAGTACAGGAACCAGTTGAGGATGCAGTCCCGACACCAGAGGTGACGATGGATGCAAGCAGGTCACCGCCTGACCATTTACGTGAGGGTGCGAAAGATCAGGTACAGGTTGGAGATGAACAACCGGGTATAGCCAGGTCTGAGCATCCATTGTCACCACCGCCATTGTCACCACCGCCGGTTCGTTCCCGACGAACTCGTAAACCAGTTACTAGATTTAATGTTTAAAATGTTAATATTGTTTAATTGCCTTGTTAGTGAGTAAGTACTTAGATATTAAGATGTTGTTAGTATATAAGTGTGGCATAAGATTAAGCGGTGAGGTGTGATGTATGTGGGTATAATTTAATAATTGTCGTTCCTTAATATTACATAGAGGGGGGTAGCGGTAAATCATATGATCGTTGTATGTAGCCCAGCGCTAGTCGGAATATAGCTGTAAAGGTATCAAGTTGTTTTATTGTGATCACCATATCCTGGCTTCCCGACGACTCCCTAAATATCTCAGAAACGTGGTTGCCTTTTGGTATGGAACCTTTGTGTGTAAGTCCGACTTGCACTTAGCCGATTTTTGTTTTCGCATGTCGGATTTGTATTACCACACAAAATTGGTCTGAAAGAGTCACATTAAATATTCATAATAAACATTGAAATAACTGATGCGAAACTCAATATTATTTGCTTGTCTCCATTTAAGTACCTACCAGTCTTTGTTCATATATCAAATAGAGAAAGTATCATCAAAGTGTTCAGTAAATCAAAGGAAATATCTACAAGTCGGGAACACACCAACGTGCCCGACGAACAGGGAAACGGAACCTGCGCGGATGTCGTGTATAATGAACTTATCGAGCACATTAAAGCACTGAACTTTGGTTATGAATGTTTTCGGTGTTTACGAAAATCGTAAATTGAATATCCTATTTAAGGGGGATGCGCTAAAGTAGACCGCGAAGTCCATCAAATTGACACACTGACTCACATTTACCCTGCTAAAGCCATTTCATACAACTGTCAAAGAATACAGTTGTGATTTGAATATACGGACAATAAGTTAGTAATCTAATTGATAAACAATTTGGACAATGGGTAACTTTATATGGGCCCCGTACCCAAAACAAAATTTACTGTAGCATTATGAACGATGTCTGTATGTTATTCTCTCAGGGAGTAGTTTAATTAATCCTAGGAAGCATGTCTGAACTCACTTGGAGAAAAAAGATATAGAGGAAGTAAGATTGATTTAATAAAGGGAAATATTTAACTTATTCCCTAAAAACTTATTGACCAGCAGGTCAATAAGTTTTTAGGGAAAAGATGAAAAAGGGGACCATCATCAGCAGATGATGGTCCCCTTTTTCATCTTTTATAGGGTATTGTGTTAAATGTTGCAATAAAATACCTTGTGATATTTTGCAATTAAATGAAAGAAAATTTAAGACTCACATTAAACGTACACTTTGTAAACAAGCATACTATAAATTAGAAGATTATATCTAAGATAAGAACGCTTGGAAACATGCTGGTCCTGCTCCATAGGACAATCTAGAGTCTAGACAAAATCAAACGGGTTGCTAATTTAATTGTAAATGTATTCTTTTTTTATTTAAATTTATTTACATTCTGTAACTACTTAACTCACACCCTGACTTATTACTTATTTCTATTACTTATTACTTGTAATTTTTTTTTTTATTTAAATGAAAATCGTTTACTTTTACCATGTTTGTAAATATGTGAGCACCATGTATCTATCAGATAATTAATTTATATGTCATGGTTTCATTTTTAATTCTTTTACCTATTGTGGTATAGTAATTTTATTTTAGGTGCATCGTCTTCACATATTATTATTATATAATTAATGGATGCAAAATATTGTAAAACATTTTAAAAGAGTACCTAACGGTGGAGTTTCTTGCCCATTCTTCTCCATACGAAAACTACCTTTTGGAATGGGCGACTAGAATCAATTCTATTTGTTGTAATTTCTGACGTTCAAAAGTGCCTTTTATGTGCCTATTTGAAATAAATGCCTTGACTTTGACATTTAAATGAACGAACCTCCAACATGAATTGCGCTTCTAATGATGAGAATTTAATATACTTATTATTAAATTAGGCCGTAATCCACGCGCTCCCACTGCGGGCAGGTAGATATCACAAGTCTTCAATTTTTTTGTTCTACATCATGTTGGTTTTCTCACGATGTTATTCTTCATCGTTTTGAGATCAGTGGTGATGAAATAATTTACACAAAGGAAAGCACCTGTCAGGGTTCGTATCTACGACCCACAAATCGTAAGTCCAGGTCGTTACCACTGCTTATACAGTACAAGTCTGCTTAAATATACACCGTATTCAAGGAACCAAGAAACTGAATGAAAACAACTACGATCGCGGAAGTTGTTTGTTTTCTTTTCTGAAAAGTGCTTATAAGATGAAGCCTCTAGCTTCAATTATACGAAACAATAACGCTTACGGGTTCTGTACACTACCATTTTTCTCGGAATAAAGGCCAGCGCACGTCGGCGGACGGTCGGGTCTTTTAAATTGTCAATTCAATCAATAACTAATATGACAGATTTTCTTCTACGACTTTTGGAAATTCTTGCGTAATAATATGTGCAAAGTTCACAATGATTCGTTTTAAAGTATTTTTAGAACAAAATGTTGTTATTTGGAACAGCAATAAAAAGATTGCCAGATATTTCTTCAATAACCTTATATTTCAGACGTTGATGGGACCGCAACAAGCCCATAATAGTTGTGAACGGCTTGCGGCGCCCCGCGGCGATGTTCGAAAAAACATTGTCCATTTTGTCGTAAGATTCAATTTCAGCATCACAACTCACATTCTTGTGAAAATGGATCTATATTTTTAGTGATATAATAAACTTCCTCTATGTTGAGAAAACAAGCGATACAAGTAGAGATATCCATGTTTTTCTATTTATTTTATAGATCAAGGAAGGAATTGAGTCAGTCTGCCCGTCTTTTTAAGTTTAGGCGGCTAAACCACCAAACTATATAACTTAAACTACTTGGTTTCAAGTGCATCTGAAAACTTAGAAATTCCTAGTGTGGGATTAAAGAAAAATAAAATAATGATAATTCAAATCCATGAATAACTTATTCCATGAAATATCGATCAATAGGATTTTATGAACTTAGAGGGTTGTATTGATGATATTAATTATTATTATAATTATGTAAATATGCCTACTTGTTACGATCGCGAAAGTATGTTTTTAGTTTAATGTACAACCTGACACTGCCATGCAAATTGCCAAAAACGTAAGAATATTTGAATTTCGTGGGCTTAAGTGAGTTACGCAATTACCCCACTGGTTTCCTCATGATGTTTTCTTTCACTAATGTAAATGTGTATGCATGTGTAAATAAAAGAATTACCCATACTACAGCTTATACACAGTAAACGCATTCTTATTCTTTTACCAAAATCTGAATCCTGAAGCTTGGACTAAAATACAAAACTTAAATAAAGCTTTACTTATAATGCACAACATTTTGCTTAAAATTAAGTAGGTAATGAATGTTCGCAGCACTGCTGAAAGGTATCAACAAGCCATGTAAGTAGGAAATTTACCTCGTTTAAGCATTAAAACTATAAGCTGGGATTTTTTATCCCATCGCGGGGCTTTTATTAGCGAACTGGGGCTTACAGAACGAACCGAGGTACGTTACGGCGGTACCTATAGGTAGGTTCACTCATGGAAGTTGTTAAAAGCAGTAAATATGAATATGAATAATATGGTTTTATTTGTAAATATGTATTTACAGAAACGTTTGCTGTATCTGGAATGACAATAAAAAATGAGGAATGCCTGTAAATGATTTAACCCCTCAAGCATCAAATGTACACCATGTGTACATAAGAAAAAGTGCTCGAAACGTCAACGGTACACCAAGTGTACACAACAGTTTCATTGTTCTGTTGTCATTGTTAATACAATGACTTCACTGCGCCCATTCAATTACTCCGACGCGTGGGGCGTTTCGACAGGAAGGCGGGCAAACGTGTGAGAGGTTAATTGAAATAAATGCTTTGAGTTTGAGTTTGAATACACTGTGAGAAAATCAACATTTTGAAGTGAAAACGTCTTTAGGTGCGTTGGGAATTTTTTGAGATGAGAAAAACTGTTGAATTCATGCCACTGTAACCGACTCCGCTTCGGAAGTGTTCGGCTGTCCTCGGGATGCACTCGGTTTTAATGTATATCCGATATGTCAGTGAGTGATGGCAAAATATTCTGTTATTGTTTTGTTTTCACTTCTCTCGGCACTCCGGAGTGCCACTGTTTTTTTTTTACAGATACACTTATCATAAGCATAATCAGCCTAATTATTCCCACTGCTGGGACAAGGCCTCCTCTTTTCAACTGAGAGTGGGCTATAATCAACCCCCCGGCCCAGTGCGGGTTGGTCGATGTCACATGTCTTGGAATTTTTGGTTCTATAGGACATGCCTGTTCCCTCACGATGTTTTCGTTCACCGTTTTGATAGCAGTGATGATAAAATTATTTACACAAAGTAAAGTGTAAAGTAACAATTTAAAAAAAATCCCGGTTGGTCCGTTCAATATCAGAAGATCCATTGGTCAGGTCATGCGGTGAATAGGACAGCAGCCGAACCTGAGGTCTCTGGGACTCCCGGATACGATTTCTTGATCCAGGTAATAAGTAGGTATACTTTACATTTTCTATTTAGCGGCTCTGTCGCAGCTGTCAGTTGATTTGTTGCTGATAAATGAAATGACCCAGGTAACATGGTAAGTACTGAAAACACTACATTATATCGTAAGTGTGTTCAGTGAAAACCTTTACCACTGCTGCAAATGGCTTTCATTTCCGAGCTTTCAATGACGCGTGTATTATTTAAAACGTAAAACATAAGTGAACACCAAGTAGGTACCTATCGGTGGGAGCACGAGTTAATTTAACATAAACTTTAAAGCGGTCCCTTAATTACATATTTGAACGCCAGTAGTTACTTATTACGCGTGTTAAGTGTGTGTGTATTACATTTCCGTACATGTCTTGACATACGTAGTGTAAAAGTTTATAACTAATTGGGATGTAATCCATCCTAGTCTGGCCGTTTCTGAAGTCATTGGAGGGTCAAGAGCCCATCCACTAATTTGTAACTTAACCCGAAGACGATATAAACTTTCCTATATCAAATGTTTGCTCAGTTTCGTCATGTTCACGCCTTTCTTGTTTATGAGGGGTATAACAGAACTGCTAGTAAGTAATTTTCCGTAATACCAGACGCAATTTTGTTCTCAAAGGTTTTTTCATTGTACCTCGATTTCATTGTGTTACACATTTTCATAATCTAGCTAGGACAATGACCTTTCCTTCTAAAAGATCTGACCTTTATTCTTGTAAGTAATCTCCCATTTTTTTTTTTTGAGTTTTGGATTGGTTTTTATTGAATAGATTTCCCCAGCTACAATACAAAATTACCTACTTCTTTATTCTTACAGTCTAAGGAGAGGAAACTCTAGATGGCAATTCTTTTAGAAATTCACACACTTAATCAGCCAACGTTCCCATTGTTGTGACACATTCCTCATCTCCGTGACAGGGACTGGGCCATAATCCACCACGCGGGCCCATTGCGGGTTGCTAGATGTCACAGTCACGTCTACGACTTTTTGGTTCTAGTACATGCCGGTTTCCTCACAATGTTTTCCATCGCCGTTTTGAGAGCAGTGGTGATGAAATAATTTACAGAAAGTAAAGCGACTGTCAGGGTTCGAACCTATGACCTACATCTCGTAAGGCCACCACTGATTTTTTAGAAATAATATGTTCAAAATGTATAATAAAATAAGTAGCGTGTGTGATGTCACCGCATGTTTGAGATTTAATCGGCGCGGTCTCATATCGTCCATAAACAAAACGTCCCGTTGAAACGACGACTCGTTAAACTTTAAAGCGACTCCTAACTTCCGTGTCATAATCGCGCGCACTTTTGTAACATACAACCGCATCGTTATGTAACCCCTCTCTAACGCAATTGAAGAAATTCACCGTTTTATATGAAGATAGTTGTGTTTCGTGAACATAGTTGCTTTTTTTGAGAAACATGCCATTAACAAGTCATTATTTTTACGGTGAGTGAGGATTTTCTTTTTGCACATTATGAGCAGTGGTGGCTCAGTGGTAACGGACGCGACTTACGAGTTGTAAGTAGGTCTTGGGTTTGAACCCAAGCAGTTACTATACTGTTACTGTTAGCTTGTATCATTCCACAGCTAGGCAAAGGCCAATCTCCAAGACTTCCAGCTCTTTCGATCCAGAGCCAAAGTGGACCACTCGTTTGTGTTCTCCAGCTCGTCAGCCGCCATCTTCCGCCGTCTTCTACAGGGTCTGCTGCGACGCCTTCTAGCTGTGTCAAGCACTTTACTTTGTGTAAATTATTTCTTCACAATTGCTCTCAAAACGGCGAAGGAAAACATCGTGAGGAAACCGGCATGTCCTAGAACCAAAAAGTCGTAGACATGACTGTGACATCTACCAACCCGCAATGTGCCCGCGTGGTGGATTACAGCCCACTCGCTCTCGAAGGTATGAGGCCTGTGTCCCAGTAGTGAGAACATTATAGGTTGACTAGCAGCGCCCCGCGGTTTCACCCGTATAAGTGTCGATCACGTGAAATATCGGGATAAAAACTATCAAAGTCAAATCATTTATTTCAAATAGGCACATTAAAGGCACTTTTGAACGTCAAAACTTACAGTAAAATTGAATTGATTCTAGTCGCCCCTTCCAAAAGGTAGTTTTCGTATGGAGAAGAATGGGCAAGAAACTCCACCGTTACTCTTTTAAAATGTTTTACAAGGTTTTGTATACATAATATAATTATATGTGAAGACGATGCACCTAGAATAAAAGTCTACCCCAAAAAAATAATAAAAAGAGTTAAAAATTAAGCAATTACAGGTAAATCAATTATGTGATAGATATATGGTGCTCACATATTTACAATTTACAAATATTGGAAAAGTAGATGACCTTTCCAGAACTCTAACAAGTGTGTGAGTTACTGTAGTCACAGATTGTAAAAATCAATGTCATAAAATTTAAAAAATATATAAATTAAATTAGGAACCAGTTTGATTTTGTCTAGACACTAGATTGTCCCATGGAGCATAATGTCCTATGGTCCTTCCCCGGGACTCAAGCTATATCTATACCCATTTAAATCTGTTCAGCGGTTTAAGCGTGGAGAGATAACAGATAGACATACAGACACACTTTCGCACTTATATGCCTAACCTATGGATTATGCAAAACGATATAGGATGTGTAATACCCATGTTTTACTTAGATCAGGCTTAAAAACATGCACCAAGTCAGCATTTCAGCAACATTAATGTCTCCCCTTCTTACGACTCTCAAACGATTTAAGGCACATGGATGCAAACGAAAAAAAGAGAAAAATAACAGAAATTTTCACCAAACGAGTAATTAAGAATTAAATATACCTACATAAATTAATTCATTAGCTTGAGAAACTCCATAGACGTCATGAATACCTATCTATATCAAAACAGGATAAAACAAAAATAAAATAAAAGTATGATAATTTATTTTGAGGTCAGCGACCGCATGGAGTATATTTGCATAAAATATGTATTCAAAAATCTGTTTTTGTTTCTGTACACTTCACAGACGTGATCGCTATCGATATTTAAACACAAAAACAAACAACCAGCGATCACTGACCCCAAAATAAATTATAATCAATTTAATTGTATCAATTTTTTTATTTACTTTTATTTTGTTTTATAATCTATGCTTGAGGATCGTTCTCAAATTAAAACTTGACTCAAAACTAGTTTTAAACGTTGTGTCAATGCTTAAGTTTCCTCCTTCTTGTCTGAGCAGACAAAGTTATTGAACTATGTCAATTTAACGAAGCTTCAAGGATCTCTAAATTGTTTAAAATACAAAGGCTGGCAATTGTCAAAGAGTCAAATGCCAGCCTACAGCTTTATTGAAGAATAGTTTTATGAATGACTAGTTTCTGCCCGCGACTTTGTCCGCGTGAAATTTCTTGTTCGCCTGACCCACCCAGCACCCCGTCGCATCGCTTCGCCCGCCCGCGCTATTAGGTACATTGTTTTTGTCGGAAAACGTTTGTGTTAAGAAACGTTTTAAGGCTCCTACAAACAGGAGCGACACGCGATATAAACGCGCGCAACACAAAGGCACCGCTCGTTGCGCGACGTGCCTTTGTGTCGCATGTCGTGTCGCGCCTGTTTGAAGGAGCCTTTAATTGGTAAGCGTACCTACTGTACTTTAGGTAGGTATGTACCTATTTACACCTTATAAATATAAAAGATAATGTATTAATAAAAACATGAGTATACATAATACCTTCCTACAAATTGCAGTTTGTAAGGTGAGGAGAGATGACAAGTAGGTACAAAAACTATATACTTATAGGTACCTACAGTATGCAACAGACCAACAAAAACAAACGTCGAGGTGTGTGAGTTGTGGTCTCTCGTCCCACAAAGTCCAGTCGTTAACGTGTACCGCAACATTTTTGTCCACAATTAAACATTATTACAGGTCATCACAGTAAAATAACTGTCTCTTTAACGCGGCCTCTAATTAGTGGCTAACTTACATAGCGTTGCGACTTCGCATCGCAATAATCGGCGACGTCACCCGCAAAATTTCTTCTAGACAACTTAAAGATTTTGCGTTGTGACGTCGCACTACTTTTTATATGTGTCAGTGTCTGCACTAAATACTGGAATCACACGACATTACAGCGCAAATATCTATTAGATTTTAACCCCTTCAACCAATGGGATGCAGCCGTGTGAACTCTGCCTTAATACAGCAAAAAACGAGCAATCATCGTACAGTACTCGTACACTGCTGTGTGAACGCAGTTTTACGCCGTCGTTTCAAACCACGTCTAAGAGCCTTCCAACGCATCCCAGAACTACCCACAAATGTATTCGTCTTGTGTTCCTGAAGGAAACAAGTCGAGCAAGTGCGGTGAGTTTCCTTTCATACTTAATATCAACAAACACCGCGTGGTTTTAACTGAAAGATTTTTCAAAATTAAACGGGTGAGCAAGCAAAGGTTGGTATTGTTGAGATTTATGCAAAACAATAGTTTGCTTAGGTATATGAAATTAATGAAGCTTGAAACATGCTGTTTTGATGTAAGTACCTAATTACGTAGATTTCAGGTCGCTGTTCTGCGGTTTATTTCAGTGGGTGGTAACGTACCTACCTATTCATATCTATATAGGTAGGTAAGTATATGCTATTGGGCATGAAACATAGGCACATCCCGCACATCTGTATGTACAAAGAGAATACCCTTAATTATGTAATAGGTGAAGTAGAGAGGAGGCCTGTCTCCCAGCGGTGGGAACATTATATGCTGATTATGCTATGCTATACGAGGCTGACACTGATAGTTCGTAGAAAATCAAAAACTGAACAAAGTAGGAAGTTATTAGTTTTATTATATCTTTTCAAAATAGGGTCCATTTACATCAAAACATCGCTGCATCCGATGGAACCACTGAGAAAAGCACTTTGCCCACTCGTCCTTAGGGGTCTCTTCGACGGCATTTTGAAACGCAGCCAGTGCTTTCTCGGCGTCCATAAAAAGTTTTTTTTTTATTCTATTAAAATCTTATTTTTCTTTTATTTTTGGAAATAAATAAAAATCGCAAGGTTGGTGAGGTCGGCGAGGTCGGGGTTAAAGGGCGTCGTCAGTCGTGACGACGACGTCAGTCGTGGAATTACTGGGTCACCCCCCAGTAATTCCACGACTGACGTCGCCAAGTAGTCGATTGTTTGCTTGGCGGTGTGTGACGAGGCGTTGTCGTGGTGAAGGAGGATCCTACTGCGAGGTCGTTTCTCCCGAACTTTTTCCAAGACAAGTGGCAAACAATTGTTAGTGTACCACTCTGCAGTAACTGTTTTTCGATCCTCTAAAACAATTGTTGCGTAATGATCTGTCCTTCCGAAGAACGAGGCCACCATCTTTGTTCCCACGGTTCGACCTCTCTTCACTTTAGTTGGCAACTCCTCAGAAGGAAACACCCAGACAGCAGACTGTCTCTTAGTTTCAGGATCATAACAATAAATCCAGCTTTCGTCACCCGTAAGTATGTCGAACAAAGCATTTGACACATCCGTTAAATCTTTGAACCATTTCACGACACCAATCAACACGACGGAGTTTTTGGGCCTCTGTTAAATTATGAGGTATCCACCGGGCACAAAGCTTCCTGACCGCTAAATATTCATGGAAGATTTTGTGCACTTGACTCATACCGATGCCTAAGCACATCACATCATACGCCGCACAACACTAATGTTATCTTCATTCGTCACCGTAGAAGGCCGTCCTTCACGCAGATCATCGGTGAGATTAGTGCGACCACGTTTAAACTCATTAAACCAGTTGTAAAAAGTGGCACGAGATGGGGCTTCATCGTAAAAGGCCAATCAAAGTCAATCATAACTTTCTTTTTGACTTAAATGACATCGAAAATCATAAAAAATCATTGTACGAAACTTTTCTCGAGTTAAATTCATGCTGACGTGACACAATTTTCAATTTGCCGCCAAATCGTAAACAAATGACAAATTAATAAAATACATACACAATAATATTGGCAAAGAGTTCCATTTTCAAAAATTGAACTTATTTTTTTATCATATCGTTTACAAGTGGCCAGTTCTAAAAACTTTCAGTGTCGCCCTCGTAACAGATTATCACTTTATGCATTAACTCATGGAGTAAAATAAATATTTTTATTCGATGTCCCATAATTCAGCTAATAATCTTTTATGTGAGTTATATTAGGTATATCTGGGGATGACTTGTATGTAATTCTAAGGCGGTTGACAAAGGCGATATCAAAATAACCCGCGGGCTGTACGGATATTGATGAAGGGGAAGACCCACTGGCTACTAGTCACTATCACTATCTACTCTCTATAGAATAACCCCTATATTTATTTTTAATATAATATCGATAGATATTGGCTTTTTTAAAAGCCTTTGCGGTTGAAGTGGCCTACAGTTAGGTCACAATTACTGTAAATTATAGCAAAAAGCAGTCTTTACTGTTAATTGTACTATAATTTACAGTCATTTGGAAGGTAGTTCCAACATTTTTAAACCACGAAATTAAGGGATGTTTCGAGAGATTTACAGTAACTCAAAAGAAAAAAAGTCAATGATGAAATAGCAGATTGTTTGCCAAGGGAGCAAACAACTTTTTGAAGACGAGAGTGTTTCTTTGAATCCAGAGCGCAGTGAGGGATTCAAAGTACGTCACTCGAGCTTAAAATAGTGTTGCTCCCGAGGTGGACACTACTTTTTATCGCCCTCTATGAAAAAATAAGTAGTAAGTGGAACTTATGAATAAGAATAGTAGGTACGTTTATTTGTTTACGTACAATTTTTAGTAAACAATTAAAAAAATAAAGAAAGAACAAAGTTTATTTGGACACAGTTCGTGAAACACAAAATACGAACGAAGGCAGAATGCTTTTCGCGAGTTTTTTATTTTTTCACAAACTTTTTTTAAAATTTTGCTCTCGCTCGTTTTACTTTATCATGCAGCCTGTAACTTGTTCATAAATGTTCGTGATTGATCTCTTTGGTGATTGGAACTTTTACTAACAATATCCACATTCCAAATTCAAATCACTTTAGTCCCTATGGATTAAAGAGCTACTCGTATTTTAGTCCCTGTTTACGAAGAATACACTAGCTCTTTTTGAATAGATGTGATAAATAAAAAATGTTTACATGCTTATGGCAATTTATTTATTTCTGCTAAATCATTCACTCCACACACTTCCAAACAGCATACAGTTACAAAGCTACTTAGGGAAATATCATAATATAAAATCTAGAATTAGTTTCAGAGAAGTCCTGTGTAACTTCATAACGATAACATTCTTATAAAAACTTGTAGCTTCAAGAAGAGTGGTTCAAGCAAGTTTTTCTTTTGTGACTCTACTCAAATCTTTTGTGACTATTTTTATATGAAAAGCTTACAGATTTCCAATGAAAAGAGTGTCATTTAAATTTTCATTACAGGCACTAAACATACAGCGGCTACAACATTCTTAGTGCAGTTGTGGCCCAGTGGTAACAGCCGCGACTTACGAGTTGCTGGTCGTGGGTTTGGACCCCGACAGGCGCTTTACTTTAGGTTATGTAAAATAATTTTCAACAGACTTTCTCGTAAAGTGGCTCTTAATGAACTGCTTTTAGGTCCATAATGCAGTGTATTAAACACGTGTGCTTTTTATTTTACGTTACCGCACCAGTGCAATAACGCCACAGATAACTATTTACTAGTCGGAGATGTGCGCTTTTTTTAATCTCATCAAAGAAACTTTATACCAAAAGGAATCCACGGGCCATATTTCACTTTTTTTTTAATAGTCTGAATTGTCCTTGGTCCCAAAATGAACAAAAATTTATTTACCTTAAAATGTCCGTGGTCCCCCGGGGTCCCGGATCCAAACGGAAAAGACCCGGAGTGGCGTTCTCTTATTGCGGATTCTCACTGAACTTATGTATATTTCTCTATGCCTATAGTACTTTCTAGTTCCATACTAACTAAACTATAATTTGACATACGACAACACTACGATCAGTCTAAACATTATTTTGTATTTGCTTATTATATTTTATTTTATATAGGCTGTTTAGCGGTTTTGCCAGTCCCTTTATATACACCTGCGCGTGGGAAAACAAAACCAGCGCGCCATTTTCCATAATAGTATATTTCATTACAAGTGCGGAAAGGTTGTCATTGCAAAGAGTTCCGACAAATGTCTACCCGAGCCGAGGCGCAGCCGAAGGCGAGTGTTGACAGTCGGAACAAGTTGCAATGACAGTTTCGCACGTGTACTGAACGACTATTTTTAATACAGTTGCGAAAAAATGAAGCAATTTAATAAAATAATAAAAACACAATAAACTCAACTAAACCTAAAAAAAAATCTCTGCTTATATTCTACCTCAGGTATTCTACACCTGAGGTAGAATATAAGCAGAGATTTTTTTTCTTCACCCATTCTGGTAGGCAAAGGGAACTATGCCCATACAGCCAAGTCTTCAGTAGAATTTTTTTATTGATGTGAAATTTAATGAGATAAAATGAAATGAAACCTAACCTAACTCATTCAATCAAATCATTAAATCTGATATTCAAACAAATTAGTAGCTTCTTTTTAGAAATATACGTAGGTATTTGCATGAATCATAAAAACTTCTATGATTTTTTTTAGTAAAAACTTCATGGTTGGTTTTTCTTTTTAATAGACATTATTTCGACAGTTGGGAAAGAGAACGCACGAGTTCGGGAAAGGTAAAAAAAAAGCACGAGTATGTAATAGCCCACATCCCGAACGCTATACGTCCCTGCAATACCTACGCCACTTTTTGAGCAACTGTATTAAAAAGTTAATAACAATACAAGTCTGTTTTTTCCTCGTAAATGTGACGCGTGTGCATTGATCATTACACTCGGCTTCCTTATCGTGAATAGAGAATAATACCACCTCGGGTGCAATGATTAACATAGCACACATGTATCACAATGTACCATCACCCAATGTAATGTATCACCACTGCTCTCAAAACTGTGAAGGAAAATATCCTGAGAAAACAGGCATGTCCTAGAACCAAAAATTCGAAGACATGTTACATCTACTAACCAACCCTGGGCCCGCGTGGCAGATTACGGTCCACTCCCTCTCACCGATAGAAAGCCTGTGTCCCAGCAGTGGGAACACTATAGGCTGATTATGTTGTTAGGTTACGTTTCTTCGCAAAGCCTCTAATGTCAGGTTTTGACACCGATCGATACCTAGTTAGGTTATCTAGGTAGGTTAGGGTAAGTAGGTACAATACATGTAAATGACTAAGGCAGATTCTTAAGCCCCGTCGAAGAAGAGAAGCAATGGTCTTTATAAATCTGTCACTACCTACTTACTTTAGTATTGAGATTGATCAGAACCGAAGACAATTTTCTGTTAAGGCACAACTACGATAAAAAAATCCGGTCATTTGTGTGAGTCGGACTCGCGCACCAAGGGCTCCGTACAAATTTGTAGGTATGTAAATAGTTTTGAAATTATTTTTTTTTGTAACGTAACTACAAATTTATGATTTTCGGCATTGCTTCTTTCCAAATTTCATAATTCTAGGTCAACAGGAAGTACCCTGTAGGTTTTGATTTCGGAAAATAAACGCCAGTACCTTTTGATTGCGTTGACTTAGAAGTTTGATTTTTTCACTGCTTCAAGGGATTGCAGCCAGCAGAGTATTTGATATTAATTTCAACTTGACAACTCCACGCGTTCCTGAGAAAAAGGGACTGACGGACAGACAGACGGACAACGAAGTGACCTTATAAGGGTACCGTTTTCCCTTTTGAAGTACGAAACCCTAAGAAGTCTTGAAACTACTACTCTTCATTTTAACAAACAATTTCAGTCGCATCAAAGCAAACAATGCATGTAGATTACCTATGCACACTGTACAGGACTTCACTGCGATTTTGGTGAGATTAGCAACTTTTTTACTGGCTTATTAAATAAGTTGTCTATCTTCTATCCTTGTCCCGTTCATCACGACATTCAAAACGAAGCGTAGCTTAGAGAAATGTTTGTAATAGCAATACAATACAACCTCTGCGTATGAAGTAATTCAGACCATCCAGTCCGATTTATTTCGGCATGGTGGCCGGATCATGATCGTGTAACAGTGTGGAGAGGTGTCCTCCTGATGGTGTCATGTTCCCGCACGGCCGCCGCTGTCGGCTGACACGACAAATTGCCGGCTAGTAATTGGCGGCCGGCTGCCGCGCTGTAAAGCCGCTGAATTGGGTTATATTACTTTTATAGTGAAAAATTGCACGTGCTTCACATCCAGCCTACTGTGGTGTGTCGTTATTACTGGAAAGCGTTTTTAATTTT
Source organism: Luperina nickerlii (assembly GCA_963855955.1). Lineage (NCBI taxonomy): Eukaryota > Metazoa > Arthropoda > Insecta > Lepidoptera > Noctuidae > Luperina > Luperina nickerlii. The sequence continues at coordinate 9,857,348 of OY979669.1, forward strand.
TCCCAGAGTGACAGCAAATGGTACACACGCAGTGCATGTAATTGTATGCATAAGTGGCTACATATTTTGTTGAATATTTCGCGCGCAATTTTTGGGAACACTTTGGAAAATTAAAAATAAACAGAACACTTGCTGCTGTTAGCCTTTTTTTCGATTTTAGTTAAATGAAACAGCAGAAGAACTGAAAAATCGATATAACCTACCTAGGTATACGTACAGACGCCAGCACATCAAGTTTACCCGAAACTGTCAAATTTTCCCAATCAACATTCTTATGCTTTAGCGATAACGTTGAAAATCTATTAAAGAAATTTGACAGGTTGTAGTAGCTTGATGTGCTGGCGTCTGTACATGTTTTAGAAAGATTGAAAGAAATTAAATTTATGTGACCCAGGCACACAATATTCACGCAAAAACAAAAAACAACGTTTTCTTAAAGTAGAAGCATGCAGTCTGATTTAAAATCCCGCTTTACATTCTTAGTCTGATCAAGCTTACCTAATACGAGTATTTACTTCCAGAAGCACATACCAAACACATATAATCTAATTAAAAACAGAGTAAGCGCACGCCACAGCGCAAACAAAATTTACTCCAGCAAAATGTTCGAGTGTCTGACATGTTTAACCTACATCGTACGTACGTTATTTACCTCGCACAAATCTGGGAAAAGACGACGCTAAGAAATTGAAACCACATTGAAAATCTGCAGCAAGCATCTGCGCTCCAAGTGTTTCGGCCATATTATGTAGAAGTGAGCGGAATAAGCCGTACTTTGTTACAAATCCGGGACTTGGGTTGGATTTGCCGGTGTCCGTTTTGTGCTTGTTATTCCAACGCTGCCAGACCGGGTGCAAGCTTAAGTGTAGCTCATACACTGGAGAGAAACTCTCTCTCTACTGAATGAACCAAATAGAGTTCGTAGGGATATAATATTTTGTATGGTTACAAAAAATGGATTCCCTCGCTTCCGAATCCTCGAATCCGGACCTATTGAAAGATATTTTCACAAATCATCTTACCTGCGAAAAAAATCAAAGATATCGCAAAAGGCACTCGCTGTTTTGAGATCCGATTTCCTTATCCCGTTTGAACAAGTGCGTGTCTAAAGACGGAAATCGAATCTCCTCCTTTGGATAACGTAAGAGACGGTTATAGAATTATTACTGACAAATAGATAGCACTATTCATTGACTTGACTTATGAAATAAAAATTAAGTAAACCGAAGTCTTCTTACTTGCGGTGATCAGGCGGTCGCTCCATCGATGCTCCGCCATGTTGGAGCAAAACTTGAACAAAGTACATAGTTTCGCTCTAAATCAAAGAGATGAACTGTAAGACACTGCATAACAAAAACAAATTATATATTTAGGTGGGCACTTGATTTATATCTTAGTAGATACGTGTTTCAGGACCTTTGACTAGCTTCTTATCCGTTTCAAAGCGTTTCCTTCAAACAATGCTCAAGATAATATAGCTTTTGTTTTAACGACGTTGTGCACACATCGTTCTTGGCAATTCTCGGCTACATCAAAGTGAAATGCAATCCTTGTGGAGAGAAGGTGGATCTGACGGGTGCAAGATTAACTCGCGTGCATTTAGAAATCGGAGGAAGGAACATTACCTCTTACATTGGCGTGTTAAGGAGCTTAAATTTAGCAAAGTGTGTATTCTGCACACACTTGACGAAAACTATGACTATCTACAAATGAACCGAGCACTCTGTTCTAGCTCTTATTTAGAACAAGCCATTAACTTTGTTTTAAAACAAAAGCAATGCAGTCTCCAAGATTAACTGCCATCTAAAACATAGTTTATAAATAATATCTTCAATTTACTGCACAAAGTTTTCACTAGTTCCGTGAAAACGAAACCGTTGAAAAAGGAAACTCGCTGACTTAGTCACTCAAGGGAAAAAATAAAACGAGGAGCCGTCCTTAACGACCGTCCGGGGATGTCATTAGCTGATGTCCACTGCCGCATGATTCGAATTAGACTCATCTCGAATGTAAGTGGGGACATCTTCGACACGACTGTGTAGGTCAGGCTTGGGTATGCTCAACTATCTATAATTGCATTTTTATGAAAGGTCGATCAGCGTCTCTCGAAGCGTGTTTGTTATTTATTTGTTGGGTGCTAAGCAATCAGATCGACTCCCTTGTAGGTAACTGATCGCCACCGCCTGTGGACTCCTCTTCAAATATCTTCAATTTCAGGGGCATCGTAGGAACGTTGCTGTCACGAAGGCAAAGCCTGCCTGTAATTATTAGGGCTCGGTGACAGATATAGGTAGGCACTTAAGAATTTTGGGAAAATCGTAAAGTGAAAGAAAATAAAGAAAGAACAACTTTTATTCGGGCACAGTTCGTGAAACACAAAATACAAATGACAAAATAAAAAAGTGAAAATACTGTTTTAACAACAATAGTGTGCCTCACGTCTGCGCCAAAAATATTTATATCAGCATTAATGCCAGACAGATGAGAGATATGCTGTCTGACGCTGGTTTTCTAATGAACCTTCAGGGACAAGTGACGGGGAGCAGGTACAATCAGTTTTAACATAGGTACCTAATACTTACATATTTTATACTTATAAATAAAAAGTAGTACAAATATAATTATAAAAACAAAAAAAAAACAACATCAAAAACTATATCAGCAAAACCCATTTTTAACGATTAGCTAATTGATCCGTGCACGATGAAGTGCAACATGACAGAGGCCTATGTCCAGCAATTGACTGAATTGATCGAGGACTAACTCGATTAGCTCAGAACCTACCTATGATATTAGATGCCTGGTCCTGATCGGACGGTAAGCTACCCATTACTCTCCGCCCGCAGGCCCGCGCTTACGGTGGCCGGGAGTCATCACGCGGCTCCCAACGCCCGGAGCGTCCCCGCTGCGGCTGGGACGGAACGCTCTCTCCCCCAGCCATCCCGCCCCCTCCTTCGCTAGCATGACTGCTTTGCAGAAGGAGGTGACTGCCTCCCACTCCCTCTCGCTCCGGACCATGGCTTGAATCAGGGTCAGAATCACCCAAGAGGTCGCCGCCGCTGCTGATCGCCTCTACGAGGACACGGCAATGTTCCGCCCAAGTTGGGCAGACCTCCACCGTGTGCTCCACCATGTCGTCTGGGCGATCCTGGCAATGGTAAAACCCGGTCGCTTTCCTCCCGCCGAACGGTGCGTACGTGTTCCACGTGCGCCTCAAAGGGATGTCAGCATCAATTGAAGGGGCCCGTCAGGGCCGAAGCCTGCCGGGTCAGCGGGATTGTCCGAAAGGGTTACCGCTGGCCCGGAACATAAAAGGCTAAGGAAGGAACACGGGTGGGTTTTAGTAAGAGTCTGACACTCCCTTCCGCTCCACCCAGAGCAGGAGGGGTCATTTGATGATTTCCCATCATGAAAAAATTAATTACGTTATACCTACATACCTAAAGTGTACTATAGGAAAACAAATTCAATCATAATAAAGAAAACATTAATTTGTAGACTAAATACCCCTGGACGCTATGGCGACTTAGGTATTAATCGAGCAGACTAACATTTTCATTAATGCAATTCATTCTTAAGATAAACGCGGTATTCCCACTGAGCAAAAAGAAAGTTAGGAAGGTATCAATCCATTACGGTCGGTCTTTTTACTGCGGTTCTACATCAGGAATTCATTACCTTCCACAACTTAAAGTTTTTCATGCCCGCACACTATCAAAGAACAAATTATATTGTTAGAGTATTCTTATCACGGAGGGCAATTTATTACAGAAGTATTTGGCTCAATTCCAATTGCGGCAGCCCTTGCAAACTTTTAATTGACTACTCTAACAAACAATTACTGAGGGAGTAACTCAATCATTGCACTTTTACAAATTAAAAACATCTACCCCTAAATTGAAGGGCGGACCTAAAAGATAGGGAGAGGCGTCGTGTTTCTAGAAAAAAGAAAACAGCAAATTACTGTAGGCGGCATCTAGCTAATTTCATTTACTGTGACTGTAACGCTTTTTGGATTCTGAAATCAGGCTTTCTTATTTAGTAGGTACCTACAGGCACCAAAACAGGGTTGTCAGCTTTTCTCAACGTAGAACGTAAATTAATTGGGTGGATAAACTCAATTTATTTCAAATAAACCAATTACAGGCACTTTTGAACTGTCAAGGGGTCGGTCAGACAGAAAGATGAAGCTAGTTGCCCATTCGAAAGCGTAGTAGGTACCTATGAAGAAGAACGGGCAAGAAACTCTGGTAGGTAAGTAATCTCATCATCTTCCTAGCCTTTTCCCAACTATGTTGGGGTCGGCTTCCAGTCTTACCAGATGCAGCTGAATACCAGTATTTTTACATGGAGTAACTGCCTATTGAACCACCACAACCAAGTTACGGGTACACCCCTTGGTAAGACTAATTGTCAGACTTTCGGGCTTCTGACGAACGTAACGACTCCGTAACGACTAGTAGGGTAGGTCTTGGTAAATAATCTGCTGAACATTAATTACAAATTCTAATTATTGTTAAGATACCTATCGTGTAGTTTGTACCTACACTCTTTAGCAAATGATAAAACTACTAAGTATTGAAGCAGGCGAACATTGGCTACTATAATACATTTTAAGATGGTGAGAGATGGTTACAACACTACCTACTTAAGCAAAAAACAACAGACTTCCAAAAAAACACTACCGAGTGAAAAAATACTTTAATTACGGAAGTCAGTGTCTTTGGAGCTGTATTTTAGTTTTTTGCCAACGACTTTCGAAATTAAAGTTATTTTTCACTTTGAAGTGTTTTTTTTTGAAGACTACTTATATCAAATAAAGTTGTTTTTATTATTTTTTTATTTATGGTACCTACCCCACACCAATTCGTGCCTATACCTACCGCTACTTGTTATGTAAACAACAGTTAAGGAAGTACCTATATAATACTAAACAAGATACACAAAGTGGATTAAATACGTATTATCGAAGCTAATTTAAAAGCAAAGTTAATAAAATTTATACCTATGGGACCACCGCACCAGCTTTTTCTAGCAAATAAATAAGAATTTTCAAACAATACTTACATAAAAATATATTAAAAAATACATACAGACGAACATATATGCAGTCGGTTAAAAACTGATAAAACCTCTGCGGCGTTACAATTTTACCTACGTCACGTAAGCAAAAGTTTCCTAAGTAGGTACCTATTTCCTACTATGGAAGAGGAAAGTTCCATTCCATTATAAACTGCAAGGAACATCCATTCCACCATAAGTCACGTAACGCAAATAACGTCAACTTGGGCTTAGATAGGTGGGTAATGAATTTATTGCTTGATTTCTAATATCTTATGCCCGATAGTGCAAAAGAGCCCATTACATTAGCGCACTTACGATTACAACTCACATGGCGAATTACATAGCCCGCTCTGGAGTTAATTCCGCCTTCCCCTTTTTAGACGGAAAGTAATTCATTTCGCTGCAGGCCGCTGGAACCCGTTGGATGCGAGAAGCACAGAACCGGTGGAATGGAGGTGCTTGGGGGAGGCCTATGTCAAGCAGTGGACGTCTTTCGGCTGAAATGATGATGAAGAATTCATTTCGCGCCGAATTAATTATACCTTTCTGTATGTTTTGGTTTGTTTACTTTTTTACTTTTTGTCCAAACTTTTGTACCTAAGTAGAATAAGTCTTATTTTGTAAATACATTTTGAATTTTTAAGTTTTTCCGTACTAGAACAGTCAGACGTCAATTTTATTCCACGGATAAAAGATATCTTTGACTTTGGTAAAATCATCCCTAAGGAAACCTGTTTGAAAGGGATGTTATAACTTATAAGTACCTATCCGGGGTGACATGACATTCTTACCTAAATTATCTACATCGCCACATATCATTTATCATCAAACCATTGCGTTCTTTCATCAATTTTTTTTCAGAGGTAGCTTAGAGTCAGGATTCTTCTGTGACTTAAACAAAGAGTTTGAGTCCTCCAGAGACCCAAACTCTTTGCCTGATTTGAAGATCGAACCCAGGACTGCATGTTCTGCGGTCGCGCTTGCGGCCGCTAGACCAACGAGGCTGTTAACATTCCTAATAAGTCAGGTTTACAGTAAGAGGCGTAACTATGGTGGGGCAATTAAGGCACGAGCCCCGGGCGCCTATCGAATGGGGGCGCAAAATCGCCAATTATTCAATAACAAAAACGAAAATACACTACTATTTATACGCTCACTCCATCGTAGACTTTGTCTCTGTCATCTCTGACCTAGACTAGAGTCAAGAGCAAACCCATTTCAAATAAAAAAAAATAAAAATATACCATTTCATACTCTTATATTTACTTCGTGATCCCGATCAGTCGCAAATTCTGCTTACAATTACAGTACCTACCTAATCCATCGGAAGTAAGCGATCATTTAGTAAGTTGAAATTAATACTTTCGTATTTGAGGGCTATAATGGGTCAAGAAAGGTTATAATAATCGATCTAGCTTTGCTCAGTGTAGAGCTAAGAGTGACGAATATAACGAATTTCGAAAACATCGTCGATATGTTTGCGTCGCAGAAGGCCAGAAAGGTGCAGATGTAAATGTACGTTTTACGGACTAACTTTCGTTATAAAATAAATATTTAATGTTTTGTTAGTAAAATTTATGATTGTTTTGTCTAGTATATCTGATTTTTCATAATGATAATTTACGAAGGGGCGCAACTATGATGCGCGTTGGCGCCATATTTTTTATAGGTTTACAGTGATCGTGTTATCTAGTTCTGCCTCTTATTTACTTTGTAGCTCGGCCGACGGTCGCGGAAGCGTAGTTTCGGGTTTTGGGTCATCCAATCCGGGCTGGATAAAGGGCACCGACCGATAAGAATCTAATCATTATACCCATGAGTCAAGTCATCCTGACGCGCATTTCCTATTTAAACTTTGCACCTGTCCAAACTTAGCGTATCGCATCCAGTAGAATTTCATTCGAACGTGTGACTATTTAAAAAACCGGAAAAGAGCGAGTCGTAATCGTGCACCGAGGGTTCCGTATTGTGGGCAAACGTCATCTAAAGTTAAAAAAAAGTCAGTCATCTAAATTTCAAGTGGATAGCATTAGTAGTTCTTGAGATATCCAGTTGTGATAGACGGACAGACAGACAGACCGAGTCGCACCATAAGGGTTCCTTTTTAGGATTCTGGTACGGAACCCATTTTCGTTTATTTTTCAATACATTAAGTAAATATACAAGCATATCCTTACACACACATGGACTTGCCACTTTTTTCGGCGATCATCAGAGCACAGAAGAACTTGTAAGTACAAAACTTAGTAAAATAGCCGATGGAGCTTTTTTTGGAACTTCTATCTAATGCTATGGCTACATTGACGCGATAATGCTCGACGTCTCGCTGTACAACAGAAAACGCGCAAAGTGAAGTTCGCATTATCGCGACAATGTAGCCGTAGCATTACCCTAGTTCCAAAGCTCAACCATGCTACGAAGTTATAGGTACTTGCAGCGACATCTAGTAGTAACAATTTAATTTATAATTACTTGTAATAAATTTAAACGTCTGTGTGATCCCGGACATAAAGATACACATACCTACATAATTTAAACAGTAATTCATAATGAGAAGGTGCTAGTTGCAAACAAAACTTATATCAATAAGAGACATCTATTGACGATGGCCTAAATTAGGTAGGGCATGGTGGCTGGACTCGAGACTGAATAGATGGTGTTAGTTCCAGCATGTACCGTTATTTCGTAATTTTAAATACCTATCAGAAGAATAGTTAGGACAATTCATTTACAAGTTGAATGAAATAATGATGGCTTTAGATCCGAATCCAGTTTGAAACGTCGAACTTTTTGAAACACGTGTTGCGTGCGCGCGCACATGCCGCCTCGCCTTCCGGCCGGCTAGCCTCGGCAGCCTGTCGCTCGTTGATTATGTAACGACAGTAAGTACTATGTAGGTATCATAAAATTACTTAACAGAGCGTTATTACGCCCAGTTACATAACCACGACCTCGACTCATTTATTTTACGTAACCATGAATAAAAACATACCTAGCTTATGAATGAGTAGGTGGACACATTGTTAAAGAAACTAAACATTACTTCACATGTATATTTAATATGGGTTTATAATAATTTATGAAAAAATTTAGGTATAAGACAAATTTTGGTATAAGAGTTGGTATCGAAGTTCTAGGTACAACCTAGAAATTTAATAGGACTACAAATACATTAAGTAGAGTAGAAATATAAGATAAAGACTTAACATTAATGGTCAGCTTATTGATAATCTGAATTACAGTATTACAATAGCATTTAAATTAACTAAGTCACATCTAAGTTGATGACTTCAGTGTCATTGTTCTCTTCAGCTGGCATGGCCACATTGCCCTTAAACTTCTTAGCTTGAGTCCCCTCAGAATCATTTGATGCTTCGTCTTTAGACAGCTCATTCAAATTATATTTCTTATATGTAAAGTAATTGTCTACAATGCTTAACAAGCAAATACCCTTTATAATTTCCACTATTATACAGAGCCCAGGATTTTTCAAATCAGCTTTATTGTTTGCATTCTTCAAGACTACCATCTCTGCCAGCTCCTTGATGATCAAGTCTCTGCTCACACTGCTGTTGAAGCGCTTGTTGAAGATGATGGCAAAGGAAGAGGACTGTTTCAGGAAATACTTATCAAACAGCTTGCCGGCACACTCCATAATGTCTGGTAAGTTGGCCTTGCAGGTTGCCATGATTGGAAGCAGACGTAACACATGCCGTGTCTTTGAGAGCCTTGTCGTAACCAAATCTTTGATTATGGCTGTGGTCAGCTCTTCTGGACTAGGTAAATTTGTTTTGACAAAAATGCAATTAGATGCACCTGTTTCCACCACCTGGAATCTTTTATGCCTTAGAGATTTCTGAGAATCTTTTTTCAAGGAATCCACTTCGCGCCTCAGCATGTCTCCGATGTCAGTCTCATCCTCGGACTCACTGTCTGACCTGTCTTCTGGCGCGGCGGACTCCGGGGCAGCCGACTGCTGCTCGAGCCCGAGGTCCGGATACAGCTTCCCAGCATACTCGTTAAGCAGATTGTAAACTTCCTTCACACAGTCTTTTTCTCTAAAGTTACACGTGCAAAAGAAGCCCCTGAAGCCGGGTTCCAAGAAATATTTGTTTCTGCGTTTACGAAAGTAAAACTTTTTCTTCTTCCGAGTATCGCCCATAATGTAGACTGATAAACACAAAGTACAGTTACAATATGGTTATGATGGCGGACTGTGATGATATAACGAAATATTATGTGTTACGTATTGAGTCAAATTATGATTAAGAATTCAATAACACAACAGCATCAACATCCGTAACGTACTGTCATTGAAACGTCACCGAAATGTCAAATAGATTTTTTTTTAATAATATTTATTCATGACCATAGATACAAGTCGATCAGTCGAATACATATAAATGTAGATGTGTCGAATAGATTATTACAGGTGTTGCTTCACTATCATGAGTCAAATAACTGTGTGGTAGAGTTACAGTTTATGTTTTCCGAACAATCGACTAAAAAGCCCTTGATAAAATTAATCCAAAATTCTAATCGTGTTAGATTTAAAAAAGCCACTTGCATATTATTTGATTATACAAACATTATTTAAGTACAGACGCCAGCACATCAAGCTAATACAATCTGTCAGATTTCTTTAATAGATTTTCAACTTTATCGCTATTATAGCATAAGGTTCAAAGTTGATTGGGAAAATTTGACTGTTTCGGGTAGCTTGATGTGCTGGCGTCTGTACATAATTCGAAATGGCAACGTTTGAACTATAGTCCGAGAGCCGGCTGTATAAAAGTCCTATGGATCAGATACATGAATCATTTTTGGGGTATGAACAATAAAACCAAAGGTCTAGAGGTCGACACCCCTGAAGTTGCTTGATTTTGCCCGCATGCAAAATTATGACGTCACTTCCGGTTTTTATTTTAGGTGTAATTGTAATTTATGAAATACATCAAGAAAATTTATGTCAAACGAAAGTTTTTGATGAGTAGAATAGAAATGTCAAGGGTCGACAAGCTCTATTTATTCGCTACCCTGAGTCGACCTCAGTTAAAAATTCTTTTTTTTAATTTATCTCAAGCCATCGAATACATGGATTTGCTTACGATTTTCTGAAACTAGAATCTCTTAAATGACTGAAAAAAATTGGTCGACACCTTTTATTTGCCCGGATCTGACTGTCGACTTAGTTTGAAGAATTAAAGAGCCTACGCTTATACATTTCATCTCTATGTATGTTTAATTATTTAATTATCTATATATCTTTTCCAAATACATTAATAACTTTTTTTTTCATTAATTGTAACATAAATACAATTTTCTTGAAATACTTACTGTACATTTTTCTATTTCTTATTAACATTTAAGTCCTTAAGAATTATTTTGAATTTCTACCTTAAGTCCAGGTAGCCGTTAACGTTTTTTCTTTTGTACCTGTAACGTAAGCTAGGTTCGGAGTTACTCCGGAGTTTCGGAGGTTCGGAGTTTCTACTCAAGAGGCGTTTCTGCATGAAGTAAGGAATTATGATTCCAGCCTAATGCCACCTTGCTGGGAATCGTTAAAACAAAAAAATCTTAGAACAATTTATGTTAATGCGATGTGGCAAAATTCTTTGTATAAACAATGTATTGTAATGAATTACGAAGATTGTGGTTGGATATATGATCATGATAATATTACCATACCGCCGAATATGTTTAATGGTAGCCCTACACCACTTCAAATAGAAGAAATCATTTTAACTGATAGTAGCAATGAATTCTGTAATAACGATAATACTGACGACTTCAATAATAAATAATTTTTATAATAATTTAAATAATTTTTATACATAGGTACCTATTCGTTACTGTTTTATGTGACACTAATTTATTGTTATTTATTTATTCAATTATGCATACACATTACACACATCACGATGCAGTATAAAACTGATTTACATCCGTCACCTCACACACCAGGTCCAGTTGAAAACCAGCGTCAGGCAGCAGTTGTCTGGCATTTTTGCTGAACTGGGCCTTTTTGGCGCAGCCGTGAGGCACACTTTCCTGCTAATTTCTTACATCGGATCTTGCACTTTTTATTTTTATCTTAGTTTTTATCTGATGTACGACTATTATCTAACTATCTGGTGTATTGTGTGTCTCTTAGTCTGTGCTAAATAAATGTATTTTCTTTCTTCTTTCTTTCTTTCTTTCTTTAATAATGATGGAAATATCATTGCAGACAACAATGACGATAATGTTAATATTCCGAATTATAGCGATGATGTAAATAATGATGTAGATTTTAATGACGATAGTTATATGTAAAATTAATAGTTAATCATTGTATATCATTTTTGTATGTAATAAAACTCGTTCATGTGTTAACTCCACTATCTAAGACTTTAATTTCTTTCTTTCTATCTCACAGGAATTAATGAATAACACCAAACTCACAATATATGTGGTAAAGAATGGAGAAATGTACAGTAAGTATTTCAAGAAAATTGTAGTTATGTTACAATTAATGAAAAAAAAAGTTATTAAAGTATTTGGAAAAGATAATTATGTAGATAATTGAACATGTATAGACATGGAACGTATGAGTTAGAACTCATTGATTTTTTAAACTAAGTCGACAGTTGGATGTGAGTAAATAAAAGGTGTCTACCAATTTTTTTCAGTAATGTTAGAGTTACAGAATTAATAAAAAAAAAATATCAATGTATTTGGAAAATATATGCAGATAATTAAATAATTAAAGATCGAGAGGTAACCAAAGAGATAAAATGTATAATTAAACATAGAGATGAAATGTATAAGCATAGGCTCTTTAATTCTTCAAACTAAGTCGACAGTCAGATCCGGGCAAATAAAAGGTGTCGACCAATTTTTTTCAGTCATTTAAGAGATTCTAGTTTCAGAAAATCGTAAGCAAATCCATGTATTCGATGGCTTAAGATAAATTAAAAAAAAAGAATTTTTAACTGAGGTCGACTCAGGGTAGCGAATAAATAGAGCTTGTCGACCCTTGACATTTCTATTCTACTCATCAAAAACTTTCGTTTGACATAAATTTTCTTAATGTATTTCATAAATTACAATTACACCTAAAACAAAAACCGGAAGTGACGTCATAATTTTGCATGCGGGCAAAATCAAGCAACTTCAGGGGTGTCGACCTCTAGACCTATGGTTTTATTGTTCATACCCCAAAAATGATTCATGTATCTGATCCATAGGACTTTTATACAGCCGGCTCTCCGACCACTATATTCGCCGGTCATGGGTATTCGTCAGGTGATATTCGAAGTATTTTACAATATATTATGATGTTCTTATTTATTACAAAAAAAAGAAGATACGACTACAATGTGGTATTTTAATACATTTTGTGTATTTTCAAAGAACGTAGTTTAAGATATGTAGTTTCATCATGATCGTGATAACCTCGTCGCCACCCTGTATGAACGATCGTCGCAGAGGATATAAATACACTACGTTTTAGATCGTCGTGCGAATAGGGTCGCGACGATCATTTGTCACTTGTTCGGAACACTGAACGCAGTTTTTTGTCGGCTAAACACGCGTTCAGACTCATCCATAGAGTACTTTTTGACAGACTCATCGAACAAAATTAAAACCACGTTCGCTTATATTTGGAGTGGACACGACCTAAACGGGAAGGCACCCTCTGATGGTACGACAACACGTTCGGGTTTACCGAGAAAAATTAACGCGACGACCGATATTAGGACACGGGGTCAGGATTCCTTTTAATAAAAATAAATATTGCGAATAATAATAATATATTTTATTTACACTAAATTCGTTTTACAAAATAGTACTATTATCTATGTACAGCTGCTATAATATAAAATTACTGTAGCACCTTATTTAAATATCCTTAGGTACTTACATATTTTATACTAGAATAACAATAAACATTAAAATACTATTAGAATACTTTTTGTAGAAGTTTTGCATTGCCCTATGTGCATTATCCATATTATTGTCATTTCAAGCCAGGGAATATAGTAACAATTTTTTTTATTTTCTGAATTTACAATACTTCGGCTTCATAATCGTAGGCAGTTTGGCGACGACCGGCTTGTTTCGTTTTGGGCACACTGTGATGCTGAAAAAAATAGCATAAAATAATTAAAAAGAACCAAAACAATACGGCTATAGTACTTTGAAACGTTTTTTTATTGTTTTTTTTTTAATAACAAGTAGTCTCATCATTAATTCAAAAATATAAGACGGCAATGGTATCCACCATTGCCGTCTTATATTTTACCAAAAAGACTCTCCCGAACTTTGCGTGAAGAATGATCATGAATTCCGTAAACGAAATTTATAGTCTTAGGGTGGATTCTCGGCCATGTTTCCGCGTATCCGCGGGTGGATAAACTCTAGGCACGAATAACAAAACTAGATTAGTTCAAGCTATGAAAATTATACGATGTTATTCGTTATTTTTAACACACATTCCACGCTACGCCTCCTCGCTCATTTTTGGTGGACATGCAGCCTTACAGCACGTGCGCGCTGTGCTAGTTCTAAGGTGTTGTGGATAGTAAACAAATGAAAATTTATAAAATAATGCTTACTCAGTATTATATTCAATCGACGACAACTTTATGTACTCAATATAAATGCTGGGACTCTTCAACAGCCTCCAAGTCATGGGGTTGAACAAATTCGTCTCATATTTCCACTCGACGATTACAAAAATAGGCGGATGACCGGTATCCTTTACTGCCACCATTTTGGTCTCTAACACACCAGGCTTGTAGAACTTTCTGTAAAAGAAAATAAAACATCAATACACACCATAATGTGTAATTAGTTTAACTCGAAAAGATGAGACCTATGACAAAGGGCAAAGTCGTGGTCCTGCTGAAAGGGCGCGAAAGTTATCATCGTTGATTTTTGGTAAAATACAAATGTTTCAGCTCTGTTTTTTTTTAGTAAATGAATCACATATAAGGGTACTAATTATTCATTTGTATACTTAGAATAGCTGTAGCATGCCCCCTTTTTCGGCGCTCATAGTGGTCCTGCTGAAGGGAGCGTGACTACTGCCGGACCACGTTCAGTCATTTTTTACATTGTTCTCACATATAAAAGCAACAAGAATAATGTACTCAGGATTTTGTAATATCTTCATTTAAATGAGTGTTCATGGAGTTCTTGCCCGTTCTACTCCATAGAGAACAACAATTTCCATTCCATTCCATTCCATCCATTCCATTCCATTTCCATTTTCTCCATTTTGGAATGGGCAACTTTCTGAATAACTGACAGACTATTTAATATTGACAATTCAAAAGTGCCTGTACAAGGTTTAATTGAAATAAATGCTTTGAGTTTGAGTCGATTTTCTCGAAAACTGTTAAGGTACCAATTTTTTTGTTCGAGTACTAATTAGTACCAATTGAGTACTAATTATTTACCAAATATGGAAGCGCTTGGCGTTGGTGGTCCGGCGGTAGTCACGGACATCTGTTAATAGACCACTGCAATGCTGATACCTAAGTGTCGAAGATCGCTGTAGCTTTTTTATTGATTACGACGTCGTCCGCGTGAAATTTCTTGACCCCCGACCTACCCTGTCGCATCACATCCCCTGCTCGCGCTATTACATCGTTTTCGCTTAGCGTTCTTTATTACTTCTTTCGGCTACTAACCTTAGTAGCCGAAAGAAGTAATAAAGAACGCTAATCGCGCTTATCTATATACTATAGATACTAATAACATCGCGCTAGGAACCTTCCTAGCGCGATGTTATTAGTATCTATAGTATATAGATAAAGATAAATAACGTTATTAATTTACTACATTCATGACGCATTTAATTAAATTAAAAAATGAACTACTGCCATATACTTTTGTTTTCATTGTATGTAAATGATAAAACGTTTTAATAGATTTTCACATGCTCAAATTGTTTCATAATTATAAACATCTTCGTGATTATTAACTTTATCTCAAAAATCAAATGACCCGAATCGCACAAGATATGAAATTACATAAATGCGGGGACTACCTACTTGCTACAAATACGCACATTGACGTGGAGTTGCGGACATCGGTCCGTATTACCTATTACTACTACGTATCCTGCGTTCACGAATGATTTGCCAAAAATGTAAACAAATATGAATTAATGGAAAAATAAATTTAATTCCCACACAATAAAGTTCAGTTTACGCTACCACTTCAAACATTTTTATAACTTTTTCAATAGTGCTAGTCACTCTGAAATCAACTTAATTTGTCATTGAAATAAAGTTGATATTTGTTTAACTTGAAATAGGGCGGGGGTGTGCAGCACTGCGCACTTTTACTATATTTGCGTTTATTATTCTCAGCTAATCGCAGAACACTCACTGCTGCGTATACGCCTATTTAATACGTGGCTATAATGCCAGTATCCGCCCACAACTAAAGCGTTATCGCTACAGTCATTATGTCCATTATTATTACCGGCGTTAGGTCAATCGGTTGACGTCGAAACACCTTTCAGTCGAATGGAATCTGAATGCTATATCCTTTATCCCAAGCCTACCCAGAACTAGGACCAATCACACTATGCGGTCTGCCGCATGTAAAATACACTTGAAAATCGTTATAGGTGATTGTAAAGATGTTTAACTTACTGTTCATCATCCAATAACATGTGCTCGCTCTTATTGTTGTTTCTGTCGACCAATGTTATAGAAAGCTTTCCTGATTCTGGCCCATGAGTTATGCTCGCTGTTGTGTTTGCCACTTTCAGAACCACCTCATAGTGGACTCCTGTAATGTTAAATAATTTAATTGTAAGATCAAGGCATTTTGAAGGAAGAGTTAGGGTCTACCGATGCAAGTCTACAGTACAAAGACCAAGGTCGTGATGTATTTAATTAAGGAAAAAAAAAAGAGAAGAAAAGAGGTTTTATTTAAAAATAATTTAGAACAAATTGCGATCGTCAGCTGTTTGCAATCCGTCGACACTATTAATTTAATAATTAAACGACTTACTGCAATAGGGTTTAGAATTGCCTGTCAGAGCATACAGCGCAATATTAGAGTTGGTATCGACGAGACCGCCTACTTGTAGCCGATTGTAGATGTTGAAAGAGTGGTAGCCCATCGGTATACAAAAGTGATGCTTGTCACAGCTTGTACAGTTGCCAGCAACGAAGGCCTGGAAAAAGTTTGTTATTAGAATATTACTTACCAGAGAAAAAAAAATATAATTTGATATTGTATTAAAACTTCCTTATCATATCATCACGCTGGTATGAGACGAAGGGATACGCATAGGTGGTTTATCCATATTTCGCACGTTCAGGTAAACTACTAAGTTTAATAGGAGGCGAGCCTATTGCCAATTTATCTTATCTTCAAGTATGTTTTATTGCACAATTATCTTATAACTTTATAGGCTGATATACGGCTTACTCAGAAATTTTGACGTCAAAAAAAACGTGACATAATAAAGTTATTTTTTCTGCGCGTTAAGATAACAGGAGAATAAGGCGTATTTTGTTTTTTTTTTTATCTAAACCCAATTGGCCTTTTCCAATATTTATTCATTGAGCATCGATAACGGCAGAAGACTACCTACTGACATTCATTGTGCAAAACAAAGGTATTTAGCTAAAATTCTGACAGTATGACTTAGTGCTCATACACATGAGTGGCATGCCTCAACTGCAGAGATATCTGCAGCCGTCGACACGTCTACGAATGATTGTATGACCAACTTGGCACAGTATCAAGCATGTAGTGACAGACAAATATCAATCCGACGCCTCATAACAATGCTTCAACTTTTCATAAAAACACTTCGCGTAATTTCGCAGATTTTCTGATCTTTGATATGCACCAGCCCGTAGCATAAGCATAATCAGCAATCAGCCTATATTGTTTCCACTGCTGGGACAGAGTCCTCCTCTTTGTGAGAGGGATGATGATAGGACTCCCTTTTCCGCACTTAGACTCCCATTCGGTCCGTTGTGCGTGGTTTGTGAAAGGGATTGAGCCATATAATCAACCACGCGGGCCCAGTGCCGTTTCGTGGATGTCACAAGTCTTCGAATTTTTGGTTCTAGGACATGCCGGTTTCCTCACGATGTTCTCCTTCACCGTTTTGAGAGCAGTGGTGATGAAAATAAATACAATAAGTGCCTGCTGGGGTTCGAACTCACGAGTTGTAGGTCGTGAGGCCGATACCACTGGGCCAGCATAGCTACTTCTTGGCTACCATTGCTCCTTTATCAGCCCGTAAGGCTCATCACAGACGGAACGGAGCGCAGCGGAGAGGATTTTATTAGCGAACATAAACTTTAAAATTATTACAATAAAGTGCATAAATGCTTGAACCTGACAAAAAATGCTCACGCGTCCTCGAAGATATGCGGGAATCAACTCGAGCATACGCGATCCGTAAAGAAAATGCCCGAGACCGCGCGGGGATTATTCCTCTCTGTCTGCCCTAACCCTAAAATGGACAAAATAAGAATATGCTTACATCATAAGACTCGCATTGCACGGCCATAAACGGGCAAGTTGGTGCTATACTTTCAATAAAGTACTCGTAACTCCTTTCGTGGTTACAGCCCACGTATTTGACGACTTGTTGGTACGACAGGTCACTTGACCCTCTATTTGGCGAGCTTGCTTGCGTGCAGCCTGGTTGTGTTGACCCGCCGTTAGGGTAGAAGTCCACGTGGCCAATAGCCTCGCTTATGCCGAAACCTGTAAAACAAGATAATATGTGACGTCAATACATACATTTTTATTTTTTACAGTAGGAGTAACATGACCGTAACATGATTCCATAATGCATTTTATTTCCAAAACAGGAATCAGAATATCTTCTTCATCATCATCATCATAATTTCAGTCCTTTCCACCCAATGCTCGAAATAGGTCTCCCCTATAGAATCCAATATCAAGAGATCTCTCGTTTACGTCATGTCGGTTATGTTTAAAAAAAAACGGAATTAAATATTATTTATAAGTAATTATTTGTTGCTAATATAAGATTTAATTTTTGTTTCAGGAACAATCAACAGACCGGCACTCTTATCAGCACCCTAATTGCGTGACACACGATCAATCAAAAGCAGAATGATTTACAAGGATTCCATTGCTTCATATGTTCGAAAAATGTATCTGCTCAGCAACGGAAATAACGCAATGAATGTTGTTGAAACAAAAGCCACTGTTACTGTTAGCGTTTTACGCAATTATTATTACCCCGCTGCTGCGTAGGTGTGTTTTTTATCAACACACTGAAAAAAGAAGATCCTTTTGTAATAAAAATATTTACCTGAAAAGTACAGGGGCATGGCGTTACTATGGATGATGTCCACATACTTAGCGTCAGACCGATCAAGACGCACCAAAGTAACAGTTTTAGAGAAGTAAGGAGCCGCAGGGTCTAAGCCAGTTATCCGTCCTAACTTCAAGTAGAATCTCTGAAAGGAAAAATAAAACGTGACATTAGCGGCATTACAAATGGTTTTACCAACTTGACGCCCATTGTAGTCTGTTGCCTGATGACTTTAACCTTGGGGCCAAGTCTACCAATTTACAAACGTTGCAACGGTCTCTATTGTGAGTTTTTGACAAATTTACCATACAAAATCTGTCTTCACATCACACAAGTATTTGCCAAAAACTCACATTCACATCACACAAGCGCCCCAGAGTTTCACCTGCATAAGTTCCGATCCTGTGGGAATATCGGGATAAAAACTATACCATGTCCTTTCCCGGGACTCAAACTATCTCTATACCAAATTTCATCTAAATCGGTTCAGCGGTTTAAGCGTGAAGTGGTAACAGACAGATAGACTATCGTATTATAATATTAGTATAGATAGGCTAGATTGTAATGTGAATAAAGTATCACTAGCTGTGATACATACTAATATTATAAATTCAAAAGTAACTCTGTCTGTCTGTATGTTACCTTTTCTTTTCATGCCTACACCACTGAACGGATTTCGATAAAATTTGGCAGAGAGACAGATTGCATCCCGGGGAAGGACATAGGATAGTTATTATCGACGTGCCTCGCGAGCGAAGCCGCGGGCCGAAGCTGATACTTTATAAAAGGAAAAAAAGTCTCAGCTTCTAGTGCCCGGAATAATTTCGTGACAAGCGTGCGTCATCTTCTCGATTGCGAAGTCGTGGACCGAAGCCACGAGGCTTCGCCCTCGTCAAATTTCTCGTTTCCCCAAAACTAAATTGCGCGGGCAATCGATGCGATGGGACGGGGTGGCGTCGCATCGCATCGACTGCCTGCGCAATTTATTTTTCAATTAGCGTTCTTTCTGAGTTTGTTTCCTTTTGCGCGGCTCCTAAGGGTCCTAGCGTGATGTTAAAATTTTAATAGCCTAGCCTTCCTCAAGAATTTGAATATCAAATGCATTTTTTTCTCTCATTCCAATTCTGTTTGCATTTGATAGTCCAGTTCAAATCTGACTGGTAGTTCCAGAGATTAGCGCGTTTAAACAAACAAACTCTTCAGCGTTATGATTAGTATAGATACTTAAAAGTCATACCTTTTGCAATGCATGTCCGCAGTAGCCACCCAAATGAGCTCCCAAAGAGTGACCAATAAAGTGGAAGTTGTCTACATGCTGCAGCCCCAACACATCCTGCAAAAGAAACAACGAATTTTAGTATGATACATAAGAATTTTCGTAGGTATAAAGTCAGAATATGGTACATTTTATGATGGTCTCACGATTAGTCAATGGTAGCATGATAAAGAATGAACATTCTTTAATATTTTACCATAAATAATTAAAAATGCACCATGACGAAACTTTTATAGAAAATACTATTCTGTTCCTAAGATATTTTGTCACTTTTACGGAGTATCAACGGCAGGGCTTTTGTCCCAAGAAATCCTGATGTCATCATACTTACATAAATATTATGTATAAGATGCGCAGTCATGACACCAATAAGCCTGATATTGGCCACAGCTTGACCGTAAGGAGGTTGAGAGCCTCCTCGCCAGTCCACCACAATCACAGTCGCAGCCTCGTTGCCTTGCAGGTTTAACAGAGCGTCCGCTATATTTTGAATCTGTGTAAAGTTTGTAATTATTAGTTACTATTTCACTATAATTACTATTGTTACCATAATATAACACAACTGTATTTTCCGAAGGGGTAGGCTGTATACAGGAAGAATTTTTAATCACCTTCCAAATTGTAATAATAAAATACGTGTGTTTTCTTTTAGTATCATTCGGTAGTCGGTTCTAAAATATTGAGATACATTGACTTCCGAAAATTAGTTGAAATTTTCCCACTCCAGCTGTGATGCCACATTATGATATTAAAAAAAATAATCAAATACTCCTAAGGGATTATTTATTAAGATAAGTCAAAGTAGTTGAATAGTCATTTAACTCACTGTGTGTAAGCATTTGGATCACTAGGCTTTTAAATCATAATGTGATGTCCCAGCTGAAGTGGAAAAATGTCAACTAACTTTTGGAGGCCACTGTATGGCAATACAACGTTTTCTAAAAAAAGTCTACTTTTGTGGATACAACTTTATGGCGACTCTGAAATGCGCTACTTGCTACGCAGTACCGGTCCCCTCACCCCGCTGACACGTGAATTTGTTACTGTGCAGCGACTCGCCTCATGTTCCGAGCCGCCATAAAATTTGAATCGGGGTGTACCACCCGCGGACACACATCCCCGCTAAACCTGCATGTCTAACCTCACCTCTCATTCAGCATAGAATACAACGTTTGACTTTATAAGCACGCTGAATTGATAAAACTTTCGGAAATTATATTTATTGTAAAATTTTGACATCCCTATTTTTTTTTCATAAATTGTCATTGAATAGTACCTAATGCCTAGAAAAAATAGGATGGTTATTAAAAACCTTCCTGTACGCCCACAATTTGCCAGATATGCGACCAGTTAAAACTGATCGACCTGGTGATCGAAACCAGGATCCGAATAAGTACTCACTACAATAGGTACTTTTTGTATTAGGTACCTATAAAATTAACGTTGACTCTGAATGACCCAGGGTCTTGTTGTTTTTGAGTGCAAAAGTAAGATAAGAATTTTATTAGGTATGGAAAAGAAGCATTGATAACAATTTTCAATAACAAGATTATTTGAAAAGATGCATTAGGTACCTTATTCATTTTAGTTTGAATCTCTCGTTAATTTTGTCTTTGAGAAGTTTTTACTTGGTTTTAATATTTTGTGGTTAATTTTAAAAGTGTGAGGCACAGATTCACAAGGTTATTACCCATAGTTTATGTCCACCTTCCAAGAATCCGTGAGAAATAAAATAGAATGGCCCTCTTGGATCGAGATTCGCGTTCGCTATTTTTTCCTTATTGTCTGCTTCAAATAAGACTGGTATTTTTCGATTTCTCCTCGTGAATGCAGGATAACTGTAACAAAAACACAATTGAATATGGACATTTTTGCTTTTGTTATTAAGTTTAATATTATAAGGTAAATTCATGTAAGCTAATTTTGTCCAACTTCCTTTGGCCTATCAAATTGATTTTTTTAATACACGTTTCGTTCTGATGACATTTTTTTTTTTGGGAGAAATGATCTGATTCTGCAGCTATTAGGTGCGTCTTCGCAAGGGAAGTCTTTAACGGTTACTGGCATCGTTTCAAATTTCAGTATGCTAGTTACAATTAGACAGAAAAACGAAATCATAATGCTGGCTTGCATCCTTTCTATAAAAACTTGTTTTTAAAAAAATCTTATAATCCACAAATTAATGTGAGAACTGACCCAGCGTTATCAATACAATTATAATTAATTAACATTCTACGTCCAACGTCCAAAGGTCAATATACCTCGAATAAACTATGCACTCGATAAAAAGCAAGTACAATGCAACAAAAATAAAAACACATTGTTTAATATAGTTGATAACAACGTCACTATGCAATTATGGGACGTAAACATTTGTTTTGTCTCCGTTCATGATTGATTGATGTCACGGACGAGCCCCCGGCCTTATCGCACCGAGACTTGTACATACAAATAAGATAGTAAATAACGAAGCGGATCTTGTAAGTATACAAAGTTTACGTGCTGCTAATGAGGCCTTTGGGTTTAGCCTTTATCGATGTACGCTTCTGCTAGGATAAACAACTGTTATCGATTGGATTAAATGACATAATTGATTGGAATCATTGGAGGTCAAAGTCTACAAACTGACCTTTAGTTTAAATACAAAATTACGTTTCAAGTATCTTAAGGATAGAAAGGTGAGGGCAAAGTACATGGGATTATGTCAAGCCAACTAACATGCTCAATTTCTAATTGCGTAACACAGTTTCAATCACAACCCGAGAGTTTTGAAAGATATTTCTAATCCATTGCTTCAGGTTTATGAAATTCGTCTGCTCCACAAAGTAAATAACGCAGGGAACATAGATGAAATGTCAAAATGAAAATGAAATTGTGCTTAGTTGTCATTTCATGGGTGTTACGCTGATATCCCGCCGGTTAACAAAAGTTTTATTTGCAAGTTTGAGGCGTCCGTTGCAGCAAATTCTAAGCTCAAAAGTAGTTTAATTATTTATAGTAATGTATTAATTCGAACATTCACAATTTAGTTTAAAGTTTATTTCCTCAATCAGTATTTTGTATCTACATAATTCCTTGTTCCTTGGGAAGACCCATGACGGCACACATTCAGATATTTCCTCGTACCTATTTACATAGGAAGGACAGTAAATTAATAGCGAAATGAGTTCCGAGTACAGTATGATAATTTACTTACCTATACTACAATCTAGTAGGTACCTAATAATTAATTAACCTTATTTGCGGAAAGATCTAGAATTCTGTTATCTTTATTGATGCATCGCTACCCAGGTAACCCGGTCAACGCCCGTTACAAACTATGGCAGTATACCTTTCCCCCGCCTACTCAATATCTACCACCAAACTATCCTGCAGGGTGTAACCTTGTCTGGCCTACTAGGAAGTCCTCAAACATTCACCGAACCCAAGTGGGAAGGTGTAAGTCGAACCTCGTAATGTAGGGTTACTGACGGAGCGGCAGCAGGGTCTGGATGTGGAGCTGAGTCACAAACAATGTTCCACCTTAAAACAAGCAGCCAAAGTGACCTCTGCGCTACCATCAATACCAATACGCCGCCGTGGAAGTGACGAAGTTTTGTCCCAACAAAACTTGAATAACTGTCGTGCCAGCGACTCGAAGAAGATGCATCGCTTTAATTGGATACCTGCATGCATGACCATTCTTAATACTTACCTAAATTCTTAGCCAGTTAAAGGCCACAACTAAAAATTGTGACGACTGGTTTGTTTTCAGCTCTCCTTCGCCTAAACAGAAGCTCTGGCAAGAGCTTTTCGTTACTGCACTGCTATAATAAATTGCGATGACCAGCCTGTTTCTGAAAGCCACACCTACCTACAGCATATCAGAACGTATACATATCATTTTGCGGGACACTAAATACCCGCAGAAGAAATAACGATAAAACTTCTATTGTTTCGTTCAGTGTGCCTTAATGGGTTAAGTATATAGAATACTAGCTGCGCCCCGCGGTTTCATTCGCATTAGGGTCGATCCCGTGGGAATATCGGGATAAAAGTAGCCTATATATTAATCCAGGGTGTCAGCTACCTCCATACAAAATGTTATAGAAATTGTTCCAGCCGTTTGAGCGTGAAGAAGTAACAAACATATAAAGACACACACTCACAAACTTTCGCCATTATAATATAAGTGTGACAACCAATGAGGTGGAATAAAATTAAGCACAAGAAGTGGCAGTGAAAAGTTAAGGAAAGTAATCGCAGTAAGATGCCTCCACACGTCTGGAATGGTAGCGTAGTCGCATAAACAAAATATCACGCCTGTATGTTACAAATAGGTGGGCAGAGATCCATGAACTTTTCGCCAGTTAAGTCTCATAGAGGGGCTGGCCTATTGCCATTAATACCAGCCTATTATTGTTCCTCTGCTGGGCAACACATCTTCTCATAAAGAGAAGGCCGGAGCATTGATCACAACGCTTAGGACGTATTCAAGAAGCATAACCCACTACCTCGACCCGGGTATCGAACCCAATACCTCATACTAAGCAGTCGCGCCCAATCACTACACCAACGAGGCAACCTTCAGTATACTTGGTCATCTTCTCCGAAACGAGCGAAAGGGGCAGTTTATAAATAAAATTATCTATAAATGACAGATATCATACACGATGACACGACGCATGAGTGGACTTTTTAAAGGGGCCTGTTTGTTGTGTGTGTTTGTATTGTTAAACACGGACAAGAACGAAACTACTGCGAAAGATATATCAAAGCCGGCAGCCTCTATCACACCAGCCACTAGTTCATAAAGTAGTCCATTGAAAGGCTGGTTGGACATAGATATTTTCTTAGGCCTGCTATATACTTGTTCTCGTCGGCGTGATTCGGTACTATTCGGCACAGTCAATCCGCAAAATATTATATTCGATTATGCTGCCTGGGCTGTGCTGAATCATGTCAACCCGAACTGTGTGTGAGCAGCATCCCTAACATACAAAGATAGAAACCACATGGGGTGCATTAAAAAGCCTCAGAAAATATTTAAATGTACGTCCAGTGCACCCGGTCAAAAAAGTCAACCCCATAACCAACTTGCTCACTGCCTAATATTTTTGCTTCCTTGTTTATTCCTAACCGATACAAGAGAAGAAATCAGATGCAGTTTTGGTAAAGTTATCTACCTTTATCTGCCTTTTCAATGGAGCAGGTCGTCTAGGTAGGTAATAAAAAAATAGGTTTAGTCGATAGTGGAAATTTGCTTCTTCAGTGTTTGCTACAGCGATTCTGTACTCTGGTTCACCTTGATTTCCTAAACTAGGATTAAATAAAGTGATGACTCACCGCACAGCCATAGCTTCGGGTGGTACAGGGAAATAGTTATCAGGCCGGTTTTCAGTCCATGGATACGCCTTTGAGAAGCACCCGTAAATGCCGTAGCAACGCTCCAACTCCGCGTCATCTTTAAAACAAACAAATTATTTAGTTTTATTTAATCTTTTATTAAAATCAAATCTTAAAAAGCAATAAGTACAAGAATATAGCCACACGAAATAAGAGTCAAACAAACACAAAAGATAGAAAATAACGAGTTATTGTTAATTAATATAAAGCTATTGGACGTTATCAGCGTAATTGAATAGTTTCAAATTTGCGGGCACATGCCTTTTACACCGGATATGATAATATTTTTACGAACCTTATCACATCTATTTTTAAGAGAAATGAGTTTCGATTGCAAAAAGAACACATTGCTATACAGTTTTAACATGAATATATTGAGGTTTTCCTTTTTGTTAAGAGTTTTTGGAAACATACCGATGGACACGTACTAATAAGTTTTATGAACGCAGAATAAGTACGATGAAATTGCAAAAAATACAAGAATGTTATGAAAGCTGGTCCCGAATTCCCAATCCCAATCGATAACTTTAGCTTTTTATAACTTATGTTTACTATAACAAAACAACAAACCGCTAAAAGAACTCGGGAAGTTGGTGACATCAGTCGAATTCTGTTTATCCATTAACACCATTATCGTCTGCAGCATCAACGTCGCACTTGTCTTGTTATACATTTCGGCGACCGTGCACAAAAAATTCACAAAAAATATAAAAGTTTTATTCAACCAAAGTCTCATTTAACCGCAGCGCACGTGCATACGTCACTGCGTACGTTATCAATTATGTCCAACCGGCGTGAAATATGATCTTTCCGAGCAGTAGTTTACAAAACGATGTTGCTAATTGTCACCATCAAAGTGTAATATGAAATGACATGTGTGGAGCTGGACGGTGCTTTATATAGAGAAGTATATGCACCGCACAGTATCCGCCGTTGTTACCTAACGTATCCCCAGCGCTCGTGGTTCGCAGACGTTCCGGGATACGGCGATAACAGAGGTTACAACGTTATCGTTCGGTTATTTGTTAAAAACGATTGACGCACGAAGTCTCGACGGGTGTTTGTATACGTGTACTTATAGCTACTATTGTATGCAGCACTCCAGTTTATTAATGCACATTAGGATGAACATTAATTTATTGATTTTTAAATACCTAAGGATAATTGACTTCATTAGTGAATTATAACTTTCGCTATCTGGTTTTAGAGCATTGTAGCTACTTTGATATGGATCAGTTCATAATCAAAGACTTTAAAATTATGCATGTCCACCAACAAAATTTAATTAAAATTCACATCTAATAAGGCGGTGATACGTTACAGATAGCGCCATCCGCGAAGACGCGCCTCACTCTTCTTCCAAATCGCTTCCAGTACAAGTGTCATGTGCATCATTCCGCTAGTGTTTTAGTTTTGTCGATACACAATAATTACTTAGTAGTGGGTAATTAGTGTATATCAAAAAACTAAAACCCTAGCGGAATTAACTAGCGATAATCACTAGCGATTAGTAAGAAGAGTGGGGCGCGTCTTCGTAGATGGCACTATCTATAACTATGTTTATAAAAAAAACAACCCAGAATAGAAGAAATAAGATAAAATAACATTAAAAATAAGAGTAAACAAAACACGGACTTTGGAGCGGCCGTATTGATAATGCCGTCTAATTAACGAAATTAACTATTGAGTAAACATCATAAGAATAACTATGTACTAATTGCAAGCATAGTATTGAAGGATACACCAGAGCTATATTTAAAATAGCCAACATTATCTTGGCAGATATTGTTGCCTATTAATTAAAGAGGTCATAAGACAAATAGTACAGACTCGTGAGGGGACACTTGTCGGTACAACGCGCAATTCCTCGTGAGACTAGTGTTACATACAAATCAACCAAGTCAAGGAAAATACACATTATATTTTATCATTTCAGTCTTGAAACTTTATTTAATCGTTTTACTTGACCCTAAGTTAACACAATGTCATCTCAAAAGTCACAAAAATAATTAATTCCTGCAAAAATATTACTCCTCCAAAAAATCAATGCATCATAATATAAATCATCCACAATAATGGAGCAAAGTCAAAAACCGTCTAGTAATTAAATATCTAGCTTTGTAAGTGCATATTATAAATTCATATAGTCTTAAAAAAAACTTACAGTTAACTAAATTACGAAAGAACTTTGCGTGACTTGTTTTTAGATGGAGTTGATGAGAAATTACAGTTGAATGCCATGTCGTCGGTGAATATATCCGACATGGACATGGCTTCACTTTTGTTAGTCGACTGAACCAGGAACTTGTCAAAGTCTTCACTAGCCAAGTTCTCTTTATCCTCCAACTTTGCTTCGGAAAAATGGAAGCCCGTGAATTTCTTCACAGAGTTCTCGTGCGCGGGGTAAAACTGCGTACCATCCGAAGAATTTTCATCTTTGAATCCACTATCAACTCTCATCCAGTTAACATTAGAGATCTCTTTCAAAGCATTTGTATTATTAGTCTTTGAAACGTTCGTCACGGTAAGTTCTGACGGTTTTATGGCACTTTCATAGTAACTAGAAGCGTTTGCATAGAAAGTGTTTTCATTAAATCCACTATCTACTCTCTTAAAGCTAGTTGAGCTATCACCACCCACTTTGGTCATGTTGTTTGTGGTATAATCAAATTGAGATATGTTTTCAGTCAATAATTTGAGATCAACTTTGTTAAAGTCTATCTTTTTATCCTCCAGACTGAGTGGATTATCTGAATTATCTAAACTAGTATCTAGTGACATGTGTAGCGGGCTCAGAGGCATCGGTGCACGAATTTTACTAATTTCATGAGCGCGTATGCTGCTCTTTGATTTGCCTTTGATAGGCGTCTCGTCTATATTACTGTTTATGGTATGAATTTTAGTAGGCGACTCTATGTCGGCTGATGGGCATTTCGCTAATTCCGCTTTGACTAAATGTTGAATGCTGGATTCTTCTACGAGTGACCAGGCTGCTTCTTTCCTCTGTGGTGAACTGGATTCTGAATCGGCTGGAAATAGTTGCGAAAATTTACATTTATCGTTTATCAATTAACATTCAGTAACTAAGCACAATTCGGAAATCAAATTGTAAGTAAGTACCTTGTGAATGGTTTTGGAAGGAGCCGTCAACACTCATATCCATACTGAAGTCCAGCTTCTGTACCGAGCGACTTCGGTGCAGGCTCGACATACTAAGACTGCGCTTCTCTGACAATGAGAACGAACTCTTTCTGTTCTTATACGGGGACTCCTTGAGTGACGTGCTTCGTTTTATTTTGTTTGGAGTTAGTTTACAGAAGCAAGGGCCCTTCTCGCTCTTCGGTTCTGCTTCAATACAATCCAGGCAGGTAGCCATTGTTTCGGATTCGGGTGACGTGAAGTTGTTTTTCTGAAAGTTAAACAGAATAGTAAGTACCAAGTTGTTGCTGCATGATAATGTTCTTGGAAAGAAATATCGATCGTCAAAAATCGTGCAAATCTATAGGTACCTTTTTAGAACATAATCAGCCTATAACATTCCCACTGCTGGGACACAGGCCTCCTCTCTTCGAGAGAGTGGGCTAATAATTTACCATTCGAATTTTTGGTTCCAGGATATGCCGGTTTTCTCACGATGTTTTCCTTCATTGTTTTGAGAGCAGTGCGTTTTTACAACGAAGGAAAACGAATAAAACCTTTTATAATCGAAATGATACACAATTAAAATCAAATACATTACCTCTTCATCACTTGACGTAAGTTTCAGAACCGGCGAGATCGAGGCTAACGACGACGATGTAGCCGACCCCTGCCCCTGCGCAAGTTCCGTACGCCGCGGGGTCCGGAACTCTATGGGGCTGAAGCACGGCTCCCCAAAGTCCACCACATCCAGTATCTTGTTACGATAGCATGGCTTACTGTTGCTAGTTGGTCCCTTCTTTAGAGGTGTACCGAAAGTACGCTTCATGCCTTTCGATACGTAGTCTCGGCTCTAAAGAAGTGAAAAAGAATATTTCGATTGTGTTGGCTGAACGTTACACTGCGAGTTTTGGAAAATAATGTTCTCATAAAAAGTTTTAAACATCTATCATATTTTGTTGGTTGACTAAAGATAAGTCCTACTATCGGCTTTTTTGCCGTAATGGAAGCAAATTACTACTTTATTAGTAACCGAGTACCTACCCAAGGTTCGATTTTTGAGTG
Organism: Luperina nickerlii; assembly: GCA_963855955.1. Lineage (NCBI taxonomy): Eukaryota > Metazoa > Arthropoda > Insecta > Lepidoptera > Noctuidae > Luperina > Luperina nickerlii. The sequence goes on from OY979669.1 coordinate 9,886,594, forward strand.
AGATTCTATTAAACGGGTCTAACAGTAAGTAAACTATCACAAAAAAAAAATCGAATTCGAGGCAAAAGGAGTATGCAAGAATCGTAGCAGGTGACGTTCTGTAGTTTCTGCCTACCCTCATAGGAAGCAGGAAGTTTATATTTTTATATGTATGTGCACAGAAAAAATTTAAACAAACATTTTTACTGCTTATTTTATAAAAATAAAGTTAAGTATTTCATAAACGATTATTATTATTTGTGGAGATATCACTTGGGTTTTGTCTGACGTGAATTGATTTCTTACTACTTTATTAATATGTTTAATAATACTCACAAGATCAGGACTGAACACGATAGGAGTGTGGGCCTCATAGCTCGAAGGTGGCCGCTGTTCCACATGGACCTCATCATCAGTCTGCTCGGAGTCATAATGCTCCATATCACTGTGCTCTTCAAAGAACAGTTTCCGACGCAGAGATCCATTCGCAGTGATCTCATATTCACCTGACATGTTTTGTTCCTGCAAACAGTTAGAGAATATGACAGATAATAACCTATCTAGGATTATCGTCTTCTTAGCGGGTATATACAGTCAGCCCAGAATTTGGCTACGAGTTTGGCACCTTCAGCAGCGTCCTTCAGTTCCTGTAACATGCTGACAACAGGACAAACTGGACCCGATATTAAGCGTCCCACTTTGTGTGGAACAGCACCACATTAAAATGTCATGAAAAATTTGCATTATTGTTCATAATGCAAGAAATTATTAGTTAATTTCACTTTTTATATTTAAATTACTATAAAAACCGAATCAACCATACTAATATTATAAATTCGAAAGTACATACCTCTGTCTGTCTGTATGTTACCTTTTCACGTCTAAACCACTGAACGGATTTAAATAAACTTTGGCAGAGATAGATTGCATCCCGGAGAAGGACATAGAACAGTTTTTATCGACATACCTCGCGAACGAAGCCGCGGGCGGAAGCTAGTTTCACGATAATTCTATATAGTTTAAAGCACAGGCCATACCGCGAGCTGGCGGGCGGACGGGTTGGCGGGCTGGTTTACCATGACAAAATATAAGGACGGCTATTTTAGTCAACTTTCAGCAAAGTAAATACCAGCCTGCCCGCCAGCTTGCGGTGTGGCCTGTGCTTTATTTAGACTTCATAGAATTATCGTGAAATGATTCGGTTTTTATAGTAATTTAAATATAAAAAGTGAAATTAACTGATTCTGTCTTGCATTATGAACAATAATGCAAATTTTTCATGACGCAAAAATGTGACGAAATATGTTAAGATTAAATGATGCGCTATGCACTGATTCAGTTCATTTTAGGGCCTGTGCACACCACGTTTTTTAAACGCGCCGTTGACACGCGTTTGTAGCAATACAGACGCGATACGCACGCGTGTCAGATACTGGCAGGCACTGCTCTGTAGGACAAAAGCGCGCCGTCGACGCACATTTCTAAAACGCGCTTCAACGGCGCGTTTAAAAAACGTGGTGTGCACAGGCCCTTAGATCGCCCCTATTACATGGGAGTTACACATAACTGGCGAAATGTGGGTACTATATGTACACCTCTGTCTAACCCTCCAGGGAGTACAGGCTTGATGTTATGTTATGTAAATAATTCTATAACTACATTGGAAATGAATACTTACTCAATTTTCCTCCTACATTATAAGATGTGTTAGTATGATGGGATTACAATGAATGAGGACCTAGATAGCAATTAATTTACCTGTGTAAAGGTACAAAATGGCTGAAGCAGAAGTTCAAGCTCTGGAGGCAATTCAGGTGGTAGAGTGAGAACTGTTTGTGCTGAAACTAAAATTTTGATGTCACACAACCATAATTTTGGAAAAAGTACTAAATTAGTAATGGTCAGGTTGTAACATTTAAGTTTTCAAACAAGGTGGACCTGATATCTGACTCAACTGGCCTCCCAGGTATACTCATGAATAAAATGGTTTGACTAAAATAAATTAATACCTGACCTACATATCTAACCAACTTAACAGAGAGTTGTACTGCTGGGGAGTTTGTTGTGACACTTATTTCCAGCTAAAGCACTAGGAAGTGTTAAATTGAAGGGCGGGGCGTTGAGGCAATGTCTTATGTAATTTTGACATTCAAAAAGTGCCGATTCTCAGCCGTATTTGAAATAATGACGTTTGATTTTGATAAATATCTAACAATTATAATTTAATTAGTATACAGGGTGGCAGGCACATCGACGCGCAAAGTGCAAACATGAATTCAGCACAGGATTCTAGACCCCAAGTGCAGAAATTTTCATTCGTTATTAAAAAAAAAACTGCTGTTTTATAACAGCAATTTTTTTTTTGTTCAGAATCATGTACTGAATCCATGGTAAAAGGTTGCGCTTCGGTGTCCCTGCCACCCTGGATTCTAAAACAAAGTAAGCACTTTTAGTAGTTTAACAAGCTGAAACTTAATTCAAGCATGCAAAGTATGAATAGTAATTAATATGACACAGTATATTGTGACTAGTCTGAAGAGTAACATCCAACACTTTGCTTCAGTCTTGTTGTCACCTTGTGCATAATAATATGTATTGACGTAGTACAAGTGTTTTAATAATAATACATTTGCATGATGTTTACATTACACACTATGCAACAGTTATTTGCAATGTTATTCTAGCCCTGAGTCTGGATTTATGCCAGCATCCTAACTGCGTAGCACACTATCAATCTATTTGACGACACGGTTGGCGCAGTGGCTGAGCGATCGACTGCTGCGCTGCGTGTCGCGGGTTCGATTCCCGCTCGGAACAAATATTTGTATTGCCTACAGGTAGTTGTTCCGGGTCTAGCTGTTTGTGTATGTGAATTTAAATGTTTGTAAACGCACCCACGACACAGGAGTAATTCCGAGTGGGGAAACGTTTAAAAAAAAAAAATCTGTATCTATTTGAAGGATACTGCTAACCCATTGCACCGTATGTTCGAAAAATGTATCTGCTCAACTGCTCAACAACGTAGGTAATGTTGTTGAAGGGTCAAAATGAAAGCCATTCCTACAGTTAGTTAGTGTGTTACGCAATTACCCCGCTGCGCTGGTTAGTGGCAATACGCTCATCTATACTAATATTATAAAGCTGAAGAGTTTGTTTGTTTGTTTGTTTGTTTGGTTGAACGCGCTAATCTCTGGAACTACCAGTCGGATTTGAAAAATTCTTTTTGCATTTGATAGCCCAATTCTCGAGGAAGGCTATAGGCTATTTAACATCACGCTATGACCTTAAGGAGCCGAGCAAAAAGAAAAAAAGTCAGAAAGAACGCTAACCAAAAACGAAGTAATAGCGCGGGCAGGCGATCGATGCGACGGGGTGGGTCGGAGTAACAAGAAACTTTACGCGGACGAAGTCGCGGGCAGAAGCTATCTTCTGATACCAGGGACTAACAACATAATTATCTAGTGAGATGTGGGTCTACTTTGCTGTACACCTCTTCTCGGAATAACAACGCTTCAGGGAATAACAATGTAATGTTTGGTAATAGGTTATTCTGTCAGTATCAATAAAACCTACAATTGCTTATTATTGTTTTGAATCAACAAAGCAAATGACTTTAAATTTAAACATGACATAAACAAAAACATGTTGTTTCAATTAAAAACATACCTTCTTTTGTCACCAATTTGTTTTGTTTAATTATACTGTCATCTTGAATATTGGCTTCAACAGATGTTTGCAGTGGCTTCACCTTCTTGGAAGATTCTATCACTGGACTGGGCATAACCATTTCTTGGGAAAAAAATCTGGAAATCATTCAAGAATACTTTACTAGGTATAGCAGTGTTCATACCAGATAATTTACATTCCAAGTTATCTACTTTAGTGAAATTATAAGTAGATTTTTGAGTTGTTAGTAGTTGCAATGGAATGTGAACTTTGCTAAGTATGCATTCAGTTTGTTGTTCCATAACCAGCTCCGGATCTACGATTTTTTCGAACCGGGGCAAAACCTTGATAGTGGCGCCCCCTCCCTTCAGTGTTTGAGAAAAACTTGCAAATTGTTGATTTCCACTACGATAATATATAATTTCACTAATAAATTACTTATTTTATTAACGCTGATTACTCGCAAACGCAATCAACCACATAAACAAACTGTGAGTGTGTTGTCACTTGATGTTCAACTGTTTGAATTTGTTCGGCTCGGCTCGTATAGATATGTGACGGGGATTCCCCTTGGCAGAAAGATCACGGACACTACACACGCGTTCAAAAATTTACTTGACCTGTTAAGATGCGTTCATAAATCACTTAGTATGTGTTCAAAAACTAACTGAGCGTATGGAACTAGAAAAGTTTGTTTTTCAAACATATTATATTAAGATTAGATTACTTGTTGAAAACCTATGAGATTGTAGGAAAAGAGGCTTCATTTGTTCGATATATCCGAATTCTTGTCTCAAGGATTTGGCGCCCCCATGAAACTGCCGCCCGGGGCAAGTGCCCCGGTTTGCCCCCCCTTAGATCCGGGGCTGTCCATAACTTCAAAATTATCTTAGATTCTTAATTCAAATATACACTATACCCTGTCCATTAGGTAAACCGTTTTTGACAGATGGAACTAGTGATTGCAGCAACGTAACATTTCGATTATTTACACTTTAATTTGTTTGTTGTATGTTTTTTTTATAGTAGGAATGAAAAAGGAAGATGGCGCTGCCGTCACGTAGATTATAGCTCCGTGTACAATGCGTGCCACGAAAGAAGAGACTTGACCCCGCCTCCCCCGCTCTTTCCGCTGCCCCTATGACATAGTATAAAGAGGGGAAGTAGGCTATCTCCGGCCCAATCCGCGATATAATTGCCTACTGTCTCAGGGTTGTCACTTTTAGCTAAATTTTAATTCAGTGCCTATAAATTGCCAAGGGTCGGGAAGTTGTATTTTTTACTTGTATTGTCTGGGTAAGTACAGGGTTTGTGAGGTCGGTTTTCCCTTAACGATGATCAAACCTTTCACTATGAAAGAAAGAGCGACGGGCCAGCAGACGGGCGGGCGGCGCGGAGCGGTGATGAGCACGAGAAAACGGTGGGTTACTGATAGTACTGCCTTCGAACTTTGCTCTATTTATCTGATTCACAATTAGTCAATTACTTTTTTTAATTACGATTTTATAACTGTGAGTAGCTACTTAGTTACTATACCTACAATACTGAGAAATCGGCATGACTATATACGTAAACAAAGCAATAGCGGCAAATCAATTGACAGATCCAAAGTACTTAATGCATTCTAGTGGGAAAGTAGGTCTACCTACTTTCTTTGTCTGATATAAAACTAGTACTTACAACAAAAACTAAGTAAGTAGGTATCTCATCATCAAGTAAAAATTATATGCTAGAATAAGTGACTTGCTTACCTTTCCTGTTCAATAGGTAATCTGAACAGAGACAATTCTGGAATCGATGTATTATTAAGACATCCAAACACACAGCAATACGTTCTCCTGCGATTATCAAACATTTTTCATTCATTTAGCGGTGCCGAAACGCCGTGACGCGCGAATTTCATGCTGTGTTAGCCCCGACTGGCGCACTGAGAAACGGGTCGAGATTTTGTTAAGTGTGCGTGCGGCGACGCATAGATACGATGACGCACACATACAAGCCGCGCGCGGTGCGTTTGTATGAAGATAACATACTTCCCCTCTTTATACTATGCCTATGACGTCCGGTCCCGTCCCGCACTCAGACCTCATACCGCTAAAGATACCTAAAATCGTGTTCTGCGCATGTCAAACCACGTGATGTGTCAAGTCTCTTCTTTCGTGGCACGCATTGTAAATGTGTTGTTTAAAATACATATAACGAAACAGAAATCAGATCTTGACGTTTCACATTTCAATCACAGCAGTATTGGATATCACATTCACAAATTGGACGCATAGAAAACTGAGAAGTAAGAAAAGAGTACCATAACGTCGTGGTCGTTTGTTTACATTGGTTTTTGAATAAAAAATGATGGGCTTTTTGGCCGGTATGCCCAATAAAACCACATATACAGTATGTTAACTAACAGAGGGCGTTCCCGTTAACCCGCAATAGTATAGCATCCATACATGCTAAAAAAAATATTACCATTCGAAAATAAAATGTTTTTATTTTTTTTTTATATTAAAATATTCACTAAAAAACCTAAATTGATACGTTAAAAAAACACTCTGTACACGCGTACTTGAAGGACAGCAATGTCGGAATTTATTTAATTAAATAAATTAGAATTAATTAAATAAATAGAGTATAAATTTACGATTTTTAGTGAATATTTTAATATAAAAAAAAATAAAAACATTTTATTTTCGAATGGTAATATTTTTTTTAGCATGTATGGATGCTATACTATTGCGGGTTAACGGGAACGCCCTCTGTTAGTTAACATACTGTATATTAAACAAATTAAATTTTATATCATAAGCATCAATTTTCATTATGAGCAGAAGGCAGTGAAATACCGGGTTAAAGAGACATCAGACCTGCAAGTACCATGTCAACATATTAGTTTATGACGCTAATGTTAACTGCAGTTCTCAATAATATTAGTTATTGACTCATAACATTGAGGGGTCTTATGGCTAAATACCTAATAACAGTCGCACGAGTCGATCAGGTTAAGCTCCGCTTGCTGCGGTTGGTCCCTGGATGGGTGACCATTTTTACATACCAGGATCCCTCCATTAAGCCGGGGCCAATCCCGGCTGTCATTCGTGGATCATTGACAGTCGTTACGGGTCGTCAAAAGCCTGAAAGTCTGATAACCAGTCTTACCAAGGGGTATCGTATTACCCAGTAACTGGGTTGTGGAGGTCAGATAGGCAGTCACTCCATGTAAAATACTGGTATTCAGCTGCGTCCGGTAAGACTGGAAACCAACCCCAACATAGTTGGGAAAAGGCTAGGCAGATGACAATGACTCATAACATTATAATTCTGGTAAATAAATGAAAAAAATGTTATTGCAGTTATCTTTTAAAACTGTAACTAGTGTGTTGTACTTAAATGAGAATAGAGGTACCGAAATAGTTTATTCCGAAAGACAGCGTCTTTTTTTAAACGAAATGATAGTCCTTCTGTTTTATTTTGTTGCCTTCGCCTATTTATTGTATCGCTAATTCGCTAATGATTGTTTAAATGGAAAGACTCGTTTTAAAATATGTAAGTATTTGTTTTTGATTTCAGTGGTGTTTTTAGGGTTCCGTACCTCAAAAGGAAAAAACGGAACCCTTATAGGATCACTTTGTTGTCCGTCTGTCCGTCCGTCCGTCTGTCAAGACCCTTTTTCTCAGGAACGCGTGGAGGTATGAAGCTGAAATTTATATCAATTACTCAGGTCTACTGTCCCTTGAAGCTGTGAAAAAATCAAACTTCTAAGCCAACGCAATCAAAAGATACAGCCGTTTATGCCGCAAATTTTCGACACTTGCAAGGGAATCAAAACCTACAGGGTGCTTCCCGTGAACTCAGAATCTTGAAATTTGGTACGAAGCAACGTCTTATAGCATAGATAAAGGAAAAATTACGAAAACCATAAATTTTTAGTTACATCACATAATATATTTTTTTTTAATAATTTTAAACTTACTACCCATTTCCTCATAAACGCGTAGAGGTATTAAATTGAAATTCATACCAAATACTCAGGTCTATAATACCTTTAAGCTGTAACAAAATCAAACTTCTATGTCAACGCAATCAAAAGAAACAGCAATTTAAGCTGCATATTTTGAAACTCGCAAGTACTCGCAAGGGAATCAAAACCTAAAGGGTACTTCCAGTCGACCTAGAATCTTGAAATTTGGCATGAAGCAACGTTTTATAGCACACATAAAGGAAAAATTCCGAAAACCTTAAATTTTTAGTTACATTACAAAATATATATTTATTTTTCAATAAATATAAACTTATTACTTTTTTCCTCATGAACGCGTAGAGCTATCAAGTTGAAATTCATATGCAATAAAAATACCATAGTTATGACTCGATTGTCGTAATGAACGAACTTTGTAAACCTTGCAGGTTTGTACGGAACCCTCGGTGCGCGAGTCCGACTCGCACTTGGCCGGTTTTTTTCTCAATTCACTCGTTTTTTTGGGTAACAATGGCGTACGAAACAAAGAAACTTAACAGTCATTGAATTGAGATAATGGCATACATACCGAAGCGGTTAAGTTTCTTTGTTTCAGACGTCATTTTTCCAAAAAAAAAAGTGAGTTGAGAAAAACTCACCACTGAAAACAAAACAAATACTTACATCAAGCCAAAATAGACCAAGAAATAAACCCACAGGAACTGTAAAACAAAACAGACACAAACGGATATTCTATAACGTGAAAGAACTAATACTTATTGTATAAATATTAACACAGAAAATCAACTAAATACTACCAAAAATGAACGGGACAAAAACACATAAGGTCAATGGAGGCTATTGCAAAAAGCAACTAACAGCGATATCTTCTATTCTATTGTAGTGAATATTTCTTTAGGCGCGTTAGGCATTTTTGAGATGGAAAAAACAAAAGAAGCCGGGCAAAAAGAAAAAAGTCACAAAGAACGCTAAGCAAAAACGAAGTAATAGCGCGGGCAGGCGATGCGATGCGACGGGGTGGAACGGAGTAACAAGAAATTTCACGCGGACGAAGTCGCGGGCAGAAGCTTATCCGATATGTCAGTAAGTGATGGCAAAGTATTCTGTTTGTTTTTTTTATAATGACGATTCAAAACATGTAATTGTTCAAGTTTTCACTTCTGTTGGCACTCCTGTAGTGCCACTGTTTTTTTTTTTTTTTAATAATATGCTATCTATTGACCAGGAGAAAAATTATAGTTTATCTTATGTTATACAGATGGTGTCACAAGAGTCAAAACTGTTCGAATTACAGAGCTTTTTTGTTAGTTGCCATTTCAATCAGTTGTTTGTTGCCGAGCGTCTCATAAATTTTAAACAAAAATAAAAGTAATTTAAAACAATTAAATCGACTTCAAAAATAAATTAACTCAAAATTAGGAAATAACTTTAATTTCGGTAGGTAGTCGGTGTCTTGTGATCTGTATTTTATTTTAGTTTTTTGCCACCGACTTCCGAAATTACAACGTCCAGTACAATAACGCGTTTAGGGCGGTAATGGGGCTATACCCAGATACTGCAGTGCCTCGGGTATGTTCGCAGAGGCGCGCAAAGACTGCTTTCACGCGACCATGCGCAAGCGCGCCGCTTCCTTGGTGCGCAGGGTTCGGCTTAACCTAAACATCAAAGTCAAAGCATTTATTTCAAAAAGGCACATGAAAGGCACTTTTGAACGTCAAAAATTACAACAAAATATAATTGATTCTAGTCGCCCATTCCAAAAGGTAGTTTTCGTATGGAGAAGAATGGACAAGAAAACTCCATCGTTCTCACGGTGATTGCGGAAAGGCTGGACTGCCCCTTCATCCGGCATTGTTCCAGCAGACATGTTGCTGTAGCAGTGTCGGAGAGAGGGTATTGATTTTATTGGTGTGATTATTTATCCATTTTTATTTCCTTGTTAGTTTTATTGTTTTGATTACTTATTTATTTTAATTTTATTTATTCTGATTTCATTTAATTTGATCTACTTATTCTGTTTCCATTTAATTTGATTTTATATGTCGCCTCTTTACTTCAATAACGTGATAAGTCTGAGCATTTCAATATTCAAGATAACACATTATTGAAGTAAAGAGGCGATGTGTGCCATTGATGGGTGTTATTTACCAGAAATAAATAAATTTAATATAATACTTTTAATAATGTAATAGTTACATTAGCCTCAATTTATCGCGTTGCGGGGCTATTGTGACTAATTTTTTTAGTTACAATAGTCCCTTCTAATTTTGTCAAAAACATAAAAGTTAGTGATGTCAAATATCGATAACTGTAAATCGATATACTTAAAGCAGAGTCTAGAACATGTACGATCTGAATGCATTTTATTACAATTTCATTTAAGATTTAAATCTATTTTCATTTCAAAAATTAAGTACATATTGTAAAGAGTAATTAATAATACACCTCAGGATCCGGTCGCCTGTATCTAGTTCGCCGGTAAACTACTTTTACCTATTTATGAGTTATTATCTTAAAAGTTTTGAACTAATATATTTTCATTTTTGAGTTGTTTTAGATGGTCCGAAACTATATAAGGAATAAAGAAACGATATATTCAAAAGAAAAGCTGCTCGAGGCTGTTAAAAGATAATTAAGTATCATTATATTATTTTTTAATACTTGTATTTGTTTTTAATTTATTGAAAACATAAATTAAAAACGAATTGTAGTTTTATTTTACTTAGGAATCCATTAATATTGATTAGGTAACTACACCTTTTACAATTTATCGATATTTTTACCTCTACACAACACTAATATTACATAAAATAGTCACATTAGCCCCCAAAAATACAAAACATACTTTTAGTCGGATTTGGGTCTTTACTCGTTCAACTCAGATATTTTTTGCGTAAATTTCACACTGGAGGACCATGCCTCTGATTGTGAGCACATATGCTACAAAAATCAATGAGTTATTTGAAATAGTTGCATTTACCCCAACATGGGACTAATGCGACTTTTTTTGCCCACAACTTTTTGACATTATTTTAGGTCGAAAGAAATCTACGATATTTTATAGATTGAATATATTATCCAATAAAGTGAGTTGGACATTTTTGGCAAAGATTAATTTTTTTTTTGTTGCATTAGTCCCCATTGACCTTACTTATACCTCGAAAGGAAAATATCTATCGTAAAGTATCGTTACAAATTTTGGAATGTTATACGATAACATTTGTACGCAAAATACGCGCATTGACGTGGAGTTGCGGACACTGCAGCTCGTATTACCTATTACCTACGATAACATTAGTGGTAACGGAACTAAATTCATTTCGTTTTCATGTCCCTGATTAAAACACACCGTTTTTTATGCATAACATTTTATGAAAAAATCAGAGTCGTTGGAAAATAAGGAATACTGTTCTGCGGTGTTCCTGGATATCTAACAGGCATTCGACAGGGTCTGGCACAAGGGACTTTTATATAAAATTAAATCTCTTCTACCTAACTCTTTTTATATGCTTATAAAATCTTACTTAGACCAAAGAAAATACCAAGTTCAGTACGAGGATGAACTGTCTAATTTTTATGAAATGAAAGCCAATTCCACAAGGCTCTGTGGTTGGGCCCGTACTCTACTCGATCTTTACTGCAGATTTGCCTAATACTGATGACGTGGTAACAGCGACCTATGCAGACGACACTGCATGCCTTGCGAGTGACAAGGACCCAACACAGACATCGCAGAAATTACAAGTCCAGTTGAATAAAATTGATCTTTGGCTGAAAAAATGGAGAATTTAACCTAGTATAACTAAATCAGTTCAAGTGACTTTCACTCTCCGGAAGGGCGATTGTGCCCCAGTGTAAGGCAGTGTACATGTAAAGTAAACCACTGCCAAACAGTAACACAGTAAAATACCTGGGGCTACATCTAGACAAAAGGCTTACCTGGGCCAATCACATTAAGGCCAAGAAAAAGGCAGCTTCCATTGAGATGAAAAGTCTTTCCTAGCTCTTAGGAAAACAATCACAAGTTATCTCTTAGCAACAAACTACTTGTTTACAAAGTTATAATAAAACCAATCTGGACTTATGGAATTGAACTCTGGGGATTTGCTAGCAACTCCAATATTGAAATTTTAAAAAGGTTCCAAAATTTAGCTCTAAGAACAATCTCAAACGCACCCTGGTTTATCAGAAAGAAACACTAAAATACACAAGCGCTTAAAAATACCAACAGTGATAGAACTATACAATAAATGCAAAACATATAAACAGAGACTGAGGAAGCACCGCAATGTTTTAGCAAAGTACCTTCTAAACACACAAGGGGATATCATCCGCCTAAAGAGATGGTAAATCCTAAACTTGGACCAGAGACAATGAAAATTTAAAATTAATTTAGTACTGAACCACCTAATGTGAATGTTCAATAGAAAACCACAAAAATAATCTCATACAAAGACCTCATCTGATTATGGCTAGAAGGTTGATCGCAGATAAAAGGAGAAAAAAAAACATTATGATACCTAAGTTTTATTGACTTTTGAGTGGATGAAGTTTTTTCTATACTGATTTACCTATAATATATAATATAATGATTATCTTTTTTTTTCAGGATGGGAAATCATCAAATGACCCCTCCCACTCTGGATGGGGCGGAAGGGAGTGTCAGACTCTTACTGACTAAAACCCACCCGTCTTCCTTCCTTAGCCCTTTATGTTCCGAGCTAGCGGTAATCCTTTCGGACCATCCCACTGAAATATGCATAACAATTATAATTTTTTTTTGTCAAAACTGATACACATGCAGTATTATGTCTGTAAGAAGACATGAATAAGATAATTCATTAAGATAAGTTAGTTTGTATATTTATTTTATTATGCATTTTAAAATTAACTTTTAACGTAATCTGGAATAGTTACATTCTAAAGCTGCTGTCAAAAAACGGTTAACCTACTGAACATGGTATACAATTAAATAATATACAATAGTAATGTAGGTTGTGAAACTCCCCACCCCAATGGTGGCATTGTTTGCAGGTCAAGTTTTTTATAATTGCATATTGTCCATCAGATAAAGTTTTTCAACCATTTACCTTTTACATTACTCAAAATTGTCATACTCAAAGTCAAGCTTCAAACAGTGAAAGATGAAAAATGAAAGAGTTTTTATTAACTTTAATAACTTCCGATTTTTTTTAACTTACTGCTGACACCGTTATGTTCTGTCTGATCAACATTTAGGCTAAATTGCTTCCCTGGCAGCTTTGAAAAGCTACAAGAAATCAATGTTGATTGCCATTTCACGTTTTTTTATCCTGTGTGCAATTTTAGCTAAAGTGGCTTACAAACGTTATTATCATCAACATCACTGGAAGCTTTGTTCCAGACACTATAGAGAACCTAGGCCTCCTCATAAATGTTACATAGTACCTACATTTGGACAGAAGGCCTTTATTTCATGAAAATTCAGATAAACAATAAATTATTGGTTACATCTAGTGCTAATTACTAATATTGTAAAGATCAGAGACCAGAAAATATTCATATAAACATCGGTCGGTGGGTCGTCTTGGGGGCGGACATCCTTTAACATATGAGGATGCTAAAAAGCTAATAATATATTAATTTACTGAAAATCCTAACGATTACCTATCAGTAGCCTCTTCCGCAATCTTTTCCAAAGCGGGATCGGGTGTAGGCTCAAACTGACTGTTGCACGCCACAATGTCTGCAGGCACCAGGGTGCACGCCTGGTCGATGTCCCAGCGGAAGCATCCATTGCTTTTCTTCTTGTATATCTTGCACATACCCGGACTAACAAAAAGTAAATTTACACTAATAAATCACATGTTGGCTCACGATTTAAAACTCGCAAGGTGAAAAACGAATGCTTACTTACCTGCATATTGGATTGTGTAGCTTGTCAATCAAAGCTTTATCAAAAGGATTTCGTACTTTTCTATTTGTTGGCGGAGGCGTTGATTTATAAATATTATTTTGGCAATCATTTTTATCACCCATTTCAAAATTAACGTTATTAACGTTGTTGATGCTGTTTCGTGACAAGCATAGCACCAAAGAGTATAAGTATAATCATAGCACAACGACCTCCACTGGGTTATAGTGTTATATTTAATATTATGTTCTGTGCCCCTGTCTGATGAATGAAATCATGTTTTTTTTTTTGGAAATTTATGACCTGGTAACTGGACCTTTAGGTCAAAATGAAATTATGAAATAGAGATTATAGAGAGGAGAAATCAGTCCAATTTTAATGAATTCTAGTCGATTTTTGCACCAAGCATCAATTTTCTCCATTTTTTTTTTGTTATTTTAATTTAAAAGTTCTTGACAAGCCTACGCATAACTACGTACACCATGAGCCATCAAAGTTAATTAAAATCATTTCTACCAAAAGTTCTCTTAGCTGGACATGCTGCAAGGGATCTTAGACGATCAATCTGGCATCAATTCAATCCGTTATAAACTTATAACGAATCAAATATATACTATATTTTTGATTCGTTATATATTGTGTTAAGCAATCGACAAAAAACCCAATTCGGGTATAACAAATACTTTTTTACTAATTGCTTATCGAATATAACAAGTTGGGAAGTCTATTAAAGTTACCGGTGAAAAACACAGGGAAATTTGTACCGCTATGTTTTAGACACCTCGTGAAAAAAAGATGTTTAGAAGGTATATCTATTTATTTAGGTATGTACCTTAAAGAAAGATGCAAATCACCTCTAACTTCATAAATCAAATAAAACAAATCGTGATCTCATTACTGTGGCATATATAAATATGTAGGTAATTAAAGAAAATTTCAGTTATTCCTATAGCAGGCAATAAATGGAGATGAATAGATCACAGTGTGAAGATTGATTGAAATGTTTACGGGTATAATTCAAGTATCACGAGTCAGCCTAAGGATTGGCCGATGGATTTATGTGGTTTGTGTGTTCTTGTGACTGCTGACGACGTCAAGGATGGTCGTTATTCGGTTGAACCGCGCTCTACGGAGCGATTGACGACCGACGACAAGATGCGTAGCCCACGAATACTGAAACGCGTGTAATATTATAACTTATAAGGGCATTTGCAGAAACAATGTTTTGTAATATTGTTTTATCTAGAGATACCATCATGGTTATTATGTTTGGGGTAGTAAATACTGTATAAGGGAAAGAAACGCTACAACAGTTTTTGTTAGGGAACCAAGTTTCAGGTCAATTGTAGCTTTGAGTCAATCCAGCATAACACAATCAATCATGATCAAGATCATGGATTGAACTGAAGACCAACTGTTGTAAAATGTTCAAAAACTAGTCGCAATCTCATCTCAGCGACTATCTATTCCATGTCATAAATATTGTACAGACGCTAGCACATCAAGCTACCCGAAACTGTCAAATTTTCCCAATCAACTTTGAACCTTATGCTATAGCGATAAAGTTGAAAATCTATTAAAGAAATTTGACAGATTGTAGTAGCTTGATGTGCTGGCGTCTGTACTATATAAGGCTGGAGTTAGTGCTCGACTGACATCGGTCGCGTACCGATATATATGAACTGGCGCTCGTTGACCGTCGGTGCTGCACTATACCTACACATCATTAATCGTCAGCGTCTTGGTACGCGACTGACGTCAGCGTAACACAACTCAAACTCAAAGCATATATTTCAATTAATCCATTTACAGGCACTTTTGAATTATAAAATTAAATAGTCGATCAGTTAGTCAGAAAGTTGAATCTACAAGCTAAGTTTGCCCATTCCAAAACGTAGATCTCTATGGAGAAGAACGGGCAAGAAACTTCAAAGACACTCTTTTTCATTAATACATTTCTGGTAAATCCAGGCCAGACGGTTTCATATAGACCTGAACCATCTTAACTTTAGTTCAAGCTTAAAACAGCCAGGTAATATATTATTTGACCTTTAATCCAACTGATGTAATGTAAAGTTAACAACATAATACATAATTATAACCTATAAATTATAAAATGTTCATATTTTATTTACTTCTCCACTACAGCTGTTTTTTTAATAGTAGACGTGTCCCTTTTCTTTATCTCGTATTTATAAGTAGTACACTCCAAGTCGCATACATATATGTATATCTAGTTTTCGTTGATGTTGTGATCGACATAAAAGTAAACATAAACAAAACAATGGCACCTTATAGACGTTGAACAGTGCTGCCACCTATAAAACGAACCAACTTTCAGTTTTTAACCTCATAAAACTTTAAAAGACTTGGTTGTAAGATGCTGAGGTCTCGACGAGATGCGATGCTATGCGATTCATCTGAGATGAGATCTCGACTAAATTTTGAACGTTTTTAATTACTAGTCCTCCACATTTCCCTGAATATTTGGATAATTACAAGAATTCGAATAAAAAGTAAGTTGCCCGGTGCTTAGCAGTAGTTGGCAGAAGACAGATTTTGCTAAAAACTTATAGTGTGTCATTATTTTACAACTGCTTAGAACGTGATACTAAGTTTTACTGTTGCAAACTGAAAAAAAAAAATGTTTTTTAAAACGGTTTAATTCATATTTTTTGTTTATGCTTTGATTTTGTATAATTTTTGGGACCCAGGCCATTGTGTGATGCCAGTCGGACTGGCTCTTCTGGCAACCCTTTGGGGCTCAGTGTAGTCTGTGACACAATATGTCTGTCACTGGTCTGTCATCGGTGTCATCTGTCATCAGTGTCGTCGTTGTGGTGGTTAAATTCGAAAAAATACTTCTCTTCGATACTTCTTCACTTTTAATAAATATCGAAGATTCGTACTATTGATTTTTATCACTAATCCTCACAGAGGTTATGTGTGTAACTGAGAGTACCCTAATATATTAAATGATGGAGGATCATAATTTAAGCTATGAGCCAATGGACATTGATACAAGTGGTAATTCTATTAGAGAAATGGATATTTCTTTCAATGAATCTTTTCCCTTGAAGACTTCTATAAAGACTGAAAAAGTGGAGGATCCTATTGAAGAGGTTCAACTAACCAATAATAACAAAAGGCCAGATGGTCCGCCTGTTGTTAAGAAATATCACATCAACATGCAGAAACCAACAAAAAGTTATAAAGACGTAGTATTTCAGTCACTGTCCGTCGGAATAATTATCTTAATGTCAATATTTGCACTCCATATCTATAGTTTAAAGTGCTTTGACGATTTCAATGTTGAAGAACTAAAAAATACACTTTCTAACAAACTATTTGGTCAAACAGAAGCTGTCAATAAGGTTATACAGACATTAGAACTACAAGACCCAAGTAAACTTTTACTCTTCTCTGGAGGGACTGGTGTTGGAAAATCTTTTGCCTCCTCTATTCTATTGGATGCTGCAGAGCCTTGCTCAAATGTATATCATTATACCATGCCCAGTTTCACAAACACATTTTCAACAGATTTTATGTATGGTCTGACTATGTGCAAAAAATCATTAATAATAGTGGATGATTTGACTGCAAATGATATGCATGTCAAAAAACAAATAAAGGAAGTAATAGAGAAGAGCAAGAACTTAGGAAAAGACATCACTGTGATATTAATATACAATTGCTATGAATCAACCAAAGAGTTCATCAAAAAATGTGACAAGTCTTTTCATAGAAGACTGCTGGATAACTTTGCTGAGATAAAGGCATTTAAAATGTTGGTGGAATTCAAACCCCTGACTAAAACTCATCTAAAGGAATGTATAAAGCAAGAGTTGGGTGATAGGAAACTTGACATCAAAGAACTGGAGGACATATTGAAGAACTTTAATGTAACTGTTGATGGCTGTAAAGGTGTTCACTCTAAGATGAAGTATCTGAATATTGTCTGAGGTATGTTCATAGGTCTGTATTACAGAAACTCACTCAAGACTCAAGCATTACTCAAAACTAGTTTAGAGCCATTTGATTGGTTGAAACAAGTTTTAAGTACTGCTTGAGTTTTGAGTGAGGTTCTGTAATATGGGACTTAGTTTTGTAAACAATGACAGCTGTATTGTATAGTAGTGTATGCATAGTTAGCAACATAGCATTGTATTTATATTTCTATGAATATTGAATATTAATGTAGCATTATGTAAATAAATAGAGTACAGGGTAATTAGTGTTGTTTTATTATTCAATAGATAAGTAACATTCTGTTAATGTAAATTTGTGTAAAATGTTAAAAGAAATACCAACATGTTATTGTAGATCAAAAGAACTTTATTTTAGAGAATTTTACATGATAATCGGCAATGCAGAGGTCCAAGAAATTATGTTGAATACAAATATACTGATAATTCTTTAATACACCTATAGTCCACATTTGGATATTATTCTACAACAAACTTAGCCTTCATGAGAAAACAGAGCAAATCCTAAATCAAATTTGTGGTGCATAAAAGTATAAAATACTTTGGTAATATTTCTAACTATAAAACATATTGAAATAATCTCAACCACATACCTAGGCAAGGGTGCAATTTGTTTGGAATTTCGACTAAACACATTGTTCATATTCACATAGTCAACACCCTAATAAAGATTTCAAGTTAATGCTGATATAGCCTTACAAATATTAACTTTGCAAATATTATGTTTGGCTTCAAAGCATTAAACACAATTCTAGCTGAATATAGATAATGTTAATCTATTGAGGATTATCAGCAATTTTACTACACAAGTAATTATTAATTGAAAATTATGACACAAAAACGATTTATTCTAGTATATTTAAAAAACCCTATTGCAATGCACCCATATTATGTATATAATTTTAATGTCATGAAACCATTTGTATCCGGCTTCATAGGCATTTTATAGCACAATTGTGTTTAGCATCTGTACCACTTGTGTGATGGTACAAATGGTCACATGTAATGACATAGTTTAAGTACATCTTTAAAGTAAAATAATTTATTATTATATATTATTATAAGTATTGTAAATGTACATAATAAAAGCAGCCAATGGAAAAAGTTAAATGTCATTTTAAAAGCCCCCCTAAATGTATAAGCCAGTGAGATAAATGCATGCAAACAGGTAAATGTGCATTATTAACAATTTGCGGAGAGCATATTAAATTTTTGAAAAAGTTTGACTATTGAATTGAAGCTGATGGTAGCTTTGTGTAGGTATCCCTTTAATATAGTGTTTGGACCACTGTCCAGGGAAGACTGAAAGTATACATAAATACTTAAAATATCCTTGTTTTCAAGAGATTTGTGAAACATTCTGGAAGATACAATCATGATGATAGATTTGTGCATCATACTGAATTAAGTTGGTATATATATATATATATATATACATATACATCACATTTTCACATTAGTATTTGATTAAATTCTGTCATAAATTTAACAGTTCAACAGTAAATATTGTATTTCATTGAAAGTCCTGTAACATATTAATCTATTTAATAAAATATTATATAATTTAATACCAGTAAGTAATAATGTTGGTGTTTGATTTGGAGTGTTTTGAATATTAATAGGTAGGTACTTACTTTAAAATGTATACAAGTAGGTACCCAAAAGACTTTATTGGGAAAAGGGATTTCAATAGACCCAATGCAAACTCTCAGCTATAGTTATACATTATACAAAGGTAAACATAAAGCGAATTTAACATATATTAGCTGTTAGGCTACTGTATAAGATATTAAAAATATAATTCAAAATTGATAACTTAGTACCTACATAAAAACATTAAAATTACATACTGTGATGTTTACAGACTGAGCTATAGAAACTAACGAGCTGTGTTATGCCTATGTAACGCTATTTTCCAACGACGGATTAGCACAACAGGTGTTTCTAGGTAGGTATATCTATCTATGCCTTCTGGGGTCCGGCGAGCTCCGAGAGCGAGTCCTAGTCTTTTAACATTAACGGAGAGCCACTATTTACGTAGAAGTAAATTATTAAATAAATTCAACATGATCTAGATAGGTAACAAACCCTCATTAAATATTTTCAAAGAAAATATTTTATTTAGCTAATGACGAAGACGACACTCTTAAACATGCAATGTGCAAATCAATATCTATGTACACAATGTAAGTTTATGTACCTATGTAGGTATGTAAATATGTTCAAAATTAATTTTAAAATGTTGATTAATTACTAAATATGCGTAGGTAACAATAAAGACTAGAATACATTTTTAGTTTTTACAGTTATTGGCACTAATTTCAATGATAATGGCACAACTATGTACTCTGTATACAGTGAAAGTACCAACATGAAAAGTTGTTTAACAATGTAGACATTTTTTTATTATGCATTTAATATTACAATTCCAACTAACTCCTTTTGATGTTCGTAAATTAAGTTTTGCTAACTATACTAAAATATATTACAAAATTGTAAAAAACGTGGTTAAATGTCATTTATATCTAATTATATTTATAGGAAATACTGAATTTACTGCAGACTTACAGTTATAGATCCAATATTTAAAGCACATTTCTTAAGTGAAACTGTGCAAAAAACACTTTACATTTATTACATTAATATCACTGTTGACAAAGCTCCTCTTAGTTAATACAAATACCAACAAGCAGACCATTCTCTTGCACAGTTATCACTTTAAAATTCTAAGATATCTCAAGTACCTACGTACGATTTGTTTTGATAATCAGATACGGAACCAATAGGTACAGCAAACAATCAGTTCAGCTCAATCAAATAGGTAATTAAAGGAAACATCATATCACACTAATGCTCTGGTGAGGAAAGCCAAAAGCGGAATAATGTCATTAACATTAAAATCTAAAATTGACCAAATTGATATAATCCACTTAAAATATAATACGCACATTGATGCTGCACTAGCTAATACATAGACGAGGTTTTAAGTAGTTGAATAAAATGTAATGCAATTGAGGTATTCTACCAATAGATAGATGAAAGTTAATTTTAATAAACTACGACCTCACTGTTCAGATAACTCTAAGTGCATAGTGCCAATAACTGCATGATTTATTAGTTACTTAAATCTTATTAACTAGGTATTTGATAACAAATAGAACACCATTTTTAAGCACGACAAAACATTCATAGTTAAAAATGTAGAGAGACTTACTGAGAAATGTGCTAAATATTCTAAATCTTGAAAATTTTTGCTGATTTACTTATAATATAGATTCATTAGTATCAGATCTGTTGTTATGTTGAGAATTCATTTAATATGTTGATAAACAACACTTTGCCTTGATATTCGTTGACATATCTTCGATTTTGTCAGAGATCAGATTGTTTGTACACTCTACTATAACTAGCACAAAGCATTGAATTTAACGGTATCACATTTTAGCCACATCGTAAATTTTTATTAAGTGACTTTAACGGATAAGAATCAATTTCCGAATCGCTTACACCGGTGTCAATAACATTTACCTATAAGTAATTAACTTAATTTTTTGGATTACAAAGAATTCTAATAAAATTCGTGTAAGTTTTATAGCAGAATTGGATAATAAATTTTATATTGTACGACGAAGAGGATCTTAGTTTCGTGGTCTCATTCAATACTTTGAAAAGTTATAATTGTTGCAACGGCATCGCCATTGCAGATAATCTGATTTGCGAGACCATTATCCTCTACCGTACAGGAGTGGGTTGTAGAAGGGACTAGTTAGGAGCGATGGAAATGTATTGCTGTCCACTTGTTGTGGCGTTTGTGCCATATGCGAGTCTCTTGTGACTGGTGTGTGCCTCGTCGGCCTTCGCCGTCCACACTTTGCGTTACGCATACGTATGCGATTACAGCTACATCATCACCGAGAAGATGCACTCTAGGATTAAGAATCGTCGTATTCGTTTTCACAAGTGTCGGCGTGTTATCAATAAAGAACTTATGAAATTCGACGCCTTCCACTAGGTTACCTAGTGCATCAGGATCAAACGCTGTCACGTTAGGGTCACATAATTTGGAATAGGTTTCATAATCACCGTTATTGATTGCGTCTATGAGCACTTCAGTTACTTTGATTACTTCTGCTCGGCGTAAAGAAGCGTTGCTGTCGCCACGAGCTTTTCCAAACGAATCTGCTTTCGTTAACGCTTCATCATCATGATCTTTGGAAATTACAGTACATGCTCTATCTACACCCTTCTTATCCTTGTCCAGATCATCATCTTCCAATGTTGTGCTGCTGTCGGTCGACTCTTTTACTTGAGACCCATCTCCTTTCTTGTTCACCATAGATTTTCCTGAGAAATTGCGTGTAGCAAGCATGGTTGTCAAGATGGCTCCCTTCAGTTTGCGCCGTGCATTGAATTTCTTCAAGCAGTCCACGGTCTCTTGCCTGTGCATAACAGACGCAACACGTTCGCGGTGGCAAATCCATGGGTGTTTAAGGGCTTCCGAAGCCGTTATTCTCTTGCTGGGATTTACGGTTAACATCTGGTTTATGAGGCTTTTCGCTTCAGGTGTCACCGTATCCCATTCTGGAGATGGATAATCATAAGCGCCCGCTTTAATTTGACCGTACAATCGATGTTGATCTTCATCCCAAAATGGAGGATAGCCAACAAGCAAAATGTATAAGATCACACCGCACGCCCAGATATCTACAGGCTTACCATACGGTTCCTTTTTAAGTACTTCAGGTGATAAATAGCCAGGAGTACCGGCGAAGCCGAACCACGCTTGTTGGTCGCCTTGTACTTCAATAGCTAATCCAAAATCAGCAAGTTTCACAGCAGCTCCTTTAGCTTTGCTGGCTAGTAAAAGATTTTCTGGTTTTAAGTCTCTATGCACAACTCCATTATGGTGACAATGGTGTACAGATTCAAGAATTTGTTGTATACAGTGAGATGCATCAGCTTCAGAGTAAAATTCTCTGGCAACAATGTCTTCAAACAATTCACCGCCCGTTACTAAGTCGAATACCAGGTAGTGAAAATGCTCCTCTTGAATAGAATCATGAAGTCTTACGATATTAGGATGCTGAAGTTTCCGGCAAATTCGCGCCTCTCTCTCCAACTTTTGGAAGTCTCTGGCTGAGAGTTTTTTAGTATTTATAATTTTGGCAGCAAATTCATAACCTGTTGATTTTTGCACAGCACGTCGCACGATTGAAAAGGCTCCTTTTCCCAATTCTTCTTTCAGATCATAATTATCAGAAAATCGCGTACTAACACTTTCACGGTTTGGATTGGCCATTTTAACACAGTATACTTACTTCACCAGGTTGTAATCGTTAACTTACTGCGTAAACTTTGAGCACGAATCTGAGTATGTAGGTAACTGCAACAAAAAAAAAGATACTTGACATGTCATAATTGCGTAGTGTGGTTCTATAATTGGATTATTTTAAAAGATGTCAAAAATTGACAGCGATCGGGGCAAGACTACGATATGTTTCTATAACACATATACCTATTGAGTACACTTATAAATATTTTTGGGACAACGGTATTATAGTGCAACAGATTTGAGAATATATTTTGTTAGATAAAAAGAAATAAAATGAAGTGATGGCACAAACACATAAAACACGTATTATACAATTTTACATTCTTAGTGAATCATTAATAGGTTTTATAAACGCATATCGATCATATTATGTTAATTTTTTGTGCAGTTTATTGTTCCTACTAGGAAATGTTTTATAAACCCATGAGTCGGTAGTTTTACCTACATTATGATATGAACCCTAAGCGCTATTTATATTTTCTGTTATATCTTGCTGTTCATAATCCACTCACGAAATGGTCAGAAAATAGATATTGTCAAGGAGCGGATGAATTTATCCGAATGAAAAACGTCGGCACTATTTTGGTCACTCAAGCTAAATTGAAGTTCTGCATGCTTAATATAAAACGCGTAGATGCCTAGACAATAGTATTCGTGGTCACAAACATAGACTTCTAATATTAACACTACGGCACCGGGATGACATTTAGTTAGCGCAAAATAATCGATACACCATTGTCTCAACACATTCACCAAAGTCCCGACGACATAATAATGTAGGTAACCAATTAAATATATCTATCCCAATCACGAGAGAAGTCCCGAACACAAAATCACAAATGGTTTAAAATATCACTGATATTATTTTTTTTTTACTAATAAAATTATCATTACGCCACTTTGGCCGATATTCTTAGCGTTACGAATTCGTACGTATGGCTCGCGATGTATTTTTAATGGTACAAATTATGTCCATCAACCGAAAAGAAAGAGAAAATGCTCGCGAAATGCGTTTAAAAATATCTTATTTACCTATTATGTGCCCATTTTACACAATATTCGACAAGATGAAGATCAAAAACGAAGGGCCTGGCCCTACACCACACTCTCCTTCTGCTCCGGACACGAGCTTCGGGGTCAAACTCATAGACATTTGTGTGTTGCCAGGATGGTTCAATTAAAAAAATACATTATAAAAAATTTCAAAATAGCATTTCTATTAGTATAAAGTGTATCTATAGTTGTAAGTGTCCATTACAAACTTTATAGCCGCCAATGTTTCAGAAATACACCTCAGATTCTTGCGATATAATTGTTTTCCTTCTAAACATTTTTCCTTGTGTCCATACTGAGTGTTGTTTCGTAAAATCGATATACTAGCGCAACGCTAAACCAAAGAGAACTGATGAAACTGTACTCTGCGCCATCTTGTGGGCACTAGATACAAAAAAAAAATATTCGTTCAGGAACAACTTTAAAGCTTACTAATTTAATCTGTTTGAATTTTATTTAGTGCCTACTACATTATTATAATGAGACCCAATTTACGACTGTAAGATGCGTATGAGCCATAAAGGTTATTATGCTTTACTGAATATATCTAATCAACGAGATAACAAATTATGTTATCGTTTTATTGTATAAACAAATTATGTAGGTCATAATGTATTCTTTTTATTTTTGTGCAATGTAATGTGAATTTTGTGACAATATTTACGCACGCACGGCTTTTATTAGACAATCCTTCCTGTTTAATACGCATGATAGTATTCACTGGAGAATTTACCAAGTAGGTACTTACCTTAAAATTGTATCATACCTAATTAAATTAGGTTCTAACAAAAATCGTCATTTTTTGTTATTATTAATTCATCACTTATTTGAAAAGTAACAATATGAATCAATGCCGTGTCAATGGTGTCCTTCGTTGACTGTGACGAATACATGTTGTCACGTTGGACGAATTAATTGATTGATTATAGCTGCTGTTGTGGTTTGCTTGTTTTCTTATTTGCATATTTTTAGCCTTGCGAATTGCGATAGATAACCTTCACAGGTAAGTAACCTGAACTGAAACTTTCAGCTAGTTAAAAGAGCAATAGTGAAATATGTATATAGTGAAATATATTATAAAGGCGAAAGTTTGTGTGTGTGTGTGTTTTCATATGTTTGTTACTTCTTCGCGCTCAAACGGCTGGACCAATTTTGATAAAATTTTGTATGGAGGTAGCTGACACCCTGGATTAACATATAGGCTACTTTTTATCCCGATATTCCCACGGGTTCGATACTTACGCGGGTGAAACCGCGAGGCGCAGCTAGTAGTGAAATATATTCATATTATATTTCTTTTAGTTTGACGGGTAGATGCCCGTGAACGTTACTTCACTCTGGGATCCCATAACCACATATTTTACTGTCAACTGCTGCGAAATAAAAAGTCTGTACAAATCTTTACATCTGATTTGGTTTGCGTAGGTCGTTTTCGGGTGACTACTGAACTTCACCGCTGGGCTGTGGGGGCCCAAAAATAAAACAAACATTCGAAGACATGATCTACCAACCTGCACTGGGCTGGCTGGTGGATTACGGCCCACTTCCTCTCACCGAGAGGAGGCCTGTGTCCCAGCAGTGGGAACGTTATAGGCTGATTATTCTGTGGGTTCCCCATAGAACAGCATCAAGGCTCCTACAAACAGGCGCGACACGCGATATAATCGCGCGCGACACAAAGGCACCGCTCGTTGCGCGACTTACGGTGCCTTTGTGTCGCGTGTCGTATCGCGCCTGTTTGATGGAGCCTTCAAGCTGAATGGAAGACTTCTTGTCACAATCACCACGTGCAACTGCGGACTATTTCTGTTGTGTGATTTTATTCGAATTGTGTGATAAATAAAACTTTCTTTAATAAAATAATAATAACTTTTTTTTTAATCTTTCTTCATAAATCGTTATTTCTTCTTACAAATCCATAAGCATCACTCAATGGGTAATCGTAGTTTTTTGTAGAAAAACGCAGATTCCTATCCTTTTTAGGATTCCGTAGGTACCCAAAGGGTAAAAACGGGACCCTATTACTAAGACTCCACTGTCCGTCTGTCTGACTGTCTGTCACCAGGCTGTGTCTCATGAACCGTGATAGCTAGACAGTTGAAATTTTCACTGATGATGTATTTCTGTTGCCGCTATAACAACAAATACTAAAAACAGAATAAAATAAATATTAAGGGGGGCTCCCATACAACTAACGTGTTTTTTTCGGTGTTTTTTCTTTGTGGTGCGAAACCCTTCGTGTGCTAGTCCGACTCGCACTAGGCCAGTTTTTTGATAACCTTGGAGACAGTCAGGGACTACCCTGTCTTCTTTTATACGAACGCGTCTTCTTGCGATAGCCACATTAATTTTGTAAAAACTACTATGGGGCTCTAGCTATACTTGGAGATACTAATTTCGGTTCGGGATAATTTTCCGTTGTAAACCTGCCGCTCAACTTGTCATCAACATGAGCACAAAGCCGTCGTCTTGTGTCCGAAATGACCGGTTGTGGTTAGACCAGCCTCCTGATTCTAAAACGTAGTGTAAACCCTTGAGAAGGTCGTCCGGTAGATTATAATGAATGCCCTGGGCGTTGTTATTCCGGATTTTGTAGGAATATGTTAAGCGAGGTAATTGCGTAACACACTGACAACAAAGGGTGGATATTTTTCGTTCAACTAAGTAGTTTGACTATCCGGAACAGAATTCCTCGTGGTCAAATCAGTTTGACAATTAAGTTTGGCCACGAGGAAGGAACGAGTATGCAGCTACGGTTTAGCAGTATTCTTCATAATCATTCAGATTATGATTTATCGTGTGTTACGCAATTAGGGTGCAGTAATGAACTGCGAAAACATCCTTTCAATTAATTGAATTAGGAAAATTAGATTAATTGACAGGATCTTTTTATTTAGTTACAATATGAATAAAAATGCTGCTCGATGGCAAGCGCATCACTTGAGAACTGCTGGACCGATATGGCTATTTTCTTTTAAAATGTTCGTAATCGTCCGAATAAGGTTTTTAGGGATTGGAAAAAATTCACGGAAAATCAGAAATGCCTACTAATGGGAAAAACTGAAAGTTCTTTTTTCTATGGGATTTGTGTATGAATCATTGTTTGGACAGGACAACGTCTATCGGGTCAGCTAGTACCTATAGAACTCTTTTTCAAAAACTGTATTTTTCCTCATAGCCTATTTCTGTCTGTTATTGGATCTCTGCTTTAAAAATGAGTTAAACGCATGTCTACAACAAGTAAAACGTACAATATTTGCTGAGCGGATCGTTAATAGATAATCCAGCGGGTTGAGGAACAGAATATTCTGTCGAAAACATGTCTTCATATGAGTATCAGATGTCGAACACACTGCAAGATCTTCAACTTTATTCATCAACAAAAGACTAAGTATTAGAGATGTTGCGCTGTATAAACTAAGTTGATGAAAAAGTCTAATCAATCATTACCCCGTACGTCGATCAATCATCATCAGAACATAGAATTATTAGGTGTGTTGCTTATGTATCATTGCTATGTGACTCTTATTGTCATCTCAGTTATTGTAGGATTGCTAAACAGTTAAAATAAAATCTTTTGTACAAAAAAAAAAACAACCCACTTCAAAAAAAAAAACACTACAAAGTGAAAAATAACTTTAATTTCGGAAGTCGGTGTCGTTGGTTCTGTATTTTTGTTTTTTGACACCGACTATCGAAATTAAAGTTATTTTTCACTTTGTAGTGTTTTTTTTGAAGTCGGTTGTTTTTTTGTGTAAAAAAGTTTTTATTTTTCACTTTTAGTTGTACATACCTACCCCAAACAAATTCATATAACACTATTTGCTATGTGAATATGTGCATACAGTGACAGGAAGCTTTTGAACACATCTGCCTACCCCTTTAAAGGGTACAGGCGTGATTCTATGTTGTGTGATTGCGTAAACAATTCATACATATGCTATAGCAGCAATCGCGGTTGATTTGCTGGCATTTATCGAAGAGTTCCATTGTCTGTCTCCGAAACTCATCATCAGATCTTAACGAAATTTAAATGGGACCATTTCGAAATAAACCTCTTTCGAACAAAACCCGAATATACATAAAAAAAATATATATGTAATCATCCGAATTGAGAATCTCCTCCTTTTTGCATGTTTTCTCTGTAGATTCTGGCTGGCAGGAATCTAAAGGATTCACAAAAATCACTCGTTGGTTGCCGTCATCAGATGCCAGTAAAATCAGAATCCTATATAGGCAGCATAATGATTATTTATTCATTAAAATATAAATAAAGAATGGGTTACTAAAAGAAGCTCGGTAACGGTGTTTCATAAAATTGACAATGAATTTGTCATCATTTTTAAATATTCAACAGCTTCTACCTTTTATAACTTACAAAAATCGTTCTTCGTGAATCGGACCCTACACATCAGAATTGTATGTATAGTAAGCATGTTTTATAAACTGACGCCAAAGTTGTTCGCATGGACCCCTAATAGTATGAACCCTTTTATTGAAAAGGTTTTAGATGTTAGTAGTTAGAGCTCACAAACAAATTTTATTCAAATTCATGTCACTCGTAGTAACCGGTTTCCAGTTACTTGGAAGCTGAAATACTTCCATTAATTGAGTACTGAAAAACTTAGCAAAGCAAACGTAGGTTTCTATAATGGATATTTGGACTTGAACGCATTGATTTTTTGTTTTTCAATTCTATACATGTTATAATGATACGTGGAAGAGCGGAGTTACCACAGAAGCATCTTCTTTCTTAAAAGGTGATCTCCAATTCATGTGTGTTTTCATTGTATGTAATTGCAATAAACATTTTAATTTTTATTTTTTTGGCCAATTATTTTTCACTTCTTTAGATATTGGCAAAGTTAACAAAATATGAAGTCACCAAAAAGCTTCACGTAGGTTCAGATACTCTGCCAAATCATAAAAAGGATTATAATCGCTATTGTAATCCTGTTCGTTACATAAAATGTTAATATTAAAATTCCGGTTGCTTTTGTATGAGTTTTCTCATTATTTCTGATAAGATCTTAAAATTAGTTTCCATTTTTTTTTTTTTTTTTATTTGAAATGGGCTTGCTCTTGACTCTAGTCTAGGTCAGAGATGACAGAGACAAAGTCTACGATGGAGTGAGCTCACCCAGAAGAAGCCTGTTCACTCTTACTTTGAAGAGATTCGGGTTGTATGCACTCGGAAACACAAACGCAGGTAGAGAGTTCCACTCTTTTGCTGTGCGCATTATAAAGGACGGGCTAACTCCACGAGTTGATTCACAAAAATCAAAACTGGTTCGCATCTTGCGCAAGTGCAGGGGGGAACAAACAAGGGCTTTCGGAACGGGCCCTTCCAAAATTCGCCGGTGCACAATGCACCCTCCGTACCATCCCCACGCAAGCACTCTTATTATTACGCGACTCCGGTTCCTGTCCCCATATTGTTCATATTATTTTGGTATTCGCTAGACGCGTTACGAAATTTTCGTATCTCTGTGCCGTTACTTTTGAAAACTTTAACAATATCGTAGATATTAGTGTAAATTGTTTGCATAGACTGTCGTCTGAAATCTTAGTTGAAGAATGTTGTTATCTTGGGTTCGAAGCAGTGCAAATTATTTGCTCGAAGGTATTCGATTGGCTCAGTCTTCGATTCTGTCACCTAATATTTGCAGCGAAGGGAAGTATTAAGGTTTCGAACGCTGCGGTCGTCTCAAGTTGCTTTTCTCATGAGTGGACGTGCGTGTAAAATAATAACTTGAGAATAATATGTGTGGTAGGAGCGTCGGACGCACGGCGTGCCGCGTGCAGCGCCCGCACGCCTTTGTAGTGAACGAGTATTATCGATCGTGGACTACTTCGCTATCCGTGAAATGCGTTCTGTGTATTCGGTGATCGCTTCAATTTGGCGGGAGTCGGGTCACGTGCTAATCTGTATGAGGAGAATTGGTAAGTTCACGAACACCATCATATTACTTTTATTATATCATGGACTTTATCCATAATGGATTTCAAAGATGTTTATACGTTCTGTAATGTCATTGGGTAAATTAATTATTTGGTCTATTATGTTAACGGTTACATTTCTGTTGGTTTTGAAGCTAGGGAATGTCCTCCGATAAAGTTCGTAAGAGTTAGATCATTTTGGTTGCGACTGGTGCATTTTGTAGACTTTATATATTTTTTATCTATTGTTTATGAATGCTGCGAGGATTTAAAATGAAATGGCAATGTATGGACTATTCTGAAGCACAGATACTGGGTGGTAGCTACTAACCACCCCGTACACCTATCTGATTCAATACAGTCCTAGAGACAAGTGAAATTTCATCGGTCTATTACTTACATTGTGTATGATTATAAAATCCTACCCAGAAAAATAATATTGCCAAGCAATTTTTACAATGATATTTTTATAAGCTCGCTTGAAACAGGTCAATGAACTCTTGACGCCAAAATTGTTTCGCCAAATAAAAGCATAATAGTACAAGCGATGCATGCAAAGAGTTATGAATTACAAAAGCAAGCTTTGTTTTGTTTTTGGGGTTTTTGGGATTCTCATCTAAGCATATAGGAACTAAAGACGCTGCAATTTTTCATAGATGAAAAGTGGGGTCAAATGAGGTCGATTTAAATATGTAGGTTGCCTTGCCCTCACATGAAATAACCAAAATTGTTGAAATAAATCAAGATTACATTATTTACAAATGCGTACCTAGTACGTAAATAGGTCAGAAATGAGTTGACGAAATCGCCCCCATTTATTAATTATTGTAATAAACCGAAAAGGGTAAAAAAAATTCATTTTTTTTATATGCCTAGGTATTTTGCTTACTAATTAACGAACATACATAACAATCAGTCACTTATCATTTCAAGAGCTGGCACTTGAAGAAGTAAGAAAATGTATACCTAGTTTCAACAACTTGGATATGTTTTAGCGTTTCTATTCTACGTCTCTCTAATAATTAATTCAAATTAATGAGGCTATAAACAAGGCTCAAGTTAATTATGCAGCTGAGGTAATGCAAGTCGACTGGAATATTTTAAGGCATACCTACTTGGGCAATAACCCACAGAAATGGTGAAAAATGTATTCATATGGGAAATTTCGTAGTACTTATTTGTCTTTTACTATGTAAATTCGCTCCACCAAGTTCTGAAGAAAAATATACGTAATATCTTTCATATGAACTTCGGTCGATAACCTTTAAATAAATTCTTGTATGTTTTTGGAAACATGCTTACCTAGCAGACCGGCCCTATCGATCTAAGAATAGACTGGAACGAATCGTTAGGTAATATTTATGTGCCTAGAAGTGCAGTTGGGAAATCTTTGTAGGGTGACGGTGAACCTACAGCTTTGTTTGGTATGTGGTTAAAAATGGTCTCAATGTAAAGAACATTTTTAATCGCACGCCCTATAAACGAAGAGTGCAAAAGAAATATGTGCATTCGAGATGATTGCAGCAAAATATTTTCTTCTCTGTACAATATTTATTTTGGTGACTGGTACCTATCCCAGAGCGACATTCAGATATAATATTTTAGACACGAGTAACACCGTACCTTTTCACGGCATCTTGACGACCACGTTTTCGACAGAAATGTTAAACAAATTTATATTTATGTAGGTAACTTTAGTACACAGTAAAAATGTCGGAAAATGGAGCCTTACAGCCACTATCGAAATATTGGCTAAAGTTCGACTTTCCCAAACTATCCATCATTCGTCTAATTCACTTACCTAATCTCTGCACAAATATACCTCAGGCAATGTGCTTATGTATTTTCATATCGGCTTTCTGAAATGTTCTGTATTTTATGTAACCCAATCAAGTTTTCAGGCCGACTGTACAGATCGTTAGGCGAGGTTTAGATTTGTGGGTATTTGATGGATATAATTGCGTTACTTAATTATGTGTGTTGCTCTATATCTGATGTGTAGGTCAGAACTAACTTTGCCACCAAACATGCTATTAGGATGGTAAGCGTTGATATGAAAACCAAGGGTCACGCCGCAGGGCTTTATACAAGTGTGTTTGTAAAAGCTGACTGCGAAAACATGTGGAAAACGGAAACCGTGCGGATGACGCGCGGCGGCTAACTTAGTGAGACGTGTAGATACGTTGTGACTGTGTGTGTATAGCACAATGTGTGCGGAAGCCGCGTGATCGTCGGGTAGCGCGGCCAACGTCTGCCATCGCTGACGTCATGACCCGCGCTGTGTACCTAACCGTCATTCTAAGTCCATGAAGAATACCTTATATCTCTCTAGATTTATAAGAAATAGCTACATATTACCTACTCTTTCCATTTTTGCTTTGTATTATCTATGCATATTGCCAACAGCAACACATATTCATATTTTATCGAGAGCATAATGGTAGTTGCTAGGCGAAATTTAAAATTATTAACACATAGGTACGTATGGAATTATTGCGGGCTTCCGAATTGTTAAACCAGGAACACAACCAGGATAACTCATGTCACACAGATATGGAATGACATAGGTACAGTTGCAGAATGAGGCAGACGAGCCTGGTTCAATATAAATGCTAATTTCTAGATAAGATGGTTGCTATGTTTGTATCATCAGTTTAACGACATCAGTTGAAAGAATTGCTTAGAATAAGTAGTGATTCAGTTTATGCTTGTAATTCATGTAGAAATCTAACATTCGTAAAATTTGCAAGAACTTAGTTGTTAATCACATTTACCAACTAGTGATATTTAAGATGTTCCAATTATATCATATTCCGCGCCTACGAGACACCTGCGCCAGCCTTAGGTCTAGGTTTATGTTGAAATTATTTCTGTATTTCTACAATATATTCGTTATTTGATATTCTATCGTTGTGTTAGTAATTGAAACACAGTTGTATGCGTAGGGCGGTTGGTCGACATCGGATACTGCTGTAGCTCCGGTTACACACAATCCATTGCTTATTAATGCACGCTACACAACAGTTGATTTCAACTACGTTCAATAACAATTACCAAATAAAAGAAAATAAACGGTCGTCTTTCTATCAGACCTCGTTTTCAGTATTCCAGTACGTTTGTCGGAAATTACCACAAAGCTTTAATAATGAAGATAGGAATAAAATAGAAAGTTTCCCTTTACGTGATCAAAATCCGAATACGATAAAACAAGTTAGGAGCAGCGCAGACCTTCGACTAGCTCTGCATGCGGATCTTACCAACAGATTTGTGTTTGAATTATTCATCTATTGTTTTCATGTTCTCTGTTTGAGTAGCATATTCTTTTAAATTCAAGTAAAAATCCTCTCCCAGACCATAAGTTATATTTGACTAAATATAAAATATTCTAACTTTTATGAAAAGCTCATCAGCACCTAGTGCTATCTACCAACTGCAGGATATTACAGCTATTACTTTCTACGTCAGAAATATCTTTAAAGAAATACAGTTACTATAAAATAAAAATAAAAATCTATTACAATCAGTTACCTACCTTTCTTTCCGTCTGAACCCACAAATTTTGTAGAATTATGTAAATGTGACATGATTTACGTAGATTGCGGTGATTGCAGGATTTGGGACGAGGTTCGCACATCTAATTTGTGATCTCTCTCTTATGTAAAGGCACAAAATATTGAGATTGTCTCATAGGATTCTGAACATGATTGCTTTATTAAATAAAAATAAATTGGCATGTATTGTCGACAACATTGAATCCCAAAAAACATACGAAAGAAATTCTATTATCGAAATGTGCCTTTGGATTCGTAAAAATCTAGACCGTTTCTTTTACATTGAGGAATTCCTCGTTCAAGTTATTGTCCCATATACAAATCATTCACTATATTCCAGACGGGCCTGGGGATTTATTGTTTTATTTGTGACAGACCTTCATAAAGTGTATATTCTGAATAAGTAATATGTGTAAGCAAAGATATAGAATTTTATGTGCGGTGGCAGTAGATAGGTATTGGTATTGTTAGATAGGATTTCATTTACGATGGCTTCATTTAAAACATTATACCTACTAACATGAATTTGTGGATTTTTTGGCTTCCGCCGTCTGCGCTTTACCTTTTAATGATCCCGCTTGGCTGACGTTAATCCTTATTTTAAACGAGTTTCACAGGAGCGAATGGCGGATATGTTTTATATAATATTTTTATGACGCTTTATATCACGACACGATCATTGGTTCCGAAGCGAATATAAACGGTAATGTGATCAATGCCTCTTCACATTTTCCTCAAAGTTAAAATTAATGTCAATCCCGGCTTCGCGGGGTCGGAACCCTCCGGCAACGATACACAGCGCGTTTTTAGGAAAGACGTTATTTGA
Organism: Luperina nickerlii; assembly: GCA_963855955.1. Taxonomy (NCBI): domain Eukaryota; kingdom Metazoa; phylum Arthropoda; class Insecta; order Lepidoptera; family Noctuidae; genus Luperina; species Luperina nickerlii. The sequence goes on from OY979669.1 coordinate 9,920,796, forward strand.
AGGCTGTATAAAAAGGTTTATAAAACAGTTTGGGTTTTTGAGATTTAGAATTTGTGTGCAAATAACGTAGTTGAAGATAGAGAAGACACATTTAAGTCCTAGTCATAAACTTTAATGAAAACCGCAGAAAACAATAATTCATGTTCTTCTAAAAGATTTTATGAAAATGCGAACGTGCTGTAACAGTGTTTTTATTTTCCAAGTAAATAAAGACGCAAACAAGGAGGGTCATGATGAAATTCGCAGTGCCGTCCGTGCGTGCCTTATCTACCAATGTGGAGGCTTTTACCTCCTCAGTACCTACCCCTTCCAACTCCAACGAGCTTAGATGTACACGTATCATTTTAATTATTTATTTTGCTTTTAGAGGCATTGTTGGGCGTACTTAGTATAAGTATAACGTAGATCTCAACGTAATGGATTTATAAAAGTAACTTTGGTACGTAAACGTATGTACCCAAAAGAATATAGGACACGTAAAAAAACAGTAACAATCGAGTTCTACATGAAGTGCAATTCACAAAGAACAATTAAATAAATAAAAACGGAATAATAATATAATTGAAGTACAATTTCAAAGGGAAATGTGACACGAAGGACTGCTCAAGAGATCCGATGACCCGCACTGGGACCTCTATGGAGAATAGATGCGGAATTGCGTTTAATATTGGAGATTCCATCCTCTTCACGTGATCATGAGCACTTTAGTCTAAAAGAAAGTTCAGGGTGTCGTATTTTAGTTACCTAGGTATTAATATATTTCCAACCAGCTTTTCTTATTTCGATTCTTTTAAGCAAATAAAAGTGAGTGTTACATTTACTAAACACGATAAGTACCCATAAGTGTTCATACCCAATGTCATAAAAAATACGTTACCACGTAAATATACTGAGAATTCGACTGTATTTATTTATTAAGAAAAATACTTTGCCAAGGAGCGTTCAGTGCTCGATTAAAGGCTCGTACACACAGGCGCGACGCGACACGCGACACAAAGGCACCGCAAGTCGCGCAACGAGCGGTGCCTTTGTGTCGCGTGTCGCGTCGCGCCTGTGTGTACGAGCCTTAATTTCACACAATTGCGACGCGTCTAAATCTTCTGTAGTCTCAAAGTTATTTCGTTCCGCGCAAAACTAATACACCACATTTATGAGTCTAACTTGACTAGCTTTAACATAATATTAAACAAGTCACTGCCCTACGAATGTGTAATAGTGACTCTGGAATGTCGTAAGTAGTTTTATGTAGATTGGTGACGAATGTTAGGGTCGTAGACAGCGTGACGCCAACTGCTGACCTCTTCGTCTTACGATCGAGACCACTTTAATAACACCAAATTATTATACAAAGCACGTACATTCAGCTGTTTCGGCATCCGAGACGTCGTGATGAATAAAAAGTCTTAAAATATTGACAAATAATATATATTCATGTACGAGTACATACCTTATCAAAGGAAACCCGATTTTATTGTTTCGTTTATTAGAAAAAGAAAGCATTCTTATCAACTTAATCGTTTTCTGAAGGCCTTTGAATAGGGAAGATGCTGGATAGTATGGGTATATTTGTAAAACACCACCAATTTGACTTAAACCCGAGCCAATGATTGCTTAATCGCGCCGATCAACTACCTCCATCAAGACGGTTTATGATTCCTTGTGTTTAAAAACGGCTGTTTAACATCGATTTACTTTGATTCAAGTATGTATTAGAGTTTCATTATAGTTTCAAAATGGAGTTTAAGAACCTAGAAGGCATTCAAATAAGGTTTTCCTTTTAAAATTGGTTTTTATTTTATAACCCTTTCCGTTTTTATTTGAAGCTGCATCTAATACTTATGCAGTCCTGTTTATAAATTCTAAGTTAAATAGTAGTTTCAACACTCGTATTATAAAACGTTCAACATATTTTTCAAAGTTTACAAAATATAAACGTATCTTAGTTAAAATTAAATGTTAAGTAATTTTTCAACGTTTTAAATTTTAATTTTAATGCTGCTTCAGTATAATAACATCCCGTAAATTATTGTAGCGTTAGTAGCCTTATTGTTACTTGTTGTTTGCTTATATAACAGTAGCTATATGCTTGTTTATGCTACCTATATAATAATAATAATAAGTTTATTTATTTCTCTCACAATGTTTTAGTAGCACTTTACAGTTTTGAACTATATAAATTCACATTGTGAGAGCTGGTGCCTGAAGTAGGTTTTAGAAAAAACCTGTATTACAGGTCACCAGGACCCACATAGTGGCATCATACAATTACACAGGTAGGCAACATGTGATTCTACTAAACAAACAATTAAGCAATTAAAACCAAGAAATAAAAAAAAATAAAAGAAAAGAAACAATCTGAATAACACAACAAAAGCAGTCGAAGGGTATGTGGAGAATGTGTAGATGAAAGGTGGTGAATGTATGGGTGAATGGTGGTTAATGAGAAGGTGAATGGTGGTGAGTGTTTAAGTTTGGAAATTATTTGAATACAAGTATTATTTGATCGAGTGGAGCAATTTCTCTGTGTCATCATAGGAAAGAGTTTTCAGGAAGTCAGTTACCCTTTGCTTACAATTGGATCTGTGAAGTGAATAAATATTTTGACACGTGTTAATAACGTTATACAGATAATCCCCTAGGTAACAATAAAACTGGTGGGACCGACTTAAACGGAAAAATGTTGTACTGCATACAGTACCCTTTCGTCGTTTATCTTTATTTAGATCCGAATTATAAACAAGCTGTGAGTGCTTTTTGAGGACTGTATGCAGGACGAATGTTTGTCTAATAGACAGTACATCCCACTTTTTGTATAAGTCGACTGTGGGAAATCGGAAGGGAAGACCCGCAGCAACCTTAAGTATGGCACGTTGTGCTCTTTCCGCCTCAATCAAGTGCGTTTTAGACGCACCTCCCCAGGAGACTATGCAGTAGTCAATTAGCGACTGACACAAGGCATAGTAGACCATCTTGATGGTACGAAGGTCGGCTACATGCTTTAAACTCTTAAATATGTAAATCAGTTTGCGCAATCTCGTTACCAGGAGGTCTATATGTGGTTTGAAGCTGAGGAACTGGTCCAATATAACTCCAAGGTATTTAATATTATCTGTCCTTTGAAGAGTAGGACATACGCAAGGCTGGTAGGTTGACAAACACGTATGAGCCGTTATTGACAGTGAACTCGGGGGTAGGACATTTGATCGATGTGCAAATGCCATGAATTTAGTTTTTGTGACATTGAGGGTAAGAACATTATTTCGAACAATATATTAACAATCAACAACCCCGTTTAGCCCCTCCTGAGCCACACCAAAGACCCCCTCCCAGCTATCACCACTAAATAAGAGAGCAGTGTCATCGGCGAATGTAAAAATTTGACCATTACTAAGGTGAAGCTGGCATAGGTCATTGATGTAGATCAAGAAGAGGGTCGGCCCGAGTATGCTACCCTGAGGCACTACAAAGGTCACTGGTTCTTCGTTACTCATCATGCCAGCGATTTTAACTTGCTGTTTCCGGTTAGATAGATAGTCCTGAAACAATTTTAGGGGAAGACCCCGTACTCCCATATTTTCCATTTTGTGTAACAAGCGTGGAACAGAAACTGTGTCGAACGCTTTTGCCAAGTCCAGAAACACTGTCAGGCAATTTCTCTTCTTATCCAAGCCAGTTATGACCGAGCTAACCAATTCATGTACCGCGTCATTGGTAGATTTACCGCGCCGGAACCCAAACTGGGAAGACGAAAGGAGGTTGTTAGCCTCGAGGAACTTAATTAGTCGGTCGTTCATTAGGCGCTCCAAAACTTTTGAGAGCGTTGGAAGAATAGAGATGGGTCTAAAGTTGTGGACACAGTTCCTATCACCACCCTTGTGTATGGGTTTTATAATTGCCGATTTAAACGCCCGCGGAAATGTCCCCGCAGATATGGCGAGGTTGCAGATGTGGGTTATAGCCGGGGACAGAAAGTGAGCATATCTTTTCAGTAACCGGCCCGGGATCTGGTCAGATCCGACAGCACAATTATCCCTTAATCCTTGAACGAGTTGCAGGATCTCAGATTCGTCCGCAGGGAGCATGACCAGGGAATGAAGAGGAGCGATTTCCGCGAGGTTATCAGCTTTGTTTCCGGGAGGGAATGAATGAGAAGTGATTTGCTCGGCTAGGTTGCGTCCAACGTTTGCAAAATAACTATTGACCTCGTTGATACCCTTGTCCGGGTTGTCGCTTGAGAGGAGACAGGAGGAGTGATCTGTTATCCTTTTGGAGCCGCTAATCTGTTTTATAATATCCCATAATTTCTTTTTGTTGCCACTTGCGTTCTCAATCTCTTGTCTCTCATATTTTCTTTTAGCTTTCTTCAGAAGTGAAGTGCAAAAATTTCTATAACGCTTGTATGTTGTGAGTAGTATTTCGTTATTTGGGTCCCTTTTCAATTTTTTATACAGATTATCCCTGTTGCGCATGCATTTTAACAGCCCTTTTGTTATCCACGGCTTACTGATAAGTTTCCTTTTAGGTATTATTACTAATTTGGTGTTATCTTTTATAGCCTTTGCCAGACAACTTACTAGCAAGTCAGTTGCTTCATTAACATCGCTACAATTTAGGACAATCTGAAAATCTGTCTTACGTAGAGCTGTGTCTAAGTTATCATAATCAATACGGTAACTAATTTTATTTGAATACTCTAGCTGAGACTTGTGAGCAAGGTCAAGGCTAATGGCCACACTCTCGTGATCCGTAATTGATGATTCGACCACTAGGCAGGTAGCCTTCAATCTAGTCTTAACCATGATGTGATCCAGACACGTTTTTCCATGGGTTGGTAGTACATGACCTGGCAGCATGCAGTGACTAGCCAGGACATTAAGGTATTCGTGAGAGCGTTTATCTGGACTGTTCATCACTATATCTATGTTTATGTCACCGCAAAGTATTATGTTATTGTAGTTGCTTAAAGAAGTTAGAAGTACATCGAGGGAGTTATTAAAATTGCTAGTGTTATGTTGGCCAGGAGCGCGGTAGATTCCAAGAATACAAGTATCTGAATTTAATTTGAGTAATAGACAGTTTGCGTCACTAAGTGGAGGTTCTTCCACTGACACATTGAGTTGTTTTTTGTAAAAAATAACTACTCCTTCATTTTGTGTCTCATGCAGAGTGGTTGATGCATAGTTATAATTGTCAAGCATGTGTATAGCTTTGGCTGACCGTAGCCAGCATTCAGAAAGAACCAACACGTCCCATACTACATAAGACCTATGCAGAAGTGTAATAAAGTTTGGCATATTGCATGAAATACTACGTATATTTTGCGAGAGAATGTTGAGATGGCGATTATTATGACTTACATGGGTTTTTATATCATCTATATCACATCTAATAACTCGAGCCATGGCCCAGGAATCCAGATCCGAGTGAATAGCTTCAATATTTTGCATCATGAGAAACTATTATTATTGAAAATTGCTGGTCACGTTTATAACGTGACCTGTTAAGTGTATTTTGAAGTTGGTTGTCACTCAGGTCTGGTATTTCGGCGGCTGTTGTCATTATAATGTTATGACGTGAAACGATAAGTGGAATCGGATGTTTAAACAGACAGTTACTATTGATGATAACAGCTCGACTTACTAAATCTTGATTCAAATTGTGTGTTGTGTAATATGTGTGTTGATTGCGTGTAACAGAAAGTTGTGTACGTTGTTTGTGACTGCAATTAGGTATAAGATAAGGTAACAAATAAGTGTAAGTAAATTTAACGAACGACATAATCCAAATTACAGATAATGACAATTCAAAGCAATCAATAATAAGCACATTTACCAGTCACAACATGAGTTTGTTTAATTCGGACTCATCATTGATACGCACTGGCGACGACCCTTCTTCTTTCTTGATGTAGACCTTCCCGTAGGATGTCCAGGCCGCAACAAGCTTTTTATCCTTGACATTTAGGCGCGCAACATAGAATAACCTTCTTGCTTTGGTTGATAAATACTCTGAAATAAATAGTGTACGTAAATCGCCCGGAACGTTGATGTGTTGCGAGTTTAGACGTGGTTCCCCAAGTTCCCGTCTAATATATTAACAATAAGAGGTTTCGGAGCTTATATTTAAGATACCATAAAGTGCAGATCAATATTACGTCTGTAGCCGGTCGTAAAAGCTAAGCAATCATGCCAAGTGTAACGTATCAAACGTTTGTTGAACTATGTGTAGGGCTTCGGCTTCGGTAACAAGGGAAATATTTAGTTTGTGTATCAAATATTATATAGTTGAGTTTAATCCTTGACGAGCCACGTGAACTATTGTTAAGTGCTTTAGTATTAGGTATCGTTTGATATTCAAATGCTTAGATTTCCGGAATTACCTATGTCGATGCTATAACACATTACCATGTCAGAGATGTCCCGAGTTTCAGTAAATATGATTTTGTATACACTTACAAAAAGCAACATATCCTCGGCGACAAATTGCATTTCTACTATGATTTCACTTCTGATAGGGCTTGTTTGTATCTTTTCTTGTAACAATCGGTTGGGGCTTGGTCGGTAGCGAGAACGCAAAGCGGCGGGGCGTAGGTCGATAAAAGTTATTTAATAACAAGGAACACCCAGCCTTAGCAATGTAGTTCCCCACCACGTGACCTGCCTACTTAATGTTTATTATTGTCTAGTGTTCATTACGTAGGTAAGTTGATTTATCGAACGATTTCCGCTTGAATGCTTGATAGATTATGCCTACATCGTAATTCAGAGTAAGATATTGTTTAGATAGTTTCAACGGCATGAAAATGTACAGTTTCGTTAAAAGTGGTTGATTGATATCAGTTTCAAAATGCTAAGCTCATAATATACGACTAGCTGTCTACAGTCTTCGGCTTGGTATATTTTCGTGAAGAAATTATAAAAAATTGGGCTCGCTTTTTCCTTTTTAACGTCGCACGACTTCGGGTTGAAAAAAGTAACAGAGGCTGTTCTAGTTTCTGAAGTGTAATTGAGTTGAAGCCTTATATAAGAATTATTTTCCGTTTTCGTTTTAAATGAAATCGAAAACACTCATTTAGCCGTTCATATTGTTGGAACGATGGCAAACGGATGTTATTTACTTTATTGATGGATTTCGAATGTTTGATAAGAATCCTATTTATAATTGGGACGTGTTTACGGACGAGATGGTTGTAGAAAACACCCAATGTTGACATTCATCTAAATTGGATTTCAGTGGTTTAAATGGCGTCTTCTTAATTAAAATAGGACGACTAAAGATCCAAAATCCAAATTGATGGAACAACTTAAAACAAACCTAACCCCTGTTTTCGTATAAAAACAGATCTGTTTTTTTCGCCAAATATTCCGCGCCCTTTGGCTCAAGTAGCACATAAAAATAAACTATGTTATAACCACTAACACATAAGTGTACCTACTTGCGGATTCTTTTGTTCTTATTGTCGTTCTTTCATATCTTGGAAATGTCAAAGTAGCTTTTAGGGAAATATGTGCTGTATAAATTCATTTAGATTTTGTAGCATTACCTACTGGATCGTTTAACCAGGGCAACAAAAGATCATAATATAAATACTTATGAATATAGTATATGTTCAGCAAAGTTCTCGTAGGTACCTACATGCCTATCTTTTTAATCGACTTCAAAAAAGTAGGAGGTTCTGAGTTCGTCGGATTTTTTTTATGCATGTTCTTCGATTACTCGAAGACGGCTGGACCGATTTAAAAAAAAAATTTTTTGTTAAAAAGGGTACCTATAGCTACTATCCAGGATCTGATGATGGGATCCTGGATAGTACCATTCCAAAATCCTGGAGAAATCGAAGGAATTCTTCAATAAAAAAACAATCTAATCAAATCAAATCTCAATTTCTGTGCAAAGTCTGATTTCATATTTTAGGTTAAGATTTAATAGCATTAAAAAAAAGTTTTGTATTTTTAAAGTTTAGATTTTTAAGTATCAGCCGTAAGTTGATCTTACATTTTATTTGGTAGGTATGTGTTTACAAACCACTATTGTATTGGGGTCATGGGGTAAGTTTAATAAATAAATAAATATTATAGGCACGCCTATAGCGATTTGGGTATTTTTTATAGTAGGTAATGGCCACCGGAACTACTCAATAATAAGTATTTCACGGGTTGCGATTCGATTGCTTTAATATGTTGCTAAGCAATTTTTTCTCGTCACAAGTGAATGGTGAAATGGAGCTGATGGTGGAATACCAGGAGAACTTCTCAACAATTAACGTCCCTGCATCGGGAAAAGCAATATTTTGTAAAAGGCCATGAGCAAATTGACATTAGGCTATTGTAACTTAGATACATTATAAACAGACCCACTAAAAAGCGAGAAATTAAAACTGTTTAACAAAAAAAAAACCGACTTCTAAAAAAACCCTACAAAGTGAAAAATAACTTTAATTTCGGAAGTCGGTGGCAAAAAACTAAATACAGATCCAAAGACACCGACTCCCCGACGACCTTAGTACTTACAAAAACATTAATGGCATTGGTATACATTGCTAGGTTGGTAGGTTATACGACCCGATAGTCAAGGTTTTCCAACAATTATCGTGATACCAATGACAAGACTTTATAAATGATTAAGCTTTTATTGGAAAAAAGGAAGGTCTTCAGTAAAATAAGTAGGTAATCGTATTACTGAACGAAATATACGTAATTACGTATCTATACCTAATAGGTAAGCCTAGGTGTGTAGGTACGAGTACGACAATTGGCGTACTGACAATGATAATAAGTATCTAACGCCAATGTTGTTTGTATCAGATAACATTAGGGTAGGTACAATATTCGGCAATCGAATAAAGTAAACACAACGTAACATACGTAATGTTATCCATAAAACATAGGTAATTAACTGATCAAACACATTTCGTATCATTAGATGAGTCACTTACCTGGTACACTGACAGTTAATAGCTTTTATTTATGTAATTTATAAAAGCTGGGATCCTACATTAAATTGTAATAAAATCTCGATTAATTGAATTTTAAACAAATTTAGCAACGATTGAAACTTTATTTCGTTCGTGTTATATACAAACTTTCCACCCCTTATGGGTGGTCCACTGAGGGATTGTATTTAGAAAAAAATATTTCTAGTATATTCACTCGTCAACACCATGTTAGTTATGAATCTTCCAAAATTCAGGTTTCTATCTTCAGTGGTTTAGGACAAAAGTTATCTGGTATCAGTTAGTATGTCCGTAACGAAATAGTTTTGTGAAAAAAAAATAAGATTAAACGAGACCCAGAACAGCCTGATAGCGAAACAGAACCAACAGGTCTTTAACCACCGATGAAAGCAGATGTTTACTGCCAAACTCTTAAAAGAATCGACAAAGTACTCATTACTCTTATTGTAGCCAATAAATTGTCAGTAACACAAACACAAAGCAACACGTTTCCTTTAAGAAATGATACTCTATAAGGTTTACTGAAGCTTGAATCAACGACGAAAGAAAATAAACTACAACATTTGTACGGTGCATTCTTATTTTCTACAGACTGCACTGAGTAAATTTTCTATCATAGTAGATTTTATTGCTTGTATTCTTGGTATTTTTCAGATTCCATTGACCGTTATGTAGGGTGCCACCAAGTTTTGTTATTAGAACCTACACTTTTTATAAACATTACAATTTTGAGACTGCGGTTTTGGTGGTATCATTAGGTACATACCTTTTTTATATTTTATCAAACAGATTCCTCGTTAAAGTCAACTCTGTCAATATGTGCGTTGCTGAATCCGAAATTGTTGGTCTTATTTCGTCTCCTAAAAGGCACTGCCCTCTGGGCAGTCGGCCGCTATCAATTTTTCTGCATGACTATCGAATCTTTCCACAAACACATGATCAATTCCAGCTTGCTCGTGACGGTGCCGACGCGAAAAAGAGACTAACGTTCCAAACTTCTCTCACTAAACCGTAACTTCATTTAAAGCTTTTGCAACATTAAAATAATCCATCTAAGGCTTATGCCACACAGCAATGAGATAAAACGTGCGGTAAACGGAATTTGTGCATCAGGCATGAGCGTGGCGCCGCGCCGGCTGGTACCGCTGTGTTTGCGTTAAGCCATTTACCTTTATTAGTATTAATTTAGCAGAAGCGAGTTGCAACTCGGCGCCTGTCTGCCTCACAGAACTGGGTCAATGACAAGCCCGACGAGAATAGAACCGACGCTTTAGGGGTGGATGAGCTCTATTGCTACCCCAGCGCTGCTTAGAACTAGAGATGCCTCGTTCCACCAATATAATTATCATTTCCACTTGTAGTCACACTTCGTCTATACTGGGGTTCGTGAAGCGACTTCAGGATGGACTGGGACTGGGTTATAAATAAAACTTCCGACTTTTTTTACCCGTGACCGCCTACCTTAGCAACATGTTTTCTTTTATAGGAGGGGTGTCGATGTGGAAAGAGTTATCGCCCATTTAAGGCATGACCTCAGCTAGACACCTAGTAGAACAATCGATCTGCGCAGAAGCCACATGTTACTTAATTCTTAGTTACTTAGTAGCCAATTAGCCAGCAGCAACTAACTAATATAACTCGTACTCACTATAAGCAATTATTGATTCATGGCTAAACACTATCTTCTACAAGGACACTGCCATAAAACTCTAGTTATGATCACGTCCCATTTTTTCACTACAAAGGTGCGCCGAAATGGAGTTGGTCAAATTAAAGCGAGCAACGGCGCCGGAATGTTTCTACTTTTCTGTTGGGACCAGACCCAGCTCCGTTTATTATCTAAACATAATTTTAATTTATTACGACAGTTTTCTTTTATACTGTATAAATAGTATAAATATAATAACTCAAGTAAGGGCTGATTTTTCAATCGACATATAATTTTTATTCGTGGAATAAAATTGACGTCTGATAGATTTTGTTTGGAATAACATTCTAAATTATTCCACGAATAAAATTATCTGGCGTTGGAAAAATCAGCCCTTAGTAGAACATAAATATTTAACGTTAATGTAACAAAATAGCTTTGTACTTACTTTTTAAGCAGGTTATTTTATTTTTGTTTGACGCTGTCGATACACCGTCAATCTTTTGAAGCGTTTGTCCTTCGGCTTCTGTAAATTAATTAAAAACTTTAGTAATAAGTATTACTCAAGTTTAGTAGCCTTAGATCTAACAAGAAATTTTTAATGAATTATGCTTTGGAACAAGGATAATTCGTTGATTAAGAGACCTTTTTTAATGCAGTTTGCGTAATGAAGGAGAGTCTAATTAAGTAGGGATTAGTATTTGAAAAAAAGTTGGTATACTAACGTATAAAACTAGGCACCCTTACAAAGAAATGGAAACATACAACATAACAACCATTATATTTTCGTCTTATTATCTTCAATTTGCTCTTCTTCCTACCTACTACACAATTTCTCTTGGGAAAACTTACGAGTATAAGGACAGATAAAGGAAGCTGCTCTAAGACCCTGATGAGAGGAATTTGTTAAAGTAATTGAAGAATACCGAATATGGTGAATACATTATGTTTGTGAGCTTAATTGGACGTAAATAACGGTATTATGATGGCATTAAACATATAATGAAGAGGACCATTGGAAACCTTGTTTACCTATAAAACACTAGCTTGCGCCCGTGGCTTCGCCCGCGATAAACATATAATGAAGAGGACCATTGAAAACCTTGTTTACCTATAAAACACTAGCTTGCGCCCGTGGCTTCGCCCGCGAGGTATGTCGATAAAAACTATCCTATGTCCTTCCCCGGGATGCAATCTATCTCTGCCAAATTTTATCGAAATCCGTTCAATGGTTTAGGTGTGAAAAGGTAAATACAGACAGACAGAGTTACTTTCGAATTTATAATATTAGTATGGATTATGCTTACACGATGAAGAGTTCAACCAGTGAGAGAGTTCTAGACGTATTTTCGTCAAAGTGTTCAGTGTTCCCCACCGTCAGTACCTACCTAATTTTATTTTCATACAGAGAAGGAGCGAGCCTTGATCAAGTTTGCTTACTGTTTTCTACCGTAAAATTCTCTGCTTATCTGTTTAAGATATCTATCTACCTTCTAAAAATGTAGTTATACTAGCGCTTCGTCCTCGAGATTAGAACATAATAGTAATACACATGTAGTAACACATAAGTGACACCACTCAGACACTGTAGTTGAGAGTTTTTTTTTACTGTGTTTTTCCTTGTTTTCCTGATACCTTGGCTTGGAATCTCTCGTCATTCACATTTTAGTGTTCAGCCACTCAAGATGTTTAAAATTTATCGTACTAAACATCATGTCAAAAAGAAAGAGTGTTGTTGATTATGAACATCTAACGAAGAAAATACAGAAATATGAACGTAGACTACGGCGCGGCGTCTATATCCGCCTTCACAAGACTCAACGCCTCCGATCGCGAGGACTTCGTATGAACAAACAGGTTAGTAAGTGTGTACGTATTCCTACCGAGTATTAAAATAACGTATTTACGTTAAAATTTCAGTTTTGCGCTCCTGGCTACCTCTGGGTTTTCCGACGCACAAACTTTACTACCGGTACTCAATAACACAGTCTTATTACTAAATGTATTTACGTTTAAATAAGTCTTGAACTCTGGGCTGTCTGTGGGCTGTCCCGACGCAAGGACTAATTATAAAACACCCGATTATGTTTTACGGTAACTACTCGTTAAACGTGTTGGTATTATTGGGCCTTTATTGCTGTGCGGAAATTTTTCCAAACAATAATTATATTCAAATCTATTTTAACGTTAAACTATAAAAGTAGATATTTATCTACATTCCGTCTACGAGTAAATTAAAAAATATATTACCTACCTATGCTATTCTTAAATCGCAATTACTTCTACTTCCGTGTTTTTTTCTAGAATACACGGGGATTGAGCCCGAAGATTGGTTACAAGACTCTCCGGAGATCAGTAATCCACTTGACGAGACTATCGCGGTTCCTAATGACCCAACAGATCCTGAAATTTCGGTTGATCCTATCGTATCACTGGATCCCGTCATATCAATCGACCCTGCAAATCTGAAGGACAAACCTAATACCTCGTAAGAAGCGTCAGGTGACATCATCCTGGAAGAAGACCCGTCAACAACTGTGAAGTACGGACCAGATTTACATAAAGAAATTACTAAACGCTTCCAGCACATCGCTACCGAGGGTTTCGACAAGGATTGTAGGAAAGCATTAATAGCTAAATATTTGGTAGTTATATTGCTGCCCCGGCGTTGAAGTGTTGAACGCGGAATTGAAAGGAGCAATACCCGAAGCCGCAGCGCAGAGTGACTAGGCCATAATTGTCAAACAAGAACAAATGGCGAGTGCTATCTCCTGTTTAGGCCAGGTGATCACTAGTCAACTCATTTCAAAAAACAATGAGTTACCTACTACCGAAACTAATGGACGCTGCGCGAATCCTTTGCGACATCCAACATTATGACTCACCCGAGGAACTTTATTTTATCTGCGCTAGAAAGGAACATGAAGGACGCTTTAAGTAGCACTAAGATTGATGCATTTTTATTTGGCGACAACCTGTCAGAAACGATAAAATCGGCTAAAGCCTAACAAAATCGGGTACTGAACTGAAGCCCGATATTGTCAATAAAAATCTACCAAAACTACCAAACAACCCATTGCCTCAGAGGAATTTAAACCGAAGACCTCCTGCTCCAGCGCGCAGGCCGCTGGGATGGGAGCCGCGCCAAGGAGCCGCGAGCCTACAGCGCCGTGGCCGCTGCCGCTGCCCGCCAGCTCATCAAAGAGGTTGCCGCCACAGCGCCAGCCGCAGCGCCGCTACTAGACCCAGTTAAGTATGCAGGTCGCTTGACATACTATTTTAAACAATGGTCGCTTACAACCAGTGATCAATTGATACTGTCGTGGATTGACGGATACAAACTCACATTTTCCGCTTAAGTAATCCAAAAGGTAGTACCTGCTGTGCAAAGTTATTCCACTTCTGACTTCGCTAATTTTTCCGAAGCAATTAATAGCCTATTAGATATAGGAGCCATATCGAAATGTGACCCGTGCCCAGGTCAATTCGTATCTAGCGTGTTCCTCACTCCTAAACCAAATGAAAAAATGAGGTTCATATGGTTAATATGAACCTCATTTTTCCATTTCAAAATTTTAAATAAGTTCATTATTACATACCATTTTAAATTAGAGGACCTAATAACCGCTATAAAACTTGTTACTAAGGACTGCTTTATTTTTCTATTAAAAGAAGCTTAAAAGCTGCTTATTTTTCTATTAAAATTCATGAAAGTTCTCGATTCTTGTTTAATAACCAATTATTCGAATTCAATGCGTTGCCATTCGGTTTGAATACAGCTCCATACTTGTTTTCAAAAATAATGAAACCGATTGTAAAATTATTGCGATCGGCGGTTTTTTTTATCTACCCTCTATTTAGATGATTGGTTATTATTAGCAGGTACATGTAACAATTGCAAAATAAATGTTGCGATTGCAACATTTGAAGTTTCTTTGTGATTACAAAGAAACTTCTTTGTTCCTTAGGTTTTATAATTAATGATAATAAAAACAGTCTGTATCCTTCTAATATGTGTAAATTCTTAGGAGTATTCATAAACTCGGCAAACTTAGAAATGAGTTTACCCACAGATAAAAAAGTGCGTATTAAAAACGAAATCCGTAAATTTATTAATAAGAGAAGTTGCAAAATTAGAACCTTCGCAAAATTAGTCGGTATTTTAGTATCAGCATGCCCAGCTGTCGAATACGGCTGGGTACACACTAAACAATTCGAACGCTGCAAATTTTTAAATCTTATGGGTGATGAGGATTATAACAAGCAAATGATTCTCCCTGATTCATTAATGCCTAATTTTCATTGGTGGTTAAAGGTTATTGATAATTCAAAGCACCGTATTAGAGATGACAACTATAACATTTTGTAACGCCTCAACAACGGGATGGGGAGCGCCCCATCCCGTTGTTGAGGTGTTAGAAAATATTTCGGTAGCGACCGGTGATGGTGAAAATGCAAGTGGTCAGTGGTTGAATAGCGAACGCGGTGAGCACATAAATTATCTAGAGCTATTAGCCGCTTTCATCGCGGCTACGTCTAGAAGTCTCATCTGCAGTGTCTTGAGTGGTGTCACTTATGTGTTACTATCTACATGTGGATTATGTTCTAATATCTTCGGACGAAGGGCTTCGTATAATTATGATCGAACTTCGCTTACCTACAGGTAAGTTCATGTAATCACTTATTATATTGTTTTGGGAATATATTGGTAGTAAGGTCATACGTTGTAAAAACACGTGCATGGAATACCAATAG
This sequence comes from Luperina nickerlii, assembly GCA_963855955.1. Classification (NCBI taxonomy): domain Eukaryota; kingdom Metazoa; phylum Arthropoda; class Insecta; order Lepidoptera; family Noctuidae; genus Luperina; species Luperina nickerlii. The sequence goes on from OY979669.1 coordinate 9,936,152, forward strand.
GAAGAAGAAAAAGTTTTATGTTGGTACGAATTTACTAAAACATAACGACCATGTCTTACAATGAAAAATATCATGACAATAATTTTTTTCTTATTTTCATACTTAGTAGCTGTAGGGCCTAACGTTCGCCAAGGACGTTTCTAGAACACGTAGATGTTACTAACGGACCCAGGACAAACTACTTGGCCTATTTTCACTAGAGTATTTCAGAAAACCCAGTCTCGACAATATTCAAATAACTGTGCCTAGAACAACATACAGGTAACCCTATGTGAAATCAAAGCATACCGAAATCAACTAAGAGTGATAATACAGGATGCGATTTAGTCACCTGCATCTGTCAAGGGGGTGATTCTATGCGTCATTTTAAACAAATTTCGCTACAACTCTTAAATCAATTCGTGAAAAAAAAACATATGTATCACTAGACAGACTATTTCGATGCATACCTATAAGCTTTTTTTTACAGTTCTGATATGAGTTTCATAGTGAAAGTTGTTTAGAATGACGTGTAGAATCATCCCCTTGACGAATGCAGATGAATAAATCGCTACTCTGTATATTGTAATACCAATAGCTTTTATTTTGAGTTGCATACAGTTAAAAACAATATAAAAGTCGCCGCGCAAAAGAAATTACTACGAGTTTAAGTTTTGATGATAGCTCGTATCAATCGAGAGGTCGGCAGTTGACATTGGACTTACCTACCTTTCCAACTCTAGGTATCTAAGATTAGGAAACATACATATTTGTCCTAAAATCTTTAAGTTGCCAATTTAACAAAACTTACGGACACTATCAAAGCTCTCTCAAAAGCTGTCTAGAAAATAGGTAACTTTCAATAAACGGAATTGTTAATCACTAAGACGATCTTAACGATTTGAAATGTTTCTTTCAGTAAGTAGATCTTTTAAATCATTTCGCATCAATATTTTTAAACTAGATTGCGCAGACATTTCCTAGAGGTCAAGTATAACTCAAAATCAAAGCATTTATTTCAATTAAACCATTTACAGGCACTTTTGAATTGACAAAAAGTCGACCGACTTTTTGACAATTCAAAAGTACCTGTCAGAAAATATGAAGCTAGTTGCCCATTCAAAAGAGTAGGTACCTATGGAGAAGAACGGGCAAGAAACTCCATGGACACTCTTTTAAATTATATTTTTCCAAAAATATTAGTTACATCATTAATGTGAATTTATAATTATATGTGAGAACGATGTAAAAAAGACGTACGCGTTAAAAGCGTCCAGAGTACAGCAAATAGTAACAAAACAACCATTCAAAATTAAAATAATTAAAAATAAGCCGAGGCAGCTAAGAGATGACCAGCCCCAACTGGCGGCGCCCGTTCGCGAACATGACGCATAGATCAGCACCATTCAGCTCAACCATTTTGAAAGGAGCTAATATATGCTATACAATACATAAAAATAAATTGAAGTGTCTCTTTGTAATGTCAAAATAACTTAGATACCTACTTATAAAAATAGTAGATTGTTTGCCAAGGGAGCAAACAATTATTTTGAAGGGGAAGGATTCAAAGTACGTCACGTGTACACTCTACTTTTTATCACCCTGTATGAAAAAATACCAAGATCAGATTGATACGAGCCTTAGTATTCCCTATCTTCCTGTATGGAGTAGAAACGTAGACGATTATGGCCCGAGAAAGACAAAGGATTGATGCATTTGAGATGTGGTGCTGGAGATGAATGTTGAGAATACCTACTGTAGACTGCCAAACGCACCAATGCATCGATCTTAACCCAGCTTCGAATAAGAACCCGCTTGTCGACCATATGTCAACAACGCATTCTCTCCTATTTCGGCCACAGAGTAAGCAGAGGCGATGAAAGTTTGGAAAAACTGATTGTGGTTGGAAACACCGAAGGCACACGATCGCGCGGTCGTTCACCAACACGATGGACCGATCAGGTGAAGGAATCATCGTCCTCTAAATTCTACACGGTGGTGAGGGATGCGCTGGACAGAAACCCGTAGAGGCGGATCATCCGCTCCAGATGCAACTCCGAAGCTGACCACGATCTTCAGACAGAGAGAGAGAGAGAGAGATGAAAAAATAAGTGCTACTTATGAATAAGTATAGTACGTTTAATATATTTACATACAATTTTGAGTAAACAATTACGAACGAAAGCAGAATGCTTTACGCGCGTTTTTTTAATTTAAAAAAAAATTTTTTTTTTAATTAAGTAGCTCGCGTTTCTTTTACTTTATCATACGTAGCCCAGTCATTTTAGATTTATCTGCGGAAAAATTCCTAGTGAGCTGAATTTTTGTACACACCTTTATTACGACGTTGTAATGAAGATGTGAAAAATCGACATTAATATCGTGCCGGCTAAAAGAGTTATAAAGGTCAAAAGGTCACTAAAATCAGTTTTGCGAATATCTCGCGACCTATTGCTTGGAGGTCAATACGGGTCATTATAAAATTGTTTGTCGTGAAATTATCTACAAAAAATTCCTCTTGCAATTTTCTGTAAGATTAACCGTCTTTGAAGTAGAGCGCTGAGAAAGCGACTAGAATGCACTTACATACAGTATTGTATACCGTATACCAAGGCGTAAACTCTGTTGTTTTTTATTTATGTTTTTAAGTATCTTAAAAACTTCTATCTGATATTTGGACGTTTTGTGAAAAGTATACTTATATTATAGAGGTTTGGAACTTAGTAAAATCTACTACATATTTATATATTATACAAACGACCTCCGCTGGCAGATGTTCTGTATTTTATTGTTCCGAGACCCGCCCCTTTATACCTGCTACTGTCTCACTTCTCTAATAACGCGTCTGTATTTTTTTTCTCTTTTTCTCTCAACTTCTTCACTCGCTTCTTCTCCACAAAATAAACATATTTTTTTTTAATCAAAAGCTCTAATTCTTTTCTTCCGCGGAGATTTTGATGTACTCGGTTCTTCTTGGCGTCGTTTAAAAACCGGAGGTCGTTTGTATAATATATAGTAGATTTTACTAAGTTCCAAACCTCTATAATATAAGTATACTTTTCACAAAACGCCCAAATATCATATAGAAGTTTTTAAGATACTTAAAAACATAAATAAAAAACAATGGAGTTTACGCCTTGGTATACGGTATACAATACTGTATGTAAGTGCATTCTAGTCGCTTTCTCAGCGCTCTACTTCAAAAACGGTTAATTTTACAGAAAATTGCAAGAGGCATTTTTTGTAGATAATTTCACAACAAACAATTTTATAATGACCTGTATTGACGTCCGAGCAAATAGGTGGCGAGATATTTGCAAAAAACTGATTTTCGTGACCTTTTGACCTTTATAACTCTTTTAGCCGGCACGATATTAATGTCGATTTTTCACATTTTCATTACAACGTCGTAATAAAGGTGTGTACAAAAATTCAGCTCACTAGGAATTTTTCCGTAGATTGGGGTTTAAAATGCCTAAAATGACTGGGCTAACGTACAGGCTGTTACTTTGTTCGTACAAAGTTCGTGAATGATCTTAAGGCCAATTCTCGTAATTTAAAACGTTCAAAATCTAGTCGCAGTCTCATCTCAGCGACAAAGAAATGTCAAAAACTTGTCAAAATGTAGGGAAATTTGAAGTATATTTTGACAGATTGAGACTGAGATCAGACTGTGAACGTTGTTAAAATTAGTAGAATTGCCCCTCTGATCTCTTTGGTGGTTGGAACTTATTTTTACTGATTTCTTTTTTTTATTCCATATTATTCATTCCATTAGTCCCTAGGGATTAAAGAGCTATTTTAGTCCCTGTTTACGAAGAATACACTAGCTCTTTTTGAACAGATGTGTTAAAAAAAACTTTTTTTCAATATTTGTTTCTCCGTATGTTTATTCCGTATGTTGATTAATGTGAGAAACGGCTGGACCGATTTTGACGGGACTTTCACTGGCAGATAGCTGATGTTATAACGAGTAACTAGTAAGGTTAAAGCTTTTATTATAGAAAGAGGATTAGGGTTCCGCGCAAAAAAAATTAAACCCAATTTGTTTGCCGAAATGCAGGACCTGGTGGCGTACCATGATCTAATTAAAAACTATTCAAAAGCAAGACATTTCGGTTTAGGTTCCCAAACTGCATCGCATCAAAGTAGTACCATGACGTCCAATACGCTCAGCGGCATTTGGATCGTAAAAAGTAAATGAAAGATCGCAATTTGTGGCTGAACCGCGTTTGAAACGTTTTTGGTGAAAAAGAGACAACGCTATTATTATCAAATACGTTTGGTTTGCGCACATTTTAGTGTCAGACACGTTCAGAAGCAAGTAAAATTTTATTTGTTCTCAACTCAGTATCATTACTTTATAGTAAAAAAGACACTCAACAATTGTTTTTAGGATTCCACGTTAATACGGTAACTATTGTTAAAATAATTCTTAGTCAAAGTAGATATTTATTTAGATACCTTTTGCTATTTATTATACGATTTTTTTTGATTCGACGTAATAAAACTAATTATGTAGGTATACGATTCGAACGTACCAAGAAAAACAAATGCGGTTAAAAAAGACATGTAAAATAGATATTTTAGACTTTAAAAGAAAGATTAAAGTAAACTTTTTTTTTTTTTTCAGGATGGGAAATCATCAAATGACTCCACCCGCTCTGGGTGGAGCGGAAGGGAGTGTCAGACTCTTACTGACTAAAACCCACCCGTGTTCCTTCCTTCGCCCTTTATGTTAATAAAACTGTTACTAATGTTAAATTAAAAATGTTACTAAAACACTTTATTTTCGTCAATAATTCACCAAACGTTTCAGTTTATGTTAGAGAAATAGTAACTTTTATTGAATCGCTTATATTGACAGTTGAGCGTTTCAGTTGAGCTGCTCTATGAACGTCATGGTACCAAACAAGTACAAAATTTAATGAATGAAACCAAAACTTGCGACTCAGTTTGGGACAATCGCTGTCAGATTACATGGCCTAAATTTAATCGTTAAACTGACGTCATGGTACGAATTAGAAGAACAGTTCAGTTTAGGTCCTAAAATGGATCGCGTTAAGAGCTCGTGGTAGGCCTCCAGTCCAGTTAATATCACTACTCCCCTCAATATCTAAAATATTAGAAAAAAATATAAACAGTAGGCTATTTAACTATCTAGAAAAAAATGAATTCTTATCATCTGCGCAATTTGGTTTTAGAGCCAAATTAGCCACAGCCGATGCAGTGCACAGTCTAACAGATTATGTCTCAGAAGAACTTGATAAAGGAAAGCAGACCCTGGGCAACTGCCTGGCGAAGGCTTTTGGTCTCCGTTTCTAGTTTTCGACGTTTTTGTACGAATTAGAGGCCTTAGGAATAAGGGGAACGGCGCTGAAACTTTTTGCTGACTACTTAGACAATCCTTATCAATTTGTTAAAATTGACAATATTAGTAGCGACGAGCAAAAAAAACACAGGTTTTGGTGTTCCCAGGGAAGTATTTTGGATTTATATTAACGATTTGTGTAGTTTAAATATTAAACGAGGCAAAATTATATCATAAATGCAGATGACACGGCGTTAATATCTATTCACAGCTAAAACAAATAGCGAATTGTACGAATATGCTCAAATAGTTTTCAATACTGTGTATAACTGGCTTCAAAGCAACAACAACAAATGCCGACAACAACAAACCGCCACATTAAACCGACAACATTAAATGCCGACAAGACAAAATTATATTCATTTCTCCATCCGCAAACCGCATTTTAATATTACTAACTCATCTGTATGCCGATCATTGCGGACGCGGACTCCGGTCAGTCAGCAATGTAAATGTCCTTTTATCCTCAAAACATGGAAACGTAAGATATCACGGGGTTCTAATAGACGTGTCGCTCTCATTTATACCATGTACCTATTGACACTTTGGTTATAAGAGGGTGCAGGATAAATAAAACTTAATTTAAAATGAATTATTTTTTTAATTTTATTGTATATTTTATTTTAATATCATAACATTATTTACATTTGTATATACTTAATTGTTCTAGCGATTCAGATATGGATTTGGGGTGTACTCCGTTACGAGAATAAATGTATTTTATATTCAAATATTTGTTTAATTTAGTAACGTTTGTAATTAAATTAAACCCAATTAAATGTTACATTAGCAACGATAATAGTAAGAAACGTCGATAATTTCTATCGACAATTTTTTATATCATGACAACCCTAGGAATGTCAGTTTGACTTATGTCGCAGAGATCAAGCTATCTTTTACGTAGTATAGTTATCTTGGAATGAAACAGACTTCGCTCAGTGATTTTAATTGCGGGGCAAATAATAGGTGTTATTAGCTGGTATACCAGCTGCTGGCTGGTGGGCTGGGTACCTATGCGCTTTAGTAAATCAATTTGTCGGATTTTATCGGCGTAATGACTGTTTCTGATTTTCGTTTTTAGTAATCAGAGCTAGCTATCAAAATGAATATAAGTACCTATCAGTCAATGTAGGGAATAATGGATTTATCAGTAGCTTAATTTCCCATATTTTCCTTATACACACGACAGAATACTCCAACGAAATTAAAAAAAACCTGGCAAGAGCGAGTCGGACTCGCGCACCGAGGGTTCCGTATCATCATCCGTATCATATGTTTTTAAATTTTCATCGGCTAGGCCTAAATTCGTCAGAGAATTTTTTCAGCGCCTTCTCTTGACCGATAATGGAACTAATGTAACTTTTGTTGATGATTTATGAAAAAGTGTGCTATTTAGAGGCTTCGTTATATTTTTCCTGTATCCTTTACATAAACTTCTATCACATAGAATAATTTCAGATTTTTCTCTTTGCAAACTTCGGAGATAAGGGGGTACGGTATTTTTTTTACATTTTTCATCAAAAACTATGCGGCCCAAAAAAAACAAAAAGTACGAGAATGTGCAAACTGTGCTCTTTCATATGATACCCCACATGCCATAGTAGCCCCACTTCGATTTTTTCAGACCCCCTTTCAGTCCCTGTTGCAAAAAATATATATATATTTTTATTTCTTTCTTATTTGCAAAATAATTGGGCCAACGTCATCTAAAACTATTCCAAATTTCAAGTTGATAGCATTAGTAGTTCTTGAGATATCCAGTTGTGACAGACAGACACTGAGTCTCACCATAAGGGTTCCATTTTACCATTGTGGTACGGAACCCTAACAAAGTTATTGAACGCGTAACGGCGTAATTGGTATTGTGTTTGTCGGTCCTCCATAACATTTATTTTAACGTGGTCTTTAACATTGATCGGCTACATTGCGCAATCTACTGTGAAATTAAACCTGTAAATGTGTGTTTGCTTTATGTATTTTTTTATTTGCCATATAAAGTCGCTTGCAGGCACTATTGAAATTTTTCCTTTATTGAAAAACTCATGTTATCAAGGTACAGCCAGCACATCAAGCTACTACAATCTGTCAAATTTATTTAATAGATTTTCAACTTTATCGCTAAAGCTTATGCTTTAAAATTCTCTGTCAAATTTTCCCAATCAACTTTGAACCATAAGGTTCAAAGTTGATTGAGAAAATTTGACAGTTTCGGGTAGCTTGATGTGCTGGCGTCTGTACCTATCAAATCAGATACCTACATTATCTTTTTGCAGTCGGTCATACCTACATATATAGGTACGACAATGAGGGCTGTGCACATCATTGCATCAGCATCAATTTAAGAAATACAAAATTACATTAGTGTTGCATTAGTGTTGTAAATTAGAATACATCCTTATATCAAAGAAAATCCCTACCTCAATAACCATTTTTTAGGTTGCCAATTAAGATGAGAAATTGGGTCTTAAGGTTACACTAGTCACTCATTCTTCCATAAGTAGGTACCTACTTTTCTTTGACAGTGTACATTAAAAATAATATCAACTTATCTCGTCATTAAGACCTGTAGGTACGGACACAGAATATAAAAACAGAATTGGGTTAAATGTTATAAGCTTCGAAACTTCCATATTCAACACTCGTTTTAACGCATCTGGGCGTACATACACATATAGCTCCCTGAGTATGAAAATGGCAAAATTGTTAATTTATTTAAGTATTCAAATACCTACCTAACTTTATTTTGAATAAATACATCATGTAGTTTTTTATTATAATAACTATAACGCCCAAAATAAAGAACGCCATATGCTATATAAGCCTTTTTATATCTATAGGTTCATGAAATTTATGCGCTCGTTTTTGTTATAAATCATCGTCTATTTCACTAAATAAATAAGTAATTAAATAAGTAAACTAAATAGCATGCATATTAGCTACGCCCAACAACGAGATCGAGGCGTCGGCTAGTGCAACCTCAAATCTTCGCTAAAGAAACTTAAAGCTCTGCTCTTCTATATGTGTATCAAAATTATATAAATACATTTTACAATATGTAGCTATAATGTTTATGAAACCTGTACCTACATATAGTTTTAGTGACGTCAGTTACACCTCCGGCCTTCGGCTCGCCATCATCAACCCCTTTATTCGCCCTCGTCACATCTGTCATTGGCAGAACAGTCGGGTTTGAGAGCAAATTATTTAACTATTGCTACAAATTGTTGGCTTGATTACTTCACATGATTAAATTCCCTGTTTGCACTTATACAGAAACAAGAATATTGTGCTTAGGATCTTAGTAATAAAGTTCTACTTAAACAGAATGGATCCCTGTCCGCTATAAAGATATGCTACGAAATTGCAGACTTATTTCGCTTTCATAGGTAGTATACCTGTAACAATTCCGTTACTTTGCAGATTGCATTTGCAAGAATTCGTGAAACTGCTGAATTTGTGAGTCAGACAAGCTGCGTTTAGATATGAATTGATGTTGGACCATTTCACAGCCGTCGACACGAGGTGAGAACGTGGTCGAAGTGTGAAAGTTTAACGACATCAAATATTTACGAATTTTCGCTTCGAACGGGAGCAGACGCACTCGCTCCGTTACTCCTTAATTTATACTGCAATTTGCAATATTACCATATCCACCGTAGCCTTGCGAGGCTTCTACCTAAAATTGTATGATATACTATATGTTTTATTGCTTGTTCTTCTATACGTATTAGATACCTACCCAATGTAGGTACCTTAGTTTAAAGCTCTTCTCATCATAAAAATAACAAGTCGATTGTAATCAAGTAAAGTTTTGTATCTGCCTCTCACAAGTTTTATAAAATGGCGTCGCATGAACTTCTCAGATCTCGTAAGCTCGGCAGTCGGAGGACTTGGCTAAGTAGTTTTTGGTTAAAGTTCCACAATAAAATACTGGGTAGTAAATGAAGTTCCGAACGGACGTAAATGTCAATTAGGTCGCTAATAAGAGTAATAAGTAGGCCAGGCCTGAATTACGTCGGTAGGTCATTTAAGTGCTTTTTGAAGCAGGTAGATATGAATTTCATAGTACCGAATTGCGTTTTTGGGTTTGCCACATGAACAAAAGTAGATAGGTAGGTAATTGTTGTTTGATGTAAACACTTACTAAGAACTACTAATAGAACTACTAATTCATGTAATAAAATATCTTATCCAATTTGAACTAACGATACATTTTATCATCACTACTATCCTGAAAAGGAATTAGATAAATTTGTTCTGTTCATTTCTACGACAAACATGAGCAGATACAGATGTCGAAGTAATCTTCTTCGCTTTCAGGGAGTTAAGATACTTGTTGAAGCTTTCACTGGCTGAAGAATGTAAGTTAATAAACGTCTTTGTACAATGAGATACGTTCATAATTATAATTAAAAAAATGCCAATGTCTCTGTGAAAAACAGTAGTAAGTACCTTTGTTTGTTTAATTAAGGCTGTACGTAAATATGTACTTGTACCTACTTATCGTCCGGACATTAACTTTGTTAGCGGAGGAACGCGGTGGAACATACTTGTTTGTGGTTTGTCAAAGGTAAACTTTCGAAAACCCTTACGTAACTCTACCACCGAATCATAAAAATATTTCTTTTCTAAATTTATTTATTTATTTTGTTAGGGAAAACAAACAATTATACATTAAATACTACATCTAAGATTATATTGGAAGTTCAACTCAACTTCAACTCTTGATTAATGGCTTTTGTGGAATAAACACCACAATTTTGCCAATTTCACGTACTTAGAATGATAGACCATCAAACGAAGGAGATTGTACAGTGAAAAGAAATTTGGACGGTGAAAATGAAAAATGTGAAAATAGTATACGAACTGGATTGATACTGATTTGATTTTCAACGCAGGAGTAGCCACAGACTACTAATGGGCATTTTTTTTTTTAAAGCTGACACAAAATGAGGAAGATAATAGAAATAATTATATTCAAATAAATATGTAATGATTTACAGCTTTATTTTATTAGATTAGAGCCATAATTAGAGCTAATAGAGAGGATTTGGGAAAGTTTTTGGGCAACGTGGGGCGGTAAGTTTGAATTATTACGGGAAACCAGACTAATAAAAAGAGACAAAAGTAATTCCAGAAGATTATCCTCTTGAGGAGAACTTGAAGAGGGAAGATTCTGAGAAGAAAGGGCAAAACCGTTGGGAAGAGATGAGGGTTCATCAGCAACAATGGAATGGTGGGCAGCCTTGTCATATGATTTACCTAAGGGTGCTTTGGGACGAGGAGAAGAGAAGACAGTTTTACTGTAAGATACAGAAGGAGGAAGACTGGAAAGACTAGGATCCGGTTGCGAAGAATAGAAAGTAGACTGAGAAGGAGAAACATTTTGAGAAACCTCGGAGTATAATTTTGAAACTTTAGGATGAGACCTTGATGCCTCTTCATATGAAAGGTTTTCTTGTGCCATGCGAAGCTTAATGGATTTCTGTCTCCCCAGCTCAGGACAATTACCACTAAAAGCAAAATGATTACCCAAACAGTGAATACAGGAAGCGCTAGACTCAATAACTTCACAACTGTCACCGGAGTGAGGTTGCGAACATCGATAACATCTTGGCTTAGACCGGCATTGAACTTTCACATGGCCAAAGCGACAACAATTTTGGCATTGGATAGTGGGGTATTGATAAACCTCAACGGGCAAAGAAGTATGGTATGAAAAAATCCTTAGAGGAAGGACTAGGCCTTGGAATGTAATAACTATAGTTTGGGTAGGGACCCAAGTGGACTTACCGTCCTCTCGTAACTTACGATTAAGCCTGCGAGCTTTTAAAATAATTCCACACCCATCAGGGAGGACCACAGACTCAACAAACTCATCCATCGACATGTCAACTGGCACATGACGAACAATACCCATTTTTGTAATATTGTAGGAAGGGATAGTTACCTCATATTTATATGATTGTAGAATAGGGTTGTCCAGAAACTTGTTGGCCGCAACACCAGACGTGAACTCGACCGAGATCTTATTCCTGCCTACTCTTTTCACCCCATCAGTACTTATATTACTAATTTTATTGGAATATAGAAATTTACCAAACTTAATAGGACGAATAGTCGTCCCAGCTGAAGGATCCGGTTCGGATCTTGAAACGTGGACAATATATGGGCCTTTGTCTAAGGCATTATACGCTTTTACGCCCACCACTAGATTCGGGTGGACATAAATTGTTTGGATAGATGCAACGGCCATCTCCTTATCTATTATTGTTTTTTTTGCAAAAACCACATCATTTGTTTTTTCTGCGTCAACCAACCTACGCTTACCATACAATGAAATGGGGTCTGGAGGGTCAGGGGGATCAGGTGGAGGATGAGGGTCCATACTGGACAGCCAGCGGATATTCCTGCGCAGAAAAGAAGGAAAATTAATTATATCTAAACCTAAAATCCACTAAAAGAAAAAATTTAATCTCTCTGACACGTGTGACAGCTATCGCGTTCAGAATCCGAAAAAACTATATTGGAAGTTGTTAAATGTACAATCCACAACTTTTCCACAGATTAAAATCTAATGAGCTGTGTCAGCGTAACGTTATTTATTACTGAATGGAAAAATAACGAGTGGAAGAATCGAGTTTCATTCGTGGGCTTTATGTTGTTTTTTTACAGTGTCGGTAGGTAGCGGTATTGAGGATTTGCTGAAAAGCTTGATGCTGCTCATAACGACTATGTCCTTAACAATGAAATCGGATTAACTGACCCTTGTAAAATTTTCTGTTTCATTTCTTATATGAACCGAATGTCGTCCCACTTTTGTTGTTTCAACCGGTTCCTTCAACACAAACAAGCCTTCTTGAAGCAGGAAGGCTATCTCGTGGCTTTAGAATACTTCAGACAGAAGATCGAGATCGACATTTGCCATTTCAGTATTTTAGAGATAAGAGCGAGGCAGAGTTATAAAATGGCGCAGTGCTAGAGCGAGATATAAAACGTAGCCACAGCTCTGGAGGGCGTTGCGGTCTGACCGGAGATTAGCGAGAATTGTCAGTCGTTAGGTGTATTATTTTATCTTTCAGTGCTAGCAATATTCAACTACTATTGGCCAAGAATGGTCATGATTATATTCAAATTCACAGATTGTAGACATACGGATTGGCAGCCCAAAATTGCCCAAAACTTTCATTGCGTGCGCTGTTTTCTCTTTCAACTTTTCTTTACCAAACTTTCAGTCAAGGGCCAAGGGCCCCATTTGCATATTCTAATACTTCTAGACAATTTGGTTCCCTTTTATCGGTTAAGTAGAAATACTTACTCAATTCAGGAGGCAATTTTGCTCGCAATTATTCTGTTAACTGTTTACGTGAGCGAACTTCGTTATTATTGATTTATTTGACGTAGCTTAGTTTGAGGGACCGATAAAATAAATGAACTTGGTTTTTGACAATCTCTGTCTAAAGGGCATGTCGGAAATGTTTCGAAATGTAGGTATGAATATTTCATTGCAAAGGGACATTTAAAATGTCTTTAAATTTACTGAAAGCTCGCGGTGAAGGAAGAGGGAATTCAGCGACAAAATTATTTCGGTATCTATAGAGTTTCTCTTTTTTTATGTTTCGCAGTAGCTTGTCTAACATTTCTAAAACTTTTCCGTCGTTTTATCTCAAAACCCCCGTCGTCTTTTTGACACTTCAGAGACCTCACTCACGTTTTCTATGCTATATCGACAGCGACACGCTTTATGACCGTTATGATCAAAACATGAATGTTAAAAATCTTAGGTGTATACACTTAAGTATATACCTATGTATATACTTAAGTTTTTTCTTTTAATTTTGTTTAACCAATTGTCTCGGGTCTTGATCATTATGGATCCAGGCGACGTTGAGGACTAACTTAATTAAATTTCCAATTAATTTGTTAGAATGATGCTTTTCGCCTCCATGTTCATTTTCGTTACAATTTTTCATCTATGATCAGTTTTTGCTTGTAAACAAGATTTTGTCCAATTTACTGAATCGAAGTTAGTAACAACATATGCCCAATTGTCTAGAAAAGATAGTTGTTAAACAGGTTTTTTTTTTTGTGTCTGCCTCCCTGGCTACCATGTTGTGTCGTGAGGGGCTACCGAGAACGTTCCTAAATAAATAACTTTATCGAACTCTAGGTACAGCGCACTAGAGCGAACGAAATACATCCCGGGGTCCGCCGCCTATTTTTCTTATCGATCAGACACACATATGTTTGAAGCTAGTAAAATATATTTTCAAAAATAAAAATTGTCAAAAAAGAAAATAAACGAAATGAACAGGATTTAATAACCTATTCGTGTTTTTGTAACGCAATGTTTGTTTGTTTATTGTTTTTTTTTTTGTTTTTTTTTTTTAAATAAAGTTCTCTAAAAATTTAGATTGATGCTATAGGTACCAAATACTGTGAAAGAAGAAACAGTAGCAAAAAAGGGTTATCGTAGAAAGCAGAATCCGGTTAGCGACTAGGTATTCCAGTTTAATGATGGCCGTCCCCCGCTTACTTGCGTCAATTTTCTCTCTTGACATTCCACTTGGCTCTGGGCCAATATGCTACGCTGTCTCTCTAACTTACCCGACTATTACTTCAAAATAGTCAACTGGTTAAGAAAGCATCATTCGCAAAACTAAGTCACCGACTTAATTCCTTTTCATTAAGTTAAAAACTTGTCCCGCAATGGCCGTAGTCTCACGACAATTTGACGCCGGCGACGCTTAAAGCTAATTAAGCTTAGAATGACGGTCCGTACACTATCGACAATATCAGAACCTACACTTATTTGCTGCAAATTTTAAAAGAAAAGCTTTTCCTAAAAGGTTCCCTATAAGGAGAGCTTATTTCGTGTAATCGACACTTCTAACATTTTATGTGAATATGTAACGACTCCTCAGAGGCCGATGCTGACTTTCAGAAAGAACTTTCAAACGTTTCTATTATGAAAGCTTAAATTGCACTAAAGTCGCGAACCGTGAAGCGAAAAGTTTCAGTTAAATAGAGTGCCGCGTTCTTCTTTTGCACTTATTTCCTAGTCGGAAGTAAAAAATGTTTTTTAAGAAATATTATGAGCTCGGAATGCTTCGTGCTTCGTAATGTGGCGCGGCTATAGTGTCAGTTCAATAAAGGTAAATTAATTTTTATCGGTGTATGTGTTTCAGTCGGTTACTTTATTAGGTCACACTCTGGTCCATGTCGTGTGGACTTGTCGATAATGGGTAGGCGTGTATCACACGTTAGTAGCGGCCATTATACCTCTCTGTTATGTTTATTTTGTTTACATTGTCCCATTATTCCCGCTTATGTTCCGTTCACCTGTTTTGATGCTTCCCCGCTAAAAATAGCTGTTTTTATTCAGTGATTGTGTCGCGTTGAATTAAAATTCAATTACCTACAACACAGATTCACCTAGGCGAGAATAATCTAACGTTTATCAATTTGTATCCATTATCTTGGAGCCTGAGTCGTCGTTCTTGTCTTGTCGCTACATTGTGAAAGACCTTTGTTAAGGCTTACAATAGTAGAATTAAATTGAAAATTCTGTATCTCTGTTATCGATTTGAGAGATCTGAATTAATTATAAGAACTTTGCGGCTTTATCTTCTTTTCCTTTCTCAATCAAAAACTTTACCCACCCTCATGTTAAACATACCTACCTCCATATCAGTCAAAAGTACAAGAGTCTGTCGGTACTTTAATACAGGCAGTGAAGCCAAAGAAAATTCCGACTTGGAAAGTAGGTAAGTTAGTTAATGTGCGCATATATCTAATCCACTGGTAAGAAGAGGTCAACGGTCGATTTGGGGAGTAGATATTTATCTAGCTATTTACTTAAGGAAACAGTTATTTGCTTAGTAGGTACGGTTTGGTTAGGGATACGGCATATTACGTAAGATTTCAAATACGTAGGTACCTAATATGAAATCCCCTAATATCACTCACTTATTTTCTTCTTTTTCAAAACTAAAAATGTCATGGTAAAAACGTCACACCTGCATAATTAAAACATGAGACACATAATATGTAGCGGTTTCAGAATAAAATCATACATAGCACCTGAATTACCACCAGTCGCCACTTTTATCAGGCATAAGGAAATTTAAATAAAGCGTAGTAGGTATCATTACTGTTTACGTCACTCACAGTGTGCATTAACAAGATGTCCTGGATATTGTCACACGCTCCAGGCGGCGCTAAACGATGCAGGCATGAGTAGCTTACCGCTTTGTGTTTACAGGTCGATAGTTTCGCTGTTTGCCATGTCGACGATCACTGTGAAGCCTGCAGGTCGCCTGTCAATACAGATTACGATACCAATAGAGCCCAAATGTGCTCTACAAATATCACCCACCTTGACAAATATCAACGCTGTTTTTACAAGCTTTTATTTAACTTGCAATGTAACTGTTTGTTCGGGTGGACTCTTGCAACTCAATTTTGAAGCAGATATCTTCAACCGACTGAGCTAAAATTTTGTATAGACGTTTAGTTTGGATGACAGTGCATGGTTTGCTGTATGACGTCATTCTAAATCCAACATGGCGGACTAGTTATTTTTAATGCACTCCGACAATATGGGTATCAAATGAAAGGGGTTGTTGAGAATAACTCGAAAAATAAAGTGACGTCATTCTAAATTCAACATGGCGGAACACCCAAGACGGCGAACTAGTCAATTTTAACGATTGTGATGTGAAAAAGAGTGTGAAAGATTGTGAAACGCAAACTATAGACAGATAAGATCTTACCGTTTATCGAGGATGACTATCTATCCGCAACTGTAGATAGGTTATTGAAAATGGCCGTTAAATCACTCCTATAATATGGGTATCAAATGAAAGGGCTTGCTGAGAATAACTCGAAAAATAATGTGACGTTACTCTAAATCCAAGGGCGGACTTCTAAAGATGGCGGACTAAGTTTTTTTTGCTTTCCTACAATATGACAATTTGTAACATCATTATTCAATTTATATGATATAAAAGCTTGTCGCGAGATTTACCTGTGTAGATAAACAAGTAAATTAAATAACATGATTTGATTGATTTTAATTTTAAAAATTTTCAAACTAAGTAAATACGAGCACCTACCTACTTAAATATCGCGACAAGCTTTTATATTAAAAAATTTGTATAATGACGTTATAAGTTGATAATAAAAGTTTTGAAGGAAAAGTTTATTTTATTATTTTTAGCGCATTTATATTAAAGCTTGTTTTTAAAAATGTTTTTTACTTTTAAAGTATTTTATGGCTTTAAACCACTGTAGTATTCCATTTAGCTACACATGTCATAAAAGTCTTCTACGTACTTAAAAGATTAACTTTAAACTGTGAGCCAAAATGAAACTCGTATATTGTAATATTTTTTGCCAAATAAATGTTGGAACTGCAATATACTGAATTTATATTTACTACGCCGCTTGGCTCATTCCGTTCGTAGATATATTCCAATAAATGGTTGTTTAGCGAATTATGTAGGCGTCTGGGGTATTTGGGCCTTCCAAATAGTGTGCTTTCATTACTAACTTTGGGGTCCAATAGCTCTCTAGCTATCTGGAAGTTTCCCGACTATTTTGTAGTTTTCCTAACTGAATTCCTACCTCAAAATTATGAGATAGATTTCAGCTTATTTCGGGATAATCTTATTATTAACGGGTAGCAGCTTTCTCGATCAAGACTCTGGTTTAAGGAGTTCAGTCAAGCAACGTTAAGCGGTAAAAGTCGACAAACATTGCAAGCAGGCAGTTGTGGAAGCAAGACGGATAATAAAAGATATTTACGAAGGGTCCCATTGTTCCCGCTCTTTGTCCCCACTTTAGTCAGATTCATTTACAATCGAGAATTTACAAAGACTTCCGTAGAACTTGTGTGGGCTCACAATGCTTACATAGCCTGATTCTGTTCGATGTATGGAGTTTGAAATCACTCGAAATTAAGCTCCGTCCATGCTCCGTCATATCAAGGTTGTAGGTATGTACTTAATGACTGTTTTTAATAAAACGATCTCGCGAACTCTTCGGAAGTTTGCCTAACCTTTTATTTCGACTGTTGGATTATTTGTTGTTATGTTCACAGGACTTTGTGTTTTATTAACAACGACTATGTAGGTAGCTAGGTAACAAGGTAGTTTCCCAAAACATATTGTTTCGCCTGTAGGCTTCACTAATTACCTACCAGGAATTGTAGAGTTCTATAAGTGTCTCATTACGGTGACGCGAGTTGGTAATATTTAGCAAAATTGAATTATTTTCTATAAATCTGAGCGTAATATGAAATGTTTGTTTCTTAGCAATCATCGTACATGCGTAGGTACTTTATTCTAATGTTAGACGCGTGATTGACTGAGAGTTTACAAATAAATGCTAACACTAAAATAGCTGTTGGTGAAAACCAAATAAAATAATATCGCTTATAGTTCTGAACGCGCTTAGATTTTCCTACTGAACGAAAGTATGTATAATTTCGTGGGCTATGTTTGGCTGCTATTGAACCTCAATTAAGATATATTTGCTATGTAGTGTGCTAGCAATACTATGCGTTAGTTTAATATGTTTAAAAGCAGTAAGCAGTGCTTTAAACGTCCCTGTCGCCCGCCGCGCGCCATCGCGAAATGAGAACATTTTATATCTTGACTGTATCGCGGAATAACTTCAGCCCCCTTCAACGGGCCACCCACTTTCGCCGACTTGGACGTACACTTACTTTATTAAATAGCCATTCAACTTGGTGGAGCTTCAGCGACCTATATTCCAGTGTATTTACAGCTATGAATGTCTCAATTCCTACAATTCCAGCAAAAGTCTTGAGTGACTGCACATTATACTTACTTATTTCTTTCGGACTAACTTTTAATTTGTTTAGTTGTTCACCAGGTGTACGTTCTTGGCATCTGTTTATACGCTCGCTTTATCGTTGTTGGCTACCTCAGAAGCTATAAATGTTGCTTTCTTCAGTACCTACCTGCTAAGTCGATATCGTATTTACCGTAAAGGACAATTTCCATTTCAAGAAATGGAAAAAAAAATGAAAATGGCTTGTATGTTTTCTAACAAAGTGAAGTGACTCATGAATGTTTTAGGCTCATCACACTAGAGCACAAATGCTGTTTGCTGCTTACCTACTTGCGATAATTTTTCGCGATATTGTGTCAAAAATACGTGCCTGACTCAATCAATAAAGATTTCCGTTCAAAATTCAAAGAGCTAACAAGTCTAGAGGTGGAAGAAAAACCCTTCAGATACGAACATTTTTTGAATTTCTCAATCTTGTTTAATAAAGGGTCGTGTTCGACCCCACAAGATAAGCAATGTTTAAAACATCCCCTCGATAAACGCCTTGAGCGGTCATGGTGGAAACCCTTTTAAATTAATCCAGGCTTTGTAATTAGAAAGTCAGTCTCAGCAAGAACTCAGGGGTCGGAATCAACGAGTCGGGATCGGTTTTTTGAAGTGGTATAAGAAAACTTTTCAGTGACTAAATAATCAATTTATATACGATAATTAACGTGTCTCAAATAGAAAATATGATGCCTCACAATTTCTATTCATAACGGTAGATCCCAACGCAACGCGATCTGTAGCATCAAATGACAAAGCCTGGCGCCTCCATGGGATGCCCACAATGGGGCATCATCATCCTTCCTATTTATTTGTTTGAACATTATATCAATTTAAATGTAAAGCTGCATTAATGGTTAATCTTTTATCTTTCACATTGTTAATGGTTTCCTTCAAGGCGTGATGGATACCTAACCAATTTTAATGAAGCTGTCAGGACATCATGAAAATTTTTCTTTACCTAAACATGTACATATTCCCAAATGCTTGATAAATCTACCAAGAGTTTCAAATACCTACCTAATTGATTAGGGCTTTTCGTAAATTCCTCGGGTCGTTACTTGGAGCGTTAATGCTCATTGGTACCTATAATAAAAAGGCACAGTACAATGAATCCCAACTGTGTAGTATCTCCATTAGAAGGTGGACAGTGGACACTAACAGCTGTCTCTGCGACTAGTCAATAAAGAATTAATTACTTGTACCACGTGTCCTTCTATTCACATGTAATGGAAGTTATTTCTAATTACTCCTGAACACGAGACATTGAATCAAAAAGATCAACGAATTTTCTTGAAAACATTTTTGAGATACAATGAAGTCACGACGAGAGGGCTCTAGTGTGGTTATTGTGGAGGGTCTCTCTATTCATGTTAGCGTCGGACTAGAACGTCCCAAGAACAGACTGAAACCTTTGTTAGAGGAAGTATCCCCTTACAGGCTTTGTGTGCAGGCCGGTAGCTCGCGACGCCGAGCGCCCACCTAATTGTCCTGGACCTCTCGCGCGGAACAACTCCACGCTTTAAATAACTATTCCTGGACAAGCAGCATCAGTATCATCACAACACCGAACAAGCATCACAAGGATTACCTCACAATTCCATCCAAATCCGCGAGTGTTAAAAGTTAAAATAGTGATAAACCCAAACAAATCTTATACTCAACAAGTCTTTGTTTACTTAGCCATAAATTAATTTATATATCAACATTAGGTACTTACCGCAGATAGCTCCAGGAGTTAGTGTACGGAATATTAATATGAATTTTACAACCGCCGAGTCGAGCACTGTTCATCTAGTTGGTTTAATAACGACAACCCCATAATATTGTTGGTAATGTAGCGTGCACTTGTTTGACGTGTTGTAGGTATTCTACAGTCCGCGATACTAACAAAATTCACACGAGACGTAAACACAAAAGATAGTTGTCCCGCACTCTATAATCGAGATCGTGAGAAACTAAACGCGACGAACAACTCCTTCTAATTTGCTCTTACTTTATTCATTCATTTTCTTAACGTTCGCATTTCCTTTATTATAAATCCCTAAGGTAAAGTGCCGGGAAAAATACTTACGTAGGTACGCACCTACCTGAATAAAAAGGGAACATTTTAATGAAAGTTCTACAATGAATAGCGAAAGAAAGCAAAACAGTCCTTCGTGTTTCGGACCTGAATACGTAAACAGGGATTGTACCACTCATCGAGTAGCGGATCACGTTCAGTGACTACCTTTTTTAGACTTAGCTCCGAGTGTGCTTCCTACGCCATGCTTTTTATAAATAACCTTACCATCTACCCCAACAGTTTCAATTCGTACCTCTTTTAAATTTAAAATGTTCATGAATAATCAATCTCTACTTCGTTCTACATTGACCTTACTTTAAAAATTCAGGACAGAGGGTAAACTGATTACGAGATTTTTAATGCATACTTAATTCATCGTTTTCTAAGTGCGGCAGTTATTCATGAGTTCGTCGTTAAAATTGAGAAATAAGGCGACATTATGATCGAACTGCTCACGTCATAATATTGACCCAATTTATCGTGCGACACTCAAAACTCAATTCTGATCCGAAATTAATTATGGGCGAATCGCGTGTTTGGCGCCTTGCCGATATCGAAAGAAGTTAAATTAAGTGATAATATCAATATAACCTATACAATTATACGTAGGTTAAAAAATTCACTGCTTAGGCATAGGTAAGCCTAGAAATTGGTCGATCGATTGAAACAATAACCTGGCAAAGTTTTACTCGACTGCGAAGCTTTCAAGTTCAGCTCCACTCTGTGTCATAATCATATTAGGCATACGTGAACCAATTATTTTCATATTTAGTCAGTTGTGAGGGGATGTGGCGGTGCGGGGTGCGGGGCGGGGCGGCGCGCGCGATCGATACCTTGCCGGACAGGTACACTACACGTAAATAATGAAAGCGTTCAGCGTAGCCCTCTGAGGACGCCTCGTGTCAAATGTCAATAGCAATCAGATGCGACGTGACACGTGGCTCAACATGTCTCTTTTTATAAGTATTCACCGTTATCACGATTCCTTTTAAGGAAAAGTAGGTATCTCTATTATTCATTGGCTAAGTCCAATTATGGTTTTTATATAACTCACATTGAGTAAACGATGCATTCATAATAATTACGCTGAACTTTGCCGCTGAAACCTTATTCAAGTGTAGGGCCTTTAAGATAAGGACACGATATTTTGATTAAAAGCACAAAATTAAAAAATAAATTTAAATTTTGCGAAATTAAATCGATACAAAACTTGTCCGACCTCTGATGCCAAGTTATTTCTTGCCTTCATTGCTGTTCCGTAGGATTGATATTGGCGGGCCAAGGAGGGGGTTGTTCTACGATACATAGCACATGGTAGGCACGTAATCTCCAATCAAGAAATAGTTTCCGCCTCCGGATATTAGTTTTGCGACATTTTCAAAAATAAAGTTATAGCTTACTTTGAGTTATTTGCTTGGGAACCTGCTGTGTCAGTTTTATTTGAGCTTGATGGAAGAGTAATATGTTAGGAACCAGGTTTTAGTAGTAAAAGCTTATATATTTTTAATCTTTTTCAGGGGCGGAAAAGAGCGTGATGAAGAAAATGGTCTCTACAAGAAAAAAGAATAACCTAATCAAGATTGTAAGAGTTATCGATTTTTGTATAAAATGCCCCCCCCCTCCCCCTCTTTTATTTCATATGTCGTAACAACAGGAAAATACGACCACTATACCTATACTATAATTATAATCACAGATCTTTGTGTGTAAATCCCGCTCCCCATGAGTTGGTTTTCCCATTTCTTCTTCGTATAATTCAGAAGGAGTATGACTCTTGAAGGTGTCGTACACGTTTACCTGCAAAAGATCGATAGCTCTTACATTATCACAGATTTCTACGTCGGAGAAGATTGGAGAAGGATAGTAGCTTGAAGATAGACGTTGGTTACGAAAAAGATCCATAATTTGACAACTGTATTCGAGTGTGTGGGTAGAGTGTTGTCATTCTCTAGCACCATTCGAATTCAGTGCTCGAATGTGGTTTCTCGTCAAACCAGAAGGAAATCCAATTTGAATATTTTTATTTTTTTAGCTCCCTTCGTATTTATTTCTTTTCTGTTATGTTTAGGTAACAATTTTATGAATAATATACTAGTAACATCATGATGCATTACAATTTATTAATTTACAGTTTCGTTAAAGAAGCGAACAATTATTTTGCCTTGGACTTTCTAGATACTCGTAGGTATAGCGTGATAGGGCATTGTTTTGTTGTTATTTTTACCTTAAATAAACGATATATTGAAAATCAATATAGTTGTTTTTTTTTGTATGTAGCATGCAGCGGCCTTTTCTAAGTAGTGTTTGCAAAAAAAAAAAATTAGAAAATATCTACCTACATTTATTTTCCCCTAAAACTATTATTTGATACCTATTTTTCACGTCCTCAAGTTCCTATCTAATTATAACCAATATCGATTACAGTCTTGTTTAGTTACAGAAGTCTGACAATAGCGTCAGTTGTAGGTACTGTCGATATCTACTTACAATTTACACCTGTCATCCATGTCTATTTCAATAGAAATGTTTCAAGTAACCTATCAAAACCTTCCTGAAACATTTGCTACAAGCAGTATTACCCAACCTAATATTTCATACGATTGATAAGTAACAGCCAAGATCTAGCCACCAAGACATACATAAGGTCGTGTAGTTTCCTGTTCGACATTCATACCGCACTTCTACGATTGTGATACAAACGCTACGATATTGGAAACATGCTTCACCTTTTACCTTATATATCGTTTTTCTATTACATGACATTTACATCGTATTTTAGCAATAAGGTTTCTTTCACGCAACTATGTCAGTTGTCTTTTCAAGGATGCTTTTTTTTGCTGAATTTTCGTATTGGCCGGTGAGTGACTCTTCGGGAAATGTTAAGAGCGTTTACGCCGTATGGCACTTCATCAAACTTCCTAGCCCTTGTTTTTCGAAATGAATGAACCGATTTTAGTGAAACTTCATACCCGTAAGCATGATACGTAGGTCTAAAAAGTTATCTAAGAACATTTTCGAAATGTCTTATTTAAAAAAAGGTAACTGGAAATCTCTGTTTCTATGAAAAATTTAAAATCGGTCTAATTTGGCTGCAACACTATTTTTCGAAAATGTTCTTAAGCAACTTATTAGACCTTTGTAGGTATCCTGTTTATGCGTAAGAAGTTTCATTAAAATCGGTTCATTCATTTCGAAAAACAAGGGCTTGATAGTTTGTATGAAATGCCGTACGGCGTAAACGCTCTTAACGTTCTTGAAAATGAAAGCAAGAAGTAATTAAATGATTCGCCGTTTAAACATTAGGTTAGCAAGAACATTCAGCTACCATTTAAAGTAATTTGGACATCATAGGCACTATGTTGTTGTGTTGCAGTAAAAAAAAAATTAGCTGACCAATCAAATCATAGCCTTAACAAACTAAACCTACTGGTTTCCAGTTTGAACGTGAAACTATTATGGAATATGGTAATGTTATGAAGAATAACCTGCCCATGTTCGGTAATTGAGGCTTACAGGCTGATAGGATGATTAATAAAATAACACGCTACATGAGACAATCGAGACAATAATCATATCATCGCCACATCTCGAATAGATTAGTGTTTGCTGATAGGTAAATCGATTTCAGTATGTAGAGGTAGATGGTCTATTAACTGAAGGGTTTGTAATTTGTTTTATTTTAAGATTAATTATCAAATAATAACTTAGCTCAGGGTAATTATTATCTCCTTTTTCTTATCTCATTTTCTATTTATTGTTTTTAGGGTTCCGTACCCAAAGGGTAAAAACGGGACCCTAATTACTAAGACTACTGTCCGTCTGTCTGTCTGTCTGTCACCAGGCTGTATCTCATGAACCATGATAGCTAGACAGTTGAAATTTTCACAGATGATGTATTTCTGTTGCCACTATAACAACAGATAATAAAAATAAAATAAAGATAAAATTTAAAGGGGTGTAAAAGGAACGTTTTTTTCGGCGTTTTATGCCTTGTGGTACGGAACCCTTCGTGTGCGAGTCCGACTCGCACTTGGCCGGTTTTTTATTTTTAGCCAATGTTAACCCACTGTATAGGCCTCCCTTTTTCCTTTGCACTCTTCTCTGTCTTGAGCTAGTGTGGAGGTGGACCAATCCTGACTGTAGGCGTCAAGCTCTCCCTCCTTTTATAGTCTTATAAATAAAACCATTGTAACGTTTCCAAATAAGAATACCTATACCATACATGTTGGTACTGGGAACACCGTGGTATTAGCGTAACACACTAAAGCAATGATTTTCATTTTGACAGTTCAACAACATTCATTGCTTTATTTATGTAGTTGAGCAAACAAGTTTTCTGAACATGTAAAGCAATGGATTGACAATATCCTTCAAAATGTGCAGGGTCCAAGATACTGGTTGGGCAGACAGAAACAGGTATTTATTTAGGTTAGCCAACAATTGTTTATACCTACATTTAAAATAATAATTTGCATACCTAGTACTTACGTTTCTATGTACAAAAATTACTTAGGTACGGGCTAACACAAAGTCGCTTATCTCTTAATATTATTATCCTCATCGCGACTAAAACTTCCCACAAAACAATATCTATATCAAATAGCAGATATTGTCAAAAATACCATATCTAATCAAATACCTAAATAATGCAAACCCACTCCAAAATAAATAAAGCGAATCAATCTAAAACATAAAAATAAAACAATATGCGCCATTTATGGTTTTATATAATATTATAGATAAAGCCAAAAAGGAATCGCCACACAATACGCGTCGTGTCTAGAAGAACTGCCCTAATTCTCCGTGTTACGCAATTACCAAAAACACGTATGTAACAGAATCATAATCGCATAACACATGTAGTTAGCTAATCATTCTGCTTGACAGTTACGTAAAGCTCTAATTTACGCTATTAGCATACGGGCGGTAATGAGAGGGTGTGATTTATTATATCTAGCTGTGTGGAGTAGGTACGTACTTTTATAATGAAATGAAATAGTAAATTAAAGTGGGCTTGAGGTACACACCTACCCACTATTTTTTAATGGTAAGTATACCTATCGATAAATAGTTATTATATAGGTACCTATTTGCGTACTTTGGCTTTTAGGCTTTGATGGGCTTCTTGCTAAGTAATGACAGCCTCACGGGTCAATCGACCAGGTTAAGCTACGCTTGCAGCGGTTGGCCCGTGGATGGGTGACCATGTTTACATATCAAGACTCCTCCTTGCCTCGGAAAGCCCGTTAAGCTGTTGGTCCTGGCTGTCATTCGTGGATCTTTGTCAGTTGTTACGGGTCGTCAGAAAGTCTGACAACCAGCCTTACCAGAGGGTATCTTATTACCCCGTAACTGGGTTGTGGAGGTAGACAGACAGTCACTTCATGTTAAATACTGGTATTTAGCTGCATTTACTGAGTCTGGAAGCCGACCCCAACATAGATGGGAAAAGGCTAAGCAGTTGATGATGACCTAATTGGGTACTTTTATAATAAGTAGGTACCTAGCAGTAGGTACTTAGGTAAATTAACACCCATAGGTACGTACAGTCAACAAAAGAGATAAGTATGCAGGATCGTCGGATATAGGTTTAGTAAGAAACCGATGGATGTTGTTGACTGAAATTGAATTTAATAAAAATGAGCTGTTTGTTTTCAATTAATTAAACAAAATTTTATTCGAGAACATCAATCGGTCTCTTACTAAACTTCAACTATATCCGACAATCCTGCATCTCTTTTGTTGACTGTACATACATATTATATACCTTTATTGATTTGTACTAATCGTGTTTTAAAACGGACGCCTCTATCTGGAGCCAGTTTTAAGTAGGTATGAATCTTAGTGTCTAAACACACTACGCCGAAGGTACGGGACCGAAACTCGGCATGATTACGCTTGCAATGCTATTTAACGCAACGTAATTTCGGCAGTAATTAAAACAGCATGGCAGGCGTAATCATGCCGAACTTCGGTCGCGTACCTTCGGCATAGTGTGTTTAGACACTTAAAAAATACACGCAACGGTCTGAAACGACACACACAACGGCTTTTCCTCCTGTAGATCCGAATTGAATTAATATAACATAACTAAGTAGGTAGGTATATCTACTAATCACATAGTAAATAATGACGTTATCAGAGAAGATATGGTTCAAAGTTCAAGATATCACAAGTTTTGGTCGATCGCACAAAATAAGGACACGATGTAATTCTCCAGTCAGATAAGCAATAGGGAAATTACCATCTAAATCCAATGAAATGAGTTTTTGGGATGCATGAAGAAGCCTCCTCGTGTAGCGCAGTTTGTTCCGCTAGTTACTCAACTAAACCGAGCGCTCGGCACATTCTGGACAGTCCACCCAACGCTTTATTTGACTGGCCAATTGTTCCCTTGCGATGGTAGGGCTAACGCCCGCCTTGTTTGCGATCACCCTCCCACCTTAGTCCGGCGTCAAGCAGCCTGCTGTGTTTCCTCGACGCGTGGGAGTTCCAGTGCCTCAGGCATCTTTGGGGCACGCTCGTTCCATCATAGACCTCATCCATCGCTTTCCATCAGGCATGATCGAGGCCATTCAGAAATAAAAAAGTAAGTGAAAACGGCTGAGAAAGTCTCATTAGAGATATTGTGGAGAAAGGTGACGACGGACAAATGAATCGAATCGAATATTCATTTATCATAAGGTAACACCGGTAGGTAGGCATTCTCATAAACGACATACATATATGTACATAGAAACCGGTCAATTGCAAATTGGACTCGCACACGAAGGGAACCCTTCGTACAATATTTAAAACTCATCATCTGCTTAGCCTTTTTCCAACTATGTCGGAGTCAGCTTCCAGTCTAAACGGATGCAGCTAAATACCAGTATTTAACATGGAGCGAAATACCTACAACCTAGTAACTGGGTAAAGCGATACCTCTTAGTAAGACTGGTTGTCAGACTTTTGGGCTTCTGACTACCCGTAACGACTGCTAAAGTCTGACAAATATCAGCCGAGACCAAAGCGTACAACCTCGGTAAGTAACGGGAACAAACTCGGTAAGCACGTTAAACCACTGCAACGGCTTAACGTGCTTACCGAGGCACGGAGGATCTCGATATATAATGGATGTTCACCCATCCACAAACCAATTGGGGCAGTATTTTACATGGAGCGACTGTCTATCTGACCTCCACAATCCAGTTGATAAATATTTAACACTTAGGTAATTTGATTTTTATTATTTGTTGTTAAAGCGGTCATAGTAGTACACACTCTGTGAAAATTTCAAGTGTCTAGCTACCACGGCTCAAAAGATACAGCCCAGTGACAGACCAACAGACGGACGGACAGTGGAGCCTTAGTTACCTATAGGGTCCCGTTGGCATGCCCATTGGGTACGAAGCCCTAATAAGAAGGCAGACGCATTTGTTTATAGCCTGTAGGTACCTATACTTAACTATGTAGGTGTGTTTTGTTTACTACAGTAGAAATTATAATATTCCCAAGTGGTTGAGGTAAGTAATGAATAAAACATGTTTATTACATTTACTTTTTCAGCAAATTAACCTACGATTTACGTTGTAATGGGGGCAGGTCACCTTAAATATACACTTGTGAGTTGTGCTGCCTTATCTTTTGCAGGAATTTCACATCAATTTGCTTCGTAACCGGCGGCAAACTCACACAGTAAATTGGTATAAAGAAGGTAATTTTAATAAATTCTCTGCTTTAGGTTAGTTTTTTCACTAGATTATACTTGAACGAATTCGGATTTCGCTAAGCGGTGTGAAGTAGGTCGTCAAACTTGGGTCTATTTATGCGCAAAATATTTTCTAGAACAGCAGAAAGCTTCTTAGTTCTTGCTCAATTTATACATACTTAAATTAAGATAGGGCTTAAGTTCATATAGTAGGTTTGTTAAGATTCCTGAAGAAAGGTAAAAGACCTAGAAAGGACCTAGATTTTGTGAAGTAGGTAAGTATAGCCAAAAATCATTTTAGATAAGTGGTTCTAACCAAGTCGTCACCTTATATGAACCGAACGTACCTGCTAAAGCAGAAAATGCGCTTCTTAATGAGTCTATTTTGCGGTCTGAAATACAGGGTGCAATACAAAAAAATTGCCGTTCCATACATTTTGACCGAATAGGTATTGCACCTTTGTAGGAAACAGCAACAATTTTTTTTATAACCGACGTAAAATTTCTATGTAGGGTGTCCAGAATCAGGTACTGCATCCATGGTAACAGGTTGCGCGTCGATGTTCCTGCCATCTATTGAAAATTATTCTACTGAAAACAGGGTAGGTTAGGTAGGTAAATGTAACATTAACTGTAAAGTCTATTCAAAATTGTTACAAATTAATATTATTTCAAGTTAAACAAATATCAACTTTATTTTATTATAAAAATATTTGAAGTTGTAGCGCAAAACTGTGTAGGGTGTAAAGTTATTTTTCCATAAACTCATATTTGTTTACATTATTGGAAAATAAATGACGAATGCAGATTATAATTGTATAGACATTTCATAAGTACCTACTAGCTGTACATTTTGTAAGGCATTTTTTAACAGAATCAATCCTTTTACTTGCTGAGTAGTAATTATACAGAAAATTCTGATAAGTAGAACCGTTACAAGACACTATTGACTCAAGAGCATGACGTCAAGTTAATTTCCATTTGTTTTCCCTTGTCTATCTTGTTGGCTGCAATTATGTTAATTCGTTTAACTGAATTAGAAGTTCCACTTAAAGAAGGACATTTACTCTTTAAGACAGTTCCTTTTAGAAAATTAGCTGTTGTTAAAAGAAAGGAGGTTTGAAAGGGGGACCTTTAATTGAGTGCTTTTTTTTATACGTTACTGTTTTACGTAATGTTTAATTTATGTAATACGGGGTGGTGTCCGCAACTCGACGTTAATGCGCGTATTTTGCGTACGAATAATGTTTCATTTACAGGAATAGGTAGGTACATAACAGTACATCCATATTTCGCCTTATGTTTTTGTGTCATATAATTGAAAGCGAGTTTAATGCCATCAATCAATCTGTGGGTGCTTGAGAAATCTTAGGTAGCACATAGGTTTGATACCTATGATTTGTTACATATATATAGCTACATTTTATCGCAAAGCTCGCAATTTGTATTGCAAGTAATTCAAATATTTATTAAGTTCCTCAATGAGTTTGTTTTAAAGCTGCGTCCCCACTTGTAACATGTTCGCCAAACAAACTTCTAACATGATTGTGAACAATAAAACGGGGCAATGCTGCCAGCCTTTTAAGCACTTTTTCTGTTGACAGCGATGTGGACGAATTTTTTGAAGCCCTAATTCTTTCCCTCTATTCTGTTTATTTTTTATATTCATGTAAGTACATAATTATCAATTATTATTTCAAGTCGTTAGTTTAAATTATGTAAATATTATCTTGTTTGAAAAGTAAATATTAAATAACATTTGAAATATGAGAAGCAAATTCTGACGTCACACAGCTATCCATTCCGAGCTCTCATAGAAAATCACAACGTGTTACCGAACATCCTCTTTTTCCTACCTAGGTACCTATTTAACTTATCGCTTGGCAGAAAATGGGTGACTTTTTCGAACACGTCAATAATCTAACTGGCTGTCGTGTTTATTCCCGAGTACCTACCTAAATCTGCCTTGTTAGCGTAACCCGTGGTCGCAAACCTATGAACAAAGGGTTAATCAACCTGCTTAGCCTTTTCCCAACTATGTTACGGTCGGCTTCCAGTCTAACCGGATGCTGCTGAAATTTATATGGAGTATTTAACATGCAGCGATTGCCTATCTGACCTCTTCAACCCTGTAACTGGGTAACACGATTAACCTTCCGAGGCACGGAGGGTCTCGATATATGATAGACGGTCACCCATCCACGGACCAACCGCGGCAAGCGTAACTTCGATCGACCCGTGCGGCTGTTATTATTTAGCCGAGAGGTAAGGATTTACTTATAAAAATGAAATAATGTCAAATTATAATAATGTCATATCCGTACATATGTATTTTACTGTGTGTACATAAAATTATAAAACAAATAAATAAACTTGTGGAACTTTTATAAAAAAAAATATAAATAAAGTACATATAGGTACCTATTTATAAAAAAAAATATTTTTAGTTTCCATTTGATTTATTGCAAACATATTTTAATCTAGTTAATTCGTTTATTTCATTCACACTTACGCCACTATTATTTTAATAAGATTATTCATTTATTTATACATCTAACTAATTAAATTATAAAGTTATCAAAATACACAATCAAAACATCATGAACGTTTTCCATTGCAAAATTTTGCTGTAGAAAAAAATATTTAAATTACGGATATACTTACATAATTTCACTCTGCACATATCATTTCTTTACAACTTCAATAATTTGCTTATTTATCTTTTCAGCGACGTCAGTATTCAGCAGATTATCAGCGTCAGGTATGTCAGGTGCCTGACACATGTAGAGCTGATCTTCCATTAGGTGCTTTGAGACGTACACCGCACCTTGTTCCTCTCTCTATGTTCGTTATATGATTTAAAGTGTGACACAATGTCACTTTATTTCATTTAACCACGAATTTAAGCTGAATTTAGTTTTAGCTAGAAGGGGCAGTGGTGGTCTGGCCTAGTGGTAACGGCGCAGGTCGTAAGTTCGAATCCAGACAACCGCTTTACTTTGTGTTAATTATTTATCACCACTGCTCTCAAAACGGTGAAGTAAAACATCGTGAGGAAACCGGCATGTCCTAGAACCAAAAAACATAACATATGACAACTTTATGGGCCTGAGTGGTAGATTACGGACCATTCCCTCTCACCGCGAGGAAGCCCTGTGTCCCAGCAGTGGCACATTACATGCGTCAGGCAACATTATAGGTTGATTATGCAGTTTTAGCCAGGAGGACGCCCTTCCTGATCTGATTTGTAGCACCTGCTATGCTAAAAATAACAAAAATACAAAACCTCATACAATACATACAAAAGTTTAATACCTACACGATCAAAATGTATGAAACCGCCGATTTTTTTTAATGACCGGCGAAGATTTTCTTCTCTGGTGGGCCTAGAACCATGTGCTGAATGAATTAATGGCAACAGTTTGCATGTGGATGTCCCTTACACCCTTTATATAGATAGATCTGTCGAGATCGCCCGGAGATTCGAGGGTCCACTTCTGCAGTTTCAGAGTATAAATTCGAAATCATGCAAGCCCTAGACTTTTCTAATCAACAAGAAAATATCGTGAACAAACCGGAAATTAATAATTGAAATCGCAAACGAGCTGTGATTGAACATGTAAGTAGCAATATGTGTGAGTGTGTGGGTGGAATGAGTACAGTATAGCTTTCAGACCTGGATAATGAACAATCGTCCTTCGTCTGGCCCGGTTTATGATGAAATGTTGAAGCGAAAAGTTTTAAAAAGTCGTATGTGCGTATATGTAATGTCGTATAAATGTCGTATGAAATTGTAATGGATAGGCTAGCAGTGTTCTCAAAATTTTGGTAAATTTTGGAAGTCCACTGGTAATTTGAATGCGAAACCTGGCCTCTCTGCGTGTGTGGAAGGGATAAGAGGGGAATTGCTAATGTGTTCAAGGACCATTTCAAAATTCAGTCCCTTCTCGGTCCGTCAACCTTGTTGAATGGTTGTGAGCCCATCAGTCCTGGCGCGAAACCTCTGATACGTTTCTCAACCAAGCAAGTACGTGCAATCATTAACAATATGAAACAAGGCAAATCTCCAGGGCATCAGGGGCTCAGCATTGAGCACCTGAGGCACGCAGGTGTCCATTTGCCGAAAGTCTTGTCTATGTTTTTCACAATGTGTATTAGTCACATACCTTATACCTGCTAATCTAATGAAGACTATCGTAGTTCCCATTGTGAAGAACAGGACAGGTGACATCTCGGACAGAGGTAACTATCGTCCCACTTCTCTTGCAACTATAATAGTCAAGGTGTTGGACGGTAGGTATGCTTAACTCTTGCTTAAGTAATTACATATATCTTTATGATGCACAGTTCGGGTTTCGCCCCGAACTATCAACTGAAAGTGCTTCTCCTAGGCGCTCGATCTTTTCCATACGATGTGCTCTGAAGAAAGATGGGAGACAGGGGTATACCCGCGGAAATATGTAGGCTATTCCAGTATTGGTATGTTAACCAAGTCAATCAGGTGAAATGGAGTGCGGGGTGAGACAGGGTGGTCTGACGTCTCCCAGGCTCTTCAACTTCTCCGTGGATGACCTGATAGTCGCACTTAACAGCATGCGTGTCGGATGCAGTGTTGATGGGGTTAGGATTTACAACATCAGCTATGCAGATGACATGGTGCTGCTGGGTCCGTCGGCGGAAGCAATCAGAGAGTTGCTTAAAACTTGAGACCTACGCTGCTGCACATGGATTTAAATATAATGTTAAGAAATGTGAATACCTGGTCTTTGAGGTCAGCGGCAAACGCCGTGGAGAAGGACCCGAGTTGCTTATGAACGGGTCACCAATTAATAGTGTCAACTTTTAAATACCTAGGGCATTGTCTTGCCGCTGACCTCAGGGACGATGTAGACATTGAGAGGGAGCGCAAGGCTCTAGGGGTCCGGAGCAATATGTTGTCCTGTAGATTTGTGCGGTGTACAGACCAAGTAAAAGTAACACTTTTCAAGGCTTATTGCCAAAGTTTGTACAGGGGCAATCTATGGGTCAATTTTACTAAGAGATCGTTGGATGCCCTGCGCGTCCAATATAACAATGCTTTCAGGATGTTTTTGAGGGTGCCTCGTTACTGTAGCGCGTCGAAAATGTTTTCGCAAGCCCGTACCGACGGCTTCTATGTAATTATACGCAAAAAAAACTGCGTCGCTTCTGAGAGTGAGGGGCAGTCAAAACAGCATCCTGAAAACTGTAGCGTATATTTTTTTGTACGTTATATGGATATAATATAGTCCAAAATAAAGCTATTCTATTCTAATATGAAGTGATAATAATTAATAGTATAATTCTATTCTATTCTATTCTAAGTGGGCTGATCTATGAAATATGATAATTTATGATGCATAACTGACCTATAATAACCAAACATTTGATGACATTTGTGTGTGACATAAATACACCAGCACTG
The DNA here is from genome assembly GCA_963855955.1 of Luperina nickerlii. NCBI lineage: Eukaryota > Metazoa > Arthropoda > Insecta > Lepidoptera > Noctuidae > Luperina > Luperina nickerlii. Next base: position 9,969,564 of record OY979669.1, read on the forward strand.
GCCCGGGTGGTGAAATACGGCCAATTTTGCTCTCACAGAGAGGAGACCTGTGTCCCTGCATTGGGAACATTATAGGCTAATTATGGTTATAGGTGTTGAATTCAAGAACATTTCATCGGATCTTTGCTTCAGGGTTTATCAAATAAAGTATGTCATTATAGTTATAAATGAAATAAAACTCATAATTTTAAAGGCTATGTGTATTTGCTCGTCTTTAACGACATTAGATATCCTTAAATTACAGTGCATAAATAGGAAAACGTTATTTACATACATCAAACCGAAGTATATTTATATAACTAAGTCGTAGGACACGAGGGGTCAGCCAGCTGCCCCTCGATATATTAAAATAAAACAAGCTCGGTGAGAAAAATAATAATCACATTAATTAATGCTCTATTACCTACGATTAAGATTTAATTTTCAGTGAATGACCACACGTGTTTGGACACTGCTCCAACGTATAGCTTTTTCTTTTATTTGAGGATGCAGGTAATCTCAAAAGAACCACTAATGAGCATACGCTCAAGGGATATTTGTTAAAACTTATTTTATAGTAAAGTTTAATATCAGAAGGGTGTTTTTTGAGGATCTACGAGTATCAACCTATGTAAGCGACGAAATTGGAGACTGTAAAAAAATGTTTCTATCATTTTTCCCAGCAAGCTTTATAAATTACTATTCCGTGTTCCTTAAAACTTAACTCGGCATACTCTACTCATACAGTTTCTAATCAAATATCAAAATAAAGTATTTCACACTTGGTCACAAAATCTGATGTAAAATTTCGATGGGCATTTCGTTACATTCAAAGTTTTACTTGCACATACACACAATTTACACGAGGAACATTTAATGTTGAAATGAAACACAGTTAGTCAAACATATCTACATATCTCCTTTCATAAATATTCATACTTACTATCGCTCCCAACCATGCAATGACTATTATTTACAACATTATTACTTAGCCTATTAGTGAATTGTGCAAAAGCGCTCATATTGAGGTAATAACTGTGTAACTGGTGACTAATTGACTATTTATATATAATTTACAATTAAATAACAATACAAAAATATTACCGAAAACCTAAGGTAACAGAATTGTCATGGATCTCGATTTTATTAAACATAAAAGTGCCTTCAACCTGCGCGTTACTTTGTTATCTACTGTAAACAATGCTTTTAACAATTTTATATTATCTGTTATACTGTGTTATTGACATTTTGTTATCTGAAACATCGAAAACATTTTACGATAAACAGTGGCGAGTGCCAAAAAGCTAGCGGCCATATTCCAAACATGCCGTGTAACAAAAAAATAAATCTTTAGGCGAGACCCAGGTGTAAAAGCACCATAAGAACTGGTACATGCTCCGTACCCATTATCAAAATAATAGCTTTCTCTATGTAAAACAAGTGGGAATTTATTGATACTCCAGTTAGTATCATGAAAATGCCTCGTAAATTTTACAAGGCCGTAAACCAAACCACCCAGCGGCTTTACAACCGTTATTATATGACCACTCCGCTCCTTGAAATAATTTTCGTCGTTTGATCTTTAGGTTTCTCGTTATCTGTGTCTAAGTTCAGTTTGGACGATTGAATTTGTTTCCACGTCTCGCCGAGGGCTTTACTGAAGTGGTCGTCGACGCCGCCTTTGCTCGCTGGCTGTACTTTTTCGTTATCTTTTAACCTTGATGTCTGTATTTGCCTCCAGGTGTCACCTAAAGCCTTTGCAAAGTGATCATCTACTGACATGCTTGCGTCGTCGACTTCCATAGCAATTATTTTCGCCGGTTTCGGGAGCTCTTCAGTTTTGAACTGTATGGGGCTGCTGGCGCGGTCTTTCATGTTGGGTTTTGGCGCAGGCTGCGGAATTTCTGGATTGTTTTTCTTAAATAAGTTCATGTAATCATCGCCCAGTGAGCGCCGGAAATGTTCGTCGATGACGGGGTCACACATCGACATTGAACCTGAGGAAAAATTTTAACTGTTAACAACATATGATAATATCGTGAAACATTGGAAAACTTTGATCATTTTCATGAGACAATATTATGCATTATACTTATGATAGACCGTTAGGACAAGATTTTTGTTGTATTTATGGGGGGGCTTCAATTATAGATAATTCATATGAGTTTAAAATGTCCTTACCAGGCGGCGTGTCATTGCTCTTGGTGATGACTGAGGGCCTGGTATAAGGCGGAGGCGCCGGCCGGGATCGCAAGCGCATGTCTATCGGAGCCTCGTGCTTACCGCCCGGGTACTCTGGGGGCGCTCCTGTAACAAACATGACATCTATTCAGTATTTCGTAAATAAAATTAGTAACTAACTTTTCAGCGGGGTGTTGCGACAATCATGGCACAACAGCAGTTAGGTACAGTACCTCGGTTTTACAATTTTGATACTAAAAACAGCTGTTGATGGACAAATATGCGCCATCAAGAGGCAGATAGCGAATGACCACGAAGTATTTGTCAAGAAATTAAGATACTCTAGGTGTAAACGGCATACGGACTCAACTCTAAAACAGTATACGGACTCAAAGCTGTTGAACAAAGTACACTTCGGTGTTTTTGGATTTTGTATGTCCAGCAATTTCGACACTTTCAAAAAATGTTTTTATTAAAAAAAAAAGTAAAAATAGTTTGTTTCAACATTCAAAATAATAGTTGACGCCAAGGAAAGAATGCCTCTATCACAGTGCCAAAAAAAATTACCCTCGGATATAATTATATTCGTCTTCACGGTAAATAATTAGATGCATCGTGCAAATATTAAATGAATTTATCATGTCTACTCACAGCAAGCGGAAATAACACTGAATACCATAAATAACTGAGTGATTAGCAACGAGCCCAAATGCGTCAATTCCAAACTTATCTTTTATTCACAATTCCTTTGATAAACACAACAATGTTTTGGGAAACTATACCTACAGCTACCTACCTAATTTGACCGTTATTGGTTAAAATTAAAACTTTTATCTTTACCAATAATGAAGCAAAGACCTCATAGCTTTGCATAGTGGACTCTCTCATATGCAAGTAACGATCAGAGATAAAATTAGCTTACGAATCTATTTATATGCCCAGTTTAGCAATGAAAAATGCTACCATTGGGAAGGAATTCGTTTTTGTTTTTAGGAACCGAGCATAAATACTTGGAGCCTTAGTTATTGTTAAAAATAATACATAAAGTAATAATAAAAACTTTATTGCTCAAAGATGGAGATTTTACATTGGCCCCAAACTAGGCAAGCCTGTATCTTGGGCACCATGTTCAAAAACATGTTCGGTAATAAAAGTAAAATATGTTTGCTTCAATAAAGAAAACGTAACAATCAAACGTTTTCTTTAATTTTGATTCTCAGATCCTGTTTACTTTTTATTTTGTAATCGAGAATTAAAAGAAAATAATAATAAAACTAGAAAAAGAAAAACGCTAATATGGTAATGAGTATGAGATCATGTGAGTGTGAGTGTGTGTGATCATGTGTTGTGATTTTGTAAATGACTGGTAGTGTGTGTGATCATGTGTTGTAAAAGTGTGTGAGTGTGTGTGATCATGTGATGGTGAGTTTGAGAATGTTTAAGCGTGAGTATGAGTATGTGAGACAAACGAAAGAATTGTATGTGTGCAAAAACTATTTAACCAATGTAATAACCTTTTCTGCTTCTTCATATAAAGTTTAGTAACCAGGATGTTAGGGTATTTTTTATTTCTTTGCGAGTGCAGTTTCTTATATTGCACTGTTTGATCACTGCGTTATAGAAGTGTAAATGGAGAAAATGTGGAAGTCTTTGTGCGTATGCGGATATTACTGGGGCATTTGGAACTCTGAATTTGCGTTTGGCCTGTAAACTACTAATAACTATGAAAGACCTACGTTTAATGTTATGAAGCCCAATTATGTCAGAATGCATAATTCTGAGAACTATCTCACTTTGTTAATCCTTACTTGAGCAATCCTCAAGGGATTCCACCATCTTAGTTTCTACGCCAATCAAAACAGAAACTCCTAACTAGAATCCATAATTTATGTAGACCACAATAAAGTAATTCTTTAAAGAAGGTATGGACTAAGCGCATAAGACTGTTTATCTATTAAAGAAAGGTCTGTTCTTTGTACACGTTCTTTAACAAAGGAGTCTTATACGAAATATACTTATGTGAGATTCCCATGTAACTTGGTTTCCTCGCCACATCTAATTCTGGATATCAAAGACGAACAACAAACCTAATGTATAGGTATACATAATACAAGTTTTTGAAGAGATTAGGACGGCAAATTTAATTAGTTAGGATTTGTAGGGAATCGGATTTACTAAGAAGTTTTATATTGGCTTCGTCTCGTGGCTCTATCGCGTCCTTGGCTTAGTTACACATTTTGCCAAAGTTGTTTGAAAATCCAATCAAGGTTGTTGAATAACGTCTTGTTTAGCTAGCAAAACTGTTTACTAAGCAATTCCTATTAAATTTATTTTTCGTTAAATAAACTTCCACGGAAATGGAACCGTGCTATTGTTTGATATCCGCAATCGTTGTGAAGGACACGACCAAAATGGAATTGGATTAGACGCAATTCAGTTTTTTTTTTTTATTACGGTAAACAAATTAAAGGTTTTTGTAAAATTTCTGGGATTTTTAATTCTCTCATAGGGTTCAGTGATTTTGATATCAAAAGATTGGGTTCTTTTTACTGCGCACCGAGTCCGGGATGACTAATGTTGGATAACAGATGCCATTCTGTCAATCTTTAAAATTTTTGGACCTATCCAAAGCAGACAACTTTCTGCAGATACTACCATAATATCCAAACCCTCTATAATCATAAATATGACTGTAAAGATTTCTTACGTTTGCCATTAATAGTTAAGTTAGCGGGTCCCTCGTCGGTCTCATCAGACAGTTCTCCGTCGCTGTGCGGTTGCGCACGCGCAACAGACGCCACGCTGCGCCGCTCGTTGAACGACTGCGACCGAAGCGCCATCTTGCCGTTCTCCCTGGAAACAAATTTAATTTATGGAAATTAAATCGGAAGACGCAATCTGTTTTTTATTTTTGTGTTCGACTGGAATGTCGTCCGAAACAGCTACTGTTTTTAGAAATGAATTTACTTAGTTATTGTAGAAACGATCGGATACAAGCTTCCGAAATTATGAGTAATTCAACTTAGGTCCCAATTAAAAATATTCGCGCTTTGTAATGTTTAAATGATACTATTAAGCGACAGCTTCTTTCCAAATACACTACATAAGCAAATCAGTTTCAATTGTAACACTTTAAATCAATTAACATTCAGCTGACAAATAAAAGAATGAAAATCTTTTCCAGCAAATTCCGAATGTCAGCACGAATCCATGACCAAACATAAATATCAATATTTATTTTTTATTATTGTTTACCTAGGTCTGTAATCAGGCAGGCGCGTGTTCCGTCTCTCCCTGCGCCATTTGCCGGTGAGCTCCTTGGGCTGCGCGCGCGGCGTTTCTGGAGACAGGGTGCGGTCGCCTTCAGACTCTCCGCTGGACGCAGTACTTGGGGTTTCTGGAAATAAATAGTTCATGAGTAAAGCTGGTCTATTTTAGATAAAGGAAAAGTTGAAGGGAAGTTTTGATAGTGATTTAATTCTTGGAGGCTATTTAAGTTCTTATCCACGAGCTCAAGTTTCTGACGATGAGGTGTTTAAAAAAAAACAATTTTATCAAAGGCAAACAGTTAACAATCCTATACTTTTGTTGATCATCTTCAGTTGTTTTTAAAAGTTCCACCACGAACAAATGCAGTCCATGCTTTATTATCTGAGAAAACCTTACCTAATACTATAGAAATACGAGGGACCTAGAAATTAAGAGTAAAATAGTTGAGTGTCGTGGAGGCCGGACCATTAGGTTCAATTTCAGGTTAGTTAAATACTGGTATTCAGCTGCATCTGGTTAGACTGGAAGCCGACCCCAACATAGTTGGGAAAAGGCTAGGCAGATGATGAGTTAAGTAATAGCTTTCCTTCCTACGAAGTTAATTTGTATTTGGTTTCAGGCCTTTGCTCACTAGTTTACAATCCGATACTATATTTGAACTTGATACTTCTGTAAGTAACAGAAGCTGCTAATAGATTTCACAAATTGGAAATTTTATCAGATTAATGTTGATATTAGAATCTAGTGTTACATTACCGAGTCTCTTTTAAAGACTCATCTGGAAAGCTCTGAAGGTAAACCTGTCAAAACAACTATTTCTTATTGGGACCCAAAACAGTTTGTAAATAGAAGCAGACAAATAAATGCTAGGTACCTTTCTGTGGAGAAGCAACCCACGGCTGCCAGAGAGGCACATTAAACTTAGGCGACTGAGGAGGTTCCATCGAGAGGAGATTCAAGTTACTCAGCGAAGTCCGAGCCAAGAGAAACAGATAGTGCGGTAGTTCCATCATCACAGCACACAATATCAGCACTAGATATCAACTGACACTAGTCACATGTCCACAAAATCACAACTATTAGAACCGTTACAAATGCCACTAATATTCGCAGAAGAAATAAACACAACACCCAAAACGTTCCTTTAGCAAATGTGCTAAGACGATAATATAGACAAGGCTTTGGCGTCCCGGCACAGGTAACACTGAAGGCCGACTGAATAAAAAATGAACTGGAAGAGATTACATTGGAATAAATAAATGAGATGAACAAAAAACAAACCGAAAAGGAAAAAGAGCATCACGCTACATCCACGCGGCCGGACGTTGCGGCGCTTCCTTCGAACCTTCCATGCACAGGATGTTAGTGGAACGACCTGTTTGGCCACATAGCACACACGCCAACATTACTGCGGAGCCCACTCACAGATAAAGCTAACTAACTAACGGACTAAGACTTGTGAAAAGAGAGCTTTTTGAATAGCAAGGCTAAACCAAATTAGAAGACAGTTAAAATATCACTTAATGAAATCATAAAATGTTAAAAACCCAAGACGTCAATTGATTTTGACAACACTACGACGATTGTCACCAGAGCCAAAGGTGAAAGAATTGAGAGCAAATACGGTCATTTGTGGCCATTATCTGAACACAAAGGAACTGATGACATCACACAATTTGGAAGTCAGTGAAGACTTCGCGATATCACACAGAACATTGTTTTGTAATTTTGATCAGTGACCTTATTATCTCCGTTAGTCGGTACGAATAAATGCATTCAAATGTGCCTACGTGATGTATTCGTATAAACAAATATTCAAATATTATCCTTGTTTCTGTCGCATCATCACCATCATCTTTTTGAGTTTATAAAGTGAGATACAAAAATATGTCTTCTAATTATTTACTGATTAAATTACTGAATTTAAAATAATCATCCTGTAGTTGAAACACATCAACCTGTTCGGTCCATTCATGAAAGTGCGTGCGCGCAGGGCGCGGGGATTAATGAACCCCCTTTACTCTTCTCCTTGCCTTTGCGTCTACAACCTTATTTGTTTATCTTTCTTGCAATACTGAACTGTATTCTTAAGATACTAAAGTTTTGATTAGGTTGTGACCTAAGATGGTATAGAAGCTGACGGGTGAACAAAGAAATTGAGCGTTGTTTCTTAAGTGGCAGTGTTGAATTTCGCTTGCCAATTTGGTTTTGTTATGTTGAATTTAAAATTACAGTGGTTGTATCCTTGGAAGGTTGTGTTTTATTTTTGTTGGAGGTGCGCGGGGAGGGGCGAGGGTGGGGGACTGTGAGAAGTTGCCGCATCTCTGCAGGCCCGTATAGGCATTAACTTTTTTATTGTCTAATAGAGCGGCGGGCAAAGGTACACCGACAGGTAGACTTAGGCGCCGTGCTTTAATTATGTCTGAGGATTTCGCCGAATAGAAATGGTAAATTAATAAGGGAATTAACACGGCTATTAGAGACGATGATCAGAGAAAACAATTATTTTTTCTCTGAATAACTTATGTGTGTAAAACGTTCTACGACAAAACTGGGATAATTATTTGGATTTAGTCCTATATAATGACATAATAAGAGATGTATAGCTACGAATAATCGTAGCTATACATCTCTTATTATGTAATGTATTATGTAAATTCACATAAATATCGTAAATAATACATAAGTATTATTTACGATATTTATGTGATTTTATGAATAAATCCAGCAAGAAAATATTATGCCTGTAAGGTTAGATAAACGAGTTCATTAACTAAAGGTTTACGCAAGGTTTAACCTCAGCAGATGACGTTTATAAACTTATATGGATTAGCTGGATAGAATCAAGGCTCCTTCAAACAGGCGCGACACGCGATATAAACGCGCGCGACAGAATGGCACCGCTCGTTGCGGGACTTGCGGTGCCTTGGTGTCGCGCGCGATTATATCGCGTGTCGCGCCTGTTGAAAGACCCTTTAATAGGTTTAGTTTTAGTCTTTATAAAGAACGTCCATTTATCTGTAGGGATAACGGGCACATATATGACTATTAACAAAACTATCTTATCTATATTGAAACTGAGGACTCTACCAATGCGGCGAAAAATGGAGAATGACAATTAGGAATATCCACGAACAATGCGTCTAATGATGATCAACCAGTTGATGAAAGCAGAGCTCTTCAAAGATGAAAACAGAATCGACGAACGCAAGCTGACCAAAGTAGAAACAAAGTCTTAGTGAAGATCTAAAGGCGGTCCAGACATTAAATGTGAATATTGTATTGAGTTACAAAACTTGACCCATCTCACATTTTGTCCACTAATCGACACTGACAAAAGCGCCGACCATCTGGTAACATACTGGGCTATACATGTAGTAAAATTTAATATGACATCGACACGACAGAAGACGACCTAGCGCCATTTTCAGAAACAGAATTCTAGCAGTAACTTGTACAGTGGGTCGCACGTCCTTTGATCTTGAGCTGGGCTAGCGTGACTACGCTATGTTGTAATAATAAAAGACCGAATATATAGCTTAAGTTACTACTCACGCGCGGCCTACTGTTCTTATGTATGTGAGACAGAATTATTCCAGCAACCCACAGCACCACGTTTTGTCCATACCAGCTTACTAAAAGTCTCAGGAATGGTATGAAAGTTTCTACTACCTACTCCAGTAACGCAGTACAGAAAGTTTTTCGTGATCTAATCAAGTTTCATATACTACATAAACATCTATCGGGCAGGTGTAATTGTCACGTAAATGTTTTTTTTTTCTTATTCAGCTTATTTGTGACTTGGCTCCGGTGAAGCGGATCATTTGTCGGTCATTGTTGCTCGGGATTCGATTTCTTTGCCACGCTGCTGGCCTAGTATCGATTGAACGAACGTGTAAAAGTTGGTTAAGAGAAAATAATATGACAAGGAAAGTGAGAGACAGGAAAATCGAAAAAATATCTGTAAGAGGGAAAACTTATTTGAAGAGCAGGTACCTACTGAAGTTGTTCTACAGGAGGTCTTATGGAAGACCATCGTGTTCTTCTTCTGGGAAGCAGGGTAATTGCGTAACACACTAACAGTATCTAGCAATGGCTTTCATTTTGACTGTTCAACAACATTCATTGCGTTATTTACGTTGCTGAGCAGACAAATTATTCAAACATATGAAGCAGTGGATTAGCAATATCGTTCAAAATGCTTCAGATTTTGATTGTTAGTGTGTTACGCAATTAGTGTGTTACGCTGGTTCCTATTTCAAAATAAAGTTATGTAATAGGACAGAAAATACAAAAAAAAATGGCATAGACAATGTACATTTTTGTATTGCCATTACAAAGCTTATCAAGTACCTACTTAAATAGCTGTTAAATCGCTGTTAATTTCCTCAACGAAAATAATTAAGACCTGATTGAAATTCCTTGTACGTATTTAAAAAACTATTAATTTTATCACCTTATCTCGGACTTGTTCTTGTTTGCCAATTAGTTAACATTTTATGTGGCCTTTCCACACATCGCAGTGAAGATCCTTGACACTAAATAAATAGCAATGAAAGCAACCTAGGCGATCACGTCTATTTTTACAGTAGCAAGTACTAGTAACAGCGTCACACAAGCCTTGCAAAATTGCTAATACTTCCTTATAAATAATAAAATGACTTCACAATGTATTTGATCCCTAAAAACCATAATAGGCGCTAACAGGGAGCGAATACTTTGACGGAAACGCATCAAATCATTTTTCAATGATGAAACGGATATAAAATAATAAGCTAAAATTAGCAGCAATTTGTGTGTTGTTTTCAATATAAACGGGATAATATTTTGGTTGGGAGGAGGTGTAATTCGGTTGGCGCATGCGCGATGCGGCCGCCCGGGGCGCCCATCCGTTCTCCTGCGGTATAAGGCCCTGCTTATTTGCACGCATATCGCTCATTTAAAAAGAGAGGGTACGCAGACTATGCAGACGGCAGAGTACATCTGCGGGATCGTAAAATTCTGCATGTAGGTACATAAATATTCGTTTGAAGTATTCGAGGGTCCCTTTTAAGCAAAGGTTAAGTGACTACGTTCGCGTAATAATACCTTCACTTTGTGCTGAGATGATTTAATGCCTGTCGAGGGGAATTGACTTCGGCTTCTCTACTAAGTAGGCCTCTCGTTGAATTCTGGAAACTCATGCTTTTTAAGTAGAGAACCAAGAAACCGAAGGAATCTCAATCATGATCAGTACATAAAAGTAGTCTAGAATAGTCTTTTTGCAACAATGTTGCGGTCACCTTCGAGTCTACATGTTCATACACCGAGTGACTACTACCTGACCTCCGCAATCCAATTACTGAGGGAGCTGTACCTCAGATTGGAGCGCTTGTCAAATTTGCGGGCTTTAGGTTACCTGCTATGACCCACTACGCATGTCAAAGGTGAATTAATTTGTATGACAACGAGGGGACATCTTGTTATACGAAGCACTAAAACCTAGTTAGGTTTACATACCAGCTCTGGTCTTATAAAGAAACAAACTACGTCCCGCTGGGAGAGCCTTTTAACATCCAAGGACAGCAAATAGTGGGTACCTAATTTAATTTATCCATCAAACAAGATTACTCAACACCACAAAATATTATAGGTCAGTCATTCGAACGTCGAAAATCAAGTAGACAGCTAAAAAATTGCGAATGATTCCAAATAAACAAAATGCCACTCATAAGCCGCTACGAAAATAATCCAAATATTCGACTACGTGTGAGATATTTGCATAATTTGTTATCGGATTCATATTCATGTAATCACGCATACCTACCAATACATGAAAACATCAGTGATTCCGCGTTGCTGGCGCTTGCGCTTCCCTAAGTACATTTATGTATAACTATTAACTGGTTAAAGGCGTCGTTCCGCATGCCTTAGCAATTTGTGATTATATTTATTTACAACTTGCCAATCACAAATGAGGAAAATGTTAACTATTTTGTCGTTTTAAATTGGCAGTCTTCTACAAGTCTGCTACGGATATTTTGTTGTTAGGTTTCGATGGGTTTCGATTTAGTGATTCTCTCTTAATCAGAAGGCCAATTCCCGTAATTAAAAACTTTAAAAATCTAGTCACAATTCGCGACAATCAATGTCTAAAACTTGTCAAAAATGTACTAAAACTTGTCAAAAATGTAGGCAAATCAGAGGTATTTTTGACAGATTTAGACTGAGGTGAGATCAGACGTGAACGCTCTTAAAATTACAATAACTGCCCCACAGTTCTGTGCTAATGGCATCCAAATGGCCAAATATTTGTGTCTAGAAAAAAAAAACGGATGAAAAAGTGGGATTTTGCATTACAGAATTATTTGAACTTTGGATTACCTACAGCAAAGAACTGACACGGATCTTCTTATCAAACAAAATATACATAGAAATGAATATTTTTATTCATTAAATTAGAACGCAACTAACAAAAACTTTTTAAAATTTTCGTGCAGCAAATCGCTACTGTCAGAAGCCGGAAAGCCTTCCTTTTAAATTATTTAATTTTATTTATAATCTCGTTTTCTTTTGCATGAAGCCGGTAGCAGCGTCCGTGTCTTGGGGCAGACAATCAACTTGTTATATTTTGCATAAAAACGCATTTAGATATTTCGTTTATCGAGGATGCTCGCGCGTACCTCGGAGGCATATTTTACAACACGAAGATGCGGTAGCTGGTAGCCAGGAATAATATTATTTATATTATGTAAAGGATTTACATATCTCAATGAAAGGTTGTACATCCCAAAACTAGTGATTGAGAGTACCTACGAGTATTAACTACGGTAACGGTGCCCAGCCTCAAAGCAAATTATTATGCAATGTAGCTGTGTTATCTATCAATTAATTTTCTCTATCTGTTGCTGTGTTTTTGTGTTTATCGTGTGTATTTGTTTCAAAGCAGTATTTTCATAGGTACCTATTTGTGTAATTTTAACAGTTCGCGTCCAATTTATTCATGTTTTCAAGCACCTACTTATACCTATACACAACAACATTACCAACATTTTAAGTGTTTTCAGCAAGGTCAGAGTCAGAAAAAACACTTAAAAAGTCGTTAATGTTGTTGTTTGTAGGTACATAAGTAAGTGCTTAAAAACATTAATGTTTTCAGCAAGTTCAGAGTCAGGGAGCGGTGAATGCTGAAGCGGTGAATGCTTGTGCGAATCCCGCACCTACGGCCTTAGGTAGAGGTGGAACACCGCGGTTGTTTTAGCCTGTAAGAGTCCGGCATCCCTTATGTCATCCCCACGATGGAGGAAGTCCATGAGGATTTCCACCGCGCACCCGAAAAAAAAAGTTCATAGTAAGAGTTTTCATAGTTTTTAGTAAAGTTGCTGCCATAAGCATTTTAAAAGGCCGGTTGTTGATTATGGAAACTTTAGAAACCACCACAGCTGAATTTTCATGTATTTCCACATTTGGCGTGTGCCTACTGCCAATATCCTACCTACAATCGAGTAGTTTCTACCATCGATCGGTTAACTTAATGGAATTTAACGCCTTATTTGTTATGACTATAAAGTTGATTATAACTCCCAAATAATTCAATAGTTTTGCATTCCTGAAATCATCTAGGTATAATACACAAATCACAATATAACAATGCTAGTGACGAGCTCATGAAACAGGCGCCCAATAATTCGGTTAGTCATAACAGATTCGTCTATCGATGGCTGACATAACATGATATTAAAGACTGTTTACAAAACATGGCTTATTGTCTGAAGACGGTTGTAAAGATGTGTCGAATGATTTGTTTACATTTCAGTTGGGAAGGCGGATGTGTGAAGCGAAAGTACGGGAAGCGCCACCAATCATTCCGCATTCCATTACCTACACGCAGGCTTGAACGTAGCACTATTATGAGTGGCGATAGGTGCAGTTTTATAACTATGCCTATCAACTCAAGTGGGCGTAATTAGAATTTATTTTATGTCCCTATCAATTGAAGCTGTAGGTAATTAGTAGAACTGTTTTATTATTGTCTATTGGTTAGTGTAATGTTCTAACTTATTTTTATGCGTTTAAAATATGTAAAGTTACGGTAAGTATCCATCTTTTCAGCGGGATTGTCCGAAAGGGTTACCGCTGGCCCGGAACATAAAGGGCTAAGGAAGGAACACGGGTGGGTTTTAGTCAGTAAGAGTTTAACACTCCCTTCCGTTCCACCCAGAGCGGGAGTGCTCATTTCATGAAAAAAAAAAAGTTTCCATCTTTTAATGATTACGCTTCCGTTTAGGTACCTACCTAGGTACCCATCATTTTTAACGGACTTCAAAAAAGGAGGTTCTGTATTCGACCCGTAGTATGTATGTACATAATAATATGTATGTTTGTATGTCCGCGATTTTCTCAAAAACGAATGAGCTAATTTTGATAATTCTTTCATTAATGTGATCTACATACTTTCAGGACTTTCAGGAAGGTTTTAGTATATAATACATTAGGTAATTATTCTTATGTACGAAGTTATTTACATACCTAAATGCTCTCCGGCATTTCTATGCGAATTTTGATGATTCTTCTAGTAGGTACAGACGCCAGCACATCAACCTACTACAATCTGTCAAATTTCTTTAATAGATTTTCAACTTTATCGCGAAAGTATTAGGTTCAAAGTTGATTGGGAAAATTTGACAGTTTCGGGTAGCTTGATGTGCTGGCGTCTGTACCTACCGACTAGAAGAATCATCTTTTCTTCAATTCTCCAATGCACTAGTGTTAATTGAATTTGTGTTGGGTGAAAAACAATTAAAAAGTGAAAAATATTTTTTTTTTACAAAGGAAACAAAATACTCCAAAAAAAACTAAGTACAAAGTGATAAATAACTTTAATTTCGGAGAAAATATTTTATGACTAGATTTCCACTTAGGTATATTATTTACCTAAATACTAGAAAAGCAATTAAGTATATTTTTTTCTCTACCAATTAGGTAACTATTTTACCTATATTTAAGTTTTATATTGGGTCAACGCATTTTCTTTAGTGACATAAGGTTTAAATTAGGTAGGTATTATTCGTTGCCATATTTCTGCAATAACCTATTGCATTCTTTACGTTGCGTTCTTATTATGCATTTCGATAACCTATTACGTGTATAATGTATATTCAATTCTAATTGAATTCAAATCGTGACTCTTCGCATTTGTTTCGGATTGCTGCATTTAAAGAATTCGCGGGTTTTTATTTAAGTGGTTAATAAACGCGCGCATTAATTATAATTAATGCGCGCGTTTTCAGATGTTAACGAGAAGTCAGATTTGAATCGGCTAAGGCTGTTTAATGCCAAGAACTTATAAACTTGTCTAACAATGAGATCAAGGGACGAACGTGTGAACGTGTTTCTAGTACGTAGGGACTTAAATAGGTGAAATGGAAACTTCTCACCGACATCTGGAAAAATATTTCCTTTATTTCACACTGAATAAGTTTACAAAGGTTATTGCAGTTGTATAAATCAAGTTTTGCATAGGTTACCTATAAGGCGGTTCTATCTATCTAACCCTAGCATACAAAAAATCAATAGCTTGATGTTACTTTGATACGACTAACGCCCTCTGTCGTGTGTTCAAAATACCCAGAAACAGCATTTCGGGTAAGCGCCATCTAGTTGCACGAAAAGTAGAGTAAACAGGCTGTAGGGGCAAGTTGAAACATGCTTCGGAACATATAGTTCGAATAGTTTCAAAAAGATGGAGGCACTATCGATATCGGACTTAAAAAAACAGTTGGAAACCGTTTTCGTGTACTCATTCTCCTCATCGACTGATAAGCGTTATTGTATGCATATGGCAGTAAAACGGGTTGTTGAAATGTACAGCTGCTATCAAATTACTTTACAAACAGTTCCCCTCCACTTTTCAGGTCAATATGGGAGCTATTAAGCCAAGAATTACAAGCAAATTAACCTCTTTTGCACATAACATAAAGAAATTTAATGAATACTCATGACTTTTCAAAAGAAAACACAATTAAATATTAAAAAGATCATGGAAAATCTACTACGGAAGAATATCTTGACTGCTTGAGTCCGAATAAAAACTTAATGCTTGACGCAATGCAAAAGGAATGCTTGAATGTTAATACTTTACTTATTCGCTCTGTCAGGTTTTCCTTACGAAGTGAACAGAACTACGAACCATGCCAATACTATAATATCTAGGTACTTATGTGAATTCACAAAGCATTTAACAATATTTAAGTAATTATGGAAAAATATATTGGACCACATTAAAAATGAGGCGTTACCTCTACACCCTATTCACAAAACGTAACAACCCAGACATAAAAAGTTTTAGTGGCAAGGCAAACCTTGACAGCATATAGGAAGGATCAGTGCAAGCAAAAAAGTAATTACCAACCACCCAATAGTTTACGTTTGAAGTAAGTATTTAGGAGAGAAGGCTACGAACAGACTGCTGCGCTTAGAAATAAAATAATACGCAGCAAATACCTAGCTAGCAACATTGTGATTAATTCCGAAGTCGAGATTACTCCAGATTAGCTCAGTAACAGTAATGTCATGTTAAAACATGAGTAGTGTAAGTACAGTAATTAACGTAGCCACCCTGGGGTTTCAGCTGGAGCATGACGGATGTTTGACGGTGCTTGGTTGCGTAACGAACACTCCGCCCGTGACCTTCCGAAGTGTATAATATGTATGTATAGATAGTGTATGGAATTTACGTTTAAATAAATAAGAATTTATATTATTATTTAATTAAAAGTAAAGTCTTCTATATAAAGGAACTCTATCTCCCTCTCTCTGGCAGTCGCTCCATGTAACATACTGGTTACATGGAGCATCACACATAGCTGCATCTGTTAAACTGGAAGCCGACCCCGACATAGTTGGAATATAGGGTAGATTGATTGATAAGGAACTCTTTAGATTGTTTATTTTTGCTACTCAAAATATGAAGTAGGTATAGGTCAACTACATACCCCATACCTAAAAGATGCTGAAAAACACTTTGGGATGGTTTTCTGGGTGAAAAGGGGTTTTCGATGTAGGTAAGTATAAGAGTTACAGTAGATTGATGAAATATTTAATAGCACGAATAGGACTACGACTGATTTATCAGAAAAAACTGAAGATGTAGATCAAGTTTTAAGATAGGTTAATCCATTTTTTTTTTAAATGAAGGCTTTCACAAATGCAAGGCGATCAAATGATAATTGTTAGATATCAGTGGTAAAAATCTGTCGGAAAGTCAAAAGTGGTTCGTTCGGAGGTGATCAGTAACCAAATGTTATGTAAATGCAATTAAGAATTTATATCACATAAGCATAAATCACTGACTATGGATTACTAGATTATATTGTTTATTTTAGTGGAATCCAGTTAATGACATCCGTAATTAAACAGAGATTAAACATAAGGTCATCGTCATGTATTCAGATTACGTGAAATTGCCTAATTATTTAATTAACCTCGTTTCAACTATTTAATTTAAACTAATATTTAGTCAAGATTTAGGAGATGCCTATTCCGTTCCACAAATATTTGCTTCACACATGATTCTATTAGATCTTCTCAGTAGCTACTTGGGATACATTTATCAGGGTTAAGTTAACATTAAAATTCAATCATAATTAACAATGTCGCCGTCCAAGGTGGCTGGTAGATCGTTATTTTTATATGGAAGCCTGAGCGATCAGCCACAGTACCTAAGTATAAAGTGCCACGCATACCTATCATGATTACCGACTTACCAACAAATAACAATACAATGGAACGTCAACTCTGCTAATTGTGCGACAGAGTATAAAAAAGCCGACTAACTGCACATCAATTACTGTTACGCGGTTCAAATCATTGTTTGATGTTGTTTTACAGTAGTTAGGTACTGACTACCATGGATTTTCTATGAAAATGGAAGACGTTTTAAATTGCGCGCGTGTCGAAGGAAGCGAGTGATTTAAGAGAGGAAAAACTCTTTCCCTATGATAGTTTTACCGATAACGTAGGAACTGGGGTTGATAGGTCTGCCTACAAACTAATCCCATGATATTTTTGTCAAATTGTTGGTAGCATTTCTCCAGGTGCAAACTATAAGTGAATTAATAGGGAGGTTATGTTTCCACCTCCTAATGAACAATCTGGCAAGCCTTGTACTTAGGTAGATGTTTAAGTCATCGAACAAATTTGATCGATGGCTTATCATTTTTATGGCTACCACAATAGCTTTATTACCTGCCAGAAATAATCCAATCTTTCGCAAAGCCTTCGATCAAAATGGAATAATCCTCTCTTAAACAGAGACACGCGATTTCTAAGTTAATTCGTTTGAGGGCTGATTTTTCCATCAACTTTTATTCGAGAAATAAAATTGACGTTTGACAGTTTTTGTATGAAATAACTGTCAACATTTCAAAATTATTCCTCGAATAGAATTATCAGATGATTGAAAAATCAGCCCTAAATTTTCTTAAATAAGAATCATCATGTTTTTATTCTTCTTTTTTTTAACTTCTGAAACTTCGGAAAACATGTTATTTATATTGAAACTATCAATATTTGAATATGTAGTTCTAAGTAGAAGTCATTCCCGAGTCTTTCACGTATAGAACGCGAAGTTTCAAATGAAGTTAGGTAAATATTCAAGAGATTCAGCACACAA
Organism: Luperina nickerlii; assembly: GCA_963855955.1. NCBI lineage: Eukaryota > Metazoa > Arthropoda > Insecta > Lepidoptera > Noctuidae > Luperina > Luperina nickerlii. The sequence goes on from OY979669.1 coordinate 9,987,646, forward strand.
TTTTCAGTGGTCGTTAAAATTAAACTGTGAACAAAAGTAGTTTGAAGTTGTGTTGGAATTTGGGTGAATCAACAAAATACGAAGCAATGTTCATTTTCCTGTACGTATGAAAAACTCCATGTCGTTGTGTATTAAATTATGTATGACCTGTTATAGCAAACCTACAAAAACAGGAAATGATAATGGACGTATGTTAATGGTTCGAAAAATATTTATTATTATTAAATCGAATATGTTTTTGGGTGAAGAAGTAAGTAAAGTAGTAGATACTTACTTAATTAAATACTAGGTAAATATTTATTTTATTTGACTCTTATCTGAAGAAAGGTGATAGACAATAATGAGAGCTTTGTTATCTTTAAGGCTGTCTGCCTTAAAGATAACAAAGTTGCAAAAGTTTTTGAATTCGTTTCGAGAGGCAGTCGAGTCCAGACGGGCAGGTAGTCTCCCAACCCCGCTATGTATGCGGCGAACTTATTATTACATAACATATCACCACGTACATTCGTGTGTCGGTACGTGGTAGCCCTGACATGCTTCGATCAATTCAATCGCAACTATAAGGAGATCCCTTATGTGGATTCAAATGTTGGCCTAATGTTTCATACAACGTCCAACCACGCATACGAATGAAATTCGGATAAAAAAACATATTATCATAGCGTCTAATGAAGCGGAGAAAAACGTCTCAATTCATAAACGTCGCATATAATCGGGCAAACTCACTGGATAAATCATTCAAAAGAATTTTCTACGATTTATTATCGCCCGTGGCACGTAAAAATTACTAATATTTAGTGTAAAAAATGACGTAGTTCCAGCGTCACGACACTGCACATTGCATCACCGCAGGGCACGGGCGTTGTCTGGAATCCATGCATGTTTAGTGTCTATCTACTTACTGTTTATTGAGAATTTTATTATCTACAACGAGTACAAACTGTGCATTCCTGATGGCGTAAACATCCCAGTATTCGAAGACACGATAACATGACTCTAAGAGAGGGCAAGTGAAAAATCAAATGCCTCCGAAGGCTATTAACATTCCTTACTTATTAATAAGTACGAGTCGATGCGAGGATTAAGTCATGTCGCAGGAATCGCGGAACGAATCGGTAATGGGCATCACGCTCAATGCAGCTCTTAAATTCGTTAATACACACAAGAAGACATGCATAACTGATGTAAAGTTAACCAAGGGACTATTATTTTTCTCTACCCGAAGTCACGCACAGTTTACCTAGGTACTAATAAGGGTTCAAAGACTTGGAAGTGTTTTCCATATTAATAGAAATATAGTTCGTTTAATAAATCTCTGTAGCCGTCCTTTGCTGACGTCTATCACGAATGAATATTACAATAAAGTGTCTCCAACCAAAGCGTCATAAAATATCAATTCGCGTTCAATGTCACACAAACGGGTCAGTTCAGCGTACAGCTATTTTGTTTATGATATTTTCGAAATATTCCTTTCATATACATGTGAACGTGCTACGTAACGAGCCGAATTATGTGATAATAATACAAAAAAGATTGTAGAAATATCATTGGCGTCTAGTTAGCAGCCTCTATTAGATCATTGTAACAATATGCGAGACGGCCCGAATAGCTGGAATAGCTGCACTCTCGCTTCGCTGCCAACGAAATGGAATCCGTTGCCATTAGAAATTCTACTGTACATGATGACTTCATTGGTATCGGGATTCCTTCAGCGCGTGCCGTGTCCACCCGCCTCAGGTGTGACTGTAAGACGCATTCACATTTTTTCCACCCACTAACTGTTGGAATTTATTAACTATAAAAGCTTTCATATTTTAATTGGGTATCTGTATGAGGTGTCATAGAACATTATGCAGATACTAATTATCGTAATTTATTGTTTTGTTGTCCACACTTCGCAAGTCCGCAGTATTATTGGGCGGACGTAAACAACTATGCAAAATTTTAATTTACGATGTCCGAAAATAATATTTGTACTTACAACAATAGTGATCAGTGATTGCATACCGTCCTAAGAATGCTCGTAACTGTAGTCCGCAACGCAACCTACATTCAGCATTCTTTTCGAAACCGTAACACGCCGCCTCTGCGTTCCGGATATACTCGTTCATGCCACATTCACCCCAATATCTTTCGCAATAAAACCTATTTCAATTCGATACATGTGATAGAATGCCAGGTATTGCATTTCTAGAGAGCTGTAAAACTACATACACAAAGTAATGTGCGATTGATATGATGAATTGATAACCGCCTCTAGATTTCCAAATCAAATCAAATTAAATTATTTATTTGCTAGAATGCATGTAAGTATACAAAGGTCGTGAATAATTAAAGTTGAGCCATACATTCTGCCCAAGATTCGACATGCAAAATTTAAATAAATGAAAACGATGCTCCAAGTTGTAAAATATTCGTAGTTTTGGGCGTAACCCATTATGTAACCATTTGAATACTAAGCTTGAAGTGGTGTGGTGTGGCCAAGATAACAAACAATTGTTGGCTAATTCTTTTAGGCTTCTTACGGCTTTTTAGGGTATGGGCCTACTTTTAATATTTCCCTACTCTTACAAAACAGTAAACACTTATCTACTTTTTTGTAAGCTGCGTTTTACATAAGAAGAGTAGCGCGGGCGCAGCGTGGTCGTTGCTTACGAGGCAGCCCTAAAACATGAGCCGTGCCAATTTGTTGGTCGGTAGAGAGCATGGTCCGACCAAATTCCTGAACGCTTTCTCTGGTGCGAGTGGTGCTGGTGGTGGCCGAGGCACGCACGTGCCGTGCTCGTCGCCTGCGCACGCAGACCAACGAAAGTGAGCGCCAAACCGCGTGCGCCCGCGCCGCTGTCATCGCGTTGCATAATTATCCGCGATCCGACCATTGTTTGTAAACACTCAATAAACAAGAACGCATCACTAAATTGCGTGACCGTATTTTGATTAGATAGGTACGCGTATCAAAGTGCATCGTTAAGTGGAATTAAAACTACACATTTTTTATCTGTGAAATTCCTCAGACTAATTGTCTACATGATAATGTAAAGAATACCTACTACGTACATGCCTGTTTAATAATTATACTTATTATTTATTTTCAGAGTACCCATTCCAATAAATTGCCCGCAGATTAATGGCTGGAGCGCTATTACGGGGGATATAGGTTGAAATTAGGTCCTAAGGATGTCCAGTATCGTTCTAAAAACCCGTGTAATGCTGGTATCGGTATTCGGATATTTGTCAGAGGGATTCAAGACAAGCCGGATGGGCTGCCGGATTGTGGGTCGGCGAAATTCGCGCGGGACGCGTTTCACGTCGCCAAGGTCTCGTGGTGGCTCTCAGAAAGCTCTGCTTTCTCATCGGGGTTTAACTCCATTGTTAAGTTATTCTTAGAGAGAAAGGCTTATTAATGGTTAATCGTTCACGACTTCATAATAATTACGGTCAATGTATGCGAAATTCGAATTTACCCACATTTTTTAACCCGGATGTGACGCTCGAGAGCGTGTAACCAAGAAAAAATTGGTTGGCGTGACCGTCATATTCAGACGGTCATCGGCGAGGAAGCGAGGTTTAATCGTCAATGAAGCCTTTCATCGCGAAACCAGTCCAAGTAGATAAACAATAGTATCCTTTGTGAAACGATTGTCGGTCCGAATGCGCTTGAAGCAACAGTTCCGACAAAAAGTCGAGTTGTTTGCTATTCGGTAGAGTTGAACGACAGAGCTCATGGAAAGCAATGATGATTATTAAAATGGATTTTGCAGAGCAAAAACCGAGATGCAGTCAAAACGGCCAGTGGAACTGTACAAGTTTCTAAAAATAAATGAATATAATATGTGAGGAGCTATAGATTCCTTTTCTTGTTATAGAGCGACTAGCACGCGACGGTCTTGTTGGATGTCTATTAAACAATGTCAGGTGGAATCTGGAATGCGACCCGCCTACAAGGCCGCGTGCCATCTCGCGTATAGGTAGTCAATATTCAGCGGACGCTTTATCAACTTTTATCATATTCGTTTTGCTTGCTTTTTATTAAGTGACTATTTTCGTTCGTTTGTAGAGATGTATCGTCATCGTTAGTGTAAATCACCCGCTTCGCATTCCTACAGATATTTCTTCGTCGTTTTTTAGAGTTCGGTTGTTGCACAAACGCATGCCTTAAGAGTGAAGTTATGATATCAAAGGTAAAAATGTCCCTTCGGAACTCAAGCATGAATAAAAATGTTGAACATAAATATTTACCGAAGCTGTCTGAATCGCTTGCAGGGTACGCGGGGCACGGCTGGACCATCGTCGCAGCGCGCGATAGCACGTCCAGTGCTGATTCCACCTTCTCCATGTTTACCTGATACAATAAATAACACACAGTTATAATACGTGTCCTATTTACATAACATAGAATTGGAGTAGGTATAAAAAAGAAAATGACATTGGTAGATCAAGTCATAGCCATATCAGCGATTGAAATCATCGACAATTTTCTGACAGCTTATATGAAAATTAAACGTTATCCTAACAAACGGCAATCCAATATCATCACAGATATTTTGGTTCGGAAATGATACGTCGACATTATTCATTTAGTCTAAATATTTGAAGGAATTCATGTCTGGCAGCTCAGAGCTGTTTGGCTTGGAGTTAAATATCGCAGACTAAAAGTCATAAAGGCATGCGAATACCAAAGCGGCGGAAATTCCTCACGGCACGTAAACGGCTAGACGGTGGACAGACGTGCGCCGAGTCGTACGAACACCACGTAAATAAGAGGGAGGAATCAGATGATCAAACAAAGAGTTGTGAAACGTGGCAATCGGCCGCATACCGCGACCGCGCCGGGAACGAAGCCAATGGACCACTGTATCGCAGATCAGACACTAACGCTTCGCCAAAATATTAGCATTTCATCTTTAATTAACTTGCAACCATTGATTTTTTTGTACGGGTTAAAAATGAGCATACATGTGATCAGTGTAAATATTGTATGGGCAATATTAGAGTTGAGAAAGAACAAAGAAACGATGGATGGATTGTGAAAAAGTTGATATGACTGGAAAGGGGTGACAACTGGAGCTGACGCCTAATAGAGATGTGAAGACTGTGAAGAGACATGGTGCTCCGGCCCCATATAAATTAGAATCAATGCAGGAGGATGATGATATGATGATGAGTGATTGAGATTCTTATGAAGTCAAAAAAAGGAACTTTAGCCTTGAACACACAAAAAATCCAATTATTCGCGACAGCGTTAATTAATAATGAGCTAGTTAAGGTGATATAATTAGAAAATTGAATGAAGTGCGGATTACGCTACAATTCCGAGTGCCTATCACCATAAGCTTTAAGAATCAATAGCTACAGACAGGTAACGAGGAAAACTCAAGTGGTGTTAGCGAGAAACTAGTAAATAATATGAACTGAAAATAAGAAGAACTGAAGATAAAACAACAGTTTAATTAGTTGTTTTAATGCGTAGTAATATATCTAATAGATTTGTGTGGTACTTGCTACTTACCTACCAGTTTATAAGCCAGTAGTAGGTATCTACTTCAATCACCTCTTCACCAATGAGCTTCAACTTCATAAGCTCATTGCAATGACTATCTATTTTAATGCGATGGAAGTACCAGAACATTAAATTACACCTTTTATAAAGTCTTTTTGTCTATTAGTGAGGCATATATTAATGATTAACGAGGTATTCACGACCGCGTGTGACTTCAATCTTACTTAATTAGTTTAATGATTGATGAGTCGCATATTTTGGACCAGATTTCAAAACTATCATCATAATTTTAATTATAATTTGGCCACCATAAGAACTTTGCGTATTATTTGACAACGCAGACCAAAATATTGTGTTAATACTAAACGAGATTCGCATAGTTAAATCTGCATACCAAGCAACATATTTTTGTGGCGGTCATGCCAAACAAAACAAATAGACAACAATGTCATTGGTTATTTAACTGAATACCTATTAGTCAGTAGCAATATAATAAAAAGCAGTAAACCGACTGTAATTAATGATACTAAAGACACAATAAAGCGAATGAAGCGAAGACGCGCATTCCCTGAGTAGCGAGTACTGTATATAATTCATAAACAAATGCCACTAACTAATCTAAATGGACGTTAGATTCCTGGAATGTGAAAATAATGATATTACATTTAAAAGTAACGTAGCGTGCTGTTATTATCGAATAATTTACGGAGGTGTGGAAGAAGGGAAGGGTAAACAAAACATTGGAATGACGAGTGATGCGATGACTACGTTAATGATGAGGAATTTGGTACATTAACCACAATAGAATTTTTCTGGCCGGAGGCGGAGTCACGAGTACGGTCAGTGCTGGTATGTCGGTATACACACGTCGAATAGATCATTCGACACATATTCAGATGGTCACGAACCCATTCAACGGAACATGGAAGTTGTAATGGAATTCGAAACGAAAATTCCATTAAAAAGTTACTACTTGGACATGATTTTCTCGGTAAAAATGTTAATCCCGAGCTTGAATTCTTGAAGCATTACTTGTATTAAGTGAATCAGAACTGGATATTAGATATATTACAAAAGTAAAAACACGAATGCAAGGAATGCTTAGTAGTCATTTACATTCCCTATGACCACTTTGTGGTGAAAAAAAATATTTTGAAGGATTAATAGAAAGCGTTTGCACTAATTCAAGGAAAACCAAATTTGCATTTCGGTAAAATGTAATTTGTTAATGTGCAAAGAATATTGATTATTAGGATGAATTAGGGTGTAAGAAGAATATAAGACCAAGGAGACGATGGATGGATTGTATCGAAGATGATATGTCTAGAAAGGGAGGACTACTGAAATATATGTAAAAAGACATGCTGCGCCGCTCCCAAATAGATTGGCTTAAGGAAGGGCAGGACGATCATATTAGATTTTTTTTAGCATAGACAGAATGATTAGTTGTTCTAATAAGAATATGATCAGACTGAAGTACCAATAAATAACTAAGGATGGCTGTGTTTACATTTACTACAGCAGCTGTTCAACATCTGCGGAGACTTATTATCTAGAATATATAACCTTTTATAGTAAATAAATAACAAATAATAACTGCTACTAGACAGAAAACAATGACAGACAACATTTAAATAAAGAGAACGTTAAAGAAATACATTTATATTGTGTTGTCTATACTTCTTTATACCACAGTAGTATATTCTATTCTATTGCAAATTTATTCGAGTGTGACGAGAACAAAAAAGACATTAGTTTTTGACCATGTATAAAGACAAATATAATAATTTTTCTTTATTTATTTATAAGGGCTTTTACCAGTCTCATCGTATCCTAAACAAATGTACTTTCACAGGACGTGGGCCATGAATGTGAACAAACTCTTCGCATCGTCGCCGTTTGGTTGGGATAGATTTGTATGGAATCAGTTCTGTTCAAATTCAGGGACCTTAATAAATTATTTCTACTGGACTCATAGTGGACACATTCCAAAGACAAATATTTATTTGATTAACACATCGTAGTGTCTGAAAGCAACAAGTAACAATGTGAGGAGCAATACCAATTAATACAACCTAAATTGTTATCACCTGCCAGTATCCAAACGTAAACCACATGGTAGTCGAACCTTGACATTCCAAATGCTAAAAATAATAATCTATTTCAGTTTTAACGTAATACTTTTGAAACTATGCCTTAAGACTAGGGGTTAGGGTTATTTATGTATGGACGGTTTTAAGTATTCTTTTGTCGGTTGGCCCGCATTTGGGGTGAGGCGTATTCTTTTACGACGGTCGCTACCCCTGCTGTGTTCGAGCGCACGTGACTTGGGGCCGGGATACCGGCAGATGTTACTATTGTAGGGTTGCAGAGCCCCCTCGTGTATTGTCGACGCTCCCAAAAACTAACGTTGCTACATCGAGTTTGGAATCATTACGCGTAAAAATACCGTTAGAGATTCTAACTAGGTAGGTACTCAATTACGTTAACAATGTTAATTTGTCTTGCAGTCTCTTCTGTCTAATTAGGACAACTGAACCAAGAAACTGTTAAATGAGTTACATGTATGTCGACGCGTCAAATTAATTATAGTTTGTAATTACTTACTAATTAAATAATTCAGGTTAATCAAACCAATTTTAAAATACTATAATCGCTTAGTAGCTTTTCTAACCATTATTGTCAAGTCATTTGATTTTTAATAATTTTAATTGGATGTTTTAGATGGTCAATATACCAAGTTTAAAAACTACAAGTTATGATGTCAGTTACATATAACGATTTATTACCTAAACCATATTGATAATTCATATTATGATTTGTAAACATCAATCGGTGTGTTTTTATCTAACTGAAGTAACATTTGATTAAAATAACATTGAAACTGAAATGGCGTCCATATTGCTACGCTTGATAAAAACACATCCGATTTAAAATAAGAAAAGCTAAAATTTATGTTCAGGTTTTAAAATTACTAATAAATTGAGTTAGTATTTGTCAATTTATAATAGCGATTACATTCGTCACTTATTGTTTAGATTAAAATGTTAAATATCTAGGCAAGATCCGGTGGCGCGAACGGCCATGTTGTTTTCATTATTAGGAGTTTAGTTGGATCGTTGAAAAGTTTTTGTGAGGCTATTGCGCCGCTGGAAATTGTAGAGAGTAGAAGACTCCGGAGATCCTGTGAGTAAACAGTTCATGTAGCTTTAAATTGCTGTGTTTTTGCAATATTATTAATTTTAATTATGTTCCTATGTTAAAGTGTACTAAATTATAAAGTGTTGTTCTATTGTTTGGTGTTTTTCATTATCCTGCAATGTCTGAGAATAATAGCGAGAGTAGTGACATCAGCAATGCTGATGTCACTCTTTCTAAAAATTTAAATGGGGACACTCCGCCGTTATCAGAAGTGGGATCTCTACCCCCTTCTGCCGGACATTCTGGTTCAAACAAAGAAAATGTTTCTGCTTCTGCTATCGGCGTACCCACCGAGTTTTTCTCACAGATGTTGCAGGTGATGAAGGGCATGACCGATCGTATTTCTAAACAATCTGAGAAAGTTAAAATTAGTGACGTATTTTTACCATCGTACGATCCGGATGCCAATATAGGAATACGTGAGTGGTGTCAACATGTGAGTACGGCCATGGAAACCTACAGCCTGACCGATTACGATGTTAGAATGAAAGTTGGAAGTCTACTTAAAGGTCGTGCCAGGTTGTGGGTGGACAATTGGTTGGTTACCACATCCACGTGGCAGGAATTGCGTAATTTATTAATAACTACATTCGAACCTGAAAATAGGTACTCTCGAGACATTCTTCGATTCAGAGAGCATACTTATGACAATAATAAGGATATTGCGCAATTTCTGTCTCAAGCGTGGGTACTTTGGCGCCGCATCACAAAAGATAAATTATCTAACGAGGACGCGGTTGAGGCGGTTATTGGCTGTATTGGGGATGACCGACTGAGGATCGAATTATTGAATGCGCGTGCGGTATCGGTTCCAGAACTTATTTCTGTGGCATCATCTATTCGCCATATTAAAAGACCAAACCCAAATTCATCTAATAGTCAGTCGGTTATCAACAAGCGACCACGATTTTCTGAAAAGCAACTATTTTGCCAGGTATGTAAAAAGTCAGGCCATGAAACACGGGACTGTCGTTTTAATAAAAAACCTGATGGCATCCAACCACGTCCTCAAGAAAACAAATCGGTTTCTAGTGCTGAGACAGACAAGCCAACGTGTACATTTTGTTCAAAGATTGGCCATACATTTGACAAATGTTTTAAGCGTGAACGTGCAGTAATATCTAAAATTAATTGTGTGGGTGCAAATAAGCTGGCTTTTATACAAATAAAAATTGGTAACGTTAAAATTCAGGCCATGTTTGATAGTGGTGCAGAATGTTCACTAGTACGCGAGTCTGTAACGGCTAAATTGCCTGGAAAAAGAACGAATGAGGTTAGCTATTTAAAGGGTATTGGTCAATTTACGGTACTTTCCCTTACAAAAATAACAACAGTATGTATTATCGACAATTTACGAGTAGAGCTTCAATTTCATGTAGTAGCAGATTATGAGATATGTGCTGATGTCATTATTGGCATAAATCTTGTCGACAATACAAACATTGGAGTATTAGTAACGTCACGAGGTGCTAAACTGTTTCATCAACCGATAGTAAGCCACATACGATCTGATAGTAATAAATTTGATAAGTTGGACTGTGATTTAACTGATGACGATCAAGTAGCTGAATTGAAAATATTGCTTAACAAATATGAACATGTATTTATTAGCGGGTTCCCAAAGACCAGGGTGAACACCGGTGAATTAGAAATCCGACTACAAGACCCCACTAAGCGAGTGGAACGTCGACCATACCGTTTAAGCCCGGTTGAACGGGAGAAAGTACGCAATATTGTAAGTGAGCTACTTGAACACAAAATCATACGCGAAAGTAAATCTTCGTTTGCGAGTCCAATAATATTGGTCAAAAAGAAAAATGGTCAGGATCGTATGTGTGTAGACTTCAGGGAACTGAACAGAAATACCCTTAGAGACCACTACCCTTTACCAATAATTTCGGACCAAATAGACCAACTGGCTGGTGGTAATTTCTTTTCTACTTTTGATATGGCAGCTGGATTCCACCAGATTCCAGTTGCAGAGGAGTCAATTGAAAGGACTGCATTTGTCACGCCCGATGGGCTTTATGAATATCTAGCCATGCCATTTGGTCTAAGCAACGCTTGCTCGGTTTACCAGCGTTGTATTAATAAAGCGCTGATGCCGCTATTGATAAAGCAGGTATGCCAGGTTTACGTAGATGACGTCCTCTCAAAATGTAGGGATTTCCAAGAAGGCCTCTCTAATATAGAGCAAATATTAATTGCTTTGCAAAGGGCTGGCTTCTCAATTAATATTGAGAAAACTGCTTTTTTTAAACGTTCCATTGAGTACTTGGGCAATATAATAGCTGATGGGCAAGTTGGTCCAAGTCCAAGGAAAGTGGAAGCTTTAACAATGGCACCAGTACCGACTACAGCTAAGCAAGTCAGACAATTCAATGGCCTCGCTAGTTATTTCCGGCGTTTCATTCCCAATTTTTCCCGAGTTATGATGCCACTTTATGAGTTAACAAAAAAAGACACTAAATGGGAATGGAACGGCAGACATGACGAGGCCCGTAACAAAATTATCCAGTATTTGTCTACTGCGCCTACCTTATCCCTATTTCAGGAAGACGCGCCAATTGAACTATACACGGACGCCAGCAGCCTTGGATACGGAGCTGTACTGGTCCAGGTAATCGACGGACGCCAGCACCCGATCGCTTATATGAGTCAACGTACTACTGACGCGGAAAGCCGCTATCACTCATATGAGCTGGAGACACTGGCGGTGGTGAGAGCAATTAAACACTTTAGGCAGTATCTGTATGGACGTAAGTTTAAAGTTATTACAGATTGCAATGCTCTTAAGGCGTCCAAACACAAGAAAGACCTGCTACCTAGAGTACATCGCTGGTGGGCTTTTCTACAAAATTATAATTTTGACGTAGAATATAGAAAAGGTGAAAGGCTGCAACACGCAGATTTCTTCAGCAGAAATCCCTCTGGTAAGTTTTGCACAAATATATTAACATCCGACATGAAATGGATACAAATAGAACAACGACGCGATGAAAAGCTGCGTTCACTCATAGAAAACCCTACTCCTGGTTTTGAAGTGGAAGACAATGTCCTAAAGAAGATCTGCACAGACACTGTGCTAGGTACGTATAAGCTTACAGTAGTTCCAAAAGCATTCCAGTGGAGTCTAATTAATTCATACCACACATCCTTACATCACCCGGGATGGGAGAAGACCCTGCAAAAACTGAAGCAATCTTACTGGTTTGATAAGATGAGTACCAGCGTGAGGAACTTTGTTGAAAACTGTGTCATATGCAGAACTTCGAAGGGGCCTTCTGGTGCAATTCAGGTACAACTACATCCTATCCAAAAACCCACTGCACCATTTCAAGTGGTCCATATGGATATCACTGGAAAATTGGGCACCAGAGACTCTCATGGACGTGATGAATATGTGATCGTTATAATTGACGCATATACAAAGTACATACTTTTAAGTTACTCCAATGACAAAAGCCAGGGTAGTAGTCTTGCTGCTTTGAAACGCCTCATACATCTATTTGCAACACCTATACAGATTGTGGTTGATGGCGGAAGGGAGTTCCTAGGTGAATTCAAGGTCTATTGTGATCGGGTTGGTATTGATATCCATTCAATAGCGCCAGGAGTTAGCCGAGCGAACGGACAGGTGGAACGTGTGATGGGTACGTTAAAAAATTCTCTGATCATGATAAAAAATTATAACACCGAGAAATGGCAAGTTGCATTAGAAGCATTGCAGCTCGCATTTAATTGTACTGCACATCGAGTGACCGGCGTTGCACCCCTCACTCTCCTCACACGACGACAACATTGTGTCCCACCAGAGCTCCTGAAATTGGTTAACATCGACAACGGATCAATGGATTTCGATTTACTAGAGCAACATGTAAATGAGAAGATGACTGCTGCAGCAAAATATGAGAAACAGCGTTTTGATAAAAATAAGGCAAAACTCAAACCATTCCAAAGGGGAGACTATGTCCTTATCAAGAACAACCCGCGTAATCAAACTTCTCTTGATTTGAAATACAGTGAACCATTTGAGATTTTCAGAGTGTTGAACAATGACCGCTACATGGTGAAAAGGGTCACAGGCCGAGGACGACCGCGTAAGGTGGCTCACGATCAACTACGTAGAGCTCCTCAGCCAGGCGACCAGGCAACCGTGTCGACGGAATCTGAAGAGGATAATGAGCAACAACCTGGAACATCGCAGCTGATAACTCCAACACCTGAGCGTCCTTCACTGCAAATGCCTACATCAAGCCCATCATTACCATCTACAACTCTAGGAGACTGTCCTGTGGATGCCTAATAAGTTCGGTGAGTTCTATCCGTTAATAGAAAACCTAGTTTTAACTAATAACATTACAACTTATTGGGTGTGGCAAATTGTTTGTCATACCTATCACATTTATAAAGTTTATTGGACTTACTAACCAGCACTTGACAGTGTTCGCAAAATGTTGGCGAGTTCGGTCATTTCTCCTATTTAGGATGAGTTATGGCTCATGTTCATAAAATGTAGAAAACATGAAAGGCGATTTGGTTTTATAAAAATCTATGAGTTTCTAACCAATAATGTCATTTTCATAAAATTAAACCTACATGTGATGAAGTCCACATACGATACGAGATCTATTTTATGTTTCCTTAATAAACCCGTGTTGACCACGATCATGTTAAATGATCCAGACGACACCATCGACCTAGACCCATTTCCTTTAGGGCCTCTGTGGACCACGGCGTTCGATACCGCCCAGACCACAGCATCATCATTTTACTCCCGTGTGGACCACGATCATTTTAAATGATCTAGACCACACCATCGACCTAGACCCATTTCCTTTAGGGCCTCTGTGGACCACGGCGTTCGATACCGCCCAGACCACAGCATCATCATTTTACTCCCGTGTGGACCACGATCATTTTAAATGATCTAGACCACACCATCGACCTAGACCCATTTCCTTTAGGGCCTCTGTGGACCACGGCGCTCATACCGCCCAGACCACAGCATCATCATCTTACTCCCGTGTGGACCACGATCATTCTAAATGATCCAGACCACACCATCGACCTAGACCCATTTCCCTTAGGGCCTCTGTGGACCACGGCGCTCATACCGCCCAGACCACAGCATCATCCCTTATCTACAACATAAGCAATACAGTGTTACGTGGAGTAACTGTATTAAAATAAATCATAATTATGTAGTGGCATGATGCGGTTGCATTGTCACATAAACGTATTTCATTCTATCTTCTATTCTGTGCTAATATGTTGAGAATGTGTAATTACACTATAATTATTGCTCCATGCAGCTGATGACTTGGTGAAGTTGTTTAGCTATCCTACTTGAAAATAAAGTTGAAATTTGCAATAAAATGTTTGAGTAAACCAAAAATAAAATACTTTACCGACCCAAATTATCAGCTAGCGAGCCTGTGTAGAGGCGCTAAACTACAATCTAAAATCTCACATTTCAGAATGATTACCTCGGACTGGTGCAGAGCGCGCACCACCTCGCAGAATGGCCGTGTCGACGCGTCAAATTAATTATAGTTTGTAATTACTTACTAATTAAATAATTCAGGTTAATCAAACCAATTTTAAAATACTATAATCGCTTAGTAGCTTTTCTAACCATTATTGTCAAGTCATTTGATTTTTAATAATTTTAATTGGATGTTTTAGATGGTCAATATACCAAGTTTAAAAACTACAAGTTATGATGTCAGTTACATATAACGATTTATTACCTAAACCATATTGATAATTCATATTATGATTTGTAAACATCAATCGGTGTGTTTTTATCTAACTGAAGTAACATTTGATTAAAATAACATTGAAACTGAAATGGCGTCCATATTGCTACGCTTGATAAAAACACATCCGATTTAAAATAAGAAAAGCTAAAATTTATGTTCAGGTTTTAAAATTACTAATAAATTGAGTTAGTATTTGTCAATTTATAATAGCGATTACATTCGTCACTTATTGTTTAGATTAAAATGTTAAATATCTAGGCAAGATCCGGTGGCGCGAACGGCCATGTTGTTTTCATTATTAGGAGTTTAGTTGGATCGTTGAAAAGTTTTTGTGAGGCTATTGCGCCGCTGGAAATTGTAGAGAGTAGAAGACTCCGGAGATCCTGTGAGTAAACAGTTCATGTAGCTTTAAATTGCTGTGTTTTTGCAATATTATTAATTTTAATTATGTTCCTATGTTAAAGTGTACTAAATTATAAAGTGTTGTTCTATTGTTTGGTGTTTTTCATTATCCTGCAATGTCTGAGAATAATAGCGAGAGTAGTGACATCAGCAATGCTGATGTCACTCTTTCTAAAAATTTAAATGGGGACACTCCGCCGTTATGTACATATTTAAAAACAGTTATCTTTTTAAATTAATGTTTTCCTGGATATCAAATTCTTTGTGTTCAGTTCCAGACAATCGTCAATGTAAATATTTGCCTGACTCGTCACGTGTTCTGTTAGAGAAATTGATTTGATATGTATACAGTCACATTTAGCCGTAACGATTACTCACACTATGATAAATTCGAGAGTAGTTTGAAAAGTCTAGCGTCGAGTCTGCTTGGTGCTGTAGTTCTAATACAATTGACGGAATCCATACGGGGTCACCGTCAACATTGGCTAATCGGGCGACGTTTATCGTGCTCTTATCACGGAGTGCGGCTCGCTACATGCGCTTGTGTGGGAATAGAGCGTTTGTACGCCGCGTACGGTCGCATTCCACACTATTATATTCGCGAGATTCCATGCCATGTAGCTTCGCTGAATACCTTGTTGCCAGTTGTTGCCTTCGCTCCGTATCGCGGCGAAATTTTTTGCGCTCGCAAATCAAACCGGTAGGTAACTAGTCATTACATTAGTTATAGCATAGCAGCGTTAAGTAGGCACTTAGATGATGGTGGAATGTAAGCATATCCCTGCCGTTTAGTCGCATAAGCAATAATATACATAAAGCTAGTCAATTGTTATCTGGTTTTTTTTTTTTTGTTTACAAAGCAGGCAGTATTCAGGTTTAATTAAGTATTGAGGTTGCCACAGGTACCTACTTAACTTCGTTTCAAATATCCTGTGAACACTGCCTTCTCGTAGATAACGTAAACAAGTTAAATATTATTTAATAGCTGCCGAAACTACCTACGTTATTGCTACGCACAAATGATTTCTACTAAATTTTTAATTCTAACACTACAAAAATAACAAGTAAACAGTGGGTACTTACACAATGTATGTTTTTCTCACGATGTTCTTCAATGAGACCAAGGGAAATGTTGTTCACACAATATTTATAATTTTAATCAATGAGCACGACGTAATGTTAAAGTTTGTAAAGTTGTTAGCGTTCTAAACAACTGAAACCTTCATGACAATGTTACAAAACCGGCGAAGAACAAAAATCAATAGGTAAGTATCGAAATCGCAACAAACTCTGTATACATTCGTCAGATTAACACGACACGCTGGTTACCTCTGCGACGCAAAAAAATATACTGACTTCTATCGTTTATTATCCATTGTCCGTCAAACGCACTGTGTAGAGGTATTTGTTGTTATTTCATAAAATCCAACTATCGCGCCACGACTCTGTTGACGAAATAGTCGCGTTTGACATTTGAGCCGAGCCCACTGCGATTGGAATCCAAGGAATGTCAAATATTTTCACTGCTGCCATCTATGTGAAAGAATGTTAAACCGCCGAGAGGCGGCACACTGGAGTGGCACAGACTTTATATCCTCCAGGTTTATTATATAACATTGCTTTATATGTGGCAAAAAACGTTTAGAAACGGTCTTCTTTTGTTATAATGTGTCAATAAGTCTTCTTTTTGCAGAGATTGTTGGGATCTTAGATAGAATAAGAAAGTGTCGCGGCGCGTTCGCGAATACATTGGAATGCGTCCAGTTTAGTGCCGCCTCTGAGAGACGTCACCGGCGCAGGCGTGATGTTGGTAAGCCGCGTCTGCTGCAGGGTTATCGACACATGGCGTGGAGGCGAGGAGTAGGGTCGGCAGCGACTTGCCGCCATGCCGCCGGCCTGCGCACGTAGCATAACACACTGTTTCGGTTCGATACTTTCGTTGGAATTTATAATTTAAGATTATGGAATTTCTCGACCATGACGTAAGAAAATTAGATTTCTTATTAGTACCTATGGTAGGCACCAAAAAAGAGAGAAGCATCCGTGTAACTTTTGCATAAACGTGAGTTTATACAAGCTTACTTTTATTATCTTCTGATCTATTGCCCGCTGATAAACAGCTGTGCATCTGTCGACGGCTCTCTTTGTATCTCTCATTACTAGAATGTGCTGTAAACGCAACGCATTCCTACTTTGAAACGTTTACAATACAGCTACTGCCATCTATCGACTACTTGAGGCATATGCAGTCATTTGTTTATTGGAATTCCTGACACTAGATGACATTGTGTAATTAGATTATTGGGGTGTTTTCAATTAGAGCGAGCATAAGTATTTAGGGCGAAATCATTTTGCGGAGTGTTACTTGTTATAAATTCGGAACAACCTTGCTCGTTGTTCAGTAAATAGTTCTTGGGTGGGCTCAGGGGAGGGGGGGGGGTTAACTTTGTATTAGTTGGCGGGAACCCCAACGGGATTTCAAATACGCTAGCGTTTTTCATACCTACCAAGCCGAGTGTTTCTGTTTCAGCGAAAACTTTCTTTTTATAATTTACAATGACTTGTTGTTAAGATATCAAGCAAGGTTCAAGTTAAACTTCAGTTTCAAGACACAATTTTTATTTCTAACACAACATTCTCAATAAACCTCGGAATTAAATTAGGTAACGCATAGTCAACAGAAAAAAGCGATAATTACTTTTCTAAACAATCATTCTCTTTACGATTAGGTGTTTGCCTAAACTAAATTATAAGTCACATAAGAGCGTTCGCAGACGACAGACGGCATACGATCGGTGACCGATTGTTTTGTAGAAGCTGAATGAAATAGTGAAGATCGATTGTACAGATGTCAGCACATCAAGCTGCACACAAGCAACTGTCAAATTTTCCCAATCAACATTGAATCTTATGCTTTAGTGTTAAAGTTGAAAATCTATTAAAGCAATTTGACAGATTGTAGTAGCTTGATGTGCTGGCATCTGTACCAACGTCCTACAAAATAATAAAAATCTGACCGATTGTAGGACCTACAAAAAGTATACCGTGTGCGAGATTGCTGTACTGCATGTCAGCTAAACCTAGGTCCGTGTTACTTAAATACAATAATAGCTCATTGGATAATTCGTGTTCACGATTAACATTTAAGTGTGGCCATTTCTAACTACAAGTATAATTACTCCGTCCAAAAACTTTACAACAATTTGATATTTCAGTCTTCACACTTAAATTGCATTGGGATTAAATTAGAATATTATAATTATATAATTAGGTATTTTAGGGAATATTTAGGTATTATAAATTTATTTGAAACAATTGAATACAATCTTATCAATACAATTTCAAAAACTTCATTTATTTGGATTAAGTAAATAGAGTTTATAAGGTAAATATAGAGGGTAAATATTCAGTGGAAAATTCAAGAAAGTAGTTCGTAGTCGCTACTTATCTCATAGGTAGTAAATAAGGTTTGATTTCCTTTAGAAAAAAGCCAAGCTTAATAGTTCCTCATACTTAATGCTCTTCTGACAAAATATGCACCAAAGGAGCATGAAATCACGATTTAGTTAGTAGTTGTTATACTTCATAGTTAGAGACAGACCGAAACATCAATAATAATTTAATGTAATAAATAGATCATCATTTGTATATTACTAAAATATCCATTTAATTATAATACAAACATCTCACTTGGGATTCGTTTTGTAGGTATCTAGGACCTATGCTAGTACATAATATTTAATAATTTGGTTCCGTTTTTCGTAAGTGTTTTTTTTATTATACTTATAACGAATATTTATATGGATAAAGGTATAACATGTAAGTTTAAGGTGGAACACCATCTAAGTGGTTGATATCTTAGAACATTTAGCACGAACACCTAACTAGACTAAGGCTTACTCGTACTGACACTTCGTAGCGCGGCGCTACGCCTACAACACGAGTCTATAGGGATACTAGATAAACTTTCATATATAGTCTATAAGGTAAATAATCAATCTTCAATCTGTAAAATATATGTTTATTATTTACTACTAGGTCACTAGTATTTTTGGATAGTGGATTATAAAGGACTCTATCTGAAATTGTTGTAATCAACTAAACAAGAAAACTGTTAGAAGTCATCATCATCATTTGATGAAGAAAACTGTTAGAAGTATGTATAGTAATACATCTTTGGATACTTGACGTGGTGACAGGCAAAGTTAGCTTTGTAATAGATTCAACTTACCAATAACTTTCGCTGTCATTTTGGTAAGAAAAAATAAGACGACAATAGAATTATAGAGGAATTAGCTATGTAGGAAAGAATGGAAATAGAAGAGGACGACGGTGGTATAAAATATATAACAATATTACTATATACAGTTAGATTAAAAAAAAGATAAAGAATACATGGTGTTTCTTAACATTACAATGGTTAAGTTAATGCCACACTTACTGACATTTAAATACAAACATTATTTACTTAGTCACCCAATGTTACTATATGATTACCGAAGTGTCTTGGAAATCATGAACGAATGAAACAGTTGGTTCAATCATATAAAATAACATATTATTGTATAGGTTGACTGGTAGAGAATGCTTTGTAGCATTAATCTCGCCTCTACCGCACATGAAGTTTAAATAAAGAAATAAGTTATTAATCTAAGGCAACCGAGGTCCCAAAGTAACCCACATAGCCCGAAGAATCGCTAAATTTAAATGGCAATGGGCAGGGCCCATGCTCGCAGAACAGATAGCCGATGGGGCGGAAAGGTTCTGGAGTAGCAACCGCGCACCGGAAGACAACGTTGGAAGGCCGACCGATGGTGGACCGATGACCTGGTGAAGACCGTAGAAATCCGCTGGATGAAAGAAGCGCAAAACCGGTCGAAGTGGCGATGCTTGGGGGAGAAGCCTATCTCCATTATCGGACTTCTTAAGTCTAAGACAAGAAAAACGAGATTGAAGTTCGATTAGCAGTTTTTCATGGCAGATGGATCATACGTGTACGTAGAATGTAAGTTGGTGGTATGTAATTCCAGCAAGTGCAGCACAAAAATAGTAAGTAGATAAGTAGTGGTAGATAATGCATACAATAATATGGAAATAAATACGGCATTTAAAATATGGAATCCATTCTGTATGCATCGTTCATCTTGATTTATTTTTATATTTTTTATAAGAGATCTCAATTTTATTTAAGTAAGTATAACTGGAAACTATTTAGGTAGGTAGGTAGTATTAATAGACTATCATGTCGGTATCGGGAAATATTTTAATTTTTAACCTTTTCCGTAGCTTACTTTTATTTCTATTCCGTCACAGATTTCAGGTCCATGCATACAATACCTACATCTAAGTTTTTTTAATAAATAAACTTTTATAAAGCTTTTTTTACTAATAAAAATATAAATAAGACTAGAGCATTATATGCAGAATATTTGCAAGGAACCTGCGTCATTTTATCTACGGCTAAATAATAAATAGCTCTGAAAAATGCTCACGATAAAATATGCGAAACTTAACTTAAAATTTCTCTAGAGCCAACTTTTCTAACAAAAGCCCCTTCAGAAGGTTAATTTACCTTTTACCGGTGATTTCAACAAGGTCGAACATTTACCACTAAATTATTCTCAAGTAATTGCTATCGCCTTCCGTGTCTCGCAAAAACTATTGTTTATTAGTTGTGGCGACTAAAAACATACTAGACTTATAAGATGTCAACTAGAACGGCAGAACGCGCCATCTTGTCGTGTTGGGTGTAAATCAGTGCAGTGTGGATGTGCCATCATTTGAGATATACTCTCAATCTAGTATGTATTCCTAGCAGCTAGTACGAATCGCCACTAAATCAGTAAATTTGATAATACTCTCAAAGTTCACCCCTACGTTACGTTTTACGTACTAAGCTATCTATGTTATGTGCCTCTTATCATAATTTGGTATCATGTATATATTTTATATATTCATATACGTATATATTCTTAAAACTTCAGGGGACGGCTTAACGTGTTAACTAAAATAATGCGTTAACATTAATAAAGTTATCGATTTTCAAATATAGGAAATTTTTTATGATAAACATTTGAAATCGGTGAAATAAATAGTTACTCTTTTATCAAGAAATTAGGAATAGAGAATATTGTAAATATAATATTTAAATGGCAAAGCTAAGAAGTATAGGAAAACTCTACAATGACAGGTTATGAAAAATTGTTTTCATAAATATTATGTAAGTTTATAATTTCTTTTGGATCTAAATGTGAAAAAATAAATGAATAGTCAACACTTTAATGCGTTTCTAAATATCATTAAGTCCTATTTTAACTCTTCTAAGACTAATTCGACGATAATGGATACTTACAAAAAACATAAATTAATGATACATAAATATATGACTAGGTACAGTAATATTAGTTTATCATGATACGTCAAGCTATAAGACTGCTAAGACAATTAATGAATAAATAAATCATATCTTATTACATATAATAATGTCAAGGTGATAAAAACGTCACTTCATTAAACTAATTGGCTGTCACATTAATTTAGTTTTCGTACTGTGAGAGGTTTCTTAAACAATTGCAAATTATCTAAGATGTCCGAGTAATGGGACTCTAACTAAGATAAAAGGCAGAAATAGTGACACCAAATATAGATAATTATAAATATATATATAATGCATATATATGATATATTTAGTTGGCTTATCATTCAATCTATAAAAATATACATAGAGTATTAGGTAACTAACGTTCACCGTTTTACTCACGTCTTTAATCGAGTTTATCCGACTGGTTTCGACCTCGAACGAAACTGTCTGAAGTGTGTTCGAGCTCGAAACTAGTCGAGTTAAAATACTCGAGTAACCGTAATAGTTAAATAATCAAAAATAATATAAGACGTAGAGGCTTAGTTGCAAACTATTGAAGTATATTTTCATTAAATTTTTTCTGAACGCAGCAGTGTATTTTAAGAAATACATAAAACTATCTGTCGTAACACTAATTAATGAACTAATTCGAAATGAAGCGTCATCAAGTGGATGACACGTCTCAACTAGCTTATATTTATTAATAATTTATTTGTCCTACGAATTTGATATTATTCTGATACTACCTATATTTAGAATTATTATGGTTATTGTTGATATTTTAGTTAATTAATAAGTAATTTGGGTATGATTGGAAGTGCTGGTTCTTCAGCAACCAGCGGGTAGGTATCTAGCAATCTTTACTCTTCAAGGGAATTAAAGACCACTTGGATATCGGCTAATGTACGGTGTTAAGTGATCGAATAATTGAAAACACCGTTTATAAGATATCTTAATTATTGGTTTATTGAGAGTTACCTTCCCAAGAAATGGTCTTTGGTTTGAACCAGTCACATCGATCGTTAACCATGGAGATGGTAACTTTGAAAGTACGGTGGTGTAGCAAAAAAAATTTGAAAGAAGCTGAAACAAAACGAATGCGTTATTTGGGCAGATCTATGACCTATGCCTATAAATTGGTCACAAATAAAATATGAATTAAAAGAGTTTTCAGCAAAAAAGTAAGACCTTAGAATCTAAGGAGCAATTCTCGTAATTTTAAGAACATTCACAGTCTGATCTCAGTCTCAATCTGTCAAAAATACCTCTAATTTCCCTACATTTTTGACATTTGTTTGTCACCGAGATGAGACTGCAGCTAGATTTTGAACGTTTTAAATTACGAGAATTGGCCTTCTGTTGTTGAATTCAATAACACAAGCAGATAATTGCATGAATTCCGCTATAAAAGACAGCAATATCTTGACGATCATCTCATATCAAGCTAGAAATAATTGCTTAGTGGAAGGATTAGGGCATTGCCCTGAGACGGAACGATGACGGTAGAGAATAGTTTATGTGTAACCGTTATATGACGTATTACTAACGAACGACTGGGTACTATCCCACTTCACATAAGTGAATCTTATCAACAATGCCACCGGCTACTTCAAACTACGATGTAAGGCTAGTCTAAACTAAACATTTCTGCAATTAACTAATGATATATTTAACTTAAACAACGTGCGGTTCTAATCTTTACTTTGATACACTAATTTATTTCACTATCTCTTCACTACCTACCAATATTCTCTTATTACTATTTTCTCTTACTCCGTGTCGATTTTCTTTTCTTCGGCTTTATGCAATGGGAACGTTTTCAATTTAATTTACACAACATATTAATCAGCAAAGTATTTTCCGTTTGTAGATCACGCTTATTTTTTTATACATAAGTCTTATTTTATACAATAGTATACATATTTATATTCCAATAAAATTAATTTAAGTTTTAATCACATTGTTCGAAAAATGATATGTAGCCAAGTAATTTTCGTAAATGGACCTATTATAATGTGTATAATATATAATTATATGATATTATAAAATCATGTAAATTGTGAGATTATGAAAATCACCAAAAGTAATAATATGTCACCGTAGGCCGTGTTTTTATACCCAGTCATTATTGCCTTAGCCCAATTAGCTAAAAACAAACATTTACACGTTTAAATAAAGATAAGTCAAGTACTTACTTAATTATCAAATGACAGATACTATATTGTAAACATTCAAAGGCAATTTTGCAGCCGAAGTAAATATAAATTATAAAAACAAAGTCTACAGAAAAGAAAAAAAGAAAGGACACACACATTATATTTTTGCGAAATATATATAAAAAAATTTACAAAAACAGTTGCTTAACGAAAAGCAATGGTCGGTCGCGCGAGGCGGCGCGGCGCGCGCGCGGCTCGGGCTCGCTCGCGGCGGCGCCGGCGCACGGCGTCATGCGCAGCGGGCGCGCGGCCGACGACGCGCCGCAGCGCCGGCACGACACGCGC
Organism: Luperina nickerlii; assembly: GCA_963855955.1. Lineage (NCBI taxonomy): Eukaryota > Metazoa > Arthropoda > Insecta > Lepidoptera > Noctuidae > Luperina > Luperina nickerlii. The sequence goes on from OY979669.1 coordinate 10,011,376, forward strand.
CGCACGCCCAGCGGCCGCCGCCACCACCACACGCCCTCAGGCTCATAGCTGTGCTTAAACTCCTCACTCGCGTCCCCCTTGTCGTACCCTGTAGACCCTTCGTAAGTCCTATAGTCCGAGCCACCGTATCCCGCCTTGTCGTACGACGAATCGTAACTCTTTGCATATGCCCCCGATTCATAGTTGTCTTTTGGTTGCGACCCCGACGCCGTAGAAGTTGAAGCTTCGTAGCTAGCTTCGTAGCCCGATTTTTCGTAGCTGTAGCTAGGCTTCTCGTAGTCGCCGTAACTCGTAGCGTATCCTGACCCCGAAGGTAGGTCGTAGCCGGTCTTGCTACGATTCCGATCCGACCACGTGGACGTTTCGCTGTCGCAAGGCGTCACTGGAGCGCTTCGGATTGTTTTCGGTATAGAACGTATTGGTATCGTTTGATCAGTTAGGGAGCCGCGTTTCTGGAAGAGTTTATTAAAATTATGTTAATACTGATCGAGACAGATAAATGAAATGCATAAAACATATTGTATTTTCTTTTCAAATTATTTCGTAGATATTGTTGTGCTGACCTCCAGTTTCAAACATTATGACGATCTAACTAAAAAACCGTCATTGAAGTTTACCACGGCTGTGCCATTTAACATAGCCAAGGTGTGTGGATTTGGCTCGCACATACATCCTAAGTGTAAACTTAATCTAATTAAATTAGTTGTGATTGGTGCGAAGCACGTGAATGGTTTTAGGTACAGGTAAGCTTTGTAGCTGTAGGTACACAAGTACTTAATTACTTATCCAGGCTTTAGATGTTATATCGGTATTTAAGTTACTTACACATTTGTAATTGCCACTTGTCGCTAAAGTGTGTTTTCATGAGCCTTCTTTCTGTTTTATATCCTAAGTATGGTGAGGTTGCCTTCAAGAGCAACTAGAGGCTATCAGTTTTTAAACAGAGTCAATAATTATTCAATGTTCATGAAATTTATTGTAGAGTGAATTACTGAAGACATTCACAGAGCGCGTCTACGAAACTTCGTAGCGAGAGTGCGTGACATCATATATATTCAAAGTGCAAAAGTTTTGCACAATTATCTAAACTGCATTAAGTACTCAAATGCGAAATAGAATATTACACAGGATACCTTTTTATCTAGTGCGCAAACTGTAACCATTAATTCAGTACAAGATTCTGACCCCCTGCGATGAATTTGTTTGTTGGTTATTAAAAAAAAATATAGCTCTGCCATATATTATGACCGCGTAGGTACGTATTGCACTTTTCTATAAAATAGCAGATTTTTTTTTGATACCCCGCGTCTAGAATCACGTGCTGAATTAATGGTTACAGTTTGCGCACGACTTAAAAATTTACTCTGTAATAAAAAAGAACGAGATAATAATAAAAAAGTATTGTAAGCATAACTTGTAACCTAATATTTTAAAACCCATTATGGATTCCTCTTCCTAATATTCTTTCCAATTCCTAAGTTTTTCATGTGATTGACTTGAATTGAAGGAATCTCTTTAATTTTTTGTATAGGTAATGACAAGACATTTTCCCCAACTGTGCGACAGTTACAGGTGAATATTTTTAAAATAATTGATTTCTAGCCTATTTTTAGGTCGAAGAATCAGCTTTGCCATTCAACGTGGCAATGCTGCCTGCCTTTTGGACACTTCATGTTGACAGCACTGCAAATTAATTTTTTGATGCCCATTGAGCTCTACGCTTTTTTTAATACTTCTGCATGTTACTATAATTTTAAAGACTTTTCTATCAATTTATTTAATGCCAATTAATTTCATTAATTAAATTAATCTTATTAAAATATTTTAGGATTATTGTCATAAATCTCTCCTGTCGCAGGTCTGTTGAAAGAAACTTCTAATGCAATACGCAGTACCTTTGTGCTATTTTATATTTATCTACGTTTCTCCTTTAAGTGTTTTGTGTATACATAAATACATATTTCAGTAGCAAAAGTAGCAAGGAATACTACTATTAACACTCATTGCTAAACTTACTCTCATAAAATCGAAATTGGGCAGCTTGAAGCGTCACACTTCCTGTAGAAACTTCACCGGACAAACGGCCTGGCGGTTGTCGCCGGAGCGGATCAACATCATGCCGTCGACCTCCTCTCCCACTTGGATCACGATCTGATCACGGAGCAGCATCATGCCGCATTCGCCGTCTGATACCTGCGGATTAATATGTGTGTTTTTGAGCGACGACTGCAAGTCGACAAACGTAGGGTACGACGGGGTAAGTCAGGGTAGATGGCAGTAGCGATGGGTCAATTTTTGTAAGAGGTAAGCCGGAGTAGATATCTTTAATATGATTAGGTATATTATTTGTCTATAGAATACTGACTGTACCATTTTTCAATGGGAAGTCGGTAGCTAAGGAATGGTTTTCATACGCACGAAATAATGGCCAATTTCGTACCGAATTCAGATTTTTGATTGAGTTAGGTATCTACCAGTAGCGAAGGGTCAATTTTTGTAAGAGGTAAGCCGGAATAGATATCTTTAATATGATTATATTATTTGTCTATAGTTTACCGACTGCCATTTTTCAATGGGAAGCCGGTAGCAATCGAGTTGTATGGAACGTTCACCACTGGTAGATGGAGCGAAGACCTTTGCAGAGAGGCGGAGATAATGTATAAGATAGACCAATGTCCAGTAGCTGAAGATTAGTTACCTGAAGGTGATGTTGATTAAATGTTGGCAACGGAAATAATTTAGTAGTGGCGACAAATGACGCCAACACGTGGGCATTCGACACGTTTGGGAATGGAGTGCAAAATGACGGGCATCATAGTATTATGTCAAAAAACTCTGCGAAACAAACGTTAATTTCGTCCGCGTCTTTAAGTAAATAGTAAACGCGTTGTTTCAAAAATTTGACCCCTTTTTAAATTTTCTTAGCAATAGACTCAAAATGTCTTACTGTAATGTACTATTAATTTCAATAAGTGCTTTGGATAACTGTTGGAAGCTGCACAGAATACGGAATTACGGATGGACAATCCTTGTGCACATTGGTAATGGATAGGGTTATTTTACTTATTTTATAACGCTTTTGACGTCCATACTTAGTGAAAGAATGTTTATTGTACGACCGCTAGGCTGCCGTTCTACTAAAGATGAGCGAGGACGCGTAGCGAGGGATGTGTGTAAAACTAACCAATACCAACGCTAACTTAGTTCAAGTTACAAAAATGAAGCGATGTTATTGGTTGGTTTCACACACATCCCTCGCTACGCATCCTCGCTCATCTCTGGTGGAAAGGCAGCCTCAATGGGGTTAAAAACTGAAAGCTCGTCATAGGTTTGCTGCCAGCCTGTCACCTATGACCAGCTTTCAGTTTTTAGTTTGTTTAGTTTGTTCACCACCTACAAGCCACCATTGTTTTGTTTATGTTTACTTTTGTGTCGATCACAAATTAAATGAAAACTAGATAAATAAGTATGCAACTTGAAGTGTAGCACTATTGAAATACTAGCTAAGGAAAAGGGAAGCGTCTACCACTGGTGAAAAAGCAGCTGTAGTCGAAAAGTACATAAAATATGAACATTTTATTTATTGGTTACTTTAAGTTTTTGGACGGGAGGCGTACGCCAGGAATAACCTGATTGGAGTTGAAAACCAACTCGAGGATGATCTACCTGATTGAAAAACTGAATTGTTAATTCTAGCATTGATCTAATATGATAATATAAACACACACACACCTTTCCTATAATTTATATAAAACCGCACTACAAGTGCCTGTAGGTAACAAAAACAGGCTTAGTTATCTTGGGAGCATGACCTGTATACGAATTTCTCCCATAAAGTCTTCAGGCTTACAAAGGAGTCTCGACGAAATGTTTCGGATATCCAATGTTTTTTTCGGAGAGCTTTCTCCCACAGTTTACGTCTTTTAACATCTTCGGCAAATACATGAGTCCCCGTATTTTTACAATCAACAGTCGCGCAACGGGGCATATTAATTAATTATGCGTAAAAGAAGTCACTTGTTTACAAAAAATGTATGGATGACAGCTAGCTGTCAACTTCTTAGACACTGGATAGTAGCGACATCTGAAGTGAGCAAGTGGCAGTTTTTATCCCCATTGATATAACTTCGGACTTGTCGGTCTGCTAGCCGAAGTAGCATTATTTATTCACTGCAGCTGTCAGGAATGTTATATAAGTGTAGGCTGCAAACAATGCACCAACAATAACCTTGAGTTTCCATCGCTCGGACTTCCGCTCACCACAAAGACAGAATGTGTATTCTGTCTGTGTGGGGGTCACCTATTGTGTTACAATAGGTGTTGAATTGAATATATTATTACTTGAATTAAATTGCATTTTGTGGTTGTTTCTTGGGTAAGGAAACGATAACTACTCTCTTCCTGTGTTTAATGTGAATTAAAGGCATTTTTAGACAAAGTTGCAATGCGTCTTGGTTTTGTACTTCGAAGATTATTTATACACGTACCTATTACATATCAGATCCTTAAGTGTTCTATGATTTCTAAAGACTAAATGCCTATATATATATATATATATATTAGGTACGTATATCGGTCCGTACGACACTTGAAACTAACGTAATTATATAAGTATTGAAAGGAAAGTTAGTTTTATGTTTAGAGGCGTGGCATGCTTGTTCGATCTATGAAAGTTTCTTAAATGTTTTGATGACCTTCAAATATTTGTAAGTACTAAGTTTTAGTTTGATACAGCCAAGTCTTAGTCTTAAATGATATCCTTGTGTGAATGATATAATGAAGATAAGGATGTTCATAATATTTTCGGTATGTCTTAGAACCAAAAATTCTAAGATATGTGACATCCACTAACCCGGTCTGTTTACTCTCTCTAACAGGAGAGGCTTAAGTACCAGCAGTACGAAGATATAGGCTAATTATGTTATTTTTTTCATATTTCAGCAAAAATCATAGTTACCTGAAGATTATGCGTGACTTGCAGTGCCCTCTCCCCGGCTTGCAGTTTAGTACAGTACTTGGAAGGGAAGTACCCAATCTTGCCAAGACACTTGCCCTTCCACCAATCAGGGTCTGAGGTATCAATTACGGTGACCTTGTAGCCAGCCTTAAGGTCAAGTTCGTCCGCGTGACGTGACTTGAAGTTGTATAGCACCACGTACAGGTTTGTTGGGAGTAGGCGCTGGTGCTTCTGGGGAAAAACAATGATTGAGTTAGTGTAAACTTGGTTGAGTTAATGAGCACGTTATCATCAAGTTGATAGTTAGTTTTGAGCGTTCAATTAATGAAGTAAGGTTCCTACCTTAGTTCAGTAATTAAATGCTCAACGTTTATAAATAAAAAGGCTAATGTCCTCATTAGCCTTTTTATTTATAAGCGTTGTTTAAAGTTAAGAAACGTTTAACGGCAAAAAATTATGATTATAAACAGTCGCTAATCAGTAGGTACCAATGTATAAATAAACCCCCAGGAGTAGGAGATTAAGGTAATTTTCATTTTCAATTTCCTTGTTTATAAAACAATCTTGCACAAAGAAAACCATGAAGGTTTTTTTTTTATTTTGTGCTTATAATCTTCCAAAGTATAATTATAAACTCCTTTAAAACACACTGAATGTTCCAAGTCAAGAAAAGTGTAAATTATAAAACTTAATTGAATAGAACGTGTGATTTTTTACCCTTAGTCGAGTAGAATATGTCTTCATAAAATATACGAGACGTTTAGGGAATAAATAAATTCTTCTCTATGCTATGCTCTGCCATCACGACTCCACTTTTCATATTTACTTTCAAATTACTCTATGTTTGTTTTCTGCATATTCAAAGAATGTGTGCAATGCTAGAATTGCGGACGAACAACTACTTGCTTGGAATGGAAAATTTTCTTTATGTACAATCCAAACGGTTTTCTCGCTGTAAATTCTCGAATAGTTAGAATATATTACGCTAGTGGATCGGAAAAAATGTACTTTAGTATACGCGCGAGAATTTTAGCATTGTCTTAGGAGCATTTTTTAGACAGTACGATGACCCAACACCTATAAAAACCTTGAGGTAAATCTCTTTCTAGGTACTCACTGTTCGATTTTCCTTCCCATCTATTTCAGGAGTTTTACAGCTTTATATGGTAATAAAAGTGCTATCTTCTTTAAGTAGCACTTTGTTGTTTTTACTGATATGGTGTTTTGGAAGATATTACCTGTTTCACTATTTCCTAATAAGTTTCGATTACTTTATCTGGTATGTAGAACCTATGTGTGTAAATCTCGATATTTTATGCCGACATAGGTAGGGAGGCTAGGTACAACAATACATTTGTGTTGAATGTGCATTCATTAACATTTGAACACACGTTTTCTCTTGTTCGCAGCTACGTACAGTACCAACAAAACAAAAGCTCGGACACACAGGGTGTTTGTTTGCGCTCCTATGCATTGTGCCCGGTTGCTAGCCCAACATATGATCGATTTCCGTGCCTAATTGAGGTGTGGCTAGGAATGAATGACACGTGTGCCCGTTCCTGAATAAGGAAATGTAAGGGATTGGGATAGATAAATACATAGAGCTTTATTTTGTACCAAACAACAGAAGAAATTAATGGAATTGGACATAAAAGGTTTTATAATCGCACAAAAACAAAATCGAATACTGGGAGAAGAGTTTCTCTATAGGTGGAAAAATAGTATCAAATCTCCGATATGCCGACGACACCGTCCTCCTTGCTACATCCATGGAAGATATGAGTGAGTTGTTCCAAAGACTCGAGAGTGAAATGGACAATATTGGTCTCGCAGTGAATAGAGCGAAAACCAAGGTAATGATTGTGGATCGAGTCGGGAAGCTAACAAATGTCACCTGCAAGATTCCGGGCATTAACATCGTTGACCACTACACCTACCTTGGCTCGCAAATCTGCAATGATGGTAGCTGTGTCCCCGAGATAAAAAGGCGTATTGGGATGGCTAAAGATGCTATGACTCGTTTAAGTAACATTTGATAGAAGAGAGGAATTAGTATCAAAACCAAGATCAGATTGATACAAGCCCTTGAGTATTCCCTGGAGCAGAAACGTGGACGACTTTGGCCCGAGAAAGACAAAGGGTTGATGAATTTGAGATGTGGTGCTGGAGACGAATGTTGAGAATACCGTGGACTCCCAAACGCACCAATGCATTGATCTTAACCCAACTTCGAATAAAAACCCACTTGTCGACCATAATTATGTCAACAAGGCATTCTCTCCTATTTTGGTCACATAGTACGCAGAGGCGATGAATGTTTAGAAAAATTTATTGTGGTTGGAAACATCGAAGGCAAACGATCGCGCGGTCGTTCACCAACACGATGGACCGATCAGGTGAAGGAATCATTGTCCTCCAAATTCTACAATGTGGTAAGGGATGCGCTGGACAGAAACCGGTGGAGGCGGATCATCCGCTCCAGATGCAACTCCGAAGCTGACCACGATCCTCAGATATGAGGGATCGACTACAGAGAGTGAATCGCACAAAATAGACAGTGTAAGTGGTAAGCATAAGAGCCCATACTAACTCAGCTAATATTCACTCTTTATCTCGCTCGCACGATACTGCTCGCGGACTGAGTGAGAGCGGGACACAGTGCGGTGCTGGGCGGCAGGCAGCGACAATAGTTTAGGTATTTGCTTTTTACAGTGAAAATTATAGTAATTTGAAAAAAATAAGAAACACAGTATGTGGTTTATATTTAGGTCAGTTGTTATGCAAAGATTCATGATCTACTTTGGAGTATTTTTTTAATATTACCGGTTTATTGTTTGGTTTGGAGGTTTATTGGTTGGTTGGTAACTTTGTAATTTCTTTCTACAGAGAAAATTTTACGGAATAGTGTTTTCGCCAAACATAGTAGGTACTTAACATTAATCGTCAATTTTATCATGTATTTATTTCTATTGAATGCTGCAATACTTTCGACATAACAGCGGATCATTCTAAGCTATTTGAGGTAGTATAGGCCCTTCAAGAAAGAATCAGAAAGTCAGTCAGTTTTTTACTTGTGCATAAAGTTTAATAAATAAATAACCCTTCGTCAGTACCTATAGAAATAGTTTCTACGGTACCGCCTACTAATAATTGACAGTGATTCAATTGTTAATTAATCTTGGATATTTCTGAGAAAACTTAGATACCAAAGTCCCGTCAACAAAATACTCTTAGATATACCATAGCAATAAGAAAATACTTACGCTCATCTGCTTGACTGGCGAAGGGCACGGGCTGGCACTATTAGAAGACAGGCTCTTATCCGGCTCATCAGGCAGTTCCACGCTGCTCATGCGACCCATGCGCGCAGTCAGCATCCTCCGGCTGTGCACCGGCGACGATGGCGCTGTACAGTCAGGTACCGATATAGTTTGTATACCTATACGCAGCTAGGCTTGTTAGCACACCAAAGGACGTTGACGTTAGCCAACTGTGAATGCATTTTTTTAACTATAATCATTATTAATCATCTTTTAATCACTTTTGTGTGCTTTATCTTAATCATCCCCGATTAGTTTGTTATATAAAAGCGTAATTGGCTGTAAATATAATAAGGTTTAATTTTATTCAAGACTTTGCTAAAGGAAAAGTTTTATGTCGGCTCGGCGTCGAGTTGCGACCTAATTTACCAATTTAAATATAATCATTTTTCACAGTTGTCCAATGCCTTTGACAAATAGCGTTAGTGTCAGCGAATCCCGTTGAACTAAGGACATCCATTTATAACTGGGACCTATTTTATTATCGATTCTTTAGGATTAAAAGAAATGCTGTCACATTCTAACATTTCGTATTCAATAGGGTTCTTTTGGTCCATTTTAAGCATGAATATTTAGTTATAAAGGGTAGCCCTTGCAAAAGTTGTCTTCGAATTGAAATCGGGTTAGACAATTTGCATTGCGTACGACAACATTATAACAAGAATAATCGTCAGAGGTGATCACTTGCCTTGCGGTAGCTGGTTACGTGGTGATATAATATTAATAAAAAATCCAGTACTTAAGGTATAAGAGTTACTCATAGATAGGTAGATACACATATTAACGTGCAGAGTTCGTCACAATGTTACAAGGGTCATAAATACTCGAGTGACTTATTAGATTAAGGCTACTTATCTAATAAATAACGCTGAAAAACAATGTTGTATCAGTAAATCGATAAGACTACTAATGAATATGCGATCTTTATACAAGGTATTATGTTATCTATTATCTTTGACAATAATAGGTTCCATTCGGTTGTTATTGGATACTTCATAAAAAGCTCTATTATTTTATGTTTCTGAACATTTTTCGCTTTACTGTTACACACGTTGTTTATTGTTTAGCAATAATTCTAAATTACATAATAACGTACATGAACGTGTATAACTATGAATCGAGTAGTTAGTTATTCTATTAAAGCCATGCCTCATGCAATCTGCTCTGCAGTTACCTAGAAAAATAAAAAACAAAATCATAAGTGGCATGCTAAAGACATTACTTACGGTTTGATCGTGGAAGTAATCTAATAGTTTGGCAGTGAGTGTACAGAATTTTAATGACAAATTGATTTAATATCGAGGTGATTTTCCTAACAATAGATGAATTAATTTTCGATTATGAAAATCATTACTTATGTTTAAATGCCAATATTACTTGAGAATTCTGTTCAAGTCGTAGCACAATAACAGAAAGGCGTACGAACCGAAAAATCCACAGACAGCAGTTCTTTTTTCGATTCAGAACAACGTCGAATACTGCAAGAATGTCTAGACAGAATAAATAACCAGTGGGTACCTACCAACGTACTAACACACACAAGCTAAGCCGGAGGGATAGACATTGGAGGTGAACATTGCTTGTGCTTACAACACAGCTTGACATCAAGTACCTACCGGAGTCCAAAGAACCAAAAAAATCAGCCAAATTATAAACCTCTTTCGTCACTGAGGTTGTATAGCGAGTCCGTAGGATGGCTTCAAAGCCGAGCTCTTTGCGCAGTGGAGACGTCCAATTAATCCAACCATCTGTCCCTATTGTTACGACATAATAATCTGGATTTCTATCTCCAGCTCGTTAAAATTATATGGAGCCATGATCACACGGAAAGTGCAAAAACAACTCACTCCTCGTTGTGTTTGGCTATCTTTAAAAAAAGCACTAGAATAAATGGATTATCTAGTAGTAACAGATGAGAGTGATGAAGTGGACGACTCCAAAGAAGCGATAAATAGAAGCGGGAGGTTATTTGGACCCAGGCGATTGTATTACTGTCAGGTCGTACATAGCACGCGGCTGCTCTGCGCGGTCTGGTCGCGCGCAGGTCGTCGCCTCAGCTCGCCACACTCCGGCGAATCCAGCGACAAACTCTTCATCCTAAGGTTCAACTTTTGTCGTCTCGGAGAATGCGGCGCTATAAAATTGATGCAGTATGAGCTTACAGCCTAGTACTCACCCACACCATTTGTTATGATTTCAGTTGTAAACAACGTTGTGTCTAATTGTATGTAATATTCATGAATTTTGTAATGAAAGGACAGAAGGGCTTCAATTACTTGTAAGTATGGTATTGTATGTAAGTTTAGCTTAATTGGTGAAACGATAACAAATTTTCTTTTGTGGGGCAAGTATTCAAGTTTACTGAATTTTAATGACTTTATACAGTATGTTTATATTACTAAGACTGTCTTATTCACAATCTTCAACTTTAAACTTCATGCACTTGTGAATCACTTTCCGGCTTTAGATGGCAAGGTTGCAAGTTAAACAAAGAAACTTGGGGGAGACTGCGAATAAGGTCTTAGTTATACATGTATATTAACAATTAGAACGAGAATACAGGCAAACTATAGTAATATAAAATAAAAGAAGTCTTAAAATTCAAAGTGCATAAGCGGTGCGAACAAAAGTAAGTAAGAACTAAAGTTAGAATAAGAGAAGAAAAGAGATGCAAAAAGTAAGACGATAGTAAAAAACCTATCAGCTACAAACAGTAGATAGTTGAGACTACTATAGTGAAAGCTACTCCTTGGTTGTGACGCTTCAACTTGAGTGACAACTAGTGGCTCATTAATGTATTATCAGATACAGCTTGTCATCAGCAGCTTTCAGATAGTAACAGGTATGTGGCATCATGAATGAGGTTTTTTGTCAAAATGCTCATCGATGCAACGTATGTCGTAACCAACAACGTGGAAGTAATCTACAGGGATTCGCTTATATACGATGTCAATATCGGTACCAGGTAAGGGACTGGTGCGGTCTGCTTGCCTCAACATTTGGGCACTCTTGGAGTTCTTCATTGAACCTGTGTGGACAAGTAAACAGGAGCCAGTCTATAATTATTTCAATACTAATTCTACTTATTCCTTTTGCGGGTGATGCCCTTGCGCAAATCTAAAATCTAACGTTGGGTAAATCCTAGAGAAAGCGAAACCAAACGAAACCTCAGTCAATTAGCGGTTAGGTGGGGTCAGTACAGAGTTGCGTGTTCTGTGATGTTTGCTCGGCGTGTTAGTTACGGGTTAACGTGAGCTTGATACATCGTGAAACGATAGAAGTGGAGTTTGAATCATGAAAGGCAAATGACAGGTCGTGAGTGCAGTAAGAGAAGAGAGGCTTCGTGTCAAGTGTGTACTGCCGATGTTAAAACGCATGCAAACATCGGCTCGCCGCCTTAAGCCATGCACCACTTACATCAAAACGCACTCGTAGATAATGTACAGACGACTCCGAATCAAGAGTAAAAAAGAGTGCTCGAGGATAATCAGAGAAAAGGAAGCTTATTTTTGACGTTTATTGTAACAGTAACAATATAATTATATATATCACAGTACGCGGGGCGCTTCGGGGTAGTTATAACAAAGACATCCGAGAAGCGGTTATAGAGGACGTGCCAAACTGCCGCGCTGAGTCAGTGCTCTTGCCTACGAGGCGATACGATCATTGTCTCGATCCCTTGGGGTTGCTATGTCGCGAATCATTTCTTGCGGACGCTCGCTGTGGACTTGAGAATTGAAGGCGGTGGATCGCCGTTTTCGTTAACTAAACATAGGGGCTGTCCGAAAGGGCGCGTGGTCGTCACCTCCGTCTCTGTAAATAACGCGCGGACAAAACAAAATAAATAAAAGCAACACATAACATAAATAATACAGTAACATATATAAAAACAAAATAGTAGGAAAACAAAGGAAAATGTTCGGGTCGAGTATGTCATTGGGCCAAGTTCGTCAATAAAATAATGCCTGTTCAGGAAAGGTAGATGAGCCCTGCAGGGACGGGATAAAGCATCTAAGGTGCTTGCCGAGCATCGACTATTGTTTAGTCCTATTTCTAATCTAACACTGCAATCGCGAAATAAAAAATAATGAACATAAAATACTGAACACACAACGTAAACGTGGCACCGTAACCCAGAAGAAGGGACAAACAAAGCTGTGAGACTGAGAGAGCCTTGCGCTACGGTAGCCGTGGGCGCGTACTTTCTGGCAGGGAAATGGACCGGTGCTGCGGCGAGCCGCGGCGCGACCGCGAGCCCCACATGGACAAACTCTTGACGCCGGCGAACAGCTTCCGCCGCACCCCGCCATCGGGCCGCGTCGCCCCGCCTACCGACAAGCAGCGTCAGTACGGACCGCACCCCGCCCCCGCCCTGCGCCCGCGACTATACAATGCGTGCAAAAAACAACTCGACACTACTGAAAACGAGTGAATTTGAGTGAAGCTGCCGGTCGGCCGCCGCACGTCGTGGCGCGACGCGAGCGGCCGCCGGCCTACGGCGCGACTCGAGCGGAGAAGCGAGCGAGCTCGGGTGCGGCGCCAGACCTGAGCTAGAGGAGACGGGTTGCGGCGCCACGGCCAGGCCAGCGGTGGGCCGCGCCGGCGAACGCGCGGGCGGCGTCTCCTCCGGGGCCGACACGCGCACTACCGGGCCCCCGCGCGCTTCCCCGCCGCCACCCGGCTTCCCAATTTCGTTGGCCCGCTTCAGAACTTGGTAGGTCTGATCCACTTCCTCCTCTGAGCATCGAGCGAAATGCGATTAGATTCAGGTCCGCGATACGACGACAGTTTAGTGATACTCGAACTGTTATTGTGTGCGAAGTGGCGTATCATGTCTGGAACTCGCTTGTTAGTAGGTTAACCGTTTATGTACAGTATTTGTAGTTGGGCAGAGGATCGTTGAGTGTTGTTAGTCATATCGAACGCTCGGCTTCGGGAGGGTGCACAGGGGTCACTCCTGTCTGATACCGTACCCGAGTCACAGTAGCTATCGAAATCATCATCGAATTCGACTCCCTTGAACGAGATCTTGGTGAGTCTCTGTCCCGGCAGCCACCCGTCCTGCACCCCTGGACAACGTGAGGTTAGCTTCCGACTGTGTTCATAGCTTTACGTGAATATGATCGTTGTGTGTTTTTGCAAGCTCGATGAGGCTGTGTATTATGTTCTCACTTCCAAAGTGATTCATTCATCTATCTATTCATGACATTGTGTTAAAATCAACATTCTCAACAATACATCATTGTAATATTATTGAATTAATTTTTCAACTGTTCCAATTAAAGTTGAATGTGAATCAAAATTTCAAAGTTCATAACACCTTATTAGAACTTACCATAACTTCTGACAGCATGGTCTATATTAATTAAGGAGTAAATGTTACAAGTATCAAAGGTTCTTTAACTCGTATTACGTTATATTTCTTCATCAGATAATTGAATGTATTTAAGTTGACATCACTTATAACTTCAATAAATGGTATGATTGATTAGTAAGCAGTTCAATATTAATTTCATTGAAATCATCTTAGCTTCAACAAAAAAAATTACTCTATAACTAATAATTTTAAATTAAAATAAAAAGCTTCAATAAGGGCTTACTTTCATCGTCGAAGGCTGTTTCTAGTACTCTGTGGGACTCTATCTCGGAGGTGCTCTTCTGCCTGCGCAGGAGTCGAGACTTGGTCTGACACCTGCCGACCTGAGGCATGCAGTCGGTGTGCACATTCAGCTTGCATAATCGACAACGCAATCCTTGGCGTGTATGTCCTGTACAAACAAATAAAAAACAAAATGGTAATAAAGTAAATCAATGTCAAGTCTGACACATTCTATAAATTCGAAAGTAAGTTTGTATGTCTGTCTGTCTGTCTGTATGTTACGTTTCACGCTTAGTCACAGTATAAATATGAGCACTATGGAAATTAGACCTACTTGTTGAAATTATTACCTACGCTCCATTGGAGCGTTATAGGGTTTGTCACTCTTAATGTCTGTAAAATTCATAAGTGTTTTATTGTAATGAAGTTTTTTTAACGCGGTTTGCGTCTAGGAGTTGGCTGGTTATCTTTCCCTCCTTCTGGTTCAAACGTAAATCCAAGGTGGAGGCTGCGAAAAAATTCAAATTTTTCATCGTAAATTTACTCATTTGTTAAATTATTGTAAGTACTTTTGAAGTCATGAGGGAACAGATGAAAATATGTACAGACGCCAGCACTTCAACCTACCCGAAACTGTAAAATTTTCCCAATCAACTTTGAATCATATGCTTTAGCGATAAAGTTGAAAATCTATCAAAGAAATTTGACAGATTGTAGTAGCTTGATGTGCTGGCGTCTGTACATACATGCATACCGGTCAAAATCATAACCCTCCTTTTTGCTTCGCCGTAGTCGGGTAAAAATACAGGTATTCAGCTACTTCCGGTTAGACTGGAAGCCGACCCCAACATAGTTGAGAAAAGGCTAGGCAGATGATGATCTGTATTACTTATTCATGTAAAATTAATTTGCTGCCCTAAACAGGCAAAATATGGTAACTGTTACCAAAATATTAACTACCTACTCATATTTTCTGCAAATAAATGTGACTTATTCTCTGACATATTCTCTTTTTAGAGACTTATGTTCCTCATTTTACACCTGTAGCCTGTGGGTACATTTTACGCAGAGATCGTACAGTGCCCTTCGCGTGCAGTACCTACAATAAATGCTTTCAGGGTGTTGATGGGGCTGCCTCGCTTCTGTAGCGCATCGGGGATGTTTGCGGAATTGCGTGTTGATTGCTTTTATGCATTCATGCGTAAAAGATGTGCGTCCTTGGGGCGTAGGGTGCGAGCCAGTTCCAACAGCATCCTGGGAGTTATTGCTGATAGGCTGGACTGCTGTATTGTAAGTCGTTGCTCCAGTATCTCAGCTGGAATGCGGATGCAGTGATTGTTTTGTTGTGTGTGTTCGTGTAATTGTTGTTGTAAATGTAAAATAATAGTTGTGAGTTTATTTTATTGTTACTAACACTGTATGAGTCTCATGGTTACTCGCAATAAATGATTTAATAATAATAATATTGTATTTGTATTCTGATTTTGTAGTTCAAAGCTGCACCCATCTATCGTTAGTTGAGACCTTTAGAGTGCAAGTGAAACCACTGCAATGACAAAATCAAAGCTTTTCCAAACTTACCACAACGTTCGTGTATTACGACCATAATTCCCAAGTTCCGAAGTCATACTTTTCGAATAATTTATAAAGCAAACATGTTGTGAACAAAGAAAAGTATGTGATGGATGGCAAACACGCCCACTCTATGAGGTACGAACAAACTTTAAACATGAACTGATTGTCAGCTCCTCTATTACTGCACATCAATCAAATTATAGGTTAGTTATACTTGCTTTATACGGTTAACTTAACTAAGTAGTCACTGATCCAAAAAATGTGTAAACGGAACGGCCGTAAGTTTAGGGTTTAATGAATCGCAAAACGAAAGGTTGTCTTTTGGGTGGGCAGCAGAAAATTTTATATCAACACCTCGATAAAAGTATTTAGATCAGCTTCAAAGATACCTAACAAATATTATATAATTTTTTTTCTATGAGTTCCGCTTCATATAGACGCTGGGATATTTAGACAGTATGAATAGTGCGTGTCTATGGACGTAATTCAAATGGAATCCATTTGAATTACGTTCATAGACACGCACACGTATTTGAATTGTTTTTGATTTGGATCTATTTGACACACTTTTTATTGTTTTATTTCTTTTAGCTCTAACACGCTTACCTGTTAGGTATATTATTTGTAGATATGATTACTGACATGTCAATTTAATCTGAAAAAAATCGGTCTCGTTGACTGTGCTATGCTTATTATAAGTAAATACATAATATTTTGTAGTCAATTCCGATTTAATAAACTAACTTAAAAACCGACTTAATGAACGTTCCTGTCGTTCAGGCGTGAACGTGAACTAGAGCGTAAATATATTCAGAATTTTATAATAAGACACTGAAATTACTTCGACCTCAAACACAAACTTCCCTGTAATTAGGTAACAGAGATTAATATTTGCTCTAACAAATTTAAGATATCAATCAACGGCCGTGTTTCCTGAAATTCTTATAAAAGTTGGTGCCTTTTACAAAAAAACCGTAGCACGCACGGTGTTTTTTAATCTAAGTTACTCCTGATTTTCCACCCCTGATTGCCTAAATCGTAAACAACACGCTACTCAGAAGGCTTCTGTATAGATATAACTATCACTAGCGGACCTGATCGTTAACCTCTTAGTAAAAAATGTAATAAGGTTTATTATATTACATGTTACAATTTACCCAAGTATTTAATAAGAATATTAAACCAACCGTCTCATAGATAAAACTACATAATTTGTTGTTGTGGGCCAGTTGACATGAAACCAGCCCGTTACTGACATTTGCAGGGCAAAAGCCTCTTCCCATAGGTACAAGTATGGATCAATCATGCTTGCCGACTTTCGTTTTTGACCCCTCAGCGTCTTAGTACTTAAGTTGGTCCACAAAACTTCGGGTCACTACGACATATTAACATAAAGTAGGTACCTACACATACACATCTTGCGTGAATTGTTGATTTTTGCTATTCCAAAGAGTTTCTAGCATGTTTATGCACGAGATAAGCATACATTCGAGTTTCTTTAACTTGAGATTAACAGTTAGGTAGATGTTATGCTACCATATCGTCATTTCTGAGATTTTAATACTTAAATCGTTTTTTAAGAACTATGCTATACATTATACGAACTTGTAAAGTACGAAACGTCTAAACATGGTAAACATTGTAGAACCCAATAAAAGGCCCGGCCAAAAATATTGATGAAAAAAATAAGTATAACTTTTCAGGTATCTTTACTTACCGACTTTTAAAAACATAGATGAATTAATTACTTGTTTTAAAGAATAATTTAATTGTTACGAAGAAAACTAAGGTACCAAAGAAAAGTTTAAAGAAGGAAATCCCACGCGAAAATGCAATCAGCGTCAATCAGTCCCGAGTTACAGTCACATTCTTGTAGTAGGTACCTTTCTGATTGAGTCATGGCAAACCAGTTAAAGTTTCGCTGAAACTGCTTACTCATACTGATTCAATGTCATGAGACTGAAAATTGAAGCAATTTATTTCGCAATCACAAGTCGCACAAAGCACGGCAGGTAATAAAGTAAAATCAATGTCAAGTCTAACACATTCTATAGAGACTTACTCAAGGACACCGCACGCCGAAAGTAATATTGATTATTCAGTGATAATATTTATGTTGTTGTCTTTTTATCACTGTTGTTTCTAAACGTCTTGAGATATTGTTAGTGTACAGACATAATGTTAACATGGCAATGGTAGAAACTACACAACGTCACCCGCTACGATCCTTACAAACTCCTTTTGCCTCGTTTACGTTCATACATCTAGTCAGTATGTTAACATTTTTAGTAAATACATATGCATTGAAGACTGTGATAATACGATAGTGACATGTACCCACTGACATTGAAGGGATTACACCTTTGAATCCCTTAATCAATATGAAGTAGATTTTGACTTCACATTTTAATACTATGTGGGCAGATAGGTACTGGCTTCCAGATCTTCTCTGAGAATCTCTATGACCCACACACAACACCGTATTCCAGGGTGAGGTGATACTGATATATTTATTTAACTATTTATGTACACACATATAAATAGACAAGAAGAAAGGAACAGAAAAATACGTAGGTACAAAGGTGATGCTTATTTCTAAGGTAATCTCTTCCAGCATACCTACGATATTTCTTGTATGTTCAGCAACAATGTTTGAGAGGTTAAGAATCACCCCATCTATAGACCTTCGGACACACAGTTCTACCAGCCATGGTTTCACGTAAACACAGCTTATATAAATAAACTTCGTTACATTTCGTGCAAAGCTCTGCGCGAGTGTATAGACCTAACGTGTTTAGAAACACTTGTAAAGATACCTTTTCCAATTTCAGCAACACCTGTCTGGCAAACAAGGTGTGTGCCTATATAATAAAACCTTTATTCAAATTTAACGATATTGTGTCAGATAATAACTATAAACTTGAAGGACGTTCTGTTGTCTTGAATGCCAGTAACAAACGAGAGCTTTTGGGACTATTCTGTGGAATGGTAGCTCGGCTGAAATAAAAGGTAGCACACATTTATATCCCAATGATTGTGGCTGTATGGGGGCAATTTTTTTTCATTATTACATTGTGACGTAAGTAAGACTCTACATCAATATTTAAAACAGGTAGTTGATAGATAGTTAAAAATCATAGTTCTTCTTTTTAGCGTGTCGATGGCAATGTATGTATATACAAACAGTCCAGAATTTGGCTACGAGCTTGGCACCTTCAGTAGCGTCCATCAACTCCTGTAGCATGCAGACAAAAGGACATGCTAGACACGATATTAAGGGCCCCATTGTTTGTGAGTTAGCATCACAATTACACTCCAGGGCGGAGTTATCTGTGAATTTCCACCTGAGCAGGTTTTCTTTGCTTTGGTCTAGCTGAGTCCGAAGTCTATTTAAAGACTTCCAGGTAAGCCAAGGCACATGTCCAGATGCGAGATTTTCAGCAGGTGGAACTACAATGGGTTTGGTAGGGAAGCACTGTCCCGCCATAGCCTTAGACCGTTAGCCAGTGAAAAGCAGAGAGCAGAGAGTTAGAAAAGAGTAAATTATTAATCACCTTTACGTAACTGTTTTTAAGTCAAGGCCTTTTCATTTAATTTTCCTCTTTAAAAGCTACGTTGATAACAATAATCACGTGGGTGTACCTACACACGAATGACTTTGTTTTCTTGTAATTGGGCTCACAGTTGGCTATAGTTTGCCGAGTCAATTTATAAATCCAATAAAAAATAATTAGCAATATGGCGCTAGTCTCATAGACTTGTACAGTGACTACCATCATTAGGCTATATAGCTAGTGGAAAAAACAGTAATGATAAGGCGTGTCGTTCTGGCTACCCTGGGGAAAACATACAACCATTTACTGTTCACATCACCTGGGTAGTAGTAATGGGATTGCTTTAGCATTTTGTAACATAAAATTAGTCTAATAAAACAATTTTCTGCCGATTTGGTAATGAACGAGCCCAAAATGTAATTGAGGTCTGTTCTAGATGCCAAAGGGAATGGTGTCGGAATATATTATTGTAGTTCTTAACACGAATTAACTTCTTACCTCTAAGCACTTGTGAGCAGACATCGCAAGGCGTTATTTTCTTGTACGTGTATTCTTGAAAGTTATGTGCCTCGGAATCTCCGCCGGCGCGCATTGCGTCTCTAGCCGCTCCATTCCTCCTACAAAACAGTCCACATTTACACACACATGTTCGAAGCTTATTGTATATTTCAGAAGACGGCATCAAGTCAGCTAAAGATTCAGTCTCAAATTCAAACACAGATTTTAGCTTTTCACATGCTTACTGTTTCTAATAGATCAGAAGATAGTCTAAGAGTATCATTATCTTTTGTTTTAGCTGTCACGAGTTTTCACTGATATTCTAGCAAGGTACAATTATATATATCTTAATTTGGTATGTAGGATCTGTCACATTATAATATTTGTACGTCATGGATATCGACCGATGACGTCCAAGGTCAAGGGGAGACAGTTCATGGATCACTCTACGAGGTGGTTGGTATTCAGTCCCCTGCCGACACCGGCACAACAGCAAACGATGTTAGGTAATGGCCTCCCTTCGCCTTGAGATTTGTTCCAAACACGAACTGCCTCCAACACAAATTACATTATCAATTGAATCAATTAACATTGAAACAAAGCAAGCACACTGGTTTATTGCGAACTGATTTCAAAGCCGAAAGGATTGAGTACAACTTACAACTGAAGGATTCCAAGCGCATTACTTGGCAGTAGTGTGTATTGTATATCTAAAAGCTGGTGAAAAGTTATCGCTAACATAAATATCGTGTGTTAGTGTACACAAGCACAAATAATATATACATGCTGTTCAGGATTGTTTCTACGTGTCAAAGGATGAGCGGTATAGTTCCAATATCTGGGTAAAATGAAACATTTACAAACATAGGCTCACACCTACGGGGCACAGTTACCTCATTGCCATTACCGTCGACACCGCGTGGTACATTTGATTTTTTCTTTATCGATGCAAAAAGAGAGAAACACCAAGATGAACATAACACGAAATAAACGTGATCAAATACAATTAGTGCAGAAACCTGTGAGATAGCGATGCGTTTGATAACGAACAAATGGTATTTAACAAAGGTTTCTGAGGTTTATTATCTTTCGATGATTAACATCACAGATTACAGTTAGAGGGTGTAAGTAATTCAATCATTACTATACATATTAATTACTTAACTTTACTAGATACAGTAGTTTAATGTCTTTAGATGAAATTAAATTACTTACACTCAACGCATTGGCTGTCACTAGACACGAGGCATGATTAGTTATTGAAAATCAGCTTCAAAATGGACGTGAAACGAATGACAAAATATGAACAGATATTATTAACCTGAAGGTGTAATGAGATTACATCAATCATAAGCATCGAGAACTATGAGTGGCGCCTAGAGTTTAAACGCAGCGTAGTGAAGCTTTTAAATTATTTCCATTTGTGGTAAAAATGTTTCAGCAATTTACAGCAAGTGAACACATATCTACTGAATGAAATTATAACGACGCGCCTACTCTGTCCACATTTAAAATTCAAATTCGTGAACACGTAAATTGAAGTGAGAAAATAAGAATCATATTCAGTGAAGTAGCACTCCTTATGTATTGTGTCAACAATCTAGTTCGTAGTTCTGTGACTATTGTGTGCATCTCGTTATCTTGAGTTCCATTATTTGTAAAGCGCTCGAAATGTAATAATAATATCACCAGCAGTGGAATTTCTTACAGTTTCAGAAACTCAACCAACACCCTCGTAAAAGATTCAGTGTTACGCTTGAATTATCTTGTCTATTTACAGTTTTACTAGATATCCTGTTAACTTATACGAGTACATATCTATAGTTCTTTTCTGTTTTATTTCTTTCGTATTCCAAGTTTAAGAACCAGTGAAACCAGATTCTATTTATCCACCTAATTTAATTAATATCTAGCTTAATTTTTTTCGATGAAGCTGAAACAATTGGTGGTTTGGCAGCCATTAATATTTTATTGTAGTACTAATTAACTGAAGGTTTTCCACATTCTTCGACGAAAAAATAAATTAAACTTTGTATTTTCAATCGTTTCAGCCCAAAAGCATTAATTAACTAAGTTGACGGCTTAAACAACGTATGGGTTTTAGCTTAATCAGCTAGAGCTGTGTTTTTTTATAGCTTGTTCAAATAATAAAATAATTAACTTTATTAAGCACATTTAGAAGCCTTACATTGTAAAGCGGATACTTGAGTTAGTAATCTTGTTTGCAATGAGACTTAAGGCTCTTACATCATGCGTGTGATCAATAATTGTAATCTGATTTCTATAACAAAGGTGACACTAGATCGACTGAGTAGGTATTTCCTAGGTTTTCCAACTGAATATTTGCGACTACGTATGGAGTGATTGCCTTGCCTTGTAGATTTAAATCTATCTGGTTCAATTTCGGCGTACATGGCACAGTTTAATGGAACTTGCCCCAGCGAGTTTACGAAAGAAGATAATACATATTCTGCTATAAGATTGGGTGTCAAGTAGCTCGGACTTGATTGTGTTTACCGCGTAGCCTCCGCTGGCCTTGAAGAAATAAAGTTTGAAGTGAAAAAATCTGGAAAATTACACATACAAAGTTGTATGTGTAATTTTCCAGATTTTTAAGAATACTTTCTCTTTTAAACCGAATTATTTAAATGTTGCTTTAGTTTAGTCTAAGGAAATAATTAAAGCATTACTCCCTATTTTTGTTAAAGTTATCTTTTTAAGTTTAATTTTACTGTGCTGTTATTATTTTCATTAACATTTCCTTCATAAATTAAAGCTATTAAAATTATAATTAAGATACTTGGAACATGTGTGTGTAAGCCATTACGAACTGTTATTTTCTGTCCTCGGTTATTGCTCGCTGGCATAATTTCCTCTCACAGTCTTAGCAGGATTCTAAGTGCTTTCTACTACCTGCTTACTTTGCAAAACGACAAAAGGAGAATGTTCTGAATTTGACACTTATTTACTTTACTTTTCTACTGTAGAGAGACTCATTACAACGAATTCAAAGCAAAAATGGAATTAAGGCTACAAATTACCTACTATATATTCAACACCACATCTTATTTCAGTTTCAGTATCCATTTTGATGATACATACAGCAAAATTGTAACCTGTGATGTTAATTGAATTCTCATGCTATTATTTATAAACTTTTGTGTTTAATTAATCAATGTTTTTTTTTTTAAGTAAACGTTATAAATCTTTGTCTTACTTGTCTGGGGGCGCTGCGTGAGGTGGAGGGGCGCTGGGTGGCTTCAGGCTTCGGAAAGCCTTCAGCCATTTATTCTTCATGCTTCCAGCTGATGACGATGATAGCTTTCGGTCGACTGCTGCGGATCCGCTGTCTGCTTTTGCCGCGAACAACTCTCTCTGTTTGCGAAGAAAATATGTCTTGTTATGGACAGTTTGTTAAGGAAAACTGGCGAAGACGATTAGATTGGAATTACTCCAGAATAACATAACGTTGCATAATGGTTATATCCGACTGATTTTATAATGGTTATATGTATTAGACAATTTTTATGGCGTATCGATATTTAGAAATAAACCTTCATTCAGGTAGTCCGAGACGAAGTAAACACAAGGCCTAACTTTTTCTAAATCTAGATTTAGAAAAAACTAGGCTGCTAGGGTGCGTATAAGGTGTGGCAATCACTTGCAAAGCGTTTCGTTTTTCTACAACGATTTTTAACAGGATGACATAAGCTTTTCGGTAGCTTAAGTCAGTGATTTGATGTAGGTACTTAAATGTCAAAAACGTATTGGCATTTTTAACTTTTTCTACATAGTTATCACTGATAGAATAAAATTTTTCGAGGCCCTTAGGTACATAATAGAGTAACCATATCAGACAAAAATATTATGTCATCGTTTTTCCCTTATAATGTTTATCTAAGTACATTATACAACCCTGTCAAGCCACGCAGCGCTAAGTGCCATTTCCAGGTGATCGTTTAATACGACTTGCCTTATGTAATCATTTTCTTGGAGGGTGAAATATATTATCTAGAGAAGACCTTCGAAGAAAATGATACGAAGTGTGTTGAATTTTTTTTATAATAAGGTAATTTTTTATTGCGATCCTGATCGTCTCTTTGTCTTATTTTTATTTTATTTTTTGAACCACGCTGACATTTAAATGAAATATATATATATATATATATGTTATGGACCAAGTAATAAATACGGGCATTTTTCATAATGCCTGCACATTATGAATAATAACAAGCTACTTAGGGCGAAATAAATAATTATAATTTGAGCTTCCTTATTTATCACATTGCCTCGACATCATAAATATTGCGACATTATTTAACGGTGTGGTCTTTGGGAAATCTAAAAGTATTTGTATTCTCATTCGCGCGCTCTTGCATCCTAATATTTCTGTGTAAAGGGTTTAAAGTAACCTAACCAAACCTAACCGCGGGATGCCCTTCGCTCGCTCTTGCATCCTTAGTCGCCTATCGCCAGCAGAGTGTCTATGTATGGAAAGATGTTGTTTGATTTTGAATATTGATTCTACGTTTGAAATAAAAATTACAGTAATTAAACCTGGTTTTAATTGTTCTGTCCCATAGGTGACTAGCATTATAAAAAATGCCTGGTCGATTTGATTATTTCAATAGTTGTTATCACACTGCCTTCTCATATGGGGCATTTTTCATATTGCCCGCGCATTTTTTATAATGTCCTAATAATCACTTGGTCCATGACATTTATACCAAATTACCTATATTGTAATTCAGATCTGCCACTTAATTTTGATTTTTTATTTGGATTTGTAAACCTTTGCATGCCCATGTGACGGTAAAATATGGAGAACTTTATTATAAAAGCACCTATGTAGGTACTATACCCATGTTTTTTTTTTTTGTTTTTTTTTTCAGGATGGGAAATCATCAAATGACTCCTCCCGCTCTGGGTGGAGCGGAAGGGAGTGTCAGACTCTTACTGACTAAAACCCACCCGTGTTCCTTCCTTCGCCCTTTATGTTCCGGGCCAGCGGTAACCCTTTCGGACAATCCCGCTGACCCGGCAGGCTTCGGCCCTGACGGGCCCCTTCACTTGATGCTGACATCTCTTTGAGGCGCGCGTGGAACACGTACGCGCCGTCCGGCACGGGCCTGGTCCTGATCGGACGGTGAGCTACCCATTACTCTCCGCCCGCAGGCCCGCGCCTACGGTGGCCGGGAGTCGTCGCGCGGCTCCCGACGCCCGGAGCGTCTCCCGCGGCGGCTGGGACGGGAGGCTCTCTCCCTCAGCCGTCCCGCCGCCTCCTTCGCTAGCATGACTGCTTCGCAGAAGGAGGCGACTGCCCCCCACTCCCTCTCGCCCCGGACCATGGCTTGAACCAGGCCCGGACGCGAGAGGTCGCCGCCGCTGCCGATCGCCTCTACGAGGACACGGCGGTGCTCCGCCCAAGCGGGGCAGACCTCCACCGTGTGCTTCACCGTGTCCTCTGGGCGATCCTGGCAATGGTGACACCCGGGCGTTTCCTCCCGCCTGATTATGTGCAGGAACCTTGCAAAGAAACAAATGATTTGATTTAATTTGTTTTATTTTGTCTTAGCGATACGATTAATTTAAGTACTCTTCACGTTACCAGAGGACTGGCTTATTTTTTGGCCAAAGAATCGGCATTGCCGCCCAACGTGGCAACGCTGCCAGCCTTTTACGCACTTTTCCCACTGACAGCGATGCGGACGAATTTTTTTGATGCTCAATGAGTTCTTTCCTTTTCTTCCCCTTTATATACTCCAACATAATATATATGTATATTATTGTTAGATTGTATATTGTATTTAAGATTTCTTGGTGAGTGAGTATTTAAAAATGAAATATAATGTTGACTTTAAAATGGACTTATTAAACCAATAGAAAACTACCATTAAACTATGTAAGTATCCGTGGAATCTGATCTATTGGTTCGATGCAGTGTTGATTGACATTATTGATTGAACTTGTCCACGAGAATGGAATTCAGGAACATACAAGATGGACATAGCTACATACCAACGTGCCAATGTGCTCTTCGGTCGAGAGAAGCTATTATCAACGGGCAGGTTCTTAGAACTTCTAACTATTATACTTGGCCTTCCTACAATGAGAAAGACCTCTTGAATTTTTTTTTGGTGTTAGAATTCGTTAATTTTCGTCATGAAAGTATTTTGCCAAAAGGAGAAAGAAAGAAGTAGCTTTTATTCCATTTATTACATTGATGTATAGCTGTACACATGGCAGGATTTAGTTAGTGTAAGTCAACAATGCTTGCCAACCATTTTTCTGCTATTCTACTCGTGAATATCGTTATTTATCGAATTCTTTGTACACACGGTTTTGAACGATTTTATACGAAGGTATTTAAAATTTCTTCTTGTTTCTCCGACTCAACCCGTCGCATCTCATCGCATGCCCGCGCTATTACTTCGTTTTTGCTTAGCGTTCTTTCTGACTTTTTTTCTTTTTTCTAGGCTCCTATGGGTCATAGGGTGATGTTAAATAGCCTACAGCCTTCCTCAAGAATTGGGCTATCAAATACAAAAAGATTTTTCAAATCCGACTGGTAGTTCCAGAGATTACCCCCTCTACATACAAACTTACAAACTTTACCTCTTTATAATATTAGTATAGATTGGTCCATATGGCTCAGGATCGAATTGAGTGGAAAAAGGGTAGGGAAGCCTTTGCCCTGCTGTAGAACAATACAGGTTGATTGTTATTATTATTTATCCATATCAAGATATCGCTAATACACAGTCATAGTTATCACTATGACTTACCGTCACCAAACTCGGTGGTGTTCGGTATCCCGAACACCACCGAGTTTGGTGACGGTAAGTGGGACTTATGTATTATGATTTTTGTTAAGATTTATTTGATAAGCTTATTCCAAGAGACTCTCCCCGGAAATCTCAGCCGGAAAATTCCTTGATTCTAATTAATATTACTCAAAGAGATATTCTCAAGGTCCTCTTCCACACGACGAGATTTACATATCTCATACATGTCTCTCTATCTTTCGAAGTCTGTCCAATGCCTCCCAAGTCAACAGTATGCGGACAAAGTTGACTTTTCAGATTTAGTGGATATTATTTTAAAATACTTAGTTTAAAAGCATTATAGCAACTGAATATATCTTACAGCAAGAAGCATAATCTTATCAAAATATATAAGGTCAAATTAAATTAGCTAACGAAACAGCTGTGCAGCTGTGATGGGTATCGGTATCTAAACATTATAATCTATACTAATATTATAAAGCTGAAGAGTTTGTTTGTTTGGTTGAACGCGCTAATCTCTAGAACTACCAGTCGGATTTGAAAAATTCTTTTTGCATTTGATAGCCTAATTCTTGAGCTATAGGCTATTTAACATCACGCTATGCCCTTTAGGAGCCTAGCAAAAAGAAAAAAAGGCAGAAAGAATGCTAAGCAAAAGCGAAGTAATAGCGCGGGCAGGCGATGCGATGCGACGGGGTGGGTCGGAGTAACAAGAAATTTCATGCGGACGAAGTCGCGGGCAGAAGCTAGTACAAAATAAAACAGGTGTCAATATATACTTCAACACACAAAAATACTAGCGGCTGACCCCCAAAAAATCCCATCACGTCTTCAGAGTTAATCTGACCCTGAATAATAAATAGTATCCGGTTAGACTGGAAGCCGACCCCAACATAGTTGGGAAAAGGCTAGGCAGATGATGACGCTCCCTAGACCGATTTGCAAAAAGAATCACGCAAAATATATCCTACTTGTTTTCCTTGTTTTTGAACTGAACCTATGGGTGGTAGTCCCCATCGAAGCGCAAACTGTACCTAACCTTACAGTTACAGTTTGAGATTCAGAACATGATTATGAACTTTCTTTTTACAATAAAAACCATACTAATACACGTACAATCATTCTGATTTTTTGTCAGATTATTATGAAGCAATTGTTTAATTACAAAAAATCTATTGTTTGGACTAAAAAATTAAAACACTAGTATTTAGTACATATATTGCTTGTAGAATAATCTGACAAAAAATCAGAATGATTGTATGTGTATTAGTACGGTTTTTATTGTAAAAATAAAGTTTTTAGAGGTATTTTCACGATGTTTTTCTATCGTATCAAATTAGTTGTATTATGTTTTCAACACAATGGTGCAGGTTCTGTTGTTCACAAACTAAACTAAATTTAAGCTCTGCATGCATCACTTTCTTTCTATTTCATTAAGAAAACGACTGAAGATAAATTTTAGTTTAGTCCTGTCAAATTAATCATAGCCTGACGTAAATTGACGTAATTTTAGTGGGCAAGTTTTTAATTACGTCTAAACTTGTATGGAGTAGTGTCAGGCGCTGATTAATTTGACAGGACTAAACTAAAACTTATATTCTGTCCTTTTCATAATAGAATAGTAAGAAAAAGATGCATGGAACTTATAATTAGTTTAGTTTGTGAACAACAGAATCGTCACCACTATTTACCTAGCATATAATTATCCTGAAGAATATCGAATGTCGACCTATAGTCGTCATCTTGGTAGGTGCTTTCTATAGCCATATCATCTTTCACACAGTTCATCCAACGCTTCTTTAGTCATTCCCTACTGTTATGTAGCCATCCACATTCATAATCTATATTTTCTTTAATCAAAACGGAATATAAAATCGTACAGTCAAACGCATATCACTGAAAACGATTTGACACTGACAGCGTCTTAATGCCGTTGCAATAAGGGCGATTTTCGTCTTCATCGGAAGGTCGAGAGCAAGGTCCTTGACATCTGAATAGGCAGACATAATACATATACCAAGGGAATTCATAAGTGTTTCGTTTACGTAATGATGGTAACGCGTTAAGAAAAACGGCCAACTGGTATTCTAAAGATTTTCTTTTATTTTATTTCGCAACGCCTTTTGGAGCTTACACGTGTCAGAGATTTCTTTTGTATGAAAAGTAAAGGAAAGTTTTTACTTAGGTAGGCAGGTACCTTTAATATTATAGCTGTTTTATGGTTAAGATAACAATGACCAAATAATATGTTTTTAGATTAAGTTGTTGGTTGTGGAGGTCAGATAGGCAGTCGCTCCATGCAAAATACTGATATTCTACTGAATCCGGTTAGACTGGAAGCTGACCCCACAATGATTGGGGAAAGGCTAGGATGATGGTGAAGGGCGGGCGTTTTGCGGGACTGTCTTTTGTAATTTTGACATTCGAAAAGTGCTGATTCTCAGCCTCATTTGAATAAAGGACTTGCTTTTGATGATGATGATGTTTTTAAATTAAGTAATTTATGCAAAATTAAATTGTAAAACACAATTTAATTGACAAATATAAATGTCATTAACACATCAATGGCTCATATGGTAGCCAGTAATGTAATAATAAGACTAACAACAACTTAAAACACATCTTCCATTTATTATAGAGCACTCATATCTACTCTACTTGTAAGGTATAATGTAAACACTAAAAGTATCAAATTACATTGATAGTAAGTGTATTGTTTGTCTGGTAAGTACCTATAGGTAATATCCACTTATATAAAGTCCCTCGTGGAATAATATCTACTCGCAGGTTTACAGGAATCTAGTAAAGAGTGCCATTTAATCAAAGTCATTGATCGTGGAACGTACCTATCTATCTACCTACAACTTAACACGACATTTGCAATAGATATAATATGTAGGTATCACAAAAAAAAACATAACTTTGAAGTACGTAGATGCCTACCTATTTCTAAGTGGTAACATAACAAGTATAGCCGTGAAAACGCATGTGAAGTGAGCTGTCATTCCACCGGAGGGTAGGATTGACTCTACTGACAGCTCACGTCAAACGCTTCGCCTAAGTTTTCACGGAGATTTTTTTACAGAATAGACCAGCAGTGCGATTCTGTACCTATCTCACCGTGAAAACTTAGGTGAAGTGAGCGTGGAGGGAGCTGTCAATAGTGTCAATTCCTAGCAAAAACAAACTCACTTCACCTAAGTTTTCACGGTGAGATTTTTACAGAATCGACCGGCAGCACCCTAATTGCGTAACACACTACTAATCACGATCTGAATCATTTCGAAAGATATTGCTAACCCATTGCTTCGTATTATGTTCGAAAAAATGTCTGCTCAACAACGTACATAACGCATTGAATATTGTAGAACTGTCAAAATGAAGCCATGCCTACGGTTAGTGTGTTACGCAATTACTCCGCAGCTGTAGTAGTGTAGGTAATAGGGTAAGACGAAACAACGTTGGACGGACTTTGTGAAAGATGATATAACTAGAGAAAGGGGAAAGGGTTACTACCGACATTACAACTAATAGAGAATTATGGAATAAAACGACATGATTCGCCGACCCTAAATAAATTGCGATAAAGACAGGAGGAATGACGATAAGAAGTAATAACGTAAAAAGTAACCGATGAGTAGGTTTTCTATAACTATTCATTGGGTTTTTCATTTGTTTCAGTTGTTTTTCCATTTATTTTCCGAGAAATACCTATTCTACTATAAAGGAACGAAGTTCAAGGCTTGCTTATGAATTGAATGCCTGTGTATTATAAACCATGGGCCTCACAGTTTTGAAAGAGAGGTTTATTAACCTTAACTGCGCACTATGTGATGCAAATGAAGTCATTTACATCCCTTTCATTCTTCAAGCCTTTCTCAACTTTTTGCGGAGAAATTTTAAATTTTTCGCTTAAATTTGTACCGTGTCGGTCCTGTCGTCAGGCTAAAATATTTATGTATTATATCTACGACATAGGAATAAATTATGTTTCCGTAGCGGAATAGCAGTTTCATTCGTGAAAGTTGTATTCAGTGAACTCATGAAATTGTAACGATATTTACACAAGTGCAGGGTTATCTTAAGATAATGCAAAACTGCTGTAATTTGAATTTGAAATGTAATTTTCATAAACAAGGATTCGAGAGTGACAGGATCGGGTTAAAGCACGAGAATGACGAAACAAAATACTACGTGAAAGCATGAAAGCATAGTTTGAAGGCTAGCGCATGCTTGGTAAATCTGAAACTGGATTCCGCACAACACACGCTCGAGGAGTGCCCTGCGTGGGCCTCGAGCGGCGGGTCCTGGTTGCCAGGATCGGGCGAGACCTGTCTCTGCCGGCAGTAGTGAGGGCTATGCTGGCAGAGACAGAGAATTGGACGGTAGTAGCCTCCTTCTGTGAGACCGTGATGGTCAAGAAGGAGGCCGCCGAGCGGGATCGGGAGAGGGCTGATCCTGCTCGGAGAAGGAGGCGTCGGGGTGGCAACCGCCTTGGCGCCTAATACGCCGAAATCCGCTTACTAACAAGGTAGGTGGACCTTTGGGGTCGCGGGCGCACAGCGTGGGGACTCCGTCCGCCCACCAAGTGACCCCAGGGAAGACGGTGGCACAGTGATCACGTGCTGCCGTGCATAGCGAGGCTCAGGGGAGGCCCCTTTACAGTCTCCCCAGGGATGTGCCTAACAGGCGTTGCACGGGGGGGGTTCCGGAATTGGTCTTTTAAGAGGAACCGGGAGCACCCCTATGTGCTGAAGGTGATCACCGGGGCGGTTTTAGTGAGGTAAAAATCCCACACTCCCCGACCTCCCTCCCTTGGTCGGGTGCCTTTTGAAGGTTTCCCCCCGACAACAAAAAAAAAAGGTAAATCTGTAACTGTATATTTAAGGCACTGTATTGATTGTGTAGCCAATTAACTTGTGTTACTGAACTAAGGGAGTACTAGGGTCAATAGCGGACCTTCAAGATAGCAACCGTAAGAATGATCACCAGAAACATGAATTCATTAAATTCTACAAAAACAAGGAAAACGAAACTTGAAAACAACTTGTAAGACTCAAAGAATATTCATACTTAAATAAAACTTGAGTAAAGTAAGTAAATAATATGATAATACGAGTAATATAGGTAAATACTCTTCCAGATTTCTGGAGGTTGTCAAACGATATTTAATTTAAAGTCAAAGTAAAGTAATGTATTTGCTTAAAATGCGGTAGGGGAGACCGAGGTGAGTTGAAACAATTTTGACATTTTAATTCATACACAAAAATCTAAAAACACTAATCGTATGA
This sequence comes from Luperina nickerlii, assembly GCA_963855955.1. Taxonomy (NCBI): domain Eukaryota; kingdom Metazoa; phylum Arthropoda; class Insecta; order Lepidoptera; family Noctuidae; genus Luperina; species Luperina nickerlii. The sequence continues at coordinate 10,042,955 of OY979669.1, forward strand.
GTTAAGTGCCAATCGATAGTTTATTTCTTACACTTTCAAATACCTGTCACAAATAACGTGTAAGTATAATTTTGGCGGTGAAAAATGAACTCGAATGTAACAAGTCATTTTGTTTCAACTCCACTCATACCGAGGTAAGTTTAAACAGGGGTCGAGGTGAGTTGAAACACTTGATATATGAGTATAATTAAGGGTTGTAAAGTAGAAACGACGAGCTAATTTGCAGGTATTTATTGAAATAAAACATTCTAACATATTTTACAATATATCGTATTGAACTATTAATAAAATCATGAACAAATAATCATCTCTTCTTATTAAATTCTCAAGAAACAAACAGAAATAAAGTATTATGATACGCGATCATAATTAACAAATTATAATATTAATTAAAGCAACAAGTTTTGAATCTACAATTATATTCTTACAAAACTAAATATTACCGACTCAATTATTATCAATTTTCAGTCGGCCTAATTGTGATAAAAAAAGTTCTTATTAAGAAATATTAAGATATTTCTTAATAAGAACTTTTTTATCACAATCAGGCCGACAAATTTTTTACCCAGAAACCAGACTATACTTTTTCGAAGGATTTTGACGCGCTGAATTCGAATCGAAAAGAAAAAGATATTTGAGAAAACTCAACGTCATTTTAAAGAGGAAGACTAGTCCTTTGAGATGCTATTAATAATTTTTGAAAGAAAATAGGACCGGCCGTGCTACATAACCTCAAAAATGAGAAAAAACGGTATTTTTTGCACTTTTAGGTTAGGATATCTCGAAACCCTGACGTGATAGAGCAATTTTGAGGCCAGATTCGAATTCAGCGCGTCAAAATCCTTCGGAAAAGTATAGTCTGGTTTCTGGGAAAGAGTGTTCGTCAAATTTTGTCGGCCTGAGTGCCTAGGCCGAAGTTAGCAGCAGCGCAGCTTAAGAGATAGTCACGAAGTATGTTCTCCTCTGAAGATGAAAAGACAGTCTTTTCGGGATATCCAACTGACGGAAGAGTCGTCGTTTCATTAGCTTCATAAGCCGTCTTTTTTTTAATATACCTGTAGAGTGAAGTGTGGTTGAGGTTATAGCTCGAAGCATCACGCAGACTTTTCTGACGCAATGTAACTTCTTCTACGGCGAGATCGTAAATTTCGCGACTTGCCATACCTCTATCAGTCTTCCATTTATAATCAGTAGGCATACTGAAACAAAATTAGCAAAAAAAAAGGATAAACCACACCGTATTACCAATCGATTACCAATATGAAACATAAGCGAGGTGAGTTGAAACAGTCTGTTTCAAATCCCCTTAGTGAGAAAAATCCTCCCAATCTTTATACAAACAAAAATACAGAAGCAAAACACAAAGAAATTAGTTTTACCAGCGCCATGATTTCAATCGTTAGATAATGAGCTTTCGAAACATATAAAGCCCAAGCTAAAATACAAATGCATTATCAAAATACAGGTATCTTAAAAAAACGTTTAAAACTTACTTTTCACGATTTTTGCGACGTGGAAGCCACAACGACACAACCGAGCGTCAGAGGCACGCACGCGAACTGCGGGGCCCGGCGGGTGGTGGGGAGCGGCTGATTTGTGTCAGTACTAGCTCGCTAACAGTTTTAAATTCCGCGAAATCAGTGCTGTTTCAATTCACCTCTGTGTCAAAACACCTCGGTCTCCCCTAATACAAATAGTGGCAAATAAATATTCGTGTGCCACATTTTGCCATATTTTGGCATACAAATATTCATTAACATTCACATATTATGTATGTACTAACACTATTGTCAAGTTGTGTATATAATTACTAACAAATTGAATTTTATGATCTGGAAATAAATGAATAAGTAATACTTAATTAAAATCGCCAACAAGCTAACTTGGGGTGGGTAGGCTTGTGTATCGATTAAATTGCGACAAAACATTAGCCTTTTGACTTTGAAATACTAAAAGCAGCACGTTATTGGTCATGCGATTTGAACACGTTGTCGTGCGTTCAGTGCCCGAAAACTATTGCGTGAGCTAGTATTTTTCAGATACCTAGTTAGTGACTTTTGTTCAGCTGCCGCGTTGCTCTCCTAATATTAAAGTTTTAGTTTGATTTCCAGATCGAGCAAAGTGCTGTTATTGGATTTTTCGGTTAGGAAAGTCTTAGTAGCAGTCGAAGTTTGGAATGGCGCGCAATAATGGCATTTTTCTAGTAAGTTGAGTACAATCACAAGCATAACTACACTTACGCAAAATTCAAAAGCGATTTTCTCGTGATATATAATGTGAACTTTAGGAGAACATGGCTTTTTAATCATGCGTAAATATTTATGTTCGTGACTGTACAGAAATGGGTCTGAACCTGACTAGTAAAATACCGAATCTTTGTGTATATTCATAAGTAGAAGTCTTTCTAGATTTTTTAATAGGCATCAACAGAAGCAAGTTTAGGTCTTTGAAAGTTTAACTGCATCAAGATAGAGAAGAGAATCGTGTCAAGTTCAAATAAAGGCCGGACCATAAAGCGCCTTATCGCAGCGGATGGACGATGACGTGAAGCGACTTATCTACCATACCCTTTATATCCTCTTTTATTTAAGCCGGCTCCAGAATGTACTTCTTTACCTTGGAATTTTTAAAGTGTGGGTGTCTTTTGCAGATTGTTGGTTGTTTTTAAGTAAATTTTTCTTAATAGGGTAGGTACCTACACTTATTAAGAAGGCAAAAAGCTTCCAAGCAGATAATTTCCTAAAAAGAGTACGAAATTCAGTAAGTTTCTGGAAACCACTCAAATAGGCAACGGAGAACTAGCCTATTGTATTTTTGGAGCAGGTATATATCTGGTATTGGTATATAATGCAGATGGTAGGTAAGTAGGTAATAGCCTACCGGCCTGGCGGCTGTAGGATTTAGGACAAAACAGCAATTGATTGAAGTACCAAAGTGCCAAAAGAATCATATCGTGCCCATAATACAGGAATCTATCTATATAAGTAGTAAGGTTCTCATATTCCCATTTCCATCATGAAGATATTATAAAATGCATGAGAAAAAACTAAACGTATCTAAAAAAATAAAATAGCTAGGTACGTAGAAGAAATTATATTCCTACCTACAATAATTGTTTCCAATAGTTTCAGGTAAGCTTTTATTCCACCTTATAGACACATCGAAAACAGCCTGAAGCCTGTTGCAGGCACGTAATTAGTTAAGGAATTAATTGAACTTATGAATGGTCTGGATCTTACCTACCTACTACGTAGACTAAATTATCATACGCAACAGCAATATTAAACGATAGTAACAAAATATGGGGAACAATACGACGATGCCATAAACCATAGGTACCTAAGCTTATCATAGTGATAAACTATCACCTTTTAGAGCTGAAATATTTTTACCGATACGGCGAGACAGGTACCTAATATCTAATAATTATTTTACAATGATATATATGTCCTGAAAAATTGTGTGGAAATCGGTTGTCATGGTATGGGCATGTGTTACGGAGAAATGAGGAAAATGTCGTGAGGAGAGTTTTGAGTATGGATGTCGATGGTTATAAGAGTAGAAGAATCCAAAGAAACGATCGATGGAATGTGTGTATGATGATATGGTTAGAAAGGGGATGACTACAGAGATGACGACTAATGGAGAAGTATGGAAGAAAAAGATATGTTACGCCGACCCCATTTAAATTGGGATAAGCGCAGGAGAATGATGAACGATGATGATGAATGTTCGTGAACGGGCGCCGTCAGTTGGGGCTGGTCATCACTTAGCTGCCTCGGCTTATTTTTAATTATTTTAATATTGAATTGTTGTTGTTGTTGTTGTTGTTCTTACCATTTGCTGTACTCTGGACACTTTTAACGCGTACGTCTTTTTTACATCGTTCTCACATATAATTATAAATTCACATTATTGATGTAACTAATATTTTTGTAAAACTATAATTTAAAAGAGTGTCCATGGAGTTTCTTGCCCGTTCTTCTCCTTCTACGCTTTGGAATGGGCAACTAGCTTCATATTTTCTGACTGACCGACTTTTTGACAATTCAAAAGTGCCTGTAAATGGTTTATTTGAAATAAATGCTTTGAGTTTGAGTTTGATGTAGCGGCTCCTATGGGGAATTGCCGGTCTATTCTGTGAAATGAAAATGTCACCCTGAAAACATAGGTGAAGTGAGCTGATAATTATGTCAATCCGATCCCTAGCATCAGGTAGAATGACAACTCACTTCAAAGGAGTTCTCACGGTGAGATTTTTACGGAATTGGACTGCTGACATATTACTATGCTCATGATAGGATGCCACTTCTAGGGATCCTACGATAAACAAGATGACACGGGTCTTTAATCACAAAGAACAATAAACAAAGGTAAATAATACAAGTAGAGAGCTATAAACAGCCGAGTATCGCCACTGTACTCAATCTTGGCCGAAGGATTTTCATGAAAAGGCCAGGCGTTTTTTAGTTTTCACTTTCAGCATTTTCGCTGGAAACGACAATGTGAAAAAGGGTCTACTGCTAATCACGCAAAGATGGTTATTCCAAAGATTAATAAAAACAACACTAATGTGAATGATCACAATGTTAGCTACCACCTTAACCTGAATGAGAGAACTAAGCCATACCTACCGGCGTCTACTAATACAAAATAATTTTGGTTTCACCCAAGTATTCAACAGATGAGACAAGTCTACAATATAACCTATGTATCTACTCGCTTCTAACGACCTATGTTTACATGAACTCAGTCCAAAGAAAGAGACCCTAGCAACACATCACGTAGGCTTAAGTCTACGAGGCTAAACCTTTAAAAGAAAGAACTATATAGCCGTAAGTGTCCCTACAAAATGTGCAAAACTATTGTGTGATCCGACAATACAACGGATGAGATGGCACAAGACTATACTAGTTCTACATCTTCTAGTTCTAACTACCCACTGCTTACCAGGGCTAAGGCTAGAATTGGCCCTAGCAAGGCAACGTACACAACACTTAAGGTAAAGGCTACGACGCTACGAAGGTGCATCCACCAAGACACTCACATCATTGAAATAAGCTTGTTCCAACCGCTGTCGAGTCTTGTTAGCTTTGCTGTATTCAGGGAGGCTGGATTGTCTTCTCACACGCATCCTTTGGTCACGATCCATCGTCATCAGATCAGATTTCTGCGATAACACTAAATAGTGTAACCGATGAATTATATCCATTTTTAATTAACAATTAATTATTTTAATAGGTGTTTTCAAGTTTAGTCCGAATGACTAAGTTTCTATTCATGAAAACGTCCGTCGTCTTCTCTGTTAAAAGGTTCTAAAAACAGTGTACTTATACATTTTAATTTTCTTTTAAGTAATTTCAAGTTTTTGAAGAAACAGTCAGTTATTTTCCGCAACTGAATATTTTTGTTGCACTGAAAATAAAGGAGACTTTTTCAGACTTAATAAAAATATAAAAAAAGAACAACATTTATAGATAACTAGAAACTTAAAGTGAATGTGAACGCGGTCGCGGTATAGCGCCCGCTAGTTAGGGCGGGCGCGGAGTGACTGGGCTGGGCGCCGGATGTAGCGTGGCGGCGATCCGACGTAACCGGGCAACCGTTTGCAAACAACACGCAATCCTAAGATGTCTAGAGGTACCTATTGACGAAAGAAACAGCCTAATTACGCTTTCAGTTATGCGGAAAGGAGACAACCCATATCTACTTACCTATTTATCATTGAAGTTTTATAATAACTTTACTTACAAACAGGTATCTATACCTACTATAGATAAATATGTAGGTATCTACTTAATGCATTTTCTAATCCAAGATGTACCTAATTTATTGATATAACTGAAAACCTCTTTATCATTGTACCTACCTAGGACTCATCCATAATGAAAAACTTTTCCTATGGGACCAGGGATTGAAAAGGTTCCTAAAATACCGGTAAAGTACCGGTATTTAGTGGTTCCGGTTGCTAGAACCCGAACCGGAACCTAAATTAGAACCTTTATTTTACCGGTTCTTTAGCGGTACGAGTACGAGACCGAACGAGTTCATACGATGCCGCTCAGCGCAGGACAATAGCGGCAAGATAGGATATTTTGTAAGAGGAGAGAGGGGTACATTGCATTTGTAGATCATTCGCATCATTCGTTGCATGAACAACGCGTGCGCCCTATATTTGTTTCATTGTTTGATTTATATTATACATTCGTGTACTCGTCTGTTGTACAATGACCTCTTAAGAGGTTGTTGGTGTTTTTCCATTAACCCTGTATATTCAATAAATAAAGATGATAATATCTAAGTGAATACAATACGATTAAACTTACCTTTGTCCATTTTATATTAATTTATTAACAGTAACTGTAGATTATATAAACAACTAATAATAATTACTGTCAATATTTGCTGACACTGTACAGACTACACTGACTGTTTGCTGACTTCTACTCACCAATAATTCGAAGGCTAACTGAAAGAAAAGATACGCTAGCCACGCGTCAAACATTATCCCTTCTTTCTTAGAGAACCTTTAAATCGGATGATACGGAACCGGTATATTGGAACCTTTATTTGGAACCGGTACTATGGAACCAGAACCAAACCGGAACCTGAACCGGAACCGTACCGAAAAGAAGAACCTTTTTAAGAACCGGAACCCAAATTCGTACCGGTTTTCAATCCCATAATGGGACTATCCCCAAGGGGATGTCTTAGAGGTTTTGTTGGTATATTGGCGTGGCTAGCTGATATACCGCAAATAAACGTTTTTTCTTCCTTTATATTATTTAATAAAATGGTCTGTGTCTCGTAATTTTAATTACTTTGCATACCTAGTTACCCTATATTTTATAAAATCAAATTTTTCTAAGTGAACAGACAGCTGTGCTACTGTCCCAGTTTGTTGCGCCACTTCTTTCCAGCTAAAGCACTAGGAAGTGGTGAAGGGCGGGCTTGGGAGACTGACTTATGTAATTTTGATGTTTGAAAAGAGCCGATTCTCAGCTTAATTCGGACAAATAACTTTTGATTTTGACCTTTTCAGTTACTTACTCTAATTACCTACATCATGGATAACAGCGTCTGACATTTTGACTAGTTTACCTAAGGTTCAATTCGAACTATTTAGGTCCATTCCTACCCAGTGCTAGTGAAAAAGCCGCAGAGGTACTTGGTAACCAATCTAGGGGTAGGTACCTGGACTTTCAAATTAAAGAAACCACATCGGAGTGACGCGGCGGTCTAGACAAGTTTACAAATTCACAGACATACCAGAGGTACTTAGGTACTCACGAAGGCTTGAAACCTACCTACCAACCTACTCTCTAACTCTACTCTTTGTCCCCCTTTTTTGGGATCATCATAATACACCTTTAATAACCAGTCGCTCCTGAACAGATTATATCGTATCTGCTACTGCTAGTATCCCAAATATCCGTTCTTCCTGCACCCTTGACGATCTGAACAACGCCCGAGACGCCGCAATAAACTTGACCACTTACTGGGCCCAAACAGTATAAGCCACATATAGATGTAGGTATCGTAAACGAATAGAAGAAGACCTCTCATTGGAAAAGGTAACAGAGAAATTATTGTATCGAATTTGTTACAATGTTGTTTGTCATAATTTAGCGCCCTCCAAAAGTTAGTTGGCATTTTTCAACTTCAACTGAGGTTTCACACTATGATTTGAAATTCTAGTTTCAAATGTTTGAGCTGTAGGTTATATTTTTATTTTAAATCATTCTAATATAGCATCACAGCTGAAGTGGAAAAATTTCAACAAGTTTTGGAGGGCACTAAATCAAAACCATTGTTTCTCCCTGGTCAGGTTACCTAATCTCTAAAGCATTAGCAATGCCTGAAGCCACACACTTATTGGTGACTTACTGTAAGCCGAACGCTGCCAGACACAACAATCTATCCAAATTTGTAGCTAGGCTAGGTACTGGAAAATGACATTTAGAAACAAACAATAGGTTGGTATGATGGGTATTACCTAGGAGGTGTCTACATAAGATTAAGCTTGGATGCAGAAATGGGCTTAATTAATCATTTTATGTATGAGAGGACTGCCTCGTTTCTTTGGTCCAGCACCTACCTAGAGGTACCTATACCTACGCGACCGCTGAGCACGGTTCTGGATTCGATTAGTGAGGCATTGTGTGAAATTTTTTTATTATGGTTTTAGATCTGTGCCCGGTTGAGAAAAGGGCTCGCCCTCTGTAATTATGGGACGAAATAATATATTGGTGAAATATAGCATGTATAGTCACGAGCATAAATATATAATTCTATGGACAGCAAGGCTATATCTGGCTTCATGATTCATCCATTAATCTCTGTCGTCAAGATGGCGGCAAATATATGTGACATGGAAGGAACACCAAAACTATCTAACGGAACCTACTACCGACGCCAAAATATAGGATGCTGCATCGAGTTTAAAAATGTGTCTATCCGAATGGTTTCGGCTGATGTGCCAAGATGAAATAAAAAAAAAACGTTACAAAGATACCTTACACCACAGTCCACCGGATTAAAATATCAAAAACATTATAATGTACCTAGGTAGGTAGGTACCAGGTAGTGTCCTGTAGGTTACAGGACATACTAACCTCAACAAATCGCAAGGTTTCAAAAAAGAAGGCTCTCCCATCATTAATTTTGTCGTACTTATAAAGTACAGGTACAACCCAAGAGACACCGTCAGTGGGCAACCCTAGTGCGTCTTTTCTACCGTGCGGCCGTAGATGTCTAATTATTTCAAGGACACTGCCGAGACGTACCTAGTATTGCTTACATTATTATACTGTGCTTCTGGGATTAAAGGCGTAATGTTATGCAATGTTGTGTTCCTAGCTGTCTCTTGCTAATACCATCTAAACTCACTGTTCTAGCAGTATGTAGGTGATCAATCAATGAAGGCGCGTAATATGAACTAAAGATATTATTACGTGATAAAGAAATATATAGACGATTTCTGCAGCAAATGGGTTAAAATGAAAGTTTGAATACTTTTCATATTTCTTTAAAGATTTCTTTACGATTTTCAAAAGTACGTCTAGGTACCGACAGGAAATAGAAAACTTGGATCATAAAAACACCAGAACTATGTACAAAATTGCTTCCCTCATCAACTAGAAAACGATAATGGATTAATTCATTAAGTGTGTGTATTTATCAACTTACTGTGGTTAATTGGTATAAATACAATCAATTAAACAAACAACTTAAACTATGAATACTTTATTAGTAGTATAAGGCAGACAATTACACCTTAGTAACTCTCACAAATTGAGAGAAATATGTTCAAGTCAAAAGACAATTCATAACTCTTCTACTAGTCCCTTTAAATATACAACAATCAATAAATACATGTGTAAATATTTAATCTGCCAAAATAACACCAACAAATTGCCAAGATTTCATCATAAAGTCTTTTTACTTTATAAAATTTGTGCAGACATTTTTTGTTGTCATCACAGCCACAATTGGCAAAGTGATATGTAATAAACTAACAAAATATAGCTCTTTAAGAAGAAAAATTTAAAAACCTTAGTTTTTCTACTCTTAATAAGTTATTCCTAACATGATTTTTGTAAAAGTTAAATAACACCTGACATAAGCATAGCCTGAGTAAATAATATATGTTAAATTATCCATATTTAACATAATTTTTACAGCGAACATGATATCTCATTCACATCAAACTATGATAAAATGTTTAACATTGTTTTACTACACACAATCAAGATGCAATGAGGGTGCATTAGAAAAATGAGTTCTAAAACAAATAATGACCAAATCACCTTTAACAATCCATTATGATGATTTTGTGGGGCACAAGATAATAATTTATTGACAATTGACATGCCAGTAAAAAAGAGCTTAAACTATGGAGGGAAACATGGAAGTGATTAACTAAGTGGTAACAATGATACATAAATAAGATCCTACATATAGAAAACAAAGGTACTTCAGCTGTAAAAAACAAAATTGTGCAATTGCATCTCCCAGTCAACCATATACATTTTTCTAACACAGTACTGGTTATTAAAATTTCAATAATCTTATTTACTTGACATTCTGAACTTATCAACATAATGTACTTTTATAAAAAAATATTATTCCACAAAATATAACAAAATTTCAAAACAACAGTTTTATGTAACTCTTATGGGGCAAAAACATAAGCACCATAAATTAGAAGATGACTATATTAACTGTACTTAAGCATGATTGATGTCTTTGTGAATATTCTGGTCCTTGATAATTAGATAAATTATTATCAAATATTATGCTAATCTATTAACTTCATTTAACTAATAAACAAATGCTTTATAATATTATTATTCTGCTATCTTTGATTTACCATTCAATTTTCCGAGCTGACCTAACATAAGGACAGTATTAATTAAATTTTCAGAGTAAATACGCTGATTTGTTTCCATTTTTCTCAGCTTCTGGACAATATATTTAGAGAAAAATTCCAGTTCATTCTCGTTTCCAAGACTTCTTGTTTCATCCTCTAAACTCCGTTTACGTTTAGCCTCCCGAGGGCTGGTTAGATTGGCATTTTTAGCTTTTCTTTTTGTAGAATGGTTAGCCTTATTATTACTACTGCCACTATTTACAAACGCCAGGTTCAAATCTTCAGCCAGATCATTAGCTTCTTCCTCATTTAACTGTATAGTCAAATCATCAGGCACCGTTACCATGGGTACATGATTTTCAGAAAATATGGGGGACGGCAGGAATGAGACCCGTTTTCTAACTTTAACAGCTGAGTGTTTTGGCTTTAAAGCAGCAGCATCTTCAGATGTAGCTCCTACTGTATGTCGACGGTTTGTCTTCTGCTTAGTTGATTCTGAGTTATGAAGTCGGCTCACTGATTGTTTGTTGCTCCAGAAATTAACCTTGATCTTCTGTTTAGGTTTAGGTTTCTGTTCGGCAGGCTTTGGCTTGTTTAAAACTGTGGGTAATTTATAACGTATGTTGTCATCTTCTTCTTTCACTTTTTCTATCTTTTTCAGTTTGGATGATTTACCAGCATTGTTGAAGAAATTGGTGTTTAACTTGTACCTTACATTGTCATCATCTGATTGGTAACCATTTTTCTTAGACGACGACTTATCGACAGATACGGGTTTCATTGTCTTGATGATATGATTATTCAGTATCAGTATTAGATTATAAACAGTCTCTCACTGCACCTGGAATGAAACAAAAACAAGATAAATAAGTAAAATTTTACAATTAGATTAACTAACGGCTTGATTAGAAACTCAACGAAAATATTATGTTGTACTTAAAAAGGGGAATCGAGTTAAATAGTTCGCGTAGTGCTTTCCCGCCCAAACCTTAGTCAACAAAATCGCGTAACTATAGCTGTTATCGTAACAGTAATGTCAATAACCTAAATTATCTAGAGAATATTTATACATGACGCGTACAATAGAAACGATATTTGCACCAAACAGGATCCATTAGTGAGGAAATTGAAGATAATGATTTTTTGAGGTTAGGGGACTTACTACTTTCAATAAAATCGTGTTGTTTGAATTGATAATTAAATTTATATAACGTAAATCATACTCCACAGAGTAATATTAGCTATAACTATCACATTTAAGTTAGATAAATCATTGTTTTGCTTAGAATAATGTCTCGTCATCAATAACATTTGATAGGCAATTACTATTACATAATCATAATATTTTATTGAATAAAACTTACCTTTATTAAGTTTCATTATTATTCACCAAGTATTCACTCACTGTGTTGGTCACAAGAGTCAAAAATAAATAAATATTATCCACGAATACAAACACGACACGCACGATTTGGAGTGTTCATGACGCAAAGTGTTTCCAAAATTGTCCGCCAGAGGCGTAATAGCCGCGCGCGGGAAATCTATGGGAGCGTTCATCATTAGAAAGTGGAAAACCCAAGTGTTAGGTATAGGAAACAATTTTACTGTAAGTTTGTCATCATACGTATTGATCAGAAATATAAATTCATTAATAATTTAGGTTATTTTTCGCTAAAATTTATTGTAATTTACTCAATAAATCTGAATCCGTGTTTCGGTATAGAGTACCATAGTAGGTAGGAGTAATGCAAAACCGCATATTAGTGGTAGGTAACAATTCGACATTTACAGCACTTTTATATCGTAATTTTCGTAGTGTAAGTATCAGCACTGAGCTGTTGACTGTACCTAATGTAGGTACTTATGGAGTTATGTTTTGGTACCTAGGTACTAAATGCTATAATTGTTCCGTTTTTAATGAAAGATAAAGGACTATTTAAAAAATGCTCTTAAAGATAGGCAACATCTACAGTAGGTAGGTACCTAAAGGTAGGTAAGCGAGTAGGTATGGGTTTCTGAAGCCATACATTTTAATTTAGAGGCGAACCTGATATTATTTTTATCATATTTATGTGGACGTAAATTTCTGAGAGATTAAATACAAACAAAATTATTATTTTTATCAAAAACTCTTCGCAGGAAATATCATAATATCAACACATAATGGAAACTAACTTTTAAATGGAAATACCTACGTACTTAATACCTATGCCTCTGTACTTTGCCCTAGCATCTAGAATGGGGTTAAGTTATGTCAATAGTGTTCAAAAGCTGCGCTAAGCACACAGCTTTTGAAATGAATATCATGTCTTTAGGTCTGCTTTTGACCTTAATAATAAATTAAAAGTATCAAAATACGAGCATCATTTTACTATAAAATAACTTGGGTATCTAAGCACCTGTATTTTATTAAAATACTAGCTGACTCGGCGAACTTCGGTCCGCCTCAGATTTATTTCTTGTTATTTTTTCCCATGTTTTAATAATTATTCTGCTATTCGGGGCGAAGACAAATCCAACAAATAAAATATCATAAAAATCGGTCCAGCCGTTCTTGAGTTATTTAAATGGTGTAATTAACACGACTTTGTTTTATATTATAAGTATAAGTACCTACTTAGATTTCGCTTACCATATGATTTTTCATGGAAATCCACCCCATCTTGGCACGGAACTTCAGTTTACGTTTAGGATTATCCGTGTTTAACGATTTTTTATACAGCACTATGTCAAATGTCCAATACAGCGAAATAAAACGCTATTGTTGTTAAAGCTGAGGCCTTACGCGACGCGAATTGGGAGGTTATGACAGTCTACGAGATCTGCTCCCGGACTGAGTGGGAGGCTGTGCGCAATGCGGCAACGCGGCTGTCTACAAAACATTAAGCTGTAACAAAGTGCTCACGTATGCAGAGAAAACAAACATTGCTGCAAAATAAAACTTACAAAATGGTAAAAAGAAATTCAAATGACTCAAGTCAAGTCTAGAGCGCCTAAAAAATTATTATCTTACCAACGCAAAATTAACGATTTTTCTCAGTTCTCCAGGTTGTTCTCAACGTTTATCATTTTATGTTTTCCAAACTTTACTAGATAAAAACAAACAATCAAACAGAATATTACCTAATTCTTTTGTTTTGACTCAACCGCGGGAACGTTTGAATGTATTGATTTGAATTTTATTGCGAACGTCATTTCGCATGTGCCTAGAGAGAGCTAGGCGTGCGCACTAGAGGGATTCCTGAATGGTTTAGGTATTCATCTACAAGGGTCGCGTACTAGAAAAGCAAAATGTTGTCCATTAACTTTAATGGGAACGCTTTGTCTTGGTCGTTTCGTATGCATTCCGTTATAATAGGGGTGGGCTGGGCATGATACATTATATTATCTTTTGGGTAGGTCGGTATTACATTTTCAGAACCCAAGTTCGTTTGAAAGATGTTAAAGATTTAGCTTTCATTATTTGTAAAACTAGGAGTTCTGTACTTAGCTAGTTTTATTGTTAATCATTCGTCATTTTAAGAACCGTTGAATTTCGTCAAAATAATCGAATTACTTGCCGATAACTATTACAGTATTACCTACTTACTTACATGTTTTTACTAAACGTCGAGCAAAGCAACACCTAGTTTGGTACTTACCTAAAACCAAACCTAAGCAACCACTACCGTTTTACCATTCGTTTCTCATTCACCATAGACAAATCGTTACCTTCAAAATCTCCAGTCAAGATCGATGTCTGTCAATAATGTTAGAAATCTGTTGCTAGGAATCCTGTAAGAGTTGTAGTACGTTCAGAGCCGGGATTTCGGGAATCCTCCTGTATGGCTCCGGCTCACTCCATATAGTTGCATTTGGGATGCCAGGAGACCTCGTGGAGGGCTCATATAAAATGTAGGGCTTTCTAAGCAAATAAAGCGTTATAAAATGTGAAAATAAAATCTGTTGTTTAATTAACCCTAATTTATTAGTGTACCTGTTGGTTTTAAAGTATTGAAATGTTACGGGATAACTGCAGCGGTAACCGCTACAAGTTCAAAAATGTTGTTATTAAAAACAAGTGCGAGTCGGACTCGCACACGAAGGGTTCCGTAGGTACCACAAGGCAAAAACGCCGAAAAAAACACGTTTGTTGTATGGGAGCCACACGTCAAAAAATCAAAAAGGTGCCCTCGGCGTCAAAGTTTGTCATGTATTCGAACTGTTGCGTGCTGGGCACATTTTGGTTTTATCATCTATACTATTTATTTTATTCTCTTTTGTTATAGCGGCAACAGAAATACATCATCAGTGAAAATTTCAACTGTCTAGCTATCACGGTCCGTGAGATACAGCCTGGTGACTGACAGACAGACAGACGGACAGTGGAGTCTTAGTTCCCGTTTTTACCCTTTGGGCACGGAACTCTAAAAGTCCGTGAAAATGGTTCTCCATCCCTGAAATACGGGCCATTTCAAGAATAAATAAAAATAAAATAAAATACATTTATTTCAAGCAACCATAACTCATATGTAGAGTGCACACACACAATAAAACATACTAAAACCGGCCAAGAGCGTGTCGGGCCACGCTCAGTGTAGGGTTCCGTAGTTTCCCGTCCGTCACAATAAGTGTTCCCACTTATAAGTTTAAAAGTGGGTATCCATTATGTTCGCGCTCCAGCAGCGCTCCGCGCTCCTGCAACTGGTCCCGGTAGTGGGTACGTGCGCGAACACGGAGCGTGCATCATTGCACGCTCCGCGGCAGGCGCTCCGACTCGTGACGGTTTTTAGCGCAAACACAAAGGGATACGTTCAGGATAATAAAATATGTAAACGAAGTTAAAAAAATGCTTGCATATACGATTATACTACAAACTTAGTCCAGAAATTATTTTGTACAACTTTTTGTCTTTTTTGTTCAAAAACTGTTGTTTCCATCAAGTTCAAAATAATTTTCCTAGAAAGTCCTTATAAAGTTCTACTTTGCAGATTTTTTTCATATTTTTTAAAATTATGGTTCAAAAGTTAGAGGGGGGGGGGGGACACACATTGTTTTTTACTTTTGGAGCGATTATTTCCGAAATCATTGACATTATCAAAAAATAATTTTAGTAAACCCCTATTCATTTTTAAATACCTTTCCAACAATATATCACAAGTTAGGGTTGAAATTAAAAAAAAAATCACTTCCCACTTTACATATAGGGGGGCTACCCTAATAAAACATTTTTTTCCAATTTTTATTTTACCACTTTGTCGGCGTGATTGATATACATATTGGTACCAAATTTCAGCTTTCTAGTGCTAACGGTCACAGAGATTAAGCGAGGACGGACAGACGGACAGACAGACATGGCGAAACTATAAGGGTTCCTAGTTGACTACGGAACCCTAAAAAGGATAGGTAATAAAAAAAGGAATGGAATATCATTTTCACGGTTACAATACAAATATTCACTAAAAATATTTATTTTGAGATTTTACAATGAATGTTTTTAACAATCGAAACTTTTCAATATTCCGTATCAAAATGGTAAAAAAGGATTAAGTACTTGCGACTGGTGCGACTTCGTTTGTCTGTCTATTCGGCTGTCACAGACAGAGCTGCTTATTTTATTAAAGTAGGTACGCAATTTTTTTTTAAGTTAAGTGTTTGAGTTATCATGAGTTTGTGTTATTTCAAATGTAATCTGTGAAATAACACAAAACCGCATAGAACACAGGCTCGACACCGAAGCCACCTCTGACGTCCAATGTCCATACCCCACCTCATGAAAATACCCACAGAGATACTAAACTTAGCGACCAGCCCCCCTGAAAACATAATTTTACTACTTACGTTTTACAGTACCTATTTTATAGTAAGTCGGTAACACAGTTTCAAACATCATGCCATGAACCCTCTTTGAGGGTTCACTTTAGTGCAAATCTAATGCCGATGATCCTCCTGGAGGGTCCACTAGCAATTTGTATGGTGAATTAGGTACCTATAAATAATGTGAGCTCTATGAAAAGTCGGTGGACTCGAATGTGTTTAACATTACGCATCGGCGAATCAGTGGATACAGGAAAAGGTGATGACTAAAGTCACGACACTGCAGTTTCGTAACTTTAGTCATCGCTTTGTTGTTGGTGATGGTATTTTTTTGGCGCTAAGGATCCGTAAATGTAGTCCGCGAAATTAAAAATTCTTAAGTTTTTTGTAAATTGCAGCGCTGTTTTATCACGTAGGTACATTACCTATGTTTATCAATAATTAAATATTTACTAAATAATAATCATTTAAAGCTTCAATATAGCTCCCACAATTATATTTTTGCTGTAAATCGTCATATTTACAATAATAGTCTTACTTGCATTTTACGCATTACATTTAAGTGTCGCCTAGTGTTAGTGACACCGGCCAGAAGTACATACCTACTAGAAAGGCTAGACATCCAAAAATACCTGCTTAAAAATATGAGCTCACTGTTAAAATATATATGTTACGGCTAATAGCCGAAGTGCGGCTACACCTAGTTTTAGCCGGGTACAACTAGGTGCATCCTACGTCGACGGAGCCCCGCTTAGCGGCAGAAATAGGAGCCCCGCTTAGCAGGGCTCCTACTATTTCTGTTTAAGGGGTTTCAAGTAAACTAACCAAACCTAACCTCGGGGTGCCCTTCGCTTCGCTCGCTCTTGCATCCTACGTCGCCTATCGACCGACCCCAACCATGCAACCGATGTCAACCGAAGTACCGAAACACGAACCGCATGTGGCCGGCTGCACCTAGTTGTACCCGGCTAAAACTAGGTGTAGCCGCACTTCAGTTGGTTAAAACTAGGTGTAGCCGCACTTCGGTCGGCTAAAACTAGGTGTAGCGGCACTTCGGCCGGCTAAAACTGTTACCCGGCTGTTAGCCGTGACATAAATCTATACTTATAATAAATCTGTAGAAGTGAAAATTCTGTACATTGAAAATATCAAAAAAATAAATTGCAGGGGGTGTTACTATACCGACACCGAACCCAAAAATGAGATTAAAAAAATTTTTGTCTGTCTGTCTGTCTGTCTATTTGTTCAGGCATCACGCAAAAACTACCGGTTAGATTACGATGAAACTTGGTATAATTATTCTTTAATATCCTGGGCACCACACTGGGTACTTTTTATCCCGGAAAAGTATATACAACAAAAAAACAAACTTAATTTTGCGGTTCGATCCCTAGACCCGATTACTGTACCAACCGCAAATAATAAGTTTGTCGTAGGTTACGTCACCCGCAGTGGAGTTCACTAAGGGGCGCTGCACACGGCTAAGATACTATAATATTTTATCTTAAGATACAATATCGCTCGCCATACAATTCAATGAACTATCGCACACGACGAAGATAATAAATAATATTTCATATTTTCGTATCTTAAGATGAATTTGTGTAGTACAAAAACGAAGTAATAGCGCGGGCAGGCGATGCGATGCGACGGGGTGGGTCGGAGTAACAAGAAAATTCACGCGGACGAAGTCGCGGGCAGAAGCTAGTAGGTAATACGGTATGTTAACTAACAGAGGGCGTTCCCGTTAACCCGCAATAGTATAGCATCCAAACATGCTAAAAAAAATATTACCATTCGAAAATAAAATGTTTTTATTTTTTTTTATATTAAAATATTCACTAAAAATCGTAAATTGATACTCTATTTATTTAATTAATTCTAATTTATTTAATTAAATAAATTCCGACATTGCTGTCCTTCAAGTACGCGTGTACAGAGTGTTTCTTTAACGTATCAATTTACGATTTTTAGTGAATATTAAAAAAAAAAAAAACATTTTATTTTCGAATGGTAATATTTTTTTTAGCATGTATGGATGCTATACTATTGCGGGTTAACGGGAACGCCCTCTGTTAGTTAACATACTGTATATTTAGGTAAGTACTTTTTCACGTCCTGTTTTTTATATTGCTGTGGTCATAATACTTACCTACTTAGGTACCTACAATCTACATGACCTACATCGTCGGTCCTTCATTATCTCCATGGTGTCCACTAGTCACAGGGAAGCGCAACATTTGTCACGTTTAACATGACATTGCCTTAGTGTGAGTTTTCGACTCACGTTCGATTGCGAGCGCGTTATAATTTTGTATGGGAAATTAGGTTTCTCCTAGTGACCACCAGGTGGCGCTATAACTTTTTCCATATAAAATTCTAATGCGCTCGCAATCGAACGTGAGTGAAAAAACTCACACTAAGGCCACAGATGACGCGAAAAATGGCGCATTAATAAGTTACCTATTTTGTGGCATTTTGTTGCACAATGCCGTTATTGCACATGCATGTTACGCTCAAATTCATCATCATCAGCCTATAGAAGTTCACTGCTGGACATAGGTCTCTCCTATTGCACGCCATTCAACTCGATTTTCGGCAACTCTCATCCAGCTGCACTACCAACCAGCCATCCTGCGAAGATCGTCGCTCCACCTAGCCTGAGGGCGTCCTACCTTATGCGCTTGGCGCTAATTGCCTAATGCAAAACGAAGCTCTCCGTTATGTAAAAGTTAGTGTAAATGTCCCGATGGATGTAAAATGTTAATTTATCTACAACAAATATTTTGATAGGTCTATTTAAATCTAAAGTTTCATCCTAGATTCCAACACACTTCGTATCTAAATGTAGGTATGTACATATTGCTGTAGTTAGGTGGGAGGATAATTATTGGGCTTTAAAATGTAATAAAATAGACTTACCTGAGCTCTAACGGCTGCTAGATGTAATTGCGTAGCTCTGTAGTCGTATTTCTTCACGGAAATATCCTCCTGTTATGTAGAAATATATGTTAAAAAAATACCTTAAAAATATCAAAGCGACGATAAAATAAAAATCTGAGTAGGTAGGTACCTAATCAATAAAGGAACCTAAAAACAAAATCAGGA
Source organism: Luperina nickerlii (assembly GCA_963855955.1). Taxonomy (NCBI): domain Eukaryota; kingdom Metazoa; phylum Arthropoda; class Insecta; order Lepidoptera; family Noctuidae; genus Luperina; species Luperina nickerlii. Next base: position 10,062,231 of record OY979669.1, read on the forward strand.
GTAAATAAAACGAACACAAATTGTATCCTAAACATTGACACAAAGAAATAAATTGCAGTTTTCAAATATTTGTTTTTTTTTTCACAATTTTTTCCTTAATTATTTTCGGCCAGTTCAGTCAAAATTCTCTATTTATCCGAATCTCTATTCTTTCGGATTTCAACTGTTGCTTGACAGATGAAAACAGCGACATCTATCATGAATTAAAAGTATTTACATGTTTTTCATTCTGTTAGATGTCGCTGTTTAGTTTCTACGATGATCAAGAGGTGTCACTAGTGGTTTCATTTCAAAAGTTTCTTACTTTGTTGTAGTTTTCAGCAGAGGGTTGTGCATTCGACAAGTTTTTAAAAAATATTTGTAGGACGAAGTTTTCTAGTTAATTTAAGTCTATGTATATGTTATACGAAAAAATCATAAAGTTCAACTATTCACCTACATTAAATTCCCTAATTAATTAGTCAGGTATTAAAATGTAGATAAGCAACAGCTTGTAAAGTATAATTGCCACTTGTAGCTCCATTGTGCTTTATTCTTTAATACCAGGCTGAGCGTGAAATTTTAATGATGTTGAAATCAGGCCGATTTTGTTTTCGCTCCAAAAATGTTTTCGATTTAACCTTACGGGCGACATCACTTTCCCGGATTTCCCTTACATTTCTCTACTTTGATACAGTTAGTTCTCTCCGACGGCTTTTGCCGTTTTTTTTATTAGTTCGATCAAAGTAAGAAAAAAATAAGTAGGTATAGGTAGGTACCTACTAGTCCTGTATCTTACGTTTCATCGGCACAACTATTTCGTATTTAATGAATTTTGATAGTACGAATGGCATTAATATTTTTTGAAGGCTTTTTCGTTTTTGCATTTGTTTTGTAGTTGCTACATTACCTACCTTTATTTTTGTTTGTTTCTTACATAGACACATTAACTTACCTGTATTTCGTTAACTTTGTTGTAAAGATTACTTTCAATACCCCTGCTTTGATGACGACCTAGCGCATCGAGGCTTTCCTGTAAAAGAAATGTATAATTAACACCTTGCTTCTAACATTAGTTCTTTTTAATGAGAATTACACCTATAAAACTCTAAAGAGATAGGTAAGTATTTTATAAAATACTAGCAGCGTCCCGCGAATTCACGTGCTTAAATTACGATCCCATGGGAATATCGGGATAAACACTATCCTATGTCCTTTCCCGAGACTCAAACTATCACTATAGTTACCAAATTTCATCTAAATCGGTTCAGCGGTTTAAGCGTGAAGAGGTAACATACAGACAGACAGACACACTTTCGCATTTATAATAGATATTAATATGGATGTGTTTTCATCATCATCATCATTACCCATAGCCCGACGTCACCCACTGTTGAGCATAAATATCTCTTTTTTCTTGTGCCTATCTCCTCGCTCCTGTGCCAGGCTCATCCAGGTTCTACCCGCAATGGCAACAGTGTCCTTCGACTCGCCACCGGACGACCGACACTTCGTTTTCCAGTCCATTGGATGTTTTGACCTGTACTTACCTACGTACAGGTCAAAATATCCAATGGACTTTTGAGAGCTTTCCCAATATACTGGGAAAGCTCTCCTACATTCATAGCGTTACGCACATACTTATTCCTAGGTGTGGGCGTGTGGCCTTATCTCGACAGTGCGTTATGAAAGTTAATTTAAATGAATGATTTGACTTTGGGGGTGGGGCTTAAAGTACCTAAGTAATTTATTTATACAAGGTGAAATTGAAAAAAAACTGGAAACCATAGGATCGTAACAACTTTTTATGCGAAGCGGTAACCAAAATCGCGAAAAAATATCAGCTGCTCAATACATATCTATGGTCGCATAACTCGACAAATTGTAGGGACCATTTGATTTTTTTTCGCGATTTTAGGTTTGTTTCATAAGAGATTTTTTAGTTACAAACTATAAACACGGTAAAGGAGTATGTAGCGAAGGATCGTAGCAGATGGTGTTCTGCCTACCCTCATGGGAAGAAAGCATGAGTTTAAGTATGCACTTTTACATATGTACAATTTAAGTATTTTAGCCATTTTTCTAGAATAAAAAAAAAGTATTTTCTAACTTGTAGCTGTTTAATTTGTATTTCTAGTTCTAGTGCGTCCTTCTTCAGCTGTTCGTAGTTGACGCGCGCTTGTGGACCCATCCGGTCCAGAAGGATCTCACCACGAAGGATAGGCGGCATACTTTCCTGTTGAAAAAAAAAAGAAACGGTCTAGTGCGGTCATTTTTGTAGAGACCTACTCACCTACTTCTGATTTTAAAGACTTTTTGAGGCGAATGAATAGGTATTTACGGCATGGGTTTCGGAAAACTAAACCCACGTTCGGACGGACGTAAACATATCGATGGATTTTAAACTCTCGGTGTTGAGCCGAGCATTGAGAATCCAATACTGCCGTGCTAAGCTCAAAAGCGGTATCTCAAAAAAAATTGTAAAGTTGATTTTTGTGGCATCGGATAGCTTAAAGAAATATGCATTCAATGAGCTGACCAAATAACGGTATCTTAATAAAAAAAGTCCTTAGAAAAGTGTTCCCTATCTCAGCTTTACCTCAAATCACTGAGAGAATAAAAAACAAAACTTCAATTTTCTCGAAACTAGCTTTTCCTGAGATACCGCTTTTGCGTTTAGCACGGCAGAATAGAGCGCATCCCAACGCGTCAAAAAAAAAACATACTGTTGGTTTTCACTCGGCGCTAAGCAGTGCGTTGAAAATAAAGTGCGCCAAAAAAAAATCGCCGCGATAGAATCGCGCCCGTGCTAACACGGGCAGAAGAATTATTATCGCACGAGGTTCAAAAGATGACTAAGACAAATCGAGCGATAGTTCATTTGTAAAATTTATCAGGTGCGGTCTCTACTTCATATCTACATACATACATAATTCCTCGTTTTTCTTTCGCCGTTACCAGACGGAATCTATTAAAATGGAAGTAAGCAATCAATTATGCCAACAGCTCCTGATAAAATGAAACAAGTTGAAGTAGGTAACAAAAAATAGGGTCGGTTATCCATTATTATAGTTTTTATTTGAAGAAACTATGGACTACATCGAACTAAGGCAGGTTTCTTTGATAACAAAGAAACCTGCCTTAGTTCGATGTATAGTTTATAGGGTTAACCAATAGGATTGTGATAATGTTTTAGTAGCTTTAAAAACCGGTCCGAGAGTTCCATACAAATTTGTAGGTTCTTTCCTTTATTTGTGCTACATGACATTGCTTCTTGCCAAATTTCACGATTCTAAGTCAACAGGATATAGTTTTTGATTCCCTTGCGAGTGTCAAAATATGCGGCTTAAACGGAACATAAACGCACATATCTTTCGATTGCGTTGACTTAGAAGTTTGATTTTGTTTACTGATTCAAGGGATGGCAGCCTTGAGTATTTCATATTAATTTCGAGATATTAATTTGGAGACTCAGTCTGTCTGTCTGTCACAGCTGGATATATCAAGAACTACTAATGATAGCAGTAGTAGAAATTTGGAATAGTTTCAGATGACATTTGCCCAACTATTTTACAAATAAGAATTTGCAACAGGGACTGAAAGGGGTCTGAAAAATTCGAAGTGGGGCCTACTAGGGCATGTGCTGGGGTATCATATGAAAGAGCGCAGTTTGCACGTTCTCAATTTTTTTCTTTTTTTTTAGGCCGCATATTTTTCGACTTTTAATGAAAAATGTAAAAAAAAATACCGTTCCCCCCTTATATCCGAAATTTGCAAAGAGAAAAATCTGAAATGATTCTATGTGATAGAAGTTTGTGTAAGGATTACAAGAATAATAAAACGACGTCTCTAGCACACTTTTTCAGAAATCATCAACAAAATTTACATTAATTCCACTACCGGTCAACAGATGGCGCTGACATAAAACTGCAATATTCTACACCGCAGTGCACAGTGTTAAAATTCTCTGACGAATATAGGCCTCACCAATGAAAATTTAAAAACATAGACGGTACGGAACCCTCCATGCGCGAGTCCGACTCGCTCTTGCCCGGTTTTTTTTTATTCAATGGAAACATAATAAAAAAACAAAAATAATTTTGCTTTATACCTTGACGTCAAAATGAAACTCAATTGATATTACAATGACCGCACGCATACTCAACGATGAATGATATGTATTTTTTTAAATAAACCAGTAGTACTCAACCAAATTAATTACATTACAGCTTAGCTGTCGATTTGATATCAATTACGTGCATTAAAATTTAAAGACGGGATATTAATTTAATCGCGTCCGTTTCGAAGTTTAACCCGCAAAGCAATTTGAAGTAATCCCTCTCCATGGCGCTACGGGTTACTCGAAACGATAAATAAATAATGAAACTTGTTATTGCTTGGTCTGCATGGACGAGCAAAACTATTTTTATTGAGCAATGTTAAATTTTCATGCATAAGTAATCAGCCTATAATTTTCCCACTAGTGGGACACAGGCCTCCACTCTTGGAGAGAGAGTAGGCAGTATTCTACCACGGGCCCAGTGCGGGTTGGTAGATCGGTAACATGTCTTAGAATTTTTGGCTCACGATGTTTTCCTTCACCGTTCATGAGAGCAGTAGTGATGAAATTATTTACACAAAGTAAAGCGCTTGCCTATATAGCTAGGTTCAAACCCACGACCTACAACTCACAATTCGGGGTCTCTACCACTGGGCCACCACAATGAGATACTGTCAAAATAAGCCTGCTAAAGAACTGAGAAGAGTTAGGGTACGCTGTTACACACACCTTTGTCTACCCTTTCAAGGAATACAGGCGTGATGCTTATGTACAGCAAAGGATAAATTCTACCTACAGTCAAAATGGAACAACCTGTAAAAGATGACTGCTACGATAAAACAATTTTCAAAACAGCGAGATCAATTTCATTTTTGACAGGGTACCTCAACCCTCGTCACTTTCCTCTCTTTATTTATTCAAACATTACCGCAGGTACATCCAGGGGTGGATCATCGTTGTCTGGCGGGTATGGTGGTAGGAAGGGCCTCTTCGGTGGTCGCATGGGCGGCGTGGCAGTGAGCAGGGTTCTTGCTAGATGCGCCAGATCTGCTGTGCTGGAGACCGCGCGAGCCTGCGCGCACAGTGACTCGTAGCGACGAAGCTGGTTGTTGCTCTGGTGTAGAAAGAGGTTTCATTAGTAAAGAAGCCGTGTGCCCGATGGAATTCCACATGGAGAAAAATTTATAACGTCCATAGAAACTTTCAACCTTTATTTAATTACTTTGGATAAATAATTTTCAAAAATATTTCCATTTTGCTAACTTTCGTTATTTAAGGAACTCTTATGCTATATACCTATAGGTATTATCGTGCGACGCCATTTTGAAAAAAATCAAAATGGCCGACCAAGGCGAGGCCTATAGGATTAAAGGCCTTTCATGCTTCCAGGCCTAGCGGTTTAGGCTGTGTGTTGTCTGTCAGTGAATGAATGAATTTAATATTTTAGCGAGATAGATAGATTATTTCGTATAAGTACGAAATAATCTATCTATCTCGCTTGAATATTTTAGGTATTTTTCTCATCTGTCGAAGGCTTAATAAAATTGCCTTCAGTTGTTTGCAGAACTCGGTTAGCTACGACGTCGCTTGCTCATTTTGGCGACAGGAAAAGACATATTTTTTCAATTATGTATTATGATCATGTAATAATACAGATCAAAACGACGAAGCCCAACATTGTTGATCCGTGGTTGATAATAAAAATCTACGCTTAATTTTGATTGAAAACGTGATGTTTTTATTATTGTGTTATTCTTTCGGTAATGGGGTTTTTACTCAAACATAGGTATGACGAACTCAATAAGAAGAACATAATGTAACCGATTGAATAGTACTTAATTCAATACCTATGTGCAATATTGCCTAGATGCATGCGTAATCGAACCCCGCGGCTGATGTAAACCACTCAGCTATCTGGGTCGTAGAACTCGTAGAAGACATTGTGTTCATGTAAAAGCTTTTATGAAACGCATTGCAGTTTCATTGTCCATTTTGATGGTTTCGTATCTCTCTAGATTTCTAAAGAAAACTCAGGCTATAAAATAGGACAATTAGATACCTACCGTAGTTTTTGTTCGTAACCGATCTAAGTGGCTTTAGAAGACCCTTTAGGTACTACTAAACTGAATTTATCCAAATGTCGGTTTTACTTTTCCTAACGACAAGCGTCATTTGGACGGTAACCATACGTGGAAATGGAAAAACATAAGTCATATTTCCATCGTGATTAACGACGCTCACATGGAAAGTCATAAAGATATGTATTGTAAATATAAAATACCTACAATAAAATAATAGTCATGTAAAATACTGTTTCGAAAACCAAAATACTAACCCCCTTACTAATAAACGTATTATATCAGATGAATAGTTACACATCAATTTCTCTCTTTCTGTCTACAGTAATTTGCCTTTTCAAAGAAGAAGACAAAGCGTTGTGTAACTATTCAGATGCTAGACAACGTTTATTAGTCATCATCCGCATAGCTTTTTCCCAACTATGCTGGGGTCGGATTGCAGCTGAATAACATCATTTTACATGGAGCGACTGCCTATCTGACCTCCACAACCCAGTTACTGGGTAATACGATACACTTTGATAAGACTGTTTATCAGACTTTCGGACTTTTGACTACCCGTAACAACTGTCAATGATTTACGAATGACAGCCAGGACCCACGGTTAAACGTGCTTTGCGAGGCACGGAGGGGTCTCGGTATGTAAAGATGGTCACCCACCCACAGATCAAACGCGTCAATCGTAGCTTACCTAAGCAATCGACCTGTGCGGCTGTTATTATTTAGTCCCGGACCCCTCTATATAATCGGAGCTATACAACGTTTATTAGTAAGGGGGATAATGAGTATTATACGAGTAGCAGTACTGTATACTTAATGTATTTTCAGATATCGTTTCCCAAATAACAAAGATCAAAGTTAGGCAACTGAACACCAAATAATTTTCAAGTCGGGAACAACTGTTGTGCAAATCCCGATATAATAGCGTATTGTGTAAACAGGATATTTTAATTGCCTTATTTGAATAAGAAGTGCCTGTTAGCAACCACAATGTGTGTTATGCTCAATAGAATAAACGTTTACGAGAATTACCTGTATTGTTGGTTTAGCGTGCTGGATATTCGTAATGGTTGTAGTATTCTTTGTTACGATTAATAAAATTTGTGCTTATGAGGATAAGGTATTGTTATTTTATCTCCTAAGTAATTTTAGCACCTAAGTCATATTTGTATTTATGATAAACTAGTTTGTGCCCAAGGCTCCACGCAGAGGTTGGTAGTTATGTCACGGGAACGTACTACCGGGATAAAAAGTAACCTATATCCTAACCTAGGTCATGGTTTATCTAATTGGCAAAATTCATCCAAATGCGTTCATTCGTTTTAGCGTGAAAGCGCAACAAACAAACTCACTTTCGCATTTATAATACTACTAGCAGCGCCCTATGGTTTCGCCCGCATAAGTGTCGATCCCGTGGGAATATCGAGATAAAAAGTATTCTATGTGTTAATCCTGGCTATAAACTATCTGTGTGCCAAATTTCATGCAAATCCGTTCAGCCGTTTATGCGTGAAGAATTAACAAACATACAAACACACTCACAAACTTTCGCTTTTATTATATTAGTCTGATAGATAGGATACCATGGATTATGTGATTAAAATTGAATTGATAACCGGGTTAAATTCAGCAACAGAACCGTTTTTTTTTGTTCCAAAAATGTCATAGTTTTGGGTTTTGGTTATCTCTATTAAAATAATGAAGAATAATCAGCATAATATTATAAGTCTGTATTCTTCTTAATTTTATTTTTATACAATTACTTAATTTTAGTTCATAGGTAACCCAGCGAAACTGTCGCCTATCTTAATTTTTTTGTTTTTCCTCATAGGAGTGAATAATTGTATTCTTTTTGAGTGAAATAAATTATATAAAACCGTGAACCGTAAATAATGTAGGTAGGTGAAACTCCCTTAAAAGAATATCTCCCGTAGTCGTGGTACAAATCGTTAAACATGAATGGTTCAACAAGCACAAAGTCCAACTGTTACTGTCTAAACTATCACTACTTTATGTGCTAGGTATAATAACCTCTTAAATATAATCTCTTAAATCTCAAGAGTTTCCTTACAACAGCTCTCCCCTTGGGGAATAAAAGATACAGGCCAATACACTTTATCTTCGGAAGTTATCTAATGGATCCATTATTATAATAACTGTCTAAGTTTATCAGTCAGGCGGAGTTGAAGAGGCAACTAATGACACAAGATGGATGACTCTCAAACTGTCATTTTGACATGACGGAGCATTTACTAAAGTTTTTGGGAATTTTGGGGACATAAAAGGGGTAATTTCGGAGTTCAATATTATTAACGTAAAATGGTTTCGATGGTGTATTAATTTTTCCGATAGACACTATAATCAATTTCGAATATTTAATTGATCGTTGTAAGAGCTGACAGTCTTTTACATAGAGCATTTAATCATTTTGCAAAATATAAGTGACAGACAGTATTAGGCGTCAGTTTTCAATTCCGTTAGGTATTTAAGGGACTTAAATGACCTAAAGCGCGGTCACTGTCGGACTGCATAGAAAAGAAAGAGAAGCGCGATGACACAACTCTGGTAATTTATTGCAAAATATGAAGCAATTATATAATTACAAAAAATCAATTGTTTGGAAGAAAAAATGAAAACACTAGTATTTTAGTATGTTACTTGTAGAATAATCTGACAAAAAATCGGAATGATTGTATGTATGTTAGTATAGTTTTTATTGTAAAAAGAAAGTTTTTAGAGGTATCTTCATGTTTTTTTTCTATCGTATCAAATTAGTTGTATTATGTTTTCAACACACTATCTACCTACCATATATCCTGAAGAATATCATATATTTTTCTGATTTTGTTTACTGTAATTGATTATATATACTTATATTGTTTCTAAAACTTGCGTTTTTTTGCTTTTAGGTCCTGTAAGCCTCTTAAGTAAGAGTTCGTCTTTACGTTAATGTTATAAAAAATAGAGTTTTACAATTGTCCCGACTGACAAAAAGTTAAGAAGCTTTTCGTTTTCAACAAAGACTGTAAAGAATTTAATTCACCAAAGGCTTTTTAAGTTTTCTTCGTTGGGCAATGGATCTACTAAAATACAGTATTTACCTTGTCCGTAATAATTTCTCCTTCTTGACAAATGGCTTCACTGACTGCCGAGGTCACGTCGGTCAGTATCTCTTCCAATTCCTGAAATAAAATAGAAACGGTAAATAAATAAAATGAAAAGTTATACGATTACGTCCGCAATTGTTTTCTTCAAGTGACCTGAAGACCAATTCCAGTAATTAAAAACGTTCAAAATGTAGTCGCAATCTCATCTCAGCGACAATCAATGTCAAAAACTTGTCCAAAATATAGGACAACGGGTATTTTTGACAGACTGAGACTGAGATCAGACTGTGTACGTTCTGAAAATTACGAGAAATGCCCCTCAGTTCTCAGGATTTTAGATCTAAAAATTTACGCCATCACGGATTGTTTAAATAGTTTTTTTGCTGCCTGAATCCTTCATAACATTAGAGCGGAATAAATTAATAATTTATCTATACTTCTATACTAATATTATAAAGCTGAAGTTTGTTTGGTTGAACGCGATAATCTCTGGAACTACCAGTCGGATTTGAAAAATTCTTTTTGCATTTGATAGCCCAATCCTTGAGAAAGGCTATAGGCTATTTAGTATTTAACATCACGCTATGACTTTTAGGAGCCGAGCAAAAAGAAAAAAAGTCAGAAAGAACGCTAAGCAAAAACGAAGTAATAGCGCGGGCAGGCGATGCGATGCGACGGGGTGGGTCGGAGTAACAAGAAATTTCACGCGAACGAAGTCGCGGCCAGAAGCTAGTTCAACAATAAAATCGGCTTCTGACATCTGAAACTGAAACTTCGTCAGCGCCAGTTTAATTAAAGCTGGAGTTAGTTCGAGTCTGTTTGGAGTTTGGAACCCGAAGCTCCTTCAACCTCGGGTGCCGTGCAGGGTTGTCAGATACCGCGAATTGGATCTACGTACGAATACCGATCCATTCGCTGTCACATGTCAATACCAATTGTCTTGAGATTCGACCTACTTCTTTTTCGATTTCCCGATTTCATCAGGCAATTTTGCGGTAGCTCAGATTTTCGTATTTCAAACAGAGATTGAACTTCGAGATCATAACTGCAACCCTAGTTTGACTTGTGGTGTTTTGTTTCGTCCCAAAGATTCCCGCGAGGTAAAGTTGGATGGGAACGGCACAATTATTATAATACGAGTATAATGCGAGTTCCGAAACATGTAGTTACTGCCTACCTACATCGTATTTATTAGGCGCTGTGATCGAAGTTACCTATTAATAAAATTGGACTGTCTCTAAAGCTATTACATTAGTACAATAACGTTCCTCTGAAATGTTAAGGTTTATTACCTAAATACTAAGTATGGTATAGTAATACATTAAGTGATTGAAATGTTTATAGCAGCATAAAAAAGCTATATACTTCAATAAGTATAAAATATTATTGCTTCTATTTGCCGTGAAGCATTAAACATATTTGTTGTTTCATAATTTCAGGAAATGGATCTCACTGTACCTACGGCTTTTAAAGATATTGAATTTCCGAACGTTATTAAAGGATAATTTTCAGTGTGATGAGCATAACCGAATGGTAAACATTTGGTTTCAAATCAAAACCAATATAAAGTATTTTAGAAAATAATAAAACGAATAATGTATAACATTGTGTAAATAAAATACTTAAATATTAAATGTTACACAAGCATAAGATCTTGAAAATCTTTCACAAACAAAAAACAATACTAAATACAGAACTTGTGCTTCGGAGAGTCGTGATGTATTTATTCAGAAACAAAGTATTGGGTACATAGGAAGTGTTTATTTTATATAACCCTCAAATGTTTGCATATACAAGGGTGGCCCTGGTTCTCAGAAGAAGACAATCTCTACTCGTCTACGTAAGGTTTCAAAGATTCTAAAGTTTTTTTAAAATAAACTAGTTTTGTACAGGCTACTTATGAAAATCAGAATTCAAGAGCTCGTTTCCTATTTCTAGGTTTTATGGAGAAAGCTAAGTGACTGGTAGAGTGGCGATATTTGTGGTGGTAATATTGATTCATCATCATCGGAATTACCCATTGCTCAAATTGATGAGGAAAGAAAGCTTATAGGCCTTCCCTTTCTTATGCCATATTTCTGTGTTCCGTGAGTCCCTCATCCAGGTTTTTCCCGTGACCTTGATGATATCGTTAAACCATCGCGCATTTAGACGATCTGAACAAGGATTAGGATATCCAAAAATTGAATTTAGAACTGGATAATAGGGTAGTTGACTAAGAAAATATATTTAGTCCATCAGTTAGATTACTAAAAAATATTGTATACGTATTTTTTATTTTGTCTGGCAAACAAAAAATTACGAAGATACAGCGCTTGGAAATTTCGTATGACGTCACGCCGTGCTACAAATTTTAGCACGTTATTACGTCAAAGCCCCCCACTCCTGAACTTTGATGTGATATATCTTTGTAATTTTTTATCTAATTGATAAAACAAAAAATACGTGTTCAATATTTTTTAATAATCTTACTGAGGGACTAAATCGAATCGATTTATTTTTACCCAGGCAACATCCCTATTGGATAGGTATATCCCGTTAGCGGACACTGAGTGCTTTATGACAATGAAAACGGAGACATTCCGGTAGAAACCCCATGGTAACATTTTTAAGCCGAATATGCATACAGGCTTTTTGCCCTAACAAGATATGTATGTATAAATAAAGTAAGGTTCTCATTAAAAAGAAAGACAGCCTCTATAAAATCATACAAAGCTGAATGCCTAAGTCCCGAATGTATTTATCAACTATCAACATAATTAAGTCTTTGTTTTTAATACTTTGTATTTATTGACTAAAGTAATATCATCTTCACGTAATATAAAATAAGTATAATTAATGTATAAAACATATTGTAAAACATTTTCAAATAGTATATTATGAAGTTTCTTGCACATTCTTCTCCGTACGAAACCACCTTTTGGAAGGGGCGCCTGTAAGAATCAATTCTATTTTCTTGTCGTTCAAAAGTGCCTTCAATAAATTATTTGAGTCTCAATGAAAGATGTAAAAAATATCAGTCTTGTGAGAAAGCTTACCTGCAGTATAGTCGGCAGCGTATGCTTATGATACTGGTCCAGCACCGCGTTGGTGGCCGTCAGCTGTTGCACGTACGTGTTGTGCGAGTCATAGTACGTGGCTAAAGTGGCTGGCGTCGGGTTGTTGCAGTAGTTCAGGAAAGCCCCTCTGTAGTCTTGACGACTCTGGAATTTGGAAAGAAATAAGTGTAACAGGGCCTTTATCGAATGTGTGCGAACGTGCGTGCTTTAAGGCTCCTGCAAACAGGCGCGACACGAGACGCGACACAAAGGCACCGCAAGTCGCGCAACGAGCGGTCCCTTTGTGTCGCGCGCGATTATATCGCGTGTCGCGCCTGTTTGTAGGAGCCTTTATGCGTTTCGACAGGGGGGAGCATACACCCCCGCCCTCGCCCCGCGCTAACCGGCAGTGGACGAAGGCTCGCGACTTCGCGAGTTCATACTACGCTCGCGACCTGCTCATAAAATTATTCATTGTTTTTTTTTATTATTTACCTTTTTGTGCCCATAAACTGTGTTTTTAAATTATTATAACCTCTTTACTGCTAAACGTGCGTTCCAATCATTTAAATAGATCCAGAATCATTTGAATAGACTCTGAGAATAACTTTCCTACATAACTTATTAGTATTTCTGTTGATGTGATAGGTAGAAAGTGGGCAGAAGAAATTCCCTATCCACAGCACTCTCAAACTGATGGATGGCTCTTTATGGGGACTGTAATCGAGAATTCTGAGGATCTTGTTCAAGTAATTAGCCCCGGTCGTCCACTTAGTCATGACTTCATAAGTGACTATACATCTACAACAATAAGTCTAATGACTGAATTATGAAAGTAGAACGCAGGACGCGTGCCGCCGGGGTGAAAGCGGATAAATATGCAAAATAGAAAATCAATTACCTTATAATTATCATATAAATATAAAAAAAATATAAACGATGAGATGTTTCGAAGCAACTCGCGAAGCAACTCGTCAAATTTTCCCAATCAACTTTGAACCTTATACTGTAGCAATAAAGTTGAAAATCTAATAAAGAAATTTGACACATTGTAGTAGCTTGATGTGCTGGCGTCAATACCTACATACTTCCTCTTTTATGTAACTGAGATAGCTTTGTATTGTGTTTTATATTGACAACTAGCTTTTGCCTGCGGTTTAGCCGGCGTGGATGTCGTAAATTATCCCACGGAAACATACCACAAAGTTTAATAGATCTTATTAAGAGGAATAATTCCTTAATAAATTATTTTCATCTAACTCTATTGGTTTACGCGGCGCACGCCACGGTTCCTAAGGCTCCTAGCACGATATTAAATTGACTATAGCCTTCTCAAGATTAGGCTATCAAATACAAAAAAAAACGAAATCCAAATAGTAGAATTACAGATTAAAGGCTCCTGCAAACAGGCGCGACACGCGACGCGAATCGCGCGCGACACAAAGGCACCGCTCGTTGCGCGACTTGCGGTGCCTTTGTGTCGCGTGTCGCGTCGCGCCTGTGTGTACGAGCCTTAAAACAAAACGCGTACAAACAAATAAAGAATATAATCTCTTGTCTTGAGTTATATTATTAGTAAGTATATATAGGTAAATTGTAGGGTAATACAGTAGATGACGTAATTATGAGAAAATATTATTGCTCCTAGAGGTAGAATAAATGCTTAGGTAAAATTATTAATTAGTGGGTAATTACACTAGCGTAGGAGTGAGCTTAGTGTTTATAGACACAGCCACAAGGTATAGATAATTAATTCATTTAAAGATCTCTATCTTTTTGCCTTTTAATTATGAAATGGTTATATATTTTTGCTTTATTCGGGTTCTAATATAGAAAATATTTAATCTATGTATCTGTACTAAGAGTTTGTTCACTTGAACGCGTAGATATCTGGAACTAACAGTCGGATTAGAATTTTTTTTGCAGTTGATAGCCCAGTTCTTGAGGAAGGCTATAGGCTATTTAACATAACGTAGGACCCTCAGGAACCAAACAAAAAAGTCCGAAAGAACTTTAGCGAAAACGAAGTAATACACAGGTGTTGCGATGCGATGGCGGGATTGGGGCAACAAGAAATTTCACGCGGACAAAGTCGTGGGTGAAAGCTATATTAAATATACAGATTTCTCGCATCAAATAATTTAAATATATCAAGTCAATAATATTTTTTGATACGAATATCTATAAGAGATTCAACCTTTCGAGACTAAATGGTTTCTGACAGCTTATTCAATTAGGGTAATGTGTTGTGAATATTTTCGTCAAATCATTTGACTGGCTATAATTTTGTGGTTAACTAATCACAACAGCTAACATAATGATTTAATTGCAGAATAATGTACATACTAATCACAGGCTTGATTAAACTATCAGAAACAGACGTTGCAAGATTACCTCGATGTAGTTGTTACATCGGTCACGAAGTCAAAATCGTCCTAGCCTTTTCCCAACTATGTTGGATTCAGCTTCCAGTCTGGAACTGGAAGCAGCTGAATACCAGTATTTTACACGGAGCGAGAGTCTATCTGACCTTCACAACGCAGTTTTTGGGTAAAATGATACCCCTTGGTAAGACTAGGTGTCGGACTTTTCGGCTTCTGACTACCCTTAACGAGTATCAAAGATCTAAGAATGACAGCCAACACAGTATAAATGAAAGAGCAAGTGGGTTCAAGTATCAAAACATATTGCACGCTCGACCGCAGTATTGACTATCATCACCACCATCAACATCGGCACAAAGTATCTGAACAATATTTGGTTAGATACATAGGTATCTGAACCAAATATTGTATTATTCGATATAGATCGACATAGCCCGAAGAATTGCCAACAGGGCACATTGCCCGCAGAACAGATGACAGATGGGCTGAAAGGTTCTGGAGTGGTGACCGCGTACCGGAAGACGCAGCGTTTGAAGGCCTCTCCACAAGGTGGACCGATGACCTTGTGAAGGCCGCAGGAATCCATTGGCTGCAGGAAACGCAGAATCGGTCGAAAAACAACGTAGTTAGGAAAAATGCTAGGCAGGTTGATTGATATATCAGAATATTTCATACAACAGATCCATACTAATATTATAAATGCGAAAGTGTGTCTGTCTGTTTGTTACCTCTTTACCCTTAAACCGCTGAACCGATTTAGATGAAATTTGGTATAGAAATAGTTTGAGTCTTGGGAAAAGACTTAGAATAGTTTTTATACCGATATTCCCACGGGATCGAAACTTATGCCTTATGGGATACCGCGGGGCGCTGCTAGTTTACAATATAGAACAGTATTCATCAGTTTCCAGTTTTCATTAGCTGATTGTTTTATTTTCAACTTATCGCTGTATGAACCTAAGTCACTTATTGTATGTCGTCACATTAAAATGTTCACAATGGTGTCATACAGTCGTACTGCGAATGCCCAAGTTAAACGCTGTTATTAAAATGTCGTACTCCATTAATGTTTGCTACGAAAATTTGGCTCCACTATACATACATTCTCACATGGAAATTAATAATGCTTGAGTTGTTTCGAAACGGCCACACTATAATACCGCCATTGTGTAACTATTTGAGTATTTATGACACTTATAATTAGTCTTGCTTCGTAAAATTGTAACGAGCGTGGCTTTGTTCTATTTATTGACTTATTTAATCCCTCAGCGAATGGACCATCTATTGCATTTTTGACATTTTGCGACGGAAAATGAACTATGAAATACCTGCGTAGGTAAGTTCTGATTATTTGATAAAAATGTAAACAAATGGATTAGAAAACGTAACTTTTGATGCCAATTTGTAGCGCCACGTACAAATTACGTGCTTTGATTTGATTACTTTAATACTATATTATTAAACCCGGAATTCTAATTTTTTTCAATCACCTTTGATGTTTCCCATTTATCAATTAAGGGCAGATTTTTCCATCGCCAGATAACTTTTATTGGAGGAATAAAATTAACGTTTGACAGTTTTTGTGTGAAAATAACTGTCGAAATTATTAAATTATTCCTCCAATAAAGTTATCAGATGATTGAATCAGCACTTAGGTTAATTTTATAACCTCAGTTGTTGTCGATGATTTTTCAATTATAATTTAATAATGTTCTTTAAACAATGTTGGTAAAAGTAGTGAGATAAAAAGTTGAAACCTTTTATTATACAAATTGATGTGTTATACTAACTCCCTTTAGTGAGTGATTGCGTGAGAATTGAACCTGAACAGGGTTTATGTACATTTTCATCAAAGACTTTTGTGATAGACTATACGTAGGTACCTATACACGTATCTGCTTTTAGTGCAGCGATCAATTTTATAGATACTCGACGAATCTATACCGGGTCGTTCTACCGCACGGCTGATTGGCTTCCAGTGTGCTATGACGATTTTTGCATAGCGCCACCTCAATAACCAGGGGGCCTAAAAAGGCCACTTTGCCAGAATCATAAAAGGATAACATTAAGAATCATAATGGACAGTTAACTGTTAAGTTAATCGTATCAAATCCCATTGTTGGTGAAGGATTTTTTAGTAATTTTTTTGTCTGTGCTAAAATACCAATCAATACAATCTCTTTGATTATACCTACGTAGTGCAGCGCAAAAAAAGAAAAACACGGACTGTCTTCGCCATATTATGATTCATAATGTTATCCTTTTATGATTCTGCCAAAGTGGCCAATTTAGGCCCCTTGACTGAGGCATGCGGTATACCGATCGTGTTTTTTTTCTGTCGGTTAATGCCGACGGAACTCGGTACCTATGTAGGTCTAAAAGCGATTGACACTGGCTGAATAAATTGAAATGAGTATGGTGAGTCATCATTATTATCGAACAATGAAGCCCGAATTTCTGCTTAAATGATGGACCTGACGTTATTAAAACTACTTTGTGGTCGAAAGCTAAGCTAAACGCGCGATAAGCGAATATTAAATTAAGCGGTTTGCTATTTATGTATTTAGTAGATAATAATGTAAACATTGTCTCATTCTCACAAGAGGTAGCTGCAGTCACTAATGTCAACTATCAATCACAAGGAATGGTGGGAAACAGACAAAGTGAAATCTGCTCGATAGCGCTTGGTGTGGTAGTGAGCCAGTGAAGTAATAATATTCAACGTTTGAATAAGCCAAGAAAGCGAACAAATAAAGGCTCTCCCCCACAGGCGCGTTATTATCGGTCGATAATATCAGATGCGTTATGGCGATAATGCGTCCTCCTCGCCACAGCTGCGTTTTTATCGAACGGTATTTGTAACGTGTGCGTGTAGCCTACACTACAGCGCCCCGCCCGGGGGGGTTTGTGTTTGCAAATTTATGATTTGGTTTCAGCAACATGCTTCGCTGCTTACTGCTTGGCTTGGTTTTGTAGACGCAAACCTACCTTGTCTCCTCCATCAGAGGCGGCAGGGTGGCGTGGTCTTGAGGGAGAGCGCAGCGGTCGTGTAGATCCTCAAGGCAAGTCTGGTGATGTTCCTTCTCGAGGTTGCTCCCCGTTATTGGTCTAATTCCATATGAATTAGACGTAACAGAAATCACCGGGCGACTTACCTCAGGGGTGGCGAGGTCATGCCCCTGGGTGTTCACCATCAAACAAGAGCAGATGATGGACAGCAATGACCTCCCGCGTGTTTGTGCCGTGCGCGGGGACCCGTACGGAGGGATGAAGGAATCCTGGTGGTTGAGTGGAGCAGGTTGCACACAACACACCACTTTGGCCCGGATTTCCTCTTACACGGGAGGTAGTGGGGTAGCTACCCACTATCAACCGGCTGAGGCATCCCATAAGCGGGATGTCAAGCGAGGAGCGGCCTAGTGGGGGAGGGCAGCCGGCGTGGCGTGGGGTCTCGGGATGAGTTGCGGCATAGTCTCGTGTCGTATACAGTCCCGTGATCTTCCGTCGCGTGCGGGCTCGTCAAATTCTTGCTAGGCTGGTCCTATACCGAAGGAGTAGCTCTGGCGATCGCTCGTTGAACGGGCGACGTCCCCGACTGAGGGCTCCGTGGCGGGTGGAGAGCTCCAACGGTGAATTAGAAACATCCAAACCAATGGATAAAGAGACGATACCGTCAACAAACAAACCACAAGCTGCGTCCCGCTCGTCGGATGCGCTAACAAAAACCATTTTACCTAGGGCTGCGTCTTCAGATGCGCCATCCACATCCAACACAAGGGTTGCGTCTCAAGATGCACCTAAGCGGCAACTGTCTAAGGTCGCACACAAAAAGCAAAAACGCTCGGCTGCGTCCAAGGATGCGTTGAGGAAGGCAACCGCAAAGGATGCGCCACAACTGGCTGCGTCCCGAGCGATCCCAACCTCATCTGCGTCCACGGATGCGCCCCCTAACATAACCCTGACACAAAGGCCAAGGACTGTACTCGTTCATGGTGACTCGAGGAGTACTGCAGAAGTGGATGCGCCCAAAACACGGGCTGCGTCAACGACTGCGGACCCTGAGAGGGACCTGACGAGTCTGGCCAAAGCCCCACGTGCAGGAGCAGGGCAAACAGGCACCAACAAAGAAACCCCCCTCAAGGCGGTGTCGGCCACGGCTGAGATGCCAAAAGGCGAGGCCCCCACCGGCGCTAAGCGCAAGCGCAGCGAGAGGCCAAGAGGGCGAAAAAACCCTAATAAAACAAATATTATACCACCGGCCAGGGCGCAGAAGCGTTCGCGTCCCGAAGATTCCGTCACACCAACCGGGGTTAGCAAGAAAAGCAAGCCTGCTCGCTCCCGTTTGGCTGACGGAACTTTGGTGAGCTACGCCGAAGCGGCTGCGTCGTACAGGAGCAACGAGCTATGCGTTGCCGTCATGACCGAGCCCTTTCTGGAAATGACGCAGGAGCAAGCGGAGGGGATCCGCCATGTCATCGAAGACCAGCTCCGGGCTCTGCTTAAGGCTCCTGAACCGACCGAACTAACTGACACTAATCAAAACACCGCGATCCATTTTAGAGGTCGGGCCCACTTCGCTGAAGGCGTCCTCAAGACATGGTGTGAGGACGACTTCACAATGGCCTGGCTCAAAGGGGTCATAAATAACATTCCGTCCCCGTTACCGGGGACCAAGCTCACCGTTCGGCCTCAAGCTGACATACCCAAGAAGGTAATGTGCATGCTGTTTGTTCCCGAGAACAGCGAGGACACAGCGGAACTCCTCAGGATGCTGGCGAGGCAGAACCCGAACCTCAAAATGAACACCTGGACCCTGACACACGAAAGGGCCAGGCAGGAGCCCCCGGGCACCTGTCTCTTCTTTCGTGTGCCGGAGTCCATGGTCAAAACAATAAAAGACCAGCAACGGCGGGTATACTACCTCATGGGTTGTATCTACATCCGATTCCTGGAGGAGGGTGGTACCAGGGAGGATGCCGCCGCAACAACATCTGGAACAGCCTCGGGTGCGCCTGAGAGGGAGCCTGGTTCACCGCCTCCTGCACGTTCCCCGTCGCCTTCTGCGATGGAGACTGTTGGGGGGGCGGTGGAGTTGGCGACCTCCATGGCCGCGCTGGAGGTTCTCTCAACAGCGGGTTCAACGAGGGATCCACCCTCGTCCGGTCTGATTTCGGACGAGGATTGCTTTCCGCCAGGGGAGAGTAGTGAGGGCGAGGACAGCAGCCTCTGCTCCTCTCCTTTGCGGGACTAGGATCCTGCAGACAAACCTCCAGCACAGCCAATCTGCGTCGGCCACCTTGCGCAGAGTGCTGGAAAAACAACAAGGAAAGACCATCGCCCTCATCCAAGAGCCGTGGATCAGGGGTGGCAGAATATGTGGTCTTAGCAACATCGGGGGTAAGTTGCTGCTAGACACCTCCGTTTGTAACCCGCGCACCTGCATTTTTATTCCAAAACATGTACCTAACCTCTTAATTAACGAATTCTGTTCAAGGGACCTGACAGCAGTCAGGCTTTTCAGAACCGAACAAGAACTCCCGGACATTGTACTAGCCTCGGCATACCTGCCAGGCGATGAGGACGTGCCTCTGCCAGAGCTCGCCTCACTGGTTGAGTACTGTGAAAAGGAGAAACTGGAACTAATCATCGCGACAGACTCCAACGCGCATCACACGCTCTGGGGTAATGTTAAAACCAACAATCGAGGTGAGGAAATGCTTGATTTTATTCTTAGTAATAACCTTGTTTTACTTAACAAGGGCTCCGAACCTACCTTCATAAATGCGAGATCACAAACAGTAATAGACTTAACTGTAGCAACCATAGGCATATCTAACTCCATACAGGACTGGCATGTGTCCACCGAGATATCATGCTCAGACCACAGATGGATCCGCTATACCATTAACTTCAACCTAACCAAACCACAGCCAAGAAGAATTCCTCGCAATACGGACCAAGTCAGGTTCACTAAACTCGTCGAAGCTGAACTAAGTAGACTTCCCGCCCTTCCGGCTGAAATACCAGTAACCAACTTAGACGAACATGTAAACAACATCACACACATACTTATATCTAGCTATGAACAGTCTTGCCCCCTCACGACACCTAGGCAGGGAGCTCGCCATTCCTGGTGGAGTCCTGAGCTGGAAAGACACCGACGCAAGCTGAGAAGACTGTTCAACAGAGCTAGGAACACACGGTCGCCAGTAGATTGGGACCGATATACAACAGCCCGTAAAATATATAAAAAACTGATACGCCTCAGAGGAAGGAATAGTTGGAGGCGTTTCTGTACTAACATTGAAAGTAACAACCAGGCAATGAGGGTCAAAACTTGTCTTGCCCAAGAGACAAACCATTCAATAGGATGCCTAAAAAAAACAGATAACACATACACAACAAACGACGCTGAGACAAGTGAACTACTTCTAACCACCCACTTCCCAGGATGCCAAATTGCCGCCCAGCAAAGCTGGGAAATGCAAAGGGATAGGGCCACGTGTAGCCTGGATTGGGAAGTGGCGTTGGAAGTAATTGATAAAGACAAAATAACATGGGCAATCAACACCTTCCTACCTTTCAAGGCAGCAGGACTGGACGGTATTTTCCCGGCTCTGCTCAGGTGGAGTCAGGATATATTGGCCGATCACCTCGTTAAGGTGTTCCGATCCTGCCTGGCCCACCGCTACATTCCTTTGAAATGGCGGGAAGTAAAAATAATCTTTATACCGAAACCTGGTAGGGGCGACTACACCCAGCCCAAATCTTTTAGACCTATAAGCCTCTCCTCGTTCTTCTTGAAGACACTGAAGAGGCTGGGGGATAGGAAGATTAGATCCCAGGTTTCGTTACAACGACCTCTACATCCTAATCAACACGCCTACTGTGCAGGCAAATCAACTGAATCAGCACTTCATAGCGTAGTCTCACGCATAGGTAATGCTCTTAAAGCCAAAAACCCAACCCTAGGCGCCTTCATTGATATAGAAGGTGCTTTCGACAAAACTAACTTCGTCAGCATCGAACAGGCACTTGCCACACACGGTGTTGCGCGAACACTCATAGAATGGATTAATAACATGTTAAAACACCGAGCTATTCAATTTACCGTGAACACCACCACACGAGGTATCGTGAGTAGAGGCTGCCCACAAGGTGGGGTGCTGTCACCACTGCTGTGGAATTTAGTCGTAAATGAGCTCATTTTAGAGCTCAACGCCAGCAGTCTGTACTCAGTGGGATACGCGGATGACATAGCAATTCTGATTTCAGGTAAATTTGAGGGCATCTTATGTGATCTCATGAGAAAGGCCTTCAAAATAGTCGAGAGTTGGTGCACGAAGCACGAACTATCGGTTAACCCCTCGAAGTCAGAACTAATAATGTTCACCAACAAGAGAACTCTTGGACCTCATAGGCTCCCAAAACTTTTCAACACGGAACTAACATTGAAAGACGAAGTCAAGTACTTGGGGGTGATTCTAGATAGCAAACTGCTCTGGAACAAGCATCTTGACTACAAACTTAATAAAAGCACAATTGCACTCTACCAATGTAAAAAAATGTTAGGAAAATCATGGGGGCTCTCTCCGAGGATTACCTTGTGGGTTTACAAAGCGCTGATCAGGCCAATGTTGGCATATGGCGCTCTGGTTTGGTGGACGAGGACAGAACTCTCGACCACCATTACCAGACTACAACGCTTCCAACGACTGGCCTGCTCAGCTACCACTGGCTGCATGAGAACCACCCCAACAGCAGCCATGGAGATAGCCCTTCAATTAACTCCCCTTGACCTGTACATACAGCAGGAAGCGGCGCTAGCTGCCATCAGGCTAATGCATCTGGGCATATGGGGCAAAAACATTACTAGTCCACACGCTAAAATCCTGGACCGGGCGATTGAGTACCAGCCTCTCATCGCTGCCCCGTGTGATAGAACACCAAACCAACCGATGTTTAATAAGAACTACATTATACAAACAGTTCAGGAAGAAAAGGATCAGTCAGGAGTCAACGAAGTGCGCATTTATACAGACGGCTCTAAAACACAAAACGGTTCAGGTGCTGGCGTACACTCCCTTGACCTCAATATTAACTTTCACATACCACTAGGCACACATAGTTCGATCTTTCAATGCGAATGTGTTGCCTTAACACAAGCTGCAATAGCAGTAAAGCGCTTAGGCATCCGGAACTACGGCATTAAATTCCTATCCGACAGCCTATCTGTGCTTAAAGCTTTAGGTAGCAAACAAACTAACAACAAACTAATTTTTGAGTGCCATCTAGCTCTGGAGAGTTTATCGACGTCCAATCGCATTACTCTCCAGTGGATCAAAGGGCACAGTGAATCTCTGGGCAATGATGCTGCAGATGAACTTGCGAAGAGAGGCTCTGATATGAGGGTGTTAGGCCCGTACCCACTTCTCCCTTTGCCTTTCTCACAATTTCGTGCATGGATTCGCCAAAGATCGACCGAACTCCATAACAACAGATGGTCACGGGCAACAGACTGTAGACAGTCAAAATTGGCATTACCAATGATACACCCGCGATTAACCAAAAAACTTCTCAGCCTGAGTAGAAATAACCTTAGAATAATAATAGGCACAATTACGGGCCATAACCTCCTTAACAAACATCTTTTCAACATAGGCGCCACGGACAGCCCCCTCTGCAGGGGCTGCCTTGATGCCGAGGAATCAGCCGCCCACGTCATCCTGGATTGCGAGGCCGTGGCTTCTCAACGTGCAGAAATCCTCGGAACAATGAGGTCGCTCCGCGAAGCCTGTGAAGCTCCCAGGAAGCTTCTGTGCTTTTGGGCGGAGCTAGGCTGGCTCGGTTAGCCAGAATCCCCACGCACAACGGACCGAATGGGAGTCTAAGTGCGGAAAAGGGAGTCCCATCATCATCATCATCATCATCAGCGCCCCGCCCGCACTACACGTTAAAGTCTACGTTATCAACGTGTGTAAGATCGTAAGCGTCCAAATACAAAATGTTCTAAGAACTCATATCGGAATATCGCAGAACGGAGGAACGCAAGCGTCCTACTTTTATTTGGCAGCAGTATGTAATTTCGTAGCCGTCCTAATACAAAATGTACTGAAAACAGATATCGCAATAACGCATCCGATATTATCGACCTATAATAACGCGTCTAAGGCGGATAGCCTTAAAACTTTGAATGAAATTACAATTGTTAGTATATAAAGCGAAGTAGACCCCAAATCGTCAAAAGAAAAATGTTCAAAACGCTGAGATTTGTTGTGTACTTATTGAATGGGAAAATAAAATGAGAAAATGGTGGAAGCGCGCGGTTTACCGACATCAAATTATGTAAAGAGTTTAGCTTTGATTTTATGTCCCATTACGTGTTTGACTGTATGTTGTTTCAACAACATAAGTACTGTTCTAAAAAACATTCGATCGTAAATATGGTTTGAGCTTTGCAACGGATGTAAAGTCAACACATTCTGAGGAGATATCGTCGTCACCAACGTTTGAGTGAAAGTTATAAAAGATTAATAGCACCTCGTCTCGATCTCAAAGTTTTTCAAATCCATTATTTAAGAGGTTGTGCACGGAAATTTCAACCTTGAATTATTTATAGGCACTTACAGTATAAGTTTTCTTTGTAAGTCTTCAGGATGGTCACGTCACGTCATTTACACTTTTAAACAAGAAATAAGACAAGTGTACCTAACAGATGGATGACTGACTAAATATACAAAAAATTCTTTTGGTTTTTAGTCACTTAAGCGTCAAAGTACTAGTCCGCATCGCTGGCAACCGGAAACGTGCCCATAAGACTGGATTTATTCCGGTCTGGTCCCCTGAACCCCTTCCACCTCGCCACCTCCCCATCCTCGATCCCCTGGCAGCATTGCCACGATGAATGGTAATGCTAATTCTTTGACCAAAGAACCAGGCCTCTGGTCACGTGAAGTGTCGACCAGCCGGCTAGTAATTTCCTTAAAAAGAAGACGCGCACTCGGGCCCTATGACCCCAAACGGCTCAAAACATATAAGGTACCTACAGTATTTGCCGTCTCAGCAGCCGCAGAAGTTGAGCCAACGCAGTCAGCCGTGCTTGAAACATGAGATGGAGCAAGGGTGTCGATTAGATTGGATTAGTTAGTTAAAATCTTCATCCTTGTGTGAATTGTATACTTTAAAACAGAACCCCAAGAGTTTTCCAAGCGAAATTGGAAGAAATGAATCCCCAAAATTATTAAAGTGGAATTCCCAAGTAATCTCGTTTTAACACATCTCGGTGACCTTTTGGGAGCGTCAAATAGATTCGAACACTCACAACTCGCTACGGGATTGGACGGATGCTTAAATCCAATTTCTTTTAGTATTTCCGGATTGATTCGCTACTATTTCCACGCTATAGTTTTTAGAGGCTAAGATAAAATCAATGTTCTGTCAAGCGAATGTGTCTTTTTGAATTTTTTGTTTGTTTTCCGGTTTATGTTTAGGCACATTTTAACGTTCAAGATTAATTGGGATGGTACTTGTAGAAGTCTATCTTCTGCCAGCGTGTGATCGTAGATAATCTAATCTAACACCAACATATCAGCGACAATTTTGTATAGTTTTGTTTTAGGTTTTTCCTTACCCTTGATCCCCCCTCCGTCCACTTCTCTCTTATTTCGTCTCTATTGTTGTTTCAAACATTATTTTTATTTTGTTAATTTTGTGTTTCACGAACTGTGTCCAAATAAACTTTATTCTTTCTTTCTTTTCTTTATTTTTCTCTATTTCCCTTCCTTTTTTTCTCTACCTTTTCCTTTTTCTTGATTCTTTCCTTGGTTTTGTTGAGTATTCAATTCCATTTTTATCTCCTGGACTTCGTATATAGTATCACATCACATCACAATCGCTGATGGCCAGATTGCTTTCACGTTATAATTATCACGAATACATTACATTATGATTCTCTTCCAGCAAAATGAAAGCTGTCTTCAATGTTTTCAGTCTAAACTACAAAGTTGAACATCGTTTTTTTTTTTTAAAAGTTCGGTTCAAAATACCTACCTTTGTTCATAATGCGGCCGATAGGAGCCGATAGTTCGATAAAAGCACTATACATTATCAGGTTAGGAGCTTTTACGGCCTTGTGCTCGTGGGAACTCCGTGTTCTCAGTCAGCCCCCCCTACCCCTTCAGGGCTGTTAGGTGTTGCGTTGGTGTTATGTTCCTTATTTAATTAATTATTAACGTGACTTGCCAAGTTTGCTTTTACAATTACCGGCAAAGTATGGATTCTATCAAATTAGGTCAGCATTTTATCTACCGGACCCATATCAATACATAAATTGTTTAAGTGCCTAAACGTGACTTTATTGAAAGTTCATAAAATATTGTTATTAATCGCTCGAAGGGGCTGTACCTTATTATAACGTTGTTTGATTATTTATAAAGTGGGGAACTTTGATAGTCGTAAACAAACAACCTATACAATTACTTTAAGGATATATCTATCATCACTATTTACCAACCTGGGGTCACAGCAGACCCCGGAGAAGATGGTGGGACGAGCTGGAGAAAACAAACGACTAGTGGTCCACTTTAGCCCTGGATCGAAAGAGCTGGAAGTCATGGGGAAAGGCTTTTGCCCAGCAGTGGGATGATGCAGGCTAACAGTAACAGTAACCCAACATCTGGCTTCTATACTTTCAAAAACACACATTAGAAGATCGTTAATACCTTGGTCAGTTGATCGTCAGCCTTCCCGAGGATAACTTCGCATCCCTCACGATGGGCGAACAGCTTCCGAGCCTGCACCTTCATGTGAAAGGTCCGCTCTATGAGTGGTGTTGCCACCAGCCTCTCCAGCGACTGTGCTGCATTGTTGAACCCTAGTACGTCTGCTTCCACCTCCTGGAGTAACGTCTCCCATGTGTGGAAGAGTGATGATGGACATGTTGCTCTGGAAAAGAAGGATATAATTTAGAACGGAGATATTACGTACTTTAAGGAAACAATGAAGAGACAAGACGCTGGCGTCCTCCTGTCTGCAAAATTCCGTCACTAATCGTGTACCTAGCGGGATATTGAGCGCTCGTTATCGTAGATGTGTCATGTTCAGCTGAAAAACCTTTACATTGATCACGATGCTGTAGAAATATATACTTAGTAATTTGAGACCAGGCTTGTAGCTTAAACAAATAGTAGATTATGCACCGAGGGGCTAAAGTTGTGTCTTATGTCACGGTCGTCATATTGAATCTCGAGCGCAATGATGGATTCGGGATTTAACTCCCGAGCGTAGCGAGGGAATTAAGAGTTTAACTCACGAGCGAAGCGAGGGAGTTAATACAAGAATCCTGAATGCAGCGGGGGATTCAAGCTAGCCCAAGGCAAAGACACCTTTAGCCCAGATGAGGATACTCTACTTTTTACACCTACTGTGAGAAAATACTAGCCATAGTACGAAAAACAAAGTATTTATTAAATAAACAAACAGTAAGAATAACATATTTAGAACTAGTTAGTTATATGCACTTCCATTCCTTTTAAAAAATGCTTCGTAGTTATCTAATTATTCTTACAATATTATATCTTCGAAAACATGGCAACGATATGAAGAAGCAGTCTTTATGATTTTGTAGGAAATCGAGAATATCATCCACGCGTAGTAAGGGTATCGAGAATAGCTTTTCTCTTTCTGGCACCAAAGGGTGTTTGTTAGTACTATACTGCCAATTTAGCTGAGCATGTGAGATTCCAAATTCAAATCACATTATGACCAGCGGGTCATAATGAAATCCAGTACAACATTATTGACCGGCTGTGCCTCCGGCCACTAATGACTCACTTTAGGTTAAGGTTGCTTGACATATAATTTGACATTTTCGAGCAGGTGGTGTGAAAATATATTTAAAGTTCTCCAGACCGTATTTCAGCCATGGCGGTCGAACTCAACAGAGAATACCCTTTATAGTGCACAAGTATGTGTGCAGACACAGTTGCACGCTCTCTTTCCTCACTCTCATAGTTCGATGGGACGGCAATCCGTCACGATCGGAGAGAGATCAAGCGCAGGACCAACGGCATAACGTTCTTTCCGAGGTATTACACCGCCAACTTCCAAACTCCGAGCTGTTACTAAGAAATTTCTGATGGAAAAACCAAATAACACTTTGCCGAACTGGGAATCGAACTCCACGCTCAGCAGTCGCGCTTGCAACCACAAGAACAAAGGAGCTGCAGCTGTAGTTAAAAAAATATAAAGAGTTCGGTATGAAGTTCCTTTTACCGTATGTGGAATGGCGAACAAGGTAGTTCCGAGTGATATCACCACCACCACCTACATCACCTATCTGTTCCATCAGAATTTCTATGAGTCTTTGACGTGCACTTAATCATTCTAAAAGCGAAACTAGACCAGTGAAAAAAAACCTTTGACATATGCTTAATAATATATTATCTACTGTTATCAAGTTCACAATTCACTAATAACTGCAGTCAACGCACAGTCAAAGAGTTGTCAGCATATGCAGAGGGCTATAGACTAAATCTTTTGGCCAAGTAGTTAAGTATTACGATGCTTCCTAAGCCGATGTGATCTCAGTAATTATCTAAAGTAGATCCTACTTCCTACTAATCATCACACTGATACTATAAGGGCGAAACTTTATGAGTGTGTTTGTATGTTTGTTACTCTTTCACGCAAAAACTACTGAACTGATTTGAATGAAATTTGGCACACGGACAGTTTATAACCAGGATTAATACTTTATATTATAAACGCGAATGTTTCTGAAGATGAATGGATGTTTGTTACTCGTACACGCTTAAACTACTGAACGGATTTGAATGAAAAACACACATTATTAAAGCTTATAACCAGGACTAACACATAGGATTTTTATCACGATATTCCTGCGGGATCGAGATTTATGCAGGTGAAACCGCGGGGCGCTGCTAGTAATATTATAAGAAAAAATATTAGATTTTTTTAAATGTTTGTTTATTATGCTTACAATTCTCGCTTGATTTTAAAATTGACATCATTAATTATCGGGGATTCACACCTCTACACCTTTTGAATTTAGAAATGATCTCTTGAATGGCACAACAAGATTGGCGTGCAAAATTAGCATACCATTAGAATTGCCTCCGTGTCTCTTGACTATGGTTATCAATAGTGATCTATCATTGGGTGACAAAGTAATTTTCTTCTCATAGCTCATCGTACCATACGTGCTGTGGTACCCATCAATATACCAAACATGTCATCGATCTTCTTGGAGCCGTCGTGTGTGCTATATAACGGAATTCAGTTGGCTGGCATATCGGCGGCTTACGAAACTAGCTCATTGTTGTAATCCTATTGTGCAATATCTACAAGTAATTTATTGTTGTGATCTATTTAAAAATTGATGATTAATCAGTTAAGTGCATTCATTTGTTTTGTAATTTGTATTGCGTAAAGATAAGTCGCCAGCATCTTGTTTTTGTTTATCTGTCGTGTTTGATGCCGCAATCGTGTTTTTGGAACGAAGTTCTTTAACGCGACTCGCGGGTGGAAGAAATCGTACACGTATCGATAAAGCGTTATGCCCCCCCCCCCCTTCATGCAACTTTCTCTCAAGACAAACGAGACAGAGAGAGAGTGAGAGACATCCAATAGTGAGGTCCAAATGAAAGTCCTTGGTGGCTACGAAAATTTTCAGTTTGAACTTCGTCCCTGCCGGGGGTCCCCCGATCCCACAAGTAAATTTTTTGTTTTTTTTTTAAGAAACAATTTTTTTTCATACGATCACGTAATTTAGCTTTTCACAAATAATAATCCGTCACAGTAACTCTGAACCACTTTAGCTGTCAGCCGAAGTAATAAAATTGTCCGTATGAAAGTGCATGCATCCGTTCCAATTGTGAAGTGACTTGTGACGCCATTTGCCACGAGAGTGAAAAAATGCGGAAAGGTAACAAGAGCAAACTAATTGGAAACTCAATTCTGTTCAATAAAAGCAATAAAGTTTAATGATTTTATTATTTTCCGACGGAATTTTAACTACATTTACTAAGAATTTCAATCAATCTGCCTAGCCTATTCTCAATTATGTTGGGGTCGGCCTCCAGTCTAACCAGATGCAGCTGAATACCAGTACCACAACCCAGTACCCAGATACCGGGTTGTGAAGCTCAGATAGGCAGTCGCTTTATGTAATACGATACTCCTTGGTAACACTGGTTGTCCTAGTCAGACTTTTGGACTTCTGACGATTCCAAAAAAATGTCAAAGGTCTCCAAATGACAGCTGGTACCAACGGCTTAACGTGTTTTCCGAGGAATAGAATAGAATAGAATAGAAATTGGTATATATAGGTGGTCAACCATAATACACAGAACAACCGCGGAATGTGTAACTTAACCTGATCAATCGACCAATGTGGCAGTTAATCCCTAGGCACGAGCAATTTACCAAGAATTTAATGGCTTTCGATTCATGATCTGGCAGTTTGAGTAATTTATGCGGCTTACCCAAATTTCCTCTCTTTGGTATGGTTCGTTGAATCGTTGAGCTCCTTAAGTTCTGAGTTAAGCTCCGAGATTACTGACAAATGCGTGCACTGACTTGACAGGTCCACTTAATTTGTGTGGTTCTTTCCTCAGACACCAATCTACATGGTCTTCACATGGTCTGACCAAGATTATACCTGGACTTTAAAAAAATCTGTGACCTCAGGGTTTGTTTCGGCTTTTCTTCTCAGAGTAATTGGATAGGAAACGACGACCTAATCTAGTTTAAAAAAATATGATTTACGTTTAAAAGTGTTTGTAAAAACCTACTTACAGAAATAAAATCATTTATTATTAATATCGCCATACAACGTGGCAATGCTCCCAGCCTTTTTGGGCACTGTTCCTGTTGACAGCGATGCGGACGAATTTTTTTATGCCCTATGATTATTTTGCTTATTTTTTCATATAAATGTACATATTATTATTATTTTAAATATTAGCATAGATTATGTAAATATTATCATGTTATGGTTTAATTGAAATAAACCATTCCATTTATTATTCTAAAAATGTAAAATTAAACTAGATTTGTTTTAATTCAGTATTCTTTTACCTGGGTATACAAATATGAAAGGTAATTATTTCAGTATAATGCGTGTGTGTATCTTATTTTCCCGCCATCCCAACCCCTGCAAAAGAAACATCAATAAGGTTAAAAGCTTCCACTTTAATAATCCCACCTCACGTCTATAGTCTATGATTGTTTTACTAGTATATAGCGTGTTTGTTTTATTGAACCCTTTTGCGCTTTCCGGCTTACAAGCGATTTTAGTAAAATTGAAACGATGTTATGAATTGGTTTTGTAAGTTTAGTGAACTGACAAATTGGCCTATTAAATGGGTTTAATTTTATGACGCAGAAGAGAAAAGCCGTTTGTAAGTGTTTAAATAACTTGACAATTATTACGGTGAAGGCTAATGAGCCTAACTTGTCAAGAATAGATTAATGAGCCAAAGATAATAGGAAATATTTTATTCATGAGCCTTGCCAAATCACGATTTCGACGTTTTGTGGATATAATTTACGATTATTTTTATCATACAAACGATTACCCTTTCGTGGATCTTTGAGAGTCGTTACGGGTCGCTAGAAGGCCGAAAGTCTGACAACCAGCCTTACCAAGGGGTATCGTATTATCCAATAACTTGATTATGGAGGTCAGATAAGCAGTTGCTCCAGGTAAAATACAGTTACTTAGCTGAATCCGGTTAGACTGGAAGCCGACGAAAAGGCTAGGCTAGATGATGAAACGATTATCCTTTCGCGCATCACTTTTGCATTTGATTTAGGTAAGTGAATAAGTTTTAGAAAATACAAAAAATAGGAGCTAATTAAGTTCATGTACACAGTTTGATTAAATTTCCATCAAACCAGCACAAACAAGTGATACCTATCAGGACTATCAGTTCTTCATGACAAGGGACTAATTGCTTTTAGATGGTGATACAAAACATTAGAAACTAGCTTCTGCTCGCGACTTCGTCCACGCGAAATTTCTTGTTCCCCGACTCACCGCATCGTATCATGCGATACCCGCCAGCGCTATTACGTCGTTTTCGCTTAGCGTTCTTACTCACTTTTTTTATTTGCTCGACTCCTGATGGTCGTAGCGTGATGTTAAATAGCCTCAAGCCTTCCTCAACAATTGGGCTATCAAATGCAAGAAAAAATATTTTTTCAAATACAACTGATAGTGTCTAGAGATTAGCAGATTAGCGCCTTCAAACAAACAAATTCTTCAGCGTTGTTGTTAGTATAGATTGATAGATTTAAAATTAAACCGAATGAGTCATAGAAAATCATATTATAATTACCTAAATATTTATTTAAATTAAGAACACCTAACACTGTCCTAAAACTAGAAGCCGTAAGAAAAACAAAACACTCTGTACAATTTTCTAGACTCAAGAAAAACAAAACAAAGTTGACAACCCCTGCGACGCTTCCATGTTCAAAAATTCAAAATAAAGGCAGTAACACAATGTAAAACTTTTATTAATATCCGATGGCCAAATTAGTGCAGCGACTTCTCTCTTGACGTTGTCTGAGTTGACGTTCGCTAAGTGGGGAGATAGCAGCCATTGCCGCGGGGAACTGGGTCACAGGCTTTTGATATGCAGGATTTAGGGCACATACTTGATATTACAATTATTTTATCATTGGGTAATCCCCTTTATCTGAACATGTAGATATGTCAATGTTGCGGGCAAAAATTAATTTTGGAACAAATCTTTAGATAAGTACGGTCTAATAATTTTTGCACTAATACGTTGATAAGATAAATTCATTTTGTTCAACGCCTGCTTATTTGTTCATTAACTAGCTGTGCCCGCGACTTCGTTCGCATGCATGTCAGAAAACATTGGATTCCATGGGATTTCATTTTATTGCGCGAACTCTAATTGTTTTTCTAAAATAAAAGTAGCCTAAGTTATTCCTTATAAAATCAGCTATTCCTGTCAAACTCAGTGTAGCCGTTTTGGAGATTAGCCGGAAAAAAACAACAGACAAAAAAAATGTCACAAATACCGTAAGTATATGCTTTTACTCGTATTATGCATTTAGTAACACACTTTTATTATGACATTACAAACAGACACTTCAATTTTATTGATTTGTATAGTTATCATACATTCCTTGTATTTAAAGCAGCTTAGGATACAAACGACTACTTATATCCAATTCTATGGCTAAGTATATAAAATAAAACATACCCTACTTTGAAATGTTTTCTGCTCAGTACAGTGGACAACGAGCTCAGCAATTACATAGTTTTAATTCGAAATTCAAATCCGCCAAATTAGGTCGAGCCTAGGTAAAAACCCGCTACTGGGAGCGGCGGGTATTAAAGGCTTTTGTTTTATCGCATATTGAAGGGTTATTGAATTTAATTTTATATGGGCATCGTTCACTTTTATTTTATTTAATAACTTTATTTGGGCTTTACGTTATGTAAAATATGTTGTAGGTATGTTGAAAGTCGTTTTAATTAAAGCATGAATAATAAAAAAATAATAGGTATAATAAAAGCAATGGTGGCCGACTTACGAGGCATTTTACTTTTTGTATTTCATTTCATCATCAATGCTTTCAAAACGGTGAAGGAAAACATCATGAGGAAACCGGCATATCCTAGAACCAATAATTCGAAGACATGTGACATTCACCAACTCTCACTGGGTCCGCGTGGGAACATTATAGGCTATAAATTAAATAATTTAACCCGTTAAGCACCGCGCGTATCCTATGTAATAGGATACAATAGAAAATCAATTGTGTCTCATTAGCGGAGCTTGAGAGGTCACATCGTCGTCGATACATGCCCGACGAGGCGGCCCACAAGTGCAGTTGACCTAACTTCGCCTTTTATTTTGCATTGGATAATTTTATTAAAGCTTGTTTTACATGACACAGCGGATAACGACACGACATGGAGGGCCCTCAGTCAGTCGCAGACGTGCTGGAGTGGATATTGTGAACCCCGCTCAACACTTGGAATTATTGGAAAAAACGGGACATCGCTCAAAAGATTAGTTTCAATTATCTTTTGTTGCTTCGAGGTCTTCAAAGGCCGTTTCTTCAAGGCTAGGCATTGTGTTATTCCTTAGTCAGCCTTTCATGTCTATTGATAAATTGGAATGTAAATGTTTGTTGATTTGACAAATTGCTTCAGAATTCCTCTACATTTTTAGGCCAATAAAGATTTGTTTGAGGACAGTTGTGGTTTTATTTGATGTTAAATAATTTAGGCAATGTCGTTTACATAACCAGCCGGTAGATTCTATAAAAATCTCACCGTGAAAACTTAGGTGAAGTGAGTTTGTTACACTATTGACAACTCACTTCACGCTCACTTCACCTAAGTTTTCACGGTGAGATGGTTACAGAATCGCACTGCTGTTCACAAAAGGCTGTAAGTAGAAAGAAAATTCAATAAAACAATCATACAAATGGAATGAACAAAAATAAGAAAATTTGGTTTTAAATACGGCTGTGGGTTCCGAAATTAAAAAACCCATTTCCTGCTTGGCTAACTAAAATCCTAATTTATCCTCTTTTTGAAACGAAGTGTCATTAACAAAGCGTTGACAAATATTTGTGGGGGGCTTAGACTGACACACCATAGATTTTAGTTTAGAACATTAGTTTTATTCAGAGTTCACAATTTTTTTTTATTCTTAATCAGTCTTGGCCCAGTGGTAACGGCCCTGACTTACGAGTTCATGGGTTCAAACCCAGACAGGCACTTTACTTTATGTCAATTATTTCATCACCACTGCTCATAAAACGGTGAAGGAAAACATCGTGAGGAAACCGGCATGTCGTAGAACCAAAAATTTGAAGACATGTAGCATCTACCAACCCACACTTGGTCCGCGTGGTGGATTACGTCCCACTCCCTGTCACCGAGAGTGGGAACATTAGCTGATTATGTATGCTAAGGTATTATTTGAAGGGTTCCGTGCCTTAAAAAGTATATACGGTACTTATGTCTATACTTATATTCTTTAAAAGACAATGGACGAATGTTAAAATCACTTGAACTTTGCTAAAAATGTCTTACATACAACTTTGATTGTTCAAGCTTCTTCGCACTTCACTGTGCACACATTCTCCTCTGCAGCTTTATTTTCCTACGAACAACACTGACTTTATTGACACGAACAACAGTTAAGTCTCTTGTCGCCTCGCGTTCTTACAGAGAAATGAAAACAACTGCTAATATGTTCACACGAATTGCAAATTCATCTTTGAGCACACTTGCCTATATAATTTGATTTTCCTTCTGATTTCCCGGTCTAAGAGGAAATGCGGTGAGAGAGACTTTTGAAAAAGTCTAAGTAATTCGAGGTTTGGCTCTCGCCTATTTCGTCCTCCAATATTGAACCAATTTAAAAGATATTTCATAACTGAACAAGAAGCATATATACTGTGTCTCTATGTTTTTCTTTTTTCATTAATAGTTGTCAAATTTGTACACGACGCCTCTGTTGACAGTGGTTTAAACCGGCATTTTTTGAGGGTTCTAGTGCTTATAAAAATATGTATTATATCATCAAAAAGGAAACATAGGGACATAGAAGTAGATAGTATTTGTTATTCTGTAAAAAATCATTATTAATTAATCAGTCATTAATCAGAAAGAAAACAGGCGAGAGCGTTTCTATGGAGAA
Source organism: Luperina nickerlii (assembly GCA_963855955.1). Taxonomy (NCBI): domain Eukaryota; kingdom Metazoa; phylum Arthropoda; class Insecta; order Lepidoptera; family Noctuidae; genus Luperina; species Luperina nickerlii. The sequence goes on from OY979669.1 coordinate 10,097,597, forward strand.
TAGACCCACCGCATTTCCTCTTAATTAAAGAGAAATTATCGGTGATTTATGGTGTTGCATATAATGTGGCTCCAGAAATTATAATCTTGGTTAGGTCGGTGAAACATAAACTAAACTGGTATTAATTACCAACCACTGGGTTGGTCACTAAGAGTAGTTGACCATAACATATCATCACGCCTATGTTCCCCGGGGGGTTGGGCTGTGGTGTACCTATAATACATCCACATTTCGCTAGTTATGTGTAAGTTCTATGTAATAGTGGGCAAGCCTATTGCCATTAACAGGGCATAAATGCAGACTTCTTGGATGCTACTGAGAAATTCCTAATTGAAAAACCCATTAACACTTTGTACGAACCGGGAATCGAACATAGGACCTCATGGTCAACAGTAGCACTTGCGAACACTACACAAACGAGGTAGTTGACCAGTAACCAATAAAATATTAACACCTAATCTTATATTCCATTAAGCATTCTTAGATATTATTATCCACTTTCCGAGAAAGGCTTTACAAACAACTGTAAATATTAAATTCCAATTTACTCTAGTGTTTCACTTTATGTCATAAAGTTTACGCTTAACGATATCTCGTATTTATTTATCCTGTTATTGGTACGCCATACAGCAATTACACCAACGGAGCAAAAAATTACTTCATGTGCTGCTTTCCATCCATCCTGTGCGCAGTGGACATCGAACGGGCGGCGATGGAACACGCATGCTCACACAGCGTCAACTCCGCAGTTTCATTCAAATTGCGCGTTCACATTCTTAGCGTTTTTTGAGACACAATGAATTTTTCAAAATAAATACATTAAAACTGTAAAAAAGGAAAATTTGAAAAAAAAAACCAACGATAGCAGTAGTAGTTTCGTAACCTATTTTATCTTTCCTAGGAACACTTCAATGTCCATTCGTCTTCTCAACTGTCCGTCACATAGATGTTGGTCCACTTTTCCACTCTCCACTGTATGTCTGACGTAAATAAAACTTAATTTTCAAAGTTCGATAAAAAATTCAATACAAATCTATGTTGTTCTATTCCAGAGCTTCCCCACTTTGCGCTAATACATATTCATCACGTTAAAGGATTTGTTCAGTAACTATAAGAGGTTTTTTATTATTCACCCCTAGAAAATAGTCTTAGTTTCTTTAGAACTTCGGAAACGCTTATATTTAAATCAAACTGAAAGTTCTTCCACTTAGAAACGCTTTGCAACAAATTAGTGTCAATCTGATTAAACTTTACTGCACCTCAGCTTTCCAGGTCGTTTAAAGTTTGTTTTTTCTTGTGTTTAACAAACATTTGTTCCGTAAACTGTTGCCTGTTAACTACAGCTCTTTCATTAACAAGCTATTAGCAAGGATCACACAACTCAATTTCCAACTAGTATGGAAGTCATCTATCAACGTTTGACAGGTACAAGTTTCACAGAACGACACGTCGGTTAAGGGCCCCTAAAACTAATCACCATCGTCTACCGCTTAAAGGGCATGTCGAGAATATACCCCGAGGAACTAAACTAAGTCCTACTTGGTAACTGCCGACGAAATGGAACTTTCAAACCCTTAAGTGGATCCAAGATTTGAGGTCGGATATGCCGATAATTGTTATGTGTATCCGTAAGTGCTATTTTACTATAAAGGCTCCTACAAACAGGCGCGATATAATCGCGCGCGACACAAAGGCACCGCTCGTTGCGCGACTTGCGGTGCCTTTGTGTCGCTTGTCGTGTCGCGCCTGTTTGAAGGGTCCTTAATGCGATCTTCACTTCTGTTAATATGCCAAATATAATTTTATACATGAAATGTTTGTGTGCGTGGTGGTTGTAAAAGCTTTTTATACTTTAGTATTATTATTACAAAGCGGTTCTCTTTCAGTTTCTAAAGGTACGGTCAGCATCAAAAGTCGATTAACACTTCAGTTTTTTTAATCTCAGTTATTGAGCAAAATATTTATTCAAAATTGCAGCAGAAGTACGATGCAATTTTCAACAAATATTTTGCTCAATAACTGAGATTTAAAAAAACTAAAGTGTTAATATTTTGCTCAATAACTAAGATTAAAAAAACTGAAGTGTTAATCGACTTTTGATGCTGACCGTACGTTTACCTGCCATGTAGGAAAAGAAAATTTGTAGCAAAAGCATTCATATGACAAAAGCTTTGAAAAATCGGGCTCTTGGGTTCTATTCTTTGTGAACAAAGAATATAATATGGAATTACGAGGTGTTATTAAATACCTACTCATAAGTGATATTAGTGTTCTAAAAGCGGATAATGTTATGTTATAAAACAACCAGTGAGCAGATATGTCCACGCAAATACTCGTACCTAAATGGATTGAACATTCGTGTGTAGAGTATTTGTTTAGGACCAGAACTCACACAATCACGTATCATATCAATAACGAGATTATTTTAAAAGGTTAATAAATAAACCATACTATTATCACGTTTCCAAATATTAGGAAGCAATAGGTATTATTGATGTGTTCGTTTTAACAGGAAACAATGTTGAAGATAAGTTATCTATTCCCGCGCAAATGTTAAAGATGGCGGACGTTCGACCTGTCAATGTCACTTTTCACGATACATTTTGTTTCAGTATTGAATTTGGTATGTAAAATATGAGATGAAATATTTAACGAGCTAAATGTATTTGAGTTCGGTATCCTTATGTAGGTTCGCCACAACTGACAGAGCGAAGAGCGGAGCGAGCGAAGCTTACTCTACCGAGGTGAGCCCGCTGTTAACATTAACTTTGTATCGCTTTTTAAACATTTCACTACTGGTTTTAGGTACGGTCAGCAACAAAAGTCAATTAACACTTCAGTTTTTATAATCTCAGTTATTGAGCAAAATATTTGTTCAAAATTGCAGCACAAGTACACTGCAATTTTGAACAAATATTTTGCTCAATAACTGAGATTAAAAAACTGAAGTGTTAATCGACTTTTGTTGCTGACTGTACCTGCCTACTTTGTGAGTAATATGATATGACAAATGTACGGAAGTATGATCAAATAAAACTAATTTAAACGACGTTACAAAACTGAAAAAATGATCGAATTAGGTGAACTCCATAATTAACGATTTTACTGTAGACTGGCAGCGCCGGTTTCACCCGCATAAAAGTCAATGCCGTTCGAAAGACACGTGGCGCCATCTATTATCATAATAACGTTATTGTTGTTTTCCTCGGGAACAGCATTTTATTTCGGGATGAAAGGTACCCTATATCCGTTTCTGTACACCTGAAAAAGTATATGCAAAATTTTAGGATGATCGGTTCAGTGGTTTAGGCGTGAAAAGGTAACAAACAAACAAATAAACTTATTTTCGCATTTATAATATTACGAGTAGTTACGATACAATGATAACAGTTATCTGGCAAGCAGCGGTGGTCCAGTGGTAATGACCGCGGCTTACGAGTTGTAGGTTTTATGTTCAAACCCAAGCAGACACTTAGAGTAAATTATTTCATCACCACAGGTCTCAAAACGGTGAAGGAAAACATCGTGAGGTGACATGATGACATCTACCAAACCGCATTGGGACCGCGTGATGGATTATGGCCCACTGTGGGAGGGCCACAGAAAGAGGAGCCCTGTGTCCCAGCGGTGGGAACATTATAGATTGATTATTATTATGCTTATTATCTGGCAAGCAGCTTTTATAAAAGAGTTAACAACATAATCATTTAAATCTAGATATTTAAATGAACAACCGAAAAGAAATAGCTCCTAGTTTTTTATCATTAGTGGAATGAATAATTAAAATTCTAAGATCAACGTTTTCTTCAAGTACCCCTACATTTTTCTCAACCCTGGTTAAGGCTCCTACAAAAGCTCACCCTCCGATCAGGACCAGGCCCGTGCCGGACGGCGCGTACGTGTTCCACGCGCGCCTCAAAGAGATGTCAACATCAATGGAAGGGGCCCGTCAGGGCCGAAGCCTGCCGGGTCAGCGGGATTGTCCGAAAGGGCTACCGCTGGCTCGGAACATAAAGGGCTAAGGAAGGAACACGGGTGGGTTTTAGTCAGTAAGAGTCTGACACTCCCTTCCGCTCCACCCAGAGCGGGAGGGGTCATTTAATGATTTCCCATCCTCAAAAAAAAGGCTCCTACAAACAGGCGCGACACGCGATATAATCGCGGCCGACACAAAGGCACCGCTCGTTGCGCGACTTGCGATGCCTTTGTGTCGCGTGTCGTGTCGCGCCTGGTTGAAGGACCCTTTACCGGTGCAAGATTTTTTTACCAATTAAAATTCGATCATAATATTGGAAATTGGAAGCGCGCGTCGTTTATTCAACAAAACGATTTTCATACTTGATTGATGGTTCTTTCTTCTTTGGATTAAAAATATTGCCGCGAATTGACAAATTTGTTATACTTGTTTAATGGGGTTTTTCTTCACTTTATAGGTATTTGAAATTGTTTTGCATATAATAGCGGATTTGTATTTATCTACAAAGTTACCAGTCAACGCTAATTTTTCCATTTCCGTTGCATGGCACTTACGGATGGGATATAGGTATCTATTATCAATTCAATTAATTTTCGATATACAATACAACGTGGCAATGCTGCCAGCATTTTGGGCACTTTTCCTGTGGACAACAAAGCGCACGAATTTTTGATGCCCTATGATTTTTCCTTCTTAGAGTTCCGTACCCAAAGGATAAAAACTGGACCCTATTACTAAGACTCCACTGTCCGTCTGTCCGTCTGTCACCAGGCTGTATCTCATGAACCGTGATAGCTAGACAGTTGAAATGTTCACAGATGATGAATTTCTGTTGCCGCTATAACAAAAAATACTAAAAACAGAATAAAATAAATATTTAAGGGGGGCACCCATACAACAAACGTGTTTTTTTGACTATGTGGTACGGAACCCTTCGTGTACGAGTCCAACTCGCACTTGGCCAATTTTTAAATTATGTAAATATTTGAAGATCCACTTTATGATTTGTTTTTCCAATGACACGCATTATTTGGTCAATCAGTTAATCTACTATTATTTTAGTCCCAAATATAATATTTCTATGGACCGCATCCTCTAATTAACAGTAATTAATTAATTATATTAAACTCATCATCATGCAATACCTTGTCAGCTGTCAAGTCAAATGTAACGTGGCGTTTGCATGTTTAAACTGTTGTTTAATGATTACAGCTTGTTTGCACACTCCATAATATTGATATAGGTATCTACCATCCATCCATAATAATCCTACTAATTTTATAAATGTGAAGGTTTGTGAAGATGTTTGGATGTTTTTACCCCTTCATGCTTAAACCGCTAAACCGATATAGATGTTTGGTATAAAGATAGTTTGAGTCCCGGGAAAGGACAAAGGATATTTTTTATCCCGATATTAAAATTGCGGGGCGCTACTTAATAATTTTAGTTAAAACGTCCGGTACTTAATATGCGCCTTCCAGTGGCTGTTACAATTTACATTGAACCCTCAAAGGGAAAATTTACATAATCTTTATCAACATCTAGCGTTTTCCCAACTATGTTGTGGTCATCTTTCTGTCTAACCGGATGCAGCTGATTACCAGTATTTTACATGGAGTGACTGTCTATCTGACCTCTACAAGTCAGTAACTGGGTAACACGATACACCATGGTAAAACTGGTTGAATTTATATTGAACAGACAAGGGAACTAAAATTAACGAATTAATTGGTCAACAGAATCGGTAGTTATTTATAGACAGAAGGACGCCTCCGACAATATTCTAGTCAATTATTATTAATTAATCTAAGACGATGGGGATGAAAACATCACGGGTGTTTAGCAAATAACAATTCTTCAAATGCTAATAGTATATTTTTACCTATCTTTAGGCGATTGGTACACTGCACCGCATTACGCAGTGGAGTGCGTGAAACGGAGCCAAATTCCCCGCACGGAAGCGCGTTTTTATTGAATTTATATGTAAAAAATTACGCGCGGGGGCAGGTTACCTGCGTCCCGCTGCGTAATGCGGTACAGCGTGCCAATCGCCTTAAAAATGTTCCATATTTTAATACTAAAGCAACTTGTACCTTCATACGATTTAGTATTCCTGGAAAAATTCTTGATTATTCCCCGAAACGTAAAATTCAGAGAACAAACCTGACTGTTATTAATCTTTTCATTATAGTTTTCATAATCGGCTTATTCAGTAGGGACTTACAATTTAAATAAATTCAAATATCTAACTTGTTAATTGTGTCATAAAGATATGACACGTTATTGCAATGGCTTTTAATGGAATTAAGTCGACTCTCACACTACTTCTACACTACTCGCAGTGTTTCATGCATTCGCTTGGAATTGTATTCGGATCTAATTTAAAGTTTTTTATTCGAAAATGTAGTCCGTTCTTCAAATTGAGTTAACTTTCTATTTTTCTTGAACTGCTGCATCAAATTGGAGAAGAATTTTATTGTGTTGAAGGCAAATCATCTCTACAATTTGGTCACATTTGAAATTTCCCGATTTGTGTTGTTTATTTATTTAAATTACAAGTATAATACCTTCACAGACTTATATAAGGCGATGTTATAAGTCACAATGTCTAAGTATACAAATTTTTAAAAACTAAATTACCCGTAAGCAAAATTACAAAGAATATAAAAATGGCAACGTTTATAATCTCACACCTCCCTCAATTATTATTTGTGCCATTTGAATTAATTTCGGCAGGTTACAAAAAAAGGCTCGACATTACTATTACACATTAGCAACGTTTAGTTGAACATTCGTAATGGAATTGGCATATCAAAGGTCCCAAAGTTCATTAAAATGGAGCGATGATGTCATTGAAAATTTCAATAATTGATTCAGTTATTAACACAATTCGGTACGCGCAACTTGCTTACTATTAATAAATTAATATCCATTTTCCGTTTCAGAGGGGTTTGACGAAATTTAAAACTTTCGGCAGTTGCCCAACAAATTACGGGGTTATTTGTGCTTAAACGGTACTCTACTTCGCCAGAAATTGGGCTTTGTAAAGGTGCTTACGAATTTTTCATTTTGACGATTAATTTTTACAGTCAACTTATTTTTAGGATTCCGTACCAAAATGGTAAAACGGAACCCTCATGGTGAGACTCAGTCTGTCTGTCTGTCACAGCTGGTTATCTCAAGAACTACTAATGCTATCAACTTGAAATTTGGAACAGTTTTAGATGACGTTTGCCCAACTATTTTGCAAATAAGAAAGAAATAAAAATATGTATTTTATTATTGCAACAGGGTCTGAAAAATTTGAAGTGGGGCATGTGGGGTATCATATGAAAGAACGCAGTTTGCACATTCTTAAACATTTTTTCTTTTATTTTTAGGCTGGATAGTTTTCGACTTTTGATGAAAAATGTAAAAAAACATACCGTTCTCCCCCTCTCATCTCCGAAGTTTGCAACGAGAAAAACCTGAAATAATTCTATGTGATAGAAATGTATGTAAAGATTACAGGAAAAATAAAACGATGTCTCTAAATAGCACACTTTTTCAGAAAACATCAACAAAAGTTACACTAGTTCCATTATCGGTCAAGAGATAGCGCTGACCTAAAACTGCAATATTCTTAAAATTCTCTAACGAATATAGGCCTCGCCAATAAAAATTTAAAAACATATGATGGTGCGGAACCCTCGGTGGGCGAGTCCGACTCGCTCTTGCCCGGTTTTTTCATTAAAACCTAAATATTTAATGGCTTGACTTTTTCATGTCTAATGTATTCCTTCGCTGACAAATAACAAAAAAATAAGTAAAAATGATGAAATAATGTTGATTCACATCGGTTCTAGGTTAACGTACGAGTAACTTTAATTAATATTTCAGAGGCATAACTTTGTTACACCTAGCCGCCTTTTAATTACCTCAGTTGCATGAACTCAATTGTGTCGTGTTTGTGTGAAAAATTACACCAACAACATTCATGTAGGTCCTGAAACTAAATTGTGTGTTTATTTTCATGTCCACATTGTTATACGAAAACGTATTACATTTACGAAAAATAAAGCAGTTTTCAGTAAGGCCCCTGTGGTGCCAAGCTGACATAATGTTTCTGTAAAGATATTAGCTTCATATTTATAGCGGTGTCTAGGGATTTCGAGCTGGGTAAGCGCTGTGTTTTTTGCAATATGAAAATGAAAGGGTTTCTGATAAACGAGCATTTTCCTTTGAATATTCTTTGATATAATAATATTATGTATGTAGGGTGGCAGGGACATCAACAACTCGCAACCTGTTACCGTGGATTCAGCAGTGCGATTCTGTAACCATCTCACCGTGAAAACTTAGGTGAAGTGAGCGTGGAGTGACCTGTGAATAGTGTCAATTCCTAGCAAAAACAAACTCACTTCACCTAAGTTTTCACGGTGAGATTTTTACAGAATCGATCGCCAGTATATAATTCTGAATCCCAGTACGTTGAAATTTTTCGTTGGTTATTAAAAAATTACTGTCCGATACATTTTGACCACGTAGGTTACATTTCTATATAACAGCTATTTGTTCTTGATAGCTTAAAATTTCTAGAATCATGTGCTGAATTCATGGTTCCAGTTTGCGCATCGGTGGCTCTGCCACCCTGTATACAATAGTTGGTAATCTCCAGTTTTCTTGCATAGGGAATTTTAAAGTAGTAAAGCTTTCCGCATAATTACATGAGAGCAGTAGTTTCAGAGAGGCTTTGCGACGTCGACGTCGCGTCGTCTAGTCCCTAAACTACCTACCCCCTAGTATCACTTATGCAGGAGTCATCCAATTAAGCATGTGCCGACGTGTGTGCCTGCCTGATAGCGCCATGCTTGTGATCTATCTACATGTTATATGCTACACTAATTAACCCCATTTGTAACCATGGTTATGCATGCTAAAATATGAATCCTGCATGTTTTGACCTCTTTTGAAGGCGTTCCTTTTAAAACCGTGAGGTAATTTCGGCGAGTGTTTTCTTTTAAGGAAGAGTACGCGTAATGAGGTCAATGACTTCTAAGTTCTACGCTTTAATTAATTAGGTGATTAGGAAAAGGTGAAGGAACTATTTAATGTTTTAAATACTTTCGCGGTCTTTTAATAGATCCTAAAATATTCCTAATAAAGGTAAGAAAGCTAAGTTCCAGCTATGAAAACCAGTGGAACATTTCGATAGGTCAATTTAATGAAAGCCATATTTTAAGGTAAGTAAATAAAATAAAAGATGAATTTTCACTGTACCAACAATATTCCTTTCATGTTAACGTAGAGTTCGTAGCCGGAAAGCGATATTTACATATTCATAGCATTTCATTTGTTGTGAACGATATTTTTATTACGTGAAAGAGTTGGCCACAGTGTTATTTAATGTTGCGAGATTGGTTTTTGAAATTTTTGAATTGTTGTTTGTGTAATTCAAAAATGTCCTGCCTGTTTGTTGCCTGTTGTTAAGTTGCCTGTAATTCTCGAAGGGTTAGGCAGACGTGTGTATAGTACACCCACATTTAGTCAGTTATATTAAGTCACATGAAAGAGAGGGCGAGTCCATTGCTACAGCCGGACAAAAGCCCAGATTCCGAGCTGTATACGAAGTGTACACAAGCAAGTGCTCGAAACATCGTCTGTGTGTGTAAGTGTATACAAAGTGTACATAAAAGCAAGTACTCGAAACTCGAAGGTGTGCGTGTGCCACACCTACAGTAAGGTCATAAATTACTAAAAAGGTTTGATCATGAATATTGTATTAGATTCTAAAGTCTTGTCTACATTGACTCAATGGGGTAAACCATTGATTTGACCTCAACTTACCTTATATCGAACAAAGAAAAGTCAATTTCTGCCTTTTCTACTTATTAAGTAGGTACCTAATAGTGCTTAGGTAGGCCTACCAACCTAAGCACTATTAGGTCACCACTGCTCCTACCTATAGAAGCAGTGGTGGCCTAGTAGTAACGGCCGCGACTTACTAGTTGTAGGTTCAAACCCAGACAGGCGCTTTACTTTGTGTAAATTCTTTCATAAACACTGAAAAACGGGTAAAAGAAAACAACGTCAGGAAACCGGCATGTCCTAGAACCAAAAAATTTAAGACACGCGACGTCTACTAACCCGCACTGGGCGCGCGTGGTGGATTACGGCCCATTCCCTCTGACAGAGAGGAGAACTGTGTCCCAGCAGTAGGAAAATTACAGGCTGATTATGGTAAGTAAGGACCCACACACTGGAGAGTAATATTGGGTTAAAATAAAACTTATATAGTAGGTAAATTGAGGAAAATTATAATAATTAATAATTACTAGCTGCGCCCCGCGGTTTCATAAGTCTTGATCCCGTGGGAACATCGAGATAAAAAGTAGCCTATATGTTAAGTCAGGATGTCAGCTACCTTCATACAAAATTTTATTAAAATTGGTCTAGCCGTTTGAGCGTGAAGAAGTAACAAACATATAAACACACACACAGACACGCTCACAAACTTTCGCCTTTATAATATTAGTATGATTTTTTAAAGCTTTCCTACTAGTTTAAATTACCCGTAACTGTCATTCTTTGACAGTTGTATGAAATGGCTATTATATGGTTAATTGACTTAGGGTGTATATAAATATTTAATTATAAGTCGTTACTGGAGGTTTATGGTCGGACGTTACTGAGTACTTTTTAATTAAATATGAGCAAGAATGATTAGACCGACCTAATTACTTTACCATGAATTGACGTGTACCTAGACCGTACCTAGCCTAAATAGTGGTGGACCTTTTTTTTTTTTTTTTTTTCACGTGGAGAAATGCTCATGCATACTACACTACCACGGGGAGATAGTGCAGTTATGTGGGACTCTAACCCACTAAAACTCCACGGTGTCCTCCTCTGCCGCTTACGGCGGGAACACGGGCACGCGTTAGCACTCATCCGTGAACCCGCCGCGGCCGTCCGTTACCGGACCCTCCTCTGGGGAGTACTCCCCATCACCGGCGCACCAGAACACATAGCACGCCGTGACCACCCCAGGGACCAAACCAGCACGTGGGCGCCAGACGACCCCGTGTCTGGGCACCCTTGGTCCCCCCTGCGACGGGTCAGGACATTGGCCCCGCCGCCTGCCAATTTTCGGCTGCAGAGGATAGGGAGAGCGGCCAACGTAATACCGACACTCCTCTTCCCCTGCAGCCCCACCGCGTCCGCCATCTAACGGTGGCGACCCCGTCAAGGCCGCGGAAGGTAGGGAGAGCGGCGCACCGTAATACCGGCACTCCTCTCCCGCCGCGGCCTCCAACCCTCAACCGCGATGCCTCCGGTACGTACGACATCGCGGCCCGCCTCAGTTGCGATGTCGCCCAAGCGACACCGCAACCTACCTTTGGCCGCTACGTCGTCGGCTTGTCAGCAGAAGCCCTGACGAGCGGCCCCTCCTCGGGTTCCTCTTAGCTTCACCGTGGGTGTCCAAGCCACGGCTACTGAGCCCCCCCGCCTCGACAATGCGGAAACCCACCGGGGGGGAAATAGTGGTGGACCTAGTCTAGGTTATTATAGGTTTCATTTCATAAGTTGGTCGTGATTATACCTACATTGTAGGTCAACTCAGCCCATTGCAGTCCACCCCAGGGGAGGAAGGCCTCTCTCAGGCTGCACCACAATACCATATCCTCCGCCTTCCGCATCTACATAGTTAAGGAATCAACAATGTAAGTAAAGTCAAGGAATAATTGTGTTAAGCACCTTACAGTTAATTTTTTCCGACTACGTTAATACCAACATGTTGAATGAAAATGACTTTTCGAAAAGGTGCATGCGCCCGCGGGTCTGGAATTTGTTTGAAAATTGCTTAACATTATCGCTCATTGGTATGGCTGATACATATCGGGCATTAGAAAGAGATTGTCATGCAGGTAAGAATCAAAATTAAAAGTCATTTATTCTAACTAGTCTGTGAAACAGCACTTTCTGAACATCTAAATTACTTAAGTCAGTCCCCCAAAACGCCCGCCCTATACGCTCAGTAAGAAGCACTTACTAGTGCTTCCTGCTGAGCGTGGGGTTTAAAGATATGTCCCGACCTGGCGAATGCGGCGCTTGCGAACTGCGCGCGTGCATTTCATATTCGTATGCAGCCCCGATGCCGTCCGCGCGCCGCTCACGCGCAGGCTACGTGCCGTACTCGAGCGGAGCAGGCTAATTCACAACTGAGGCTCATAGTTCACACGCGAAAGAAGAGCTGCGCGCGCCCCATTCGAGCCTTGCCGGGGTTGCACTAGAGCGGCGCACCAAACGTAGGCTGTAACCGCACGCGAACAACACGCGTGCAGTTCGCAAGCGGCGCATTCGCTAGGTCTGGACACATCTATAGGAGGTTTGATTCCTAGGTCAGGCAAAGTGTTATTAAGTTTTGCCAACAGCCTGTAGTTTGGAGGTTTACGGTGTGATACCCCCGTGCCACGGAAAGTAACGTTAGGCCGTTGGTCCTGCGCCTAATCTCTCTCCGGCCGTTTCGGATTGCGTGACATCCCATCAGACTACGAGAGTGAGGGAAGAGAAAGTGCACCTGGATCTGCGACTGCACAAACACTTGTGCACTATAATATCTCCTGCGCCGAAGGCCAGTCTTCGTTGAGATTGGCCGCTATGGCCGAAATACTGTTTGGAGGACTATTATTATTCCTAGTGATTTAACTGGGTAAAAGAAGTGGCGCAACAAACTCTCTAAAATAAAATTATTTGTCATATTGCAATACAACTCATGATTTATTCTTCGTTTGTCCTGAAGTTTTGTCACACATTCCAAAAAATCCAGGATCGTCCCAAGCAATATGCTTGCTTCGTCCCAAAATATAATTATATTTATAACATATTTGCTCGTAAAGGGTCTCTTATTTCACCAATTTCAATATCGTAATGTATCTCATTACGCACTTGTGCGGTAATGTAAAGTAAATTGCACGGTTTATCAAGATGCTCCGTCAAAACGAACGGTACTTTTTTAAATCTTAGCAAAGAGTTTTTATTTCAGAAAAGATGTCAACATTTTATGAATAAAATTAACTTTGGGAGATAAAATATAATAAATAAACATTTAATTCTTTAATTTAATTAATTTTGACAATAAATTACAACCATTAATATCTGTAACAAAAAAAAAATAATTTACTTTATTAATAATACTGGCTGTTTTGTGCCTATGCCTGAAAAAAAAAGCGCGAACGCGCGCGCATCGCTTATCTGTTAAGAAGTAAAAATTATTCCGCGCGCTTTTTCTTTTCGCTGTACTTTTTTTGAAGTGAAAACTTCTTTAGCGGCGCTGTGTACTTTTTTTGGAATGGGTAAAAACTTCTAAATTCGCGTCAGGTCACGTGACCCTGATCGAAAATTCGTAAGACGTAAAACGTCAGACGTAAAACGTAAGACGCGCGTTCTTGAGGACAGCGCCATCTATGCACATCGGGAAGAACTACGAGGGCCTCGCGTACTAACTACGTAGTTCATCCAACAACGACGAGATGGCGCTGAACCACGGATATATAACTGACGACGAGCTCTATGCGAGCGGCTTGCTTCTCTTACCACTGCCGCGACCAACACCACGAACTGAAGTCTATCCTGTGTGCTTATTTGTAAATCTGAATAAATTCCTTTCACGAGAAGAATAAACCAGTCACTTTGGTCATCATACCTGATTTGCAAAAAACCCTATAAAATAAGGAACACACCTTAACACGCGTGTTTTGTTTATAAGACGATTCACAAAATACACTCGTAATTGTTCAAGTTTTCACTTCTGTCGGCACTACCGGAGTGCCAGTGTTTTTTTTATTTGAAAATGTCGTCAAGTAATGATGAATTTATTAATTCCACACCGCCAGAAGTCTCAGAGGCAGCGAAAAAGACTACTCTAAGCCTCGCCCGAAAAATCGACCGATAGATACTTACAAGCGTATCAAAATTTCATCATATGGAAAACAAGCAAATATGCAAGTTCAGTCCGAGTTTTATTTATTTCCTCGCAAATATGTTATAAAACGTCGTATGACATACGTGCGCTTTGAAAATTACAGCCTCTGCTTTCTTTTAGCCCTCGCCTACGGCTCGGGCAAGCAATATCGCCTCGGGTGTAATTTTCAACTTACCGCACTTATATCATAATGTACTATTAATGCACTCGTACGTAGCAAATTGGAATCTAGCTCCTGCGTGTGGAATCCACACGAAAGTACCTACGTACTTTTACTGGAAAAGGTACAAAAAGCGTTGCTTAGGTTTTTCTATAAGCGTAAACACGGCTATTGCCCTTACATTTATCCGACTTTTCTACTGGGATGCCTCGGATACAACTCGTTAGAGGTAAGGCGAGCAAAAGACCAGCTCACCATAGCCCGTAAGACGCTCCGTGGCACTATTGACGCGCCTGATCTACATGGTGTGCTGGCTCGCTTCTTTGTGCCAGACAACTACTGCCGCGGCAGAAAGCACAGGCTGTTTAGTGTGCCTCCATGTAGCACAGTTGCGCGTGCTAAGTCACGTACTCACGTACTCTGGTCGCACTTAATGATCTCTTCATTAAGTGCGACCAGAGTACCAATAAATTCAATCCAACAAATGATCTGTTTGCGGACGAATGGACGAAGATTTTGTCGGCATGTCAGAAGTACTGTGAGAGGCATGCATGACAGTGTTGTTAACTTTTTACTTGACTTTATATTTAATCTTTTATGTGTATGTGTAAACTGTCTTTAATTCCTGTACCTAACTGGTTGTAAACTGTTTTAATTAAAGAATAAATAAATAAATAAATAATTTTAATTATTTTATTCCCGCTTCGTCGTATTAGTAGTAAGATATTATTATAAGTTGGTTATGTGAATATAGAGAGAAATAATAATATACAGTATGTTAAATAACAGAGGGCGTTCCCTTAAGGTGTAAAGATGGCTCACTGACCTTGTGCATGTGGGCGGAGCTAAGCGTCCTACTCCCGATGCTTGCAGTGGCGCGCTACACTAAAACGATGATCAAAGAATATGCAGAGGCGCAGACATGCCGCACGTAGGTCGCCATTTTTGCCTACGATTCCAGAAGGGAATGGCGAATGCAAGACTGATATATTTTGTACTAGCTGTTACCCGCGACTTCGTCCGCGTGGAATTTAAGAAAAAAGTTATTGTTGAGTTCGCAGAGTTTACGATAACTTATTAATTCTGTATTCCGCGTAAAGAAATACCTATGCTAATTTTAATGAAATTCTTCTAATATTTCTCCATTTAGTTCTTTTTGATCGTTTTTGCATTTTTAGTTTAATTATTATTTATTTTTAGTTTTTCGTATTAGCCTTTTTATATACAATATTTGGTGTACGATTTTCTTAAACAAAAACACTAAGTATATTATTATATTATTTATTCAATCAATTTCTATGGAGATTAAGGAATCTTCACGTATAGGATCCACTTATAAACATAACTATACTCCGTTTCTTTATTATGATTTGATTACATTTGGAAGTACCTAATTAAACGGAGTATAATACAACCTCCCTATTTGAATCGGATATTATTCAATATTTCATTTCATTGATTTTAATTTTTTTTCGTAGGAACCTATTTTGTTTTTTTTTCTAAAATAAATGTACCTAGTCTAAGTAACTCCTTATTCACCTATCTGCTAGTGAAAGTCCCGTCTTAATCGGTCTAGCCGTTTCAGAGATTAGCGGGAACAAACAGACGACAGACGGACAGACAGACAAAAATTGTAAAAAAAAATATTTTGGTATATGTGCAATTTAACAGTCAGAAGTCGACTAGCAATCTCACAAAACTATGGCATAGCAATATTAGTACTTATGACCTTCTAAGAACGTTTGACAACACTACAAATTGGCAACATGATTGTTATTACAAATTTCAAAAAGTTTCGTAAGCGTTACGGTGGCCAAAGTGGCTAGCACTGTGCCTCGCATGGCGAACGTTCGGGTTCGAGTCTCACATCAAACATGAAAAATATTTTTTAAGTAGGTATTACATGTGAAATTAGAATGCCGAGTTGCTAACCAATAATTATGTTAAATATTCCACAACTAAACGAAGATTCTTTTGTTTTACAATTATTTTCAATCTTAGCGTCGTTTTTAAAACATGAGGGTAGATTTCAAACAAAGTGTTAAGTTCACTCTGTTTCAAATCTATCCTAATTTTTTAACTACTTTACTAGTTCACATAAATTATTCCACTATTCGCGGCAAAAATATCTGTGCAAATATTGTAGCGTCTATGCGTCGACGTCTCATTAGCTGTATCGAGGCTAACGGAGGTCACACGAAATATTAAAAATCCTAAACAGGTAGGGTAATTTTGTGTCAGGGGACATAGTGGTCGTAACTTACCAAATTAGTATTTATATTATTGTAATATTGAGGTTAAGTTTCAATCCTCTTTTCATTGAGAAAATGAATAATTAAGCTGTAACCTCTTAAATGATATCAGAATATTTTCATAATATCCATAATATATATTATGGATATTATGAAAATATTCTGATATCATTTATATAGTTCAGGCATAAGTATTCCGGCCTCAATTGATAAAGCTGCCTTATTTCGATTCGTCGTGAAATAGTGATCAACATATTCGCCACAGGATACAAGTAACCAGTTGGTCTCGGGCCATAGTGCCTGGTTAAGATTTCTCGCCGTGGGTTCGATCCCAGTCGGAGGATCTTCTTTGCGTCAATCAAGACATTTTGTTTTATTTTTATTTCGTTTTTTTGGTATACTTTGTTCTATTTTTAATTGTTTTTTTTTATGTACCTACTTTGCTTTATGTTTATGTTGTTTACTTTTATTTGTTTCCGTTATTTAGTAATTAAGGTGTGTTTTTTAACATTCAATACTATAATAATAACATACGTAAGTGTAAAGGATTTCTTATGTATAAAAAATATTACAATGTTACCATATCAAAATTTATTTCATTTGTTATCATATTATAATAATAAATTACCTTTATTGTAATATCTATTTGTTCAAAGTAATTTACAAAAATAAATTACTAACACATAATAATAATTGTATAAAACTTCAAAAAAAACTGGCCCAACTCGGATTTGAACTCACATCTATCCCGATCACATTAGCGAGTGCAGCCTCGTTACCGATCTAGCTAATGTTTACTTATGTTATGTTATCGAAATTTTGCATTACTATGAAAAAAATAATCAGACGGCGATAAAAAAAACAAGTTACTGATATTGTCATCCTTGTCTAGCATTGACCACATCTTTAACTACTCGTAGCGATGCTACACGGCATGTTAATTTGTTAGCGTTGGAGCATCACTCACACGGATAAATATGCGCATTGTGTATAGACGCCGCAGCCCGTATAGCGCAGGCGATAATGGTCATTGCGGTGTAAGTGGACGTCTAGAGGTTGACTGTACCTACCGTGTATACATACATTCATATGCATTTAGTAAGAAGCGGTTGTTTTAATATTACAAACAGACACTCCAATTTTATTTATTCGTATAGATAGATAGATACTTATTAGTCCACTCAACGAATAACTATTAAGAGATAGAGATAAGAGGTGTAGAGTGCGTGAGCTGGGCCCTGAGCGATTTCTTCACAAAGTTGTTCAGAGTGCTTAGGGAGTGAACATAGGTAGGTACTAAAAGTCCCCGCGTCTAGGAGGTGAGCCGGAGTGGGGGGTATAAAAATTCCCACATTTGAGTTTTTCGCTAATATCTATAAAACGGTGCGTCGTCGTAGAGAAAAAGTATTTTTCTTGACTTGCTTTGCTTTGGCATTTTTATTTATTTACAAATTATCTTATATTTACAAAATAAACAATATAAACAAAAACAGTATTTAGAAATGGCACCACTAATAAAGCGTCCACGCGGACAATAGAAATGGGCCCTCTGCAGCGAGCTAGTCTATAAACGCATACTGATACAATTCGTTCATAAATATTTGTACTAACACAGCCAAACGCGCGTAGTCGATCGATAGCCGGGCGGAGCAGCGAGCGACACAGCCACCCCGTCTCAGTGCTAACGCACGACTGCCGCCCGCGCCCGCGCAGAGCACCTCTGAAGCTCTATCTCAAAATGGGGCATTGTCTTTGCAACTGTTGATTGATTTAAAAACGCTATTTCAAATATGTAGTACTTCTAACCATCAATTTTTCAGTGTAAAAATATTTCCAAACATCAAAGCCGTTTAGAAGTTATAAGGAAATATTAGCCAAAATAGCGTTTTGGTAAATATTTTTTTAAGGCAAAAGTATTAGCTTTATGAAAAAACCCTGTTTCAAAAATGCTGTACATGAATCTATAGCAAACATATATTTTTTACAGACCTTCTAACCAAACCGTTAATAAGTTATAAGCTTCATAAAGTGACCGTGTTACGGTACTAAACGAGAGTAAGGCCCTTAAACTCGTTAATCTATATCATTAATAGATTAAAATAAAAATATCAGCATAGAAATATAAGCATAAAATAATCCGAATTAAAAAAAATAATTAATTGTCAATAAATTCGAAACCTCCTGTTTAAAATCAAAATAGTAGCGCGGAATAGTATTCGTAGTAGTAATGCCCAAACGCAATACGCACGTTGCTGGCTGAGCGTTTCCGAGAGTTCACGAAGCGGAGTGAGACGGCCGCCCCGCCCCGCCCGCACCCGCGCCCGTCATTCATAAATAAATTCCGACATTGCTGTCCTTCAAGTACGCGTGTACAGAGTGTTTCTTTAACGTATCAATTTACGATTTTTAGTGAATATTTTAATATAAAAAAAAATAAAAACATTTTATTTTCGAATGGTAATATTTTTTTTAGCATGTATGGATGCTATACTATTGCGGGTTAACGGGAACGCCCTCTGTTAGTTAACATACTGTATACGACACTATACAAAATTGAACATTTTCTAAAATTCGAACTGCCATATTTACCGAGTAGGTAGGTACTATATTATGTAAGTAGGTCTAGGTACTGTATAATTACAGCGACGACTCGAGTATATCCTCACACCACGTGAAACCCTTTACGTGGAAGGGTGACTTAATTGAGGATTTAGAAATATATCCCTTTTGTTACTCATGGCAAAATTGAAAGTTACGCTGTGGAAATTACAATTGCGAACTGGTACCTACGTGTCAGTGCACAATTTTGTTAGTTAAAACCAATGGATTAGAATTAAAAGCTGCTGTTTTCTATCTGAAATTGGGCTTAGGTATCTACCTGATAATAAAGAATCACAATTACATAATCGGCCTATAATGTGCCCACTGCTGGGACACAGGCCTCCTCTGGGTGAGAGGGAGTGGGCTGTACCACCACGTGGGCCCAGTGTGGGTTGGTAGATCTCACATGTCTTCGAATTTTTGGTTCTAGACCATGTCCGTTCCTCACGATGTTTTCCTTTACCGTTGTTGAGAGCAGTGATGATGAAATAATTTACACAAAGTAAAATGCCTGTCTGGGTTCGAACCCAGGACCTGAGGTCAACCAACTCGTAAGGCTGGGCCGTTACCACTAGGCCACCACTGCTCTCAAAGAATGAAACAAAAGGCGCACAGGAAGATCACAAATTAAACTAAACACAATAATAGAAACGTAAAAAAATAGTATAATATTAAAAAAATATGAAAATTAAAAACAGAACGCCCGTAAAGAACGACCATAAGAACAGATCTACTCACCGGTTGGAGTAAAAGCCTGGCACTTATACACATATAATAGCGTTTTATAAACAAATAATAAAAAAAAAACAAAAGCTCCTAACTCGGAAACGGTGCGTCGTAGGGCCTGAACCTAAATGGTTTGTATAGTCAAGGTTAACCCGATACTGTAATAAAATGCCTAGATTTCCGAAAAAAAATTAAGACAATTTTCCAAGTCCCAAATTGATCTTTTTAACATTTCTTTACGTTCTCTCATTTCTTTACATTCTCATTGTGCCCCTAAACGTGTTCTCCAACTCCAAGAAATCCGCCCCTAAGACGACCCACTTACCCTATTCACCATGTTTGAGAATTGAATTTGAGATCACAGCTGATTGTGAATGCCATTATTTATCCTCTTATACCGTTAGTCTCCAGAACTTCCAAGAGAAGATACAGAAGTCAGGAGCTAATCCTCAAACTCCCGTCTATAATTTGCGCTAAATCTTGGTATACCAACTTGTTCCATTTCTCCTTTAATATTAATGCTTCAATTATTTATGTAAGTAACTTAGACGAGAGCAATTTTGGACACCTCAACTTCCTCTGTTAGGTTACTAATTACTACGGCGAATCTCTACCACCTGAATAGAGTTATGAATGTTTAATCCTATTCAAAAGCTAGAAATTATAGCGAAGAGCTGGTTCGTGATGCAAACAAATTAATTTAAGTGCACCTTTTGAAATACCTAATCACTCTCGCCGCCATTTGTATCATTTTCTAACGTCAGAAATCTTTTATCCACGAAATAAGTTTGACCTTTTAAGACTTTTGTATGATAAAACTGTCAAAATTCAATATAAGATAAAGATATCTATCTGGCTTTGAAAAAATCAGCCTTTTGCATAACAAAATTCCAACTATGGTCAAGCATTTCAAAGGCCGTCTGTACATTTACCAACATCAAATAAATATTTCAAATAAAATTCAAACGTGCGCTTTGACTCAAAGATCAGATTGTAAGTAGGTACGTTTAGACTCGTAGTTGAGCCTGGAGTGTTGAGCCGAGCAATTTAAAAAGGAAAAAGACGCTGGTGGTTCTTAAAAAGCGCGAGATTGCGTCTATCGTCCCATTTCCGTAGGAACTAGGCGACTGGCGATGGCTTCGGGCGAAAGTACCACAAAGCGATTCTGATAATACAAAATCTTTGCCGTAAACGCTCGGTTACAATAAAATTAGAGTTAGATTTTTGCAGGATTCATATTTGATTTTTCAAATCCGTGCGTTTGTTTTGATAAAGGAGAAATGATTCTATGGGAAATTAAATCGCAGTTTTGTGAATAGTTCAATGGGCCACATATCGTATTTCTTTACCAAAGTGGTTCCGGGCCTTTTTGAGAGTTACTAAAACTTATTCTTCTTCTTTATTGCACACATACTCGTCGTATATTACAAAAATAATATTATAAGGACTGCCTATGTACAAAGGCAAGATTTAACTTAGGTCGTTGTGAAACGAAATTTCAGTCAGATCTTAGAATCAAGATGAGCTGTCACTACAATAAAAACTAAATACATAATTATTCATATTGCCAAACGGTACTTTTATTGAAATTTTTCCTATATTCAAAAAAGTCTTTGTCGATTTGCACGCGAATTCGTATGTGCGACTTCTTTACCGCTACGAAAACGTAATACATGGTACGCTACGGCTAAATGTATTATATTATTCAGGCTCTGTTCGTGACCTATACGATTTGTGTTTCATTTACGTTTATAGATACATAGGTACACAGGTAAACCTGCAAAGCAGAATGGAGAGTTTTAATGGAATAGTCGTATTTTATTTTTCAAATTGTTTTTTTTTTTTATAAAAGTTAAAAAACAAAAGAAAAGTGTGTTATTTCAGGCGTTTCAGGCTAAATTAAAAGCTTTTGACAATGTTCAGCATAAATAGATAATTAAATTTAAGATATAATAAATACTCATAGAAAAAGGTATGAAATGATGTTTATTTCTATAAGTAGATCTTTTAAGACACTTTTACACGTCACTATTTGAAACCTAGATGGCGTCGGCGTTTCCTAGCTGACTGATCCCTGAGAAGGAACGTCGAAACAAACTCGACAAAAGGAGATTAGTACTTACTATCCATGTGAGCTGCACTTTACCTATAGGTAAACTTACCCATATAATATAAATACCTGTATATGGGTAAAGTCATATTTTCCATGTTGATACAAAACATTCAGTAAAAAGCCAAAAGATAAACATCAAAACCGTAATCATACCGAATAATCTCTAAATCTGAAACACCAGTTTTTTAAAGTAGTAAAACAATCCCTACCTATGATTTTATGACAATTTCATTAATTATTGTTGTAAATCGCGGTACCGGCCGTTACTACGAGCAATCGATATCCAACTTAGTTTAAAAGCGGTGACGGTCATTCAACTCGGCAGTATGTCGTGTCTATCGTACGTTGGACAAATATTCATATCAGCGTCAAATCGTTTACATAGCTCGTTATTGATCTAGTGCTATGGTTACTTTGCAATGCCGTTTGAAATACAAATCAGTTATTGCTTATCGTAGGCTTTTCTTTTTAGTAACGCATTTAAATTATGAAAACTTAAAAAAATCCTAAATTCACTAACATACTACGCACAGCCTAAACTGCTGGTTCTAGAATCATGAAATGTTGCACAAGAGC
Organism: Luperina nickerlii; assembly: GCA_963855955.1. Classification (NCBI taxonomy): domain Eukaryota; kingdom Metazoa; phylum Arthropoda; class Insecta; order Lepidoptera; family Noctuidae; genus Luperina; species Luperina nickerlii. Next base: position 10,119,965 of record OY979669.1, read on the forward strand.
TGTTCCTTATGTGATGAAGGTGAGCAATAAGCAAGGATTAAAAAAAGATCATACATTAATGGGGTATTAAATAGGGGATGAATAAGCATCACCTTCGTACGTATTTTTTTATCCTTTCTTCTTGTCTGTTCGTATGAGTGTATCTACATTAATGGTTAAATAAATAAATTGATATAATGAAGTTCGTATTTTTTTCTGATGGGAAAATCCATTGGGTACATGGCTTGTTCCGTAATAATCGCCGATTATGACAACGTAATTAAGGTGATAACCAATCTAACTGCCGAGGAGGGTGATTATAATCATGACTCAATTTCCTCACAGTGCTCTGCAGTGATTTTTCACGTAAATTTCATCGATTTTTGATTTGGGTAAGATATACTTTCTCGTTTCGCACATAAAATTTTTATTTACTTTGAAGACATTGCTACAAATATTTATTTATCTAATTCAGACACATATGTATGTCTTGTCGAATTTCTGTTAAGTATAAGCTCATTTATATGTTTTTATTTTTGATGTGGACCATGGGTCCCATGTCCTTTGGAAGGCGTACGAGGTGCCGAAGCCAACTCGCAGAGGCCCCTTGGGAAATTATAATGAAATGTGGCACCAACCGACGATTATCACTGTATGCACTATGCAAGTGCACCCAAGGATAACCCCCGGTTGGTGTAAGATTATTGCAGGAGAATTAAAAGTTTGAAAAATAAAAAGATGGACTATGGGTTTGGGTGGCTACAGTGGACTGGTTACCAAGAACTATGGAAAAACTATGACCCCTGCCTGATCAATGTTTTATATATATATATACGGATAAAATGGCAGAGGGTGACTTGCACACTCCAATAATGGGCCTCCGGAAACGGTCGCTAGCACATAGTGGAGTAGCGACAAGGGGGCAACATATCCTGATGCTTATGAGGAGTGGAGAGGTATTCCACGGCTATCAGAAAAATCCCGGAAGTACGACCGTACTTCCGGGATTTTGACCACCTACCAGCATCTTACTGGAATACTTCCTTCCTCCGAGCAAGTTTGCACTTGCGAATATCCACTCAAGCCGGCCAATAAAGGCAAGCCAGAGGTGAGGAATAAGACTTCTCCCGGGTGTTAGAATCCGTGGGGTCGCTACTGCCCAACAGCTCGCCACATGCTGCCCTGCGGCTTTATTATTATTATTTTTGAGCCAAATGTCGTGAGGAAAGTTTTGAGTGTGAATGTCGATGGCTATAAGAGTAGGGGAAGTCCAAAGAAACGTTGGTCGAAAGGAAAGAAAAGTCCAAACAAAAACATCCATCGTTTCTTTCATCATTTCTTTTTCAACCATATGGTTGGATGAAAGAGATGACGACTAATAGAGAGAAGTATGGAAGTAGAAAATACATGTTGTGGCGACCCCAAATAAATCGGGATAAGGGCAGGAGAATAATGATAAAGACTTTATTCACGTTCAAACTGAGTTTATTATTTACTAGCAGCGCCCCGCGGTTTCACCCGCATAAGTGTGGATCCCGAGGGACTATCGGGATAAAAACTATCCTTTGTCCTTTTCCGGGACTCAAACTATCTCTATACCAAATTTCAACTGAATCAGTTCAGCGGTTTAATCGTGAACAGATAGATAGACACACTTTCGCGTTTATAATATTAAAGTATGGATTTAACATACCTAACATTACGTCACGTTTGTGTAGTCTGACAAAACAGGTAGAAATATTTAGTTCACCCACATTCCACCCGTTATGTTTAGAGAGTAAGCCCTGAAGGTATAAAGATTGTTCCTGGAATACTCCTCTCGTAACAATCGTCTTGTCGATTCTAGGTATGACCGGCTTAAACTACGAACGCTCGAACGAGCGATTTCATCAGAATACAGGATAAAGGGACCGCAAATTAATTTCCACCCACGCACGAACTATAATCGAAGCGACAATGGTAAATGGCCTAACAGTTATTAACTATTTACACGTAATTTGCAGCTAATACCTGCTAATGGAAATAAGGAGATTTATTACGGAAAAGTTGCTTATGTATGCTGTTAGTTTAGTTTAAATATTATGTAGGTGAAAAATAGCCAAACTTAAGTGGCAGTGGGCAGGACATATTGCTCGCAGAACAGATGGCCGATGAGGCCGAAAGGTTCTGGTGTGGCGACCGCATAACGGAAGACGTAGCGTTGGAAGGCGTCCTACAAGGTGGACCGACGACCTTGTGAAGGCCGCAGGAACCAGTTGGATGCGAGAAGCACAGAATTGGTCGAAGTGAAGATGCTTTGAGGAGACCTATGTCCAGCACCAGAACGTCTTTCGGCTGAAATGATGATTATGTAGGTGAAAGTTTCAACATCTGCCTAGCCTTTTCCCAACTATGTTTAGGTCGGCTTCCAGTCTAACCAGAACAGCTGGATACCAGTATTTTACATGGAGCGACTGTCTATAGGACCTCCACAATCCAGTTACTGGGTAATACGATACCCCTTGGTAAGAGCGGTCGTCCAACTTTCAGGCTTCTGATAAAGATCCATGAATGCCAGCCGGGAGCCCGGGACCAACGGCTTAGCGTACTTTCTGAGGCACGGAGGAGTCTTGGTATTTAAAGTTGGTCACCCATCCACGGACCAACCACGAGAAGCGTAGCTGAACCTGATCGATCGACCCGTGCGACTGTTATTACTTAGCCAAAAGCCCCGCATGTAGGTGAAAGTTTATGGTATTAAATTTCTTTCATAGAGTTCATTAGGTTCTGTTCTCTTTTCATAGAGTTTTTCAGTATTAACTTTTACGTTAGTCGAATACTTCCGGAGAATGTAGATGGCAAGAAAAATACCTTTTGCAAATATTTTAACAAACCATTTAGATTTTACTATGAATAATATATGTACAGATAAATGCATGTAAGGTGTTAAACCAGATTTTAGCCATCTTTAGGTAGCTTTTATTTTAAAGCAAATACATATTTTATTTTTTACGGATAGCAAAACTTACTGCAGAAATAAAATATTAAAAAAAAACGCATCAATATAACCCGTAAAAATGGAAACATCCAAAAAGTAATTAAAATACAAAGAAAAGTCAAGCTTTAGTAACTAGAATGCAATATGAAATACTGAAACATACATACAAGTTGACCAAACGTTCGTCAACGTTGATATACGAAATAGAATTTACTTTGTAGAGCTCTCTTGTTTGATTTTTGCGAAGTATCCGGACAAACCCGGTTGACCTAGTGAGAGACGTCATATCAAAGATTTTATCACTGAAATTAGTTTTTGCTTGGTTCTTCTAACAAAAAAGCGCAGTAGGTATAAAATACTAAAAGCTTTTTATTTATTATGACTTTTTGAGGTAGGAGTAAACTGGTAGAAATCGTCACGTAACAAAAAAGCGTACCTAATAGAAAGAGATAGAGTGATATAGTTTTCTTGGTTTCTGAGAGTGCTGAAGCCAAAAGTGAAGCAAATCCAAGATGGCAGCAGCGAAAATAAAAATAAATAAATATATTTTTGTCGTTTTCATGGTCTTCGAGGGTGCTAAAGGTCTCTGTATTTATAATTTGTAATTGTATGGATTGATTTTATCTGAAATAAATTGATTAATAATAAAGCCCATAGTGTGGTCAAAATGAAAATCAAAGATGGAGGCTGCGAAAATTTAAAAATTTTTCGTCGTGAGTGTCGTTTTCATGATTTTTGCGGGTGCTATAAAGCGCTAAAAATGAAATTAGTGTAGCGACTTAGCTGAAGAAAGGTATTTTATAGGTTCACCTACTCATTTTCGCATTTCTAAAGTAGTAATCAAGTTAATTACTGCAAGATTATACCAAAACTGGATACATACGTATGCACTGCTTAATTGGACCACCATTGTTCACTGAGCTAGTGCTCAATGGAGCAAATGTGACGTGTGAATTGAATTTCAGAGCTTAGTTCAGTCAATCCTCGTGTACAGTTCTAAGGAAACATGGAAGCTTGTAAAGCGGTATTGTGTAGGTTTATTAGTTCACCGGACTATTGTTGAATCAAACATGTACAGACCCTTGAAGTTTACCTCATTTGCTATGCTATGATAATGCTGCCTTAGTGTCGTGATCGCAAGCGCGACTGTGTAACTTGGGGTCCTGGGTTCGATTCTCAGACCGGCCAAAATGTTATTGGGTATTTTTTTTTTCACTTGGAGAAATGCTCATGCATTCTGCACTAACACGGAGGCATAGTACAGTTATGTGGGACTCTAACCCACTAAAACTCCACGGTGTCCTCCTCTGTCGCTTACGGCGGAAACACGGGCACGCGTTAGCACTCATCCGTGAACCCGCCGCGGCTGTCCGTTACCGGACCCTCCTCTGGGGAGTACTCCCCATCACCGGCGCACCAGAACACATAGCACCCCGTGACCACCCCAGGGACCAAACCAGCACAAGGGCGCCAGACGACCCCGTGTCTGGGCACCCTTGGTCCCCCTGCGACGGGGCAGTTCATTGGCCCCGCCGTCTGCCAATTTTCGGCCGCAGAGGTTAGGGAGAGCGGCCAACGTCATACCAACATTCCTCCTCCCCTGCGGCCCCACCGCGTCCGCCATCAGACGGTGGCGACCCCGTCAAGACCGCCGATGTTATTGGGTATTTACATTAGGAATTTCTCAGTAACAGCCCGGAGAAGTTGGCGGTGTGAAACCACCTTGTCTCGGAAAACACGTTAAGCTGTTGATCCTGCGTGTAATCTCTCTCTGGTCGTGTCGGATTGCCGTCAAATTGGAATAGTCCAATGAGAGGCGAACGGCAACGACGATTCTCATAAGAGAGTAAGGGAAGAGTGAGTGCACATGTGCGTGCGCACACGCTTGTATACTGTAATTTCTCCCGTGTAGATGGTTAGTCGCCACTGGGGCGCCCTGGAGGACTAGGAATAATACTGTTACGAGCTTGGGGTTCGTGACAATAAAAACTGCCGATATAAATTACCAAAAATAACACTTTAATTAACAACACTAATAACAACTCAAACACACTAATTACTTATAAAACACAATTGCACTCTGATCACTCTAAAGTGCACTTGAATATCGCTTGTAATGTATTCGCTTGTATTGCTTTATCCAAACTGACTGGGTCGTGGCCCAGACCGGCCTTATATAGTACCTCAGATAGTTCTAGAACGTTCTACTGTAGAAACATCTAGAATGTTCGAGTACATACCGGCCCCGACTGACCAGATGTCGATAGTTCCAGAAAGTTCTAGCATCGAAGTTTCTAGAAGGATCTTGACTCTACTAGTTCTGCTACTCGATACTAGATGGCGCTAGTGGTAACTAATGTCACCATGTACCAGGCATTAATTCTGGCGCGCAACAATACGTCAATGTTGAAACTCAATTATCATAAGCGCCTGTTCCTTTTAAACAGTTTTCTAAGTAAGCAATTATAAGATGCAAAATACCTGAATACCTCTAATATTTATTACGGGGATTCCAGATGCTAATATACAAACTTAAGCAGGTACTTTGCAGTTTATGATACGAATTGCTTGCAAAAACCAATTACAGATTAAATAAAAGCCTCAGTTTAAATAAAAAAGAACTACGTATGTACTTTATTTTACTCGGAAAACTTAGGTACAGCAAACTTACAATATTCGTACAGTACCTATACAAAATTTAAATGATTTTTATTTTTATTTTTTTTAACGTTATTTTATAATTTAGTATTTTTTCTTCGTAAAACTATCTCTGTTATTATCTTTTCCATATTTTACGAGCACAAACAGATATCACAGTTGTTTGGTCTCCTGAGACACACAATCACTCCCGGTTCGAAAGTAAATAAGATAGCGGATTGATATAGACAATACGTCTTACACATGTGGAGAAGACATAGACAAAGACTGCTTTCAGCGATATACAAAGTAGGAAACACTTGGTAAATAACTACATAGCAGATTATGGATTCTATAGGAAGAGGAAAAATCTATGAAAAGTAAACGTGTGAGAAAAATTATTGTTTAAATTTTTCATTTTTAAAGGTACCTTAGTTATGAAGGTACAGCCTACTGGGGGCCTAAAAAGGCCACTTTGGCGAATCATAAAAGGATAACATTATGAATCGTAATGGATAGTTAACTGGTAAGTTAATCGAATCAAATCCCATTGATGAAGGAATTTTCCGTAATTTTTTTTTGTCTGTGCTAAAATACTATTCAGTCCAATCCAAATCCAATCCCTATTCTCTTTGATTATACCTATGTAATGCAGTGAAATAAAGAAAAACACGGACTGTCTTCGCCATATTTTGATTCATAACGCTATCCTTTTACGATTCTGCCAAAGTGGCCTTTTTAGGCCCCCAGGTACCTAATTTGTTAAGGCTATATAACTATTAATTAACTTAGCCGAACAAAAAAAAATATTTAAAAAACACTAACATGTTATTTAACTTAACTTTACAGTTTACGTGCTCTAAAGTGGTTTATCAAAATAAGTCGTCGGCACAATAAACTTAATTAATTATTCAATTATACAAGCTAGAGCAAACACGAACACAAAAAAAAAAACTAAAATTGTTGTTGTTTTATCGAAACAGCGAGACTAAAATAGGGAGACAAAATAGATTTAATATTATGTATACACGTGGGAGATAAGATCCGTGTGAGTCTCTCTCGTGAATTCATGTCGAGTAAATGCCTACTGTCAGATCTCGCTTTTATATCGGAAGTCTATAAATAAGACTTTTTTTCAGGATGGGAAATCATCAAATAACCCCTCCCGCTCTGGGTGGAGCGGAAGGGAGTGTCAGACTCTTACTGATTAATAAAGAACCGAAGGTTGCTTCTGGAATGGAACCATTCAGACAAGTTGTCCCCAACAATGGAACAGGAAAAAGTTAAGACGCATTTCTTCATCAGAAGACGCTGACTCTACCGCAGACGAGAACACAATAGATCAGACGCTAAACGCTTTTAATGAACTAAGTTTCAAGAATTTCCGGTTCTACAATGGATCTGTATCTTTGATGACTATGACCACTGTTTCAGAACGATTACATCACAATTCTAACGTTAACAAGGGTTCAGTGCGACGGAAATTAATAGCCTGTTCCAGCTATCCAGGTTTACTCTACAAGTCAAATATCTAGTTCAGGGTTGAGGTGAAAATGGCCAGTCAGAGGCCATATTATGTTTGGCGGCCATAATTAATTGGTCTTATTAAGTTCTCAGCGGCTGTGGCCCTATTAACTTCTCTAGGTCGTTATTACCGGGTTAAACTGTTTTAGAAGTGTTTTGTTTCTTGTCCTTTCGAATACATATCATACACGATATTTTGTCTACTAAGGGCCAAAACATAAATGGTGTGAAGGTTTATTATTATTTTCTATACAAAAGCTGTCAAACTGTCTTTATTCCTGAGTTAAACGTTATCGGAAAATGGAAAAATCATCCTAAAACTACTAAAAGAAGAAATAATACTTAAAGTACCTAATTTCAGATTTCTATAAGTCTATCTAGTGTTCTGTAAGCTTCGTTTAAGGATTAATAATTTTAAAAACTGTGTCCATATTTCTTGCTAAATTAAAGCACTTAACTCCATTAACTTATAGATTCACTGATTTTACAAATTCCCGAGTGGCCCCACTTCCACTGTATGAACTAGGTTACATAATACAACATGCGCTGTCTATAAATCTAATCAGTCTTCACTCGAGAATAGGATTCTCACACGAGAATATTTGCCTCCACGCTACGAGTTGAGAGTTTGTGTTACTCTGTTAGTTTGTGTAACTCTGGTATTGATAGGTACACGTATAGATTAGGCCGGGTTCACACCTAAGTCAAAATTATTCCGTCTACCATATATAGAAACGTTGTGAAAGTTTTGAGTATGAATGTGGATAGGAGGTATAGTGAAGAGTAGGGTAAGACCAAAGCAACGATGGATGGACTACGACAAAGATGATATTGCTAGAAAGGGGTTGACTACCGAGATGACAACTAATAGATAAATATGGAAGAAAAAATCAGCTTGCGTCGACCCCAAAAATCGGGATAAGGGCAAAATAACGATGATGATGAAATAGAAACGTTGTGTCATTTGCCGAAACGATTTTGCAATAGATTGTTGATAGCTTGTTTTATTACGAGTGTCTGTGCATACTGCAGTGCGATTCTGTAAACATCTCGCCGTGAAAAGTTAGGTGAAGTGAGCGTGGAGTGTCAATTCCAGGCAAAAACAAACTCACTTCACCTAAGTTTTCACGGTGAGATTTTTACAGAATCGACCGGCTACTTTGATAAATTTAACGGTGATCTTCTTTTATAGCCGGTTAAGCTGCAATGGATAATTGTAAGCCTCGATGCTCTGAGGAACACTACAGTATACCTCATCTTTACCGAAAGTGTATAATTAAGGCGCTAAGAGCGATAGTCTCTCTATAGACAGTCTTCAGTTAGTCGAACCCAGCCTTACTCTGTTATTGATAGATATACAAATACGAGCAGATTATAGTTCAAAGTTCGAACATGTCTAGCTTTTGTTTTCCAGTTTGGTCTGGTCTACAAATAGATTAGTTTAGTCTACAAACTTGTAAGTCTCAAATCTGTCTAACATTGAATAAGCATGCCGATGATTGACAGTGACGTTGGCGAGACCTATAGGGTTAACACAGCTACACTGTGATTACCAATTTGACAGGCTTATGTTATAATCATGGCATTATCAACTTAAATGGATCGTATATGGGAGAAACCGAACTTCCGAACCAACTAAGTGTTTATCAATGACATAACTATCTTTTTTTATCCTACTGAGAACATTATCTTTTCATGTGATCGATTATTCTAGGTACAAATTAATGGCTTTTTGTGGGGGTGGATTCGGTGTACGTGTTCGGCACTATTCGAGCATCCTCGAAAAGTTTCCATGTGAATAATTTCAGACATCCATCGCATGGATTAATATGTCACTTTATTTGACAAATTTCTGGATGCTTTGGGACAGGCAATGACATAGCTAAGTAGGTATCTAAATACATGACATCATACATGTAACCCCCGAAGGGTAAGCAAAGGTGTAGGTACAAATAGCATAGTGTACACCGACATTTCGCCATTTTTTTGTGGTTGTATACTGAAGTACCTATATTTAGTTATATGTCATAACGCAGTAGCATCTTGTTCAACTTATAAACTTACACTAGGTAGGTCTCTCACGTAGGTCTGCAAAAATATGTACCTTTTTATGGTTGTTTACTTATGTACATAGTTAGCTAAATGTATTACTGAGTAGGCTCTTGTTCAAATTATGAATTTACACTAGGTAGGTACCCCGTTTCGCTATGTTTTAGTTACATAAAATATGCGTCCTTATAAAATCTGGTATCTATGTAAGCCCAATCGATGTAGCATTAAATAAATCAACACAGTATCAGGAGTAAATTAAGCGACATTGAACATCTGCTTAGTTCCCACAATAGTATTTACGGAAGAAATCGATACATTGTTCCTTTGCAACAGGTATTTGTGGAACACGGAACTAGTTCAAATAACGCTTTGCCACCGCATTACCGCTTGGATAGTTGTTTATTTTACGATTAGAGGGGGAGGGGGTTGTGTGAGTGTGAATCAAGTTCTTATCGAGAAACAAAAGGGCTATCGGCCGCGGCGGTCTGAGGCAGACGAAAAAAAAAAGAACAGACTTTCTTAATTAATCAAAGTTACAAGGAGAAATAAAACTATTAGGTAATCAGGCAGAAGTCTTACCTATAGTACACCAAAAAATATTAATTTTGAGTAAAAGGCTTATTATTATTACACTGCTCTGAATTTAGGAATTCTTGTTAGGGGTTAGGAAAGCGAAGGTAGGAACTATCCTTACTGACTTTATCAAAAGAGGTCTTATTATCTCTTAAGCGTGGAGTATGCGGGCGAGGAGATGTAAGTATGTAAATGAATGTCAATTATATTATAAATAATCACAAGTCTCTGATCACATTAGGGAATGAACAATAATGTTAACGACGTTCCACCCAGTACCTATACGTGAGACGCGAGCGCAAATCAAACAATCAACTGTTTGAGTCACAATTATTTTATCAATATCGCAGTCACAATAAGTCAATATTTTCTATTGATCTCCTTGATCTTCATTTGTTTTCTTTTTTTTTTTGTGGGGGTTATCGTCTCAGTACAGCAACTATTTGTAAAAAAAAAAAATCGTACCGCGCCCATATCTTATGGGATCATCTTCCACCCAAAAAAAAATAGTCAGCTGAAATTAACATTGTATTTGTTGATGGCACATCAGGATAGTTTCGAAACTATGGGTAATAAGGCAAAGTTGTAAAAGTTAACCATGAACTCAATTTTGAAGGAAAATAAAACTGCATTTTTTGGTTTTTTGAAAAAGCTTCTGCCCGAACCGGGAATCCAAACCGAATTCATTCGGTATAAAACTGGTCACAAAAATCGAGCTACTGTAAGTTTAATGCTCTAAAACCTTTAGACGCGCCATCAGGCTTATTAATATGCCTTTGAGCTTACTTGCTACACAGTTCTTACCTTTTGAGAAAATATTAACCTGTCTGCCATAAATAGAATTTTCCGCAAAAAGTTTGAGTCAACGTTCATCCAGATGGCTAAAATTAACGTAATTTAGAGGTTTCTTTTTCTGTTTTCCTCAAGCGAAATAAATGTGTCCCGGGAGAAAATAGCATCTTTCAACACCAAGTGACGCAGCATCTGATAGCTGAAATTATCCTCAGATACTTTGTCAAGATAACAAAATAAAAAGTTATTTTATTTTTAGCAGTCCGCTTTTTATTTTACGATTATATTATGATCGTGGGTATTAATTACCGTATTACCCAGTAACTGGGTTATGGAGGTCAGATAGACAGTCGCTCCATGTAAAATGCTGGTATTCAGCTGCATCCGGTAAGACTGGAAGCCGACCCCATCATAGTTGGGCTAGGCAGGTGATTGTTTTCTGTAATGTAGGTTAATAACATACACAACCGAAAGACTTAGAATTACTTACCTTTGTGTCATAATAGATTTTTGTTCCATGAAGGAATCGACCCTGCGATCCGTAGCTGCAGTCAACCGCTTATCGTGCAATTAAAGCAGGTCGGGTTAAAAATTTAAAGTACAGCACTACATTAAATGGTGCATCCATTTATTTTTAAGATGCACTTACGCAATCGCCTTTTCAGCGAATGACGCTGCTAAATGATGCAATTAAATGCTCGCAAATTGCTTTTTGCTCTTTTTTCCGTTAGCTAAAAATAAAGTGATCCTTTTTACACGCTTTAGAGTAGAGAAGTACTTTTTTTTACGTTATCCTAATATCAGGAGAACTTATCTGTACCTGTGTCCTACGAGCAGGGCTTGGTACCGATACCAGACGGGTATCAGGCCCTTGCCTATGAGCGGTGCAACAAAATACGTCTGAGAGATGAAGCATTTAGGAACGGTAGGCATTATAGGTATTACATAATTGTATAATTTCAAGGTAGGTGATGTCCGTTTATTTTGTTGAAGGACCGATGGCCGGTGGAGCAGACGAGTCCTTGAGAAGACCGGGTATCGGCAAGCGTAGTGTGGGACGCCCCCCAGCTAGATGGACGGACGACCTAAAGAATGTGGCTGGGACTGACTGGATGCGGAAGGCGGAGGACAGGGTGTTGTGGCGCAGCCTGGGAGAGGCCTATGGCCAGCAGTGGACTGCAATAGGCTGAGCTAATAATGTCCGTTAAGTGTTTTCAAATAGTCTACAATCACCAGTATTTTATCTTTTAAATGACGTGATACTATTATTAAATGACTAGCTTCTCTCCGCGACTTCGTCTGCGTGTAACTGTCCTTAAGTAATTTGATTTACTGAGATAAAAGTATTTTATGTGTTAATCCAGGTGATAAACTATCTTTGCCAAATTTCATCCAAATCCGTTCAGCCGTTTTTGTGTGATTGAGTAACAAACATACGAACTTGCACATTTATTACTTGTAAGTGGAATATCGGGATAAAAAATAGCCTATATGTTAATCCAGGGCGTCAGCTACCTCCACACAAAATTTTATTAAAATTGGTTTAGCCGTTTGAGCGTGAAGAAGTAAACTCAAACTCAAAGCATTTATTTCAATTAAACTTTTGAATTGTCTAAATTTAAATAGTCTGTCAGTTAGTCAAAAAGTTGAAGCTAGTCGCTCGTTCCAAAACGTAGATCTCTATGGAGAAGAACAGGCAAGAAACTCCATGGACACTCTTTTAAATCAAAATACTACAAAATCCTGGGTACATTATTATTGTTGCTTCTATATGTGAGAACAATGTAAAAAAAAGACACAAATGAAGAAACAATTCAAAATGTAAGATTAAAAATAAGCCTTGGCATTTAAAAGATGACCAGTAACAAACATATAAACACACACACACACACAAACTTTCGCCTTTATAATATTATGTGATAATATTACAGTAAGATTAGATGCCCCATATTGAGTAGTAAGGTATAAAGAGACGGATACCTACCCCTTTCGGCACATAATTGTAGGTCATTCAATAATAATCTGTTGTTTAATAGTTTGACAGTTTGATGGTAATGACACCATTTTCGTCCAACTAATGACCTAAGCTTCTATAGTATTGACCTTTCTGTGTCGTTATTTAAACCTTAGATTGAGTATCTATTAAATAAATGATTAATTAGTTCTAGGTATTTAAAAATAATAATAATAACATATTAATAAATTCGTTCTCGAATAACATTAATCACTGTACATTTTTACTTCGTTGTCAGAGAGAAAAGGTACTTATTCCTTAAATAAAAAATGTTTTATCCCAATTTTATTTCATTCTTGGTGCCCCAGTTCGTGTATTTCTCACTGTAAATAAATTTCTAATGTATTACATCCTGTAACGAGCCCTTTATGTGGCGAAGCCCAAAAGTCTCATTTTATCAAACTCAAATATCTCCTGACTCAATGAAAGAAATCTGCACTTAAGTAAATCAATTTTCAGGAGGCCCTTTTAACGATGTTAATATGAATACGTTCTGTACTGTACTGTATGTTAAAGCATATTGTAGATAGCATAATCCGGGTGTAGAAAGATTGCTTCCTCTCAATAAAATCGGAAAGTTAAAGTATCATCAGTTTAAGTAATAACTTAGAAAACCATTTTGAAATAATTGTATGTACGATAATAAAATCCATGAAATCCAATCATGCTTTTCATTCGAAAAATAAATTTCCTATTAATTCATACCATGAAGAAAATAGAATAATATACATATTTAAAGTCCATTTCTACCTTTTTAGTTAAATGGAATTAATAATAGTAAGAGTTATAAGAATAGTAAACAAATTTATTAAAAACAATGTTATTTCCATTCCCCTCTGTTTCCGTTACAGAAAATAAAAATAATCCGACGTTGATACAATTAGTATTTATAAGAAATTTAAAACTTCCTGGAAAATATAAACTCCGTTGTTTGCATAGGAAAGCGAAAATTATTTCAACACCGGTCTGAAATTCATTAGGTGGTGGATTTTACTAATTATTCAGAGTGGGGTACTGCTATTCGTTTGTCGGATATAATGAGGTAAGAGCCTTTATCTGGCATAAGAATTCCATAGCCATCGCTATCACTGTCAGAAATCCGGAATTACCTCTTCACTCTCGACCCCGTCTATGCCAAATGTACCTACGTACGTATCAGGTAATAATTTCCCTTTAATATCAGTGAGAGAAAACTTTCGATTTCACAAAATGAATATACCTTTATACCTCAGCGTATTATAAAAGAAAATATTGTTTATGAAATAGAATTTTGTAGCCCGCCTTCTTTTTTCGTTACTTTGAATGCGTAATCTCAGTTTATATTGCTCACGCAGGTAGTGAAAATAGTGTCCGGAGTTGTCCTTAGAGTGGTAATTAAACGTAAGTAGGAAAGGCGTATTTTTTATTAGGATATTTTATTAGGTAAGTAGGAAAGGCGTTTTTTTTATTTACCAATAAAATTATCTATTTATTTAACTTTATGCACATGTAAAAATACCAGTTAACCTTCCCTAGTGTGGTAAGTAAAGGAGGATTAACGTAGGTTAGGCGTATTAACCATGAAATTATGTGCTACCTACTCGTAGTGTACCTAACTAAACTTATATGGGACCAGACCATTATTAATAGTCGTAGGATAGATTTTCCAATTCCCTTTCTGATAAGTTTTCAAATACTTTGACAAATTAGTAATGTTTATCCCAAATCTCGTATCGATACGCTCGTTGCTTGATTTTACTAATACCTATGTACCTATTAGCAACGAAATTACGAAAACGAATGAAAGCGTGTTTACGTCGACCGCTTAACTGAGACGTTGCTAGAGGTAGCTGCGCGGTGCGGGAGGGGTGATAGTTGTCACAAGTTGACGAATCACTGAGCTCTCGCATCACGTCACCACACCCCTCCCACACCGTGATACTACTCAGGCAATGTCTCAGTTAAGCGGTCGGCCTATACTTCATTTTGTTTTATCAAGATTTATTTATAATTGATGTAATAAACAATCTGTCTAACCTTTATGTATTCTGTGCTACATGTGTGTGTGTGTGTGTTTATGTGTTATGTGTGTCTGCTGTGTACTATTTTGGGGTGGGCTTCCAGTCTAACCGAATGCAGCTAAGTAACTATATTTCACATGGAGCGACTGCCTATCTGACTTCTACAACCTAGTTACTGGGTAACATTATAACCTCTTGTTAAAACAGGTTGTGAGACTTTTTGGGCTTCTGATTACCCGTAACGCCTGTCAAAGATCTACGAAAGACAGCCAGAACCAACGGCTTGACGCTGCTTTCCGAGGCACGGAGGGGTTTCGATATATAATGGATGGTCACTGGTGCCTTTTTGTTCCATTAAGGCTCATTTTCCTCTATTCCCTTTCCTCAGATGCGCCCTTTTTACTTAAGGCGGCAGTGTAGCCTTTGATCGAACCGTGCAAAAAGTATTAGATAAGTATAGAGTGTACCAAGTGTAGATAGTGTCCCAACAAGAGCGCCGATTTGATTTTAAAGAAAAACATTTTATTTATGAATTAAGCAAACATTTTTATTTCAACATAAAGAAAAATAGTACCGATTAAACGTGAAATACAACATCAGGCAAATGGCCACCACGAAACCTCTGGCACAGGGTTATTCTTTTGTTGAAATTTTGAGTAACGTTTTCGCATAAATGTGGCTGTATTTCATCAATAACGCGCCGTATTTCTTCTTAAAGATGTTTAACTGTTTGTGTCGATTTATTTGGATCATTATTGCGACCGAAAACTTGACGTAATTGGCGAACTGTTTTCGCAAAACATTCACAATTTATGTAATGTGTTTTTACAATAATTAAACGTTATTGGTTTGAATACTTGTCCATATACTTAAATTGCGTGGTCTTTACGTAACAACTGTCAAAAAAAAAAACACCGTACAATTCGTATTAACAAAATGACGGCAAATTTAAATCGGGTGCTCTTGTTGGGGGCATCCTTTACAATAATCAGATAGATTTTTAGGTAATTTAATTGTTAACGAAATTGACTGCCAACTTATATTGTCCGTATTCAAATCACATCTGTTATTCTTTGCCTTAAAACTTCTATGAAATGTATGCTGTAACACAGCGAATCGAGTGCGTCAGTAATTTTCGGGCAAACTCAATTGAAATTAACGAACGCTGCAACAAAAGAGAATCACGTTTCAACTTATCTTTTACGTGAATCTTGATACTATTTATTTTTGTTTGTGTACCTTAAGCTGCTAAATCCTAAGCACTCGATCAGAATAAGTTAACAATAGATTATGTACGTGAATAAGAAATGGGGTTCTTTAGAGATAAACGCTAAGCTTACGATGTTAACATAATGTATATCGCAGGAACTATAGCAAATCCTGACGATACATCACAGGATACCCGTACATACGGTACATAAAGTTGAGTATTTTATAGACAAAACATTATCTTTTGCAGTGGGTATGTTAACTGAAAGCTGTTTTCGATTCAGTGTCCTACGAGAGCGAATAATGCTATGAAATGCTACGGAAAACTACAAGATTTTTTTTATAATCTGGCTGGCCATATCGACATACCTCGCGGTAGAAGCCGCGGGTGGAAGCTAGTGCCTAATAATTCCACGATCCTTACCTACTTTGACTTATGAAAACCTGCTTTAAGAAAAGGTCCTAAAAGGCCAGAAGATTCGGAATGCTTAACAGCCGTATTTGATATTGATTTGCATGTTGTAAAAGTCTGTAAGCACCAATGCAGGTATGTAGAAACTAATTTAGTAGCTACGGTTCCGACGAGCCTACTCAAAAGTAACTAGATTGTTATTGGTTGCATCATGTATGGACGGCCATTGAAATACTAGTGCTGTAACATTCTGGCTATTCATTGGGGATTTGAGTTTGTATCTTGTTGCTTTTGAGTAGCGTCATGGATATTAGACCTTATAGTTTTGTATCGCGTCGCATTTGTCGCTCTTGAAGAAGGGTGGGAAAAGTTAATACACATGCTATGTTATTTTTGTCCTTTAAATCCCTCAAGGCACCACCTTTGTGGCACTATTATTCTGAGCGCACTGTGTAGCTGACTTGGTTTTCTTAGCCTATTTCTAACCTCCGTCCACCATTGAAGTTTGTTATTGTGATGCTACAAAGGAAAATGCAGGATCTAATATTGAAAAGGGTTTATGTTTAGTCAACCTCTCATCAGTGGTAAGAATTTGACGTTGACAGCGCCTTTATGTCGTATCGTTAAGAAAAAATGCGGTATGAGAGACTTTTGAAAAATCCTATGTAAAAATTTGTAATTCGAGGTTTGGTTCTCGCCTATTTCCTCCTCCAATATTTGACCAATTTAAAATATTTTTTATATTTCATAAAATGAATAAGAAGGATACACAATACTGTCTCTATGTTTTTCTTTTTTCATTAATAGTTGTTTTTGTACACTAGGCCTCTGTTGACAGTGGTTTAAATCGGCAATTTTGAGCATTTTTTGATGGTTCTAGTGCTTATAAGAATAATGTAAGTATCATCACAAAGGAAAAATAGGGACATACAAGTAGTTAATATTTAGTATTCTGAAAAAAATCATTGCTTTATGGTCATTAACCAGAAAGAAAACAGGCGAGAGCGTTTCTATGGAGAAACGACCACCCGCATTTCCTCTTAAGGAAGATTTTCGTAGTGCTCGTGATGCTTCTGATGTGCCTATAAAGTCAGGGAAATTAATTGCTATGCAATTCAAAGGCACAGTATTCTATCATCAACTACATAAACGTTAAGAATAGTTGGTCGCTGTGATTAACTCAAGACAATCTTTATGTTCTTTCTCCAGAATTACCGTACCTACTGACAGTTTCATACCAGTATAATTGTTTATTTTATTTGACTGTATAAGTCAACTCAGTTTAATTTATTTTATTTTTATTATTGACATAATCTCAATGTATAATGGTAATGGGCCTAAATTGACCATACGTCCCGTTTTGAACGGGAATGTCCCTTTCCACAGTCATATTATGTCCTTTTGTCCCCAAACAAAGCTTCAGGACGCAGAATAGTTCCGTTTTAAAAACATATGTCACAGGAAATTTGATTTAATAAGAATGGTAAACTGATGATATATTTTTATTTTTTACAATTTGTTAGAATTTATAAAAAAAATCTAATTGTAATGAAACCTTAACTGTTAATTTTAAATTTTCACACTGAATGGCTATTTGTTAGAATAAAATAATTATAATTAATCTGAATTATAGTTTAGTAAAGAACACTAATTGTATTAAGTTACACTTTTTCTAAATAAAGAAAATTTAAATGTTGTGTTTATTTTCATGTAAATGTGTTTATGCTCATGAACGGGTGCTGCTTGTGGTAACTGTTCGTCTTGCTGACCATGGTTTTGTATTGTTATTAGTAAATTAACTGTATATTTATTTTACTTCAATGATCCTAGTTTATCATTTGGGACTTCGAGTGTCCTTGCATACCTACTTTTGTGTCGAAGTGAGTTGTTCTAACTGAACAGACAGCTGTGCTGCGGGGAGTTTGTTCTTCTTTCCAGCGAAAGCACTAAGAAGTGGGCAAGTTAAGGGCGGGCGTTTTGAGAGACTGTCTTATGTAATTTTGACGATCAAAAAGTGATTCTCAGCCTAATTTGAATAAATTTATTTTGACTTTACCTTGATTAACCCCTAAGCAAATTAAGCAATTGCTTAGGGCATCACGTCTCGAGGGCACCATAAACCAGGTGTAGTCGCAGGGGGGATAATGGGGATTATGACCACCAAAATTATTCAAGCTGTCGAGAGCATGAATGATTTACTTGTCTTACTAACTTAAAACTGTAGGTACTTGAGCTACGGAGACCCCAATGGGCACATAAAAAAACATTAAGGCAGTCGTGGGGACTACCGACAGATGTGAAAACTTAAAACTACGAGTATGTAATTACAGTGGTTTTTTTTTAATAATTGTATTACTTATCAAATATTTTAATTTCGCAATTTGTAAATTAAAATTATTAGGTAACATAACAATAGTCTAGTTTTTACATTTCTCTGCACTCCGAGCAACAACAAGTGCAATACGACATTCTCATAGCTACAGAATACACTGTTAACAATAGCATGTCGGTGACGCGAACCCATAAGATTTTTCCCTACCGAAAATCAGTCTAATGAAGTTTTTACTTTAAAAAAGTCTGTTATAAAATATAGAATTAAGGATGCAAGAGCGAGGGAAGCAAACTCGGGATATCGGGCACCCCGCTAGTACGTAAGGTTCGAAAAGCTATGAAGGTTAAGGCTTGCAGATTCACACCTAAACTGCTGTAAAACGAGTTGAACCTTTTCGTCGTAACTTGACAAAGTAAGTTCTCTGACTTCGCTCGCTCTTGCATTCTACATTCTCTTGATTCTTGAGCTTTTGTTCATCAAGTCCACAAAGGGACTGATTCCTAGTTCTTTTGGAATCACGAAAATAAAATGTAAAAATGTGTAGAAAATGTAAGAACACGTTACAATTAAAGTGTGCAAAATTTTTGAGCTCGCTCTTGCATTTTTACACTAAATTTTCATAGTTAATTGTGCTTTTCTACATAAGTCGACAATGTAACGCCTATTTCTGTTTGAAAATGTAAAACAAAACCTAAGGTACCTAACCGAGAAGGGTTGTTATAATTTTCGAGCTCGCTTCGCTCGGTCTGCTCACCCTATAAATATGATGTATATAATACCAACTATTTATCAAAAAATGCTGCGACCAATTTGGCAGCTTTATTAAGGAATACCCCCTAATTATGATATTCAGGGACGCAGCTTTTACATGGGGGGACCCATGTAAAAGCTGCGTCCCTGAATATCATAATTAAATAATGTGGAGCTAGCGATGGATATACATCGCCAGCTCCACATTATTTAACATTAACATAACATGAGGCCTTTAATCCCCGAATAATTAGGCAGATATGTACTACATATTATTATAGTAGTTACACCCATATTGCGCCAGTTATCTTTAAGTCCCATGTCGTAGGAGACGAGCCTACTGCCACCAACCGGGCATAAAATCCAGACTTCAGGCTGCTTCTGAGAAATTTCTGAGGGAAAAACCTAATAACACTTTACCCGACCTGGGAATTGAACCAGGACCTCATGGTCAGCAGTAACGCTTGTGACCACTAGACTAACGAGGAGGTGTACCACCCTAAAAATATTCCTCGGCACTCACGGTGACCCCCCTAAAATGCTGCGACCGCGCCAGCCATAAACAGCACCGAAAAAATATTTGCTAGTACCTGCATAAAAGGCAAGGCTGTTCGTCAGCATGATATTACAAGACCCAAAAGTCACTCTTGAGACGTGCGCTAATCTTAACAAATCGCTCGTCGATTTTTTTAGAAAAAATTCGAGGCGACTAGTGGATAGGGGGGCCTCCAAGCGTGGATTGCTAAGGGCATCAAGTAGTCTTAATCCCGCACTGCTTTTGACTTGGCTAGGAATTTTATTATCAGTATATTCCAGTCAAAACTGTTTTTCTTTGATAGTTGTATGAAATGCACTGCAAATTGACGTAGGGGGTAAAGTTACTTAAAAATATTTTCGTGAGTGTACAAAAAAGTGAATTATACAATTCCGTTTCAATTCACCCCTGTATCTACCTAAATAATGATTAAATACTTCTACAACAAAGAATCTACTTATTTCGTATTTTTGTTGGCTTGGAAATTGTAATTTTTGTCTTTGTGAATAAATAGGTACTTACCTATTTATTCACAAAGACACAAAAAATGCAATTAGTAACTATTTATAGGTAAGCATAGTTACTTATTTCGTTTACATTTTCTCGTTCAATGTTAGTTCATTTAAATATATTGCGCGGAGTGCTTTTTGTGTATTTATTGTTTTGTACGAGACGTCCTCTAGACATTGTGCTTTTATCGTAATTTCCAATTTATTTGAAAATAAGAAGTAAACGCAACCTGTCATATATCATTTACGTAGGTCTTACATTTAGATAGAAAATATATTTCTTACAGAAAAATAATGTAGACCTGTCTTTACTACTATGTACGTCATTAGCAGTTCTGATGAAAATAGTTTTTTTTACATTGTATTTTTGTAAAATAACTGCTCATTGCTAGAAAAAACATGTGAAGAGTAAAAGATTCTGAGACGAATCTGCAAATATATATTTTTGGTGTACAATTAAATAACGCCTTTATTAGACCGACTTAATAAAAAAGTATACAGACTTATTTATTAAGTCTGCCTATTAAGGACATCCTATAATGAATGTATGACGATATATGAATGTAATTAATTTAAATTTAATAATAATAATAAACATTTATTTCAGAAAAATATCCATATTGTAACACACACATATAAGATCAAAATAAAACAACACACACAAAATAAAAGCAGATAAAAAACACAAAACAAAAAACAATAAGACAGTTACACACATTAAGACCGGGAGGAAACTGTCCACTGCTCACAGTGCAGTATGCAAACGTATCCAGTGGCGCAGCAGTGGAGAGTCCCACCTGTCCACGAACACGCCTATCATACTGTTGCTACTGGCCCTAACACGACTCAGCAGCGACGCACACTGCTTCCTTATAATATAAGAGCATGAAACCCATCAGTGTGCGCTTCTGCGAACATAGTCGAAGCACTGCAGAATCGTGGCAGCAGCACCCTAAACGCGTTGTTGTATTGAACGCAATGATGGCAACGAATGATATGAATTTTATGTATTTGTGAATTGTGTATTGGGACACCGAGTCCCAATACACAATTCCTGCCTTAGTAAATATATAAGATAAATAAAAATTCAAAATTATCTGGAGGTATCATTTTAATTATTTAGCTTAGCATTCAGCGTGTTACGCAAGGCAAAGTTAAAAATTTAATTAATTACTTAAACACTGTTGCGGACGACCTTTATTAACTTTACATTTTACGAATTGATCTAAATGAGTGCAAAGTTTGAATATCTCCCAAAACTTAGCTTTACGTTGCCCAGGGGACGAATAAACTGTTAGTTGTAACATTTATTTAGTTCAAGGTATAGTAACAAATTGACTAGGTATAGTATATTATAGTATATTTCGAAGAGCCTAGTTTTTTATTCAATCAAATAATTACACTATATTATTTTTTACTTTTAGAGGGTTCCGTACCCAAAGTATGCCAATGGCTGTTACTAAGGCTCCTATGTCCGTCTGTCACAGGGCTGCATCTTTTGAACCGTAATAGGTAGGTAGACACTTGAAAATTTTATTTGGCCGCTATAACAACAAGAAATAAAAACAAAATAAAGTTAAAAATTAAAATTCAAGAAAAGAGTTCTTTCGGCGTTTTTTAGTCGACTGCGCCAGAAGGAGGGTTATGTTTTTCGGGTGTATATATGTATGTATATTTCTTTGGCACGCTCTGTAGCCTAAACGGCTTGATTGATTTCAGTTTGAGAGTCTTAATTGTGAGAGTGACACTGCAATGGGTATATCAAAATTGAAAAAAAAAAAAAATGGCCGATGATTGGAGCCATATTATTTTTTCAAAAACACTTTTTTTTTCTCAATACATATCGAGTGGGATTACAAAAATATATACAACTTATATGGTTAAAAGTAGGTTCGAAGTGACAAATCGTAAAAAACACGTTCCAAGAACTGAATCGTCTGCGAAATGTTTCACATAAATTATGAACTAAAAAGCTGGGAAATAAAAAAAGTCATTAAAAAAATAAAAACCTGACTGCGGTAAAATACTTAGTTAAATAAAAAAAACTGAAAGCTAAAAACAAGCCCATTTTAAATTAAATAAATGTTGGAATCAGGCGGGACCCATACCATTTTATTATTTTCAAATTCAAATTTTATTATAATTATTTTGATCAGTTAATATATCTATCCATTCCACTGCTGGGCAAAGGTCTCCCCATATTTTTTCACTTTTCTTTGAGCTGTGCCTTCTTCATCCAATCGGTTAGGAACGAGTCCAAATCGTCACACCAGCGTTTCTTAAGCCTGTCTCGGTGACGACGCCCGTTTTCAGCAGGCAGCACTGTGTGACGATTCTGGCCCATGTTTCTGGGTGCATACTATATGGATGGACTGTGTGAATGATGATATGGTTAGAAAGGGGATGATTACCCCAAAAAAAAAATGAGACAAGGGCAGGAGAATGAGATAATGATGATGATGATGAAAAAAAAAAAAATATGTCTGGAAGCATCCAGACACTGTCTCACTTCAGCCTCGTAAACATTATACAGTATGTTAACTAACAGAGGGCGTTCCCGTTAACCCGCAATAGTATAGCATCCATACATGCTAAAAAAATATTACCATTCGAAAATAAAATGTTTTTATTTTTTTTTATATTAAAATATTCACTAAAAATCGTAAATTGATACGTTAAAGAAACACTCTGTACACGCGTACTTGAAGGACAGCAATGTCGGAATTTATTTAATTAAATGAATTAGAATTAATTAAATAAATAGAGTATCAATTTACGATTTTTAGTGAATATTTTAATATAAAAAAATATAAAAACATTTTATTTTCGAATGGTAATATTTTTTTTAGCATGTATGGATGCTATACTATTGCGGGTTAACGGGAACGCCCTCTGTTAGTTAACATACTGTATTTTATTATTTGTTTAGTCTGATATTCTCTTTAAGTATTCGATGGACTGTCAGTCTGTCAATGAGAAGCTCAAAATAATTTAAGTATAATTGTAGGAAATGATTTCAGGCTTAAATTTCCTATTTGTTTTCTGATACCCAGTGTTGTTCTGCGGTTATAATTAATTGCATGACTGCCATTTGGCAGATTAATTATATCGGCTTGTCCCTGATATTTTCTGGAAGGTTTAAACTGTCGAAAGCAATTGCTCAGCAATTTACTAATAATATCGTTTGTTTTTGTCATAGAAGATCAAACCTGTCTGATACAAAAGCTACGGTTTAATTGGCGTATAATGGAGAATAGATTCTGTATTTATTGATATATGTAATGAGAGTCACGAGCATTAATTTGTTAGATACCATGTCCATGGTATCTAACAAATTATTTGTTAGATAATACTCTGCAATAATATCAGTTTGAGTGAATTTCTCAAGCGTAATTTTTAGGCGGCGCAGCTGAAAATCGCATCTTAGACCAAACATACAGACGCCAGAACATCAAGCTACCCGAAACTATCAAATTTTCCCAATTAACTTTGAAGCTTATGCTTTAGCAATAAAGTTGAAAATCTATTAAAGAAATCTAACAGATTGTAG
The DNA here is from genome assembly GCA_963855955.1 of Luperina nickerlii. NCBI lineage: Eukaryota > Metazoa > Arthropoda > Insecta > Lepidoptera > Noctuidae > Luperina > Luperina nickerlii. Next base: position 10,143,810 of record OY979669.1, read on the forward strand.
TAGCTTGATGTGCTGGCGTCTGTACCATAAAGTAGTTTTTTTCTAAAGAAAGTAGATGTATCTTGATCGGGCCAGAAATATTTTAGTAGGAAACATTTTGGAAGTAATAAAAAAAAATTGCCTTATTCTAATTTTTCCAATCTGTTTTTCTGAGAATTATCATCGCTTAAGCGAAACTGCACTAATTTGCTAGATGTTACAAATTTTATTTAAATTCAGTATTAGTTTTTCAATCTTGACAGTTATAGTCATATTATTATATTTAGTGCAATACTTTATCCTAGAAAAAAAGCAAAAAAGGCTGTCTGCGCGAAATTTTAAATTTTGGTGGGAGAAATGAAATCATTAAGTGGCTCGTATAAAATAAACCCAGAAGGACGAAACTACCATCGTTCACTTTGTAGAGCCAAGCCCTTACGAGCAGCAGTAACAGATGTGAGCCAGCCTGTTGTGTTTTCCCGGTAAAAACGTCAATAAGTCTTTTTGTGCTCACAAAGTGCAGTTAAGCATATTATAAATGATCATGATGATGACGATGACGATTGAAAAGGTGATTACAATAAAAAAAAATTACTTTTCCGTGTCTTGTTAATTCTTCAGTCTTTACTGAAAAATAACCAGATATGGAAAAGTAAAAAAGTATTATTTGTTGCTTGTATTTTTTTTTATTTATCTCATTAGATATGTTATTTTTTAATAATTTCAATAAAATATTTATTCTTTATAAAAATGTTTTTATAGTTGTTGTCTTAATAATTTGGTGTAGTTTTAATAGATTTTCTCATTTTGGTGTTAGATATCAATTTTGGTGTCTTACTAATTCTGGTGTCGACAATATATTAGAAGCTACCAGGATTAAATTAATGTCTCTTACATTTTATGAAACTGGATAAGTATGTCTTGCATTTCAATTTCTTATATTCATTAAAGATACAAAAACAAAAAATTCCAACAAAATTAGGCAAGTAAAAATCGTAGTTGATGAAATTCACAAATTTCATGATTCATCCATTAATATGTGTTGTCAAGATAGCGGCAACATGTGATCATTTGTGGAAGGCATATACCTCAAGTGGCAGCACAAAAAGTGAAGCCAAAATATAGGACGCTGCAGCGGCCCACTCTTATACTTACTTAAAATGAAATAATATCTGAAATGTCTTGCGTTGTAAATATCTGTCTATTCAGACTAGAATGCCATTACAAGTCTAAAACGTTGTTATATTGCTAATATAAATGATTAAATATGTTTTTAAATATGAGTAGGTAATAGGTATGCTGATATTTTAGAAGCTAACTTTCATCATCATTCGGTAATTTAGGACGCAGCGTTACCGAACCGTCTAATTCGATATTTGAACTCGATACCTTATTGTCGTGCGTGACAACGCATGGTACCATTTGGTGTCATGTCGAAAGTGAACGTCCCATATGTTTTCTATTTTAGGCCTCCTATCGAAACTTATGAGCCATCCAAACAAGAATTACGATAGCTCCGTTTACATACAAACCAACTTCGGGAATTTCTGAAAACCATTCTTAGCGAATGCCTACAGCGTATCTATACTGTATAGTTTAAGAGATTGTGATGATTGCTAATATTAGGTGTACTGAAATATCGCTGCCTCGTTGATCTGTGTTCGGAAGTGCTAACTGATGAGCATGAGAAGTTCTCATTAGCATGCCGTAGTCTGGACCTGTGCCCGGTTGATGGCAATAAGATCGCCCCTATTACATAAGGCTGAACCATAACTGGCGAAATGTGGGTGTAACCGTACTATATATTGCCGGGTCAGCGGGATTGTCCGAAAGGGGGCTCGGAACATAAAGGGCTAAGGAAGGAACACGGATGGGTTTTAGTCAGTAAGAGTCTGACACTCCCTTCCGCTCCACCCAGAGCGGGAGGGGTTATTTGATGATTTCCCAACCTGAAAAAAAAGAAAAAAAAACCGTACTATATATTCACCTCTGTCTAACTCTTCGGGGATTACAAGCGTAATGTTATGGATTCAACTAAAATAGCGAATCGATAAATAAAAATATCAGTTATCACTCGTATATTTCTGGGCACAAATAACATTCTTCGCTTTGTCCTCGATATATAAATAGCGGGTGCTATTATTCAAACATACTAACGACGTTTGTTCCGCGTCAGACTAACAGAATCACAACAAAAAGTCTACAATTAAAAACAACACGTCAAAACATAATTTATAAGAAATATTACGGAATGTTTGTATTAGGTACCATTTTTTTACCAGTAACATTAGGCTGCTCTCTCATTCTAGATAACATCATTACGCCTGTAATCCACAAAGGATTAGAAAGTATTCCCGTTTGAGCACCTATTTTTTGAGCACCTATACATTAGGCACAGGCATACCTATACACACCTACACATATACGGGACATAAATAATTGGCTAAATGTGGGTGTCCACATTTAGCCAATTATTTATGTCCCGTGTAATAGGGAATGAAAGAAAGAAAGAAAGAAAATACGTTTATTACGTTTGTTTAGGGGACGAGCTTATTGCCATTAACCGGACAACACCAGACCCAGACTCTAGGATAGTTCCTAATGGAAAAGCCTTTAACACTTTGCCCGACTTGAGACCTCATGCTCAAGCACACGCTACCACTAGACCCATCAGGCAGTCCTGCTCTCTCATTATGTAAAGAAGAAGAGTGACCAACCGCTAAACGGAAGAGCTCAGTGTAATGTAAGGCGCTAAGCAGACGATGTACAATTTGTCTGCGGACAATTTGTACATCACATGTGAGATCTATACAATAACGCACACGAAGGACAAATAGACTGCTGGGATTTTGATAAGTTCTATCGTCAGGGACAAAAAGTCCGTCGACTTAGCATCTAAGCGGCCCCGAATTTGGATACTTTCAGCGAAACAATACTGGTCGCGAAGCATCAGGTATTACGCGTAATTAGATATCGATATTAGATAGGGCGCGGCCTAAACGTCTGATCATAGCACCTAAATAGTATCTAGGTAAATAAAGCTTAAATATTCAATGTCGCGAACAGTTTACAATGCATGAATGCCCGTTCGTCTGTCATCTGGTCTCAATCTGGGACATTGCCAACGGCTGGCGTTCGTCCCCGTATCGTAGTACTGAAGCCAGTCGTATTAGCGGTGTCACATGGCTACGCAATCATTCTACCATTAAATTCTCTGCTGGAAGGTGTTAGCGCAATAGGTTTGTGCGGACATTGATTTAATATAACCTAGAATAAATATTAAATGTTTAACAGCAAGAATTGTGTATTACAACAAATTGTTGACGACCGAGGTCTACTTTCTTTTTAGTTTGTGGAATATTAAGTTTTTATCTTACAGTAACTGTGATGTTCTTACGCTGGTGATGCTCGTCCGTACACTGTCCCTTTAAGGACATTCCACTCGGTAAAATTAAAAATCATTCTAGAATTACTAGCTAAACTTGACTGCTTTATAGCGTATAGAAAAAGTTATTTTTTCTAGACCTTAATAATCAAGTTAACTGTCAAGAGTTTTTGTGAAAACGTAATAAGTTTTCACGAAACAAAATTGCTCTTCTAGTGATTTTATTTATCGTGATGGCGACTGTACTGTCAAGATCAAGAGCGTTCCGTAGACAAGGTTAATTATGACGGGCGTGTGGTACCGGCACTCCGCGGCCGAGTCTATAAAGGTACACTTACACAGGCTACTCTTAATTGCTCAATTCAGAGCAATATTAAATTGAGCTGGGCAGCGTTTGCGAAGCTTCTTCGAGTCTTCTTGTCGTGTATTCCCCAGAGCCTAAAGACGAAAGTCTTCTATCAGCGCGTCCTGCCTGTTATAACCTACGGAGCTGAAACGTGGACACTCACGGCACGTCTGGTCCATAAATTTAAGGTCGCCCAGCCAGCTATGGAACGAGCTATGCTTGGAGTCTCTCTGAGGGATAGAATCCGTAATGAGGTGATCCGGCAGAGAATCAAAGTTGACGACATAGCTTATAGAATAAGCAAGCTGAAGCGGAAAAGGGGCCAGCTATATTTACCGTAGAAACGATAACCGATGGGGTAGACATGTTCTTGAGTGGAGACCGCGAATCGGCAAATGTAAAGTAGGTCGCCCTCAGGCTAGGTGGAGCGACGATCTTCGCAGAGTGGCTGGTAGTAGCTAAATGGGAGTTGCCGAGAATCGAGCTGATGGCGTGCAATTGGAGAGGCCTGCTGTAGACTGATGATGGAGCAATATTGTCCAACAATGACGTCGCAACAATCTTTGCTAGACATTGCCACACCATATTGAGCGATACGGAGCAACTTGCCTAATGAACTAGGTAATAAATTTATTTACAATACAGAATATATGTGACGCAATTAGAGGTAGATTTGCTGTAATAATTGAAGCATTTTTTTTTTAATTAACTGAGATGTCCGACTGTTTCCGGGAATTTATTTATCATAAACCGGTCAAGAGCGAGTCGGACTCGCGCACAGAGGGTTCCGTACAAATTTGTAGATATGTAAACAGCTTAACATAGTCTTTTTTATGTAACTATGAATTTACGGTTTTCGGATTTTTCCCTTTACTTTTGCTACATGATTTTGCTTCTTGCTAAATTTCATGATTCTAGATCATCGGGAAGTACCCTATATATTTTGATTTCCTCGAGAGTGTGAAATTATACGTTTTTTGCGACATAAACGGCCGTGTATTTTTTTTAAGTTAACTTAGAAGTTTGATTTTTTCACAGCTTCAAGGGATTGCAGACCTGAGTATATGGTTTTAATTTCAACTCGATACCTCCATGCGTTCCCGAGATTAAGGGTCCAGACGGACGGACGGACGGACAACAAAGTGATCCTATAAGGGTTCCGTTTTTTTTCCTTTTGAGGTACGGAACCCTACAAATGGCCTTGTAAGAACTGCTTTAGAAATGATATGTGCGCTCCGCATCGCTTACTGGTGATTTATTAACTAGACACTGAAACAGCTGAAATTATCGAACGCAATTGTACATTTTATAAGTGTTAATGATGTCATAGATTCCGTTGAATACAGATGTTATGTCTTCCGTTTGAAATATCTGGGTGAATGGTGAAGTTTGTTGACTGTTATAAAGAAGCTTATTATTGTTTATGATTTACGATAGATAAATACTATTAATTTGTTGTTAAATGCTTAGAATAGACAAGTTCTTTTTCCCCCTATTACATGGGACGTCTTAAACATAACAAAATGTGGGTACATATACTATAGCTGGTACCTATATTCCTGTCTAAACCTTCGGGGTTTTATGTGACAGACTATGTCTTATGTTATGTGGTTGTGTTTTTTAACATTGGAAATGTTTTTTCTGTATAACCCTTATTTTCGCTAAAAGTGCGACATAGCCATAGTGTCGTGAGTTCTAGGTCTACGAAAGTGGTTGAGGTCTGAAAAGATGCGTCTAGTCAAAGACTATAAGATAATTAAATCTTTTTATGACCAAAGTCATTTATTTTTAATTGCGAAATTTCAAAAAAATCCGCATTTTGTCAGGTTTTTTGGCATTAGATCGCTTATATCTCAAGAACTAAGACCGATATAGAAAAAATGAAAAAAATTCTCGGGTATTAGTTGGAGTACATTTAAAAATAACCGTACTTCTCTATCTCTTAAGGCCTAGGCAGGAAGGTGCCCTTTGTATGACGCAATTGCGGGCGGCGCGCTCCTAAGATGCGCGTCGCGTCGCTAAGTTGTTATGGGAGTATTCGAGAGTTTGATAGTGAAATGTATTTGTATTTATATTTAAATACGTATTTTAATTTAATTTTATAATGATGTTAGTTAAAATAAATTTTGTTTGCGATACTTTGAAAATATGTACCGCAAATTACTAAATAGAACTTTTTTCTTTCATAATTAGTCTTAAGAATATAACATTAAAGCTTAAAATTGCATGGCGTAATTTTTACCTAACGGTGCTTTTGAGCGCGATTACCTCAAAGACGATACAATGGTTATTTATGCAACTGTTGTATAATTATCGAATGTGGGTTTATCACATGAGTGTTTTAATACCTAATTACATACAGTTGCATACAAGACTTTATCTACACCCATGATATGAATCCTCTATAAAAGGTTCTGAAACCAAAGGGTGTTCTACAGTGTTGAACTCTATGTAAATTCATGGAAAGTTTTATTGCTGAATATCTAATACAAACAAACTCTCGTTTGGATGAAATTATGGTTACTATGACACTGGTTGTTTTAATGTTGGCAATAAGCCGTTTCAGAAACTTTTATAGAGGATATAGCATGGGTGTAGATAAAATCTACTAGGTCTAAATCTATTAGATTAGGCATCGCACAAAATGAAAAGCCTGCCTAAGTGCATTTACAATGTACCCGAAGGTCATCTACAGCACGAGATCTGTGGTTTTTTTATTAACAGAAATTTCCTTCACCCACACGTTTCTGAAAATACTTTAGAGGCGGAAGCATTTAAGAAATTTAAATCTTTAGTAATGTGTCTATGTCAAGAATTTTCTATGATTTATTTGAATCAAAACGAGCAAAAAATCAAAGTCGATATGTACCTATCCGGTTGTAATGTGTTACTGAGCCGTAATCGACATTTATTTTTTATCAAGGATAATACATAAATGAGACTTCAAAGGCAACCTTTCGCTGATGTACTACACAAAATATACATATGATTGATGCTCTGAACAGCTGTTGAACCGTACATAATTATCAGGGCTGCGCATTTAACCTGAATCACAGTTAAATCGGATATAAAGCAGAGTAAGGGGAAAGAATCGCAGTAATTGTGCTTACTAATGGGTTATTTGAATTCGTTTCTATTACTGAACGTGAGTAAATTGCCTTAGATTTCTTAAATAACTTCATATTGTATTTTATAAATAACAACCTGCATATTGCATGTTGTTGATCTGACAACCAGTCTTACCAAGGGGTATCGTATTACCCATCAGTAACCGGGTTGTGGAGGCCAGTTTATTCAGGCCCGCATGCGGTTTGACGCTCGCAAAGTCAGTCAACGAGAAAAGGTTGAATTTAGCTTGGTTTGATGTAAAGGAATGTGGTTTCAAATCGCAGTCACCGTGCAACTGCTGATGAAAAGTTAATTTTACTCACAGTTACATTCTACTTTTCATGCGGGCGCGAGATAAACCGCTCCATAAGTTTTTTTTCACAACATACAATTGCTCTGTCTCTTTTGCCACAGAAAAAACAAAACGAAGGCAGACCTAAAATTAAATTAGAGAACAACGAAAATTGTAATTTTCATGAAAGATAACTCGATTACAGTTTAGGAAAAGTCTTGTGGAAAGAAAAACCCAAATAAGTACGAGACTTTTCCGAGGAGATATCCAATCCTCCAACCGTCCGTCCTTCCAATGTGAGAGGCTGTGCTTCAGAATGACGTTAAAAGCACAATAGCATAGATAGTTATCTACATACAAAAACTCACCCCTCCTTCCCATGAGGTAGGTAAAAATTACGGAACGCCACCTGCTAAGACCCTTACATATTCCCTTTGCTTCGTTTACGTTCAAACATCAGGGGGACAATTCTTGTAATTTTAAGAAAGTTCACAATCTGAAGGCCAATTTCCGTAATTAAAAACGTTCAAAATCTAGTCGCAGTTACGTCTCGGCGACAATCAAATGTCAAAAACTTGTCAACAATTTAGAGAAATTAGAAGTATTTTTGACAGGTTGAGACTGAGATCAGACTGAACGTTCTTAACATTACGAGAGTTGCCCCTCTGATCTCCGTCTCAATCTGTCAAAAGTACCTCTAAAATTTTTGACGAGTTTTTGATATTGATTGTTGTAGTATATGTATATTTTAATCTTCTAACAATTCTAATACTATAATATGTAATTTTATCTTTTTGTTTGTTTCAGTCCTGTACTAACCCCACAAGATCTACAAAGTTCAACTGTATCATATTTATAATCGTATTTTTTTTTTGATACACTTGCTTTTCCAGTTCACTGTTGACATTGGCAGAATAGTCGACATCAGCTTTACTTGCCATAATGAAAAAATATAATAGAATAAATATTGAGAGATGAGATTGCGACTAGATTTTGAACGTTTTTATTACGGGAATTTGCCTTCTGCCGGTCGATTCTGTAAAAATCTCACCGTGAAACTTAGGTGAAGTGAGTTTGTTTTTGCTAGGAATTGACACTATTGACAGCTCACTTCACGCTCACTTCACCTAAGTTTTCACGGTGAGATTTTTACAGAATAGCGTCGCTGGTCATACATGCATGCCGGTTGCGAGTACCTACTACGCACTTGACCTTTCTGAAGAACATCACTAATAGGGTCACTATTTAACTCAATAATATTTTTAATTAAATACGTTAACACTATTAATAGGGCTTAAAACTACCAACTCGTTTTGCAAATGGTATCATAACTCTAGTTAATTACTTAGTAAATTTCTAGACACGTTATACTCGTACAATATGTGCCGACACAATTAGAAATTGTTGCCTTTTATCAAATAGCTGGTTACAATGTGGCGTTTTTCCACGTGGTGTTGTGGGACTATTCCCTAGAGACACACCACGTGGAAAAACGCCACACTGTAACCAGCTTAACAACAGAAAAGATAGAAATATATCTAGCAGGTACTACTAGAGTAGTAGGTACTAGATATATTTTTGTAATTCTTTCTTTTCTGTTGTTAAGCTGGTACTCGAAGGATTCTGTGGGGTACGTACATGTGTTCTGTCTGTTTATTTAATTAATAAATTGTTCAGGTTTTGTTGTTGCTTTCGATATATTTTATGAAAAACTAGTTGCGCCCGCGGTTTTATCCGCACAAGTCTCGATCCACGAAAATATCAGAATAAAGCGTATCCTATGTCCTAATTCAGGTCATGGTCTATACATGTGCCAAATTTCATCCAAATCGGTTCAGCCGTTTGAACGTGAAAGCGTAACAAATTAACATACAAAAAATCGAATCTTTTATCTATAAAGTAGTTTAGAAACATACAAAAAATCGAATCTTTTATCTATAAAGTAGTTTAGATTAGATTTGATACAGCAGATAAAGAGTGTCAATGGAGTTTCTTGTCCGTTCTTCTCTACAGGAACCTACTACTCTTTGGAATGGGCAACTAGCTTCATCTTTCTGACTGACCGACTCCTTGAAAATTTAAAGGTGCCTATACCTGATTGGTTTAATTGAAATAAATTCCTTGAGTTTGAAAACATTAGAGTTTCCCAACACGTCTAAGGTCTAGAACATTGTAGTCTGCTATCGTCTTCATTTCTGTCTATTCGTGATTCCAATTGTCATGATAATAGAAACAGCAAAACTTAGAGCTTAGAGGGCTTAGAGCCCGCACTGCGACTATAATTATTCGAATTTGGGCTTTAACCTCATCCATAATGCAGAACGCAAGTCGGCGACCCCATGCGTCTGAATACCTTTACACAGAATAGAAAAATGAGGTTCATATTCGACCATTATTTAACGGTTTTTGAAACGCATTGTATTTTAATATTTGCACGTCAATATTTTATGGGTTAAGTATCAATGGTCTCTCTCTAACCTTGTAGAGTAGAAAAGTTATAATTTGTAATATAAGTTAATTAATACAGGGTGACAAGGGCACAGACGCGTAACCTGTCACCACGGATTCAGTACAACATTATGGAATGCAAATAAATATATGAATATGAAATATATGAATATGAATATGAGTATATGATTCTAAACCCAGTTGCGTGGAAATTTTTGTTTTTTTCAGCTGTGTCAAAAAGGTGGTGGGGTACAGCCCTTTAAACTGAACAATTTTCTCCATGGGACCAAAATTAAATAATCAACCGTCAGATAGGTTTGGGTCGAGTAGGTATTTCAATTTTGTATGAGATAGTTTTTAATTTTTTCGCGATTATGATATTGGTCCCGTAGAGAAAGTTGTTCAATTTCATGGTCTGTACCACACCCTCAAATATGACCACACTTTCTGATACATACTGTATTATTACTTTCACTACGAATCTTTTTCTTTTATTTCGAAACTTTTTCTATACCAAAAAAACAGGGTACCGATAAAAGAAAACACAGTGCCTTCTTCATTATTCTTTACGAAGTTGCTCGTTGGATACAAGTTAAGCATTTATAATATCGTGGTAGTTTCCCGGTCGAAATTAAACTAGGAGGCAGTTCACGGGTTGATAAAGTTTAAAGGTGCTCCGAGACGATGCACTTGTGCAGGGTTAAATCTTAAGAGGTGGCGGGTTATTGACGCCTAGGAATAGGATGCTTTGGAATGTTACGAACAATGGAAGGAGGAGAATCTGCTATACAGGTATTCCTAGTGCAGACACTCAGACAGTCTCTCACAAACTAGTTTCTAAGCTTGTCTAATTTTTATGATAGCATTGTTTTGTGAAGAGAAAATAAAACTATTTGAATTTGGAATTAATTTGAATTTGGAAAGCAGAAAGACGACGCTTTATGCCTAATACTTATTTTTATGTAGGCCATTGGCTATTAAAATCACGTACCTAATCTAGGTAGGTATAGATTATGTGATTTGAATGGCCATTTTGTAGTTTATAAACGATTATAAATAGGAAACCGCTAAGCTAAGAATAAAGTTTACGGTTCTGAAATAATCGTAGCCGATTGCCGAGTTCCGCAGCATCCGATTGTAATAAACGGCATGCAAATATGAGCCATTAATAGTGAGCATGAACATTAATGTCAATTTCCTTTATAAAATTGTAAAATGCGGACCAATCCGTGGCAACGCGAGTCGACCCGAAGGAACATTTGTAAAGTGTTCAATAACAGCAATGCACTAATTCTAACAGATGTTTTCATACGCATTGAGTTCTTAAAGTTCTGAGTTGATCTACACGATTACTGACAAATGCTTGCACTGACTAAATCTGTGTGGTACTTTCCTCAAAAGACCATTCCAGACATCAATCTACATGGTCTTCACATGATCTGACCAATATTATCTCTGGACTTTAAAAGAGACTGTGACCTCTGAGTTTGTTTCGGCCTTTCTTCTCGGAGTAGTCAGATAGGAGACGCCGATCTCATCTAGCTTATCTTATTTTTAATTTCTTATAATATGACGTGTGTCAAGTGATTCCGATATTTTATTTACCGAACAAATAATTTCATTTCATTGAAGTAACACGGAATGGTACATAAGAAGACCACTTTCATTCATTGATCGTTAGAACTTGTGCATTTCTTCGAAAGTGAAAATAATCACACTAATATTATAAAGACGAAAGTTTGTGAGTGTGTGTGTTTATATGTTTGTTACTTTTTCACGCTCAAACGGCTGGACCAATTTTGATAAAATTTTGCATGAAGGTAGCTGACACGCTGGATTAACATATAGAGTAATTTTTATCCCGATATTTCCACGGGATCGACATTTCGGCGGGGCGCAGCTAGTAGTCTAAATATTTCGTTCTTTGTTTTGTACGTACTTACAAGGTAACCTGTGTTTCACATACATTAGGTAGGTAACTATTCATTAATGTAAATGTATCAAACCTAAGTGCACGAAATGAATATGAAATACTTTTAACGACAGAGTTCTCGAACGTCGTCGACATGCTTCAATGAGCTGTATCATGAAAGTGAAGAAGCCACTGACCTATGTCTAAGGACCATACGGTTCGAAGCCCAGCGCTCACACATATAAAATTACGAGTTCGAATTTCAAAAACTGATTGCCTCGTTGGTTTCGTGGTCGTGAGCGCTACTCTTGAGTATGAGGTCCTGGGTTCGATTTCCAGATCGGGCAAAATGTTATTGGGTTTTTCTATTAGGAAATTTTCAGTAGCAGCTCGGAGTCTGGATTTGTGTCGCCCTTTATTTATTTATAAGATATTAAACATAACTGGTGAAATGTGGGTGTCCTAGGGGTACACCATTACCTAACTCTTCGAGGAAAACAGGCGGGTTATGTTATAGTCCAATAAATAAACGAGGTGTAGAGTGCACTTTCCCAGAACGTGTATCTCGAAGACGGCTGAAAATTCGGAACAAATGCATGAACATTAAAAAATGAAAAATGTATAAGCTCTCATTTAGTGTAAAAAAAAAATACGATGCACTGTTTTTGAGATATTAGCGAAAATCCCAAAAGTGGAACTTTGTGCCCCCCTCCGGCTCACACCGTAGATGTCATGACTTTTAGTATGTTCACTCCATAAGCACCCTGAGGAAGTTTCTGAAGGAATCGCTTATTAGGTCTCTGCTCACTCTAGTCCTCCTAGTGAATAAAAAACACGTGCAAATTAGCGAATACAGCAAATACGAGCAAATAGTAGGTATAAAGCAGCATTCCAATTTGGTACAGAATAATATTAAAATCGTTTAGGCACATGAGAGCCTTATTATACAAATTAAGAACAGTAGGTATTTCGCTGTCGTAATTGGGTTTGCTCGAATTTGTGGATGTTAATAAGACGCCCTATGTTCAAATGTTTATTATTATTGGACGATTTCGTCGCCTAAGTGCAGATTTAAAGGAGGGTGGGTGATTCGCGCGGATTTGAGTTATACAAGTGTCACAAAAGATAATTTTAGGCTTGTACAGGATGCAGGGACATCGACGCGCAAACTGAAACCACCGTTTTGGACACGTAGGTATTGCCAATTTTCGATGAAACAGCAGTTTTTATTTTCATGGAGGTCTAGAATCAAGTGCTGAATTCATAGTTTCAGTTTGCGTGTCGATGTTCCTGGCACCCAGTTTATCTACTTATACAACGCGGAGACAACAATAGGACAATCAATGAAAACACTGGGAATACCAATGCGTATTTTACAGCTATCAAAAATAAATCCTAGCATCGAAAAAGGGGCCGGCGAACTACGCATGAAAAGCGTAGTTCATACAAACGTAATACCAAACCAAAATAATTTGTAAATCAACCATATTCTTAAGGTAGTGTGTATTTATTCCGATTGAATTACAGAATAATATCTAGGTTCCCAAATATATATTTTGAAAGGACTCTCATATATCGGAATAAATACACACTACATTAAGAATATGTTTGATTTGCAAATTATTTTGGTATTACGTTTGTATGAACTACGCATGCTCCGCCGGCCCCTTACATAGTGATTTTTTCAAACAAACGAAAGAGCAGTGATGACTCACTATGGGTTTTGTCAATCTAGCTATCATGACTAAGCTATTATATTTGATAGAATTTTCGTATGCACACTGGGAATGTCATTAGGTTATACTAAGTTTAATTTTCTGTCGTATTATCGTTTCCGCCTTATACAGGGTATTTGGAAGCTGAGTGCAAAGCTTTAAGGGAGTGATAGTTGACACCATTTACAGCATTTTGAGCCATACATGTTAAAGAAGTATCTTTTTTTTACTGCAAAGTTTTAGTAAAAAATAACATACCAGAAAAACATACTTCGTCTAAGACATGTATGGCTCAAAATGCTCTAAATGGTGGCAACTATCACCCCCATAAGGCTTTGTATCCAGCTTCCAAACATCCTATATATACTATATGTAGTTAAATAGCGCTAAAATCTTCTTTTGGCGCTTGAATGATATTGACAGGCCATTATTGGTAAACATTTGTGAAATTGTTTCGCGAAACTGTATTGGAAAAACAAAATGGCGGAGTTAGTTTTGATTTTGGGCACGCACCTAAGAGTTGCTTGTACAGCTAAAGTATTAATTGCTATAACAGCTTTTAGTAAAAACAAAGTAACATTTGGCTTTCAAATTAAGATACCTACCTACAGTTTTTGTAAACCCTTCATTTTTTGCTTTTGACAGTTGAATAAAAAAATGTTCCGAATTCAAATACCACCATGTTGACAAACTGAGGTTGACAGACACCGCAATTCATGTGGTTTGCTATCAAAATGTTTTGGGCTAGGATGTAGGTATGTTAGCAACTTAGTATGTTACAATTCAAACAAGTTTTGAGTTTACTTTGTGTAATAAAACTTGTTTATAAATAAATGCATTTTATCAGAAGACTTCTGTTATCGCCGTGTTTGCTGTTTTCCCTCTGCAATTAAATATCTCAGGTAATGTAACTTTTGTGTTTTGCAGTATTACAAGTAGGTATAATAAACTGATTATTCATTCCTCGACTGGAAGAGATAGGTGGGCTAAACAGCTATCTACGTCTGTTAAGTAAATTTTTTAAATTGTTTTATAACTGAATGGGCCTGCTCTTCATCTAGATCACGCCTGATAGAAAGCGATGGATGATATGATGGGACGAGCGTGCCTGTAGTTTTAATATGAGTTGTCAAGTACATATGTATAGGTTCAGTAGATAGTTATGCACGTTTCAAAAGTTTACTGTTAAGTTCTTCTGCAAAATTTTAAAGAATTTTAAGAGTTTTTGTTTCATAGACTGTAACCGTGCTTTCCGAGGCACGGGAATACCACACCGCCAAGTTACCAGCGCTGCAACATTTATTTTTAAAATGTCGTAGCATCATGCTGAGATAGGCGTTTTTTGGCCTCGTATAGGACTTTATTTATTTATTTAAACTTTTCGCACAAATGGTACAAAGGCGGACTTAATGCCTATTCCCTATTGCCTATGCCTTTTTGCCTTATGGTACAAAGGCGGACTTAATGCCTTAGGCATTCTCTACCAGTCAACCAAGGGTGGTGAAGAGATTGGATGGCAGGTGCTTTGTTTGAGAGGAACAATGATAAAAAAATCTATTAAAACTAAATACACAAATACATAAATAGCTTAGGTTATATACATTTACATACTATTTACTATAATATAATATATACCTACTTACTTTTTTATTTTCTCTTTTATTTTCCTTTTGTTACTTTTTTTATATAACTTGGATTTTTATTTTGCTGTGTTTAGTTTAGTTTGTGATCCTCCTGTACGAGTCGCAATGAATACTTTTTCTTTCTTAACTTTCAAACTCCAGACTAAGAAATTCCCAATGGAAAAACTAATAACGCGACCTAATAATGCGACCACGAGACCACCTCTTAGTCTCGTGGTCAAAATATAAAGGTATGACAGAAATAACAATCTGGCTACTCACATTTGAAGAAGGCGTGAGTTTGTACGTATATATACCCATTTCATTATAACAGAGAGCTCCTGTGCCGTGTTAAGCAAGGTGTAAAAAACTCATGTGAAATGCGTTGAAACAAATATGAAAATATTATTTTTCAGTGGAATGTGTACCTATAGTATGTCCATATTGAAAACGAACATTTAATAATTCATTATTTTTCCAGGAACGGGGTTCTATTTAATATTATTCAGTGAGTGAAAGCTTTTCATGGAACGTAGTTTTTTTCATAATAATTATTCAGTATTATTTACTTTTCCACCTGCCTAGTCTTTTCCCAACTATGTTGGGGTCGGCTTCCAGTCTAACCGGATGCAGCTGAATACCAGTATTTTGCATGACCTGGCATTTTTTGAAGTGAAAACTTATTTAGCGGCGCTGTGTACTTTTATTGGAATGGGTAAAAACTTCTAAACTCGCGTCAGGTCACGTGACCCTGATCGAAAATTCGTAAGACGTAAAACGTAAGACGCGCGTTGTTGAGGACAGCGCCATCTATGCACATCGGGAAGAACTACGAGGGCCTCGCGTACTAACTACGTAGTTCATCCAACAACGACGAGATGGCGCTGAACCACGGATATATAACTGACGACGAGCTCCATGCGAGCGGCTTGCTTCTCTTACCACTGCCGCGACCAACACCATGAACTGAAGTCTATCCTGTGTGCTTATTTGTAAATCTGAATAAATTCCTTTCACGAGAAGAATAAACCAGTCACTTTGGTCATCATACCTGATTTGCAAAAAAACCCTATAAAATAAGGAACACACCTTAACACGCGTGTTTTGTTTATAAGACGATTCACAAAATACACTCGTAATTGTACCCACAGGAAAACGGTCTTAGGAGACTATCCTTAACTTTTAGAGAAATTTTGATTTGCATTCAAAGATTTTGAAAAATTGACACTCGGCAGGAAAGTGTGCAATTTTCATAAAAACTTTTTTTTATGCTAATCGATCCTGTTTTTTATAAGGATCAAAAACCTCTATTAGACCAACTGAATAGTAAAAAAATCAGAAATCGCAAAAAACTTTTCCCATACATTTCGTAGGAAATGAGAATACAACTTAATTTTTTATGATCATGATAGGCTGACCGCTACATTAATTGTAGCGACTGGCCGAAAATAAACAAAAAAATAAATAACTTCGAATTTCGAACGAATACGCGTCATAATAAAAAACCGGGCAAGAGCGAGTCGGACTCGCGCTCCAAGGGTTCCGTACCATCATACCTTTTTAAATTTTCATCAGCAAGGCCAATATTAGTCAGAGAATTTTCAGCGCCATCTCTTGATCGATAATGGAACTAATGTAACTTTTGTTGATGATTTCTGAAAAAGTGTGCTATTTAGAGACTTAGTTTTATTTTTCCTGTAATCTTTACATAAACTTCTATTACATAGAATAATTTCAGATTTTTCTCTTTGCAAACTTCGGAGATAAGGGGGGAGGAACGGTATTTTTTTTACATTATTCATCAAAAGTCGAAAACTATGCGGCCTAAAAAAAAGAAAAAATGCTTGAGAATGTGCAAACTGCGCTCTTTCATATGATACCCCACATGCCCTAGTGCCCTACTTTGAATTTTTCAGACCACCGTTTTTTTTTTTTTTATTTCAAGTTGATAGCAGTAGTAGTTCTTGAGATATCCAGCTGTGACAGACAGACAAACAGACAGACTGAGTCTCACCATACGGGTTCCGTTTTACCATTTTTGTACGGAACCCTAAAAACGGTTGGTTAACGTAACATACGTACGTCAAATAATAACGATTACGTACTCGTTATGATTTGACGTACGGCAAGGTCATAATGTTGTAATAAATTGTAATTTGAAGCGACGCTTTTTTTGGTTTGACGATAGTTAGCACCATTTTTGACGTATACGCGTCCGTCAAGTGGACGTGAAAAAACTAGACAAATTTTATTACTACTAAGGGCGAGTGTTTTCCTGGTTGCTTGTGATTTCCGAAATTCTGTGACGAAAATGACTTCATTTAATTTAATCAATCAATCAATCAATAGTCTTTATTTGTAAACGTAGGTTCCAACAGTGTGCAAGATGTTACAATTATTATAGTTGCTCTGTGTTTTGCCATTTGGCGTACAAATATACATTTATGGGAGGCTTTTGCGAATTAGGTATCTTAATTTATAGCAATTCAGTAGTATCAATGTCAATTTTTTTTATGTAATTTAATAAAATGCAATAGGAAATGTCTGGTAATGTCAATATTTAACGAAATGCGATAATGTCAATGATAAATAATTATAATGTCAAAAAGTTACTGATAAGAAAAATGTTTAAAATTGATATTGTCCACAGAACTGCTATTAGAGTCGACATGCATAAATAGACATTTTGCGAAACAAATATTATTATATTGTCAAAGAGCTGTCATCAAAATATGTATTCACCGAGACAATAGTAACATTTCTGTATTAATATAGTACGTAATTTACGCTTGTAATTTACTAAATTTAGACTTTTTATTGAGCAAGGTAACTTATTACATATTCTTTGGGTCATAAAAAAAGCTTTTCCTCATTAAAGCCGTACCCGCATATGGTACTTTAAGCTCTAACTTATTATCTTATCGCGTAGTTTCCTATAATGGCTTTTAAAAGCTATTTCATATTGGGTGAAGTTTGTTTGTACAGAAAAGGCAGGGTTAAGATTTTGAGGCCTTTAAATAGAGGTTGACAGCTGTCAGTACTCTGTAAACCACACATAGCTCTGATGCATCTTTTTTGGGCTTTGAAAACAAACTCTTTATTTACTGAATTGCCCCGATATATTATGCCATATCTCAATGTGGAGGCAACATAGCCATGGTAAGCTATTAAAAGTGATTCTAAGCTTCCAATTTTAGCCAGTTTATAGAGGGCATATGCAAATTTATTAACTTTTTTACAAATATCGTCAGTTTGCGGTTTCCAGGACAAGTTATTGTCTATAATAACACCAACGAATCTACTCATAGTTGCCGACTCTATTTTAGTCCCCAAATAGTCAATGTCAAGGTTTATATTGGGAATCCTTTGATAAAAGTGCATTATTTTAGTCTTTTCTAGATTTATGACAAGATTATTATTATTTAGACAAGTAATTATTTTATTTAATGTCAAATTTATCTCTGCTTCGTATGTATTAGGATCGTCACATTTTACTACTACCGTGCCGTCGTCAGCAAATAGTGCCATATGATGCTTTATTTCTATAGGCAGATCATTTATGTGTAAGTTAAGAATAGTAGAGGTCCTAACACACTGCCTTATGGGACTCCGTATTTAATCATCCTACTACTTCTACTATCTTCTCTCGTTTCCAGTGCGTGGGCATATTCGTGTTATTTCTAAAATCTGCTTTCTGTTATCGAAGTAAGATTCAATAAGATTCAAAATGTTGCCTCTTATACCATGTTTCTCTAATTTATTTAATAGTATATTATAAATTAATTAAGATAATTAATTAATAACTTAGAATGTTTATTAGATTAATGTCTATTGTGTACTAGATTTTTTAAAGCTTATTTTTTAAATCAGATTCTTTGGAGTGGTACAGGATCAATTACCCGCTTCGTCGTGGATTTTTACCACGATTCTCTATGGAATTCATCCTAGCACATTATCATTATATTAGTTTTATACATAAAACCAGTACGTAATTTCGGTTTTATATATCAACTAATTTTAAAGTTTTTTTTTTGTTACGACACTATTACTGAGAAGCGACGAATTGTGAAAATAGATTAAACAAAGGTTTTTTGTTGTACACCGCAATATTTAAATCCATTACCACGACTAAAAGTATAAAAGATTCTAATACATTTTGTATCACCACTCAGTGTTAGGATAAAAAAAAAGCGACACTCCCTCATACATATTTAAGAAATGAGAAAACGTGTTGGGACTAACAAGGCGACAAAAAGCGATGAAAATAACCCAATAGCCGACGAGAAACGATTCTTGATTACAAATGTATCATTGTTATGCGGCGGTTATTAGTAGAATTATGATAAATGATCCCGAATTGTTCCCGCAATTATAACATAATTCGACAAGGAAATTAATGATGGCGCTTTCCACACCATTGCGACAGTCGAAGTGAAAAATATTTAACCTCAATGTTAAATATTTTTAGACAGTGGTGGCCCAGTGATGACGGCCTTGACCTACGGGTTGTAGGTTTTAGGTATGAACCCAGACGGCCACTTTATTTTGTGTAAATTATATCACCACTACTGCTCACAAAACGGTGAAAGAAAACATCGTGAGGAAACCGACATGACCTAGAACTAATAATTCGAAGTCATGTGACACCTACCAACCTGCACTGGGCCCATGTGGTGGATTATAACCTACTCCCTCTTACTGAGGGGACGCCTATGTCCCAGCTGTGGGAACATTATAGGCTGATGTTAAATATTTTTAGGCATATAAATTTAGAATCACCTTTTATACTTAGTTCTGGTGATATCCATATTACTTTGATATCATTACATTTTTTTATAACATATTTGCTCGTAAAGGGTCTCTTATTTCACCAATTTCAATATCGTAATGTATCTCATTACGCACTTGTGCGGTAATGTAAAGTAAATCGCACGGTTTATCAAGATGCTCCGTCGAAACGAACGGTACTTTTTAAATCTTAGCAAAGAGTTTTTATTTCAGAAAAGTAGTCAACATTTTATGAATAAAATTAACTTTGGGAGATAAAATATAATAAATAAACATTTAATTCTTTAATTTAATTAATTTTGACAATAAATTACAACCATTAATATCTGTAACAAAAACAAAAATATTAATTTACTTTATTAATAATACTGGCTGTTTTGTGCCTATGCCTGAAAAAAAGCACGAACGCGCGCGCATCGCTTATTTGTTAAGAAGTAAAAATTATTCCGAAGTCCTACTTTTATTTATTTCCTCGCAAATATGTTATAAAACGTCGTATGACATACGTGCGCTTTGATAATTACAGCCTCTGCTTTCACTTAGCCCTCGCCTACGGCTCGGGCAAGCAATATCGCCTCGGCTGTAATTTTCAACTTACCGCACTTATATCATAATGTACTATTAAAGGTCAAGTGTTTATTTATTTTTACCAGCCGGTCGATTCTGTAAAAATCTCACCGTGAAAACTTAGGTGAAGTGAGTTTGTTTTTGCTAGGAATTGACACTATTGACAGCTCACTCCACGCTCATTTCACCTAAGTTTTCACGGTGAGATAGTTACAGAATCGCACTGCAGGTTTATGAATATGAGTACTAGGTATGTTTTGTGTTTCATCATCACTACTAAAGTCTGCTCTTAATTTGCGAAAAAAAAAATATGTCTCAAACGCCTCTGTAAAAGTTTCCCTTCGACATCATTTTTACGACAAACGGGTGGTTGTAGACAAAAAACACCTAGATGCTTTCAGCCTTATATTTAGATGTTCTTTATGATAGAATCGAGAAACTAACGATTTGCGAAAAAAAAATTGTTTTGTTTTACAAAATTGTTTTTTCCTCAGTGCCCCGTTACGTCCACTTCAACCCAGCTCTAAAGTAATAAGCGAGATATTAAAATTGCCTACGACCGCAGGTATTTTATTTGGCGTATTTTTTAGCAAAAAACCTTGAAATCTGCCTGGCAACGTTTCAATAATTGGCGCACTACTTCTAAAGACCCGAAAATCAAATCTACAGGACTCAAAGATTATATTTACAGAAATTCAATTAAGTATTCAATGTCTGGTGCGAAGATTGACACGAATTTATAAACGGAATTTATAATAAGTAAGAGCCTATTGAATTTTGAGTCCAATTACTGAAAACATAAGTCGGGAAATCTCTGGATTTTCTTTTCGTCAAGTCGTAGTCACACATTGATTGGTTATGTGACCACAATCTTAATTGAAAGCAGTCTTCTTTGATGTTTAATGTGGTAATTATATATAATGTCGCCCACATTTATATACAAAGTGGCGATCATAGGTTATCGCATTAAATAGTAGCAGCGGTTATTACAAGGTTGATAACGGTCTGTTAAAATAATAATCAATTTTACCAAAAATAACAGACTCAATTTATTTCAAACAAAATAAGTAGCGTAAAAATTAGCACGAAATATACCGCCCTTGATAATAAGGCACTGGACATGCGCAGGCGACAGTATCAACAATTCAACACAAACGTTATGGTATTGTTACCAAATAATCACAAATTAAGTTTAATGTTGTTAAATATTAAAACGAAAAAGGTCCCGGCTCGAATAATAATTGTTATTTATTATTTTGATTGTGTATGTTTAAAATACGTAATGTAATACGAACATAATTAATGTAGGGAACAGCTGATTTTTTATTTCGCGATTTCATGTTTGGTCCCATAGTAAAAGTTGTTCATAATGATGAGTACAATGCCCTCTTAAGAGGTTCTTAGTGTTTCGTGGTTTCACTAAATGTTCTAACCTAATCGCGACAGTGTATTTCGGGGAATTGGTCTCCTTTGAATTACAGTTTTCTTTGTTGCTTAAATAGTTTTAAGTAAGTAACCCTAACCTGAAAGCTCAAGTAAAACATAAGTTATGAACACCGAGTAAATACTGGCTTTCATTAGAATTAAAGTAAAATCACCGAGAATCCGAACAATCATACCTAACTTAAAGCTGCAATTACTTATTCAGGTCGGTTCAAGACTTGTATAGTCTGATTTCTATTGTTTCTGTATTGAATAAAAGAGCGAGTCACAGCAGCAGCGGGTTCGAAAATCTTCCAACAAAAGGAAGTGAATTACGTACGAAATAGAAACTACACGACGTACAACACTTTGCATTTTTCATATAATTTTCTTTTGTCTGTATGTGTGTTCCGTTATTCTGATTGCTAGCGCCACCTAGCGTTAAATAAAATATGTGCTAGCTTTTGGGACACTGCTCGCTGTATTTGAATATTTCTGTTCATAGGACACGGCTGGCCCTTTTATTTGATTATGTGTTTACAATCGTTTTGGAAGGGTTGCGTTTTTGCGATCATTGGTGATTTGTTTGTTTTTGCAATATGAAAAGCTCAAAATGCGATTTCTTACTTGTTTTTTTAACCCGCACCCTAATTGCGTAGCGCTATTAATCACAATCTGAATAATTTTGAAGGATATTGCTAATCCATTGCTTCATATCGACGGGTGCAAAGTAAAAGAGTCATCTACAAAACAGCTACTTTTCAGGAGAGCGCATAATAGGAAAAAATGCTCCCATTTTGTCAATTTTAAACCAAATTTATTGAAATTTTCATCATTGCTTCATTATTTAATAATACATATATCCACATGTATATTTCATTTCTTCTAATTATGTTTTATTTACGAGATATTGTATCTAGTTGTCTGCATCTACATTGCGCTTAAAAATATGTCAACTGTGTTAACTACCACTTGGTCGTTTCTACGTGGGAATTCAAATAGATCTTCTCGGTTCATAATATCGCATTGTCGTCTCGTTTTGCCCAAATTCACCAATAATTTACGTCTTTCCATGTCTATTGTGTTACAAATATTCGTGCCGGCCGGCGAAGAACATGTCATCTGACTGATGACGAAATATGACTGACCGCTGGTCCCCCGCGCGTCCCGCGTATAAACGGGCGGTAGTTATCCGCATCTACATCGTGCAATTTCACAAAACAGGCGTAGTTGTCTTCTTTTACGTGACAAAAGTACCAAAAATAAGGTGATATTTGTATTTTTGTTTTTGCTATGTTGTAGAACACGATATTTTAAGTTAGTTTTTACATAAAACCAAAAATCTCAAAATTGCAGTTGACTTTTTTTACTTTGCACCCGTCGATATGTTCGAAAAATGTGTCTGCTCAACAACGTAATTAACGCAGTGAATGTTGTTGAACTGTCAAAATCAAAATACTCCGCGGTTTTTTTGGACAAGTAGTAACTAGGTCGTTCAATGAAATTATCCGTTTCAGTTTAGCATTGAAACCGCGTTTTAAGGTTATTAATTTGACTGACCTACTCCATAAGCGAATTGTCAGGTCTCCGATAGGATATTTAAGCGTTACCTTAGGGGACAACTGGCATGACATTGACTAATGTACCGCTATGTAAGTGGTACTTATGTATGTTTCGGTATTAATTAGTTTAGGGTGAAGGTAACACACGCAGCCGACTCGCAGCTAAGTATTCCCTAAGGTGCGTAGTGTCACTTTACAAGGACACTTTTCGTACGTAAACCTAATTGAGTCACGTTCTCCTTGAATTTAGAAAATTAATTATTACGCTACTTACAAAAAAAACAAACGCCTGGAGCTTTTGGGAGCTTGGGAAAATAAATACTACTGTGCCTGCAAAAAGTGAAAATATTAGATTTCTGATAAACCAATTCAGCCATCAGAGAAAGATTAAATAAAGAGGATTAATTATCTTTTCCTGGCTTACGATATCGCTTTTCAATCATTAAAATAACCCAGATCTCAGAACAACAAGTTCGTGGTTTTATCTACCTAAAACTGTCAAAAACAACGTTTTAGCACGAACTTGAAGAGTTATCTCAAAATTTACTTTTTGAAAATTTATCATCATTAAAGTTACACCTGAAAGTTTTGAAGGAATAAAGATGTCGGCCGTATTTCTGGACAGTTTGGGCCGGCCTCTAGGGACGCAGTAAGTACATTTTATTGGGACAGTTACATCAAAATAGGAGGCAAGCCTTGCAACAACGTATGTTAATATTCTTACTCATAAATAGATGTAGAAGGTCCTGCTTACGCGCAACCCACGGGACCAAGGCGTTCACCCGCGCCTCCCTCGCACCGCCTTGCCCCCGCACGCCGTCGTTGTCGCCTCAGCCGCACGCGCACCCCGTAACGTAACGATTCAAGAACGCCATAATTGTCGGGAATATAGCGCGATTTATTGTAAGAATTATACCAGTTTAACCATAAAACAGTCCAGTATTTATTCCGCAAGGATCAAGACCTAACAGTCCCAACATAGGCTCCAGTTGAGACGCGTGATAAAACCTTTTTTGGCAGCTTGAATTAAGGACACCAGATGCTTAGACAGCCTCCTTAGAGGGTTAAGGAAAAAGTGTTCTTGATCTTAATGGAAGTCTATTTTAGACAGCATCTACAGACAGCTTACAATTCCTACTTTATCGGTAACATGAATATTTTAAGAAGATGGTTTGGGCTCCGTACTAAAATGTTTTGGTAAAGGAAACGGTGTAAAAAAGATATCAAATGGTTTGAAACCGATTGTTTTAACAACTGGCAATAAATTATACTGCAACAAAAAGCCTATTCGAAGATAAAGAAAATGGACATTGGAATAGTCAATACAATATCAATAAAGTTAATTTTACTACATTATTCCCGCTGGGATTTATTTTATCTTTGGCTAACGAGTAGCTCCCCCAACAGTCGCCCACTGCATCAGCCGGGGGAATCGAGCATTCCTTTTATTTGCCTGTAATGGCGGAGTTAAGTGCCTTCGGATTTGATTCCTTGAGAGTAATTGGATTGTCTCGTTTCAATTAATGGAGGACTTGTTTGAAGGCAGAAGTCTCCACTGGATGTCAGCTCGCAGTTCTTCACTGATGAATAAGTTATGGGTTGATTTACTGCCCTCATTTGTGATTCACAAAGGCTTGGCACGTCGTCTTAAAGGTTTTCACAAATTATTCGTATGGGAGACTTGTACCGTGTGAGTCTGTTACTTTTTTTACTTTATTCTTGATACGATTTTCATGAACAAATACATTAAAAAGTTCAAATTCAAAAAGTGTTAAAATCATTAAAACATCAAATAAGTTCATATTATAATCCCATTGATTGATATTTCGCGGGCTACCAAGCGCATCCTTCTTAAAATACCGCAGATTTAAAATTGCTTTGAAGGTACCTACACATTTTCTGAGCTTCATGTTATTATTTTTATGTTTATAAAGGATCGCTGTTAAACGCAATTTGAACAAAACGTTTTCCTTTTTCAGTTTCGTTTGGGTAGCAAAACGAATTTTATTTTTATTCAATTTTAAGAGTGATGGAAACGGCTTTTGTGCTTGGAATGCAATACTTTTGGGTTGCGAAGAAAATCTATTTCTTACTCTCTTTACTAATTCTTTTTAATTTTCTCAAACAAAAGTAGCCTTAGTTACTTCTTATAATATCAGCTATCTACCAATGAAAATCGGTCCAGCCGATTCAGAGATTAGCCTGAACAAACAGACAGACAGACAAACCTAAAAAAAATATTTTGACATTAGAAACAGACACTTTAATTTTATTTATTTGTATGGATATAAATGCCGTATTATACTTTCATATGCATTAAGTAAAATGCTGTTACTTTGAATTTACAAACATCACTACATAGTATAAAACAAAGTCGCTTTCTCTGTCCCTATGTCCCTATGTCCCTTTGTATGCTTAAATCTTTGAAACTACGCAACGGATTTTGATGCGGTTTTTTTTAATAGATAGAGTGATTCAAGAGGAAGGTTTATATGTATAATAATAATAATGTTTCCGTGCGAAGCCGGGGC
Organism: Luperina nickerlii; assembly: GCA_963855955.1. Classification (NCBI taxonomy): domain Eukaryota; kingdom Metazoa; phylum Arthropoda; class Insecta; order Lepidoptera; family Noctuidae; genus Luperina; species Luperina nickerlii. Next base: position 10,169,487 of record OY979669.1, read on the forward strand.
GGGTCGCTAGTACACTATATTTTGTTTTTACGCGATTTAATATTGTGTTCGCCTAATAACTACCTACGGATACTACGAATCGAATTATACTAATTACTCGGAAAGATTTTCTTGTTCTTATAAGACGTGAAATGTCTATGAAATAAGGCGCAGGTAGCGAATATATTGTAACTAGTGAAAACAACAGTTGCGAGATGGAAACGCAGATGCGATGACACGACAGCGACGGATAAGCATATTACTTAAACTTGCTGATGCGAAATATCCGTAAGGAAATGTTATGATATTTATATCTTTCACTGAATAATACATTGATATTATGTTGTTTTTCCCTAAAATATATAGATGAGATAGAAATACAGGGTTACATTAAATTAGCTAGCGGTACTCCGTAAACAAGATAAAATGCCATCTAATTTAACTCTATCTTAATAAATATACTACCTATAAATAGGTACTATTCTTTCCCGACGTGTCACTTTTTGAAACAAAAGAAACCGAGAATTGCTGAGAAAACAAAATAATGTTGAATTCAAAAAGTTTATTCCTCCGTTCATTATTTCGCTTTTTCTGTTCATAAATACATACGTATATTCAATGTCAAAGATAATTGAGCCTCTAAAAAATATCAATATTTAATTAACTTATATTAGAGATTATTTTAATTAACCTATATTACCTATATTACCTACATTAGAGCCAGTAATTTGATATAATTTTCAAAATAATGGAACAACAAACTGAATGTCATACTTTACAAAGTTTAAATTCCATTGTAACCAAAAACTTATTAGGACCTGACAAGAAGGTCCTATTAGATTTTTGCTTCTCAAAAATTAACTTAAAATACATTTCACTAAAGTAAATAACTGATTAAGTGGCTATGGAATGTGAATTGACGACCTACTCACAGAAAATAAATTATTTATCATTTATCGAATTATCTGAGATTATGAAAACTGCTATAGAAACAATTATGACGTAAGTAAATGTTCCTTCTTTCTACATCATCATTACAAAAAATATTATCGACAGTCATCCAAAATATTATGATGTCGAGACAGCAAACGAAAATACAAAATGGTTGACGCAGGTACGGAGATTACTTAAATGTTCTTTGTTTGTTTGTTTTTAGCTCTTGTCTATCTTTATGTCACGCTAAGGATTTTCATACGTCGATTCTTAAATGATGAAAGTGGGAAATTATGTATGCGTATGTTACGACGTGAAAGGAAAATAGGGATAAAGTAAGTAACTCTTTTCATTTCACGTCGAAAAAAATAAAAATAAGTAGATACCTATCTAAAACATGTTTATAGGTGCTGCTTGTTCGAGTCGTCGGATCATGTAAGGATTGATAAACTTGGAGGTGCAAATACGTGAAGTTTCGATAAAGATTGTCATGGAGGTTTTATTGTTCAAATAATGGTCAATCAATCTGCTTACCCTTTTCTCAACTATGTTGGGGTCGGCTTCCAGTCTAACCGGATGCAGCTGAATTTCAGTATTTTACGTGGAGCGACTGCCTATATCTGACCTCCACAACCCAGTTGCTTAGTAATACGATACCCCTTGGTAAGACTGTTTGTCAGAGTTTCGGGCTTCTGACGACCCGTAACTACTGTCAAAGATCCACGAATGACAGCTGGGACCAACGGCTTAACGTGTTCACCCATCCACGAACCAGCCGTAGCAAGCGTAGATTAACCTGATCGATCAAACCGTGTGGCTTAAAAGTAATAATACTTAGCCACAAGCCCCTCTTCATAATGGTAACAGTGGTTTATAAGTTAACCTGAGATCGAAAAACAATCTTTGATTGAATATTTCAGATTGACCACTCTTTCGAACTACAGGGATACAAAGGCCCACTTCAAACGAATTGAGGTTGAAATAGGTAGCTTATTGACTAATGAGTACCTAAATGTAATGTTCGTAAGAGTGTGTGAGCAGCCTTTTGTGGGAGCCAATAGGCAATATGTAATACGTCCTCCTAGATACGGGCTAATAGTCAGTAACTGATTAGTTTTATATATTATTGCCTGCGTAGGTATAATACATGAGTGTGTGGGTGCTGTTTGGAGTTCTGCCCATCTAACAACTCGTTAGGAAAAGTGGCGAAAGGTATGATAAACTTACTAATTGTATTTCCCTCATTTATTTTGTTCAAGAATGGGACAACATGCCTATCTTTTAATAGGTGTTGCAGAAGACACTGATTGATTACCTCGATTTATTTAGGTAACGGAAGTTAGCTAGATCTAGCCAAAAAGTAGGTTAATTCAAATCACACTAATATTAAAAAGGCGAAAGTTTGTGATTGCATTTGTATGTTTATTACTTCTTCACGCACAAACGGCTGCACCAATTTTGATAAAAGTTGGTATGGAGGTAGCTGACATCCTGAATTAACACAGGATTTTTTTTCCCGATATTTCCACGGGATCGAAACTTATGCGGGTAAAACCGCGAGGCACTACTAGTTAAATATAACAAAAAAGTTTCTATTTTCAGACTACAAAAGGGAAATTGCGAAAAAACTAAAGATCTAATCTTTGCACGGAATTTAGGTATCGCATTATCAAGATAGCAACATTTTTCTTTACGTGTATCGTATATGTACGATCTTGGGTCAGGTACCTGAGTGACGTAACCGGTAGAGTTATGTCGGACCTCTGAATAAATATGGCTTTCATTTATCTGGGCCTTCATTTAATTAAATACTTAATGTTATTAACCCTTGGGGAAAGGAAGGCCGTAAAAGACCTTTGTGGACATCAGAACTTCTAATAATGTGATTTTTTCTTGAGGTATTAATCGCAGGATTTAGGTACTCAAGGACATCTAGGTTCTGGTTGATTTGATGGTTATTGAATCAACCAGGACCTAGATGTTCTTGCTTTCAATATTTCAATATGTTATTAAAACAAAAAAGCTACTTTTTGATTTTATTTAAATGTATTCTTGCTTACCAAGCGCGCCTACCTGTTTTAAATACAAATGGTTTTATGTTAATAATGGATCTCTTAAAGAAGTTTGACTTTCGTTAATGGGTCAGTACCTATAGACATTTTTTGGAAATCCTAAATAAATAAGCCGCAGGAACAAATAAAGTTTAGACTTTTTAAAATCTGTCCGATTGATTGAGTTCGTGACAAACGCTACATTCCCTGTTTGTGTCAAAGGAAATTACGGTTCGTATTTACGTAGGAACACCAATCGAATGTGATTCCTCTACCACACACTAGATACATATTCAATCTGATACAGGATATGGAAAAACGACATTATAAACAGTGAATAGCCACTGCTCAGTACCAAATGCTCTGATTGGTATCATGAACATCAAAGGGATGCCACGCTCGGTAGACACATTCACAGTACGTGATGATAGCAATACCCTACGTTCGATGTAACCAATGTGTATTCTGCCTAAGTACCTATGCCATTAACGACCGAATTTTCGAAATGAAAGGACCATGGGGAATTTTGTATGGACTCGTCTCCACCCTGCAACAGTCAAGGGATGCGTGTCAATATATTTATAAGAATCCAAAAAAGTCAAAATACCTGTTTTAGTTGCAAAATCGATGGGGTTTATTTTATAATTATATTGTTTTTAAATAAAAATCATATTCTATGTAAACAAACTCGTATTTTATATAAAATAAGAATAATTCTATCCAAAAAATTGAAATTAAATAAATACAAAAAACTTTTTTCTTGAACTGAAAATGGTTGTGACAAAAATGGCAAATGATTGAGACATGCTTGCGAATGGTCAGATAACACATGAATACTTTAATAGTGCACACGTGCTAGACCTAATCAGTCTGTAAAAATGTCCCAAATGAGCGTGACCTTTGAAAAGTAGTAGTACGTAACAACTCTGTAACAATATTCTGACAAATAAATGGACTATGACTATGATTATAAAAAAAAATTACAACAATAAAATGTCAAGTCAAAACACAGACGTAATCGTACAGACGCCAGCACATCAAGCTACCCGAAACTGTCAAATTTTCCCAATCAACTTTGAACCTTATGCTGTAGCGATAAAGTTGAAAATCTATCGAGGAAATTTGACAGATTGTAGTAGCTTGGTGTGCTGTGGCGTCTGTACATACGCCAGCACATCAAGCTACCCGAAACTGTCAAATTTTCCCAATCAACTTTGAACCTTATGCATTAACGATAAAGTTGAAAATCTATTCAATAAATTTGACAGATTGAAGTAGCTTGATGTGCTGGCGTCTGTACTAAGGTCTTATTTAAAAACGCAAACCACATAAACCTCTTCCGTCACACAGTAAAGAAGCAAGGGTTAGTGAATGTCTTAAACAAGCCGATAATGATTATCCACGAGAGTAGCGAACAACAGAAATAAAGATAAAGATTTAGGTATCTTTGTATAAAGACAATATTGGTCGCTTTATTCTATTCCTCATACTGCACACTAAGTAAATGAATATGTATTCTAATTAAAAAAAAATCGAATAAAAAGATATTATTAAACGAAATTATAAGTCCCAAACCCCATATATTTGACAAAAGTCACCATAATAAGAAATGATCTATCCTGCGAGACGCTTCGGATGACACTTGTTTCAAGTCTGTTGGAGGCTGGGGACGTTTCTTCCTAATGTCCTTTGAATTTCGAACTTTACCAACATTAGCACAAATAAATTATCGTGACGCCTTCCATTTGGAAATCGAATCGACGAAGATGGAAGAATTTGTTGATGGCTACCTATTATTAAAAAATTGTGTTGATATTAAATAATCAGTCTATAATATGCCCACTGCTAGGACTCAGGCCTCCACTCTGTGAGAGGGAGTGGGCCATAATCTACCACGCGGGCCCAGTGCAGGTTGGTAGATGTCACATGTCTTCAAATTTTTGGCCCTAGGACCTGCCGGTATTTTCACGATGTTTTCCTTCACCGTTTTGAGAGCAGTGATGATGAAATTACTTACACAAAGAAATGCGCCTGCCTGGGTCAGAACCGGCGACCTACAAATCGCAAGAGCTAATATTATTTCCTATTAGTCAAGAAAAGTTCTCTCATGTTCTGAGATTTCGAGATTTCTGGTTGTTTCTTTACTTGGAAAAACTTGGATCATAGGAACAATTTGTTGTGTATTTGTTTTTGTCTGTTTGTATTTCATAATTACGTAGTAAGGTTCACTTAATTCTTCTAGTGAGTTTGACATAAACCGGATTATCGGATACTATCGGAGAGCTTATCATTTCACACTGTGTAGGTTAGACTTATCTTTACCCGGTTACAGTATAAACCAATTTTTCAAACTGAGCCCTGGGTTTATCAGTTTATTCTGGGATAATCTAGTTTTCTCTGAATAGAAGCTTTTTAGATTGCAAAAAGGCATGTGTTCAAAGGGATGCCCCTGAATGCTTTGCCATCGCTATTCTTCAACGAAATTGATTGTTTTTTCCGATTCTTGTCTATGTTTCATAGGTTTAGAGATAAAATAAAATGATGTTCACGATATAATGTGAACTTTTTAGGAATATTTATCTTTGGTTTTGTTTTGCTTCTTATTGTCTATTTTTTTGATACGTGGCTGTTTTTTCACTGTCGGTCATTATAATATTTCTATACCGAATGGCTGTTTTTCTGATCAAATATAGAAATCCAAGCTGCAGCCTAAGCAGCCGGTAATAGATCCAGCTTGAAGATCTTGACCACTATTACCGACTGCGTCGTATCAAAAAAGTAGTCAATAAAAAGCAAAACGAAACCAAAGATAAATATTCCTAAAAAGTTCACATTATATCGTGAACATTTACGTTATCTGTACATCAAACTAAGTAACTTTGTTTTCAAAAAACGTTGGAACTTTTACCTTCTATATCTCCGTGACCAGAAGGATGCTAAGTACGTTCCAGTACAACAAAAAATATGAGGTATTCCACTTAAAGCACTGATTTCAACCGCACTTCGATGAATCGCACCTAAGCACTTCCACTAACCGCACTGAAACAAAATTTTGTAACGTGCGGTTCGATCGATCATAATAATGGGAAAGACAAGCGACTCTCGGCTTCATTTTTACACCTTTTATATCGTCTGTTTACCTCAATTTTACCTATTTTACACAAAATGAAATCAATAATATAACATTCTTAACGACGAAGCGCAGAAATTCTTGAAATCAGTTCGTTAAATAATTAATTAATTTAAGTCTTAACTTATGCTTACCTTTCCTTCCTCAGCTCGCTGCTTCGTTTGCGGAAGCTGGCGACGAGCACCTGCAGCTCCGTGGAGTGGTGCTCGTACAGCTGGGACAGCTGCGTCGTGAAGTCAGCCACTGGAAAAAAAAGAAAACTTAGTATAAGGCATCCTCCTTAGATAGGTTAGGCCTACGCTGTTTTTTTTCTTCCCATACCTATAAATACTGCATTTGAAAACATTGTAAAACTTTTAAAAGAGTAACCGTGAATTTTCTTGCCGGCTCCTCTCCATATGAAACGACCAATTGGAACCGTTCACCTAGCTTCTGACGTTTCATAAGTGCCCCTGTAGGTACAGACGCCAGCACATCAAGCTACTACAATCTGTCAAATCTATTTAATAGATTTACAACTTTATCGCCAAGGTTCAAAGTTGATTGGGAAAATTTGACAGTTTCAGGTAGCTTGATGTTCTGGCGTCTGTACAAGTGGAATAAAATATTTTGATTTTAATTTCGATTTTGGTATGAACCTATTTTTAGGGTTCCGTACCTCAAAAGGAAAAACGGAACACTTATAAGATTACGTCGTTGTCCGTCTGTCAAGACCCTTTTTCTCAGGAACGCGTGGAGTTATCAAGTTGAAATTAATATCAAATACAATGAATCCAATCCCTTGAAGCAATGAAAAAATCTAACTTTTAAGTTAATGCAATCAAAAGATAGGGGCGTTTATGTCGCATATTTTGACACTCGCAAGGGAATCAAAACCTATAGGGTACTTCCCGTTTACCTAGAATAATGAAATTTGGCAAGAAAAAATGTTATGTAGCAGGAAATAATTACGAAAACCGTAAATTTGTAGATATATGTACCTACAAATTTGTACGGAATTCTCGGTGCGCGAGTTGGACTCGCACTTTGCAGGTTTTCGCGACGTTGATGTCAGTCACTATCACGCGATCATAACATTTTGTTCATGGTGTTAACACAGCACAAGCAAGGATTTCTGTTATTCGGAAAATTTATTTTCCTGATTTGAATCCACGTGATTCTAAGGATTTCTTCTAAACTGAAAACTTTAAAACAAGTCCTTAGTAGGTACTTTACATAAGATCAAGTCTAACCCAATAAACAAAGCTGAACAAAAACTGAACATATACGCCTAAGGTAAAGATAACTCCCAAAAAAGTTAAAGATAACTCCAAAAATAAAGCTAAACACGACAATATTTGTTCTTCAAAACTTTAAGATCATGTTTACCGAGAACTTATACTTCCAACATACTCCAATACACGTTATTTTACAACTCATTATAAGTTATAAAATCAGGAGTATTGTTCAGGAAGGTTCAAAACATCGGTTCATTACAGGCGCTCTTAGGAGCTGAATTAAACACTTTTACTTTACCGCGGGAATCTACGTTTATCTTTGTAAGTGAACTTTTCCTTAGTGTAAAGTAGGTACCTAAGTATCTGCGCTATGTTCTCGGAGTACTCGCGCTAAAGTTGTGTCTACGAAACAGCGCGATACGCAGAGGCATTCCGGTCGTCTAGTTTTCAGTTATTTGTTCTGAAAACTTTAATCTTCTCTGCCTTACGAGTATTTTCAATTTTCGTTTGAAGAAGTCTCAATTAAAAACGTCTCGCTGAGGATAAGTTATTTATTAGTGAAGTAAGTACAGATTTGCTTACATGCAGTATAAGCATTACTCAGCCTACACTGTTCACACTGCTGAGACTCGAGCCTCCTCTCCGTGAGAAGGAGTGGGCCATAATCCACCACGCTGCCCCAATGCGGGTTAGTGGATGTCACATGTCTTCGAATTTTTGGTTCTTGGATATGCTGGTTTCCTCACGATGTTTTCCTTCACCTTTTTGAGAGCAGTGGTGATGAAATAAAAGTACAGAAAGTAAAGTACCTGCCTGGGTACGAAGTCACGACCTACAACTCGTAAGTCGACAGGGCCACCACTGCTCTACTACTTTCATATTTATTTGTCTCCTAAGTAGTTTCTAATTTAAATAATGTCAAGATAATGATATTTACTTAAGAAAATTGTACCCCGAAGACGAGTATTTATGCTTTATATGTTTATTCGTTAATAAAACTCCGAGACCGATTTATCTTAAAAGTTGTTAGCACACTCTGTTTTTCAAGATTCAAAGTTACACAGTCAATGTCTTATAAAACAACATTTTTTTCGTATCTAATTTAAATACTTAGAATTGAAACTTAATTTTTTTTTTCATCCACTTATTCGTGTGGGGTTTCTATTGATAAGTCTTCATGATGTTGAGGTTTCGAATATCATTTTTTTCTAAACTGAATAGTTTGCGCGAGAGACATTTTCAAAGTGGTAAAATGTGTGTCCCCTTGTAACTTCTAAAATAAGAGAATGATAAAACTAAAAAAATATATGATGTACATTACTATGCAAACTTCCACCTAAATTGGTTTGAACGAGATCTAGTACGTAGTTTTTTTTAATAGGTCATAAATCGTAAACCGCTATTTTTTTCGGCGTTTTTGCGTTGTGGTACGAATCCCTTCCTGTGCGAGTCCAACTCGAAATTTGCCAGTTTTTTAATTAGTAAGTTACTAACATAATATGGACGTGGTCTGAAATAAATGTTTATTATCATTATTATTAATAATGAATCTCTTGCTTGCGCAATTTTTATTTCATAAAAGCCGTGTCCTCGTAACGCGTAGCGACCGGTAACGTAGGTATATGTTATAACCTAATTTGATTACTTTCAGGCCAGTGAGCGAGTGAATGCAGGTAGAATGTCGTTTGCTTTCGCTTCACTGACTCTGAAAAATACCTAGGTACCTACTGAAAATCGTAACCAAAAATCAGGTATTTTGACTATTTTATCCGGTTATTCCGTGTATCCACCTCGAAAAATCCATCCTAAGGTGAATACGCGGAAACGCCTAACCGCGAATCCACCTTAAGTCTATAACTTTCGTTTATTCAACTAGGCCTAGGGTGGATTCTCGGACATGCGTTTCCGCGTATCCATCTCAGGGTGGAGTTTTCAGGGTGGATAAACGGAATAACCCATTTTATCAAGCTAAGTACAAGTACGTCATCTGTCTAGCGTTTTCCCAACTATGTTGGGGTCGGTTTTCAGTCTAACCAGATGCAGCTGAATATCAGTATTTTACATGGAGCGACTACCTATCTGAACTCTACAACCCAGCTACTTACCAAGGGGTATATCGGGTAACACGATATACCCCTAGGTAAGACTGATTGTCAGACTTTTGGGCTTCTGACTACCTGTACAAAACAGCCGGGACCAACGGCTTAATGTGCTTTCCGATACACGAAGGAGTCTCGTCATGTAATGGAGGAGGGTCACCCATCCAAGGACCGACCTTGCCAAGCGTTGCTTAATCTTGAAAGACTGACCCTTTTGGCTGACAGTATTTAGCCACGAATCCCACGTAAGTACTAGCACGTACTGTTAAAAAAAAAGTAGAATAAACTACGATAATTTATATCCAATCATTCGTTTTTGTACGCAAAATACGCGCATTGACGTGGAGTTGCGGACACCAGCCCGTATTACCTATCTATTACCTGTCCAATCATTCATTGAAAATACATTACAAAAACGTAATGATTTATTACCGCAGAGGGATTAGAATCTCGCGAGATTCTTTCAAAGAAATACGATCGCCGCATTTCGTCGCTTCGTAGTCACAAACAGCTTTTCTATTAACCTAGCAGATATTTAGTAGCTATCGGAGGGCCTGTTAAAACTAACTTCACTTGCACAGCTACTTCGGTAATTTACTTAAACGCTAAAGGCAGATAACGTTGAACGTTCTGCAAAAGTTAATATATATGGTTACGAAAAAATGTTTTGGAAAAATCATATTCAGCAAATTGAATATGAGGGAACATTTTGCGCTGTTATGTTGAAAGCACCGTTTTCATGAATTATGTACAAAATATGGTAAAACGTCAAGATGTTACAACGGTGAGATCAATATTCCAATGCAGTGAACCGAACCTTTTTGTCATGTGTGGTTGATTTTTAGGCTTAGCTGCCAAAGCGAAAATAATCAATGAACTTACGAAAGAATACGAAAGAATACTTACGATTTTCATCTATCCCTACTCTACCAAATTATTTATGAGGCAAGTATTAAAGAAAAACTTACACATACATTTGAGAATGTAGTATTTGATTTTTTGTATGTTTGTCTGTTACGCTTTCGCGCTAAAACGGCATAACGGATTTAGATTGAATTTCGCACATCGATAGACCATGACCTGGATTAGGACATAGGATACTTTTTATCTAAAAGAAAGAAAAAGAAAGAAAGAAAATACGTTTATTTGCGGCATCATGACGCATAAAAATAAAAACACAAACAACAGAAAAGCAAAAATAACCCCCCCTATATTCCTACTAAATCGATACATATGCGGGTAAAACCGCCGGGTGGAGCTAGTTCATAATAAAAACAAATAGTACCCCTGGTTCCCATTACATTTTCGGGACAGGCACAACTGAAACTTCAGTTAGGCATAAAAATAAAAGTTAGTTCCAACTTTCGAGACGCCCGGCCCTGTCCAACCAGTCTTTCGATTCTGAATATTCTACGAAAGCAAGAACGGTCCCATAACTTTTTAAATATAAAGTCATGCATACAAACTGGGAGAATTTTAAGAAGATTTTTTCATTGGTACCTACGGGACGCGCAACTAAATAAACTTTTTTTGTAATGTTCAACACTAGGGTACGGGTTCAACAATAGGTTCTGGGCACGCTCGTTCCATCATAGACCTCATCCATCGCTTTCCATCAGGCGTGATCTAGGTCAAGGCCCATTCAACAATAGAAAAAATAATTAAAAAACTAGACCATTCAGCGCGTTTAAATCTTTTCGTAATAGGTTCAATCTGAGTCAGTCTAATTTATTATTTTAGCGTGTGGGGATCAATATTTACCTCACTGGGTGGTAATGATTTTGTGACTAATGTTTTTAAAAGCAACAATCAATCTGCGTATCTTTTCCCAATTTCGTTGGGGGCCTCTTCCAGTCTATGAAACTGGATGCAGCTGAATACCAGTAGGTATTTTACATGGACTGACTACCTATCTAACCATCACAACCCAGTTACTGGGTAACACGATATGTAAAGGATGGTCACCCATCCACGGACTGACCGCGGCAAGCATACGTTCGCTCAACCCGAGCGGCTGTTATTTTTGAGCCACGGGTACCTATCGTCAAAATGAGATAAGATAAGATAAAGATTCATTTATTTGCAAAAACATGTGTAGATAATACACATGGTATAATGTGTATAATGTATACATATACATGGTATAATGTAATGAGACTACTATAGACGTACACATAGTGTGATAAATAAGTAGTCGTCATGTTTTATTCATCGTCATGTTATGTTCTTGTAGATTTATATTATTTATTTTAGGATCTCAAACAAAAGATATACACTAAACATCATAATTATATACTTGATGGACGACAAAGTACTTGGTAGGTGTACTCTTTCAATTACAGGAGACCACAGCATGCACAATAAAATGAACAACTAAGCTAAGAAATTAAATACCTAAAACATAATAAAAAAAATTGACAGATGAACATAAAAACAACAAATTCTGTAATATATTAAAACACAGAATAATAAAATACCTAACAACAAACTCCATCTTGTCAAGAGCGCGGTCTAGTTCTAACAGCATCCTAAGTATGTTGATAGAGAAGTTCGACGCACCTTGGTTGTCACACGCTGTGGAGGTGCTGGTCAGAAGACCCCCCACCTAACCTCACAATTTTACATTTTACATTTTCTATTTGTTTTATGTTTTCTGTGTTTTTGTTTACTAACAATAGTTTTTAGGAATAATGTTATGTTACTAACAATTGGGCCTAGTTGCCATAAATAAACAAATATTTAATTTAATTTTTTAATTTTATAACATAAAAAACACAAAAGTAAAAAATAAAACAATCACAATACGTTTTTAAGACATTTCTTATGTTTGTCGAGAGATGGGCTAATATCTAAATCGGTAGTTTTAGCCAGCATGTTGTATTGCTTACAAAGTCTTGGTACTATGACGGAGTACTTAATTGTTTAGGATAATAATTACATAAACCAAGTTATCGTCTCTGACAGGGTTATAATGAATACATCAATTTACCGGCAAACATAATTACAGCACTATGAACATTATTAATCATTTGACTAGGATAGTCGGTGCTTGTAAATTAAGATTACGTATAGGAGATATACCTACCTCATAACTGAGTAGAGAGGAGCTATAGTGATCTTATTGGTGAATATTATTATTATTATTAATACCTTATCTTATGTATGAATATAGACGAAGCAAAAGGAGAGCGCGTTAATTCAAGACCACTGCTTTCAAAAGGTGAAGGAAAACATCGTGAGGAAATCGGCATGTTGAATTCGAATCAAAAATTCGAAGATATGTGACATCTACCAGCCCACAAGGGGCCCATTTGGTGGATTACGGCCCACCTCCTCTCATAGATAGGAGGCCTGTACAGTGTCCCAGCGGTGGGAACATTACAGATTGACAATAGATCAATTTTTATTTATACCACGCCGTACGTGAGATTCGTACTACCAATATTCAGAATGAAATTAACAGTTCGGAAAATTGACATGTGTGTGCGCTATGACGAAGATGAGTGTATTTGTACTTGAATTTAACCTGTTTTATAGAGAGAAAACTTTTGTTAAGCCAGATGGAGGTTTGTGAATTTTTAAAAGACAATAGCAGAGCACCAACAAACAATGATAAAAAACAAACACTCAGAAACGAAACGATCGCGCAACAAAATAAGTCGCTAAAATTCTCTACTTTGTCGTTGAGACAATTTGATTCCCGTCAGCTGTCCTATTGTGAATTTTTAAAACAATTCACAAAGGGATCCCGAGTATTCGAGTAAACCGGCAATATCTTCTGTATAAAGTGAACCACGAAACAGATGGTAGGCATCGCTTGAATAATAGAGTTCATAAGTCGGAGCAGGGGTTAGGGCCTATCACACTGGCGATTTGGGAGCGTGTTTTCAGCGAAGCGAGCGGTCATCGCACTCTTCGCGTATGCTAGGAAACACGCTGTCTGTCCGTAACGTAATCGCTGCACGTAAGTAATGAGAATAATTGTACAATATTCTGAGGGCACAGTAAAGACTAAAAATACGGCATCCTAAAAACCCATGACCACAAATAACGGCTGCAGTGACTGCTGTCACGAAAATGGTGACAGCGGCAAAGATTTAAATCGTGAGATAGGCCCTACAGCGTCAAAAGATATTCGTGTTCCTTTTTAATTTAGACACCTCTGCCACACAACGACGCAGTGACTTGACTTAATTGACATAATTATGGAAACGCTATATAATAATGTGTGAGCTCATTATTCTCAGTATGGTATCACTTTTTCGCGTGACTAAGTACGGCGAGGGCAAATCTAGCGATATGAATATTTGGACAGCTTGGTTTGACGTTACGGTGTAACGGTCTGTAAGAAAATACAGCAGCTTACTTCCATAGATATAACGTTTCAGTGACATCATTCTCCGGTAAATAGCGCGCTTTTTTTTACCGCTGTGGGCGGTCACTGCAGTGACCGCCCACAGCGGCAAAAAAAAGCGCCCAAAAAAAAGCGCCCAAAAAAAAGCGCCCAAAAAAAGCGCCCAAAAAAAAGCGCCCAAAAAAAAGCGCCCAAAAAAAAGCGCCCAATAAAAAGCGCCCAAAAAAAGCGCCCAAAAAAAAGCTACGGCTTTCAGTGCACTGAAAACCGTAGCTTTTTTTTTTCGGGATGGGAAATCATCAAATGACCCCTCCCGCTCTGGGTGGAGCGGAAGGGAGTGTCAGACTCTTAGTGACTAAAACCCACCCTTGTTAAGCGGGGTTACAGTTTTCTCGATACGCACCCGCCGCACAGGTTCTATAAACGCCACGCTATTAAAACGCCAGTATGATAACGCTCTTAGGTCAATCACTCCGCTTATTTAGATAATCTGCACGTCAAATTAATCTGACGCCGTGAGACTATCTAATAAGGTAATACATTATGCCGTTAAGGGTTAACCTGACAGTAGATGGGGTGAGCCAGTTGATTGCATTTTTAATCAGAAGTCTTTCCTGTTTGTATAAAACTGTTTATTTTTTTTAAATAATGTACAGAGTTCTACAATGCTGCCTGTTTTTGCCCGACCTGTCAAACTATACCTAGGTTTTCTATAGGCCGATCGTTTAACTGAGACGTTGCCTGAGGTAGCTGCGCGGTGCGGGAGGGGTGATAGTTGTCACAAGTTGACAAATCACTGAGCTCTTGCATCACGTCACCAGAACCGCGCTGCTACCTCAGGCAACGTCTCAGTTATGCGGTCGGCCTACATCTCCTTCGTGTGACATTAGGAGTGAAAAGGGCTAAGGTAAATTTAAAACTGTGATAATGAAGCGGTCTTTTAGGGAAAGTCGTATAAATAATCTCCTATTAATTTGAACCAATATGCTTTCATAACTAGGGTCTTTTAGCTAAGCAATAACAGCCGTTCGGGTCGATCGATCAGGTTAAGCTACGCTTGCTGCAGTTGGACCGTTGATAGGTGACCATCTTTACATACCAAAACCCCTCCGTGCCTTGGAACGCCCGTTAAGCCGTTGGCCATGGCTGGTCCGTGGATGGGTGAACACGTTAAGCCGTTGGTCCCAGCTGTCATTCGTGGATTTTTGGCAGTCGTTACAGGTCGTCAGAAGCCCGAAAGTCTAACAACTAGTCTTACCAAGGGGTACCGTATTAACCGGTAACTAGGTAGTGGACGAGATAGGCAGTCTTTGCATGTAAAATACTGGTAATCAGCTGCATCTGGTTAGACTGGAAACTGCGGACAAACTCCGGAAACTTCAGACCCAACATTTTTGGGAAAAGGCTAGGCAGATGATAATGATGCTTTTAGAACTACGTGAGTTATTACTTAACTTTAGCTTAGTATTCCAGTTAATTTGCCGATTCAGTATGATACTCAACTAACAACCTTACAACAACAACATTAATATCAAAGTGTAGTTTCCAAAGGAGTCTATTTTATCGTTTTGAATCGTTTAAATGTTAAATTGCCCATAAAATTTAGTTGGAAGGAAACTGGATTAGTTTTCAGACTGTACTAACTTTAGTTTAATACGAAACTGAAACTGGAATCTTAGAATAACTTTAGGTACTCTTACAGTCAAAATCAAAATAGAAATATTTTGAGAGGTCAGCAAAAAAATCATTTTGAGACAATATTTTATAATGAAACCCTTATCAAGTTCAGCAATTTACGATTAATTAATTTCAAAATCTTTGATTTGTTAGCAATTAAAATTGGGTTTAAAGGGTGGAGAATAATGAGCGAAATATTAGGAAATGCCTCGAAAATTTAGCGAAAATATACATGGTAATCATATTTCGTGTAAGTATAGTATTTAGGAATTTCTGACGAAATCCAATTATGATAATAATAGGTATTTTCGGGTTAGCATTACGATATTTTCGGCTATGCAATTATTCTCTACATATACATCTACATAGGTATATTAAGGGTAGAGTAGTGGTGGCTCAGTGGCAACAGCCGCGACTTACGACTTGTAGGCCGTAGGTTCGAACCCAGACAGGCACTTTACCTACTTGGTGGAAATTATTTCATCACCACTTCTCTCAAAAACGGTGAAGGAAAACATCGTGAAGAAACCGGCATGTCCTAGAACCAAAAATTCGAAGACATGTGACATCTATCCACACGCACTGGGCCCGCGTGGTAGTTTACGGCTCAGTGCCTCTTACCGAGAGGAGGCCTGTGCCCCAGCAGTCGGAACATTACAGGCTGATTGTGTTATATTTAGCGTACTTCCTAATTTGGAATTTGTCCTTGAACTTCCGCAGTATTAAATCATAATTTAACTCTTAACAACATTAACAGCTGCTACAGAGGAGCTAAATTTTAATATTTCGGCGATGTTTTCAGCTTTCGGTACGTAATTAAGATAAATTCAACTAGGATAGGCTGTCAAAATGTCGGTCTGTATAGATAGGCAGCCTCCTATTATATTAGCCAACACTCCGGGTTAGTATCTGATAAGCTTAACGTTGGACATTGAAGTAAATAGATATGACGTTTGTTAATTCTTTAAGGGTGTTAAGATCCTGTCAGGCGGCCAGTGTTGGAGACTTGAGTCCTTTCGCATAAAGGGTCACACATGTAGGTGACAGATATTTTTAAGTGATCGAGTTTACGGCGAACATAAGTCACTATGGTCAGTGGTGGGCCAGAGGTAACGGCCCCGACTTACGGTCATGGGTTTGAACCGTTGTTGGTTGTTGGTTAGTGTAATTTATTTCAACACCACTGCTCTCACAATGGCGAAGAAAAACATCGTGAGGAAATAGAACCAAAAATTCGAAGACATGTGACATCCACCGACCCGCACTTGGACCCGCGTGGTGGATTACGGCCCACTCCCTCTCGCAGAGAGAGGGTCTGTTTTCCAGCAGATGGGAATTTATAGGCTGACTGTAGAGTCAACCGTATGTCTACAGTTACAGTGTGACTTTGCAACGCCTTTGTTTTATACTAGCAAGGGCGGTTGTCATAGAGTGTGTTACTCTGTCGAGTGGTTTATCGTAAAAATATTGTGTGATAGTTGCTTTGTGCGTCGTTACTTCATTTAATTCTATTTTAGTCCATCGACCGGACAAAAAAGTCACGTTGTACCAAATTATGAAGGTTGTTTTGTTAAATAAAAATATGTATTTTGTAACTTTAATCCATGTCTATAAATACTAGCCTAGAGTTCAAGGTTTCTTTTTCCTTTATAAAAAAAGATTTAAGAAACGTTTCGGTTTAAAAATAATCTCAAGTATTTAAAGTCTTTGTCAGCAGTTATCCCAGGAATCGTTTAATATTTTAGTACCTTCAAACAAACGTCAGTGAAAAGATATTTTATAGAAACTTTAAATTTAATTTTAGCGGAGATTGCAATTTTTACGATGAGTCAAGTCCAAATAAATGCTACCCTGAGATGAAGCTGCATTTTGTCACTCGTAGTGAAGGAAGTGGGGGTGGCCCACCTGATGTTGGGTACATAGCTACTATTAAAAATTTATTCATAAGTAAAAATAACTATTCAAAGGCGGACTTAATGCCTTAGGAATTTTCTAGTATGTACCTACCTACTTCCTTCTTCCTTTCGTCGAATAAATACTTTCGGAAGGATCTCTTTAACGTGATAGCTTTGGTAATCAATTGGAATTCGTTATCACTACATAGTATAAAACAAAGTCGCTTTCTCTGTCCCTATGTCCCTTTGTATGCTTAAATCTTTGAAACTACGCAACGGATTTTGATGCGGTTTTTTTAATAGATAGAGTGATTCAAGAGGAAGGTTTATATGTATAATGTCAGAATGTATAATTTATTATTAGGGTAAACAATGTACATGTATAATAATATAATTATGTAAAATGTAATAACCCAGTCTGTTTGTGCTTACCGTAAAACGAAACGCGCGCCTACAAGTTGTAGACGCACGTGTTGAGTGACTCATCTCTCCCGCCACTGAGTAGGCGTATAAAAACGGTCGTTGCACAAGCAAACGGGTCATTGTCCGGTTAAGTAGTCACGACCTCTCAAGGTCAACTACGAGATGCCATATTATAAAAAAAAAAGCAAACGGGTCAGTCGAGTTCGAGCGATTATAGAGTGCGCAGCTCTGATTCTCTACTTAAAATGTAAGTGCTATTTATTATTTATTTAATGCTATAATGATTGTTATTATGATTCTGAAATGTTCTTATTACTAAGTGTAATGTAATATAATTTAGTGAAACCAAGTTTAATATATCTATTTATTTCACGCCTCCTTTACGATCCTTATTAACAAAAGTAAATTAAATAAGGTGGGATTGTCCTGCAAAAACTATACGACGATCCTACATATCAGAAGCGGGATTCGAATGTGACATTAACATATGTATAGACATTTTTCTTTTCTGTTTTAAATTGTTTAACGGCTAATTTTGCGTAGTTTGCTTTCGTTATTTCCTAATTTCCAGACAAAATGGACGAAGTCAATAGTACTGCTGCGGGACAAAAACCCTCGCGGTATTCTGCAGCCCAGTCAGATATACATCGATCGCGCAGCCCTGTACGTCGCTCTCCAAGTCCTATATTGACAATGAGGACACGCAGGGAAAGCGTAGACGTACAGCATCGCTGCCGACGCGATGATAACCCGTCTCACAGCTGGTGCAAATCGTGGTTGTCTAGCGGCCAATGCAATGAGCGATTGCCTGGCCACCAACACGATGATCATTCACCGGGACGGCGCGATCGGCAATCGCGGTACAGTCAGCGCGATGAACAGTCGCCGCGCAGTCGACGCGATGGGCAGTCGCCGCGCAGTCGACGCGATGGGCAGTCGCCGCGCAGTCGACGCGATGGGCAGTCACCGCGCAGTCGACGCGATGGGCAGTCGCCGCGCAGTCGACGCGATGGGCAGTCGCCGCGCAGTCGACGCGATGGGCAGTCGCCGCGCAGTCGACGTGATGGGCAGTCGCCGCGCAGTCAACGCGATGGGCAGTCGCCGCGCAGTCGACACGATGGGCAGTCGCCGCGCAGTCGACGCGATGGGCAGTCGCCGCGCAGTCGACGCGATTGGCAGTCGCCGCGCAGTCGACGCAATGGGCAGTCGCCGCGCACTCGACGCGATGGGCAGTCGCCGCGCAATCGATGCGATGGGCAGACGCCACGCAGTCGACGCAATGGGCAGACGCCGCGCAGTCGATGCGATGGGCAGTCACCACATAGTCGACGCGGTGAACAGTCTCCGAGCGGTCGACGCAATAGGCGTTCGATGTGCAGCCGAGATGACGGCAGGTCACGCAGTCTTCAACGTGGTGGACAATCCTACAGCCGACGTGACCAGGGGCCCTCTGGAATACAGAACTGGTCTTCAGGAGCTCACCAGCCGCTCCGCTATCTTGGTGAGGAACCGATTCGGAATACGGGTGAGTCAACTGCACATTCTTATAAAATTGACGATATTGCTAAAATTTTTCAAATGATAAAAAGTGCAAACCAAACAGATTCGTTAGATAAATTAGGGTCCATGCAAAACGCTATACCAGAATTCGATCCAGGTCAAAAGGAACAGACGATGACCATGTGGTTACATAAAGTTAACGAATGCGCACTCATTTACAGTTTGACTGAAAAACAAATTGTGCACTTTGCGTTACCCAAGTTAAGAGGCGTTGCCAAGAGGTGGTACGAAGGTCTATCGTCTGTCCTTTACTCCTGGAGCGAATGGCAACAGAAACTTTTGTCTGCATTCCCTCCGGAGGAAAATTACGGACAGATGCTCAGTGACATGTTGGCTAAAAGGGCCCGATTTAACGATTCCTTAGAGGAATACTTCTATGAAAAAATAGGTTTGGTAAATCGATGTGGCATAGAGGGTACTCGCGCTGTAGAATGCGTTTTGCACGGTATTGACGACCGATCTGTGAGATTGGGCACCGAAGCTGTTAAGTTTTCAGACCCAGATAAACTATTATCATATTTACGTAACGTAAGAAATATAAAACCACTAAACGACCGAGAAAACGTTAAAGGTCCTCTAAATAAAAGCAATGAAACACAGTCTCTAACTTCTAGCAATAACAAGCCAATCCGTTGTTTAAATTGTAAACAAGAAGGTCATCTCGTTGCTCAGTGTCAGCGTCCAATAAAAAAATGCGGTAAATGTAGTAAAATTGGCCATGAAACCGAACAATGCTACTCTAAAATTTCACCTCCAGATAAAACCGTTCTACGAGTCTGACTAATAAAGATAATCTAGATAATATTTTAAAGGGACTAACAGTTGAAAGATGATAATGAAGGGGCTAGAAGAGTCTTCGGTTGTAACAATATCTTTTCATCGAAGTCTAAAATTGTTTATGTTGACAAAAGTATCATTTTGTATTGGACGGAAGGGTCCCATTAACTGTATTATTGACAAAGGTGTCATATTGTATGGGACGGAAGGGTCCTATAAAATATATATTTTTGACAAAGGTGTCATTTTGTATAGGACGGAAGGGTCCTATAAAATATATAATTTTGACAAAGGTGTCATATTGTAAAGGACGGAAGGGTCCTATAAAATATATATTTTTGACAAAGGTGTCATTCTGTATAGGACGGAAGGGTCCTATAAAATATATTTGACAAAGGTGTCATATTGTAAAGGACGGAAGGGTCCTATAATAAAATGTATTGTTGACAAAGGTGTCATTTTGTACTGGACGGAAGGGTCCAATAGTCCAAAGGTTCTGTAAATATTTATGTATGGAATAAAGGTGTCCTATAATATAATTAATGTGTGATTACGAATGGAATATTTCAATTGTATTTTCATTATTTGCTATGTCAATAAGCATGAGGTCATGCTTATCAAAGGATGGCCGACTGTCAGAATGTATAATTTATTATTAGGGTAAACAATGTACATGTATAATAATATAATTATGTAAAATGTAATAACCCAGTCTGTTTGTGCTTACCGTAAAACGAAACGCGCGCCTACAAGTTGTAGACGCACGTGTTGAGTGACTCATCTCTCCCGCCACTGAGTAGGCGTATAAAAACGGTCGTTGCACAAGCAAACGGGTTGTGGGTCAGTGCCACCGCTGCCAGCTCTATGGCCACTCCCAACGATTCTGCCACGCAACACCCAGGTGCGTCAAGTGCCTGGGCGCGCACGGCACCGAAAACTGCCCCCGACCAAAAGACCGCACTCTATGCACAGAGCCGCCCAGCTGTGTGCTATGCGGTGAATCAGGTCACCCGGCCAATTACCGGGGCTGCTCCAAAGCCCCCAAATCATCCTCTCCCAAACTGGCTAAGCGCGCAGACGCCCGCCAGCAAAGAGAAACCCCCTCCCAAGGGACCGCGACCGCACTTCCAGCGAAACTAAGCCCTCAAAGGCCTAGCCCCTGGAATCTCTTAAACCACCAAAGAGCCTTCCCAGCTCTGATGGCCACATCAGCCCCCCCCCCACCCACTCCCGCTAGGATGGACCCTCGTCTCATCCGCTCCACCGCGCCCACCACCGCGCCCCCCGCTACCCCTGCGCCCACCGCAATGGCCGCTGCGCCCACTCAAATGGCCGCTGCGCCCACTCAAATGGCTGCTCCCGCCGCCTACACTGCGGCCCCGGTCCCAACTATCGGTCCTAATCCAATGGACTCCTTCAATATTATAGCAGGCACGTTCACGGCCTTCATGTCCCCCCGCGCCAGGAAAATGGCAAGCGAACTTCTCGCTGCCAGGAACTCCTGCGACTTGAACAGGATTCAGGCAATCTACAATGCCTATCCTGACATCACCCGAATCCTCGCCTCTTTCACTGCTCAACCCAACAATGGATAGAGGAATCACTTCACGAACCAAACTCCGATCCCTAAACTTAGCCTATTTCAATGCCAACGGCATTCATGGTCAAAGAGACGAGATCGCCACCTTCCTACGCGACCATCAAATTGACATTTTCCTCGCTCAAGAGACTTTCCTCAAGCCCCACCACCGTAACCCTTCAATTGCAAACTATCGCATGGTTCGCAACGACAGGGAGCGATGTCACAAAGGAGGCACACTCATTTATTACAAAAAGGAACTATACTGCATTCCAATAGATCCTCCCCCACTCTCACGACTCGAAGTGTCCATCTGCCGGCTAGGCATGTCAGGGCACCAACCGATCACCTTAGTTTCGGTCTACCTCCCCCCCCAAACGTCGATAGAGAACTCCCAACTCTTCTCTAACGACCTCTCCACGCTCCTAGGCTTGAGTGACTCCGTTATCATAGCGGGCGATCTCAACGCAAAGCATCACGCCTGGAACAGCACCAGGGTATCGACCAGAGGCAAACAACTGTTTGACCTTTCCCCCATTCTGAATTTCGATGTCATCGGACCGACGAGTCCTACTCATTTTCCACACGACCCCAACCATACCCCTGACGTCCTCGACGTGGCACTTCTAAAGAACGTCAACCTACGGTTGACCGATATAGAAGTGGTACAAGAGCTCTCCTCAGACCACCGACCAGTCATCATCAAAATGGCCCCTCGCATTGGTCTCCCCGACCCCAACCAACCCCCTCAAACTAAAGTGGTAACGGACTGGAGGAAAGTAAGCGAATGCCTGAAATCCACCACATCCCCCCACTTAGACTCCATCCCCGATCAGTTCAACTCCATCGCGGACACGACGGCGGCGATCGACTCGCTCACGGAACACGTACAGTCAGTCCTGAACGACTGTTCAAGGGAAATTCCAGAGATGGACGACCATCGCTGGAAGTTGCCTGACGACTTGCGTGAACTGTTGAACGAGAAGAACGCGGCTGTCCGTGCCTACAGCAGCTTTCCATGTGGCCCAAACAAAGCCCATATGCGTTACTTACAGAGAACTGTGAGGACTCGCATATCGGAGTGGCGTGAAGTCAAATGGAATAAGACGCTGAGCGATCTTGAACCCAATCACCAGGCCTTCTGGGAACTCCAAAGGAGACTTAGATCTCGAGACATCGTCTCCATGCCCCCACTGATCCGCCCCGACAAAACCATCGCCTTTGACGACGATGACAAGGCAGAATGCTTGGCTGACAGCCTCGAAGCCCAGTGTACACCCAGCTCCCTACCCGTAGACCAAGCTCACCTCTCTGAGGTCGACGCGGAAGTCGAGCGTAGAGCCTCCCTCCCTCCAGTAGAAGACCCCGAAAATCCTCTACCCCCCGTCACTCCAGACGAAGTACAGGACATCATAAAGGGTCTCATACCTAAGAAAGCCCCCGGTTCAGATGGAATCACAAATAGAGTGATTCAACTCTTCCCTGCCCAATTAATTGTGCTACTGGCCACCATCTTCAACGGTGCCATGAGCAACAACATTTTCCCACAGAAGTGGAAAGAAGCCACAGTCATTGGCATTCCCAAGCCCGGCAAGCCCAAGTCGGAACCCACGAGTTACCGCCCCATCAGTCTGCTCAATGGACTAGGCAAGGTCTACGAGAGGCTTATTTATAAGCGTCTCAGAAACTATGCCGAAACCAAGGGCCTAATCCCTAATGAACAATTCGGTTTTCGAACCCAACATTCTAGCGTCCAGCAAGTCCACCGCATCACCGAACAGATCCACGCAGGGATCCTGCGTGGATACTTGACAGGTGTGATATACTTCGACATAGCAAAAGCTTTCGACAAAGTCTGGCACAATGGCTTACTATATAAGCTATACCAACTCGGTGTGCCCGACCGTCTCGTGCTCATCCTTCGAGACTATTTGTCAAACCGCACCTTCCGCTACAAAGTAGAAGGAGCTATATCCTCTCCACACCCGATCCGAGCAGGAGTCCCCCAGGGCTCTGTGCTCGCCCCGCTCATATTCACGCTGTACACCAGTGACATCCCAATGAGTAAAAAGACCCAGTTGGCTCTCTTCGCAGACGATACTGCCATTCTGTACACTGGCCGCAGCCTAGTCCAGATCTCCCACATCCTCCAAACTTCAGTCAACAAGCTCGCTGACTGGTTTAGGAAGTGGAGAATAGAAGTAAACCCCGACAAAAGTCAAGCGGTTCTCTATTCGAAACCGAGACACAAACTCATCCCCCCCCGACCCATCACCATGTTCGGCAAGCCGATCCCTTGGGAGAAGCAAGCCAAATATCTCGGTGTTATCCTCGACAGGCACCTCTCCTTCGCAGAGCACATAAAGGCGGTTCGCTCGCGCGCCGCCTTCGCCCTCGGTAGCCTCCACTCGATGCTAAATGCACGCAGCAAATTGTCACTTAAGTGCAAATTGCGCATCTACACAGCGTGCATTCGCCCTATCATGACCTATGCCTGCGTAGTCTTTGCACACGCAAAGCCCCACCACATCCATAGGATGCAGACCCTCCAGAACCGTTTCCTCCGAAAGGCTACGGGAGCCCCTTGGTTCGTTCGAAATGAGATCCTCCATGTCGATCTCAAAATCCCCACTATCCACCAATTCATGAAGCGCCTTTCCAAGCACTTCTTCGACTCCGCCCCCAACCATCGAAACCCGCTGGTTGTCGAGGCCGCCAGATATACTCCCTCCCAAATCAGTAAACTCCGCCGTCCAAGGCACGTTCTCACCGACCCAGATGACCCTATAACCGTCCTCCAAGAGAGCAGTAGGGCAACCAGCACGCTTAGGAAAAACAGATACAAGAAACCGACATACCGGCCTCGCCGACGAGGTCCCTCGCGACGTCCCCAAGTAAATGCCCCCCACCGACCCTTGCTCGATGTAGTGCCAGCCCGCGCCGCAGCTGAGCCAGTAGATTTAAATTCCCGACTCTGACCTCTGAGTTTGTTTCGGCATTTCTTCTCAGAGTAGTCAATTAGGAAATGCCGGCCCCATCGTTCGTTAAATAATCAAAATTAGATCCAGCCTGTCCCAACTTGCTGCCCTCCCCCCCAGCGACGCCCTAAGCCGAGGCTCGTACCCCACAGGGGGTGCCCTTAGCGTGTAGTCGCTTAGTTTATTTAGTTAGTTTTAAGCCCCTGGCTGGAGGCTTTGAGTTTTCTCAAGGCAGCCGCAGGATTGTCCGGTTAAGTAGTCACGACCTCTCAAGGTCAACTACGAGATGCCATATTCAAAAAAAAAAAAAAAAAAAAAAAAAAAAAAAAAAAAAAAAAAAAAAAGCAAACGGGTCAGTCGAGTTCGAGCGATTATAGAGTGCGCAGCTCTGATTCTCTACTTAAAATGTAAGTGCTATTTATTATTTATTTAATGCTATAATGATTGTTATTATGATTCTGAAATGTTCTTATTACTAAGTGTAATGTAATATAATTTAGTGAAACCAAGTTTAATATATCTATTTATTTCACGCCTCCTTTACGATCCTTATTAACAAAAGTAAATTAAATAAGGTGGGATTGTCCTGCAAAAACTATACGACGATCCTACAATAATAACATCCATTAAATAGTGGAAAAGTACTGTTATTTTTGAGGTTTCTAATGTGATGTCGTAAATAATTACATTTTTTCCGCTTACATTGCAAACGCAGGCTGAACCCTACGAGTTTTATCAAAATAATGTACTAAGTATTGTACACATTAAAAAGGTCTACAGAAAAGTCCGTGATGGTATATGTCTATCTCTTATGGATAACCCACAATAACTTTTTTTTGTCATTTACTTTTTACGACAAATAATGGCTAATTTTCGAAGCGATTTTAACCAATACAGCATTAATCCTTAACCAATTAAATACCTTGAATACATTGTTCATTTAATATAGATCTATATGGCCCTTTACACCGTATGATTTAAGTGAATATTTTCGAAGATATTACAGATTTAAAAATTGCGGAACGTAGCGTTTGCGGCGGTGCGAAGCCGGAGCGGGCCGCTATGTTTTTATATACAACGTTCACAGTTTTTCTGTAGTGTATTTTGTATCAGCATTGCACCCGTGCGAAGCCGGGGCGGGTCGCTAGTATACTTAAAATTTGAAATAACAATTTCAAATGTCTCAATTACCGCCAAAGGTATTGACTTAAATATTTGACTGGTCCTGAATAACAAAGCTGTTCGTCATTCAATTTGAAAGATAAGTTGAATTCTGATTACTTAGGTCAAACATACTTCGTCAATACTTCGTTATTCAGACATCCGTTACAAAAATGGAGGGTCTAAAGTAAATCGTAGCGACAAAATTGACCCTTCGCATATAATATTGTATCGAAAATTTGTTACGAAAGCAAAAAGTTTTCGGCCACCACGGATAGAAATTGGAAGTCTCTTGGATTCTATGAATTCAAATGGAACAAAAGAAATTTTAAAATGTAAAACGTGATTATTAAAGCCAGGCTTTTGTTTCAGGGACATATTGTCAGTGAATAAATGAGAAAATAGTCAAATGCATTTACTCAATTTTTCTGAGAATGCATGTAGGTTTTAATCCAACAAAGACTTTATTGGATATGTAGGGCAATTCCATTCACTCCTTTTAGCTAGATGTTCATATGTATTCCTACTTCTACCTGTTCGGCTGGATTCAGTACATATTTTTCAGCAACTGACTTTTCTTCCAGTAATCAAATGAATTGCTTGTTAACGTCAACATTCGAAAAATTCTGAATAAAAACTAATGACCGACTGATGATGATATGAACTAGAGAAAAAAAATTGTTGAAGCTGCAGAAGTCACGCTGCTCTATGAATATCTATATAAACATACTAACAGTGCCCTGCGGTTTCACTCGCATAAGTGTCGATCAGTGGTTTAGGCGTGAAAAGGTAACATACAGACAGACAGACAGACAGAGTTACTTTCGAATTTATAATATCAGTATGGATTGTAAATTATCGTCGCTATTCGTGTCTGTCTGAGTGACTCTTTTTATAAACTACGCTACGGATTTTTATGTAGTTTCCACCATCGTTTAGAAAATATATTCTGGCAAATTTATGTGTAAAATACATTCAAATTAAACTTACCCACAATAAAGACATCTCAATTTTTGTCAAGTCGTAAAAACCGTGCGAAGCTGGGGCGGGTCGCTATTTGATTTTAAATCAAAGTATTCATTATTATAATTTAAATTTATATTTTCAAGTCTTCAGTTATTTCATTCTTCTCTTGTTTGACATGTAGGTATAACCAATCGTAGGACGTCACGACTTGCACGGATTATATTATGTAATCTAAAGGAGAATGGACAACGAAGTATGGGTTTCTGCCCTGAAGCCCAATAAGATATATGCCAATGGGAAGAGCTTTTCAAGGGGAATATTTCCTACAAACACGACTTTTGCCAATTGTTAGTCAGTTTGGGGTTAATGGTTTCGATAATACTTAATCACTCACATTTAGAGCTGTGTAGCTCCTCACCGACTAACAATAAAGAGAAGTCACGAAATATCACGAAATATTCCTCTTGAAGACATCGTAACGCTATTGGAGCTGCGGCAGGATTTACATTCTGTCTGGCAGACCGACACTTAAAAACATTGTTCCTAAAACGGCATCTAGGAGGCCAATGTTGTAAAATGTCCGTTTATAGGCTTAATAAAAGATAATGTTTGCAAGGCACAGAATGAATAAAAGTTAATTATTTGACGAAATACCAGATTCGTCCAATCTCCTTTTATCAGTTTAATAAAATCTACACGGAAATAGGATTGCGGATGGTATTTCATTGCTTACTCAAGATTTACATATCTATATTTTAATTATTTCGATGAAAAAATTGTTTTATTAGGATAAAAATTATCACGATTGAGAATGATTAAATGGAGACAGTATGGTTTCCCTATTTACCAAGTCCTGAAAATAAAGCCATCGCCTGTAGGTAGGTACAGTTATACAAGTATTAATTAAGATATGACAGGAATAACGTCACCAAATTGAATGTTTATCATTAAAGTTGATTAGCATGTGTAGAAAAACAACACGCAATGGTCTGGACACACAATGACGAGAATATAAATTAAAAATAAAAATAATTGAATTTTTGAAGGCATTCTTTTCGTCTAGCGTGGGCGTTTATCGAACATTTACGCCGCGCTCATTACGCGACGAAGTTTCTAGGCATCGTCCTAATAGAACGCGAATGCGCGATCATCGTAGGTTCGCGTGAATTTTACTCGTACGAACGCACGATCAAACATTTTGAACTCGAATAGGTGTCCTAACTAACAATCGCACGACGTGGTCGTGCGACTTAATGTTTAGAAATCTATTCGCGCGAACTTAGTTCGTACGAACGCGCGATCAAACATATTGAATTCGAATAAGTGTCCTAATTTTGGTACCGATCGTGCCAGTGCCAAACTAGGTACTCCACGGTCGCTCGCGTCGTAAATTCGCGCGATGATCACGTATTCGCATTCTATTAGGACACCCAGTTTTTTCTATCGCGCGAAACGCGATGGTCTCGTCGCTTACTCGCGCGATGATTGCGCATTCGCGTTTCAAGGCTCCTACAAACAGGCGCGACACGCGATACAATCGCGCGCGACACAAAGTCACCACTCGTTGCGCGACTTGCGGTGCCTTTGTGTCGCGTGTCGTGTCGTGCTTGTTTGAAGGAGCCTTTTTTTGGACGATGCCTTACGCTAGCGAAGCGTCTACGTCAAATAGGAAGGCCCGTTGTACATACAAGTTTTTCTTGCCGTGAAAAACTACGGTTTATTCGCCGTGTGTAGGTACGGTCATCAGTGTTGTAGGAAAGCATTATTTAATTACTAGCTGCGCCTCGCGGTTTCACTCGCATAAGTTTCGATCCCGTGGGAATATTGGGATAAAAAGTAGCCTATATGCTCCATACTAAATTTTATCAGAATTGGTCTAGCCGTTTGAGCGTGAAGAATTAACAAGTATATAAATACACACACACACACTCACAAACTTTCGCCTTTATAATATTAGTGTGATTATACACCATGGAACCTTGTTGACGTTTTTGCTACGACGCGGTTTATACGCCGTACCGTATAGTAACCGTGCCATGTACAATCAACAAAAGAGATGCGTATGCAGGATCGTCGGATATAGTTGAAGTTTAGTAAGAAACCGATGGATGTTCTCGAATAAAATTTTAAGTTATTAATAGAATACAATTAAATTTCAGTCAACAACATCCATCGGTTTTTTACTCAACTTCAACTATATCCGTCGATCCTGGATCTCTTTTGTTGACTGTACAAAAGGCCTTAATGTCTATCCCCATTTGCTAGAGTGTCTCAAATTTCCGGTTCATCTGCACCTTTGACGATCTCAACAACGGCTCTGAGGTGTGAAAACGTGCCCACCTACTGGGCCCAAACAGTATAAGTAACATGATGTACCGTCGAAACAAAAAGACGAAGAAGACACTAAATGTTGCTCAATTGAAATAATACTTCTAAGGGCTGATTTTATCAAAGTCGGATATCTTTTATCCGTAGAATTAAATTGACGTCTGACAGTTCTATTATAGTATGGAAAAATTTACAAAAATTTATACCTACTTAGTATAAGATTCTAGGTATAAAAGTTTAATGAAATTCGCCCATTAATATCCAATCTTTTCAGTAAATCATGCTACAAAATGTAACTGTTCTGTGATTACGACAATTCAACACAATATTAGAATTCCGACAAAGTGATAAACAACCGAAAAATGGAACAGCAAAATCCTCAGTATTTTAAGCATGTTTACATTTCGGGCCATTTTTCTTTTTATGTAGGTATTCAGTGTCTTTTGTATAAATTTTTCATTGTGCTCTTTATGAATTCATTGTATAATAACTCTTTAAGGTACAACAATTTTGCACATTATTACAAGTCAGGAATAATGTAAACATAAACAACCGAGATAATTTTCAATATTTTTTATTATTTGCACATTTCAAAGTTGCAAGGGGCAAAACTAGTAGCAACTTTCTTTACCTATTTAAAACGATACATGTCTAAAGAAACAAAGATAATACCCATGATATCGATAAATTTAACCATTTCCTGGCTGTCCGTCGACCGGATCTACCTACATTTGGATTTATTACATAACAAGCATACATAATTAACCTATAATGTTCTTTCTGCTGGGACACAAGCCTCCTCTCTTCGAGAGGGAGTGGGCCGTAATCCACTACTCGGGCCGAGTGCGGGTTGGTGGATTACCAGTCTTCGATTTTTATGGTTCTTAGACTTTATCTTGACCTTTTCCGCCGTTTTGAGAGCAGTAGTGATGACATTTTTTACACAATATAAAGCGCCTGTCTGGATTAAAACCCACGACTCTTAAGTCGGGGCCGGTACCACTGGGCCACCACTGCTGCCTTAGATTTATTAAAACGCACAAATCCTTTACATGGGCAATTTAGAAAAGGTTAACATGATTACACACTTACTACTGACAGCTGTAGAACTTTCAAATAACAGTAATGCAGAAAAACTAATAATAAACATCATCTACAAACTATTTCTCTTGCTAATATTAACGAGAACGAACTTCCCGCTTTAGGAAACTTGTTTACCGAC
Organism: Luperina nickerlii; assembly: GCA_963855955.1. NCBI lineage: Eukaryota > Metazoa > Arthropoda > Insecta > Lepidoptera > Noctuidae > Luperina > Luperina nickerlii. Next base: position 10,199,816 of record OY979669.1, read on the forward strand.
TTTGTCTGCGCCGAGTTTCGGACGAATGGACTTCGCTGGGATGGCAGCTGGCTTCCATTTTCTTTTGCAAATTCAATCCTTCACACGTGTTTGTAGATGTTTGAGAAAAATGTCGTGCATAAAAGCCTTATTGACACAGATCAATTTCTACTTACTACGACGGCTTTATCTACTTTTCTAAGAGCAATAAGTTAAACACATATAGATATTCCAATCAATCGATTTTTATGCATACTTCCACCTTTTAAAACACAGATAGTAAATTATTTCAACGATCGAAAGCAAGGATCCACCAAAGCAAAGTCCAAAGCAGTTCCCTATAGCGACGACTAAATCCAGCGTAGTGCGCGCGACCTGCCGCGTCACCCGCTGGTACGGTCTGTTGTTCAGGATAAACCTGGCAGGCTTAACTCTTAACTCCTTCTCAGGCTCCAGCAATTTCTTCGACACCACATTGTAATCCGGCTCCGTACACGAAGGCAAACAGTCGCAATTCAAGCCCGTCTCGTTCGTGCCCGGAACCTGCAGCTTTCTTAGTATTTTGTAGTGTTTCGTCAAACACGTTAAACCCTCCAAGCCGCAATATCGATCTTTGTATTGGACAGGAGATAAGTGGTGTGTACAGTTACAGAGATTCAGTTGGGCCTCGATGCGACATTGAATAATACATACAGAGTAGCTGTATTGCTGGAAAGCAATATAGCTCTCTGGAACTTCGTCAGGGAATCTACATTGACGTATCTCGGGAGCGATCAAAGGTACTTCCGGCTCATTCACCACATCCATAATTGAAAACCTCACTGTAGCCTCTGCTCCATATAGCGTCGTTATTCTTCGATCATATTCCATATTCCAAAAGGGTATGTCTTCAGGTGAATGAATGAATGACTCGAAATCTTGTGATAGAGTTATTTCGAGAACGCCCGCCTCAGGGTTTTTTGCGAGAGCGGACGTGGAAAACATTTTGTGATTTCCATCGACGTGCTTGTTGTTAATCGTGTAACATCTCCCGTACTCTGTTTGCAGAGGTTTGAAATATTTGCAACAGTTAATCTCTCGGCCATTCCACTTACATGATTTAAATAGGAATTTGCAGGAAGTGCGGAATTTCAAGACAATTTCAGAATAGTCACTTGAGCACAAGGTTGTGTTTTGGCAGGATGATGTGCAACTAAAGCATGTTCCACTGAAGAAAATTATTTCTGCGAGGAAACGATCATACTTTTTTCCGTCGTGAATGTCGAACAACTTGCTGAGTGTCCAAAGTTTCTCAATATTGGCAATCTCGCAGACGGTGACTGACGCAAATGTTGTGTTCCAGTCGAGGTAATCAGTGCGAGTTGTGAACCGTATGGTGTTCTCTTGGTAGTGATCGTAGTACTTGCGTATTGTAGCTACGGCGATGATCCACACGTGAATGTAAATGACGAAGTAGATGAATCGGTACACGAAGTGCACATCCTTGCGGACAAGATAACTGGGCCCGTGTACAGTAAGATTTTTACAAGTATGTTTCATTCTATGATAGAACAACAGAATATGTTCCTTAATTTTACTAAATATTTTCATTTTGTGGAGCTTTTTTGTGGTCTAAACAGAAATGTAATCAGTGTCCGAATGGAAGGTTGGAAATAGGGCCGTTATTTATATAATGCATGGATTTAACGATCACACGAAATGAATCCATTTGCTTAATGCTTTAGTTGTGGTATAATACACATAACGTTAATTAATGTCACGTAATAGAAGTAAGGGTACGAACACAAAAATATAAAATATGAACGCTGAAAAAATATTTAAAACCACTGTTTGTAATCACTTTATACGGTACTCGTCATGTTGAAATTATCATCTATTGTTCGGCACTGATCCCATAAATGAACACATTTTGTTGCAATTTATTTTGTAATTTAACAGTAAAAATATTCAATACAGGCTTTAGAAATCCCCCACTCGGAGCTTCAATTAGCTCCACTACAATTTAGCAAGTCTCTGGAATGATTTAAGTCGCAAGGGTTTTTTGCCATCCCACAACCGTAAAATATAAACTAGAGAGTAGTTACTAGGTACCTTTCTTTATCATCTGTAGTTATTTATTTCATAAACATTAAAATTATTTGTATACAATATATAACGCAAATAACTATTTAATCCTAATTAAATTAATAGTTATCCAAATATATCTATGTACAAATAAATACAAAAAATCCTTTTGTTTTTTGGTCACTTAGGAGTCGAAGTACTCGTCCGCATTTCTGTCATCCGAAAATGTGCCCAGGAGACTGGCAGCATTGCCATGTTGAATGGCAATGCTAATTCTTTGGCCAGAGAACGTATCTTAATTTTCTCGATTTGTTTTCCAGTATCACGTAATAATAAAAGGCATACCTCTTACCTACAAACTACCTATTTTATTGTTCTGAAAAACTCATTCGATTTCACAAAGGGCGCGTAGACCGAGATGACATAAAAAACATTAGTGTGGAATTGTCCCAACCAAGATAAAAGGTTAGACACAAAGTGTACATTTAGGTTAAACGTTCCAACCGAGCATAATGGAACTTGATTATGTATTGTCTTGAAATATAAAATACGAAGCAAATTGAAAGGTTATAACTTCGACCCATATTCGATTATTACATTCTGTGGTATATCTCGAGGGAATGAAAATGGAATTTAATCCATTTGCAGCCTTTATTAATACAACTGAGGCTTTCTTGTATTAAATATCCGCAACGGTCCGTTCCACCGGTGATCCCGAATTCTCCTTACCTACGAACCGAGGACGGCCACCGCGTGGTTTTAAGCGGTGCGCGGTGGAACTCCGACCTTAATGATTACTCCGCCTCAATTTCAACTCGAAAAATGTAAAAAAAACTAGCTGCACCCGACTTCGTTCGCGTATATGATAGAAAGTAAATTGGATTTCATTGGTTTTTTTTTGCGTGAACCTTATTTAGAATTTTATTTTCTTTTTCTAAAATAAAAGTAAGCCCAGTAAGTAAAAGTACTCCCTATATTCCCATCAGCTATCTGGTAGTGAAAGTCCCGTCAAAATTGACAGACAGACAAAACAAAATTAAAATAGTTTTTGTAGTTCCGTACCTCAAAAGGAAAAATCGGAACCCTTATAGGATCACTTTGTTGTCCGTCCGTCTGTCTGTCAAGACCCTTTATCTCAAAAACGCGTAGAGGTATCGAGTTGAAATTAAAATTATATACTCAACTCTAGAGTCCCTTGAAGCTGTGAAAAAATCAAACACCTAAGTTAACGTAAAAAAAAGATACGGCCGTTTATGCCGCAAAATACGTTCATATTTCGACACTCTCAAGGGAATCAAAATTTATAGGGTACTGCCCGTTGTCCTAGAATCATGAAATTTAGCAAGAAGCAAGACCATGTAGCCGAGTAAAGGAAAAAATCCAAAAACCGGAAATTTGTAGGTACATTAAAAAAATCCCGCGATATGTATTTACATACAAGTACCTACAAAGTACGGAAGCCTTGGTACACAAGTCCGACTCGCACTTGACCGGTTTTTTGTTATAAGAAGGTAGCGTATATACTTTCATAACATGCATTTAGTAAAAAGCTGTTATTTTGATATTACAAACAGACACTTTTTTCAATTTTATTTATTTGTATAAGTAGATTACAGAGTATTAAATGTCTAATGGTGATAAAAGATGCTGGCTTCTCGCCATTTTAAATTATTTACGTGTTGTTACATTACGTACGTTGTTGTTACTTTTTTCATGAAAAATAATTACGTGCTTCCATAAACCACATATTTGCGTGCTACAACAGTGCAGTTTTAAAACACTAATGTGTATAACTTATGTTGTAGAGTGAAAAAATAATTTTAAAAGGAACCCTGAATGCATTGTTGAGAGAATTAATTTAAGAGAATTATGGATGGTGGAGCGAGCTTAATCCTGAAGTAGTTCTACCAGATTATGATAGGATTGGAACTCGTATAGTTCCAGCTCCAATGTCACCGTAGTAATTAGATTTCCTCGCTCGAATCAGTCGGTTTCAGTTAGACTGTTAGACGAATCTTCATGATTTATGTATGAATTTTGGAGACTTATGAGTAATTTGAGTTTATAAACGATTCCTAATTCATGAAAAAAAATACTCGAGTTTCTTTGAATGACGTTGGGGATGCCTCATTGCTTGGATATTCCAAAAATAAGGTGTAGTTTTCAATAATTGTTATACCCACTTTGACGCAAATAACTTAAACTTCAAAATGAGTGTAGGTTGATTTAGCAAATAATCTACACCTACTTTGACGCTAGAAATTGCAATAAATGCTATTAGTAAGTCGCAAATTTAACTCGCAAAGGAAAAGTGTCTAAACAACACTACCAAATTAGGGCACTGTAATGATAGCGTATGTATATAAATAAATAAATAGAACAAAAGTATCTAAACAAAACTACCAAATTGGGGCACTATAATGATAGCGTATAGAACAAATAATGGGTAAAAGCTCTTTATAAAAACATATATTTGATTTAACGATATGGGAACGTGTGTGTAGAATGTGTGCTCACAAAATGTTTTTACGTAATTCTAAACATCGTCAAGCGTGTTCACAAAATTCTATCATGAAATCCAATTACTCTAGGATTTACCGGCTTAGTTTTTTGCCATCCCATGTGACAAGACACTTGGGTAGTCCAAATTATGAATAAATGTTATAAAAATATGGCGTTATTTACTTTACGTTCTCGGTTCGTTTCTCGTTTGTACCATTTCCTGCGTTTTAAAATTGAATATGAGGTAATTTTATGTTTATTTTATTTTCCTTGTTGAGTTTAGGTTCTACCGATGTATGTACTGCTCGTATTATATTATTCAATCCGTGCATTGCTGGCGCTATACACTTCACATTGATCCTTTTATGCTGACGCATTTAGGGTGACGCCCTATCTCCCAAGTTCCAAGTTCCTCAAAGCTTTTATTATTAGCTAATAGTTGTACGATTCTGTCTTGACTGAAATCGTAAATGGTACAGTCGCCCAATCAATGTTTACGTACATAAACGGGTTGGGTACGTCTAAATGATCGTCAATTTAGACCAGCTTGACGAATACTGGCTTCCCTCGAGGCGATTGATCCCCTGACCGTATGTTACCCGTGTTGCCTTTATTATTACTACATGATACGTTAAATGATAAATGGTGATAAATGATAAATGGTTATAAATTGGTTCAAAAAACATTTTTACACTTCAAATATAAATTATTTTTTAAAAACTAGATGAGTTTGGTGTTTTCCAAATAAACTCAGAGGTCAGAGTCTACTTTAAAGTCCATACATACCTAATCTTGGTCAAGCCGTATTATGAGAACCATGTACGTATAGATTAATGTCTGAGATGGTCGGGTCCGGACAGGTCGCGACCTGTCTAGTCAGTGCACGCATTTGTCAGTAATCGTGTAAGCAGCTCAACTCAACGACTCGACGAATACTAAAGACAGTACATTTGGGTAGGCCGCGTATAGTACTTAAACTGCCAGATTATCAGGTTTGTGCTTAATTTCCTTTAACTATCGCCGTTTCGTGCTTCATTTCCTTTACTTATTGAGTCTGTTACATGCTCTGTGGAGTCTAACGGGCCTCTGCGAGTTGACTCCGGCCCCTTATATACTTACCAAAGGTTCGGTACCGTATGGTCCCGCGATATAATAAAGGCTTAAAAATAATAAAATTAATTTGGCTCGTTAGGCCCTTTGTAGACGGCACGGTTTCTTTACGGGACTTGACTCGTTAGGCCCTTTGTAGATGGCACGGTTTCTTTACGAGACGACGTATAAACCGCGGTAGAAAAAAGTTTCTGTCGACAAGCTTCCATAGTGATCCAGACAACACCGAAGACCGTGTGGACAAACCACACACGGCGGATAAACCGTAGTTTTTCACGGCAAAAAAAAAGCGTGTGTACGTGTCTGGCCTTAGTCTGGCTTTCTTCTTCTTAGCGTGTCGGTGGCAAAAATATAGTTTTCTTTTCTTAAATTTATTCAGCCCAAAATTCAGCAACGCGGATAGCATTCGCTGACGCAGCCATTAGGTCCTCACGTGTACATGTGACAGGGCATGCGGGCAAGATGGGAGGTGAGCCATTGTCTGTGGAGAGACATTATTGCGGCTTTTAAGCCTCTGTGACACTGAATTAAAATTGTGCATTGAGTGGTGTAGGTAATCCTGTAGCTTCGCCGCGCCTTCTCGATGCGGCTGGCTAAAGTCCTGCGAATTTCTGGAGGCGCGATGCCAGTCAGTGGATACAGCATTCGCAACGGGGTTGGTTTTAGGTAACCAATAATAATCCGTCATATCTCATTTAGAGCTGTATTCACTAACTTAGCGTGGGCTGATCGGCTCCATACTGGACTATATTTATTCGCCCGTGGAGAAACATTGTGCCATTCCACTTGTTCGCAGGACTTAAGCAGATGCCCCCCCATCTGGTGGATCTTAGGCGACGGAGTAAGTGGTTTCTGGTATGCACTTTCTGTTTGACATTTTCGCAGTTTTTCCGGAAGTTAAGAAATCTAACCAAAGCGATGCCAAGATATTTTGGGTGAGTACTCATCCATAATTGCCCTTGTCATGAGATATTCAGTGTTCGACCCGCTTGTCTGTTACGAAGGTGGAAGGCGCATGACTGCGTTTTAGAGGGATTTAGTTTAAGAGCATTAACATTAAAAAATACAATTCAAATGCTGAACTCACCTACATAATTACATTTCCCAAGGGTGAATTACAAATTTTGGCGGTTTACAAAGTAGGTCAGAGCGAAGTTAGCATTCGCTCGAGCATAACAACTAAGTTAATTTAAGACAACAAAAAGACAAATAAGCGTGGTTTTGGGAGCCTTAAGCAGTGCAGCCAGGAACCAAGCGTTTATAAAGAATTAGACTTTAACTTGGCTGCGAAACTCCTTGTGGTAAAATGTTGTAGCCTTTCTATATAACAAATGGTGATCTGCTCCGTATCCACCTTATACTTGTTTAAAAGAATCGAAAGCGCGTATTACCACATACTGAACTTTTCTTATAATAATATGTTAGATGTATGTATCTACTTTATGTCATAAAGAAATAAAAGCCTGTTGTGTGTAGGTATTCTATATAACACATGGTGATCTGCTCCGTACCTACTTTCCTACTACTTTTATAAAAGAATCAAGGGCACGTATTATTACCACAAGCAGATCCAAGATAACTTTTCTTATATGTTAGATTTATTTACTTTAGGCTAAAAACGAATGAACCCACTGCCAGAGACGGACCTCTAAGTTGAAAGAGGCAATATCCGCTTAAGTAGTGGGTGGGGTTTGAATAACGTGAAGACTGGACGGGGCGGTAAAATAAATTACCTACATGACTACATCTTGAATGACTTGATTCGGCCGTTGCATTATCAACAGTTTCCATGCAAACCAATCGGTCACCGTTTTCTAACACTACGACACAAATGACGGCTTAAATGTCTTACGTGATAGAAGTTGTGCGCTAACAGACTTTCAGCGCCACGAATTTTATTAGTACGTACCTACTGCCGTCTCTAGACGCGGTTGCCGGCTTAATTTCGTGCTCTACTGTTTGATGGGTTTCTGTTTTTGTTCAACCCTATTCATTCAATTAATGAATGTTCTCTTTAATTGCTAGAATATACGTTATTACATGGTGGCGGGAATTTATTTAATGTCGAAATATATTCGACGTTTCGTGCGTGCAAATATTCAAGGAATTTAACATAAATCGCAACAGCTCACACGAGATCCGATAGTAGATTTACTGATCAAAGCCTTATGGTCGGGTTGTCAGAAGCCAGAAGGAACTCCGAATACCGATTATGGGGACATTTCTGTGCTACTTTCTTATAATCGATTTTGATATAGGCATAAACGTGTCGTATTTGGTCACAACACTGACGATAACGATGATCTATTTGCGAAATTGGATCCATGATTACGCTGCATTTTGAGGTTTGAATGAATAATCGTGACAATATCATCAATACGTCTTCGAGGCTCAAATTTGGATGAGAATTGTCATCATAATTATACAAATTATTCCAAATAGGTATCTATTTAATATTGACATAGGGCTGATCGCAGTTTAGACCCAAAATCTTCGTATTCTGGAAGAGAGTAACCGTAGAGACGGCTCTTATCCTAATCTTATCTAATATTATGAATACGAACGTGAGTTTGTTTGTTACGCTTTCACGCTAAAACGGCAGAACGGACTTGGATGAAATTTGGCACACATAGACTAGGACCTAATTAAAGATAAAGGCTACTTTTCATTCTGGATCGCAGAAGAAATCGCAGGCAACAGCTACTTTTCAATAAGAATTGGTCCCATACACCAGACATTTTTTTTTATTTTGTATTTATTTATTCGTACAGTCTTAATAGAGGTTTATGTTTGTTTTATACCAATAAACCAGAAATGGTTTGTATTGGTACCTACTCACATTTGCTATAAGAACACTCCTTAATGAGTACTGAGTAAGGATAACTTAAATTTACTTATTATACCTACATCATTTATTTATTTATTAAGGTACACCAACAGCTTCTATGTATAATTTATCTTATGTAATATAGATCATAAAAGTCTCGGTCTTACACAGTCGTCAATTCATATATCATTCATGTACCCACACCATTTCTTTATGTTATATAAGCAAATAATATAGGTACACGAATAATATTACACATGGTGCGGTGGTTGCGTGGTTATTTAGTTTTTTAGGGCTCAGCCAAGAGCTCTTAGTGTCAGTATTGTCATAGAACATTGACAATTGTATCTCTTAAACGCGGTTTAGATGTACGGATTGCGTTTAGCTTCATTGGTAAAATGAGGCCTTAGTCAGTCCCGGCTGTTCCTATATTTTTCGTTTTTCCGCCTGCTCAAAGCATGCATCTTATGCAAGGAGCTGCTAAGACCTTGTCTAGATGAGTTCAGGGCACAAACATACAGATACACGATGAGATCGATGATCCTAAAACACAAATACCCTTTCCAGTTCAGACACATTCGGGGAAAATTGTTACGTCCATTATACGTGCGTATAGATACGCGCTAACACTTTATCTGCGGGTCTACTCCCTAAGCACGAATACGTTTTGACCGCAGTTACGGGAATTCCCTACTCTGTATTGCCTGCGCACGGAAGATTAGTTTGGAGCCTAAACTAAGAATCAATGACAACACAATTTGGCGGTTGTCCCTACTCGCGATGTATTTTTGCTTCGTTGACGAACTTAAAGAGACTCCTGGACATGCTCTGAAAAATCATTCTTAACAGGAATAATGTGTGCGGTTATGTCAACAAGAGCTTATAATCTCCTCATCCTGGTTATGTTGCTCTACCCGTTCGAGGTAGAAATAAACGTGATGGATGCCCATCCCCGTTTGCTAGCCGTCAGAACGTGTTTGGTCAGTGATGGACTGCGTGCAGGTGAGAATATTAATGCAACAAAATAGGTTGAGGTATCCTGACCAAACACGTGCGTTATTATTTTTCATTCTCGTGATACCTACGAATTTTATTTTTAAAATATTCATTGCGATTTCTTTTCTGGCGTAAAGGTCATAATATATTATAAGGATTTTTCATTAAAACTGAGTCGGTTTTATTATTGCAAATCAATATGATTAAAACATTTTGCATCCATCCATTTTAATTTGTTTATGCGTCTCTTTGTGAGCTTAATTCACCAAACCAGCTGTTGAACCTTTCATTTCGTAATTAAACGTGGTCCCTACCTACTAATTAATTTCTACCAACATTTCCTTAAAGAAAGGAAATGGGAAGGACTTACAGCAATCACACTTAGATATTCCGATGAAACTTTGAACGATTTGGGGCTCAAATATAATTATATTCTCATCTGAGTGAGTAATTATCACAACGATTTTGGATTTGATGCTAATCCTAGTGCTGTCTCTTTCACTCGTACGTGAAGCTCCTTAGAAACCTCAACGTCACGCGTCGGTGGTAAGGTGTCAACCGCATCTCCACACTGACTGTAAGCCGAGACGTTAACACGCGCGTACAATAAACATCAGCTTGTATAAGGATTACCTTACAAAGACAATATGTTGTGACGTATGCGTATGAAGGGTAACCACAACAGCTAGCTGTCAGTTACAACTGACTGGATGACACGAATTTGTAATAGTGTAAAGACGAAGCGTAAGGGTAGCCCGCGGAATTCAAATTTTCTTACGTTTTATTGCAATTTGCAGGTTGTATTTTGTTCTAAATATGATTCGTGTCCGGTACGGCTACATCTCGGAAGACGTAGCCGTACCGGTATCGGAATACGTGGTCGCCACTCCAGAACCTTTCGGCCCCATTGGCCATCTGTTCTGCGAGCAATGTGCCCTGCCCACTGCCACTTAAGTTTGGCAATTCTTCGGGCTATGTCGGTTACTTTGGTTCTCCTGCAGATCTCCTCATTCCTGATTCGATCACGCAGGGAAACTCCAAGAATAGCCCTCTCCATTGCCTTTTGGGTGACTTTTAGCCTTCTTATAAGGCCTATTATGAGCGACCACGTTTCAATGGCATAAGTCATCACTGGCAACACGCACAGGTCAAAGACTTTCGTCTTGAGACACTGCGGTATGTAGGACTAGAAGATATTGCGTCATTATTATATTCTACCTTTATTTTTTTCATTCAAATTGACATTGTCCTCCAAAACCAGTTAACACTGTAATTTGAAAACATTGTAAAGGCAAATTATGTTTAAAAGAGTAACCGTGGAGTTTCTTGCCGGCTCTTGTTCGTAGGATACATCCAATTGGAACCGTGCACCTGGCTTCTGACGTATCATAAGTGCCCATGTAGGTTTATGTAAACTAAAATATTTTTAATTTGATTTCGACCTTGACTAACATTACGAATTAAGGTAAACGTATCAAATCGGAAAGGTATCGGCACCGTATCCGTACCGTATTTACATACTGACTTTTTTTTTGTTTTATATTTATCTATATCTATACACATACTAATTTTCCCTGCATAAAAAAGACAATAAATTTAATCTGCAAAGCAGAAATAGCTGTGGCTCATTAACAAAGCTTAGAAACCCGTTCGCAACTCAAAACAATATTTTGATGAAAGTTAGTTCGATTAAAGTTCATTACGGTTCATTCATCATCATTATCATATCAGCTAGATAACGTTTCCCTCCTCATCAATTATGATGCTTTACGCCATGATCTAAAACAATATAGGAAGATAATATTATGTATGCGTAATATTTATAACCCTAGTAAAACGGTCAGCCATTTTGGCCTGGCCCTAGGCCTTGTAATTACTGCGAATTATATTGTCACCGCAATCGGGCCACCAGCGACAGCTTTAATTTATATTAAGGGGCTTACATGACTTAAAGCGTGGTCACTGTCGGACTGCATAGAAAATAAAAAGAAGCGCGATGACACAACGCTAATAAGTATAAATTTGTCAGGTTTTGTTTACTGTAGTCATTCCTAAACTTTGATTGCTTCTAAAACTTGCGTTTTTTGCGTTTAGGTCAGGTAATTCCCTTAAGGGCACACTTGCCGAAATTTTTCCATACAAACTTCGGGAGAATATTACTCCACTGTTTGACATTGTACATCCAAAGTTAAACATTCTATCGTTTTGTCTTATTATTAATTGTGTCTGTACGGAAACAGAATAGTAAAATAAAAAGCCATTAAAAAGTTATGAGCCAACAAAGATTCGTTTTTCTTGCTAATTTCAACGAATCTTTGGGTGTAAATAACTACTAAAAGATGGATAAAATCTTCAAAACAAAAACCGTACCGACAAAGCTTAATTATCGAAAAGTTCAATAAACTTTATTTGTAATTGATTTATGCAGTGGTTTTTTCATAAAACTCGATTTTCTAAAGGACGTTTCGTAATTTTTACGCGCTCGTTTTACCATGAAATCATCGTGCTTTTCACTCGATAATGTTTCCCCGCGCGGTGTGGTGCGGGGGAAAGACGCTCACGCACACTTGCACAATATGTCACGCGCACGTTTCTTACTATTTCGTCTGCCGCCATCGTTCGTATGTATGTAGGTACTATGTAGACTAAACTGCTGCTCCTTTGCGCTATAAATTATCATTCGCACGTGAACACTACATTGACCTCTGACTTGAACTTTGGATTTCGATACTACCTACATTATCTGTTTGACTTGGCACTACAATTTGGACTCCGTATTTTCATTATTGGAATTGTTGGTTTGAGTGGAAGCTGTGTCAGTGAAGTTGTAAGTACTTATTGATCGATTGAAGACTGGTGTGAACAACTGCAAATAAACAATGGGTAAGTCGTACAATTTCTTATAACTAACCTATTTAGGTAGGGACCTCCTCGAGCATATTTTTTGTTATAATATAACTAGCTTCTGCCCGCGACTTGACTTCGTCCGCGTGAAACTTTTTGTTCCCTCGACCCGTCCAGTCGCATCGCATCGCCTGCCTGCGCTATTACTACTCGACTCCTAAGGATCCTAGCGTCATGTTTAATAGCCTATAGCCTTCCTCCAGAGCTGGGCTATCAAATGCAAAATGATTTTTATTAATCCGACCGATACTTCCAGAGATTAGAGCTTTCAAACAAACTCTTCAGCTTTATAATACTTACTTACTAATAATTAGTAATAGATTACTTATAATAAATTATATTTTAGCTTATGGGTACATTTTGTGGCTTATTGCTCAGCTAAGACTTGGGCTTCAAATTAATTTATTTGCTAGAATGTAGCCTTGGCGACCGGCGCGGCCGGCGCGGCGCCGCGCGGCGGCGGCGGCGCGGCGCGAGCGCTGCGTTTTATGTAGGTAGGTAGTTAGCTACCTACACAAGGTGGGGTAGGCAAGACACTCGCTCAAAGAGCGGCGCGCTAGTGACTTTCATTTTGTGCTCCTGGAAAGGAGGGGAAGAGTGCTCGAGTAGTAGGTATCCATACATAAACCTAACCACTATCCCTTACAAAAATGTATTATACTTACCTATGTATAAAGTGAGGTTTATTTAATTTATCGTAAAATCAATGTGGCATTCGGGTGAAAACGGTACCCTATTGATAGGTAACGTATGTAGGTATATACTAGTTACCTGGTTTAATATCGTACGAGGTACCCATATAGGCATATTTGTACTAGCTTTTCCCCACGCTTTTACCCGCGTTCCCGTAGGAACCTATCCTACTGCTCCGCTCCCAGGAGTCGCAGTGTGTTTCATAACCTATAACTGTTATAGGTTATGATGTGAAACATCACACTGCGAGATTATGTTATAGTATAACATAATCTTTCTCAATAAATAGGCTACCTAACACAAAAAAAAACTTAAACTGGTAAGTAAGTAGGTACAATGCGTGCCACGAAAGATGAGACTTGACTTGACACACCACGTGGTTTGACTTGCGCAGAACACGATTTTAGGTATCTTTAGCGGTATGAGGTCTGAGTGCGGGACGGGACCGGACGTCATAGGGGCAGCGGAAAGACCTGGGGCGGGGTCAAGTCTCATCTTTCGTGGCACGCATTGTACCTAGTTTGTAAAATTAGCGCGTTCAAATCTCTTTGGTTCAAACAAACTCTTCAGCTATTAGTAGGTAGGTACTTATAGTAGTACTTACTTACTATATTTTAATATAGTACTACTTATCACATTATAGATATAATAATTATGGTCTACCTATAGATTACTAAATTTACGAACTGGCAGCAGCTGATCTTATGAGGTAGCCAAATACCTACGCCGCGCCGCGTCGCGTCGCATCGCTATTCGCCATTGCCTTTGGAGGGCGCCTCGCGCTCGCGTCTGAGGCGCGTGTGGCGTGAGAACGCGACTTCACGAGGGTTGTCAGATTATTATTATGTGATTGTTGATAGTTTAGTAATTCTTTATTTAGTACTTTATAAATATTATAAAGACGAAAAGGAATACCTTTTTGTGCTATCTTATTTATCACTCATTACCACTGAATCGCAGGCAGAAGCTAGTACCTAGGTCCTAAAAAAATAGAAACGGTAGGTAGGTATATGAATAAATACATTACTTTTATAAAATAAATAAATAATAAGTAGGTAGGTATATTACTTTATTATTACAGGGTCAAATTAAATTAGCTAGCGAAACTGCAGACGAGATGGGTATCGTTGTCTAAACACGATAAAATAAAAATCAAAAAGATTTTACTTATGTATTTTTTGGGGGTCAACGACCACTTCTAGTGATGTTACTGGAAGTATGAGATAGAAAATCTGGTTTCTTTTGTTTTTTTTTATTGATAAATCGATACCAATCCAATCACGTGAAGTTTACATAAAAAAACTGTAGGTATATTTAAACTTATATGACAAGGTGTCTCCTACACTGAGTGCGGCCGTTGACTCCACGATAGTCGTCAAATTTTTGTTTTTTTTTTTTGTTTTTTTTTTTGTTTTATCATGGTTAGATATCGATACCCATCACGTCTGCGGGTTTTACCCTGTAGGTATATAATGTTGTTTTTTTATGGAACAGATCCAAAAGAGAATTGGCGTATGGGAAAAAAGGGCGCCTAAAACTAAGTGCCCATCGCAAAAAGAAGTTAAAAAGAACATTGAGGGGATGTTTCGGGAATAAAGAAAATATTCCTCCTGCACTGGATACGTCCCAACCGTAAGTATTATTTTGAGTGTATAAATGACATAATATTAGGTCGTTACCATTCCCTCAAATTCACGTAGACCAAAATTAAACATTTTTAGAAGTTGTTTTATAACTGGGTCAGTTTATTGTGACCCAGCCGGTCTGGGATGGTGTGTGGTTGGATAGGTCTTGTAATTGTCTTCCATGTTTTTTCAGATCGACACGAGAGTCATTCGAACAGAATATCTGTCAAGCAGAAGTACATAATGCAATGTCTGCACAATTTCAAAATCTTCCTGGCGGAAATGAACAGATTGGTTTCGATATTCCTCATGTACTGACCACACCCCAATCGTAAGTGTTGTCATAGGTTAGGTATAACATTTTAGGACAATTCCGCTTCCTTTTTTGTTATATGTTTAATATAATTTCCGTTAATGTTACCCATGTTGTTTTTAGATTACCTCAAGAGTCATTTAAACAAATCGTCATTCAAGCACAAATACATGAAACAACCAGTTCACGGTGGAAAAATGTACCTGTAGAAAATGATTCTTGCGTACAGACTGGCTCCGGAGTCATTCCAACTCACATTGATTGGGATATCATCGAATCAGACGTTGATTTTGCTCGTTACACGCCGATTTTGTAAGTATGGAATCAGTATCAGCAAATACAGTAAAATCCATTTTGTTCGTTTTTAAAAAAAACCATAAGTACAAAGAAGTTTATAATTACTTTTGTGTATTGTAGATAATTTATTTTGAGCTATAGTGGTAGTTACAATCGGATAAAGATCGAATAAAAAGAAAATAAGTAAATTTGATCCGGGTTATGTAAGGCACACAATATTAAAAAACAAAAAAAACTCACGTCTGCGCCAAATAGCAGCAGCATAAATGTCAGACAACTAATGCCTGACGCTTTTATTCAAGTGGATCCTATGTTACGAGGACGTCTTACGGATGTCAATCAGTTTTATGATGTGTGTAAATATTTATATAGATAAATATGTGTTAAAAAAAGTATTTGTTTATAAATAATTATAGATAATATTATAGTGGTGTTTATGGAAAGAAATAAAATGGTGTGTTTGCGCAAGAAATAAATGACTGTCGTCAATAAATAATAGATAACATTTTAGTTATTAGTGGTTTTAAATCTATTGTTATTATTAGTGATAATAAACATTTATATTTTATAGTAGTGTTTAAATAATAGGTATAGGTGCCTAAATCTACCCTAACACACTACAAAAGCACCCTTATAATATGTAATTGAGTAAGCAACTGACAACCCTTGTAGCAATCTACCGCTACTCACTCTACGTTACGAGCTTGATACCTACGTACATCACAAAATACAGATAGTACAGCCTGTCTATTCTGTAAAAATTTCACCATGAAAACGTAGATGAAGTGAGCTGTCATTCCACCTGATGCTAGGGACTGACACTATTGACAGCTCACTCTAAGTTCACTTCACCCAACTTTTCACGGTGAGATTTGCCTACTTTGTGTTTCCATTTAGTTTTGTGATTGTAAATTATATACTTTTTTATATAAACAAATAAAATACTTTTTCATCATCATACACACAGTACAATTAAAGAAATACTTATCTATTAAAAAGACACACATTATGTACAGACGCCTGCATGTCAAGCTACTACAATCTGTCAAATTTCTTTCATAGATTTTCGACTTTATCGCTAAAGCATAAGGTTCAAAGTTGATTGAGGAAATTTGACAGTTTCGGGTAGCTTGATGTGCTGGCGTCTGTACTTACCTACTAGTAAGTAAAATGATTTTATAGTCTTACATTTCAGAGTTTCCAGGTAATCTAAAAAAGTTATCTCTGGATGATGATGATTGACGAATTCATGCAACCAAAAACAGCAGAATATATCCTACTCGTCATATTAAATATGTACCTACTTGAATACTGCCGGTCGATTCTGTAAAAATCTCACCGTGAAAACTTCGGTGAAGTGAGTTTGTTTTTGCTAGGAATTGACACTATTGACAGCTCACTCCACGCTCACTTCACCTAAGTTTTCACGGTGAGATGGTTACAGAATTGCACTGCTGTATAGGTAATATTACCGTAACCTTAGCGTACATCTGTGAGTATGTATGTAGGTACTACTTTGTCCGCTGCGGTACAAACCTGTACCTACCCAATAACTTTAAATACTTACATACTATATGAAAACAATCGTGATGTATCACGTCTTGTCTTGAGATTCATAAAACTCTAGAACTTACTCAAACTATTATTTCGTTTGTAAAAAACACTAGATTTTTAAACCGTTTTTAGTTAAAAAGATGTCAAGATTGTTTACATTTAGTTACGTACTTACCTAAAGTTTTTGGGTACCTATTGATAAAAAAAATAGGATAGGCAAATAATTTTGAAAATAATATAAAGGTAGTCAACTATAATGATAATAATTACAATTATTGTCTAATACGGCATAAACTGAGTAGGTAATAATATCACTCGCCGGACCTGCGCGTCGGGTGATGAATGGCGGTGCAAGTGTGCATCGTCCAACGTGACGTTTCATTCAATTCGGAACGGTGTTTGTGTGTGTGAATTAGACGTTGTGCGTGTAGACTATCGTCTAACTGCTCATCACTGATACTATCTCTGTCAGACACGATGCCAGATGAGACGGCGTGCTTTTTGGCCACGCCCACCTGAGTTCGAGCTCGCAGCTTGTTGCTCCTTAAACTTAAGAGCGTTACTCCAGAGCGGCGCGCCTCGTGTTTAGGTAAATTTACTCGCACAGCTATACAGTTAAACGCACACACAGCCGTCTGTGTTGGAGCGCGTATCATACACCGCTTAGAATCATCTTGATACTTAGCCAGTTTTTAGTTAGTAGGGAATGTTTTCGTTTTCCGTAAGCGGGGATTCAGTTTTTTGTTTATTGTAATAAATGAGCAATTAAATTATTATTAGTTAGGTTAAAGTAAATAAAAACAATTTCGTGTAAAATAAAATCTTAATATTTGTTGTCTCTAAGTTTCATGGACCTAGCTTTTCGGGGATCAACAATTTCGGGTAACAGGCATTTATTGTAAAAGCTGACTAGCCGATGTTCCATATTTTCGCTCCAAAATTTATCGTCCCTGATTATGTTTTCAGTCTTCAATTTAAAATCTTTGCCTGTCCACACAGCAAACAGACAGTAATTTCTGTTAGTTATATGCAGCTGCCCCCGTATCTGATAAAACCAGTCATGGCGTCGATTCACAGATCCATCTATTTTCCAGAATTTAATATTTTTTTGGCTAATAGCAAAATCTGCCTCTAATCCAAATGCCGAACTAGGACATTTAATTTCGGTGATGCCATCATCGTCGATTAGTCCATCCGGCGAAGCACCTGTAATCATAATAATTTGAAACTCAATACTCTAATTACTTCTTTTTAATAGAATTTAAGAATATAAAAATAAATTGTTTGTTAGAAAAATCTAAACTTGTACCTGCAACTGTTCTATGGCCACTTTTTCGTTTACTTTCCCATGTTGAATACTAGGGATATGGTCCAAGGAATATGAGTAAAGAAATTGTTTAACCAAAGGGGCTGGGCTAATAGTCGATCGCCGTTTGCACACTTTACAGAATGAAGAGGCTGTCAATAAACAACGTCGTAGCTCTAGCCAAAGTGCACTCTCTGTCTGAAGTACAGTATCCCTTTCAACTTCTTGTCTACTATTTACCTATAACATAAAATTTGGAAATATATTTTTAAGTCTAATATTATCAGAAACAATGTACAACATGTATCTGAACTTATGAAAGTATACTGTAAATACGCACTTGTTCTTGAAGGTTCTTGTTTTATTTGTCCTAAAATATGTTTATAAAGACCAAGTCATTCTTACAAGATTCCCTGCGTCAGGATCTTGAATTGAAGCCGTTTCTAATGCCTGCAAGTTTTCCTGAATTTCCAGTGTTTTATCACTGTCTTTTTCATTTTCTTGAGTCTGAAAATAATATGTAGAGTATAATATAGTGACACAAACCGTATGCACCATGACAGGCGATCGATTGTCGGCTTAAGATAGCACATAACTAACAATGTTTTTTTTGTGCTAAAATATGTATACAAATGACCAAGTAATTCTTACAAGATTCCCTGCGTCAGGATCTTGAATTGGAGCCGTTTCTAATGCCTGCAAGTTTTCCAGAATTTCCAGTGTTTTTTCACTGTCTTTTTCATTTTCTTGATTCTGAAAATAATATGTAGGGTATAATATAGTGACACAAAAAGTAAGCACCATGACAGGCGATCGATTGTCGGCTTGAGATAAATAAATAATGAAGAAAGGTCTTATTTAGTTTTGGTTTAACAACTGCTCAATCAAAACCAAGGAAACACGTGTCTGCCGCAGCTAGTAAAATATAAAGTAAAAAAATAAAACTTACAACAGCATTTTTATTTAAGTCCTGGTTTTGAAGTATTTGAACTTCTCTTTTCTGCCTATAACAACGAATTGGATATTAACTTTATCTTATTACTACTGTGTTTCATAAAAATATCCAAACAAAAAGTAATAAAAAAAAAATACTTCAAAAAGTAGTAAGTATATTGTTTCTTAATTACACCTAATAAAAATATATTTTTTATAAGTAGAGAACCTCGGTAACATACCTTTTAGCTTCATTAGCCTTGGCCAAATTTTCGTTTTTTTTTTTGTTCCCATATAGCGCCTTTTGTTAGCCATATCTGAAAAAAAAGTAAAATGAAAACATGCATAAAGAAGTCTAATTTAATCTTTCTTAAGTTAATAGAACACCATTACATTAAAATATGTACTCACCAAAGTTTTGTAATATAATAAAAATATATTATAATAAAACGTATCAACATGTCCTAGTCGCGCTAAAAACTCGCGAAAGTACGATAATATTTTACGCGACTCGCGGCTACGGGAGCGACACACGTCCTACCTCTGAAAGGCCTCGGCCGGCACTGAGCGCTGGCGTGATTCCGCGCCGATTATATAGCTGCACTAAATAATTCATAGTAAAATAAAAAAATAAGTTATTAAAAAAATATTTGTACCATGTTTTAGAACGTAAATGTCTTCGTTTACTAGGCCTAAAATAACATATAAATATTTCAGATTTCATCCTAAACTAACGCGTTTAAAATATCGAAAAGTGGCTAAAATTGACACTTTTGAATATACTTTTCTTGAATGAAAACTTACAGTAATCGTTTTTTTTTTTCAGCCATGCACTAATAAATGCTATTATTATTTATAAAGCAACGTTGTTATAAGTTTGTCGTATATGGTTTTACTAATACCTTGCATTTGCGTAGACCGTCGATCGCTAGTTTAAAAAAAGGCTTGCATAAAAACTGTTCTATTGAGAAAACTGTACGAATAAATGAAAATGTTTTTCAGCCATGCACTAGATTATGAAATTCCCATTAATATGACGTCAATATCTTATCTATAGATTAAACAGATTATGGTTTTATTGTCCGTCGGAAATCATCAATTTTGACTCCAGCGTGGCTCTAACGGATCAACCCTCTTAAATAATTAGAAAATGGATACCACGCTGACTTTTGAAATTCTTAGTCTTGTTTCGAGCTTTTCGAAAGCTAGTCAAGTTTACGTTAGCTACTTCAGTTTATCAACATGTTGGTACGAGAGTTAAGGGTTCTTCAAACAGGCGCGACACGCGATAAAATCGCACGCGACACAAAGGCACCGCAAGTCGCGCAACGAGCGGTGCCTTTGTGTCGTGCGCGATTATATCGCGTGTCGCGCCTGTTTGTAGGAGCCTTTACAGTTTCAATCGGTTGAGAGTATAAAGGTCAGTGAAACACCTGCAAGACCATTAAAATATTTACACAAATTCCCAAGTAAAGCCATAATTAAAAATTGGTTCATTCCATAGTTTGCAATTCATTATTCAACCTCGATGCTAAACTGGCAACTTTATTACTAGTTCGCGGCGGCTGAGCACTGCATTATTAAAACATGGTCGACTCCATTTACCTATGTAATGTTCAGTGGAAAATGTTTGCGTATGTTAAAATAGCACAGCTATTCTGTTGTTTCCATGTTATGGCATACTGTGTTTTAAATTAACAGGAACACCAAACGTCAGAATTTCGAAAACATTCACACAATGGAATCTCTGTTTCAAGTACACACATTCCTACAATCACACATAATCTGATTAAAATAAAGCGCATCCAGCGGATTTCAGCGGATTTTAAACAAGTTATGTCCCCAGCTGCAATCTACTTACGTCCGCTTTTTGGACGACTACATTTGTTAATTTATTCAGCGCTTTTTTCACTTCCTCATTGTATGTAATCAGTCAGTTGGACATATCAATATCCAGTTGAATACATACAGTTGGTGCTTTGTATGTAAAAAGACGAACCGAATTGTTTGTTTTAAAAAAATGCCCAGGTTTTTTTGAACATGCATATTATTACATTGGCAAATTACAAAATGTTTAATTTTTTTGTGCATCAAAATTGAAATCATAGTATGAAGTTACTGTTTTGGATATCATTTCAGCAATAAAATCACAATACTACTCGCAAATATTTTTTTTTATTGCTAAATGGGATCGCTCTTGACTTCGATCACGCCTTATGGAAAGCGATGGATGAGGTCTATGATGGAAGTAGCGTGCCCAGAAGATGCCCAAGGCATTGGCACTCCCACGCCTTGTGTTAATTTATGTTTAGTTTTACTTTAGGAAAGTTGTCTCCTAATTTCTCTATTCACTTACGTTTAATACGGTACAAATGGAAAGTTGCGGTAGAGACAGAAGTTAACAGAGGTCAAAATACAGGTCCCAAGTTTTGTGTCCAGGGATTCATTCACCAAAGTAAACTTTCATTAAACATTTATTAGGCCTCCAGGGGAATTAACTACTTAAACGGATCAAGGAGTAGATCAGAAAAATTATAAATTCATATTAGGTGGGTATTTAAAAGTTAATTGTCAGAGTTTGCACGTTCACCCTAATTTACGAAAGCAACATCACTGTCTCTGTTATTTATGAGACACATAAACTTCTGGATAGCAATATAAGTTGAGTGTGTGCTAGCCGAGAGGACGCGCTAGTAAAAGTAACAAGTGGGGCTGTTTGATTGTTAATATGATTTGCAAACGGGCGGCGCTCGCAGCAATTTAATGTGGGAAGGAAAATCCATTTCTTTTCACTTTTTATGGATATCATCTTCATACTAAGCCGTATGTGGTATGTGGATTTTAGTAATTTATTTATTTCTTGGATCGCCAACAGAGGCTACCCAATTACATGCACGTTAACATAAACAGAGACAAATACAAGTGTGCGCTTACAATTATAGGAGACCATATCATTTATCTACTTATTATCAGGTATAATAAATAATATAATGGTATTTTCGTCCTTGCTACCCGAAACTGTTAAATTTTCCCAATCAACTTTGAACCTTATGTTTTAGCGTTAAAGTTGAAAATCTATAAAATAAATTTGACAGATTGTAGTAGCTTTATGTGCTGGCGTCTGTACCTATGAATAAGGTACACCAAGTTCAACAAGGACGAAAATATTCAAATAAATCAAAATAAAATACACGATAATCATAAAAAAGCGCAATTAAATAATTATTAATAAATAATTAATCATTTTACTAACATAATTATATGTTTGACATTCGATTACATTGTTAGTAATAATACTCAAACATTTATCAGCTGATCCTATGTTTCATTCGTTTATAAAATGACGTGTACTAATAACCCACAGACAAGTGGTAATAACCGAGAACGTTTCGGAAACCCTGTGCAATTTTTCACCTCGAGCTGGATAGAGCACTCTGGGTAACTTCACCGCAGAGGCTTTTATTCCCATCGCCGGAAATGAATGGATGGCATCAAACGGAAAATACGTCCCAAAAAGCGGTAGTGTTATAAAGTGTTTTGCTCTTTGTAGTAACGAAGGTAATCCCGCGGCGAGACCGCTACGCTGCGGCCGACCTACAAATTGCATTGCTAGACCGAGCAACGAGATTCGACCAGCAAATTAAGATGGCCGTTTTCAGCTCATAAAATGAATATATGCCAACTCGGTACGGTACAGGCAGCCGCAGATAGATGTAAGAAACATCGACAAGAAATCATTTAATTGCCCACAATTTCATATTGCACATTGGGTACTTCATTGTAGTTACCACATTGATACAGTATTTTGGAACACAAATTGTAGTCAATCAAATGAATTCTTGTCGAATACCCACATCTTTTTGCTGACTGTACCTACGCAATTAAAATAGGGCTCATCGAGTTATACCGACGACTTTGGATTATGGCGTGTCATCTCTATCATTCACTGGCACCTGCGTGACAGCCCGATATCAAACACAAATAAAATTGAAATAATGTATTTTGTCTTCACAAACAATAGATTTTATATTAACACCGGGAACCTTACATAATTTTCTTTGATTTCTTCTCTGATTTATTGAAATACTTTCTCATCAGCCTTGTATTTACGGAACGTCGCTATTAACGTGCCAGACTTTTACCGGGGTTTATATATCGTTAGCGTTTTTCGAAGTCAAGGCACGATCTCTGTCTCCGGAATCGTAAACGTACTTTAGCTTGAGAAGTCCTCGGAAATAGGATATAATCAAAGACTTTGGGTTTTGCTTAATTATTTCGAGAATTTTGTGTTTAATTAACAAATATAAATTAATCTTATTAAGTAAGAAAGTTAAAGCTCCAAACCTCCAAAAACAGTGTTTAGGTACTAAAACTATAATTTAGAAGCTAAGTGTTACCTAACTTTCGTACCTATACTTTCCACGAAAGTCTAAAATCAAAACAACGCGTCGGATGTTCATTGCGGCCTTGGTTTGATGTCACTTGCCAGCCCCGGGGCATTTGCGTGAGCCAGTGACATGAAACCCACAAAAAAAGTACACAAAGGGAGTAAGCCTACGAAAGATTCTGAAAGTTTGAAGTTGGAACGTGTTCCGATGTGACGATTTTAAACTATACGGGAGAACTCAAATAATAGGCCTTCTTTTGTGAAACAGACGTGACTCGTGAAATACTGACATTGTTCCGTTCTGAAGTGCGAAGTAAAAAAGGAACGAGTTGAAACTGCGAAGTACCTACGTAACTACTTACATTGCAGACTACTTCGCTCAGGGGTTCAGACGTTGATCGTTTTCTCGTGTATCGCATTCGAGATTTAATCGAATAGAATAGTGCCAGTGAACAATTTGTAAGTAATTCGTGAAAGTTTTCGATTTGCGCTGTAACTTTCCGTGTTGCGTATCGGGAAATTCTTACTAATTAGAAAGAATTTCCCAATACGCAACATGTTTGGAAACTTCTTAATTTATTTTGATAAAAATTGATTTCTTTTAATTCAATGTATTAAGTACCCATACTTTACGAGTAGGTACGTCTCGAAGTTTTTCGGCAGTCGAATGTTTTATTGGTGATACGAATGGCGACTTCCTTTGCGTGAAGTAGGTGCTTACACAAACTGGTCATTCCCTTCTCAGATGATAGGTATGGCAATTTTATAGCTTACTGCTGCCACGTACGGCTTTATCAAAATTGATTTAATAGGTAATCAAATATTCATGGTATGCTAGGGTCAGGATATGTATTATTCAGCTCAGCACATACAGTATTATCTAGTCCACTTTGTATGGGAATTATCCAATGTGTATTCAACATTATATCAGAATGCAAAGTCAAACTGACGGCTGCTGCAGTGAAATTCAATTAACAGATCGTAAGTGAATTGTCTAGGAATATTTCACTGTGGAACAATGAAATGTTTTACGTATTACGCTGTTTTGCATTTAACCTAGATCGCTCTTTAATAGAATCCTCATAACGTAACAATAGCTGTAAAGAATTATTCTATTCACTCACCTGTTTTGACAAGTTTGAATGTCACTTGTTGTTGGTTCTTGAGCTGCTCGTTATGTGTCGGGTGCGTGAGTTCTCGTAACGCCATCTCGACGGACGGCGGCTGCTGCATGGTGGAAGAATGCGGCAGCGTCCGCTCTCTCACTCGACTCAGTCTACGCAAGAAACTAACTTTCTTCGACTTAGAATTCGGACCTGCGAAAAACAGAGTAAATTCAGAGTTAAATCACATGCAGCACAAGTTTCAGAAAGTCATTAATTAATCAATTCAACAACCCGCACACTGTTATGTAAAACCTCATGGGCGTGATACGTGCCTAGTGAAGCATTAATGCTGTTATTTCGCCAAGTAACCATGCTAAATTAATGTGACGATACAGGTTAGTCGGATGATCACGCGTTCTCAAACTCAAACCGCACTCTCATTCAGAACCTTCAGTAGACGAACGTTGTGGTGTTGGCGTCGGAGGCGTGGAGGTGCGAGCGGAGTTCGCGAGCGAGCTTGGCTCGGATTGGGGCCGCGGTGGGAGGAGGCTCAGCGTGGACTCTGTAGGTGTTGGGAAGTGCGCAGCCGACAGATCTGACCGGCGGTCCGGTTCCGGAGTCGTAACTCGGATGTGTGCACGAAATTGCGGTGAGTTCGCAACTTCGAACAGTGCATCGAAGTCGCGATCGAAAATGTTCTTTCTTGAGAACGCTGGAGTAGGAAGGGGAGCGGGCAGTTCGAATTCATCGGGAGCGGGGGTTCTAACAATTTTGCCAAATTCATTGTCCTCATGGCGGCCGAGCTTCTTGAGCAGCTTCGCTTTAGTGCGCTCGCGCAGCTTGGGGCGCTCGAGCGACGGCGTCGGCGATGCCGGCGCGCGCTCTGGTGGCTCCGGAGGCGCCGTTTTGAGGTGGGTGTTATCGCTGGGTTTATTGAGGGTGGGGGTGCGGGGCGGGGGGATCGAGCTGAACGGCGCTCGCGGCGGCGGCCCGAAGATCAAGTCAAGCGTAGGCCGCTGCCGTGGCCGAGGCAGCGATTGCGAGCGGTATGTCAGGGAAACTACTTCGTCCGCAGGATATATTACGTACATCCCTGGCGAGACCGCATCGCGCAGGCCCCTCGCGCCCTCCGAAGAGGTTTACGCGCGTCGATTGAGCTACTACTAAGATCTAGTGGCAAGTAACTCTCTTCGGTATTGTATTCTCCGTTACCACCGGATTTGACAAAGGAATAAATTACAAAGTTAACGTCGATTGGAATGTTTTTAAATGTTAAATTGCCTTTTGCGTACTACAATGTTAGTTGAAGAACGATTAAGGAATGTTTTATGGAAGGGATCTTGAGCCATAGTAGGTAGGATAGGAGGGTTTCTTCGTGTAATGTCTGCCAATTCCGAACAACGAATCTTCAACCTAGAGAAAAAAAAAGTATTGCTTATTAACTGAGCACCAAAAGTCATGACTGTTGAGAAAAAAGGAGGAAAATGCGTGGAAAAGAAACTCGCCGCAGGATCATTTTGTTTTGTACTCGTGTTTGTAGCAAATAGTACAAAAACACAAACAGTGTCTGAACACGCAGGGCTGACATGACACGCATACGTACATAAGTACGTAATGTATGCAGGAACCGACTAAGTTTAAATTGTGATCCGTTTAACCAAACTGTATAAATTTAGTACGTCATATTTAGTCATGATTTGTGAAACTGAAATATTCGAATAGGTTGGAATTCAAATAATCATTCAAATAAAATTCAATTTATTTGTATAGCAAATACCAACAAAATGGTTTCAGCAGTGAAAAGTATTGGCGTGAATTGAATTGGTTCACTTGATCACATTTAGAATATTTATATGACAAGTTATTATACGTGTACGGTATCTACATAATTAAAATGCTTTCGGTATTATTGAAAACTCAATATCCTTTTTTAAAAACTAAATTTAATAGTAGGAGGCACCAAAATATCTAAAAAACATTTTCTGACTTTCTCCGAATTTGTATTTCACTGGGACTTTTTAATTGTGTAGGTAAATCACCATCCAAATTACGTGACACTGTTACAATTCGAAGGATTTGAAAGAAATACATAATTATACTAGCTGACCCAGCAAACGTTGTTTTGCAATATAGATTATTTCTAGGATTTTTTTTTTAAGTTTGTTAAAAAAATTGCTAGTAGCCGATTCTCAGACCTACCCGATATGCACACAAAATTTCATAAGAATCGGTCAAGCCGTTTCGGAGGAGTATGGTAACAAACATTGTGACACGAGAATTTTATATATAAGATGTTTGAAAAATTAAATGTAGATAAAGTGCAAATACATAAACTCACGTTTTCTTCCCGGGGTAGGCACAAACTACAGAACGCCACCGGCTATGATCCTTACATACTAATTTTGCCTCGTTTACGTTCATACATCTGGTCATACACGCACGCCGGTTGCGCAGGACTCGCAACCTGACCTTTTTGAAGAACATCACCAATATGGTCACCATATGTCCTCTTAGGGCGTCGTCCCGGCGTTTCCCATACACATCTGTCTTGTGACTTTACTTTTTTTTATTGTTTTATTTAAGTAAATAATGTAATGAATATTGTTCAATTGTCGAAATGTATGTTATGCAATTAAACGACAGAACGTAGTTTCATGTGTCCTTTTACAACAATAGAGCGTAAAATGTGGACCGAACTAAATTCATTAATTATAGAAAAACATTATTTGCGGAGCTTAAGGCGCTGCCCAAACGTAGGATACCATATAACGCTCAGTTTTTTGTCACCTGATAAAGCGTGTTTGTACAGACACCAGCATATCAAGCTACCCGAAACGGTCAAATTTTCCCAATTAACTTTGAACCTTATAATGTAGCGATAAAGTAAAAAATCTATTAAAGAAATTTGACAGATTGTAGTAGCTTGATGTGCTGGCGTCTGTACATATTACAAGTCAAAAAAAAAAGTATTTTCAAATGTTCAAAGAAAAGACTTATTCAAAAATATTTCATAAAATAAAATAAGTACCTATTATAATAAAACAATCGTAAAACAGTGCTCAAACATTTTTTTGACGCATAATTCTCAAAATTTTGAGCGTAATAATATTCGATGTAATGATAATAAAGGGTTTTCAATCTATATTTGTAATTCGATCAAATAAAGAAATATCTTAAAATTATTCCACTGACCCGTGCATTTATTTTTTAATTTATTTAAAACTGCAAAGATACTTTTATATTTGTCATGATGTGGTTGTCATTCGATTCAACTTCCATCAAACGCATCGTTACCGTGATGCGCTATTATGCTAATAATAACCATATGAGCGATGTATTCCTAATGAACTCAAGTTTTCTCTTTAAACAACGGAGCATCTAAAATGTAAGTATAAGTAGTTTAGCTAAAGTGTAAACTAGGCGGAAACTTAGACAAACGGGTCAAGTATCACCACAATAGGCGAGGGGAGCAAAGTGAAGGAGCTCTCACAATTTTTCACGAACGTGGCGGTTCTCCACAGATTCATTTAAATTTTCCTTTGCTTACGCTAATAAGGGAATGCTTTGTAACCACACTTTTTAATGAGGTCAGAATATGCACGTAGATCCAGGACTTTTTGTTTGAATTTTAAACATGGACATTTTTGTTGAGGACTTAATTTATTTATTTTATAATTTATGTACACACAGTAAAACAACAAATATTGACGTTTTCACTCCGTGTAGTGTGAGTGCAAATAGGGTCTAGAGCACTTTGGCTATGTTTTTTTCTTACATTTTTGCTCTATTTTTGTCTAGTTTATTACAAAATCCTAATCCAGTTCAGTCTATAAAGAATATTCGATTTTTATTCAATATCTTTGTAAAGAACATTTTAGGATAAGTGCCCATCAGTACGGCAATTTTTAAACTCTTACCTACTACCACTCAATCGTTAATTGACCTATTTAGTCTCCAATCATGTAAAGCAATTAGACGTACATACCTACGAGATGTATAAGAGTGTTAGCGGCATTTTAATGGTGGTTTCAGTTTGCAGTCTCGAGTGGAGTTGGTACGTCACGTAAATAAAAAGATTCGTATACAGGGTTCAACGAATGGCTTGGCGGATTGCCTACGAGGTGCTTTTGCGAAAACTGAATGACGGATACAATATACTGCTATTTATAATTGTTGTTTTTTTTTTAAATAGCTCGCTAGATCGGATTACTACAACCTTGAGTTTAAATATTGTGAAGACATGCACTGGTTGAAATGTAAAATTTTATTTGCACTCGACAGTTTTTGTAAGTAGGTTTCAAGAACATCTGTGAGACAGTCCGAGAAATAAATTGGCTCTTGTCGCGAGAAAATGGACATGAACGTGAGGAACTTAAAATGCGATTTGAAATACCCTTGTTTATCTATAATATGATATTTTATTAGTTCGATAAGAATGCAAGAGTTATGAAGATAATAAAAGTTACTATAATATTGACGTCATTTCGACGTCACTAACTGACGTCTTCCTACGCACTTGATGGGTTAGGTTTTTGTACGAATATACGTGGGTACAGCAAAATCATAATTCACAATAGCGTAATATTTTGTGAGTACTTACTGAAACCATGAAACACGTGCTGTAATATTTATGTCTTGTTTCGAAATAAATCATTTTCAGATGGACGTTGTGTTATAACTCTTTTACTCAATGGCTAAAGTTGAGAACCTTTCAGGGTTCATTAATGGATTACTTACAACTTTAGTCTTCTCTCTAGGGAAGGATAATCGGAGCAAAAAAATTAAAGTAAATATAGGACTGTACCTTATTTCTGACAATATGTATCCCACCAAAAACATTTCATGTAAAGTAGGTTGCCAAGACTTAAAATACTTTCACTTTTAAAAAGCTATCACATCTAAAGTAGAGCCAAGCCCCTAACTCTACAAGATCTAACTATACAAACCTCATATCTCGGTCCGATCTATTATCCCTAAGGAATACCTTTAAGGGGGCTGGAGGGTGAAGTTACAATTTTCCTAATTTTTTTGTTGTATATGTGCAAATCCTAGCCTGCGTACCAAATTTTAAGTGTTGGGAAGTACCCTAGAGAATTTATTTTATATACAGACCTTCCCATTATGGGGTTGGAAGGGTGAAAGTAACGGATGTCTTAATTTTTTGTTGTTTGTGTGCAAATCCTAGCCTGCGAACCAAATTTTAGCTTTCTAGAACTTTGAGACGTGCCCAAGAGGGTTTGATGAGATAATAGCTAAAATCCAAAGTAAAAAGGTTAGATCAAACTTAGTGTGTTTTATAAGCCAAATTCAAATTCTCAGTATAAGATTACATCTTATACTGAGAATTCGAGCTCTCTATCATTATGCAGGCCGAAGTTTTGAGGCCGAGGGTTTGAAAATATGACAAAACGCTTCGAAAAGGTAAGTAGTGCCCCTGCAAATAGCATCCCGTGCCCCCAGAAAAGAGTTGACCGATATAATTATAATGTCGCAATGAAATACTTAAGCAGTTCTATAAACGTAACGTTGTGACTTGTGAGTAATATTTAATTTATTTAGTTTTTGGTTTTTTTTTAATTTTTTCTATTTTCTTTTTAAGTAGATTGATTTATTTAAAAAAAGGAACAATAACAAAATTAAATTCTAACTTAGCTAAAACTATACAGATAATTAAAAAATAGCGTCGAAAAATTCATCCGCATCGCTGTCGACTGGTAATGTACCCAAGAGACTGGCGGCATTACCACTTTGTATCGCGATGCTTAGCCTCTGGCCAAGGTAAAAGCCAGCCCTTGGGTCACGGGAAGTGTCAACCAGCCGCTTAGATATTTCTTTGGGTTATAACATTAAAAGCAAGTATTTATGAAATTACTTCATTATTTTTTTTTTCTGTGGACTTTGGTCTGCAAATAAATGTTTATTATAATTATTAATAACTGGCAGCGCCGCGCGGTTTCACGCGCGTAAGTTTCGATCCTGTGGAAACATCGGGATAAAAAATATCCTATATGTTAATGTTCTATATGTTATGTGTTAGCCTATCTATGAGCCAATTTTCATATAAATCTATTCAGCGGTTTACGCGTGATTGTGTAACAAACATCCAAACATCTTCACAAACTTTCACATTTATAATATTGCATGAATCTAATATTCTTACATCATCTCCTTCAGACCCATATCAACATAACGTTTATTCATGCATAAATAGGAGTCAAAATAGGAAATATTATTGTAATAATCATGTCAAATAAAACACTTCAAAGAATATAGAGAGAAGGGAGCGGGAGGGGAGGGGGTCGTAAGACGGGTAGAGTATATATATGATGTGTTATCTATATTTGATTTCACATACCTACGTGTTGTATTTTAAATAAAATCTTACATTCAAGAATGCAGACCAATTATAAGTTCAATGTCGGAATACTAATTACGAATTCAATAATAGACAATTTCATAAGTTTCAGTTATGATTACTTAAAAAGTTTAATATTTATATTTAAACAATTCCTATAGAAGTTGTAAACGGGACCCAATCATTGAATCACAATTTCCGTACAAATTATTTCGAACAAACTTTCTATGGAAACTTTTGACATTTAATTATGGAATTTCGTCAAATATTTGATGATTTTCTACACAACAATACGATATAAATAAATCAATTAAATGGAATACTGAAATTGATATAAAAGAAAATACGACGTTGTCGAATATACCTAGTAGTTTGTCAAAATTAGTGAAATGCCATTCCAAGTTACAATTCTATAAAATCTTTTTGCAAAACTAAAAAGTTGAAAATTACAAACTACATTTCAGACATCTCATAGCGTTCTATTAGATATAAACAAGTGGCATTTCCTGAAGAACGTCCCAAAATAAATGTCATATTAAACTGAAGTAAATTTTATTTTGAGTCAAGAATCGAAATCAACTCGGTTCCGAAATAAAATCGTTGACCTCATGAAATTAAAATTTCAGAAGTAGATCGAAGTAGGTCATTGTGTGAAAAGCAAACGGATTTGAAGCTCCCTATACAAAGAGATGAATGATTTGTAGTGGTTTTGCGAATAACAAAGAAAGAAAAATCATCGAGAGTGTTCAATGATCGTTGTTAAACCATTCGTAAGTGTGCACGAAAACGAAAATAAATTATTTGGCCTCCTTTTATTGTCAGAATCTTTAAAGGTTTTTTCTAAATGAAGATTGGTGTGAAGAAAGAGCCGTATTTGGAAAAGGGAAAACCCTTAACTTCTCAAGAGCCATTCTGGCGTACTTCAGGACAAAAGCAATGTCAATTTTTCAAAACAGAGTCTGTATAAAGGAGTGAGAGCTACAATTTTTGACGTTGAATTCTGTGTGAATATTGTTGACGAAACAAAAAGTGCACTAGTGGCGCGGGATCCGGTTGCGGATGAAAAGGTCGAGTACTTCTCCACAATGGAACGCCGCGGTCACGAGATCACCCTTTCCCTGTCCTCATTAGTATTGCGAAAAAATTCGAGCACGAAGCCAAAAGTCTCAGTAAAAACTTTTCTATTGCGAAAGTTTGGAGCGCTTATTGAACCGACTGGAATTTTAAGTAAAATGATACTGTAAATCTTTTAGATAATACACCTGTTCTTTTGTTCTCTGAGCTTCATTTAATGTTGTTTGATAAAGGCTCGGTATTATTAAAGCTTTGTCTTACTTAAAATCAAGGAAAATTAGGTACGTTTATACTAAATTAGATTATACTTAATAGTGTTAATAAATAAAGCACTCAAACATTAATATTTGTCTCTTTGCTTGTAATTGCTTTAAATATAGGTATTGGTTGTAGGCATACCATTGACTGTTTTACAGTTTATACATGTGAGGTTATTAAATAAATAAGCGGCGCTTTTAGTGAAACTAAAACACGGTACATTGAAATTCGCGGCTTGTGTAATTTTACACACGTGCTCAAATTCAGCCCCACAATTGAATTGTGTTGGAACTTGCCAACAGAACAGTGCAAAAGTTTTCGCGTTTTAGTCAATATGCTCAATCAATATACCTAAAGGCCAATTCATGTAGTTAAAAACGTCCAAAATCTAGTCGCATTCTCATCTCAGTGACAATCAATGTCAAAAATGTAAGATTAGAAGTATTTTTGACAGATTGAGACTGAAATTAGAATACGAACGTTCTTAAAATCAGGGAAATCGCCCCTCTAATCTTACTTTAAAATTTTAAAGAGGCAAGCAATACTGTAAACGCCTTTAAGTTTTCCATAGAATTATGAAAATGAGTCTAACAAATTCTGATAGGTTAAATTATCCTTTTGACAACTAAGTGACCGAAATACTAAAAGGTCGATAGAGTGGGTACCCTTACGTCCATATGCTGATGTGAAAACCGGTGCATGCCTCCGCGAAGACATCGCGGCATCTCATTATTGAGACTGGGACGGTTCAACGTGACACCATCTTCAATACCTAGACCCTAGCTGAGCTTTTATTTATAAATTGTTTTTTTTTTTATTGGGCCTGGTTTTGAGGCTGATGACCGAGAACTTGCGTGCCTGAAATCGTTTTTAGGGTTATGTACCTCAAAAGGAAAAACGTGTCCTGTATAAGATCACTTCGTTGTCCGTCTGTCTGTCCGTCAGTCAAGACCCTTTTTCTCAGGAACGCGTGGTATTATCAAGTTTAAATTAATATCTAAGGGATTGCAGCCTTGAGTTTAAATTAATAAATACTCAAGGCTGCAATCCCTTGAAGCAATGAAAAAACCACCGGCCCCCTTCTACCTTCGGACATCCAGACGCACTGCAAGTTACCATCCCTACCTAGTTGCTATTCCACCAATTCGCACTAAGCGTTTTCAAATGTCCTTTATAATGCGCACAGCAAAAGAGTGGAACTCTCTACCTGCGTTTGTGTTTCCGAGTGCATACAACCCGAATCTCTTCAAAGTAAGAGTGAACAGGCTTCTTCTGGGTGAGCTCACTCCATCGTAGACTTTGTCTCTGTCATCTCTGACCTAGACTAGAGTCAAGAGCAAACCCATTTCAAATAAAAAAATAAAAAGAAAACTTCCAAGTCAACGAAATCAAAAGATGCGTTTACATTCCGAAATCAAAACCTATAGGGTGCTTCCTGTTGGCCTAGAATCATGAAATTTGGCAAGAAGCAATATCATGTAGCACAAGTAAAGGAAAAAATCCGAAAACAGTTTAAAATAATTTTTACTAACAAATTGCACTTGACCGGTTTTTTTACATAGGTATTGCTTTTTTAAGTTAGTGTTTGGTTTATGCTGACATAATTGTTTTGGTGGAGATTATTTACTATATTACCCGAAGGGTTAGGTAGAAGTGTACTGATAGTATACCCACATTTAAAATGTTGGTTCACATATTGATATAATAGGCGATACACGTAAAATTGATGATGTTAAGATTAAACTAACTATAGTTAAAGGTTAATTGGCTCTGGCGTGTATGTTAGTGGCGCTGTATAAACTGTGTTTACTATTCTTAGTACCCACGAATATATAATCTAGATAACGCTAATTAACGTTTTCTGCAGTACCTACCTGAGTTTAGTGCCGAAAATGAAAGCGAAACAAACATATTTAGGATCTTTATAGCAAACATGACTTCAAATAGGATTTTATCATTATCGTAGCTCATCTTTTTAAAACCTAGAACACTCTTGGTAGGTACAAAAACTCTCATATTCTAAATAAAATAATATTACGGACGAACAGTTTTGTTCTCTAAAAGCGCCTACTTGTAATAAGATAACTAAAATAAAAATGATGTAATATGCGGGGGAAGCCCTCGAAAACATTTCATATTTATAAATAATCTCTATATTTATCGTGAGTTCGATCTGCGTGAAAGTGACAGAGAAATGACATTTGATAAAATAGGTCACGGATATTTATTTATAAATCCGTGAAATATCTATTTCTAAATATTTTTAAGGCTCCTTCAAGCAAGTGCGACAAGGGATAAAATCGCGCGCGACACAATGGCACCGCAAGTCGCGCAACGAGTGGTGCCTTTGTGTCGCGCGCGATTATGTCACGTGTCGCGCCTGTTTGTAGGAGCCTTTATGATGGAGATGATTAGTGTAATGCAATCGACTCGAATAGTCAATTGTTAATTAAACGAATTCATTATAAAAACGAATGATTTTGAAATGTATCGAAACAAAATCAGTTTACATTAAAAGTTGCTTTATCTAAAGCCGCAGCCCGCAGCTAATTAAATATCATAACAAATTGCTCTTTATTTAAGCCACATGCAAATAATGACTTTGTCTTTCGTTAATGATCTAAATAGCCGACATTAGAACAAAAATAAATCGGTATTCTTATACCAAGCCCTTGAATTGGGTTGCAGCGGATGTTATTTTTCAGAACCACAAGGTCGTATGTCACACGCGCGTTTTTGTAAAGGTGCGTAGAGGAAGTAGTTAATATTAATGTCAGTATCGTAACTAAACGTACTTAGATATAATTTAATTTGTAAATAAGGAAGCCATTAAAATGTGTACATGTGCCGTGTGTTCTAGATGCTGATTAGTGTCATGTAATGCGAGATTGATCGTGTAGATATTTATGTGATGTTTGGTAAAGTGCTCTTAAATGTCAGCAGCAACTTTCGCGTCAAGCTTGCTTATGAACTGATGGATAGGGTGCTTTAAAGAGCCTTAAATAGCTACGAAATGTTTGACACATTCGTGGCTCCATTGCCGGTAAGACTTGGTATTGACTTAAGAGCGTTACTCCAGAGCGGCGCGCCTCGTGTTTAGGTAAATTTACTCACACAGCTATACAGTTAAACGCACACACAGCCGTCTGTGTTGGAGCGCGTATCATACACCGCTTAGAATCATCTTGATACTTAGCCAGTTTTTAGTTAGTAGGGAATGTTTTCGTTTTCCGTAAGCGGGGATTCAGTTTTTTGTTTATTGTAATAAATGAGCAATTAAATTATTATTAGTTAGGTTAAAGTAAATAAAAACAATTTCGTGTAAAATAAAATCTTAATATTTGTTGTCTCTAAGTTTCATGGACCTAGCTTTTCGGGGATCAACAATTTCGGGTATCAGGCATTTATTGTAAAAGCTGACTAGCCGATGTTCCATATTTTCGCTCCAAAATTTATCGTCCCTGATTATGTTTTCAGTCTTCAATTTAAAATCTTTGCCTGTCCACACAGCAAACAGACAGTAATTTCTGTTAGTTATATGCAGCTGCCCCTGTATCTGATAAAACCAGTCATGGCGTCGATTCACAGATCCATCTATTTTCCAGAATTCAATTTTTTTTTGGCTAATAGCAAAATCTGCCTCTAATCCAAATGCCGAACTAGGACATTTAATTTCGGTGATGCCATCATCGTCGATTAGTCCATCCGGCGAAGCACCTGTAATCATAATAATTTGAAACTCAATACTCTAATTACTTCTTTTTAATAGAATTTAAGAATATAAAAATAAATTGTTTGTTAGAAAAATCTAAACTTGTACCTGCAACTGTTCTATGGCCACTTTTTCGTTTACTTTCCCATGTTGAATACTAGGGATATGGTCCAAGGAATATGAGTAAAGAAATTGTTTAACCAAAGGGGCTGGGCTAATAGTCGATCGCCGTTTGCACACTTTACAGAATGAAGAGGCTGTCAATAAACAACGTCGTAGCTCTAGCCAAAGTGCACTCTCTGTCTGAAGTACAGTACCCCTTTCAACTTCTTGTCTACTATTTACCTATAACATAAAATTTGGAAATATATTTTTAAGTCTAATATTATCAGAAACAATGTACAACATGTATCTGAACTTATGAAAGTATACTGTAAATACGCACTTGTTCTTGAAGGTTCTTGTTTTATTTGTCCTAAAATATGTTTATAAAGACCAATTCATTCTTACAAGATTCCCTGCGTCAGGATCTTGAATTGAAGCCGTTTCTAATGCCTGCAAGTTTTCCTGAATTTCCAGTGTTTTATCACTGTCTTTTTCATTTTCTTGAGTCTGAAAATAATATGTAGAGTATAATATACAAAGTTGATACGACAGAGGGGCTTTCCTTTAAACTGCCTATACTAGATACCATTTTCAAGCTCTGTACCAAAAATCAATTAAATAGGAGCAGTAGTTTAGTCACAAATGATTTTTTAAGTTTTTGTTACGTTTGAACACGATGTATATTCCTAACAGCTGATTATCTCATACGCATAGGTCATGCACCTTAAAACGATAATCCGAGTATAAGATACATTGTTGCCGCACAAGTACAACCAAATATTTCACGAAGCAATAAATACACACACACTTGCACTTTCACTATGAGAGTGACAATCATAGCAAAACCCCCGCGCCTTTTTCCCGCGCGTAAAAGGAATAGAAATAGGTCAGTGTGTTGCTATTGCATCCTAGATCCTTGCGAATTTGCTAAAAAACTTGTTCTTTCAGTGCGCACGCGTCATCCATCCGGGATGTACGTTACGTAACACGGGAGCCCCGCCGCCGTTATGTTTTGTCGAACTCGCTGACAATAATTGTGATTTTGTTTTGTTATTGTGATAGACACTAAATAAGTTTAAGACAGTATTTCTTTTTTTATTGTGACAACAGGATACGTAACTTGGGATTATTATTATTTAGTGTTAGTGTTTTTTTTTTTTGATTGACTGTTTTTATTGTGATAGGATACGTAATTAAACGTTGGTTGTGTGTGTGTGTAATAATTAAAGTGTTCAGCAATGTCTCGTGTAACTTACACGGCGTCAGAATACACTTACATGATTTTAATTTACGGTGAATGCCGTGGAAACGCAGCTTTAGCTCTGCGAATATACCGAGAAAGGTATGGTGACCGGCGCAATTGCCCTAGGAACACCGGCACCATACAATTGGCAGTACAAAGATTACGGGAATTAAAGTGCTTAGCGACGGACAGTGATTTAATTAGAAAAATAAATAACAATATTCTCCGTCGGTATAATTTGTGCATTAATAAGAATGGAGGACACATCGAGAATTTAAAAATTTTGTGTTTTTGTGTGTGCGCGTACTTTACAACCTTACCTAACATAAAATCCAGCGCGAGCGGTCAAAAACGGCCCGCACCCCGCGCCCCCGACACCCACCCGCCCGCCACTAGATCACACACACGCACACGCGCTCCTTTGTTACCTAGGCATCTAAGGTCAGTCAAATTTATTTATAAAGGGTGGTGCGTTTCACTCTGACTTTTAAGCTATTTAGTTTGTTTGAAAAAAAAAAAAATCTCATTTTTGGCGCTTTCTATTTTTGTACTGTATCGAATTAATACTATGCACGTATAGTATACGTAGTGTAATTTAATGCCCCTCTGTCATATCAACTCTGTATAGTGACACAAACCGTATGCACCATGACAGGCGATCGATTGTCGGCTTAAGATAGCACATAACTAACAATGTTTTTTTTGTGCTAAAATATGTATACAAATGACCAAGTAATTCTTACAAGATTCCCTGCGTCAGGATCTTGAATTGGAGCCGTTTCTAATGCCTGCAAGTTTTCCAGAATTGCCAGTGTTTATTCACTGTCTTTTTCATTTTCTTGATTCTGAAAATAATATGTAGGGTATAATATAGTGACACAAAAAGTAAGCACCATGACAGGCGATCGATTGTCGGCTTGCGATAAAGAAATAATGAAGAAAGGTCTTATTTAGTTTTGGTTTAACAACTGCTCAATCAAAACCAAGGAAACACGTGTCTGCCGCAGCTAGTAAAATATAAAGTAAAAAAATAAAACTTACAACAGCATTTTTATTTAAGTCCTGGTTTTGAAGTATTTGAACTTCTCTTTTCTGCCTATAACAACGAATTGGATATTAACTTTATCTTATTACTACTGTGTTTCATAAAAATATCCAAACAAAAAGTAATAAAAAAAAAATTACTTCAAAAAGTAGTAAGTATATTGTTTCTTATTACACCTAATAAAAATATATTTTTTATAAGTAGAGAACCTCGGTAACATACCTTTTAGCTTCATTAGCCTTGGCCAAATTTTCGTTTTTTTTTTGTTCCCATATAGCGCCTTTTGTTAGCCATATCTGAAAAAAAAAGTAAAATGAAAACATACATAAAGAAGTCTAATTTAATCTTTCCTAAGTTAATAGAACACCATTACATTAAAATATGTACTCACCAAAGTTTTGTAATATAATAAAAATATATTATAATAAAACGTATCAACATGTCCTAGTCGCGCTAAAAACTCGCGAAAGTACGATAATATTTTACGCGACTCGCGGCTACGGGAGCGACACACGTCCTACCTCTGAAAGGCCTCGGCCAGCACTGAGCGCTGGCGTGATTCCGCGCCGATTATATAGCTGCACTAAATAATTCATAGTAAAATAAAAAAATAAGTTAAGTATTAAAAAAATATTTGTACCATGTTTTAGAACGTAAATGTCTTCGTTTACTAGGCCTAAAATAACATATAAATATTTCAGATTTCATCCTAAACTAACGCGTTTAAAATATCGAAAAGTGGCTAAAATAGACACTTTTGAATATACTTTTCTTGAATGAAAACTTACAGTAATCGTTTTTTTTTTCAGCCATGCACTAATAAATGCTATTATTATTTATAAAGCAACGTTGTTATAAGTTTGTCGTATATGGTTTTACTAATACCTTACATTTGCGTAGACCGTCGATCGCTAGTTTAAAAAAAGGCTTGCATAAAAACTGTTCTAATGAGAAAACTGTACGAATAAATGAAAATGTTTTTCAGCCATGCACTAGATTATGAAATTCCCATTAATATGACGTCAATATCTTATCTATAAATTAAACAGATTATGGTTTTATTGTCCGTCGGAAATCATCAATTTTGACTCCAGCGTGGCTCTAACGGATCAACCCTCTTAAGCTGACTGTCTAATAATTTGTCATTTAAATCCTAATTATTATTTCCTAATTTACATACTTATGTATATAATATACTTATGTATATAAATATTAGCCATAGGACATAACTGTCGACATGAGCTTAATTTATACTAATCTTCGAGTTATGTCCTATATTTATATAAACAATATAAAATATAATATTGTGTTTAAAAAGTTTTCACTTTAAATAGAAACGTTTGAATGATCACGCAGTAAAGTAATATAACAGACAAGAAAAATCTAATAATCCATTATTATAATACGAGCTTAAAAATACATTAAATTCTAATTTAAATTGTAACTGCAAAAGTTCTTATATTCAACACAAATTAATAAAGAAAAAGGGTATCGGGAAATTTCCAACATATGTATTTCGTGAATTACGATCAAATCTTTTCTTATTACGTTTCAATATTAGATTGGTCTTCGATTACTGACCCCTTTCCCTTAGGGTTGCAGGTAATCTTGCCGTCTGACGTAACTTTAATTTGCTAATATTAAAGTCTGCTGACTTGTATACTAAGATATTATATGTTATGTTGTTGGCTTGTTGCCTTCCTTGACGTTAACTGTCAGTACAGCCTGTACGGCAAGCAATTCTTATATAAATAAATAATATTCGAGTACATTAAGCGGATTATAGAGACATTAAAATTCCAATGTTTTTGAAAAACATCGCCTAATCCATAGAGATAATACGATATTTATTTACCGACAGAAATGGGAACCACTTTAGTAAGTTGTTTGAACGAAAAGATGGAATGTCATCACAGCAGACATTCTTTTTCACTTTTTAAAAGCTGCTGAGGTAAACAATTCATTGCCACTCTAAAAAATGTTTCTGACAATGGAAAAAGCAGAGACGCCCGGCATAGTATTAACCTAGAAAATACGTGAACGTCGGATGGCAAAACAAAGTAGGTAAGTGTCAGGTCATTAGTAGAGGAAACAGGTTATTGCGAGGTGCACCTCATTTCCCACAGGACATCGGTTTTCGATACGCGAGTCGAAAGCTCGATTGCATTTGTAATGTGTTTCCCTATTTGCATGGTTTCCAGCAGAGCACACAATTTTGTCCCTGCTTCGTTATCATAACGGTTGATGCAGCTATAAATTCTTCTTCAGCAGAGGGAAATAAACGTTTTGTTTGGTTTATGCGACTCTGGAAAAACATGCAGCTTAGCGTTAACAACAGCGGAAAATTCTGAAATATTTTCCATCACAGTCAAAATTTTCTTAAGCTATTCAAATAAGAAGATGAGGTATCATTAATTATTCATTCTAAGCTTCTTTTTAGGCAACATCTTAATTTATTTGTACATTCAGTAGGTACTACTAAGTAGGTATAATCTAAATCTCCGTCTTGTATTCGTCGAAACTCTTGGGTCGAGGAGTTCTGCCCAACTTTGAAGTTCATCTTCAGCTGTTCAAGAAGTTTACATGACTGCAAAGGGAATACACTAAAAACTGGCCCTTAGATGTTTTTGTTTTTAATTAGTGTAATTGATTCGCATTTCCGTATATATTTAAAGGAAAGGTTTATGCCAAAAAACACAAGGTTACATCTCGGTAATCTAGATGTCTAATAAATAATTACATTTATATTATTATATTAATGATTAGAGAGTTTAAAGAGAAACACTTTATAAAATACACGTAGTTCTTGCTTCAGAGTGAGCAATATAATTGAATTGAATGTTTATTTGAGTGCCGGTCCGTGATGTTTGGTAATAAAATTTTCTTTTGATTAGGCATTTAGGTATGCAAACATAAGGGAGTTTTTTATGGCGTTGATAAGGTCGATTCTTGTTTGAATTTATTTTATAAAGTTGTTGAAAAGCCAGCTTATATCTTTGTCCATCCGGTTTGTCCTTCTAATCTAACATTCTATGTTCTGGCTATAGATAAAACAAACAATCCAGTCGAATTGACAACCTCCTCCATTTGAAGTCGGCTTAAAAGCTAGAAATAGAAAAATAAATCCAGGAAGAATAAGTAAAAGCTTTGTAAAATTACCAACGGTAAGGTAAGTTAATATTCCACTATAAATACCTATACTAAGCTTTAAAATATTTATTAAAGGCTTTATTGAAAGAGCTTATGAATGACGAACATACGCAGTTACCTATACAGAAAACTGCGATCAAAGGAAAATAATAACAGTAATCATATTAATATTCTAAATCCTTAATGGGAGAGATAGGATGATGCATCTTCGCAAATCCTCTTTTCCTTGTAAAATGTTTGCATCACGTGCGTACGTGGGAACAATGTAGTAAGCGCATTAGATCATTCTACGAAAATACGAAAACTGGGTTTAGCCTGATTGTGTAGGTACTCAGACTTCTAAGTATCTACACGGATTGCCTTCATACGGCTTCATAGATCGAGGACGTGATTTTAACACCTAATCGTTGTTGACATTAATAATTATACTTTTCTGAAATATTGCTGAAAGAATACCGTGTAGGTAGTAGCGACTCATTTGAATTGTTTGTTCAATATTGTTCCTTTAAGAATGACGGGGCTGCATTGAAGTCTATTTGCAATTGTTTCGTTTTCTTACTTTTGGTCGGGTTTCTTTGAAAGAAAAAAACTAAAATAATGTCGCCGCGCCGGCCGTAACGGGATTATTATGGGTGAAAAATCTTACGTTTATACGAACTGACTGGCAGTCGGTCCATATAAAATACTGGTATTCAGCTGTATCCGGTTAGACTGGAAGCTGACCCTAACTGACTGACTGACTGTAGACTGACTTTGAATTCATCGACAATTTTTTTGGATTTTTTATACCATGTTGGGGGATCAATTTAGAAATTGTGAAAGAAAAAGCGTCTCTTTCGGACCTTAATTTTGTATGAACAGAAGATACTTTTCTGTGACATTTAAGAGTTGGTTTTATTGTAAAAAAAAAACTGAACTATTACAAACGAATACAATATCAGCATGTAGGTAGCAGAAAGATGTCTCATACAAAAGGCCCAAATGTATGGGACGGCTAATATTTTTTTCGCGATTACGATGTTGGTCTCACAGAGAAAGTCGTTCCGTTTGATGGTCTGTACGACGCCCCTGAATATGATTACACCTTTTTGATATATATGCTATATAATTAACATGCTCGATGGACAACATGCGTATCTTTACACCGTGACCGAAAATTGCCAGTCAATTTTCAGAGCAGAATCGTAATACGCACCTTTACTCACATATCTACGGCTGTTAACAACTTTATGTGAGTTATAAAACGTAAACGAAGCATCGTTTTTGTGACTTTACTAAGGCTGTAAATGACAGTACTGTACAGACGCCAGCACATCAAGCTACTACAATCTGTCAAATTTCTTTAATAGATTTTCAACTTTATCGCTAAAGCATTAGGTTCAAAGTTGATTGGGAAAATTTGACAGTTTCGGGTAGCTTGATGTGCTGGCGTATGTACATGAATTCTTAATTAAATATTACGTTTTTGATATTTTGAGCCCATTTTGTATGGTAAAATAGTCTTTATTAATCAAATTAAGGACGGTAAAACAGAGAAAACTTTTATTAGTTGCTGAAACCTTCTGGCAAGTTGTATTTAGTTTATTTGATTTCAAAACCTATTTCAGAATTGGCCCATAGATAAAATTAATTCACAGCGTCTAATTAAATCAGCTAGCGAATCTCTGCAGACGTGATGAGTGTCGATATCTTAACACTAGCTTCTGCCCGCGACTTCGTCCGCGTGAAATTTCTTGTTACTCCGACCCACCCCGTCGCATCGCATCGCCTGCCCGCGCTATTGCTTCGTTTTTGCTTAGCGTTCTTTCTGACTTTTTTTCTTTTTGCTCGGCTCCTAAAGGTCATAGCGTGATATTAAATAGCCTATAGCCTTCCTCAAGAATTGGGCTATCAAATGCAAAAAGAATTTTTGAAATCCGACTGGGAGTTCCAGAGATTAGCGCGTTCAACCAAACAAACTCTTCAGCTTTATAATATTAGTAAGTATGGATGACGCACCAAAAAAAAAATGTATGTGATGGTATTTTTTTAAGGTCAACGACCGTAGGTGGAGTTACGTTTACAAATCAGTTTATTTTCATGTAAAGTTTACAGATGTGATGAATATCGTAATTTTAACATGATAAAACAAAAACAACAGCGGTGCTATTCTGTAAAAATCTCACCGTGAAAACTTAGGTGAAGTGAGCGTGGAGTGAGCTGTCAATTCCTAGCAAAAACAAACTCACTTCACCTAAGTATTCACGGTGAGATTTTACAGAATCGACCGGCTGATCTTCTCAACTCATACTTCACGTAAATACACTACCAGCGGTCGTTGACCCCAAATACTAATGTCATCAAATCATATATTTTTTTGTTTTATAATGTTTTCATATCGATCCTCTCACGTCTCGTTTCGCTAGCTAATCTAGTTTGATCCTGTTTAAATAGAAGTACAAATAAATAAAAGTGTCTGTTTGTAGTGTTTTTTACTAATGTATATGAAGAATATACGGTACTTATGACAATTTTTAATTTTTTTGTATATCTCTTTGTTCCGGCTAATCTCCGGAACGGCTGGACCGATTTTGATAGGACTTTCACTGGCAGATAGCTGATATTATAGGAATTAACTAACGTTTTATTTTAAAAATAGAATAAGAACTGCGCAAAAAAAACCTATGAATTTGTTTTCCAATATGCACGCGAACGAAGTCGCAGGAAAAGCTAGACAAAAAAAAGTAAAGTAAGTAAGTACAGTTCATAATATCCACAAATTGATAGGTAAGTTCACCCCCTGAAAGAATGCGAACTTATTTTGGTTTCTCATAATACACCACGCTTTGCGTAAAAGTCAATCCTAAATCAATGTAGCAATCGCAGTAGCGGTAAATAAATCAACTCAAAGTCAAGCCATTTAACGTCTTATTTTATGTTCCCCATGTTTATTTTTCTGGCTCATTACTTCCACCTCGTCGAGATCTGCTTCCCGTAAGTGTGTTAC
The DNA here is from genome assembly GCA_963855955.1 of Luperina nickerlii. Lineage (NCBI taxonomy): Eukaryota > Metazoa > Arthropoda > Insecta > Lepidoptera > Noctuidae > Luperina > Luperina nickerlii. The sequence continues at coordinate 10,244,340 of OY979669.1, forward strand.
AGTATGTAGAGTGAATAATAATGATTGACAGCCGTCTAATAGAGCACTTGAGAACTAGCGCTTCAAGGCGCTTGACGTCGAATGCGCAGGGTAGCCCGCGAAATTCAAATTAAGATCAGTTTTTGCAATTGATGTCAGTAGCAGGTTGTATGTTGATCTAAATATGACCCGCGGCCGTAACAAATATTATTTATAGAATAATAATCATAAAAATCATGAACACATCTATATAAGTTCATAGGTAAACGGGGGTACGGGTGTGGGGGGGTAACGGCCACCCCGTTACCCCCCCACCCCGTACCCCGTAATAGGTAATACGGGCTGGTGTCCGCAACTCCACGTCAATGCGCCTATTTTACGTACTCTTAAGTTTATATTGGGTCATATGAACTTGGAGGGATGTAGATATTCATGATTTTTACCCTTTTGAATGACCATTTCATGAAATCATGACATTTGAGGCGAATAAAAGAGTTTTATTGCTTGGGCACGCCACAATTGCGGCGATAAGTCCCCTCTTAGAGGAGTGGCTGGAGAGGCGCCACGGCGTCCTCACCTTCTGCCTAGCGCAAGTCCTCACCGGACACGGCTGCTTCGGGCGGTTCCTGTTCCAGATAAGGCGGGAGGAAACGCCCGAGTGTCACCATTGTGTGGATCGCCCGGAGGACACAGTGAAGCATGCGGTGGAGGTCTGCACAGCTTGGGCAGAGCACCGCCGCGTCCTCACGGGGGCGATCGGCGGCGGCGATCTCTCGCGTCCGGCCCTAGTCCAGGCAATGGTACGGAGCGGCAGTGCATGGGAAGCCATCACCTACTACTGCGAAGCAGGAATGCTCGCGAAGGAGGAGGCGGAGCGCGTGAGGGAGAGGCAATATTTGCGCCCTCACGCCCCTAGGCGCCGCAGGAGACGCTTGGGCGTCGGGAATCGACAGCCGATTCCCGGCCATCGTAGGCGCGGGTTTGCGGAAGGCGAGCAATGGGCAGCTTGCCGTCCGGTAAGGACCAGTCGACGGCGCGTTGTGTTCCACGCGCGCCTTAAAGAAATGTCAGCACTAACTGACGGGGTCCGCTAGGGCCTATGCTTGCCAGGGTCGCGGGTTGTTCTAAAGAGATACCGTGGCCCCTGGCACAGGCAACTTAAGTAACACGGGTACCCACCCATGTTACTTAGTCAGTAAAAGTCAGTAAAAATCTGACACGCCCCTACACCCAGAGCGGGAAAAGTTATTTAACAATTTCCAACGCAAAAAAAGGAGTTAGGTATATTGCTGATTCCACTGATTATAATAATTCTTTAAATCCATATTTGTTATAGTCGCGAATCATATTTTAATCAAAATATAACCTGACACAACCTGCAAATTGCAAAACGTAATTTATGATATTCGCGGGCTACCTTTTCACTGCATCCTCCTTATGGTCTAAGGCCTGACTTAGGAGTTTACATGTGATGTAACAGTTTAAATTAGCTAGCGAAACTCTCTAATAACTTAACATAATAAACCAAAAAATACATTATATTGATGACTTTTTTGTGGGGTCAACGACCGCAGTTAGTACTTGTAATATCAGTTTAAAAAACTTTTTTTCTGTAAACTTCACAGATGTGACTGGTGGTACCAACACGATATAATACAAAAGAAAACAGATTTTCTCATCATAAACTTAAAGTTACAACACTACCAGTGGTCGTTGATCCCCAAAGAAATACATCAAACCTTTTACTTTATCGTGTTAGATATGGATCTCCATCACGTCTGCAGAATTCCGCTAAGTAATTTAGTTTGACCCTAAATAGTTTTGATCCTACAGTAGCTACTACTACTATTACTCAGCAGGAGTCGATTTGAAAAAAGCCTTAACGAATGTCGAAAAGTGTTCCAAGGTGTCATTTTCGTAACTGTTTACGGCCTCAAAAGGAGACGGAAGTAAGAAGTTTCATTTTTCAGAGAAGCGAAAAAACAGTCATTGTGTTTTCTAATCTGCTGATGGCGAAATTGTGTACTTCATGGAGCGGATCTTTTTATCTACGTAATACCGAACTTGTGCCGATTTACAAAAAAAATAGCGGCATTTGTAAAAGCCATACTTTTCTTCATTCTTGATATTTGACGCTTAGGGTTGATTTTTCAATAGTAAGATAACTTTTATCTGATGAATAATTATGGCACACTTAATGACATTTATAATCTATACAAAACTGTCAAACCTCAATAATTTTTCCTCAGATAAAAGTTATCTAACTATTGAAAAATCAACCCTAAGTTAAATAATTCTCAAGTCGGTATGCACCAGCACTGCTCTCAAAACGGTGAAGGTAAACATCGTGAGGAAACCGGCATGTCCTAGAACCATAAATTCGAAGACATGTGACATCTACCAACCCGTACTGGGCCCGCGTGGTGGATTACAGCCCACTCCCTCTCACAGAGAGGAGGCCTGTGTCCCAGCTGTGGGAGCATTAAAGGGTGAATACGAATGCATAAAATTATTATAAAAAATATAGCCATTTTTAGAACGATATTATTTATATGGCTTTTCGAGGCTAACGTACCTTATCACCTTTAATATTTATAATTTTCTTTCCCAGGACGACCGTTTTCTCAAGTAGCTCTACCCGTTTTACGAAATTCACACCAGCATTATATTTACACCACACACGTTGATTCTTATGAAATACCTACCCTTTATTTGAAAACATGAGCGTCAAAAGACTGAGGTTTTCTTTGTCAATTATTAAACAAGGCTTCAATAAATATGCATAAATATCATGAATACTAATAAACTTACCGACATAATTTACACCCAGATCTCCACAGATCAAACTTTTTTTTCCGATCTGCCTCCCTAAGGGGAGAAAGCAGTGACAGATCGGAATAATTCATTCATACAATGTTTGTGATTGATCTCTTTGGTAATTGGAACTTTTACTAACAAAATCCACATTCCAAATTCAAATCACTTTAGTCCCTAGGGATTAAAAAGCTATTTTAGTCCCTGTTTACGAAGAATACACTAGCTCTTTTTGAATAGATGTGATAAGATTTTTTTTTGACTTGTTCAAAATACGCAGAACTATTTAATGAGTAAATAAACATGCAATATGTTTATTTATTTTATTCACTCAAAACATTTTTATAGAAAAAATCCTTTAAAATTGTCGTCCAACCCAAACTGGTGAATGTATTTGTCCCAACTAAAGAACTGAATTCTTAAAAAACACTTTTTAAGAATTCAGTTCCTTACTTGTTAATATTTTATTTCCCTTTAAAAGTAACCGAAGGCTACGAGTTTTGTAGAAACACATTTGACCCTCTTTCGTCCCTTTGGGTCGAATTTCGGGGAAACACTACAAGTTTGAGTGTGTCTTCGCATGAAAAATGCAACTCTCCTAACTTGATATGTAGGCTCGAACATCACCCAAACTCATTTTCTATTTCACATACAATAAAACCTATTTCACATACAATAAAACTAATCTTAAATTTTTAGGGACCGGGGCCAAACGACTTACTCTACCTTACTCATGTTTCGCCGCTCAAAATGAGTCGCCGAAATTACGTCGACGATAATGAAGTGAAAATTGAGTCCGGCCAAATCGAAATTACTTTCGATTAATTTTAAACTGTAAGTTACAACTTGGACATTCATATATTTATTTTTGTTTAAGTTTGGGGTTGAAACCCTGGCCCTGGGGTCCGGCAAATGGCTGTTTTACACTTCCAGTGACCCAAAGGCTGGCTTTTATCTTGGCCAGAGGCTAAGTATTACTATAGAATATGGCCATGCCACCAGTCTCTTGGGTACATTACCAGTCGACAGCGATGGTGAAGAATTTGTCGACGTCACATTTTAGTTTGTTAACAGTTTTAGATATGATGGGATACTATATTTTTATTTTAATAGTTGGTTAGTTTATTTATAGCTGATTTTTCCAACGCCAGATAATTTTATCGGAGGGATAATTTTGAATTTTTGACAATTCTTGCATAAAAAAACTGTCAGACGTGAATTTTATTCCACAAATAAAAACTATCTGTCGATTGAAAAATCAGCCCTTAGTATCACAAGTTTCACTGGCTAAACATGTGATACTAAGGGCTGATTTTTATCTTTCTTTCTAAATTGATTCAGGATGTTTTCAATCAGATTTACAATGATATTAATATATATTAACCCGTGAGAAGGCGCGCCTCTGTTTGTTACATGGAGAGGCGCGCGCGAGCAAATTGCTCACACTACTTTAAATGCTCATATTTCTACTTTTATAGTACTGATTGACTTATAATGGATTTATATGAATAAAACAAGGTTTAATAAGTAAGAAAATAAGTATTTTTATTAAAACTATGCAACATAAATGCAACTTCTAAAACAAATAAAAAATCAACTAATTTTTATTTTCTAATTTTGACAGTCTTCATATAAATCACAATAAAAAATCTTACATAACAAAAACATTAAAAAATTACTCTTCCATGAGATCTGGACAAGTGTGCCTCTCGAAACACATTAAACACATATATGTGATATGTTCGGTGCAGAGTAATTGCTTGCACGAAGTTCATGCTTTTTTTGACCGTCTATTCCTACATATAGAACAGAATCCGCTTGGCCTAAATAGGTCTAGGAGCCGACACAAATAGCTTCATTAGAAACTTGAGATCTGACGATATGTTCTCCAGTCTCAAGATCCGCATCCAATGCTTCATCACCAGAATCCTCTTCCAGCCTCGAACAAATTTGTGCTTGACGTCGGTCGCCCATTTTACATGTGTGTTGTAGCTAAAAACAATAAATATTATTATTAAAATATTACAATAGAGTATTTACGTAATAATTAACCAATTTAATATAAATAAATAAAATAATATAATCTAGAAAATACAATTATACTTTTTTAATTGGAAAAATAAATACTTACACGGATGGGCGCGTGATGAGCAAATTGCCGCACGATGGTACACGGCCTCCACAAACACTTAGCTGAGCGGTCGCAAAAGAACTGACTGGCACGAGAGTTGCGTCACGGGGGAGTCGATGAATAGTTAGGAAGGTACCTAGGCGCTTGAGACGTTAGGGCGTCGGTATCACCAAAAAATTTTGCTTTAAATTTTTGTGTGAGCAAATTGCTCATAGCGCGCCTTCTCACGGGTTAACGAAGATAATAATAACAACGATGTTATAAATAACGATATTAATATCGTTGCAAATCTGATTGATGAACCTAACTAGTGGTATGTCAACATTAACGCAAGTATTAATTACTCAGCATTCCGTTATAAAGGTATTAAACATCTTTATTGCTGCTATATTCATCAATTCATCAATTCAATTCATCTTTCTATTTATTTTATTAGTGAATCGACTTCGCTTAAAGTTATATTCTGTTTTTGTATGTTTAAGAATAATCTAATAATTATTGTCGCCTTATCAAAGTGTTTATAACTTTGAAACTATTATAACTAGATTTGATTTTCTAGTTTTCTTATCAATCTAGACAAGGTAAGTATTTACGTATGTTGGGTAGCAATTATCTATTTACAAAAAAACTATTGTTTCGACTAAAAAATTAAAACACTAGTGCTTTAGTAAGTTGCTTGTAGAATAATCTGACAAAAATTCATAATGATTGTATGTAGGTATATTACTATGGTTATTATTGTAGAGGTATCTTCATGTATTTTTTTCTATCGTATCAAATTAGTTTGTGTTATGTTTTCAACACACTATCTACCTAGCATATATATCCTGAAGAATATCATATATTTTTCTGATTTTGTTTACTGTAGTCGATTTTGTACTTTTATTGTTTCTAAAAACTTAATAATAATATATAATTGTAAGTCCAATTGTAATTGTGTCCATCACTGGCTTACCTTATACAATAGTGTAGTTACACTATTGTATTAGGTAAGCCTGTGATGATAGTTTTGTGTTTTAAAATAAAAATAATAAATGTTATTAAAAAAGTTTTCAGTAAAATTATATTTAATATTTTCGAGCACTTTACGTTTGTACAGTACTCAATTTTCTATTTACATAACTAACTAAACTTTAAATATTAAAGGCGACAACTCGTACAGCGTACTTTTAGATTTTATTTTTTAACAGAAATATTCTAAAGGGCCTTTTATTTATTTTAACGTGAAGACCTTTGTGGTACGAAAATACGTAACTGAGACAACAAATTGAGCCCATTATAACAACAATAAATTGCGTTCGCTAAGCTTTGTTTGTATTTTTTTCCTATTCCGGCTCAGTATGGACAACAAAATATCTGATCATCGTGTTTTCGCGATGAAATCCGACGACTAATGTACAATCACAAGATAATAATTTCCAGATCGGGCAATGTTAATGGGTCTTTCCATTAAGAATTTCACGGTGGCAACCCGGACTCTAAATTCTATTGAAACGTATGTTTCAAATTGATGTTATTTCAAGTTAAACAAATATCAACTTTATATTAATAGTAATTAAGTTGACTTCAGAGTGACTAGCACCATTGAAAAAGTTATAAAAATGGTTGAAGTTGTACTGTAAACTGAACTTTATTGTGTTGGAGTTAAAGTAATTTTTGCATAAGCTCATATTTGTTTACATTTTTGGCAAATAAATCGCGAATGCAGATTAGATAATATGTGCCCGGTTGATGGCAATCGGCTGGCCCCTACTACATGGGACCTAGAAATAACTGGCGGAATGTGGGTGCATCTCAGTCTAATCCTTCGGGGAACAGGTTGTGTTGTTATCTCTTTGCAATAAGAGTGATGGTTGTACAGTACCCGGCGATAAATTTTGCACATCGACCTTTACCTTTTTTGTATTTTATACAAAGAATAACAATAAATATCAAAAGAAGCAAATCATAATTGTTTTAACAGCTCCTAATAGATACCGGACTGTTTGTATTTCGTGCGACAGAGATAACGCTCTACGAAGCCGAAATTAGCCGATTGTCTCTTTCCAAAGGTCGATGTACAATATTTATCGCCGGGTAATGTAAGAAGCTCCTCTTGGCTTATCACTTCTTTTCTCTTACCAGAATTCAAAAGTACTACAACCTTGAGCCCTGCACCTGCACTCCACTGTCTAACCCTTTGAAAAAACATGCATGATGATATGCTACGTTATGTAGAAACAAATGAGGGGGAAATTGTTAAAACGACGTGGTACGCGGCTGAGAATAGCGGATTACTGTGTTTGAGCAACGGCTGTTTCTCGCAAGTCTAATAAAATTGTCGAGAGTTGTTGTCTCTTGTGTCGCATGTGAGGAAAACATTATTATGTAAGTGAATATGATGAAGTAAGCCCTGTAGGGCTTACACATGGGTAATATTATAGTAAAAATAATTCTGTATGCTTAATTTTAGAAATAAACTAATATTAGGTTAGTTAGTTGTTTGCGATATTGAGGGAGACCCAGGAGAAGATGGCGGGGCGAGCTTGACCACTACAGACAGGATTGTTCTACACTAGCTAAATATTGAACACAGAAAGAAGTGGAAAGGAGAAAGGGCGGTCTTTAGCCTACAGTGGGACAACATCTGCTAAAAATAAAATAAAATAATAGTCGTATACATGACATAATTGTACCTAATGATTTGAACGTATCGACAACGCGATGTTGCCATGTGAACCCAGCCCTACACTGCAAAAAACGTGCAGTACAATGCCAGTGTTAAAATAGGTAACTGAAAATCTAACCCTTCACACTATCCCCAAAAATCGTTGAGACACATTCACGACATAAACCGTTTCTATAATGTTTAATTAACGTAACTTAGTGAAAATGAACAAGCATAGTTGATGTAAATTTTGGGAGTCTGAGGGTAATCTGACCTTTTTTGTAGGTCAGTATCCATTTAACTCGAGATTATTACTAAGTTTGCTTTGTACTTGACAGTTGGATGTTACGATGGAATTTGAATGAATACTTAGTTATATTTAATACATACCTACTTTGGGTCTGTGAAAGCTTTTAGCATAAAATTAAACATTTTATTTTATTAGGACCAATACCCTCTTGTGTGACACACAAACTCAAACTCAAACTCAAGGCATTTATTTCAATTAAACCTTGTACAGGCACTTTTGAATTGTCAAAATTAAAATAATCCGTCAGTTATTCAGAAAGTTGAAGCCAGTTGCCCATTCCAAAACGTAGATCTCTATGGAGAAGAACGGGCAAGAAACTCCACAATCAATCAAAGTCTGAATGATTTTGAAGGATATTGCTAATCCATTGCTTTATATGTTCAAAGAATTTGTCAGCTCAACAACGTAAATAACACAAAGAATATTGTTGAACTGTCAAAATGAAAGCCATTGCTTCTGTGTGTTAAGCAATTACCTCTCAGTTCACACTTAGCTACAGACGCCAGCACATCAACCTACCCGAAACTGTCAAATTTTCCCAATCAACTTTGAACCTTATGCTATAGCGATAAAGTTGAAAATCTATTAAATAAATTTGACAGATTGTAGTAGCTTGTTCTGCTGGCATCTGTACATGGCGGGCCTACCTAACTGCATTGCAAGATAAATCTTGCAACTGCAATACCATACCTGCAGTCAATTTGCTATAATCATTACCGTGGTTCACATAGACGTAGCAATTTTTCTTACGACTTGCAGGTTGCAAAAATGTAAGGAAATATTCAAATTTCGTTTCGCACTAGCACTTTCGTCGCAATACAAGAGTTCGTTATTTCCTTCGAATTTGTTTCAAAGGTTAGAAATATTAGAATTGGTGCCTGGCGTTGATTCTTGAGAGTCCGAAATACTTCGAAGTATCTTACACGCCAGTATTCTGAAATACTTTTTAGGATTGCAGGTTTGGCATGAATATGGACGTGGGTTTCAAATGCAAGTTTTTGAAAATGGAATGCCGAATATTGCAATAGTCCAGAATATTCGTATTTAAATGTAAAAACTGACAATAATAATAAATGGTATCAAACTATTATATTATTTCAATTTTGTTTATTTTTCCTGTTCCCGGAAAGTGATATAAATTTTATTATTTAACTTTTGTGAAGTTCCACTGTATACAAAATATTAATACTTATACAAATACTGAAATTAAAATTTACAATGTATTTTTATAGAAAAGCAAAATAATAACCGCAACCATTCAAAAGGAATCGCCGATCCTCATCACAATTATCTACATATTAAATGTAATAAGTTTTTAAAATGACGTTAACGTGTTAATTTTAAGTTTTATTTAAAGATAGCATTTTAATATGTCAGTGTCTATAAAGATTAGTGAAACAAATGAATGAAACTTGAACACTTCAAAAAACCTGACAGATGATCAAAATCAATCCTAACTGGAACCCTGTCACGTCATGCTCAACCGCTAACAAAGGGAGTACTGTTTCAATGCTCTTGAGCATTGAAACAGTACTCCCTTTGTATATGTATACACTCCCAATGTATACAATCCAGACAGGTAATGTGTTCAATACAGAAGTACATTTGGTTCCTATTGGACGACAATATCAGGCTACGGATTTAACTCTCTACGCCGTAGCGGCTACTACGGGCTACGGACAACGGCTACGAGGTCAGATAATTCTTACCACCACAATTTCTGCATTATTTTTTTGGCTATTTATTGAGATATGTGTACCAACGATAAAAGGCTAAATGCTCGTGTTTTACAGGTGGCTTAAATCTTAATACACAAAGTCAAATTTTAAAAAAATCCATCATTAAGACTTACTTCCGTGACTGAATCGATTTCGGAGTCTGTGTAATTATAATATATTTCCATAACAACATAACCTCAGTATATTTGTATCTGTACAGAATTCAGAACTCAAACTCGAAATACCAGGGGATCGAGGAGGGGGGGGGGGGGGTTCAGGGGATGTGTTGGTTCTTATTGTATTTATTTGCACCAGAATCTGGCAGTTCCGGTCAGAGCATTTATTTCAAATAAACCCCTTGACAATTCAAAAGTGCCTGAAATTCAGGCACTTTTGAATTGTCAAGGGGTCGGTTAGTCAGGAAGATGAACCTAATGTCCATTCCAAAGTGTACTAGGTACCTATGGAGAAGAACGGGCGAGATACTCTACGGATACTGTTTTAAATTATAATAATATGGTTACAAAATATTGGTTACATCAGATGCAGAACGTAATAAAAAGCGTCCGTAATGAAAAGATACTTTGGAAACAATTGCATAAAGAAGAACATTCAGTTTCAAGTTACCTCAATTAAGAGGAAATGCGATATCAGAGACTTTTGAAAAAGTCTAAGTAAAAAGTTATAATTCGAGGTTTGGCTCTCGCCTATTTCCTCCTCCATTATTGGACCAATTTAAAAGCTATTTCATAAACTGAATAAGAAGAATATACATGTTCTGTGTCCCTATGTTTTTCTTTTTTCATTAATAGTTGTCAAATTTGTACACTAGGCCTCAGTAGACAGCGGTTTTTGTTTTTGAGGGTTCTAGTGCTTATAAAAATAATGTATCAACAAAAAGGTAAACATAGGTGCATAGAAGTAGTTAATATTTATTATTCTGTAATAAATCATAGCTTTATGGTCATTAACCAGAAAGAAAATAGGCGAGAGCGTTTCTATGGAGAATAGACCAACCGCATTTCCTCTTAACTGCCCCAAGGGGATACATTCCTAAGAGCAGAAAAATATGCCCACGTACCGTGTGTTTATAACGAAAGAAGGAATTCCCAGCGTGCTTCGCTAATGAAAATTTATATGACGGTCAGTAATACCGATGAGACTCGTCTGCCGGCACCCTTCGACCGTAATTAATGTTTGTTAACTCTATTTGAAAAATTACCCGTATTTATTAAAGTCATGCGTGCATAAAGAATAATAGGAGAGATAACTCAAGTAATAAGTGCTACTTTGTACCATAACTCGTTCGAATAATGTGTGCAGAACTACTTTACTTTACGAAACATAGCCAAGCGTTGAATACATTGTAAGTAGTAAGAGTACATCCAATTGTTAAAGCTACATTTAGCGGTAATACGGGTATTCAAGAATGGGAATGGTGCAGTGAAATTGGCAATCTATCGTCTGCGAACACTATAGGAGCCCATTTCCTCGACTCGATTCGTATTTCCTCGTGAAGATAAGTAGATGTACCTCTTTATATTTCGTTAAGGCGTCGTAATGTTATTAATGTAAGCATCGCTGCAGCCATAGAAGGTAACTTAAACCTTTGAGGCTTTAAAGCGCTTGAAGCAATTTAACAAGGAACTCTTAAGAATCCTTTTTCCTAGTTTGTTAGTTATTCATAAAGTGAACTTGCGCGATGCATGTCGAGCAATAATGCAGGAACAGTTACTTGTTACCGCAGAATACTAAATAATAATACTGTTAACAAAATGTTAGTTGTTTTAATTTATTGGTGGTTGTTATAGTTTGTGTTATTTGTGCATTTCCCAGAACAAAAACCACATGAATAATCTGATATTTATTTAATGTACGGTGTTCACTTAGATTTGTATCTGTAGTTACAAATAGCTGGTCAAATACATGGATACATTTAACCGCATTTCTGGTCACGATTCAATCAGGGTTGATTTTATTACGAAATCAATTGACTTTGCGCTCTTCTATTTTTATATATTTTTCTCTATTCAGTGTTTTGTGTGTACATAAATAAGGATTAAATTATAGACTCACCCACCACGTCAATAGATGCTCGCGGTTCTGTTCAGTTTTGGCACCTCTGACACTTACAAAGTCACAGATGAGCTCTCTCTTCTCAGTTAAGACACTTTTTCGCGCAACTTAGTGCTGTGACATCAATATAACGATTTAAATCTTTATAATCTATACAAGGTGTAGTAGAATAAACGCAAGTCCTGAAAGTAGTTGGTTCATAATTGATTACTGAATCGATTTCGGTAACTTTTAAGATAGGTATTTAAAAAAATAATGTACTCGTATTTTGCCATACTGACTGCCGATTGAGCCAAAGTAAATTAAATCTTATCTATTGAGATAATTAATTACATTGATAATAAGACTCAATTTGAAATGCATAAAGTAATGATAGGGTCAACAAAATTTATTTAATAATAATACTTAGCTTTAAAAAAAAGTTTTGGTCCTTATGCTTTTAATTATTGGGATGTAGGAGGTCTTGCGTTAATTATATTACACGTTGTATATACCACCATTTATAACTAAAAAACAGCTGGACCAATTTATAGGATCTTTGATTTGTTGGATTTGTCTCCGCCCCGACTAGCAGAATAACTATTAAAACTTGGGAAAAAATCCACGAATAAATTTATAATGAAGATAATTCATTTTCTCATATATTTGTTCTTATTAATTCTGTGGCGGTACGAAGGTTGCTGGGTCAGCTAGTAAATAAATAAACAGTTGTATGCGATACTGTTTATTGCAGTAGAGCAGTGCTGGCCCAGTGGTACCGACAGACGAGACGTAGGTCGTGGGTTCAAACCCAAGCAGGCGCTTTACTTTGTGTAATTATTTCATCACCGCTGCTCTCAAAACGGTGAAGGAAAACATTGTGAGGAAACCGGCATGTCCTGGAACTAAACATTTAAAGACGTGTGACATCTACCAACCTGCACTGAGCCCGCGTGTTGAATTATGGCCCACTCCCTCTCACAGAGAAGAGGCCTGTGTCCCAGCAGTGGGAACATTAATGGCTGATTATGCTATTCAACACTGACCACATTTGCGTAAGTTGATGATTACACCGTTAAGTGTGACGACACGTATTCATAATGCTGTTAATATTATAATGTTTACACTGATTAAACTTGTACCAAACTTGACCGACATTTGGGCTGTTCTTGGCCGTCTAACAAAATGTGTGTCACACGCATCGTGATCTTCCCGCTATTTTGGCTACTCATTATCTATTCGTGCCAGAAGAACCTCGGCTATAGATTCTAAGAATCCCCAGACAGAAGCGTTTAAATGAATCGAGAAAGCACGAGCAATTATGAGCTATTTACTAATCGTTTCTTTAAATAGCACCTGTCCTATTCCGTATAATAAACGGGGAAAATATACATGTGCGCTTTCTAATAACACATTAAACAAACAGTTTGCGATCGACAATTTACATTATAGATGCTAGGAATTCCGACTACTCGAAGTATGTTGCGCTAATTGATTCTATCAATAGGACCTTGTCACATTCATATCTTATTGTATAATCCATCGGTTTTGGCTGGCAACGAGACTTTTATATTATTATGGCCGCATCTGAGTAATAATAATAGTCGATAATGTCCTGAACAAAGAATAAAATGTGGGTGCCGTTCGTGGAGTGAAAAATTAAAATTTCTAACCCTGTTCTACGGAAACTATCTTATCAAGATGTTGTTTCGGCAGCTTGGGTGCCGTTTGGCCAAGTGCCGTTAAAATCAGTGCTCTGAGTGGAGTCTCTCGTAGTATGGGCAAACTCCAATTGCCGACACCAAAATGAACAGGTATTTCAAATGCGGTTTAGGTAAAGTTCGCCATGAATCGTTCGGACGTTGCGGTTTCGTAGTTTGCGGTATCAAGGTACACCATCCCTTCCTATAAAATATATTCATTGACACCTACGTCAGATTTATTATTACTTATTCCTTTATAGGTACTTTCAACAGAACCTATTAATATATTACTTAGGTGTAGCGTTATGGACCGGTTGGGCAATCAACATATTTCATTGATGGGGTCACCATCAATGAAATATGTTGATTGCCCAACCTCAATGGAGTTGATGTGAAGATTAATTATTCAGAGGAAGTGTACGAACCAACAACCTTTGACTTTTGGATGTTGAAATGTGAGCCAACATTAAGCCAAATGCATGGGGCCAATAGCATTCTAAAAGACACAGAGCATGTTAATTCATAAGCGCAGAAGTCGAAAACATTTCCGCCAATTTTACGACGTACGATTATATTAAACCCACGGACATCCAATTGTAAACATTAAGCAATTGTACTGTACTTAAACATGAGGGTGCTTATAAATATACAAAAGAAATTTTTTTCGTACTTTAATGAGATGTGGGGAAACTTCAATAGCTTTTATCTTTGTAATAACAATTACGGACGGCAGGATAGCATTTCGTCAGTGAATTTACTTAGTTCGGTACGATACAGGGATACGATGAGAAAGTCAATGTTCTCGAAAAAGGCCCTTTTTAACTTAGCTAAACAAACAAGACAAGGGATCAAGTCTTACCAAATTGTTGTGCTCGATTGATATGTTTTTGAAGAGTACCTTATGGAGTTGGAGTAGATCACGATATTTTTTATTAACTGATAACTGAAAATTCTCTTATCTCGGCCTATTGTTTTCGTAGGTGTGCTATGACTAATGTTTCTAAAAAATGTTATACTACGTTTTTTATTATGTAGTTATTAATGGGATATGTCTTCATGGATTTAAATAACAACACCAAAGCGAACCGTTTACATTTTCAATGAATATGGATCTATCGGTCGTTTGTTCTCGCGGTGAGAATAAGGTTTTTTGTATAATGTACATAATTAATTTCCTCTTTTATACAGCGTTAATAAAAACGACCACACAAAGGAAATAATCGCAATTATGTTTATCTGTATGAAATTATAACAGAAAGATACACATGTCCACCATAAAGTGCCCTAAGCCACGTTAAGCACTTTATAGCAAGAATTACCCGCGTGCAGGATATGTGTATATAAGCAATTTAATTAAAAACCGTACATCTATTAAATACAATATGAAACTCATTTATCTAGCACTTTGATCTTTTATGAGCAAGAAAAAAACGTGCCAAGAGCAAGTCGATCGCACACAGTGTACAGGAAAATATGTCATCCCGTTTGATATTTTGATAATAAGCTGTCTATAAAACTTTGATACGAACACCAATTTACAAAAATAACAAAATTAACACTGCTGTAATTAAATTTTTAATTGCTTTAGAAGCTTTAAATTATGAAAAAAAAAGGTAGGTAATTATGTCCATCGCTTATTGGGTTAAAGTCCTTTTAAAAAATGTCACGCGGCCGAGTTTAAAGAAAACGTTTTGAGCATTTTAGATTTATGGCACCTTATTATGAAAAAGCAAGTTTTGATTGTATTCACTTGCCGATCGCCAAACAAAGGGACTGAAAACAATTGACCGTCTAACTTTGAACATGTTAGGAACCTTATTGAAACTTCTAAAACAAAACCAACTAAATGTACTCGTATATTCGGAATACATTAAAAGTTGAGTGAAATGTCTGAATACTCAAGTGACATTCTACACAGTCGGGCGGTGCCGTGATCCCAACAGGCGTGAACCGGTGGCGGACGGGCGACACGGCCGCGCTTCGCCGCGCGCCGGTCCGGCCCGCATGCGTCCCGGATTAATAATTCCACGGCACGCGTACCACTCATTAATAAGAAATTACGAAAAGGTGGTCAGCGTGTTTGACACGGAAGGTTTACTTTACCCCATTTTTCTGAATAGAAGGATAAGAAAACACGTGTCGAGGGTTGAAATTTCCTCAACAAAGGGTTTTTACATTTTCATTTCACGTTTTTGTAACAAATTACTTAACCAAATAATATTTATGTGTGGACCCAGTGGTAGTGCTACTTGGGTGAATATATCTTTGAGTCATTAGTGTTTATTTTTGTAGCAAATCATTTGATTGCTCTATTCAAGATACTTGTAGCTTCTAGTGAGTGTTTGCCAAATGCTCGTTATACCTACGAGTATCTTTAAGTCGTAACGTATTAAAATATTATTGTAAACAAACTGGGAAAGCAAAGCAAAACATTAATTAAAGCCAAAGTGCGAACGATACCATCCACGCCATTGTTGACAAAGATTCCGTTACTCTAGCAAGATTTATTAGCCTCATATTTTAAGGTCAAAATTATGTTTTATTTATAGTATCTACACCTACACAAAGCCTTTATGCTGTATGTCTAAGGGGTTTTTATTTTCCTTTTTCCTTTCCTTTGTTATTTGGTTGTAATGAAAAACAATATGGTTCTACTTTTCAAGTTCTGCAAATAAAAACATTAAAATACCTGTGTTTTATGAAACGCAGTGAATATTCAAATTGTTTATTGCAATGTAATAATTATAAGGTATGTTCAAATCTTAAATCGTGGGTTGTGAAATATAAATATTTGTTGCGAAATAATACAACGTTGCATCTAGTTAGACTGGAAGCCGACCCCAACATAGTTGGGAAAGGCTAGGTAGATGATAATGAGGTATATAAAAGTACTATTTGATACTATTTGAAGAATGGGTAAGACCGTACCCAGACACAAAGTTAATTGTAGCATTATGAACTATATTCCTTTTTGTTGAATATTTAAACTACTCCCTGAGGGCATAAAATACAGAGATAGTTCATAATGCTACATAAAATTTTTTTTTGGGTACTAAGATTACTCATTGTCCTTTAAATAGGTAAATTATGTACCTCAACACATAGCTGTAAAAGTGCTAAGTGCAAACGAACCTTGATTGATAAAAGCTTGGATTATATTATTATGACTTGTGAAGTAAATAACACATTCGCCATTAGAAGGCAATATAAGAACAGCACACGTTGGACAATAAAATATTTTATGGCAGCCATAAACTTGCGCCGTGCCGGCAGACAGATGTGGAGAATTTAGCGACTTTTTAACTTTCCGACATGCAGCCACTAAATGCATTCAAGAGCTTGTTTTTATTTTAATTCCTCTTGCAAACGGTTTCACTTACAGTACCCGGCGATATAATTATATTGCACATGGACCTTTGGAAAGAGACAATCGGCTAATTTCGGCTTCGTAGAGCGTTATCTCTGTCGCACGAAATAGGTACAAACAGTCCGGTATCTATTAGGAGCTGTTAAAACAATTATGATTTGCTTCTTTTGATAATTATTTTCATTCTTTGTATAAAATGAAAAAAAGGTAAAGGTCGATGTGCAATATTTATCGCCGAGTACCTACTGTTTTTATTTAGCAATATTATTTCACAAAGTAAGTTATTTATTTTCATGATTCTATCATTATTGGATAGATTAGGCATCATACTTATATTTATCTGAAATGTTCATTATCAACCTATAATTTTCCCACTCCTGGGACACAGGTCTCCTCTCTGTGAGAGGGCCGTAATCCACCACTGAGCCCAGTGCGGGATGGGAGATGTCACATAGCTCAGTTTCCTCGCGATAACTTTCTTCACCGTTTTGATAACAGTGGTGATGATATAATTTACACAAAGTAAGGCGCCTGTCAGGGTTTGCACTTACGACTCATAAGTCACGGTCGTTACTACTGGGACAGTACTACTCCTGAAATATTCACCGAGACAAAATGACAAGGTAGTATCTTTTACTACACTACAGCGAAAGAAAAGGCGTAACTATGCAGTCTGTAAGTTTTATGTACGCTTTTAACGTGCACGTCTTTCTACATCGTTCTCACCTGTATAATTTCAACATGAATGATGTAACCAATATTTCGATTTAAAAGAGCGTCCATGGAGATTCTTGCCCATTCTTCTCCATAGTTTCACTTTTCTGACTGACCGACCGCAACCCCTTGACAATTATGAGAGCTTGTAATTGTTTTATTTAAAATAAATGCTTTGAGTGTGAGTTTATTGATAGACAGTTTCAGCTAAATCTAACAGGTCTTCGTTTCACAAATTGTTAATACACAAATTAAGCTTGTGTTTAATTAAAGTAAAGAGTACGTATTTGTTAAAAAACCACTTTGCTTCATATAAGGAATTGTATGTAACAAAGTGTCCTGCTTGTTGCTCAAAAAGTGGTTCCGTAAATCTTCCAATCATGACAACATTCTGAAAGCCGAGATTCCAAAGTTTTTATTTACACCGGAAAGGGAACTTTGTTCACGAGTATTTAAACACACATAAATAACAACAGTGAGCCTTAATTCTCGTTACAATAAGCGAAGTCTAAACAAGTGTCCGAAAATGTAAACAGTGGCACTTAAGCTGAGGACCTGGTTAAAAATGAGGGCCATCGCGTGCTGTGGAACACTAACCGAACCCTCTAAATTTAATAATATTACTTGCGAATCGAGGACATGAGAAGATGCGTCCATATCACGAGATCTTCGGGAGATCGCGTCCTACTCTCGCTTACTGAAAATATTTTTCACTTTACAGAAATATTTGTGAAAACGCTGACATGTTATTACGTGATGCTGTTGCTGAAGGAGCTGTACAGAGATATACTTTGAAAATTGAAGCTTTCACGAAAAGGAAATATATTTGTCTGATTTTGTCGCAAAATAGTGTCTTTTAAATCAAAATACCACGGGTGTGGAACATCCAAGGTATTATTTTACCAATTTAATTATTGACCAAAATATTATGAAAATGCGTATTGATGTAAGTGGTTTACCGGAAAGTGCACTATCCGGTAATAAGCTTTAACTAGAGCATAATGATGATTGAGTATGTAACCAGGCCTTTTTAACGCTATCATAATAATAAATGTCCTGAGTGCATATTTTACGAAAATTTATGAGCAGGTAATCGAGCTCTATAAAAACTATAACCCAACGGTACTGAGAACCGGGTCCAAACAGGGTCACTGGGCTCCATAGAGAGAAACATCCTATTAATAAGGGCCGCTGGTGTCCAGAAGTACCGCTTTCTGAATCAAGCCCTTAATCCAGCTACCTAACGAGAGCACTCCCAGGTGTTAGTCGAAGCTCAATCATTAGCTGTCATGACTATCGGCATAATTGACGTTTATTAATATTATTATCATATTCTCGTCTACTATTAATAAGAAGTCTAGCTACAAAGCTTGCTAACACTAAATATACCAGTGGTTTTTAAAAGGCATTGATTGTCATCTCCAAGTAAAGTTGGAAAGAATAGCTTTTTAATGTCTTTGTTAACTGAAGACTCAGTAATTTTTAATTGATTCTGTCAGCCTCCAAAGTACCTCCTTCTAAAAGAAGGAGATACTTTTGCTAATTGTTTTAATAGACAATTTAACTTTTTAACTTATATAGGTCGAGTCCAAAAGATAGAATTGCAGTAATAAAATAATTTATTTAAGAATTAGTGAGGAAGTTAAACGAAAGGAAAGTTTTAGTGTATGTTTTGACAAAGTCTGTTGGTTTAACATAAAAAATGGAAGACGTGAACACGCTGTAGGTAAGCTACGTCATCAAATCTGATTTATGTTCGGTTCGCTCGTTGACTGCTATCTGCTTTTTAATCTTGTTAGACTTTTCCCACCAGCTTATTTTGGTTACATGCCTGAAGAATTTTTATTTGAGTGAATAGAATTCAAGGAAGAAATATGTTATGAAACTTAAGGTTAATTTTTACTTGTTTTGAATGAAAATTGTAGGTCGAACAGTGACATTTGTTTGAAAATTGCTTATCAATGTCGTTCCTTGTCGTACCTACGCCCCTACCTATCTTAATTTATACTTAAGTCAGATAAAGACTCCTACAACATTACCCTAATATGGTAATAAGTAGAAAGGTAGGTCATATTTGCAGTAGGACTTAAAGTCGATTAATGCCATTATAGTGCATCAACCCCCACCCAACCGACAAACTCCATTGTTACATTTCAATTTGCAAAAACGTTTATAATTTACATATTACCAAAGGCTATCGATCCAATTCAGTAGGTTGGTCGCATTGTTTGTATTAAACGACGTTATTTACGGCTGGCAACATTACGTGCAGCAATAACTTTCAGTAATGACCGATTGTTGCGGAATTCCCATTCACCTGAAGTTATGAATTATCTCAAACGATCTCGACACCTCGTTACTGTTTTGTTACGAACTTAATTATGAGGGAATTTGGTACAAACAGGCAGGTGGGACTGTTTTATTAGCTCATTCACCTTTATCGTTTTGAAAATCCTAAAAGCTTGTAGCTTTGAGTTTAATTGTCTAGTCAAAACTACTGTTCTTGTACACTTATGCACTTTTGAATGCATCATCCTATTTGGAAACTGGAAGTGCTTCAAGCCAAATATCTTAAAAGTCCAGGATGTACAGATGCCACACATGCACATCAAGCAACCCGAAACTGTAAAATTTTCCCAATCAACCTTGAACCTTATGTTTTAGCGATAAAGTTGAAAATCTATTAAAGAAATTTTACAGTTGTGCTGGCGCCTGTAGATACTACATTTATGAAAATTAACCAACTAAACAGGTGTTCATATACAGCATGTATCAGATCAAAAAGGTCTAATCATATATAAGGGTGAAAAATTACAACTGTCCCATCCACAACTTCAATACCTACTCAACCCAATTTTTTTTCGCGATTACCATATTGATCCTATGAAGAAAGTTGTTCAATTTTCTGGTCTGTGCCGCACCCTTCAATATGACCACACCTTTTTGATACATGCTGTAATAATATATTGATTATTCTCAGATAGTGATGAAATTATGAGCAGTTACAATGATAAAAATAGATCGTTCCCGAGCTACGTGTAAATCAAATCAAACAACCTATACAAATAAACACAAGGTGGGAATTATATAAAAGGAGACGTAATATCCAATCTTTTCAATTACTAGGTACCACCTACTTGCAAAAGACATCTAAGGATTCGCAAACGATATAAAGAAGTCAATCTGTATCTTACCGAAAATAGTAAATAAATATTCGAGTAGACATAAACAGAGTTCCCAAGTTCTTGTTATTGGATTAGAACTACGTACAAGACTGCCTACAGCTACTTGTACTATTATTTATGTTCTGTGCTGCAGCCTCCAATTATTCGTTAAAGGTGTGTGGCGGTATCGCCTTGATGTAGCCGAGTCAACGTATCGGAGCTGTTGATCCGCTTTGGTAACGTGCTTACGTTAGGTTGACGCCTGTTTGACGGTGAAGCGAAAGGCGATACGGTGACGTTCCCTTTCCGAGTTGATATCTGTGCTAGACCTTTAGGCTCATTCAGACAAGCGCGACGCGACAGTGCGTCGCAGTTCTGGTAGAACAATTGCCATGAAGGTTTCATAGAAATTTTACTACTAAATTCACATCGCGCTGTCGCGTCGCTCCTTTCTGCGGGAGCTTTTAATGTTTGATCAATAAATTACTTATTAGACAGACTAAATGTAAATAAAAGTGTCACATAACTTATAATTGATCTAGAAATACTTGAACAATGAGGCTATCGTCACGTGCGAAAAATCGTGTGAAACTTTTATATTGTTCCATTGCCTACTAATTAACGGCTGCTAACCGAAATAACTTCAAAGACATAGAACTCTTTAAATTGAAATATAAAGACTGATTTCATGTTATGACGGATTTCGCCAAACATGGCTAATTTGACTGAAAGATAACCCTTCTGGTTTCTTTTAACCATGATCACCACGCACGATGAACGGTTTGGTGATAGCAGTAGCTATACATTGTTATTAGCAGACGCTGCCATGCTCTCCTATCTCTTGACATAGTTCACTAGTAGTACTAGCACTACTACTAGTAGTACTAGTAGTAGTAGTAGCACTTTTAGGTACTTTATCATCATCATCAGCAGCCTTGTTCCGAAGCTGAGTTTAACCCTCCTCTGTTTAGTGCTTTTTTTCCTCAAAAGGAAAAACGGAACCTTATAAGATCACTTCGTTGGTGCCATTTAAGTTTATAGTCGACTGTGATTTAAACCGCTCTTACTGGATACGGCTTTGATTGATTTAGCTTGTATATTAGACTTCCCTTGCCATGATTGAATTGACGCCGCTTTGCGGAACTCGGCGCCATTGCGCTCGGACCCAAGTGTAAAGACGATGAACATTTTCCGTAATATAAACTTTTTCAGAAGAATATACTTTTATATTGGAATAACCAGACTGGTCTAGTGTTTGTTACTACTGAGCGTAAGTCCCTAGGTCTGGCTGTATTAATAGCAGCCCATAATCTGGAATTGTGCTTTGTTAATGACAAAAGTTAACCCTAGAACATAGGGCTCATGACATAATTGCTGAAATGTTGGTGCATCCCTGCTGGCTTTCACATTCCCTTTCCTTTAGAGGGTTTTTCAATAGAAAAGGGCGTGTGTATTATGCTATGTTATGTATAAATTACAGATTATCTAGTTAATATATTATTATCCCGGAAAAACGAGATGCATTATAATTAAGCATTAGCTAACCTAATAAATATCTTATGAATTATGGACTTGGTAGTGCCAATAACTACATTAATGACCAATCTATGGTCGGGAAGATTGTAAACAGTCTCGCAGGCAGCTTGTGTATAAACGTAGTCTATAAACACTTTATGCTATTGCCGCCAAGCTGTAAAATCAACAGTGTTGCAGAGACATAACGATGACGACGATCATTAGGTAATGATAATGATAATAAATGACCGACATCGTAATGTCTCTGCAACACTGTTGATTTTCTAAAACTGTGAAAATGTTTAAACTGTGTCTGGCAGGGGCGAGTCGATAGTGCTACATAGGTATACGTAGCAATATCGACTCGCCCCTAACAGACACAGTTTTTACAAATTGACAAAGCATCGAGAATCCTTTATAAGTAAGTAATCCATAAGTTTGATATAAGACAAGTGTATTATATACAAACTTTTAGGAATAAATTCTCTAAATGATGGTAAAAACCGCATCAAAATCTGTTGCGCAGTTTAGAAGAAGAACGCGCCACACAGACACGAAAAGCGACTTTTATTATAATAAGTAGTTTATATAGATATATACGAACATATAAGATAATAGAAGAATGAGAAAACAAACGAAACTGCCCTCGATTTTATGGTGTCCAGAAAAAAAAAATCATCTTGAGACCGTAAAATCGGGGGCGTATTTTTGCGATGGTGTTTTGTTGGACTCAACGACCCTTTCTTTTAATGCTTTTTTTGTTGTGTGTGAGTTGTTATACATACGTCACGTTTCAATACACTCATGCGTTTAGAAACTTAGATCACGTACTGCCAATTTTCGCTAATTTGTGATGGATCGTTTGGGTGTTTCTTAACAGTTTCCGACAGCGCCTGTTCAATAGTAGGTAGGTACTTACTCTGATAAGTCGATCATGTAAACAAGACGTGCTTTTTACTTTTTAGTAATTTTTTCCTACTATATTTCGTCGTATCATAATTATCGTATTATTATAATCATTTCGTCCAACAAAGACATTAGCCACAAGCCGCTGTGAAAGTAAGTACCATGAAAATTTATATGATGCTGTGACTAGCAAAAGTTCGGTAAATATAGGCAACTTTACTCAGTCGGTTAATAATAGCTTCTCAGAAGTACAAAAAGATGAGCACACTAGATATTTTTACATTTCACGTGACATAGTTTAACATCGTGACTTTTCGGCAATTCGGCATCATAAAACTAGCTTCGTAAAATTGAATTGAACTCATGTTTTTAATGTAAAAATCCACACATACCTACACACGCGCACATGATGTTCTCAAGAATTCTTTAAGATAGTACCTATCTATTAACAAAACAAACACTTTGTTCCATCAAGGATAAAGTTTCATTAATTTCAGGTGTGACACCTATTTTAATAGCTTATATTTTATATGATTTTTATTATTAATTATAAACTTGTTCGTACAGAGCCCGTTGCAATAAATAATTGATATTGGATAGAAACATTATGGTGTTTATTATGGATCTTTTTATTACCCAGCCATCTAACAGTAACGAGACCAGGGGGCCTAAATTGGCCACTTTGGCAGAATCATAAAAGGATAACATTATGAATCATAATGGAGAGTTAACTGTTAATTTAATCGAATCAAATCCCATTGGTAAAGGATTTTTCAGTTATTTTTTTTTGTCTGTGCTAAAAAATACCAATCAATCCAATGCAAATCCTATCCCAATCTCTTTGATTATACCTACCTATGAAGTGCAGCGAAAAAAAGAAAAACACGGACTGTTTTCGCCATATTATGAATCATAATGTTATCCTTTTATGATTCTGCCAAAGTGGCCAATTTAGGCCCCAGAATAAGGCACAGTGCAACAGTGCAACAGTGTTGAACATAGATATCAGATATCCGTGGTGTCGAATAAAACTGTAAAATAACTTACAATATTAGGTACTGCACCTGTAAATCGTATGATTATTACATCGTACGCAAAATACGCGCATTGACGTGGAGTTGCGGACACCAGCCCATATTACCTATTACGTCGTCAACATTCCGAACACTTTCCACGTCCGAAAAAAAAAGAAAAAAACACAGGGCAAGAGCGAAACGGACTCGCGCACCGAGGGTTCCGTACCATCAAACGTTTTTACATTTTCATCGGCGAGGCCTATATGCGTAAACGAATTTTAACACTGTGCGGCATTTAACACTGCGGTGTAGAATATTGCAGTTTTATGTCAGCGCCATCTCTTGACCGATAGTGGAACCAATGTCACTTTTGTTGATGATTTCTGAATAAGTGTGCCATTTAGAGACTTTGTTTTATTTTTCCTGTAATCTTGATATGAACTTCTACCACATAGAATAATTTCAGATTTTTTTCTTTGCAAACTTCAGAGATAAGTGGGAACGGTATTTTTTTTTTACATTATTCATCAAAAGTCGAAAACTATGCGGCCTAAAAAAAGGGAAAAATCTTTGAGAATATGCAAACTGCGCTCTTTCATATGATACCCCACATGCCCTAGTAGCCCCACTTCGAATTTTTCAGACCCCCTTTCAGTCCCTGCTACAAAAAATATACATATATTTTTATTTCTTTCTTATTTGCAAAATAGTTGGGCGAATGTTGTCTAAAACTATTTCAAATTTCAAGTTGATAGCATTAGTAGTCCTTGAGATATCCAGCTGTGACAGACAGACAGACTGAGTCTCACCATAAGGGTTCTGCTTTACCATTTTGATACAGAACCCTAACAATTATCATGACGCTTAATGCCAAAATTATGTAACGCTAATTTAGTGTGTGGTGTGTCGGATGGGCCAACAATTTGGAGTCGGGCCTTGGCGCGTGTTGGTGACAATGAACGCGCAACGACTCATTGGCTAAAAATAAGTGTACCGGCCCACCTGCGACCGGGGCTTGATGCTCAGCTGTTCGTGACGTTCTCTTGGCCGTTCAGCGGTTTCCTCAAACGACGACCTTCAAAATTTTTAAGCGCCAGATGATTGTCTGTCTTCCGGATTGACACCAGGATTACATTAAAATAACAAGTGAAAATCTCTCGGATTTTAAGATCTAACCATTCTATTTGCGATCTTCCGGCCGCTTCTTTGAGTTTCACTGCACGAGATTTCTCTGTATTTTTATTACAACAATTCACGTCAGACGCTTCGTTTAGCTGATAAATGGATTCACTCTAACTAAAAACTACAAAGAAAATGTTATATTAATTTATTTACGTAACGCTCATATTCGATATTCAGAATCAATTTAACCTTAAACCTTTAAAAATAACACTGTCTCAACAGTCTCTTCTCTTGCGAATGAATCTAAGGAAAATCTGAGAAAAAGCAAGTCAAGCGGAAATATTAATGGAATCAATTTAATCAACTCATATCATACCGATCAGCAAAAGTTTCTTAGCACAAAATAATGCCACTCCAAGTTATACTAATATTTTATAAAAAGGGTTTAAATAAAAGTTTACGGGGAACTAGCAACGAGAGGATAAAATTCTTTCGTCCCATTTTATGAGGTTGAGGTTAAATTAGTGCCGAGCCTAGGCTTTGATGACTTTTTTACGCCTCCAAGTCGCTAATAAGGATCAACTCATTAATTTATTAAGTTGATCCTAGGAGCTGCTATTATAAAACGCTTCGTACATGAGGGAATTCACTTAAGTTGGCTTAGAATGTCTCTTTTATATTATAATCTCTTCATACAAAGTTACAAATGCGATCACCCTTGCTACTTCGTTCGCTAGCATTAAAATTGGATTTAAGCTTTTTGCGCGGAACCCTAATTATTTTTTTAAAATAAAAGCCTATAAGCTACTCTTTAATATCAGCTATCTGCCTGTGAAAGTCCCGTCAAAATAGCTCCAGCCGTTTCGGAGATTAGCTGTAACAAACAGACAGACAGCCAAAAATGATAAAAAATGTTCTTTCTCATAAGTATTTTTTTCTCGTAGGTATATACTTTCATATGTATTTAATAAAAAGCTGCTATTTTGACGTTACAAACAGACACATCAATTTATTGATTTGTAGAGATGTAGACCATAGTTGAGGACATAATGCTCTGCGTGCTCGTATTTGGTCATCTAAAACGTGAACCACATAAAGGCATTAGCAGTACCTAATGCCTTTCTGTGGTTGTGGCTGTACTTCCGAGGTTATAATATTATTAGAACATATCTACATATTAATGTATGTGTGTAGTTTCGCATCTCAGCATACCACAACAAACGGTCATATAATGTAGGTGTTGCTATAATAACGTTGAGGATTAGTGATCGTAGATATTAGGAGGCGAGGCGATGCGGCTGATCCTACGGCTTATGATCACGTTTACGACATGGGGTGAGTATGGCGTTGGCAAATACAATCTTACTATGGTATTTATAAGAAACAAAGCTAGTTTGTTGCATTTTTGTAACCGTAATAATAATATGCTGTTGGTAAGTTGGGGCATTTTTTATGAGTGCAGTAGTCGCGAATGGGGAAGCTTTCCATAAGGGAAAAATACCATGTTAAAGTGAAAGCGTCAGCGGTAGCCTGCGAAATTCAATTTTTCTTAGGTTTTTTGTAATTTGTAGGTCAGTATCAGGTTATATACTATGAGAAATTTGTCTAGGTCGCTGTCGCCGGTTACGGTGAAGAGGACTATATTATAATATACTATAACACTAATATTATAAAGCCGAAAGTTTGTGAGTGTGTGGGTATTTATATGTTTTTTACTCCTTCACGATTAAACGGCTAGACCAATTTTGATAAAATTTGGTACGGAGGTAGCGGACACCCTGGAATAACATATAGGCTACTTTTTATCTCGATATTCCCACGGGATCGAAACCACGGGGCGCAGCTAGTACTATATATAGGTATGTTGATATAAACATGATTCCCAGCCGTAACAAATATTTATTTATAGAATAACCTATAATCATAAAAATCATCAATATAACCCTTCAAGTTCATATTACCATATTGAATGACTATTTCATGAATTCATGACATTTGACGCCATTTCTAACAAAATGAGGCTGATTCTAATGATTATAATTCTGTAAAGCCATATTTGTTACGGTTACGAATCATATTTTAATCGACATGAAACCTGTAAATTGCAAAAAACTATATAAATATGAATTTCGCGGGCTATCATAGCGCATCCCCCTTAAAAGAAAAGCAAAAAAAAATATTGTTATACAAGGTGTAACACGGAAGCTGGATTATTCTTGTCAGGGCACGGTAGGACCTCAATCACTAACCATCTATCTATTTAACTTCATACTATGTTCTACAGTAGGTATATAGATAAAATTAATAAGCGGTTATAAAGTTATTTAAATATTTTTTTGTTAAAATTATTTTTCGAATTAACAATTTTCGTCCGTTTAAGACGAACTGAAAAGTCACCATGCTGATGTGTTAAATAATGTAAAGTCATTTCCTTTATGCATGGAGCAGTAAGGAAAAAAGATGACAACCATCTTGTCCAATCATTCCAAAATTCTGACAAAGGTATAATGCCCACATCAACGAAACGTCTATCAATGGACGATCGCTGGAATTGCGTCACGCGTCTCATTTCCGCTGCCGATATCAGTGCTTTAGCAGATGTCGTTCAAACGATTACTTGCACATTATCACTTCTTTTTAGGGTTCCGTACCTCAAAAGGAAAAAACGGAACCCTTATAGGATCACTTTGTTGTCCGTCCGTCCGTCCGTCTGTCAAGACCCTTTTTCTCAGGAACGCGTGGAGGTATGAAGCTGAAATTTATATCAATTACTCAGGTCTACTGTCCCTTGAAGCTGTGAAAAAATCAAACTTCTAAGCCAACGCAATCAAAAGATACAGCCGTTTATGCCGCAAATTTTCGACACTCGAAGGGAATCAAAACCTACAGGGTGCTTCCCGTGAACTCAGAATCTTGAAATTTGGTACGAAGCAACGTCTTATAGCATAAATAAAGGAAAAATTACGAAAACCATAAAATTTTAGTTACATCACATAATATATTTTTTTTTAATAATTTTAAACTTACTACCCATTTCCTCATAAACGCGTAGAGGTATTAAATTGAAATTCATACCAAATACTCAGGTCTATAATACCTTTAAGCTGTAATAAAATCAAACTTCTATGTCAACGCAATCAAAAGAAACAGCAATTTAAGCTGCATATTTTGAAACTCGCAAGTACTCGCAAGGGAATCAAAACCTAAAGGGTACTTCCAGTCGACCTAGAATCTTGAAATTTGGCATGAAGCAACGTTTTATAGCACACATAAAGGAAAAATTCCGAAAACCTTAAATTTTTAGTTACATTACAAAATATATATTTATTTTTTAATAAATATAAACTTATTACTTTTTTCCTCATGAACGCGTAGAGCTATCAAGTTGAAATTCATATGCAATAAAAATACCATAGTTATGACTCGATTGTCGTAATGAACGAACTTTGTAAACCTTGCAGGTTTGTACGGAACCCTCGGTGCGCGAGTCCGACTCGCACTTGGCCGGTTTTTTTTACTTCTTTGTGACTCACCGTTGACAGGACAGTAACTGTTTGCATTGTCACTGCGCGTAATCAGTGCCCTCGCATAGCTAGT
Source organism: Luperina nickerlii (assembly GCA_963855955.1). Lineage (NCBI taxonomy): Eukaryota > Metazoa > Arthropoda > Insecta > Lepidoptera > Noctuidae > Luperina > Luperina nickerlii. Next base: position 10,273,098 of record OY979669.1, read on the forward strand.
GTTACATCTGGTCTGTTCCAAAAGTATCTAATAAAAGTGTAAACAAACTATGTTCAGATTAAACTCTTACGCAATCACTCATTAAAGGGTGTTAGTAACACATTCAACTATATGACTGTAGTAGGTTTAAACTTTATATCGACGAGATATACCTAACTTTTTCAAAAATTATTGTTTGAAAAACGTTATTTAATTTTAATTCAAGATTACAATCAACGTCTAAAGCTAAGATTACACTATAATTAACCTTAACTGTCAAATGAAAAATAGATTTTATCTACACCCATTCTATAAATCCTCTATAAAAGCTTCTGAAGCTGTTAGCCAACATTAAAATAATCAGTGTCATAGTAACCATAATATCATCCAAACGAGTGTTATAATGTTGTACTAAATTTCATTATAAACTTCTTTTTAGAAATAGAACATTGTCATGCACGCGCGTTTCATAACCACAGAGCCGTAATTTAAAAAAAGAACGTATAGGTTATTCGTATTCACGTCGTATCCCGCCGGCCATCATTTTTGTTCGATATTAGTATTGCAAAAAACTGTTTCAGAACCTTTTTTAGAAGATTCATATCATGGGTGTAGATAAAGTCTTGTATGCAACTGTACAATACTAGTTATTAAAACACTCACGTGATACTATATTATCCCACATTCGTATTTTAATACCCCTTATTATACAACAGTTGCATAAATGATTATTAGGTGATTTAAAATTAGAATTTCGGATTTAAGTAAACAAATAATCAAATTAAAACACTCAATTTGTAATTAGAACTAAAACAATGTATATATTTTCATCAGATATTTTTGGAACAGTGGAACAGACTATACCTAGACATTTTTTTTGTCAATAAACGTCACGTGAGCGCAGCGTGTATTATATACTTCCTAAAGAAGCGAAAAATAACTAAAATGTAAAAAATAATCTCTTCTTACAAAAAAGAAAAAACGACATCCAAAACAAACACTATAAAATGAAAAAGAACTTTGATTTCGAGAGACGGTATCTTAGTTCGACAGACTGATGTCTACGCTAGATGCGAGGGGAGTCTAAAGTGCTTATGCACTTTAGACTCCCTCCCCTTTAGAGTTGTAGGCACTGTATACTTGTCTAACTTATGTTAGACAAGTATACATTGCCTACAACTCGTGAAACATAGTTCAAGTAGACACTCTATATAATAATATAACATAAGGAGCAAGTGAAATCACCGAGTTAAGGCTCCTACAAACAGGCGCGACACGCGATATAGTCGCGCGCGACACAAAGACACCGCTCGTTACGCGAATTGCGGTGCCTTTGTGGCGCGCGCGATTTTATCGCGTGTCGGGCCTGTTTGAAGGAGCTTTTAATATTCATATTTTTTCTCACATTCATCTTCCCGCTTGGGAGCATGTACGATGTCACCGTACATTCCTCAAGTCAGCATTTTTCGGCGACACATGCAAAAATTCAGTTCAGTACGCGTTGAGCTATGTTTGCTGTGCGTTCTCAATTTCTCGTACAACCATCAAGAACTGTGCGTATATGTTCAATAGTTATTTATCATTTTCTCTCACACATAAATCATGAGCTCTTTTTTTCACAAGGACAATATTTAAGTAGCCCCTGATTAAATCGTACTTAAACATTACTGATGAAAGGTGGAAGAAGTGTACGGTCAGCATCAAAAAGTAAGTACCAAGTAGGTACCTACTTGCCAATCTTTTGGAGAAAACAGGTGTGACGTTAAGTTATTATAATATTAACTATGTACCTAGCTACATCGTTCATATCTGATTTATCAAAGCACATATTGTGTGTGTGTTCTAGCTTAGGACCATTCAGAGGTCCCTAATGATCCATATTACGTAGGTATGTCCTTGCCTTTTTGCTCAAATGGGATTGGGCGGGTCACATCGGCCGCATGCACGATGACTGCGGGGCAAAAGGCTCCACACAATGTGTGCCTGAAGATCGACGGCGCCGCAGAGGCCGGCCCAGAAAGAGATGGCGAGATGACCTGCCGTGAGGGCTCGAACTCGAGGTGGCGCGAGAAAAGAGTTCCTGGAAGGATTTGGGGAGTCCTTTGCCCAACAGTGGGACAGTATAGGCTAACAAAAAAATGTCCTTTAACCAATTCTGCTCTCTATGTAGGTTATTTTTTAACTAATTTCGTATAGCTCACAAGAAAATTGTGTAACGCACTAAGCACATTACTGCCAAACTTTCATCATATATTTTGTTCTACTACCACAATTTATCACCGTGGACCTCAAAGGTGGTCTGCGAACGTTCTGATAGATATAATTAATACTTGGTACAAATAACCCGGGTTAATCAATTACCATTATGTAACTTATCAACCAACCTAATTCTATTATAATTACTAATTGAACGATAGACATTTCGTGACTACAGTTAATCGAATATACTACCTGTTTGCACAGCTACCGATTAGGACAAATTCAATTAGATGTTATACGTAAACCGTGTTTTAATAGCGGTATGCAATTATATTACCTACTATTATTTTAACACTAATTGGTATGGCAAGGTTCTGCTTCAACAAATATTATGAAGGAGTTTAATTGGAATCGTGGTCGATGTTATAATAAGTTAGTTTTTGGCATAACCAGAAAATAAGATTGCGTGCACTCAGCTTAAAATAGACACTAATTTCAAATAACAATGTTTTGTGAGCGAAGAATGATGGAGTAGAAAATACCTCACAGGATGGAAATTAATTCCAGGAAGGTATTCATTTATTTCCCATCTTTTGAGATATTTGCAGAAGCAAATAATTGGAATTTCAAAATGAACTTACAGTGGAGTACTACTGGGAAAATTCCTTTTGAAATTTCAAAATATTCATCTAAATATGATGAACAGTGTACCTACTTAATAAAAACTGAACATAGACTGCATTACAGGTAGATTTAGCTTTAATAACTTTGTGCAGATAAAAGGTGAAAAATAGAATAATATAGTCATAAGACTACGAGTTTATATATAGTCTGTTTTTTATTAATATATGAATTTAACAAAAAAAATTAATGGTGTTTTGTTTACAATTATGGAGGAAAAAAAAATTGACTGATGCAAAAGCATAATCAGCCTATAATGTTCCCACTGCTGGGACACAGACCTCCTCTTCGTGAGAGGGAGTGGGCCGTAATCCTACACGCGGGCCGTAATCCACCACGCGGGCCAGTGTGGGTTGGTAGATGGCACATGTCTTCGAATTTTTGGTTCGAGGACATGCCAGTTTCCTCACGATGCTTTCGTTCGCCGTTTTGAGAGTAGTGGTGATGAAATAATTTGCACAAATTAAAGCGCCTGTCTATTCGAACCTACGACCTACAACTCGTAAGTCGCGGCCGTAACCACTGGGCCACCACTGCTCCAACTGCTACTCTGACATACTAAAGCTAATTAATAAGCTAAATATTACGCTTTTAACACGCGAGAAAATGCAAGGAAAACGTATTTTCCCTACTTCGTTCGTCATGACGCGTTGTTATTACAGCCTAGCGCGAGGGTCGGATCTACAACACTCATAAGACGAAATATTATGAGCACACATGATGCACTCCGCGTGTTTGTAACATTTTAAGATCTTTGCGGAAATATAATATATGAGACAGCTATGACACGACAAGTCTCGGGTGATGATGCGATAAACATATTACTGCCATCTGGTGTAAACATTGTACCCGTATTACACACTGTAGGTACATTCGCAATCACTCACTTGTGCACTATTGCATTACTTCTCCTGCCAAAGCCTAGTCTCCGTTGAGGTTGACCGCCATGGCCGAAATACAGTTTGGAGGGGAATACATTCGCAATACGAAAAAGTAAAGCAGTTTTCAAAAACATTCCTTTCGTCACATATACAAGAGCCACATATCAACATTTCGAACAGTAATTTTCATTCTAAGGCCAATACACACGGTGTTTTTATATGCGCGTTCCATGAAATGCGTTGATTGCACGACGACGACGGCATGATTTCTGCCATGGAAAAGCAACACTAGCAGCAGTGTGTTTACGCGCCATGTATGGGCCCATAATGTTGGTCGTATGTAGTTGAAAGTGTAAGTAGCATTTGACTCCAAAAGTGCTTTCCACGTCATTCTTCGTCGGAAAGTACCTACCTAAATCTTGAAAAATGGCTATTTTCCAGTCGTAAATATTTTGACTATAAATAAGAAAAACTTTACATTTTTCCCCATGGGAAACCGGTAACGTCATTATTGATATATCGCATGAGCAATTTTTGGTCTCGTGGAGAGGGTTAAAAATTTACCGAACAATATTTCTGAACCTCGGGCAGCTCATCGTGTTTAATTATTTATTTTCAGACGGAAGCTCAACTTTTGTAAACGATTTTATCGAGAATGTTTTTTTTTTTTTATTATAAAATACCTGGACTTGATTATTACAGACCCATTAAATCAGCCCCGATTTTAATTACAGTTCACTTAATTTACGTAAAATTAAGCCCCTTTACATACACTTGGGCTACGAAACAGCACCGGATGAAAGCTATATGCCTGTGAAAGCTTTCATACTAATCCCATTCGGCAAAGCGGCAGCTGGTAAGTGTGAAAAGGGTCTTAGTTGCACTTGCACTTGCGAACAATTGATACAAAAATTATACTTCACTGCACTAAGGAACTAGTTAGAGTTCAAATAGTAAAGTATCACATTTCTCACTTATTCACAAGGAATACTTATACACAACTACAATTTTGTATTATGTATCCTGCTGCGGGTGTACATTAATGTTAAGACATTGTTACAAAGTTTAATTGAACTAAAACTTTCACTTGAACTGAAGATTCAGATCTTTCCCATGAAATTGTATCGAAGATGCGTAAAATTAGAACAAAATTAAATAATTTTGTTAAAATGAAAACTTTGAAGATCTCATATTTTATACTTTGTAACTTAAGATCATTATTTTAATTGCATGTAATTGATATTGTGACATTGATACGAAAAAGTATACATTTTGGTACTCTTTTGTATCAAACTTGGATATCTTATAAATTATTCATAAAAACAGCTATTAAGATGAGAGTCCGAGTATTATGTCAAAAAAAAATATTCGCTTCAGGTATTATCGTCTCTTCAGAAACACGATCGCGAGGATGAGATCTAATATAGAGCAATTATTACCATGGAAGTACATAAGAAAACTTACCTATTTTATAGCATTCAAATAATAAAGCAGTGTATATCATACAACTGAGTGTTTGGCCAGATTGGCAGCGCGGGCGCGGCGCGGCGAACTTCAACATGTCATATAAACTTCCTTTGAGTGTCCATAGTGGGGCACACGGACGCGGTGAGCGGTGCGGGCTGCTCGGTGCGGGGAGCGTTCGGGCAACTCACGCCACAGCTCGTTCATGCAAGTGGCCGCAGTGGGTGCGAATTGCGGGCGCGGGCAGCCCGCGCGGGGACCGAGGTTCTCAAACTAGTTCGAGCTTTTTTCTAGTCAAAATAAGTCTTCTTCATCCATATTATATTTTTACATTCACTGAACACAACAACACGCAGAACGCAGCCGCGTTTCAGTGCGGACAGGCAGGCCGCGCGCGTTCCCGCACCCGCGTCCGCACCGCGCCCGCGCCCCAGTCTGGTCAAACATTTAGAGTGTCAATTTCAGAATAGGTTTGAAACTTTCAGATCTATTCTTCTATTTGAACTTCTATCTATTTAAACCTTCTACTAAGCTATTCCACATAGCTTGTTATAAGTACTTAAAGTAACTACTCTCTTTTTATGCATTTCGCAGTAAAATAACACAAAATGGTTCATATATTATTCAACAACGTGCTGACCTACATACGAGCTCTACAAAGTTATCTTGCTACCAAACTTAAAAGTCGTGAAGGAAAACAGAGACAAATCCTACACGTTAATAATGCATTCCAACGTCAAGAGCTCTGGGAACTACTCTAAGTAGCACCACCTGTCTTTGCCTGCCTTCACAAACGATTGATTGAGCACTGAACACACTGCAATTAACACCCTAGAGGAACCTACAAAAGTATAACTACCTACAAGCGGCATATCCTGACGTTTTCGAAATGAAGGTTTTCACGTTCTACGCTGTTGTTGCTTTTATTTTTTATTTGGGGCAGTCAACTTTTTCGCTGTTCAATTTTGGAATGCAGGATAGTTTACGATAGCTTTCAGCTGTTTCGAAAAGATGGTTTCAAAAGTATAGGACTTAGGGCTGATTTCTCCATCGCCAGATAACTTTTATTCGAAGAATAAAAATATTGACGTTTGACAGCTTGTGTATGAATCTAATGTCAAAATTTCAAAATTATTCCTCGAACAAAATTATCAGATGATTGAGAAATCAGCCCTAAAAGGATAGTTTCCTCAACCTTAAATTGCATCAAAATTACTACTAATTCTGATTTTTGTCTGTTTGAGTTACTATATCAATAAGACCTGTCGGTAAAAACGAAATAGGAATATATTTAGAGTGGTTAAAACTTTAGCCCGTCAGCAATGTGATAATGGGGTGGGCTTATCTTCACTCGTGCAGAATATTATTTTAAGCTCTATTACTCGTAATACTGTTCAACAATTCATTTTATTACTGACACAGCCTGTACCACTAAGGGCACAAAATCTAGCAACCCACCACAACGACCGCGCATTTAAAATGGTTAATTTTAATAAGTGATACAAGACCGCCACCCAAATTTAAGACCGCATACCGCACCCTACATCACACTTGAGTTAAAAAGCCATAGGTAATAATTAATTTATTGTTGTTTACTATTTGCTACTGTTAAGTTTTTTGGCTTAACTTGTAGCAATGTTACACTCGGATTTCTTAAAGAATGAAATTTTATGTTCGTTACCAATATCTAACATAGAACCCCTCTCCATTTCTTGCCACCGCGCGGAAAGCAATCAAAGCTTCACTAAGATACCTCTACAATCTACTTACTCTAAGTTACCGCCGCACATGAGTACCATCTTCTTTCTTAAACCGTTTTCATCGTACGTCCCTTAGGAATAGCTCCGATTAGTTTTCTTATCTACGATATAACGACTTTCTGATTAAAGTCAGAGAGAGATATTATCGTCTGACCTTCATTTCCACTGGGGAAAGCACTTTTTCTCAATATCCTCCTCCTCATGTCGTACTCCTCATTACTGAGGGTCGTGATCCTCCCTTGACAATATCTTTTCTCTGATGATGTTTCGCCATCTCCGTCTATCCTCGGCCAAGTTTTCTCAATATAAGTAGGTATGTATAAAACTAAAGAATTTTTTATGCCTTTAGATTGGCCAAACATTACAAGCCCTCTATAAAAATAATCCATTCATCTCAGTTAGCTTTTCAACTGGCACGGTTGCATAAAACTAAGTTAAATCGTTTCTCTTCCATTTCCAGAACAGTATGATAACTACACGGACCCTCATCGTAAAATAGCAGTTTTGACATTTTCCAAAGTGAGCTAACTTAAAAATAACTTTTTAACAGACCAAACTGAATTGTTGTAGAAGTCCATTCATAGATCCCAAAATATAGAGCAGATGTGTCAAACGGAAACTCGGGTTAAATCTCTATTCTGGTTATTTCTGGAATTAGTTCGACGTTCAAATGTATCGACCCAAACACTTCTGTTGCAAGATTAGATACCGATGCGAATGTACAATGATAGTTTGATTGTGTGTTTATTTAGGATACTGCTATGTGTGACAGCACTTTAAATAACGCTGGCCGGCCTGATGCCAAGTTCCGCATAACTAAAAGGTATTGGTTTTGCGTTCTAAAACAAGTGCACGCTTCGTTACTTCTGAATGACGTGCCTACAGGTCGTGATATACAACATAAATGTATAATCATCGTAAGATGGTGAACACCGTTTGCTTATAATCTATCTCGCGAAATAGTATACTGCCGATAAATTTGAAATGTACTGCTGACAATATAACGTATCCTTTTTTGATAGTTTATAATCTATCCATGTCACGCCGGCAAATTGTGAACGAATCTGCACTTACCGACAGGGTTCACAATCTGTCCGATTTTATCCCCGTAAAATTGAACCGTGCCTGATTGGACGGTCTTAGCGGTAGCTCGTTCTGAGTCCATATAGTTGGAAAACTAACGAAGGAGTCAAATAAAAGATATAGACATTTCATTGTTGAGATCAAGGTATGACCCTTAAACATGACTACACCTTTCTGATGCATGCTGTATTTTGATAGAAACTTTTATAAAATTTAAGGCGGATGTATCCCTCATGCGTCTTTACGACCGTCATGGGAAAGAATAGAAATGTTTATGGTGCAATATTTTTCTCATGCAAAATTATTACACAAATGGAATTTGTTTGTGTATAAAATCGTAACTTAAAACATTCTCTCGTAGGTAACAATAACCTATTTAAATAAGAATGCCAGGTAGGAAAGCACTGCTCGGTCAAGCGGAGTGCCTATGCACTGCGTTGGACTTATATAGTTTTTTGCCGTACGAAAACAAAACCTTAGGATAACAGCTTAGGATATGATATGTTTTTAAGTTATTTGGTCCACTCATGCAGAATATATAAATCAGAATATATAAATGCACTTTAAGAAATAAATAAAGTTCTTTATCTTGTTCTGTAAAGCGTCAGTTATACTTGATGCATTCCGCAGACGACCCAGTTAAAGGATTTATCGAAGAAGTTCATGGAATGCATCGGCATTTTTTAATTTCTGGATCGCTGACTTTGTTCAGAACTTTGAATTCGTTTCATGATTCTCATAAGAAGTAGAAACACTTTTTTTTAATGAAGACTGCATTTGAGCTTTCGAGAAATTAAGTTGCATTGCATTAAAATATTAAAAATATCGTGTTCTATTTTTAGTAAATTTTTTTTGCTCGAGTAGAGTTTTCATACATTTATTGGTATATTGGCGTCGCTAGCTGACATAGCAAATACTTTAATTTAATATTCTGTGTGTCGTAATAGGTATTAATAACTTTGCATGTCTACTATAATTGTATAGAAGCGGGTTTTTCTGACTGAACAGAAGCTGTGCTGCTGGGGAGATTGTAGCGCCACTTCTCCCCAGCGAAAGCATTAGGAAGTGTCGAACGGCGGGCGTTTTAGGGGACTGTCTTATGTAATTATGACGACTGATTCTCAGCCTAATTTGAATGAATGACATTTGATTTTGATGGACGCGTACTGGTTACTACTTGAGCGCTTTGCGAAATTCGAAGATCTGGGGGCCTAAAAAGGCCACTTTGACAGAATCGTAAAAGGATAACGTTATGAATCAAAATATGGCGAAGACAGCCCGTGTTTTTCTTTTTTCGCTGCACTATGTAGGCTTAGTCAAAGAGATAGGTATTGGATTTAAATTGGATTGATAAGTATTTTAGCACAGACAAAAAAAATAACTGAAAATTCCTTCATCAATGGGATTTGATTCGAATAACTTAACAGTTAACTGTCCATTACGATTCATAATGTTATCCTTTTATGATTCTGCCAAAGTGACCTTTTTAGGCCCCCAGATATGATCAAACAATAAATAATAAATACAAATATCTTGACGATACTCAGGTTTATCATAGGATTGCGTATTAAGATTGCTGATGTCTGCGTAATTTAACAACTGGGGAATTGCAATTTCTGCAAGTCCTCAAAAACCGCTTTACACAAAATGATTATATAGCATGTATTTTATGAATTGTGCTCCTAAAACAACATTGATAAACAACTTTGCTATTCTTTGAAGCATTTTCAACAAAATGTTTCTTGTTTTTGTACGCCCATGGGAAATTGTCCTTTTTCAAACAATGTAAAGGTTCGCGAAACAAATGAGGCTCATTACTCGCTCGCTATCCGAGAACGTCTAATTGAAACATTATGTTTCTTAGAATTTTTCAGTTTTTTACCTAAACATAAATAACACATATTTTTACTAAATTCTTAAGGAAATTCGTTATTATTATTATGTACCTACTAGCTTTGTCCGTTTCTAAAATATAAAAGTAACCTAAGTTACGACTTATAACATCAGTTATCTGCCAGTGAAACTCCCATCAAAACCGGTCCAGCCTTTTCAGAGATTAGCTGGAACAAACACACAGACACACAAAATAAAAAAAAAATGTTATACCGTACCTACATACTTTCATATGCATTTAGTAAAAAGCTGTTATTTTGACACTACAAAAAACACTTCAAATTTATTTATTTGTATTAATATAGATTTCAGTCTAATTTATGTATTTTGATCTAGACTGAGTTTTAAAATATAAACATCATAAATTATGATAAATGATTTTATTTTTGTAAGTAGGTTTGTACAAACACTATTACACGTCAATTACTCGTATGTTTTTTTTTAAACTAGATGAGGTCGGCGTTTCCTATCTGACTACTCTGAGAAGAAAGGCCGAAACAAACTCAGATGTCACAGTCTCTTCTTTAGTCCAGTCCAGGTCAGGTTATATGAAGACAATGTTGATCGATGTCTGAGATGGTCTTTTGAGGAAAGAACCACACAGAATGAGAGGACCTGTCCAGTCAGTGCACGCATTTGTCAGAAATCGTGCAGCTCAACTCAAGACTTAAGGAGCTCAACGATTCGACGAACAATATACCAAAGAAAAGAAATTTGGGTAGGTCACATAAATTACTCAAAATGCCAGACCATGAAAAAAAACTAACAGAACAGAGAGAAAAAAAAAATAAATTAATGACCCACATCGTCAAATGTTTCTTTAATGACTGTAAAAAAATCTTGAACATTTAATGCTTCTTATTAATCAGTTCGGCGGCATTTCTATCTTTGACAGAAGTGGTTCATCAATCATCCTGAAGCTTTGGGTATATATACTGAAAATTGGAAAGTCCTGATTATTAGGTTTTTCTGAAAACTGGAAACCAATTTTCTAGATAGTTTTAAAAATATCTAAGTAAGTTGGAATGTTATACTTTATATCCATATCTTGCAATAGTCCTACACAAAGCCGGGGGTTGTCCTTGGGTGCACTTGCATAGTGCTTAGGGATAATCGTCGGTAGGTGCCGCATATCATTAAAATTTCCTAAAGGGTCTCTGCGAGTTGTCTTCGGCCCCCATGGTCCCGAGATATGTAAAATTAAAAAGTAAAATCATTGACCTTGAATAAAATCTAAGTCACATGACGTATTTACGGTATATTTTTATGAATTTCATTTATTATTATTTCTATTTTTAGCCGTTACTGTCCCAGAGCTGGGCAAAGGCCTCTCTACTCTCTTTCCTCCTCCTCTCTATGAATTTCATAGTACCTAAACAAAAATAAATGACACAAAAGTTAGACATAATTTCAGCTTCAACAGTGTGTTTAATGAATTTACGTATAATATAGATAAGTTTCGACTGTAGAAGTTAGGTTGTGGCACAGATGTGAGTTCTATGTATATACTATACCCTATGTACCATTTACCGGGTAATGTGTCTTTCATTGACTTGAATGTGCCGTGGCGGCTATGTATATGTGCCTATGCGGGTATGTCATGCTCACACAAATGCCTCGCTGATGGTGGCGTGTGTGTTGGATCATTTAGCTCCTTTCAAAATGGTTGAGCTGAATGGTGCTGATCTATGCGTCATGTTCGTGAACGGACGCCGTCAGTTGGGGCTGGTCATCACTTAGCTGCCTCGGCTTACGGAATTGTTGTTTTCTTACTATTTGCTGTACTCTGGACGCGTACGTTTTTTTTACATCGTTCTCACATATAATTATAAATTCACATTAATGATGTAACTAATATTTTTGTAAAAATATAATTTAAAAGAGTGTCCATGGAATTTCTTGCCCGTTCTTCTCCATAGGTACCTACGCTTTGCAATGGGCAACTAGCTTCATATTTTCTGACTGACCGACTTTTTGAAAGTTCAAAAGTGCCTGTAAATGGTTCAATTGAAATAAATGCTTTGAGTTTGAGTTGAATAATAATTCGTATTTCTGACATACATATTTGGACTTAGATTATTAAATATTGCATTGACAGAAAAGTTTTTGTATTTCAGCAATTTTGGTTAAAGGCATTGGGCTCGAATTTATTGGGAGATAGGCATTACTCTAGGGAGCGAACAACCCCGCTTGAGAGTTAAGCCGTTCATTCGGTTACCCTTATCGAGCATGTAACATCTTGTAAGGCAATGAAGCGGTAACCCAATTATGATGCTAACACTTTGAATTTTATTAGCATTTTCATTGTGGTAAGCGATTGAACTGCTAACCCATTGAAACCATTAAAAGCCTTTTCAGGGAGCCCATATCCAATAAACGGGTTCTTCAAAATCTATTCAAAGCCCTTATTTATAGCTTGGTTTATTAACCTGTTCATAGTATAAAGGTTTTTGAATTACTTTTTATCCCGTTTATCGAATAAGGGTTTGGGTTTGGGTTTTGGCTGGTTTATGCTATAACTTTTTGGTATGAAGGGATTTGCTTATCTGCTCACGATGATTGGGTTGAAGGAGTAACCGGGTCGTGTAAGATAAGCCGTTTACAACAGTATAACACGTATCGTAAGGGTTTTTTTAACCCTTTGCAGAAACCCTATCAAAAACCCTATATACAGTTAACGAAATGGTCCCTGTCTTGCTCACAATACATTGCACTCTCTTTGAAAGCACCTTATTTTACTTAAAAAAAACTTTTTTAAACCTGAAGAAAAACAAGTTTGAAATATATATACCTATGACAACCAATTTAAACCATATATATGTTGATTTCTATAGGCCAACCACTTAACAGAGACGTTGCCTGAGGTAGCAGCGTGGTGCAGGAGGGGTGTGGTGCCGTGATGCGAGAGCTTAGTAATTCGTCAACTTGTGACAAAAATCGCCCCTCCCGCACCGCGTAGCTACCTCAGGCAACGTCTCAGTTAAGCGGTCGGCCTATAACCATTAAGATAACTTTTGCAGCTAACAATTTTAAAAGCAGCAGAGACCTAATAAATGCTAGAACATAGTTACTATCCTTTCACAGTCATTTTACCTCTGATTTGGCATCACTGTCAACGTTACAGTGATCTTTACTCTCATTTTAATAAAGTTTCTGTTGGGTTGCTACCACTGACAGGTCTGTCAAATTCACTGCGATCTTTACTGTCGTGAGGTACAGACGCCAGCACATCAAGCTACCCGAAATTGTCAAATTTTCCCAATCAACTGTGAACCTTATGTTTTAGCGATAAAGTTGAAAATCTATTGAAGAAATTTGATAGATTGGATTAGGTTAATGTGCTGGCGTCTGTACAATAAGGTTGCTGCTGTCAGAAGTAAATTAACTGTGAGCGGCCTGTGTAAGTAAAGTAGGTATAGGTACCTACCTTTTTTTTTTTTTTGTCCGGTGGAAACCTTCAAAAGGCACCCGACCTCCGGGGAGGGAGGTCGGGGAGTGTGGGATTTTTACCTCACTAAAACCGCCCCGGTGATCACCTTCAGCACATAGGGGTGCTCCCGGTTCCTCTTAAAAGACCAATTCCGGAACCCCCCCGTGCAACGCCTGTAAGGCACATCCCTGGGGAGACTGTAAAGGGGCCTCCTCTGAGCCTCGCTATGCACGGCAGCACGTATAGGTACCTACCTATTGTCATTTCAGTGTTTCGAGACATTTAAGGGGGAAGCGCTAAGGTAGCCCGCGAAATTAAAATTTTCTTACGTTTTTTGCAATTTGCTGGTCAGCATTAAGTTGTACGTTGATTAATATATGAATCGCGGCCGTAAAAAATATGTGTTTACAGAATTATAATCATTAAAGTCATCAACACAACTCTCTAAGACCACGTACCTAAGTCCAAAGAATGATGATTTCATGAAACAGTTATTCTTTGGACTTACGTGGTCTTAGAGAGTTGTGTTGATGACTTTAATGATTATAATTCTGTAAACACATATTTCTTACGGCCGCGATTTATATATTAATCAACGTACAACTTAATGCTGACCAGCAAATTCTAAAAAACCTAAAAAAAAATGAATTTCACGGGCTACCCTGGCGCTTTCGCCTTAATTTGAATTCCCATAAAGAATTCAAATTAATGTTAGTCGCCCGAATGTCTAAACTACCCGACTATTTGGCAATTGTTGTCAATTCAGCCTGTTGTCGCCAAATTATTTATAAAATGGCTAAATTCATCGGTTCGCGGATTTAATAGAGGACATGGCTTTTATTGCCGATTGAAATATTTGTAATTTTCGTAATGGATACGAAAACATGAAAAAGATTTGAAGGTCTCTCTACATTTCAGTTTTCAATGTATTTTAATGAAATAGCTAATAGGTTTTTAATTAAGTCTGGTTTGATGAAAAATGCTATGCTTTTATAGGAGTAAATATTAAGTTGAAGGAAATCACGTAAATTAATATACTATTTACCGTTTTAAAGCCACAGAAGGCGTTTGGCATTATAAAATTATTTTATAAATATCCCACGATGTCATTGGACTTGGCACAAGTCGACTAGATAGATATTATGATCACTATATAAACCACCTACTTTCGTGTTATGTACCACGCTTGGTTACAACACATAATCCTCTTTACGTGTACTCAAAAACATTGTCAAAATTACTTTTGAATAAATCTGTATGACCCGGTTTTTCTTTCAGTTTCACAGAGTTTGTATGTGTCCTCATTATTTAAAAAAATAGCGGGTAGATACTGGCAGTCGCCCGAAAACAACTTTATTTTAAGAAACAATTAATTGTAAAGTTTTAACTTCCGTAGAATATGTTCGTGTAAGAGTAGTGTTACGTTCGTTTTGAACAGTGTATGCAATGCCAGTGCACTGTAATTACGTTTTAGTTAGATTTGAATGGTGTAGCAGCCACTTGTTTAACTGCACTTCGTCTAGTTTAATTGCTTGAATTGAATACCTGATCGTGAAATAGTTGGTATTTTGTATGTTTTCAGGATGTAAAATAAACGTGATGATTTCAGTCTAGTGTATACTTAGGTCTATTTAAGGTTCTTTAAAATACTTACCAATTTAATTATGAATAACCGTAGGATACGATGATTTTATTTTACAAAATACACTAACACACCCACTAATTAGTTTTACAGTAAAACTAATCTATTGATAACACTTAATTGTTTCTTTCAACACTTCTAATTAAGAAATTCAAAACGCACACTAATATTATGTTTCTTTAAATGTCTTTGGTCATATTTGCTTAATCTTCTAGGGGTAGTTTTACGAAGGATAAAAATAATGTCCAAAACTATTTGTAAAACAGTGTAAATAGTTCATAAACCGTGTGTAAACTTTTCAAAGGTTGCGATCAGAAAATTTCAGTCGTTTCTTGTGTATAAATAGGTTCCGATATAATTTTACTCTGAGAAGCATTTTTGAATAATAAAACAACTTTGAAGATGGTTTTTAGCGGGTAATGACGATCACTAAGAGTTTTGGAAAGTCGACAAAAGTTTTTTGACAAGACTTTTCATTGTCATTTTAAGCTCGTAGGATTCGTTCGATGGTTGTGGCGTGAGTTTCGGGGGGTGCTAAGAAGGTGATGATAAAATAAAGTGTCAGTTCGCTTGGTCGATCGTAGTCCATGGGTTGGTGGCGCGCGAGCGAGCGCGTCGGGCGCGGCGGGCGGCGGGCGCGCTGGTCGACAACGGACTGGCGGTGTCTGAGGACGGCGAGCGCGCGTGTGTCCGTGCCCCGTGCTCCCGTGTGCCCCGGCCCACAACCCTGGCTGACATGCACTCTGCTCAACCGACTACCGACATGCAAACTCCGTGCAATTTCAAAAGGTCGCCGTATTTTAGTTCTGTCGCCAATACGTAGTACAACTCATTAGCCTAGTTAAATTAAACAATACTACACTCTACAACATTAAATCTTTATATTTTGTGTCTGTGTTAATTTGAGGAAAGCATTGATAAATGATTTTATTTTTGTAAGTAGGTTTGCACAAATACTTTTACACGTCAATCATATATTTTTTTAAACTAGATGAGGTCGGCGTTTCCTATCTGACTACTCTGAGAAGAAAGGCTGAACAAACTCAAAGGTCACAGTCTCTTTTAAAGTCCAGACATAATCTTGGTCAGGTTATATGAAGATCATGTAGACCGATGTCTGAGATGGTCTTTTGAGGAAAGAACCACACAGATTGAGAGGACCTGTCCAGTCAGTGCACGCGTTTGCCAGAAATCGTGCAGCTCAACTCAAGACTTAAGGAGCTCAACGATTTGATGAACAATACCAAAGAAAGGACATTTGGGCAGGCCACATAAATTACCCAAACTGCCAGACCTTGAAAAAAAAAACGAAACAACAGAGAGAATAATAAAAAAATATAAAATGACCCACATCGTCTTCACATTGAAGAGTTGAGAATTATTAATATTATTGAAGGCTGAAAAAAAAAGGCTAAACAAATTGTTATGACCATTGAACAAATACTTGCAACTCAATTTATGTAAAGTTAAACTATACTCAATCATATTATTTATTTACGAAGTAAGGATAAACTGAATATGCCGTACGTGTTTATGACTGCCTATTTTTAAATTCTTACCAACTAATAGGCACTTATTACTGTTTCATTTAAAAGGAATTGACTGAACGAAAATAAAATCGATAAACAATCAGTGATTTTAATAATGAAACGCATTTTTTAAATAATATATGTGAAATTGAACAACCAATGATGTCTATCTGTTTAACTCCCATTCAACGTTACTTAAGGAGTTTAACAACGACATTTTCAGGGCATTACACACACGTTATTATTAACGGATGATAAATGAAGAACATAAGGCCCAAGTACCAATTTACCTATCGAATCTCTGATATTACTTTGTATCTTTCAGCTACGTGAAGCGCGAATGCTTCAATATAATTTAATCAAAAAGTTTTATGAAAACTTACAAACATTATGTATGTAGGTACTTAAAGTCCTGAAGCTGACAAAATATATAGAGCAGTTCAAAATGTATCAGTGAAGGATTCTGCTCAAAACCGTGCTCATTAGTCCGTTTCATAAAAAGTCACACTATAGAATATTTCAGTTTTATAACGCCTGTTATAAAACGAATTTAGTTCATGAACGCCTACAAATGGGTGAGTTAATTCGGCTTACCTACCTAAATTGCAGCGTAGTGATGTGGTATTCCAAAATAATTTTCGGAAGGAAGATGTTGGAAAAATTGAGTGTATGCGCAAGAGTTGACGTGTCGTGTCGTGACGTCACTGCTGTCGACGTGCCATCTATTCTCGTCCGCGACATTTCCGCGGCCGCGTCGCTCGACGCACTCGCACCGACGCGACAAAAGCCAGATATATTTGACGACATTCAAAGGTCAATTTCACAAACAACTTCTAGTACCTAGTTGTTTACTTGCCTTCTGTCAATAGATTAACTATTTTGGGGACGATATAGATAAATTACTTTCAATGTAGCCCGCGAAATTCAAATAAGGCTATTTCATGAAAAAATGGCAAATTGCAGCAAATATAATTTCTAGAGAGATATTGGATGTTTTACATGATTATCATTTAGTAATTATTGTGCCACTTAATACATTTTGATCAACATAAAAAGTCAATCTTATCGTAAGACATTTTGAATTTCGCGGGCTACTTTGACGAATGGGTGATTCGTCAAGTAATGATAAACCATTCGTGAATATTTACCAGAATTAAAAAAAATCCTTTGAAGATTTGTTTTAGTCAGGGTTTCTGTGGAGCCGGTTGGATACTGCTATAAAAAAGACTATTCTATTATTTTTAAGTCTGTATTAGAGACTGTTTATGTCCCACTGCAGGTTAAAGGCGTTTTGTCACCCAGATAATGAGCTTGCTCACATGTTTTGTCACTCCAGAATTCCTCCCGATGGTCCCCTCACGTTGTTGTAGGTTACTACGACGAAGAATAATTGTTAAATTATTCTGTGAAAATTTCATAACTTCCTATTATGAATAAAAATATACAGCACTATGACAGACAGATAGACAAACGACTGCAGCGTAAGCTTAGTAATAGTGTCCCGAAGGTACGCATTGGGTATGGAACTTTAGAAAACCAAGAAAACATGAACCTAAAAGCCTTTGCTTTGCCTGAGAATCGAACACAATACACTTGGCCGAATCACCTCGTAGTATTCGACGCTACGAACGATAAAATTAATAGAAATAAACAATTCATATAAAATTGTGTTCACCGCCATCTATGAACAGACTCGGGACCTAACAACTCCATTCACGTGACTTGTAGACGCCCGCTACGAGAATACGCTACGATGCTACATTTTTCGAAACTTAACCTAGTCCATTCCTAAATTTTTTCACAGATGGCATAACATGTACGAAAAACTACAGTTATAAAGTCTTCATGAATGTTTTGAGTACATGCCAGTTTCCCAGTAAAGTTTGTAAATTAATAACAAAATAATACGTATGTGTTAATGTAAATTTTATAGTGCATACTGGCTGTAAACAATAATTTTCAAATGTTTTGCACCTGATTGATGAACATCGTGAAAGCTTATTGCGGGTTGAATGATTTTCAGTTGTTTTCAGGTGGTTAACTTAATGGAATGTTTAATTTGAACATTTGTTTTGTTCGTGGTTTGTAATTGGAATATTTGATTGTTACAGCAAAATTATAGTCAATTATTCACTAAGGCCCACATGCGCGTTCATGGGTTATCCTAAATAACTCGGAGTTAACAGCTATGTCAGGGTTAATCAAATAATTCATCTTGCGCCACCAGGAGTTAGTGGTAATGAATAGTCAGCCTATAATTTTCCCACTGCTGGGACACAGGTATTCTTTCTATGAGAGGGAGTGAGCCGTAATCTACTACGGAGGTTTAGAAGTAAACCTAGAGTTAAAATTTTAAATGTTAAACCCACCGATGTGGGAGAGTTAAGTCGGTAAACTCTGGGCTAGTGTTAGTAATATCAAAACAAATTGACTTTATGAGGTACCGCTGCTAACTTACTTTGTATAAGTTCGACGTTTAGTAGATAAGTGTGAATTAGGTAATTGGTTGGATATCAGCAGGCAATATATTCATGAACTCATATAAAAACAAATTATAAAAAGTAACCTTTTTTTTTCTTATCTGATGTTCTTCTCTTTGAATCAATAAACTAAATCTTCATGGAAACCACATACAATACGATTAAAGTGAAATTTCATGTTATAAAATTCAAAGACAAGAAAGTATTACGTATCGTAATTAAGTGTAAAAGAGATGGGTAAACAAATTCCGTTCATTGTTGGTTTATTCATTTTTAATCGGATTACACATCAGGGCATAGACATTGCAATTCTATTTTATGTTTCGTCGATTGAACTGAAATGTTTCCATCTCAAAAAATACTAATGTCATCACTACGAGTGTAGAGTAACACCGAGTTAGTTAACTGAACTATCCCGGTGTTACTTTATAGTGGCGCAACGCGTCGTAAGAGTTAAAATGTTAATTACTTAACTCCGAGTTTACATACTCTCCATTTGTTCATTTAACCTAACTAAACGCGCAAGTGGGCCTAAGCGCGTCGCGGGCGCTATTTATGAATCCCCAACGTGAAGGATCCTAGGGCTCGTGACCGCAGCGAGTTATGCCACAGCCCTAGTTAAGACTAGAATCCTGATTGCAGCGGGGGATTCAAGCTCGCCTTAAATGGAGACCCCTTTATCCCCAAGGAGAATAATCTACTTTTCGCACCAACTGTGAGGTAATAAAAACCAATTCGATTTAGTTTATGAAACTGTTAGATAACCGGGAATACCTTGTTATGTGCAGTATCATACACAATTTATCCGACTACGTGACAGCAAGGACATGGTTATATTTTTTATGCGTACAAATCGTACGTAGGTGTGTATCTTTATAAGCGGGATTCTTTATACCCTCGAAGCATCGAAGCCTCACGGCTGGGTGGATTTTAATACGTGAGATGTCTATCGACTCGTTTGGGTCACGTAATGGTATAGGCTAGGTTTAGTTTTTATGAAATCAAAATGGCGGATTTTAGACGTCAATAAGTCCATCCCTATTGACGACTAAAATCCGCCATTTACTAAACGTTTAATACCATGATCATTTGAGATATCAAAATAAAGGGTATTTGGAATCCTCTCTTCAAGGAGACGATAAATAAATTCATTATTTGATTACTCACTGAGACAAACGCACAGCCTAAATGGAAAGAAGCAAGAAATTTAGCATGAGAGTTCCTTATGTAACGATGTGAGCACTAACGAATATTTTTTAGAAATAGGGGATGAAAGACGTTGATCATCGGACGCACGGTTTGTGTTTCAATAAATCATGTATAGTTGTGCTTAGTTGCCATCTTCAAAAAAAGAATCAGATTTTATGTTTTCCAAAACAAAAAATAAAAAAGAAACACTTGCAAACTCTTCACTTTTTTTTCGACCATTATCAAAGACTTCTTGGTAAATTATTTCCTTTATACGGAAGCGTTTACGTTTATGCCTTCAAAGTATTTTATACTTAAAAAGTTCATATAGAATGAAACTCTAATGCCTTTATTTCTTAGCGAAGATAGAAGCGTAACTGAGAATATTTTGAATGAATTCACTGAAGGGCTGGTTATTTATCTTAAATTACTGCAGAACACCCGTATCAATCTTTTGAGATATCAATCTTCTAAAAATTTCGGTTTGACAGCTTTTGTATAGAAAATATGTCAATTCACAATATTTATTCTTCAGATAAAAGTTAGGTATCTGTCGATTAAAAACCGGACAAATGCGAGTACTCATGCCCTGAGGGTTCTGAGGATCCGACTCACAGCTGTACCAGCCTGCCCGCGGCTTTACTCATGTGACAAGGCCTACGAATTTCCAATTTCGACCACGAAACCTTACTCTTAAAACTTGAGCATTACGGACTTGGAAAACTTGCGCTCAGTTTAGTAAAATCTTATTTAAATGATAGACAACAGCAAGTCCAAATAAATAGTATCAATTCACTCGGTTTAAAAGTAAAAATTGATGTACCACACGGCTCGATATTAGGTCCTTTCCTCTTTTTAGTATATACCATTTGTTAAACACCCAACCACAAATAGTGTTATTTGCTGACGGTACTTCCTTGATTTTTTAAATTAATAGACGTGCATCAAACCATGACGACGTAAATAACGCCCTAATACTGCAGTTCCAAAGTTGAATCACTACTAATAATTTAGTATTAAACGGGAAAAAAACGAAGTGCAGTAAGATTTTCTTTACCAAATGTCAAAAGTAATTGTAAGATAGTATTGAATCAAGAGAAACTAGAATTCGTCATTAAAACTGTTTTCCTGGGTTTCCTCGACTCATGGCTTCAATGGGGTCCTCATTTAACATCCCTTGCAGGACGGCTAAGTTCGTCAGCATATGATGTGAGAAAAATCCGTCAATTTACTGATGTTGATACCGCGAGACTGGTCTATTTTATTTACTTTCATAGTATTATGTAATACGGTATTTTACTATGGAGACGGGCTGCAGACATCGAGTCTATTTTTATTCTGCAGAAAAGAGCCATCAGAGCTATATAGAGCCTCCGCAGGCGTGACTCTCTAAGGGAACTGTTTAAAGATATTAACATCATGACGGTACCTTGACAATATATCTATGAAAACATTATTTACGTAAGGAAAAATCTACATCTTTCTAGTAAAAGAAGTGAAAGACACACTTATATCTCTAGAAATAGGGACCATTTAGTTCAACCAGGTTTCAGGCTGGCTAAAGTAGACGCATCTTTCATGGAGTACAGTTTAAAATCTATTCTACACAAATAAATAAAATAAGAGTATCTGTTTGTAATATTAAACCGCTTTTTACTGAATGCATATACGGTACATATACCAAAATAACATTTTTTTACAGTTTTTGTCTGTCTGTTTGTTCCGGCTAATCTCTGAAATGGGTGGACCGATTTTGACGCGACTTTCACTGGCAGATAGCTGATGTAATAAGAAGTAACTTAGGCTACTTTTATTTCCGTAGATGATCCGTAGATTTCTGGCAATGGTGACACCCGGGCGTTTCCTCCCGCCTGATGATGTGCAGGAATCTCCCGAAACATCCGCGTCCGGTGAGAACTTGCGTCAGGCGGTAGGTGAGGGCGCCGTGACGCCTCTCTAGCCACTCCTCAAAGATGGGTCTTATCGCCACTATCGTGGCGTGCCCTGCCCTGGGTTGCGACATTCGCTCTTTCCATGCCGCCATGAGATCGCGCCGGAGGTCCGTCCGCTCCGCCGCGATTTGCCGCGGAAGCGGAGTTTCCCCCCGGCGTAGTGCCTCCGCGCGCCACTCATACAGGCGCGCGACGACTATCGCCTCCAGATCCCATGGCGGCAGACAGGCAAGGAGGCTTGCCACCTCGCCCGAGATCGTGCGGTAGCCCCAGATCAGCCTTACGGCTACCACCTTCTGGGGCGCGTTCAAATGGTGGGCGGCTTGCCGCCGCAGTGAACGCGCCCACACCGGGGCCCCGTATAGGGCCATGGACCACACGACCTCCGCGTAAAGCCTCCGGCAGGAGGCGTTTGGCCCCCTCAGGTTGGGCAAGAGCCGCTTGAAGGCGGCCCCGGCCCGTTCCAGTTTGGGGGCCAAACGTCGAAAATGTTCGACGAAGTTCCACCGGCTGTCAAGGATGAGACCCAGGTTTGACTTGGTCTTGGCGCAGACTTAAGTAATTGATTTTAATTTCAACAATACCTCCATGCGTTCTTGAGAAACAGGGTCTTGACAGACAGACGGAAAACGAAGTGATCCTATAGGGTAGGTATTGTTTTTCTTTACGGATACGGGAACCTAAAACGCATCTGATCCAAGTTCAGGTTGACAACAGTAACGGTAATATTTTTAAATAACGGTAATAATTTGTTTCAACTGATCTTTCAGTTGGAAAATATTACGGGCAGTCTTTTATTATTCGGCTGTTGGTAAATTAGTGTGGCAGTAAAATATGAATAATTGAATATATGGTAATAAAAAGTAAATTGGTCGGTTATTTAATCCTACAATGTCACAAAAAATACTCAAGTAGTACCTACAATAAATTAGTGGCCTGTGGCTGTCACACGTGTCAGAGAGATTTAATTTTTTCATTTAGTGGATTTTAGTACGTGAAATTGGCAAAATTGTGGTGTTTATTCCACAAAAGTCATTAATCAAGAGTTGAAGTTGAAGTTGACATTCATCATTCAGTCACGACTAACGAAAATATAAGCGCTTTGACACTTTTAGCAGGTGCCCCAACCTGACGTCTCAGTGCTGCTATCTAGTGAACGTCATTTCAGAATAACCTCATTGGTCGCAGTAACTAAGCCAGGGCACCCCGATCAAATGGGTTAGGTTAGAATTGTGACCCACTCCAGGGGCGACGGACTCGGGGACGTCCGTCGCCCCACACACATCAGGACCCGAGGTGGCGGCGCGTAGTGTTCCACGCGCGCCCCTCTTAGACGTCGCGGGGGGAGTCAAACACCTCACTCTCCCCCCTGACCCGACGAGGCCCGCAGTGGCGGGCCAGTCGGGGGTTGCGGAAGGATCGTACTTTCCCGCGACCCCCGGCGTAGGTGTGAGATGGAACACCGGGGTGGTTTTTAGTCAGTAAGAGTCTGACAGACCCCGCCGCCTGCCCCAGGGTGGCGGACATCCATGAGGAATTTCAATCGTGGAAACAAAAAAAAAAAGGAATTATGACCCACTGCGCGGCCGGCGAGTGCTACCAAGTTCTTACATACTAATTGCGATTTGTTAACTGCCCACACGGAAACTGTCCGTTTAGTCATTTTACTGCTTAACATGTTAGATACATGTTAAGTTATCCATTTAATTAACGAGTTATGGCTCAATTTTATTTAGTTTACGGCTTAGTTTTTACTGCCAAACTTGTTAATAAAAATGTATTTTGTAATTTCTATATTATTAGTAAACAGTACAGTAATAGTACCTACTTACGCAAGTCAGCTTGTTTACCAATAACGCTCAGTAGAACAAGACAAGTAGGTAATCGAGGATTGTTGGTTACGTGATGACAATGCAAGCATACTAAATTAAATGGATGCTGCCGGTTTATTTCCTCTGCTGCCTGTGACTGTCACATGACATAATAGGAAAAGGGTTGGTTCAGTTTGTTTATTGTTTATTCTTAGTAAGGTAGGTACAGAGTAGTTCTGTCTTTTAATAATTAAAATTGTGCTGGACAGTTGGAGTATTCTGTGCTTTTATTACCCGATTTTAAAAAAAGGAGGATTCTCAATTCGTCAGAAACTCTTTTTTATATATACATACATAAATTTACCCCTTCTTCCCATGGGGGTAGGCAGAATCTACAGAACGCGACCTCCTACGTTCCTAATGTACAGACGACGCCAGCACATCAAGCTACCCGAAACTGTCAAATTTTCCCAATCAACTTTGAACCTTATGCTTTAGCGATAAAGTTGAAAATCTATTAAAGAAATCTGACAGATTGTGGTAGGTTGATGTGCTGACGTCCGTACATGGTCACATTGGTTTTTAAGGAAAACTTTTAACCATTATAATATTACTAGCTGCGCCCCGTGGTTTCACTTGCATAAGTTTCGATCCCGTGGGAAGACCGGGATAAAAATCCTGATTATAAGCTATCTGTGCCAACTTTGATCCAAATCTGTTCAGCCGTTTGTGCGTAAAGAAGTAACAAGCATACAAACACACTCACACTTTCGCCTTTATAATATTAGCGTGACATAGTGTGATTAATGTGATATGTTGACTACAGTCGTGAGAATCACTAATTAATACTGAAATGGTTTGCATCAACAATTTTTTTCCTTCTTTTTTCCCTATGTACCTACATCAGTCATAAGGTTTACTTTTGAAGAAGGCAGTTTGTCTTATCCACGAGTATTTGTTTAAAATTTTGCTAAAACTTTCAAAGTTGTATGTAATGTGAACTTATTACCTAAACAACACTTTACGGGACCGCACACGAACAGTGTGAAATTACCTATGTTTAAAGATTTATTAAGCGACCACCCCGAGTGCATGATCAATGTATGAGCCACGATGTAGGTAATTGGGACACACAGGGCCTGAGGTCAAGGCTCTTAGGAAGGGTTCTTCGACAGAATATTCACACCCAAGCCTTGCTTATGATTCGTTTATATTTTTATAGCTTTTCTTAAAGTATTTGCAAAATTACAATGTAGTACAATGTACAAACAGTAACTAAATATTTCCTCGCAGTACAAAATATGTAAATACGGTTGAAAAGTATCCTTGTACGCGTCTCTTACACAAATTTATGAGAAAAGTGGAGATAAATCGAATAACTGTCAAGACTCGGAGGCTTGTGATCCAAAAATAGCTTAGGAACATCGCGTGGACAGCGTTGTAGTTATGTAAAATAAGTACCTACAACGCTTTGGTTGTATTTGTAACACGAAATACAAGCAACTTCCTGGAGTGCTGCTCCTCCGCCTTTTGATTCATTTCAGAAGTAGATCTCAAGATCTCTCAAATTCAATTAAACTTGAAAACAAGCGGGTGAAAAGTTTTTTATCTCAACAAGATAATCATAAACGCCCTGTATTATATAAGTATATTAAATTGTAATTTATATTTCAGATTCCTGGGCAATAGAGACAGATTTGTTTCTGTGGAGAGTTTGACAGGCTGCGCGGGCAGAGTGCGCGCGCAACTGCCCGCCATCTTGGCTTTCCATCCCATTCCCATTTCAATAGACGAGGGAGTTCGTAACAGCTGTGAGCGCGAAACACAGCACATCCCTATATTAGGGGTTACTTTTTTAAACAATTAAGTAGAAAAAGGACTTCTGAACGCACAGTTATAAAGTTAATGATACCGACGGAGGAACACACGTTCAGTTCACATTAGTGTCGACGATTAAAACAGTGAGTTACGAAATAACATTACCAAATTATCGATTTTGTATGTTTCAAATCGACAAACCTGGTGGGACCGTGGTTGAGGGTGTTTGTTCATATTGTTTTAGAAAGATAACCGAGTGTTCCATAGCCTGGAAAACAGCGAAGAAAAATCGATAAAAGTATAAGTTGCACCCGCTGTTGTTGCGTGGTGTGAATGTAAAGAGAGATAGCTACATCGACGTGTCCCTGTGAAGTAGCTTGGAGTCGTTCGACCGATAAAAAATAATAGTGATAGGCGCCCCTGACGTCCCTCACTCAGGTTGATATACGAAGACTGATAAAAGGTGTGTATTGATATTTGTTATACTTTTCATTGTTATCACCCATCAGTCTGTACCATTGTCATTGGTTTTATGTTTTTTATTGATTACTGAGATTGCATTGTCATACTTTACGAGAACTGGTAAGACCTTCGTTTTAAATGGTTTCAATATAATTGTGTCTACAGTTCTACAGAGATCTATAAAAGCATACTACCTACTTAATCAACTAATGTGTGTATTTATACATAAACACGGTGAATACACGCCACAAGATTGATGTTTTCTTGAAAGAAGTCATTCCCAGGGAGTACCTTCAGATAAACAAGCACGTAGGCGCTTACATCTATAAGACTACCCTGCAGACTTAGTGCAGAGTAAACGCAATTTATTTTGTATCTGTGGCATAATTTATGTTCTGTTATCCTCATCATGCAAATGAATTAGACTCATATTTTGTTCGGATCCTCTGACGAAGTTGATTGATCAAATTGAATACCTATAAACCAATTCTTAGATTCTTATTCATGGTACCTACTTTTTATTGCCAGCTCTGAAAGATTTATATTCAGTTACATCTACGACTGTCCATCCAGTTACATCTCGTGGCTTAATAATAACCGCCGCAAGGGTGGATCGACGGTTAAGCTGTGAAATGTGGATGGGTGACCATTCATTACAAATCGAAAACCCTCTATGCCTCGTAAGAACTTTAAGCCCAAGAGCTTAACGTGCTTTCTGAAGCAGAGAGGGTTAGAGCGAATGACAGCCAGGACCAACGTCCTGGCTGTCATTCGTACATTTTTGACAGTCCTTACGGGTAGTCGGAAGCCCAGAAAGTCTAACAACCAGTCTTCCCGAGGGGTAACTATCGTGTTACCTAGTAACTGGGTTGTGGAGATAAGATAAGCAATCGCTCTATGTAAAATACTGGTGTAGTGCTGCATCTGGTTAGGCTGGAAGCCGACCCCAACATAGTTGGGAAAAGGCTAGACAGATTGATCGATTTTACATTTACAACTAATAATTTTATAGACTAATGCATAGGAACCAGCTAACCGTAGCTTTGAATAATGTATTTTTACAGAAAATAAAAACAAATAAGAAGTTAAAAGTTTTACCTCAAAGCTTCGCTAGCAAGTTGTATGGTCACTAAGAAAAATAGGTCATTAAGATATTTATAGGCGTCGTTCCTTGAACCACATGATATAATAGGATAACTAGCGGATGTTTCCAGATAAAAGAAACTGCCAAGGATTAAAGTTACCCTTATTACTAGTATCTCGTTGAAGATCGAATAACAAACTAATTTTATCTATACACAAGAATAACGCAGTTCCAATAATATTACATACATACGTGTCGAATTGATAACCTCCTTTTTTTTGAAGTCGTTAAAAAAGCGTAGGTATCCTATTCTTGTTATCCTACAATTTCTTAGAGTTATTGTAGAAGTACAATAACAAGAAGTTAAACAAGACAAGAAATTAAAAAAACGAAAATCAAAATGAAGATATTTGATATGAAGATATGTGCTAGTTTACCTCGAAGTGTCGTAAGTTTTCTTATTGGCCGACTTCCATTAAAAAACTTTGCTGTTGCCAGTGCAGCATCTTTGACCTCGCTCTATTCAGTCTAGTTTATTATAAAGATGCTTATATTTTATAAGTTTGTTTTCAAAGGTTAAATAACTCTCAATTGATCTAAATACTTCTTGTATCCTGTGACCGTTCTATAATGAAAGGTCAGTATTGTATTGTCATGATCACATCGATTTGCATACGGATTGTAGATCATAAGATCCATGTTTTATAGAAAAATGGGAGGATATAGATAGATACTTTTCTATTGACAAAAAACCCACCATTAGTAGAAGAGTCACCGTAGAGGGGGACAACCTCGAATTAAAGAAGGGGTGGGTTTTTTGTCAGGAATCACACGGTGACTATAGGTAACTTCGTACCTTTGAACGGACATAAAATATACTCGGCATTTAACTACCACCACCTACCACTTTGTTTTTTATTAACACATCATCAATTTATGCCTTACTACCACCAAGTAAAAGCTGTGAATAAAATATCTATGGTTGCCTACATACATACTACGGATGTAGGTACATACCTCCACGTTGCTGCTACAAACTTTCAATGTAGAATCTGATTTATCTCGTTGAAGTACACTCGAGGAAATTTGTTCTAGATTATTCCAGATATTTGTTATTGACTACATTTTCTCGCTTTTCCCGTCAGTTGGAACATGTTCTTCGTTTATCTGAGAAACTAGGTGACCTAGCGATTACATACATATTCTGTGGGTTTTATAAAACAGCTCTTAGGTAACTGAATTTTTATGAAGATAGAAACTACTGTCTCTATGTAGAACTAGTAATTTGTGCTTGTTTGTGTTGACTTTTCTGGGACAAGTATACAGACCACCCACGCGACATCTTATTGATGTCGGAACGGGGAGTTAATAGACGTAGATGAAATCATCTCAATACAGTCCAGTCGACGCCAACCCTGTCTTGAATAGAATGAACACTTATTTGAATATTCCAGCTTCACACCACATTGAACGACTTTACCATGCTGAACAACCTTGAATTATATAATTATATATACTCACTCTCTTCGAACGTTGAATTTTCTAAAAAACCCTCGTTCGAGTTTCCTGCAGAGCTTGTAAATTGAACCTTATGTAATCAGCTACCGTTTATCCTCCGTCGAGTTCATTCTACATTCTGCATTCTACTTTGTGATTTGGTTCTTTTTATTTGTGGCTTATTCCAGTGCGTCCTGATTTCCTACAGTGCTAATTGGTATAATCAGCCAATTAGTGTACTTGAAATCCATGAGTTGAAACTTTAGAACGGTCAAATTAAAGTTGGTAATACTTGTGTTATATATTTTTTTTAATTTTTGACGGGCTGCTCAGATAATACACGAAGTATACCAATTCTGTATTATGTTTATCTTTTGTGTCTGTGTCTAGGACACACTAAAACTGCCCTATCGGTAGGATATGACGATACGGTGGCATTATCTGAAAGTCATTTTTGTTTCCCGGCTTTGAATAATTTAATAGTAACGACCAACCTAAAACAAACGGTATTGCAAACGAAATTAAGTTTAATTTTGCATTTCATGGAAATTACTGATAAGACTTTTCGATGACTCGGAACGATGGTAAGCTAATGTGGGCTTACTTGCGTGTTAGTATCTATTGTAACAAAGTCGAGTTTTGCTAATCAATACTATGTATGGGAAACATATCGTGTTTTGCATTTGCGATATATTTGTTAGTGCATTAAAGCGATGTGGCTGTGTTAGCAGTGACAATAGGCGTTTTTAATATATTAAATTGTATCATAATGGAAACTATTCACGAACATTCGAATAACAATAGTGTTGAAGTAGAAGATGAGGTTAATGCAGTATAAATATATAACTATAATCTATGTGTAGATGTGACAGTTATTAACAAAATGTTTTGTAACACAGATGACTGGAGATGCAAAATGGCAGAAGGATGCGGCGGATCAGAACTTCGACTACATGTTTAAGCTGCTCATCATAGGAAACAGTTCAGTAGGAAAGACTAGGTAAATATGTTTTTCTGATTCTACGTTTGTAGCAAGTGTGTAGACTAAGAAACATTACAGTGGTGTTGTAGATACGATTAGTTAAAGGACCGCATAAAATATGTAACATAACTTAGCAAAGTACGACCCGCTCAGTTGGCCCTTCAGAAGCATAATAGAAAATCAGTGTTCAGTGATATAAAGGAAGATAAGCAATATGTATCTGACTTAGCACTTACCTAATAATAATATGTGTGATGTCAGTTACTTATTAACGGATATTGTTTCAAACTCACCGTGTTTGTTGTGTTTTTATTCTTTCTGTTTTTAGTTTGATTATGTTATGTCAAGAGTTCACTAAGTATCAGATTTCAAAATATACTAAAAATAAACTGATCTTTAGAGCTGTTGATTTTGGTATGATCGTGTCCAGCCTAACCCATAAAGACTTAAATAGGCAAATCTGATGAGGAAATTATGGGCTTTCCCTAAATCACATTTGGATTTATTTTTAAAGTATGCTCTGGGCGAATAAAAGATGTTCAGCGTAATAGTGTTACGTCTTGATAGTGAATATATAAAAATCTGAAGTATTGATGGAGCTTTTTGGCAAATATGACGAAAGGACATGTTAGGTTTTTGTATGGAGGCTGGGCTTTTATTCGAAGCTGCTGTGAACAGGGAAGAGATCATATTTTTATGAAAGTACATAAATTAAGGAGACTTTGTATATTTTTTTATTTTTTTTAAAAGTACCCTTTCCTTAATTATTACATTTTTTAATAATTATTATTTAAAAAATAAATTGCAACCCACAGTAATTATTGATTATGGCAACACTTTTCGGTTGGATGTCATTATTGTCATTGTGAATTGTGAACGTCAATCAAGTGTCAAATTCAATTCAATTTTCACCTGTGTGACACTGACAACTGACAAGTGTGACAACCATACTGGCATAGGTAATATTTTCATAGATTCCATTAGGAGGCAAAGGAATCAATGCCATACATACAAATCATGGAGATAATTCGTTGGTTTTATTTTAAGCCATCTAATATTGTTTTAGAATATTTTAAATAACAATAAGGTGTATAACTTGCTTTAAAAAATGATATTTAACCATTTTTTCTTTGTTTCAACGTGCAAAAATAATATTACGACACCAAAAGTATCTGGATTTAAAATATGTATTTATTCAATAATGGTGCTTTTAATATTTTTTTAGTTTTTGTCAGGCCATCTTGAATAAGTTGATATAAAAAAAAAACATACATGACAGCTGTTCAAAACAATTATTATTTTAAGCCCATTTCATAACAATATGTCCTTTCATTGATTCACTTAAGTACCCAAAAGTGGTTAATATTTTGCGTTTATCTGGGAATCAACAAACCAAATAGCTTTAATTGCTGATGGGATTTGAAGCTGATCCTTTGCAATCAGAAGTATGGCAAACATTTAAAAGTAAAACTAAATAAACTTCAAACTAAAACTTAATACTTACACTTACGTAAACTTAATAAACATATTTTTGGTGTTCTCTCATCATGCCGAAACTACTCAGCTATCAATTTTTCGCCCTACATATGCTTGCTCTAAAACCCTCTGGGCTCCCCCTACCATTAGAAAATTACTTCGGTGACAGATTTACGTATTCGAATTACATTTAATAGTTTCTTTTTTTGACTTGGTGGTTTCGGCATGTAATTTTAAATTGTTGTATTCTAAAAATAAGCGATTTTAAACAATGTAACGGTTATAAAGGAGTCATTACTCGGTACTACCCTACCAGTGTCACTTGGAGGGTTGTAGGGGTTATTTTAATATCGCTCTTCTCACACCCATTGTTTAACTGTAGCCTATACTTATACCTACAATTTGTAGCTATCATGTTTTATACTCGTTGGGCCATTCCTGAAAAGTACGGGTGTGCTTATCGGATGCGAAAGTTTCTAAAATATGGCGAAACTGTAAAGACTTTCAGGTCACTTTTATGAGTTTTTTAGTAATTACTTCTGTGTTTTTTAAAGTTTTTAGAACAATATCGAAACATAATTTATGTCATGTAGACTACATGAAGTAAATTATGTTTCGATATTGTTTTAAACTATGGAACAGAAAGAGTTATTTACCGAAGTACTTTAAACTGATATACTTACTTCATTTTAGTGTGTTGATGGGAATCTTAATACTTATCAGCAAGACTTGCATTGTCAGTAGTGTCGATGAGTATATTTACTTAGTTTACAAGGGTGTGGCACAGCTGCTTAATAGAATGTTTTTACAAAAATGTTGTAAAAGTTTTTTCTAGTTTTACATGTGTAATTGTGTATGCATCTAAAACCCATCGTATTCTATGTTGTATGTTCACATTCTACATAAAGTTAAGCTTACAAAAACTGTGCTTGACTTGACTCCTAATTTAAAGAAAATAAGAAAGAAATAATAAAAATATACATATTTATTTTGACTCGCACAGAAACATCACAAACTAAACTAAACACAATCATAAAAATATAAAAAAACCTTAATTATATAAAAAGAAAGTAAAAAAGCAGTAAGTCTTGTACGAGGTCAAAAGGCTTCTATCTAAGCATAATGATGCGTCATTTAAAAATAAGTGTCGCAGCGCTAGTAATTTCTTCCTCCATCAATATTAGGTAGGACCATAATTATTATAGGTAACCGTAATTATTGTAACCATATTACAATGTAACTGTATAGATTTTAAAAGAGACATTGACCTCTGAGTTTGTTTCGAAGGTTCTTCTCAGAGTAGTCGGCTAGAAAAAGCCGACCTCATATAGTGTTAATTAAAAAAATACTTAAAAATGTTATTCCCAATACCAATTTACAAAAACAAATCGATTAAAATTAGGGTCCTAGTCCTTTAATACACAGTTACAAAGAGAAGCTATTCTGTTCTATTCTATTCTTCAACCTATATATGACTCATGCCTACGCTTACAATTTCAGCTTCTTGTTCCGTTACGCCGACGACTCCTTCACTTCAGCCTTCGTTTCCACCGTGGGAATCGACTTCAAGGTGAAGACTGTCTTCCGCCACGATAAACGTGTCAAACTACAGATATGGGTGAGTTAAACTTAGTAATTACTTCTTAACGGCTTGCGTAGTCGATAAGTTTTGCTGCTGAACGTCCTAGAACGGTATCTACAACCAGGAAAAATGAATAGTTTATCAAATCGACACACTATGTAAATTTGCATTGGTATATCCATTTCCTACAACTGTCATTAGAAAGATCAGGTGCCGTATTATGATGTTTTAATGCTATCGTGATTGTAGTGTGTGAGAGAGATGGAGCTATACATGACCGATAGCACCATCTCTTTTAAGGACTGAAATCATAATGGCATTAATGGTTGTTCGTTTTTTTATAGACAACAGTTTCACAGAATTTTGTTTCACATGATTTTATTCTCATATTATTATCATTTCATAGAATAATCAATACGCTAAATACTTAGTTTGAAAAAAATTAAATCATAGAATTTTGTTACAAATAAAATTCAATGTTTCGATGTACGAATATCATCGTATTGTTTAGTTAATATAAAACTTATTACCAAGAAAAACATTTTATCGAGTGACAGTTTCTAAACGTTTCAATTCGTGGGGAAGATCACGTGGCGGGTCTTAGTTGGTTTACAAGCAATAATAATAAGACGTAGTCGACGGGGCCCCTATTACTGTCTACAGGGTTTAAAGAAACCTAACCTAACCCAAGTCGGGGTGCCCCAAGTCCCGAGATCGCTTATCTAAATTCATTCAAATACCGTAGAAAAATACACTGAACAAACAATATTCGTTACAAAATAATTCTACTGTTTGATTAGTTTGTTAAATAAAAAAACTGGCCATGTACGAGTCGGACTTGCACACGAAGGGTTCCGTACACAAAAAACACGTTTGTTGTTATGGAGTCCCCTTAAATATTTATTTTATTCTGTTGTAAGTATTTTTTTGTTATAGCGGCAACAGAAATACCTACATCATCTGTGAAAATTTCAACGGTCTATCTATCACGGTTCATGAGATACAGCCTGGTGACCGACGGAAAGACGGACAGTGGAGTCTTAGTAATAGGGTCCCGTTTTTACCCTTTGGATACGGAACCCTAAAAACTTGATTATAAAATTCATTGAATTTTGTTTCTGTGAAATATGTTTCATTCAAGTAAATAGTCGTTGAAACAATAATATTCGAAATAAAAATACAAGGACCAAATATTAGATGAAACATTTTCTGCGAAACGAAATTCTATGAAATTTCTGTCTGCGAAACTGGGGAACACCGGCTATCATTACTTCATAATGCGGCCCCAGGCAATTTAAATAAGTAGTCAATTTGGGAAACAATGAATTTTCCTGACTGTAGTCCTTTGTAGGCAATATGTGGTTGAAATTACAAGATTAATAATTTGATCAAAGGAGGATCCAATTATACCAAAATGTACCAAGCCATAAACTTTAAATACATAGTTGTGTTAACTACGTCAAACTGAAAAAATATTCCAAGATCATTTTCAAATATACCAGCTGAAACAGTTCAATATACACTGAAAATTATGTCTACCTATTGCATTATTTTAGAATATATACTTACAATTCTTTTTTTTACCAAAAAAATAGGATTAAGGCTCCTTCAAACAGGCGCAACACGACATAAAGGCACCGCAAGTCGCGCAACAAGCGGTGCCTTTGTGTCGCGCGCGATTCGTGTCGCGCGTCGCGCCTGTTTGTAGGAGCCTTTACTTCTACGTTTACATAATATAGATAGCATAGGTAACTGTGATGCAAGAACGGATCTTTGACGAGTTATCATCCATCATAATCAGCGTATAATATTGCCACTGTTGGGACACAGGCCTCCTCTCAGTGAGAGGGAGTGGGCCGTAATCCACCACGCGGGCCCAGTGCGGGTTGGTGGATGTCACATGTCTTCGAATTTTTGTGGTTCTAGGACATGCCGGTTTCCTCACGATGTTTTCCTTCACCGTTTAGAGAGCAGTGGTGATGAAATAATTTACACAAAGTAAAGTGCCTGTCTGGATCCGAACGTACGACTTACAATTCGTAAGTCCTGTCCGTTACCACTGGGCCACCACTGCTCTGAAGAGTTGTAAAAAGGTGAAAACAATCGAAAATCATCGAGGAACGGTTACTTTATCCACATGTAATGTAAATTGGTTGCTGTGATTCATAGATCAAGCCGTTAAGAAGCCCGTAAGTCTAACAACCAGTTTTGCAGTTTTGCCAAGGAGTACGTTCGCCAGTAACTGGGTTGTAGAGGTCAGATAGGCAGTCGCTCTGTGTAAAACACTGGTATTGAGCTGCATCCGGTTAGACTGGAAGCCGACCCCAACATAGTTGAGAAAAGGCTGGGCAAATTGATTGACCTAAAATCAAGTTGATCGAATATATATATTCCATTTGAATCTGTCGATATAGTTAGACAACATGATCAGTGTTTGCACCGCGGGTAGGCACAAATACTAAAAAAGGGGTAAAAAATGTATCTACGCTAAAGTCTACCGGAAAAATAATAAGATGATGTTCGCATAGGCAAAGTAAATCAGTATACTCAGTTATATAACGGCAGCCTAAAATAAAATATAATAGCAACAAATAAAATATCAAATAAAAAGCCAACATTAAAACAGGATGATCAAAGGCTTTTAGCAGCAAACCGCGATTAATTAACGAACGCGTCTGATAGGTATTCACTTTCAGGGACTAAAACATAATGCGATGAAAGAAATAAAATCATAAAAACAGTTTAACAGCAAAAAACAGGTTAAAAATAAACGTTATACAGTCGAAGAGCCACATTCAGTAATTTTCCTTAATTGGCCCCTACAAGGAGGGTCATTACTCATTAGTCGCTCCTTTCCGTTTCATTTCCCGGCTTAGAGAAATAAAACACGAGAAGTTAAAACCGGTACGAGCTTACTTCGCCTACTGAGTTTAATATTCCATAATTACACATGGAGAGCTTCTCGAATGGGAACGAAAATTGAATTCTCGATTTTCGGGACCTGATAGCTCCCCGGTCGATTTACAGCTACATAATGACAAGCCAACTCGCTTCAATAAAAAGCATTCTAGTGTCCAAGGTGAGGAACAGGTACACAGGCGAGCTGCAGTTTCTAGACACGATTGGTCTGTACCTTTAAAGCAGGCACCACGTCATCGGTAACACTTTGACCTTGAACTGGCCTTGAACTGACCTTGAACTGGCTTAGAGAAATAAAACACCAGAAGTTAAAACCGGTACGAGCTTACTTCGGCTACTGAGTTTAATATTTCATAATTACACATGGAGAATTCTCGAATGGAAACGAAAATTGAATTCTTGATTTTCGTGAGCTGCCCGGTCGATTTTCAGCTACAAAATGACAGGTCAACTCGCTTCAATAAAAAGCGATCTAGTGTCCAAGGTGAGGAACAGGTACACAGGCGAGCTGCAGTTTCTAGACACGATTGGTCTGTACTTTAAAGCAGGCACCACGTCATCGGTAACACTTTGACCTTGAACTGGCCTAGTATAGTAAGAAGTTTCTATAGAATAAGAAGCCAGCATATTATAATATACTGGTTTTTTGAAGCAGTAGTGGCCTGGTGGTAACGCCCGCGACTCACGAGTAAAGACTCGAGAGTCGCGGGCGTTACCACCGGGCAACGTAAAGACCTTAAAATTATGTATTTCATCACCACTGCTCTCAAAGCGGTGAAGGAAAACATCATGAGGAAATGACATGTCTAGAACCATAATTTCGAAGACATGTGACATCTACCAACCCGCACTGGGCCCGCGATGTAGATTACTGCCCACTCCCTCTTACCGAGGGAGGCCTGTGTCCTAGCAGTGGGAATATTATAGGCTGCATATGGTATGTAAAAACTGGATTTGTTACCATTACCCGTGCAGCCTACCGTATACGTGCGAGTAATTCATTTTGAAAAACAAATTCCGCATCGGCGGTAATGGCATCTTCCGAGCGCCTATTTCCGAAAAGGTCTCGATAAAATAAAGGCGCTCGGTAATATTTCGCTACTGTGTAATGCAGTACACGACAAAATATCGTTATATCTGAGGCAGTCTATACCTAAGGGAAGGTCCCATATTGTATCAAGTGAATTGATTTACTTATTTACGACGTTGGTTTGAAACTGATTGCTGTTATTAGACTGAAATGTGAGGAACCAAATGTGCGTAGGTATTGTGTTCCTTAACTCACAGCATAAATTACAGCCGGTAATTGTTTGGTAGATATTAAGCGGTAAAGCCATTATTGCTAATCGTTTGGAGGGTTTCTCATGTTCAAAACGATATTGTGCAATTACTGATCACTGCCGTGTTAATCCCCGAATTTTCTTTAATATTATGCTCATCTGATGATGGCAGATGATTCTGCCTAGCCTCTTTCCAACACCAGTATTTTACATGGAGCGACTGCCTATCTGACCTCCACAGCCCAATTACTAGGTAATACGATACCCCTTCGTAAGACTGGTTGTCAGACTTTCGTGCTTCTGACGTTCCGTAACGACTGTCAAAGATCCACGAATGACAGCCGAGACCAACGGCTTAACGTGCTTTCCGAGGCACGGAGAGGTCTTGATATCTAAAGATGGTGACCCATTCACGGCCCAACCGCGGCAAGCCTAGCTTAACCTGATCAATCGACCCGTGCGGCTATTATTACTTAGCCACAAGCCTCTTAATATTATGCTATTATTATTCTCTTCTCTAATATTATGCTAATATTATAAATATGTATGTAACTCTGTCTGTTACGTTATCACGCCTTGGCGGCTGAAGGGATTTGATGAAATTTAGCACACAGGTACTTGTAGACCATGACCATGGTTAGGTCATAAGATACTTTTTATCCCGTTTCCGTGGGATGATTTCCGACCTCCACCCGCGTGGAGCCGCAGTCATTCTCAGAGTTGTTTTCAGATATTTTTTCCTATACTTTTCAAATAAGGAGTGGGTTAAATTATTAGGTCTAGATAGTTAATCGATCTGGTCTTCTCAATTGCAGGACACTGCAGGACAGGAACGCTACCGTACCATCACAACAGCTTACTACAGAGGCGCTATGGGCTTCATCCTTATGTACGACATAACCAATGAGGAGAGCTTCAACAGTGTCCAAGATTGGTGAGTTATAGTGACCTAACTAGATGTTTCTCACTATATAGTAGTAAGTCCTGGCATAAGCTTTCGACCTTTTCATTAATTCAATCTAACAGTGTATGCTTAATTTTTTTTTCTTACCTTATTGAAGTAGACTTAGGGCTGATTTTTCAACCGTCAGATAACTTTTAACTGAAGAATAAATAATTATGAATCTTTGACATATTTTCTATACAAAAGCTGCCAAACGGCAATATTTATTCCTAAAATACAAAAAAAAAATGTTCTATTGAAAAATCAGACCTAAGTTTAATTTTACTCTACTTTAGTTTACTTTTTTGTCTTTTTTTTACTTTTTGGGTGATTTGTCAGATAATTAGACAGAACAGAATTCAAAGTTTGAATTTATAGATTGGAATGCCTAGACTGGTGTTATTCCCCAAAATTGGCTGCTTATATCTATTTATAAATAATTTATAATAAATAATAGAATAAAGTGGAAGTGGAAACACTACTTCTTTCCCAAAAATAACATCGTTACTACAATAATAGAGGTGTTCACTTAAAATAGACTGTCATCGTTTTTATGGATTCCATAATAATAAGTTGGTCATAAAAGAAAATATGACAGCTCCGGATTTTCCTCAATTTCCGCAGGATCGAGTTATAGCACCCGTGTTGACGTGCTTCTCTTTGTGTGTTGAGATCGGTACAAAAAACAATTGAACACACTAGTATTTTTTGTAGTTTCATATATTAACGTACACATTCAATAGATCATCAAGAACTATTTTGATCCTTATTTTGAATTGATTGAATTGTTTTTAGTAGGAAAATTATCTTCTTATAAGGATTTAATTTCATGATTTTAGAAATATTACGGATCCAGTGTGGGATACTATAGTCTGCTCTAAAAGTATCTGATAAAAATGTAAACAAATGGATCAGAAAATGGATCTGTATACCCTGTACCGTGGATGCCAATTTGAAGTGGAATTAACAATTTTAGTGCTTTGATTTGATTGTTTGAAAGTATAAAACCTGATGCTTGAAAAACATCTTGACAGTTGAGGTTAATTTTATAACTTCAAATTTTCGTCGATGTTTTTGCAATGAATAATTGTTGGTAAAAATTACGAGATATAAAGTTTAAACCTTCTTAATACAAATGAATGTATTTCTTGCTAATCCCCTTTAGTGAATAATTGCGTAACAATTAAACCTGAACAAGGTTTGTTTACTGTACTTTCAGAACAGAACATACAAATATATTATTACTTGAGTAACCTACCTGAAAACTCGACTTCTCATTTTCCAGGGTAACACAAATCAAGACGTATTCGTGGGACAACGCACAGGTGATCTTGGTTGGCAACAAGTGCGACATGGAGGAGGAACGTGTGGTCAGCACCGAGCGTGGAATGCAGCTGGCTGAGCAGCTCGGTGTCGAGTTCTATGAGACCAGTGCCAAGGAGAACATATACGTCAAGGTATTGGCAACTTTTTTATGTAGCCTTATAAACTGTGGTCCCTGGTGGAACTTCTCCCTTTGGGTAAAAAACAAAGGGAAGACAAGAATAACTCTGTTTATTTTGCGCTAAAAAGAAACGGCACGAGCGCAACAATGTTCTTGAGATTAGAGAACATTGTCATTATTTTAATAAATATTACTAAAAGTAACGTGGAGTCATATATATTTATTTTAATCATTATTGTCATGTTTTGAGCTAAAAACAGCAATATCGTTTGACGAAAAACCAACGAGGTAAAAATGAAGCCGAGTTCAAAATTTTTTTGTCTTTTCAGGCTGTATTCGAGCGACTGGTGGACATAATCTGCGACAAAATGTCAGAGAGCTTGGATTCTGAACCGGCCATGTTGGCGGGCGGCGCTCGTGGCCAGCGCCTCACGGAACCTGCGCAAGGCAGTTCCACCACCAACTGTAACTGTTAATGTCCACACTGGGACAGAGTAGCATTTTTTTGTTCCTTTTACGTTCTAGAAAATTCTGTTCATCTTTGTATTGGGGTCGTTTCTTTCAAAAGCAATTTGTTTTGTTTAGGCAAATGTCTGTTCGCAGCTTTATTTTTAAATTATGTTTAATGTTCTTCTTATTTGTTATATTTTTAATAAGTACTTTACTATAAAAATTGGCGAACCCCGAGTATACTTACAGAAGTATCTCAATCAAATCCTTATGAGTTTTTATAAATGTACTCTCTAGTTATTTGTTACGGTTTCAAGCATAAATTTTAATTTAAGTTACAAAATTGAATAATTGTTAAAACATGTGTAACAATAAAAATATGTATTAGTATTATTAAATCTATAGGTGTTAGTTAGCTATCTACGTATTGCGAGCTGGAGTAGGGATCTGATACTTCTTATAGCTGTTAAATTTTATCTTTAATGAATTTGTGTCATGGATTCGTTACATAAATTAATTTTAGTCGTAAAGTGTGTTACATTTTGTTCAGTTATGTTACGTCATTTAGATATTATTTATAGTATTCAAGATTTACAACGAGATATTTTAATAAGGATTAAACTTCTTTATAGTGATATCCGAGTATTATAACGCGCGATTATGAGTTAAAAATATACCTATCCCAAAGTGTAATGTTACCATTTGGACCAAATACAGATTTTACTATTTATTTACAAAAAAAGTTCAGAAGGCGCAAATATGTTTAGTTATATAAAATTAAAATATAACGTGTAATATGTTTGGTGGTTGCGTTTCGTACGTAGGTGCATGTTTTCAGCCTTTATATTGCTTCGTATTCTCTGTGTGGATGTATCGCAAATACACTAAAATAAATAGAATTGTTACTTCATTATTAGTAGATTAATTGATCAATGTTCGTTGTTATACTTTGGCGTAATACTGAAGTTAACGTTATCTTCATGTATGCTTCGATACCCCTTTGCCTGAATATAAAAGTTCACGTAAATCAGGTATAGTCTATTACCTAAAGTGTTTGTAAATACGTTTACCAAAATGTATAAATAAATAATTGTATAGTATTATATCTACCTACATATAAATCTGTTTGTATTCTTGTTACCTCCTATGCTATGTTAATATATGACTATAGGTGTTTATTTCAATCACTATTTTTAGGAGTAAGTAAGAAACATTTTACAGTTTTAATTTGATCGCATCACTCGGTAACGTATACGTACCTACGTAACACGAGGAAGTTTTAAGAGTATTCTAGTGTCTGCTATGTATCGGCGACACTATATCTACATATATATCTGTAGACGACATAGACAATACAATTTATATCAAATTCTGTTGGAACATGAGCACATTATTTTTTTAGAATCTAATTATTAGGTAAATTAGTTAAGATATAACGTGTCGACGTCTGCTCGATGAAATATAAACTTATATACGTACACAATTTTATTATAATAATCCCTGCCTTCAAACTAAATCAGTGGATCGTAAAGTTCATCGCTTCTTCGGAACGTAAAGTACTTACCACCTACAGTACCCTTCAATTAGTTGACATTTTTCTACTTCAGCTGCGACACGCCACATTATGAATTAAAATCCAAGTGATCGAAATGTTTGAGCTGCTGTTACGTAC
This sequence comes from Luperina nickerlii, assembly GCA_963855955.1. Lineage (NCBI taxonomy): Eukaryota > Metazoa > Arthropoda > Insecta > Lepidoptera > Noctuidae > Luperina > Luperina nickerlii. Next base: position 10,314,679 of record OY979669.1, read on the forward strand.
GGAAAACATTTGCAATAAAATAAATCAGTGATTGAGACCTCGCCACAACGACCTTACGCATATTTGCATTTTTCTATCAAATTAAATAAGTACATCAACAAAAAAAATGACGAGGTAAAGTAGTCTCGCTTACCACCGAAATCGTAAAGCTCACGTTTGCTTGGCAAACATTTTCGCCCGCACATAGCGCGCGCGCGTGAGTTCAGTTCGTCTTCAGCACTCGTATAGCGCACGTGTCGCGCATGTCGCGCATGTCAAACGCCCAATCCGCGAACGCGATCTTTTTTACATGAGATGTCGCCGCTGCGAGGTCTCACACTTTGGTCAAACTGAAGTTACTGTTTTTCATTTACCCGACTAATCGCGTACTTGCGTGGTGTGCGCAACAGCTGCTATAACGTTGTTATTGAGTAATTCCACTACATTTTATTTATCATAAAAAAATATCAAGTACCTAATCCATTAATTACAGAGTTACTACCTGATATTTTTTTAATTTTAAATCTTCTTGTGGCATCGCAGCTGAAGTGGAAAAATGTCAAATAACCACTGTATAACAAAAAGTTTACAATACGACGCCAAATTTATTAATATTATAAAGATTATATATCGGAAACTACAACTGTATTGTACTATAAGTGATAGTGTACTGTATTGTACTTTGATGAACATAATATTTTGATGGAATTTGTCCCTAGAGATCATAGGAAGCTTACCTACCTTCGCTCATGCTGCGTATAATTAATTGCAATATACTTAGATATTCTTATTGAAGGCTTTGTTTTCAATAATCTTGACTTTATATTTAAAAAAATAGTATCAAATTAGCGGTCTATTTAAAAGAATATAAAGAGTCAATTTGACGTAATCAATTAAGAGCATCCTGTGGACCCAAAGTCACTTGATATAGAATTGTGTTGTAAAAGAGGAAAATATATAATAGCTATCTACGACACTATGATATTGATATAATAACCTGGTAATTAAAATAACACAATAGAACTGCAATGTTGGAAAAAATAAAATTTTTACAAATTATTATAATAGCTATGACTGTTGAAAATCTGTAAGTAATAATAAAAACAAAATCATTGTCATATAAAAATTGAGAGCTTTAATGGCTCCTGCAAACAGAACAGACGCGACTCGCGACGCGAATCACGCGCGACGCAAAGGCACCGCTCGTTGCGCGACTTGCGGTGCCTTTGTGCCGCGTGTCGTGTCGCGCCTGTTTGACGGAGCCTTTATGATAAAGCTCATTCAGCGAAAACGAATACAGTCATCATCTCAGGTCTATTACGTATGTGATAATATCCTGAAGGCCAATTCGCGAAATTAAAAACGTTCTAAATGTAGTAGCAATCTCATCTCAGCGACATTCAATGTCAAAAATTTGTCAAAAATTTATGAAAAGTAGTCGTAATTTTGACAGATTGAGACTGAGATTAGAATGCGAACATTCTTAAAAATACGGGAATCGCCGCTCTGGTATAGCGCTCGAATTTTCCAGATACTCGTTACAAAGTATACTTGTATGAAAAAGCGTGTCCCATGTCTATTGAATATAAAATATACTGGAAGGTGTACGTAGAGGTATTTGTGTATCTAGCAGTGTATGTGAGCCCTGTAGGGCGCGGAAAGGCATATCGTAGTGACAGGCTTTAGTAGCATATGTTTAGCATTTTGCGTAGTTACCTAACACTGTTTTTATACTTATTTTCTAATACACAGACGTTTAATTCGACTGGATGTGCTAAAATGCATTTGGTGTTTTCATCTCATTCCAAAATGTTGGCTCACAAAACTGAAATTGTAATCGATTAGCTGTATGTAAATGTATGTTATAATTATTGTTGTGTGTTAAATAAAGGAATTATTTAAAGATACACCCATGTAAAGATTCACAAATATAATATATATTATAAAATATTATATGTTTGTTTTATTTCTTACTAGCTTCGGATGTTGAGAATTATCCCACGGAAACGTCCAACCGGGACAAAAAGAAGCCTATGTCCTTCCTCATGATGCCATCTATCTCCTTGCCAAATTTTATCGAAATCCGTTCAATGGTTTAGGCGTGAAAAGTTAATATACAGACAGAGTTACTTTAGAATTTATAATATAATATTATTATCATTATAGTTGTATATAATAGTATGGATGTGCTGATTTATTCTTGTTGGGAAGACTACGCTTAAAATGAAGGGGCGAAAAAAAGTCGCCCCCACATTTTCATTTCAATATAATTCTGGCAGCCAGACTACACAAAACAAAAGTCGTATAACTTACTAACTAGAACTACACATAATATAATTTTCTCTTATCACCCTAGAACGGAAAGTCGTAAAGCGATATTATAATGTTTAGTACGACAGTAAAAAAGTTCTTCAGCAACTTGAAGTAGGGCTTACCAGGGCTTACGATCGATCATGTCAAGGCTACCGTACGACAATACACAACTATCGTATAAAATAAAATATTTACTTAGAGACCTAGCGTCAACAACAGTGGCAGTGTGTATTTGCCTAGTGCTTGACATAAAGCCCACTTTATGTCAACCTTATCCATCTCAAGTTTAATTACTTAATCTATTTCCGGCTGTGATTTTCTACTTTGGTTTTCTTTCATAATACTTTACTCCTTACCCGCTGAAATTACTTAATTTATGAAAAAAATGCACGTGGTGTGCTATTTGCATCCCACATGCATGTTTTTTTTTAAATTTGAGTTCAAAAGATTACTTAGGCAATGAAATCATGCGAACGATTCTTTGGTTTATTGAAAACAAACGTTTTACTAATGCTGTATTTTTTAATGGAATGGAATGGCATGGAAAAACAAAAGATATATTATAATTGCTCTTTGTTCTGTGATAAACAAGCGAAGTCGGGTCAAAAAAATAACAATGCTACAAGATTCTGTTGCCGCGTAGCAAAAATCGGAACTAACTCTGCCATCTTGTTGTCTCAATACACACACGTCCTTGTAGCACTCTTTAATGAAATCTCATAAATTATATTTGCTATTTTTAATCATTCGTGACATAAATACTTAGATACTTATGGCAGATACTTAGGTATCCGATGGTATAGTATGCTATACCATCGGATACCTAAGTATCTGCCATAAAATATTTAGTTAAAGATGAAAAATCATATTGAACTTAGAATCACGCCAGCTACCGCAGGGATGTAACATATGATAGCTAAGTTATATTCCATTGAAGACTAAGCTATATGAATTTAAAATCTCTGTCTCCAGTGTTCTTTTAGTTTTAGTAAAGCCGTAACAGATGGCGTTGGTATAGCATTCTGAAAGCTAGGAAAGATTAAGTTTCTGTCAAAGCAAAGCGTTCTTTTAATAAAGCTTTCTGCTTAACTTAATACCAAGCTTACTTTTGTTTCTGCAAGGAGGGGTAAGAATTACTTTTATGTAGTACCTACTTTAGCTTTTAAATGTTATTATGCATGTTGTTATTGTTACTCGATTCTACCTTTATATTTATTACGTACAGCCGCCAGCACATCAAGCTACTACAATCTGTCAACTTTCTTTAATAGGTTTTCAACTTTATCAATAAAGCATAAGATTCAATGTTAATTAGGAAAATTTGACAGTGTCGGGTAGCTTGATGTGCTGGCGTCTGTAATACTTCGTTCAATTTCTTAAGACACAATGTACAGTCAGAAACTAAGTGTTATGGAAATTGACACGATTTATTAATTTTCCATGATATCCATTTCATACAACTGCCAAAGAATGACAGCTGTGATTTGAATATACGGACAATTTAAATTGGTAGTCCATTTGCTTAACAGTCAATTTTCCAGACTTGTCAAAAAGACAATAATTTGGAAACGACTGACATCCGTTGAATTTCCTGCTTTATTCCTACCAGTGCATTACATCCTATTTAATTATTGCCCTTTGGTCAAAGATCGAGAGGACCCATCTAATGGCCGTTGCTTAGCCGTAGATTTATAAACCATACAGTTACTAATTGTTTGCGTTTAACCCTTACGCAATTAATTGCAATATATTTAGTTCATCCGAATTTTATGTGAATTTTCCCAATCCGTAGGTACGCTACAAGCTGTGTCCCTTTCTTCATTAAAATCAATTATATTTCTCATTTCCGTATATATTCTTCAAACCAAAGTGGGTTATTTGCATTCTTTGGATGTCTCCAAAGAATGCAAATAACCCACTTTTTCACCAGCATCGTTTTCACCAGAAGAGCGTAAAGAGTGTCCTCTTTACGCTCTTCTGGTGAAAACGATGCTTTTTATTGTTACGACACTTAAAAACAGTCGTTAGTCTACTATAGTATTATAAATATAAAAGTTAGTATGTTTGGATGTTGGTAACTCAATCACGGAAAAAACGGCAGAACGGATTTGGAAGTTTGACTCACAGATAGTTTATAACCTGGATTGAAACATAGGATACGTTTTATCTTTAATGACATGGCTTAACAAATGTTATCAATTCTGAAGTCCACGCAGACGAAGTCGGAGAAGGATAGGTAGAAACTTTAAAGAAAAATAACTAATAGAGAGAAGAAGATTCAAATAAGCACGGAATGTAAGTTCCTTCTTCTAAGTTGCTAGGTCTCCTTAGCATGCGAAGTGTGTGGTGCACAGAACACAAGTGCGACTAACGCTTCCAAGAGCTTGCCTCATAGTTACGACAACTTGTCGAGGATACATTATCAGAATATTTTAGCTGTGTGTTGGTGTTTTACGAATAGGATCTTTATTAGCTACTAAAATTATCGCACTGACGGGTCAGGAACGCATTCTCTCGACAGCGGCGACTGTACCTAGTTACTAACTTACATAATACCTGAAAATAGTAAAGGTCACAGATAAGAATATCTACTCATGTGCTCAGGTTATTTCAGCGTTTCTTACGACGAATTCTTTGACGACCGGTTTTAAAATCGGTAATAAAACAACAGAAAAGAGCATCATCATCTGCCTAGCCTTTTCCAACTATGTTGGAGTCGGCTTCCAGTCTAACCGGTTGCAGCTTGCTACCACAATTTTACATGGAGCGACTGCCTATCTGACCTCCACAACCCAGTTACTGCGTAATACGATATACCCCTCGGTAAGACTGGTTGTCTGACTTTCTGGCTTCTGACTACCCGTGACGACTGTAAAAGATCCGCGAATGACAGCCGGGACCAACGGCTTAACGTACTTTCCGAGGCACGGAGGGGTCTCGTTCTGTAAAGATGGTCACCCATCCACAGATCAACCGCGGAAGGCTAGCTTAACCTGATCAATCGACCTGTGCGGCTGACCTATAATCACTTACCTATTAGGTACCTACATATATATTTACTGGCACTACGTATACGTACTACGTAAACAAAGCAGAATTTAATTTAGTTAAAAAAAAGTTACACCATTCATAGCAGCTGAAGCACTCGACTTCCGCAAAACTGTTCCGGCCAGCGAAATCGGGAGAGTCTATTGTTTAGCTCTCGAAACTTCCCCAGCTCACAAGTGTATATGGTACAGAAATGTGTTATGTACTTTATTCCTGCTAAGTAGTATCACACTTGTAGGTTTGAGTAGTCATAGGTAATTATTTGTGGAACTAAACTGCCGTACTTACAATAAGTGCAATAACTCGGATTTTGGGCTATAAAAAGTTGCATACATATGCGTAATCAGCAAATTTTGCTGATTACGGATATGTATGTAACTTTTTTACTAGAGCAGAACATCGAGCATTCGCCGTTTCTAAATATTATCGAACCGCACTTTGAACACGATGCTCGATGTTTTGCTACAACCTGATTTAAAAAAGCAACGGGCGTATTGTTGTAACATTTTATCGAGCAAAGACACGAATAATACCTAAAGGTCCGACATTTCAACAATGAACGCAAGGAAGATAGAATTGTTACAGGTAAATGCTCACTCGGCATTACGTTGAACGCAGCGTCGAGCATTCGCAGAAACGTTACATTACATGGCAATCATTTTGAAGCTGAGCTTTTGCCCATTCGTAAGAACGTTACATTCAACATTACATGGAAATGCTCGAGAAAATGCTCTAGTATATACTCATCAAAAATACAACTCTCCTTTAGCATTTCGGTTTAAAATTTTAAGACAAGCCCATTAAGAATCGCCCATAGAATTTATTATGAGGAAAGATTTAAAAATGTTGTTAATATTAAATTCGTTCGAATTAAAGTTTCGTTTAGGCACTCCGTTCCCACTGCTGATACAAAAAAAAAGAAAAAACAGCATGTGTGCAATTCACACGTGGTAGAAGTGAAACCTTCAAAAACACTGTATAATGCTTCCTATCTCATTTTTTTCCCACGTTAAGGCAAAAGCGCCAGGGTAGCCCGCGAAATTCAATTTTTTTTTGGTTTTTTGCAAATTGCTGGTCAGTATTAAGTTGTACGTTGATTAATATATGATTCGCGGCCGTAACAAATATGTATTTACAGAATTATAATCATTAAAGTCATCAACACAACTCTCTAAGACGACGTAAGTCCAAAGAATAACTGTTTCATGAAATCGTCATTCTTTGGAGTTACGTGGTCTTAGAGAGTTGTGTTGATGACTTTAATGATTATAATTCTGTAAATACATATTTGTTACGGCCGCAAATCATATTTTGATCGACGTACAACTTAATACTGACCAGAAAATTGTAAAAAAACGTAAGAAAATTTGAATTTCGCGGGCTACCTTAGCGCTTCCTTCTTAAATCTTATGAATGTCTCTTTTTATTGTCGCTTTTTTGTTTCATAATCTTTCAAATCACAACGATGCTAAAGAACATCCATCCATCCATCCATCCATGCATCCATCCATCACCATCACCATCACCATCACCATCACAATCACAATCACAATCACCATCACAATCACAATCACCATCACCATCACAATCACCACCACAATCATAATCACCATCTTAATCGCAATCACCATCACCAATACCATCACCATCACCAACACCATCACCATCACCATCATCATCATCACAAATTAGTAGGATAGGTTTAAATGTGATGTCATTTGTAATAATAAAAAACAAAAACACTGTATAATGCTTCCTATCTCATTTTCTCCCACGTTAAATCTTATATGTCTCTTTTACTGTCGCTTTTTCGTTTCATAAAATTTCAAGTCACAACGATGCTAAAGAAGTGTTCACTTCAAAAAGCTTCACGTGCTTTCCGAGGCACGAAGAGGTCTCGATTTCTCGATATGTAATGGATGGTCACCCATTCATGAACCGACCGCCACAAGCGTAGCTTATCTTTCAATCGACCTGGGGTCTGTTATTATTTAGCCATAAGCCCCCTAACCTCCTCCATGTCTACATAATTATGTATCTATATCAATAGATACATCAATCGTTGCGCAAGAATAGGAACTGATATCTAATGATCTCTTAACGAAACCCTTTCCCATCGTCGAGTTTTTGCTAACGCGCGAGATTTTCCCTTGTCCCGAATTAGTGTAGAAGAATGAAGGACATAATGTATGTCAATTAATCTGACTCAGCGAGCGGCACAGTAGTTAAGTAGGCTTTCTGCGCCAATGTGTGGATAAATCAAAGATATTGTAGGCTAGATGTAGGGCTTCTGAATAAATCACTCTGACATTTTCATTAAGAATAGGAAAGTGACGACGCCATTATTGTGGTAACATTGAGAATAATTATTGTTATTTCTCTCGAAGAAAATTGAATCATTCTCGTTTTTTTTAGTTGAAGCAAAAATACTGTGTATTTTTACCCGAATACGGGGAAGCAGAGTGTCATGATTTTGATCGGTATGTATGTACAGACGCCAGCACATCAAGCTACTACAATCTGTCAAATTTCTTTAATAGATCTTCAACTTTATCGCTAAAGCATAAGGTTCAAAGTTGATTGGGAAAATTTGACAGTTTCAGGTAGCTTGATGTGCTGGCGTATGTACATATGTGGGCATGTATGTTCATCTGTGCCCTCATAACTTCTAAACTACTACTTATCATAATTTGACGAATGAGGTATCGTCGAATGCATCTTGATCGTTCGCTGGTGGTTTGATTGGTTACGTGATTTCACATTGAAAATAATAATAATAACAATTTTATTTAAGTCCGATACAGAGATCCATATTTATGTTAGTAAATACACTTAAAAATTATGTAAGTAACCAAGGAATAAAATACAAAAAATAATATAATAATAATATGGCGGAATATAAATAATATGGCGGCCTCAAGAGGACATAAAGCTATGAACTAAAAAAGCGCTGCCCTAAAGCTTATGATCGCTTAATACTGTTAGAATGTATTGTTTTATTAGAACGACCGCAGCTATCTTCTGCACATCACTATATGAATATGTCATTGTATTAAATACATTAACATAAATTACGTGTAAATTGTTTATTAAATAGACGATAAATATCTATTGAATAGTTTTTATACCTATAGCAATGAGAATACTTTTCTTATTTCATACTTTTTAGAGCATGATTTTTTTAAATGAAACATAATGATCATTCATTTTTACTCGACTACGGCAAAGCAAAAAGGAGAGTTATGATTTTAAATTATATTGTTTTGATTAGAAATAAATGATTATCCTTTTCCATTCACGAATTTAGATCTAACTTATAAGCTACAATAACTTTCAAACCCTACAATACAATTATTGAAACGTAAACATACCTAACAATTGAATTTGACCCCTCTAAATAAGCACGATTTTCCTTTCATAGGGTTTTCCGCAACCCTTCGCATATATACGAATCAACAGACATTCTCGTTGAACCCCAACCTTTAAATCCTTTTATATTGCAAAACATTTTTATTGAACCAACCGCAAAAAAAATTGACAAGCCTTTGAATGAGAAGCTAATTGGAAGATATAATCGGTTTTCTAAAGACGTGGGTACACGGTACAGTGGAGTTCAAAATCCTTAAACCCCTCCGGTATTGTTCTGCTACGGGTCTTAGAGATACCGTCGCTAAACCATATTGTCCCTATATGTCTCACGTCTGCCTTATAAGTTACTTTACAAGCACAAGAAAGCGATAAAAGTTTACGGTACAAGTTTATGAAAGCATAACTTTTATACACGACAATGAGAACCTAGTTTAGTGTACAATCGATTTATTAGATGCTTTCACAATTTACGCCTTGTCTGAATTGATATTATTTTTATATAACTGTCAAGCATCAAGTTCGCCTTGTACGCAATCAAATAAATTACGATTAACATTGCCATACAACGTGGCAATACTGCTAGCCTTATGGGCACTTTTCCTGTTGACAGCGATGCGGACGAATTTTTTGCATGCCCTATGATTCATGCCCTCCTTTTTTATATACAATTATAAATTATCATTATTATTTGTCTATTAGCTTATATTATTATGTAAATAACTAAGTAAAACAAAAAAATTGCTGCCCAAGCAAAGGCAAATAGAAAGATAACATTTGAAAAATCATCCGAGGAAAAAGGTCAGTGATATACGAGTATTAGTTGGACTATCAGATCTCCCTGACAAAAACCAGGATCAATAAAGCTAGACAAAAGAGGGCTGGCAACCCCTACCCACTGTGATCTTATTTACATAACACCCACAAAATTATGTAGTTATTGTAGTTTGAACTAATGTAAAGCCACTAATGCTTTGCGTACGTTGTAAGTGACCAAAAAGGGTGATGATTAACCAGTGCGATGTAGTGGTTTAAGTAATGTGGAATTACTTTGTCATCTACTCGTAAAATCAATAAACTTAGGCGAAAGCGACAGGGTAGCCCGCAAAATTCAAAAATTCTTACGTTTTTGCAATTTGCAGATTAGGTTGTATCTATAAATGGCTATTTGTTACGGCCGCGAATCATATTTAGATCAACATCTAAATATGATTCACGGCCGTAACAAATAGCCATTTATAGAATTATAATTTTATTCTAAAAAAATATCAATACAACTCTCCGAGTTAATATTACCCTATTGAATGGCTACTTCTTGAAATCATGACATTCGAGGCCAATTATAATTCAAGGAGTTGTACGAGTATTGCTAATTCTATTGATTATAACTCTGTAAAGTTAAATAAAATTTTAATCCACATATGACCTTACACCAGACTGTAAATTGAAAAAAAAAACGTAAGATAATTTGAATTTCGCGCATTCTCCTTTAAAAAATTGTATAGTAAGTTACCTAAAGATTTAAGCTGTGTTATTTAAGAACAACAATATGTTAGGTATGACAATGCGGTCTACCATTGTTTTCTTTTTTATTAAGAACAACAAAAAAACTAGTTCGATAGGTATAGGACATACTTTATGTATGCGACATGATATTCACAGTCGTAAACGAAGACATATCCGCCTCACTGTTTATAGAATAAGAATATTTTATTTCATTGTTAAGACAAGTGTATTCCTTTACAAAGGTCAAAGAACGAATTTGTTTGGATTAAAAATGTTATAGTTCTCCGTGGAAATATTACGGAGTTGTTTTTTTCTACGAAGCGCGCTGATTCATGTGATGAATTGTTTTTCTTTTTTAAATGCATTCATTCTCCTTTGTTGCACGTAAACAATTTATTCCTTAAAAGAAAAGACTTTCAAAAAAGTGATGTGTTGTGAGACTCGAGCAATATATTCCAGCTCTATAATATGGTCGTAACTATAAGCGGTTGCTCCCTGCCAATGTCAGTGCATTAGCTGAAAGACACAGCTGCAGATTAATACGTACAGCATACATCTCGTTGGTGTTAATATTTCAGACCGGCGACAATGGATGGATCTCGAAATGAGAGACTGTCATACAGTATTCAGATTGACCAGTGTCTGAATACCATCAATTAGGTCCTTATTGCACGAGAATTTGCTCAGTAAATCTGTTATAGACCGTCGGTATAGTAATCTTATCTGATGGCTTGACGACTCTAGTTATAGGAAATTTCGGAAATCCAAATTGATAATTCTGATGTGCGTAATTATAATAACAGTGTGTGTGATTGCTCGTCATTAGTTTAACAATCCAAATCCCTCAGTAAGTTGAAACTTGTGACGAGCTAGATCGATGATAATTCTATCTCTGTTACTAGATTTGCACACATGTGGGCCTTTCTAGAACATGTGGGGATTATATCATACCTACTGTGGAAAATAACTACAATTGTTTATCAGTAGGTATTGAAATTGCTTGTATAAAAAGCGGAACTTAGAACAGACGGGGATGCGAACATGAAAATGTGTCATGCATCCTTTTTAAACACAATTTATTTTTATCTAAACCACGAGTGTTGTAAAAATAATCTTATGACGGCCGATGCCCGCAAAGCCGTGCGTGAAAAACCCAATTTCATAAATTACCTACCGCTCTGTTTTTGTCAACCAGCCTTCACTTGGTGATTGCGTGACAAGGGAAACCGGCTAATCAGTGAAATGTCACTCAAAGCTTAGCTATACATCGTGCGTACGTTTTACGATTCTATATAAACATATTGGTAACAGTGTAAACAGGACAGGTTTAGAAATAAACACATTTTTATCCACATCAAGTTTATTCCCCATTTTTATTTCGTGAAAAACGCTGTCGCAAGGATAAGAAAACTTTTATCTTCCGACAATAGGACTTGTAAGTTCAAATATGTCACGCGCGGGTATTATTACGTTTTATCACTAAGTTTCGAACTTAGTTTCACCGTGCATTCTATGCGGAAACCGGCTTTTCTCAGCATTATTCTTTTTTATCTTATTTTGTGCGACATCCCTGATTCCTTCCATAAAGTTGGGCAGATTTTATATCAGTCGTTTGTAACTTGTATAGGTGACAATAATAAAGCGACGCGTGATTTTTTCGTATCCATGTATCCATTTTTTGCCCATTCGTTGTTGTTCGATATGGTAAAGCATTATCATCGATGACAGACAAAAAATATGCGTCCGTGTTGTACTAAGTTATGCTAAGTAATTCTACATGTAAATGTAAATTTTATCCGAACCTCATGCATCTTTTGGCTTGTTTGTTACCCGTATCCAATGCTAATGACCGAATGTATTAGGGGAATGTATGCTTTCTGCGGTATATTTAAATATCACTAATATGTCGAATAAAATTACGCTCTATTATATTATTAAATACCTATCCACGATATGCTGGTGGTAATTAATTGATTGGCGGGTTCTTGAGAACAGATAATTCAGTCGCATTTTGACTTGGTAAATTATGAAAACAATTTATATTTTTACAGATTAATATCTACTAGTTCGTCAACTATCCGCATTTACCTTAAGGCTTATACCGTAGACCTTCTCTAGCATCAGACGTCTGCCAGTTGATAGATGCGCAGGACATACGTTAATTTAAATTACTGCAAGTTTGGCGAATATAACATACAGTTGTAGCTTTACCCACCGCTCGAGAAAGACCCGTCGCATTCCATATATCGACGGCGAAGTGCCAATAACTCCTAACTGACAAAGTCAAAAATTTACACATACTGGATAAAAACGTTCAAAAATAGACACGTTGTTTTAGTTGGGAGGTAATATGTATTTCCACATTTTAATTTAATGTTGTTGTAATAAAAATACACTTTGCGATTTCACTAAAACATGCGAATAACTCCTTTAAATTCAAAACGAAAAAAAAGTGAATTTCTCAAAAAAAAATCAGTTAGGAGGTATTAGCACTTCGCCGTCGATATCATTGTTGCCTAATCCGCCTGTACGTAAACATACATTAATAATATATAGATATAAATTTAGGTACCAATCTGTAAGAAGATCTACGCGCGAAAATTGAAAGAGATTTTCTTCTAAAGCGCCTGTTATCTTCAAAAGCAAACCTTGCGGGCATTTCTTTGTGAAAAAAAAAATACAACACAAATTATTTATCTAATCATCATGGAATTTACTTCTATCTATCTACCGCACAGATGATCTACCCCAACAGTACTCGAAAATTTGAAGTTCGATGAAGTAAATTGAACCTTGCTTAAAACGTATACGACAACGTATAAAGCATAACATAAACATAAGAGGCCTATAATGTTCCCACTGCTGGGACACAGGCCCTCCTCTCAGTGAAATGAAGTGGGCTATAATCCACTACGCGGTCCCAGCGTGGTTTGGCGGATGTCACAATGTCTTTGAATTTTTGGTATATTTAATTATATTAAATTTTTCATATAAAGCGCTCTTTGTCGATTGGTACCTACATCAAGTTTTAATAAAACTTTTCAAATGCAAACTCAAAACTCAAAGCATTTATTTCAATTAAACCAATTACAAGGACTTTTGAATTGTCATAGGGTCGGCCAGTCGGAAAGATGAAGCTAGTAGCCCATTCCAAAGCGTAGGTACCTATGGAGAAGAACGGGCAAGAAACTCCATAGACACTCTTTTAAATCAAAATAATATAGTTACAAAGTCTTGTTTACATCATTCATGTCAAAAATTAGGTATGCATGTGAGAACGATGCAAAATGTTAAAAGCGTCCGTAATGATGAGACAAAAGAAAAAACAATTCAAATAATTACCTATTAAATTAAATTAGTCATGACAGCAAAGAGAAATGACAAATGGCAGCAAGTGCGTATCTAGAACCAAAAATTAATGAATAATGAATTAGGAATCTTTTGAAATTATAAGGTTTTTCCCTTTACAATATGAGGAAAATTCTAGGAAGCACCAATTCCCGTATTCGGTCACTGTCCTGTATTAATCCCAAAATTCAGAATAATGTATGAATTATTTACAAACTCTCGGTATCTCTGTATTAACTGGAGTATGGGATATTTCACAAGGTAAATATTATACATTTTTTATTAACGAGATCATTTCCTTATGCTACTGCTGTTTGATTTCATAATCCTTAAGGAAATCAGCTATCTGAGTATCTACGTGCTTGATCGCTTACGAATTTCATGGATTTTTATGCCAATACAATCACAATGGCCTATTCTTTGCCACGGTTACACGGTATTCGTTACCATGGTTACACTAATTGATAATTGTGTAACCGTGTATGATTTAAGGTTATTCTTGTGTACGTAAAAGGGTCGTCCTAAATACACAAACTGTTTACAACCAACGTTGATTCCGACAATCAACTACATAAAATCAATTATAGCGAAATACGAAACGCGATTTTAAATTGTGCTAGGAATCGGGAAGTCCCGACGCTTTTTCGCGTCAGACTTCTTTGTAGGTCCTTAAAAGACTTGCTTCGGTCTGATATCGAGTGTGATATAACTTCTTATTGAATCATTCTATAGACATGTCCTTAACTTTATACTTCCGAACATATTGCTTACATTGTGCTCCGAGAGTTCAAAGAAAATTGCTGTATTCAGCTGCTTATCTGATTTATTTCAAATAAGTACCTAATCTCTAGCGAGGAATATGTTGAGTTGAAGATGTCATGCACGTCTTTGCGGATATTGTGAAATATGATGAGATTTATCAGTAGCATGAACGATTCACCTAAAGATATGTTTCACCGCACAAATAAATATTCAGTTTAGGTACAATGTCTTCAAAGTTCATCCTTACAAATTATGTACCTACAATAAAATGTAAATACATAATACACACACATACACACACACACACAGGTAAATAATTTGTATAAACAAAATTACATTTTATTGTATAATTTTTAAGGATAAACTTTAAAACCTTTTCGTTTTTGCACCAATAACTCGAATACCATTTATCGAAATTAGGTAGGTACCGTGATTTTTAGGGTTCCGTACTAAGCAGGACCCTATTATCTATTAACTCCGTCCGTCTGTCACAGGGATGTATCTTTGAACCGTATTAAGCAGGCACTTGAAAATTTCACACGGTGTGTATTACTATGGCTGCTATAACAACAAATAATAAAAATATGTAGTGCTAAATATACTGTACGATGATACGGAATATTTTGTGTGTGAGTCCGCAATAAGCCGCTCTTTTGTTATATTAAATTATTCTGTGCGTTGTCAGGCCAGGGTTTACTCGTAGTATAACGACAGTAATTATCACTATGTAGAGAAGTTCAAACGAGCGGTCGTATACCCAAAACTGTATTAACACATTCTCTGAAATTCTAAGAATACGGTTGCCATGATAAGACTGATCTATAATACAACATGGAGGAATCTATACTAGCGATCGAGCGACACAAAAATACAAAAAACCGTCCGATTAAAAATTTTATGACTAGTAATAAAAGTCTATTTTAATTTAATAGCAATTAAATGAATAGGTACGGAATCTTTCGCCATTGAGGAAGGTTACAATCAATTCATTGAACCTGCCGCTCGATTCTGTAAAAATTTCACCGTGAAAATTTAGGTGAAGTGAGTTTGTTTTCGCTAGGAATTGACACTATTCACAGCTCACTCCACGCTCACTTCACCTAAGTTTTCACGGTGAGATGGTTACAGAATCGCACTGCTGGTTACTTATGGTTTTCAATTCAAAATCTTTTGACAAATTGGTAAATTTAATATCCCACACCTGTTTGGGAGGGTTTAATGAGCAATTTAATAACATTTTTAAAGTCAAAGTCAAATCATTTTTTCAAAATAGGCACATAAAAAGCAACTTAGGACTTCAACTTAGGCTTTTGAACGTCACCATTTATAAAAAAATTCCAAAAGGTAGTTTCATATGGAGAAGAATGGACAAGAAACTCCACCGTTACTCTTTTAAAAATGTTTTACAATATTTTCTATACATCAATTATATATGTAATTATATGTGAAGACGATGCACCTAGCATAAAATTTACTAAGTATACCACAATACATAAAAAGACTTAAAACTAAAGCAATGTCTGTTGTTCTCATAGCAAGATTATAAGTGAATTTTGATAAAAGCTCTTTGGATGCTCAATGCTTATTGGGAGAAGTTTGGTAAATTCAGGACACTTCTAAATGTATAACAGTACTTATTAAATATTTTCCATAATTGAAAAAGTGCTAATTATGTGTGTGCTCTATAAAGAGTTGAGTACCTTGTTATAAAGTTGAGATGACGCTACTAACGAACGAGTAGTCCGATCAAATTATACCAGCGGTGCTATTCTGTAAAAATCTCACCGTGAAAACTGTCAATGTGAGAGCTGTCAACAGTATCAATTCCTAGCAAAAACAAACTCACTTCACCTAAGTTTTCACGATGAGATTTTTACAGAATCGACCGGCAGTAGGTATAATTAATGACAACATAGATATTATCTTAATATTGTTAGTAATTGATACATGTAGGTATTATTTTGATATTGTAACACTACTATTTGATAAAAAGTTTAAAACCTATCTACCTACACGTTTGACTTTTGCCTCTTGGTTTTTCCAAAGCACCGTAAAAATTTAAACAAAAATACATTTTTAAGATGATAATATTCTAATGTCTTTGCAGTATAATG
The DNA here is from genome assembly GCA_963855955.1 of Luperina nickerlii. NCBI lineage: Eukaryota > Metazoa > Arthropoda > Insecta > Lepidoptera > Noctuidae > Luperina > Luperina nickerlii. The sequence goes on from OY979669.1 coordinate 10,331,115, forward strand.
CTACCTTCAAAGCATATCTTCAGATCATGTAGTTTGGTCTGCAGGTCACGTTTAATATGGGTTATCTGTTAGAAAATTCTCCGCAGTGGTCGTGGTTGGAACAATGCCCAATAAAGGTCATAGCACACGTATCAAATCGGAAAGGGATCGGCACCGTATCGCCTTTCGCCTCGCCGTCAAACAGGCGTCAACATAACGTAAGCACGTAAGCAAAGCGGATCCGAAGCTCGGATGCGTCAACTCGGCTACGGCTAGGCGACGCCGCGCTCACGGCTCGCCGACCGTTGGTTGATGTTGCAGCAGGCAGGCCGTAGGGGTGAGACGGGCAAGTGTGGACGAAGAGACGTAAGCTCGGGTACGGAGAGACGTAAGCGCGGGGACGGCGAGCAGTAAGCGCGGGGACGACGAGCCGTAACGCACCGCACCGCGGTTCGTGTGCTTGTCCCGAGACGAGGCGATTACGTTTCGATTCCGAGTAGTGTGCGTTGCAGTAGGGAGTTTCATACAAAGAATACTGAATGGCTCGAGTTGATATGGTGCCGATCCCTTTTTGGTTTGATACGTGTGCTATGACTAGGGTTGCCAACATTTCTTCAACGAAATATAGTATTTTTCAAACTAAGCTATAAAAAATAAAGTACACTTCAAAAAATATAGTATTTTATGGAAAAAGCAAAAATAGACTAAATATTTGTTACTTATTTATTTTTGTAAAAACTATATTTTGTTACATTACTTGCATTTTTTGTCTAAAATAAAAGTGTCACGCTTTATCACATTAAATTTTTAAATTAATGTAAATCAAAAGTTATTTTTTTATTAATGAGATATTACGTCAGTCCCACCCTACCCCCAGGGGTATGGCCAGGGTATGGTGGGTCCGGAGTGGTCTGTTTCTTTCTTCTCGTCACTTCGAATTATATAGATACGTTTGGATACACTGTAGTCGAACCGGAAAAAGAGTCGTTTTCTATCGAGTGATGGGGAACATACATAGTTTGTTATAGGAAATCTGTGTGGTGGGACGATGACTCTTTCTACGGTTCGACTATACACGCTGCCGCACCAGTCAAATGAAAATATAAAAGCACGTTTAGAATTTTTTTAATGTTGAAAATATAGTATTTTTGCGTACTATGTATTTCTTCAACAGTATATGTGTAGTACGCAGACCCGAAATACAATACAATACTATACAGGGTGGCCCAAAAGTCGTGGATCAAACGCAACTAGGGGTTAGATGGGGTCATCAGCTGCAAAAAGTTGTTCTACGGGAGGTCCTTAAGGTCAACCCCTGCAGAGTTATAATTTATTTTGTGTTTTTATGATAAAATTGACTTTTTTTAACTAATTCTTATTAAAATTCGAAAAAATCTACATCCTGTATCTTTTTTATAATTTTCACTAGATTGGTACTGATGAGTCCTTGCGTTAGACATGCTATTTATGGTTGCTTATTGGGTGTGTTGAAGATAATATTAAGTTTTACGATTTTTATTTTTCTCAAACCATAACTTTTTATTTACTTACTTCGGACCCCACTGTGAAAAAAAAAATACTCTACCGGAAAGTGACCCTGTATTACAAGTTTTGGCGCATTTAATGGGCATTCTGAAAAGGTGTAACACATGGACATCAGTGGCTCTAATATCTTTCAAGGACCATTATTCGTAGCAAGGCCAAAGTTAACCCAACCATAAAACTCGGTTAGGCTTATTTAAAAATAAACTGGAACTAATACAATTAATGAGCAAGACTCTCTGCCTCTCTTTTACACTAACCATTTAATCCTTTGTCAATAAAAGGCCGGTTCGCCCGTCAGTTCTTCAACAAGGTTTTATGGACGGATGAGTCAACTTTTAGAAGAATGGGAGTATTCAATATCCACAATCTACATTTTTACTCCAGAGTGAACCCCCATATCATAAGAAATGATCGATTCCAGCATCTGTTTGGTATTAACATGTGGGCTGGTATAATTGGCCACCAGTTGGTGCTGCATGAAATGCCAGCAAGGCTGAATGGTGCTCAGTATTTAATTTTTTTGCAAAATAATTTAAACCATATTCTTAACGAAGCTGAAGTTCCAGAAGAAAGAATAGCAGAAATGTGGCTGCAACATGATGAACACGGCGCCCCGCCTCACTATGCTCGAGCAGTTAGAGATCATTTGAACGAGCGCTTCCCCAACCGGTGGATTGGTCGAGGCGGACATATTGCGTAGCCACCCCGGTCGCTTGATTTAAATCCATTAGATTTTTTCTTTGGGGCTATTTTAAAGAAATAGTTTACCAAGGAGAGAACAATAGCGAACAAGAACTACGACAAAAGCTCGAATTTGCTAGGGTACAAGTTACTAACAACAGAGATGCATTCCGTAGGTTACGTAGGAATTTTATTAGACAGTGCAGATTGGTCAGAGGCAGGAATTTTGATCATTTATTGTAAAATGTTTTGCTTAATAAAACTATTATTTCACAATCGTTGTTTTGTTTTTTCGTCCTAGAAAGATATTAGAGCCACTGATGGCCATGTGTAATACCTTTTCAGAATCCCTATTAAATGCGCCAAAACTTGTAATACAGGGTCACTTTTCGGTAGAGTTTTTTTTTTCACAGTGGGGTCCGAAGTAAATAAAAAGTTATGATTTGAGAAAAATAAAAATCGTAAAACTTAATATTATCTTCAACACACCCAATAAACAACCATAAATAGCATGTCTAAGGCAAGGACTCATCAGTACCAATCTAGTGAAAATTATAAAAAAGATACAGTATGTAGATTTTTTCGAATTTTAATAAGAATTAGTTAAAAAAGTCAATTTTGTCATAAAAACACAAAATAAATTATAACTCTGCAGGGGTTGACCTTAAAGACCACCCGTAGAACAACTTTTTGCAGCTGATGACCCCATCTAACCCCTAGTTGCGTTTGATCCACGACTTTTGGGCCACCCTGTATATTATAGTACGGTTGGCAACCCTCTGACCTTAACAGAAATATGCGATGCCAGCTATGTACATTGAAACTTTATGCTTTTTTTTTTCTTTTCAGGATGGGAAATCATCAAATGACCTCTCTCGCTCTGGGTGGGCGGAAGGGAGTGTAAGACTCTTACTGACTAAAACCCACCCGTGTTCCTTCCTTAGTAACTTTATGCTGTCATTAGGACAACAACGAGTTTGACAATTAAGTTTATGCAGTTGTATTGTATAGTCCTTTGACAGTTATTTTACCTCTGATTTCGATCAAATTCACAGTAATCTTTATTTTCGTTATAATAAGGTTGCTATTCGGTTAGTGCCGTCAGAGCTAAAATAACTGAAAAGACTGTAAGTCAATGCGTTTGTGTCTTTCGCTCAGTCGAAAGATTAGCAACTCATCAACTGTTTGTGAATCCTCCAGCTATAAACTAACTCCGTCTTATATCTTGTTAGCCTATGAGTGGCGGGTTTAAAATAACGTTACGTCTACGCCATGCTAGACAAACATAAAAAACAATCAATGATAATCAACTATTTAACCTATTAATTTTCGTATTATTCTAATATTTTTTGAAAATTCTAACGAGATTCCTTTTGTTCTACTACCTTAGTTCATTAGTTCTACTACATTAGAATTACTCAGAAGAGCTTAGATAAGTCCTTCAAGAAATCAAGACCCTGTTTATTTGAGAGCACCTTAAAGTCTTAAGAGCACCATATTGTCTTAAAGCCCACGGTCATTATGTGTAGAAGACGTGACATTTAGCCGATAAGTCCATCGCTGTGTGCGCACAATCCATGCACTATCACGTGCTCTACTTTGGACACCGGCCAAACGTTAAGATAAAGCCTTCTTTGACGTCACGTATACGTATATATTGTCACGACTGTTTCAACCACAGGATGAGTAGAAGTACTAGTAATAAATGGGTCATTAAGAATTTGCCTGTTTTGATTGAAATGTTAACGAAATAGGGTAGGTCCTGTGAAAGTTATTTAAACTTTCTTCCATCTATGTTCCTAGGTCTGTTATACTACAAAATCAAACGTATATCTAGTAGAGTAGGTACCTATTTTAATAAAGTCAAATCTTTTATTTTATACACAATTATACCAATAATTATATATGTACATAAAAGAAAGTCGGGTTAGTTACACCATTTATAACTCAAGAACGGCTGGACCGATTTTGATGATCTTTGTTGGATTTGACTCCGCCCCGAATAGCAGAATAACTATTAAAACATGGTAAAAATTCACGAAATAAAAATAATGACGATAATTCATTTTCTCATACATTTTGTTTGGACCGGCTTTTTTGATAATATCTCGAGAACGGATTGACTGATTTCGATGGCGGTACGAAGTTCGTCGGGTCAGCTAGTACCTACATATTATATGTAATCAAATATGTACAGAAGCCAGCACATCAAGCTACCCGAAACTGTCAAATTTTTCCAATCAACTTTGAACCTTATGCATTAGCGATAAAGTTGAAAATCTATTAAAGAAATTTGACAGATTTTAGTAGATCGATGTGCTGGTGTCTGTTCAATGCAAAACTTAGCTGTACATTAAATAACTTAAATTATGTGTAAACTTACACCATTTCACTTAGCACGTAACACTTCTTCCACAACTAATTCGCCTATTTATTTCGTCTGCTCGAGGTCCGTATTTCACTGCAGGGATCCGGCAGAATATCAGCGTCAGGTACATTTGTCTGGCACATGTTGAGCTGGACTCCCATTTGGTTTTGCAATACAAAAAAAAATGTTTTAGGTGTCTATCTATCCATCTGGACTGCTAAAAGGATATTTTGGCGTTTGAATGACATTGACATGGGCTTTGTTGGCAAATTGTACATAATACAGTACGGCCGACGAGAAAATGCGTTCTTCACACCAGTCAGTTTCATACAAAGGAATACGTGTTATGCGAATTTGATCTTTATTAGCTACTAGAGTTGTCACAATGACTTATATTAGGACAGGAACGCGTTCTCTCGATGCGGGACTGTAATAATTCCATTGACAAACATTTGTGAAATTGTCACAAAAATTGTATTGACAAAAGAAGATGACGGCGTTAATTCCAATTTTGAATATGTGGAAAAAGAACCTTGTAGCGTTGAAATCAGACTACCAATAACAATAAGTTTCTTTACGGTACGGTAGAAAAACATGGCCGTCAACAAGCTTCCATAGTGATCCATAGTTGTATGGATCACTATGGAAGCTTGTTGACGGCCATGTTTTTTCTATGGAGCGGTTAGTACGCCGCCGCCGCCGCCGCCGGTTAGTACGCACGGTTAACGACCGTGCCTACACACCGTAATGAACCGTAGTTTTTTACGGGATGAAAAAGTGTGCATACAAAGGGCCTTACCGAGTATTAAACTTAACTAAGTTACCCTTAAACTATTTCATGACGTAGTAGAGGTTCACTACTGATCTTAGAACAAGACTAGTCAAAGGATTGCCATAATCATAATGTATGGTGGCAGCCGAAGTGGGCTGTAAGTTATAAATTATACAGTACAGTACAGTATATCGTTATCAGCTGATAGGAAGACGTTGCAGCTGGTCATGATTTACACTTAGTTCTATAGTTGTTACATTTAGTTTAACATAAACTTGGAAGTATTTAAGGGATCCTCTAATAACTTATTGAACTTCTACTGATGTACGTTTTCTTAAAATTACTGAACCTCTTAAACTTTTTAGGCTTCTAATGAAGAACACTCTTATTTTAATAAATGAGCCTCTTTTTATTTTCTGGCCTTTTCTCACAGTTGGTCGCAGTAACTGAACTTGGGTACCCCAATCAAACAGGTAAGGTCAGGTTAGAACAGTGGACAACAACGCGCGAGCGAAGCGAGTGGTGCCGCGGCATCAGCCTTCGAGCGCTACATGGTCGCAGTTACTATACTGTTTCGTATTTTTAGGACCACAAAGTAGAAAATATTTGAGGGTCACAAAAATAGGCGCATTCACTATATCAGAGTATTCAATAATATTTTTAGGATAGCAAGACGGGAATTATTTGAGTTTCGATTAAATATGTACATCATGCTATATAAAATATATAGTTAAAGGAAAAACACACACCACAAAAGAATTCGATATCCTGTGGAGTAATAAAGGAGTCCTACTTAAATGAATGTCTTTTAAAGTGGCGAACAATTACTACTTGATGCATAGATGCTACGCGGGCTTTTCTCTGAGACGGATAGCTTTGATTCACTGGTTTATTTTTATATGATACTTAAATGGATTGAAATTATATTACATATCAACGTAATACTGTCAAATAATCTAGCTGCGTGACTGGGCATAGTATAGGTATCTAGGAACCTGTTACCATGGATTCAGAAAATTATTCTGAACATTTTTTTCATGATAACTTACTACGAAGAAGAAGGGGCACGGTCCATACAAAATTAACCCACGTCCTGCAGCAAAGACGAGTATCTCAAATAATTGTAAAATTGAGTATATAAAGATGGCATGTTTCCGAACGCCATTCTTACAGTCTAACATATAAAAAAATTGCTATGAAAATTCGTTCAGGGCTAGTAATATGTACAATGAATATAACTATTAACTACAATCTTGACTTGGCTTCAATTATTGAGTTCCATCATCGAACAACTAAGGTTTTTTTCACTTGTTCGACCACCGATCACCGAAATATTGAAAACAAAAAAATGTATGTACAGTTGAAATTTAACATAGTCTACACTACTCTATCTTAGTCTACTCTATTCTATTTAACAATGCTAACGACCAATCAATCAAGCAAACAAGCAAACAAGTTATAATTATTACTATATAATATAGTTCGATGTTCGGTGGTCGAAGAAGTGAGAAAAAAACCTCAGTTGTTCGATGATGGAATTCAATACCTAATTGAAGTAAAGTCAAGATAGCCAACTTATTTCTCAATATTGTAATATATTCATTGTAGATACTGCTGCCTCTGAACGAATTTTCATAGCAATTATTAAAATAATAAACGTAATAAACGTATAAATACGTTACTGTAAGAATGGAGTTTGGAAATATGCCATCTTTTAATACCCATTTTTATCATTTTTTTGAGATAATTCTCTTTGCTGTAGAACGTGGGTGAATTTTTATCCTACGCTTTAGGCCGCTATCCCACTGGCGTTTTACGAGTGTTGACGTCAACGTCGCGTCATCGCGTAACAAGCATAAAACGTCCGCTGAACGCGACGTCAACGTCGCGTCTGCTTAACGTTAACGTCGCGTTTGTTGGCAATAGTATCATCTGCGCGACGTTAACGTCGCGTTCAGCGGACGTTTTATGCTTGTTACGCGATGACGCGACGTTGACGTCAACGCTCGTAAAACGCCAGTGGGATAGCGGCCTTATATAGAATCAAGTGCTGAATTCACAGTTAGAGTTTTCACGACGATGTCCCTGCCACTCTGTATATACATATATCAATCTAATAATTAGATTTTCTGTTTCGTGCTTCACTTTTAGATTTCTATCGGTTTTTGTAAATGTTATTTATGTCTTTGTTTACTGAAACATTTTCTCATTTTCCTTTATCCTATTAGACAGAGCGTACATAAGATACGCGGTAGGTCCCTATAGACCTACTGAAGAAAATTTCGGTATGTATTTTACTACCCGATATATATTCTAAGAACCCCAAATCTAAGTATCTAAATAATCTTGACTGAAGGAATATAGATAAGCTGGTTGTGTACATTCCTTAAGACAGTATACAGAGTAATGAAGTTGATGGCAGAACCAAAGTTGCCGGCGCAGCACTTCAGTCAAGGGCCTTTCAGGACCAAGTGAAGGGCCGTCTATGAATGGACCAGCGAAAGCCACTTTATTTTCCACTATCAATGAGGTTCTGTATTTCAATAATAATAATTATCTCGTTTATTTATTTTATTTACAGGTCCAGACTGAGATGGTGGGATGAGCTGGACTCCTTCAACATGAACTGGTCCTTAGCAGCTTTGAACAGAGAGAAGTGGAAAGAGAGTAGGGAGGCCTTTGCCCTGAAGTGGGACATCACAGGCTAATAATAATTATTATCGACGATAATAATTATAATTATTATTACGAGATAATAATTATAATTATTATCTCGTTAGCATGTTAGCTTTAGTTGTTCAGTAATTCGTAATAGCATTCCCTTTCATTATATAACCGTTTTCTTTTCATTTATTGATAGTTCCTTTTTACATTTCCATTTTAGTACAACCTTGCTACCTTCTAACTTAAAAAGAAAGTGAATCGCGTCATAAACTTTCATTTTCACCTTTACTGTATTGAACCCTTAAGATATTCTTTCTTTTATGGACTCTCCGGGAGTGTATCTTTTTTATTACCTACTATCGGGCAGAGGATTTTTTAAAGGAGTTTTAACAAAATGAATTTTATTTATATGCACTTAAATCTATGTATTACGAAAATAATATAAAATCTATCTATAACAAGTTTTTATCGATTCCATGTCATTGTCCGTTATTGAAGATTGCATAGGAAAACAAAAAAAAGCGTAACAAAAAACTTAGTTCATCAAGTTCATATAGAGGACAGCCAGATAGATGGGTATGTTGCAGCCAACTGGTTAAATTAGCCGTTTAGTTAACCGCCTGGCCTTTGAAAGTAGAAAAGATCACAGTTCTAACCTTTTTTTTTTCCGTTGTTGAAAATCCTCATCGTTATCCGCCGCCCTGGGGTGGGCGGTGGGGTCTGTCAGACTCTTACTGACTTAAAACCACCCCGATGTTCCATCTCACACCTACACCGGGGGTCGCTGGAACGTACGATCCTTCCGCAACCCCCGACTGGTGCCGGCCCGCCACTGCTGGCCTCGTCGGGTCAGGGGGGAGTGAGGTGTTTGACTCCCCACATCTTGCTGAGCCGGCAGGATCCCGCTGACCCAGCAGGGACGTGGTGCCCTGGCTTAGTGTATTTTTTTTTCTCGAGAAGTTCCTTAAGGAAGAGTTCTGGCCGAAGGGTGTTGAGTACCGCCGGTTTCGTGGCCGGCTACATGACACCAGTCAGCGAAATACGACGCAGTCACTTCGTGTGCGTTATTGTTTTAGTGGCCGGCTTAATTAGCGGGTTAGTTAACACTAAACGGCTATTTAAGCCGGTTGGCTGCGACATATACACCTACTTTTTAATCTACACAATTACAAAACAAAAACTGCCTATAAAAACTAGAAGATTTTATTGAATTAATGCGACCTTGATCGATAACTTACATGTGCCGATTAAAGATAAAGAATCTCCAAAGGTCAACTGGACAAGCAACCTTTTTATTTTATGTAAATCATATCTTCTTTTGTATGTGTAGCAATATTTTGTGAGATGATCTTGAATGTGAATGACATCTTAGATTTTGACGCCTTCAACCATCACTTGAGGATGTTACGAGCATGTTTGTAGATAAAAACGATTGCTGGATCGTAGGAATGGTACACACGCTAAAGGTTTGTCAATGTCGTAATATCATGTCCGTATGTCTCAAACGCCCCGTTTTACTGCCTCATTGGTCTCGTTTTACTGCCTCATTGGTCTCGTTTTACTGCCTCATTGGTCTCGCGGTTGCAAGCAAGAATACTGAGAGTGTGGTCCTAGGTTCTATTCCCAGGTCGGGCAAAGTGTTATTTGGTTTTTCCATTAGGAATTTCTTAGTAACAGCCTAGAGTTTGGAAGTTGGCGGTGTGGTACCCCCGTGCCTCGGAAAGCACGGTTGTTCCTGCGCCTGATCTCTCCGATCGTCTCGGATTGCGGATCATCCCATCGGACTATGAGAGTAAGGGAAGAGAGAGATCATCTGTGTCTGTGCACACACATGTGCCTCTATATCTCCCACGCCGAAGGTTAGTCTCCATTAAGATCGTCCGCCATGGCCGAAATACGCTCTGGAGGACCATATATCTCAAACATGTAGGGACCTAGCACGATCGCGCGGATAAACGAAACGTAAAATCGGACGACTTTAAAATTAAGAATACTCGTTCCGTACATCATATTGGCTTATTTTCAAGATATTATTAATATCTATGGGTGATATCAATTGCCTGTGGTTTAAACCACAATGCTATAGAATGTATTTCCGATTCAAAAATAGTTCGAATTTACGTTACGATTACGTCGCGCGTTCGTCCGAGGGAATAGAGAATGATTTACTTATGTCGCATTACATTATCTATGATATTTTATTATGACTTCGTCTAATTATTTTTATACTCCTTAAATACACCACCCACCCCGCTTTTACTTCGTTTTCGCTTAGCGTTCTTTCTTACTTTTTTTTTTTTGCTCGGCTCCTAAGAGCATGGTGTGGTGTTAAAGCCTTTCTCAAGAATTGGGCTATCAAATGCAAAAAGATTTTTTCAAATCCGACTGTTAGTTTCAGAGGTTAGCTCGTTCAAAAAAACAAACTCTTCAGCTATATTATTAGTTTATAGATTATAGATACAGATAGATTTTTTAAATATTTTTATTTTAGACATTCCTTAAAACATTTCAAATTATTTAAAAAAATGTGGTCTGTCGGTATCGGGAGCAGGGTCCATGCTACCGGTGGTTAGGGCTCCAGAGACAGAAGCCTCCTCATTATGCGAGCCGTATCGAGGAGTACTGCCTTCTGAATCAGGCCCTTGATCCAACCACCTGACCAGAGCCTCGAGAGACGTTAATTGAGGCTTTCGGCCACCAAGCCATTGGCCTAAACGACAAACGGCACAATGACATCCGAGCTCACATTCCACATGTAACCTAATTTTTTTTTTTTCAGGATGGGAAATCATCAAATGACCCCTCCCGCTCTGGGTGGAGCGGAAGGGAGTGTCAGACTCATACTGACTAAAACCCACCCGTGTTCCTTCCTTAGCCCTTTATGTTCCGGGCCAGCGGTAACCCTTTCGGACAATCCCGCTGACCCGGCAGGCTTCGGCCCTAACAGGCCCGTTCAATTGATGCTGACATCTACATGTAAACTACCTCGTGTGCTAAGTCGAACTATTTACTTTGTTTCTCTTTCTCAGCTTTCACGAGGTTCTCGTCATGTGGAATGGTAACATAATTATACATATATCCTATATTATCATCATTCTCCTGCACTTTTCCCAATTTATTTGGGGTCGGCGCAACATGTCTTTTTTCCATATTTCTCTTGTCTCGTCATCTCAGTAGTCACCCCCTTTCTAACCATATCATCATTCACACATTCCATCCATCGTTTATTTGGTCTTCCCCTACTCTTATAACCATCGACACCTATATCCTATATATCATACATGTGTATATTTATATACATATATAATATTATAAATGCGAAAGTAAGTTTGTTTCTTTGTTACCCTTTCACGCCTAAACCACTGAACCGATCATCCTTAAATTTTTATACATTTTCAGGTGTACAGAAACGGACATAGGGTACTTTTCATCCCGAAAAAAACTGCTGTTCTCGAGGAAAACATCAATAGCGTTATTATGATAATAGATGGCGCCACGTGTCTTTCGAATCATGATTGAATTTTATTAATAATATAATATAATATAACATCGACAATCATTTTGTGCGACCAAAATTTTATTAAATTGTTATCATTTCTGTTTATTTTGCGTGGAAAGGGAATTCCCGAAGAAAAAATATGTAGTCTAGGTGTAAACTCTTTTACTATCTTGTCCTTCCATCCTTCCTACCAGTATGTGGTACGCTACGAGTCTATTAAGGCAACAAATTATTACGGTACTTCTGAGTGTCAAGCTAACGTAGTACCACTATTTATTACATGCAGTGCAGCGATCTTTATCGTTTACATGAGTCTACTTGACTGGAGTATATGTATACATGTTATAGCATAATCAGCCTACAACGTTCCCACTGCTGGGACACAGGCCTCTTGTCTGTGACGGAATGGGCCGTAATCAACCACGCGGGCGCAGTGCGGTTTCGTAGATGTTACTGTCATATGCCTTCGATTTTTTTTGGTTCTAGAACATGCCCGTTTTCTCACGATGTTTCCTTACCGTTTTTTTGAGAGCAGTAATGATGAAATTAATTACAAAAATGAAAGCATCTGCCCTGGTTGGAACCGACGACGTAAGTACAACTGGTAAGTCGGGGCCGTTACCATAGTGTCACCAATGCTCTACTTACTGGAGTAGGTAAATTCAGCCCGCAAACATCTAATGGTAACTTTAAGATAATCTGAGAGGAAACCTACCATAATTCTCATGAATTACATTTAGATAGAAACTGACTTTTACAGTGAAAGTTTTCAAGATATCTAAAATTAATTAGGAGTTAAATCTTCATGAAAGGAAGTCATTTCCATCATGAAATCTCTCCGCGTGATCTAATAAAGGACCCTGAAGCGGACCAAATTAAATTAAGCCCCAAAAATATAATATATCGATGCTAAAAAAGACGTGCCATGTTTGTAAATAAATCCACGCTTTTCCTTGACTTTTTCAAATATGTTAAGCGAATTAATTTGCCAAAATTTTAAAGACGGTGCACTGTATATTATTTACATGTTGGACAAAATTGTGCCTTATCGACACAAGAAAAGTGTTCAGTTTTCTCTGTTTATGTTGTGCGTACGTATGGGACTCATGCCGACAACCCAATCCACTGAGACGATATTCAACCCCACGCTCTCGGGATTCGTTAGGCGAGGCTGCGCTAAGTGCTTAAACCAACTTAAGTTATTACGATTTCCTAGAATGTACGGGGCAAATGCTTGATAAATTTGGTGCATTTCTTAGAATGCATCACTTTACGGCTTCTACAAGTGCGATTATATTGTTGGACTAATTTGGTGGAATATTCTCATTTGCTGGTTCATGATGAGGATAATATTATAAAATTGAGTGCGGTTTTACTTTCTCGCCCTCTCTTACAGGGGACTTAAATATACAGTGGCCTCCAAAAGTTAGTTAACTTTTTTCACTTCAGCTGTGATGCAAAATTATTTTCTTTATTTATTAACTCATCATCACTATCATTGGAGTTTCCTAATTGAATAGTGTGGCCATAATTACAGTTTTACTAATTACCATAACATATTCTGTACATCGTGGTTTTCGTGAACTCACTCAGAGAACAAGTAAAAAGATATATGCTGTCTGCTACGTCATTAAGTACACGCAAGGTACGCGTTATAGGGGATTTACTCAGTAGATTGGTCCTACTACTGAGCACCGCCAATAGACGTGGCCGTCGCCTTTGCAATACATAATTGTCGGGCACACACAGGTTTATTTCTTTTAATATAGGTACCTGGGTTTGAAGTCTTGCCACGCAATAATTTAAAAACATAGGTAGCAAGAGCTATGTCCCTCCATGTTTCCAATTTATTGTATCCCACCATGCCTATAACAAACATTAATGGATAAAATGGATATACACCATACCACCTTAGGTCTGTACCTAAGGTGGTATGGTGTATATCCATTTTCATTACAAAATAAATATACTAGGTTTCTGTAAACCTAGTATATTTATTTTGTATACACTCCAGCATGAGACTGTATTCAAATCATGCGGAGCCCATATGATTGCGTTACATTCGAGCTGACTTCTTACCAATGCATAGTACAAAGAAGTTAGCGCAGTGATGCTTGTAAAACCATTTGCTCTTGTTAAGACAAAACCTAACCTATTATGATTTGAAATAAAAAATAATCAGGGGGATTACTTGATTGTTCTTTATGATAAGTCAAAGGTAGTTAAATTAGTCAGTAAAAACGTTATAGCAATTAAAAAATTTGGATCACTAGAATTTTTAATCATAATGTGGCGTGTCAAAGCTGAAGTGAAAAAATTTCACTGTAATTGGCGAAATGTGTGTATACAGTTATTGGTGCATGCATTCGGGAAATACAGGCGTGCATGTTATATTATGTTTGAAACAATTTGAACAAATAATTTGGCAACAGAATACCTTACTTTGTATAAGGCTTCCGAATTGCTGTATAGTGTCTTAGTGCTCGTATGTCACAGCTGTTTCCGAGTGTCCACTACATTGCATTCTATCAAAATTTGATGCCGTGTTAGCACTTAATTCGAGCTGAGAGACTTTGTAATATTTTCTACAGTTTTAACTATATATTTTATACCATTATGCAGCGTGTATCATAAAAAACCGGTCAAGTGCGAGTCGGACTCACGCACTGAGGGTTCCGTACAAATTTGTAGGTATGTAAATAATTTATCACGGGTTTTTTTTTCAATTTAACTACAAAATTACGTTTTCGGATTTTTTCCTTTACTTGTGCTATATGACCTTACTTCTTGCCAAATTTCATGATTCTAGGTCAACTGGAAGTACCCTATAAATGATTCCCTTGAGAATGTCGAAATATACGTTTTTGCGGCATAAGCGGCCGTATCTTTTTTTTACATTATATTAGAAGTTTAATTTCGTTTTAGTTTTATTTTTCAAGGGACTGTAGACCTGAGTATATGGTTCTAATTTCAACTCGATACCTCCACGTGTTACTAACATAAAGGGTCTTGACACACAGACGTACAACAAAGTGGTCCTAAAGGGTTCCGTTTTTTTCTTTTGAGGTACAATCAATCAATCAATCTTTATTTGTGAACATAGGTACACATAAAAAGGTCTTAAATATACATATTATTGTAGTCGAGCTCAATGTTCTACCAATGAAATTGGTGTACAAATATTAAATTTTTATATTACCTATATCATAAAGAAAATCCAGATTAGACAGTAGTTAAAAAAGTAAGTTATGTTAAATAAATGTCAACTAAATGAAAAAATGTCAATTAAATTAAATCTTACATGCATGTCAACGGAAAATAATATTATAGGAATTGTATCATAATTTGTCATTTAAAAAATCTTCAGTAGAGTAATACGTCTTGTCAATTAGAAATAAAAACAAATTAGGTACTTTTAAATTTGTGGACATTTTCTTCACTTCTTATACATTTTGGTAATTTATTATACAGGGTTATTTTGCAACCACCATCCAAATTTTAAAATCGAGGACTTTTAATTAACTTATTTTCATATGTGAAACATTATAATCAAATAATAACAAAAACAAAAAAAAACATTCAAAAGAAAATATCCGAAAAATAACAGAATGTAGAGAGACACAGCAAGGTTATTGACCTCGCTCGCTGCGAGTGCGACTGATGTAGGTACCTACGCGTTCTTAAAAGGGTTGATTCCAATTTTCCCTTCATACTTTACGGGCTTAGGACCGACATAATAAAATAAGGAATGTGAAATTATTAGTTTTTATTATGGCGTATTTAAAAAATTGGAATCAACTAGCTATTTACAAATTAAACTTACCAAATAAACTCGATTAACCTACAAATCACGTGTACTTCAGCAATTGTTCAAAATGGAGTCCGTTTCTCTCAATACACAAACGTGCACGTTTTTCTAAACTATTTTTTAATAAGTTTAAAGTATCTGTTTGATTTTTAATGTCATTAAATGCTATTATTATTTTACTACGGAGGTCCTCAACACTTTGTGCTTCTTCAACGTAAACACGACTTTCTGTACGGTACATTCTTTGCGCACTATTTAAACTTTCGCCACTTAAAAGATAACACCTGACCATTTCATAATACTCTGCATTAGAATAAAAAGTCGCCATGTGTGCGATGATGATCGAACGGAATTCTGAAGCGAAAATGCAGCGAGAGTGACAAAAAAATATGGCACACGTTCACACGTAACTAGGTCACGGTCAACTGACAGCCGGCGCGGGCGCAGGGCCGATCGGGGGCTGCGCGGGTTGCGACGTGTGAGGGAGGGGGGCGTAGTGCATGGTTCTTTCCCGAATTTTGAGGTAAGCGCGTGTGCGGTCATACAGTTCAACAACCTATTGTTCAACTGTATTTATTCCACACGTTGTGATTTTAGTAGCGGATAATGGTGAAAATCATGTAATTTTTTTTATTTTTTTTTATTTCATTAATTGATAAGGTTATCGATTCTAAATCATTTCTGAAAATTTGGATGGTGGTTGCAAAATAATTTTTTTGGGATTACGTTGTTGGTCCCGTGAAGAAAGTTGTTTAGTTTTGTTGGTCTGTTCCGACCTCTTAAATAAGACCAGGCATTTATGATACACGCTGTATACCATAAAGAAATCTACACTTAAGATCGTAGTACAATATTATCAAGTAACTTATTTATCTACATTCGACCATTTAAATTCGCAGATGTCTGTTGTTACATTCAAGAAAGGTTTAAATGTGTCCTCGAACTCCTGCCACGAACATACTCCTTTTTTGCACAGATCTAATAAAGGCTTTTCATTCCAATAAAATGCGACTTCATATTCATAGTCGTCCTTTCCATTTCCACTGCACCTGAAAGTAGAAATACATTGAGTGTGTAAATATCGCTTAGTAAGTAGTGTAATCATGGTACAGTGATGAAGACCTCGCTTCTCATGCATGAGGTTGTAGGTTCGAAGCCGGGTAAGTACCTACCCATGTGACTTTTTCAATTTATATGTACTTTCTGAGTTTATCTTGGACATTACTAACATCGGTGAACGAAAAACATCGTGAGGTAACGTGGACTTACAGTTAACTAGCAGCGCCGCGCGGTTTTACCCGCATAAATTTCGATCCCGTGGGAATATCGGGATAAAAACTATTCTATGTCCTATTCCGGGACTCAAACTCTCTTTATTCCAAATTTCGCCTAAATCGGTTCAGCGTTTTAATCGCAAAGAGGTAACAGACAGACAGACACACTTTCGCATTTATAATATTAGTATGAATATACCTTTTTTTTTTGAATGGGAAATTACCAAATAACTTCTCCCGCTCTGAGCGGAGCGGGAGGGCATGTCAGACTTTTACTGGCTAAAACCCACCCATGTTCCTTCAGTTGCCTGTGCCAGGAGCCACGGTATCTCTTTCGAACAACCCGCGACCCTGGCATGCATCGGCTCTAGTGGACCCCGTCAGTTAGTGCTGACATCTCTTTAAGGCGCGCGTGGAACACAACGCACCGTCGACCCGGGCCTGGTCCTTACCGGACGGCGAGCTGCCCATAAGTCTGAAATCGGCAACCGAGCAAACGTCACCAATGCTCGTCCCTTTTCTGTATGAGAAGAGGCCATTGCCCTGCAGTGAGAGTGAGCCGGACACGTCGCGCGTCGGGCAAAGATCGTCACTCACTGGACACCTGAAGGACATCGCAGTCGAGCTAGACGACGGCGAATGTGGAGTGACGATCTGACGAGGTTTGCAGGGCCAACATGGCCAGAGATCGCTGAAAACAGGAAGATTTGGAAAGAAAAAAGCCCAGCCCAAGCAAGCCTTTGCCCAGCAGTTCGACACAATACAGCCTTAAGAAAAAAAAAATGAAAAAGACAGAGTCACTGTTTTTGTTCAACCCTGATTGTGTGACTGTGTAATGCTGCTGTTGCTGTCGGTCTAGTCATTGAATGACCTTGTTTTCCGTTGCACCAACAAAAGAAGCTCATAATTACTCAATAAGTACCTACATTGTAGAACAGCATTTAAAAACACGATACATACGAACCTAACAGGATAACGTGAGGGTCAAGTTAGAAGACCTGTCAGTACACTAATTATCGGGCGATTATAATAACAAGCTTAGGTTTCACTTATTTTCCTTACAACATACCTGTTTAAAACAGCAATCAAGTTACTAGCGAACGTTGATAAAAATGTAGTCCTCATTTTTCTGTGTATATCTCTATATGCTCCCATAAGTGGGTTCTCGTCCTTATAAAGATTGAGCACGACTAATATCATATCCATCATTGTGGCATGAGTGAAGTATGACATGATTTTCTTGCCTTTTCCGTTCTTAGCTTGTTCGAAGTTTCTTAGCAAATCAGCTAAAGGAATCTGGCCAAACAATTTGCTATACTGTGATGCTCCATAACTATTTCTGTAGTAATGTCTCAGGTCGTCAATGTATTCAAGTACTTGCAGGTCTTCAACTGAGAATACGGCACACCACGGACTAGGTGTGTTATTGATCCCGTCCCAGGTATATCGACATAAATCGTACAAAGCCGTGATTTTTTCGTTGGAGAAAGTAAAGTTGAGGCCTAATTTTCTTTCGACCCGTTCTTTCATCTGAAAATCAAAGCATTTTAGTGTTTTCACTGATTGATGGTGAAAAAAACCAGTGAAGAGTTAGGTGAAGTGAGCTGCCATTCCACCTGATGGCACCTGAAAGAATAACTAATGACTCACACGCACACACACTGGATAAACACAATAGATCAGCTGAACTAACAAATCTAAAATTATGAACGCGTACACGCAAATCAAGCAAGCATGGCAAATTCTATGTATGAATTAAACCATTACACTGCAGTCTGACAAAAATTATTAAATAAAACAAAACAATCATTATTTCAGACAATGTTACAAATTAGAATGTACAGTCTATCATATTAGATTAATAGATCAAATATTATCATATTAGATTTTAGAAGGATTTTAGGGGTGGTAAGATAAACCAGTATTGTATTGGTTCCTGTATTATTTTGAGGCATTTGAACTCACATTTAAATAGTCTAGAGTTTTCTTATATTCAACTTCTTGGCGATAAACATCAGAATTGCGTCTCACATCTACTTGATATTTTCCACATGTTGAATAGGGCTGTAAAATAAAAATATAAATCTGTAAGTACATACAAAATATCGCAATTGACATATTTAACACATTAATCGTATAACACTAACTTTAACTTACTGCTACGATCTGGTAATCATTCGTATAATTTTCTATAGCCAAGTTATTGTGGTTAAGACCTTCAACGAAGGCTCTAGCGCTCTCTTCCAAATGATGGCCAAAACCTGGAAGAAATAAGTAATCTTGCTCTTGAAGATCCTCTAGTAACTCTGGAAATGTATCCTTTATCCTGCTGCCAATACGCAACGACTCTTGATGCCCTTCAATTGAGATTTCATATGGTTTATCCAAAATGGCCGTATCAACTTTCCAATATTTGATATTCTCAATGTCTTGCGCGCACATTGAACCGTTTCCAATTTCATAACTTGATACAATAAAATCTTTATATTTGAGAATGTCTTTCATGTCTTGTGCGAACTTCTGACTAGGAGTTCTCTTTCCATGCCGCATAATGGCCCAGATACTGGCTGCTTCGCATCCTATGCAAGAATTAAAACGCAGTTTAAAAATATGGACACATGTAAAAATATTTAGATTAGATTTATCTAAGAAAGAAAATGGGAATGATGCTAAATTCTGTCAGTGGGATTTAAAAACATTAAAAAAAATTCAACCGAATTGATAACCTCCTCCTTTTTTTTAAAGTTGGCTAAAAATAGGAACTAGTATTTTTAAATGTCTTTAAAATTATACCAAACTTTACATGGACGCATCCTTCTTTCTTATATCTATAGAAGCAACTCTTAAATAAAGAATGTAATCGCTCCACTTTCAGAAATATTCCCCAGAAATAAAGGTGGCAAAATATGTCAGAACAATCTTCGAATGAAACCCAACTTACCTTCCGGTTTTACGATAGAATCCCTTATATCGCGTCTAACAATTTCATATGGAGTTTTACTTCCAAAATATTTGTATTTGCACTCAGTATTCCAATAGCATTCTAAGGTCAACACATATTTTACGTAACAACACACTAGCACTGTCGTTAATAAAAACTCCATAATGATCATCACAAGAAGAACATAAAGGTTTTAGAAATAGTACACTACGTAGACACTACACTCGACATTGAGTCTCATACGATAAATAAACACAATTTAAGAATTTCGTAACCTACTGCTTACTTCAAGATCTATTATGGAATATAATTGTAATTAAGTTTAAACAAAAATAAATAAGATAATTTTATTATTATTTTATTACTGAAATATTTATATCTATTTGTAGCCAACAGCGAAGGTTTTATAGTGAGTTCGTTTATTGTTTTATTAAAATAATTTGACATGGCCATGAGGAAGGAGTTTATTTAAATGTCAATGTCTATATGCTATTTCCGTGTTACCAAAACGCAATTAACGTTGACATGATAAATGCCTAAATAATCAATTAAACACTACATCATTTCATTTAGCCAATTCTATCACTTCTTTTTAGCGGGGCAACAACAAAAACAGTATATCATGAAAATAAATAGTCTTAATTTTATCCAAAGCCATAAAATTAACAATGTACAACGGAACATGTAAATTTCAGTACTAGTTACCATAACAATAAAGAATTATTATCTATATATTTAGGAGAGTTTAAAAAAGTTATAAAGTAGGTACAATGTTTATTTTTAATGTTACTGATCTAATTCACAGATATCTGTAGTTGCGTTAAGGAACGGTTTGAATATATCCTCGAATTCTTGCCACGAACAGACTCCTTCCTTGCACAGTTCTAAAAGCGGTCTCTCATTCCGAAAGAACAAGATGTGATGGTCATATATTTCATCAGATATTCTGCATCTGAAATGGACAGAAAAAAATTATAAATAACAAATGATTTTATTTTTGTAAGTAGAGTTGTACAAACACTTTCACATCAATCATGTTTTTTTAAAACTAGATGATGTCGGCGTTTCCTATCTGACTACTCTGAGAAGAATGGCCGAAACCAACTCAGTGGTCACAGTCTCTTTTAAAGTCTAGACATAATCTTGGTCAGGTTATATGAAGACAATGTAAATCGATGTCTGAGATGATCTTTTGAGGAAAGAACCATATAGATGGAGAGGAACTGCCAGACCATTAAAAAAAACTAACAGAACAGAGAGAATAATAAAAAAATATATATATTGAATAAAATGACCCACAACGTCTTCACATTCACAACAAATAATATAATAATTTACAAAGTAAGCAAACGTCATTGTTTATAAAAAATCATTAATGTCAATGTGTATATAAAAAAAATTTATTCAAAATTCAGAAATTGGAAGCAGCTCTATCCCAAGCCTTTTTGTCCTCAATATAATCTTTAACGGTATAAAAGCCTTTTATACCGTTAACAACGTAAATTGTGCCTTTCTGGCACAACTTCCTTTTAATGAATGATTTTAATTTATTAAGGCTTCAACGTGGCTTGGTAGTTTATTATAAAAGCGTATACATTGGCATCTGAACGAGCCACCTATTTTCTTAAGCCTTGTTGTAGGTACAACAAATTTGTGTTTGTTTCTAGTATTTATATTATGGATATTACTGTATTTTTAAACAATTTTATATTTTTATGGGCATATAAAAGATTTTCATAAATGTACTGAGAAGGTACAGTCATTACAATAATCTCTTTAAATTTGTCTCTGAGAGAGTGTCTCGGACTTAATTTATAAGTCGATCGAACAGCTCGCTCATGCAAAACAAAGATAGTCTGAATATCGGCGGCATTTTCCCACAATAGAATACCGTACGACATTACACGACGTACGAAAATAGCTAAAGTACACTAAACGGGCAGTCTCTATATCAGTTAAATTAAGAAATTTTCTAACAGCGTATGCTGCGGAACTTAGCTTTTTTGACAATTTATCTATGTGGATGCCACTGAAGCTTAGCATCCAAAGTTATGCCCAAGAATACTGTGTTGTCTTCAGGATTCAATTCCTCGCCCTTTATCAACGCATTAGTTTTCACCTGCCTAACGTGAGTTTGTTTTTTTTTCCGTGGTATTTTGTTTTTTTCCATTTAGAAGCAAATTATTAACATTGAACCAATGGACTACTTTCGAGATTGCGTTATTTACATCGTCAGTAACCAACTGCTGACGTTTAAGTTTAAACAAAAGTGTAGTATCATCTGCAAACAACAATATATCATGATTATCCTTTATGAGGTACGGCAAGTTATTAATATAAATAAGAAAGAAGAAAGGACCAAGAATTGAGCCCTGTGGGACGCCCATTGTTACTATAGATCCAGGTGATTTTTTTCCAATAACGTCAACGCTCTGAATCCTTTTACTCAAGTATGAAGTAAGAAGATCCAGAGCAGTGTTCCGGATACCGTAGTGGCGGAGTTTCCTGATAAACATTTCGTGAAGAACGCAATCGAATGCTTTGGACAAATCACAAAAGATGCCCAAGACATCGCATTTATCATCTTCCCATGCATTATAAATATGTTCTAAAAGTTCAACACTGGCCATCTGCGAGAATTTCCGCACGAAATATGAATGCAGAGTTCGGACAGTCATATTGAACCGACAAACCGCTGGATGCAGGGAGCATAGGAGCAAAGTTTGTAGCGGTGGCCTTGTCTTGGCCTTATCAGTAGTTGAACGACCCCTTGTAAAACCGAACTGTTTGCTATTTTTATGTTTATTAAAAAATCTTTGCATTTGGTCTAAAATTAATTTCTCAAAATTTTTACTAAAGGAGGTAGTGCAGTAATAGATCTATAATTTGTGGGTTCTGATATACTGCCTGATTTAAACAAAGGTATTATTTTAAAGGTATTGTTTTTCATAAGGTCAGGAAACTCCCCGTTGTCATTACTACAATTAAAGATAAGAGCTAGAGTAGGTGCTACAATGTCAATAATCGGGTTAGCTACTTCTACAGAATTACCCCACAGATCTGCAGTCTTTTTTACATTTAAATTGTGAAAGGTTTTAGTTATATCTCTACAGGTAATATATTCAAAATGAAATTCCGAATCGCAACCATTAACATTTTCCTTAAGCAAAGACTCTGCAACAGAAGCTGATGAGTTTAGTGATTTAGTAGTTGAAACGAGAATATCTGAAAAGAAGTTTTCAAATGCGTCGGTGACTTATGAGTCTGATTTTATTATGTTGTCATTAATAGACAGACTGTAGTCAGTATTTCGGTTACTAGACCTTCCCGTTAATAATATTCCAAGTCGTTATAATTACATTACTGCTGTTTATAATCCTTGAACCCAAATAACGTGACTTTTTCCATATAACAAACTTTTTAAAATAATTTTTAATAATTTCTAACATACAAATTAAATTCATCAATGTTAATATAAGTCCTTTCATTGTACAGCCGTGTTCTACTTTTATGAATACCAACGGTAGCGCAATTACTGAACGATGCATTACTATTAACCGAGATAGTCTTAGGAATAAAGGTGGAATCAAATTGTTTACAGTATACATAAAAAAAATTATTACATTATTATTATTTAAATATTACAAACCTGTTCAAAACAGCAATCAAATTCACGCCAAAAGTAGATATAAATGTTGATCTCCATTTTCTGTTTAAGTCCCTATGAGCAACCGTAAGTGGGCTGGCGTCCTTATAAAGATTGAGACCAACCGCGATCATGTCCATCATCGAAGAATGGGTGAAGTATACGGTAGTTTTCTTGCCTACCAAATTCTTGGCTTGTTCTAAGTTTATGAATAGATCTGCTAACGTGATCTGGCCTAATGTGCTGCTATACTTTGATGCTCCATAACCGCTTCTGTAGTAATGTTCTAAATCTCCAACGTATTCCATTATCTTCAGGTCCTCTTCAGAGAACACGGCGCACCAGGGACTGAACTTATTAGTGACCCCATCCGAAGTGTATCGACACAAATCGTAGATTCCTATTATGTTTTTGGTTGTCAAAGAAAAACTGAGCCCTAACTTCTTTTCAATTCTGTCTTTCATCTAAACAAAAAGGGTAAAGGAACCTTCAGTAGGTAGGTACTACAAACAATATAAAGATGTATGGAAATAAAAATAAGTTCTTACATTTAGATATTCTGGAGTGTCCATATATTGAAGTGAAATTTTGTAAGTTTCTGGATTGCTATAAACTTCTTTTAGATATGTTCGGCATGCTCCGTAGGGCTGCAAAGAAGTTTTTAATTAATTTGCTGTAGGTATGGTACGTAAATACCTATTTCAGTCATTATAATTTTTTAGTAGAAGTACTCAAAACGGTGAAGGAATCATCGTGAGGAAACCGGTATGTCTTAGAACCAAAAATTCGAAGACATGCATGTGTCATCTACCAAATCTCACTGGGCCCGCGTAGCGGATTACGGCCCACTCCCTCTCACCGAGAGAAACATAAATATATCATTAGAGTGTTACCGTGCACCATAATCATCGACTAAATAATTCAAATAATATACATTAGGATGTAAAATGATTCAATTTAAGCTAAATACTTAGGTATCTACATTTTATTAACGAGCGAACATCGGTCACCGAGCTCACCGTTCATAAAACAAAAAAAGTGGTGGAGAAATAGGAGTATGTTTGACTTCTAGGTTATTCCTAAAAGTGTATGTCTTAAGTCTTAGTTAATTGAGTTTTGCATAACATACTTTTGCTAAGTAGTGTGTTGAAAATCCAGTTCGCGACAAAAAAATCGCCGTGGGGAATCGCGCCCGTGTTTAGCTAAGCTTATTGTGTCAATCTGGAGGCGATAGTCCTCGCGCGCCTGTGTGAGTGGCGCGCGGAGGCACTACTCAGTTTTGCAGGAGTAACGTGAGAGCAGTTAACTGATCAGAATAAGTCGGTAAGAAATCTAAGTTGAAAGTAGCGCTCGCCGGGCGCTGACGCGGCTCCACTCGCTTCGCTCGCTCGGCTCGCGCATTTTTGGTCACAGTTCTGACCTTTTTTTTTTGTTTCCGGGGTGGAAAAATTCTCGTGGATGTCCTCCGCCCTGGGGCGGGCAGCGGGGTCTGTCAGACTCTTACTGACTAAAAACCACCCCGGTGTTCCATCTCACACCTAACCCGGGGTCGCGGGAACGTACGATCCTTCCGCAACCCCCGACTGGTGCCGGCCCGCCGCTGCGGGCCTCGTCGGGTCAGGGGGGGAGTGAGGTGTTTGACTCCCCCCGCGACGTCTAAGAGGGGCGCGCGTGGAACACTACGCGCCGCCACCTCAGGTCCTGATGTGTAGGGGGCCACGGACGTCCCCGAGTCCGTCGCCCCTGGACCCATTTAGGGGGGCTGGAAGAGGGCGTCGTCCGCCCTCCGCCGACGCCTGGTGCGCCTGCTGCGGGCCGGGTGAGTGGACTAGATCTCCCTCTCCCTTTCCGCAACCTCCTTCTGCGAGACGACCGTGACCGACCGGGCGTCCGGCTCCCTGTTTATGCGACACAGGTACTTCCCGAAGCAACCATGCCCCAAGAGCACCTGCGTCACCCGAATCGACAGGGAGCCGTGCCTCCTCCCGAGCCAGCGCTCGAGTACCGGCCGGACCGCCTCGATGGTGCCGAGGCCGGCGGTAGGGCGTGAGAGCCTGTCCCGCCATTCCGCCACCAGGACCTCGCAAAGCTGAGACCGACGCAGCTCCATATGGCGCTGCGTCAGCCTTTCGCCTCGCGCCCGCGCTTCCTCACGCCACCAGTACAGCGACGCGAGTACTTTTGCCTCCAGGTCCCAGGACGGGGACAGTTCTGACCTTTTTTTTTTTTTTTTTTTCA
Source organism: Luperina nickerlii (assembly GCA_963855955.1). NCBI lineage: Eukaryota > Metazoa > Arthropoda > Insecta > Lepidoptera > Noctuidae > Luperina > Luperina nickerlii. The sequence goes on from OY979669.1 coordinate 10,356,530, forward strand.
CGTGGAGAAATGCTCATGCATACTACACTACCACAGGGAGATAGTGCAGTTATGTGGGACTCTAACCCACTAAAACTCCACGGTGTCCTCCTCTGCCGCTTACGGCGGGAACACGGGCACGCGTTAGCACTCATCCGTGAACCCGCCGCGGCCGTCCGTTACCGGACCCTCCTCTGGGGAGTACTCCCCACCACCGGCGCACCAGAACACATAGCACGCCGTGACCACCCCAGGGACCAAACCAGCACATGGGCGCCAGACGACCCCGTGTCTGAACACCCTTGGTCCCCCTGTGACGGGTCAGAACATTGGCCCCGCCGCCTGCCAATTTTCGGCTGCAGAGGATAGGGAGAGCGGCCAACGCAATACCGGTACTCCTCTTCCCCTGCAGCCCCACCGCGTCCGCCATCTAACGGTGGCGACCCCGTCAAGGCCGCGGAAGGTAGGGAGAGCGGCGCACCGTAATACCGGCACTCCTCTCCCGCCGCGGCCTTCAACCCTCAGCCGCGACGCCCCCGTTACGACATCGCGGCCCGCCTCTGTTGCGATGCCGCCCATGCGGCACCGCAACCTACTTTTGGCCGCTACGTCGTCGGCTTGGTAGCAAAAGCCCTGACGAGCGGCCCCTCCTCGGGTTCCTCTTAGCTTCACCGTGGGGCTCAAAACCACGGCTACTGAGCCCCCCGCCTCGACAATGCGGGAACCCACCGGGGGGGGGACAGTTCTGACCTAACCTAACCCATTTGGTCGGGATGCCTTGGCTAACTTACTGCGAACAATTCTGCTTACACATGGTTGGTCACAACTAACCTATGAATTTACGAACTATTTACATAATAACAGTTGTAAATAATACGAGTAATACAATTTATTTATTAGCAGGAGTCCGCCGAACGCCAATTTGCATGGACACTTGTGCGTGTTTTACGAGCCGGAAGACCTCCAAAACATTTTCTCTAGTCCATGGCTTTTTTAATGATCCCGTTTGACATTCGTAACAATTGTTTTTATTAAACGTCTTTAAAATCACTTACTTGACTTTTGGAAACACTTGCACTTTGCACACACCTTCGCCATTTTTATTGTTTTGTTCAGGTGGTAAAAATAGAACTAGTTGAATCAATTCACCAAGGCATTATGTATACGGCGATCGAATCAAGTATGCTGCCGTATGTATAATGATGTATCACACAATCTGCCTTCAAGAGATACGTAACAATGTAGAAACCTGAAATAAAGCTGGTACTTACATTCGCAATGCTGACGTTTGTTTCAGCTTTCTCTATAAACAAGTCTTTATAGCCAAGTCCTTCAATTAAAGCTTCTGCCGAGACTTCCCCACGAGGACCAAATGTTGGACGAAAAGAATACTCTTCATTATGAAGGTCATTAAATATCTCAGGTAGAGCCTCTTTCAACCTGCTACCAATACTAACCATTTCCTGATAACCTTCGTTCATAATTTTATTCGGCTCATCAACAAAACTGCTATCAATTTTCCATTCTCTAAAGTTATCTACATCTTGAGCGCATAGTGTGCTGTTCCCGTTGTCGTAACTTGATATAATATGATCTTTAAAATTAATAACTTCCTTTATTTCTTTTAAGAATTTTATTCCTGGATTCTTTTTTCCATGCCTCAATATGGTCCAAACACTGATTGCCTCGCATTCTAATAAAAAATTGTGCTATTTGTTATTTTAAATCATGTATATGTTTTGACAAGGAAAGTGATAAGCCAAAAGAAGCCTCTTACAAATAATAATTTCATATCTTCACGCCCATATTCCCCGAACGATTAGGCTGGTTTTCCACCAGAGATGAGCGAGGATGCATAGCGAGGAATGTATGTAAAAGTAACCAATACAAACGCTAACTTAGTTCAAGCTATAAAAATGAAGCGATGTTATTGGCTGGTTTCACACACATCCCTCGCTACGCATCTTCGCTCATCTCTGGTGTCAGACGCAGCCTTAGGCAGAGGTACACTCACATTCCGCCAGTTATGTCCAAATCCCATGGCGGCGAGCCTATTACTATCAACCGATCACAAATCTAAACTCCGGGATGCTACTGAGAAATCAGTTATTGAAAAATCCAATAACATTTTGTTCAACTGGGAGTCGAGCCCAGGACCTCATGCTCAGCTATAACGCAAGAGATACACAGTATACACAGTATTCTATTTTACTATGGGTTTTTTTTAATCAAAGTGTTTTTTATTCCTTAAGGGGGAAGTGCTAAGGTAGCCCGCGGAATTCAAATTTTCTTACGTTTTTTGCAACTTGCTGGTCAGCATTAAGTTGTACGTTGATTAATATATTAATCGCGGCCGTAAGAAATATGTGTTTACAGAATTATAATCATTAAAGTCATCAACACAACTCTCTAAGACCACGTAAGTCCAAAGAATGATGATTTCATGAAACAGTTATTCTTTGGACTTACGTGGTCTTAGAGAGTTGTGTTGATGACTTTAATGATTATAATTCTATAAACACATATTTCTTACGGCCGCGATTCATAATTATATTAATCAACGTACAACTTAATACTGAGCAGCAAATTCCAAAAAACCTAAAAAAAAATTGAATTTCGCGGGCTACCCTGGCGCTTTCGCCTTAATGAAATTAATTGTAGGAGGATTCTTGGGACTTAACTTACCTTCCGGTTTTACGATCGAGTCCCTTATGTCACCTCTAACATGTTCATAAGAAGTTTTACTTGAAAAGTATTTGTACTTGCATTCAGCAGTGCGATTCTGTAACCATCTCACCGTGAAAACTTAGGTGAAGTGAGCGTGGAGTGAACAGTCAGTGTCATCTTACCAGATACTAGGGATTGACCAAGCATACATTTACAAGCATAATCGAGATTTTAATAATATTTTTTTAGCCTAATCCTATTGATATTTTTATATAACTCAAAGCTAGTATTTTAGTGGTCAAAACATTAATATTTTGTGGGGTTTTACTTACAATAAAATAGCAAAACAGAAGCGCAATCAGAATCTCAATCCTGTTTTTTTTTCTTTTTTCCCTAGTCTAGTAAGTCCTTATATAGACTGAGGCGCGAGCGCGTCACGTACGAACAGTAAATAAAATTAAAACATTCACGTTTATGACAGCTAGACTGATGAAAATACGCTTCGACATTGTTTGGTTATTATGAGCAATTGTAGATCGAGTCTAGTAAAGACTGCGACGATGTTCAGCGTTGTTATTAACCCAAATCTATTGAATTAGAAGAGATAACCGAGTGTGTCAAGTCATCGAGTGCTAACGGATGCCTAGCTGACGGACCATAGAATGTAATCCCACGTAGTTTGTGTGGCGTGATCACTTCACCCGATTCACGACACTAAATGTCGTAAATCGGGTGAAGTGAAGGTGAAGTGATAAGATCACGCCGCGCTTGCGCGTTAATCACTGTCATTATCACATTGCAGATTGCGTGATCACTTCACCTTCACTTCACCCGATTCACGACATTTAATGTCGTGAATCGGGTGGAGTGAAGTGATCACGCCGCGCTTGCGCGTTAGTCACTTATTATCACATTAGAGATTTGTTTTTACATATTTAACTTGTAAGGCGTCATGTATAAGAACATTAGGAAAATGCAATACCAACGTCAAATAAGTGCAAATATTTTATCGCTCATCGCGCGCCCGTGTTTGCACTGCACCTCTAGTAACCCTTAAATGAAGAAGTGGTTGGTGTCCTGAAGTGTATGTATGGTCCCTAATAGTGCATAACGTAGTAAGTACACTCCTTTAGAATATAAGTAAGCAGTTTACATCAATGCGCATTGTAACATAAATTCACTAGATATTCATTAAAGTATCAAGCTGGTTGTCTAATTCTAACGACCCTTGAACCCCCAACATTTCATGGCGACCCTGCCTTAGAGTCTGCCAAGGGGCAGATTAAGCAAAGTTTTCGTTGAGCGATTTTCAAAATGTGTAACTAAAGTAGAAAAAGACGAGGTATTCGCCAATCAAAACGCGGCTGGTGGAGGTGTTGACGCCGAGGTGGTGTTGCCATGGTTACGAGATTCGAGTGGAGTGATATATGGTACATTCCGAATTGCACTGTAATCGACTACAGCGTGCTTACACCTTGACCCCAATTCTGCTGTATGGTATTTATCTATTATTCCCCGCATAATCTTACCACGCCGTACGGTTGTCAAGCGTGGTATTTTGACAGTTCAAATCGGTTTCGGTCATTGTGTCATAGAGAATTCGTTAATAGCAGATGTAGTGATTAGGTTATTAAGGAATTGACGTGGTTTCGAAGTAATGTATCATTAAGTGGTCAAAGTGAATTAGGGCCCTTTTCTGAATTAACGTGAACGCGATAACGATGTCCCGTGAATCGACATATATGAAGTCATGGCATGTGCCATCTTGCGATAACGCCGACTACCGACCATGCCCTAAATTAATAATTATCCGATCTTTAAACTAACGTGGCATTTTCGAAATTGTGCTTCTGGCTACAGTCGCCACCTTACCAAAGAAGAAGAAATTCGTGGTGTATACACAAATAAATACTATAATCCAACCATGAGTAACTATTCAAGTGAATAGGTATATTACTGACTCTCAGCTGCCATAGTGGTGATTTATCTAAATCGGAAAGCAAATTATTCATGTGAGCGATGATGACTTAATTCGGAATGAGCCATATTTCACGCCGCGCAAGCGCGTTAGGCGCTGGCGCTGTCTGGCTATATAAGGACTTACTAGTCTAGGGAAAAAAGAAAAAAAAAACAAGGTTGAGATTCTGTTTAGCTATTTTATTGTAAGTAAAACCCCACAAAATATTAATGTTTTGACCACTAAAATACTAGCTTTGAATTATATAAAAATATCAATAGGATTAGCATTAAAAAATAATATTAAAATCTCTTTTATGATTGTAAATGTTTGCTTGGTCAATCCCTAGCATCAGTAGGATGACACTGACAGCTCACTCCACGCAAGTATTCACGGTGAGATTTTTACAGAATCGACATGCAGTACTCCAAAAGCAGTCGATGGGCGTAACATTTTTAATGAAAAAGCTAACGAGCGTCGGTATAAAGATTAAAACCTTCATTCTGATTTATTTACGGACATTCAAGATTAATGATTTATTACACCAGGTAGCCACATAAATTACACTATTAGAACACACACTACATTCATCTATGACACTTATCGTCTTAGTAAGCTGGAATGTTTAATGTTTAAATATTAATTATACAGAATTAAACACACAGCAGGACAGGTTTTTAAATACAAATATTTGAATAAAAATAACTAATAATTCTCAATTCGTCCTCGTCTAAATCACCACAACATTTCTGACTGTAATTTATAAAAGTTAAAGAATCAATAAGTTTAATTAAAAATAAGGTAGGTACGAGCCACGCCGGCCGCGCCAGACCTGTATTTTGTAGGCAAAAAGTGTGAGTCGCGCGAACCCGCGCTTGTCAATAAGTACCTAGTACGTTTTCTAAAAAAATATTGATTTCCAGGAAATGATTAATTTAAGTAGCTTTACAATACCTACGATTATCATTTAATGCATTGAATGAAAAAGGTTTAGAAATGTTACCATGGGTGCGTCTCATAACGTATAAACTCATTTGGTCTAATTTCATTTTATTATCGTTCATAAGATATAATCAACGTGAGATATACCAACTGTTGATATAATTTCTTTACATATAACATTTATTTATTCTAAAACTTAATTAGTATAACGTTGTTTGATATAACGTTTATGTAATCGAAAATCATTTGGTCTAACATTTAATATGTATATTGTTTATTTAATCGAAAATCATTAGGTCTAACGTTTAATATATGTATATAAAAACGTCATTATGGTTAACACCCCGACTCAGAGTACCCCGACTCGGATAGGTTAGGTTAGAAGGCTAAGGCGGGAGCGAAGCGGAGCGGAGCTCCCGCCTTAGCCTTCGTGGTTATTTTTTTTAAACCACCCAGAAATAGGAGCCCCGCGAAGCGGGGCTCCGTCGACCTATCTTAACGCAGGTGGTAATTAGTTACTAGTTATGTTTAATATCTACTTAGGTGACTATTACCTATACTTACAATGAATAAAACAAAGAAAAAATACTTTTAAACATTTCTTAAACAAAATACAAAGTTATTGTTTTATTAGACCAAATAAGTTTTATATCTTTTGAGTGGTATGTCAAACGATTTTATATTTAATGTATGTTATGCTTATGAAAATTAGGTATTTTAAAATTATATCAATCATTCATTATATTAACTAATCGCTATATTAAATAAAATTATAGGTTCCGTTGTTATATATTGTAAATATTAGAGATTTTGTTGTTATATCATCTATTACTTACCCTGTTACCATAAATAAGATAATGAAGTGAAAGAATTATAACATTAATTTTGTATTTCAGGACAGTAAGACTAGTAAGGCTGGCGCTTCACTACAAATAGGCCTAAACTAAAACGGCCTACAGAAGAGAATTACATGAGGCACAGATGGTAAATGAAATGAAAAAAATTTAAAAATGTTTTTCTGCTACAACAAGTTCTAGAAGCCAAATTAGAGTTTAGAGTATTATAAAAATAAATTAAAATTATATTTATATAGAAGCTTTTTATTAATGACTATTCGCAAAAATGTCTCCTCATCTTTTTTTTAGTCTCGCTGGCGCGTCTGTAGTTTAGACGTTGTTGGCCCAAAACTTCGCCACTTCCACGGCGTCGTCGGTAGCAGCGCAGAGGTCACTTTGACTGCATGTTTTGCCACTTATGGCAGGATAGGAAGTGGAGCATGGTTTGCGACATATCTTCACAACCACACCCTACTGCCGCATCCTAATGGAGCATCTCCCTGCAGGATGTATAACCTTCCGTGGTCCACTTGAAAGTCCCTGAACCGTCTCCGGACACAAGCGGGAAGATATAACTCCAACCTGGTAAAGTGGGGCTACCTCAGCGGAATGTTTCCATAGAAGTTTGTAAGATAACATTTGCATTTCCCTTGCAACTTCTTGGGTTGACTTTGTATGATATTTTTTGATATTGCTACCCTCTAACTGCATGGCTCCATGTTCAACTGCAATATTGTTAAGTACTACTGCAGCCGTTTCTGATATTAAAACAATTTCTGATAATCAAAAGCGTGTAGTAGCTTTTCATTGACGAATATTTTAGCGATAAATTTCAACAACAATAAAAACTATTTTTTACATTAAATCTACATTACATATTAATTTTCACTTTGAATATAAATTTATCAAAATATCAAAACCCAAAAATACTGTTAATTTAAAAATTAATATATGCTAAACAGTGCACAATTAATAATAATAACATTCTACAAGATTCAATAAAATTGTGAATATTTAGTTTATTATAATTTACAGTAATAATAATGTAATTCGTGCAATACATAATATAAAAACATATAAATAAAAGTTAAAACAAATACTTACTTAAATAAAATATAAATACCACTAATGGCTGTTTTCCCATTTCCTAGTTTGCAGGTCATGCCATGTAAAAGGCATTGAAAGTGTCGATTCCACACTCCAAATCAGCAGCGTTGCACAGTATTTCTTGTTGTTATATGTGCTTTTTTTTTCAGGATGGGAAATCATCAAATGACTCCTCCCGCTCTGGGTGGAGCGGAAGGGAGTGTCAGACTCTTACTGACTAAAACCCACCCGTGTTCCTTCCTTCGCCCTTTATGTTCCGGGCCAGCGGTAACCCTTTCGGACAATCCCGCTGACCCAGCAGGCTTCGGCCCTAACAGGCCCCTTCAGTTGATGCTGACATCTCTTTGAGGTGCGCGTGGAACACGTACGCGCCGTCCGGCATGGGCCTGGTCCTGATCAGACGGTGAGCTACCCATTACTCACCGCCCGCAGGCCCGCGCCTACGGTGGCCGGGAGTCGTCGCGCGGCTCCCGACGCCCGGAGCGTCTCCCGCGGCGGCTGGGACGGGAGGCTCTCTCCCTCATCCGTCCCGCCGCCTCCTTCGCTAGCATGACTGCTTCGCAGAAGGAGGCGACTGTCCCCCACTCCCTCTCGCCCCGGACCATGGCTCGAACCAGGCCCGGACGCGAGAGGTCGCCGCCGCTGCCGATCGCCTCAACGAGGACACGGCGGTGCTCCGCCCAAGCGGGGCAGACCTCCACCGTATGCTCGACCGTGTCCTCTGGGCGATCCTGGCAATGGTGACACCCGGGCGTTTCCTCCCGCCTGATTATGTGCAGGAACCTGTTATATGTGCTTCTAAGTAAATAATTTAATATATTTGGCTTCGTTATAATTTTCCTCGTTTCTATTTTGCATTGTAGGTATATACCTATAATATAATACCTATAATAATAGAATATACCTATAATAATAAACTAAATTGGTTAAACAGAAGAAGCAAAATAAATTAATTTCAACTGCAGCTCCTCGAAATACGATTGTTTTTGAAACTAACTTTTCACACATGTTACTATTCTACGTCAAATGTCATTTTCTTATTAATCAGCTGATGTAGAGTCGGTAATTTTTTCCGTATGTTATAGTAGGGTTCTGGGTTTCATAACTTTAAAGTATGTTTAAAGAACATTTTAGTGCTAAGACGGCGAATAACAATTTTTGGCAACCAGACTTTAGCAAGCCGATGTTCTATAACTTTTTTATGGATACAACCGTTAGACTACAATTAATATGAAGAATTTTATCAACAGTAAATTGTAGGTACCTAAACCATATTATAATTATCAATGCGAAAACAACTCTGTCTGTTATCTTTTACGCCTAAACGGACAAAAATTTGTACTGTTATAATATTCTTTGAAATATTTTTCTAATCATTTTCGATTTCATTAGCCTGAATCCAAAATAGATAAAAGTGAGTTCGGTGCCTGCTGTAAAATGAGGTTGCTCTTCAGGTTTTATGTTTTTTGGCTAATAGCAGTTGTTTTTTTCATACATAATCAGTCTATAATGTTCCCGCTACAAAACACTTAAACTAAATATTCAGTAAACTTTCAGAATGCACAAGCATTCTGAAAGTTTTGTGAATATTTATTTTCAAGTGTAAAAGAAGTACTTAGAAACCTTCCAGATATTTTTTAAACCATCATTTCAGTCGAAAGACGTCCACTGCTGGTCATTGGCGTTCCCCAAGCACCTCCACTTTGTCCGGTTCTGTGGTTCCCTTGAAGTTGTGGAGTATGTTTACCTAGGAAAAACTATCCAGTTAGGTATGTAGTTCCAACTTCGAGAAAGAGGTCAATCGAATCCGACTCGGCTGGGCCGCGTTCGGGAAGCTATGCAATAATTATCTTCTCATCCCACATACCGCAGTGCCTCAAGACGAAAGTCTTTGACCAGTGCGTGTTGCCAGTGATGGCCTAGATAGATAAGTCTTTATTTGTTTTAAACATGGTATAAAGGTGGTACAGTCTGGTTTTTGTATATAATGTCCACATGTTTAGCTATACACAAATTGTATCAATTGCATGCAAAACGTGGTCACTCACAATGGGTCTTATTAGAAGGCTAAAAGTCAACCTACGTGATCGAATCAGAAATGAAAATATCCGCAGGAGAACCAAGGTCCGCTACATGCGGGACTTTTTAGATACTAAAACTAAGTATTCAATATCACGAAATAAATGAATCAATATTTTAGTGCAACACAGAGAGATATTTCATAATTTAATTTAGTAATAATGTTGATAAATTCATAAAATCAGCGAAATACTTATCAGCTATTCTTGGCGTTGCCAACTTTCCGAATGTACTCTATTAAGAGGAAATGCGGGTGGTCTTTGTCCATAGAAACGCTCTCGCCTGTTTTCTTTCTAGTTAATGACCATAAAGCAATGATTTTTTTACAGAATAATAAATATTAACTACTTGTATGTCCCTATGGTTTCTTTTTTGATGATACATTATTTTTATAAGCACCAGAACCCTCAAAAAATGTTGATTCAAACCGCTGTCAACAGAGGCCTAGTGTACAAATTTGACAACTATTAATGAAAAAAAAACATAGGAACACAGTTTAGTTCCTACTTATTGAGTTTGTGGAATATCTTTTAAATGGGTCCAATATTGGAGGAGGAAATAGGCGAGAGCCAAACCTCTGACTTTTTACTTTGGCTTTTTCAAAAGTATCTCCGACCGCATTTCTTCTTAAGCAAAATTAATAATTCATAACATGGCGCCTCTATTCCCCGAACGGTTAGACAGAGATGTACCAACTTAAAGAACAGCCAGATTTCGCCAGTTAATGTTTATCCCACATTACAGGGCAAGCCTATTGCCATCAACCGGGCACTAGTGTGGGGCAAAGTAAAAAAAAAAACAGATTCCGGACTGCTACTGTGAGAATTCCAGATGGAAAAGCCCCATAACAATAGGCCCAATCCGGGAATCGAACCCAGGACCTCATGCTCAACAGTAGCGCAATTCTACATGATAATAAAAATCGTTTTGCGTTTGGTTCAAAATAGAAAAACGGTACAATTTTTTAATAGATTTATTAACACCTGTTTCATCAAAAATACTTTATTTACGAAGGAATTCTACAGCCATAATACTTAGAAATAATTTAATTGTATATGAACTAATATCATCATTAAACTAAAACTCACCATAGTATAAAATATTATTTAATACATGTTTTTATAGCTATCGCTATAAAAAGACATAAATCTTACACAAATATAATTAATAAAATTATAGGAATTTATAAAATTATCTTTCTATTTTCGCTTATCATGAAAGTACCGTATTTGTTAAAATAAATAACTATCCACAAAAATCGGTATTTGTATTCAAGAATGGCGACAGCTTATCTTCAAATTCTTTCCAAGTACATACTCCTTCTTTGCAAATTGACTGTAATGGTTCTTCGTTCAAGTAAAAAACAACATTATAGTCCTCGGCTTCCTTGTTGCACCTGTAACAGTAGTCAAAAAAGGAGTTATAGAACAAGAATATTAACTAACATGTACAAGTAGGTTCATAATGATAAAATTAAAACAGAAAAAAGAGAGGAGCTCATTAGGCATCAAAAAATTTGTCCGCATCGCTGTCAATAGGATAAGCACCTAAAAGGCTGGCAGCATTACCACGTTGGATGGCAATGCTGGTGCTGGTTCTTTGGGCTAATAAAGTGTTTTTTTTTTAACAATCTTTTATTTAATAATTTTGTTTTTTTTATTTCAACGTTCGTTTTTTATTTCATTCTGACATTTACAGATTTGACCTTTTGTCGACACGTTTTGATATTGCATTGTCATGATAAACAAATTTTTTTGTCTTAATTTCATGTAGCTGCAGCTAAAATTATAATAAAATCTCAAAGTATTAAATAAAAATGGAATCTTTAGCCACATTTCAAATAATGATATAGCATAGAAATGAATAAATAAAGGATAAGTGCGTTTTCTTTGTACTGAAACATTTTTCACTTCTTTACAAAAACAGGCGCCTGAAAAAATCATATTATGTGATACACCCTGTGTATGAAAAATGTCGCTTTTATTTTCTACGTTTTGGTTCGCGTTATCCTTTTTCCTTTTTTAGGTTACGTTTTTATTTAAATAAAAGCTAGTTTTATTTTATTTTACTTTTTAGTCTTAAATATTTATTAGGGTGGGCGAGTAACAACAGTCTTTTTCTCATTAAGAACAAGTAGGTAAAGTAAGTAATTATTATTTATTAAGTATTATCAACTTTTTTTGACCAATCTTTTATTTATTCATTTACACCATTGACATTATTTACCCTATAAACATTATTTAGGGAGTTGAAAAGAAAAATTGTAATCCGCCGTCTTGGAGTGGCGGCCATATTGAATTTAAGGTGATGATATTAACTTTATCGTTTTCTACTCTTCAAGGCCTTTAGTTTGATACCCATTAACCCAAGTGATGAAAAAAATCAATCCGACATCTTGGAGCGGCGCCCATTTTCACGCCTGATGGAAAGCGATGGATGAAGTCTATGAGGGAACGAACGTGCCCAAAAGATGGACGGGAACTTCCGCGCGTCGACAAAACACTGCAGGCTGCTTGACGCTGGACTCCGGCGGCAGGGTGCTCGCAAGCCAAGCGGGTGTTAGCCCTACCACCGCAAGGGAAGAATTGGTCAGTCAAATAAGGTGTTGGGTGTGACTGTCCAGGATGCGCCGAGCAATTGAGTAACTGGCGAATAAACTGCGCTACACGAGGAGGCTTCTTCATGCATCCCATATATAAATTATTACAATATTGAGTATTGCACATTGTATTGTCACCAGAACTAAATGTGTGTGCAAAGTTTTAGCTCAAACAGATAACAACAAATGGTCGAAAAATTGTTTGCTTTTAACGAACAACTAACCAACATACGAACAGTGCAAGTTAAATAATAAAAAAAGCTTGTAAAAATAGGCCAGCCGTTCCCAATAATAACCCACATTACAATGCTAATTAAGTTGTATCTAAGTACTTATGTCAACGCTGTAGTTAAAACTAAGCTTCAAAGTTCACATCAGAAATTTTTTAAATCAATTTTAATTTATTATTTGTTTCAATCAGCGTAAAACTAAACTGACTGTCGTGTTAACCGAAGATACTTCAGTAATTATGTTTAATTGTGTTACTGATCAAAACTTTTGCGTACCTACGTATAAAAGATAGCGCAAGCTGAATTAAAAAGTATCTAAACGAATCAACAATCAACGAATTTGAGGCGTCGTAAAACTTCAACTGATACTAACTTGTTTAGGACGACCATTAGGTTGGAGGAAAATACTGCTAGTTGGCTACTTCTCCATTTCCGATTGGGGTTTCTCCGTGAGCCAGTTAAGGGGGCATCGTCTTTGAATAATTTTAGGGCAGTATACACCATGTCCATCATAGTAGCATGAGTAACATATGTTGTGATCTTTTTCCCTTTGCCAGTTTTCACATCCTGAAAACTTTTAAGTAAGTCTGTCAAAGAAATCTGGCCGAATAACTCGTTAATGGGTGTTCCGTAACCACTTCTGTAGTAGTGCCTCAAGTCAGCTATATACTCCAAAGCTTTCAAGTCTTCAGTCGTAAACAGCGCGCACCATGGACTGAATTTGCCACTAAGTCCCGATGAAGTGTAACGGCACAAGTCGTACAAAGCCGTTATATTTATATCTGTTAAAGGGTAATCGATACCAAGGCGTCTTTGGATCCTGTCCTTTGACTGAAAACAAACACCATATAATTAAATTACACTTCTGCAGAACTACTGATGTTCTACAAAAAATGGTTACAAATCTTACAGCAAGATATTCGGAGGAGCTCATAAATTTAACCGATTCCGCATACGTTTTTGGGTTGTTCTTCACATCGATATATAAATTGCACGTGTCATAGGGCTGAAAAAAAAAAAAAAAAACATATTATCTAATTGTTGTAAAAGTGGTTCCTTAGCAGTGCTAGTACGGATCACTATCGGTTCCGTAATACGAAATGGGTTACTTAAATGAAAGATAGGTATTAATGGATGGTGCTTTAAAATTACAAAATAACACTCACGGCCAATATGTCAAAATTAGTCCGGGGTGGTTGTACAGTCAGTTGCATATCGAAGAGACCATCAACGAAGGCCTTGGCACTGTCATCCATCGCAGCACCAGCCGCTGGGCGGAATTCATAATCATTTTTGTCAAGTTTTGCCAATAATTTTGGGAAAGCTTGTTTCAGTCTTCGTCCAATAGCTTCCGACTCCTGATAGCCCTCTTCGGTAAGTTGGAAAGGTTTATCGAACATCTCATTATTAACTTGCCATTTACGCAAATTTTCGACATCTTGAGCGCAGAGCGAGCAATTGCCTTTCTCGTAACTAGTTACGACGTAATCTTTTATGACTAAGGCGGCTTTCATGTGCTTTCCAAACTCTGTGCCAGGATTTCTTTGGCCGTGTCTTACTAGTCCCCAAATGCTGACTGGCTCACAACCTGGGGAAAAGTAATCATATAATTTTATGTCAAGAATAGGATTTAAAAATAAAGGTAATAGGTACGATATTGGAAAAAACCAATTACAGCACCACCTTTACAGCGCTGTGACCTTAAACCCGCACTTAAGTCACGCTTTTCTGTGACTTAAGTGGTTCATTTTTACACAGAAAAGTGTGGATAAGTATACGATACATGTGACTTAAGTGTCTATTAATGCACGGCGTTTAGCACCCCCGCTACGCTCGTGCGCTAATTACACCCCAGCAATAATGAACTACTTACTCGCAAATCAAACGTGTCGTAATGTACTATTTTGGAACAACCTAATTTGTTACGATCCATATTCGATAGCTTACCAAAAATAAAACTCTAACGTTGCTTTCTATGTACTAAAAAGGTAACAGGTTGATTGTGTTGTCAGGTAGGTCGTGTTGCTATATAGTCTTACTAGCTTCTGCCCGCGACTTCGTCCGCGTAAAATTAGTACTTACTTCTATAAATTTCAAAAATGTATGTTAAATTATAAATGATTTTATTTTTGCACCGCGCATTTAAATGCTTCCATACTAAATTTGACACCCCCAATCCCCCTTCAGGGAGTAGTTTAGCAAAACAAAAAATGCCAAACTTCATAATTTACTTAGGTAAGTATTCGTACCAAGTTTCAAGGTTAGTAACTTAAGGAATAAGATTTTTCATACAACTAAAATCTCCCCTTTTCACCCCCTTAAAGGTTGAATTTCTAAAAATACCCCTTTTTACTGGATAGTAGGTATCCAGTAGAAGGGGTACCTATATATATCTACCTACTCTTACTGATACCTACTCTTCACAAAGAACACAGCTTCCAAAATTCATGTCTCCATGACCAGCGGTTTAGGCTGTGCGTTGATATATCAGCCAGGACTTTGAATTTTATATATTCCTATCGATTGAAATAAAACTCATTTGTTTACTTTTGTTTGTTTGATAGTCTAAAAAGTTAGTACCTACGTAACCTATCCTGTCTATGTTTTAAATACAAGTTTAAGATAATATTCAAGTTATGGATCAACAAACTACATGTCATACTTAAGAAAGTTTAAATTGCATTGCAACCAAATACTTATTATTACCTTTTTGTTACAAGTGGTGACTCAATAATCAACCTAAAATACATTTTACTAAAGTAGATAACTGATTAAGTGGCATTGGATTCCAAATTATTGAATTATATAGAATTCATATTATAATTATAAGAAGTTTGGACGTTTATTCATTTTGTACCGGTCACAATAAAAAAAATATTTCTAGAACGACATACTGTTTTCCTCCTCCGCCAATCAAAAAACGAAATATTTTTTAGAGAAATAACACGATTCTTATCCGGATATTATGGCTACGATACTTTAAAATAGTCATTATTTTTATTCATCAACTTAAATTGACTATGGAACCCTAAGTGTGTAGGTAAATCAGACGCGCAATGGACTATTTTTTTTCACATAAATAATGTAATAAGTGAAAAAAGACTAGCCAAGTTACTTATTAGGAGTATTTTTTTTTGGTTTTGTTAATCATATCATATCAAATCTAGACAAAATCAAACGTGTTGCTAATTTTATTTTAAATTTATTCTTTTTTTTTATTTATATTGATTTACATTCTGTAACTACTTCAACTCACACCCTGACTTATTACTTGTATTTTTTTTTATTTAAATGAAAATCATTTACTTTTACCATGTTTGTAAATATGTGAGCACCATGTATCTATCAGTTAATTAATTTATATGTCATGGTTTCATTTTTAATTCTTTTACCTATTGTGGTATAGTAATTTTATTTTAGGTGCATCGTCTTCACATATTATTATTATATAATCAATGTATGCAAAATATTGTAAAACATTTTAAAAGAGTATCGGTGGAGTTTCTTGCCCATTCTTCTCATATTCCTATGTCATAGTCTGATAGGTTATTTACTAAACAATAATAAAAGAAGATAGAAATATATTGCAAATAAAAATATAACGTACTTCGTTTTAGATTTTTGATTGTTACCAAATCAAGTATTTTTTTGTAGTTAGGTGCCTGCATTTAGTTTGTTATGTTTACCTACGCGAACGTCCCACATATTTGTCACTGTTTAAAGTTCAAGGTTATTTAGCTAATTAATAAATAGATGACAACTATTAGGCAATTACCTAATATGTGAAGCCGGCCTTGTTTTAGAGGTGCGGGCGAATATTTTCTTTGATACTATCCAGCATCTGCCTAGCATTTTACCAACTATGATGAAGTTGACTTCCAGTCTATCCGGACATAGGTATCTGAATAACAGTATTTTTTCACATGGAGTGGCAGTCGCTACATGTAAGTCCACAACCCAGTTAGGTACCTAATAGGTAAAACGATACCCCTTGACCCTGGAGCCCTGGACCCTGGGACTGGTTGTCATACTTACAGGCTTATAATCTAATAAATTAAAAGGTTTTCACTTACCAGTTAGCTTGACTAGAGAATCCCTTATATCACCCCTAACTAAGTTGTAAGGGGTTTTATTCGAGAAATATTTATATGGGCAGCCAGAGTTCCAATAACAGAAAGTCGATGTCACTATGTGTATAGAGCATAATGCTACTATCACCAAAAGAATTTTCATAATGATATTTTTTTTGTCTAATCTTGCATTGGTCCCCACGTATGCTCAGAAGTCGACTAAGGCTTAGAGACGACTAAACTAAAATGTATACAGCGTTGCTTTGTAATACCGGTTGCGACATTTTTATTTGTAATGCATTCATTAATTTTGTTCATTGCATCGATGTTACAGGTGGCTTTAAAATGGGAAATACTTATTGAAATTCTTAAGATGGACACTTTTTTAAATTAATGGATCTCTAAAAATATTTTGCACTACTAATGATGTACACTTTTTTTTTTAATAATTGAACCTCTTTTTAACTTTCTGGTCATTTCTCACAGTTGGTCCCAGTAAAAAAGCCAGGGTACCCCGAACAAACGGGTTAGGTGAGGTTGGATCTGTGACCAACCACGCACGAGCCGAATTGGTCGTAGTAACTAAGCTAGGCCATCCCGTCCAAATTTCATCGGTTGCATGACGGTGGATGCCATCGTGCGCGTGAGAGCCCTCACATCGAGGGACGCAGGGTCCCGGGGTGGGTCGTCGTGGCAGTGTCACTCGACATTACCAACGCGTTTAACACCCTGCCCTGGAGCTGCATTGGGGAGGCACTCCGGTATCACCGGGTGCCGACCTACCTCCGGCGAGTAGTCAGGGCGTATTTGACGGACAGAGCCGTCATCTACCCCGGTCGCGACGACGAGTGGAACCGGTGAGAGATGTCGTGCGGTGTCCCACAGGGATCGGTTCTGGGGCCGCTCCTATGGGACATCGGTTACGACTGGGTGCTGCGGGCCGAACTGCCTGATGGCGTCAGCATGGTTTGATATGCTGACGACACGCTGGTCCTGGCGCAGGGAGGTCGCATCAGGCGGCGGCCGAAGCGATGACACGCGGGGTTGCGATAGTCGTGGAGAGGATCCGGCAGTTGGGTCTCAAGGTGGCATCATGTCTTTCAAGGGGCCCGTCAAGGCCAAAGCCTGCCGGGTCAGCGAGATGGTCTGAAAGGGTTACCGCTGGGCCGGAACATAAAGGGCTAAGGAAGGAGCACGGGTGGGTTTTAGTCTGTAAGAGTCTGGCACTCCCTTTCTCTCTACCCAGAGCAGGAAGGTCATTTGATAATTTCCCATCCTCAAAAAAAAAACGCCGTTTTTTTAGGTTTACTACTGTGATTGAAAGCGCGCGTCAGCGCTACATCGAAGTTGGTCGCAAGTATTTTTAGGTCCCTTAAATTGGAATTATTTGACGTTAACAAAAATAATCATTATATTAAAGTGATCAACCATATTTCTAGGAGTGGTCAAATGAGAATTATTGGGGGTTCAATAGAACCCCCATGAAGGGCATGTGTTTAATAAAACACATGCCCTTCAATATTTCAATATATGTATGAATTCATTATTTTTCAATCTTTTAGTTATATTCAGAACTTAATCTTGCATGGTTTATATAATTATATAATTATCAATGTACTTAATATAATTAGCATGCTAATCAATTAAATCGATTTTAAGTTGCTTTTAAAGAAGTTAAGAAAAAAGGTACACTAGCGCACAGAAGTGATAAAAGTTTAATATTATAAGACTTGTACTTTTTTCTTAACTTCATTGCATTCAATCTAAAATGTGCCAATTCGTGCGAATCGCCTATAGAAAAAATAACATCATTTAAAACTGACGACTCGCCCGATTCCGGCGAGTAAATTCGTGCTAATCGACTAATAAGCCTTACACATACCTAGTTACATCTGCACATAATAATATACATATATACACCGTGTTCCGGACGATATACATAAACTTCGACCAGATGTTCAGACCACGGAAATAAGCATTTTTCATTATGGACATATTAATTAATCCTTTTTTTTTTTGTTATTTTCATACAAACTGAATACCTTGACGTAAATCAACCGATAAGCATGCCTCTTTATTCGAATTGGCAGCGACCTATTTTCATTCATAAGATTTGGCGGGCTGCAACTTGTCAAAACTAAGTTAAAACCCTTTCTTGCTGCATAGCTCAATTTAATTTCATTAAATGAAATTACAAATATCTTTGTAACGAAGCCTTTTTAAGAACCACCCTTTGTTAGATTTAATTTGTAAAAGCTATAGAAGCGTTTGACAAAGTTGTCCCAGGATTTTGTAATATCTTTATTTAAAAGAGTGTCCATGGAGTTTCCTGCCCGTTCTTCTCCATAGAGATCTACGTTTTGGAATGGGCAACTAGCTTCAACTTTCTGACTAACTAACAGACTATTTAAATGTTGACAATTCAAAAGTGCCTGTACAAGGTTTAATTGAAATAAATGCTTTGAGTTTGAGTACATTTTGTCGTGTGGGTTTACAGCGACATCCCCCTGTAGATACACAGATAAAAATCATCTAGAAACAGATCATTCTCGCATAATTCAAACAAAGAGAAAGATGTGGTTCTATGTAGGTACCTATATCGCGGACTGTTTTCGTGGTTTTTCTATCGGCTCCAGTATTCTAATTGGAAGGATAAGAAACCTGTCGTCGGTATTCAAATAAAACAAACAATGCTGGCACAAATATTTTATTTTTCTCAACTAAGTATATAATCATCATTTTATGTATTAATAGGACAGCAATCTTTTTCTTATACTCTACCAACATACTTTAAGATT
The DNA here is from genome assembly GCA_963855955.1 of Luperina nickerlii. Taxonomy (NCBI): domain Eukaryota; kingdom Metazoa; phylum Arthropoda; class Insecta; order Lepidoptera; family Noctuidae; genus Luperina; species Luperina nickerlii. The sequence continues at coordinate 10,375,794 of OY979669.1, forward strand.
TTTTGTAAATATGCTCTTTTAAGAACATTCATATACGTCTACACAATTTATGTCTTTACTACGGTTTTAATTATCAATTCCTAATAGTTGAATAATCACGCTTGAATAGATTATACATGAGCAAAAGTGTTTCAATAACTTTCTTATAGTTCGTAATATATTTTGTCATCACTGTCCTATTAACGAATATCTGCCCAAAGTACACATTAATATTAATTGTAGGTAATACCTATTAAGTCATTCATATATTTACAATAATATACAGATAAGATATTGGATAACTGTTCAATTTAATGTCTTATATTAAATTGGCGTCTCGTCTTTATAATTACAACAAATAGAATAAAGGTGGTGACTGACTCAAGTTATTTATTTTGTTCGTTTCAAGAAACTTTCTGGTCGTTTAGCTGGGAATTACTGAGTTTAAATTGAAAATCACTCGGATGCCTCCCTACAATTCATTATACTCGGATTGTGATATTATTTCTCGTCTCGGGACATAATTTCAGACAATAATAGTGATGATTTTTATGATAAATATTATCATTCATTTTGTCCCCAATTTTGCGAAGAAGGAAAATAGAGTCGTTACATTTTCCATTCCTTTCGCTTTTTTTTGATTAAATTGTTAGCTTCCGAGACAATTTAGCTTATCACGAGATACGAGCAGTAGGTACTATTGCTTATTCTCTCAAAACAGACCACTGTCAAAATTACTCCAAAATGCCACTGTTTGTCTGTACCACTCCAAAAGTCTAAAAGTATGGAACAAAACATTCGTATGTTTTTAGACTTTTGGAGACATCGGAAAAATATTCAGTTAAAAATGTACTCTATTCTCATAACATCGCAATATCTTTTTCTGAGGTCAAATATTCTTTTCTAACTAGTGCAGTGCAAGTGAAGTCTCGACAGATGCGCATCAAAGTCGCTGACGCGACGGCGCGGTCTGATGTCAACACGTTTGATATCAGACAGCTTAAAAAATCCAACGACTTTGAATTGTGATGTCTGGTATGACGCAGATGTCATTTTGTGCATAGCCATGACTTTTCCAACTATGTATCTCTTTTAAGACCAGTGGACATCTTACTTGATAGGTGGATAATTTTAAGAGGCGAGTCGGAAAGCCAAAACACTCACAATGTATTCATTCATGGAATTTTTTTTTTGGAAAATACTTCACCTTTTTACGTTTCATAATTAGATAAATAGATATTTCACAATGAACAAAGCATACACCTTTTAAATAAAAGCCATTTATACCTAATACACAAGTTAATCACCACCTTAACCCTAAGCTTAAACGATAAAACCTTTATCAGAATAAGAATTTAAAAAAACAAAGTACACAATTTGTAGCTATCTAATTATATTTAACAATCTCAACTAATGAGCTCTTGCCTAATATTGAAATCATAATGTAATAAACATGACAAATAAATAAAATAAAAATAAAATATTGCCTTTGACAGCTAAGCCCAGGTACGGTCAGCAACAAAAGTCGATTAACACTTCAGTTTTTTTAATCTTATTTATTGAGCAAAATATTGTTCAAAATTGCAGCAAAGTACAATTTTTAGAATATAAACTCTTTGCTATTATGTGAAAAGCCTGATGCGATTTTGAACAAATATTTTTCTCAATAACTAATATTAAAAAAACTGAAGTTTTAATCGACTTTTGTTGCTGACTGTACACATGGGCGATTTTTTTTTCGCACACAGGATTTTCAACGCTCTGCTTAGCGCCGAGAGCTAAAAACCAACATTGTGTTTTTTCGACGCGCTGGGATGCACTCTGTTGCATTCTCAACACTCGGTTCAATACTGAGAGTTGACAATCCAGTACGCAATAAAATCCCGCCGCGCTATTTTTACGTCCGTGCAAACTTGGGTTAATGATCGCTATAAAAGTGTTAATAAGACTCTGATATTCTCTGTTATTTTTTTCCGCAATTAAATATACCTAATATTTAAGCAATAAAAAGGCATATCATTCAATTATAGGACATCATCGACTACGACTAAAATAATATAGTTTTGACCAACTTATATATCTGCTAAGACTACTCATTTGCGTATATCAATTTTTCTTGTACCTAATTAAAGAATTTGATAGAGCATGCCCCTCCGACTTTTTACAAAATATTATCATACCTACTACTTAAAAACAATATTATATTGTTACTTTTACGTTACACATTACCTACTATTTAGAGAGAGAAATGCATAAGACTTCATATATCACTAGATGACTCACATCCAATAGATTTAATCCATTAATTTATTTCAAAGAATTATGTTGGTCCGAAATTGGAATAGGTGATAAAGTATCTGCAAATCAAAGTTTCGTTGTTTTATCGAACGCTAGTAAAGGAAAATTAAAGTGAGGAGGATGGAGGATATTGATATCCAGAAAGGAATTGGCCTAAAGTCAGAAAAGTCGTAAGTGATTTGTGCAGTTGGCAGTACAGTAAGAGGCTAAAACGTCATGGCGGTAGACGACGATAGGTATTGATAGTATCACAAGTATAACTGTGATAATGATGTCAATTTAATAAACATCCGATTCAAAGTTATTTTGTAAAGAATTTTGTTAATTTGCTTACAAATTTGAATCAATGAGTTTAAGGTGTTAGTGACATAATGTGGCTGTTAACATAATTTAACCGGGATAGATAAATAGTATTATTTCACGAAATACCGCGTGTTTAAATAGCTGGTCAAATTGTTTTACTTGGTGCGTTAAACACAGCCGCAAAATATTCCCGCCGTAGAAATTGTGCTTGAAATGTGGGTGAATTTTATCAAGACTTGTGATACTGTATAAATTTGGGGTGGATGATCCATTCAGTGGCTACCCACCTACGGGTATTTGTACACTTAAGGAAAAAATACATTAAAACAACCAAAAAATGAATCAGACATTACCCTAGAGTAAGGAGGTATAAAAATCTATTCGGAAAATATTGCTTATTCTTTCCAGTATAATTTTTAAGACTTACCAAGTAGGGAATATTAATGAAAGATATAAGACAAAGGACAGGATTAATATAATACACATACGAATATGTGTGGGTATAATAGAGAGAGAAAATTCTAAACTAAAGGCTACGAGGGTGCAACTCTAGGAAGAAGTGAATTCTAATATTAACACCTAATCCGATGTTTGGCAGCATTCATTTGATTAAAATCCTAACTATAAAATATAGTTTCATTATTAATTAATTTAGAGAGTAAGGTATAGTTAACATTGATTACGTAAGGGGATGCTTTAAACAAATTAGTTAGTATTTAAACAGGGTACAAGGAAACCGCAAAGCCCTACTCAGCCACGATAATGGCTACCCACATCGTTCGCTCCGCTTATTTTCCCCAATCGCTTTACAAAGCTTGTTCGGAAAGTATCGGCTCTAAAGAGACCATGTTGATTTTCGATAATCATTTAAATAACAAACTGCGCTATTGCATTACGTTGCTGCTAAAAGATGGATCAACCAAAATTTCGATTCAATCAAATTACATGGCGATAAATGAAAGACATATCATAAATTGATATTAGGATCGGGGAAATATATGACATTAGAGCGGGATATGTCATAAAAGAAGGTTGATAAGCTTGTTCCTATCATTTATAAACTCGTCAAATCATATGAACAGAAGAACTCCGATCATCAATCGCGATTCTATGTGTATCATATCATAGTACCTACTTACTTTTAGACCATACTATCCTTTATCATCAATTACTGATTTCTTGTCTTCCCCTTACCAAATTAATTTGTTTTTATTACTCAGACGCCGCCCTTTTTGCTTCATAAAAGTATTTCTTTTTACTTAATACGTTAATAAAGTCTCATTTGCTTTGAATTCCATCATTGTGTCTTCATTTTAATTAGTTAGCTACAGTAAAATTAGGAACATTAATTTATATACTAATTGGTTTTATTCACAATTCTAGTATTGTGATTCCATTCAACTCCCATGAATACATTTCCAATGACTAAACAAAATTGATATTTGAAATGCTTTAATTTATAACTCTAACTTTTATTAAATACAATAAGTCATAGAACGAAATATCTATCACGATCTATACTATAGGTTAAAGCACTTTAAATTATCTGGTCATAGCTAATTAATATTCTTCCACATATAATATATAACATTTACGATCATTAATATCAATTCTACGGATTTACTCATACATAATTTTACGCCTAATAAAAAGCTTATATCAATTTACTGGACGTCAACATCTCCATACTTAACTTACTTACCGAGTACCATTATTTAAATTGTTTGACGCAGATCCAATATTGAAGAAGCAATTAAATGTAAAGTAAGGCAGCCTTCCAAATGTAATAATAATATCAAGACACTGAAATGAACACCGATTCACTAACTAACGCCTGTGAGACGTGTCCGCATCAAACAATGTAAAAAAGGCACTAACTCAACCACTACGGGTGTATTCTGGTCGATACTCCTTATCGCTCCCTCGCCGAGCGGCAATGAGAGATGAAAAGTGATTCTGAACAGACCTATTCCTTTCCAAATGCGGATTATAGCCTTTCGTTCATCCCGGATCTTGTTTAGGATCTACATTAGCTCTCTTTTCTTGAAGTGCTCCCAACAATGCTTCCCTCATCTCTCGTTCCGAGCTGCGCCATAATCGTATTAGTTCCTCTTCTGATAATAATGACAATTCTGACTTTCCACCCACCGGAGCTACCCTCGGGTATGGTGGTGCTGGTGGTAAGTCTGAATCGTCTTGAGAAACTAATATCTCGACGCTGGCTCGTGAGGTAGGACAGTCTGTGCTAAGATAGTTGTCAGATCTATCTGACACATCTTGATATGACCGAGTGGAGGATCCTTCCGCTCGCCGGACCATCGGCGAGGGTGTCCGGAGACGAGTGTTGATATCGGGAGGAGAACTGTTCAGGACGTCTCGACTGAGTCTTCTTCCTATATTATGACTTGTGCGTTCATAGATATTAGAGACTGAATCTGAGTTAAGGACCGAGTCTGTGCTAAATCTTCTTACGTTGAGACCAGCTAGGCTACATCTTTTTCTTCGGCCTCTCGGTGACCGCAGCTGTCTAGGTGATCTACCTGGCCCTGATCGCGGCGAACGATTGGACACGTCGGGGGAAGGAGATAAAAACTTACACTCTGTTACTTCTTCCGATGCTTCAGTTTCTGTTTCTACTGGTTCTTGTTCTTTTATGGAACCTAATGAGTGATCGCGTTGCTGGACCCTGATGGAAACAACAGTTTTGTTAGACGGAAATGTCGATATTAGGATTTCATAATTCAATATGAAGCTAATTCTTACCTTCTAATCGCCTGAATCATTTCATACAGTTGTGCTTTACTTTTTCGACGTCTACGCTGTTCGTGTTCCTTCTGAAACAAACTTTCATTCCTATTGTAATCTGATCAACTTAAATTATAATTCCATAGTGTATAAGTTAAAATGCAATTACCCTTTTGACACTTTTCTGGAAAAGGGAAGTAAAATGTCCTTGACGGATAGTATTGACTAGTTCTCGAGCCGCATGATGAGGAGAAACCAGTTCCACGCAGTTTATAAATCTGTACAGTTTCTGTAACAAAAGATCGACATGCATCGCATAAGTTTGAAAAAAGACGACGAAACGCAGACAACAATAGGTATAAGAAGACGCGACTCAGAAAACAATGCGGCAAAGAGAAGCGCTCGTTCAGTGTTAAAAGCCGTTCTGATCAGTGGCGCGGTCGACGTAATCCTAGAAGAAGCCATGATGGCTTCACGGTTGAGTAGGGCAAACAAAGTACCCTCAAAGTGTGGCCGACGCCGCCGGCAAACTTACGATCATACGATAGTCTTTGACTTACCTACACAACTCTACACATTACCTACAGTTTAGTTAAGAGGATTATTTTAGGTTGTAACATTAACAGCAACGTTATAATGACCATTTTACGTACTTAACAACGATATTATACCTAAAACGTAATGGAGTTGTTTGAGTTATGCTCAAGTTTCACAGGAAAGGCTAACTATTTATTTTACAAAGCTACCAACAATATTACAGTAAATTCTTGAAATAAAATGAGCCTCCTGTAAGAAACAGTTTCAGTTGTATGTTTCGTAATAGATAATTGAAATTTATTTTGTAGGTCAGTACTTAGGTAAGTCAAACAGTTACTTAATTTATATTTGAAGAAGTATTAGGTAGTATTGAGGCCAAAACTAATACTTGGAGTAGTATTGAGGCCATTTTCTCATTTAATTTTCATATAATTATCCTGCATACTGCACCCTAGTTAGTTATAATGTCAGACAATCTTCCTGATTAATTAAGTATAAACATGCTCCTCGGTCGTGACTATGTTCTTTGTTGCTATTACTTTTTTTAACGCTTTTAAAAATATCAGCCTAGTTTTTATGCAAAAAAAAGTCAGTTCTACCGTCTTTTTAGAGCATTTTAAAATAAGATTTTATTTTCGTTGTCCGTATAAAAATATACCTTCAATATCTTCCTGAAATAAAACTAGCTTTTCTCTAGTGTAACGTAGCATTTTTCGATATTTTGAGACCTTTTCAGGAAAGCGACTTTTGAGTAAACCAAACGTTTGAAAATACGAATACATATCTGATCCGCTTGAAAAATTGCAATCTTAGTGGTTTATTTGTTAGAGAACTTCTCAAATCAGACAAGGTGTAATTGAACCAACACAAAACCGCCGAGAATCGAGGGTAGAATTGATTTCACTCATTTTTAATACTTACTTATCTTGTACCAGAAAATAGTTTTGAAGGAATAATCCACGACAGCAACAGTACAAATACCTACATTTGACAATAATTATGAACATAAAATTATAACTTGCTTGTTTACTGTATAAAAAGAATTGAGGTATCAACTGTAAATTGAGTTATTTCAATTACACCTTGATCTTTAAGTAACATAAATAAATATTAAAAATAATAACTCACCTGACTAAAAAACATAATATTTCTACTTCTCCATACCGTTCCTTTGGGTTTGTGTCGGAGAACGGGCAGGGTGTATTTATAAAACAAATGCTCTAGGATCAATATGAGACAGCCCACGATCATCCCGACTCCCAGTAGAATGAATACGCCAGCGACAGCTGCCACACCTTTGGACAAAAATCATTTATTATTTTATACAAACATTGAAGTAATATTGCTACAAAAAAAAACAGTGGCACTCCGGGAGTGCCGACAGAAGTGAAAACTTGAACAAATACGTGTGTATTTTGTGAATCGTCTTATAAACAAAATGCGCGGTACCGGCTACGGCCATCCGTCTTGCGAATTTTCGATCAAGTCACGTGTCCTGACGCAAGTTTACAGTCGCCGGCACGTAACTTGGCAAGATTTTGGCGTAGTGGGAGTAAGCTAGCGCATGTTCACTTAGTGCAACAAGAAAATGGTCACTTTTATTGTTTGTCATTATAGTATGGTTATTGCCATAGATTATTTTTAAACATGTGTGTTTTCAAGAAAGTCAAAGAAAGCACAAACACATCTAACGACTCTTGCCAAGTTACGTGCCGGGGACTGTAACATTTATTACCCATTACAAAAAAGTGTACAACGCCGCTAAAGAAGTTTTCACTTCAACAAAAAAAAAAAATCATAACAGCACGCCTATTTTTCTGAAGGGTCAGGCATAGTGAATTAGTGTATCTATAGTACACCCACAGTTCCCCAGTTATGCTTACGTCTCATGTAATAGAGAGCGAGCCGATTGCCATCAACCGAGCATAAAACCAGATTCGGGTTGCTATTGAGAAATTCCTAGTAGAACCCAGTAAGACTTAAAAACCTTAAGAAAAATTAACATTTACACATAATATCAAAAACCTAAATCAAAAATGTTTACAACCAATCAATTATAAATGTTGGTAACACTTATATGTTATATATATACAGGCTGATTAGTATATATAATTGTATACCTCACTTTACTCTAATTACCAAACCATGATAATATTCACACACATATTTGAGAAAAAAAACTGTCAGATTCAGTTTCACTGACCAATTTTCATAGACAATAAGCCACGATAGTTTCAACTTCATTAATTAATAGTTAATCGCATCTTTCACCTTTAGAATTCAAACAATAATTTTAAGTCATTGCGAAACTAAATAAGTCACGAATTTTTTGTTAGTTTATTGGTGTATTTAGTTTGCATAATCAGCCTTTTACGTTCCCACTGCTGAGACATAGGCTTCCTCCTAGTGAGAGGGAGTGTAATCCACCACGCGGGCCCAGTGCGGTTTGGTAGATGTCAAATAACTTCGAATTTTTGGTTCTAGGACATGCCCGTTTAATTACGATGTTTCAAGTACACTTTCGTGAACTTAGTTTAGACTTTTCCGATTGAAGTAAATCAAAATAAATAAACTGCCAGCTAAAAACATCAAACATTAATTTTATTACGATTGTTTGTTCTTTAATAAACCCCCCCCCCCCCCTTTGGACCCCTAAAAACTGTTTCTTATGTAATGAAGCACGAAAACAGCAAAAGTTTCACTCGGAATTATAATTTAATCAGACAGTCTATCACTGTTACTTTTATTTTAATTTCGTCAAGGCCGAACATTTTCAAAGTGATCTTCAAAAAAATTTTCGTATTCAAAGGTATTTAATTGTACTCCATAAATTAAATATAACTTCCCAGTTTTCAAGTATGGCTCTTTCTTATAAATTTAAAACGATTTTTCTTTTGACACTTTTTAATACTTTTAAAATCTCTCTCAAACTCCGGTATTTTTTGTGCTTTGTGCTATGAAAGAATTTATCTATGTAACTTTTTCAAGTTTGAGTAAGTAGGAGGTAGGTGGGTACGTATCCTTCTTTGAGACGGTAACGTTTTACACAACCACTGAACCAAAGTTTCAGGGCGCCAATCTGTGTTAACCAATGGGTAATTAAATAATTAATGGGGGCTCTAATACGATTTTCAAAAAGTACAGCGAACAATTTCACAGTCAATTAAGCAACGAAATTATCAAGATCCTATTTATACATCAAAAGATTTTATCAAAATTCATTACGAGATTTATTTTCTCCACTTATCCTCCCAGATCTGTATCAAAGAATTGATCTATTATGGATAAATTCTTTCGATATTAAGTTGATTTCTTTCTTGCCACGATATATGGGTTCCATTACGAAATCTGTCAGATTGGCAATTTGTAGCATGTCCAAGGGGGCATGTTAAATTGATCGATCCTCTAAAATGAGAAAATGGAGTATATTAATCTCAAATGTGACGTTATTTGTGCTCTAGAAATAAAAAGGCCTACACATAAATTTCCTATTATTAGATGGATTGTAAATAACAAACACTTGAGAGCAACGAATTAGTCACATAAAGATACCAGAGGGGCAATTCTACTAATTTTAACAACGTTCACAGTCTGATCTCAGTCTCAATCTGTCAAAAAATACTTCAAATTTCCCTACATTTTGACAAGTTTTTGACATTTCTTTGTCGCTGAGATGAGACTGCGACTAGATTTTGAACGTTTTAAATTACGAGAATTGACCTTCTGAAAGTCTCGGAAACTATGAAAGCTAGCTTAATGAAATAATTTGTAGGTATTTAATATACAATCAAATGTTCCTTAAATTAAGAAAAATAATCACACTAATATTATAAAGGCGAAAGTTTGTGAGTGTGTGTGTTTATATGTTTGTTACTTCTTCTCACTCAAACGGCTAGACCAATTTTGATAAAATTTGGTATGGAGGTAGCTAACACCCGGGATTAACATATAGGCTACTTTTTATCCCGATATTCCTACGGGATCAAAACTTATGCGGGTGAAACCGCGGGGCGCAGCTAGTTGATCATAAATTGACCAACGTATTCGTTTAGGATTTCTTCCACGTATCCTTCGCTAGTTATAATGCCGTTTTCTATAACCACCAGCTCTATGCGACTCTCTGCAGAAATTCCGGCCCATACAAGTACGGATCCACCGCCATAGGCCACTTTCTCTTCGATGCATGCTTGCTTGAATCGCTCCACACTCTTGTTCTTCCGTCATTCTTATAGAGCATAAATCACAATACTCCAATTTAAGTGGTTTCAGCATATGATAATCTCGAAATACGATGCCCACGCTCCAATTTAGGAACGTTTGCAGGGCTAAATGGTTTTAAATTTGCTTCAAACGTCAGAAACGCTGTTTACATACCTTTTCATATAACAAAATAGAAACAAAAGCAAAAACAGATGCAGAAAATTCATAGTTCCATTTGCAATAGTTTTAATTAATTAAAATGCAATAGTTTTAATTAATTAAAAATAATTTTAATTTTCTGTTAATGTAGATACCTCTTAGCACGATCTGTACCAGCTATATTAGAATTCAAACATCTTATTGTACTGAAACTCGAGGCAAAGTACCTATATAGCCATCCATCTCAAAAATCTCAAGCAAGCGAAGTGAATGTGGAATAACAACGAAGCAACTGTGTCAGACACATATTACATTGACTAAATTATTTACGATACAGTTACCCAAGTTTGTAAAATATTGTGTAACAAACTTTTCCTGTTGGATTTTAGGCATTTTATCACTCTTAAGTATTTGTAGAATATTGTAAGTAGAATTCGTAGATATTACGTTAAATTTTGTGTAGAAACTTTAACAATATCAGATATAGATACAAAGACTTGAGTACCCGAGGCTTCGTAGCGAACAACCATAGCGAACCGCGAAGTTTTATAGCTTTCTGAGATATACCTACTCCGAGATAGCAGATCACTTGGCTCGAACAATGGAGTTTACCTAATGCTGATAGTATTCTGGTATTTTATGCCGATTAAATTACTTTAAAAACTTTGAAGTGAGTACAAATAATAGAGCAGGAATAAAAACAATTTTTAAGATCACGAAACAGTTACGTTGCCATAAAAAAGGCACGATAAAAATATTCATAACATAACTCAACTCCCTCGTGTCACTTTACTCTTAATCGGTCCTTCGAGAGTTTATCCCAAATAAGAGATAAACACAGTGTCGGTGTCAGCTCAATTTTTTCAAACGATAAATCCCATGTTTAATCTTTTAGGTCGTCTGGTGGTAATACCTCTCCCTTCAGAGCGCGACGGTGAGGGGTCGGATTAACGTGGGGGTGGCGATAAATTCTAATGAAATTTCCGCCTGAGACGAGCCATCCGACTACGTAAATGTTACGAATACACATTAAAATAGTAATACACATCGCTCTACCCAAATCGCGACACTGACAAGATTCTCGTAACATCTTTTACAGAAACTTGATTTTACAAAGTGACACGTAAATATTCATGAACCCGCACCCTAATTGCGTAACACACTATTACTCTCAATTTGAATCATTTTGAAACATATTGCTAATCCATTGCTCCATCTGTTCGAAAAGTGTATCTGCTCAACAACGTAAATAACGCAATGAATGTTGTTGAACTGTCAAATGAAACCCATTGCTAATGATAATGTGTTACGAAAACAAAACAAACAAAGTCTATTTCTCTAATTAGGCACTTTCAAATATAATGGCTTCTGTGTACATAGCTGAAAAGTTCTTGGAAAGTGAAACTATCTCTTTAGAGTAAAGCTTACCGAGTGGCTTTGGTTGGATTCCATAGTCTGGGCTGAGTTTGAAACAAGGCAAGCCACCATACCACTTTTCTGTTAGAATATCCATGTAACCGTTGGATGAATACTTAGCTATCACAGCCGATATGCTGTCCTGAAACAAAAAAAAACAAAAGTGACTTTTAAAACCGAACAAGGGTCACGGATGTTGCAAAATGTTATACAAGTGGATATATTTGTAAATGTTGGAACAATCGGACCGCGCCCAAACGATTACAAAAAAGGAAACAATAGCGTCACATCTGCGTCGATTTTCTGTATAACAAAGCGTCAAAAATAAAGGAAAAATCTCAAAGCGTATCATGATGACTCGAAACAAAAACTCTCTTTCCGTTGATTTATGTCACTGATTCAGATAATCCTCAGGGGTATATTGAACGTCAAGATAAAATGACGTATAATCGGTTTAGCTGGAGCTACATGACACCCGACTATCGATCACACCATTAGGATTTCGCGTGCGTCATCCATCAATCTTTCGTGCAAAGATCCGGCGTTGCCCACACCACTCAGGGCTCCTAAAGTCCTCCGATTCATGTAAATCTTCGCTACATTTCTTCAGAGACGTTGCTTAGTCACACTCTGCCTAATTTAGGGCACATTAATTTTGTGTCACCTATAATTTATCTATAACGTCGTGCTAAATATTATGTATTAATATGTCACTGTTCCTACCTTCAAAGGGAATCCTTTCGACATGCCGATAGCATACGCATCTTCAGCGAGAGGATGATCACCAATACGCTGCAGCTTGCATCCGTGGTCAGTGGCCCGATAATAGTCCAAAACGGGAGAGTCAGCTATTAAAAGATCTAAAGTACCATTTCTGCAACAAAAAAAAGGAAATACTTTTTGATTTTTATAGGTAAACGATTTGGAAACCGACCCTGCTCATAACGTTTTCAGGGGCAATGGAAATATTTACAAAGCAAACAAACGCCCGTCTCATGCACGCAAAGCGTTAACCTGTAAGCGAGCGGATCCCTAAAACTCGGAGTGGAATAATAAATATAATGCCTGTCATAGCTATAAAAAATACAATAAAAACAGATACTTTCAGAGTAATGTTAACTTAATCTGACGTCTGAATAAGGTACAAAATATCTAACAACAAAGTACCTCACGTGACACATTGCAACCACTCTCTCTGCTCTTAGTTTACAAAGTTGGGGGCTTTTCCGGTCTTAAAATGCGACCCTTTGTTTTGACTGGTGACAGTTTATAGCTTAATTGGTGAAATACGAAAGCGGGGTACTAAATCTGACTATAAAACAAATGTACTAAAAGGTATTAAGTGGCGATCGGAGTCCTGCGGGCTTGAAAATTTTACGAGATAGGTAATAAAATTCAAAGCGTTTTTTGAATCAAATTACCGAGTTCGCCATCGATATTCGGATTCCTTTCATTAAATGTAAATTAATGTTACGCTTTGAGTTAAAAGCGATATATTGAACTAATTGCTTCTGAAGGATTACAATAGAATTAATAATGAATCCTTAACTGATGCGGCTTGTTTCATATGCATTTCAGATTAATTGATGTTTGCGGTCTGGTCCCACAATAGAGGGTTGAGGATTGACAATCTCATTGACCGCGTGCGACATTGACAGAAAATACTATAAGTAGCGTTTAACTAAACTATACGTTTTTTTTTATTTATTTAAATTGATTTACATTCTGTAACTACTTAACTCACACCCTGACTTATTACTTGTAATTTTTATTTTATTTTATTTAAATGAAAATCGTTTATTTACCAAATTTGTAAATATGTGAGCACCATGCATCTATCAGATAATTAATTTATATGTCATGGTTTGATTTTTAATTCTTTTACCTATTGTGGTATAGTAATTTTATTTTAGGTGCATCGTCTTCACATATTATTATTATATAATTAATATATACAAAATATTGTAAAACATTTTAAAAGAGTAACGGTGGAGTTTCTTGCCCATTCTTCTCCATATGAAAACTACCTTTTGGAATGAGCGACTAGAATCAATTGTATTTGTTGTAATTTCTGACGTTCAAAAGTGCCTTTAATGTGCCTATTTGAAATAAATGCTTTGACTTTGACTTTGTAGGTATGCGGCGTCCTATAGCACATGTTTCAGAAAGGTGTGATCATCGTCCTCGCGAAAAAAATATGAACTGTCCCATACAAAACTTCAATTCCTACTCGACCCAAATGTATGGAACGACTGATATTATTTTCGCGATAAAAATGTTGGTCCCATGGCGAAAGTGATTCAGTTTGATAATCTGTAGCACATCCTTAAACATGTCCACACCTTTTTTGGTATATGCTGTATAAATAGTTTAATATTAGATAATAAATAACTACAATATAAAACCGGTTTGTTGCTTGATCATGGACAAGTAAAAGATAACTTTCATCTTTTGCTCGGCCTGCTAATACAAATTCGTACGGCAAACGTGATAATTGTGGATTCTCCGTTCAATATAGCGCTCGCCCGTGTCCAGCTGCGGACGTTTACATGTGACCAATTCTCATAATTCTCAAACGATTCAACAGATTGTCTATACAATAATTTTAGCCATTTGGTTTTCTGCTAGTTATTTAAGACTACTAGGCTGGCTTCCTTCAAAAATCTATCTAAAGATAACTTTCATAGTATCCAACAACTTTAAATACAAAGGTTGATACTTCACCGTAATAAGTTTAAAGTAGCAACTCAGTAATTTTATATGCGTATCTTATGCCTTAAGTTATAATTTGAGTTAAGTTAAATTATAATTTTGAAGCCAGACGCACAAACTTTATTATAACCGCCTGCGTCAATAGAAAAGGTTTACATAATATCTTACCTGAGTCGCTGAATGCCTTCTTCAATATCTTGAAGGGCGTAACGACGCATTTGTTGCGCCAGCTGCGGATTATTTCGTTGAACAAAGTACTCAGACACCGACGACCTGGCCGTCCCCACTCGCAGAGACAGCCACTACAATATAATTAATACTATAAGAAACTGTTCGGACACTCAACTTATACCACACTGACGTTAATTTACTTACATTACTTCGACCTTGGTAGTCATCAACCGCATTGTGAAAAAACAATCCCGCAATCAGAGCGGCTATATTGGCAGTGTAACTCGCAACGAATATCACAGAAAACCCACCCCAAACGTTTATCAAAAACTTATTAGGCCAACTCTTAGGGGCTTTGAATGCCACCAAATGTCCACATAAAAGCCCCCACATAACCCAGAGCGCACTGGAAATGCTAAAGTTCTTTGATCTTTGTCGTCCCCAAGGATTTAAACCAAAAGGTGAGAGCCATTCGTATATAGCCACAGCTATAGCAGTTACATTTAGAGACGTAAATATTGCGATCCATAGCTCTGGTGAGAATGGAAGAAGAAACGCAAGCAGCGGTATGTCTGGTCTTTGATTGGGGGCTGCTAGTATTGACACGCCACTGAAAAAGTAAGGTTGACTGTAGTCTATGACTTCTGCCCTAGCTGCGGAAACACTTAGAGCTGCAAATGACATATGAGCGGCTCCGGACACCAAATCCCCAATAATACCATTCCATTTTTCAACGCTTTCATCTGGCTCAATATCAAAAAGGTATGGCGTTTCTTCTGCGTCCTCCTCCACTGATTTGTAACCGTTACGGTATTGTGAACGATAACTCTGGTAATTTATCGGGGCATATTCGCTTGCTACCGTTTTATATTCAAATATTCGGTGAAATGGTTTGATAAGTTTCCTGGATCCGTATAATCCGTCCTCTACGATATACAAATGAAAATCGAATTCTAGTTCTTGAGCTATATTTTCCAGAAGATCCATTGCAAGTCCGTAACAACAATGCGTTTCCATTTTAGTGAATACGGGTTTAGACGTGGGGAAGAAAAAATCATCTTGATCACTTTCCCTTTCCAATTCATTAAACGCGAGGGTTAGATTATCTCGGTCGGACGTTTGTGGTCGGTGACAAAGAAGGCCCCGGAGACATTGGCCATCCTCGTCAAGTTCTCCTTCCATGACGAAAGGGGGAGCTAGTGCCGTGACGATGCGGAATATTGTGCGAGCACCGTCAGATTGTCCGTGAGCTACTAGTCTACCTCCTGGCCACACGATTGTATGGAGTCTCACGCTACGGCCGAGCACGCGTCCCACTTGTCTCCACATATTTTCTCCTTCGACTCCTGATGGTACTAAGTTTAAGAGAGCGAATGAAGCTGTTAGTGATCGCTCAGATTGTTCCATGCCTCCGGCAAGCGCCGCCGCTGCAGATATCCGCGTCTCTCTGTGAACAATATAAATTAATGACTTAACGACATAAAATTCATAAATTTAAAAGCCTTCGTATTGAACTGCGCACTAAAGACTTATTTCACAATACTCGTGGAGACAGGTCAAATGAAGCTAGAGTAAAACTTTAATATCTTGACCTTGTAATATTCTAACTAATTACAAGGTCATGATCGGGTTGGTGAAGGTCAAATAGAGTTTTATTCTACTGATATTTTCAAACGAAAGTAGTATGCACCTAAAAATTCTAATTTAAAAGATTATTAAAAAAAAAGAAAAATACGTTTACTTAGAAACACGTGCATACAAAAATATAGTTAACTCGAGTAGGTAACCAGAAAAATAAAACAAAATAGATCTACATATAATCACGAGCACAAAACAGAAATAGTCGATAATTACACGTCATGACTGTGACAAGAAGGCTTCCATTCACCATGATGCTGTGCTATGGGGGACCCACAGCACAGCGCAAAAACTCACATACTACATTCGATGTTAGTAGAAGCAACTTTAAAAATAAGGTTGCGTTGGAACTTTATTCTCAAAGTATTCAAATAATACAACCAGTAAATTGCGAGGAGCATGAAGGATTTATTTTCGTATTCCGAAGAATCGACAAGAATTAAGGGCTTACTTATAAAACGGTGGTATTATGATACAAAATACTTCGAAACCACTATATGAAACGAAGTCAAAACAACTCTGATAAAAATAATAAAAGATTTTATATCAGTGGACAAACAGTAGAACAAACATTTCTCCAAAGATAAAATAATAAAGTAGTAAGCTCCGGATAGGGCACATTTCAAAATAAATAGAATAGAAATAGAATAGAATACTCTTTATTATGTAGGTACACCATATAAATTACAAACATAAATATAGCAACTGTACAAAGGGTGACACAATGGGCGGTCTTATCGCTAAGAGCGATCTTTTAAAAGACAACCTTTGGATGGATTTAAAAATGGGAAGGACAGACAAATACTGTAGGTAGTCCGTGGTGTACCGTAGAATAGAAATCCATAGAATATTATAGATTTTATTAAAACTAGCAGTATCCAATTTCCTGATACTATGTGTAGATTTACAGGCATCTTTAGTTGCATATCAGGGTTAACGGGAATATTATATCTTTATAATAAATTTATTGAATTTTACAATTCTATACTTTTCATTGAGATTATTAAAAACAAATGAACTTTGCGGTAATAGTAGGGACGTTCTCGGTATAAACGTATTTAGAAAAGATAGATCACAGGCGAATTTCTTAAACCACCACACACAGTCACAAACGGTTGACACAATATTTTCCTTTAATTCCCAGAGCTTCCACTCGAGCTTGGATATATGTTTTTAATATACAGAAATAGTTAAGTAACAAAATCGTGTGGTTTTCGGCCCTCAGTCGAGGAAATGGGTGTGAACATGCAATATCCGTGTAGGCCCGCCGATACCCGCATTCGACCCGAGCTCGGCCCGCACCAAATGATAAAATAACACTACTCGACCTACACACGGGCTGTTACAATATTTTAATGTTTCATTTTAAATATAATTCTTTTTAAAATTACCTACGCAGGAACGCTTTTTCACGGTACCTATTTAGTATTTTTTTTAATTGGAAAATATTCAGTAACGACTGTTATTGTAGGTACGGAATTTTAAGTGGAAAGCTATCGAATTCGGTCGTTCTTAGTTTGTTTTTGGAAGTTCATTAATTTTAATATGGCGATGAAAATCATAGACGTGACAGAAACTAATAAAAACTGTTGGTGTAGAAAAATTACTCTCTTCTGCGAAATAAGCGACGAGCCGCTCATACATGCCATGATTTGTAATAGGTGTCACTCATTTTGACGCTTCTCTGACGCATCACAATTCCCCGACATAATTTTATTATTTTACGTGCATATTATCTATTATTACCTAAAAGTTATTAAAAATGGTAAATTGTCAATCAAAATAAATTATAATTATGTAGCAATTCTATTGCTGACAAGGGCCACATGTTTTACCTAAAACATTATCAACGCTAAACGACCGCCGCCAGAGTCTGTTCAAAGTTTCACTCATCTCTAATCCGGGATTTAGACTCAGGGCAAACGTCCCTGCGACGTCTCCCCAGCCAGCCGGTTCAAAACACTGTCTTTGGAATTCTCTTCAAAGCCAAAGCAGCAGATGTCTACCAACCATTATTATTCCTTGTGCGTAAAACCAAAGGGATTATCCGTAACACGCCAAAGAACTTTGTGTCGAAAAAAGTTAAAATTAAAGTCATTATTTATAAACTAAAACTTTCCTCACTCAACATTGTGCAAGTATTTGTGGCTGATCAACGTTGCCCTTTTTTCGACTTTTGCTGATGCATAGTTAAATTTTATCGAGTCGAACAAATGAATGCCCGTGGCACTATTCAAAAAAATCAGCACGTGTAGGAAATAAATGGGGTTTGCCATCTAACAAGAGGTTAGGTTGTGAAGACATGTGTAATAAAAGGGAAAATGATTGCGGAGAAGGAAGCATTGTAATGGCCGCTAAGCCGAGAGTGCGTAAAACTGTATTCACCAGCGACCTGACCTATTTAGCTGTCCTAATTTCTGAATGAACTAAAAAGGGAACTATCTGCGTCAAGTCATGTCAATAGATGGCGATCATTTCTTCGAGTCAGCCTGCACAGCCTGGCCGTCTGCCAAAACTTGCTGCCATGCAGTTCCGACTTCCGACCGATTTATGATAATGTGATCGAGTTGGATTATACCCAAAAAATATTACGATATACTTACTGTGTATCTTCAGTGTCTAATTCAATCGTGTTAATTTTAGATACCTGGTTAGAAAAATGGAAAGATCAGATTTTATTTTCGAATTACGAAGTCATGTTGGTAGGTACGTAGGCTAGGTATGCTTAGTCACTTCAATGTTAAGTTATTGCTAATCGATGTATTGCCGCAAAGTAGATGGATTACCCTTAATGACTTCGCTGCTGTCCAGCAACTCCATAATTAATAAAACGGTTGTGCGCAGTCTAATTATTTGGTTAACTCCGTATTTGAAGCATTTAATTAAACGAATTGGTGTTCCGGACTGTTTCCATTTTTATCAAAATACTCGTATTTTAATAACATTGTATTACAAACATCAAGGAAAATTACTTTCTTTATATCCAAAGTTCCTAACAGAAAAAGAATGTGTTATGAGTTCAGGGATTTTAATATTGCCTACTACTTAGGTAGACGGAATTCGAGCTATTTAACTTCAAATTGGAAGAAAGCACGAACTAATTTAAGCGCCAATGAATGAAGGCAACGCTATTAGTCACTTGTCGTAGTCAGAGAGCAAACTATCTCAGGAGCTGTCCTTTATTTTCTAAAGTAACTCGGTGATTTCACATGGAGTAAGGAAGTATGAACCTACCGCTAAAACATAATTTTTTACTATATGCTGCCTGGCCAGAAAACAATACTAACGATGGAAAAGTTTTAAAAGTAGGTACAGACGCCAGCACATCAACCTACCACAATCTGTCAGATTTTCCTAATCAACTTTGAACCTTATGCCTTAGCGATAAAGTTGAAAATCTATTGAAGAAATCTGACAGATTGTGGTAGGTTGATGTGCTGGCGTCCGTACTTTGAAATGTACGCCGAAGAGTTTTAAATAAAAAACTTACTTCTAGTCTTGTTTGTTAGTTCTTAAGTAATTTCAGAAAAGACTTGTAATTTCTTTATTTAATATACGAAATTGTATTTATGTAATACATGTTATAGGTATTCGTAACTACATATAAGGTAAATATGAATATGGCCGGGCTTGTGGCCAAGTAATAACAGCCGCTCGGGTCGATGGATCAGGTTAAACTACACTTGCCGCGGTTAGGCCATGGATGAGTGACCATCTGATTCTTTACATACGAAGACCCTTTCATGTATCGGAAAGCAGGTTAAGCCGCTGGCCCCGGGTTTCATTCGTGGATCTTTGACAGTCGTTACGGGTCGTCAGAAGCCCGAAAGTCTGACAACCAGTCTTTCCAAGGGGTATCGTATTTGAAAAAAAAAAGAAGAAAAAGTATTTACCTCAGTAACTGGGCTGTGGAGGCCAGACAGACAGTCGCTCCATGTAAAACACTGGGATTTAGCTACGCCGGTTAGACTGGAAGCCGACCCCAACATAGTTGGGAAAAGGCTAGTCAGATTGATTGATGTAAGGTAAATATGAATACAATGTTTAGGGCTGGTCTAAGATAAACGCCTGAAACTTTATTCTTATACCTCAAAAAGGTTCACAATTCATATTCCACTTCAAATAAAACGTTCACTAACGTGTGTTTCAAGATGAACGAGATAATAAACGCTCAAAATGGCGGTGATATTCCGAACAAAAAGTCTCATCAGTATCATAGCATGCTCATGATTTACAGAAAGGAGAGAATTGATTCGATACAAGGTTCATTTATCATTTGGTGGATCCTAAGCATTTACACGCTTCTTCAGGATACATTACAGCAATCCCTGAATAGGGTTAAGATCGGATGCCGATCACGTATTTTATTGAATAACGTTTCTCGGAACGTGTGCCTTCCTACACCACCATTAGAGGGTCAAGAGCGGGGGTCCTTGAAAGTCTCACCTAGATACATGACCTGATTTAAGGTTCTCTATTTTGTCAATAGATGTGTTTTGCTTTAGATATGAAAGCTAGATTAGTGATGTCTTATTTTTAATCGACTTGAAAAAAACAGGAGGAAGTTTTAATCAATTTGGTTGTATTTTTTTTATGTTTGTTACCTCAGAACTCCGTCATTTATGTCACTGTTACTAAGCAAGAGAAGGTATACGAATTTATGAGGAGTAGGTACCACAGCTGCTAAAAAGTACAAATAAAAACTTTATTATAAAAAACAACCAACTTCCAAAAAAACACTACTAAGTGAAAAATTACTTAAACTTCGGAAGTCGGTGGCAAAAAAAAACCAAAGACTCCGACTTCTGACATTAAAATTTTTTTTTCACTCTTTTGCGTTTTTGTGGCAGTTGTTTGTTTTTTATTAGAATGAAAAGTTGGATACAAAATTAATTATATATCTGAAAACGGAGACTTTTCAGTAACGCATTTCGTCTTAGACCCGCCTACTAGAAGTCGTCTGTAAGTAAGCGCTCAACGGCTTCATTTTTGTTTTTATTGTCGTTTTGAGTGTATTTTTCTTATGAACAAAGTCAAAGTCAAATCATTTATTTCAAATAGGCACATTAAAGGCACTTTTGAACGTCAAAACTTACAGTAAAATTGAATTGATTCTAGACGCCCCTTCCAAAAGGTAGTGTTCGTATGGAGAAGAATGGGCAATAAACTCAACTGTTACTCTTTTAAAATGATTTACAAGGTTTTGTATACATAATATAATTATATGTGAAGACGATGCACCTAGAATAAAATAAGTATATCACAAAAAGTAAAAGGAATTAAAAATGAAGCAATGACAGGTAAATCAATTATGTGATAGATGGTGGTGGATGGTGCTCACATATTTACAAATATTGTAAAAGTAGATGATTTTCCTACAATTTTAACAAGTGTGTGAGTTACTATAGTCACAGTTTGTAAAAATAAATGTCATAAACATTTTAAAATTATAAATTAAATTAGGAACCAGTTTGATTTTGTCTAGACTCTAGATTGTCCTATGGAGCAGGGCCAGCATGTTTCTAAACATTCTTACCTTGGATATAATCCTCTAATTTGTAATATCCTTGTTTGCATAGTGTACTTTTAATATAAGTTTTAAATTTTCTTTCATTTGGTTGTAATATGTACACAACACAAGGTATTTAGTTGTAGCATTTAACACAGTACCCCATACAAGATGTGTGTACTTTAGATAATCTGCAAAAAGGTTGATCTATTTTATCTTTATTTCTAGTATTCAATTATGTCTATCACTTATTTTATTAAAAATATGTTGATTTTTTCTTACATACATAATATGTATTTTCATAAATGAATTGGCAAGGTACCGTCATAAATTAACCTTTTTAATTAGTTCCCTAAGAGATTCACGGCGACGTAGATTATAAATGGCTCTAACAGCTCTCTTTTGTAAAATAAAAATGGATTCAATGTCAGCAGCCCGACCCCATAGTAAAATGCCATATGACATAATAACGTGGAAGTAACTAAAATAGACCAAACACGCGGTTTCAATCATAAGACATTTTCGGGTTAAGAACCAAGTGGTCTGTAATTATAATCTTTAGTAGGTACCTTATATAAATAGATACGTACTACCTACAGAAACGAATAAGATTTAATTGCATACTTATATCGTTTGTGAGTAATATGGCTGTTGGGATCTGACCCTTAAAGATAAAGTAATCCTCACGTCTTCCTTACCAATAACAAACGGGACGTGCTGATAGTTTATATTAGAAGGGCGAGTGGGTTCACTGAGTTAAGCTGATGCCCGTAGTAAAAACAAGGGTGCAAATCAATTTTAGGTTATATCACCATTAATAATATTCAAATTTACCAATATACTCCTAAATTGTTTCATGATAGTGACTATTATTTAATATTTATGGTCAATATGTGCGTAAATGTGTCGAAAAGATACATATCCCTGCCTCACTAGCACTAATTTAATAAACTGTGCTTTAAAATAGCTTGTTCATTTTTTGTGTCTACAAAGTTAGGTTAGGTTAGCAGCATCAAATTGTTAACAGTGTTTAAATACTAGCCTTTGAACTTTTATCTAGCGACCCGCGCCGATTTCGCATTGGTGTAATTAATAATGCCATAACATTTCGAAAATCGAACGTGAAAATCTAATTGTGTATCCTAGGTTTCCCGTTAAATCTGTCACTCAGTTCCACAAATCGACGAATCTTCTCATTCTAGATTTAATGCGACGGTAACTAACGAAATCTTTTCTAGGGAGTTTACGTCATTCGGTTTGCACTCAAATCACGTAAGAGCTAAATTAGAACCAATTTCCTCTATTCTGTTTCGAAGAATTGGGTTAAGGTGGAGATATACTTTGGTACCGGTATTGTACCTAATACAAATGAGGAAGCTGTAGGTATATTTACACTGCTCTCAAAACGGTGAAGGAAAACATGTCTTCGAACCAAAAATTCGAAGATATGTGACATCCACCCACTCGTGCTGAACTCGCGTGGTGTATTTTAGTCCACTCTCTCTGATAGAAGGAGGCTTGTGACACAGCAGTGGGTACATTGTAGGCTGATTATACTATGCCTTTATCAATAGTACCTCACATATTACAGTTTTTGTTTTGAACAATAATAAATATGCTCGCGTTTGGACAAATACCGTCAACGACAGGGGCGTGTACGCTTGCCAGGAAGTTAACTTTGCCAAAACACTTCAAAAAGTAAGTAACCAATTATTCCAAGTGTCTGTAACTTCAAATTAATAAACAGACTAAAACTGGGAGATGAAGTGACAGTCAAGAACTAACTGAACAGCGCAATCTAAAGTACCAAGCTCAGAAACTTCCAAGTTCATTAATAAATGAAGTGGGAAGGCACGAGTAAAATATTGTATCCCATTGATTTTCTGAGTGGCCTTCACTAAACCCGAAGAGACATGTTTGTGAAATTGCTGTAACTCTCTGACCTCAGCACATATTGGAAAAAGCGGGAGCTTGTGGGAACCACGACACTTCGAACGTGTTTGCAGTTTTATATATTTTTCTTTTGCATTGAAATATGAAAGCTACTGATATGACGTGAACGTGACATGTCACGCGCTGCTGTTTTGTTTTTACGCGTTTTTCACACGCTACGTGTACCGTGTAGCGTGAATTTGGATTATATTTTTTGTGCGTACCTGCCTACCTGTATGAAGTTTGCATTATAAATATGAATGATTGATTTATTCGTTTCTTTGAGCATGCCTGTTTTCTAGGGAGTTGTTATTGTTTAAAACAAAATTAAATAAACGAGAAAAGGAGGGAAAATACTGCTATAAAGCAAGCTAAATAAAATTCTCAAAGGAAGCACGTGTAGTATCGTCTGACATCCTGCTTCCCATCTAAATTTTCAGGGACCCCTGAGGTTATTATGGGTCACAAACTAAAACCAGATTAAAATTAATTGTTTGAAACTTATAGCTCAAAAGCAAGCAAAATATAAAATGGTCTACAACGCTTTCAAAGTCAAAACTTTGAAAGCGTTGTAGACCATTTTATATTTTGTTAGTACTTGTTGACAGGCCTACACTTTAATTTGAAAACATTGTAAAAGCCAATTATTTTGAAAAGAGTAACCATAGAAATTCTTGCCGGCTCTTCCCCATAGGAAACGAACAATAAATTGGAACCGTGCATCTAGCTCCTGACGTTTCATAAGTGCCCATGTAGGTTTATGTGAAATAAAATATTTTTGTACCACCCTATCGCTTTGGGATATCCTGTATTGATAGAAGTGTTGTGTTGTGTTAAATAAATAAATAAATTTTGATTTTCCATGAATTTTAGGTTCTTAAGGTCAAACTAGTGTTGAGGTCGGTGATATGTTAATTAAGATGGACACAAAAATGTGCTTGACCCGAGTAGCTGTACGGATACACGACTCATCATCTGCCTAGCCTTTTCCCAACTATGTTGGAGTCGGCTTCCAGTCTAACCGGATGCAGCTGAATATCAGTATGTTACACGGAGCGACTGCCTATCTGACCTCCACAACCCAGTTACTGGGTAATACCTGCACTGCACTGGAGGACATTTTCAAGGTTCTGGACTGGAATGGGGCTGGCATTAACATCAATGGCGAGTACATAACTCACCTTCGGTTTGCCGACGATATCGTAGTCATGGCTCGTGATCGAATCAGGAATGAGGAGATCCGCAGGAGAACCAAGGTAACCGACATAGCCCGAGAATTGCCAAACTTAAGTAGCAGTGGGCATATTGCTACCAGAACAGATGGCCGATGGGACCGAAAGGTTCTAGAGTGGCGATCGCGTACCGGAATACGTAGCATTGGAAGGCCTCCCACAAGGTAGTCCGACGACCTTGTGAAGGCGTAGGAACCTGTTGGATGCGAGAAGCACAGAACCGGTCGAAGTGGAGGTGCTTAGGGGAGGCTTATGTCCAGCAGTGGACGTCTATCGGCTGAAATGATGATGATGATTACGATACTTCTTGGTAAGACTGGTTGTCAGACTTTCGGGCTTCTGACTACCCGTAACGACTGTCAAAGATCCACGAATGACAGCCGGAACCAACGGCTTAACGTGCTTTCCGAGGCACGGAGGGGTCATGGTATATAAAGATGGTCAGCCATTCAAAGACCAACCGCAGTAAGCGCAGCTTAACCTGATCGATCGACCTGTACCTGACCTGACGGATACACGACTAAGGTACTATAAACTCTATGAGGTATCTCCGCAATTTGGTGGTGGTAACACCCTCGTCACTGTCAACTGGTAATGCGGCGCAACGCGATGGACCGCACAACGAAGCAATAAATAAACTTCAACAGTTTACTACGCGTATCAACCCCGCATTTAATTGTCTTGATACTTTTTTCAAACTTTAATCAAAGGGTAATTGCAACTTTCTCTCTAGAAATAAATAAATTCTGCGAAAAGATGAATAGATTCTCTTTAATCAGAACTTTATTAAAGAAGTGAATAGAGCTGGGCGGTAAACTCAGCTAAAACAAAATAAAAGTAAAACGATTGGAATATGCCAAGATTTTTTCCGAGCGTATTTCAAGCGTATCCTAACCTATTCCGGAGCTAGTGCTCCCGTTTGGCATCAAGTGGAATGCGGTCAACTCCGGTCTATTGAAAAAAAAAAACAAGTGAACTTTACATATAGCCAGGCTTAATTTTCTTATTTTTAATACAAATAGATATGTTTTGATTAGTGTTACTGTTGTTTTATTTATTAGAATTCTGATGAACTTGATTAAAAATAATTAAATTTGTTTCGGTTAAGTACATTAGTTGTTTATTTGGATTCTATTCAAATTGATTGAAATCGTATAAAAGCTCCATAATACCAAATCTCCTACATAGCAGCATAAAGATTGTGTTGCCTAGCTATCTATTTTTGGGGAAACCCTGAATTATTGCGGTACGATTTATTTGATTGAACCTGATAGTAACCGGAGATACTCCAGCGAAATAATCAGGTAACAGTCTTCAGTTCTTTGATGTATCTTCTGAACTGCAAAAAAAAACATTTTAAATCGCGGCATGGATTTTGGTTGTATTCGAAGACATGTGACATCTACCAACCCGCATTGGGCCCGCATTGTGGATTACGGCCCACTCCCTCTCACCGAGACGAGGCCTGTGACCCAGCAGTGGGAACATTATAGGCTGATTAATGCATATTATGCAAGGATTTTGGTATAAGCTTACAACAAGGAAACTGAATCTTCGCACATCAAGCCACTCACGCCGCGACTAAACGATTTAAGATCTAAACTCACACTACGGAAGCGCAGAACATCTATGAATCAATGCCAAGAATCGGATTACGTTACACGAAACGAATGGTGTAGGTCACTGCGGGTGACCAACGATGTCTAGTAGATAAGACTTTATGAACCGTAATGCGGCCACCGATATAAACCCACGAGCTGCTCTTTAAGATAGAGACACTATAAAAGTAATCTCGCCTCGTTCTTATACCCGCTAGTCAATTTGCTTTTATGGTGATGTTCCGCGCTTGTTACCCTTCTATTATCATTCCTAGGTTGAATGTATCTATACTTAATAACTGTAAAACGTCTTAATTGTTTTCCTTAACCACGTTCTGCTCCCACGGCAATGAATTCTAATTTTATTTACATTTACGTTCAGCACTAATTTGCTCTCTGTTAATGTTTAACGGTTAATTAAGTCGATTGTTAAGTTTATTGATCGAGCATTAAGTTCGTACACAACAGTTTGCGTCGTTAGCGTGTCAATTATAGTATCGATTCAATTATCTTCTTTAACTGTTGGCAACTTGTTGCAAACAACACATTATTTTCAGTGTCGGTCCTAAAATCAAGGGCGCTGTTTTAATCTTTCATTATCACCCTCATGATGCGAGCACAAAAGAATCGACATTCATAAATTTGCGGTTCACAACCTCTGGCGTTGAACATTATCAAAATTAATATTTTAATAAGACGCCACCGGCAATAGGCAGGATCCGTCATGGTGTGAGCAGCAATCACTCACCGCCGCCGCTACTCCCGATATCCTCAAGGTTCTTTCTCAACTTAAATCGAGGTCATTAGCAGCTTTATAACTTAGCGCAAAGTTCAGCACTTGACAAAAGATATTTCTGCTGAATAATTTCGGTACCATTATCTATTTTATTGGACGCCGGTGAAAATTTTCAGTTTTTAATAGTCATTATTTGAAATTGGTTCTTGCGACGGGTTACAATTATACGTGGTAGTAACATTCGCTTTATTATTAAAATAAAATTAAAACGATGCTTTATAGTATTGAGTATTTGAAAGAGTATTAAGTTCAGAGTAGTAAGTACGTATCAGTAGTCCGTATTACATATATAACAATAAATCGAACAATTATTTATGAAATAAATAATTTCAAAACAACTAACTGCTTCAACATAAATCGGCTTACAGGGTATTACTCTGGGCAACTCAGGGCATTGAACCTATGCTACATAAGTAAGTACCTAAATAGTGACGACTACCTAGTTTAAAAAAAACTGCAACGTAGATAGATTACCTTACAAATTCCGTAGAGAAGTCAGCGGCAGCATCACTCGGTTCTTCCCAGCAGGACGCGGTGGCATCGCTCAAAAACTGCGCCTGAGCAGACCATGCGTCACAAGCACGTAGCACACGCCTAAGCGCACCAACTGTCATTCGCACTGCTGCACGTATAAACGCCCGATCTATACATAATACAACCTTGCCTTTAAAAACATTTAGATAAAGTTGTTCAAATTTACGTAGTGTATTGTTGGATTTCTGATAGCCTGTTCAGTTTATTTTTTTGAAGAACCTCGTGTCGGTCATAGAAGCTTGTTTTACATTAGGTGATATGGGTTGCTAGATTTTGTTTAACCAATCATAAAACGTAAAATTAGACAGTAGAAATATTTTTAGCGAACATTGAACTCATTTTCTAACAGTTGATCCTTAACCCATTGAGTGTCTAATTAGCAGACACAATAGAATTTAATTGTTCTTATGTCGCACTGTGTAACATAAGACATTCGAAAGGTTAAATTAACTTTCAGAAACGGAGGTCAATGTTCGCTGAAAACGTGTAAGTAAAAGATGCCAGACAGAACTTTCATGCTCGACTCAGTCCACGAATCACAGTGGTCCACAACAAGAGCACGACACAATCACATCTCAATAACGTCACGTATTTTCAAGCTTTCACACTAAGCCTTTTATGTAGTGTTCTTTGTATAAACCTACGTTAATCTAGCTAGAGGACCATTCGATTGAGTCCGCTATAGCTTTAAGAGCACAAAACTTTGATCGTATCAATCTAAAGTTAAATCTGGCTGGAAATCGAACACAGAATACCAAAAGGAATTGGTGGATTCTACAGTTTAAAAAAATATATAAACTTTGAAAAAACTTTTTGATTAGCAGTTAATTTTAAAGCGGTCTTAAAGTGCTATTAAATTAAGAATAAAATATAGATATACGTTAATTTCATTGTTTGATGGGTCGCCACTCACCTATTTTCACTGGCTGTGGATGCAGAGCCAATAGTCCGACAGGAAGGCTTTTGAAGATCACAGTTATGTTATCTTTAAAATTTTGTCTTTCTTTCTCTAATATTTCATCCTTCTTCAAATGTCTGTCACTTCTTTTTTCAGTTTTGTCTTTAAAATTATGCACCGAAGACGCATGCACCTTGGGATTCATTATGAAATCACTAATATCACTTGATAAATCTATTCTATCATTTATTCTTCTAATATCATCATTACTATTTATATCATCTCGTTCGAACTTTAAATTTTTAGCTACATTCACATTTTCTACATCTATGCTATTTACATATTTATTAAAAGATTCATTTTTCATTTCCCTATAACTATTACGTCTACTATTATTTCTATTATGAAAGGGCATTCCCTTCGCAATTGAATTGTTTTCGATTTTAGAAGTTTCAACGCCTTTGTTATTTACATTATAATTTCTCATACTTCCCGAACTAATATTGCGATTACTAACATACAATTTACTAAAATTTAAATATAATAATTTGTTGTTTACACTGTGTGCTTCTGAAATATTTATATTTCGATTTAAACGACGAAATTTTGGATTCTTAGAACTATTTTTTAAATAAAATTCTTCACTGACAAATCTTTTTTCTACGATTTTATCAGTTTTCATCAAAGTGTCGGGGTCTTTTTGATCTTCTATTGTATTATTGTCAGCATCGGCTCGTTTGCTGCGGTAAAAGCGTTCGTATACCAGTGCTTCATCATTATCCCTTAAGCTGTCTAAATCTTGACCGTTATCTTCGGTATAAAGGGTTCTGTTACTTATATGGTGGAAGATATCAACATCTTTTGAAGCATCTAGCCAGATCCAAAAAAAGTTTCCTTCGAGCATGTTCAGTCGCTTGGCCTCATCCATAACAAGCTTAGCGTAATTGACATCACATATCAAGACAACAACGCCTCGGGTCAGCCTTGATATCTCAGCTAGCCGCCTGCACACACAAAATAAATTGAAGTACCTACTATTGTTGCTCACGCTGTCGTAACACAACCAATAAAGTTTTATTGTTGTTCGATAGCTAGTAGTTCAAGCTTCAAATCCATAAAGATTCAAAATGTTCACGACAAAATTGGAAATAAATTCAATTACCTGAAAAGAACGTGGCGAGAAAACTTTTTTGGAAGCGACAGCCATTTCGGATCTAAAGGCGGAGCAGTTATTATTGAAGACAAGTCTTTCCGTAGGGATAGTGTGGTGTAAATATCTTCTTCTGCTAGCAAAGTAAAGGAGTGCCAGTGGGTGTGCAGCAATGTTGCTCTGGAAATAAAAGAAAAACCTATGAACTTTCATAATATTCCATAAAATTCTTTTTTAATTTAAAACTTAGAAGGAATTTTACCTGAGTGCGTGTAAAGTTTCTCGAGCAGTGATTTCCAGTCGAATCTCTAGTGGGAGCAATTCCTGTGAAGAAAACAACCTTTCATAAGTATACATAAGATGCTGCATTACAATAATAATTCAGTTAATTTATATATCCGCACCCCAACCCTCATAATACTCAATTGTATACATATCATATCGTCCGGATCAGACCGAAATCCGTATAATTTTTATTTGAGTGGTAATATCCTAATCATGTCGCGCTTTTTGAGGTTGTTATTCGTCTACGTCGAGTCGTAATCGGCACGAAAGTGAGTAATAAATGGCCATAATTTACCGCGACACCCGTCCTGCGTTAGCGGCTCGAATGCGGGATATTGCGGGGAATATCTCACCTCTCGCATAAAAGTTTTCCTACAGAACGACGGAGAATATAATGTCCGCACATCAGGAATATTATGCACCTCATAAAAATCTGATTTGATCCACATGTGACAAACTCGGGCGTATCTTTATCTGTGTTTTAAGACACTGCCGCGTTTTATTACTTCACGCATTGTTTGTTCTTTTTCTAAATGAATGTAAGTCTATATATTTAAATAAAAGAAAGCACCTGGTTTGAACAGATTACCTTGTAAAGATGTGGTCATGATGTATAGATCTACTTAGTATGGGATTAGAAGGTCACAGAGAATACATTGATATTTTGAGCAATTAATATGCTCCATAAGTCTCTTTAATTAATTTGCCTATTGAATACACCTCTCAATACCTTTATTGTATACTAAAAACTCAAGGCTACTTGTGACAACCATCCACATCATAGTATTTATAAGAATCCAATTAATTCTGCCCAGGTATCCGATTTAAGTAACTGTATACCTGCGTAATAATGAAACATCCCATTATAACTACCTGGTATTAGGACTAGGCCTGTTGGAAGTCACATTGAAAATTAGTCACTAAGGTGATATGGGCATTCCTGACCTCGCTCCGTGAGAGAATAACTAGATTCCGCTAGCTCGAAACGTCAACTTCAGGGAACTCTGCATAAACCCACGTCCACACACAGCTTAAACGACGGTGGCGAACTAATTTACGTACGCTGTCAGAGCATTTTAAACACCAACTTTGAATTTGCTAGTCACATTCTCTCACATTTGCGAATGAACAATTTCCTGAAGCCAACAACGGTAATATGCGATTTTACATTTGTTTGCGAGAAAATCGTAGAGAATATTTTTGTTAAGACAAAATAACTTTTGTTGTGCTTGTAAACGCATTGTTGGAAAAGGCAGGTTTTAAAAAGTTTTTGTAATCGCGATTTATTTGCGCGTAATAGAACGGTTCGCTTACACGCAAAAGGTGGTCCCGACAAAATTGAGATAGAGAGATTTATGTTGAAAATTAAGGTTCATTTGCGAAGCCTGGCCGTTCACTAGGAGTTCAAAGAAAAGGTAAGGAGAGAGATATCTAATAATGTCATCAGCATATCCTATAAATAATGTCGGAACGTGTCGCACCGTCAGTTGGTGCGGTCGTCACGTAGACGCATTATTTCACTGGCTCGTTGGCTATTCCCGACTTTATCATAGCAAGGACGATTAATAGCTCTGCATAAATGGAATCGTTGGCAGTCTACCTAGCCGACGACACCCTCGACAACCCGTGTTTTTCATGATACAACCGTATACGCCATTAGGCGTAAACAAAAATTATTTTGTTTTTATCGCGTGTTATTTGTCTTGAATTCAGTCCTACGTCAGTTTCAGACAGAGCAAAATAATTTATTATGTGATTCCTTAAAAACCCAGTCGAGTAATGGCATCGTAAACTTTTGATAATAGGGGTCGACTATCATCGATATTCTCTTCGCCTACAGTTCACGCTGAACATAATTTATGGTTTCAGAAGGGTTGGCTTTAAAAACATCGAGTGACACATAATATTTTTTTCAAACATTCATTAATTATTTTTTTTTATTTCATTTTACCAATTTTTTATCATTTAAACTATATTATCACACTAATATTATAGAGGCGAATGTTTGTGAGCGTGTTTGTTTATATGTTTGTTACTTCTTCACGCTCAAACGGATGGACCAATTTTGATAAAATTTTGTATGGAGGTAGCTGACACCCTGGATTAACACATAGGATACTTTTATCCCGATATTCCCACGGGATCTACACTTAAGCGGGTGAAACCGCGGGGCGCGCCTAGCATTTACCT
The DNA here is from genome assembly GCA_963855955.1 of Luperina nickerlii. NCBI lineage: Eukaryota > Metazoa > Arthropoda > Insecta > Lepidoptera > Noctuidae > Luperina > Luperina nickerlii. The sequence continues at coordinate 10,408,076 of OY979669.1, forward strand.
AATTTTAAAAGCTAACAGTCTTAAAATAATAATATGTACAAGTATAAAAAGGAGAGGAAAGAATCAAAGGGCATCAAAAAATTCGTCCGAATCGCTGTCAATAGGAAACGTGCCCAAAAGGCAGCATTGTCATGCAATGTGGCAATGGCCTTTTTCTGCCAGCCCTCCGGTCACGGTTACCCACAAAACATTTTCCTCAACAGCCACGCCTGTTAAAAGTCTTAAAGCTGATGTAGTAGATTCCATTTCTCAGTTTAAATAAGAAGGCGCTGAACATGGAGGCACGTTTGCCATCAACTGCCATCGCGGTTTAAAAGATAGAACACTTTGGCTGAGACAGTCTACTTAACAACAACTTTTGTTTTATGGCTTTTGAAGTTTATAAAACGAAGAAAAAATAATTTTCATATAATTACGTAGTTTTGTACAGGTGGTATATTGAAGGTATAGAGAAATTTTACCTACTTGGACAAATACAGGTAGGTGTTGACTTGTAAACCTCTTCGTTATGAGGTTTCAAACAAAGTACACTGATAATTATGAACGTATCCATATAAATTATGAGCGATATTGATGTGTTTGGCCAAGAACCAGAAATTTGAAGACATGTGACATCTACCAACCCGCACTGGGCTCGCGTGGTAGATTACAGCCAACTCCCTCTCAAAGAAAGGAGGCTTGTGTTCCAGCAGTAGGAACACTACAGACTATTGCTGTGTTAGGTATAACGTGATGTGAATTCAGCTTTTTGGGTTAGAAGTCGGTAATAATGAGAAAGCCGGTCATACCAACTTAGTTTGTTTAGTGGAAACTGATAAAACCACCAAATACGTCCCAGCGGATTTAAATGGCTTTACCAGCAGTGGAATATTGTTCGGTCTGTAGTATTTATGATACTAATAACTAATTCCCTCGCGGGGAAAGGCAATTATAGAAGTACCCCTCCGGGCAATTTGTTGTTGTGAGGGCATAAAATGTTAATAAATGACTGAAGCTAACACTTCCTTTATCTTTATAATCCCTTTATTAAAAATACAATTTAAGGGTTTCCAGACTGTCGTGGAAAAGGTGATAGATCTTGTAACAAACATCAAAGTACTGTTTGAAGTCAAAACAGGTAAGAACGGGAAGAAGAAATATTCTGGAATTTTCCAGAATATTTTCCTCAAGATATTTTGGTTCCGTCATACTTTTACAAGATATTCTTTGAACACTACGTAAGAAGTAATGAAGTGGGCCCCCTTTTATAAATACAGTTTCCATAACATTAAGATTCACATCATGATCATTGCCGTGAGTTTAAGTTTCTTACACCACTCGAATTGTATATTGATGAGGGATAATAAAAAGATAAGTATGCAGTTGTAGAAAAAATGCAAGAGGAAGCTGTACTTAAAAGTTAACTTTTTGACGGATTATTTGGGTAAAGTGAGGTAAAGGAGAAACTTTTCTCGTTCTGGCCACTTGGCCATGGATAGAGCTCAGTGGTATGCATAAGGCCTCGTGATATGAGGTCCAAGGATTGTAACATAAGGGCGAATTTCACTATTAAAACTTAACACGATCAGCACACCGCGTTTAAAAGCTGTCTATGTCATAATTGTTGAGGAATATTGACACCTATAGCTCTTGAACGCGGTTTAAATGTGCTCATCGCGTTAAATTTTAACCGTAATTTTTCTTATCTCATTATTTGTTTTAATGTACTCACGTTGGCGATGGCATAGGAGAGGTGTACGTGAGTGGGCGAGGCGCGCAGCACGGGGACTCCTGCGCGGACTGCCGCTGTCACCACCGCTGCGGCCGCGCTGCCCCCGCCGCAGACCAGCAGCGCCGCCACCCGCCGCCCGTCGAGTGCCGAGCACGTTCGCTCCAACACTCGAACACCGAACCTGAATATAATGGTACGGGTTAACAAGAAAAGCAGTGGTTCTTGGCATATTTTTCCCGGACCTCCCCTCAAACCCTCAGTTTTCAAATTTGAAGCCTTTAAAATTTTCATTGATATCTGAATTTTAAATATGCGTTTTTGTTTAAAACCAAATATGCGTATTTAATCAAACAGAAAATGTATGCAGGAAACTTGTAAAATTGTCGGGTTGTCAGATTGTCGCATGTCGGTCTTATTCGGTAAAAAGTTTACAGATATAAGATGTTAGTAATTTCAACGATGACTAAACGATTCTTCATTTCACCAGCATATCACTTATCTTCTAAAGCAAAAATATAAATACAGGCTAAAAAATACCTCCAGTCATTCGATTGAGTCCTTCAATTCTGATTACAATATTCAATAGAATGTGCAGATAAACTATCCATACTATTATTGTAAATTCGAAAGTAACTCTGTATGTCTGTCTGTATGTTGCCTTTTCACGCCTAAACCACTATATGGATTTCGATAAAATTTGGCAGAGAGATAGATTGCATCACGGGGAAGGACATTGGATTTTTTTACCCCCGATATTCCCATGGGTTCGACACTTATGCGGGTGAAACCGCGGGGCTCTGCTAGTTCATTCATATATTTAATTTTAATAACACAATATTGAAATGCTTGTTACGAATAAAATTTCACAAATAATTTGAATATTCAATTATTTTATCGATACCAAATTGTATGAATAGCTCGACACAACAGTTCGCAGACTTCGAAGCTTTGGAGTTACAAAAGAAGAATTAATACAAATAAAAATATTTGAGTTCGTGCTTCGGCTATGAAGGGTAAAAAATTGTGTTTCAGGTAAAAAAATATTTAACCACGAGAATGGAACATTTGTTTAGACACTGTATCATATTTCACGTTTTATCATAATATTAATCTAAATGGCTCATGTTATACAAAAGCCAAAATAACCACAGATAAACCTAAAAATTTCACTAGTGAATACTCTCAAAGGTTATTTTAGAAACCTCATTACTCTTATTTTTTCAGAGAAAATGAATCACAAAATTGCCAACAGTTTAATAACAGAGCCGAGTCTAGGGGTCACCTTTCATGAAGTACTTTTTTGAACCCGCCTACGAAAAAATATCAAACTTTTTAAGGCTGTCTCTCTTACAGTTTGGATAAATCTAATAGAACCTCGTTTGTCAGAGAGGATGATTTATGAAAAAGATACTTCAAGATCGAATTAACTGTGTTCTTCTTTTAAACATGAGTCATTTGTTATACTTTAAAAAGACTACGTGCTTTTATATTCTGCTGTATATGAACAACGGCTTCACGCTAAATCCCAAGCCTTGTAAGCAGGAGTGCATAATCCTGTGTCAATCATCGTACTGGGTGCCTGAAACTCAGCGTTAAGCCAGTAATTCATTTCTAAGGTGGCAGGGGACATAACTTAAGTTTAATATACCTCTAAGGACAGACCAGGTGTTCTCACAAATTTATTTATGTGTCTCATGTTTTACATTACCCACAAGATTGAAGTTATTATACCACGAGTTTCCCCAACTATAAACGTTACTTTTATCCACTATATTGTGTGTAAGAGTTCTTTATTCCAATAAAAATGAATTTAACGACACCACATTAATATAAAACCCTTTTTGGAAAGATACTTTTCATAAAATTTAATATGTCTAGACAGACTAAAGATAAATCGTACGTTAAATTACATTTTGGATCATTATTATGGCGCACACGCTTATTGTGAAATACATAGATTAAATTGCAGCACATCCATACATCCATCCATACTAATATTATAAATTCGAAAGTAACTCTGTCTGTCTGTATGTTACCTTTTCACACCTAACACTGAACGGATTTCGACAAAATTTGGCAGAGAGATAGATTACATCCCGGGGAAGGACATAAGTTTTTATCGACATACCTCGCGGGCGAAGCCGATAGCGGAAGCTAGTTATTTATAACGAGAACGTATTCAAAACATATGACGCTGTTTAAATCGCTGTTCTTGTACATGTAACATTCATTATTTCGGCAAGATTCTTCCCTTAACTAGTCCAACTCAAACCAGACAAAGAAGGGTAGTGCGACTGTAGCATACGAGTAACAACTTCATAATAATACCAACAACATTGTGTAAGCCAGCACTTGCCGGCATTGTACTTGACGTTATTCACGGCGTACAATATATACCGTGAATTTTTGATGCAAGTATGAATAGCTAAGTGTGCCTACAACTCAATTATGACCACAATTAGTTCTCTGAGTATCATTTACACGGATCACAACGCCGCATTGACCTATTTGCATTAGTAACTACATACAGCCTGATTCAAACGGTCTTTAATGTTGAGCTCCCAGATTGGATTATTTCTAATAATTTATGTAAAAGATCAATCTATGACAGGATTAACATGCCTTTGAGATAATCGGATGGTCAAATTCTGAACATTTGATTTTGGGTTACAAAAGCACATTATTCTTCAATTACTAATACGAACAATAAACCTGAAACATTTTAATCACCCTGTTTATATTGTTATCCAATAACGCGTCAGACCTTGTAACACATCGTAATATAGTAACCCGAAGGGCTGCATCGTAAGTACACTTCAGTCTGAATCCAGTCGTTCAGTGCCTCAGAAGTCGTTTTAAATTTAAAGCTTTAAAAGCGTCTCTGGCTCCAGTCTTTGCTCTTGCGATATAAAGCAATGTCTACCCGTGGGTATCCTAACGTGTGGAGTAATTTTGAACGAATAGTTGAAGACGGTAGAATGCTGAAATTCGAAATAGAAGACATCCCAGAAAGTATGTGGAGTACTGCGGTCGAGTTTATGCTTGGCAACTACATCCGAGAAGACGTGTGGTGGAAATCTGCTGGTGAGTTCGCACAACTTGATTCGATTCGAGAAAGAAATGGACGCAATGTTTCCAATCTTACTAATCTGTTGGATACTTTTTGCAATTACGAAAATCAAGTTTCGTGTAAGCACACACTTCCCTACGCAAGAAAATACCTAAGTCATTAGCAGTAGTATGACCCGCGCCGACGCCCAATTATCTCGAGGCCGAGAAAAACCTTAAATGTGCTGTCATTAGGCACCCTTCTCGCCTCTCTTCTCTTATCGACCGACTTCTGTATTTTAAACTTTGTTTAATGCCCAGAGAACAACCTGAATTAATTCCTTCATCGACCAGCAAAACTTTATCAAAATCTACAGACTGTTACAATCACAGCACGGGGCCATAAATCTTATAACTTACCTGTTAAATACACAACAGATCAATTTGGTAGATTATCAAGATTGACTATGCCTTCAAAGAAAAAAGTTACTTAATCTCAATAATGTCGACAAAGTTTAAATTAGATTAATAAACACGATTACGAATATCAGTGGTATTGAAATGAACCTTGTAATTCATATTTATTTTTGCGAAAGCGCAAAGACGAATTGGGTCATGTAAAGTTAGGAAGACGAGCTTGTAAATTGTGAAGCGTAGATATTAATAGGATAAGGATAATTTATCTTGCATTAACCGTACTGACAGGCACAGCGCAGGATTTAGACGCTGTACAAGAATACCGTGTGCTGCTGACATCGATCATTAGGCAGAAAATGAGCGTAGCGTGCTTCCTCGCCGAAGGAGACGGCTCAGGTCGTACACTCGTCGCTGTGAACATGTGCTTGCCGCAGGAAAAGGGACGCTTCGTTGAACACAGGCCGGTAATATCGATTGTCTAACCTCTTTTCAGCCCTCCTTATTATTTCACAGTTTTCTTTAATTCAATTTTTTTAAACAAGACTGAGGGCTTTCAAAATGCACGTTATAACAGAAACTGTAAAACTCTTTATGCTCTGTTTATTTTTTGTCATCAGTGTTATGCAATGTCCCTTGATCCATTTCCATTCATTCTCTTGCTAGTACCTACTTATTCAAAGGCGACCTAGTTTTCACTCATCAGCTCATCACATTATTCAGGTGGCCTATCTTGAAACTAATGGATGTACTATTTATAAAACCAGATAGAGATCTATCACGGAATTGAAATCTTTCTTATCGCTGCTTTCTATTTTTTAATCCGCAGTAAATACACGTCGCTATTATCATCTTGCAAACAACATTATACATAATGTACAATGCTATTACTTTACAGCCCAAGTCTAAAGCGGGTTTATTATCCCTGCGAATGTTCGCGGAGGCCATGAAAGTGACAGCGATTTATGATAAATACAACGTGAACACGTACCTCATGGGAGCAGGCCTGTCTGTCGCACCCGAATACCGGGGGCTGGGCATCGCGGTGGAATTGCTCAGGGCCAGGTAAATGATGTACCTTAATCCTCACAAAACTGCCCATTGGCCAGCCTATACACTGTACCCGTAATTACGGCCCGACTCACGTCAGGTAGCCGCGGCGAGGACATTTCTAAAGTACCTTAGTAACTCTATTAAAGTCTACGAGGTAATCTACGCCCTCATATCCCGCCTAGGAGCATCTAAGCTAAATTAGAAAAATGTAGGGTTGTGTAAAAACTTATCAGCAAAATATAACATGGAATACATTTATCAAGTTTTGTCGAGCTTCTGGGGCAAAAGCGACAAAGTTGCATGTTAACAAAAATACATCCAGAACAATTTGCGAACTGTGCGCTCGTGCCGGCTGTGGGAGGGACAACAACCGCAACTGCATTCTGATTTCAATATCTACGAAATGCAATCCGTTTGAGGGCAACTGTACTGGATATAACTATGTGCTGGCGTTCCAGACTGCTATAAACATAGTTACCTATGTGTAATTATGCAAAATGTTGGATTAATATAACTAAATCCCGTATTACTTTATTTTCAGAATAAATGTTTCAAAGAACTTGGGCTTCCGTGCAACAGGCGGAATATTTACTAGTGCAAAAGCGCAAAGAGCAGCAGAAAAGGCGGGCATGGAATGCCTATATCATATCCCTTATAAGAAGTTTGGAAAACATTGCCATATAGTGTTTGATTCGGACGCAGAAGACCTGAAAATTTTCGCTATCCGAACTGAATAAACAGTAACAAATAAACTAGACCCCAATTCACTTTGCAAGAACACATTTTTCTCTTTTAATGCCCTAGAGGCCGGATTTCAGAACATACCGCAATACCAAGTCGTGGTTTTGTCGCAAAAAAAATAAACCCGATTTCTACCTAATTTAAAATATTGTCTTCTTGCTACCCATGTTTTCGTAGACAAGGTTCCTATTACAATAAATTCATATCATATGGCAGTGTAATCTTTATTTTATATTATTATAGAGTTCTAAAATTATATTTTGATTTTAATGAAAGTTTTTCCAGTGTTTTTTATTTGTTGCCTTTTTACGAGGCCTGACGTGATGCGTAGATGATACATTATAGCGTACTTTGTACTTTCAGTGAGCGTCTCAGTTTTAGTTATTGCCATAAATATAGGTACCTTCCGTCTGCCCGTTTAGTGTACTTCAGTTATTTCCATAGTGTAATGTCGTACGGTATTCTATTGTGGGGTAATGCCGCCGATATTCACACTATCTTTGTTTTGCAGAAGCGTGCTGTTCGATCAATTTATAAATTAAGTCCGACACACTCTCTCAGAGACAAATTTAAAGATATTAATGTAATGACTGTGCCTTCTCAGTATATTTATGAAAATCTTTTATATGCCCACAAAAATATAAAATTGTTCAAAAAATACAGTGATATCCATAATATTAATACTAGAAACAAACACAAAGTTGTACCTACAACAAGGCTCAAAAAAATAGGTGGCTCGTTCAGATACCAATGTTATACGTTTTTATAGTAAACTACCTAGCCACGTTCAAGATCTAAGCCTTAATAAATTTAAATCATTAATTAAACGTAAGTTGTGCAAGAAAGCATTTTATACTGTTAAAGATTATATTGAGGACAAAAAGGCTTGGGATTGAGCTGCTTCCAATTTCTGCATTTTGAGTGTTTTTTTTTTTTTTGTATAATATACACATTGACATTAATGTTTTTTTTTTTAAACAATCATTTTGCTTACTTTGTAAAGTATTACATTATTTTAATTATTGTGATATTAGTTTAATAATGTGAAGACGATGTGGGTCATTTATTTTATTCATTTTATATTTTTTTCATTATTCTCTCCATGGTCTGGCAGTTTGAGTAATTTATGTAGCCTACCCAAATGTCCTTTCTTTGGTATTGTTCGTCGAATCGTTGAGCTCATTAAGTCTTGAGTTGAGCTGATGTACATTTCAACCGCGCGGCCAACTCATAATATTTGACGAAACTTTGCCAGGAATTAGTGCTAATTTGTTACTTTACACACCACTTTTCGTGAATTTGTTACAAAAAAAACTAAGACGCTATGACAAAGAATAGTTGGCCGCTAGAACCGCCACTTGCCGTAATCATCGCCCGTGATTACACAGAAACTATATAATACAGATAGACGAATGATGCATCAAAAGAAAGGTCTTAATTTGTTCAATTTGTTACAAAATTTAAAAACGTCATAACGTAAATAAACAAAAAGTTACGCAATATTTAGTTCTCAGGTTATGAGTAGGTAGGTATCTCACCATAAATATCAAATTTATAGAGGCTAATGTGTATGGACAATTAGTTACTAATTTGTTACAGCTAAAACCAGAAAAAAAATACTAGAAAGTAGGTTCAATAATTTGTTAGAGTCGATTTTAGTTGGCCGCTCGGACGGCAATATGCCTAAAATACAATGGCGTTTATCTCGTTATAAAAAGTAGGTTTAAGCTAAGTTTTAGTACTAATCGCCAGGTAACGTAACATAGTTTGGATAAATATGGCGAACATAACTGCAGCATCCATATTTTAGAATATATTTACAATAAATAGTAGTATGAAACCGTATCAGAGTAGGGTGACCATGATTACATTAGTACCTACGAAAGCATGTTTTTAATTTTGTACTCTGTTCGAACGAATATGCGGTTCGTTTTGCGGCCATATTGATGTCTATTGTTCTTAATTCTTTAAAGTATTTAGGTAGGTACTGATAAAATTATCGTTTCTTTGACTTTGCGCAGGTGTTTTATGATGGGAACGATTCTAGAAAGGATCTCTTTTGTTTCCAAACTATTGTTAAAAATATTTGTTGCAAAGGGTTTGCAAAGCGATTATTTTTTGTTGTGAATATTCTCATTACTGTGCAGTATTTTGTGGAGTGTACTCGTACGTATTTAATTCCCGTGATTTTCATACTACTAAGTTATTGAGACAATTAATACTAAATCCAGAAGTATCTAAAAGTGCTTAGCTATGAGTTGTGCACACTTATATGTTGGATTTGTTAATGTAGAACTCACCACCAAAAAGTGTATTGCAAATTTTAATCGATTTGTGACTTTTACTTTTATAAAGTTATGCTACAGGATGCCTTAACATTTATATAAGCACTCGCTCTAAAAAAATAAGATATGAATATCGAACATTCCAATAATCACTATTCAGTCTCACTTCATTGTGAAAATTCATGGTCAACCTACTTTCATACGGTTACATACTACTGTTTTTTGTAAATATCTTCTAAAATATGATTGCTGCAGTTATGTTCGCCATATTTATCCAAACTATGTTACGTTACCTGGCGATTAGTACTAAAACTTAGCTTAAACCTATTTTTTATAGCGAGATAAACGCCATTGTATTTTAGGCATATTGCCGTCCGAGCGGCCAACTAAAATCGACTCTAACAAATTATTGAACCTACTTTCTAGTTTTTTTTTCTGTTTTTAGCTGTAACAAATTAGTAACTAATTGTCCATACACATTAGCCTCTATTAATTTGATATTTATGGTGAGATACCTACCTACTCATAACCTGAGAACTAAATATTGCGTAACTTTTTGTTTATTTACGTTATGACGTTTTTAAATTTTGTAACAAATTGAACAAATTAAGACCTTTCTTTTGATGCATCATTCGTCTATCTGTATTATATAGTTTCTGTGTAATCACGGGCGATGATTACGGCAAGTGGCGGTTCTAGCGGCCAACTATTCTTTGTCATAGCGTCTTAGTTTTTTTTGTAACAAATTCACGAAAAGGGGTGTGTAAAGTAACAAATTAGCACTAATTCCTGGCAAAGTTTCGTCAAATATTATGAGTTGGCCGCGCGGTTGAAATGTACATTTGAGCTGCACGATTTCTGACAAATGCGTGCACTGACTGGACAGGTCCTCTCAATCTGTGTGGTTCTTTCCTCAAAATACCATCTCAGACATCGACCTACATGGTCTTCATATAACCTGACCAAGATTATGTCTGGTCTTTAAAAGAGACTATGACCTCTGAGTTTGTTTCGGCCTTTCTTCACACAGTAGTCAGATAGGAAACGCCGACCTCATCTAGTTTAAAAAATATATGATTGACGTGTAAAAGTGTTTGTGCAAATCTACTTACAAAAATAAAATCATTTATCATTTATAATTACTAAAGTAAAAACAGAATCTTATAACGCCATTGCATGATAAAATAATTAATATCCAATGCTTGTTCTGATTTATAACTTCAATAGCAATTCTCATTGAAAAAATCATGTATATTTCGACGCTAGTATTGAGTACCACTTATAATTATGAAAGAATTTATGTCATAAACGTTTATTGCTGGTTTAAAATGACTTAATTACAGTTTGTTTTCTCTCTGCGTTTTCTATATATAAAGAGGTATACAGGTGTAATTATAGGTTCATTTATATATTTCATGGAACCCGCCTTTGATCGGTTTTAAGAGGAAATGCGGTCGGAGAGACTTTTGAAAAAGCCTAAGTAAAAAGTCATAATTCGAGGTTTCGCTCTCGCCTATTTTCTCCTCCAATATTGGACCAATTTAAAAGACATTTCATAAACTGAATAAGAAATTATATCCTATGTTTTTCTTTTTTCAATAAAAGTTGTCAAATTTTTACACTAGGCGTCTGTTGACAGCAATTTAGTAATCGGCAATTTTGAGCATTTTTTTATGGTTCTGCTTATAAAAATAATTATCATCAAAAAAGAAAACTAGGGACATATAATTAGTTGATATTTATTATTCTGTAAAAATCATTGCTGTATGGTCTTTAACCAGAAAGAAAACAGGCGAGAGCGTTTCTATGGAGAAAAGACCACCTGCATTTTCTCTTAATAGTTTCACTGTGACAAGTAAATTAGATATTTCGATATATTTTGAATTAGCTTTTACCCGCGTTGATATCGGAAAATATCCCACGAGAATGGACTAACGGGATTAAAACTACTTTATGTGTTAATTTAGGTAAACAATGTATTAATTCGATAATGCATTGTTTTCGTATAACTCTATTGGTATACGCAGCGCACGCTCGTAAAACTTCTAGTCGGCATGATTTTTCCGATATCTTCAACAATCATCGTCATATTTCAGCCAATTTATACAAAACTTCAATGAATTATACACTTAAACATTCCTCATGAATCACTCCGACAATTGGTGAAAACCCTTTATATAACCGTTTTGGTAGTTTATCGCGTTCAGACTGACAAGCAGACGTGGCGGAGGACTTTGTTTTATAAAGTGTAGTGAAGTGAATCCGAACAGACATTTTGAATACAAATGTAAATCTTCAGACATAAAAAAAACTACCAATCTATAAGTAAAAGAGTCATGATGTTATTTTATCATCTTGCAAATGGTATTCAACTACTACGAAACCATTATGAATATTAAGTACACCACCATCTTCTGAACTATAGAATGTTGCGAGATTATAATTTTAATAGTTATCTAATTTTAAGAAGAGCGTCTCTAAACTTAAATTTTCTCGTACATAATTATCGGCACTTTTTCCGAAAATTATTTGCTGCCAAATAAAAAATTCACAACTACTTATATTTTGCCTATTCTATTTTTCTCTAAACTACACGTTCAGCTAGTTACTACTATGATATAACTAGTAGCTACTATGATATAATATATTGTCATTAGGTATTACATACATAATGTCTATTCAAATTTGTTTCAAATTAATATTATTTCAAGTTAAACAAATACCAACTTTATTTTAATAGTAATTAAGTTCATTTTAAAGTGACTAGGAGTATTGAAAAAGTAATATTTTTTTCATAAAGTTGTAGCGTAAACTGAACTTTATTATGCAGGATTTAAAGTTATTTTTCCATAAACTCATATTTGTTTACATTTTTGGTAAATAAATTGCGACATAAACTCGCGCTTTCTACCCATGGGGGTTGACAGTAAATACAGAACGCAACCTGCTACGATCCTTACATACTGCTTTTGCCTCGTTTACGTTCATACATATAGTATTTATTGTATTTATGTAATACACGATATAGGTATTCGTAACTTATCTAAGGTAAATATGAATAGGTGGGCTAATTATTTTATTGTGGCTAATTAATATCAACCGCACGGGTCGACTTGCCGTGGTTGCACCTTGAATAAGTCACCCATTCGTGTATCGGAAAGCACGCTAAGCCGTTGGTCCCGACTTTCATTGTGGATCGTCAGAAAGAAGCTCGAAAGTCTGACAAGCAGTCTTACCAAGGAGTATCGTATTACTCAGTAACTGGATTCTGGAGGTAGAATAATCAGTCGTTCCACGTAAAGTACAGGTATTCAGCTGCATCCGATAACTGGAAGCCAACCCCAACATAGTTGGGAAAAGGCTAGGTAGAATGATATTGATTGAACAAAAATGTTTTTTATCACACCTGCTCTGAAAATACATACTAATTATACCAATTAGAGGGAAGAAACGCCTTTATCCCGCCCTTCAAATCCTTTCATCCCAAGGTATGGAAGTTTGTATGAAAATCCTTCCGACCCAAGGGTGGGAAGTATGTATGAAATTCCATTACATACCCGGTTTTTCTTTTTTTTTTAATTTGTCAGCAGTCATACTGCCAAGAGACTTTAACTGTCTACTAATTAAATTTCAAGTAAATTGTTACTGGCCACATACAGTTTTTTTTTTACCAGTTACCAACCTCCTTGGTGCATACAGAAAAATAAAAACGAAATTATTTTTGTATATAAAACGCGGACTTCTTAACAATTCAAAAGTGCCTGTAAATGGTTTAATTGAAAATAAATGGTTTGAGTTTGAGAACAGAAAGGAGGCCTGTGTCTCACCAGTGGGAACATTATAGACTGATTATGTATGATTTTGATACACTTCAACGTGTACCTAAGTATTTTTTGTTACTAAGGCGTTGTGTAAAAAATAGCTGCACTTTTAATAATTGTACTTTTAACTAAATATAAACATTTCTATGCATTTATGTCCATAATTTTCCTCGTAGGTGTAATAAAAAGCACTATACATCCCTCAGGATAAAGTACAGTTCCATACCTCAAATGGTTTGCGCCCCTCGCAAGCTCGTGGCGCAAATGCCATAATCTCGGTATGGAACTGTCACTTTCTTCCCTCTGAAGTAATGTACTATAGTTGAAACATGAAAACCAAACATAATATGGAGCCCTAATTCCACAAGATAATTTTATAGCTACAATTATAGCTTTGAAACATAACAACCAACTAAGCCAACAGCTGAACAACATTTCATTTTAGTTTTGAAACAATTGGATGCCATCTGTTACGTGACATAATATCGGCAAAATGTAACGTCTAACCAGATAGGTATGTATATTAGTGGCCACTTTTGAACGTAAAAAAACAAAAATAATGAGCCGAATCCCATACAAAACTATGTTAATGGTTTAGCAATCAACAAACAGGTTAATTTTTACGTCAGGAAGTTTTTAGCAACTCCGAAATTGTCATTAGCTGAAACAAGTTCTGAGTATGATCTCAAGGAAGGACTTTTTT